>CM057452.1:99452500-102377500 GCA_016271365.2 Neoceratodus forsteri | reverse complement strand
AATTTAGCAGATGGGGGAGAAGGACCAGTTGCGAGCAGTGAGGGGGAAGTTAGCAAGGTACAGAAGGATACTCAGGAGGAGGAGGAGAGGCATCGGATTGGAGGGGAAGGGGTGGTCAGGGTAAATGAGGGGGTGGCATGTGGCACCCAGATAGTGAGAGGAACAAGGAGCCGGCTGGGTGGAGGGACCGATAGAAAGGATGAGGGACATGGAAGGGGGGGAAATGGAAAAGGAGTGGTCAGAGTGCTCCTGTTGGGGGATTCTATGATCAGGGGTATCAACTGGGATAGGGAGGGAGAAGCCTGGCCAGTTAGAATAAAATGCTTCCCTGGACTAACGGTGCACAGGGCTAAGCACGAGGTATATCAGCTGGCAAAGGATTGTGGGGTTCTCGACATACTGGTCCACCTGGGTACAAATGACATTGAGGGAAATAGCGAGCTAGAGATACAGGCAAGATTCAGGAGCTCTGCCAGGGTCTGTCATGACATAGGATGCACAGTTCCTTCTCAGAAATCCTGCCGTGCCAAGGGCTAGTGGGGAGCACAAAAGGAAGATTAGGGAGATAAACCAGTGGCTCAGGGAGTGGTGTGAGGCCAGAGGGTATGGGTTGATGGGGGATTGGGGGGAGACCTGGGAGGATAAGGAGCTGTATGCTAGAGATAGACTCCATCTCAATTTGGAGGGGAAGGGAATCCTTAAGTTGAAAATAGAGGGGTTCATTGGTGAAAAGTGGGGTTTAAACTTGTGAAGGGGGAGGGATGGGAGAAAAGGCTGTCAAGGGGGTGCCGATAAAGGAGGGACTCTGTCTCCACCCCCCTGGGGAGCTGGAGGATAGCAGGAAAAGGCCGACTGGTAAAGTGCAGACCAGGGGAAAACAGAATCCCCATGGGCACACGAGCAGGGGAAATGGAAGTATAGGGAAAGGGTGGAAGGTAGTCCTGCTAAATGCCAGGAGCTTGGGAAATAAAATGCCTGAGCTCCAGGCGATGCTAACTGAGGGAGCAGTAGATGTGGCAGCGGTCACTGAGACCTGGGCCACTGCAGGACACGACTGGGACCTGAACCTGGAGGGTTACACTATGTTCAGGAAGGACAGGGGGGAGGGAAGGGGAGGAGGGGTAGCAATGATAGTCAAAAACTGCATTGGCATAGGGGGGTAGAGGAGGCGGAGGAACCGTGGAGGATAATTTGGGTCACCTTGATAACAAGGGGGGGCAGGAGAGTAAAAATAGAGGTGTATAGACCCCTGCCCTGGTGGAGGAGCTGGAGGAGAGTCTGGTGGCAGATGTTGGGAGACACTGCAGACTGGGGAGGGGAAGGGTGGTGGTGTTGGGGGACTTAAACATGCCAGGAACAGACTGGGAGACTATGACATCCTCGGTGGCCAGGGAACAGAGGTTGTTGGATGTCTTTCAAGACGCGTTCCTAACTCAGCAGGTGGGGGAACCGACCAGGGAGGCGCGGGTACTGGATGTGGTCCTGGCAGACAGTGACCAGATTAGGGGCCTGGAGGTAAGGGACCCGTTGGCGGGGAGTAACCATGCCACGGTCTGGGTCTGCTTGGACCTAGGAGGGCTAGAAAGCTGCACAAAGACGGAGGTAACTGACTTCAGGGGAACGGATTTTAAGGAAATGGGAAGGATCCTTAAGGAGCATTTGGATGGGATTGGGTCAGACATGGACGCTGATAGTAGGTGGGAAATCATCAGGAGAGGGGTGCAAGATGCTACCAGCACCTGTGCAAGAATAAGACGAAAATGCAGTAGGGCCCGAAAACCCTGCTGGTGGACCAAGGAGGTCCAGGAGGTGGTGCAGAGAAAGAAGGCAGCCTATAGGCAATTCAAGTGCTCAAGGAGTGAAAGGGATCGAGGGGAGTATGAGCTGATTGCTGGAAGGGCCACTAGGGTGGTGAGGGCGGCTAAGGCAAGGAAGGAGCAGAACCTGGCCAGGGAAATCAGGAGAGGGAACAAGGGGTTCTTTAGATACACTGGGGAAAACGAAGGGTGAAGGGCAGATTAGCAGGATTAAATCAGGGAGAGATGGGCACAAGACCTGGGGAGCAGGCTGAGGTACTAAATGAGTACTTCACCTCAGTTTTCACCAAGGAAAATGGGGTGCTGCATCACATGGGAGGAGACAGAGATACTGAGGAGGGGGGACCCCACCGATCGGGCAGGTCTGGGGAGAGGGGAGGCATCACTGGCAGGAGGGGCAGGGCTAAGCAGGGAGAAGAGGTACTGGAAGTGGAAATCACAGCAGAGAGAGTGAGGAAGCCCTCAGGTCCTTAAGACGGAGAAAGCACTGGGCAGGATAAATTACATCCCAGAGTGCTGAAGAAACTTTGCGGATGTCCTGGCAAAACCCTGGCGGAGCTTTTCACCATCTCTGAGGACAGGGTGGGTGCCCCAGACTGGAAGGTGGCGACATAGTGCCTATCCACAAGGGGGATCAAGGAGGTGGCAGGAACTACAGGCCTGTCAGCCTGACATCGTGGTGGGCAAAGGTGATGGAGGGCATTGTCAAGGAGAGGCTGGGGGACCTGGAAAAGTCAGGGTGCCTGGACGATAGACAGCATGGATTCATGCCTGGGAAATCGTGTCAGACAAACCTTGTGGAGTTCTAATGACTGGGTGACAAGTGCCTTGGACCTTGGTAGACCAGTGACGTCCTCTTTCTAGACTTCAGCAAGGCATTTGACTCTGTTCCTCACATGGGCCTGTTGGATAAGCTGGGAGAAATGGGGGTGGGGAACCAGATGATCAGATGGATAGGCAGTTGGCTCCAGGACTGACCCAGAGGAGTCGTAGTTGGTGGATAGTCTCATCCCCAAGGAGGGTCATTAGTGGGGTCCCACAGGATCAGTCCTGGGCCCCTCCTGTTCAACGCCTCACGATCTCGACATAAGGACAGGAATCAGGAGGAGATGAGTCTCTTTATGGATGACTCAAAACTGGGGCAGTGGTGGATGGGCAGGAGGGAGGGTGGCCTCACAGGGGACCTGGAGGCTCTGGAAAGATGGTCTAGAAAGTGGAAGCTGAGGTTCAATGCAGGGAAATGCAAGGTACTCCACCTGGGGGCCAGAAACCCGGGCCAAGTGTACACCCTGGGGGGATGCTACAAGTCTCGATGGCTGAGAGGGACCTGGGGGTGGTGGTGGATGTCAAGATGAACAACTCTGAGACTTGTAGGAGGGCAGCAGCCAAGGCCAACAGGATGCTGGGATGCATCAGGGGGATCACCTCCAGAAGGAGGGAAGTGATACTCCCTCTGTATAACTGCTTGGTGAGGCCACACCTTGAGTACTGCGTGCAGTTTTGGAGGCCACACTTAAAGAGGGACATTAACCTCCTGGAGAGTGTCCAGAGGAGGGCAACCAAAATGATTTGGGGCTTGGGGGACAGGACCTATGAGGAGAGGCTCGAAGAGCTAAATATGTACACATTGGAAGAGAGAAGGGAACAGGGGGACATGATAGAGGTCTTCAGGTACATGAAGAGGGTAAATAGGGGAGGAACAGTCAGGGTTCTTCAAGGAAGGAGGAGGGGCCACTAGAGGGCATGGGTGGAAGCTGGAGGGGAAGATTCAGGGAGAAAGGAGGAGGTGCTACTTCACTGAGAGGGTGGTGGAGCCATGGAATGCACTGCCTAGGGGGCTGGTGGAGGCAGAGACGGTGGAGGGGTTCAAGAGGGGCTGGGACAGGTACAGGGGAAGGGTTCTGGAAGCAAAATCCAATGCAGCAAGAATATCCGGAACTGGGAAGGGAGAGGCCAGAGAAGGCGAGGGGGGCAGCAAGGTCAGCTCCCAGGGTGGGGGCTGACCAATCGAGCAGACTCGAAAGACCATTAGGCCTATTCTGCTGGCATTTTAGTATGTTAGTATACTGTATAAACTTGTAGTTTGTTTTGTTAAACTCCCTATCTAGAGTAGGGTGTTTTAGGGAATAGCTAAAGGGGTTTCAAGCAGGTTAGAAGACAGCAGGGTTACTACCAGGGTGTTATTACAGTGTAGGTAGTAGCCAAGCAGGTTTTGTGGGAAGGGAAGCAGCAGACAGTATGGAGCAGAGGTGCAGGAGGGGGATAGCTGCAAGGACTGTGGGTCACTCATCTCCTGGTTTACGCTCTGAACACTGCCCCATATGTAGGTCATTTGTGGATCTCCTTGCACAGCTGGTAGTAGCAAGGTGGGATCTCCATTCTTTGACACCCTGTACTTACAGGCACAGTCCAATCCAAAACAGAAGAGCACTCTCAGACCAGCAAAAAACATTCACAATTTATTAACACAGCTTATAGCTTACATGCTAGTAGATGGGGACAAAAACCCTAGGTGCACCTTGCACCCCCACAGCCCCGAGGCCCACTGGCTAGGTGCGCTGGAGTGTGTCAGGGAGGGATGACGGGGGCAATCACAAGGAGGTCCTCCCAAGCTTGCCAAATCCCAGCAGCAAATCGTTTTGCACCCCTGGAGGAGGTATAGGTCGGGGGTTGAAAAAAATTTTTGAAGCCAAAAGTCCAGGAGTTGCGATCCCTTTGTTCCGTAAGTCCACTGCAGGCATTAGTAAGTTGTACCATTTTTTCTGCCAACATTTTTTACCAAAACAAATCTTTCTTATTTTTTTTTTTTGTTTCCGTAGGATGCAACAATGTCAGGATGACTGGGTCCAGGACTACTAGGTTTGCTTCCAGCCCAGCCCCAAAAACAAAAAGTGACTGCTGGCTTCTACCAGTTACCAGCCCAGCCTAACCCAAAAGTAGGTGATAAGACAGAAAGATGTCCTGACCTCTGCTCAATTCAAACTGGGTCCACCAGGACTCTAGGCTTGCTTCCAGGCCAGCTCTACTAAACAAAGTGATTGCAGCTGGCTTCTGTCTCTTTACCAGCCCAGCCCAAAATTAACCCTCCCCAAAAAAAAAACTTATGAAAAAATCTTTTGGATAATGATTGGAGTCCTTTAATTGCCATATTACACTACAGCACTCCTGCTCCTGCTTTCAGGTTGACTGACACACACACACACACACACAGTGTCTCCGTTTTCCAAGGTAGTTTGAGTCCCTGATTTAAAATTAGTTTCCACCGAAAATTGATTTCATAAATGAAAAATACCCAGTAGCCTGCCTGTTTCATTTTTTAAATTTATTTTGTGACTGTAATTTCAGTTTTTACCTGTACTGGAGTGTATAGAGTGAGAAAGTCACGTCCGTATCAGCTCTTGAATTAGATGGTGCAGTAAAGACATCCACACGTGCACATATTGATTCAGCCACTACACAGAAGCAGAACATTTGCTCCCCCCCCCGCCCTGTGTTCGACTGTGTTCTGCAGCCGTGCGCTCTGCTCCAACTGCTGCGACAGAGGCAAGCGCTCTTGTCGGGGTAGGGTTGCTGCTGCTGCTATTGTCTCATGGCTGCTGTGATTAGCTCCGGGGAGGGGGGGGGGGATGAGGACTGCTTGCCTTGTAGTCCACTGCGCAGATGCTTGTAGTTCCTTATCAGCAAACCTCGGTGACACACCACACAAGCTGCAACAGGCAAGTCTGTAGGATTGAAAAGGGCTGTAAAGCTCAAGTCTGGCGGCAGATTGCACGCATCACGGACCTCAGACTTGGGGATTTTTCATCCCCTATAGGTACCTGACTCTTTGGTGGTTGGGGGGGACTCTGAGCTACTTGGAAGACGTGAACAGGATGAATTGATGGCACCCAGTGGTGAGAACAGGAAGAAAAGACAGAAAAGAGGATCCTAGTCTTAGGGGACTCTGTCTGCCAGTTTACATGGCTGCATTTGCACTGTAGCAGCCTGAAGGTTTGGATTGCTGTGGTAAAAATGTGGCAGTAAGAAAACGTATCTGATCACGGTAAGTCCGTCCTCGTGCCTTTCCATGAACTGCCGCAGAGTTGGGGACATGTTCGGTGGTGAGTGGCTTAAGCAGCTGTGTTGACGGGCCGCACCGCTCACTTTGCACAGGGGATGCTACCAACATCCTCCTCTGTCCCATCCACACCCATCACTCGGGCTGACCAGTAGTGCATAAAAAAGCCTTAATCGGGCTTCTATAATGGCAGTGGCTGGCAGAATAATGAAGGAGGTAAAAGCTGCTAATTTTTTCTTTTTTTTTTTTTTAAGAGCACAGGGAGTCATCAGCACAGCAGTAGGAGAGAACCTTGCAGGGATTTGGCATAGTGGCCCACAGTGTACTCCCCAGCCGGTGTTTGACTACAGAATTACCACCACCCTGGAGCATACCAGTTACAGGCAGGGATTTCTGATCATTGAATTTTAGCAGCTGCTAAACTGCACTTTATGAAAGCGTTAGAAAATGAATAGCTTTTATAATGCGCGGTTTCGTGACTGCTGAAATGAATCATCTGAAGTCACGTCTCTGCAAATGAGTTGCTGCTTGTCAGCGATCCATCTATCACCTGATGAGTAACCACTGACGTCACCATTCAGCTGACTGCTCCCAGGATTAGCGGCCCCACTCCAGCGCAGCTTGCATTGGCACTGAGAGGGGCCATGTAACCACAGTACTCAACTGAATCAGGCAGTAGGGGAAGCACTGGCGCAGAACACAGTGTAAAGTGGCGCTGCGGTGTTAAAGGGGGTTATTTAGGGGGTTGGAGAAGGTGGAAAGGGGAGGGGGTGGTTAGATGCCTACTGGATGCCTTAGCCATCTGGGATATAGATAGTGAAGGTGGTGGTGGGGGGGAAGGGATGCTGGTGCACTTGGGTACCAACGATCTTGCCAGCCAGCCTATAAATTTGAGACCATGAAGCTCAACTTTGGAAGGCTGATTAATTGAAGACGCTGTCAGCTTCCCTGGCCTTTTACGAGGTCCACCTTATGTGGGGTCCATTCCATGGGTGGGGAAAAGATATAGTGGGGACGGAGCAGATATAGAAATTTAACAGATGGTTGAAGGAATGGTGTCGGGAGGAGAGGAACCATTTTGTGGGAGACTGCAGTGGCTTGTGGGGCAGGAGGCTCTTCAGAGTGATGGCCTTCTCCTAATGAGAGGGGGCTAGTGCACGTGGGCAGAAGTTTGATGTCTACATTGATGGGCATTTCAACTGAGTTGTGGGGGGTGAGGCTGGGGAGCCACAGGGGACGGAGAGCAAAAGGGGAATCTAGCTAGGAATGCCCCAGGAATGGGGGCTAGGAGCATTGAAGAAGCAGTTAGGCAGGGTGTCATAATACGCTAAAGGGTGCCAAGAGAGGGTCTGGCAAAGATGGCAAGGAGCAGGAAATTGGGGAGGGAAGGAGAAGATGAAGGGAGAGTAGCTGAGAAAATGGGGAAGGGTATAGGCGTAAGCTGGAAGGCAATCAACCTTAATGCCAGGAGCCTAGGTAAGAAAATTAGTGAGCTCCAGGTGATGGTGGCGGATATGGGATTAGATCTTGAAGCCATTACAGAAATGTGGGCCACTGGAAATAACTGGGACCTGGCAGTACCAGGGTACACAATTTATAGGTGAGATGGGGGAAGGGAAGGGAAGGAAGACATAGAGGCAATAGAGGATGGGTCCATCAGGAAATGGAATGGGGAAAACAGAATTGCTGTGGGTACAACTTATGACAACATCAAGTAAAAAGTTGTGCATGGGGGTGATTTGCAGACTGCCGGGACAAGGGGATGAGGGAGCTAGGGGCAGAAATAGAGAAGGGAGCCACAAAGGGGGAGGTAGTAGTAGTGGTGGGTGAATCTCAACCTGCCAGACATCCTAATATACTAAAATGGCAGTAGATTAGGCATAACGGTCTTTTGTGTCTGCTCGTTTGGTCAGCCCCCACCCTGGGAGCGGACCTTGCTGCCCCCCCACTTGGGCTTCTCTCTTTCCAGTCCAGGGTATTCCTCCTGCATTGGACTTTGCTTCCACAACCCCTCCCCTGTACCTGTCCCACCCCCTCTTGAACCTCTCCACAGTCTCTGCCTCCACCAGCCCCCTGGCAGCGCATTTCATGGTTCTACCACCTGCTCAGTGAAGTAGCACCTCCTCCTTTCTCCCCTGTGTCTTCCCCTCCCCCCCAGCTTCCACCCATGCCCTCTAGTTGCCCCCCTCTCCTTTCTTCGGAGCACCCTGGCTGAGCCTCCCCTATTTCCCACCTTCATGTACTTGGAAGACCTCTATTATGTCCCCACCTGTTCCTTCTCTCTTCCAGTGTGTACATATTTGACTCTTCGAGCCTCTCCCCATAGGTCCTTTTCCCCCAAGCCCCAGATCATTTTGGTTGCCCTCCTCTGGACCCTTTCCAGGAGTTCAGTGTCCCTCCTTAAGTGTGGCCTCCAAAACTGCACGCAGTACTCGAGGTGTGGCCTCACCAAGCAGTTATACAGAGGGAGTATCGCTTCCTTCCTTCTGGAGGTGATCCTCCAGCGATGAATCCCAGCATTCTGTTGGCCTTGTCCACTGCCGTCTTACAAGTCTCTGAGCGAGTTGTTCATCTTGACATCCACCACCACTCCCGGGTCCCTCTCAGCCATAGAGACTTGTAGCATTCTCCCCCCAACGGGTGTACAGTTTTTCTGACGCCCAGGTGCAGTACCCTGCATTGAACTTCAGTTTCCACTTTCTTGACCACCTTTCCAGAGCCTTCAGGTCCCCCTGTAGGGCCACCCTCCCCTTCTCCCCATCCACCACCGCTCCCAGCTTTGAGTCATCCGCAAAGAGACTCATTTCACTCCTGATACCCTTCCTTATGTCAGAGATATAGGCGTTGAACATGAGGGGCCCAAGGACCGATCCCTGAGGGACCCCACTAATGATTGGGATATTTCAGCAGCTAAGATCACCAGACCTCAGGCTTTACAAGATGCACTGCAGGACTGCCTACTTGTGCAGCTAATGAGGGAACCCACAGGGCAGGCTGCCATTCTCAACTTGGTGCTCACCAACTCAGAAATGGTTGGTGGATTGTGGGTTGGAGAACCGCTGGGGTCCCGTGACCATAACACCACATGGTTGGCCCTGGGTACTGTGTATTTACTTATTTATTTTTGCCCGGGATAGGAGGGTAGGCAGTTATTCCTGTTTTTAAGTTTTATTGGGAGAGGGTGAGGATACAGGTGGAAACGTGCTGAAATTGAGCCTGATTAACCTGTCTGTATTTTCTTTTTTTCTGTTTAATGAATAAGTATTTGAAACACATACTTTCCTATAAGCATAGCCAAGTTCGGCAGAAAGTATGGGTATGCTTGTTAAAATCCTGATATTTTTTTGGTTACTATTAGAAATGGGAAGTAAATGGATTTCATGAGAACGAATCATTTTACTTTCCTTTAGGTTGGGGGAAGGGTGGCTATAAAAAACAGAGCCGGAAATAAAAGTTGCTTCTAAAAAGCCAAGTTTAAAGATTCCCTGCTGTTTCAAAGGACGCTTTGGAATCCTTCACTGGGTTCTGTGTTTAGGTTCCCATTTTTCTTTATAGCCAAGTACAGTTCCCTAGTTATTCTTCCTCAAATTTTGTCTGATCTGACTGCTTTTCTACACCTGACATCACAGTCCTCTGCTTCTGACATCAGTCTGTTGTGGTAACTATTATAATGCAACAAGTAGAGAATTATGTTGTCAGATTAGACAAACAGCCAGACCTTTAGAAGTCTAAGGGACGGTAATCCTGTTTTATATGTGATTATAAGGAAAAGGGGAGGGGAGAGATGCAGATGGAAACCAGCTGAAACTGAACCAGATTAAGCTGTTTGGTGGTATTTTTAGTGAATGGAGGAAATTTGGCCGGGACACCAGGGAATTTCTCCTGCTTCTTTCGAGACGTGCCATGGGATCACTGGCTTCCATCTCAACAGCCACCAGACTGGGACCTTGGCTTAATGTTTTGTCTTAAAGATAATACCTCAGGAATGCAGCACCTCCCTCATGTTGGACTACAGTGTTTGTATTGTGATTTTACCCCAGGTTCCTGGTGTGGGGCAAGAACCCACAACCATCGGATCTTCCAGCCTTGGAGGCAAGCATGCAACCTGCAGAACTGACACTGCATTCAATGTATATAGCCTCATCAAAGGGCTGAGGTTTTGTAGTTTAGACAAGCAGACTTTGACAGATGAGGGAAGTAGTCCATGATAAGTTGGTGGGTGTGGACAAAATGAGAGGTGGGGGAGTAAATAAAGGTGTATCCTGCTTGAGAATGGTTGCCAAAATAACAGACATAAGAGACCAGTCTGGCTCTCTAAGAAAGTTAGGGAGGCAGTGCAGGCCCAACAAAAGCCCTTCATCGGACAAAAGTGAAACCGGGATGAGGAATGGAATGTTTACCAAGAAAAGATGAGGGAGGCCAAGAAGGCAGTCAGGGATGCAAAAGCAGACTTGAGCTGCATATTGTGTAGATGTCAAGGATAATACAAATGATTTTCCATTTTCAATGAAAAATGCAGGGTACACCCTGGGGGGGAATGCTACAAGTCTCGATGGCTGAGAGGGACCTGGGGGTGGTGGTGGATGTCGAGATGAACAACTCGGAGATTTGTAGGAGGGAAGCAGCCAAGGCCAACAGGATGCTGGGATGCATCGCTAGGGGATCACCTGAAGGAAGGAAGTGATACTCCCTCTGTATAACTGCTTTTGGAGGCCAGACCCCCGAGTACCAAGTGTGCAGTTTGGAGGCCACACTGAAAGAGGGACATTAAACTCCTGGAGAGGGTCTGAGGAGGCAACCAAATTATTTGGGGCTTGGGGGACAGGACCTATGAGGAGGCTCAAGAGCTAAAGATGTACACATTGGAGAGAGAAGGGACCGGGGACATGATAGAAGTCTTCCAAGTACATGAGGGGGGTAAATAGGGGAGGAGCAGTCAGGGTTCTTCGAAGGAAGGAGGAGGGGCCACTAGAGGGCATGGGTGGAAGCTGGAGGTGGGAAGATTCAGGGGAGAAAGGAGGAGGTGCTACTTCACTGAGAGGGTGGTGGAGCCATGGAATGCGCTGCCTAGGGGGCTGGTGGAGGCGGAGACGGTGGAGGGGTTCAAGAGGGGGTGGGACAGGTACAGAGAAAGGGTTCTGGAAGCAAAATCCAATGCAGCGAGAATATCCGGAACTGGGAAGGAGAATAGAGAAGCGAGGCAGCAAGGTCAGCTCCCAGGGTGGGGCTGACCAACTAGCAGACGCCAAAGACCGCAGGGCCTATTCTGCTGGTATGTTAGCATGTAAAAACGGAATTTGCATTTCTCTAAACCAGAACTTGGGAGGATATTTTCATGGGGAAAAAATCACTTTGCAGTGGCTTTTTTGTTTTGTTTGCAAACCGCTTTCATTTTGAGCTAAATGTTAGTATTAAAATATGTCCCCAATTTGGGGGAAGGGGATTGTGGGAAAAACAGATGTTTTAAGATTTGACAAATGGAATTGGTTATTTTGAAAATGGAAAATCGCTATTTTGCAAGGGGAAGAATAGTTTCTCGGATACAGTTATGGGGGAAAACAAAGATGTAAGGGGGGATTGTATGGTTGGCAGAGGGGGCCAGGTAAGTGAGGACCAACAGAAGGTAGCCACTGTTTAGTATTCACAATGGAGGATAGCGGTCCTTTTCTGGAAAGTGGCATAAAGTCTGCTGCATGGGGGAGCCAAGAAATGGGGCAGGGGTCATTTACAAGAAAAAGGGTCAGAAAAGGACTTGCAGCCCTGAAAAAAAGATTAGGCTTCAAGGCCAGATGGGATGTACCCAAGGGTCCTCCAGGAACTAGCATCAGAACTGTCTGAATCCTTGGCAGGGCTGGTTAGTAGCCCACTGTAATCTGGGGTAGTGCTGAAGGATTGGAGAGTAGCAGACTTAGATCCGCTCCACAACGGAGCGGACTCTGAGCAGCCAGGTAACTACAGGACTGTTAATCTTACCTCCATTGAGGGTAAATGGGGGACACTAGTAATGGAGGATCCAGTGGACTTCCTGGAGAGAAATGGGCTCCAGGATAGTAAGCAGCAAGGATTTATGGTTGAGAGGTCTCGTCAAACCAACCTGATTAGTAATTCTTTGACTGGGTATTAGGGCAGTGTATAAGGGACAAGCAGTGGGTTTGACTTCAGCAAGGCTTTCAACTTTGCGCCACACAGATGATTGCTGAAGAAGTTGGTTGATCTAGGTGCAGCGAAGGGCCTAATTTGATGTGTTGGAAGTTGGGTTGGGGAGAGACAGTAGAAAGTGGTGGTAAAAATGGAGTTAGGGTTGGGAAGGAGTGGGAGGTCACAAGTGGGGTGCCGCAGGGGTCCGGCATTGGACAAGGCCTCTTCATTGTATTCATCAGCAATATAGGACATGGGGAGAGTGCCGGAGGACTGGAAGAGGGCAGACGTAGTACCTTGAGACAAGGGAGGTAGTAAGGAGATGAAGGGGAACTACCAACCTGTCAGCCTCACGTCAGTGGTGGGGAAGGTAATGGAGGCGTTAATCAAGGAGAGGGAGGTGGACCGCCTGGAGGAGAGTGGCTTGCAGGACAGCGGACAGCATAGCTTCACGAAGGGGACGTCTTGCCAGACAAACCTAATTCATTTCTTTGATTGGGTGACTCAGGTGATTGACTGGGGGGGGGGATGTGGTTTAGAACTCGGAGGGTGGTGCTAAATAGGGTGCACTCTGGGACAGCGAGGGTGAAGAGTGGAGTGCCACAGGGGTTAGTTTTAGGACCGCTTCTCTTTAACATCTACATCGGTGATATTGCGGAGGGTTTGAAAGGGAGGATGTGCCTATTTGCTGATGACATGTAAATATGTAGTAGGGTGGATAACGGGGGTGGGGGGGTTGAAGGCATAAGGGGGACTTAGACACTTGAAAAATGGTCTGGGACATGGCAGCTGAAATTTAATACTGCTAGTTTCTGGCAGTGGGAATCTTGCTTTCAGAACAAACGGCTGACTGAAAAAGCTACAGATTTTCTTACTAATAAATCACTTGTAGCTCAGCAGGAGTCGGTGCCTGTTGGTATTAAGCAAACAGATGCTTTATTAGAAGCAGGGGGTCTCATTTAAGTTAAAAAAAAAAAAAAAAAAAATTGAAGAAGAAAGTCACTGTGTGTTTCTCTGTTTGGGGAAGGGGGCTGTATCAACTTAGTTTGCTAAATCAGGATTCAAGTACCTCAAAGGAATCCAAGAGGGTATCATCTTTCAATAAAGAGGTTCAGACAAGGGGCAATAATTGGAAAATGGGGGGGGGCGTGCTGAGGTAATGTGGAAAGTATTTTTTTCACAGAGAGGGTTGTGGATGCATGGAACTGCCCTTCCTCGAGGAGGTTGTGGAGTCAAAACAGTGGTTGAATCTGCTAAGGATGCATGGGACAGTCATAAGGCAATTCTAGGGGGTGGGGGTAGAAAGAAGTAGGCTGCTGGTTAACTAGGATCTGCAGCTTATCCATTAAGTAGGGAAATGGGCAGACTGGGTGGGCCAAGTGGTCCTTATCTGCCATCAAATTCTATGTTTCTATGTAGAGGAGTTAATTGGGGTGTGTGGCTTGAGCAGTAGAAAAGCAGCTGTCTCCAATTACAGCTTCCTGTTGCTAGTTTCTGGCAGAGGGAGTCTTGCTTTCAGAACAAGCAGCTGACTAAAAAAGCTACAGATTTTCTCACTAATTGCCCTCCTTGGCACCCTAAGCCAGTTCTACTTTTATAGCCACTGGGTTTGACGGACAACAGGAACTTCCTGTTTGACAGTAGGAAGGGAAGGATCATTGAGACACATTAGTTTCATCAACCTTGAAGGGAAAATAGCCCCCCCAGCTGCTGGAGGTCTGAGTCCAAGTATGGAGGAAGGAGACTGCTGAAGACTACAGGAAGTTCCTGTCCCAGAACAGGAAGGGCGAGAGTTGTAAGAGTGCATAGGCAGTAGGAAAGTAGGTGGAAAAATACGTAGAGGGAGGAGAGAGTAAGCAAACTAAGCAACAGGAGAGGGAACACAAAATTAAGTCATAATGAGAGTAGTGCAGTGCAGTGGTTGTGGGGCGGCAGTGTTCCAGGAGACATTCTGGAGGCTGCGATGCTGCCCTATTTGCAGGCATCTCTCTGGTCTGAGGGAGGAGGCTGCCCTGGCCTCCAGGCTGACCCTAGCTAGGATTCCAGAAACCTTCCCCCCCCACCCAGGGACCACCAGGGCCACGCCCGCTTCCTCCAGAGTTGTCCAGGAAAGAAGGCGATTGGACCAAGGTGGGTTCAGGGAGGCGGAATGGTGGAACAGAGGTGCATCCCTCCAGCTGTACCTCCCACACTCATATGCTGTTCTGGTGAAGAGTGGCTCCTCCTAGAGGCACCTGCAGTGGAGACCAAGGAGGATGCTGGGAACCTCCACAAAGGAGACCCACAGGAGGGTGGCACGAGACCCCACAGGGGAAGGAAACAACTCCTGGTGGGGGACTCGGTCATTAGGGGGGTAGAAGTGGGGGAGGAAGGGGAGAGGGTGGGAAGATGGCTTCCTGGCGCCACAGCTCAGAGGGACAAGAAACTAATCCTCAGGATTGCGGGAGCAGCTGCACGAGGGAGGGAGGGAGCTGGATGTCATTGTCCACCAGGGACAAATGACCTGGCTGGGAATGGATCAGAGCAGTGCAAGAGGAATTTGTAGAGTTGGGGAGGGGCCTTAGACAAGTAGCACATACGGTAACCTTCTCGGAGGTGCTCCCTGTCTATGGCAAGGATGATGCTAGGGTACTGAGCACCATCGGATTCAATGAATGGTTGAAAAACTGGTGTGGAGCTCAGGGTTTTGGCTTCATTGGGGACTGGGGAGTCACCTGGAGGGATGCAGGTCTATACAGGCGCAATGGTTTGCATCTGTCCAGGGGGGGAACCAGGATCCTAGGTGATAGGTTTAAATGCTTCTTTGGCAAGCATTTAAACTAGCCAAGGGGGGGAGTCACTGAAAAGGAACAGTGAAATCCCAGCCTCCCCCCACCAAAACACAGTAATTACCGAGGTAAACGCCAAGGTAGAGAAGTCATTCGGGAGCAGGATAGGGGTAAATGCAAAGAAAGGCAAAGGCAGTAAGGACAGCAATGGGGCTAAAAGGGATAAGACCATCAAAAAATGGAGGGTGATGAGTACCAATGCCCATAGTCTGTGTAACAAGCTCCCTGAACTAGTGGCCTTGATGGAAGAGGGATGCCTAGATATTGTGTCTGTCACTGAAACATGGTATACAGAGAACCATGACTGGAATGTCAACATACCAGGATATACAACCTACAGGAGGGACAGGGAGGGTAAAACAGGAGGAGTAGTAGCTCTCTATTTAAGGGAAGGGATTAAAGCAGCAGAACCAGAGAGTAAACATGAAGTAGATGAGTCACTATGGGTCACCCTGGAGACTGGAAATGGCACCACAATCCGCATGGGAGTTGTGTACAGACCTCCATCTCAGGGGGAGGGAATGGACAAGGAAATGATAGAAGGCATCCTTAAAATGGCAGAAAAAGGGGAGATATTGTTGATGGGGGGGATCTGAATATGCCAGACGTTAACTGGAGCACCTTTGCCGCAGGCACATCCAAGAGCAGGGTCATTCTTGATGCCCTACAAGGGGCATGCCTCAGACAGCTAGCGTTTGAACCCACTCTGGTGGAAGCAATCTTAGACCTGGTACTCTCAAATGGGGCCAGAGAAAGGATCTCGGATTTAGAAGTGGGTAGCCATCTGGGAACAAGTGACCACCAAACAGTGTGGTTCACAGTAAACACAGCCATAGAAACAAGCCATACAAAAGCAAGAGTATTGGACTTTAGGAGGGCTGACTGAGGAAAATGAGAGCGTGCCTCAGAAAAGCACTAGCAAATGGGCAAGAAGGAGGGGCGGAGGAACAATGGGGGAATAAATAAAACAGCCATCAGGCAGCAAGCCTTTGTGTGAAGCGGATCAATGAAACAAGCAAGAAAACGCATATGGTTCTCAAGAGGTGGTAGGAAGGTTAAGGAGAAAAAGGATAGCATTCAGAAATATAAGGAAACACAGAAGGAGCAGGACAGAGAACTTCATCAGTTAAAGCAGAAGGAGGGCAGGAAGGCAGTCAGAATAGCAAAGGCGCCAAACCGAGGAAAAAGGAGCCAGTTCTGTACGTTGGGGGATAAAATCTTTTATAGGTACATTAGGGAGCGAAGAACGACCAAGGGAGGGATGCGGAGACTTAATAAAGTGGAGGGATGTGGGCAGAGGGTGATAGTGAAAAAGCAGGGATACTGAACGAATATTTCTGCTCAGCATTCACAACAGAAGAGGATGGGGAGATACCTAAACCAAACAAGAGAAACACTCTGGATAGGGGGGTCGATACCAGTCCATTCACAGAAGAAAGGGTTTTGAAAGAACTCTTGAAAATGAGGGTGGACAAAGCAATGGGGCCTGATGGGATTCACCCCAGAATTCTAAACGAACTAAGGGTAGAACTAGTGACACCACTGACTACTCCCTTTAACAAATCGTGGGAGGATGGGGTGGTATCTGAGGCCAGGAGGAGGGTGGATGTGATTCCACTTCACAAAAGTGGGAGCAGGGCAGGGGCAGGAAACTACAGACCAGTTAGTTTGACATCAGTGGTAGGGAAAAATGATGGAATCATTTCCTGAAGGAAAGAATTGTTGAGTACGTAGAGGCCAGTAGGGCACAGGACCCAAGGCAGCATGGATTCACAGTGGGAAGGTCGTGTCAGACAAATCTAATAGATTTCTTTGACTTGGTGACCAAAGTAGTAGACCAGGGAGGGCTGTGGATATGGCCTACCTAGATTTTAGCAAGGGATTTGACACAGTCCCACACACAAAATTAAAGAGAGTCCACAGTAAAGAAAGGAGGGAACTACCATGGGCACTGTGAGGGTTCAGTACTGGGACACGGTGAGCACCTGGAAGGGAAAATGTCTCTTTGCAGATGACAGAAAGATCTGCAACAGGGTTGATACACAAGGTGGGATGGAAAGGATGAAAAGGGACTTGGCAAGGTTGGAGGAATGGTCAAATGTATGGCAGCTCAAATTCAGTGCAAAGAAGTGCAAGATAATGCACCTGGGAAACAAAAACCCAAGGGAAGAGTACACAGTGGGGGGTGCGATATTAACAACAACAAAAATCGAAAGGGACCTGGGAGTAATTATATCAGATAACCTAAAGGTGGGCAAGCAATGTGAGAAGGCAGTAAGGATGACTGGGGGGATACTGGAATGCATAGGGAGAGGCAACAACAGTAGAAACAGGAAGTTGTTATCCCTCTGTACAGACAGTTGGTGAGACCCCATCTGGAGTACTGCGTGCAGTTCTGGAGACCCCATCTCTGCAAAGACAGACAGAGTGGAGGCTGTTCAGAGGATGGCAACCAAAATGGTGCAGGGTCTACACCAGAAGAGACATGAAGAGAGACTAAAGCAGCTTAATATTTATACCCTTGAAAAAAGGAGGGAGAGGGGGGACATTATAGAAACTTTCAAGTACTTCAAGGGACTTAAAAGTCCAAGAGAGTAGCATCTTTCATAAAAAGAAATGTGCAAGAACAAGGGGGCACAATATGAAGATAGAGGGGGGATGGCTCAGAGGTAATGTTAGAAAGTATTTTTTCATGGAGAGGGTTGTGGATGCATGGAATGCCTTCCTGAGGAGGTTGTGGAGTCAGGAACAGTGGGAGAATTCAAGAATGCGTGGGACAGACATAAAGCAGTTCTAGCTGGGGGGGCAGGAGGAAGCAAGCTGTTGGTTAACTAGAATCTGCAGTGTATCCATCAGGTAGGGAAATGGGCAGACTAGGTGGGCCAAGTGGTCCTTATCTGCTGTCAAATTCTATGTTTCTATGTAAGAAGTGCTCTGTGATGCACTTGGAGTAGGAATAGAAGAGCAGGGTACACCCTAGGTGGAGAGGAAATCAAAGTAACAGAACAGGAGAGGGATCTGGGGATCATAGTCTCCTCGAACCTTAAAGCAGGAATCCAATGTAGCAGGGCAGCGGGAAAGGCCAGTGGAATGTTGGCAGCATAGGCAGGGGCATTACTAGCAGAAGGAGGGAGGTAATAATGCCCATTTTCAAAGCCATGCCATCATGAGACTGCACCTGGAGTATAGGATTCAGTTCTGGAGGCCACATCTCCGCAAGGATATAGAGGCGTTGAAGAGAGTTCAGAGAAGGGCAGCCAAGATGGTGCAGTGTATGCAGGGAAAGTAATACAAGTAGAGGTGTAAGGAGCTGGATCTGTACATGCTGGAAAAAAGGAGTGAAAGTGAGACATGATTGAAACTTTTAAATATGTAAAGGAGCTCAGTAAAGTAGGAAAATAGTTTCCTTAAGAGGAAGGAGGGGTCAGAACTAGAGGGCATAGCCTCACACTGCAAAGAAAAAGATACAGGGGCAGTGTGAGAGGGCGTTTCTTCACGGAGAAGGTGGTGGATCTCTGGAACAGACTACCAGCTGGTGGTGAGGCTAAATCGGTGGAAGAATTCAGAGGCGTGGGATAGCGTATGGGGCTGAGTATCGTGAGTGCGGGGCTGTCGGGGAGGGAGGTGTGGTGGGGAGGAAGGCAGACTGAGATGGAGTCAGTCTACGGTTCTTTCTGCCATCAAGCTTCTAGGATTCAGTGATAAAAGAGGAGATAGGCAAGGCAATTTTATTTCTTTAATGCCCTTTCCCTGGGGCTCAGGGTGCTATACAGAGTAAGCAGACAGAACACAGACTAAATTAAACATTTCAACAATAAATAAGTCATCCCTTCAATATGTTCCTGGTTAATTCCAGTTTAAAAAAGCAAGATTAAAAAGATGACACTTTGGGGTCCCTTTGAGGGCCCCCACCATGTTGGCAGCTCTAATATGGCAGGTAGACCAGTCCACAGCACAGGCACAACCATAAACAGATTGTCCAGCCAGGACAACGGGACCAATAGTAGGCCAGTATCAGTGTAACGAAGAGAAGTGGGGTGAGGAGATCTTTAAGATAGTCGGAACCCAGACCATGTAGGATCTTGTATACCAACAAGCATATCTTGAAGCTGACACGACAGTGAATGGGCAGCCAGTGCAATCTGCACAGCACCGGGGTGATATGATCACTACAGGAAGTCCAGGAGATCAGATGGGCTGCCATGTTCTGAACCAGCTGCAGGTGGTGCATCAGACTTCCAGATATGTAGTTTGTAAAAATAAATGTGGTATTTAAGAACAATCTAGATGGGTATATAGTTTCAATAGGATCATTGAGTTATTGCCACTGAATTGTGGAGGAGCAGTTAAAAATGGGCTTCAATCCTTCTTGTGGTCTTATTACCGCAATATAAACTGCAGCATAACCCTAGGTAGAGAGCATTGCAATAATCAAGCCTGGTTGTGACAAAAGTATGGACTATCATCATGATGTCACCGGGCTCTAAGAACGCTTTGATCCAGGTGATATTTCAAAGATGGAAAAAGTCACTATGGACAACCACTGACACCTGGCTATCTAAGGCCAGCTTGGAGTCCGAAACGATCTTCCGGTTCCAGATTCCTAACTGCATTCACAACTCCAAGAACAGACCATTTAAGGATGGCAACCAGGTGTCGCTCCTTGTTGTAGCTGACCATAGGTGGCCTGGTTCGACAGTCATTCACCTCAGTCTTGCTTGGGTTAAGACTCAGCCAGGTGGAGGCCACTGGCCATCCAGGTGTTGATCTCTGTTAAGCAGTGGCACAGCATTGATCCAGCATTAGAAGGGCCAATGATTTTCCTTTCTCAGGAAAAGCCAGTTCCATTTTAGAAGTTGGCAAATGTGTTTTTTTTTTTTTGCCCGGTTTTCCTACAAAAACTACTCTTTACTGATTATGTAAAGGTGACGGGCAAGGGTTTTTACTGCAGGGCATCCCTTCTAACATTAATTACCCTGCCAGCTGAGGTCTTCATTCTGATGTAGTGCATAATTTTTTTGGGTCATTCCTTTGTATTTTAATTTTGCAGAAGTGTCTCCCTGAGATGTCCGAGCACCACCAAAGATTTATGAGAAAACTCCCTTTTTAGCGATGCAGCTCCCGCTATTGCTGTATTGAACACAGTAGGGACTGGGTATTAGTTTGTGTTTTGTAGTATTGGTGAGAGGAGTACTGTTTTGACAGTATATTTACAGATACTTTTAGACTACAGCTGGCTGAAAAGGGATGGCAAGTGTCCACTGATAAGAGCTAGGGGCATCGTTGGTAGGGTGGTGGATACTAGTCCATTTACAGAGGAGAGAATCCTGAAGGAACTCGCAAATCTGAACTTGGACAAGGCAGTAGGACCAGACAGGATACATCCAAGGATAGTGAGGGAACTCAAAGAGGTGCTGGCTGCATCTGTGATGGTCCTGTTTAATCACTTACTGGAAACGTGGGTAGTCCCAGAGGATTGGAGGAGGGAAGACGTAGTCCCACGTCACAAAAGTGGCAGTGAAGAGGAAGCTGGAAATTAAACACCAGCCTGCCTTATCTCGGTGGTGGGGAAATTAATGGAATCACTACTTAAGGAAAGGATTGTGAAATGAAGTGCGAAAGTAATGCACCTGGGAAACAAAAACCCAGGGGAAGATTACACTATTGTGGGGGGAGGTAGTAACAACAACAAAAATGGAAAGGGACCTGGGGGTAATCATATCAGATGACCTTAAGGTTGGCAAGCAATGTGAGAAGGCGCTAGGGAGGGCTGGGGGGATACTGGGATGTATAGGGAGAGGCATCACCAGCAGAAAACAGGAAGTTGTTATTCCACTGTACAGACAGTTGGTGAGACCCCATCTGGAATACTGCATCCAGTTCTGGAGACCCCATCTCCATAGGACATAGACAGGATGGAGGCAGTTCAGAGAGGAGCAACTAAATGGTGCAGGGTCTGCAAGAGAAGCCACAGAGGAGAGGCTAAAGGAGCTCAATATGTATACCCTTGAGGAAAGGGGGGCATGATAGAAATGTTTAAGTATCTCAGTGGAATCAACAAAGTCCAAGAGGGTAGCATCTTTCAGAAAAAGAGATGTGCAAGAACAAGGGGACACAATTTGAAGATAGAGGGGGACGGCTCAGGGGCAATGTGAGGAAGTATTTTTTCACAGAGAGGATGGTGGATGCATGGAACAGCCTTCCTGAGGAGGTTGTGGGGTCTAAAACTGTGGGAGAATTCAAGAATGCATGGGACAGACATAAGGCAATTTTTGTGGTGGGTAGGAAGAAATAGACTATTGGTTAAATAGGATATGCAGCTTATCCTCTAGGTAGGGAAGTGGGCAGACTAGGTGGGCCAAGCGGTCCTTATCTGCCGTCAAAGTCTACGTTTCTATGTAAATATCTTAAATCCAGTGGCTTACAAGATTTTAAGCAGCATGGATTCACAAGGTGGAGGTCGTGTAGAGCAGATTCGATAGATATCTTTGACTAGGTGACCAGGTAGATCAGGATGGAGCAGTGGATGTAGCCTACCTAGATTTCAGTAAGGCCTTTGACAGCGTTCCTCATAGGAGACTCATAAATAAACTGAGCAGCCTTGGGGTGAGTCCCGAGGTGGTAAACTGGGTGAAAATTAGTTGGGGGATGGGAGACAGGGTAGTGGTAAATGGAGTTCACTCTGAGGAAGGGAGGGTGACCAGTGGGGTTCCACAAGGTGCAGTACTGGGACAGGTCCTCTTTAATGTTTTTTATTAGTGACATTGCAGAGGGGCTAGAAGGGAAGGTATGTCTTTTTTTTGCAGATGACACTAAGAACTGTAATAGGGTAGACACTCCGGGGTGGGATGGAAAAAATGAAGAAGGATTTAGGAAATTTTGAAGAGTGGTCAGTTGAGTGTGGCAACTGAATTTCAGTGTGAAAAAGTGCAAAATCCTGCACTGGGGTGCAGAAACAAAGGGGCGGAGTATAGAATGGGGGGTGGGGGGAGTGGTACTGGCAACCACCAAACAGGAAAGCGACTTAGGGGTAATCATATCTGATGATCTAAAGGTGGCCAAACAGTGTGACAAGGCAGTGGGGAAAGCCAGTAGGATGCTGGGGTGCATAGTGAGGGGGGCATCACCAACAGAAAGAAGGAGGTGGTGATACCACTGTATAAATGACTGGTGAGACCTCACCTAGAGTACTGTGTCCAGTTCTGGAGGCATCTCAGGAAAGACATAGAGTGGAGGTGGTCCAGAAGAGGGCAACTAAAATGTTGCAGGCTCTGCATCAAAAGCCCTATGAGGAGAGACCGAAGGACCTCAGTATGTACACCCTGGAGGAAAGGAAAGAGAGACCGAGAGAGAGAGAGAGAGACTGACTTTCAAATACCTCACAGGTATAAATATGGTTCAAGAAGAAGGCCTTTTCAGAGCAAAAGATGTTCAAGAACTAGGGGGCCATTCTATGAAGCTGGAGGGGGGTGGACTCAGGGGAGATGTATGAAAGTACTTCTTAACAGAAAGAGTGGCGGATACCTGAAACAGCCCCCAGAGGAGGTGGTGGGGCAAAAACTGTAATGGGATTCAAGAAGGCATGGGTTGGGCATAAGGGACCTTGTGGAGGGGGGTTACAGTAGGAAGGGGAAACTAGGCAGACTGGATGGGCCCAAGCGGTCCTTATCTGCCGTCAAATTCTATTGCTATGCTGGAGTGAGGACTGTCACACAAGACCAGATCATTCTGCAGATAGTGTAGCTTGTAGTTAAAATCTTATTTCCCCAGGCTACATTTACACCTAGGAATAAAGAATATGTTGCCTGTGCTAGATGTAAGGGTGTAGCTGGAGGAGGTAGATGGGGTTTAGCGTGGACCCCAGATAGCTTGGGAGCTTATTTATCCAAAGGTTAACACCATGTAAGACAAGGTGCTGAGTATATCTGTTACACAGGGAAGGCCTGTTTAAGTGCTCAAAGGGCAGGCAGTTGTGGATACATGCTGAGCAATGGAGAATGGAACTTGGGAGGGCATTTAGTAGCAAAACAATCATAGACAGCTGGCATTGGAGAGCAGAACCATAAACCACATCACCGTAGTCAGTAGCTGGGAGAATCGGGCATTCTGCTAGGGACTTTTTCATGTTTTGGGAGAGGCAGTCACCAACCCTGTATAAGGCTCCAAGTTTTCTGAATGATTTGGACACCAGAGACTGAATGTGAGAGGCGAAATCTAAGGATTGGTGAAATAGAATGCCAAAGTACTTGTAGTTACAGCTTCAAGGGTCCCACTGTCGGGAGTATTTATAGCCAGAGAAGGGCCAGTCGCCAAGCATTTTTTGGATCCGAACAGCATAGACCCTATTTTAGTCTGATTGAGGGCTAATCTGTTGGCTAAAAACCTTGGAATGAGTATCAAAGTCCCCCTGCAGGTCAGCCGATATAATGGCAGGAGTTAAAATATGTAATCCGCATATCTAAGAAGTGAGCAGAGTGGATGGACCAATGGTCTTTTTCTGTTCACATTGTCTGTGTTTCTGTGCAAGTATGTGATGTGGCTTTCTGTATAGCCTTGACTCACCACTGGGCCAAAGGAATAACCAACCCCTTTTTTTTAATTGCAGCTCTAGGTTACGATATGCATCTCTTGCTATTCCTGTCATAGACCATACCCTTGTGCTGTGTTTCATTGAGGATAACCTTATCCTGGTGGATTGGGGGGGGGGGGGTGTTGTTTGAAGAATCCTGGCTTACCTTATCTTGGGCAGTCTGCTGTTCTCCTTCACAGTCTTGATTAGCCTGCAGCTCCTGATTCACTAGTGACTTATCTCCTGGACTTTGACTCTGAGGCTTCAGGTTACTTCCAGATAGACTCTTCTTGTGTTGAGCTTTCGAAATACCAATGTAGGCGGGTTGATTCTCTGTTACATAACAGAATAAGTCCACAATAAAGACTGTGTGGTATTACCATACACCGAGCACTTGTTGTGGCCCCCAGTTTTTTTCCTTGTTAAATGGCGCTTCTGGACAGAATTTCTAGAGAGATCATTCGTTCCAGCTTAGATGCTTGAAACTCCAATATCAGTATTTATTTTATTTATTTATTTGAATTTTGGTAACCGGGTAAGCCCTTTGAGACCATGCAGTCCCTTTTTCACAGGTGACCCGGGGAGTGTCCATAGGACAACAGTCTACATAGGACAATAGTCTACAAAGTACAGAGAGAGACAGTGCTATACATAATAAAAAAAAAAAAAAAATAGTGACACAGTGTAGTACAATATATAGTACTATGTCGTATAGAAAGTCAGTACAGATAGATAGTTCAATATATAATTGACAGCAGTGTCAAGGAGAAGTAAGAAGTTTTGCTTTGACATGATAGAAATCGGGTACAATATTTAAGATTTTCGAGTTGACACTGGTGATCGAGTGTTCACACTGCAGAGCACTGTTGTACAGTGCTGTACCAATTTTGCTTTGGGATAGAAATTGGATACAGTCTTTAGGGCGGCTATACAGGTGTTCAAGTATTTGCATTGCTGAACCCTGGTGTACAGTACAGGACAGAAAATGTGGTACCACCATGTGCTGATAAGAGGAAAAACTCTTATGAAGAAATGCATATGGCATTCCTCAGAACAGATGTGGATCAGGAAGGCAAGTTTAAGAAACCAAAATAGTTAGCCTAAGGCCCTGTCCACACTACGCCTCTGTAATGTTACAGAGTGCCCAAACAGTTACCACAACGGTTTTGCGTTTATACCTGTAGCGTTACAGAAGGCGTTTTCGTAACCATTGTTGAAACCACACAAGAGGTGGTTTCAGCAATGGATTATGAATGTACACGCCGTAACGCCATCGCGCAAAGTGTGGACGTATGGTAACGGGTCCTTGCAGGGCTGCGAGCGTAGCTGCATCCTGGGAAACGGGTGTCAGAACGGTCGCCCAGCACCCCTAGTGTGGACTGGCGGTACCGGTCCCATAACGGACACTGCCGCAATGTGGACACACTGAACCGTTCCCCGGTTGTAGCGGTTTCTATCCGTTACGGGGTCTGAGTGGTGCAGTGTGGACGGGGCCTTAGTGACACATTTCATTAAAGACCAGTTGTAACCTGTGACTGTGGGATCAAAAAATACAGAGGTTTGGCTGTGTTTAGAGCTCAGTAGTGGAGGTCATTGTGTGACAAATTAAATGTGTCCTTTAGTTCATGAGTAATCAATTTTGAGCTGAAGTGTTCTTTTAAAATATCCAACATTTAGCTCTTGTACTGTTTGTTTTACAGGTCATCAACATAGAATGTATCCTTTCCTAAAGTTTGTCCAGGTGCTCCTTCAGTCTATCAAGAGTCACCACTGCTGATCCTCTGTTGGTTCCCCACCTCTAGCTAGCTATGAAAGAGGTCTGGTGGTGGAGGCAGGGTTGAAACTGGCACTGGCCCGCTAGCCAAATGCTGGTAGATTTTGTATTGGGCTAGTAAGATTTTCCTTTAACTGGCCCTGCAGGCTTGTGCTGGAAAAGGTAGCACTTCAGTAAGCACACTAGCTTGGTCAGTGGAAAAGTCTGTGGGGCTACTGGATTTTTCCAGTCACTAGCCCTGCTGGTTAGTGGCTGTAAAAACTTAATTTCAACCCCTGGGGAGGGTTGGGTCTCCTCCTTACTATATGGGAAGAGCAGCTTTGTGGACTGGGGTGAAGTCATACATTTGGAGCACCCACCATTTTTGTGTGAATGTCCCTTTCCCTTGTGGCAGAGCCCAAACTTCAACCCACCCCTGAGCACCCACAGTTCACTTAGCCTCACCAGCACTGATTCCCAAGTACACTTCTGGGTGGGGCTGTGACGAGAACTGTCCATCAGGGATGTCATGGTATGGAATTGGTACAGTATGGAAAATGGGGAAGGGTGATTGTATGATTATCATCTGTGCCCCTGCATTACATCACAGAAATGTGGAATGGTGGGAATTTGGGATTAGGTTTCACATGGGTGGGTTGTTTGACACTCCTGTGTGGTGGTGGGGGGGATCTTGGTGCATCAGGGATGTCAGCCGCCTTTCTATACAGCAGAAAATGGTTATTGTGGTATGAGGAAATTACTGTATAATAGATAGCCACCTCTTGTAATTCACAGCCCCAACACATTTTTTTGGTCATAATTCAGTTTGCCATCAGAAATTCACAGTTTTGATGTCAGAGCTGTTATTTGTCTTATTTAGAATGTTTGTCACCTAAACTGTCTGATCATTCTGCTTATCAGGTGCTGACATTAAGTTTCGCAGCCACTAGCCAGCCGGGCTAGTGAATGGGAAAATCCACTAGCCCCACAGACTTTTCCACTAACTCTTCTGGTGTACTTATTGAAATGCTGTCTTCTTCAGTACAAGCCCGCAGGGCTGGTTAAAGGAGAATCTTACTAGCCCGATACAAAATCTGCCAGCATTTGGCTAGTGGGCCACTGCCAGTTTTGACCCTTGCTTACTCTACAACAGGGTATAAAATGGATAGGAAAAAAATGTTGAAAGCTGACTGGTGGAAAGCCAGTTTTACCTGTGATGCTGTCCCAGAGCGACCTCAGCAGTGAAACTAGTGCCCACAAACAGCCTGCTCACAACTGTAAACACACAAATTGATGTGTTTTATAATCACAACAAAGCACTTCAGGACATGTGCCACTGGGATAATGTCATCTCTCGGGTGGTTGAGCGCACTCGGACTGTGACCTCATGCCACACAACCAGAGTCGTGACGTTATCCCAGCACAGTACATACCCTTGAATGACTTACTGCTTACTTAACAATGTCTGCTTGATTCATGTTCTGGTTAGCAGAACACCAAGATGAAATTACAAGCCATGTACTTTAGAAATGGATTTTTTTTATATTTTGTGTAATATAAATGATATTTGTCCACACACACACAAAAAAAAAAAAAATCCACCTGTAAATTACAAAATTAAGTGATTATGTCTTGGGGTTCTAGTGGCATTTACAAAGCACCTGAGATAACTCTGTCATGGTTTATGTCAGCTGAATATCTCAATAGAATCTGAATGTTATTGGACTGGTCTGCATGGAACGTCACCAAAATTTGACTGGCTTGCCTAGATTTGCACTTTCAAGTGGCTACAAAGATTACTGAAAAATAAACACAATACAAAGTACTTAGTTTGACTTTAGTTACTGCTTTGTCATGTTGTCAACTGACTGCTGCTCTTGCACTCACAGAAACATAGAATTTGTAGGCAGATAAGGACCACTTGGCTCACCCAGTCTGCCCATTTTTGTCCCTGTCTCTACTGTCACTGCAGACCGTACAGATCCAGAGTTTTAAAACAGCTGGTATAGCATAGCAAAACATTATGCAAAATGGGATAATGCTAACCATTTTCAAAAATGTCTAGCAGTAGACTAACCATCTTTTAATAAGTCTGTGGCACATAGAAACATAGACTTTGACAGCAGATAAGGACCGCTAGGCCCATCTAGTCTGCCCATTTCCCTACCTACAGGATAGGCCGCAGATCCTGGTTAACCAACAGCCTATTTCTTCCTATCCCCCACAAGAATTGCCTTATGTCTGTCCCATGCATTCTTGAATTCTCCCACAGTTTTAGACCCCACAACCTCCTCAGGAAGGCTGTTCCATGCATCCACTACCCTCTCTGTGAAATAATACTTCCTCACTTTGCCCTAGACGCCTCCTTCTATCTTTAAATTGTGTCCCCTTGTTCTTGCGTCTCTTTTCTGAAAGATGCTACCCTCTTGGACTTTGTTGATTCCACTGAGGTACTTAAAAGTTTCTATCATGTCCCCTCTCCTTCTTTCCTCAAGGGTATACATTAAGCTCCTTTAGCTCTCCTCATACGGCTTCTCTTGCAGACCCTGCACCATTTTAGTTGCCCTCCTCTGGACTGCCTCTATCCTGTCTATGTCCTTGATGAGATGGGGTCTCCAGAACTGGACACAGTACTCCAGATGGGGTCTCACCAACTGTCTGTACAGAGGGATAACAACTTCCTGTTTTCTGCTGATGATGCCTCTCCCTGTACATCCCAGTATACCCCCAGCCCTCCCTACTGCCTTCTCACATTGCTTGCTAACCTTAAGGTCATCTGATATGATTACCCCCAGGTCCCTTTCCTTTTTTGTTGTTGTTACTACCTCCCCACCCATTGTGTATTCTTCCCCTGGGTTTTTGTTTCCCAGGTGCATTATGTTGCACTTCTTTGCATTGAATCCTAGCTGCCATACTTCTGACCGTTCCTCCAACCTTCCCAAATCCCTTTTCATCCTTTCCACGCCTCCTTGTGTATCAACCCTGTTGCAGACCTTTGTGTCATCTGCAAAAAGGCATACTTTTCCTTCCAGTCCCTCTGCAATGTCACTGATAAAGACATTAAAAAGGACTGGACCCAATACTGAACCCTGCGGTACCCCACTAGTAACCCCCCTTTCTTCAGAGTGGACTCCATTTACAATTACCGTTTGTGTCCTGTTGTCCAGCCAATGTTTTGGCACAATAGACAAAATAAATACAATTATACATATTTTAAATTCTGCTAATCATTCTGTGCCAAAGTGCTATGCATTTTTACAGCTGATTAGCACCTTCACGTGTAAAATTGCTAATCAGTTTTTTGCGGCTTATTTAATACGCTGCAGATCTCAGCTAACCCGCCCCCCCACCACACTTTCCTATCAAGATTCCTTTGTGCCTATCCCATGCATGCTTGAAGCCCACTTTTGTTTTTGTCCCCACCACCTCTGCTGGAAGACTGTTCCAGATGCCCTCCACTCTTTTCATTGAAGAAGTACTTCCTCGCATCCATCCTATGTTCCCCCTTCCATCTTCATTGCATGCCCCATTGTTCTCATGCACCTTCTCTTCTGAAAAATACACCCCTCCTGTACCTTATTCACCCCCATGAGAGCCTTACAGATCTCTATCATGTCTCCTCCTCTCCGTCATGTCTTCCAGGGTCAACATATTAAGATTCTCAGTCTCTCCTCATAGGGCTTATGGTGCAGCCCCTGCACCATTTTAGTTGCTCCCCTCTAGATAGCCTCTTCAGGTGGGGTCTCACCGACAATCGATACAGTGGTACCACTACCTTTTTCCTTCTGCTAGTGTTTCAAACTCCAGGAAATCTTACTGTATTCTGACATATGCAGTATGGTCTCACCATAAGACTGCCCTGGAGCTGAAATGGTTAATAGAACCTATGCTAATGATGGAGCGTTGGGCTCGAGCTCGTTTTTCAAATCACTGTCCCTGATCAGCGTTCTGCAACTGTCAAGATTCTTTACCCCACTTGCCTAGTACAGACGCCTCAGAGAGCCCTCCTTCATCTTTCTTGAAGGTTTTTTAATTTTTCAGTTTTCTTAAGTAAACTTTGTTTCTGTTCGTTTTAAAAATCACTGTCCTTGGTTTACAGGTAGATTAGTCAATCAGTCCGTTTTATTGTGTAGCACAAGAAAAGCTATTACAATCATATACATCCTGACAAGTTGAAAACATACAAATCTAATGAATATTCTAAAAGAGTCCTCTCGAATAGCTTCCATTTACATATAGTAAAAATGGTTCACAGTATTACCTTATTGCACATTAAATTCACCAACTGTTTAAGTGCAGTATATTCGAAATACAGTGATACTGCAGTAATTTAAACAATAAAAATCTTGTATAAAAAAATTTCTAAAGCACCGGTCACATATAAAAAAAGATTATTAATCGGGTCAAATAGCAAGCATAGTCTTAAAGTCTTAATTAACACACTTCTGTATCTTGTTTTAAAGGTGTGCAAAGATGAATATTATTTTAGTCGACTGGACCGAGTGAGACCTTTAAGGACATATCATAGCTAGGGATGTAAGTCTGTCATGGCAGTCATACACGTCATTGATTCCATGACATTTGATCTTTATTCAGGACTTCCGTGACTTTCACTAGTGTCATCAGAATGTAGCAATGATGACAGTGCCACAACGTTTACTAATGATTTCATGAACAAACAATGAGTCATTAAAACCTCATCCATGACAAACTTACATCCCTAATCATAGCTCATATATATAAATGTAAATAAATATCACGATTACCAGCCAAGTTTATACTACCAAAATTCTGTTTCTTATTTGGTTAATGGCATTCAGGTACTTAGCAAACCTTTCGACTGATCATACACCCATAGTGTGGAAAAGAATAGTTGAGAGTTGCCTTATCAATCTAGTATGTTAACTTTAAAGAGACTCAACCAGTAATCCTGAATATTATCATACCATGAACATTCCCAGATAATGTGCATTAAGTTCTCTTCACCTCCCTATACTACAATCACATTCACCTGAGGTTAAACTTTTTTTCTTACATCGATATGATAGCATGTTATTTGCAGATTGTTCGAATTTATAGTTTGAGACTAAGGATCTTAATTTGGGATCTGTCAGAATTTCCAGATATGGCTTAAAACCAAAAATAGTAATTATTTTGGGCAAACCATTCTGAATAGTGAGAGTTCTTAATTAGTTCCAAGTCCTTTCAGTTCCAACTAGATGTTATTCTTTTGGCTATGTACGTCCTATGTTTTCCACTAATTATTATACCCCTATCTACAGCTCTTTTAAGGGTCATTAACTTATATTTCTTTAGAATGTTGATTAATGTCATATACCAGAGATGAGTTTTATAACCCAAATTAAACCAATTTCCTTTCTCTTTAAGTGCCTTCTTTACTAAATTTGAACCACTTTGTCTGGTTAATCTTGTCCAATAATTTACTTTCCTAGTTTCAATTTTTGCCCCTATATTTTCGATACCAAATTCTGATCTTAAGTACGTAGCTGGGCAAGAATGCCCTACCTTAAGAGCCGAATGTAAAAACGTATAAAGTGGTGACATCAATCTATTTAAATTCTGACACTCCCATATGTCGGATCCGTATAACAACTGTATCTCAAACTTTGACCTGATAACTTGTATTAATGGTTTAATAGTCATACCCTCCATATTTTATGTTAAAACAAACAAGTCCAGCTGCAGTTTTCTTTAATTTATCGAGAAGCAGTTCTGCATGCAGTGTCCATTTACCATTCTCTTGAAATAATATACCCAAATAAAGGTAGCTAGTTACTCTCTAGCCTGTCTTTTCCCACAAGCCAGAAAGTTGAATATTTTTTCCTTCCCTTATCAAATATGACAACTTTGGTCTTATTCATATTAATTTTTAATTTTAATTCTGAGGATTTGTCATACATATAATCTAGCTGCTTCTGTAATCTGGATTTCATAAGAGATAGAAGAACAGTGTAATCTGCATAGGCAAGAAGGGAGCATGGCATTGTATCTATTTTTGGTGAGTTAGATGTAGCAATATCAGATTGGGATATCATATTATCAATATAGAGGGAAAATTAGCAGTGGGGCCAGCGCACAGCCTGGTCTGACTCCCCTATTAATATTAAAGGAGGCTTATAGGCCCTCCTGTTTACCAAGTCTAATTTTTGCCCAGTTATTCTTATATAGCTGTGAAGTTAGGGCTATTAGGTTCCTACCTATCCCCCTTTATTCTAGGATCGACCACAGAATATTTCTAGAGATGTAATCAAATGCAGATGTGTAATCAAACACTGCATATAGTTTCTGCTGCCTGATTGTGACGTGTTTTTCAATTAAGTGCTTCAATACGAAGATATTGTCTAATGTGGAATAATTTATTGGCCAAGGGCTAGTGTGGAACACAAAAGGAAGATTAGGGAGATAAACCAGTGGCTCAGGGAGTGGTGTGAGGCCAGAGGGTATGGGTTGATGGGGGATTGGGGGGAGACCTGGGAGGATAAGGAGCTGTATGCTAGAGATAGGCTCCATCTCAATTTGGAGGGGAATCCTCAAGTTGAAAATAGAGGTTCATTGGTGAAAAGTGGGGTTTAAACTTGTGAAGGGGGAGGGATGGGAGAAAAGGCTGTCGAGGGGTGCCGATAGGAGGGACTCTGTCTCCACCCCTTGGGGAGCTGGAGGAATGGGAAAAGGTTGACTGGTAGAGTGCAGATCAGGGGAAAACAGAATCCCCATGGGAACATGAGCAGGGAAATGGAAGTATAGGGAAAGGGTGGAAGGTAGTCCTGCTAAATGCCAGGAGCTTGGGCAATAAAATGCCTGAGCTCCAGGCGATGCTAACTGAGGGAGCGGTGGATGTGGCAGCGGTCACTGAGACCTGGGCCACCCCAGGACACGACTGGGACCTGAACGTGGAGGGTTACACTGTGTTCAGGGAGGGAAGGGGAGGAGGGGTAGCAATGATAGTCATAAACTGCATTGGCATAGGGGGAGTACAAGAGGTGGAGGGAACCGTAGAAGCGATTTGGGTCACCTAGATAACAAGGGGGCAAGAGAGTAAAAATAGGAGTGGTGTATAGATCCCCTGCACTGGCGGGGGAGCTGGAGGAGAGTCTGGTGGCAGATGTTGGGAGACACTGCAGACTGGGCAGGGGAAGGGTGGTGGTGTTGGGGGACTTAAACATGCCAGGAACAGACTGGGAGACTATGACATCCTCTGTGGCCAGGAAACAGAGGTTGTTGGATGTCTTTCAAGACGCATTCCTAACTCAGCAGGTGGGGGAACCGACCAGGGAGGCGTGGGTACTGGATGTGGTCCTGGCAGACAGTGACCAGATTAGGGGCCTGGAGGTAAGGGACCTGTTGGCGGGGAGTGACCATGCCACGGTCTGGTTTTGCCTGCACCTAGGAGGGGTAGAAGGCTGTACAAAGGCGGAGGTAACTGACTTCAGGGGGGTGGATTTTAAGGAAATGGGAAGGATCCTTAAGGAGCATTTGGTTGGGATTGGGTCAGACATGGACGCTAATAGTAGGTGGGAAATCATCAGGAGAGGGGTGCAGGATGCTACCAGCACCTGTGCAAGAGTAAGACGAAAATGCGGTAGGGCCCGAACCCTGCTGGTGGACCAGGGAGGTCCAGGTGGTGGTGCGGGGAAAGAAGGCAGCCTATAGGCAATTCAAGTGCTCAAGGAGTGAAAGGGATCGAGGGGAGTACGAGCTGATGGCTAGAAGGGCCACTAGGGTGGTGAGGGCGGCTAAGGCAAGGAAGGAGTAGAACCTGGCCAGGGAAATTAGGAGAGGGAACAAGGGGTTCTTTAGATACATTGGGGAAAAACGAAGGGTGAAGGGGCAGATTAGCAGGATTAAAACAGGGGAGAGATGGGCACAAGACCTGGGGGAGCAGGCTGAGGTACTAAATGAGCATTTCGCCTCAGTTTTCACCAAGGAAAATGGGGGTGCTGCATCATACATGGGAGGAGACAGTGATACTGAGGAAGGGGGGGGACCCTTACCGATCGGCGGGTCTGGGGAGAGGGAGAGGCATCACTGGCAGGAGGGGGGAAGGCTAAGCAAGGAGAAGAGGTAGCGGAAGTGGAAATCACAGCAGAGAGAGTGAGGGAAGCCCTCAGGTCCCTTAAGACAGAGAAAGCACCGGGGCCAGATAAATTACATCCCAGAGTGCTGAAGGAACTTGCGGATGTCCTGGCGAAACCCCTGGCGGAGCATTTCACCATCTCTCTGAGGACAGGGTGGGTGCCGCAGGACTGGAAGGTGGCGCATATAGTGCCCATCCACAAGGGGGGATTAAGGGAGGTGGCAGGGAACTACAGGCCTGTCAGCCTGACATCGGTGGTGGGCAAGGTGATGGAGGGCATTGTCAAGGAGAAGCTAGGGAAGGACCTGGAAAAGTCAGGGTGCCTGGACGATAGACAGCATGGATTCCGTCCTGGAAATCGTGTCAGACAAACGTGTGAGAGTTCTATGACTGGGTGATCAAGTGCCTTGGACCTGAGTAGACCAGTGGGCGCCCTCTTTCTAGACTTCAGCAAGGCATTTGACTCTGTTCCTCATGTGGGCCTGTTGGATAAGCTGGGAGAAATGGGGTGGGGAACCAGATGATCAGATGGATAGGCAGTTGGCTCCAGGACCCGGAAGTTGGCGGATAGTCTCATCCCCAAGGAGGGTCATTAGTGGGGTCCCACAGGGATCAGTCCTTGGGCTCCTCCCTGTTCAACGCCACGTCTCTGACATAAGGACAGGTATCAGGAGTGAGATGAGTCTCTTTCGGATGACTCAAAACTGGGGCGGTGGTGGATGGGGAGGGGGAGGGTGGCCCTACAGGGGACCTGGAGGCTCTGGAAAAATGGTCTAGAAAGTGGAAGCTGAGGTTCAGTGCAGGGAAATGCAAGGTACTGCACCTGGGGGCCAGAAACCCGGGCCAAGTGTACACCCTCGGGGGGCAAATGCTACAAGTCTCGATGGCTGAGAGGGACCTGGGGGTGGTGATGGATGTCAAGATGAACAAGTCGGCGACTTGTAGGAGGGCAGCAGCCAAGGCCAACAGGATGCTGGGATGCATTGTCAGGGGGATCACCTCCAGAAAGAGGGAAGTGATACTCGCTCTGTATAACTGCTTGGTGAGGCCGCACCTCGAGTACTGCGTGCAGTTTTGGAGGCCACACTTAAAGAGGGATATTAAACTCCTGGAGAGGGTCCAGAGGAGGGCAGCCAAAATGATTTGGGGCTTGGGGGACAGGACCTATGAGGAGAGGCTCGAAGAGCTAAATATGTACACATTGGAAGAGAGGGGGGACATGATAGAGGTCTTCAGGTACATGAAGGGGGTAAATAGGGGAGGAACAGTCAGGGTGCTTCGAAGGAAGGAGCAGGGGGCCACTAGAGGGCATGGGTGGAAGCTGGAGGGGGGAAGATTCAGGGCAGAAAGGAGGAGGTGCTACTTCACTGAGAGTGCGGTGAAGCCATGGAATGTGCTGCCTAGGGGGCTGGTGGAGGCAGAGACGGTGATGGGGTTCAAGAGGGGCTGGGACAGGTACAGGGGAAGGGTTCTGGAAGCAAAATCCAATGCAGCGAAAATATCTGGAACTGGGAAGGGAGAAGCCAGAGAAGGCGAGGGGGGCAGCAAGGTCAGCTCATAGGGTGGGGGCTGACCAAACGAGCAGACGCGAAAGACCGTTAAGCCTATTCTGCTGGCATTTTAGTATGTTAGTAATTAGCTCTAAAACCTGCTTGGTAGTCTGCTAAACCTCCGGTTCTTGTTACTGCATTATCTAGTCTTCCTAACAGAATTCTGGGCAGTGTTTTCAAATCCACGTCTAGGATGCTGATAGGCCTGTACATACATGGATCAGAAAGGCTGCTTTTCTTGTGTATAGGAATAATGTTTGCTCCCTTCCAGGAATTTGGGGGGGGGGATATTTAAGTTAATACATCTGTTAAAGTATACAATTAAAAATTTAGCCCACCTTAAAGGGTAGGCGTTGGTATAGTTCTGAAGGGATCCCATTTGGTCTGGCAGCTTTATGCTTTTTTTTAATCCCGTAATTGCTTGAAGAAGCTCCATAGTAGTGATTATTATGGAGCCATTTTGTACAGTCTTTTTATCCTGGATCACCTCTAATTCTGCGTCGTGAAAAAATAGTTGTAAAGTATGTGATCCACTCCTCTTCAGATATATAAGTATCAATTTCATAATTAAATTCAAACAACCCCTAGCAGCCAGATTCTAGAAAGACGTAGAGAGGTAGTGTTCTTTTCTGTTTGCTAATTGGAAGATTTTCCACCTGGCAGTACTGGGGTGATGTGTGGAGCAGCACTCTGTCTGGTGGGGGGAAAAAAGTCATTTCTGTTCCTCCCTCTGCATCATCAAAAATGAGACCAAACGCCTTGAGGCACCACAATCCTTGTAGCATGAGCAGTAACTTTCAGAAGCTGCCAATCAAAATGGAGGAAAGTGTGACATCACTAGTAACTAGGGGGAGCCAGTCCCTGTTGCTTAATGTGAAAGTAAAACCTGCCAGTAAGAAATGATTCTTATTGGTTACTAGTGATATCATAGTCAGTGTGGTTTCAGTGTTGATGTAGTGGGAGGAACAGAACAGACTTTTTTTCCTCCAGAGTGCTTCTCCATACATCACCCCAGTACTGCCAGGTGGAAAATCTTCCAATTAGCAAACAGAAAAGAATAAATACTTGAGATATAAGAAGTTTATGTTTTTATTTTTTATTTACCGGGTAGGTGGACTAGCCATAGAGATGACTGTTTTCAGCCACGATAGCTGATTACATCTGAAAGTTGCACTTAATTGAAGGCAGTTTCCAGGCAGTACACTAGCTCTTTAAAAGTCTCTTTGTTCAACTGCAGTTAACATTTATTTGCCATAATTTGTTATGATATATAAACTTTTTTTTGTTTTATCATTTGCTCACGATTCTTTTTTTCTTGATTTAATTCTGTCAATACCAATTTTGTTCTGGTGTCCGTATAATTTCTATTTAACCTTCTAATAAGAGCTTTTTTCTTTTGACATTCATTATCAAACCAGTTACTGGGAACAGGATAATTTTTTGGGCTGCGTTCAAGATGACTACGTATATCTACAAAGAGTTGACATTGCATCGTTGTCAGTCTGCATCCTTTTTCCAAAGGTTCACGTAATTTTCAGAAATACAGGAGTCAAGCAACAGAGGCACTATAGTCTCAGTTGAATCATGTTGCCAGATAATTCTTTTATCCCCTCTAATCTCACTGTAGAGAAAAGTAGGTGTATATTTATTTGAGAATGGTCCAAAAAAACTAAAGTCCAAAAGAAGGGAAAATTATCACCCTCTGCTCATATGGGTATAATTAATGAGCTCCGACAATCTAGATTACCTGACCAAATGGCATAGTCTACCCCTGAAGCTTCTGTTGCAGACAAGAATGTAATATCTCCTGCTGTGTCTCCCTTCAGCCTACCATTAAGTGGACAGAGCATATTATCTGTCATGAGATCTATTAATTTTTTCCTATTATTATTTAACTTACTATTCCTTGAATCCCTAATTGGCAGTGTATCAGATAACATACAGTATATGTAAACATCAAATTATTTATCAAACCATCAAACATGGCAATCCTTGCATTAAAATCGCCTAATAAAAGAATATTTGTTGTTGGAGAATCCCGATGAGCATTTAAGACTGTTTGCTATGTCATTCCTTAAATCTTCATAGTAAAACCCAGAGTTCTCCGAGGGAACATAACAGTTCAGCACACAAATATGTATATTCCCAACCTTAATATCCACTGCAATTATATTCTCGCTTGTCTGAACTTGACTGCTTTCACGAAAACAATTAAACCACCTGAGTTTCTGCCAGACTTAGAATGCTTGATACCAAGAACCTGGAAACACTCATAGACATTTAACTTAATTTCATCACTGTTTGTATGCCAAGTTTCTTGCAAACAGATAAAATCTGATTTCATAAGGACATTTTTCAAATCTACATCTGCTATATGTGTTGTCTAACCCACAATGTTCCATGTCAAAGATTAATCCAGTGTTCTCAGCACTGACCTCAGGAGATAATGGACAATTTACTGGTGGTCAATTCTCCCCATAACCAGCCAGCTGCAAAAACCTATTTTTTAATGGCACTCCAGAAATTCTAGTATTACTAGAATTTCCATTCATTGTATTCCCTATTGTATTAAGGCATTCCGAATTCACCAGGTTAAGCACCATACTGTCTAAAATCGGAATCTTCCCGAAGATAATTTCTGCCAATTTAGGGTTTGAGACTAGTAGATTAGTCTAGATCTAGTTTTATTCTGGTAAGTTTTCTCAGTTTCTTCTCGGTTCTTTTAACCAGGAGGGAACCTTTTTTTTTGGATCTCTAGTATAGTAACTGGGGTAATTCCTATTTTTCCTTCGATCACTAAATCGGCTGTCTGAAAAAAAGAAAAGATCATGTAGAGGTAATTCTGTGGTGGTTTCAGGCTTGTTTAGTTCACTGTTAGTGGTTGTCACTTCCTTAAAAGAGAACCGGCCCAACGGGTTTTCAGCATTACACAGAATGAGGGGAACCATTTGCCAAAGCGGATCCCCATTTAATTTGTGTTTTGTGTCTGGGTTTTGATCATCTAAAGGCCAACTGTGATATCTGTTAAAAAAACAAAAAAAAAATTAAAAAAAAATTCCTCGGTCAATGGTGGATAGGCGTTTAAATCAGCGGAAGAAAAAAATGTCTGAAAAACCTGCTGATCCAGCTAGGGACAAGGCCTTCACTTCTCAGAAGGAGAAGTAATTTTATCCGAGTAAGCAGCCCTCTGACCAGGGTGATGATTCCTTGACTAGGAAAAGATCTGCAGAAACTACTGCTGAACTAGCAAGTTCTGCTAAAAATAAGAGGAAAGATGAGCATTCAACTAAGGAACCGCAGCTGACGGTTCAAGCGGTTCATACCGCAGAAGCCATAGCGAGTACGATTGGCCTTTTGCAGGTGTTGCAAACTGGTACAGCGGTATCAGTTCAGTGACCCAGTTCACAGTTATCGGTTCCGGATTTGGATTCCATTTCGGTTCCCGGTTCCTTGGAACAACCTACAGATTTCTTGGAGGGGGAGGAGGAATAATAATAATAATTTGGAGAGCCCAGAACCTCACGGTACTGATTTCCCAGACAAGGCAACAGAGGATTATTCCACCCACTTAGCCTTTTTCAAACAGGTGGCACAGACCTTGGACCTCTTAATTCAGGAGTCCACAGAGGAGGAAGAGGAACAAGATTATATAGAAACGATGGATGCCTCAGCAACAACAAGGCTTCTGTTGCCCATCCATAAATCTTTAAAAAGACAAGCCACAAAAATGTTAGACACCTACGTCCATTCCTCCAGTGGACAAGAGGATGGACAGAAAGTACTGGGTGGCCAAATCAGGGACTGAGTTCCCTTTTGGACACCCCAGCCATGAGGAGGTGGTGCAGGCTGGTGCCTGTGATAAGGCAGGTATTCCCCTGGTATCACACCCACCTGAAAAGGACTCCAGAAGGATGGACTCAGTAGCAAAAAAGTCATACCTGGGAGCCTCCCTAGCTGTCAGACAAGCCACTTTACATGGTTTGTGTATCTAGGTATTAAAGAAGTCTGGAATGCAGTGCTAGAAATAGCAAAGGCATGCCCTGCCCCTATGGCATCTGATCTTTCAGAGGCAGCTAAAAGGGGCATTTAAGTTTCTAAGTCCCAGTTTTGCATGGCAGTGGATGCCAATGACATTGCTGCTAGGTAGATGGCTACCTCGGTGTCACTGAGGTTTGCTTGTCTGAGAACAACAGATTTGTCTCAGGATACCCAGACAAAAACTCTTGACTTCCCTTGTGAGCCCACTTCCCTGTTTGGGGAACAGACTGAAACTTACATGAAAAAAATGGATGACTACAAAGTGGCCTACAAGAGTGCTGCGGCCAAGAAGGCAGCAACTCCACAAAAGTTCCAAGGAAGAGGCAGGGGTAGAACCCATTACAGACCTTCCTTTCAGGCACGGGCTTTGCTCTCTTATCAACCCCAAAAGGGGGAACTTTAGAGGCAGAGGCAGAAGGAGCAGCGACGGGGCCGGACCCAGTACCCAGACTGCTGCCCAAACAAACAGACTCCCTGAGAATCCTGTAAGGGTTTCCTCCCTCCCTACCTCCAGTAGGTGGCAGGCTGGCTCACCACTTTAAGGCCTGGAAATCCATCACCACAGACAAGTGGGTCCTGGAGGTAGTGAGCCAGGGTCTTGCTCTCAATTTAAAATTCTTACCAGAGTTGAGAGCAAGACTATAACAGACCCGCCAATCCATCAGAGGAGAGACTGCTGGAAGAGGAAGTATCCAAGCTCATGCAGATCAGGCAGTAAAGCCTGTCCCCATGTCTCAAAGGGAAAAGGGTCTTTACTCAAGATACTTCCTCACTCTGAAGAAAACAGGGGAGTAGCAACCCATTCTGGATCTAAGACACTTGGAACAAATATTTGACAAAGCCAGAGTTCTGGATATTATTCTTCCCTCTCTAAGGAGAGGAGACTGGCTGGCATCCCTAGATCTAAAGGACGCATACTTCCATATCCCTATTAGGCTGTCGCACAGGGAGTACCTCCGGTTCCGGTTGCCATTAGGGCATTACCAGTTCAAGGCCATGTCCTTCAGCCTCTCATCTGCCCCAAGTGTGTTCACCAAGTACCTAGCAGTTGTGGCACATCTACGAAAACGAGGGGTTACATTCTTCCTATACCTGGATGACTGGTTGGTGGTGGATCAATCTCCACAGCAGGTGGAAAGGGCATCGACTGTCACTCAGGATACACTAGGTAGCCTAGGTTTCCTGGTAAACCAGAAAAAGTCAGTCCTCTCACCAGTTCAGCTCCTGGAGTTTATAGGGGCAGAACTGGATATCCTGAACGGAAGGGCATTCCTCCCACAGGGCAGGGTAGACTGCTTGGTGCAACTAACAAATTCCTTACAGCTGCATATCCCCAGACCAGCAAGGCATTTTTTTCAGTTGTTGGGCCACATGGCAGCATCAACAGCAACAGTGTTAGGATCAATATTCCAGATGAGAGACATCCAGTTCCATCTCAGGGCTCACTGGTCTCAGAGAAGAGATTCCCTGTCAAAGATGGTACCAGTCACTGGAACCCTGCTTCAGGCTCTGCAGTAGTGGCAGGAAAAGGACAACCTCTGGGAAGGCATGCCTTTCTTCCAGCTGCCACCAGCAGCAGTTCTGACAACAGGTACCTCCCTCCTAGGATGGGGTGCCCACCTAGGGGAGCATACTGCCCACGGTACCTGGCTCCAGCAGGAATCCCTGCTTCACATAAACCTGCTGGAACTCAGGGCAGTTTATCTGGGCATTCAGTCCTTCTCCTCCATGCTGAAGGGCAAGGTGGTTCAGGTCAGGACAGACAATACAACTACAATGTATTATATCAACAAGCAAGAGGGCACAAGGTCCTCATCTCTGTGCACAGAAGCCATGAAGGTATGGAATCTGGCTTACTCCCAAGGAATCTCCCTCTCTGCAGTCCATCTACCAGGAAAAGACAATGTCCTAGCGGATGCCCTCAGCAGAATCAACCAGAACCACCACGAATGGTCACTAAACAGACAGATCCTAAAGGCGGGGCACTCCAGAGGTGGACCTCTTTGCAGCCCCAGACAATCAGTTTCCGCTGTACTGTTGCAGGCCTCCCAAAAGTGGGCACAGTGCCACTAGATGCACTCCTGATGGACTGGACAGGGAAGTTCCTGTATGCCTTCCCACCATTTCCCTTGCTGCTTAGAGTGCTGAACAAGCTCAGGGTGAAGCCAGCAGCTATAATCCTCATTGTTCCTGACTGGGCCAGGCAACCTTGGTACTCAATACTACTGACCATGGCAATCTCCAAACCAGTCTCCCTGCCCAGGAGGCACGACCTGCTGACATCCTCCCAGGGCAGGGTCCTGTACCCCAATTTGCAGTCTCTCCGACTCAGAGCTTGGCTCTTGAGGACCTAGAATACACTGAACTACACCTTTTAGAGGGGGTGTTGGAGGTCTTGAGGGTGTCCAGAAAACCTTCCACCAGAAAGACTTACTTATCTAAATGGAAGAAGTTTTCTGTTTGGTGTGAGCAGAGACAGATAGACCATCTCCAGGCTGACCTGCCAATAGTCCTTGACTATCTAGCACATTTACACTCTCTGGGCCTTCGACCCTCCACCCTGAAAGTGCACTTGGCAGCTGTCTCTGCTTACCTCCCTGCTGGAAATTTAGCATCCCTGGCTGCTAACCTGGTATTCTGAAAGTTCTTCAAAGGGCTACTGCATTTGCAGCCCCCTCGTAGGGAACCCACTCCTGCATGGGACCTTAATATATGTATTGGCCAGTTGATGCAGTCACGATTTGAACCCCTGTCATCAGCTAACCTTAAGTACGTGACATGGAAGATGGTGTTTCTAGTAGCCATTACTTCAGCCAGAAGGATCCGTGAGCTACAGGCCTTGTCCACAGAGCCAGACTATATAGCGGTCCACAGGGACAATGTGGTTTTGAGCACCAATAGGGAATTCCTCCCTAAGGTGGTGTAGGACTTCCACCTTAACCAGTCCATGACCTTGCCAGTCCTCTTTATTGACCATTCCACCTTTTGGGGGAAGAAGGTTACATAGTCTTGATGTCAAGAGAGCTATAAGCTACTACTTGGATCACGCAAAAGGGTGCAGGCAGGATAGAACACAGCTCTTCCTGACCTGTGGAGAGGTGGGCAAAGACAAACCCGCCTCAGAGGACTGTTGCCACTGGATTGTTGCCTGTATCCAATTTTGCTACATCAAAGTGGGCAAAGAGCCCCCTGTAGGCCTCTTGACCCACTCTACAAGAGGTATAGCTGCTTCTATAGCAGCTGCCAGAGATATCCCCTTGTTGGAAATCTGCAAAGCAGCTACCCGGAAAACGGTTCACACCTTCACCAAACACTAAATCTTGGATGCTCAGGCCAGAAGTGGTGCCAGGGTTGGCACAGCAGTACTGCAGAGCCTGTTTCCTAAATAGGTTCTCTACCCTCCTCCAAAGGTACTGCTTGGGTAGTCTACATATGTCAGAATACAGTAAGATTTCCTGGGGTTTGAAGAAAAAATTACTTCATAGTAATCTTGTTTCTTCAAAGGTAATTTAATACATTCTGAGCTCCCACCCTTCCTCCCAGCTGTTTTGTTGTTCAACCCTATGGGCAATTTCTGTTTTTGGGCTTAGGGACTTGAGTCTTAACCAGCCCACATTGTTAACTAGAGGAAGAAAATGGGAATAGTTGTTATGGTTGCTAACTTGTTAGTTTATTATTATTAGCATAGTTTAGATAACTTGCCATTAGTTTTGCTCTGTAAGAATCTGACTGTTGCAGAATGTTGACCAGGGACAGTGGTTTGAAAACCAAGCTGGAGCCTAATGTTCCATCATTAGCTTAGGTTCTATTAACCATTTCGGCTCCGGGGCAGTCTTATGGTGAGACCATACTGCATATGTCGGAATACAGTAAGATTCTCTTGGAAGAAACAAGATTACTATGGTAAGTAATTTTTTTCTTCCCCTCCCTATGCTCCCCAGAATCCTGCTAGCCCTGCTTACTAACTTGTCGCACTGCCTTGCCACCTTGAGATCATCAGATATGATAACTCTGTTGTCCCTTAATGTATCTCCCAACGATTAATGCATTTAACCTGTAAGTGGACATGTTTAAGTTTTTCCACCAACTGCGTTTACAATCCTATTTCAGTAAAAATCCCGCACATGATGGCAATGTAATGATGAGACAGGAAATGCAAGGTACAATTAGTCAAAAAGCAAATTTAAAAAAAATAATCAGGTTTTTGTCCTGCAGGGCCACAGAATCCGACAATAACTATATTTTGCAACCTTGTAGAAAAAGATGTTGAAGCACTGTTAAACCAACAGCACAAGCCAATGAAAACTTTACCATGAGCTGAAAAAAGTGCATTGGCAGAACTGAATTAAAGTAATTCTTGTTTTTTATAAAACCTGCCGACAAAGGTGGAGGAGTTGTATTATGGAGGAAAGATAAATATTTAAAGAAGGCATACAGACAACTTGGAGGCCAAAAATACTAAGAGAGAATAAAGATCCAACAGATGAAATAAAAGTAGAGTGGATGCATTTTTAAATTTGGGCCTAAATAGAGGCTTTATTATAAAACGGGAATAGAACCATCTTAAAACTGATCAACGAAACGACCAACCTTTTACTTCTGCCTGAAGTGCACAAGGATAAAGAAAATTCCCTTAGCAGACAGATAATTGCAAGTATCGGTAGTATAACAGAGCCCCTCTCCAAATACTTTGATATTTTTTTTTTTTTTTTTTTGTGTTTCCCTGCAGCCCTTTTTAAATACCCTCCCCTCGTACTTAAGACCTGCAGATGCTAGGATTACTAGGATGTTTAAGGCATAAGGCCCATCTAGAATGTCTCCCGCAGAAGTGGGTAACTAAACCAGTAAGTGGCTTGAGTAGAACCAATTGTCCAGAGATTTCTTAAAGGTATTTAACGTAGTGTTGTCTACCATATCTATCTAGATACCATTCTTGCAATACAAGACATCTTTATTTCAACTGACACCATGCTAGTAATGCTTGAAGTAGAAAGCCTGTATTTTATACCCGTGGGGGTGAGGGAGGGATTCAAGCCATTGAACAATATTTGAGTCCGACATATCACAATATGGTATCAACAGAATACCTTATTGAAGTGTGTGAAATAATACCGACATCTAATTATTTCATCTTTGATAACTAGTATTACACGCAGAAAAAAGGTACCGCAAACCACACTGGTGGCAAAAGCAGGCAGAATAATTACTTGTATTCAGTGAAAGCCACAGTGGGTACCTTGAAAGACAGAAGTGACAACAGGATTACAGAGGCCATTATAAATTATTGTGAATTAATAAGGTTTATAAATCCTGTTTAGAGTAAGCCAAGTTTGTATATAATTTGCAAAATGTTTAAAGAAACTCTGTCCTTTCCAAGCTGAGGAAAGGGGGTCAAGTGAGCCCTATAATGTTGATGGGTTAGCAGGTATACTGCAATCTTTTGCCACACCTAAATCAAATTGAAATCTAAGTAGATATGGTGAGTGGGTCCATATTGCAATACTTTATCAGGTAGTAACCTTGGCTCATATTGAAGCAGACTACTTCCTTAAAAGAAGTTTTTCTTTTTTGTCCTCATATGGCATTAGGGCTCAGCTGGATAGTAATCTTTTTAACTTTGAAATAAAACACAATTTTTTTTAGATACAATTCAGTTCGTATTTGACATTTTCTGTGCATTCAGTTTCCCTGTGTTCTGTGTAAATATGGACATTAAGGCAGCAGTGTTAGTAACCATATATATTTTTATCAGCAATAATTGTTTGGTAAAAATATCTAGATATGCGTTTTTTTTTTTTTTGTTTTCTTTCATTCCTGAACCAATATACAGGATTTAGAAGCTTTTAAAAGTTTCCGTGCCATGTTGGTCATGAAAAGAAAAATCTTGGTACAGTGTTGTGTTTTACCATCAGAAACATGTGGCAGCACCAACCTAATACATTTACAGTATGAATCTAGCATGTACATTCAGCAGGTAACCTCAACGGGAGGGATTTTCCAAAACGTCATGTTGCAGTCATCTTTAATGATGCAAGTCGTTCATTGCAAAATTAGCTGTGAAAGCTGCTTTAACAGTATCTGAGAGAACTAAAATATACTGAGCATGAATCTTAGGATGTCAGAAATATAGTTTTGCAAAAAAAAAAACTGCATGATGAAATTTTTGGCTAACCAATACTGCTGCTGTAAAGTGATTTGTTGCAGTTTCTTGCAAAAATGTCATAGATGCTATCAGTAAACTGTTACGTAACATTCCCCCAAAACTTGAATTTCGGGACCATCTGTCTTTTTGTTACTGAATACAGTTTTCGTTACTGCACATGACCCATACATAACAAAACAGCAAACGGAGGCTGCGCTTGCAGTGCAGGGAGGTGTCAACCACGAGCTGGCCGGCCGTGAACAAATGCAGTTAAAACAGAAGATAGTTTGCACACTAAAGTGGACTAGAGGAAACGGTATATACTATTTAGAGGAGCATTTTAATGCAGTTTGAAGACATGGCAGTATAATAACTTACAGGGCAAAACAATAAGTGCAAATAAACTCCCGAAGCCTAAACAGTGAAGGCTGACTGCCCCGGTCCGGCACTGCTCCACAGTGGAGCTTTGTTGTGGCAGACAGACTTATGTACTCCCTTTGGTTTGTTTTTGTTGTTTTCCCTTTGTCTTTGATAAATTATCTGCATTGGATGCAGTGCTCTTTACTTTTAGTTGCAAACAGTTTACCTGCCTGGCTCCACATCCAACTCATACGTTTGAGTAACACTGTTTCTGTAGTGCCCTCCATGTGGCCAGGTGCCTGTTCCGTTGTCTCACAGGTTTTTGCACTATATACTGTTATACTGCTGTTTTTTCAGTTTGCATTAAAATGTCCATCTGAACAGTAAGTAGCGTTTCCTGTGGCTCGTTTAGTGTATATACTGTTATACTGCTGTTTCTTCAATTTGCATTAAAATGTGCATCTGAGCAGTAAGTAGTGTTTCCTTTGGCCCATTTATTTATGTATTTCATTTTCGGAATTGCAACCTTTGAGCCAGCTGGCTCTTTTACAAAGGCTCCTTGTCATGGACAACACAACTGTACTTAAACCAAAAGACGAGCAGTGGCATTTAAAACAACGGTACAACACAAGGCATTGCAGTTGTACTATCATTGTGGGTAGTAAGTTGAGTACACAGTTGGGGGACACAGTGTAGCGCAAACAACATATACGGACTTGTACGCCTGCTCAGAAAAACAAGAAGCTGAAAGCATAAGCCATGTTACTGAGTGCTAGGAAGGAGGTTGCCAAGTGCTGAGGGAGGAAGAATGGTTGCGGGAAAGAGGATAGAAAAGACAATAGCAGCCAGAAGTGGCTTTGTCTTGTTGAAAGGCCAGGCGTTGATCCCTAGGCTGAACAGACACAGTTGGGGTCTATCTTCTGTTTTGGCCCGTACATAGCCTTGGGAGACATTGTGAAGCCTGTGGATGGCAAAACTATAAGCTTTTTAAAGCTCCTAATGTAATTGTAGGACATTGAGTCCCTCCACGAGCTGCTCCCTGGCTATGCCATCAGCCGTGGGAGATTGTAGCATGCTGGCGAGTGACTTTTTTTTTTTTTTTTTTTAAATATATTAAATGATTGGGGCATCTGGAGGGTAGTAGGATCAACCAGATTATAAAACATAATAAATAGAAAAAAAATGTCATTTGCACAGTCTGTGTGGGGCTGGTACATGCATGTTTGCTCTGTGCACCAGAGAGCTTATTCACAGAGGAGTTCAGTGACTTGCTAAGGGTCACGAATTGAACAAGTGATGGTTGTGGGATTCAAGCCTTGGTCTCTGGGCTTACCACTCTGCACGCTTTCATTTTGTTTTTTAATTCAGCTTTTACTCCAGCTTTCCCAGTTCGGATGTTCAGCAAACTCCTATCCTGATATTCACTATCCTGCACCAACTGTTCTTTGGGTGGGTGGGGGCCCACACACAGTGCGAGACCTCCGACTGGTGGTAGCTGATGGCATGGATGGTTTCTCCATTTCTGGACACTGTAGCCCATGACTACCCCCCACGTCCAGCTGGTGCACAGCTCCATATTCAGTCTGCCAGCACATGGTGTGTCCCTGGTGGTAGATCAGCTTCCTAGCCCACCACTGGGGGACACTTTTTGGCAGAATGGGCTGCCAACCCTTCGCTGACTTAGACAAGCTGCCTTGCGAACCCTGATCTCAGCCGTCTGTCCAGTTGTCAGCATCCTGGTTCTGAACTTGTCATTGCCATGGCCACTTGTCTGGGCTATTGGGTGACGACCCCCCCCCCCAAAACCCCTCTGTAAGCATAACCACTTGGCCGAACTACCTCAGCAGGGGGTTGAAATTGGCACCAGCCCTCTAGCCAAATGCTGGTAGATTTTGTATTGGGATTGTAAGATTTTCCTTTAACTAGCCCTGCGGGCTTGTACCAGAGAAGGTAACCTCCATAAGTACACCAGCTAGGCCAGTGGAAAAGTCTGTGGGGCTAGAGGATTTTTCCAGTCACTAGCCCTGTTGGCTAGTGGCTACAAAACTTAATTTTGACCTCTGATTAGTCTTTAAGAATGCAAACTTTTTTTCCCCCTTTCCTCTCAGGCACATCATATCTATATCCTATTTTTTTTTTTTTTTTATGTAAAATATGCATGTGTATCCTTCCGCTGTATAATTGCCTGGTTAGGCTGCACCTTGAATACTGTGTACAGTTTTGGCGTCCTTACTTAAAAAGGGATATTGCTCTTCTGGAGAGGATCCAGAGGAGGGTGACCAGGATGATACAGGATCTAGGGGAAAAGCACTATGAGGAGCGGCTAGAGGAGCTCAACCTGTACTCGCTGGAGGAGAGGCGTAACAGAGGGGAATATGATAGAGGTCTTCAGGTACCTCATGGGAATAAACAGGGTCAATCTTGACCTTCACCCTTGTGCAGCTGGGGGAGGTAGGGGCCACCAGGGGGCATTCGATGAGGCTGGTCAGTGGGAGATTAAGGGGGGACACAAAGAGGCACTACTTCACAGAGGGTTGTGGAGCCCTGGAATGCGCTGCCTGTGGAACTGGTGGCTGTTGCAACTGTGGAGGGGTTCAAAAGAGGCTGGGATAGGAACAGGGGAGGGTGCATCCCTGAGCCTCACCGGGGGATTGGGGGGAGGGACCTTGTGGGGAGGGGGGGGTTACGACAGTGCCCTGGGTGGGCACTGATCTACGAGCAGACTGGATAGACCATTGGGCCCGATCTGCTAGCTTTTTAGTATGTTAGTATCTGTGCTGTTTTGTACCTTTCAGCTTACATCATGTCAGACAGGAATGGATAAAAAGATCTGTGCCAAAATGTTGCTGTCCAAGCTCATGCAGGGGTCGAAATTGGTACTAGCCAAATGCTAACTGATTTTGCATCTGGCTAGTAAATACTAACATACTAAAAAGCCAGTAGAATAGGCCAAGTGGTCTGTCTTGTCTACTCGAAAGCCAGCAACCTAATTGCTGCACGCCTTACCACCCTCCAAGCCCCCAATAGGATCTTCTTCAGTTTGTTTCCCCTTGTACCTGTCCCACCCCTTCTTGAATCCCTCCACTGTGCCCTCCTCCACCAGCCTCCCAAGCAATGCTTTCCACGACTCCACCACCCTCTCAGTGAAGAAATGCTTCTTACACTCCCCTGTAGTCCCCCCAGTTTCCACTATGGCCCCTTGGTTTCCTCTTTTCTTAGCTTAAAAAGCACCTTGGTTCCACTCCTGTTTATTCCTTTTACATACTTGAAAACCTCTATCATATCTCCCCTGTCCCTTCTCTCCTCCAGTGAGTAAAGCCCAAGCTCATCCAGTCTTTCCTCATAAGGCTTCCCCTCCATGCTCTGAATCATCCTGGTGTTTATTAAATAGCCCTGCTTGCATGTATTCAGTACGTACACTAGCTGGGCTAGCAGAAATGTTTGTCGACCTCTTTACTTTTACCTGTCATTTGCCCAGCTGGCGAGTGGCTTCAAACTTAATTTTGACCCCCTGTAATGAGTTTTCTGATTGCTGTACACAGAGTTAAGGTTGAACCATGATAGTCGTAACTTTGTCAGGGAGTTGTTGTGGAAGCAGTCTTAAACCTTAAGAGAAAAAGGGCTTGTAAACCCCTTTCAGAATCCAAGGAGATAACAATGAGAGAAGCAAGACTCATCTAAAGACTTGGTATGCTCTTCCGCCTTGTCTCATTTGAGCAAGACAAAAACAGGTTCTGAAAAGTTGAAAATCACACACATCCACAATAAATCCATCCACGTCTTCGGAGGACAGTGAAAATTCTGAAGTAGTCCTGGCTGTCCGTCAGGCAGACATGGCATCACATGCCGATGAATCTGCAAGTAAAAAAGGGTAAGCTGCCCTGCTGAAATCAGTAACCCCCCCTTTGCATTGTTTTGAGTCGGATGGCAATAAAGATGCTCTTCATTGTTTGAGCCTAAATTTTCAGTAAACTCTCAGGAAGATGATACTCTTGAAGCTCAGGCCAAGAGGTTTAGTGTGATCTGAATTTGGCAAACCTGTTGAGCAGGGTTTCCCATTACTTGGAAATATAGAAACATAGAAGTTGTCGGCAGATGGGGACCGTACGATCTGTCAAGTCTACCCTTGCTTCCTACCCCTCTACTTAACTGCCTGCTTGTGTATCCCACAGTGTCTGTCCCATGCCCGCTTGAATTCCCCCACTGTCTTGGCTCCCACCACCCTCTCCGGCAGGCTATTCCTTTTTTTTTTTTTTTTTTTTTTTATATGTACTTTTGGGCTTTTTTTCCTTTACGTCCCACACCCGTGCGTCCCCAGCGTGACCCGTGTATGGAGGCATATGCGCCGCGCCTTGCGGATGCCCCCACCCTACTGGTCGCACCGATGACACCTGCGCCTATCTGTGGGCTCCATCCGAGCAGCGGAACTGTAGGTGTGACCCCCCCTTCCTGGGAGAGGAGAGGAGAGCCCCGCTCAATTCTACTCACCCTCTCTCCCCTCCCCCAATGCTGGCACCCGGTGACCAAGGTCGTTCGAACCTGGGTCGCTGGCGCCAGCCGAGGTAAGGCATCCAGCACCTCAGCCCTCCAGCGCCGCTGGCTCCGCGGGCTATTCCGTGGTTCCACAACGTGCTCTGTGAAGAAGAATTTCCTTGTATTGCTTCTGGAACTGTACTGCCTTAAGTCGAAGGTTGTGCCCTCTAGTCCTGCTGTAGAGTATACAGTAGTTTAGTATAGAGTAGTGGTTGTTATGGGGGCCACCCACCAGTTGTTTTCTGGGACTCCTAAATGCATTGTACATGCACATAAGTGTGGATTTTAACTCATTCTCTCCCAGTGGTCATTTTGGGTCGGGTTCAGCAATAGATGGATCTGACGCCATATGGCGGCTACGGGACCAAAGGAGTTTTTTAAATAAGGTACAGAGCACTGATGTTAAACTGGAGTATGGTGCAGTAAAGGAGAGTATTAAAAGAAAATGTATGGTGAGCTTTTTTTTTTTTAGTTTGTTAAATTAAGCTGGGCCATCCTGGTTGCCCAGGTGAAGAGCGTTGTGCTCCCAGGTAGGTAACCTGGGTTTGGGAGCGGGCTATAGACCCTGAACCAGCTAGCCCAGCTTGGAAGTGCAGCGGCCCTTGGCGGGCTGATGAGCTAGCTCCCTAGCAAAGAGCAAAACTGTGTGCATGTGGCGGTTGCATGGCTCCGCTGGGGAGGTGGGAGGGATGTAAGGGAGAGAATGGGAGGACTGAAAAAATGGGAAAGGGGGATGCTCACCAGAGACAATACTAGTACATTTTCACGGTTTCAATGATCTTTTGTTATTGGTTTTAGCCCCAGTGTTTCGCCATTCTATATGTGGCTTCTTTAGGAAATGTAACATAAATTAATTCATTACCTTTAAAGTGTAAATGTAAAGTGTCAGGTACTGAGACCAGTACCAGTGATTATATTAAAAAAATATATATTTTTAAATATATCAATTTGTTTAATATTAAACATACATATATTTATATACAAGTATATGTATATTATAACATAAGTGTGTGTGTGTATGTGTATATATGTGTGTATATATATGTATATGTATATGTGTGTGTGTGTGTGTGTATATATATATATATATATATATATATGTATATATATACACACACACACAATATGTGTATATATACATTATGTAAATGATGAATGATATACGTTATAAAAGTGATGAATTAAAATTATGCTGTGTCCCCTGAAGAAGCCGTATATGGAATGGTAAAATGTTGTGGTTAAGCCAATAATGAAAGATCATCACTGAAACCTTGAAGAGTTATTGGAATTCTTTTTTTTTATACTAACATACTAAGATGCCAGCCGAGTAGGCCTAAAGGTCTGTTGAGTCTGCTTGAAAATTGGCACCCAGTTAAGCCACTGTTGCTGTGCCCCCTCCCCAGTCTCCTCCGTAACTCCCCTCAACCCCATCCCCCATCAGAATCACACCTTAAGACTTGGAGGCCTTCCTCAGCTTTACCTTATCTGTATACCTGTCCTAGCGCCACTTGAATCCCTCTACCTCCACAGGCAGTGCATTCCATGGGTTCACGACCCTCTCAGTAAAGTAGCGCCTCCTAGTCTCCCCCCGAGCCTCCTGCCAACCAGCCTCATGGAATGCACCCTTGTGGCCCCTTCCTCCATCAGGTGGAGCACCTCATTTGGGCTGACCCTGTTTATTCCCTTTAGATATTTAAAGACCTCAATCAGATCAAAAAAAGGGGCAGTGCCAGCAGGTACGATAAATGAGGGGCATGGTCTCCACTCCTCTTGGGGATTGGGGAGATGTGGAAATGGGTCACCAGGTAGGGTGCAGGAGCTGAGAAATGGGAGCTCAAGGGGGAGAAAGGAGAGGAGGGAGGTGGAGATGTAGTGGGCAGGTAAGCAGTAAGCAGGTGGGGGATCAATAGGAGGAGAATACAGGAGGTTACCAGATCCTGCGCAAGGGAAAGGCGTAAGTTTGGTAAGGCCAGAAAACCCTGCTGGTGGACCCGGGAAGTACTGGAGGTGATGAGGGAAAAGAAGGCCGCCTATAGGCGTTTAAGGTGCTCAAGGAGTGAAGGGGATCAGGAGGAATATGAGCTGACAGCCAAGAGAGTCACCAGGGTGCAGAGCAGCTGAGGCAATAAAGGAGCAGTCCTTGCCCAGTGGAACTGGGAGACAAGGGTTCTTTAGATACATAGGGGAAAAGGAAAGTAAGGGGCAGATCAGCAAGATAAGGATAGGGGATGGTTGGGCACAGGAGGCGGGGAACAGGCAGAAGTCCTAAATGAGTACTGCCTCAGTTTTACCGGGGGTGGAGGGGCTGTGTTCAAGTAGGGAGCAGGGCAAATTGAGGGAGGGCTGGGACTGTGTAGAGACCACAGGGCCCTGATGGATCTGGGGAAAGGGAGTGGCCACCACAGACAGGTGGGGGCCCAGCAGTGCAGAGTGAAAAAGGGGGAGGATGTGGAGGCTGAAATCCCAGTAGAGGGAGTAAGGGAAGCCCTCAGGTCCCTTCGGATGGAGAAAGCACCTGGGCCAGATGAGATGCATCCCAGGGTGATGAGGGAACTGGCGGATGTCCTGGCAGTCCCTCTAGCGGAGCTTTTCAGCATCTCTCTGAGGACTGGGTGGGTGCCCCAAGACTGGAAGGTGGCCCATGTCGTGCCGATCCACAAGGGGGAATCAAGAGAGGAGGCAGGAAATTATAGGCCCGTTAGCCTGACATCGGTGGTCGGCAAGGTGATGGAGGGTATTGTCAAGGAAAGGCTGGGGGAGTTACTGGAGCAAACTGGGTACTTGGACAATAGGCAGCATGGCTTTGTCACAGGAAGATCGTGCCAGACAAACCTTGTTAAGTTCTATGACTGGGTGATGAGGGCCCCGGACCAGGGTAGGCCAGTGGATGTCCTCTTTCTGGACTTTAGCAAGGCGTTTGATTCGGTACCCCACAGTGGCCTGCTGGCTATGCTGAAGGAAATGGGTGTAGGGAGACAGTTGTTAAGATGGATAGGAAATTGGCTCTCTGAGCGTACTCGGAAGGTGGTGGTTGGAGGGTTAGCCTCATCTCTAAGGTGGGTTACTAGTGGGGTTCCCCAGGGGTCAGTGCTGGGGCCACTCATGTTCAACGCCTGTGTCTCAGACATCAGGAAGGGGATCAAGAGTGAGATGAGTCTCTTTGCAGATGACTCAAAGCTGGGTGCAGTGGTGGATGAGGAGGAGGGGAGGGTGGCCTTGCAGGAAGACCTGGAGGCTCTGGAAAGGTGGTTGGGAAAATGGAAACTAAAATTCAATGTGGGGAAGTGCAAGGTTCTGCACCTGGGAGTCAGAAATCCAGGCGAGGGGTATACCCTGGGAGGAGACATGATTCAAGTCACGGAGGGTGAGAGGGACCTGGTGGTAGTGGTAGATGTCAAAATGAGCAACTCGGAGACCTGTAGGGGGGCAGCGGCAAGGGCAAATAGGATGCTGGGATGCATTGCCAGTGGGATGACCTCCAGAAAGGCGGAAATGATCTTCCACTGTATCACTGCTTGGTTAGGCCACACCTCGAGTATTGTGTGCAGTTTTGGAGACCATGTTTAAAGAGGGACATTACACTCCTAGAGATGGTCTAAAGGAGGGCAACCAAAATGATCTGGGGCCTGGGGGAGAGGACCTATGAGGAGAGGCTTAAGAAGCTTGACATGTACACCTTGGAGGAGAGTAGGGACAGGGAGGACATGATGGAGGTCTTTAAGTACATGAAAGGGATCAATAAGGGAGGCCCAGTCAGGGTGCTCCAAAGGAAGGAAGGAGGGTGGGGCAATGAGAGGTCATCGGTGTAAGCTGGAAGGGGGCAGGCTCAGAGGGGAGAGGAGGAGATGTTGTTTCACTGAAAGGGTGGTGGAGCCATGGAATGCACTGCCCAGGGAGCTGGTAGAGGTGGAGACTGTGGACAGGTTTAGAAGAATCAGCATTTATATGGCGCTTTTCATACACAGTATCCCAAAGCGCTTTACAAGCAATGCTAGACTGGTAGTGAAGAGACTTCGGTGTGTGGTGGCGGCCATATCGTACATCATCACCCACACACAGCCTGGATAATTGCATGAACCGGTTTATGGGAAGGGGAATGTTGGCCAGGACACCGGGAATGTTCAAGAATGTTTAAGTGGGGATGGGGCAGGTACCGGAGGAGGGTAAATCTGACCACGCCCAAAACAGGTGGAACATCTGGGACTGGGGACAGTATAACCCAAGGGGGGACACCAAAATTGGCCCTTGGTGCGGGTGCTGATAATCGAGCCGACTTGAGAGACTGTTGGGTCTATTCTGCTGGCTTTTTAGTATGTTAGTATATCCCCCCGTCCCTCCTCTCCAGGGAGTACATGTTCAGCTCATCAAACCTCCCTCATAGGATCTCTCCCCCAGGCCCTGTATCATCCTAGTCACCCTCCTCTGGACCCTTTCCAGCAGTGCATTGTACTTCCTCAAGTATGGGTGTCAGAACTGCATGCAGTACTCGAGTTGTGGTCTAACCAGGAGGTTATACAGAGGGAGAAGTACCTCCCTACTCCTCGAGGTTATCCCCATGGCAGTGCACCAGAGTGTTTTATTTGCTTTAGCTGCAGACCTCCTACACTGCTCAGAGTTATTCATTTTGGCATCCGTGACAATCCCAAGATCCTCAGCCCCCCCTCCTCCGAAGCCTGCAGTTTCTCCCCACCCAAAAAGTACTCCTGGTCAGAGTTTCTAAGCCCCAAGTGGAGAACACTGCACTCCTAGCATTAAACCTCAGCTTCTGAGTACATGACCACCTCTCCAGGGTTTCCAGGTCCCCCTGTAGGGCTCGTCTGCCCTCCTCCCCGTCCACCACCGCCCCCAGCTTTGAGTCATCAGCAAAGAGGCTCCTTTCACTCCTGATACCTTCTCTGATGTCTGAGATGTATGCATTAAACAGGAGTAGTCCCCAACACTGACCCTTGTGGGACCTCACTCATGACCCTCCTAGGAGATGATGCCCCCCCCAACCACCACCCTCTGAAAGCTCCCAGTTAGCCAGTTCCCTAGCCACCTCACCACCCTTCCCCCACCCCCATTCCACCCAGTTTGTCCAGCAAACTTGAGTACGGCACTGAGTCAAACGCCTTACTGAAGTCCAGAAAGAGGACATCCACTGGCCTTCCCTGGTCCAGCGCCTCTGTCACCTAATCATAGAACTCCACAAGGTTAGTCGGAGACATTTTGCCCTGAATGAAGCCATGTTGGTGGTCATCCAGTTGGCCCTGTGTCTCCAGGAACACTTCCAGTTTCTCTTTCAAGATGGCCTCCATTATCTTGCCCACCACCGACAGGCTGACAGGCTTGTAGTTACCTGGCTCTTCCCGTGAGCCATTCTTGTGGATAGGCCCGACATGCGCTATCCTCCAATCCTGAGGCACCCAACCCGTTTGAAGGGAGGAGTTAAAAAGATCCACCAAAGGTGCAGCAAAGACATCTATCTCCTTCAGCGCCCCGGGATGGAGACTGTCCGGACCTGGCGCCTTACCTGTTCTTAGGGACTTAAGGGCCTCCCTCACCCTACCAACAGGAATTTCAACATCGAGCTCCCCTCCTTCCTCATTTCCAGCCCGCCCCGAATCTGGTGTTTGCCCTCCATCATCTCTTGTGAAGACTGAGGCAAAGTATTCGTTTAATGCCTCCACCTGCTCCCTGGCCTCCTCGGCCCACACCCTCCCTGACCTCAATCTGCTAATCTGCCCCCTTCACTTTCTTCCTCTCCCTGATATACCTAAAGAATCCTTTTTCCCCGTTTCTGATCCCCTGCGCTAACCTCTGCTCACTCTTCACCTTGGCTGATCTCACCGCCCTGGTTACCCTTTTAGATATCCTATCGTACGCCCCCCGTCCACGTCACCACGCGCGCGCTTATATTTCTTATAAGCCACTCTTTTCTCCCTCACTACCTCCTGGATCTCCCTGGTCCACCAGCTCAGCTTTCTGGCCCTACCAATTTTGCACCGGACCTTTGTGTAGGCTTTGGTGGCTTCCAGGAGCCATCTTTTAATAATTTTCTACCTGCTTTCTGTGTCCATGTCCTGTCTGATCCCCTCCAAATACTTCTTGAGAATCCCGGCCGTACCCTCAAAGTCTGCTCCCCAGAAGTCAGCCACTACTGGTTTAGTGCACTCTCTCTCCGCCACCCCCACCCCCCGGCGTGGTCGCTCCCTGCCAGTAGATCACAATAAGCCAGGACCACATCCAGGATGCGACCCTCCCTCGTTGGGTCAGCCACCAGCTGAGATAAGAATGCATCCTGGAAGTTGTCCAGCAAGCACTGCTCCCTAGCTGATGAGGATGCCATAGTGCCCCAATCAATCCCTGGCATGTTAAGGTCACCTAGCACCACAGTTCTGCCTCCACCATGGCCGCAGTGATCTCTTGGATTTGCTACCAGGCCCTCGTCGAGTTCCTCAGCCTGCGTGGGAGGCCTGTAGACCACTCCTAGGTTGTTGACCCTCCTTTCTCCAGGCGCCCGCAAGGTGACTCATAACGCCTCTACGTTTCCCTCTGTCCCCTTCATCCTGCATATATTGATGCCGGTCCCACCCTGCTTTCTCATGCCCCACTTATTGTACCTTTCCCTCTTCCACTCTCCTCTACCTTTGTTCCCCACCTGCTTATCCCCTCTCCTCATTTACTATAGCCCCCCCCCCCAAGTTTTTGTTATCCTTCCTTCTAATTTGTTCGATAATATCCACTGGATTGCCAATCCACTGATGTCTGGGCACTCGTGTCCCTCTCTTGCCTCTTGTTTATACCCCTGCTCCCCTTGGTGATCTCTGTAATCACACTTTTAGTATTAACTCCAGTATTACTTACATCATACCTCACCTATTCTACTCTATTCCTTGCCTCTCTTCTTCCTTGCTGGTCACTTAATTTCCCCATGCAAACTATTGTGAATACCTCTTTAATTGCCTTGTACTGTACTGCTCAGTTGCCACACTGTTATCTTGCTTGTATGTTTTATCCTTGCATTATTTGCCTCCCCTTGTACACCTACTGTATTTATACTGCTTTGTTGTCTTGCACTGTTTTATTTTTATTTAACTTCTTTTTGACTTGGAGTCTCTGTAAATGAGTCTCTGACTCAACGTAATTCCGAGATTTTAATAAATAAAGTAATGATGAGTGCCACCCCACCTCCCTTCCCCACAGTCTTGTCCTGCCTGAAAACAGTGTACCCACTCAGGTTCAGGTCCCAATTATGGCAGGGTGTGGCCCAAGTTTCAGTGACTGCTGCCATCCACATCCCCTTCAGATAGCATCACCTGAAGTTCAGGCATCTTATTTCCCATGCTCCTGGCATTTATCAGGACCATCCTCCATCCCTGCCCCTTGCCCTCACCCATTCCCCCCCAACCTGAGCTCCACCAGTTAACTGTAAGCTCCCTTTCCCTCTCGCACTTTCGGGTGCCCCAGTTGAACACTCCTTCCCCGCTACTGGGGGGAGAAGACCAAGTCCACCTTTGCTTTGCTCTGCCAACGGCAGCCCCAAGCCCCAGCCCCAACATGAGTTTAAACCCCACCTAACTTCAATGAATTCATTATTTAGTTTCAAAACTCCTCCCCCAAAATGTAAGTGCAGCCTATCCCTAACATACAGTCCCTTGTTCTCCCAAGTTGCACCCCAGTCCCCCACCAACCCGTTACCACCTAGACAAACACCCTATTCTGAGCCGTTCATTAACCTCCATGATTTTCTGCTAGTTTCCCACGCTGCCTCTAGGCACTGGGAGGACCTCCGAGAAGGTGACCGCACACCCCACAGCATAACACACTCTAGCCAGCTCCCGAAACCATGCCCGTATCTCCTCCATACTATTTCCCCTGTTGTTCGTGCCTAGGTGCACTCATATGTTAGAGGATCCTCCACAGACCTTCACCAAAGCATGCCCCAAGTGCTTGGCCTTGTGCACAGTCAAGCCAGATATGCTTTTGACCCTGACAGCACAGCCCTGCCCCTCACTCCTCCCCTCCCACTTAATGCCCCTGATTATGGAGTCCCCCAGCAGTAGTACTTTAACCTCCTCCTCCTCCTTACCCTTGAGTCTAACTTCCTCCCTCCCACTACCTCTCTGTTGTCTCTGTCCGCACCATCAGTTTGATTGCCAATGTTTACTTTTACACCCCTGTTACAGCTGTCTCCCCATCTGACTGTTTCTCTCCTAGCTCTCCCACCCCCACCTCTGAGGTCTGTCCCAGCAGCAATCCCGTTAGCTTCCTCTTTGTCTAAGCACTCGATCCTCCTATCCAGGCCCCCTCACCCCCTACATCATCCACCTGGGCTGTCCCATCAGCACTCCTATCTGCTCCTTCCCCATCAAGGCCCTTGATCCTCTCCCCCATGGACCCAGTGCTATCCCCAAGCTCAGTGCGCCCCCCTTTACATTAGTAATAATCTCACTTCCTGCCCTGTTGTTCTCCTGCACCCCCGCTTTCACCCTGCCATCCATCCCTCCATGGTTGTTGGATCCCTCTTGTGCTTTACTAGTAGCACCTCCCGCCTCCACTATCTCCCCCGAACCTCCCCTTCCTCCTTACCTCCTGCCACCCCCTGCCCGCGTACTCTGCTGCCCCTTCCTTACAGTCACCCTAGAGTCTGACTCTACTTCTCTCTCTCTCTCTGCCAAGACATTGCTAAAGATTTTATTCACAAAGTCCTGGACTGTGGTCACTTAGTTGGTTCTGTGTTAATCGACCTAACGAAGGCATTTGATATGGTCAGTCATGCCCTCATAACATTCCTCTCTTCACTCGGCTTCTCTCATGAAGCCACCTTCTGGTTCTCTCACTACCCCAGTGGGAGAACCCAGCAAGTAAAAATCCTGAACACTCCATCCTCTAGCCTCCCGGTTCGCTCTGGGTACCACAAGGGTCCGTATTAGACCCTCTTCTTTTCAGCCTGTTCCTCAATTCAACTCCCCTCTGCATGTTCTTGTAGCCTACTCCTGTATGCGGATGATGCGTAATATTCTCTAGTCACCCAGCCCCATTTCCTCTACAGTGTAACTTGCAAAAGAATTTTCAGGAAATTGAATCCTGGTTTGCTGCACATACTAACATACTAAAATGCCAGCAGAATAGGCCTAACGGTCTTTCGTGTCTGCTCGTTTGGTCAGCCTCCACCCTGGGTGCTGACCTTGCTGCCCCCGTCGCCGCCTCTGGCTTCTCCCTTCCCAGTTCCGGATATTCTTGCTGCATTGGATTTTGCTTCCAGAACCCTTCCCTGTACCTGTCCCACCCCCTCTTGAACCCCTCCACTGTCTCTGCCTCCACCAGCCCCCTAGGCAGCGCATTCCATGGCTCCACCACCCTCTCAGTGAAGTAGCACCTCCTCCTTTCTCCCCTGAATCTTCCCCCCTCCAGCTTCCACCCATGCCCTCTAGTGGCCCCCTCCTCCTTCCTTCGAAGCACCCCGACTGTTCCTCCCCTATTTACCCTCTTCATGTACCTGAAGACCTCTATCATGTCCCCCCGATCCCTTCTCTCTTCCAGTGTGTACATATTTAGCTCTTCAAGCCTCTCCTCATAGGTCCTGTCCTGACATAAGCTTATCCTAAATTATAAAAAAAAAAACCTAAAGTGATATTATTTGCAACCCCCCAGAATAAACATAAGGATGTGCCCCTTACCATCTTCAATAGTCACTGCCAGCCACTGGAGCAGGTCGTTACCTTTAAGTACCTCGGCATCACACTTGATCCCTCCCTCTCCTACCAAGAGCATGTCAGTCTAATCTGCAAAGCGGTGAACACTAGAATTGGCCTTCCCTACAAGCACAGTTCCTGTTTTACCTCTGCTGCCCTCCAACTAGTCGTCACCAGCTCGGTCCTTTCCATTATAGATTAAGGGATAGTGATATATGGGAGCGCGAATGACACCACGCTTAACAGGATTAAGGTCGCCCTGAACAAGGCTTGTCATCTTGTAGGTAATGGTCATAGGCTCACCCATACTTGCGACCTTTGCTAGCAAGCAAACTGGTTGAACTTCACTGCGCGACTTCAATACCATACTTGTCTACTGACCCACAAGTTTACCCTCTGCCCCTCTCAGCCCTCTGCTTGGCAAATCCTCACCATCACCTCGGCCCAACGGGTGACTAGAAGCTCCAATAGAGCCTCCTTTCTAATCCCATTCTGTAGAACAGGTCAAGGTCAGCAAGCCTTCACGTGCAGAGGGCTCCTCTGTGGTTGAATAGTCTTCCTCCTGATGTCCTCGGGAGAATAGCAAATAGGCCATTTAATACTTAAACCTGCCAACACCTACTCTCTTTAAATCATATGACTGTACCTAGCATTGATGTCCCTTTCTCTGCACTCTGCACCTCTGTTAAACCTCTCCTATTCTGCTCCCCTATATTTCTCCTTCTCCTGCCAATCCCTGCCCCTTTACCCTCTACTCCCCCTTTCTCCTGGCTTCCTTAATCTCCCCCCTCTTCCCCCCTTCCCTCCTTCCCTTTGCCCACCACAGTTTTCTCCTATCCCCTCCCCTCACAATCTGCCCTACTTTTAGCCTTCTTAGACCTTTCTCCCCTTACTAGCTCTGGCTACCTTCCCCAATTGGTGTGACAAGGTCCGTTTGACTGCCTCTCCGATTAGACATAGACTTCCTCTCCTGCTCTCTTACTATGGCCTCCGCCTGGTTTATTTACTCTCCAAAGACACTGACTTTTGTTCTGTCTTGCAGCTTTATGTGTACCCTGTATAATTGCCTCTGTGCTTATACTTATTCTGTATTTTGCACTATTGTTAACTTATTTTGCACTATGTTTTAATGTAATCACTTTGTAAAACTCATACAGTATGTGACAACCCACCTCTCCCTGTGGGCTGAAACAGCTTTTAGAGAGGTGTCTGTCCTTGGGTATTCGCCGCCACCAGCCAGACTTTCCTTCTGGCACCTCTTTCAAGTGTGCAAACTTGAATAATTAAACGTGCAATTGCACAAGTTAGTCTGGTAGCGTGTCTCTACACAGAGTTTACATCAGCCAGTGGAACCCAAATATTACCTTTAGAAAATGACATCAGTCACAACTGGTGAGCAAATAAATAGCTTTTTACTTAACAGAAAGTGCACTGAGCATTTACAGGATATATATTTACAACACAAGAGAATAACACTCATACAGGAAAAGTAAACAAATGTTTTTAAATAATAGATGGCAAAAGAAGAAGGCTATTACTAACATATGCCAATACTAAACTTACCCTTCCCTGTCCTTACAAGAGACACTGAACCCTATTGTAACTGCCAGCTCCCACAGACATAGCTACAAGGTAGGCTCCAAACTTATGTTTCCCCTTCCAGCTTCCCAAAGCAAGATAGACCTTCTCTGCCTTTCAGAAGGTTATATACTCTGTGGAGAATAGGTCATTCCTATTCTCCCTTTGAATGCACCAACCAACTAACATGTATGTATTTTAATTGTCCCAATCAGATTGAACACCTATCAGTGACCAATTATATTCCCGTTTCCCCTTAAGTTTATATTTGAATGATCCAGTCCATTCAAACTGCCCTGTGTATGTGCCTGCAGGTTTGTGTGTGTGGAGATGTCCACTTGAGATTTATGAACCAGCTCTTATCTAGCAGCTAGGAATTCCACAAGCTGGATGCTGCTGGACAGAGGATTTTAGCCTGAGTGTATTTTTTTTTTTTTTCAAACTGCTAAAACAATAAGGCACCTGCAGAATCCAAACCATTAACTCTTTCCTTCCCATTCCTGTCACACAGTAACCTTATTATTACCTTTCGATGTGGAGCCTTTGTAAATCAGTCTCTGACTCAAAGGTTTATAATTCTTATACACTCAATAAATAAATAAAAATTGTCCCTAGCGCAAGGCCCCATACCCCACTCATCTGTTGACAGTCTTCTCCCCAGCACCTGACCTGCTACCACAAGGCACCTGTGTATCAGGCCTAGCCTGAGCTCCTCTCTTCCAAGCCCCAACTGGGGTTCCCTTCCCCCAGCCCCCCTACCCACTTGCCAGCCCTATCACCACTGTTTGGGCTTGAACCCCTGCTCCTCGATCCTCTAACTGGCCACCTTGGACCATGGTCCCACACTGCCCCACCCCCAGTCACTTCCGCAGATCCCCGATCCCGTGACCGCATCTTCCAAGCCCCCACCCTAACCCCCACATCCATGCCAGCTCCTCCTAGGTCTTCTTAATTCTGCTTCCAGCTGCCCCAATTTAATACAAATTGGGCAGTCCCTCATCCTCCATAGTGTTGTCATAAAGACCGCTGCTCCACATCCAGTACACCACACTATTCTACCCATGTTCCTGATTACTTCCCGGTCCTATCCCTGTTATCCTTTCCTTTCTTTGCCCAGAACTGATTAACACTAGATTTGCAGCCCGAAAGATAAGATAAACACACTCAGAGGCACACATCCACAGCTTAAAAAATAGAATTTCACAAAGGCTTCTGCCCAGCTTGTAACACCCCCAAAAAAAAAGAAGCAACAAACCTACAGTTTAGGAATAGATCTATACACTGTCAGCTGCCCAGCTGGTACCAACCCCAAATTTGTTGGTACTTTCCAGTCCTTTGTATACGTCCTTTGAACAGCTACAGCCCTGTCCCAGCTGCCTAGCTTATACCGACCCCCAAGATCAGCCACCCTCAGGCCTTCAGCAAACCCTTTAAGCAGCCACAAACTAGAGCACATCCAGAGAGCAACAGACCCACAGCCTAGTGATACACTTTCACAAACTAAGTTGCCCAGCTTGTACCAATTCCCAATCTCACAGTGCCCATCCAAGCCACCCTTTACTTAATTCAAGTGCATCACATATAGTAAACAGTCCCTTTGAGCACAGCCCAGTTGTGCCAGAAAAGAGCAACCCTTTTGTCCATAACAGTGTACAGCACTTTAATGCTTGACAAGAGCAACCCTATTATTCATAAGTGTTACAGCGCTTTAGTGCAGAGTTTAGATAAAACCAGCCCCCTGGCTATTAGCCCTGCCTCCTTCCTCGGTCATTTAATAGTGGTTGGGGACAGGGTGGGTGGTCGGAGCTGGGGTGGGTAGTCTGGAGAAAAATTGAGCGCAGATCTTCCACGGCCGCCGAGGCGCTTCCCCGTCACTGCTGCCACCGATTGCGGCTCTCCTGGTCCCCTCCGCTGCAGTGATACAGCCCCTCTGCGCCACTTGAGCCACCAGCTTTGGTTCCCCTGGACTCTTCAGCCACCTGTGCGGTAAGAATTAAGTGGCTCCCCGGTGCCACTGACTGCGGCCCCTGCGGCTCTTCTGCCACTCTCCGCAGCAGCAGTCCTTGTGCTTTGCGGCTGGCTATTTATTGGCCAGTCGCAAGTTCGAAAATGGCACCTCAGTGCTTCCTGGCTCTCCAGTTGGCTGGGAGGGCGAGAGCCAGGATTGATCAAGAAGGAAAAATCAGGCGCAGATCTTCCACGATCGCTGATGCGATTTCCCCGTCGCTCCTGACGCAGACTGCGGCTCCCCTGGTCCCCTCTGCTGCAGTGATACAGCGACCCTGCACTGCTTGAGCTGCCGATGTGGCAAGAATTAAGTGGCTCCCCGATGCCGCTGACTGCGGCCCTTGCGGCTCTTCTGTGGCTCTCTTTTCTTTAGAGAGCATCCCCTTTCCCATTGTTTCAGCTGTTTAAGCATCTGGGGCAGCTGCAAACAGAAAACTACTGTAGTATTCTTGGCCTGTAGCATAACTTGTCTTTTGCTCAGAAAACAGGAGGGGCCTACTGGCAACCATGGATTACAGCCATTACTTTTGGGAATGGCGGGCCTGCTGCTATGGATACCCTGGTCTACCAGATTGTTTTCCACGTTTGGGGGGTACTGTGGAGGATGCTGGCCAGGGTTGTGGGGGATGGGGCTAAATGCTGCCTGGCAACAAGCCATGGTGGAGGGAGAACATAAGCTGTCTGGGGAAAAAAATAATTAGGGTAGAGAAGTATAGGTTGGTGGAGGTTAAAATATACATACAAAGCTCCCTCACTATAGTGAACCCTGCTATAATGAAATCCCGGCTATTACAAATGGGCTGTGTGGCTCCCGAAGTAGATCGCTATCTAGGCTATGTACTTTTTTATTTATTTACAGCTATTCCTGTTAAATGCATCACTGCCAAATTCACTGCTTACCTGCTGTGCTCTTGTAAGAGAGGGATCTGACCGCTAATCCCCGGCTACCAATGTTATCAGCACACTCAGCAGTTGTGCTGTACTTGCGTTTCCTTGCTGTCTCCAATCCTGTACCATTCTGTGCCTATCATTACAGAACGCTTCCAACCGTATGAGTCCAAATGAGTGCTCATAGCAGTTACACCACCAGGACTCCTCTCGTTCATAAGATAGTAAAAATTAAATGAATAAATACAGTACAACAGTTTGTGAAGCGGATGAAGAAGCGGCGCGCGTTAGGGTACGTCCGATCCCTTTCTTGTCAGCCACCTGCTCATTTCAACTTAAAAAAACTGTAAAAGAATGAGCAACACTGACTAAATTCATACAACTGGCAAAAATGTGGGTCCAAACATTTGCTTTGTAAAGTGCATAGAAGCTGGTGTGGAAATAGGTTAGTGGAGCTGGCAGCTGAAGTCGCTGTGATGAAAAGGGAGCAAGCTCAAGTGTCAAAGGGAACATCAGTATATAAATTCTAGGGACATGGATATGTTGTTCATCCACACTATCTGGCAGGTTCCTTGCCGCTTTAAATCTTGCCGGAAGGTCTTCAAGCTGGCTCCTCCCACCCACCCGGGTGGTAAAACTCTGGGCTCCGCCCCATGACGCCAGATCTTCCTTACTGCTTGGAAGCTCAGGTTCCCTTCTTAACGCTCTGCGTGATAGACTGGATCCTAATTCTTCGGTTCGCCCGAAACTCATTTTAAAATTTTCAAGATTTCGGTCATCTTTCTCCCTCGTGGCTGCGATGGACAAATCGACTCCCGGTTTTCAGCGATGCCCTTGTGGGCAGAAGATGTCCAGGACGGACCCGCACTCCACGTGCGTCTACTGCCTCTGCCTAGAACACAACCCGCAGGCCTGCGAGTCGTGCTGTTCGTTCTCGGCCAACGTCCTAGAGGACCGTGCTGCCTGGTTAAAGCTAGGGCACCCCGAGAAGCGCTACCCGCCGGTTAAGCCGAAGGAGGCCAGTTGGGCGGTTACCGCGGCGGATGGCTCGGCTGAGCAGCTCGAGCAGATGAGCGCCCTCGAGGAGGAGGCGGCCCAGGCCGCATCTTCCTCCTCCTCAGTCACGGCACTTATCCCGCTCTCTTTGGGTACCTCGTATTCGGCTTCGTTCAAGGAGCTTTGCCAGTCCCTTTCCACGAAGGGAGGGGGGCCATCGGGACATTCCTCTGGGTCCAAAAAGAAGGATTCTAAGGGTAAGTCCCATCGTCAGCGTTCGTGGGAGCGGGAGAGGTCTCCTTCCCCGGACAGCCGACTGTCTACTTCGGTCGAGGTTGCGGCTAAGGCTGGTGGCTTCATGGCGTCCCCATCAGGCCAGCTGGCCGAGACTCCCGTCGACGCGGTCGAGATTTTTCTCGACCCGTCGGACAGGCTGTCGACTGGTGAAGCCGACAACCCTTCTTCGCCGGTTCCCCTGGTGGAGACAGAGGATCTGCCTGCGCCCCCGGTGCAGCAGTCCCTGGTTAAGGTGTCCGAGCCGAGGGAAGGCGGGTGTCCCCACTCCTTCCCAGACCCGTCCTCGGAAACACGAGGATCTCTGTCTCGGTCTCGGACTTCTTCTCGGTCCAGCCGATCCGGCTGACATCGGCGGTCTCGGTCCGGCACCAAGGTAGGCGGGCGCCGCCGCTTGTCCTTATCTTCCTCCTCAGAAGAGGAGAGGCTTTGGTGGAAATTGCGTCGCGCTACGAGGACCTGATATGGCAGCAGTTACTTCTGTCCGGGAGCAAGTCGACGCCGATGCCCTCCCCGGCCATCAAGTGGCTGAAACAACCCCTCGCTGCAGTCGAGCTGCCCAAGCCTGGGCCGGTTGTTCGGCCGAAACCTGCTGCCCCACCGATTGTGGTGGAACCTTCGCTTCCACAACCGAAATCGGGGGTGCTGACCAAGGACTCTCGGTCGGGTCAAGGCCTGCCCCAGAGATTGTCGGTTACCCTCACTCCCAGCCGTCCTCGGCAGGAGGAGGGTGGCTCAGGCCCTAGGCAGCTCTTCGCGGACTTCTCGGAGTCTGATGACGACTCCTCCCTGTTCTCCAGGCCGGTTGACCTGGAGTCCTCTGGAGGCCAGTCGGACAAAAGCCCATCGTCCTTCATGGGTTTGCTTCGGCTCATCTCGGAGTCCACCGGGATGCAGCTTGAGCCCATATCCAAACGGGCCAAGTATCCTCTGACAGAGATACTGGACCGAGGGGATTCACCCACGGAGGCCTTTCCGGTGGCTGAGGCCATTGTTGGCCCAGCCTTGGAGCTTTGGCAGCGGCCTGCTTCCTGCCCTCCGCCCTCGGCCAGCATGGCCAGGAAGTATACGGTCCCTACCGGCTCTTTGCCCGGGTTTTGAACACCCTCTGCCGAGGGGTTGGTCACTGACAGCGTTTTCCGGCGTTCTGGGAACGCTAGGGACGTGGACAAGCCCCCCGACAAGGAGTCCAAAAAGCTGGACTACGCCTGGCGCAAGGTATACGCTGCATCCTCCCTTGGCCTCCGCCAGGCCAGCTCGGCTGTGCTGATGGCACACTTCTCCCATGCCCTCATGGGCTCCCTGGATGAGATGATCCCTCATCTCCCGGCCGACCTGCAGACCACGGTCTGGCAGGTTCGGGACCAGGGTAGGGCGGTGGCAAAGCAGCAGCTCCAAACAGCTCTGGACATAGGAGACTCCTGTGCCAGATCAGTTGCGGCCGCGGTGGTCATGCACCGCAGAGCATGGCTGAGGATATCCACTTTCAAGGTGGATACCCAGCACAAATTGGCAGACGTCCCCTTCTTGGGGACCGACCTCTTCAGCCCTGGAGTGGAAGGTCACCTCCAGCGGATCGAGAAGTCCAATGCCACACTGGATTCTGTCACCTCCGCCCAGAAGGACAAAGGCCGCTGACAGCAGCAGCACAATTCCTTTCATCCTTCTGCGCCTGCGGCACGTCCGGCCCAACAGCAGCAACACCAGGGCCAGCAGGCTCGAGCTTGGCATCCCAAACCCAAGTCCGCGGCTTCCTCTATCAGGAAGCAGGAAGGTAAAGGCCCAGGAGGTACCTTGGCCGGTCCCTCCTCCAAGCCTGCCCAGTGACTGGTTGAGGGGTGTCGCCCCCAGCCTCGTCACTCCCCCCTGGGTGCCCCCCCCCGTATGGGGACGGCTCCACCACTTCCTTTCCGCCTGGTCCGCTATCACCATGGACTGCTGGGTGTTGGAGGTGGTGGGAAAGGGCCTGCCTCTGGAGTTCGAGCAGGCCCCACCCTTCCAAACCGTTGCCCCTCGGGGGGGCCACGGGGTCTGCAGCCTCGGTGATCGCCGTTACAGCTAAGTCGCAGTGCCGAAAATCAGTTTCGATGCTGTGACTCCCCGGCACACAGCAAAATGGCGCCGGTAACTTACATTTTTAACGTTTTATGCAGGGGGTCCAGAGGGGTGCCTGTCGGGGGTGCAAAACGTTAAAATTTCAGGCCGGGCGCAACAAAAATGTACCTGCGCCCGAACCCAGCACCCTGTCCACCCAAGCCACGAGCCCGCCCACCCGCCATGCCACAGGGTCACTGCTGCACCACTACTCAAAGCTCCTCCTGCACCTTGCTGACCGTGCTCGCTCCCACCCCCCCGTGTATGTGTAGCGACATCCTGTTGCTACATGCGCGAATCCACCCCATCCAGTTGCCCTACCTCGTCAGTAGCCCCCATGACATGTGCCGCGATTGAGTCGCCGTTTTGCAGTTCGCTCAGTCGCAGTCGTGCATGTCACGGGCTACCATGTTTTATACCATACACAGACAGTATCTATGTGCAAGGCGAAAAAACATATTGAGCATGTACTATCCCTGTATTTTCAGTATCCCTTGATATACCGAACACTGAGCAATGACGTGTGTGTGTGTGTGCATATGTATGTGTGTATATATCATATATATTTTCATGGCAAAAAACTCCATTTAATGCATCAGTGAGGGTTGTTCCACAGCGACAAAAGCAAGGAAATTCGGTGTTAGGGTTGAAAACCCTAACTGCGCATTACCACCACCACATACACACATACATGCAAGTAAGGGAAGGACCAAAGCAACACAACCAATCGCACACAACCAGCAGGAGGTGTATACCTGTGTTATCCTTGCAAGTAGGTAAGAAATCCAACTTCAGGTATGATGCAGTATTTCCAAACTTGTTCCACGAGATTAGTTCAACTAAAGGTGAAACAAGGTGGCAGTAGCGAAAACTGTGTACCTCGCTACGTTTTTGACATATGTGTGGCGAAAGGTGTCATGGGTGCTGCAATGTTAGTCTATGGGAAATTGCTCAATTTCAGATGGTAAGCAATTGAATTTAAACCAGATTAAGCTGTTGGTGGTATTTTAGTGAATGAGGGAAATTTGGCCAGGACACCGGGGAAATTCCCCTACTCTTTTCGATAAGTGCCATGGGATCTTTAACATCCACCTGAACTACCACCAATCCGGGCAGATGGGACCTCGGTTTAATGTCTCATCCGAAAGACGGCACCTCAGAAGTGCAGCACCCTTCTCATGCTGCACTACAGTGTCAGTATTGGGATATTAACCCAAGTACCAGATGTGGGAACTGAACCCACAGTGCTGTGATCTCCCGGCCTCAGAGGCGAGCATGCTACCTACTGAGCCACTGACACTGACAGACCTTCTGTGTCCTGTTCTTCAGCCAGTGTTTTACCCAGGCTACCACCCTGGGACCCACTCCCAGGCTGGTTAATTTGACTATTAATCTTTTGTGTGGGACTGTATCAAATGCCTTGCTAAAGTTTAGGTAGGCCACGTCCACAGCCCCTCCCTGGTCTACTACTTTGGTCACCCAGTCAAAGAAATCATTCAGATTCGTCTGACATGACCTTCCCGCTGTGAACCCATGCTGCCTTGGGTCCTGTGCCCCACTGGCCTCTAGGTACTCAACAGTTCTTTCCTTCAGAAGTGATTCCATCACTTTCCCTACCACAGAGGTCAAACTGACAGGTCTGTAGTTTCCTGTCTTTGTCTTGGTCCCACTTCTGTGAAGGGGAATCATATCCGCCTTCCTCCAGTCCTCTGGTACCACACCATCCTCCCATGATTTGTTAAAAAGGGTAGCCAGTGGTTTCACTAGTTCTCCCCTTAATTCTTTTAGAATTCTGGAGTGAATTCCATCAGGCCCCATTGCTTTATCCACCTTAGTTTTAGGAGTTCTTTCAGAACCCTTTCTTCTATAAAAGGACTGGGATTGACCCCCCCTATCAAGAGTGCTTCTTTTAATTGGATTTGGCACCTCCCCCTCCTCTTTTGTGAATACTGAGCAGAAATATTCGTTCAATATCCCTGCTTTTTCACTGTCCCCCTCTGCCCACCCACCGTTCATTCTGTTCAGCCTCACTATCCCTCCCTTTGTCTTTCTACGCTCCCTGATGTACCTATAAAAGGTTTTATCCCCCTTCTTAACCGAGTTGGCTGTCTTTTCCTCAATTTGGGCCTTTCCTATTCTGACTTCCCTCCCTGCTTCCTTCTGCCTTAACTGGTACAGCTGTCTGTCCTGCTTCTTCTGTGTTTCCTTACACTTCCTGAATGCTCTCTTTTTCTACCTGACTTTCCCCGCCACCTCTTTTGAGAACCATAGTGGCTTTTTCTTTTGTTTTGATTTATTTGCTTCACACAAAGGCTTGTTGCCTCTGTGATGGCAGTTTTGATGATTCCCCATTGTTGCTCCACCCCTCCTTCTAGCCGGTTTGCTAGTGGTTTTCTGAGGCACTCTCCCATCTTGCCAAAGTCAGCCCTCCTGAAGTCCAGTACCCTCACTTTTGTATGGCTTGACTCTGTAGCTGAGATTAACATGAACCACACTGTTTGATGGTCACTTGTTCCCAGATGGCAACCCACTTCTAGATTTGAGATCCTCTCACTGTCCCCATTTGAGAGTACGTGGTCTAAGATTGCTCTGTCACGAGTGGGTTCCGAAACTAGCTGTCTGAGGCATGCCACCTGTAGGGCATCGAGAATGGCCTTGCTCTTGGATGTGGCTGCAGCAAATGTGCTGCAGTTAACATCTGGCATATTCAGGTCTCCCATCAACAGTATCTCCCCTTTCTCTGCCATCATAAGAATGCCTTCTATCATATCCTTGTCCATTCCCTCCCCCTGACATGGGGGTCTGTACACAACCCCTGTGCGGATTGTGGTGCCATTTCCAGTCTCCAAGGAGACCCACAATGCCTCCTCTCCTCACTGTTTACTCTTTTGTTCAGTTGCTTTTATCCCTTACTTTACATAGAGAGCTACTCCTCCCCCTCTTCTCCCCTCCCTGCCTCTCCTGTAGGTTATGTACCCTGGTATGTTAACATCCCAGGCATGGTTCTGTGTGTACCATGTTTCTGTGACTGCTACGATATCCAGGCATCCCTCTTCCATCAAGGCCACCAGTTCAGGGAGCTTGTTGCCTAGACTACGGACATTGGCGCTCATTACCCTCCATTTCCTGATGGCCTTACTCCTTTTTGCCCCATCCCTGAACAGCCTTCTGGCAGAGATTGTAGGGGAATTCAAAAATGCATGAGACAGACATAAAGGAACTCTAGCAATAGGAAAGAAAGGATAAGCCGCAGGTATATGAAACAGGTAGGGAAAATAGGCAGACTAGGTGGGCCAAGTGGGCCTTATCTGCCATCATATTCTATGTTTCTCTGTTCTATGTGTGCAAAAACATATTGGTTTACTTACTGTTCACTGCAGTATAGTAGATTGTATCATACTAATTTTCTTACTTCTAGGTTGGCATCTTCTGTTGATACAGATCCCAGAATTCCATGCAGCTGATGTCAGAGCAGTGGGAGATTCAATAGCCTGCAGTGCATTTTGGAGTTTTTGCACACAAAGTGCTCATTGAGACCAGTGTTAGAGTGTGGGGCCCTTGTTTGCTGACTGTTCCCCTTTTAAAGGTGATCGGAAACCATTTTTTACACACCTAGATGCCTTCCTGTTGTCCTTTTAGCATCTATACAATATGCTGTTATTGACCTTTTTTTTTTTTTTAAAGTAATAGTCTTGTTGCCTTTGTAGCTACCGCGACTCATCGCTCCTCTGCAGTTGCTCATCTCTTTTCATGCTGTTTGAAGATTCTGTGACATCAGTAACCCTGTTCCAGACCATTCAGTTGAACAGTATGGAATGGTGTTATTGATGTCATAGAAAGTCTTAGAAATACGAAAAGAAAGAGCGGCAGCTGCTGAGGAGAGTGGAACTCTGTGTAGATATGAGGGCATCCCAAAGGTTATTTATTTAGCAAAAATGGGTCAAACCTAATAGGCTGGTGGACGTCCTATATCTAGATTTCAGCAAGGCGTTTGATTCAGTACCACACTATGGGCTATTAATAAAGCAGGGAGAGATGGGGGTGAGAGGGCAGGAACTAAATTGGGTTGAAAATTGGCTCTCGGGCATTTACAGAGGGTAATGGTGGGTGGGAAATTCTCTTCTCCTAGGAAGTGGAGTCCCTCAGGGCTCGGTATTGGGGCTGCTATTGTTTAACGCTTATGTCTCGGATGTAGGGAGGGGGTTAGGAATAGGTTGAGTCTCTTTGCGGATGGCTCAAAACTGGGAGCTCTGGTGGATTGTGAAGAAGAGAGGGAGGTGGTCCAGGGGGCTCTGGATACTGTGGAGGCGTGTTCAAGGAGGTGGGGACTGAAATTTAATGCTAGGAAATGTAAGGTACTTCATTTTGGGGGTAAATACCCGGGTCATGAATACATCCTGGGGGGGTGGTCACACTGCAGGTCACATTGGGAGAGAGAGATTTAGAGGTGGTGATAGATATCAAAGTGAATAACTCTGAAAATTGTAGAAGAACTGCAGCCAAAGCGAACAGGATACTGGGCTGCATAGCCAGGGGAATTGCGTCCAGACGGAGGGAGGTGATCCTCCCTCTGTATAATGCCTTGGTCAGGCCGCAGCTCGAGTACTGTGTACATTTCTGGAGACCTCATCTGAAGAAGGACATAGCGCTGCTGGAGAGGGTTCAGAAGAGAGCGACCAGGATGATACGGGGCATGGAGAGGAAGCCTTATGAGGAGAGACTAGAGGAACTTGGGCTTTACTCATTGGAGGAGAGGAGGGATAGGGGAGATATGATAGAGGTTTTCAAGTATGTTAAAGGAATAACCAGGAGTGGAACCAATGAGCTCTTTAGGCTTAAGGGGGACAACCAGGGGCCATGGGTGGAAGCTGGAGTGGGAAATTACAGAAGGGCGTCGGGAGACATTTTTTCACTGAAAGGTGGTGGAACCATGGAATCGCTGCCTGGGAGCCTTTGGAGGAGGCACAGTGGAGGGATTCAAGAGGGGTGGGATATCTACAAGGGGAAACTGAAATTAAAAAGGACCTGGGTAGGCATGAGCAGCCATTAGGTTGCTGGCTTTCGAGCAGACCAGACAGATCATTTGGCCTATTCTGCTGGCTTCTTTAGTATGTTAGAATACATAACTGACATGGAAGGGGTGTGGCCTGGCTCTAATGGAGATGGCAGCCTAATTCTTTTCCCTGAACTCACCAGAATGTACATCAATCCTGCAAAACCAAGACATGCAAACTGAGCCATCTTTTGGGATATAAATCTTAAAAGACTCAAGATCAACCCTGGTATAGTATTTTTCTCTCCAAGCGTCTATTGCTTTCAAGATCTCTGCTTCTTCAACTATTAGTACTCTGAGGCCTACGAAAATGGCTGACTGCTCTATCAGTACAGGCTCTCTATCTAAAATTGAATCGATGTTCCAGCAGTTAATAACTGAAATCAACGATCTAAAAGTGGCAACACAACAAAACATCTCCAACACACAAGCTCTGGTTAAGAGACTTACCTCAACAGAATCTAAAACCCTGCAAAACGAATCTTCGATCCAAGATCTGCATGCCACCATAAGGGACCAAGACAGAACAATTAAAAGCCTGTTGGCTAAAATAGATGACATCGAAAATAGGAATTGGAGGAACAATCTACCCTTCCTCGACTTTCCTGAGGGCTCAGAACTTGGGGATACTTGAGCACTATTGCTCCACGTCCTCCCGGTGCTTCTTACACTGTCTCCTGACCAAGAACTTACAATTGAGAGATCCCACCGAACTCTAGGACCTCGGCCAGGCCCTGAACAGAAACCATGACCTATTATTGCAGAATTTTAAAACTTTGCACACACACAGATAATTCTGAGACGTGAGAGAGAAATAGACCTTAAATGGCAAGAATATAGAATCTCAGTATTTGGAGACTTCTCTGAAGACCTGACCAACAAGAGAAAAGCATTTAATCCAGTAAAGCCTATACTTCACCAAAGGGGTATTAAGTTCGCGCTAAGATAACCCAGCAGTGATACGTATATTTATCAACAACTCCTTCAAAGATTTCAGTTCTCCGGAGGCTCTTAGTGATTACCTTCAGGCCAGCGCTGATATCTCTGCTAATCAAGGTGTCAGTGGTGCCACCCCAACCTGTCATGGCCAGGTTCCTGTACAGCTCTCTTCACATACCGCTAACCCTGCTGCTGGTAATATCAAGTCCGGACTTTCTACTATTGAGGATGCAGCTGCAGCTGCAGCTCCAGCTCCCCCTGCTAGGCTTTCGGCCAGAATCAGAGCAAAGAACTCCGGTACCCATACGGCTTGGAATGCCTGCTGCTCTGCTGATGATTCCGGAGGACCCTCTCGTCCTAGGGAGTGTCACACAAAATACTCCTCTCCAATTCCCCTTGCAAACAAGTTTGCTGTATTGGACAACGACTCAAATTCATCCCGAGAAGAAATCCCCAGAGATGAACCTGACCTGATGCCTTGCTCATCCAACATTACCCCTTCCAATGCAATATCTGCTGAATCCTTCTGGGCAGAACTTGTATCAAGCTCACCTCTTAAGTCGCTCGAACCCCCTTAAAAGAAGCGAAAGGGGAAGCTGAAAAATAAATTATCTTCATCCTCTAAAGGAGCACCTAAATTATACATTTCTTGATACTCTTGTGGACAGTTTACTACCCAGGGAACCAAACTCCATGTGATTCCTGTCATTTCTTATTTTAGCTTATGTGAGCTGAATTCCCCTATAATCTCCTCCGCGATGTTTACTCCTTATATCTTAACCCCTTCGCTCCTGTTAGGCTGTGAAATGAAGGCTGAACATCGCATAAGCGCTATATGTGCAGAGGTTTGTTTTAAATGAGCCATACAGTGGGTATAACTCTACGAACTTCTAATATGTATTACTATGATTCTTTAGTCATTATGCAATCAAGTATATTACAAATGCCTATACTAACGCTAGAGGGCACCACAGCTTAATTATTGCAGCTTCCTGCTTGTAGTGAACTACAAGGCTGCACATCACAGTACAAATTTTATTTACTGAGGGTCAGTTTCATCCAGTTAATTTCATTATACCCTCCAAATTATTAAAATACAAGTAAGGATCTTTCACTAACTGGCCTGAATACATAAGCATATTATTTTAACCTTTTTATTACCAGTATCTGTGGCCAGTCTCATACTGAAGCTGTATAATAATGCTTCTCACATTTATTTTAACATTTATGGCTTTTCCTTAATGGTCCATAGACTGAAGGTCTCCCTGTTACCAGCACCAACTACATTACAGCTGTCATTTTAAAGTACCAATACGACACCATTCTGGGTCTATAATCTTTCTTTTTGAGGCACCAGTACTATTTTTTAGTTTATTATGATAGCATTGTTCTTTTCCTTTTACCACCCCCCTTTTTTTTTTCTGTAAGTCATTCTACATGCTGCAGGCTATTTTGTGACTCTAATGCCCCCTGACTTATAAGTATGACACCTTTATTCACTGAACAATGGGGTGTATACTCTGGCACTAAGCTGAAAACAACTTTTTTTCTTTAGGATTGTAATATGCTATTAGTTGGGCTCTGTTGGGGCTACACATAGCTTCAGCTCCCTGACTTTATATTATCCTTCCATTTATTTATCTTTTAAGCCTTGGCAGTTTTCGAGCCATGAGACATCCGCATCCTACTGGTGTGCTTTTATTGGGGTTACCTCGGAGTCTGGAAGCCTGAACCCTTATTACCATCTTTAATGATTATCTTTTTATATTACTTTTTCCCCCAATCTCTGATTAGGGCACATATGAACTGCTGCCTCACTAAGCTTCAATTAAATTCATTATGGATATCCCTACTTCTTAATGAACCATGTATGTATTTAGTGTGTATATGTACATCTCTGTATATGCTTATCCATGTGTCCACTATGTATTCAAACAACATGAAGTCTTGCTATATTATGACAGTAGCAGTTTGTCCCACCACTAGAACTGCTCCGGAGGTGAAATCGTTAATACCATTCCAAAATAGAACTTTGAGCACGAGCTCTAAGAAGCAGCTCTATCTGTGTAATTTCAAACCTGAACTGTCAGATTCTTTACTCCTCCTCAGTGAACAGTCGCTCCGGAGATTTCTCCATTGCCGGTTCATTTCTCGGTTTAAACAGTGTTTTCTCTGTTCGATTCAACCGAGAATAGTTTTATTTTAACCGCGAAACCGTTCGGTTCAAGCTCTGTCTGTGGTAATCGTAAGTAAATTTAAGGTTTTGTCTGTGTGGAACTTGTAAGTTTATCGGTTCGGTTTTGAAACGATCAGCTGGATTTAAAACTCATTAACTTTAAAGTTTAACATTTTAGAGTGCGGTTCCCGGTTCTTATCGGTTCTAAAAAAAACGGATTTTATTACAGTTTTTTCCAATACCCGTGACACGGTTAGGAACCGATAAGGGTGTCTTGCCTGGCACTGCCGTTTAAAGGGCAAGTTTTTCTGGTTAGGCTGGCATTATGTCTGAGAAACCCAAAAGAAAAACCGGGCCCACTGGGTTTCAACACTGTGATGTCTGTGGGGGAAGTCTTGCCAAGGCTGACCCACACACCACATGTGTCTATTGTCTGGGGTTTGACCACCTCCAGTCAGACTGCCAGATATGTAAGAATTTCCCTGCAGCCACCCTGGAAAAGGGATTGGGCAGGCTCAGGGAACGAGAGGCCAAAAAGTCCGCTGACCCGGATGGCCAGCCCAGTTCGGTGCCAACCGAACCGGAGGGAGTGCCCTCTGACCAGGGCGAGACTTCCTCGGGCAAAAGAAAAGCTGGTTCTGAGGAACCAATTCCAGTAAAGAAAACAAGAAAGCAGCAGGTTTGGAGTCCAAAACCCCTTCTCCAACTGCTGCAGAGATAGCAAAAGCCATACAAATTGTCCAGTCACTGTCTCAGGTTCCGTCCGAACCGCCACTATCTGGCAAAGGTCGGTTCGTCCGGTTCCAGTGGTTCAGGAATATGTTGTTGAGGAATTTTATGAACCAGAGGAGGGGAGGATGATTATGAACAGTATGAATGTGGCTGGGAAGGTCTGGTGTGCCCATTGAACTGGACAGTTCCCCAGACAGACTCTCTAGAATCTCCCCTATGCTATCTGAGTCCCCATCTCATTTTATGTTTTACAAAGTTGTTGAAACCTCCAGCTTCCTTGGAAGAAGCTGTGATGAGCAAGAGGAGCCTGATTTTGTAGAAATGATGGATATTCCAGAGTCTAGGAAATTGTCTGTTCCTTTTGCATAAGTCTTTTAGGAAGCAAACAATAAAAATTTTAAAAGCTCTAATTCTGTGCCTCCTGTAGATAAAAGATGGACAGAAGGTACACATTGTCAGGTCCTGATACAGAATTCCTTTCTCAGCAATGCAGTCATGTTGAGGTAGTTCAGGCTGCAGCCTGTGATAAAGCTAATATTCCCTGGCTTCACATCCTCCTGACAAGGATTCCAGGAAGATTGATGCCATGGCTAAAAAACAGTATATGGCAGCCCTCTGGGACTCAGGCAAGCAAATTATATGGCTTATGTAGCTAGGTATCAGAAATCTAGATGGGATACTGTTATGAATTAGCCAAGCAAGCCCATGGCCAGCTGGCTAGCGAACTAGAACAGGTGGCTGCTGATGGCATTGGAGGCTTCTAAGGTACAGTTTCATGCTGCTGTGGATGTTAATGATGTTTCCTCTAGGGTCATGGCCACATCTGTAGCTTTTCAGTAGGTTGGCCTGGCTCAGGTGTGCTAGTCTGTCACAGGATTCCCAGACTAAGGCTATGGATTTTCCTGTGGTGGGAAATTCTCTGTTTGGGAGCAGACAGAGAATTACATGAAAAAGATGGATGAATATAGGACTACTTACAAAAGTGCCCAAGCTAAGGAGCGGCAAGCCACTCCTCAGAGGCATACCCCCAGGGGTAGGGGTAGGCCTTTTCACAGGCCTTTTTACCAGACTTGGGCCTCCTCTGCCTATGTTCAGAGGGGCTTCTTCAGAGGCAGAGGCAGACGAGGGGTGGGCAGGCCTGCTCCCACCCCTCAGCCTAAAGCTCCTGCTAAGCAGGCACCCTGATGGGGTGCCCAGGGCCGATTCTCCTTTACCGGTAGGGGGCAGGCTGGCTTACTTCCAGTCAGAACTGGGCTTCTTTAACCTCAGACAAGTGGGTTCTGGGTAGTAAGCCAGGGTCTGGTTCTCAGCTTCAAAAGTTTCCAAGTTGAGAACCAGACTTTTCTACCTGCAGTGCTTCAGAGACCCTTGCTCTGGAAGCAGAGGTCTCAACCCTGTTGGCTCTCAGAGCAGTGGAAGGGTTCCTCCCTGCACCAGGGCAGGGGTCTATATTCAGATACTTCCTTACCCCAAAAAGACAGGAGAATGGCGTCATATTAGACCTCAGATATCTGAACAAGCATCTTTTGAAACCAAAGTTCAAAATGGTAACTCTGGCAATGATTTTACCCTCCCTAAGGCCAGGGACTGGTTAGCCTCCCTGGACCTCAAGGATGCCTATTTCGTCCTAATCAGAAGCTCCTATCGAAAGTACCTCAGATTCGAACTCCCTCAGGTCATTACCAGTTCAGAGCAATGCTCTTGACCTTACCTCTGCCCCAAGGGTATTCACAAAGTGTCTAGCAGTGGCTCACTTAAGGAGGCAAAGGATTGCTGTTTTCCCTATCAGACGATTGGCTCATTGTAGGCCAGTCCCCAGAACAGGTAAAATCTCACCTGCAAGTTACCCAGCAGCTTCTCACCTCCCTGGGCTTTCTGCTAAATTTACCAAAGTCGGTTCTGGAACCAGTCCAGGTACTCACCTTTATAGGGGCAGAGTTGGACACAAAGCTAGCCAGAGCTTTTCTTCCCTTAGAAAGGGTGACGAATTTAGTGACTCTGGCCTCCTCCTTCACCCTGCAGGTCTCTCGACCAGCAAGACACTTTCTGCAGCTCCTGGGACACATGGGAGCAAGATTTCAGATGAGACATTCAGTTTCACTTGAGAACCTATTGGTCTCAGAGAAGAGACCCCCTTTCCAAGTTGGTCCCAGTGACTTGAACCTTGATCCAGGCCCTCCAGTGGTGGCAGGATCAGAGCAATTTAAGATTGGGGGTCCCCTTCATTCCCCCTGCTCACAATTTGACTCTCACTACAGATGCTTCCCTTCTGGGTTGGGGAGCCCACATGGGCGACCTTTCCACTCAGGGAGTGTGGTCCCCCCGAGAATCTCTGCTCCACATCAATTTGCTGGAACTCAGAGCTGTCTTTTTAGCTCTTCAAGCATTTTCTGCATCTGTCCACAACAAGGTGATACAAGTCAGAACAGACAACACCACAACAATGTGGTACATTAACAAACAGGGGGGCACTCGGTCTTCGGCCTTGTGCACCGAGGCAATGAAGTTGTGGTCTCTGGCCTATTCCCTGAACACTTCCCTCACAGCAGTTCATCTTCCAGGGAAGGACAATGTCCTAGCGGATGCTCTCAGCAGGATTTCCCAGGGCCATCACGAATGGTCCCTGGATCCTCAAGTGCTGGGGATAGTCTTTGCCAGATGGAGCACCCCTCAGATAGATCTTTTTGCAGCCCCAGACAATCACAAACTTCCTCTGTTCTGTTGCAGGCCTCCAGTGTTGGGCTCAGTCCTCCTGGATGCCCTTCTCCTGGATTGGGAGGGGAAGTTTCTTTATGCTTTCCCTCCCTTCCCTCTCCTATTCAAACTATTAGTCAAAATCAGATCTCAGCCTTGCAGGGTGATTCTGATTGCCCGGATTGGGCCAAGGCAGCCCTGGTACCCCTCCTTCTGTCATTGACAATCCATCTTCCCTTTGCCTCCCCAGGTTCACAACCTGTTAACTTGTGCCCAGGAAGGGTTTGTATCCGACCTCAAATCCCTCAACCTCAAGGCCTGGCTCTTGAGGAGTTAGAGTTGCTGATTTACACCTCTCTCAAGGTGTTCTTGAAATCTAAAGGCTTCCAGAAAGCCTTCCACTAGGCTACTTATAGTTCTAAATGGAAAAGGTTTTCCATTTGGTGTGCTGGAAAAATATTTCCCAGAATCTGCTGATTTGCCCATTGTATTAGATTACATGGTCCATCTTAATTCCTTGGGTCTCAGACCAGCTACCCTGAGAGTCCATTTGGCAGCTGTATCTGCTTTTGTGTCAGCAGGAAAGTCATCCCCTCTTTCCACTCACCCTGTGTTTTCCAAGTTTTTTAAGGGATTACTCCATACTAATCCACCTTTTCGGAACCGCCCTGCCTGGGACCTTAATGTTTGTATTTCCAAGTTAATGCAACCCCTTTGAACCTCTGTTTTTGCAGAGCTTAAGTATCTAACTTGGAAAACTGTTTTTCTGGTGGCTATCACTTCTGCTAGACGATAAGTGAGTTGCAAGCTTTGTCAGTGGAAGCTGACTTTATTTCTTTCCACAGGGATAAGGTAGTCCTTAGGACTAATAGGAAGTTTTACCTAAGGTGGTTTCAGATTTCCATCTTAACCAATCTATCTCCTTCCAGTATTTTTCACTGATCACTCCTCTTCTGGTGAGAGGAGGTTGCACAGCCTGGATGTTAAGAGAGCTCTTGGTTACTATAGGCGTGCCAAAGATCACAGGTTCGAATCCCTCCAACTTTTCCTTACCTATGGTGAAGTTGGGAAAGGCAAACCTGCCACTAAGAGATCAATTGCCAGGTGGATTGTCTCTTGTATCCAATTTTGTTATCAGAAAGTGGGCAGAGATCCCCCCTCTGGCTTGAGGGCTCATTCTACCAGGGGTACAGCTGCGTCTCTAGCTGCTGCCAGAGACATCCCTATATTAGAGATATGCCAGGCTGCTACTTGAAAACGGTGCACACTTTACTAAGCATTACTCCTGGATGTCCAGGCCAGGAGAGATGCTCGGTTTGGCACAGCTGTTCTTCAGAGCCTATTCCCAAGTAGGTTCTGCCCCTCCTCCATGGAGGTACTGCTGTGTAGTCTGCTGCATATAATATAGCAAGACTTCATGTTGTTTGAAGAAAAATTACTCACCTTAGTAATGTTGTTTCTTCTAATGGAGTCTTGCTATATTATGACCTCCCCCCCAGTCTGCCCCTCTCAGAACTTCTACTTGGGTGGGGTGTGGGCAACTTAATGTGGGCACTATTTTATGCCCTTTTAGCGTTTCTCCCCTTTTGGGAGTTTGGGGTGTGTGTGTGTTATTATACTGTTGTTTTATTCTCATGTTGTTAGAATTGTGTTAGTAGTTCTGGTCCCTTGACTTGAGTCTTGGGTGTTGGGACCAGCAATGGTTGTTAATATTTAGGTAGCCATTTGGCTAGTGTGAGTTACAGCTTCCACACAGACCTTAGTGAGTTTTTGCTCAGAAGATCTGACAGTTCAGGTTTGAAATTACACAGATAGAGCTGCTTCTTAGAGCTCGTGCTCAAAGTTCTATTTTGGAATGGTATTAACCATTTCTCCTCCGGAGCAGTTCTAGTGGTGGGACAAACTGCTACGGTCATAATATAGCAAGACTCCATTAGAAGAAACAACATTACTAAGGTGAGTAATTTTTTCTTTCATGCCCTTGCACGTGTCATGTATGGATACATGTATACGTGTATATCTGTATGTCAATCTGGTTGCGTGTAGACTACCGAGAGTTTTTATCTCGTGTGTGCCCTATATGGAACATATAACTATATACATGAGTAATGTGCTGGACTCGATGGATCAATCATTCTGTTGGACCATTATAAACTCACATATAAAGCTATAATACTTATTTGCTAAGATGGCAACTCCCTCTTATTCTGAGCCATATATTCCTTTATCCATGCTCGGAGTACGTTACTGTTACTGGTTTTACATGTACAGCCTGAATTCTTTTAGACAATGCATCATATTGATTCTGGTCCCCTTCAGGGACTTGCACTAAACATTAAGTCATTGATATTGTTAATACTTTATATAATTGTGCAGATAGTTTGTAGCTTAAGATTTTAGACAGTATATTAGTACTGTATTTTTTTTGCTCTTAACATCTACTTGCATCATATCTCGCCCAGCTGTGAGGTAGGAGAATCTCTGGCAGTAGTGCTGACTCCTGTCCTACCACTCAACATAAGTAGTGTGACACAGTTGTTATATATTAGGATAAGTATCTTTTTTGGTTATTTAAGATAAACATGTTTAGATCTCCTCCCTTATATAATTCTACAGAGAGACACATTAGTTATTACCAATGCAAAATTCTTAGTCCATATGTTTTTGCGATCCTGCCCACCTTTATTTCTATACTCTCTATCCCATCTGACCTTATGTCGTCCTCTACCATAACCAATTGGAGTCCGTTATGTTTCTGTTTATCCCTATATTATACCCACTCACACCATGAGTGATTTAATACTTTATTCATGGACCATTAAGGGACTCAATTCTCCTTGTAAACGTAAGCAAACTCTTACCTGTCTTAAAAAAGCATAAAGCACATATTGCTTTCTTACAAGAGACCGAACTCTTAGATGAGGACGTAAATTGACTCGAGGGATTGGGTCGGTCAAATATATGCCTCTTCGTTTTCCTCCAAGAAACATGGGGTATCTATTTTATTACATAATCTTAATTGGACCCTAATAAAAACAATAACTGACTCAGAAGGTAGGTGGGTAATTGTTACATTAAATACTCCAACAGGTCCCATTATGTTAATCAATGTCTATGCTCCCAACTCCGATTACCCAGAATTCTTTCATAACCTAGCACAACATATCCTGCTAAACAATAATAATAACAACCTACCAATACTATTAGGAGGTGACTTCAATCTGGCTTTAGAAGCCCACCTAGATAGAAGCAGCTCTTTCCTCAACTCCCATCCCAGGAGTATTAAACCCCTATCAATGTTTTACTGAAAGACTTCGGGATTAACAGATATCTGGAGGCTTTTCCACCCCCGAGATCGAGATTATTCCTTCTTCTCCTCGCATCATAAGTCATATAGCAGAATCGATTATTGGTTCACATCTCCTTTTGTAACAGACAAAACAATCAATACGTCAATCTTCCCTATCACCATTTCTGACCACTCCCCTATCCAACTACACTTATTATGGGGCCCCCCACCGTCCAAATCTCCTACTTAGCGTCTTGATCCTCTTCTACTGAAAGACCCAGATTTTATTCCATGGGTTAAAAATCAAATCCAAGATTACCTTTCTTTTAATAACCCATCTGACACCTCCATAAGTACCACTTGGGAAGCACTGAAGGCCACCATTAGAGGTAAAATCATTAGCTATGCCGCCCATAGAAAAAGGCAGCGAGAACAACAGTTGACGGAACTAGAAAACATTTTAAAAGAAAAAGAAAGTCAATACTTCAAAATTCATAAACCCAACCCAAATTCACAACTTCATCTAGAAATTTTACAATTAAGAACTAAGATTAATAACCTTATATCCCGAAAAGCAGAACTAGCCCTCTTTATTTTTATTTTTTTTTTTCAATTATTTTAGTTTTTGTTGACCGGGTAAGTGCACTAGACAAATCCTGCCTATTTTCAGGCACGACCCGGGGGAAGGGGGGATACAGATGAATGCCAACTGACCTTGAACCAGATTAAGCTGTTGGTGGTATTTTTAGTGAATGAGGGGAATTTGGCCAGGACACCGGGGAAATTCCCCTGCTCTTTTCAATAAGTGCCATGGGATCTTTAACATCTACCTGAACTACCACCAATCCAGGCAGATGGGACCTCGGTTTAACGTCTCATCCGAAAGACGGCACCTCAGAAGTGCAGCACCCCTCTCTTGCTGCACTACAGTGTCAGTACTGGGATATTAACCCAAGTGCCAGATGTGGGAACTGAACCCACAGCCCTCTGATCTCCCGGCCTCAGAGGCGAGTGCGCTACCTACTGAGCCACTGACACTTTAAACTTGAGCATAATTACTGGGAGCAGGGCGATAAATGTGGCAAACTTCTGTCTTACCGACTTAAAGCGCAACAAGCAAGTAGACACATTGCTGGTTTACAAGATCACTTAGGTAAGACTCGCTCTGATAACTCATCTGTTAACCTCATCATGAGAACTTTTTACCAGAAGTCATACTCGCAACAAAATGCTGTGTACAATAAACAAAACGGTATCTGGACAATCTTCACCTCCCTTATCTTTCAGAACAAGATAAGGCAACTCTCAATGAACCCTTCACCCTCCAAGAGATCCATAAAGCACTATTCTCTTTAACATCTGGTAAATCTCCAGGAGGTGACGGATTTACTATAGATTTCTATAAAAAAAACTCTGACTCCCTCTGTCCTCTGCTACACAGTGTGTTTAAAGAATCGGCAATTACCGGTAAACTCCTTCCTACCATGACTGAGGCTATTATTACTGTTTTGCCTAAAACAAATAAGGACCCATCTCTCCCTTCTAGTTACAGACCCATTTCATTACTCAATACTGATGGCAAAATCTTTGCCAAATTACTAACCTCTCGTTTAGAACCACTAATGGCAAAATTAGTTCATTCTTCTCAAGCGGGCTTTATCGCGAACAGATCTGGTTCTGATCACATGCGCTCTCTTTTCAATATAATTCACAAATACCTCCCCTTCAGCATGTATTCTTACAAATTCTACCCTCTCATCCCCTTTTTCTTAGCCAGGGGTACCAGACGACTATATCCTTCATCTCCATCTTTATTTATCCTTGCTATGGAACCTCTATCTGCTCATCTCCACCAATCCAAAGATATCCAAGATATTTATATAGGCAATTCTTGTTACACCTCTCTTTCATATGCTAACAATCTCCTTATTCTATTAGAGAATCTGGATTTATCGGGTCCATCACTAATTCCGTCTTTTAGGGAATTTACCTTACTATCTGGTCTGGCTTTAAATTATAATAAATCTGAAACATTGCCTCTAAATAATCTATGTAAAACCTCTCTGAATACCATTCTGGGTTTTCGTTAGGCATCCCAAGGTATCTCATATCTTGGTGTTCAGATCACTCCTAAATTAGACAAAATCTAGGACGCCAACCTTACCCCCCTGTTATCTAATATTAAATCCACTCTAGACAGGTGGAAGCTTCTTAATCTTTCTTTCATCGGAAAAATATCCTCTCTCAAAATGTTTATCTCACCTAAGATACTCTATCTTTTTGCTAATATCCCTTTAATTATCCCCTCTAATTCCTTAAACTAGGTAAACTAATTGGTAACTATCTATGGGAAGGGAAAATTTCAAGATTTAGTCTAACTAAACTTCGCTGTCACTGGTCGAAAGGTGGCTTCGGATTACCCTGGTTTCAAGTTCACCTATGGGCTTATCGTGCAGCCCAAACCATCAAATGGTTTGTAAACCATCTGCCCAAACTCCCCTATGGGTAAGTATGGAAGCCTCTTTATGTCCTTGTAATGTTCCCACCTCTTACATTTATAATAAACTACCCCACAATCTAAAATCTCACCCCACAATTGCACCCTCGGTGTTTTATTGGAAATTACTTCATAGACAACTGAAATCGAATCCAACGTCCATTGCATATGCCCCTATCTGGGGTAACAATATTCAAACAACTTGGAAGTCTTGCTGTATTCTGACAAGTGCAGTTAGCCCCAGTCTTTAAACTGCCCCGGAGAACAAAGGGTTAACGTTTCTATGCGGAGCATAGAATGCTGAGCTCGAGCTTGGTTGATGTCTGTTTCTCTTTGAAAGCTAACCATCAGATTCTTTACTCCGCCTTACTGAACAGTCACTCCAGAGATTTCTCCTGCAGCTTGGTTCGAAAGTCGGTTGAAGTGCCGTTTTTTCATCGGTTTCTAACCGAAAAAGTTTCCCGCATAGTCGGTTCAGTCTCTGTCTGTGGTACAGTGAAATACTAGATAGGTTCTGTACTGTGTTTTCTGTATGGAACTTGTAAAAAGTGTGAATTGGTTCGGCTGAACCGATCATTTGCTAAATTCTTGTGTAACTTTAGTGTGTGGTTACCGGTCCTTATCGGTTCTAAAAAAAAAAAAAAAAAAAACGTGTTTTGAAACATTTTTTTCCAAGACCCGTGACACAGTTAGGAACCGATAAGGGAGTCTTGCCTGGCGGTTGCCGAAAAAAGGGTAAGTTTGGTTAGGTTGGCCAAGTCTGAGAAACCCAAGAAAAAAAACGGGCCCACTGGGTTTCAACACTGCAGTGAGTGTGGGGAGGTCTTTGCTAAGGTCGATCCCCACACCACCTGTGTTTATTGTCTAGGGTTTGAACACCTCGATTCAGACTGCCAAATTTGCAAAAATTTTTCCAAATCTACCCTTGAAAAGAGATTAGGTAGACTGAGAGAAAAGGAGGCCGAGAAGTCCACTGACCCGGATAGCCAGCCGGTTCAGTTCCGACTGAACCAGAAGAAGTGCCCTCTGACCAGGCGATACTACTCGAGGCAAAGAGCTGATCGAGGGTGGTTCCGACAAGCAGCGCAAAGAAAAAATCGTCCAGTTCGGATCCAGAAGTCCATATTCCGACCGCCCGAAAAAATAAGCGATTCGGTTGTGGAATCGCTTCTCCCGGTTCCAGCCGACCCAGCACCTTTTGGCAAGGGCTCTGTTCGGTCAGTTCCCCCCGGTTCACGATTATACTTTGGAAGAATTTTGTGAACCAGAGTTTGAGGAGGAAGGGGAGTTTGATGATGATGATGAAGAAAGTCTAAATGTGCCTGTGGAACCGGACATCTCCCCAGACAGACCTTCACGTGTATCCCCTACTAGGCTTTGAGTCCCCTTCCCACTTTATGTTCTACAGAAAGGTGTCTGAGACCCTCCAGCTTCCTATGGAAGAGGCAGTGGAGGATCAGGAGGAGCCTGATTTTGTAGAAATGATGGACATCCCAGAGTCCAGGAGACTGTCTATTCCCCTCCACAAATCTTTTGGAAAACAGACACACAAAATTCTGAAGTCTTCCAATTTTATACCTCCTGTGGACAGAAGAATGGACAAGAGGTATGCACTCTCAGGCTCAGAAACAGAGTTTTATATCACCAATGCAGCCATGTTGGGGTTGTGCAGGCTGCTGCCTGTGATAAGGTAAGCATTCCTTAGCTCACACCCCCAGACAAAGACTCTAGGAGGTTGATGCCATGGCAAAAAAGCTGTACATGGCATCTTCCTTGGGACTCAGACAGGCGAATTATATGGCCTGTACAGCTAGGTACCAGAAGTCCAGGTGGGACACTGTACTGGCACTGGCTAAACAGGCCTCCCCCCAGCTAGCTAAGGAGCTGGAGGAGGTGGCTGCAGATGGGATTGAGGCATCTAAAGTTCAGTTTCATGCTGCTGTGTCATCAAGAGTCATGGCTACATCTGTGGCTCTTCGGAGAATGGCTTGGCTCAGATGTACTAGCCTCTCACAGGATACCTGGGCTAAGGCCATGGATTTTCCTGTAGTGGGTAATTCTCTGTTTGGGGAGCAGACAGAGAATTACAAGAAGAAAATGGATGAGTACAGGACCACCTACAGGAGTGCTCAGGCCAAGGAGAGGCAGGCAACTCCTCAAAGGCAGCAGTCTAGGGGCAGACCTTTTCAAAGGCCCTTTTACCAAGCACAAGCCTCTTCTTCCTTTTCACAGAGGGGGTTCTTCAGAGGGAGAGGCAGAAGGGGGATGAGCAGGGCTGTATCCACTCCTCAGCCTAAGGCCCCTGCCAAGCAGATATCCTGATGGGCCTGCCCGGGTCGACTCTCCTATTCCAGTAGGGGGCAGGCTGGCTTACTTTGTCCAGGACTGGATATCTATTACATCAGACAAGTGGGTCCTGGAAGTAGTAAGCCAGGGACTGGTTCTCAGCTTCAGAAAATTTCCAAAGATAAGAGCCAGATCTTTTCCACCTGCAAATCTCTCAGAAACCCTTGCCCTAGAGGCAGAGGATTCATCTCCTCTGGCCTTAAGAGCCATAGAGAGAGAGTTCCTACCCTACTCTGGGGCAAAGGGCTGTACTCCAGGTACTTCCTGACCCCAAAAAAGACAGGGGAGTGGCGACCCATCCTAGACCTAAGATATCTAAACAAACATCTTTTAAAATCAAAGTCCAGGATGGTAACTCTGGGGAATAATCCTTTCCTCTCTAAGGCCAGGGGACTGGCTAGCCTCCCTGGACCTCAAAGATGCTTACTTTCACATTCCAGTCAGGTGCTCCCACAGAAAGTACCTCAGGTTCGAGTTGCCCTCAGGCCACTATCAGTTCAGAGCAATGCCCTTTGGCTTAACCTCAGCCCCAAGGGTTTTCACAAAGTGCCTGGCAGTAGTAGTTGCCTTTCTAAGAAGGCAAAAGATTTCCATCTTTCCATATCTGGACGATTGGCTAATAGTGGGCCAGTCTCCAGACCAAGTCAAGTCTCACCTGCAAGTGCTCACTGCTCTAGGATTTCTTCTCAACCTTCCCAAGTCAGTTCTCGAACCAGTCCAGTTTCTTACCTTTATAGGAGCAGAACTGGACACAGTCAGAGCAAGAGCCTTTCTTCCCCTGGAAAGGGCAAGGGTTCTTATAGAACTAGCCTCTTCCTTCAGCCTTCGGGTATCTCGACCGGCAAGGCATTTCCTCCAGCTCTAGGACCACATGGCGGCTTCAACAGCAGTGGTCCAATGGGCAAGATTCCAGATGAGGGATATTCAGTTCCATCTGAGGGCCTTTTGGTCTCAGAGGAAGGATTCCCTTACCAAACTGATCCCAGTGACTCTGACCTTGATCCAAGCCCTCCAATGGTGGCAGGATCAGGACAATTTAAGACAAGGGGTTCCTTTTGCCACTCAGCCTTGTTCAGTGGTCGTTGCCACGGATGCTTCTCTTCTGGACTGGGGAGCCCATCTGGGGGCCCTCACTGCCCAGGGACTGTGGTCCCCAAGAATCCCTTCTCCATATCAGCCTCCTAGAACTCAAGGCAGTTTTCTGGCCCTTAAAGCTTTCTCTCAGTCAGTGCAGAACAAGGTGGTTCAGGTCAGAATGGACACCACCACCACCATGTGGTACTTCAACAAGCAGGGAGGCACTCGGTCCACGGCCTTGTGCATGGAAGCCATGAAATTGTGGTCCCTGGCTTAGTGCCTGCAAACCTCTCTGGTAGCAGTTCACCTTCCAGGGAAGGACAATGTGCTAGCAGATGCACTGAGCAGGGTTTCTCAGGGCCATCACGAATGGTCCCTGGACCCTCAGGTGTTGAAAGAGATTTTTTCAAGGTGGGGCACCCCAGAGATAGATCTCTTTGCAGCCCCAGACAATCATCAACTTCCTCTTTTTTGTTGCAGACCCCCAGTCTTGGGCTCAGTCCCCTTGGATGCTCTGATTCTGAATTGGGAAGGGACATTTCTGTATGCTTTCCCTCCCTTCCCACTCCTGTTCAAAGTTTTAGTCAAGATAAGGTCTCAGCCTTGCAAAGTGATCCTGATTGCTCCAGATTGGGCCAGACAGCCCTGGTACCCCCTGTTATCTCTAGCAGTCCATCTTCCACTGTCTCTTCCCAGGAATTACAACCTGTTAATATCCGTTCAGGGGAGGATTTGGTACCCCAATCTTCAGTCTCTCAATCTCAAGGCATGGCTCTTGAAGAGTTAGTTTGCAGGTTTGCATCTGTCTCAGGGGGTTCTGGATATTCTCAAAGCTTCTCGAAAGTCCTCCACCAGAAAGACTTGTAACTCCAAATGGAAGAGATTGAGCGTTTGGTGTTCTAAGAAGCATGTTTCTCCAGACACTGCTGAATTGCCTATGGTTCTGGATTATATGGTCCATCTTAATGGCCTAGGCCTCAGACCAGCTACTGTCAAGGTACACTTGTCAGCTGTTTCTGCGTTTCTGTCTGTGGGGAAGTCTTTCTCACTATCTTCTCATCCTGTGTTTTGTAAATTTTTTAAAGGATTGCTTCACACCAGTCCTCCTTTTAGAGACCCTGCCCCTGCCTGGGATTTGAATGTTTGCATTGCTCAACTTATGCAGCCTCCTTTTGAGCCTATGTCCTCAGCAGAGCTCAAGTACTTGACTTGGAAAACTGTGTTCTTGGTAGCCATTACCTCTGCCAGGCATATCAGTGAACTGCAAGCCCTATCAGTGGAACCTGACCCTATCTCTTTTCATAGGGACAAAGTGGTCCTTAGAACCAATAGAAGGTTCTTGCCCAAAGTGGTCTCAGACTTCCATTTAAATCAGTCTGTCTCTTCCTGTTTTCTTCACTAATCATTCTTCCTCAGGTGAGAGGAGGCTACACACTTTAGATGTTAAAAGAGCCCTTAGTTACTACATAGAGCGTACTAAGGGTCACAGGTTTGACTCCCTCCAGTTGTTCCTCACATATGGAGAAGTGGGAGAGGGCAAACCTGCCACCAAGAGATCTATTGCCAGGTGGATTGTGTCTTGTATATAGTTCTACTGGGAAAAATTCCACCCTCAGGCCTGAGGGCTCATTCCATAAGAGGTACAGCTGCTTCCCTGGCTGCTGCCAGGGATATCCCTCTCTTAGTCTTTTAGAAATTTGTCAAGCAGCCACTGGAAAACAGTCCATACCTTTACAAGCATTATTCTCTGGATATCCAGGCTAGGAGTGATGCTCGGTTTGGCACAACAGTACTTCAGAGCCTATTCCCAAAGTAGGTTCTGTCCCTCCTCCACGGAGGTACTGCTTGGTAGTCTGCACTTGTCAGAATACAGCAAGACTAAGTTGTTTGAAGAAAAAATTACTCACCTTAATAATTATGTTTCTTCTATTAAGTCTTGCTGTATTCTGACCGCCCTCCCTGCCTCCCCTTTCAGAATCTGGTTTTAGGAAGTGGGTGGGCAGGTGCAGTGTTGCACCTCAGGGGTGCTGTTTTTACACCCTCTTCTTTGTGTGGGTGTTTATTTTATTATATTCCTCTTTGGTTTGGGTTTTGGGTTTCCTGACCTGAGTCTTTTGGTAGTCCAAAACTTTTTGTTGCCAGTTGGGTATTATCATTTTATTTACAATTTCCACGTAGAATACTATTATTAGAGTAGTTGCTCGTAAGAATCTGACTGTTAGCTTTCGAAGGGAAACAGACAGAGACATCAACCGAGCTTGAGCTCAGCATTCTATGCTCTGCATAGAAATGTTAACCCTTTGTTCTCTGGGGCAGTTTAAAGGCTGGCGCTAACTGCAATTGTCAGAATACAGCAAGACTCCAATAGAAGAAACATAATTACTAAGGTGAGTAATTTTTTCATATCTGCCTAGAACATCACCCAATTTTCTCTCGGACTTGGTAGAACAAAGGTATACTCTTTCTGTCCGACATAATTGAATCAAAAAAATCTAAAACTTAAAACCTTCTCTAATCTTCGTAACCAATGGAATCTCCCCAAAACCGAGTTCTGGAAATATCTCTAGCTTCAAACTGCATGCAACACATACTTTCAACACTCATCTACACAATCCTTATTAGAACACCATGTATCCCATTGGACTGAAATAACATCTCACTTAAGCAGTATTATTTACAAAAATATTAGAGATTATTTTCTTGACCAATCGACTAAGGCGAAAAATAAATGGAGTATACTGCTAAATTATAACATTACAGACAATGGCAGAAATGCTGGCATTCACGTCACAAAACATTTAAAGACACACGCAGTGCACTTATACAGATAAAAGTTCTACATTTGTGGTATAGAACCCCGGTGGTACTACAGCAAATAACTCATCAATAACAATAATTGTTGGCGTTGTAATTTTCCCAACGGGGACCTTCTCCACATTTTATGGTACTGCCCTCTGATTAAAAACCTGTGGCAAACTGTTCATCACTTCGCATTCAAAGTGATCGGTCAAACTTTTGCAATAGATCCTAAATTCGCTCTACTAGGCATTCCCCCTTTCCATAATAACAAAAAAATCTCTCATGTACAAATCAGATGGCTGAATATTTTGTTCCTCCATGTTAAAAGGCATATTCTTATGCTCTGGAAATCTGTTACCACCCCCAAATTTGCAGATACACTTAAAATCCTAACTCAGTATGCCTCCTTGGATCGCATAACTCATATTTCGTCTGACCGTCTCAATATATACAATGAATATTGGCAGGACTACTTTAATTACTTAGAATCTTCAAATAATCCTTCATAATACATTGCATGGTAATAGCGCTAATTTGGGGTCTCTGTTAATTTCTACTTTCTTTCTCTACTTATTTTACCTTTGTCCCTTCCTTCTCTTTTCTCTCTACAATACATTCAACACCACAACATTTATAAACTTACTAAATAATCTTTTTCAAGAACTTGCTCTTCCACGCTTTTTTGGTTTAATCTGACTCTCAGGGCATATTTCCGAATATGTAACTATCAAACTTGTTTAACATAGTTTTTCTTATTCACCTGTACACAATTGCATAGACTTTTATTCCTTCACCTTCCTTTTACCATTCCCTGTATTGATATGTGCTATTGTCTGTATTGTACAACCATATCATTATACATATATTGTTGTGTTGTGGAAGATGTATTTCTGTTTTCTGCTATATATACATATATACCAATAAAAAGATTAACTGCAATAACTGACATGGAAGGGAAGATGGAAGAGCAATTAAGTAAAAATCATTTCCAATCTCTCTTAAGGCTAGTTAGACTTCCTGGATGTTGTTGCTGCTGCAAATTGGCCCAGTGACATCATCTTCTCGCTGCTAATGCAGCTCTTGCGAACAAGCTGCAATTTCAGCAACCGAAAAACAGAGGCAACCAGGATAGTTGCGAGTGTGCTACTTACTGAGCCACTGACATGTACTTAACTATGGATACTTACTCGCAACCATAATTCTGCTACTAGTTTTCAGTTTGCATCCACATGACCCACCCAGCTTACCCTGACACTTGCTGTGATAGTGTAGTGGAGACAGGATAACAGATGATTAGTTAAGCAAGGCCTGTGGTCTGATTTTTAAACAGGAAATACTCTGAATTATTTAAAAAAGCTAATAAGTAAGACTTCCACATTTACTTCTATGGAGAACACTATAGCACCGATGTCACAAAGCATCTGAACAGGTGGCAGAGCTTTCCGATTAGGGAAATGAAAAGGATCTGGCTGCCAGGTCCGTCGGAGCCAAAACTTAACATGCCTTCCTTTGCTTTAAAGATTGCAGTGCCACAACACTGAGCTGCCTTAGTAGCTGGTAAGGATCCTTTGTATCTGTTTGATGTAGAGCACCGTTTGTAGTCTTTAAAGCTATACCAGCCAGGATTCCTTCATGGAGGTGGAATATATTGCTAGGATGCATTTCATTAAGGGACATACATAATTTAGGAATCTTGAATTGCTCCCTGTCACTCGGCTGAACTAGAAAGGGTGTCAGAGATGGCAGGTTGAGCTTTCTTCCTCTAGGCAGTGGTAGTTCTGCAGCAGAATAGTACAATATTTAAAGGTGAACACAAGCATGGTGACAGTTGTGCTCTGACTTGAAATCCAGAGTGCAAAATGCAGAAACAGAATTTTTCAGCACAAAAAGACCGTTTGGCTCACCCAGTCTGGCCAGCTGATCCCTGCCTAGTCTGTCTCCGCAGACACTAACTGGTCTCCAGTAACCCTCCCTCCCTGCGTGTAACATTCGCCAATGTCTGTCCCACGCATGCTTGAAGCCCTCTACTGTTTTCGCCTCTACCACTTCTGGTGGCAGTCTGTTCCAGGTGTCTACAACTCTTTCAGTGAAGTAATATTTCTGCACATCCCTCTTACCCTCCCCCTCAGTTTCATTGCATGCCCTCTGGTCCTGGTGGTCTTTCTTATTTGAAAGATATTTCCGCCTTACATAGATAAATAGACATTGTCAGCAGATAAGGACTATATAGTCTGCCCGTAAGCCCTCCCCTTGTTTTGATGCCACAGACCCTATACTATGTCAATGGCTTCCAGTACTCCCGCCTGCTACTAACATTTCCCTATGTCTGTCCCATGCATATTTAAATACCCCCCCCATGCTTGCACCCACCATCTCTTGTGGCAGACTATTCCATGTGTCCACCACTCTCTCTGTGAAAAAAACCTTCCTCACATTTACCCTTAACCTGCCACCCTCCAGTTTCATATCATGCCACCTTATTCTTGTACATCTCCTGTTCTGGAAGAGGACACCCCCTTGTACCCTGTTTATGCCTTTAAGGTACTTGAATGTTTCAGTCATGTCTCCCCGGTCCCTCCTTTCTTCCAGTGACTACATGTTGAGGTTCCTTATCCTCTCCTCATAAGTTTTCTGGTGCAAGCCCTGTTCCATCTTTGTTGCCCTTTTCTGGACTGCCTCTGCCCTGTCAATATCCTTGCATAGGTGTGGTCTCCAGAATTGCACACAGTACTTCAGGTGAGACTTCACTAGTATTTTGTACAATGGCATCACCACCTCCCTCCTTTTACTAGTGATACCTCGGCCTGTGTACCCTAGCGTGCCACTGTCCCTCCCTTCCCGCTTTTGCACACTGCATAGACATCTTTAGGTCATCTGAAATGATAACCCCTTGATCCCTTTCCTCCTTGGTGACGGTCAGTAATTCCCTCCCTTATTCCCATCTGCGGGCTTCCCAAGCTGCTCCTGTGGCCTTGGCTCTCTCTGAGCAGGCCACAGCCTAACTGACCACCCGACTGACCCCCGGACAGATTCAGGTACGCACCGGACCTCCGAAACGCGTGGTTTTGAATGCCACTGTTTTGACTGGATGCCCAGTGGAGGAACCAGGCACTGACTGGCAGCTTTACTCCTTGGCTGATTTTCCAATGCCTGGCGCTTCCTGATCTCAGGGAAATCTCTTCCTGTGCTTTGTTCTGGACTGAATTTTTTCGCCCCCTTCCCCTCACAGTATTAAATAGACCCTTACTCCGCTCCTTCCTCAGTCTAGCAGCAGATTGGTCACTCCACTGCTGCACATTTTCATGCTGTTGGCCTCCCTGTCTTCAATACCTGACTTGACCCACTTTCTCACCGCCCCTTTTTAAAGCAGTCCCACCCACAGGATCCCACATTTGCTTTCGACCTTTACTCCAGCCATTCCATCTAACTCCTCTCAATTACTGCTCTACCTGCCCTATTGTTAGGGACCTCACCCTAATTCGACTATATACCCTTCCAACTATAAACCAGCTAGCAGTTGAGCAGGCCAGCAACACCAAACAAACTACAATGGGGTGCAACCACCTACTACTACTCCTCACTACCTCTTTTGGCATTGCTGGTACCATATACGTCCTTTTGTTCTGCAAATTTTTGACTCCCCACTGTTCTGTCTGACCCTTTGTATGAATGCCCTTTATTAATCCTCGCTTTCCTTCTCTCCCTCAGCCGAGGAACTGCCACCCAGGCTCCCAGCTCCTAAGCCACGGGATTCCCGGCTACCAGGTGGTCGGCCCTCCCAGCCAATGCGCGAGCCTGCAGACAGGACAAGGTCCTACAAGGTACGGCAACTGCCGCAACCAACCGGATTGCGAGCGCCCTCTCAGACCACGCTCTGATTGGTCCCTGGCGGAAGCCGGCTTCTGCTCTTTGATTTTAAACCCTAAAAATGTTTATGTTGGGACAAATGTTGGGACAAATGTTAAAAAACCGAAGTGTTAACCCAGTCTGTAATTGAAAGGACTTGAATTGTGGTTTGGGAAAGAAATCTAGTGTTTACAGCCCTTTTCCTGCATACATGCACTGGCCCTAGACACTTTTGGGTGCCAAAGTAATACACGTCCTTTTGTTCTGCAAATTTTGGACTCCCCGCTGTTCTGTCTAACCCTTTATGTGAATCCCCTTTATTAACCCTCACTCTCCTTCTCTCCCTCAGCCGAGGAACTGTCGCCCAGGCTCCCAGCTCCTAAGCAGCGGGATTCCTGGCTACGGCGATCGGCGCCCTCAGCCGACACTTGGGACCGCAGAACACGGACCCAAGGCTCCTACAAGGTACGTGTAACTGCCGCAACTTTTCGACCGCCCCTCCCCACCTCCGCTGATTATTAAATACAGTAGCTCCTGCCAAAATATTAATCCATGTCCCCTGGTGCAGTGCCCCACCACTAGAGACTTAGCTCGTGATCCCCCTCTTCTCTGTCCAGCCTACGGGATCCAACTCTCAGGGCCTCGCCTTACTAAAACGCATAGGCTCTCCTTGGCTGTGCCTTCACCACTAAATATTTTTAAATGCTATCAAATTCGGGTCGACCTGGATTGGAAAGCTACTGATAAACTGCATTAATCTAGCAACTCCACTGGCCCCTGGGCTAATTGAGTGGCTCCTTTCTTTGAGGTACCATCATGTCGGACCCTATATGGCTCCTTATACTGCCCCTTCTTCTGCTGATACCAGCATTGGACACCTGAACTACCATCATGTTTGGTCTACAACGGCACCTTGTGCTGTATACCACATGGCAACTTATCCTTTAATTGCCTCCGTGATTCCAGGTACCAATACCTCGAACCCTGCTCTTGGACCACACATACCAGTAGTACTTATAACACTCCCCCACCACAAGGCCCACCTCCCACCACGCAGACTTCTATCTCCTCTCTGCCTATTGTGGTAGGGTACTAGCTCTTGCTACAACAGATCAGCTCTTCTATGGTGGCTACTTTCCAGTCCCTAAAAACATCAGATCTACTAGGGGAGAAAGGCAGGAATTACAAGCTTATAATTAGCGCTCTTAGAAAATCCTACTTATCCTCCTGCTATGTTCAGGCAATATAGAACTCAACCTAGCCCCCAAAGCTATTGTTTTGCCAGCAGAACTAGCAAAATTTAAAAGGAATAAGCTTCTTGCATATTAACGTATGTAGCCTCCTTAAAAGATAACCTTAATACAAACCTGGGTAAATCATACCTCTCCTGACATACTTGTGATTTCTGAAACTTGGCTTAGACCCAGCACCACTGATAGAGAAGTAAACATACCCAACTATGCCTTGTTCAGAGCTGATAGGCATGCCAGAGGAGGAGGGGTAGCTATCTACGTTAAAGACAAATTTTCTGCCTTCTGCTTATCCTCGGCATCTGTCGCCAGTGAATTTGAATGCCTAATTCTCAAAGTGGAAATTACACAGACTACTGCACTCTGCATAATAGGATGCTACAGACCACCGTATGCTGGCCTACAGCTTATGTCATATCTAAGGGACAAGTTGGGACAGGGGCTGCCAGAAACTATTATTTTAGGAGACCTCAACTTTGACTGGCTCTCTAACACAGCTGCCCCCCTTGCATCCTTCTGTGATGAACATGGGCTGACGCAACTTATTACTGAACCAACACACCCAAACGTGAAGAACCCCAGTAAAAGCACACTTTTGGATGTGCTAATGGTGAGCAAACCTCATCTCTTCTCCCACGCTAATGTCTTCTTCTCAGACGCCAGTGACCATTGTTTTATTACGGGAGTAAGATCCACCAACAACCCAGCACCCATCAGCAAGTTCTCTATGAAGAGATCCAGGCGCAACTTGAATGAACATGCCTACCTAAACGAGCTTAAGTACTCCCCTCAGTGGCAAGATTTCTACCTGGCCAAAACGATTACGTCAGCTTACAATATCTTCCACAACATTCTATCAAGGGGCCCTTAATAAGTATGCTCACCTGATTAAAGTTCGAACTAGGACCAAAACCTGTAAATGGTTCACCCCTCAGATCAAGTCCTTGCTTCTAGAAAGAGAGAAGCTCTGGAAAAAAAGCACGCAGACTGAACACTGCAGAGGATTGGAACCAGTTCAGGAGACTACGAAATTTATGTACCAAAACAATCAGAGAATCGAAGGCCACCTTCTTCAAATCCGAACTCGACTCTGCCACAAAGAGCCCAATCAAGCTGTGTAACACAATCAATGATCTGCTAGACCACTCCCCAGGAAATTCACTCCCGACCAAGATTACCTCTGGCAACTTGACAGTAACCGAAAAGATGGATATACTTGACGCATTCAATAACCACTTTGCTACTGCAGGCATGGCATTTGATAACTCCCCTGCAAACATACTTCGCTCCCAGACTGCCAGCCAACTGCCTGAAACTCCGATAGCTTCGCTGCCTTTCTCGCTTCAACCTGCCCCACTGAAAGAGGTAGAGGACCTCTTGCTTCAGTTGGATACTAGAAAAAGTGCTGGGGCCAACACCCTTGACCCTTACTTCCTAAAAATTGCCTACCACGTACTAGCAATACCCGTCACCCACCTTTTTAACTTATCCCTGTCTCAGGGCACCTTACCACCTATATGGAAGACAGCATATGTCATACCACTGTTCAAATCAGGCGACCCTGGCGATCTCAATAACTACAGGCCAATTTCTCTCCTTCCGGTCCTGTCCAAGCTCCTAGAGAAAATTGTAAATGCACAGCTGAGGACTCACCTTGAGTCTAGGAACTGCTAAATCCTATGCAGTCCAGTTCAGAGCTAAACATAGCACTATCTCAGCCCTCGCCAAAGTTACTAACGACTGGCAGCGTAATCTTGAGAGCAAAACTTTATTTGTGCTGTTTTCCTTGATCTAAGCAAGGCTTTTGACACCGTCGACCACATAGTTTGCTCCTCTCCTCCTTCAAACCATAGGTGTGGACCCCTCCTCTCGTTGGTTTACTGACTATCTTACAGGCGCCTTCAACAAGTTAAAGCCGAAGGAGGCCTGTCCCACTAAAAACTCTGCAAAGAGGGTACCTCAAGGTTCTATATTAGGGCCCTTACTTTTTGCAATCTACATTAATAACATCGACTACTGTATAAAGCCAACATCGGATATCTGTTTGCAGATGATACAGTTCTCTACGTGAGTTGCCCAACACCTGAAGCTGCCTGCAATGACCTACAGTCAGAATTCAACCTTTGCAAAGCCAACTCCTCCAAAAAGCTACTCCTTAATGCCAAAAAACTAAAGTAATGGTCCTCTCCCCTTTTATCCGTACAGCTAACCCTGTGTACAGTGGGACAGTTCCCTAAATTACCACAGTTCTAGGTGAAAAACTAGAATTTGTTACAAAATTCAAGTATCTGGGAGTTTGGATAGACCAAAGACTCCTTCATTGAACATATCGAGGACTTGCTAAAACGAGTTCAGCAAAGGCTTGGACTGTTTTTTAGAATTGACCAATTTCTCACCAGAGATGCCAAGAAACAACTGGTCCAATCCATTTTCCCATCATTGGTTGATTACGCTGATTTCCTCTACAGCCAATGCCCCAACTCTTACATGGCTAAACTGGACACATTCTACCATCGAGCACTGAGGTTTATAACGGGACTCCCCTTCGACCGCATCACTGCACCCTATATGCGGCAGTGGGGTGGACATCACTAAAGTTCAGGCGCCACAGAAAGCGCGCTCTGTGGACCTATAGAGCCATCTCTAATAAAGCTGCCTTACCTATATCTCTGCTGTCTTCCCTGAGTATAATTGGGAATCTGGCGTTAAAGTTACTCAGCTATTACACTTAAAAGTACCCAAAGCAAAATCCTGCTTCACAGGCAGCCATAAACTTCGTGCTACCTATGTTTATGGAGCGATCTACAAAAACCTCAAATTAAGCACTCTAATCGGTATAAATTCCTTCAAGACACTTTATTTCCATTACAATCAGAAGTATGTAACTGCTTCACCCACTCCAGACCAGTGCGGTGTCTGCACTGGTATATGCCACGCCTAGACCAAATTTTAAGTACTGACCCCCACGCTTGCTCCTCACCAGCCTAATTGTTCTCTGTCTTATCCCCGTCTTATCAACACTAGGCCTGTCCATCCCCTTATTCTTCCTTTCCCAACCTCGGATAGGAGCTCACTACCCTGGGTTGTGACAGCCTCCATCCCTGTGCTTATAGCATTCAATCCCGGGCTCACACATACTCCTTTTCTCCATCCACCTTCTCTACATCCCGTTTTACCAACTCCTCTCTGTGCACCGTGCCCTCCTAGCCTTTCTCCCCTACCTCCCTCCCTTCCCCCCTACCTTCACCTCTACCTGGTGTATATTTCTATTTTTATTTTTTTTCTTCCGTTACTTCCTCCTGCAACCTTAGATAACCTGCTGTATCTTCCTATAGACACTTCTGTGTATGTAAATACTGTGTAATGTGTACAATATCTGTATAATTCTATGTACATATGAACTTTTTTTTCTTCCTCTCTGTAAAAAGTATTATCTGTATTGCCTTGTAAATACCTGTGTTGACCTGTATATACAATTGTTCATGCTCCACCCAGGTCCATCTTGCAAATGAGCTTCTGCTCAATGATGAACACCTGGTGAAATAAAGACTTGATTGATTGATTGATTGATTGATTGATTCTGTAGCTTTCCTCGTAGTTCCCCAGGTTTTTAACCGGGTTCCCTCTTCCAAGGTACATTATTTGCACTTTTTGCCGTTGAACACCAGCTGTCACACCTTGGACCATGTTTCAAGCTTTTCTACATCCCTTCTCATTTTCTCCACCCCATCCGGAGTATCCACCCTGTTGCAGATCTTGGTGTCCTCTTCAAACAGGCATACATTTTCCTCAAATCCCTCTGCTATGTCACTAATGAAGACATTAAACAGGACCGGTCCGAGGACTGATCCCTGTGGTACCCCACTGGTCACGCCTCTCTCCCCGGTTTGGATCCCATTTACCACCACCCGCTGCCTCCTGTCTGTTAACCAGTTCCTGACCCAGTTCACTACCTTGTGGCCCATGCCCTTACTACCCATCTTGCTAACCTGACTTTTTTATGTTGGATGGTATTGATTTACCTCCCTTTCCACCCAGTCTTAAAAAAAAAAAAAAAATCATTCAGATCTGTTTGACATGACCTCCCTATCTTGAATCCATGTTGCCTTGGATCCTGGGCTTCCTACTGGTAATACCCCTACTAGTTCAACCGAGGATGCTGCTTGCCTTTAGAGCCACTTTTTCGCATTGTTTTCCTAACTTTAAATCTTTTGAGATCATGACACCAAGATCCCGTTCCAGCTTTGTTTCTTCTAGTAGCTGCCCCATCCAGGACAGCTACTAAGAAAGCTCAAGCTAAACTCTTCCTCCGCCTTTAATGTCCTCAGATGTATGCCATCTGGTCCCATTGCTTTGTCCACCTTCAGTTTGCACACTCCTCCAGAACTCTCGCCTCTGTGAATGGGAGAGTGTTCACTCCGATCTGTTGCCCAATTATTCCCATGACCTCCCCTTTTTCAAGAATACTGAATGAGGTAATAACATACTAAAATGCCAGCAGAATAGGCCTAACGGTCTTCGTGTCTGCTCGCTTGTCGGCCCCCACCCTGTGCTGACCTTGCTGCCCCGCCTTCTCTGGCTTCTCCCTTCCCAGTTCCGGATATTCTTGCTGCATTGGATTTTGCTTCCAGAACCCTTCCCCTGTACCTGTCCCACCCCCTTTTGAACCCCTCCACTGTCTCTGCCTCTACCAGCCCCCTAGGCAGTGGATTCCATGGCTCCACCACCCTCTCAATGAAGTAGCACCTCCTCCTTTCTCCCCTGAATCTTCCCCCCTCCAGCTTCCACCCATGCCCTCTAGTGGCCCCCTCCTCCTTCCTTTGAAGCGCACTGACTGTTCCTCCCCTGTTTACCCTCTTCATGTACCTGAAGACCTCTATCATGTTCCCCCGTCCTTCTCTCTTCCAATGTGTACATATTTAGCTCTTGAGCTCTCCTCATAGGTCCTGTCCCCAAGCCCCAAATCATTTTGGTTGCCCTCCTCTGGACCCTCTCCAGGAGGTTAATGTCCCTCTTTAGTGTGGCCTCCAAAACCGCCACATAGTACTCAAGTGCGGCCTCACCAAGGAAGTTATACAGAGGAGTATCACTTCCCTCCTTCTGAGGTGATCCCCTGCGATGCATCCCAGCATCCTGTTGGCCTTGGCTGCCCCTCCTACAAGTCTCAGAGTTGTTCATCTTGACATCCACCACCAGGTCCCTCTCAGCCATTGAGACTTGTAGCATTCCCCAAGGGTGTACACTTGGCCGGGTTTCTGGCCCCCAGGTGGAGTACCTTGCATTTCCCTGCATTGAACCTCAGCTTCCACTTTCTAGACCATCTTTTCAGAGCCTCCAGGTCCCCTGTAGGGCCACCCTCCCTCCTCCCATCCACCACACTTCCCCAGTTTGAGTCATCTGCAAAGAGACTCATCTCACTCCTGATTCCTGTTCTTATGTCAGAGCGTAGGCGTTGAGCGGAAGGCCCAAGGACTGATCCCTGGGACCCACCAATGACCCTCCTGGGGATGAGACTATCTCACTAACCACACCCCTCTGGGTCTGGTCCTGAGCCAATTGCCTATCCATCTGATCATCTGGTTCCCCACCCATTTCTCCCAGCTTATCCAACAGGCCACGTGAGGAACAGAGTCAAATGCCTATCTGAAGTCTAGAAAGAGGGCGTCCACTGGTCTACCAGGTCCAAGGCACTAGTCACCCAGTCATAGAACTCCACAAGGTTTGTCTGACCACGATTTCCCAGGATGAATCCATGCTGTCCATCTCGTCCAGGCACCCTGACTTATCCAGGTCCCCCTGGCCTCTCCTTGACAATGCCCTCCATCACCTTGCCCTTACCCGATGTCAGGCTGACAGGCCTGTAGTTCCCTGCCACCTCTCTTGATCCCCCTGTGGATAGGCACTATCGCCACCTTCCAGTCTTGGGGCACCCACCCTGTCCTCAGAGAGATGGTGAAAAGCTCCGCCAGGGTTTCGCCAGGACATCCACAAGTTCCTTCAGCACTCTGGGATGTAATTTATCTGGCCCGGTGCTTTCTCCGTCTTAAGGAACTGAGGGCTTCCCTCACTCTCTCTGCTGCATTTCCATTCCGATACCTCTTCTCCCTGTAGCCCTCCCCCACCTGCCAGTGATGCCTCCCCTCTCCCCAGACCGCCCGATCGGTAAGGGTCCCCCCTCCTCAGTATCTCTGTCTCCTCCCATGTATGATGCAGCACCCCCATTTTCCTTGGTGAAAACTGAGGTGAAGTACTCATTTAGTACCTCAGCCTGCTCCCCCGGGTCTTGTGCCCATCTCTCCCCTGATTTAATCCTGCTAATCTGCCCCTTCACCCTTCGTTTTTCCCCAATGTATCTAAAGAACCCCTTGTTCCCTCTCCTAATTTCCCTGGCCAGGTTCTGCTCCTCCTTGCCTTGGCCGTCCTCACCACCCTAGTGGCCCTTCTAGCCATCAGCTCGTACTCCCTTGATCCTTTCACTCCTTGGAGCACTTGAATTGCTTATAGGCTGCCTTCTTTCCTCAAGACCACCTCCTGACCTCCCTGGTCCACCAGCAGGGTTTTTGGGCCCTACCGCATTTCGTCTTACTCTTGCACAGGTGCTGGTAGCATCCTGCACCCCTCTGATGATTTCCACCTACTATCAGCGTCCATGTCTGGCCCAATCCCATCCAAATGCTCCTAAGGATCCTTCCCATTTCCTTAAAATCTGCCCCCCTGAAGTCGGTTACTTCCGTCTTTGTGCAGCCTTCTACCTGTCCTAGGTCCAGGCAGAACCAGACCGTGGCATGGTCACTCCCCGCCAATGGGTCCCTTACCTCCAGGCCCCCAATCTGGTCACTGTCTGCCAGGACCACATCCAGTACCCGCGCCTCCCTGGTCGGTTCCCTCACCTGCTGAGTTAGGAACGCGTCTTGAAAGACATCCAACAACCTCTGTTCCCTGTTCAGAGGATGTCATAGTCTCCCAGTCTGTTCCTGGCATGTTTAAGTCCCCCAACACCACCACCATTCCTCTGCCCAGTCTGCAGTGTCTCCCAACATCTACCACCAGACTGTCCTCCAGCTCCTCCGCCAGGGTAGGGGGTCTATACACCACTCCTATTTTTACTCTCTTGCTCCCCCTTGTTATCAAGGTGACCCAAATCGCCTCCATGGTTCCCTCTGCCTCCTCTACTCCCCATGCCAATGCAGTTTTTGACTATCATTGCTACCCCTCCTCCCTTCCCTTCCCCCTGTCCTTCCTGAACATAGTGTAACCCTCCAGGTTCAGGTCCCAGTCATGTCCTGCAGTGGCCCAAGTCTCAGTGACCACTGCTACATCCACTGCTCCCTCAGTTAGCATCGCCTGGAGCTCAGGCATTTTATTGCCCAAGCTTCTGGCATTTAGCAGGACTACCTTCCACTCTTTCACTATAGTTCCATTTCCCCTGCTCGTGTGCCCATGGGGATTCTGTTTTCCCCTGGTCTGCACTTTGCCAGTCGGCCTTTTCCTGCAATTCTCCTGCTCCCCAGGGGGGTGGAGACAGAGTCCCTCCTTTATCGGCACCTCCTTGACAGCCTTTTCTCCCATCCCGCCCCCTTCACAAGTTTAAACCCCACTTTTCACCAATGAACCCCTCTATTTTCAACTTAAGGATTCCCCTCCCCTCCAAATTGAGATGGAGTCTATCTCTAGCATACAGCTCCTTATCCTCCCAGGTCTCCCCCCAATCCCCAATCAACCCATACCCTCTGGCCTCACACCACTCCCTGAGCCACTGGTTTATCTCCCTAATCGTCCTTTTGTGTTCCCCACTAGCCCTTGGCAACGGCAGGATTTCTGAGAAGGAAACTGCATCCTATGTCATGACAGACCCTGGCGAGCTCCCTGAATCTTGCCTGTATCTCTAGCTAGCTATTTCCCTCAATGTCATTTGTACAGGTGGACCAGTATGTCTGGGGAACCCCACAATCCTTGCCAGCTGATATACCTCGTGCTAGCCCTGTGCACCGTTAGTCCAGGAAGCATCTTGTTCCTAACTAGCCAGGCTTCTCCCTCCCTATCCCATTTGATACCCCTGATCATAGAATCCCCCAACAGGAGCACTCTGACCGCTCCTTTTCCATTTCCCCCCCTTCCATGTCCCTCATCCTTTCTACCGGCCCCTCCACCCAGCCGGCTCCTTGTTCCTCCCCCTATCTGGGTGCCACATGCCACCCCATCCTTATTTAATATTGGCCACCCCCTCCCCTGCAATCCTATGCCTCTCCTCCTCCTGAGTATCCTTCTGTACCTTGCTAATTCCCCCCTCACTGCTCGCGACTGGTCCTTCTCCCCCATCTGCTAAACTAGCCTGGCTTGTCCTCCCTTCCTTCCTGTCTCCATTTAGTTCCTCCTTGCTCGTCGTGCTCCCCTGGCCTAAACCCTTAGCTCCCTTTACTGAATCCTCCTTGTACTTCTGGTCCTTCTCCTTTACTTTCCTCCCAACTGGTCCTTCTCCTTGCGCTTTCCTCCCTCTTTCCCCTGCCCTCCTGCTCTGATTCACTGCTCCCCCATTTTCCTGCATTCCAGGTCCCCCTGTTCTTCCTGCTGGCTGGCCCCTGCCTCCTGCCCCACTCCCTTTCCGTCTCCTAACCACCCTGTTGTGGCTTCATCACCCCCCATCCTCGAGCAGAAGAAGAGAATTAGGCGGTTATTGAGTGTAAGGTCTGATCCGCCTCCCACCTTGCTTCCTTCTGTCCATCCCTGGCCATCTGCCTACTTCCCTGAGAATGTTGTCCCTCCGTCCCTCCTTTGTGAGGGTCCCCAGTACCTGCCTGCTTCCTTGGTAGTGTCCTTTGGACCCCCTCTGCCAGGGTCCCTATGACCCCTAGTATTCTCCTGCACTCCTTTCCCTATGCCCCCACCCCAGTGCTTGGTGCAACCCCGTGCAGAATTCCCAGCCCCTTCCCCAACCATACACTTCCCCTTCCCAGCTGTCCCTAATCTCCGCCTCCTCCTAGCTGTGCCCAGCTGGTAGCACACTGGGCAACCACAGACTTCAAGCCCAGTCCAGTATCATGGCTGCTCCACACCCTGTGCACCCCACCACCCTCCCAAAGATGCGGCCCTAGTGACGTATGGTTCCATCCCCTTCCAAATAGGTTTCCTTGGGTGAGCCACCAGGTTCCCCCCTAGTCCAAGATACACCCTACTGCCTAATCGGTCACCCACTAATCTTAGAGACAGTCCCACTGTACACCAGTAACCCTGTTACTAGGTGCAGTAGCTTTAAACTTATAGGGAAATGAACTCCTAAGCTCCTCTCAGCCTTTAAATCCAACCCCAGTGGCTAGAACTACATGAGCTGCACCTGCAGCCTTTTCCTCCAATTGCAGGGCAGGTGTTCCCCTATAAATTAGCAGACTTTCTGGGAGGGTGGGTATTGGGCAGACACCTGACTCCGAGAGAGTGTATCAGCCCTGTGTCTCCTCCAAGCCCAGCAGCAAAGAACCAGGCCCAAGCAAATCCCACCAAATAGGTTTTAAATCAGAAGAAATAGGCCTCTACCAGCGCAGCCTGTTACACAGTGAAACATCCACAAAATGAGCCCACTTACAGCCACCAAATCAGTTTTCAAACTTCCAGCAACCCCCAAAACAATACCCTGCTAGCCTTTTAGAAGTAAGAAAGAAAAGAACTAACCTTCTACCAAGTAAAATCCACAAGAACCCTGTGAAAACAACAAGCAGCAGCTACTGTCCTGGAACACAACTGATCCTGTCCCCTTCCAGTTTTTTCTTTATTTATTCAGTATTTCCACCTTATCTAGGCCTCCCTCCCTGCTCTCCCCTTCCTTCACTCAGAGCCTTATAATCCCCCCAGACACTCCTCCCCTCACTGCTATGCCTATAGAATGTTTTTCACCCTTCCTCACTGTCTGTGCCTGTGCTGTCTTACAGCCTTCCCTGCTTCCCTTAGAGTTTCTGCAGAATATGTAGGTTAGATTTGCAGAACACTTGCTAGAAAAAAATAAAAGTCAAGAAATTATCTTTTTCCAGTTATCTGATGCACTCATATTTGGAACATGGCTGCAAGAAGAGGCGTGCACCACCATGACGCTTGCCATTCATTGCAATCATGTTGTGATGGATGTTCATTTCATGGTATGATCTGTTGTAACATTTTGTTACTGAAGAGTTGGATACAGACACTCATACAGAATATACCTTATGGCTAGGGATTTTAATACAGTTTGGCATAGCACAAGTCAAACTAAAGTGCTTAAAAATATAAGCACTGTAACCTTGCTCACACCCTGGACCATGGCTGCAAGTCCATGTAGTGCCGTGCTAATGGCTTAGATTGAGTCCTTTGTTGGATGCCCCTCTTGAGCTGGGCAGATAATTGCATTATCCTGCGGTTGATGTAAGGATTAAGCCACGAGAAAGGATGGGTCTACTGTGGAATTAATCCATGGTTTGGGGCCCCAGTGCCTCCAACCACCCTCTTAACGAACTTAATCCGCTTGTAACATGGCACACTAGTAGGAGTTATGGTATGTGAAAATTTGTTAAAGAATGAGGTTGACATTGAAAAATGTTTCTGTTTTGAAGCATAACACGCTTCTCGTTTTACTCAAAAAAATTAGACCACCTCGCTCACACACATCGTGGGTCCCTAACATCTTCCAGTTTCATATTTCTGTATTATAGAGGAATCCTTTCTGTAATTTGTGCAGTTCTTTTGTTACAAGTATTGGAGTTTCAGATTTGTAGATACATTACTTGTTCTGTTATGATTTTAAGTTCTAGAATGCTGCGTTGTGGGATATTTTACACCACGCACAGAACAACGCTGTATTCCTAATTTTTTTTTTTTTTTTTTACTGCTTATGTTGCGAAGTGCTACTGTAATTGGCGATTCCCACATTTATTAAAGATTTTCAACGTTACACAGTATTGCCAAGATTAGACCTTCGGCTCAACAAGAACGTTGGATCAAAACTACTACTGTTTGACTCTGACTGGGCAACATCAGGTACGCACCTTGTTGTGGCACTACCTGCTTTTCAGAACTAACTTCCGGATTTTGCCCCGTGGTGTACCATTTAACATTAATGGCTGTATTGATTTTTAAACTGTTGTTCAATTAGCCGTTCGGCTGAACAGGAACCTCTGCTCAACACTACTTGTCATATGCTGTTTGAGTCGGAATGTGCAAAATGACCTACGCTACATGTTATGGCACCGTGTACTTTTGATTACCTCACTTCAAACAACATGAAGTCTTGCTGTATTCTGACACATGCAGTGATCCCCAACCTTTAAACTGCCCCGGAGAACAAAGAATTAACTTTCTATGCAGAGCATAGAATGCTGAGCTCGAGCTCGGTTGGAGTCTCTGTCTGGAGTGTTTCAAACTCAAACCATCAGATTCTTTACTCTGCCTCACTGAACGGTCGCTCCGGAGATTTCTCCTTCAGTTCGGTTTGAAGTCAAAGTGTCAGTTTTCGTCGGTTTTTAAACCGAAAAAGTTATCCGCATAGTCAGTTCAGTCTCTGTCTGTGGTGCCGTGAGTACTAGATAGGAATTGTTCTGTTTTTTCTGTGTGGAACTTGTAAAAGTGTTGGTCGGTTCGGCTGAACCGACCGTTTGATAGTGAAATCTTGTGTTTTGTATTTTACTTAGTGTGTGGTTACCGGTTCTTATGGGTTCAAAAAAAAAAAAAAAAAAAAGTTTTATTACGTTTTTTTCCAATACCCGTGACACGGTTAGGAACCGATAAGGGAGTCTTGCCTGGCGGTTGCCATAAAAAGGGTAAGTTGGTTAGGTTGGCCATGTCTGAGAAACCCAAGAAAAAAAAACCGGCCCACTGGGTTTCAACACTGCAGTGAGTGTGGGGAGCTCTTTGCTAAGGCCGATCCCCACACCACCTGTGTTTATTGTCTGGGGTTTGACCACCTCGATTCAGACTGCCAAATATGTAAACATTTTCCTAAATCTACCCTTGAGAAGAGATTAGGTAGACTGAGGGAAAAGGAGGCTGAGAAGTCTGCTGACCCAGATGGCCAGCCAGTTCGGTTCGGCGGACAGAAGAAGATGCCCTCTGACCAGGCGATACTACTTGAACGAGAGAGCGATTCGAGGATCGGTTCTGACAAAAGAAACGCAAAGAAAAATCGTCCGGTTTGGATCCAGAGGCTCATGTTCCGACCGCCAAAGAGATAGCCAGAGCGATTCAGATTGTGGAATCGCATCGCCCGGTTCCTTCTGATCCGGCACCTTCTGGCAGGGGTTCGGTTCGGTTGGTTCTCCCGATTCAAGATTATACCCTTGAAGATTTTTATGAACCGGAGTTTGAAGAGGGAGGGGAATTTGAGGATGATGATGGTGAAAGTGAGGGTCTGGATGTGCCTGTGGAACCGGACATCTCCCCAGACAGACCTTCAGGTGTTTCCCCTCCTAGGCTTTCTGAGTCCCCTTCTCACTTTATGTGCTACAGAAAGGTGGCTGAAACCCTCCAGCTTCCTATGGAGGAGGCTTTGGAGGATCAAGAGGAGCCTGATTATGTAGAAATGATGGACATACCAGAGTCCAGGAGACTGTCTATTCCCCTCCACAAATCCATTGGGAAGCAGACACAAAAAATTCTAAAGTCTTCTAACACTATACCTCCTGTGGATAGAAGAATGGACAAGAGGTATACACTTTCAGGCTCAGACACAGAGTTCTTATACCAGCAATGCAGCCATGTTGGGGTAGTGCAGGCTGCTGCCTGTGACAAGGCAAGTATTCCCTTGGCTTCACACCCCCCAGACAAGAACTCCAGGAAGATTGATGCCATGGCAAAGAAACAGTACATGGCATCCTCTTTGGGACTCAGGCAAGTGAATTATATGGCCTGTACAGCCAGGTACCAGAAGTCTAGGTGGGACACTGTACTGGCACTGGCTAAACAGGCTTTCCCCCAGCTAGCCAAGGAGCTGGAGGAGGTGGCTGCAGATGGGATTGAGGCATCAAAAGTACAGTTTCATGCTGCAGTGGACTCCAATGATGTGTCATCAAGAGTCATGGCTACATCTGTGGCTCTTCGGAGAATGGCTTGGCTCAGATGTACTAGCCTCTTGCAGGATACCCAGGCTAAGGCCATGGATTTTCCTGTGGTGGGTAATTCTCTGTTTGGGGAGCAGACAGAGAATTACATGAAGAAAATGAATGAGTACAGGACCACTTACAGGAGTGCTCAGGCCAAGGAGGCAGGCAACTCCTCAAAGGCAGCAGTCTAGGGGCAGGGGCAGGCCTTTTCATAGGCCTTTTTACCAAGCACAGGCCTCTTCTCCCTTTTCTCAGAGGGGGTTCTTCAGAGGGAGAGGCAGAAGGAGGATGAGCAGGGCTGCATCCACTCCTCAGCCTAAGGCCCCTGCCAAGCAGACACCCTGATGGGCCTGCCTGGGTCGACTCTCCTATTCCAGTAGGGGGCAGGCTGGCTTACTTCTTCCAGGACTGGATGTCTGTTACCTCAGACAAATGGGTCCTGGAAGTAGTAAGCCAGGGACTGGTTCTCATCTTTGGAAATTTTTTGAAGCTGAGAACCAGATCCTTCCCACCTGCAGGTCTCTCAGAAACCCTTGCCCTAGAGGCAGAGGTTTTGTCTCTTCTGGCCTTAAGTGCCATAGAGAGAGTTCCTACCCTACTCTGGGGCAAAGGGCTGTTCTCCGGGTACTTCCTTACCCCAAAAAAGACAGGGGAGTGGCGACCCATCGTAGACCTAAGATATCTGAACAAATATCTTTTAAAACCAAAGTTCAGGATAGTAACTGTGGGAATAATTCTTCCCTCTCTAAGGCCAGGAGACTGGCTAGCCTCCCTGGACCTCAAAGATGCCTATTTTCACATTCCAGTCAGGTGCTCCCACAGAAAGTACCTCAGGTTCGAGTTGCCCTCAGGCCACTGTCAGTTCAGAGCAATGCTCTTTGGCCTAACATCAGCCCCAAGGGTTTTCACAAAGTGCCTGGCAGTAGTGGTTGCTTTCCTAAGAAGAAAAAAGATTTCCATTTTTCCATACCTGGACAACTGGCTCATAGTGGGGCAGTCCCCAGACCAAGTCAGGTCAGACCTGCAGGTAACTCAGCAGGTGCTCATGTCTCTAGGATTTCTTCTCAACCTTCCCAAGTCAGTTCTCGAGCCAGTACAGCTTCTCACCTTTATAGGAGCAGAGCTGAATACTGTCAAAGCAAGAGCCTTTCTTCCCTTGGAAAGGGCAAGAGTTCTTACAGAGCTGGCTTCTTCCTTCAGGTGTCTCGACAAGCAAGGTTTTTTCTCCAACTCTTGGGCCACATGGCAGCCTCTACAGCAGTGGTCCAAGGGGTAAGATTCCAGATGAGGGGCATTCAGTTCCATCTGAGGTCTTTTTGATCCCAGAAAAAGGATTCTCTCACCAAACTGATTCCAGTGACTTGGACCCTGATCCAAGCCCTTCAGTGGTGACAGGATCAGGACAATCTAAGGTAAGGGGTCCCATTTGCCACTCAGTCTCATTCAGTGGTCCTTACCACAGATGCTTCCCTTCTAGGCTGGGGTGCCCATCTGGGGGCCCTCACTGCCCAGGGTCTGTGGTCCCCTCAGGAATCCCTTCTCCATATCAATCTCCTAGAACTCAGGGCAGTTTTTCTGGCCCTGCAAGCTTTCTCTCAGTCAATGCAGAACAAGGTGGTTCAGGTCAGAACAGACACCACCACCACCATGTGGTATATCAACAAGCAGGGAGGCACTCGGTCTACGGCCTTGTGCACAGTAGCCATGAAGCTGTGGTCCCTGGCTTATTCCCTGCAAACCTCTCTGACAGCAGTTAACCTTCCAGGGAAGGACAATGTGCTATCAGATGCACTGAGCAGGATCTCACAGGGCCATCATGAATGGTCCCTGGACCCTCTGGTATTGAAGGTGATTTTTTTTCAAGGTGGGGCACTCCAAAGATAGATCTGTTTGCAGCCCCAGACAATCACCAACTTCCTCTCTTTTGTTGCAGACCCCCAGTCTTGGGCTCAGTCCCCCTGGATGCTCTGATTCTGAACTGGGAAGGGAAGTTTCTGTATGCTTTCCCTTCCTTCCCACTCCTGTTCAAAGTTTTAGTCAAGATAAAGTCACAACCTTGCAAAGTCATTCTGATTGCTCCAGATTGGGCCAGACAGCCTTGGTACCCTGTGTTGCTGTCCCTAGCTGTTCACCTCCCCCTGTTTCTTCCCAGGAATTACAACCTGTTAACCTCCTCTTGGGAGGATTTGGTACCCCAATCTTCAGTCTCTCAATCTCAAGGCATGGCTCTTGAAGAGTTAGAGTTTGCAGATTTGCAGCCGTCTCAGGGGGTTCTGGATATTCTCAGAGCTTCTCGAAAGCCTTCCACCAGAAAGACTTACAACTCCAAATGGAAGAGGTTCAGCATTTGGTGTTCCAAGAAGCATATTTCTCCTGATACTGCTGAGTTGCCTACAGTCCTGGATTATATGGTCCATCTTAATGGCCTAGGCCTCAGACCAGCTACTGTCAAGGTACACTTGTCAGCTGTTTCAGCTTTTCTATCAGTGGGAAGGCCTTCGTCATTTGCTTCTCACCCTGTATTCTGTAAATTTTTTAAGGGATTGCTCCATACCAATCCTCCTTTAGAGATCTTGCCCCTGCCTGGGATTTGAACATTAGCATTGTTCAACTTTGCAACCTCCCTTTGAACCCATGCCCTCAGCAGAACTTAAGTACTTGACTTGGAAAACTGTGTTTTTGGTAGCCATTACCTCTGCCAGGCGTATCAGTGAGTTGTGAGCCCTGTCAGTGGAACCTGATTTTATCTCTTTTTTCATAGGGATAAAGTAGTCCTTAAAACCAATAGAATGTTCTTGCCCAAAGTGGTTTCAGATTTTCACCTGAACCAGTCTGTCTTTCCCTGTTTTCTTCACTGATCATTCTTCCTCAGGAGAGAGGCGGTTACACAGTTTAGATGTTAAAAGGGCCCTTAGCTACTACATAGAGCGTACCAAGGGTCACAGGTTTGACTCACTCCAGTTGTTCCTCACTTATGGAGAAGTGGGAAAGGGCAAACCTGCCACTAAAAGAAGTGTTGCCAGGTGGATTGTATCTATTGTATACAATTCTGCTATGAAAATCTGGTAAAGATTCCACCCTCAGGCCTGAGGGCTTACTCCGCAAGAGGTACAGCTGCTTCCCTGGCTGCGGCCTGGGATATTCCGCTCTTAGAAATCTGTCAGGCAGCCACCTGGAAAACAGTCCATACCTTTACCAAGCATTACTGTCTGGATATCCAGGCTAGGAGTGATGCTCAGTTTGGCACAGCAGTACTTCAGAGCCTATTCCCAAAGTAGGTTTTGTCCCTCCTCCATGGAGGTACTGCTTGGTAGTCTGCATATGTCAGAATACAGCAAGACTTCATGTTGTTTGAAAAAAATTACTCACCTTAGTAATTGTGTTTCTTGAATGGAGTCTGCTGTATTCTAACCTCCCTGCCTCCCCTCTCAGAACCTGTTTTTGGGAAGTGGGTGGGCAGGTGCAGTGCACCCAGGGGTGCTCATGATGTTACACCCTCCTCTTTTTTTGTTTGGGTGTAGATTTATTACTGTTATTGTATTGGATTGTTTTTTGTTTTTTTGGGGGGTTTCCTGACTTGAGTCTTCCTTTGGGAATCCAAAACTTCTTACTGCCAGTTGGCTTGTAGGAATTTTACAATTTCCACATAGAATTTTTAGTTAGTGGGCTCGTAAGAATCTGACGGTTTGAGTTTGAAACACTCCAGACAGTCTCCAACCGAGCTCGAGCTCAGCATTCTATGCTCTTCATAGAAAGTTAACTCTTTGTTCTCCGGGACAGTTTAAAGGTTGGGGATCACTGCATATGTCAGAATACAGCAAGACTCCATTAGAAGAAACACAATTACTAAGGTGAGTAATTTTTTCTTTCGGGTTTTGAACGTGCTCAAGTAATTGAAATTAGCTGCCCGATTGATTGTACAGTTTGTTAAATTATATGGTGACCACGGTGAATTTGGTTCGTTCGTTGTGCGACTTAGGTTAATGTTAGTCGACAGAGATGGGTCACAGTGTTCGCATTTCATTCGTTCTTGTGCCACTGTAGTATTTGGAAATAATTAGCATATGCATACAGTATACATACATTAAGATACTGCTTGCACTTGTTGTGGATTGTTTTAGTACTGCATGACCAACTATGATCTACGAGCTGTTAATCACACCAGGCCATCTTGAGCATGGAGAGCTATTATCATAATGTTATGTAATAAAGTAACAGTCGGTTGCTGCCTGCCTTTTTTACCACAGACAGCTAAGTGTGTGACCAAGTCTGAGTGGTGCAGAAATGTTTGATTACTTCCAGACACTCTGTTGCAATACTAATAACCACTGCCACAGTATGTCCATCATGATTTCTTTTTTTTTGTTTGTTTGTTTTGAGTATTTTCTTTGTCCCTTCCCAGTGCCCCTGTTAAGGCCACTCCTTCAGGTCACCAAGGGATCACATGCCTGTTCACCCATCCCACCTTCACCCAATGTTACTGTCCTTGTCATGCCATGCCCTGTCCATCACTACATAGTTATTTCACATTGTGGCCCATGGGAGGGGATAATTGGCATTCGATCATGACTGGGCACATGGCGGGGGATCGAAGCGGTACTCTCTCTGACAAGGGGTGTGGGTGTGTGTGTGTGTGTGTGTGTGTGTGTGTCTTGTGGCGGTGAGGACCCTGCAACCAGCATACAGTTGTACAAGTGGGCAATTTTCCTGTGCCCTACCTTCAACCTATACGACCTCCAGTGTTGCAGCCGCATGCACACAGCGTGCTTGTAACATGCCATGACGGGTATGGTCACACATGCTACAAATGCGCCAGCACAATAGGGCACAGGGATCTGCTCTCAGAGTAATGCCGGTGCACTAGCTCCACCCCAGTGAGGACAGTCTCCGATGGATGCTCCAGGCACTCCACAATGACTTCCTGCTTCCCATGCTACGCAGCAAAAAGACATCACCATGGTGTCGAGCAAGTGACAATCACTCGAATCCACAGTGCTGGGCCATCATGGGGTTTGGGATATTTTGCTTGCAAGTGGCTTGCAGATTAATGGAATAAACACACAACACTTGCACGTGACACATTTTTGATTGAGGGACTGCCAACCAACCAATCAGAAACCTACATACATGTGTACGTTGCACCATGGTCACCCTTACAAAAAATTTCACCTGTCAATTGAGCATCAACTGTTTACCCAAATAAATCCAAAATTAAAACCAGAATATTGAAAATCACATCGCCCATAGCCACTCCAATCACAGAGCGGAACATGAATCCTTGACTCACCACTGAGACATTGCTCTGCATGTTTATTAGAAAAAAAACACACTGAAGCAGTCTGTTTTCCAAGTATGTTTTACTTTATGAAGCAGGTTTCACCCATACAATAAATACTTTTTTCATACATGTGCAATACAGTTCTAAGATGATGTGTGTTCACTTCTTTAATTGTCACATTTCCCAGTACAGTAATCCAAAAAAGTACAATCAATCAGCTGTGGCCGTCTTGACACTCCTGCTAGGCCTGAGAGAGTATCTGTTGGTATCCTAATTTCTAGGATTCTGTCTGAGCAACACTAGTATTTGTGCCTGTGATCGTAGCTTTGGCAGGTTCTGTTGGACATGGAAATTGAGGAAACATGTTGTACTGTGACCCCATGCAAGTCGTGTCTGTGTAAGGCAGATCCAGATGGTGTGGAATGGGTGATGGCTACGCACACCGCACCAGCAGGATTAGATTTGGGTGCTGGGGGCCAGTAATAACCTACATACGAACATACGAATGTGCCAGCAGAAACAGACCACCTGGTCTATCTATGTCTGCTCGAGTGTGCAGATAGCACCCCTAGTTTGCAGCTGCCCCTCCCCTTTGTCATCCCACTGCCTTCCACCTCCCCTCCTCAATCTACTCCTCTCATGCCCTTTAAAGCTGTTAACAGATTTACATGATACCACCATTTCTGGTAGTGCGTTCCATTTTGCAACCACCTCTCTGTGAAATAGTCTCCCTCATTTCTCTCCTAAATCTTCCCCTTCTATTCTTAGCCTATGCCCCTGGTGTCCGTCCCCTCCTTAGCTTAAAGACCCCATCTGCCCATCCTTATTGATCCCCTCAGATACTTGAATGTCTGTTATGCCCCCTTGTGAGTAATGCTAGCAAATTTAGCCTCTGATCAGCTAGTGACCAATGTGGGTGTTCTTTGAAATATACCATGCAGTACACTGTAGCGGCAAAGTTAACATACAAAAAAAGTACAATACCAGACTTTGTTCTCAAAGCACGGAAGTAGTGTACCACATATTCTGGATGGCTGTGTACATTACAACTTATGTGATATACTGACAGTACTCACTTACTACACAACCTAAGTACATCGCTGTACTTGGTTTTAAACATGATGGTCAACAAACGTATTTGAGGTTGTTGCTGTTTACGTTTGGCTATTCAAAACGGGCATTCTCTACATAATACAGTACTCCATTAAAGAGCGACTGAACCACATAAAAGTAATATCGCTTATTACAACCATTTAAAGAGTACTGTTGTATCTGTGTTAACGTTTCCGTTCACATTGGGTATGTAGAATACTTTGTTTACCTCATGTGAGTTGGTGTGGTCACAATATAGTGGTGTGTGTGTGTGTGTGTGTGTGTGTGTGTAAGGGGCAGACTCAATGGGCCAGAGAGGTCCTTTTCTGACGTCTGATTTCTATGATTCGATGATTAACATCTAATCATTTGCATTGCTAAGCAGGGCTATGACATGTTTTGCTTCTTGTTAATTCCATGCATTGCGCACAGACTGTAGTTCAGATACGTGACGAAGTTTCCATAGAACCAGACAGTTAATGTTGCACTGTACAGTTCCCATCTGGCACAAATCAGAGGTGTGCCTGTGGATGGGATGCTATACGTAGTGTGCAGCGCCACTTAGCAAGGTGCAAAGCGGTTTTCATGTACCAAACGCACATTGATTCCTCACAACATGTTTTTTGCGAATCCAGACCTGTGCCTCTGGATTATGTCCTCTCTTTCTGGCCATTCTGTTTTGGTGGTGATATGTGGCAATGACTTTTTGGACATAGGAGTAGGGTTTTACGCTCTTTTCTGCTATTCAGTACTGCCTGGATCATCCGCTTTTGCATATTGTAGTGTTTCTTGCATTTCACTGGTTTGGCAACCCACTTCTGTGTACTTTTGGGGCACATTATCCGGAATCTCTGCTGTCCTGCAGATGTCAGTGCTGATGGTCTCTCCAGTATCTCATTATGGTCCATGACTGCCAGCTGTTGTCTTGCCAGCATCGCATCGTGTGAGAAGTGTTGTCTCTTTGGGCTGTATTTCAGCAGCAACGAATGGAACACCTTCACCTCCTGTACGGCAAAACTGAGTTACTTTACCTAAATCCTTTGTGAATTTCTTGTTGAAAATAACGGTCTTCATAGCAGAATGAGCAGGTGAATTTGGTTGTATCCATATCTTTTCAGCCTTCTGTTCAGGTGCGAGTTTCGTATGTGCACATCTGAGAGATTTTTTGCAACCTCCACACTTATGCTTGCTGACCATATGATGTGTCAAGGATGTTGCCACCTCATGTAGAAAGGATGCATCTCCCTCACATGAGGAGCAGGCCCACCAGAAATGATTCGATATAGATGATATCCACAGCAGTACATCATTGCATTCTTTTTTTTTTTTTTTAACTTTTAGAAACAATTGTTGTGTTTTTTTTTTTTTTTTTTATCCACTTTGCTAATTGCCAGACATCAAACTGGTGAGTGTTGTTGTGTTGTAGTGCATATTTCTTATTCATGAGACAGTTGATCTGCACAAGCAGATCTGTTGCAACGGTACTGACTGGAACACCGTGCTCTGTTAGATGATCAAGACACCGTGAGAAGGCCTCTTTTTCCGTGTTGGTTGAACTGGACACTTCCGTGACTTGCACCAGGCTGAAGTCCACGATCTTCCCACTGTCTTGATCCATCATTGTATATGTGTAATACTTTGCCGAAAAGTCTGAGTCACATCAGCTGTCACCGCACAGTGTCACGCTCTGTTTGGTCTTAAACATTGCAGTGAGCTCCAATTGCTGGCTGCTCCATTCTTTATTCACAACAGGGAACAGATACACTTTCTGTATCTAGTTAAAAGTCTGATGACTAAGGAATTCGAACTGTAGTATTTCTGCAATAGATTGTACCCTACAGAATGTGTTACCGCTGAATAAAATTGCAGCTGTCAACTCAATGTTTCTAGCAGACATTTTGTGCAGTGATGGCTGAGAGGTCCAATCAATGTTGTGCCCTTTCTGGCATTCCGTCTTAATCCACAGCATTGTGCCTTGGAAGTGCATCGTTTCCTCTGTCATGGGATTTCCACAATTGCCGCAATACTTAAAGCTGCTAAGTTTGACAAGTACACCAGGCACTTTCAGGGGTATCAGCATCGTCATTGTGGTCAGATTCTGTGTCTTCTGAATCAGTAGAAGAATCTGAGTAATTATCCGAATTGGGAACATACTCACTGTCGCTATCCACTTTGTCATCAGAAACATCCATGGTGGAATGTGATGTGTCTCTATCGGACTATTGCTGCATTGTACGTCTCTAGGTAAAACTGGAGATACATTATTATCAACCTCACTTTCAACATCCATGGTTGCAATGTATGAATGATCTTTAGCAACCTTCTCAGTGGAACCAGCAAAATTGAATTCAAATTCAGGCCACTGTGCGCTTTGTTCCTTGGTAGCTTTTGCGTGTCTGTGCGATTCCTTTGAAAGTGTAATAACATCATCAATTTAAGTTGCAACACAGGAGTATGTTTTCTAGTATTGTGTCAGTGCTCCTTGAAACTCTGTACTCTGGTCAGGCTCTCCAATTTCAGTTTCTTCCGCTTCAGTGTCCTCTGATGCAAAATGTAATCGGGTGGCACATAGGATGACAACAGCTCATCAATAATCTGTGTGGAAATAAGACATTGACAGTTAAAATGTCCTTCATGTGGCATTGATCAACATTGGATATGGTTATGTGCATGTATAACATGGGTCATACCACAGAGCACAAAACAATTGATCAAAGAGCATCAGGTGACAGTTTAACTCTCTGCTTGAATCAGCAGGTACTGTACTGAGTCTGCCTGAGGCAGTATCCTTTAGCAGGCAGCATGCATCAACTGGACCCCGTTTGAAAAGTACACAAGGGGGGGGACGGCTGCTGTACCTGAGAAGCAACTAGTGACCTCCTCATATTTTTGGCTTTCCTCCTCCAACACCCGTTACTGTGCCAAGTCGTCATTATGGTGATAGATCACGTTCAGCTGCCAGATCCACCATTACCCCACACCCCAAGATATAGTATCACCTCCTGTATCATCACAGATCCCAAAGCATCAGGTAGAGAGCTGGAGATCTGCCGAAGTCTGTGGCACAGAAAGACAGTGAGAGAGACAACGCGAGCAGTGCACCACACTGCAGGGAAAGGTGGAGAAAAAGAGAGAGAGAGAAACAGCGAGAAGCGGTCTGAGCTTGGCAGTGTCATCAATTAACAGCGCACCCCACTATTTTTAATTTTGTACGTTGATAAAATAAATAACATACGCACAAATTACTTCTTGTAACATATTTGCATGTCGGCAGGATATATTCCACTGTTCTGTATTCAGCCAACCAGAACAGACCAGTGGGTGACTTATTTGTTAAAGATCAGGCTTGTTTTAAGAGCTATAACCCACGACAGCATATGGGGTTATAGCAATTAAATCCTTGGCACGGGTGAGGTGAGGTCACTCTGTCTGCGGCCTCATGCCTCATAACGCACTTTAGGCGTGCATTAAATGCCTATAACCTCATACCCTGTCATGGGTTATTGCTTACGAACTATGTTTGTTTGTTTTATTTATTTATACTGATAGGACCATGGGCCAAAAATGACCCGTTTTCATGGGCGATCAGTGTACGGGTAGCATACTAACATACTAAAATGCCAGCAGAATAGGCCTAACGGTCTCTCTATCTGCTTGATTTTCAGCATCCGCATTGAGGTCCGATTTTGGGGTCCCCCCTTCCCCTTGGGTTGTACTGTCCCTAGTCCCAGATGTTCCACCTGTATTGGGCCTGGTCAGATTTACCCTCCCCCTATACCTGTCCCATCCCCTCTTAAATCCGTCCACAGTCTCCACCTCTACCAGCTCCTTGGGCAGTGCATTCTGTGGCTCCACCACCCTTTCAGTGAAATATCTCCTCCTCTCCCCTCTGAGCCAGACCCCTTCCAGCTTACACCCGTGACCTCTTGTTGCCCCACCCTCCTTCCTTTGGAGCACCCTGACTGGGCCTCCTTTGTGATCCTTTCATGTGCTAAAGGAGCCTCTATCATGTCCCCGTCCCTCCTCTCCCCAGGGTTTGCGTCGAGCTCCTTGAGCCTCTCCTCATAGATCCTCTCCCCAGACCCCCAGATCATTTTGTTTGCCCTCCTTTGGACCCTCTCTAGGAGTGTAATGTCCCTCTTTAAATGTGGTCTCCAAAACTGTACACAATACTCGAGGTGTGGCCTAACCAAGCAGTTGTACAGTGGAAGGATCACTTCCACCTTTCTGGAGGTAATCCCCCTGGTGATGCATCCCAGCATCCTATTTGCCCTTGCTGCTGCCCTCCTACAGGTCTCTGAGTTGTTGATTTTGACATCTACCACTACCCCCAGGTCCCTTTCACCCTCCGTGACTTGAATCATGTCTCCTCGCAGGGTATACCCCTGGCTTGGATTTCTGACTCCCAGGTGCAGAACTTTGCACTTCCCCACATTGAATTTTAGTTTCCATTTTCCCGACCACCTTTCCAGAGCCTCCAGGTCCTCCTACAAGGCCACCCTCCCGTCCTCCCCATCCACCACTGCACCCAGCTTTGAGTCATCTCCAAAGAGACTCATCTCACTCCTGATTCCCCGATGTCTGAGATATAGGTGTTGAACAAGAGTGGCCACAGCACTGACCCCTGGGGAACCCCACTAGTAACCCACCTTGGGGATGAGGCTAACCCTCCAACCACCACCACCTGAGTACACTCAGAGAGCCAATTTCCTATCCATCTTAACAAATGTCTCCCTACCCCCATTTCCTTCAGCTTAGCCAGCAGGCCACTGTGGGGTACCAAATCAAATGCCTTGCTAAAGTCCAGAAAGAGGACATCCACTGGCCTACCCTGGTCCAGGGCCCTTGTCACCCAGTCATAGAACTCAACAAGGTTTGTCTGGCACGATCTTCCCATGACAAAGCCATGCTGCCTATCGTCCAAGTACCCAATTTGCTCCAGTAACCCCCTAGCCTTTCCTTGACAATACCCTCCATCACCTTGCCGACCACCGATGTCAGGCTAACGGGCCTGTAATTTCCCACCTCCTCTCTTGACCCACCCCTGTGGATCTGTACTGCATTGGCTACCCTCCAGTCTTGGGGCACCCACCCACTCCTCAGAGAGATGTTGAAAAGCTCCACTAGAGGGACTGCCAGGACATTCGCCAGTTCCCTCAGCACCCTGGGATGCATCTCATCTGGCCCAGGTGCTTTCTCCATCCGAAGGGATCCGAGGGTTTCCGTTACTCTCTCTATTGGGATTTCAGCCTCCATGTGTCCGTCCCCCCCTTTTCACCCTGCACTGCTGGGCCCCCACAGGTCTGTGGTGGCCACTCCTTTTCCCAGACCCATCAGGGCCCGGTCTCTACCGGTCCTACCCTTGCTCTGGTTTGCCCAGCTCCCTCATAAGACATGGCCCCTCCATCCCTATGGTAATAACTGAGGCAAAGTACTCATTTAGGACTTCTGTCTGTTCCCCACCTCCTGTGCCCAACCATCCTCTATCCTTATCTTGCTGATCTGCCCTCTGTCCTTTTTCCCCCCCTATGTATCTAAAGAACCCCCTGTCCCGCCTCCGGATCCCACTGGCCAAGGACTCCTCCTTTTTTGCCTTAGCTGCTCTCACCACCCTGGTGACTCTCTTGGCTGTTGGCTCATATTTCTTCTGATCCCTTTCACTCCTTGAGCACTTGAAGCACCTATAGGCCGCCTTCTGTTCCCTCACCACCTCCTGTACCTCACGGGTCCACCAACAGGGTTTTCTGGCGTTACCGAACTTACGCCTCCCTTACGCAGGATCTGGTAGCCTCCTGTATTCCCCTCCTAATGATTCTCCCCCCCCCCCACCTGCTGTCAGCATCCATATCTGGCCTTATCCTGTCCAGATGATCTTTAAGGATCCTTCCCATCTCCCTGAAGTCTGCACCCCTAAAGTCGGTTACTACCATCCTTGTTTGGCTCCCCCCCCAGGTCCAGGAAGAACCAGACTGTGGCGTGATCACTCCCCGCCAACGGGTCCCTCACCTCTAGGCCCCTAATCTGATCGCTGTCCACCAGGACCACGTCCAGTGTCCGGGCCTCCCTAGTTGGCTTACCCACCTGTTGTGTCAGGACGCATCCTGGAAGATATCCAGCAGCCTCTGCTCTCTGGCCACTGGTGACGTCATAGTCCCCCAATCTGTTCCTGGCATGTTGAGGTCCCCCATTACTACTACTTTTCCCAATCTACAGTGTCCCTCGAGAGTTGCCACCAAACTTTCTTCCAGGATCTCCGCCAGTGCTGGTGGTCTGTATACCACTCCGACCTTTACTCTCTTACCCCCCCGTGTCAGCAAGATGACCCAAATAGCCTCCACGTTCCCCTCTGCCTCCTCTACCCCTCCAATACCCATGCCATTTCTGACAGTGCTACACCCCCCTTCCCTCCCCCCAATCTTTTCTGAACATAGTGTAGCCCTCCAGATTTAGGTCCCCACTCATGCCCTTGAGTGGCCCAGGTCTCAGTGACTGCTGCCACATCTACCTCCCCCTCAACTAGCATCGCTTGGAGCTTAGGCATTTTATTTCCTAAGCTCCTGGCATTTATCAGGACCACTGTCCACCCCTTTTCCCTCCTCTCCTTTCTCCCCCTTGAGCTCCCATTTCTCAGTTCATGCACCCTACCTGGTGACCAATTTCCACATCTCCCTATCCCCCTAGAGGAGTGGAGACCATGTCCCTCATTTATCGTACCTGCTGGCACTGCCCCTTTTTTGATCCCTCCCCCTTCACAAGTTTAAACCCCACCTTTCGTTGATGAACCCAGCTAGTTTGAGCTTAAGGATTTCCTTCCCCTTCAAATTAAGGTGGAGCCTGTCCCTAGCATACAGCCCCTTATCCTCCCAATCCATACCCCAATTCCCCACACCACTCCCATAGCTACTGATTTATCTCCCTGAGCTTCATCTTGTTTTCCCCACTAGCCCTTGGCACTGGTTGGATTTCTGAAAAGGAGATCTTACAGCCTATGGAAAGGCATACCCTGGCCAATTCCCGGAACCTTGCCTGAATTTCTAGTTCACTACTACCATTTATGTTGTTTGTCCAATTGTTAAGTACAATATAAAATACATACGTCTTAAAAAGAAAATACAAATACCCCCCAAAAAAAAAAATGCACATACAAATGCATATAAATATGTCACAACGTTATCGTTCATATGTACCTCCTTATGACACCTTGATTCACTTTGTTGCTCGCTTGCAATTCAGCGCTTCTTTGGAGATGATTCACTATGTGGAAAAATGCTTAGGACGGCATCAACTTTGAGCTTCTTACGAGTCTTCAAGTTTAACAACTCAGCATGGAGGACAAGGTTAGGACACATGTGAATCACACATTAAGGAATATTAAGACGTGGCAAGAACCACTGTTTGGATGTAATCTGCATCACTGTGACTAAGGTCCATGGATATTTTGAATATGTTGCATTGTATGTATTGTTATCTCTTAGCGATGCTTTCATGACTGTTGCTGCTGAAGACTCTGTTGGAGTGACACTGCACTGATGTTGCATGTTTATTGACTCTGAAGTGGTTATTGTTGGGCACCATCACATGTTATGAATAGACACATAGAACCATAGCAATTGTTGGCAGCCAAGGACCAACTTGCACACCCATTCCGCCCTGTTATCCCCATCTATGGTACTGTCAGCGCTGCTTTTCCTTTGCAGCTTGTCCTCATGTTCGCTTCCATACTAATGCACCTTTATGACTACAGCATGCACTGTAGAAGTCGGTGAATGTTGTAACTGCAACTGTATCAGCTGTGAGTCTGTTTCGAACTTCCACCACCCGCTCTGTGAAGAAACTCTTGCTAACACTTGCACCACCTCCCAACCACTGCCTCATTGTGTGACCCCTAGCCCTTGTGCGTCTTCTCCCTAGAACACTAACCTCCAGTACCTGGTGGGGGCAGGCCTCATGCAGTTAGAGCTGCTTTTAGGAGAATGAAAAGAACTGGGAGGGGGGAGGACGGGAAGTTGTGTGCAAAGAGGGCCAGGGAAGTAACCAAGTTAGTAAGGGAGGCCAAGGCTGCGAAGGAGCTGAGGCCGGCTCAGGGCATAAGGGAAGGGGGAGAAGGAATTCTTTGCATATGTGAGGAGAAAAAGGAATTGTAGGGACCGGATAGTTCAGATAAGGAAGGACGGGGGGTTGGTGGAGAAGGAAGGGAAACAGGCAGAGGTACTGAACAAATACTTCTGCTATGTGTTAACAAGGGAGGTAGGAGGTCTGCTACCTCCGTGGACTGGAAGGGTGGGGAGGAGGTGACTAAATGATTCAAGAAAGCAGGGTACTGGAAGGTCTAAAGGCACTTAAGGTATCCGGTCCTGATGGCAATCACCCTGTGGTGTTGAGGAGATGGCGGAGGTATTGGTTGGGCAGTTGCTACCTATTTACCCTCCCTGGACAGGATATGTACCCAAGGACTCTGAGGTTGAATCATAGTGCCTGTCCACAAGAGTGGCCCAAAGGACTAGTCAAGCAACTACAGACCTGTCGGTCTCACTTCCATAGTGGGTAAACTAATGGAATCAGTCTTGAAGAAGTGACTAGTAACCTTCGTGGAGGTCAGTGGTTTCCAGGATGGGCAGCAGCATGGGTTCATCTCTGGGAGATCATGCCAGACCAACCTAATAGAATACTACAACTGGGTGAGAAGGGAACTAGACAAGGGCCATGCAGTGGATGTCGTATATTTGGATTTCAGCAAGGCCTTTGATTCGGTCCCTCATGGGCAACTGGAGGCAACAGCAGGTACATGTAGGGTGGGGGCTGAGATGGCTGGTTGGATCAGGGGTGGCTGGGATAGACTGCAGTGGGTGGTGGTAGGGGGAGAACTTTCATCTCCTAAGCCAGTGACCAGTGTTGTGCTGCAGGGCTCTGTGCTCGTGCCCGTGTTGTTTGGACTGTTCATATCAAATGTAGCACATGGGGTTGGGAGCAAGATCAGTCTGTTTGCGGATGACACCAAGATGGAGCTGTAGTGAATGACATAGAGGGGTGGCAGAGGCTACAGGGTGACCTAACCAGGCTTGAGGAGTGGTCAGTGAGGTGGCAGTTGTGTTTTAATGCAAAGAAGTGCAAAGTTATGCACTTCGGGGCGAGGAACCCGAGGAGGGAATATTGGCTGGGTGGAGTGCGGTTAGGGGTCACTGAAGAGAAGGAACCTGGGGTCATAGTAACGGGGAGCATGAATAACTCTGCTCAGTGCAGAAGGGCTGTGGCTTGGGCCAGTAGGCTGATGGGGTGCATCACGCAGGCATTCTTGTCCAGGCACAAGGAGGTGATCCTGCCCCTGTACAGGTTCTTGGTCAGGCCGCAGTTAAAATACTGCATGCTGTATTGGCGTCCGTACCTGAGGAATGATATCAAGCTGCTCAAGGCACAGGGTGACGAAATTGATAAGGGGATGGAAGGCAGAACATACAAAGAAAGGCTGATTCACGTGAGCTTGTTCACCCTGGAGGAGAAAAGGGATGGGGGGGACATGATTGAAACTTTCAAATACTTGAGGGAGATCAACAAAACTGGCACAGAGGGGCTGTGTAAGCTGAGGAAGGGAAGGGACACGAGGGGGCACGGGCTAAGATTGGAGGGAGGCAGGTTCAGGAGGGAGATGAAAAGGCATTATTTCACCTAGAGGGCAGTGTCGAGATGGAACACTGTGCCAGAGGAGATGGTGGCATGCAGGAAGGTGGCGAGTTTCAAAAGGTCATGGGACAGGGCAAAGGGGGGATTGGGCAAAGGACACTGAGCAGTTCCAGGAGGTGATGGGGGGGGGGTAGAGTAGCTGCAATATAGGGGTGCTAGCTGTGCATATGAGCAAACTTGATAGACCCCCCTCCCTTTTGTCATCCCACTGCCACCCCCCACCCTCACTCTCCCCTGTTCCCTGTCCCATGCCCTTTTGAAGCTGTTGACAGATTTACATACCACCACCCATTCTGGTAGGGCATTCCATTTTGCTACCACCCTCTCTGTGAAATAGTGTCTCCCGATTTCCTTCCTAAATCTTCCCCCATAGACCTATACAGGAGTATTGCTACAGTGCTCTGTGTGCAAGTGATCCATCTGCCCATGCACCTCAGCATACTGCTTGGTACAGCAGCATCCATGTCAGACTTGTTTAGCCACCTTCATGGCACTATGCACATGTATTATATGCTGTACTTTGGTGCTGGCAGTCAGAGGTAGTATGGACCAGAACCACCAGGCAATAGAAGTTTGTGTAACATGCCGGCCATTGAATGTGGGTGCCATATCACAAACTTACATATTGTTCAATAATTCCAAAACAGAGAGCTCTTTTTGTTATATTGCTGGGGTGCGGGTGTCAGTCGTGCAAGGAATCAACTGTGATTTTGTTTTACACTAGCCAGCAGGACAAGGTGATTCAGAGTAGCAGTAAGCCATTGATGGTTGCAACAGGCTATAATTATAATGGCACTGTAGGAGTCCAGTATGAAGACATTGGTACCTCAGACACCTGCCATGTGTCTGTGGCTGGCAATTTCTGATTCTGGTCTACAGATGTCTCCATGGAAATTGGTGTGACTGTGATCAAATCCACAGCCTGCAGTACAGACCCCCATATACCACGTAGCTTTGTGGCACTGCAGTGTTGATACCCAAATTGTAGGTAAATGATTTTCTTTATAATGTGGGCCAACTCATCAGACTAAAAAAGTCAGAAACATAGAAACTGGTGATTTAGCAGTAATCTTCCCTTGAACACTACCTGTAAAGTACCTGAAAGCCCTAACAATGGAGTGACAATGACTCATATTTACTCCTTTGTGGGTTCCCTCTCCTACACTGGCAGATAAGTGTAGTTCCTAAAGAGCTGTTAATCACACAGTGCCACCTGGAACACCGAGGGACATTACCATGAGGACTAGAATCCACTCAACTATGGATTTTTGTAACTACATGGAATCCTGCACCAGTATGGATGGGCAATTAGAGGGTTACCTGCAGTAGTTACTGGCAATGTGCACATGGTCATTGGTTGGTAGCACAGTGTGAACAGTGAATCCCTTGCCCATGACACCAGACACATTACTCGCTTGCACCTTATCAAACATGGTAATGTGAGGAAGTTCTTTTCACAGAAAGGGTGGTGGATGCATGGAATGGCCTACCTCAGGAAGTGATGGATATGAATACAGTGCAGGGCTTCAAACAAGCATGGGATAAGCTGCTCATCTGTTGTTTGAACTATACCATCTGACAAGCTGCTAAAACAAAGCCACAAATTTACGTTGCATTGTATATCTGACGATGGTTTGACTCCAGACTATGAAACAAATACCATGGTGTGTATCACTGTAAGTGCTAAGGCAAGTAGATGTGACAGGTGTGCTGCTCTTGTTGCCTGTTGTAGCTGATACAAACAGTGTTAGACATGAATTTATAAATCAGCACTGTCATTTTAAATGCTACTTGTGGACCAGCACCTCTCAAAGTGACGAGCAAATACAGAAGAGGACAGACCAGTGATATACCATTTCCATACTTGCCGAGTGTCCATTTGGCACAATTTCAAATGGGAGACGGCACTGTGAGTGGACCTTCATGCATGCGTTGTGCAAGCAAACAATAGCAAGGAAACATATTGTGGGCTATGATGACAGTCGTTACTGGTTGCAGGGTACAGTTCATGGCACATCACGCAGAGATCTATTTGCAGTATTGTGTCTGAACAGACCATAGTCATGTCATTCCCCCTCAGACACAAAGATACAAAGATCTGCAACAGGGTTGATACACAGAGGTGTGGAAAGGATGAGAAGGGACTTGGCAAGGTTAGAGGAATGGTCAGAAGTATGGCAGCTTGGATTCAGTGCAAAATAATGCACCTGGGAAACAAAAACCCAGGGAAGATTACACAATTGGGGAGTTAGTAACAACAACAACAAAAATGGAAAGGGATCTGGGGTTAATCATATCAGATGACCTTAAGGTTAGCAAGCAATATGAGAAGGCAGTAGGGAGAGCCGGGAGGACTGGGATGTATAGGGAGAGACATCACCAGCAGAAAACAGGAAGTTGTTATCCTCTGTACAGACAGTTGGTGAGACCCCATCTGAGTACTGCGTTCAGTTCTGGAGACCCCATCTCCGTAAGGACATAGACAGGATGGAGGCAGTCCAGAGGAGGACAACTAAAATGGTGCAGGGTCTGAAAGAGAAGCCATATGAGGAGAGACTAAAGGAGCTTAATAAGTATACCCTTGAGGAAAGGGGGACATGATAGAAACCTTTAAGTACCTCAGTGGAATCAACAAAGTCCAAAAGGGTAGCATCTTTCAGAAAGAGATGTGCAGGAACAAGGGGACGCAATTTGAAGATACATAGATACATAGACAGTGTCGGCAGATAAGGGCCTATGGCCCACCCAGTCTGCCCATTTGAGCTTGTAAGTTCAGTTTGTTTTCCTAGAAGTCTGTTGCCCCTTACCCCTGACCTCCGAATTCCTTTATGTCTATCCCATGCATTCTTAAATCCTGTGATTGTTTCAGCCCCCACCACTTCCTCTGGCAGGGTGTTCCACTTGTCCACCACCTGCTCTGTGAAGAAATTCTTTCTCATGTTTCCTCTGAATCGTCCTCCCTCCAACTTCATCCCATGCCCTCTAGTCCTGGAACATCTTTTTCGCTTAAAAATAGTGTTTTCCTGCACCCTGTTCCTCCCTGTAAGATACTTGTATGTCTCTATCATATCCCCTCTCTCCCTCCTCTCCTCCAGGGAGTACATGTTCAGTTCCTTCAGCCTGTCTTCATAGGACTTGTGATGCAATCCATGCACCATCTTTGTTGCCCTCCTCTGAACCTTCTCTACCCTGTCTTCTGTGTCCTTACGTAGGTATGGTCTCCAGAACTGTACACTGTACTCCAGGTGGGGCCTCACTAGTGTCTTGTATAGTGGAATTATGACCTCCCTTTTCCTGCTGGTGATGCCCCTGCCTATACATCCCAGCATCCTATTTGCTTTACCTGCTGTCTTGTCACACTGTTTCCCTACCTTGAGGTCATCAGAGATGATAACCCCAAGATCCCTTTCCTGCTTGGTGCATGCTATATCCTCACCCCCAACTGATATATTGTGCCAGGGTTTTTGTGCCCCATATGCATTATCTTGCACTTCCTTGCATTGAATTTCAACTGCCAAACCCCTGACCATTCTTCAAGTTTCTGCAGGTCCTTCTCATTCTGTCTACACCCTCTGGTGTGTCTACTCTGTTACAGAGCTTTGTGTCATCAGCGAACAGTGAAATTCTGCCTTCTAGGTCCTGCGCCATGTCACTGAAGAAGATGTTGAATAGGACCAGTCCCAGCACTGATCCCTGTGGTACCCCACTGGTCACTCTTCCCTCTGTGGAGTGACAGCCATTTACCACCACCCTCTGTGTCCTGCCACCCAGCCAGTTACCTACCCACCACATTACTGTCCTGCCCACACCCATATTCCCCAGTTTGTGTAATAGTCTTCTAAGATAGAGGGGGGGAACGGCTCAGGGACAATGTGAGGAAGTATTTTTCCACAGAGAGGGTGATGGATGCATGGAGCGGCCTTCCTGAAGAGGTTGTGGGGTCTAAAACTGTGGGAGAATTCAAGAATGCATAGGACAGACATAAGGCAATTCTTTGGGGGGGGGGTAGGAAGAAATAGGCTGTTGGTTAACTAGGATCTGCAGCTTATCCTGTAGGTAGGGAAATGGGCAGACTAGGTGGGCCAAGTGGTCCTTATCTACTGTCAAAGTCTGTGTTTCTATGACACTGTGCAAAAGTGACTTACAGTAGTTTTATTATGGCACAAAAATGCTATGTACATGGTGGGAAACCATTTGGCAGGAGCTTGCCAGCCTTGACGAACACTCGTATGACTGAACTTTAGGGGGGCACACAATTTGCCGTTCCATTCTACTGCTAGGTAGTTGCAGCAGGTGTGAGTGTGGCTCGTCATGTAGTAGTTTTGCACAACTAAGATCCAACTAGGTAATCACATACAGTGTTCTTCTGTAATATACAATAGTCTCTGTCAGTCTCTTTGTCCACCCCTGCCTATCCCCCACCACCCATACCCAACCACACTTTTTCCTGACTCGAACGGAAGGTGGAATGTATTGTCGAGGTGTATTGCATTCCGACACCTCCACACTTTCATCTGAGCACCAAAAACTTCATGTTTCTTTTTTATATGCTGCCAGCTCAGTTGGAAGCGGAAAGTACGTACACTGTTTCTGTGGAATATACAATAGTCTCTAGCAGTCTCCATGTCTGGCAGTGCTGTTGGCTATTCCAGTATCTCCTCTCCCCTTGCTGGATTCCTTCCCTGTTTGGTATACTACCGATACATCCCCGAGAAAAACTGGAACAAAACTTACATCTGATATTTCCTCTCTTGGACTAACGGACTTCCAACTGGGAATTTCAAGATCAATGTCATTATTAAACAAAAAGTTTTTAATTGTGAAAAAGTCCTGTTCTATGCTGCAGCTGTTAAAAATAAACAAGACATTAACAAAAAACAACAATGTAGTCCCCCAGCAGGGATATGGGAAATTTTGGAAAGCAGACATTAAATGTCGAACTAGTGGTGGATTAATGAATTTCAAATTTGCTAAAAAAGAATTTGAATTTGGAATGGTGACAAATGCTCAGCACTCGAAATTGAAATAGCTTTCTTTTTCTCAGTGAGCCAGGTACAGCACTAACAGTTGCCGTGCAGACCTTCCCTCCCTGGCTCAGCAGTACCCCTGAGAACATTAATTATAAATTCTGAGAGTATTGTAACATGTCAGACTCTGTAGCAGAAACTGGACATAGGACAGGCCAAGTCTGTCTGTGACAGAACTGCTCAGTCCTTGCATACGTCTTAAGCTATATACAAGTTCATAAAATACTGCTACACCAAATGAGTAGTCATGTGAGATCTTTCGTCCAGATTTGTCTTTCTGCCCCCTCCAAAGGTGGCTGTAGTGATCCTCACATTACCTCAGTCAAAACAGTATCACGTCTCTTTGCTTTCTGTCTTAAGATAGTTTGTAAGTCTCTCTTAGTTATGCAGACCGTTGACTGAAAAAAATAACAGGCATTTGCTTTGTTTGATCCTAAACTTCCAGAAGACGATAACTTATTTGATGGACAACCATCAGTTGTTCTTTTCAAGGCCTGTTTTCTATATAAAAAAAAAAAAAAAAAGAAAAATTTGAAGTGTCATGCATGTTAATGTTTGGAATGTGACAGGGTGGTAGTATTTTGCACTGAAAGGAAGCTTGAATCCTTCACAAATGGGTTAATTTTGCATGGATTTGTCAACCAGAAATGTTTTTGGAGTCTGTGGTTTACACTTGACTGGCTGTTAACATTTTATTAATGCTTTCCTTGAATGTGGTGGTACCTGAGTACATTCCTAAACAGCAGGCCAGTCTTTGTTAGTTTTTTATTGAAATACGTGTTCTGTTTTATATGCATATGCCATGTGGAATCAATATGTATGCTTGAGAATATTGTGTAAGAGTAACACATTATTAAAGGAATATTCCCATAGCTTAAAAACTTCACACTGAATGAAATGCAGTGTTGTGGGAGTTGCTTTTTAAAACTAATAAGTTATAGTTAATAGTTACTTCAGATATTTTTAATATAATGTTCGCTACTGCCTGAGAATATAGGGTGGGGGCTGGGGTGATTGGTGCAATATTCCTTAGACTACCTATATGCATAAACCAGAAATGTTTTTTATGCAAGGTATAGAACACATATGAAAACATGGGTAGTAGTGCAATAAAGGATGGTGACAAAGGAGAATTTGAGGATTCTATGGAAAAAAAAAAAAAAATCGCTAGGTTGATGCCCAGAAATACAGAGTGGTGGAAACAATCGTGATGGTAAAAAATAAAATGTAGGGCGATGGCCCACCATGCTAAAATAATGAAAGGGGAACACTGAATACATGTTAGTTTTAAATTATGGTGTGCTTTTCACTGGCCCTGTCTTCCTCCACCTTCCTGTGTTAGTAGGCACACTTACCTGTCCATCCTGCTACTCTGGTATTTTATGCAGCTAAGCTGCTGCCTGCAACCTCGACCCAATTTGAAAAAATCTTTAGAGGAGTCAGTGCCAAGTCCTGTTTTTAGCCATACCCCTTCCCCTCTCAAACTTGAAATAATTGGCATCTTCTCTCTCTCCTCTCCCCCCGCTTCTGGTGACTGTAAAATTATATCTGGTGTCCTGTCTCCCTCACCTGAGCAGCGAATCATGTCTGTCATTCGCAACAGAGGCAGCAATTTTGACTGGATGGCCCAGTTCTGGCTGAGACAAATTTGGTTCCCTCTGCTGCAGCAGTTGGAAGTGTCACCTGTTCTGCTCCCTCTTCGAGCAGGGCTCCCGCCACAAAAGCAAGGCCCTCTGATGCACTGGAATCTTCAGTCCCTGCACCATTTGTAGCTCCTGAGGACATGAAACTGTCCCACTTGGGTTTCCTCTGCAGTTTCTGATGTTCTACTTGCAGCTCGTGAGCCATCCACTAAGTATGCCAATTCCCAGAAATGGAAATGTCTAATTATATGGTCTACCTGTCGTAGCCTGTAACCCTAAGTGTCCAGTGACTCCTGTTCTGAACTACCTCCTATCCCTTTCAGAATCTGGACTGCAGTACTGCTGTGTGAAGGTGCATTTGACTGCTCTTTCAGCTGTCATGCCATCAAGGATGGCAAGTTGGTTTCTCAAGATGTCCCGTAGATTCTGTAGAGGTATCCTGCAAATTCATCCCCAGATCTGTAGACCAGTTCTGTTGTGGGACCTTAACATGGGTTTGGAGACCCTTACAGCACCTCCTTTTGAACCACCTGCTACTTGTGAAAAGCACTTCCTGTCTTGGAGGATGCTGATGCTGGTGGCCATTACTTTAGCACAAAGACTTTCTGAACCACAAGCTCTGGTTGTGGAGCCCCCTTATCTTATTTGTAACAATGATCAGGTTGCTTTATAGACCAATCCCTGTTTTCTCCTAAAGGTGGTCTCCGACTTCACACTGAATCAAATTATTCAAATTCTAGTTTATTTTTCATCCCCCACATACAGTGGTAGTCATACAAAAGTTGCTCAGTACTGAGGTATACCTGGGTATACTGAGGCAAATTTGCATTGACTGTAATGTGATTCTGCCTCAGTATACCTCAGTACTGAGCAACTTCTGTATGACTGCCACTGTATAAAGAGGAATGGTTGTTGCCTACGCTGGATGTTTGTAGGATTCTGTGCTGGTACCTGGTTCCTACTAGGACTGTAGGAAATGGTCTCAACTCTTTGTCTTTCACCCCAAGGATGGTGGGATACCCTGTTTTAAGCAATGCCTTTCCTCATGGTTGGCTTCTTGTATTGTTTTCTGTTAACTGGAAGCATGGTAAGCAACTTCTGGATCCTGTCCATGCCCACTTCACTCGTGGCATGGCTGCTTCCTTGGCTTGTTTCCACAGTGCTCTGGCTGCTGACATCTGCTCGGCAGCCAAACTTAAGGCACTGTTCGCATGTTACTTAAACATTACAGTCTGGATATCATCTGTCATAAATGTGCCAGATTTAGTCTTACTGTTTTGCAAAGCCTCCTGTCTCAGTGTCATATTGATCCTTCTTGCCTGTTGTAGTGCTTATGGTACTGCTTGGGAATCCTTCCAGTGATGTGGCTCAATAGCGGGAGGGAGATGTCCTTGAAGAAGACGGTGCACTAGTCACGTTACGTAACAGTAAAGCTTTGAACGAATCTCCTCCGTTGAGCCACAGATAACCCTCCCACCTTCTCTACTCAGGTGGTTTTACTAGATGTCTTGCTCACACATGCTCCGTACTCTTTCTTTGCCCTAATAAGGTGTTTTTATCTTGTGCCATGCCTTCTCCTGTTTGCCTAGTTTTGGTTCTGGTATTCCTGTTCCCTGCCAGGCTTGTCTCTGGCAGGGAACTGAGAAATCTTGGGGCCATCTGAGTTATATAGGTGGTGCTAATGTGCATTGATGATGGCAGCCCCTGCTAGGAAAAGTTTCTATGTGGTCCTGACACCGACGACGTACAGTTCTAATGATGTGGCATTCTTTCGAAGAGCTATAGGATATTTAAATAGCTGGTACAGTATAGCGTAACAAACGTTATGCAAAATGGGGCAATGCTAACCATTTTCTGAATTACATAGCATTAGGCTGCTAAACATTTATACTTTTTATTTTATGAGGTTTACACAGTTAATGCATATTAAAAATATTTTTTTTTAACATTTTGCTAATTAGTCTTTACCAAGTGCTATGTAATTTACCAGTTAATTAGCATTTTCATGCACAAAACTACTACTGAGTTTTTTCTCAGCTTATACGCTGATCTGCTGTTACATTATGTAATTGCACTATCCTCACCTCTTCGTTGAGTAAGACACTCAGCTATGGTTAGGGGCTGGGACTGCTTGGAGTGTTTGAAGCCACTTATGGTCCTGTTTCTGTTGTGCACTTAAGTATTAATTTATTGCTCTGTTTTGTTAGAGGGAACATATTTTTATAAATGATCCTGCTGCTGGTTCACCTTTTAAGTTGTTTTTTTTTCTTTTTTTATGTATTGATTTATTCATTTATAGTATATGGTTAAGTGTTATGTATTGATTTCCATACACCCCAAGTCCCGATAGTGTATGGTAGAATGTTGTTCTGCATGGAAATCCATGCTCCAAACAGCATTGTTGTGCTGCCATGAGTGCAGCACAGCTACATTGAATGTCATCGCACATGCGTGTTGAAGCGGCCATGGCGGTGAGAGTTGACACTGAAGTTACTGGCGCTGGGAATAACGTGCTGTAGTCAGGCTGTGTAAAGTTAATTTGGGGGTGCTGTGGCTCAATAATGAGTGACCCATACACTATAAAAGATTTTGTATGAGGCACTCATACACAGACAAGGCTGTTTTTTGATCTTTTATTTATTTATTTATTGAAATACAATCGGAATTACAAACCTTTGAGTCACAGACTCTTTTGCAAAGGCTCCACGTCGGTTACAGGGGGTGGAGGGTAAACAAATACAGTAAAAGACGTACATTGACAGGCAGTATTTACAGTAACTGTACTGAGGAGCAGTCCAGGCTAAAACTTATATACCGGTGAGGGTATTAGGCAGCAATCTTAGTGTCCCAGGCCAGGGACTTGTATGGTGCTAATACATGGGGCCTAGAGAGACCCTGAGTCGAGAATGGGGAGGATATGGGAATACAAATGGGTGGGCAATGTTAGCCACAGACACATTTTGCACTCTCAAGTAGTAGAGCCTTGAGGCCTGTTTTAAATAGTGAGTTGCTGTGGGTCTGGGAGAGTGAGGGTGGTAACGCATTGAGCCAGAGAGGGGCTTGGTAGCAGAAGGATCTTTGTCCAAGGGAAGTTCTACATAGGGGGACCGGAAATGATGAGCTTGCTGCGAGTCTTGTATTGCGCCTGTGGGGTGCTGCACTGATTATGGGGAGAAGGCCGAGGGGGGCTAGGTGCGGATGTATCTTTTTTGTGAGGACGCAGGTGTGGTACTTTAATATTTGTTGGAAATTTAGCCAACCAGTCAAAGCATAAAGATCACAGGTGTGGGTTAGTCTATCACTGCCTGTGACTAGGCGGCAGGCTTTATTCAAGGCAGTGTTTATACTGTTAAGCGAGGTGGGTTCTGCAGAGCCGTATATAACAATCCCGTAGTCAACTAGGGAGAGGATGGAGGAGGTGGCTGCAAGTTGCATGGCCTGTGTGGGTAAGCCGTGCTTGAGCCTGTAGAGGATGCCCACTCTAGTACTGACAGTGGAAGTGAGAATTTGGATATGCCTCTGGTAGGAGAGGGAGGTGTCTAATGTGATACCCAGGTATTTGAAGTTGGTAACGTGTTCCAGTGGGGCGTCTAGTGTGTTCTTGATTAGGAGAGCAGACTGACTATGAGGGCTTTGGCGGTGTGCTAAAATCGTGGACTTAGTTTTATTATAGTTGATAATTAGGCAGTGTTCAGTGAACCAGGTCTCTAGTTTCCAGAAATGACTCTGAAGGGCTTGTTGGAAGGCGCTCGGTTGGGGGTGTTTCCAAAACAGTACCGCATCTTCAGCGTAGAGTAGCAAATGACCGCTGCATGCCTTGGGGAGAGAGTTTAAAAAGAGGGTGAACAGCAGTGGGCCCAGAATTGACCCCTGAGCAAACTGTTTTGGGGGTGGAGAGGGTGGTGTTTATCCTGACTTGCTGTGACCGGCCTGAGAGGTAATCCTTGAACCAGGCCGTAGCCTCTGGGACCACATATAGTTTTGGGAGGACACGAAGCAGTAGCTCGTGACTGACCTTGTCAAAAGCCTTGGCTAGATCCACAAAGATCGCCCCTGTGATTGAGCCTTGGTCGAGGGCTTCGTGGTTGAACGTGGTGAGCTCTGAGAGTGCGGTGATGGTACTATGGCCCGTCCGGAAACCATGCTGTTCCTGGCTGAAAAGTTTGTTTAGTTAGGCGTTGGGTTATCTGGTCAGATACTATTCTTTCAAGGGCTTTGGAGAGAGGTGGAAGTATTGAGATAGGTCTATAGTTGCTGGTGTTAATGGGGTCACCGCTCTTCAGAATGGGAGTGATTATGGCTCTCTTCCAGGTTGAGGGGAACTGACCGAGGCATAGCGAGAGGTTAAGAATTTTAGTGAGGTGTGGTAATGTGACATCCAGGGTGCGCTGAAGGAGTTTAAGATCTAAGGAGTCATTGCTGTAGCGGGTATTAGAGATAGCTTTGGTAATATAGCGTTTTGCCTCATTGCAGGGGATGACTCGAAGCCGGAAGGGAGGCGAGTAGACATTACACAAGGTTTGGAGGGGAGGGTGGGAGAAATTTGGAGGGAGGATATGGGAGAGGTCAGAGAAGGCTGAGTTAAGGCCTTCAGTGATAGTGGAGTGATCCTGAGTGACATCACCGTTTAGATTAAGTTGGGAGGGGGTTGGGGAGCAGGATTTACCACTGAGTTATTTTATGTTGTTCCAGAATTTTTTCCCATCACCCCAGGAGGAGGTAAGGGTTTGTTGGTAGTAATTAACTTTCGCCTGCCGCAATGCCCATGTACATTTATTGGCAAGTGCCCCGGTCAGAATTGTCTATCCTGGGTAATGCTGGGGAGTCAAGGGCCTTGTGCCAGAGGTTGTCCCTTTGCTGTAGCAGTTTTAGAAGTGGGGGTGTGATCCATGGGGTGGTTCTGGTTTTCACAACTTGCTTAGAGAAGGGAGCAAATAAATCGCAGGCTTTGTTGAAGGTGGTTATAAAGTGGGGGAGAGCAAGGTCAACTGACTGGGCAGTGTAAATGGGGAGCCAGTTGCTGTTAGTTAGATGGGCTTTGAGGTTATTTATGCCTCCTCTTTTAAGTCTACATTGCCAAGAGATTTTTGGTGGGGCAGGGGGCAATTTGCCTGACCACCAGCAAGTAACCGGGGAGTGGTCACTGATAGCGTCAAGGAGCACTGTAGCATTGGAGAGGTTATGTGGCCTGTTGGTGAAAATGAGGTCAAGAAGGGTGGAGGTCCCGAATCTATTGTCCCTTCTGGTGGGGGAGGTGACTAGTTGGGTGAGATCAAAGGCCAGGGCAGCGTCTTTGTAGCTGGATGAGACCAGGGATAACCAGTTGACGTTGAAGTCACCCATTAAGATGACTTCACTAGTGTTAGGTAGTTGGGAGATAATTTGGAGGATCGAGTCAAATGTGAGTTTTTGATTTCTCGGGTTAGGATATAGGCCGAGATGATGTGGAGAGTTTTGGTACCCAGGCTGAGTTTTACTGTAAGTATTTGGGCACCGTATTGTGGTGCGGGTGTATGGACTTCTTTGGCATTGAGTGAGGATTTAACATAAATTGCACAGCCACCGCCTCTCTTGCTGGTCCGTTCTGCCCGGAAGAAGGCATAATTACAGAGGGAATTTTTTCCAGAGAGCCATGTCTCAGAGAGTGCAAGTATGTCCGGAGCATACTGGGCAATCCAGCCTTGGAGAGGTGTGTGTTTTTTAGGAAGGCTGCATATATTTAGGGTAGCTAGCAGCAGACGCCCCTGGGGGTTTTTTGGGGAGGCAATAGTGCATGGTGGTCCTGGGTTGGGGTGGGTGTTGCCAGATAATAAGAGAAGTAAAAAGGTGTGCCGCAGGAGGGCCAACCTGCAGAGTTTGGATGAGAGACGCTGGGATTGTTAGGGTGAAGGGCTTTTTGCATTGGTGGTGGGGACAGGGAGACTAGGAATAACGCAGAAAAGAAGGGTTAGGGAAGAAAGGGGGACGATGGGGATGCTAGCGTGGGTGGTGGGGGCTAGAGGTCTTCTGGTTTCCATGGTAATGAGACCCCTCTCTAGGTCTCTTGTCACCATGGAAACCACTTGATCAAAGAGTAGACTTGTTGTGTATGAGCGCTCCTACACAATCCTCTGTGTTGTGCATGCACACAAGTTGTGCACAGTTCAGAGGTCATTAAAAGTTGCTAACAGTTCAAAGGTCATAAGTTGTGCACAGTTCAATGGCTGCAAAAAGTTGCTGTGTATGGTTATCTTCAGTTAAATGCCCCCCCAAAAAAACTTAAATCTATCTTTAATATAGTTTGCTGTGAATAATGAAAGGTAGGTGGGATAGAGCCAGTCAATCAAAATCTTTATTTAACCGGGCGGACACCATTGAGCAAAGCTAATTTTCGAGGTGGACCTGGACATAGATACATAGTCGAGCATAGAAGGGTTACATACACAACAGAATTATAACACAAGTCATAACACAGTATAAATTGAACATAGAACAATATACAGAATTCAGATGGATGACAGTACTAATTCTTGGTAAAATATATATATATATATATATATATATATATATATATATATATACACAAAAATATACATGAGATTCTCTGGACTGTATGAAGGGAATAGTAAATACAAGTTACAAGGAATATACAGGGTGCAAGGGAGAGGGCTCTTAGATTAGGTATGAAGTAGAAGGATAGATCCATAAGGTGAGGTGGAAGGGGCAGTTGCCTAACAGGGAGGAGGTAGAGGGGTACAAGACCAAATGGGCAGTGGCAGCCATACGATGGCCACTGATCGCAGAGTGCTGCTGAGACCACCAATGGAATGAAGATGGGCCCCAGGATGCTGGTCAAAGGCAAGGGTTGGGAATAAGGGAACAGAAAGAATAGGGATCAGGGGAAGACGGAGAGTGGGAAATGATTTTCTGTTTTCAAAAATGGCCAGTTCAGTTTGCCAGAATCTTAAAAATCCATTTCTTCTGGGTTTCCCCCCAAATGGAGGAAAATCGTCATGTTTTGTACAAATATTTGGCTTAAAATGGAGGTGTTTTGCTCAAAAAGCTGGTGCAGGTGAGGTTTTTCTTAAAAAAAAAAAAAAAAATTTGACTCCCATGTGCTGATTTAAAACTGATTCTGTTTTTAACATGTTTTCAGTTGAAAACAGAAAATCATTGGCCTGGTGGGAGAGGAGTGGATGAATCCTGCTTGCTACTGTGTATAACCCCTGCAATTTTTATTTTTGACATATAGTAAAACCATGAACTATAATAGAAGGGAAAAAAAATACATGGGTAGCCATGCCCAACTCTGCCTGTATTTCCATCTTGGGGTTGAGATGACATCATGGACCTTTCAGGCTTCGCTGTCGAGGTCCATATGATTTCATCTCATTCCCTCAATGAAAATACAACCTCGGTGTTTATGGTTGCCCATGCATTATTCTCTATATATTTTGCATTTGGTAACTGAGTTGACCCTTGAGCAGAAACCTGTCCAGTTGCAAGAGTGACCCGATATATATATAAATAACACAAAACAGTTACATTGCAAGCATTGCACTAGTTGATGTTAGAGAGCACCTTTCTCTGTGCACTGCCAACTCAACAGGAGGCTCCCTTACCTGAATGGGAGTTCCTCTGTAGCACTTGTAAATTTTTCTGTTTACCCCCCCTAAGGAAAGGAAGGGATCGTATGTTGCCCCCGAGGGGGTAGCTGCTCAATCCCTTCGACTTCCTGTTCTTCGACACAGTCCCCACGCTTCCTTGTTTTGTAATGTCATTATAATGACAAGTCATGGACCACTCAGAGAAATGACTGGGACCTAAACTTAAAGGGCTTCAAGATATTCAGGAAGGATAGGGAAGTGGGAAGGGGGGGGGGTTGCGCTGATAGTCAGAAATTACATAATGGTTTGTGGAGTTGAAGAGGCTGGAGGGGGTGTGGAGGCTATGTGGGTAACCCTGCAAATGAGGGGAGGGAAGAAATTGAAGATAGGAGTGTCATACAGGCCCCCTGCAATAGATGAGGATCTGGACGATAAGTTGGTTGAGAACATTAAGGGTCACTGTGATCTTTGAAAGGGTAGGGTGGTGGTTATGGGTGATCTCAATATGCCGGGGGCTGACTGGGACACCATGACATCCTCTGTAACCAGGGAACAGAGACTGATGGATGTCTTTCAGGATGCCTTCCTGATACAACAGGTGGGGGAACCTAGTAGAGAAGGGTGGATATTGGATGTTGTTCTAGTGGATAGTGAACAGATAAGGGGCCTGGAGGTGTGCAGTCCACTGGCGGGGGGTGACCACACTATGGTTTGGTTCCTGCTGTATCTAGGGGGGTAGGAAAATTGCACTCGTACAGTAGTGGTTGATTTCAGGAGAGCAGATTTCATGAAGTATGGGTAAGATACTAAGGGAGAGGTTAGAAATGATTAAGCCGGATATGGATGCTGAAAGTTTGTGGGAGACCATTAAGCAAGGGGTGCAAGAGGCTACTAGGTCCTATACTAAAGTAAGACGTAAGCATTGTGGAACTAGCAGGCCATGTTGGTGGACCAGGGAGGTGCAGGAGGCAGTGAGGGATAAAAAGGCTGCCTACATACATTTCAAACGTACTGGGGGGATAAAGAGTGAGGAAAGTATGAATTATTGGCCAGGAAGGTCACCAGAGTGGTGAGGGGCGCCAAGGCAGGGATGGAGAAAAACCTGGCTAGGGATATCGGCGGGGAAGGGGGATTCTATAGATACATAAGAGAGAAGAGAAAAGTGAGGAAACAGATCAATAGGATTAAGATTGTGGGGAGGATGGGCTCAGGATGTGGGGGATCAGGCAGAGGTGCTAAATGAGTACTTTGCCTCAATCTTTGCAGAGGGTGATAAGGGATCCCTACAGCCTGATGGGAGAGTAGATGTGCCCGCAAAAGTGAGAGGTCAGTCTCTGTCTGAGACCAGAAGGTGGAAAGAGACTAGGGTACAGGCTGGCCCAGACCAAGATGGAGTAGGAAGGTTGCATGAGGGAGTGGATGGAGGGAGGAAATTACAGTGGATAGGGTGAGGGATGCCCTTAGGAAACTAAAAACCAATAAAGCGCGGGGGCCGGATGGATTACATCCAAGGGTTATGAAGGAATTGGTGGAGGTACTGGCAGCTCCACTGGCTGCACTCTTTAATACCTCTCTGCAGACAGGATGGGTGCCACAGGACTGGAGGGTGGCTTATGTAGTGCCTATATATAAAGGGGGGTCTCGGGAGGAGATGGGAAATTATTGGCCCGTCAGTCTGACATCTGTGGTAGGTAAAGTAATGGAGGGCTTATCAAGGAGAGACTTGGGAGGCAGTTGGAAAGGTTAGGACATCAGGATGATAAACAGTATGGCTTCATCCCAGGGAGATCTTGTCAGACCAGCCTTGTAGAGTTTTATGACTGGGTGACGGGGGGCCTTGGATAGACATAGGCCAGCAAGGTGTTTGATTCAGTGCCTCATAGTGGTTTGATGGCAAAAATGGGGGAGATGGGGGTGGAAGGACAGGAGCTCATTTGGGTTGAAAATTGGCTTTCCGGGCATTTACAGAGGGTAATGGTGGGTGGGATATTCTTCTCTCCCAGGAGGGTAATCAATGGGTCCCTCAGGGTTCAGTATTGGGGCCACTCTTGTTCAGTGCCTACGTCTTGGATATGGGGGGGGGGTCAAAAGTAGGTTCTCTCTTTGTGGATGATTCAAAACTGGGAGCAATGGTGGATTGTGTAGAAGCGAGGGAGACTGTCCAGGGGGAATTGGATACCCTGGAGGGGTGGTCAAGGAGGTGGGGACTGAAATGTAATGGCAGGAAATGTAAGGTACTTCATTTGGGGGTTAAAAACCTAGGTCATGTTTACACCGGGGTCACACTGCAAGCTACATTGGGAGAAAGGGAGTTAGCGGTGGTGGTAGATGTCACAATGAATAACTCTGAAAATTGTAGAACAGCAGCCAAAGCAAACAGGATACTGGGCTACATAGTCGGGGGTATTACGTCCAGAAGAGGGGAGGTGATCCACCCTCTGTGCTCCGTATAATGCCTGGTCAGGCTGCAGCTTGAGTACTGTGTACAGTTCTGGAGACCTCATCTGAAGAAGGATATAGTACTGCTGAAGAGGGTTCAGAGGAGAGCAACCAGGATGATTCAGGGCATGGAGGGGAGGCCTTATGAGGAGAGATTGGAAGAGCTTGGGCTTTACTCACTGGAGGAGGGATGGGGAGACATGATAGAGGTTTTCAAGTATGTAAAGGGAATAACCAGGAGTGGAACCAAGGAGCTGTTTAGGTTAAAGAAGGGGGGGGGGGACAACCAGGGGCCAATACTATAAATTGGAGGGGGGAAATTATGGGGGGGAGAGCGTAGGAAGCATTCTTTTACGAGAGGGTGGTGGAGCTGTGGAATGCACTGCCTGGGAGGCTGGTGGAAGAGGGTGCAGTGGATGGCTTCAAGAAAGGGTGGGATAGGTACAAGGGGAAATTGAAACAAATGAAGACCCTCTTGGGGCTGAGGGGGGGATGGTAAGGTGAGCAGCCATTAGGTTGCTGGCTTTCAAGCAGACAAGACAGACCATTTGGCCTTTTCTGCTGGCTTTTAGTATGTTAGTATGTTAATATGTATAAGACTAGCATGGGAATGTGCTCTATGCAACTCTATGGAGCAGCATTTTAAGTTATTTTTGCAATTTTAACCCGACTTTTAGTACAAATTGGAGCTAGTATTCAAGCAACAAGACTCTTGTTACTTGAATACTGGCTCCGATTTGTACTAAAAGTCGGGTTACAAATCATAAAAAAAACTTTTAAAATGATGCTGCATAGACTTGCATATGGAGCACATAAGAACATGATGGCAGGTGGGGGACCACATGATCCGTCTAGTCTGCCCGTTATTTGACTTACTACCCCCCCCCAAGTATATTCCCTTATTCCAGTATTCCGTTGTCTGTCCCAAGATATTGTGAATGTCCCTGCGCTAGTCCTATAATGCCATCCCAAAACAAGGAAGCGCAGGGACAGCGTCGGAGATCAGGAAGTGGAAGGGATCGAGCAGTTAGCCCCCTTGGGGGCAAAATACGATCTCTTCCCTTCCTTAGGGGAGTAAAGAGAAAATTTTACAAGTGCTACGGAGGAACCCTCATTCAGGTAAGGGAGCCTTCTGTTGAGTTGGCAGGGTAGAAAAAAATTGCGGGGAAAGGTACTCTGTAAAGAGCTCCTGATGCTGTTGAGACAGCTTTGAAAAAATACAGTATTCAGACATAAATGTAGCTTATATTTCATATTTCATTCTGTAATTCTCACTCTTATTTCCTTATTACTAAGGGTATTTGCTTGAAAACAGTATCTTTGCTCTGGGCCTTTCAGCTCTGCCTGTTTGCCTACACCTGACATCACAGTTCTGTTTATGACATCACAGTCTGTTGCTGTGGAGATACTTATGATGTCTTAAACGGTCGATTATGATGTCTGGTGTAGGGAAGTAGGCAAAGAAGAGAAAGTGTAGGGGACAGGGATCTTCTTGCCATACAGCTCTTTCAGTAATGAAGACAATGGGGAACTAATTACTGAAAATATAAAGCAATAAAGAATATGGGATGTTGTTAAATATAAATCTTACTTTTTTCAAAGTTTTCCAAATGCTGTCAGGGTTCTTTAAGGCAGCGACACCAGTGGGTTGACTTAAGGTAGTTTTTTTTTTTGTTTTTTTTTTTGTTTTTTTTAAACCATATGCTCGGTTTGTGAACTGTAACTGCTCCTCTTAGGTTTGAGCTGTAGCTGCCCAGAGTGTCATTCATTTACTGGCCTCCCTGTACTATATCAGTTGCTAATTGCCACCTGTTCCTCCACTCCTAATTCACCAGTTATGGCTGTGTCCAGATACTTCAGAGGCTCCTTGTCCCAGTGAGCGGTTGGAACGGAGTGCAGCAACAGTGTGCGCCACGAGTCTGCACGAGTCAGCATGATCAACAGACCATACTGCTGGATGTACTCAGTAGTCTTGTCAAGGACTGTTCTTTCAAAGACTTTTAATCGGGGAGCCAGAAGGGAAATATGGCTATAGTTGGTGGTAAGGTGTTTGGGACCAGACTAATGGATGGGAATGATTGTGGCCATCTTCCACGCTTTCTGGTAGGCCCCTGTGTAGAGGAGATAGCTGAATATTTTGAAGATAGGCTAGGTTAGAGCCTTGCTGGTTAGTTTTACTATGAGGTAGTTGAGCCTGTTGGGACTAAGCACAAGTTAGAGGTTGGAGAGGCTTAGGTATTTGGTCACCTGAACAACAGAGAGGTGTCTAAAATAGAGTTTGGGAGGCAGGGGCTGTAGGTCAAGGTGCCAGGCGATTTGCTGAGGAGTGGGAGAACCTGAGGGGCTCTTTCTGTGTTCATCAAGGTCCTCGAAGTAGTCATTGAAATGGGTGACTGTGGCCTGTGGGTCACATGTAACCTAGGAATGGCCTGGGATTGGTTGGACTTGGACCTATCCATAAGATTGTTGATGTTGGACCAGTTTTGCATTTTTTGGGAGGGGGTCCATGGTTGGAGGACATGCTGAGTTTTATGTGGTTGATTTTGGCTTCCAGTTGGAACAAAATGAAATATCAACCTTACCTACACTTTTTTTTTTTTGTTTTCACTCTTTTTAATTTAATTTAATTCCACGGGAGAGATGGCTTTCTGAATTTGCTTAGTCTGCTCCTTTGCTAATGCCATGCTGACTGTAATGGATCATCTGAACAACTTCTGGACTCCTGGGTAGTGCTTTTGGTTATCGGAAACTTGCTAGTACCTCCCCAAAACAGCCATGTTGTTTTTTTTTTTTTTTTTTTATACAAGTTTTTTCAGTTTTCATAGACAGAAGCACATGGTACAATATTCAGCCTAACCTTTGCCGCCTGGTTGCTAAGACATCGTCATCTACTGTGGTCAGGGTAAGAAAATGTAAACTACAGATGCAGTGAGGTACCCATGTTAATGGAACAAATTCACATTACGAATGCATCGTTCATAGCTGGAGAGAGACACCGTGGGGGAGGTGACTGTTAGAAAATACATGGTCCTGCCATCTGTATAGTGCACCAGTTAGAAATTGAAAGAGTAGTTAAAATTATAGAATGTTAGGATGGCAGAAATTAATTACTGTTGAAAGAAAAAGGTATGAGACCTTTTCTTTTTTTTTTTTTGGATAGCCAACTATTACTCACCTGAATCTACTCTGTAACCCAAGTCTTTTCTGTATGAAAATATGTATTGTTATCCCAGGTCGCCCCTGAAAAAGGGACCCTTGGCGCTCAGTAGGCCTACCCGGTCACCAAATTTTATAAATAAATAAAATAAATAAGTTTCTGCTGCCTTAAAGTAGCTGTTTTACAGATAGCACATTATTTATTTTCCTTGTGTGTTGGTTCTAAGACGTGGCATTCATCCAGGTATTAACCATAGACCAGTATGCTGATTAACCTCATTCTCTGCTGGTAGGAATCTAAACTTTGAAAAAGAAGCTGAAAATCAAACTAGAATTCCACACAAAGTACTAATAAATCAGTGATTAGGTATTAACGTTTTGGAAGACATGGGAGGATCAAGGATAATTTTTCATTACAAAATGTCAAGAAATGAAACGCAGCCATTTGGTTGTCAGATGTTATAGCCCAGTAAGGGACTGATCCAATTAGATTGGCTGGGATATTTACATTATCTGGGTTATGTTTTCTGTTCTTTAGAACTTGAGTGCTGCACCTTCTGTAAGTTGATCAGCTTCATCTCTTAAAATGGTTTAATGTAGCGGTATATAATAGTCGGTCTGTGTTCTTCTGGAGTAAAAAAAAAAAAAAAATTATATATAGGGCAACCCCAGGACTGATTATATTTTGGTAGTGCAGTATTTTGTAAAGTAGTTATTATATCCCTCTATCTTTTTTGTTCCTGTTTTCAGATGAGCAACAACAGTAACAAGAGAGCACCAACTACAGCAACACAGAGACTAAAACAGGACTACCTACGAATAAAGAAAGACCCAGTGCCTTATATCTGTGCTGAACCCCTCCCATCTAATATTCTTGAATGGTAAGGCAAATAAATGTATAGAACATTGAATTGCAAATGGCGCACTCTTGATTTATTTGAAACTTGGTAATCGGGGGGGGGGGGGGCACACTGAGCCAAGGCTTGTTTCTAGGTGCGACCCGGGGAAAAGGGATACAATAAATAATATATCAAATCATACGCAGTAGTAAAGAACATTCCACAAGAGTCTGATTGGCCACTAAGGCAATTAGTCATTCATCCTGTAGGAAAGGCAGCTAGAGTAACTTGCAGTGTTCCTTACAGGACTGATAGAACATGTAATGGATCTTCAAAAAAAGTAAGTAATAATACTATCATCCCCACTGTACATTATTACTTAAAAAGCAGCTGACAACATTTTTACTTTAGACTCACATCAGGAATTTATTTAACTCTACAAATTGATTAGCGTTTTGCTCATAAAAGTGCTAAATCTTTGTGAAAATGCATAGATCTTGCCTCACTGTGTTTAACAAACACAGCATTTCTAGAAAATCTGTATAAATACTTCCTGTACAGTTACGAACATACAAAATTTGCCAGCAGATAAAGGCCTAGAGGTCTATCAAGTCTGCTCGAATGTGCAGCTAGCACCCCTTATTCTGCAGCTGCCCCTCCCTTCCACCCTTCCCCTGCGTTAACCCTCCCCCTTGTCCTGTCCCATCCCCTTTTGAAGCAGTCCACTGTTCTACTGGATACCACTTCTGCAGGTAACGCATTCCACCCAGCCACCACCCTCTCTGTAAAAAAGTGTCTCCTCATCTCCCTCCTGAACCTTCCTCCCTCTAGTCTCATATCATGGCCCCTGGTGGCCCTCCCCTCCCTTACTTTGAACAGCCCCTCTGTACCCGTCTTGTTTATTCATTTCCTGTATTTAAAGGTTTCAGTCATGTCCCCCCTGTCCCTCCTCTCCTCCAGTGAGTACATGTTCAACTCCTTCAACCTCCTCTCGTATGATAAGTCCCCCAGCCCCTTGATAATCTTTGTCGCCCTGCGCTGCACCCCCTCCAGTAACTTAATGTCCCTCTTCAGATACGGGTGCCAGTACTGCACGCAGTACTCAGGTGCAGTCTAACTAATAACCTATACAATGGCAGAATCACCTCCCTCCCTGAGGATATACCCTTGCAATACAACCCAGCATTTTGTTGGCCTTTGCAGCTGCCTTCCTACATTGTGCTGAGTTGTTCATTGACCTGTAATAGAGCACCCCAGATCCTTCTCCTCCTCTGTCTGGGCTAGCTGCACTCCCCCCAGCTGGTAACTCCTCCTTGGGTTCTTCATCCCAAAATGCAGCACCTTGCACTTTTTGGCATTAAACCCCAGTTGCCAGGTGTCTGACCAGGTTTCAAGCTTTGCCAGATCATCTTGCAACCCCTGTCATCCCCCTAGGTCATCCACCACCGCACCTACCTTTGTATCATCAGCAAACAGACTGATCTTGCTCTTGATGTCCCATGATATGTCTACAATGAATATCCCAAACAACACTGGTCCCAACACCGAGCCCTGTGGAACACCGCGCGTCACTGCCCTTGGTGTGAGAGCTCCCCACCCACCACCATCCTCTGTTGCCTTCCCTGAAGCCCAGTTTCTATCCATCTCACCAGCTTTGCACCACCTGTGCTACTAACTTCCTTCCCAGCCTTCCATGCGGCACCGAGTGAATGCCTTACTGAAGTCCAGATACAGGACATCCACTGCATGGCCCCTGTCCAGTTGCCTAGTTACCCAGTCATAGAACTCCACCAGGTTGGTTTGGCAGGATCTGCCATGTATGAAGCCATGCTGTCTGCTGTCCTGTAGTCCTTTGGCCTCTAGGAGGCCACCAGCCTCTCCTTCAGGATAGTCTCTATTAGCTTACCCACGATGGATGTGAGGCTCACTGGTCTGTAGTTTCCGGTTCATCCTTGGGGCCACTCTTGTGGAGGGCACCATGAGCCATCCTCAGTCCTGAGTATTTTACACGAATGTGAGTGAGGCATTAAATAAGTCTACCAAAGGTCCTGCAGGACCTCTGCCAACTCCTTCAGTACCCTGGGTGGATGCCATCTGGGCCTGGCCTTGTCCACCCTCAGTGCCTTCAAACCCTCTCGAACTCTGCCCTCCATGATTTCCCCATCTGTCACCCCTTCCTCCCTGTTTCTGCCATTTCTCCCACCTTGGGTGTCACCCCCCTCTTCTCTTTAGTAAATACTGAGCAGAAGTACTCATTTTAGTGCTTCTCCTTATCGCTCCCTGCTTCCACCCAACCCCTCCTTCTAATCCTTACTATGTGGCCCTTACAGCTCCTTTTCTCCCTGATGTACTTAAAGAAGTCCTTCTTTCCCTTCTTGATGCCTTGTGCCAGCCTGAGTTCTGTAGATGCTTTGGCTCCCCTTACTGCCCTTGTCATCTCCTTTGATTCTGTCAAGTACTCCTCCCTGTCCTCCCCCCTCCCTGTTTTGTTGTACTTCCTAAAGGCAGCTGTTTTCCTCCTTACCTTTTCCATGACCTCCTTGCTCAACCAGCTTGGTTTCTTAGCCCTAGCCTTCTTGCTCTGGGCTTTGCAGCAGGTTTTTGTTGCCTCCACTATCATACTAACATACTAAAATGCCAGCAGAATAGGCCTAACGGTCTTTCGTGTCTGCTCGTTTGGTCAGCCCCCACCCTGGGTGCTGACCTTGCTGTCCCCCTCGCCTTCTCTGGCTTCTCCCTTCCCAGTTCCGGATATTCTTGCTGCATTGGATTTTGCTTCCAGAACCCTTCCCCTGTACCTGTCCCACCACCTCTTGAACCCCTCCACTGCTCTCTGCCTGCACCAGCCCCTAGGTAGTGCATTCCATGGCTCGACCACCCTCTCAGTGAAGTAGCACCTCCTCCTTTCTCCTGAATCTTCCCCTCCAGCTTCCACCCATGCCCTCTAGTGGCCCCTTCCTCCTTCCTTGAAGCACCCTGACTGTTCCTCCCCATTTACCCTCTTCATGTACCTGAAGACCTCTATCATGTCCCCCGTCCCTTCTCTCTTCCAATTGTACATATTTAGCTCTTGAGCCTCTCCTCATAGGTCCTGTCCCCCAAGCCCCAAATCATTTTGGTTGCCCTCCTCCGGACCCTCTCCAGGAGGTTAATGTCCCTCTTTAAGTGTGGCCTCCAAAACTGCACGCAGTACTCCAGGTGTATCCCCAGCTTTATGAGCTCCCACCTCTGGTTAGTGTCCATACTGGATTGAATTCTGGCCAGGTACCCTTTCACCACTTCCCCCATCCTCCCAAAGTCGGCCCTCCTGAAGTCCAGCACTCTTGTGCCAGATTCCACTCTTCCTTGCCCATATCCAATGTGAGCCATACTGAGTGGTGGTCACTCCTGGCAGCGGTTCCTCCACTGTAAGTTCTCTCATAAAGTCCCCATTTGCCAGCACAAGGTCAAGGGTATTCCCTAACCTGGTTGGTTCACTGACCATTGCAACAGGAAGCTGTCCTGGAGGCATCCAGCAGTACCTGCTCCCTTCTGTTCCTGGTTGTTGGGGTACCTCAGTCCACTCCTGGCATGTTGAAGTCCCCACAATCATCACACTACCCTTCTCGAGGTCCTCCTGATCTGTCCCGCTAGTTCCCTGTCTAACTCCTCCGTCTGAGATGGTGGCCTGTACACCACTCCCATTCTAAGAATCCTATTCTTGGAATCCTGGATTTGCATCCAAAGTGACTCCATACTACCCTCCTCCCCTTCCTCCCTTACACACTTCAGTCCTTCATTCACGTATAGTGCCATCCCCCCCTCCTTTCCCAATCACCCTGTCCCTACGAAATAACCTGTACCCTGGTACAGACAGGTCCCAGTCATTGTATTGGGTGGCCCATGTTTCTGTGATGGCTGCAATGTCCACCTCTCCCTCTACCATGAGAACTTGTAACTCTGCAGTTTTCCTCCCAAGGCTCCTAGCATTAAGGGTAACCACCTTCCACCCTTTTCCCCCCTCCCATCCTGCCCTCCTTTCCTAGCATCACCAATAGTACTTGCCATTTGTCCTTTGTCACTGTTGTGGGGGTAGCTCATATGGTTTCCCAGCCTGTGGTCTCTGCATATCTCTTCCCAGTTGCCACCCCCACTCCTAGTTTAAATTCCCAACTTCCTCTATGTACTCCTCCATCCTCTTTTCAACACTTTCTTTCCTCCTAACTCAAGTGTAGTCTGTCCTGTAGAGACTACTGTCCTCTCAGGTCCCTCCCACCCCCCAACAGCCCATACCCTTTAGCACAACACCAGGTTCTTGGCCATCTGTTAAATTCCTCTATTCTCAGCTTTCTTGTTGTGCTTGCCTTTGGCACCGGAAGTTTCTCTGAAAAAGTTACTGATCTTCCTGCCCCCTCACATAATTGTGCTAGTTCCTCAGACCTCCTCTGGACTATATCTACTGTTTTGTCAGCCAGGTCATTTGTCCCAAGATGTATAATTAAATGAGGCTTGTCCCTACCCCTTCTAGCATATTTCAGAACAGATTGTCCCACCCTTTCCGCTGTCATTCCTGGCATGGCCTCCACCCAAATGCGACTATGCCTCTCCCCCTTGCTACCCCACCTGACTCCTCTTAGTATTGAGTCCCCAGCACTAAGATTCCACCCCTCTTACTCCTGCTTGCTTCATTCCTCTCCTCTCTCATTTCCAGCTCCTCTTCTTCCTCCTGCACATTATTTCCCCCTTTTACCCTGTTGCAATTCTCCCAGCAGAATTTCCCCTGCTCCAGTTTGGTCCAGGCATTTATCAGTTACTCCTCTAATTTCATCATTTTCCTCCTCCACCTTCTTCCTCTCTAGCAGTGCAAAACTGTTTTCTGAAGACCCTTCACAAATGCCCGCTCCCTCTCTTCATAGTAACCTGTTCTCTCCTTTCCACTCCATGACTTTTGCCACTTCTTCGCCTCCCCTCACAAGTCCCTATCTCCTCCTTCCATTTGTCTTTTGTCTCCTGACCTGGTTTCTCCGGCAGTCTTTTTTCCTGGCTTGGGCCCCTTTGTCTCTGCTTCCTTTCTTCTGACCCTCTCCTCACCACTGTTGGCTTAAATCGCCCTCCCTCATCTCCCCTTCTTCCTCCCTCCAGCATTGGGCTAAACCCACCCCCAATCTGCCTTGCATGTCTTAGTTCCTCCTACAGACCTTTGATCTCCTTTCTAAGTTTCTCTATGTGGTTGCACACTAAACATCCTCCCACACTCCAGGCAATTTTTAGAAAGATTGGTGCACCGCAGTTGTTGCAGCCTACCACCCTACCCATCGCTGTCGTTGGCTACCAGTGACCCCCTACCCTTTCAGATGCAGGATACCAAACACTCCCCCAAGTCTCTCCTCTCCCCTCTATCAGTGCAAAACATTCTTTTCTTTATTTCCCTTACCCCCTTTGTTGTACACGTTTAGATAGATTGAGCAACTGCTTTTTATATTCCTATCCACACTCAAAAAGAGACTTTAAGTAGCTATTGCACAACCTTCTTCAAACTCCTACTCCTCCTTTCCCCAATGCAATAGCAATGTGAAGAAGTAACAATGAAAGCTCCTAGATTTGCAGTTACTTCCCTTCCACTGAGATAGCAGTCACCTCTTCACTTGCTGCTGTTCCTTTCCTGGATGTCTGCTTCTGCTATGACAGGTGCATATCCTTTGCCCGTTTGGGGAAACTATGTCAGAACCCCTGGTATAAAGGAAATCATGGACCAGAGGTGGGTGGGGTGAGGGGTTTGGAGGGGTGGGACCAGCCCAAGTCTTCCAGAAACAATCAGGTAGATGAGGCCTCTGGTCAGACCATTAGCACCCTTCCCCCACTCTGCACTAAAACTTTGCAGCTAGTGAAGCCAGCAACAATGAATCACAATTCTACTCAAAGCCCCCCAAATAGGTTTGCTACCCAAAGAAACAGGACTCCAATTCAAACAGCTTCACCAACAACACATCAAAATAGGCTTGGAATTAGAAGATATAGGTCTCCAATTCAAAGAAACAGATCCAGTTAAATCACACCAATTATATTTTAAAACAGAAGAAATAGGCCTCTGCAAATGCAGCATGCCACACAGTGAATCATCAAACAAATGAGCCCACTTATAGCTACCAAAACAGGTTTCAAAATTCCAACAGCCCCAAACAATACCCTGTTAGCCCCTTAGTAGTAAGAAAGGAAAAAAATAACCTTCTACCAAGTAGAATCCACAAGAAACAATGTAAAAACAAGAAGAAGCTACTGTACTGTAGATCTGATCCTGTCCCCCTTCTAGTTCCTTCTAAGAAGCCAAAGCACTGATACCACACCTGATTCAGCTCTGCCTCCCCAACTGAGTTAGTATAGTCCCAAGAAAAAAACTGCTAATCAGTTATTTTAAACCCTGCACATTATTTTATATTTCACGCCCACCCCCATTTTCATCCATATTTCTTTGTTGTTAGGGGTGTTTTCATAACATCAGACCTCTCTTCAGGGTTTGCTGTGGCTGATTGTCTACACCTGACATCACGGCTCTGTTTATGACATCACAGTCTGTTGTTCAGAGAGACAGTTATGATGTTGGGTGTAGACAAGCAGCCAGAGCTGATGAAATCTAGAAAGTGGTCTTGTTTTCATTGGTGATCCTCCATAATGAAGAAAAGGATGAAAGAAAATATATGAAACATAAAATTAAATACGGTAGTGTCTAAATACTAAATTTTTCAAAGTTTTGTCAACTGTCAGGGGCTCTTTAAAACTGTTTTCCAGTATCCACGAAAACATTTTAAAATAGAATGTACTGATACAGTTCGACTTATAAAGGCATGGCCAGGGGTTGGGTTAGTATCTTTTTAATCTCACCCTAGGGGTCATAAGGCACGAGGCACAGTTGAGGGCTTCATGTCCATATGGTTAGATTAACAAAGGTAAGCCAACGCTATGGAGTGCATTAATGATATTATTAAACTAAAAGTTTTAATTTTTTTACATTGTTTTTGCAGTTTTAAATCTTCTATCGGACACAAGGGTTTAGTCATTAACTGAACACATTTGGATTGATGTTAGCCAATCAGAATGCACCCTTTACAGCTTACAACCAGAGACAGCAGAGACATCTTCTAGATAATACAAGGATCAAAATAAGACAATTCTGTATGCCTGCAGTATGGTAGGATAGCTACCTATATACCATCTGGGGGAAACATAGAATTTGACAGCAGATAAGGACCACGAGGCCCAACTAGTCTTCCAATTTTTCCCTACCTACAATATAACCGCAGTCCGCAGACCCTACTTGATCCCTGTCTCTTTCTCCCTTCCTTCCTTTGCCTTATACCTATCCATGCATTCTTGAACCCCACCACTGTTTTCACCCCCCACCACCTCCACTGGAAGGCTGTTCCAGGAATCTACCACTCTTCTATGAAACAGTACTTCTAGGGACATGGATATGTTGTTCATCCACACTGTCTGGCAGGTTCCTTGCCGCTTTAAATCTTGCCGGAAGGTCTTCAAGCTGGCTCCTCCCACCCACCCGGGTGGTAAAACTCTCGGCTCCGCCCCATGACGCCAGATCTTCCTTACTGCTTGGAAGCTCAGGTTCCCCTCTTAACGCTCTGCGTGATAGACTGGATCTAATTCTTGGTTTGCGAAGCAGCGTTTTAAAATTTTCAAGACTTCGGTCTTCCTTTTCCCTCACAGCTGTGATGGACAAATCGACTCCCGATTTTCGGCGGTGCCCTTGTGGGCAGAAGATGTCCAGGACGGATCCGCACTCCACATGCGTCTACTGCCTCGGCCTAGAACACGACCCGCAGGCCTGCGAGTCTTGCTGTTCGTTCTCGGCCAGCGTCTTGGAGGACCGAGCTGCCCGGTTGAAGCTTGGGTGCCCGAGCGCTACCCGCGGTAAAGTCGAAAGGGCCAGTTGGTGATTACCGTGGTGGCTGGCTCGGCTGAGCAGCTCGAGCAGATGATCACTCTCGAGGAGGAGGCGGCCCAGGCCGCATCTTCCTCCTCCTCGGTCGCGGCATTTATCCTGCTCTCTTTGGGTACCTCGTATTCTGCTTCATTCAGGGAGCTTTGCCATTCCCTTTCCACGAAGGGAGAGGGGCCATCGGGACATTCCTCTCAGTCCAAAAAGAAGGATCCCAGGGGTAAGTCCCATTGTTGGTGTTCGTGGCAGCGGGAGAGGTCCCCTTCCCCGGACAGCCGACTGTCGACTTCGGTCGAGGTTGCGGCTAAGGCTGCTGGCTTCATGGGCGTCCCGTCAGGTCAGCTGGCGAGACTCCCGTCGGCCAGTCCGAGATTTTCTCCGACCCGTCGGACGGTTTGTCGACTGGTAGAGATTGACAACCCTTCGCCAGTTCCCTGGTAGAAACCGGTTAGCCTGCGCCATTGGTGCAGCAGTCCCCAGTTAAGACGTCCGAGCCGAGGGAGGAGCGGGTGTCCCCTGCTCTCTCCCAGGCCCGCCCTCAGTCCAGCTGATCCCACCGACATCGGCGGTCTGGCACCGAGTGGCGCCGATGCTGCTGCTCTCGTCTTCCTCCTCGGATTAGGGAGGCCCAAGTGCGTCAATGCTACGAGGAGCTGAAGTGGCAGCAGTTACTTTTGTCCGGGACTAAGTCGACACAGACGCCTTCCCCGGCCATCAAGTGGCTGTCACCCAAACGGCCGAAACAGCCTCTCGCTGCAGTCGAGATGCCCAAGCCTGGGCCGGTTGTTCGGCTGAAACCTGCTGCCCCACCAATTGTGGTGGAACCTCCGCCTCCACAACTGAAATCGGGGGCACCGACCAAGGACTCTTGGTTGGCTTAAGGCCTGCCCCACTGGTTGTCGGTCACCCTCACTCCCGACCGTCCTCGGCAGGTGGAGGGTGGCTCAGGCCCTAGGCAGCTCTTCGCGGACTCTTCAGAGTCCGACGACGACTCCCCTGTTCTCCAGGCAGGTTGACCAGGAGTCCTCCGGGGGCCAGTCACTGGACGAAAGCCCATCTTCCTTTATGGGTCTGCTTCGGCTCATCTCGGAGTCCACCGGGATGCAGCTCGAGCCCATTTCCAAACGGGCCAAGTATCCCCTGACGGAGATACTGGACCGAGGGGAATCACCCACGGAGACCTTTCCTGTGGCTGAGGCCATTGTCAGACCAGCCTTGGAGCTTTGGCAGCGGTCTGCTTCCTGTCCTGCGCCCTCGGCCAGGATGGCCAGGAAGTATGCGGTCCCTACCGGCTCTCTGCCCAGGTTTTCGGAGCACCCCTCTGCCGAGGGGTTGGTCACCGACGGCGTTTTCCGGTGTTCCGGGAATGCCAGGGACGTGGACAAGCCCCCCGACAAGGAGTCCAAAAAGCTGGACTACGCCGGGCGCAAGGTGTACGCTGCGTCCTCGCTTGGCCTCCGCCAGGCCAGCTCGGCCGTGCTGATGGCACACTTCTCCCACGCCCTCATGGGCTCCCTGGATGAGGTGATCCCTCATCTCCCGGCCGACCTCCAGACCACGGTCTGGCAGGTCCGGGACCAGGGTAGGGCAGAGGCGAAGCAGCAGCTCCAAACAGCCCTGGACATAGGGGACTCCTGTGCCAGATCGGTTGCGGCTGCAGTGGCCATGCATCGCAGAGCATGGCTGAGGATATATCCACCTTTACGGCGGATACCCAGCACAAGTTGGCAGATGTCCCCTTCTTGGGGACCGACCTCTTCAGCCCTGGAGTGGAAGGTCACCTCCAGTGGATCGAAAAGTCAATTGCCACCCTGGACTCGGTCACCTTCGCCCAGAAGGACAAAGGCCGCCGTCAGCAGCAGCACAAGTCCTTTCGTCCTTCTGTGCCTGCAGCACTTCTGGCCCAACAGCACCAGCATCAGGGCCAGCAGGCTCGCGCTTGGCATCCCAAACCCAAGCCCGCGGCTTCCTCCAACAGGAAGCAGGGAGGTAAAGACCCAGGAGGTCCCTCCTCCAAGCCTGCCCAGTTACGGGTTGAGGGGTGTCTCCCCCAGCCTCGTCACTCCCCCCTGGGTTCCCCCCCGTGGGGGGATGTCTCCACTACTTCCTTTCCGCCTGGTCCACTATCGCCACGGACCGCTGGGTGTTGGAGGTGGTAGGAAAGGGCCTGCCTCTGGAGTTTGAGCAGGACCCACCCTTTCGAGCCGTCGCCCCGCGTGGGGCTACGTGGTCCGCAGCCTCGCTGTCGGCCCACCGAGCCAATAGTGCCCTGCTCCTCGAAAAAGAGGTGATCAGGAAGGTGGTGGATCCTCCTCCAGACCCAGGGTTTGTGTCCAGGTATTTCCTGGTCCCAAAACGGACAGGGGGCTGGCACCCCATTCTCGACCTGCACGACCTGAACAGGTTCCTAAGGTCTCGGACCTTCCGGATGATCACTGTGGCTCGGATAATACCATCCTTGGAACAAGGCATGTGGTTCTGTTCCCTGGACCTCCAGGACACGTTCTTTCACTTCCCAATCCGTCCGTCTCATCAGAGATTCCTTCGCTTCAGAGCAGAGGGATCCCTTTACGAGTTCTGAGCCATGCCCTTCGGCCTCTCCCTAGCTCCCAGGGTCTTCACCAAATGCATGGCAGTGGTGACAGCATTCCTGCGGCGCCGAAGGGTCCGGGTGTACCCCAACCTGGACGACTGGCTGATTGCAGCCCCCTCCAGAGCAGAGGTGGAGCGGTCCAGAGATCTGGCCCTCCAGGTTTGCTCTCAGATTGGCCTCCTCATCAACGAGGCCAAGTCGGAACTCGTGCCAAAGCAGGTGATACATTTCATTGGGGCAGAGCTCAACTCTCTTCGAGCCAGAGCACGGCTCCCAGAGGACAGGGCCGAGGTTCTTTCCTCCTTTGCCCAGTCATTTCTGGTTGGGCAATCGCGCCCTGCCCGGGACTTCCTGCGCCTCCTGGGCCTCATGGTGGCCTGCACCAGCGTGGTCCGTTGGGCCCACTGGTACATGCCTCCCCTTCAATGGGGACTGGCCAGCCAGTGGTCACAGCGCTTCGATCCGTTGGATCAGCTATTGATAGTGACCCAGGGGATGTGGAACGCTCTCCAGTGGTGGACCGTTCCGGCACATCTGCAGGAGGGCATCCCGTTTGTCCTCCCTGAGCCGACTGTCTCTCTATCGACCGATGCCTCTCTGATAGGTTGGGGTTCCCATCTGGGGGAGCACAGTGCGCACGGCCTCTGGTCCCCTCGGGAGTCCCGATGCCACATCAACCTGCTGGAGCTTCGAGCGGTTCGTCTAGCCTTCACCGCCTTCGCTCCGTTCCTACTGGGTCAAGTGGTTCAGGTCCAGATGGACAATACCACAACCATGTACCATCTAAACCGCCAGGGCGGGACACGTTCCATTCCTCTGTGCAGGGAAGCTCTCCGCATTTGGTCACTCGTGTGCAGCCTGGAGGCATATCTCCTTGCCATTCACATGGCAGGAGCCTCCAACACCCTGGCCGATGCCCTAAGCCGGATAGGAGCTGCGTCTCACGAGTGGTCTCTCCTGCCGGAGGTAGTACAAAATCTCTTCTCCCACTGGGGCATGCCTCAGGCAGACCTGTTTGCCTCCAGGGAGAATGCAAAGCTGAGACTGTTTCATGCCCGGCCCCCTCAGCAGGGCTCGCTGCAGGGGGATGCCTTCTCAAGGCCGTGGACCCCGGGCCTCTTCTACGCCTTTCCCCCATTTCCCTTGATCCACAAGGTGCTTCTCAAGGCGAGGAGGGACAAGGTGCAGGTGATTCTGATAGCCCCAGACTGGCCCCGTCAGTTCTGGTATCCGGATCTCCTCAGTCTCAGCTCCAGGCTCCCGAGGTGGTTTCCAGCCCTCCCGGACCTGATCTCAGTCAATCAGGGGAAGGTATTCCATCCGGACTTTCAATCCCTGCACCTGACGGCCTGGTTCCTGAGTGGCTAGAGTTCCGGGCCTTGGGTCTTTCCGACGAGGTCCTCAACGTCGTTGAGGCATCCCGTAAGGAGTCTACCAGAAAATGCTATTTCTTCAAATGGAAGAGATTTTCCATTTGGTGTCAGGGCAAGGGCCTGGACCCTTCCTCCTGTTCCTTGGCAAGCATTTGGACTACCTGTGGTCCCTTTCTCAGCAAGGGCTTCAGTCGACGACCCTTGAGGTGCACCTGGCAGCCATCTCTGCTTACTGGGCGCGGGCCGGAAAGCAGTCGGTGGCGCAGGAGAAGGTGGTCGGGTGCTTTTTCTAAGGCCTTGATCACATATCCCCTCCGGTGCGAGAACCTCCACCTCCGTGGGATCTACTGCTGGTATTGACTAAGCTCATGGGCAGGCCATTCGAACCAATGCACAGGTGCGATATCTCCCACCTGTCGTGGAAGACCGCCTTCTTGGTGGCTATCACGTCAGTCAGAAGGATGGGAGAGCTCCAGGCGCTTTCCATCGAGTCTCCTTATCTGGTCTTCCACAGGGACAAGGTTGTCCTGCGCCCCCAACCGAAATTCCTTCCGAAGGTGGTGTCGGAGTTTCACCTTAACCAGGTGTTGACTCTGCCGGTGTTCTACCCCAATCACACCTCTGAGGCCGAATATAGGCTCCATGCTGGACCCTAGAAGGCGCGCTTATTAGAAGGAGTGGACAGCTGAAGTTCGGGGAGGTTCGCCATCTGTTTGTCACCTACGCTGAAGCCGCCTGGCAGACCTGCAGCCAAGCGGACGATGAGGCAGGTGGGTCACCTCCTGCATAGATCTCTGCTATAGGTTGGCGGGCATGGAGCCTCCCAGAGGATAAGAGCTCATTCTACCGCCATACCGCTGCATCGTAGCTGCTTCCAGGGATGTCCCTATCCAGAAATCTGCAGGGCTGCTACCTGAAGTCAGCACATACCTTCATCACCCACTACCACATCGAGCCTTAGTCACGCGGGATGCTGGTTTGGGGCCTCTGTTCTCAGTCTTTATTTCCCAAGTGAGTATCGGGGTGTCTTGCCTCCCTCCTCCCGGAGAACTGCTAGGAGTCTGCCAGACAGTGTGGATGAACAACATATCCATGTCCTAGAAATACAGGTTACTCACCTGTAACAGAAGTTCTAGGAATGGTATATGTTGTTCATCCTATATTCCGACCTCACGACACGGCCTTTCCTGGCTTCAGCGGGCTAGATCTGGTGTCATGGGGCGGGCCGAGTTTTCACCTGGGTGGGTGGGAGGAGCCAGCTTGAAGACCTTCCGACAAGATTTAAAGCGGCAAGGAACCTTCCAGACAGTGTGGATGAACAACATATACCATTCCTAGAACTCCTGTTACAGGTGAGTAACCTGTATTTCCTCACAGCAATCCTGAGTCTACCCCATCCAGCTTCATAACATGTCCCCTTGTCCTGTAACCTTATTTACCCTCCCATGAGGTATTTAAAGGTCTTTGTCTTATCCCCCCTCTCCCTTCTCTCTCTCCCACAGTGTGCATATTGAGGTCATTTAGTCTGTTCTCATAAGGCTTTTGATGCAGGCCCTGCACCATTTTAGTTCCTCTTCTATAGACCACCTCCATCCTGTGTCCTTATGGAGATGTGGTCTCCAGAGCTGGGCACAGTACTCTAGGGTAAGGTCTTACCAGCGGTCCATGCAGAGGCAATACCACACCCCTCTTTCTGCTGGTGATGCCTCTCCCTTTGCACCCCAGCATCCCACTGTCCCGCCCAACCATTTTTCACACTGTATGGCCATCTTTAGGTCATCAGGTATGATTACTCCCAGGTTTCTTTCTTGTTTGGTGGTTGTCAGTATCACTCCACACATTTTGTACTCCTCCCCTGAGTTTCAGTGCCCTAAGTGCTTTATTTTGCACTTTTTTGCATTGAAACCCAGCTGCCATATCGTTGACCACTCCTCAGGTTTCTGAGGTCACCATGCATCCTTAACACTCGTGAGTGTTCATCCTTGTTGCAGAGTTTGGTGTCATCTACAAGAAGGCAGCCCTTCCCTTCCAATTCCTCAGCAGTGCCCCTTACAAAGACATTAGAGGACTGGTCCCAACACTGATCCCTGAGGCACCCTGCTGGTCACCCTTCCTTTCTTGGAGTGAACTTCATTTACCACCACCCTCTGTCGCCTGTCCCCTAACCAATTTCTTACCCAATTTTCCATCATTGGACCCACTCAAATAAATACCCAGCTTTCTTTACTGGTCTCCCATGTGGAACGGCATTGAAAGCCTTACTAAAATCAGGTAGGCCACGTCCTCTGATCAACCGTGATCTTTTTTGTTGGTCACCCAGTCAAAGAAATATCAGATTCGTTTGCTAATCCATGCAACCCGAAGTCTTGTAGCCAATTAGATTCAAAATATTCCACAGTCCTTTCCTTCAGCAGTGATTCCATTAACTTTCCTAATCCTCCTCTGCACAACTCCTCCTTCTCTTTTTAACCTTATAATCCCTCCCCTGGTTGTTGTTTTTCCACTTACATACCTAAAAAATGTCTTCCCGTTTTGTTACTGCCTGGGCTGTTCTCTCTTCAGTTTGCACCTTTGTGCTTCTTACTGCTTTCCTCTGGAAAAGACCCTGTACAATAATAAATACTGTAGAACCCCTTATTTTTGCGTGCATTTTATTTTCGCTATATTCACTATTTGTTAGAGCACTAAAATAATGAACAAACAAACTTACATACTGATAGCAGTACTTGCATACTGTACTGTATAAGCAGTACATGCCGAAACAAGTAGTGCTGTGTATCAAAAGGGTTTTAATGACAATTGATTAGAATAGCAATCGTAAATTTAAAAGCAGACATACACTTTAAAAATCGGGTACCTCACAAAAACAGTGCAAGTAGTAGGGAACGGCATGTAGCAAAACACAGTACTGCTTGATTTTAAGAATCAGTCCCCGTTAAGGCAGTTGAAATGAGCACCAGCAAATACCTGCAGATTCAAGCATGAATCAGATGAGTCTCTTTGCTTCAGATGTTCAATGCTTCTTGTGAGCCATTCTGCATGTTTTTCTTTTACGATCATCATTTTCAGGTCAGCCATCACCTTGGAAGCTGTGTTGCCTCTGGATAACTGGTCAGATATTGGTCCTGCATGCTACTGAGTGGATTCGTTTTTTAAGGTGCCCTTCAGTAGTTTATTCACACTGATATCTAGTGGTTGCAATAAGTCCGTGCAGGAGGGGGCACATAAATGGGAATAATATTGCACAATTCAAACTTGTTTAGTATTATGCTTCTGTTGAATGTGCACTGAAAAGGTCTAAAATCAACATTGCTTTTTGCTCTGACGGCAGCTCACTGTTTTTCTTAAAGTCAAAATAAGGTACCAGCACAGAATCTATGAATTCAGTCATTTTGCACTCATTTGCCCAGTGAATTTCTGATTGGGTGATATGCCAGCCCTGTGGAAGAGCATAGTAAGGGTATGACATTGGCTGCTTTTTACTTTGTGTATGACCTGCGGTGGTGAGAGGTCACGGGCAAGTGTGCATGTTAGTACAAGTGAGATTTGGCATTTATCGCCCAGCCCAGTGACCTCTACCTGCTTAGCCCCTGTGCTTTCCATGGTCCACTCAGAACATGGAATCAAACTAATGCCTGTTTTGTCCATGTTCAAATAAGGTGTTCTGGGATCAGTTCCTGTCTGGTTGCTGAGGCAATTCTTGAAAGAAACCTTTCTTTCAGGATTGAGAAGTCTGTTGGAGTTTTCCTCCCAGCTTTGGGTCCCTTCCTTTTTGAGAACCCCATCCAATGCAAAAACTTCCAAGCCCACTGTCGTGATACGGCTGTTGTACCACCAAACTCCTGCAGGAGATGAGGGGTGTGGGTTTCACCAGCCTGACCACCACCGCATGAACCACTCTGGGTCCCTCTTCTCGCAAGTTGCGAATGATCTTTAACTCTGACTCCACATCTTCAAGCGGCAACACTGAGCATCCCCTAGCTTTTTTGGTCAACCCATGTGGGAGCATTTCAGGGCCAGGGCAAGACTGCAAAGGTAGTCGAGGTTGAATTTTCTTATTGTGGTTTTGTTTATAGTACTGTTGTATTTAGCAGAGTACATCCACACAGAGTTCATCACGCCGAACTCGGAAGCGTACTTATCCTGTTCAGAATGAAATTCTGCAGAATACTGTGTGTAGCTTGTTCTACACTTTTTCTTTGGTGGTGGTGTTGAGCGGAGTTCAGTGACAACTGCCACTGCTGCTTCTGTTGTAATCCCAGCTAAACGGCACAAATCTTTGGGCTCACCCATGTCCACATCCATAGCAGAAGCATTTCGTTTAACAGACTTGCTTTGTGTAACCCATTTGAACAAAGACATGATTGTGAACTGAAACTGGTGATACTCCCAGCCTGTTACAAGCTGCATTTACATACTTTGTTAATCAGTTGAACTGCTCCCTCTCCTCGCAAGCTGCAAATGATCTCACGGTGGAATGCCGGTGATTGTAGACTGCTTGATTAAGGTAAATTACCTGACAGAACTTGGAGAATCACAGGGCGATTGTCAGTTTGTTCAACTGACAGTGAGCACACAGCCCAAACTGACAAACGCCCTGTTAATGATAACTAGGTGGATGAGGATGGAGATTGAGTATGTGGAGAACGTGTGAAAAGCAACACACTGATATTAGCCATGATCAGAGAGTGAAATCAGAGTAACGTGAAGTGTTTTCTTTTCGACGGAATGCAAAATATTAGAGCGCAAATAAGGTGTTCTACAGTAATACAACACATGACCTACCTTTTTCCCAGAATCCCTGTCTCATCACTGAATCCACCCTCGTGTATCACCCAGTATGATAGCCTTAATATCACTGAAGAAAGTCCCAGATCAGTGTTCATTAAATATACTGTCCATCTGAGCAACCCCCTTTTCTTACTGATTCCTGAGAACATATATCCAGTACGCATTCACACTGGCTGCCCACTCAGTGATCGGGGGGGGGGGGTCTGGAGATAGCCATCACCTAGTAACATATTTCTTGCAGCTGCCAGCAGAATCTCCAATAAATACTGAGAGGGTCCCAAAAGCTGTGTTATTTCAAACCATTGTTTTATAATGTTAATCTATGTGTCTCCCTTCTCGGGAGGGTGGGGGATAGACGTGATGGACCTAGAGTCCCTTCTGACCTTACAAGACTATATTGTTAATTTATTTACTTATTTGAGTTGTGGGGACTGGGTAAGTCCACTGAGACAGTTACAGTCCCTTTTTCAGGGTCGACCCAGGTTGCAAAAAGCAGTTGAGGCACAGTGCAATACAACAGAGAAACCAATATAAAAATTTACAATATAACAAGAGAAGGTGTCGAAGTATTATTCAACAATATGGTAGAACTTGGAAAAGGTATATACAGTTCAATGTCATCATAAGTAGGGGTGTAAGTTTGTCATGGCAGTCATACACGTCATTGATTCCATGACGTTTGATCTTTATTCGGGACTTCCATGACTCTCACTAGTGTCATCAGAATGTAGCAATGATGACAGTGCCACAGCATTTACTACTGTTTACTAATGATTTCATGAACAAACAATGAGTCATTAAAACCTCATCCATGACAAACTTACATCCCTAATCATAAGTTGCAAGGCACAAAACAAATTGAGGCTACAAACTGGGACCTAAGGCTACATGATTGGGGGGGGGGGAGAGAAGAGAAGACAGGAGAAGGGCAGATTTAGGAAAAGGAGAGGTATCAGCAGAAGTAGAAGCATGATACAGAGGCAGAGAGAGAGACACATAGAGGCACTTGGGAAGAGAGGAGCAAGACAGAACAGGAGGAGGATATCCCCCAGACTTCATCTGCACCTCCTTCTTTTCACTCCTGAAATTATAGTTGTCTGTGATATCACAGTCTGTAGCTATGAATTGGGACGCAGCAAATGGAGAAATAGGACTTCAGCAGAGGGGGGGAGCAGGAGGAGCAGATGAAGTTGGGGAACAAAGACCCTCTGTTCATGCAGATGTCCTCAGTAATAAAGGGTGAGGGAAGATGAAGAAAATTAATGAAATATAACTGTCTGAATCTTCTGCAAAAATATTAATCTAAGGTCAGAAGAGACACCGTCCATCAAGCCCTCCCCCACTCCACAAACAGGGACCAACAAGTATGCTGTGAAATCTTGTACTAATTTATAGAGATTTCACATCCATTCTTCTACCCAGGGTACCCTGTGATTCTCTAGGTAAGCAGACATGTGTCCAGGCTTACCTTGTATCCACCATCTCCACTGGTAGACTGTTCCTTCGGCTCACTAGCCTTGTCGTGCTTGAGTGTCAGTTTGTGTAACACTGGGATTGGTAATCCCTAAAGAGCAGGTTCGTTCTTATTAAATTCTCCCTCCCAAACATATACGGCAGCCTACCTGTCCCCAAATGGATTGATACATAAAATTTAATTTTTTGCTTGCTGTATTCAAAGAAAAAACACTCGTACAAATGCACTGTGGAGCCTGCAGCCAAAATGGCCCTACTTTTGTAGTCTGAGACATGCCCCCACGCTAGCACGTTTCATGATGTCGGTAAAGGAAGAGCGCAAGGGCATGCTTCATGGACTATAAACTTGCTTCTTTGCATTACAAAAAAAAAAAAAGCCCCATAATGTTTTAACATAATTTCAATTCTGCCGTCACCAAACAGAGTATTAGAATGTTCTGCATGACTAGTAGTAATGTTTGCACTAATTTGTTTTCTTGTCAATAATAAACACCAGATAAAGAAAACTGTCTGTATGATTTATTTCAGTACTGTTGAGGACAGGTTTAGAATGGGTTTATTTAACAGATCCCACCCTCTACTTAGAATTTAGGTAGTCCCACTCCTCAGAGTAGCTTGTAAGACCGCTTTTTAGACACTTTAATAGAATAGATCCCTGTATTTAGATTTTAGGTAGTCCACAGAGTAGCTTGTAAGAAAGCTTTTAATAGGCTTAATTTAACTTACTTAATTTACGGGCTGGCAGTATAGCCTAGAGGTTAGAGGAACGAGCTTGGTACATCCAGCAGGCCAGACCTGACTTTGAGTCTCGCAGCCTCCACTTGTATACTGTGTGCTACTCTGAGCAAGTCACTTAACCGCCCAGTGCTCCCAGGTCGCCCCTGAAAACAGGAACTTGTGCCTAGTGGACCTTACCTGGTTACCAAAGACTAAATTAAATTAACAGATCCCTCTGTATTTAGATTTTAGCTAGAGGCAAAAAAGTTTTTTTTTTTCAGACAGATTCCCTTTTTAAATTCAGTCCCAAACAACTTCTATACTGCTGCAGACCTCAGTCTCTGAGATTGGCAGCACCCCTTTCAACCTTTATTTATAGGTACTTATTTATAAGACAAAAGCAGTACCTGCCTGGCTTCCTTAGCTTCCTTCAACAACACATACACACAGAGCTTTTTATTGCTAGACAGGAGACATTCTTTGAAATTCAAATCGGTTCCCAGACCCAGTAAACAGGTAACTGAAATGAATAAATAAAATAAAAAAGACTAGTGCTGTAGCTTGAAAAGTGAATGGGAGTGGCCCCTGCCCTGAGACACTCTACTGCAGTCTAGCTGCTGCTTTTCAGTACTGACTGCCTGTTGCAGTACAATCCAGACCGCAACCTGTAATAAATTCTTAGGCGGCAGCACTTTGAATAAACTAATTACCTGGTAAAGAGCTTCCGTTCACAAAATGTCACTGTCTGCAGTCCTTCTCCCCCCCAAGTCCCTCACCCTACTCTCCTGCTAGTTATTACCCCCCACCAAAAGAACTTTATGAAAACTGAGTTGGTGTGTGTATTAGTCTTACTTTTTTTTTTTTTCCTCAACGTTTAACTGTTGTTCTTGAATCCTAACTATGCTGGCTGGGAGATTCTTTCCTAGTTCCCTCCCTTCGCAGTCTCACCCTCCTCTCCTAAGTACCTCAACCCTCACTCCTAGGCTCGTTCTCATTGGATTAGTACTAGCTCTGACAGCGTTTGTTCTTCTTCTTTTTTTTTTCTGTGGCTCAGAAATTTTAAAATGTTACCGTGGCTTAGGAGTTTGATTGCGATTGGCGATCCCTATTGCTCTGGGCACTCTCGCGCCGTGAAAGTGCAGCACGACCAACAGTTCAACTTAACTCTATGGGATCGAATACCACGCTTTTGCAGGGTCCTGGTGTGATGCGAAAGGAATGAGGCTGGCAAACTGTACAAATAGTCATCGATTGGTGTCTGAGCTTCCAACCCACCTCCATCGATGACAGACGGACCCCTTCTAAATTCTGGTTGGCTGCTGGGTGTGCTGAAGAAACGAAGGGTACTTCAGCCTACTCCTCTCCTCTGGGAACCAGTCAATGGACACTGGGACATGCAGTTCAGTGCACCTTACGATCGTGTCCTGATGTCAGCTCTGCGCTCTCGACGTCGCGATTCCTGAAGGAAAAAAACAACATCCCAAACCAAAGGAAAAGCATAGCGGGGAAAAAAAAAAACAATGGCACTCTGCAGGAATACCTTAGGTGCCCCACTGGGCAGGCACTAAACAGTAGTAGGTGTCCTGAGACAAAAGTGCCTGCCCTGGGGCACCTAAACTATAGGAATTTCGCACCCTAGTGACTGGATTGCTCAAGTCATGTCAATTTCTTTTCAAACCCTTCGATTTGTATTGCGAACCTCACCCTTGCTCCTGGCCACTTGAACATGAGGTCCACTACAGATCCAGCCATTTCATACTCTGATGTTGGGGGTGTGAGGGGTGTGTGAGTGAAGATCCCTGCTACTACAGGTGGTGTCATGGTGGTGACCAGGCACAAGGCAGGGCCTGCTTGTAACAGGTGCTGGAGGCATCTCCAAAATTATAGCAAGGTAGACAGGAATTTACTGAAGGAAGAGGGGAAATGCTGGTCCTGTGCACAAGATGATGGCTGTAACACACACACACACACACACACACACACCCCTCTCTAGAAGGGATTCCCAAGAGCCTGCCAAGTGCCTTTTTTTTTTTTTTTGTGCTGTGCCCCAGCCCCCACTCCCGGACCCTTGCTCAGCCTCCCAGGACTTACTCCCTGTGACAATCCTCCCGGGCGTGCCCCACAAGTCGGGGCCATTGAGCGGGCGCTCCCTCAGCAAACAACTCAGTCTGGTTCTCGGTGGACCCTCATAACCAGTATGCCTCCCTGGCTTGCCCACCAGGGCGGGGCCACGGGGTCAGGCAAGTCTCGACAGAACACTAAACTAGATCACCAGTGTGCTGCGGACATCATGGACGGGGCTGGCAGTTTTTGATGCTTAATTCCTGTGGGAGACGTGGCGTGCAGTTACATAACCGGGCAAGGCACCAACATGAAGCACACCTCCCCACTACCAGGCTCCGGCAGCTGCTCCCCCTGGCCTCTGCCAGAGGTCAGTCACGTGCCGGATGCCACCCCCCCCCCTTGGTGGAGGAGAGCAGTCCATCGTACGCTCAGTCCTCCTACCCCAGGTCTGCCCTGTGACTCCCCGGATCCGTTCCTGAACCCGAGGCATCAGTGTTTCTTGCTGAAGCCCTTCCACTGCACTGGCAGGCCAGCTGCCAAGTGTCTTGATCACACAGGGGCATAAGTGTGCCCAAAGGAGTGGTGAGGTACCAGCAGGGGTCTGCATAATCTTTTGCAACCATTCACCAGCCAGGCTTGTAACTGGGAATATCATTTGGCCTCACAGTTCCGCTGGCTCAGCTAGTGTACTTAAATCTACCAGTATTTGGTTACTGGGCGGGTGCCAGTTTTGATTCTGGTACCAAAGGCAATGGTGAGAGAAAACAAAGATACCTTTATAGAACTTAGATAGTATTTTATGTCAGCTTTTGATTTTCTTAATCTGGTTATAAATGGGGAGGTGGGGATAAGATTTCCAGTTTTTACTTTAATTTTATTTTTGTTGTTGCTGTTTAGGCACTACGTTGTACGAGGCCCTGAGAAGACTCCTTATGAAGGTAACAGTCCTCTTGTAATAATGGCTATTGACTTGCATGTGGTGGCGGATGCTCTTTTTATCTTACTTATTACCTTGCACAAGATGGTTTAAAGAGCACCTGGCATCTCCAAAGACACCTGGAATAAAATGTAATATTTAGACACATTTTAGTCTATATTTAATCTACTTTTAGTATTTAACACCCCATTTTTATACTAAGTGCATTAACATGAAAGCCAGTCACTGTTTTCTAGGTTTCATCTGCTTGTTACTTGTCTGCACCTGACAACAGTTGTGTCGGAAAGGAAATTATTTTGGTGTTACAGGTAGAGGATTAGGGTGTCTGATATAGACATGCAGCCAGAGTAGATAAGTCAAAAGAAAGTGATCCTGTTTTCATGTTCCTTTACATAAAGGCTGGCAGTATAGCCTAGAGGTTAGAGGAACGAGGTGTGAACAAGCTTGATACATCCCGCAGACCAGACCTGAGTTTGATTCTCTCAACCTCCACTTGCATACTGTGTGACTCTGAGCAAGTCACTTAACCACCCAGTGCTCCCTCGCCCCTGAAAACAGGAACTTGTGCCTAATGGGCTTTATCCGGTTACCAAAGACTAAAATAAAATAAAAAAATAAAAAAATTTGAAAGAAAAAGGGAAAAGTAAATTCAGAGCATGCAGGGCTCTCCATAGTATTAACCCAGTTGTCCAGGACACTGAAAAACTAAAAAAGAAAAATTCAGTAGATAAATTACAACGAAAGAAAAGAAAAGGAGGTTCCGGACCAAAACACTGGAAATCTCGTTTGACACCTTTTGGCGTGTCCCTTTTCACTACAGCTGGACACCAGGCAGCAGCTCCTGTGTCTTGAAGCGCTGGCAGCATGTTCCAGGGATGTATTACATTGACACGGAGTCCTGGCAGACTGCCGGTGTGTCAAGGATGCAGGCCCCGCCTTCTCTAGAGCTCTGACATACATGAAATATAAGCCAATTTTTGTATATAAATATTCCTTTTTTTTTTAATATAGTTTTTATTGATTTTTATCATATGAGGCACATGACAAGTTTACATACACATAGTAATCCTCTTCAGTATAGTTATACGAGTGTATCCTGGATATGGTTAGGACGATATTTTTCGTCATTCAGCATTTCTTGTTCAATTTAGTCTTTTGTAAACTTAAGACATCCTTGAAGAAAAAATGTCATTGTACATTCTTTTCTGAATTACATTCTGGAATCTCACTTAGTATCCCTCCCCACTGAGAGCAGCACCACCTCATAAACCACAGGAAGCTTTTCAGGGGGACAGAATCTGAATCAAGCCGGGCCATGTTCATCACCCATTTTTGCCAATTTAAGTTAAAGGCTTCCAACTTTTCATGGAGATCTGCCATTCATTTTTCTAATTGGTAAATATCCATGACAATTGCCCTCCAGTCATCCACTGAGGGAACTACTGGGGTCATCCACCTCCGAGTAGTATAGCCTTTTTAGCTGCCACCAAATATACAGGCAATAGGATTCGATGCCACGAAGGCCTATGCTGAGGCATAATGGATAATACCATAGTGGATAATACCACTTTGGCCGTCAATTCTGTTGCTTCTCCTAAGCATTCCTATAGTTCATCCTACAGAAGCCCCTGCGCTTCGGCTTTGTGCCTTCAAAGGGGGTAATACCCCCTTCGAAGGCACAAAGCCGAAACGCAGGGGTTTCTGTTGGAATTTTTGGCAACAATAAAATGCTGTCTTAGCATATATTCATATCGTTTTGGAGTGCTCCTTTCTTTTGTTGTACTGATTTGAGGTTAGCAACCTCTGTTGGGAGCACCACCTCACTAACTGAGTGCCGCTCAAAAAACTGTGTTTTGACTATAGTTCATCCTGTAAGATACACCAATAAGGAGTCAATAGGGGGGCACAGCCAGAAAATATGCCCCAGGTCCGCTGCCTGACATTTGCATCCCCGCCAACATACCCTAAAAGATGGGGGCATATATTTAATAAGGACTTCAGGGGATCTGAAATATCTGTGGCGGCATTTCCATGCATATTCCCTCCAAATAGAGGAGAGAGTAATTTGTACTGCTGATAGGGCAGATCTTGACCAGTCGTCATGAGTGACGGCTAGGTCTAGCTCAGTGTTCCAACTATTTCGAACTGTATGGGTTGAATCTCCCAATGTATCCCTAAGAATATGGTATAATTGCCCTATGAGATGCTCCCCAGTATTACCTGTTAAACTATCAGTTAACAAAACTAATAGGGGTGGTTTAGGGTTAGCCAACCTCGTCCTATCCTGTTGGTGTAGAAGATAAGTTCGCAATTCAAGAAGTCTGTAATGAGCTCCATGAGCCAGCCCAGACTCTCCCTGCAAGGTTTTGAGAGTTTTTTTCTTGAATAGTTAAAACCTGGTAAATGTATTGTAAACCCAATCGACGCCACCCTTTAAAGGCGAGATCAGTCTGGGAAGGCTTGAAATTTTCTTCGGCTGATATCAGCTGCATATAATAAAAAAAATCCCCAAATTTCAGATGATACTTCATTTGATTCCACACTTTAAGGACCCCTGGGTAAATGTAGTAAAATGATGCAGTGAAGGAGACCTTCATCTAGTTGCAAACAGAATAGGTGCCAAGTCATAGAGATCATTTATGGCGAATTCAGTGTCCTTCCAAGGAAATCGATATGTAGGTGTTAACCAAAGCATTAGTACCTTCAAAAAGGCATCTCTTGCCTACCATTCAAGATCGGGCAGGTTAAACCGGCTCCCCCCACCCCCCGAAGCTAGGGGTAGGTGAAGACTGGAAAGACTGACCCTGGGATGTTACCCACCCCACCAATATAAAGTTCAGTATTCTATTCCAGGAGGTAAAATATGAATGTGATGGCAAAATTTAACAAAAAAATAAAATATTCAAACAACATAAAGTCTTGCTATATTATGACAGATGCAGTTTGTCCCACCATTAGAACTGCTCCGGAGGTGAAAGAGTTAACTTCCATGCAGTGCATGGAACTTAGAGCGCAAGCTCGGTTAGAGAAGCTCTGTTAGGGTGGTTTCAAACCGAAACCGTCAGATTCTTTACTCCGCCTCACTGAACAGTCGCTCCGGAGATTCCTCCTGCTGCTCGGTTCATTTCCTCGGTTTAAAGCGTCTTTTCTCGGTTAAATTCAACTATATTATTTATTTTAACCACAAACCGATCGGTTCAAGCTCTGTCTATGGTATTGTAAGTAATAGATAGGTTTCTGTGTGGAACTTATAAATGTTTATTGGTTCGGTTTGAACCGATCGAATTGATGTTAAACTTTGTTTTGAAGCCTTTTAAGGCTTGTTGAATCACGATTCCGGTTCTTATCGGTTCTAAAAAGCGGATTCATTACGGTTTTTCCACGACCCGTGACACGGTTGCGAACCGGATAAGGGTGTCTTGCCTGGCACTGCCATCAAAAGGGCAAGTTTTGGTTAGGCTGGCATTATGTCTGAGAAACCCAAAAGAAAACCGGGCCCACTGGGTTTCAACACTGTAGTGTCTGTGGGGAAGCCTTTGCCAAGGCTGACCCACACACCACATGTGTTTATTGTCTGGGGTTTGACCACCTCAATGCAGACTGCCAGATTTGCAAGAATTTCCCTGCAGCCACCCTAGATAAGAGAGTTGGTAGGCTCAGGAGCGAGAGAACAAAAAGTCCGCATGACCGGATGGCCAGCCCAGTTCGGTGCCAGCCGACCCGAGGAGTGCCCTCTGACCAGGGCCAGACTTCCTCGGGCAAACGTAAAGCTGACTCTGAGGAGCCAGTTCCAGCAAAGAGAACTAGAAAGTCAGCAGGTGTGGAGACCAAAATCCCTTCTCTCACTGCTGCAGAGATAGCCAGGGCAATACAGATTGTCCAGTCACTGTCCCCGGTTCCCTCCGAACCGCCACTATCTGGCAAAAGGTCGGTTCGGTCGGTTCCACCGGTTCAAGAATATGATATAGAAGAGTTTTATGAACCAGAGGAGGGGGAGGATGATTATGATCAGTGTGAATGTGACTTTGAAAGTCTGGATGTGCCCATTGAACCGAACATCTCCCCAGACAGACCTTTAGGTGAATCTCCCCTAGGCTTGCTGAGTCCCCTTCTCATTTTTTTGTTTTAAAAAAAAAAAGTTGCTGAGACCCTCAGCTCCCTTTAGAGGAGGCTTTGGATGAGCAAGAGGAGCCTGACTATGTAGAGATGATGGATATCCCAGGGTCCAGGAGATTGTCCATCCCTTTACATAAATCTTTTAGGAAACAAACAATAAAAATGTTAAAAGCTCCTAATTCTGTGCCTCCTGTAGATAAAAGATGGACAGGAGGTACACTTTGTCAGGTCCTGATACAGATTTTCTTTCACAGCAATGCAGTCATGTTGGGGTAGTTCAGGCTGCAGCCTGTGATAAGCTAATATTCCCTGGCTTCACATCCTCCTGACAAGGACTCAGGAAGATTGATGCCATGGCCAAAAACAATACATGGCAGCATCTTTGGGACTCAGACAAGCAAACTATATGGCTTATGTTGCGAGATACCAGAAATCTAGATGGGATACTGTTATGGCCTTAGCCAAACAGGTCCCTGGCCAGCTTGCAAAGGAGCTGGAGCAGGTGGCTGTTGATGGTATTGAGGCATCTAAGGTGCAATTCCATACTGCAGTGGATTCTAATGATGTATCCTCTAGAGTCATGGCTACATCTGTGGCTTTTCATAGATTGGCCTGGCTCAGGTGTACTACTTTGTCACAGGATACCCAGTCTAAGGCTATGGATTTTCCTGTGGTGGGAAAGTCTCTGTTTGGGGAGCAGACAGAGAATTATATGAAGAAAATGGTTGAATATAGAACCACTTATAGGAGTGCACAAGCCAAGGAGCGGCAAGCCACTCCTCAGAGGCAGCCCCCCAGGGGTAGGGGCAGGCCTTTTCACAGGCCTTTTTACCAGACCCAGGCCTCCTCTTCAGCCTATGCTCAGAGGGGGTTCTTCAGAGGGAGAGGCAGACGGGGTACGAGCAGGCCTGCTCCCACCCCTCAGCCTAAAGCCCCTGCCAAACAGGCACCCTGATGGGATGCCCAGGGTTGGCTCTCCATTACCTGTAGGGGGCAGGCTGGCTTACTTCGTCCAGGACTGGGAGTCTTTAACACCAGACAGGTGGGTCCTGGAAGTAGTGAGCCAGGGTCTGGTTCTCAGCTTCAAAAAATTTCCAAAGATGAGAGCCAGATCTTTTCCACCTGCAAACCTTTTAGAGACTCTTGCTTTGGAAACAGAAGTCTCAACCCTCCTGGCTCTCAGAGCTGTAGAAAGGGTTTCTCCCCTACACCAGGGCAAGGTCTGTACTCAGGTACTTCCTTACCCCAAAAAGACAGGAGAGTGGCGGCCTATCCTGGATCTAAGATATCTGAACAAGCACCTTTGAAACCAAAATTCAAAATGGTGACTCTGGGAATGATTTTACCCTCCCTAAGGCCAGGGGACTGGCTAGCTTCCCTGGACCTCAAGGATGCCTACTTCCATGTTCTTATCAGAAGCTCCCTTGAAAGTACCTCAGATTAGACTGCCCTCAGGCCATTATCAGTTTAGAGCAATGCCCCTCGGCCTTACCTCTGCCCCAAGGGTGTTCCCAAAATGTCTGGCAGTAGCAGTTGCTCATCTAAGAAGGCAAAAGATTGCCATTTTTCCCTACCTGGACGACTGGCTCATTGTGGGTCAGTCTCCAGACCAGGTCAAATCACACCTGCTAGTTATCCAGCAGCTGCTTACCTCTCTGGGCTTTCTTCTCAGTCTTCCAAAGTCAGTTTTGAAACCTGTCCAGGTACTCACCTTTATAGGCGCAGAACTGGACACAAAGCAGGCCAGAGCCTTCCTTCTCCTGGAAAGGGTAAGGACCTTGGTGGCCCTGGCCTCGTCCTTCACTCTGCAGGTCTCTCGACCAGCAAGGCATTTCCTGCAGCTCCTAGGACACATGGCTGCTTCCACAGCTGTAGTGCAAGGAGCAAGATTTCAGATGAGGATTCAGTTCCATTTGAGAGTTTTCTGGTCTCAAGAAGAGATCCCCTATCCAAGTTAATCCCAGTGACTGAACCCTGATCCAGGCCCTTCAGTGGTGGCAGGATCAGAGCAATCTGAGACAAGGGTGCCTTTCATTCCTCTGTCCCTCCTTGACCCTTACTACAGATCGTCCCTCTTGGGATGGGGAGCTCACATGGGCGACCTCTCCACCCAGGGGTTATGGTCCCTCAGGAATCTCTGCTCCACATCAACCTGTTGGAACTCAGAGCTGTTTTTCTAGCACTTCAGGTTTTTTCTGCATCTGTTCAGAACAAGGTGGTACAGGTCAGAACAGACAACACCACTACAATGTGGTACATCAACAAACAAGGGGGCACTCTGTCTTCGGCCTTGTGCACCGAGGCGATGAATTTGTGGTCTCTGGCTTATTCCCTGAACACTTCCGTCACAGCAGTTCATCTCCCAGGCAAGGACAATGTCCTGGCAGATGCTCTCAGCAGGATTTCCCAGGGCCATCACGAATGGTCACTGGATCCCCTAGTACTGGGGATAGTTTTTGCCAGATGGGGCACTCCTCAGATAGATCTTTTTTGCAGCCCCAGACAATCATCAACTTCCACTTTTTTGTTGCAGGCCCCCAGTGTTGGGCTCAGTCCCCCTGGATGCCTTTCTCCTCGATTGGGAAGGGAAGTTTCTCTATGCCTTCCCTCTCCTGTTCAAGGTGCTAGTCAAAATCAGGTCTCAGCCCTGCAAGATGATCCTGATTGCTCCAGACTGGGCCAGGCAGCCCTGGTACCCACTCCTTCTGTCCTTAGCAGTCCATCTTCCCCTGTGTCTCCCCAGGAACCACAATCTGTTAACCTGTGCTCAGGGGAGAGTTTGGTATCCGAATCTCAAATCCCTCAACCTCAAGGCCTGGCTCTTGAGCAGTTAGAGTTTGCTGATCTTCAACTTTCTCAGTGTTCTCGAAATCTTGAAAGCTGCTAGGAAGCCTTCCACCAGGGCTACCTATAACTCCAAGTGGAAAAGGTTTTCCATATGGTGTTCTGGGAGGCATATTTCCCCCGGAATCTGCTGATTTACCCACTGTATTGGATTATATGGTCCATCTTAATTCTTTGGGACTGAGACCAGCTACCCTGAAAGTGCATTTGGCAGCTGTCTCTGCTTTCATTTCAGCAGGAAGCCCTCTTCTCTTTCTGCTCACCCTGTATTTTCCAAGTTTTTTAAGGGATTGCTTCATACCAATCCTCCATTCAGGGATCCTGCCCCTGCTTGGGATCTTAATGTTTGCATTGCTCAGCTGATGCAACCCCCTTTGAGCCTCTGTCTTCGGCAGAGCTTAAGTATTTGACTTGGAAAACTGTATTTCTAGTAGCCATCACTTCTGCCAGGCGCATAAGTGAGTTACAGGCTTTATCAGTGGAGACTGACTTTATTTCCTTTCACAGGGATAAGGTAGTCCTCAGGACTAACAGGAAGTTTTGCCTAAGGTGGTTTGGTTCCACCTTAACCAATCTATTTCACTTCCAGTGTTCTTCACTGACCACTCCTCCTCTGGTGAGTGGGCTGCACAGCTTAGATGTTAAGGGGCCCTAAGTTACTACATAGGCGTACCAGGGTCACAGGTTTGACTCCTCCAACTATTTCTCACTTATGGTGAGGTTGGGAAAGGAGACCTGCCACTAAGAGATCCATTGCCAGGTGGATCGTCTCTTGTATCCAGTTTGCTATAAAAACTGGGTAAGGTTCCCCCTCAGGCCTGAGGCTCACTCTACCAGAGGTACAGCTGCATCTCTAGCTGCTGCTGAGACATCCCTATCTTGGAGATATGTCAAGCAGCTACTTGGAAAACAGTACACACTTTCACCAAGCATTACTCCTGGATATCCAGGCCAGGAAGGATGCTTGGTTTGTAACCATGCTTCAGAGCCTATTCCCTAAGTAGGTTCTGTCCCTCCTCCATGGAGGTACTGCTGTGTAGTCTGCATCTGTCATAATATAGCAAGACTTCATGTTGTTTTAAGAAAAATTACTCACCTTAGTAATGTTGTTTCTTCTAATGAGTCTTGCTATATGACCTCCACAGCCTGCCCTCTCAGAACTTCTACTTCGGGTATGGGGTGGGCAGTCCACTGTTGGCACTTATTGATGCCCCCTTTTATGTTTGGGTGTTGTGTTTTATTTAGTTATTTTATCTAATTTTTCTGGTCCCCTGACTTGAGTCTTGGTGTTGGGATCAGGAAAATGCGTGAATATTTTAGTAGCCAGTTGGCTAGTATAGGTTACAGCTTCCACACAGAGCCTTAGTGAGTTTTGCTCGTAAAGATCTGACGGTTTCGGTTTGAAACCACCCTAACAGAGCTTCTCTAACCGAGCTCTCGCTCTAAGTTCCATGCACTGCATGGAAGTTAACTCTTTCACCTCCGGAGCAGTTCTAATGGTGGGACAAACTGCATCTGTCATAATATAGCAAGACTCCATTAGAAGAAACAACATTACTAAGGTGAGTAATTTTTCCTTCCTTCTTATACTTTCCACTTTTTGAAAAAAGGACACAGTTAATTTGCTCCATTTAGAAATATTCTTGAAGTTTTCCTTCTGATGTTAGGAGCCCCTAACGCCAAATCAGGGACAGTTTGAAATAACATCATTTTTAAATGCTGCTTGGCTTGTATGCTGTATAATTCGTGTGTGTAACATTCTGATTTCCATTCCATGTTTATTAAGATGAAAACTAGGTCACTGTCCCTTGGGGTTCATCTGCTTAGGCTGCTTCTTTGCTTCTGACATCATTGTCATCCTGTTTGTAACAGTACAGTTTCACAAGCAGTAGTTTATAATTTCACAGTGGATTATGGCATTTAGTGTAAAAAAAAAAAAAAGTAGCCAGAGCCGATGAAGTCTCAAGGACAGTGACCCTGATTTGATGATAACAAAATTGATAAAATGACATTCCATTAGCTTCAGGTTGCAGTGCATAGCCCGCATGAAATAGGGGACACTAATCACAGAAAATATAGGATATATAAGCTGAATTGTATCTAAAAATTGTTCACCCACCACCGCCACCACCACCACCACCACTGTCCCTTGAAGCTTCAGGGGTTCTGTATGACTGAAAACAGTGTTGCTAGTATTAAGAACTACAGATGAAAACAAAGTAGTTTTGCACTCACAACCAGCTGAAAGAAACAGAAACATGGGAATTGAGATTTTAAAAGACAAAAAGAAAAACTAAACACCTGAAGTTTTGCACCCTACCGAGGCACCATGTTGGGAGCATTGATCACGTTGTGTGCGCTATGTTACATTTTTTTGTCCTGCAATACATAAAAGGATTTCTCGCAGTTATCCTTCAGGTTTTTGCATTTTCATTCAGCTGGTTATTAGTGTGCAGTTATTTTCTTGTTTCTTTAACACCATTGTTTTCATTTTATTTACTGTTTTATTGTTATAAACTCATGATGATCCTTTTCCTGTATAAATTCAAAAAGCACAGTGTGACATTTGCATGTGTAGCTCAGTCAGCGCTCCTCATCGCTGAAGTGTATTTTTGATCAATGGCTGGCCTATCTGGAAAGTCATTGAAGGGTTTTAACTTGCCAAGTAGTTTGATTACAGTAAGATTTCTTAAATGAAGATGTAAAATTAATAGGCATTGTTTCTCTTGCCAGAAAAGTCCTACATTTCCCATGGAACTCCCTAGTCCCTCCTTTAGAGGTTTATAAATATTGTAGTGACTTACTGTACTGGAACTATGAAACAGCAAATTTTATTTAAGATATCTCTTTTTGGGATGCCCTAGCAGTTTTTCAGTTTTTAAAAAACCTTGCCGTCTACAAGCATCTCTTAAATTTCAGCACTTGGTCATGTGTGTAGTGTGCCTGTAAGGTTTCCGCAATGTTTATGTCACGAACAAATCATTCTGACAGGAAAATCCATGCAAAATATCTTTAAAGTGATGATTCACCTTACAGACAAACACAAATTCGTACCAAGAAATTCACCTCAGTCAACCTGTTGTGGCGGGCAACTCCATTGTTTTGTAGAGATATTAAAAGAATGCAGGCATTGCGCGCGTGTGCTTGGGCAGCGCCATTTTTAGGATGTTTGTGCGCGCTGTGCCATGTTGGTGTCCCACCAGCTCGTGTGTACACTGTGGCGAGGTCCTGAACTTTCTGAAGATGGGGCATAAGAAAGCTAGCAGTCATTGAGATCCAAGGATGATGTTCCCATTTTACTCCCTTGAACCCTGACCCCTCCCCCCCCCCTTGTGGCTGTGAGCAGGCTTGTTACCATTATGTTCATGCACCTGTCCTGTTGCCAGCATTCCTGATCTGCTGTCAGAGCCAGGTGACTGGCATTGTTGGGTCTCCTTAACAAAGAGTGGTGGTTAGCACACGTAATTAAATTTTATTTGTAAGATACTGTGAACTATTACCATATAGTAAAAGCAGGAGAATTAACCTGGGTGAGGGAGGTTCATAGCAGCCCACTTAAAAGGACACTGTGAATCCCCCAATGGCCCACCTATGCTCTGTTAAACTAAAGGGGTAGAGTTGGTGCTGTTTACTCCAAATATATGTTTAATTTAGGAAAAAAAACTTCTTAAAAATGACAAAATAGGACTACAGCATGCTATGTGAAGGGACCATAATAATGGGCATCTGTGAGCTGATTAGGCACTACTGTAATGCCTGTAGAGCTTACTTGTACCCCTGCCCCTTCATCCAGGAGCTAATAGGAGCAGAATGTCAGACTTCCTTTGTCAACAGAGTCTGCTGCAGCTTGCATCCTAAAATGTTGCAGAAGATTGGGGGGGCTATAAATTTTAATTCACACCAAAACGCACAGTGTTAGCCAGTTAGAACATAGATACATAGACAGTGTCGGCAGATAAGGGGCCTATGGCCCACCCAGTCTGCCCATTTAAGCTTGTAAGTTCAGTTTGTTTTCCTAGAAGTCTGTTGCCCCTTACCCCTGACCTCCAGAATTCCTTTATGTCTATCCCATGCATTCTTAAATCCCGTGATTGTTTCAGCCCCCACCACTTCCTCTGGCAGGGTGTTCCACTTGTCCACCACCGCTCTGTGAAGAAATTCTTCTCATGTTTCCTCTGAATCGTCCTCCCTCCAACTTCATCCCATGCCCTCTAGTCCTGGAACATCTTTTTCGCTTAAAAATAGTGTTTTCCTGCCCTGTTCCTCCTGTAAGATACTTGTATGTCTCTATCATATCCTCTCTCCCTCCTCTCTCCAGGAGTACATGTTCAGTTCCTTCAACCTGTCTTTATAGGACTTGTGATGCAATCCATGCACCATCTTTGTTGCCCTCCTCTGAACCTTCTCTACCCTGTCTATGTCCTTACGTAGGTATGGTGCATCAGAACTGTACACTGTACTCCAGGTGGGGCCTCCCTAGTGTCTTGTATGCGGAATTATGACCTCCCTTTTCCTGCTGGTGATGCCCTGCCTATACATCCCAGCATCCTATTGCTTTTACCTGCTGCCTTGTCACACTGTTTCCCTACCTTGAGGTCATCAGATATGACAACCCAAGATCCTTTCCTGCTTGGTGCATGCTATCCTCACCCCAACTGATATATTGTGCCAGGGTTTTTGTGCCCCATATGCATTATCTTGCACTTCTTTGCATTGAATTTCAACTGCCAAACCCCTGACCATTCTTCAAGTTTCTGCAGGTCGCTTCTCATTCTGTCTACACCCTCTGGTGTGTCTACTCTGTTACAGAGTTTTGTGTAATCAGTGAACAGTGAAATTCTGCCTTCTAGGTCCTGCACAATGTCACTGATGAAGATGTTGAATAGGACCAGTCCCAGCACTGATCCCTGTGGTACCCACTGGTCACTCTTCCCTCTGTGGAGTGACAGCCATTACCACCACCCTCTGTGTCCTGCCACCCAGCCAGTTATCTACCCACCACACTACTGTCCTGCCCACACCATATTCCCCAGTTTGTGTAATAGTCTTCTATGTGGCACAGTGTCAAAGGCCTTGCTGAAGTCCAGATAGGCCATGTCCACTGCCCTCCCTGATCCACCTCCCAGTCACCCAGTCAAAAATTCAACGAGGTTGGTCTGACATGACCTCCCCTGGTGAAACCATGCTGCCTTGGGTCCTGTAGTCCATTGACAACCAGATGTTCCACCAATCTCTCCTTCAGTAATGTGCCCATGATCTTCCCACTACTGAGGTGAGGCTGACTAGTCTGTAGTTCCTGCTTCCTCTTTGTTCCCACTTTGTATAAGGGACTACATCTGCTGTCCTCCAGTCTTTGGGTACCTCCCTGTTTCCAGTGATCGGCTAAACAGGATAGCCAGAGGTTCAGCCACCACCTCTCTTAGTTCTTTAAGGACCCTAGAGTGCACCCCATCTGGCCCCATTGCTTTATCAACTCTTATTACTTCCAGTTCCTTCAGGACCCTTTCTCGTGTAAAGGGACTTGTGTCCATTTCTGCATCATTCTCACCCCTTGTACTCCCTTCAGACCCATTACCCTCCTCTTCCTCAGTAAAGACCGAGCAGAAAGACTGTGACCAGTAGAACCAGGGCTAGATCTTTCCTCATGTGTGGACACTACATTCATAATGCACCAAACAGGTGTATCCTAGAGTTGGCCTTTGTAGTGTAGGGTGATGAGAGCATTAGTAGTGCCTGGGAGCTAGTTTGTGCTCCAGCATTTAACATCTTTATCTCAACCTCTGTATATGCCCTAAGACCATACTGCAAGTGCTTACATTACAGGGGAGTGATGTGCTTTTATGGTGTGCCCCACAACCTGTTTTTCTTATTTATTTATTTTTTAATGAAGCCCAGGTAATGTAATATTTAAAGCGGTCTAGATGGTCCAGTGGGGTGGAGACAACACTTCCTGCTGCCACCTGGAAAACCAGGGATCTTTTCTGCTTCAGTCTTCACCATTCATCACTGGTGGGTTCTGGCTGCAGGATCAGGACCCCACTGGAGCATTTTTATTTTATTTTTTTTTTTTGCAAGGGGAGGAGTCGATACTGGTGATGGCGCCCCCTCAAGGCGACACTGCGTGGCGCTCGTGGGTTGGGCAGTGACTGATGCCTCCTCCATCCCAGTTCTCGCTTCTCCCACCATCAAGTGAACACGGCCTTGTGTGTGTGAAGCATGAATTTCCTCTGCGTCATCGGCCTGGTCCGCCGCATAGACTGTCCCTAGATTCAGCTGAGCTGGGTTCTCTGCCGTCGACTAGTAAGATATTTCTTTTATTTTTCTAGCATGAGTACTGTTTTTGGTTGTTGTTTTCTGTCCGTCATGTCTCATTAGGAACAGAAAGACTTCAAGGCAGGCTGGCCTCCTATGTGGCGGTGTCCTTGCGGCTGGCTTTACTCAGTCTTGGACCAACATGACCGGTGCTTGACCTGCTTGGGCCCAAACCACGATATAGACTGTTGCGACACCTGTTTCTCCATGGATTATCGAGTTCTGGGAGTCTGCGCATTCAAAGTGTGGTGTACGCCACAGACTTTCAGTGTACAGGCGCGCACCAGGGACGCCAAATGCAGGCCCTTCCTCCGGGTCCCCTTCTGGTTCTATATGGACAGTGAAGGAGGGGGCTTCCGCTTCTTCAAGCCTTGCCGTAAGCCACTCTTACGGTGCAGGAGGTCTGGTCCAGTTCCTCCGGGAGTTGGGCTGGAGGCACCGTCCTGGCAGTCGCCTCTTTAGAGGCGATGGCTCCTCCGGTGTCGTGGCCTGGGCCTTCCAGCCCAGCCCGATGGTTTCCTCACCGCCATCTGTCAGTGCCACCTCTGATCCCGGTGGTGCGGGGCCAGCTCACAGCGCCGACTCAGATCCCGGTGCTGTGCGCTGTGCCGGTGATCGGGGCAGTACCATGGGGAGTGCAGGGCTGCCTTGCGGTGCTGGGAGCGGAAGAGTCTGTGAGGTAGTCTGGATCCGTGTCTTATCCGGGGACGATGATATTCGGAGGCGGATCTGGATTGGCTTCCGGATTCTTCTGAATCCTTGGACTCTTCTTCGCCTAGCACGTCGGCCCTGGTCCAGCCCCCTCCTTCAGGTCTTGCAGTTCCTACTGGCACAAGTGTCAGAGCTGCTTGCGGCCCTGACCGATCTTCTGGTGCCAGAGTCTGCACTGGAGGATTCTCCGGAGTTGATGGAACTTTTGATCTTGAGGAAGGTGGGTCCCCTGCTTTGAGTGCCCAGGCTGGGCCCACTTCTGGGCCTGCTAGGGCATCCGGAGCAGGGGAAGGTGCTCTCTCTGCTGCTGTCTCTTTAGAATTGGAGGGCGGGGATGAGCTACTTTGGCTGATCTTGAGAAAGAGGTCCCTCTCTGAGTCCAAGGGGTTGATGGGGCAGTGTCGGAGGCAGCGTTCTTCCCTTGTAGCCTGCAGTGGTTCGGGTAGGAGCCACAGCTCTGGCCCTGTCTTCTCCCCCCTGAGGTCTCCCCAGGAGTGATCTGATCTCTTGAGGCTAGGGGCCACCCTTCTGGACCCATGCAGCCCCAGTTGCCTCGCAGGGGGGAATCCTTTTTAGGGCTCAGTCCCGACTGTTCCAGCCTGGTTGAACGGTCGCTGACTGCATCGACTGATGGATCCTCCTGAGCTGTTGAGTTGCCTCTTCGGTCTCCCAGCCCCAACAGAGGTCGCCCTCTTCCTCAGAGGTGTTTGGTCCCTCTACTTCTGCTAACCCCTCCCTCTCTTCCAGGCCACTATGGTTCTATGGGACCCTTGACTTGGGAACAGTGAAGGGCTACGGCTACCCTGTTCCCTGCCTATTGAGGTGCATGGACGAACAGGTGTTTCACCATTCTCCTGGGCAGCTGGTACCTGAATCCGCGAGCTCGTCGGCTTCCTCATCTTCCTCATTTGAGGGAGAGGATCCTTCCGTCCACCTCTCCTCAGACGCTGACCAGACCAGTTATCAGTGATTCCTTTCAGGGTTAGTCGACGAGCTCCGCATCACCAGACTCGCAAGTCGCAATTCTGAGTGGATGGCATGTGTCTTTTTAGGCAAATTCAGTGCGGCTAACCTTGTGGTTCCCGCCTGGCCTTCCCCCTTTAGGGAGGCATCGTACCACGCTTGGAAGCGTCCTTCAGTCCCCTCACCATCCCCGATGGACTGCCGGCGCAGGTATTGCACACCCCTAGGGTCTCCAGGAGTGTTCTCAGCCCCCTTCAGGCATGATGATCCTGGACACTCCTTCCGAGCATAGATGCCCAAGATGTGACCGGCCCCTGGAGTTGAATTCTGCAGAGTTTGACTTGTGGGGAGGAGAGTGTTTTCTTTGGCACGTCTCTCTCTTTTTTGCGCTCTCTCTCCTTCAGCACATCAGGCCCATCATGCTGCCCATAACAGGCACTTCAAACAACATGAAGTCTTGCTGTATTCTGACTATTGCAGCTAGCCCCAACCTTTAAACTGCTCCGGAGAACAAAGGGTTAACTTTCTATGCAGAATATAGAATGCTGAGCTCGAGCTCGGTTGAGGTCTCTGTCTGCAGCCCTTTGAAATCAAACCGTCAGATTCTTTACTCCGCCTCACTGAACAGTCGCTCCGGAGATTTCTCCTTCAGCTCGGTTCGCAAAGTCGTTTAAAGTGTCTGTATTGAGCCGAATTTGTTCCGCTTAGTCGGTTCAGCCTCTGTCTGCAGTACTGTGAGTTCTAGATAGGTTTTACCTATTTCTGTGTGGAAATTGTAAACTTGTTTGATCGGTTCGGCTGAACTGATCACTTTTAGTGAATGTCCGTCTTTTACTTTAGAGTGTGGTTACCGGTCCTTATCGATTCTAAAAAAAAAAAAAAAAAAAAAACCTGTGTTTTGAACGGTTTTTCCCAACACCCGTGACACGGTTAGGAACTGATAAGGAAGTCTTGCCTGGCAGTTGCCATAAAAAGGGTAAGTTTGGTTAGGTTGGCCATGTCTGAGAAACCCAAGAAGAAAACCGGGACCGCTGGGTTTCAACACTGCAGTGAGTGTGAGGAGGTCTTTGCTAAGGCCGACCCCCACACCACCTTTGTTTACTTTCTGGGGTTTGAACACCTTGATACAGACTGCCAAATTTGTAAAAATTTTCCTAAATCTACCCTTGAAAATGGGTTAGGTAGACTGAGGGAAAAGGAGGTCGAGAAGTCCGCTGACCCGGATGGCCAGCCCGGTTCAGTTCCGAATGAACCAGAAGGAGTGCCCTCTGACAAGGGCGTTACTTCTTTGGGCAGAAGGAGAGCCGGTCCTGAGGGGTCGGTTCCTACAAAAAGGAAACGCAAAGAGAAATCGACCGATCTTCCTGAACTAAGTCTCCATCACTCATTCATTCACACTAGTGGGATAGCGCTGGAGGCGCTAGGACCAAGCGGGAGCCTAAAGTTTTCTGAACGGTCGGCGCTGAGAGAGGACCACGCATGCGTGGCACCGCGAGACTAGCTCGCACCTGTGTAGGCTATCTCAGTGTCGACCCTCCAACCGCCTCAGTTCTTCTTCTCCCGCCGTCTAGTGCGCTTGGATGTCGATGTCGCTCGTCTGCCGGAGTCGAAGTTTTCATCTATATGACAGCAGCTTTTAATATTTTAAGTAGTAAATTCCTATTTTATGAACAAGAAAAAGATTATGAAGAAAAAGAAATTCTTTCCTGCCATCAACAGAGTCGTCCTTAGACGGTAGCGGTGACGGTAAAAGGACTTCATTTGAAAGTTTTTATGGCAGAGGGGCTATGTCCTGTCCACCACCCTTAATTAACGGGGGGCGACGACGGACAGTCCTGTGCTCGGGGCAGTCATCCGAAGCACAAATCTAGCAGTTCTGGGGATCCAGCTCCACTTAACCTCGAGATCCTCTTCCTCGTTGAGGGGAAGAAGAATCGGTGCCTCTCGAGGTTGCCCGTTGGTATGTCTGCACGAGGAGTGTTCGTTGGGAGGGGCAATGGGCCTGAACCAACTTTTGTGGGTTCCTCTTGGCCACACTCCCTACTTGGCTGCATTCCTCGACTCGAGCTCTATCTCTGTCCTCGCTGGCGCCCGGTAAGTGTTTCACCTCTGGGCCGCTCCTATGGAGCAGGGGTTTGACTTTCCAGTTTTCCCTGGCTCTGTTCCTGATTTCGGGACCTCGGGGTTGTGGAGCCATTGGACTAGAGCTGGGTTGATTGGATCACGAATGGCGAGGTGCCCTCTTTGTGCCTTTGCCATCGTGTCGACCCCTCATGCCCCCCCCTTTCCATGCAGGGGCCGGCACGGGCACCACCTTTTTCCTTCTCCCCTTCTCAGGAAGCTGGAGGGAAGAAGATTCAGGGGAGAAAGGAGGAGGTGCTACTTCACTGAGAGGGTGGTGGAGCCATGGAATGCGCTGCCCAGGGGGCTGGTGGAGGCAGAGACGGTGGAGGGGTTCAAGAGGGGATGGGACAGGTACAGAGGAAGGGTCCTGGAAGCAAAATCCAGTGCAGCAGCGAGAATATCCGGAACTGGGAAGGGAGAAGCCAGAGAAAGTGAGGGGGGCAGCAAGGTCAGCTCCCAGGGTCGGGGCTGACCAAACGAGCAGACACGAAAGACCATTAGGCCTGTTCTGCTGGCATTTTAGTATGTTAGTAAGTATGCTGCAAATAGTCTCATTTAGGAAATATTGCCATTTTATTTGACTGATACCTTAGCGTGGTAGCCGTAACTTAAGGAATCCCTCATGTGATGCAACAGTGGATGGCAAATACCATATCCTATCACTGTATTACTGGATGTGATAAATACTTTCTATATTTGTACCAACGAAATGTATTTTACAATGTAATGTGCATTGCAAACTAATAAAAATAAAGTACAAAAAAAAGAAATAGTTGATTTAAATAACATGTTTCTTTTAAAGAACCCCTGATATGAGGTGGATTAATTTTGAAAACTGTGAGATTAAGAACAATTCAGTTTATAGTTCATATATTTTTGCAATTTTTTTTTTAATTTAGACATTATGCTCCTGCCCCTGCCTGTCTGCTCCCTTCTGCTGTTGACCCCAGCACCTTGACACCACCTTCAGAACTTACCTCATTTGTGTCTTATCGCATTGTGTTAGTGGGGACCATTGATGGTGGTTGTGCAGTGCCTGCAGGATTGCAGCGTCATCCTGCTGACAGGGTTCTTGCTGACTGTTATACCCCTTGAGCCGGCAGCGTGCAATGGTACGCACATAGACCTTGAAGACTGTGCATGCTCTCAGTGTCTGACTCCAGCTTTCTATTTTGGTGAGCACTACTATGCCACAAGCCTCTGCTAGGTGGCAGTGAAGCAGTGGTACACATCCACACATAGAAGGCATCCTTATGATGGCAGAGAAAGGGGAGATATTGCTGATGGGGGACCTGAATATGTCAGATGTTATCTGGAGCACCTTTGCTGTAGCCACATCCAATAACAAGGCCATTCTTGATGCCCTACAGGGGGCATGCCTCTCAGACAGCTAGTGTTGGAACCCACTCGGGAGGGAGCAATCTTAGACCTGGTACTCTCAAATGGGGATGGAGAGAGGATCTCAAATCTAGAAGTGGGTAGCAATATGGGAACAAGTGACCACCAAACAGTGTGGTTCACGATAAACTCAGCTGTAGAGTCAAGCCATACAAAAGTGAAGGTACCGGACTTCAGGAGGGCTGATTTTTGTCAAAATGGGAGAGTGCCTCAGAAAAGCACTAGCAAACAGGCAAGGAGGAGGGGTGGAGCAACAATGGGGAAACCTCAAAACTGCTATCACAGAGGCAACAAGCCTTTTTGTGAAGCAAATGAACAAATCAAAATGAAAGAAAAAAAACACTATGGTTCTCACAAGAGGTAGCAGGAAAGGTTACGGAGAAAAAGACAGCATTCAGAAAATATAAGGAAATGCAGAAGGAGCAGGACAGAGAACTGTACCAGTTAAAGCAGAAGAAAGCAAGGAAGGTAGTCAGAATAGCAAAGGCCCGAACCGAGGAAAATATGGCCAACTGGTTAAGAAGGGGGATAAAACCGTTTCTAGGGACATGGATATGTTGTTCATCCACACTGTCTGGCAGGTTCATTGCCGCTTTAAATCTTGCTGGAAGGTCTTCAAGCTGGCTCCTCCCACCCATCCGTGTGGTAAAACTCTCAGCTCCGCCCCATGACGCCAGAGCTTCCTTACCGCTTGGAAGCTGAGGTTCCCTCCTTAATGCTGTGCGTATAGACTGGATCCTAATTCTTCAGTTCGCCCAAAACTGATTCTTAAATTTTCAAAACTTTGGTCAAATTACTCCCTCGCGGCTGCGATGGACAAATCGACTCCAGGTTTCAGCGGTGTCCATGTGGGCAGAAAATGTCCAGGACGGATCCGCATTCCACGTGCGTTTACTCCCTCAGCCTAGACGATGACCCGCAGGCCTCCGAATTATGCCATTCATTTTTGGCCAACATCCTGGAAGACCGCGTCGCCCGGTTACAGATTGGGCGCCCCGAGAAGCACTACTCGCCGGTGAAGTCAAAGGAGGCCCATTGGGCGGTGTCCACGGCGGCTGGCTCGGCTGAGCAACTCGAGCAGATGATTGTCCTCGAGGAGGAGGCGGCACAGGCCGCATCCTCTTCCTCAGTCATGGCATTTATCCTGCTCTCTTTGGGATCCTCCTACACAGCTTCTTTTAAGGAGCTTTGCCAATCCCTTTCCATGAAGGGAGAGGGGCCATCGGGACATTCTTCTCGGTCCAAAAAGAAGGACCCGAAAAGGTAAGTCCCACCGTCGACGTTCATGGGAGCAGGAGAGGTCCCCTTCCCCAGACAGTTGACACTCAACTTCGGTCAAGGTTAACGGCTAAGGCCACTGGCTTCACGGTATCCCGTCAGGTCAGCCGGCGAGACACCGTCGGCGGTCGAGATTTTGTCGACCCGTCGGACGGCTGTCAACTGGTGAAGCAGACAACCCTTCTTCACCGTTCCCCGGTGGAGACCGAGGACTTGCCTGCGCATCCTGTGCCAGAGTCCCCGGTCAAGGCTTCCGAGCCGAGGGAAGAGCGGGTGTCCCCCGGCCCTTCCCAGAACCATCCTCGGAAACGCCGAGGATCTCTGTCTCGGATATCGTCTCGGTCCAGCCGATCCCGCCGACATCGGCGGTCTCGGTCTCGGCACCGAAGTAAGCGGCGCCACCACTCGTCCTCGTCTTCCTCCTCGGAAGAGGAGCGGCTTTGGCGCAAATTGCGTCGACGTTATGAGAACCTGATGTGGCAGCAGTTACTTCTGTCTGGGAACAAGCCAACGTCGTCTCCTTCCCCGGCCATCAAGTGGCTGTCACCCGAACGGCCGAAACAACCCCTCGCTGTAGTCGAGGTGCCCAAGCCTGGGCCAGTTGTTTGGCCGAAACCAGCTGCCCCACCGATTGTAGTGGAACCTCCGCCTCCACAACCGAAATCGGGGGTGCCGACCAAGGACTGTCGGTCGGGTCAGGGTCTGCTCCACAGGTTGTCGGTCACCCTCACTCCCGACCGTCCTCGGCAGGTGGAGGGTGGTTCAGGCCCCAGGCAGCTCTTCGTGGACTCCTCGGAGTCCGATGACTCCTCCTTGTTCTCCAGGCCCAGTGACCTGGAGTCCTCCGGGGGGCCAGTCGATGGACGAAAACCCATCGTCCTTTATGGATCTGCTTCAGCTCATCTCGGAGTCCACCGGGATGCAGCTCGAGCCCGTATCGAAGCGGGCCAAGTATCCCCTAACGGAGATACTGGACCGAGGGGATTCACCCACGGAGGCCTTTCCGGTGGCTGAAGCCATTGCTGGCCTAGCGTTGGAGCTCTGGCAGCGGCCGGCTTCCTGTCCTCGCCCGGCCAGGAAGCATCACGGTCCCTACCGCTCTTTGTCCGATTTTGAACTCCCTCCACCGGGGTTGGTCACAATAAGCGTTTCCGGCATTCCAGGAATGCTAGGGGATGTGGATAAGGCCCCCAACAAGGAGTCCAAAAAGCTGGACTATGCCGGGCGCAAGGTGTACACTGCATCCTCCCTTGGCCTCCACCAGGCCAGCTTGGCCGTGCTGATGGCACACTTCTCCCACGCCCTCACGGGCTCCCTGGATGAGGTAATCCCTCATCTCCCGGCCGACCTGCAGACCACGGTCAAGCAGGTACGGGACCAGGGAAGGGCAGTGACAAAACAGCAGCTCCAAACGACTCTGGAGATTGGAGACTTCCGTGACAGATCAGTTGCGGCCACAGTGGCCAAGCGCCGCAGAGCATGGCTGAGGATATCCAGCATAAACTGGCGGATGTCCCCTTCCTGGGGACTGACCTCTTCGGCCCTGGAGTGGAAGGTCACCTCCAGCCGATCGAAAAGTCCAGTGCCACTCTGGACTCTTTCACCTCCGTCCAGAAGGACAAGGGCCGTCGACAACAACAACCGAAGTCCTTTCGCCCTTCTGCGCCTGCGGCACGTCCGGCCCAGCAGCACCAGCATCAGGGCCAGCAGGCTCGCGCTTGGCACCCCAAAGCCAAGCCTGCAGCTTCCTCTAATAGGACGCAGGGAGGAAAAGGCCCAGGAGGTCCCTTGGCCAGTCCCTCCTCCAAGCCTGCCCAGTGACGGGTTGAGGGGTGTCGCCCCCAGCCTCGTCACTCCCCTCTGCCACTTTCTTTCCGCCTGGTCCGCTATCACCACGGACTGCTGGGTGTTGGAGGTGGTAGGAAAGGGCCTGCCCCTGGAGTTCGAGCAGGCCCCACCCTTCCGAACCGTCGCCCCTCGGGGGGCTACGGGGTCCGCATCTTCTCTGTCGGCTCGCCGAGCCGATACCGCCCTGCTCCTCGAAAAAGAGGTGATCAGAAAGGTGGTGGATCCTCTTCCAGACTCGGGGTGTGTGTCCAGGTACTTCCTGGTCCCAAAACGGACGGGGGCTGGCACCCCATTCTCTACCTGCATGACCTGAACAGGTTCCTAAGGTCTTGGACCTTCAGGATGGTCACTCGGGCTCAGATAATCCCATCCTTGGAACGAGGCATGTGGTTCTGTTCTCTGGGCCTCCAGGACGCGTTCTTTCACGTCCCAATCCGTCCGTTCCACCAGAGATTCCTCCGCTTCAGGGCAGAGGGATCCCTCTACGAGTTCTGGGCCATGCCCTTCGGCCTTTTCCCTAGCTCCCAGGGTCTTCACCAAATGCATAGCAGTGGTGACAGCATTCCTGTGGCACCAAAGGGTCTGGGTGTACCCCTGTCTGAACGACTGGCTGATTGCAGCCCTCTCCAGGACGGAGGTGGAGCGCTCCAGAGATCTGGCCCTCCAGGTTTGCTCTCAGGTTGGCCTCCTCATCAACGAGGCCAAGTCGGAACTCGTGCCAAAGCAGGTGATACAATTCATCGGGGCAGAGCTCGACTCTCTACGAGCCAGAGCACGGCTCCCGGCGGACAGGGCCAAGGTTCTTTCCTCCTTTGCCCAATCATTTCAGGTTGGGCGATTGCGCCCTGCCCGGGACTTCCTGCGCCTCCTGGGCCTCATGGCGGCCTGCACCAGCGTGGTCCATTGGGCCCGTTGGTACATGCGTCCCCTTCAGTGGGGGCTGGCCAGCCAATGGTCACAGCACTTCGATCCTCTGGATCAGCTAGTGACAGTGACCCAGGGGATGTGGAATGCCCTCCAGTGGTGAACCGTTCCAGCACATCTGCAGGAGGGCATCCCGTTCGTCCACCCCTAGACAACGGTCTCTCCATCAACCGATGCCTGTCTGATGGGTTGGGGTTCCCATCTGGGGGAGCACAGAGCGCACTGCCTCTGGTCCCCTTGGGAGTCGTGATGCCACATCAACCTGCTGGAGCTTCGAGCAGTTCGTCTAGCCCTCACCGCCTTCACTCCGTTTCTACGGGGTTAAGTGGTTCAGGTCCAGATGGACAGTACCATGACCATGTACTACCTAAACCGCCAGGGCGGGATGCGCTCCATGCCTCTGTGCAGGGAAGCTCTCCACATTTGGTCACTCGTGCGCTGCCTGGAGGCGGATCTCCTTGCCATCCATGTGGCAGGAGCCTCCAACACTCTGGCCGATGCCCTAAGCCGGATAGGGGCTGCGTGCCACGAGTGGTCTCTCCTGCCTTAAGTAGTACAAGATCTGTTCTCCCACTGGGGCACACCTTAGGTGGACCTGTTTGCCTCCAGGGAGAATGCGAAGCTGAGACTGTTTTATGCCCGCCCCCCTCAGCAGGGCTCACTGCAGGGGGATGCCTTCTCGAGGCCGTGGACCCCGGGCCTCTTCTACGCCTTTCCCCCATTTCCCTTGATCCACAAGGTGTTTCTCAAGGCGAGGAAGGACAAGGTGCAGTTGATTCTGGTAGCCCCAGACTGGCCCTGCTAGTTCTGGTATCCAGAGCTCCTCAGTCTCAGCTCCAGGCTCCCGAGGCGGCTTCCAGCCTGCCCGGACCTGATCTCAGTCAATCAGGGGAAGGTATTCCATCTGGACCTTCAATCCCTGCACCTGATGGCCTGGTTCCTGAGCGGCTAGAGTTCCAGGCCTTGGGTCTTTCTGACGAGGTCCTCAACGTCGTTGAGGCGTCCCCTAAGGAGTCGACCAGAAAATGTTACGCCTTCAAATGGAAGAGATTCTCCATTTGGTGTCAGGGCAAGGGCCTGGACCCTTCCTCCTGTTCCTTGGCAAGCATTCTGGACTACCTGTGGTCCCTTTCTCGGCAAGGACTTTGGTCGGCGATCCTAAGGTGCACTGGTAGCCATCTCTGCTTACAGGCGGCGGGCTGGGAAGCAGTCGGTGGGCGCAGGAGAAGGTGGTGGTGCTTTTTCTAGGGCCTTGATCACATATCCCCTCCGGTGCGAGAACCTCCACCTCCGTGGGATCTGCTGCTGGTATTGGCTAAGCTCATGGGCAAGCCATTCGAACCGATGCACAGGTGTGACATCTCTCACCTGTCGTGGAAGACCGCCTTCTTGGTGGCTATCATGTCAGCCAGAAGGATGGGAGAACTCCAGGCGCTTTCCATCGAGCCTCCTTATTTGGTCTTCCACAGGGACAAGGTTGTCCTGCACCCCCACCCGAAATTTCTTCCGAAGGTGGTGCTGGGGTTTCATCTTAACCAGGTGTTGACTCTACCAGTGTTCTACCCCAGTCACACCTCGGAGGCTGAATATAGGCTCCATACTTTGGACCCTAGAAAAGCGCTCGCTTACTATAAGGAGCGGACGGCTGAAGTTCAGGGAGAGGTTCGCCAGCTGTTTGTCACCTACGGCCGCACCTGGCAGACCTGCAGCCAAGCGGACGATAGGCAGGTGGGTCACCTCCTGCATAGATCTCTGCTATAGGTTGGCGGGCATGGAGCCTCCCAGAGGGATAAGAGCTCATTCTACTCACCATACCACTGCATCGGTGGCTGCTTCCAGGGATGTCCCTATCCAGGAAATCTGCAGGGCTGCTACCTGGAAGTCAGCACACACCTTCATCACCCACTACCACATCGACCTTGAGTCACACCAGGATGCTGGTTTTGGGGACTCGGTTCTCCAGTCTCTATTTCCTATGTAGGGGATGTGCGCCTTGCCTCCCTCCTCCCGGAGAACTGCTAGGAGTCTGCCAGACAGTGTGGATGAACAACATATCCATGTCCCTAGAAATACAGGTTACTCACCTGTAACTGGAGTTCTAGGAATGGTATATGTTGTTCATCCACACGACCCACCTGGCCACCCAGGCTTCGGCGCACAACCTGGCTTCCAGCGGGCTAGATCTGGCGTCCTGGGGTGGAGCCGAGAATTTTAACCCCTGGGTAGGTGGGAGGAGTCAGCTTGAAGACCTTCCGACAAGATTTAAAGCGGCAAGGAACCTGCCAGACAATGTGGCTAAATAACATGTACCATTCCTAGAACTCCTGTTACAGGTGAGTAACCTGTATTTATAGGTACATTAGGGAGCAAAGAAAGACACGGAGGGATACTGAGGCTGATTAAAGAGGAGGGTGGGTAGGCAGAGAGGGACAGTGAAAAAGCAGGGATACTGAATGAATACTTCTGCTCAGTATTCACAAAGGAAGAGGAGGGGGGAGATGCCTAATCCAATAAACAGAAGCACTCTGGATGGGGGGTCGATCCCAGTCCTTTCACAGAAGAAAGGGTTCCGAAAGAACTCCTAAAGCTGAAGGTGGACAAAGCAATGGGACCAGATAGGATTCACCCCAGAATTCTAAAAAAACTAAGGGGAGAACTGGTAACACCATTGACTACCCTTTTTAACAAATCATGGGAGGATGGTACCTGAGGACTGGAGGAAGGTGGATGCGATTTCCCTTCACAAAAGTGGGAGCAAGACAGAGGCAGGAAACTACAGACCTGTCAGGTTGACCTCAGTGGTAGGGAAAATGATGGAATCATTTCTGAAGGAAAGACTTGTTGAGTACCTAGAGGCCAGTGGGGCATAGGACCCAAGGCAGCATGGATTCACAGCGGGAAGGTCATGTCAGACGAATCTGATCGATTTTCTTCGGGTGAGCAAAGTAGTAGACCAGGGAGGGGCTGTGGACGTGGCCTACCTAGACTTTAGCAAGGCATTTGACACAGTCCCGCACAAAAGATTAATAAAGAAATTGGCCAGCCTGGGAGTGGGTCCCAGGGTGGTAGCCTGGGTAAAACACTGGGTGGACAGCAGGACACAGAGGGTAATAGTAAATGGAGTCCACAGTGAAGAAAGGGGGGTTACTGGTGCGGTACTGCAGGGTTCAGTACTGGATCCGGTCCTTTTTAATATCTTTATAAGTGACATTGCAGAGGGACTGGAAGGAAAAGTATGTTTCTTTGCAGATGACACAAAGATCTGCAACAGGGTTGATACACAAGGTGGGGTGGAAAGGATGAGAAGGGACTTGGCAAGGTTGGAGAAATGGTCATATGCATGACGGCTTAGATTCAACGCAGAGTAATGCACCTGGGAAACAAAAACCCAGGGGAAGAGTACACAATGGAGATGAGATACTGACAACAACAAACATGGAAGGGGACCTGGGGGTAGTTCTATCAGATGACCTAAAGGTGAGCAAGCAATGTGAGAAGTCAGTAAGGAGGGCTGAGGGGATACTGGGATGCATAGGGAGAGGCATCACCAGTAGAAAACAGGAAGTTGTTTTCCCTCTGCACAGACAGTTGGTGAGACCCCATCTGGAGTACTGTGTGCAGTTCTGGAGACCCCATAATATCTGCAAAGACATAGACAAGGTGGAGGCTATCCCGAGGATGGCAACCAAAATGGTGTAGGGTCTGCACCAGAAGACATACGAAGAGAGAAAAGGAGCTTAATTTGTATACCCTCGAGGAGAGGGGGGACATGATGGAAACTTTCAAGTACCTCAAGGGAATCAAAAAGTCCAAGAGGGTAGCATCTTTCAGAAAAAGAGATGTGCATGAACAAGAGGGCACAATTTGAAGAAAGAGGGGGGACGGCTCAGAGGTAATGTGAGGAAGTATTTTTTCATGGAGAGGGTTGTGGTTGCATGGAACAGCTTTCCTTAGGAGGTCATAGAGCCAAAAACAATGAGGGAAATAGGCTGTTGGTAAACTAGGATCTGCAGCTTATCCTGTTGGTAGGGAAATGGGCAGACTAGGTGGGCCAAGCAGTCCTTATCTGCTGTCAAAGTCTTATGTTTCTATGGAATTCAAGAATGCATGGGACAGACATAAGGCAATTCTAGTGGGGGCAGGAGGAAGTAGGCTGTTGGTTAACTAGGATATGCAGTTTATCCATTAGGTTGGGAAATGGGCAGACTAGGTGGGCCAAGCGGTCCTCATCTGCCATCAAATTCTGTGTTTGTCTTCTCCACCGTGAAGGAGGAGAGCCATGGATGGATGCTTAGTCCTTCTCCTTGCCAGCCCGTGAGTGACCCTGCTTTGTTCCTGAGCCCAGACTGCCAGTATGGCAGGAGGTGAAACGTCCAGCACCTCAGTCCTCCATACCACTGGGGCTGCTAAATGTTTACTGTAGGTCAGATTTCCTTCCAGCAGTATTGTTGGTGGCCCTGAGAGAGACTGAACCTGCAACCCGTTGTTTTACGGTTCTATGTTTTTACGTTCTGTACCATTCAGCTAGAACTATATTTTTTCAGTTCTTTCCCCCTTTCTCTTACTGCAGGAAGTGACATAAAAACAAGATTATTGCCCCTTGTACTTTTTTTTTTTGCTTTGGCTGCCTGTTTACACATGACATCATACTGCCATGTACAATACCATACTTATCTCCACAGCAACAGATTAGGCTGTCATAAACCGAGTTGTAACTGCAGAAGTAGACAGAGGGCAGAGATCCTGTTTCCATGAAAATGTTCTTTAGTAATCAAGAAATAAGGGTGACTGTTCCAGAAAAAGTGGGAAATATAAGCTATATTTCTAAATATTATATTTTTCAAAGTTGTCCCAACAACATTAGATGCTCTTTAAAGCTCTATTATACTGCAAGTAAACATTCAGCATTGACAGATGCTTGTTTAAATGCAGGTTCCAGTTCTGTTATTGTTCCATCTTTACTGGCCTTTTAGTAAACTAGGTGAGTGTTTTTGATAGATACACTGGTGGTAAGGAACATTGTAGAACTGGATGGTGTAGTTTATGTCCTTGATCTGCTCTTCCAGAGGAGGAGTTGGGAGGGCTAGGACCCTTGGTGGACACTGGGTCCCAGGTTAGATAGAAAACATAGGCAGACTGGATGGATCATTGGTCATTTTCTGCCGTAATTGTCTGTGTTTCTGTGTTTTTAAAAGTGAAAATCAGACTGCCTACCATAGCGGTGTTGCCACACTAAAATGTTTACAGTCCTTGATCAACTTCCCCTGCCTCTTTCCTGGTTTGGCCCAAAAAAAAAAAAAGTCTAGCCACTCATGATATAGTAGGAGGGGAAGCGACTACTGCATCATGAGTGGCTGCACTGTTTGGGGTTGTTCCTAATGTTCTGGAAGTATGCAGTAAGAGTAGATCAAGGATTTGAAACAAAACAGTGTTGGATATGTTTTTACACCATTAGCATTAATTTAAGTCTTTGTAAGAAAGGAGAAAGATGACCAGCAACATCAACTAATTTTAGAAAAGGTGGTTGGTCATAAAATGTGGGTTTTCCACTGTGACAATAGGATGCAAAAGGGTTGACAGTTTCCCTTTAAGGTGCACATTCCTGTTAAGGCAATAAAACAAAGTAGTCCATTCTGAGATGTTCCTAGTATGACTACATATTTAGAAGTAATGACCCATAGCAACCCCAGTATCTCAGCCCCAAGATATCTCCTGCTTGTATTAGGCATGTTACTAACAGCACCTGAAGACAAACTCTTTTATTTTTAATTACTTTTTTTGCAAATGTTTGAGCAGTAAGATAAATGTTCATATTTTAATATTCACAGATTTTTAAAGCGACCTCAGTTTTCCCTACAAATTCAAGTAAATGAATACATTATTTATATATATAAAAAAAAAAAAAAGGTTTAAACATGTTTCTTTCTTTAACCTAGGTGGCTATTATCATGGCAAGCTAATTTTCCCCAGAGAGTTTCCTTTTAAACCTCCTAGTATATATATGATAACGCCTAATGGAAGATTTAAATGTAACACAAGGTAAGGATTAGTTTCTTTTTAGTTTTTCTCAGAATTGTAGTCACCATGTCATTTAAATAAAGCATGAATAATTTGTCAAGAATACTCACGCAAGCAATAATACCTGACAGGGTGGGCGGTATTGGGCAATACCAGACCGCCCAGGGGCGTAATGAGGCCCAGTGCACAGGCCGAGGGTCTTATAGCCCCTGGAAGGTCCGGTATTGCCCATACCACCCACCCTGGAGGGTATTACTGCACTTAGAAAATGAGCTGTCTGTTGGTTTTTTTTTTTTTTTGTAATAAAGAATAAAAAAAAATTAAAAGACAATAGTTGTTTGCTTAGTAAAGTAGTTCCTCTATTGGTAGTCTTGATAGTTCTTACCAGTAGAGGGCAGCGCAGCATTTCACTGTTTTGTTACTGGTGACAGTACCTCCCATCCTTGGCATTTGAGCCCCCCAGCTCACTCGTTTTCCGTTTTTTTTTTTTTTTTTTTTTGTATTTGTTACTGAAGGCCATGTTAAAGTTTATTTGCTTCCTAGTACAACAGTAGCCTGGTAGTTTATCGGAAGAGCAATGGAGTGTAGGAGAGGTACCGTGATCGGATTAGCAGCGGAGCAGGAGAGGTAGAAGTTTTTTTTTTTTTTTTTTTTTTATGGTGAACTGTGAAGTTGTTTTGTGGAGCGCAGGAGAGATGCCATTTATTTCTTTATTGGAACAGCTGCTTTTCATTTTTCCTCTTCTTTCTGTTCTTGATGAATGCGAACAGCGATAAGGCAGGAACAAGCTACCAGGAACTTGCGCGTGTATGCTGCAGGACTAGCGCTGAAACGAACTGTCTCATGTATTCTGACTTTGCGGGTGTGTTTAAAAGTAATCTGTGTATAGCGGGTCACGAGCGGTAGCAAGCAGCATTTGAAATAGCACCTATGATGATCAGTGTCGTGCAGTGCAAGGTAAGCACCACAACTTTGTTTCTCACTGTAATACTTTTTCTTTATTCCATTCATTTAGGTGACTACCCTTGTGATCCAGATGACAGGGAGTTTCAGTTTTGGGAGTGAGTGGGTGGTCATCTGAGGGAGGGAGATCTGAAAGTGTGGTCGGCTGGCCAACACTGGGACAAGAAGGTGCTGTTAATAAATAAAAAAAAAAAAAAAAAAACAGAAGGCAGGGAGAAATGGGCCCAATGGTAGAAGGGCTGGAAGATTGCAATCGGGTCTCGGCTGCCGCTAAGTGAGGAAAAAAATGGCATTTTCAAACTGAATGGAGTGCTCTCAGCCAGTGGGCAAGCAGGGTGGGCACAATTGTATTTGAATGGGTGAAGAGGCACTTGTGCTGGGACTTTTTATTTGCTGGGCATTGATTGAAAGTTAATGTACCCCCTGGCAGGGGTACCAGTCAATCAGAGCCCAGCAAATAAAGCCCATTTTCTAAGAATTTATAGACAACATGCAGCAGGCAGCCATATTAAATATTAATGTGAAGAAGTACACTTTTACGTACTTTGCATTGACAGGGCGTCACTTGTGTGGCAATTGCGAGACAACTGCCAATGTTACTGTAATGCTGACAGTCGTCTCACAACTGTCATACAAGTTTTGCCCCATCGATGGACCTTAAGTGCCAGCGGGCAGTGCTATTCTACCCCAATAAAGCCAATAGAAGGAAGTTACATCAGACATTTAAAATAACTATTCTGAAATACCTCTCTTCCTATAAGCATAGCCAGGTTTCACCGAAAGTGTTGATATGCTTATAAACAAAATCCAGAATTTTTTTTTTTTTTTTTGCTGAAAGAGCTAGTCATTTTCCTTTTCTTGAGGTGAGAGGGCGGGTGGTCTTAAAAAGCAGAGCTGGAAATAAAAGTTGCTTCATAAAAGCCAAGTTTAAATATCCCCTACCATCTCAAAGGACACTTTAGAAAAACAGTATCTAGACACATTACAGTTTATTGTTCATTGGGTTCTGTATTTAGGTTCCCATTTTTCTTTGTAGCCAAGTACAGTTCCCCAGTTATTCTTCTCCAGACTTTTTCTGATCTACTTAACTACACCTGACATCACAGTCCTCTGCTTTTGTCATCATGCTTTTGTTGTGGAAATTATTATGATGTCATGTGTAGAAGATCATGTCAGATCAGACAAGTAGCCAAAGCAGAGGAAGTCTAGGGGACTGGGATCCTGTTTTTGTAATATACTTGGTAGGATGTGGCCTACAAAGGAACTAACCCACGACAGGGTATGGGTTTACTGAACATTAATCCAGGGGGGGTTGGAGTCACGAGGCAAAGCCAAGTGATTTCAGCCACCCAGGCGTAGATTAATGCTCAGTAAATCCATACCCTGGAGTGGGTTTATCCTCTTGAAATATGGGCAATGTTATGTTAGAGTTTTACCTAAAGAAATACTAAAATAAAGCCCTGTGAACATGCAGCTATGGGTATATCGGGCATTAATCAATGGTCAGGTGACCTGTTTGGATGAATCAGAAGACAGTATTTTCAGAACCCATGTTATAACTAGATTTCAGTAAGGCTTTCGACACCGTTCCACTTAGGAAAACAGTAAGCAAGCTTGGTAGCTTTGGAGCGAGTCCAAAGGTGGTAAACTGGGTAAGAAATTGGTTAGGGGATAGTTGGCAGATGGTGGTTGTAAATGGAGTTCACTCTGAGAAAGGGAAGGGTGACCAGTAAGGTATCTCAAGGATCAGTGCTGGGACCAGTCCTCTTCAATGTCTTCATAAATGACATCGCAAAGGAGCTGGAAGGGAAGGTCTGCACCTTTGCGGATGACACCAAAATCTTCAGTATGGTGGACACTCGGGGTGGGTTGGGGAGCGGGCTGGAAAGGATAAGCAGAGACCTGAGAGAACTAGAGGAGTGGTCAAGGGTATGGCAGCTGGATTTCAACGTGAAAAAGTGCAAAATAATGCACTTGGGGCACAGAAACCCAGGCGCGAAATAAGTGGGTGGATTGGTGTTGATGACTACCAAGTAGGAAAGAGACCTGGAGGTAGTCATATCTGAAGACCTGTGGTGGCCAGGCAGTGCAACAAGACTGTTAGGAAGGCTAGTGCGATGCTGGGGGTGCACAGGGAGGGATATCACTAGCAGAAAGAGGGAGATGGTGCTGCCTCTGTATAGATTGCTGGGAAGTCCCCACCTAGAATACTGTGCCCAGTTCTGGAGACCACATGTCTGGAAGTACATAGAGTGGAGATGATCCAGAGGAGGACAACTAAAATAATGCAGGGTCTGCATCAAAAGCCCTATGAAGAGAGACTAAAGGACCTCCGTGTGTACATGCTGGAACAAAGGAGGGAGAGGGGAGTTATGGGAGACCTTGAAATGCCTCACGGGGGGTGTAAATAAGGTACAGGAGGGAAGTATTAAAAAAAACGGCACCGGGACATGTATTTTAAAGTACCCCCTGCTAAAGGATTCTCAACTCAGGGGTGCATGTCGGGGGTGGTTTGAAAGCATTAAAAAATAAAGGTTTGGGTGGGGCGCAATAAAATCGCACCAGCGCCCAGACCCAAACCCGGTACCTCATCCACCCCAACCACAAGCCAACCCTCAACGCCACGACGCAGCTCGGCAATCCACTGCAGCACCACCCCCTACAGCCCACGTTCACCATGCTCACTCTCCTTCTCACCCACCCCAACCACAAGCCAATGCCACGACACAGCTCGGCAATCCACCACAGCGTCTCCGCCTCCTCGCAGCCCACGCTCGCTGTGCTTGCGCCCCCCCCCCCCCGCACATACACATGCGACATCCGTTGCCCAGTTTGCCCACCCTCTCATCCGGTCGCCTACTCTCCCATCGCCATGAGGGATTGCGCTGGGAAGGAGTCGCCGATACGGACGGCGCCCTTCCACATGCGCCCACCTCATGGGATACAAAAGGGAATCATAGTGGAAAGGAACCAGGGTGGGAGAAAGCTGTAGATCAAGTAGGGGTTTGCGATAATAATGTAGGTAGGGAAAAATGGGCAGACTGTGTGGTCCTTATCTGCCATCAAATTCTGTGTTTCTGTAAAGTAAAAGGGAGAGTGAAGCACAGAATGTGTATGAAATATTTGCTGACTTTTGTATAAACATTGCTTTTTTAAAGTACCCTTGTGACATGATGGGTTCTCTAAAGCAGTAGATGGCACAGACTGATTAAATGTCTCATAGAAGACTGGTGAACAAGCTGGCCTGTCTGGGAGTGGATCAGAAAGTTATAAACTGGGTAACAAGTTGGTTAAGCAACAAGAGTCAGAGGGTGGTGGTAAATGATGTCCACTCTGGAGAATGTAAGGTGACCAGCGGGGTGCTTCAGGGCTCAGTACTATTCCCAGTCATCTTCATTGTCTCTATTAGTGATATAGCAGAAGGGCTAGAAGGGAAAAGTATGCCTGTTTGGGGATGACATAAAAATCTGCAACGCAATAGATGCACCGAGGGGGGAGGCCAGGATCGGGGATGATTTGAAAAAGTTAGAAGACTAGTCCAGGGTTTGGCAGCTGGATTTCAGTGCAAGAAAGTGCAAAATCGTGCACGTGTGTCACAGAAGCATGGGGGCTACGTACCAATTGGGAGGGGAAGTATTGGCAACCACCAAACAGGAAAGGGACCTGGGAGTTATTATTTCTTTTTTATCATAGAGTGATTTTAATTCTGTTTTGGTCCATACATAAGTATGATGTCACATACATACATATTCGTAGGTAGGTAACATGTTCCATATGCAGCTACATTCAACCAGTAACTATTACATTGCAGGGTTTTAAATAATTGATTAGCAGTTTTTTTCTTGGGACTATACTAACTGTACAGATAGTATTTATATAGATTTTCTATAAGTGCTGTGTTTGTTAAACACACTGAGGCAATAACTATGCATTTTCACAAAGATTTAGCACTTTTATGAGCAAAACGCTAATCAATTTTTAGAGTTAAATAAATCCCTGCATTGCCATAGTATTGTGTAAGTATGTTCACAAAAACACAAGCTTTAATATATTCTCATATGAACCCACCTAGGATGCAACTTAACAAAGGAGAGACAACCCAATGTACTAGGGTGGAGTTCCACTAAATTCAGGTGTTAGAGACAAATAGGAACCGGAATAATGGTACACAGTAATGAAATATCATGTAGTCAAAGAGGAAGAGTTACAGCTTAGGTTAGGAGTTTTACAAAGAGATGATTGGAGATAGGCTTCCTATCTGGCAGCGTAGTGGTCCATATGACCTAGGTGAGTACAAAATAGGCGTCCTAGTGTGGCTAATCTAGCTAGCGCCTCATGCCATTGGAGGTGAGTCGGAGGAGTAGGTTTATACGCCAGTACAGAAGTACAAGTCGTTTAGCCTCCATAAGTGCAAGTACAACCCATTGCTTCTGAGGTCAGGTTAAAGCAACTAAGGGGGTAGTATACAAATTGTAAAAAACCAAAACAAGGCGCTGCGTCAGCATGTGGTCTAAAAGCAAAATAAAATGGTTTTATTAAATGCACGCTGAAAATAGAAAATACAGTTAAAAATCTACGTTTCGACCTTAGGTGGTCTTCATGAAATATCTAAAAGAGGAAAAAAAAAAGTTAGTGTTAGGGAGGTAGTGTTTCCTAAAAGGAGTTTAGGATCAGAAAGACTAACCTGGAGGCCCAGTATTGTAGAGGAGTCCTGAGTTATAAATGCCCAGAAGTGTGAAAGCAAAGGGCACGTCCACAAAATATGGAGTAGATGTGCCCCAGGCTGCTGACAGCGCCAACAATTAGAATTTTGTAAAATACCATGGGAATATAGAGATGAAGGTGTATGGTACCAAAGCAGCAGTATTTTGAGCTGCAAAAAATGGCTCTTGGTGTCCACATAAATATAATGACAATCTCGGAAGTAACGATTCCAAGAGTCCTCACATATATGGGTATTCAGGATAGCCATCCATTTCAGACGGCATGCAGCTGAAGGGTCTACCTGGGCATCTCTCCAGGTCTTATAGAATCTTCCAATAAGGCCCCCAGATGAGGGGGATTTGTGCCTGTGAGCTAGCCAGTTCCATTTGGGATCTGAACACATACGGGCCCTATTGGCTAGTATAGCACTGCGTAATTGAAGAAATTTCCAAAGGTCATTGCTCGGGAGATGAAATTTATGCCGGATTTGTTCAAAGGACATCAATACCGAGGAGCCAGGAAGGCAAAGGTCCTGTATGTGACTGATGCCCTGGGCGTCCCACGTGGGCCAATGTATAGGAGTGTCCCCAGTTGCCAAGGCCTGGTTATGCCACAAAGGGGTATAGAGCCATGGAGGTTCTTGGGCATCCCGAGGTGTATGAGCTAAAGTCATAAGCGAGTGCCAAGCCCGTTTGGTTTCAGCTATTGGGGGGAGGGGGGAGCGTGCGCCGGTTCCAACTCCGGGGGTGTAGTAGCAAGTGTGGGTTGTATCCGCCACTAGATCGGATTCCAGTTGAACCCAAAGTGGGAGGGGTATTGGACTGGGAACAAACTACCTAGTAGCCATGGCGGCAGTGCATGACAAATGATATCCTTGAAACCAAGGAGAACCCAGCCCCCCTTTGGACCAATGTGCTCTCAGTTTACTCTTGTTCCATCTGGGAGATTTCCCTTCCCACAAGTACCGAGACACTTGAGTTTCAAGTGAAGCAAAGAGCTTAGGCGGAAGATGTATTGGGAGATTTTTAAAGATGTACATGATTCGTAGCAGTAAGAGCATACGAACCGCTGCCACCTTTCCAGGCAGTGATAACTGAAGCCTTTTCCATCTCTCTATCTCTGCAGACATTTGAGATAGAAACAGCGAGAGATTGGCTGGCTCTAGATCAGACCATTTGAAAGGAATGGTTATGCCGAGGTAAGAAAAACCCTTCATTGCCCAGAAAAGCTCGGTTCCCTGTAAGCAACTTTTAGTACAGGCTGAGTTCAGCAGGGCCAAGAGCGTTTTTATCTGGTTAGCACAAAGTCCCGATAAGGTTGAAATGTCTGTAGTAAGGGCAAAATATGCTGTATTGCCTGCTCTGGATGAGAAAGAGTTAGCAACAAATCATTGGCATAAGCTGCCACCAAGTAAGATTTCCCAGCAACCTCGATGCCAGTAATGTCTTGCGACGCGATAAGAGACCGAATAAGGGGGTCCAGCGCTACCAAAAAAAGAAGGGATAGGGGGCATCCCTGTCGGGTGCCCCTTTGCAGTGGAAAGGGCATGGAAATGGTCGTGTTGGTCAAAATCCTAGCCATTGGAGATCCATAGAGTGTTGACACCCACTGAAAAAATACCGGTCCAAAGCCATGTCTTTTTAAGACTTGATGTAAGTACTGCCACTCGACGGAGTCAAAGGCTTTAGTAAAGTCTATTGCCAGTGCAGCCATTGTGACCGAGGAACGGGAGGCTATCCATTTTAAATTAAGAAGGAGCCTAGTGTTGTCTGCCCTCGATTTGCCCTTCATGAAGCCAACCTGGGCGGGATGAATGATAGTCGGGAGCACCTCCAGCATCCTGGTGGCTAGGATCTTGGCCAAGATCTTTGTATCTACCGAGAGTAACGAGATCAGCCGGAAATTTGCACAATCCAGAGGATCGTTAGACTTTTTTTTGGTAGAAGGGTAATGAGGGCCTCTCTCATAGACGGGGGGAATGTACCGTTTATGTGCGCCCCCTGAAGTGCAAGGAGTAGCGGCTGAGATATATCTTGTACCAGTGTTTGATATAGCTCAACCGTCATGCCGTCCAGTCTGGGAGCCTTCCCTTTAGCCATTTGGGACAGAGCTTGACGTAGCACTGTTGGAGCTAGGGGAGCATCTAATGTGGACACCTGTAGCGGGGTAAGCCCCGGTAGGTCAAACTGTTGGCAAAATGTATCCAATTCCTGTTCTAAGGACGACAGGGAAAGGTCAGACTGCGACTTATATAAGGTCTGATAAAACGCCTTCATGGTGTCGTTGAAGTCTTGAGGGGTATGCACAGTCTTACCGGATGTGTTACGGAGAGCATGAATGCGAGTTGCCACTTGCTGTTTCTGAAGTTGAAATGCCAATAATCTGCCACTCTTTTCGCCCCATCCCAGTATGCATGCTTTGATCGCAGTAGAAGCCACTCGGACTTTTGATTCAGCATGGCATTAATTTGATACTTAAGGCCCACAATGCGCCGAATAAGGGAGTTGTCCCACTGAGAGACACGAGGAGCTTTGAAACGGGACTCTAGTCCTTCCAATTCTGTTTGCCATTGAGCTAACTTAGCTTTGCGTGCCTTATTTTTGGCGGCCAAGAAAGCGATTGAGCGGCCTCTAAGGACTGCTTTAAACGCTTCCCAGACCGTACTTGCGAGGACGCCACAGTTTGCATTGATGGCAAAATACTCCTTGGTGGTTTGAGAAATTGTTTTGTGAAACTCTGGGTCCTTTAATAACAAAGGGTTGCATCTCCACCGAGTACCTGTTTTGGATTGTCCCCCTAGTGTATAGGAGGTAATCACTGGGGCATGGTCGGAGATAAGAATGTTCCCAATTGTGGTTCTAAGAACATTTTGGGCAGCTGCTGAGTTGGCAAGGAAGAGGTCTGTGTGACTATATGTGGAGTGTACCTGTGAATAAAAGGTATAATCCTGTCCAGAGGGATTATCTCTACGCCAGAGGTCCGTTAAACCCCATTTCTCTTGTAGTTCGTGAAGAGCCAAGCTGGCCTTAGACCCAGCCTGAGGGGTAGGCTTCGACTTGTCCAAAAATACATCTAATACCATATTATAGTCTCCACCCACTATTAGAGGAAGGGCCCTGTCTGCACTGGATACCGAGGAAATAGCCTGGCTAATTGATAGAAAAAAATTCTATATGGTCTGTGTTGGGGGCATACAGGTTGCAGATAATCGATTTCCCCCCAGAAGAAGAAAGTTTAGCAACGACACATCTACTTTGTGGATCGTGTTTGGATTCCTCCACGGTCCAACTCGAGGCACGCTGGATAAGAATGGCTACCCCTCTTGTCTTGGAGGTAGCTGAGCTGGCACAGACGGTACCCACCCAAGATTTCTTTAGCCATGGAACCGCCTTCTTCAAAAGATGGGTTTCTTGAAGTAAGGCAATATCTGTATGCAGCGAACGGAGGTGTTGGAGCACCTTAGTTCGTTTGATGGGGTGATTCAACCCATTAACATTCCAGGTTACCACCACGGTTGGGAAACTGGTGTGGCTAGCCAAAGTTGTAATGGGGCACATGGAAAATGTGACAATAGAAGGTGTGTACTTACTGAAGGTGCGAGGATTACAGCTGGGATATAACTCACCACACTGACCGTCCTGGGAGTCCCTGTGTTAGCCTAGGCTGCCAGATGAGAAGGAGGAAAGGCTCAGAGAGTAGAGGGAGATGCACACTTCGCAGGAGCAGCTGCAGTGGAACAAACACACAAAAGAGGTTGGGACCAAATACAAACAATGTAGACAGTAATAATTAGCTGGGAAGCAGAAGTGAAAAGATATCACAGCTAACTACAAAACCAAGCTACTAAGCAGTTTTAACCAATTATAATATAACACTACGCAACAGCGCTATCAGATCGAGGCTGCCTGTGAAAGAGGCTAGCTTAAAACTTTAGCCACAGCTTCACAAGCTCTCAGACCCTACAATTTAGGAGGGATTGGAACCTAGTGGATTAGAGTCCTCTGAGGTTCTAGCATGCTTGAGATCAGGCGTCCGACCCACAGGAAAGGAAAGGGAAGGGGGGGAGAGGACCCTAGAGGGGGGACCAAGGGGATACGGGAAGGGGTTTAGGAAAAGGGGAAGGGAGGGTAACTACATTGCCTACAAGGTAGAGGTCCCATACCAACACTGCAACCATGCATCATGGGATATAGGTGCTACCCTGTCATGCCCCATGTACGCTGACTTTTATGCAGCTGCTGATAAAGGTTAAACCAGCAACCTGGAGAAGTGTGGGAGCTAAAAGGAGGACATAGCTAGTTATGCTACGTAAGTTGGGGTAACCATGACTTTAGAAAACCACCACCCAGATGTCCTCCTGGGTATAGGTGCAGGAGAGAGTCTGATTAAGTCAACCCCATAGCTTAATTACAACATCTAGCAACCGTAACCCAAACCAGCAAACAGTTCAAATTTAGCCAGGAACATTTTCAGCTTGTTCAGTTCCCAAGGAGGGAGAGGGCACAGTCTCAGCGATATCCTTAATCTCCACAGCCGCATACGAGATCAGCCCTGGCCTGACAGGAGTCAGAATGTTCACTGCTTCCACAAGTGAAGCTTCCAAAATATCAGCCCAGTCCGTGCCTGTAGCAGTGTCCATGTCAACAGAATTGGTAGCGGTAGACTGAGCACCGCGAGGACGGGAGGTTCTGTCTTCTCGAGACATTTTTGCTGGAGGGGCTGTCATAGAAGCATCCTGGGACAGGTGATTCCCACTTCTAGCTCTCTATCGCTGTCTAATGTAGGGCGTCGACACCCGTGGAGGCAATATGGGGTTATCTTTAGCTGTGGAGAGTGGAGCCGTGCCTGGTCGCAGCGTAGAGCAATCAGGAGGGCCCCTGCTTGCTGGGGGAACATTTTGTAGTGCTGCAAGTCCATCCTCATTACTGCACTCTGGCTGCCTGCACCTGTCTACATAGTTCCCTTTCGGCATGTTGGGTTCCCAGAGCCTCCTGGGGTATGTAGTAGGGAGAGGTAGATCTGACCAGAATTTTGCAACCCACTTTTCTACAGCTGACGGATGATCTGCTAGGAGTTCTCTGCCATCCTTGGTCATAAGCAGTCTAGTGAGCCCTTTGAATTTAAGTGGAAGTTGAAGTTGTATAGAAATTTCTTGAGTGGTGCGAAAGCCCTTCGCTTGTTTGCCGTCTCATGAGCAAAGTCTCTATAGAAAGAAACCGGGGTCCCCTGCCACCATACTTCCCCTAGGTCTCTTGCAGCCCTTAAAATTTTTTCCTTAATAGTATAGCGAAGAAAATACACGAGACAGGCCTTGGAAAAGAAGAGTTCTTGTCCCTCCTGGTTGTTATCATGTGCGCCCTCTCCACGTCCATCTGTCCCCTCCATCTCTCACCCAGCATTACAGGCAGGGACTCATTTAGGAACCTCTCCATGTTCTGCCCCTCAGCCCCCTCTGGAAGACCAATAATATGCAAGTTATTGCATCTGGCTCTGTTCTCTTGGTCCTCCAATCTATCCCATAGGATTGCTGTTTTTGCTTCTTGTAACTGCAAACGGAGTAGTAGTTTGGATTGTTGCTGTTCACACGACTCCAACTGCTGTTCGGAGACGTTCATGCGGTCTTGTAGGTTTCGAACCTCAGCCACTGTGCCTGATAGTGTAACGTTGATATCCTCAACTTTGTTTAATACGGTCTCCAGCATGCGTGTTATGTACTGCAAGGATTCATTAAAGGAGGGCTCCTTTGGAGGTGACTGGGATAGTGGGTCTGACTGGCTGTTGTCGCCTAAAGAAGCTATGGGGAGGTCAGGCAGATTGGCGAGGGAAGGCAAGTACCTGATAGCTCCAGCTGTGGGTTATTATTTCTGATGACCTGAAGGTAGCCAAACAGTGGGGAAGGCTAGCAAAATGCTGTGGTGCCTGGGGAGGGTATTACCAGTATGAAGAAAGATGTAATGTTACTCCTGTACAGATCACTGGTAAGACCCCACCTCAAGTACTGTGTCCAGTTCTGGAGGCCCCACCTCTGGATGGACATTGATAAGGTGGAGGCGGTACAGAAGAGGGCTAGAAAAATGGTGCAGGGCCTGCATTAAAAGCCCTACTAGAGCGACTCAATGAGCTAAATATGTACACTGTATAGGAAAGGAGGGATATGATTGAAACATTCAAATACCTAACCGTTATTAAGAAGGTACAAGAAGGTAGCATTTTCCATAGAGAAAAAAGCTAGAGGACAAGAGGTCACGCTATGAAGTTGGAGGGGGGAGGCTCAGAGGAAATACTTCTTCACGGAGATGGTGGTGGACTCCTGGAACAGCCTTCCAGCAGAGGTGGTGGGTGCAAAAATGGTGGCAGGATTCAAGCATACATGGGACAGATGCAAGGGGACCTTGCTAGTAAGACCAGGGGAGGAGACAACTGGAGATCGAGTAGGGTCTGCGGTGGCACAGTAGACAGGGAAAACTGGGTAGACTAGGTGGGCCAAGAGGTCCTTATCTGCCGACAACTTCTGTGTTTCTGTCTCTCTCTCTCTTCCAGTCACCCATGCTATTTAAAGAGCTAGTGTACTGCTTGAGATTAATAGTAATTCTCAGATGCAGTCAGCTATCACTTCTTATATCTCAAGTATTTATTCTTTTCTGTTTGTTAATTAGTATTCACCTGGCAGTACTGGTGATGTGAGTAGCACTCTGTCTGAAGGAAAAAAAAAAGTCAAAAAAAAGAAAAAGTTCCTCCCACTACATCGTCATAAATGAGACCTAACACCTTGAGACACCACATTCCTTGCAGTCTGAGTAGTGACTCTCACAAGCTACCAATCAAAATGCAGGAAATAGTGACATCATTAGTAACCAGCCAGCGACCGTCCCTGCTGCTTCATGTGAAAGTGAAACCTGGCAGGGAGAAATGGTTCTCATTGGTTGCTAGTGATGTCATAGTCAGTGTGGTCTCACCAGTGTCGATGTAGTGGGAGGAACAGAACTGACTTTTTTTCCCCTCCAGACAGAGTGCTGCTCCACACATCACCACAGTACTGCCAGGTGGAAAATCTTCTAATTAGCAAACAGAAAAGAAAAAATACTTGAGATATAAGAAATGATAGCAGACTACATCCAAAAGTTACAATTAATTGCAGGCAGTTTCCAGGCAGTAAACTAGCTCTTTAAGATAAACATGGCAGAGTGCAAGTACTAGTCACAATATCTGTACATATCTATTAAGATGAAATCATGTTTAGCTCCAACTTTTGCGCCATTGCTACTGTAAGGGCTGTTGACATCCTCAGTCAGCACTGTAGACTCCCCTTACGTGTTCTAAGTGTAGACAAAGCTGGCGATTCCTCTAAAGGCTTAGCTGCCATGTGAAGCTGTTTCTATATTCTTCACTGAACGAATACGGAAAGGATCTCCACTAGTCCTCTTATGGTAGCAGTTCACTATGGTAGATTGTACAGATTCAGATCCAGCATGAGATTGTTGACATCACAATTCTCAATAGGTTGAGCCCATACCATCTGCGCGGTGCTCCCCAAATGTTCTCACTAACAGGTTACCTGTTTTTCTTGTAAGCCTCACTGAAAAATGGCCATTATACATAAGCATTGAACCAGATGACTACCTGTGATACATTCGATGAGAGCAGTCATGCTCTAACAGAGATCTGGAGCCAATGGTGCTTAAACTCCTCCTAGACTTCATATTTCGGCATCGCACCCTCACCTTATCCACCTCAATGAACTGAGAACCTTACCTGGCACCAGTGGATCCAATTTTATCAGCATGGCTCACCAACAACTGGAGCTCCGAGTCAAAATCTCAGCCATTGCTGATCCCAGACCCCGAAAGACCACAAGGCTGAGTTGCCATTGCTCACCCCTCCTTGACGAGCAGAAGAAACACCACTCTTTGGGGGGGGTCCTTTCGCAACTCACTTTGATCAAAATGATCGTGACAGCATGTGCTGAGGACTTAAACACAGTTTAAAAACTCCCTAAACACACTAGTTCAGCAAGTGGGAGATGAGGCCAGAGTAAGCCTGGAGGATGGGGCAGCATGAGAAGAGAGACAAATGGTGGCATTGCTCAGGAAGAGAACAGGAGCAGGCATAACAACCTGCTCCTGGAGGTTACTCTTGAAGTCACCGAAGGAAAGGTTCCTGTAAGCTTTGTTAATCAGTTCTTCCTTCAACTAGCATGACCCCCCAGGACCAAGACACCTCATAGATTATCGAGAAGGCACACAGGGCATTGAGACCAGTGTCCCAAAAAGGAGAACATCTGAGAGCACTGATCTGTAAACTACTCAACTTCCAAGACAAGTTGAGAATACAACAAGCAGCAGGAAACTGTCACTACACTGTAAGGACTCGAGGTAATACACGTTTAATGGTCTCAGTCAGGGAAAAGCAAAAAGTTTATATTATTAAGTCAGAATGACATGCTTGCCTCATAAAGTTCCATATTGTCTTTCTTGCACAACTTATCCTCCGGCTTCCCATGGGAATACACTTAAAACTGATTACCATGGCTGTTAAAAAAAAATAAATAAATAAATAAAATAATAAGACACTGGGTGGACCAGGAGATGTTACTTCTGGAATGGCATACCGAAGTCATGCAAGGCCCTCCGTATAGAAAAAATGTTGGCTTTCATGAGGCATAGGTATAATACTTTTAAGAAAAGATGGGAATCTCTTAATGCCTTATTGGGGTAGAGATCTGCAATAGATAAAACATGTTAGTGATACATGGTGAAAGACTGGTAACTCCTGAATACAAGTTGTTTGCATGCCAACACGTCATCTTATGCCACTGAATTTGTCTCCTGAGTTGAGGGGGAGTTCATGTGTGGTTCTTACGATTTTGTGAATTGTTTCATGTATTGGTTATGTCTCTGTATGTCTTATTATGAAATTTCAATAGAAATATATTTAAAAAGCATTAAACAAGATACTTCTGACATAAGCAGTCTATTGTTTTTATCATTTTCTTTATGTTGCTATATGTGTTAAAGTGATTGCGTAACTTCCTTTGTCTTCTCTGTTTGAAGGTTATGTCTTTCAATCACTGATTTCCATCCTGATACATGGAACCCAGCTTGGTCAGTCTCAACAATCTTGACAGGTCTTCTCAGTTTTATGGTGGAGAAAGGGCCCACATTGGGCAGTATAGAAACCTCAGATTTTACGGTAAGGTGTGTGTGTGTGTGTGTGTGTGTGTGTGTGTGTCTGTCTAGCTATCTGGCTGTGGTTGAGTGGGTATCACAGACTGTTCCTCCTCCCAGAACTCAGCCTGCACTGTGCTTCCAGCTTTTCACAACCCTTCAGCCACCTGAATGGTGACCTTGGTATTCTGCTACCACCCAGCTTGACTGCACTCTGTATATCTTTAGGTTCAGGTCCCTCCACTAGCCACTGCTCACACTGTACAGTGGCCGTTCCCGAGAGCAAATGACCCACCCCTGTAGTCACAACTGGGGGCACTCTTTCATCTGCCCTGTCTTGGGCACAGGTGTGCTTTGAAACAGTTAGGTAGACTGTCTCTTTGGAGGTGGATCACGATTTTGCCAATTACACCAGGTTATCTATACCCTTAGAAAAATAGTACGACCACAGACAGTATTAAGTATAATACAAAAATATTTAATACTACACAATATTTGCATATGGTACAGGATTATATACACCTGAGGCTTTTGAGCAGACCAGAATACAGACAAGAAAACCTCATTAGTTTCTAAACTACACTCTTTAAGTAGATAATTAAGCTTCCTCCCAACTGGGATTTCTTCTGTCATAGCAGATAAAGTTTCCCAGGTCAGTTTACAAAATGTGACTGCCTTTACAGTGAGATACAGGCAGAATATCCTTGAGAGGCTGGCCCCTTGGCTTGCATCATCTGCCCTGCCTCTCTTGCATCACACCATGGACATTTATTTGATATCGCCCACCTCTATGACAAAACTGGTCTGATCTGGTTATGGGATTTAGGATCGCTTCTTTTTGTTTCTCAGGCCCACCACACAGCAGGCGACTTGTCAGTTATTCTTGCTGTTTAAGCAATAACGATCGAGAAGCCAGTCATTTCTGAAGAATTAACGACCGGTTGAGGGGTTGGCTCCTTGGGCCACCTCCCTCCAGACGGTCGTTAATCCAAGGAAATGACTGGCTTCGAGGTTGTTATTGCGATTATAAATCTAATTGAAATAACTTTTCTTTTTCCGTATTTATTTTTACCGCTATTCAACTTTAAAGTAGAGTAGCGCGAGCATTGCGTGTCACACAGCGTCAGCTGGCAGTTGGATCGGTCGTTTCTAAGACCTTAATTACTTGACTGATCCAGTAGCCAATCAGGAGCCTCTTTAGGCTCATGAATAATTAGTTTCATAATTAAATGTAAACAAATAGCCCTTTTGATGTAAACCCTCTTCGACGGATGAATGGAGCTCACTTATCCACACCCATGTTATTTCCTTTCTTTTGAGAACTGTTGACAGAATGCAGATCATTTCCAACATACATTCCAAATCTGCTAAAAAATTTCACAGAGAAATAAAAGCACAAAAAAGCTTGCTTTGGCCTCACAGTGGATGTTTGTGTTCTTCATGTTTTTAATATTCCAGTACTTAATTTTAGGTTTCAGCAAGCTCCACGTGGCCAAGTAGCAGGTAACTTGGTGGGGGGAAGGGGAGACCTTTGGCTTTCCACTTCAGCTCTGTTCTAGCTGATAAAGAGTTCAAGTGTTACAAGATATTTAAATGTTATTTTTTGGCAGCCAGTTGGTGTCACCAAATAAATCGCAGTGAGCCGCACAGTGTTGGGTTTTGTTTGTGGTGCATGCTGCCATCTGCATACTGTAAGAGAAGAAAGCCGAGCAGGATTTTTGAAATATGGGGCAAGGACTGTGGCCACAGGTGCAGCTGTGGACATCGAAGCAGCTGGTGCACCTAAAGCATTTTACAAACTGGGACTGTATTTTCAGACATTGGCCTATTTGGTGGCACATGGATGTGCTTGATGGTAGCTTGCTTCAAAGTGTAGGTGCAAGCAACCTTGAAGATGCATGCAAAAAGCCCCAGAAATGACACAGTAGATCAAAGAACTGTGGCTAGTGGAACACCTTATTTGACAAAAGTCTAACACAATGGGGACTTGACTCAAAATGCATTTTATTGGATTGCATTAGCATCCACCACTTTTCTTTTTTAATTCCATTTGTGCCAGCTCCGTGGCGGAGAGATGGTGCATTGCTCTGGCATGCTGGCAATCTCAATTTGCACCCTGAGCACGGATGCCAGGAACGGAGGCCGACAGGGAGAGAGTTGAAAGCTTCCTTTGGATGCATCCATCCCGGAGGGAGGGTCATTGTGCACCACTGTCATAGTGGCACCTGGTGGTGGTTCATGGAGGCATTCTTGGTGGTGTGGGTGACCACACACTGCCATACGCTTCCGCCCCAGAATGCTGCCATGGCTGCACACATTGCGGGAGGCGGGTGGGTGCCCCAGAAAAAAGCAGAAACTAGGCTGCCCTGCAACGCTGGATGATGGCCTTTAGTAGGCCTCCCTCATGCCGCTGACTGCCCAGCGCATCATGTCTGGCCCCTGACCGACTTCCCTGATGAAATAGGTGCTTCCTCCCCCCTGCGTCCCCGTGGAGGGGGGCAGCAAGGATAAGCTGGACCACCAATGGGGAATGTTGGCAGAGCTGTGGGAGAAGCCAAGACAGGAGCAGCAGCAGGAGTTAGGTCCGACGGGCAGGGAGAAAGTCAGCATGTGAGAGCCCAAAGGAGTGGGGCTGCAGCAGCCCCAGAGGAGCAAAAAAAAAATCCTGTTTGTAACTCTCCTTCATATTACTGCTAACCAGGTAAAACTGATTGCAGCTGTAGTCCCATTTCCAAACATGTCCCAGGACAAGAGGTTACTGGCAGCATGTAGCACAAAATGGTTGCAGTGCCACATTTACTAACTAATTATAACAAGCCAAGAATGTTCCACACTGACTAAATCCCTTTGCTCATTTTGAAGTCATGAACTGTGTTGTGTCTTACAGATCACTAGACTGTTTGATAGTAAAGGTGCATAGTGAAAGACATGCTGTTGCGAAATCTTGAATTAGTTATTGGCACATAAAGTGTTAGTGCACTTTATGAACACACAGAGTATGAACTAGAGACTGAGTTTCAGAATTTTGTAAAATGTTTGGGCCAGGATATTCGTAGATTCAGATTAGGGCCCACTAAATATATGCTGCGGGAAGATAACTAGTGCCTGGAGCAAACCAGTGGTATATTGGAACATGCTATGGCACTTTGCGATCACTAAAGGCATGTTCCAGTATACCAGCCAGCCACTAACCAGATTGTGATTGCAAGCTGCTACCCTCTTGTGGCCAGAGGAGTATGTTGCCAATAGGGTGCTGTGGGGATTGCAGTTGCAGTTGGGCTGTTAGGGCCCACTACTAGTAATTGCTCCACTGGAGAAAACCGTCATTTCTAGGAGCGTGGATATGTTGTTCATCCACACTTCTTGGCATGTCCCCTTCCACTTTAAATCTTGTCGGAAGTCTTCAGACTGGCTCCTCCCACCCACCCGGGTGGTATATACCTCGACTCCGACCCATGACACCAGATCTTCCTTTCCGCTGGAAGATGTAGGTTCCCTCATGCTCTCAGCATATCGTAGGCTCTGGATTTCAAATTGTCGGTTTTACCGGAAATTAAACTCATTAGAGTTAGCGATCACGCTTTTGCTGTCTCGACTATGGAGGAAAAATCATCCCCCAGATTTCACTGGTGCCCCTGTGACCAAAGGATGTCGTGCACAGACCCTCACCTCGCGTGCGTTTACTGCCTAGGTGTTGGCCATGACACCTCGTCATGCAGTTTTTGCCTGGCTTTCCATCCCAACACTCTGGATGACCACAAGGCACGCCTGAAGCTGGGGAGACCGGAGAAAAGAATCCTGATGGTGAAATCGAAGGAGGCTAGGTGGGCGGTTTCCGCGGCTGTGGGCTCCGCCGAACAGATGAAGGCCTTCGAGGAGGAAGCAGCCTGCGCTTCAGCCAGTTGAAGCTTCTTCGTTCCACTTAACCTAGGCTCCACCTTTACGGGTTCCTTCAGGGAGATGTGCCAGTCTCCCCCAACTCGGGGTGAGGCGCCCTCGGGCTCGCACTCCTGCTCTCGCAAGAGGGGGAAGGACCCCATGGCTTCGTCCCGACAGACGCTCTTGGGACTGGGAGAGATCAGAGTCCCAAGAACACAGGGTCTCGACCTCGGTCGAGATCGCAACCTCGGCCGCTGGCTTTTTGGACCTTCCATCTGGCCAAGGGACCGAGGAAGTGGCCGATGTGGTCAAAATTATCCTCGACCCCTTGTCGCCAGCTGTGCCCGATGACTCGTTGGAAAGGACTCGGGTCCTGGACTTTCCGGAAGAGGAGATCCAGCATGCTGGTGTCCCCATCAGAGTACCGGTCCCAGATCCCTGTGTCTCACCAATTCCATTTTCTCCCAATCGACCACGTCTGCCTCCCTAATCTTAGTTCCCGTCCAGGATCCCCTCGGATGAGCGACCGAGGAAGAGCCATAAGTGCTCAGAAAAGTGGCGATGCCACAGGTCCTCATCCTCCTCGAATGAGAAGAGGCTGTGGTGGAAACTCAGGCGCTATGAAGACCTCATGTGGCAGCAGCTGATCTTGTCCGGGCAGAAGCCGGTTCCGTCGCCTACCCCGGCCATCACTTGGTTCTCGGCTCCTAGGCCGAAGCCGACCCTTCCGGAACCGAAGCGCTTCTGCTCCTCCACCTGTGGGGCCTGCCTGTCTCCTGGTTAGGCCTGTCCCGGTCTCTCCACCGATTCTGGTGGAACCACCGACTAAACAGCATGAGGGAGGGATGCCCTCGAAAGAGGACCGACAGGACACCGGGCTTCCCCGACGTCTGTCGATATGTCACCCCAGACCGCCCTCGGCAGATCAAGGGTGACTTAGGCGGTAGACCACTCCATCACGACTCTTCGGACTCTGACGTCACCGAATTGCACTCACATCCCGGGGATGATGAGTCGTCTGTTGGCGCAGCGATGGAGGAAGGCCCATCCTCCTTCCAGGGCATTCTCCGCCTCATCTCCCATTCCACCGAAATGCCCCTGGAGCCTATCCAAAAAAAGGCGGAGTACCCTCTCACCGACATTCTTAAGAGAGGGGATACCCCAACGGAGGCCTTACTAGTGGCTGAGGTCATTGTTGGCCCAGCCCTTGAACTTTGGCAGCGTCCTGCCTCCTGCTCAGCACCATCTGCCCACGTGGCCTGTAAGTACGTGGTGCCCATGGTGTCCCTTGTGGGGTTCACAGAGCACCCTTCAGCCGAGAGCCTGGTGACCACCTTTGTGTTCTGGCATACTGATAGTTCGGCTGACACTGACCACCCTGGACAAGGAATCCAAAAAGATGGACCACACTGCCTGCAAGGTCTATGCGGCCTCTTCTCTGGGCTTTCATCATGCCAGCTCAGCTGTTATGGCACTCTTCTCTCATGCCCTTCTGGGGTCATTGGACAAGGTCCTCCCTCATCTCCCACCGGACATGCAGACCATGGTCAAGCAGGTCCGTGACCAGGGCCGGACTGTTGCAAAACAGCAGCTCCAGACAGCCTTGGATATAGGAGATTCTTGTGCCCGCTCGCTGGCAGCCGCAGTGGCCTCTCGGCATAGGGCTTGGCTGAGGCTTTCCTCATTCCCGGCGATATCATAGCTGCTGATGCTCTTCCTGGGTACCGGCACTTGTTCGGTCCTGGAGTGGCCGGTCACCTTCTCAGCGAGAGCAGTCCAGTGCCACCTTGGATGCTACTTCTGCCAAGGGTTCTTCAGGCAAGAACCAGCAGAAGAGAAAGAAGAAGAAGCCATTTCAGCACTCTTCCTCTGCGGTCCGGCAGCCCTCTTTTCAAGGAGGACAGCAGCAGCAGGCTCACGATTGGCGCCCTCTGCCCAAGCAGGGTCCGCAGCAGCCCCGTAAGGGAGGCCGAGGCTCAGATCCTGGAACCGCCGCCTCCTGTTCTAAGCCTGCTCAGTGACAGGTTGGGGGTGGCCACCCCTACACCTGTCACGCCAGCTCTGTGTCCTCCCATGGGGGGTCGGCTCCGCCACTTCCTTTCCGCCTGGTCCGCTAGCACTTCGGACAGGTGGGTTCTCGAAGTGGTCGGTCAGGGACTGCCTCTGGAATTCGAGCATTACCCTCCCAGCCGAGTCCGCGTCCCTCTGGAGGAATGGATCTCAGCATGCACCCAGTCAGTTCTTCGAGATGACGTGGCTCAGGTCCTCCGCAAGGAGGAAGTAGCTCCAGTGCCAGATCCTCTGACAGACCCAGGCTTTGTTTCCAGGTACTTCCTGGTGCCCAAGCAGACGGGGGGGGGGGGTTGGTGCCCCATCCTAGATTTCCACGACCTGAATCAATATCTCAGTTCCGGCACCTTTTGGATGGTCACTCTGAATCAGATCATACCATCCCTGGAGCGAAACATGTGGTTCTGTTCACTAGATCTACAGGACGCCGTCTTTCCTGTCCCAATCCGTCCATCCCATCAGCGGTTTCTCTGCTGCAGGGTCGGAGGGACCCTGCACGAGTTCCGAGCCATGCCATTCGGCCGGTCATCAGCCCCTCTGGTCTTCACCAAATGCATTGCAGTGGTGGCGGCCCACCTTCGGCATCGAGGAGTCAGAATCTATCCTTATCTTGATGACTGGCTCTTGGCAGGTTCCTTCCTTTAGGAGTAGGAGAGGTCCAGGGATCTGGCCCTCCAAACCTGCTCCCAATTTGGCCTCCTGATCAGTGAGGCCAAGTCGTAACTCGTGCCCTCTCAGGTGATGGGCTTCATTGGGGCAGAGCTCGACTCTTGTCAAGTCAGAGCTCGGCTCCTGGTGGACAGGGCGGAGGTTCCCTCCTCCTTTGCCCAATCATTTCTAGTTGGGCACTTGTGCACTGCCCGGGACTTTCTGTCCTGTCTGGGTTACAAGGCACCTCAGTGGTCCATTGGGCCCGGTGGCACATGCACCCCCTCTAACGGGAGCTGGCCGCCCAGTGGACTCAGCGATTTGGTCACTTCGACCAGCTGATCACTGTAACACAGAAGATGTGGGATGCTCTCCAGTGGTGGACCGTCCGAGACCGTTTGCAGGAAGGGGTCCCGTTTGTTTGGCCCGAGCCGACAGTCGTCCTTACGAACGATGCCTCTCTCATGGGCTGGGGAGCCCATATGGGGACAGCAGGGCCCACGAGTTCTGCAGCCGCATAGGCCAGACATCTCACGAGTGGTCTCTCCATCCAGAGGTAGTTTACAGCCTGTTCTCCCGTTGGGGCAAACCGATGGTGGACCTGTTTGCCTCCAGGGAGAACACCAAGCTGAGGCGGTTTCATGCCCGCCCCCCCTCAGCAGGGCTCGTTGCAGGGGGATGCCTTCTCGAGGCCGTGGACCCCAGGCCTCCTCTACACCTTCCCTCCATTTCCCTTGATCCACAAGGTGTTACTCAAGGTGAGGAGGAACAAGGCAAAGGTGATTCTGGAGCCCCAGATTGGCTGCGCCAGTTCTGGCACCCAGATCTCCTCCGCCTCAGCTGCAGGCCCCCGGAGCAGCTTTGTACATGCCCGGACCTGATATCCGTGAAGCAGGGGAAGGTATTCCATCCGGGCCTTCAATCCCTGCACCTCACAGCTTGGTACCTGAGCGGCTAGAGTTCCAGGCTCTGGGTCTTTCCGAAGATGTCTACACCGTGGTGGACGCATCTAGAAAGGAATCGACCAGGAAATGTTATGCCTTCAAATGGAAATGATTTTCCATTTGGTGTCATGGTAAGGGTCTGGACCCCTTATCCTGTTCTGTGGCTAACATTCTCTACTACTTTTGGTCTCTCTCCAAAGGAGGTCTATGGTCATCGACCCTTAGGGTCTATGGTCATCGACCCTTAGGGTCTGTGGTCATCGACCCTTAGGGTGCATCTGGCAGCCATTTCTGCTTACCGGGCGCGGGCCGGTCAGCTGATATTGGTGCAGGAGACAGTGGTCGGGTGCTTTTTCAAAGGCCTGGATCACATATCCCCTCTGGTGCGTGAACCTCCACCTCCATGGGATCTGTTGCTGGTTTTGGCAAGGCTCATGGGCAAGCCATTCCAACCTGTGCACAAGTGTGAGCTGTCACATTTGTGGAAGACTGCCTTCCTGGTGCTTATCATGTCAGCCAGAAGGACAGGGGAGCTCCAGGCACTTTCAGTGGACTCCCCTTATCTGGTCTTTCATAGGGACAAAGTTGTCCTGCACCCCCACCTGAAATTCCTTCCGAAGGTGGTGTCAGAGTTTCACCTAAACCAGGTGTTGACTCTGCCAGTTTACTACCCTCATTACACCTCGGACACAGAGTACAGGCTCCATACATTGGACCTGAGACGCGCTCTCTCCTACTACAAGGAGAGGACGGCGAAAATTCATAGAGAGGTTCGCCAGTTGTTTGTCACCTATGCTGAAGCTGCTTCTGGCAGACCTGCAGCCAAACTGACCATAGCAAGAAGGATTACATCATGCATAGGTCTGTGCTATGAGTTGGCGGGCAAGGAGCCTCCCAGAGGGATAAGATCTCATTCTGCCCGCCATACTGCTGCATCAATGGCTGCTTCCCAGTGACATCCCTATCCAGGAAATCTGTCGGCTGCTACCTGAAGTCGCGTCACCTTCATTACCCACTACCACATCGAGCTTTGGTCACTTGGGGATGCTGGTTTGGGGCCTGGTTCTCAATCTTTGTTTTCCCTAAGTAGGGGTGTGCCTTGCCTCCTTCCTCCTCGAGAACTGCTAGGAGTCTGCCAGACAGTGTGGATGAACAACATATCCACGCTCCTAGAAGAACAGGTTACTCACCTGTAACAGTAGTTCTAGGAGTGGTATATGTTCATCCACACACACACACACACACACACACACACACACACACACCCCCACCCGACCTCTCGCTCAGGTGCACAATCTTGCTTCCATCGGGCTAAGATCTGGCGTTGTGGGGCGGAGCAGAGGTATATCCCTCCTGGGTGGGTGGGAGGAGCCAGCTTGAAGACTTCCAGCAAGATTTAAAGTGGAAGGGGACATGCCAAGAAGTGTGGATGAACAACATATACCACTCCTAGAACTACTGTTACAGGTGAGTAACCTGTTCATTTGTACTTTAAGATGCAGATGGCCCCAGAGCACTAGCAAAGTGCTGTGGGATCATTTACTTATTAGGGCCTCATTACAGGCCAAGAGCAAATCGTGTTTCTGACCCCCACCCCCTCCCAGCATCTGTCAGGGCTGCCTCACTGGTGGTGCAGTGGTCCCCCTGCCCCCTGAGCACACCCAGCTGTCATATTTCCACTGTCCCTGGTGTTTCGCGATCCCTCTCCTGCCCTTGGAACATCCCCGACTGTCGTACTTCCACTATCCCTGGTGTCTGCTGGTCCCCCCTGTCCCCAAACACCCCTGATTGTTATATTTTCACTCTCCCTGGTGCCTAGTGGTCCCCCAACCCCTCAAGCACCACTCACTGTCATATTTCCACTATCTCTGGTGCCTAGGGGTCTCTCTTGCTCCCAGAACATTCCCGACTGTAATACTTATAGTATCCCTGGTGTCTAGTGGTTCCTCCCACCCCTAACTGTAATACTTGCATTGTCCCTGGTGTCCAGTGCCCCTTTCGATCCGAGTCCCTCCATGGCGATTGGCATAGACCCTCCATTCATCTCCATGGCTGGCTGCTGACTGACAGTTCCTTGTCACAAGGTTGCTTAATCACAACTAATTATAATAAATGTGCGATCGGGAACTGTCCGTTGGCAGCCAGCTGTGGAAGTGAGCGGAGGGTCTGTCTGTCGGTTGCCACGGAGGGACTTAGGCCTGGTAATAGTTCCGGGTTTGGTTGGGGGAATTTGAATTTGAGGAGCAGGAAGGACCACTGGACACCAGGGATACTGTAAGCATTACAGTCTGGGGTGCTTGGGGGTGGAGGGAGCACTGGACACCAGGGATACGGACAGAATTACAGTCAACGGTGTTCGGGGGTGGCAAGGACTACTAGACACCAGGAAGTATGACAAAATTGCAGTTGGGGGGTGTTTGACGTGGTGGGAGGGGCCACTAGACACCAGGGATAATGGAAATATTACCGGGGGCCACGATTTGGGGGTGCATAAGTCATAAGAACTGGTTTTGGGAGGTGGTAATTAGTGGCACTAACTGCTACTTGCCGCCTCCCCAAACCTGCCAGTGTGCTTATATGCAAGGTGCTGTCAGCAGCTTTGCATAGTCACACCAGCATATTTTAGGGACGGTCACTAATGTGTTGGTGACTTGTTAACCATGCCATCCAATATGGCATTTTGCAGTCACTCCCTGCATTTGACCTGCAAAGTGGTGTTAATGAGTCTCTAACCTGTTTTGTGACCACTAAACCCTTTAGAATATCCTGGCCTTGAGGTACTGTTTTATTTTATTTTTTTTCTTTTAGATCCACCTGTCCCACCCCCCCCCCATATTTGGGGGTCGCCACGGTTGCATCCTGGCAGGTAAGTGTCTGCCTTCATAGCTGATGCAAGCGTTGTCCTTTGATCAACCAGTATGTTCTTGGCACCCTAACATCTCTTTGAACGGAGTGCCTCAGCTCTGTGACATGGCGTACCTCTCTGCAGGATTCTGGGGCTCACACTTGAATCCCAGTCTCCCAAGGCAGCGGCATCAGACACTACCACCACACCAGCAGGCCAGCTGAAGTGTACCTCTTTTTTAATTATAATAAACATTATAAGGAATCAATTAGTAGTGTTTTATAGCACTACTCCCTTTTAAGGCCCACTTTTTCATGCACGGACACAGAGTCGCAAGGAATGCTCCCTCACCCATCACCACCACCTTTCTGGTAGGTGGGTGGGTGTCTGTCTGTCAGTGGCTGTATATATTTATTTGTTGAAAGTTTCAAATTACAACCTTTGAGCCGACATGGCTCTTTTGCAAAGGCTCCAAGTCAAACATTGGGACATGACAAGTACAGTAGTTAGCCAGTTACATTAGATTACAGAGCACAGATACAGTACACGTACAGTGGATTTGTGATTTTTCTCAGTAATCTGGTATATTTTAGATGAACAGTAACAGTTCAGGACGAAGTTGCTAAGTGCAGTAAGGGTCGGGGCTGAGTATGTAGACGGTAGAGCTTTTTGTAGTATAAGCTCTGATGTGGTAGGGAATGGAGGAGTGTAGATGTTAGATTAGGGTATTACAGAGGACTGAAAAGCAGCCAAAAGAGGCATTGTCAGTAGTGCCCGTGGGACAGTTGGCAAGAGTTTGTCTTGGTGATGGGCTGTGAGGGAGATAACATTAAGGAGTCATTTCCCGGTGCTAGCCAGTAGAGGAGAGCCTTTTTAAAATTACATATTTTCATGCTTTCTTAGAGGACAGCTGGGAGGTCATTGTGCCAATTTAGGCCATGGTAGATCAGTGATCTCTGGGCAAAGGTAATATTTATGTATCATTGAACGAGATTGATGTATAATATAATAAAATAGTTTTCTTCCCCAAACATGCCTGTGTCCAGAGCAGCTGTGCTTGAGATATTCTTCACAGTATGAGTGTCTCATGCGCTGAAGAAAGGAGCTGTGCGATTGGATGGGAACAGTCCATTGAACTGTAATGTGTTACAGTTCTGAAGGTTGATTGGTCTACAGGCAGATCTTCATTGAGGGTATTTCTTGCAACAGGACACACATATGGAACAGGCACTACAACCACATGGAAACTCTTCTAGCTAGCAGTCTACAAGGGGGCTGCCCATGATGACGTCATACGCTGGTGATACCCCTGTCATATGAGCGTGGGCGGCCCTGTGCTGCCTCAAGTTCTTTTCCGTCCATCAAAACTTCGCACATCAGACCCTGCGAAGACTCCGCCATTTCAGTCAACCGCTTTCTTTCATTGTATGCCTTTGTGTTTCTGTTTCTTAGTTCATTTTCCTCTAAAGCAGTGTTTTTCATCTTTAGAATCAAAAAACGAAACTGCCTCTTCTAACCTCCACTCTGCATTGAATGGGTGGTGGATTTTCCTGGGCAGGCCTACGGTAGTTAGGCCTTCCTTCTTCAATGGAGATGCCACAGATCTCCTCTCGGGGAGAGTCTCAGGAAGACCTTCCCTGGGTCACAGTCCCTCTCTCAGGCTTCATGGGCTGCGAAGCCCTGAAGTGGTTTGGCTCCTCTCAAAGCCACTGCCGGTCTGTGGAACCAGTGGCTTCCTCCTCCTACCCCCCCCCCCCAACGCAGGATTCTCTGGTGGGGGCTCCAGGGCAACTTTCTGGGGTCCCACTATGACTGGGCCCTGCTGGATGGTGACACCTTCACCTCTCCTGTCCTTCCTGGCGCCCCTCCCCCGGCCGTCCTGTTTTGGGCAGGTTGGGACTGGTTTTCTTGTGTCTGGCCAGTCTTGGCTGTCCCAGCCCTTGGCAGTGGCGCCCTGTGCTTACCCCGCTGACCTGGCCTTGGAGACGGTGATACATCTGCCTCTCCCATCTTGTCCTCCCTCCCGTTGCCCTAGCAGTCAGGATTTGGCGGTCGCTCACTTGGTTCTGTTCCGACGGGCCTTGGACCATCGCCAGTGGTGCCCCATGCTTCCCCCGGCTCTGTGTTACCTCCCTTGCCTCAAGGACGTTGGAGTGTCTCCTCTTTCCCAGGCTGTTTAGGGCCTGGCAGGGGTTTACTGCTGGGGCGTCTAGTGTCTCCCCTGTCGCCGCTCGGCCCTCCCCATTGTTTGGCTGAGTTGCACACCTGGAGAACTGGGTATGAATCCCACAGTCTCCATGTGGCTACAGTGTGAGCTTAGTATGCCTTTCCGGATGGTGGTGCCCACTTACCTCCCCCATTCAGTCCTTTCTTTGGCTCACTGCAGGTGCTGCTGCACTGCCTTGTGCACCCCTAGCTGTGGTTCCCCTGTTTGGACCAAACTCTGTTGGCTGGGCTGCATCGCCATCCCTTTGGGACAGCACTGTTTGGGAGCCTATGAGGGGTGGGAGAACTTCTGCCCTCTCTCTCTACTTCGGCGCCCCCCCCCCCCAACTGCCATGATGTGGCCGTTGGTGGGGGAGGGGGGGCTACTTTCCTGTTGCCTGCAGCTCTGACTTTGCAGCAGGGGTTCATTGCAGCAGCTCCAGCTGATGGTCCTCGGGGCTACCCTAGGGTATGCCGGCTCTTCCTCCTCCCTGTCTCTATGGAGGGTCTTTCTGTGACCCCCTGGCCCTGGGGCTTCTTGCTTTATGACCCCACCAAGGTGTTTGGAGGATTCGCCTACACTTCGCACTCCAGCTTAGGTGACTGCCCTTGTGCCAGGCCTTACTTAGCGAGTGCTGGGGACTGGGTCCTGGCTTGCTCCAGCCAGTTCCTAGGGCTGCTCCTCCGCTATACTGGCTTTCCTTATGCCTCTTTTGACTAGGGACCTTCACTATCTACCCTGGCCTGGGGCTTCCTGTACCATGCCCCTGCCCAGGTGCTTGGAGATCACACCAGCGAACTGTGTGAGGGGCGTCTGGGCTTTTCCACCCTCTCCTCCAGGGCTCCCCACTGTTCTCTCTGCCACTGGTGTCGCCTTGGCCTGGGGCCTGTTGCACTTCAGCCCTGCCGTGCCTACCCCTAAGGTACAGGCTACTGGTGGACAGGTATCTTTCAAGGTCTGCCTATGATGCCATTGCTGCCTCCACTAGAGCAGCACAGCGTCTGTCTGAGAAAGTGTTCTTGGTTGTGGGTGTCTGAGTTTGCTCTGGCTGTACACCAGTCCATCCTGGAGGCTCCCTTCAGAGGCTTCAGGTTCTTCGGGCAGATGGGCAGGATTTGCTTTCTGAACTTAAGGCCATCATCAGGGCGCTGCGGTCAGTCCACTCCTTCTTTGACCAGCCAACATGTGGTTGGAAGGTGCCCTTTCATCATGCCTCCCATTGGCACCGGTTGGGCACCAGTCTCAGGCTAGCGCAGGATGGCAACAGCCATACCTCCATTACTGTGAGGGCCTTCCAGAACAGATGGTGCCGTCTCAGCTGCAGGTGCCATTTTGGCATGACTCATGGCCAGAATCTGCCCTCTATTGGCACTGCAGAAGTTGATTGTTTGGGGGGGGGGGGGATTCTCCCTCCCCCGGCCGAGTGGCTGGATGATTTAACTGATGCTTGCACCCTACGACTCAGAGTGCCAGTCCATACTCTAGAACTTTTGGAGTGGCCTTCAGCTGTGCCCCCAGTTCTTTCAGGCTACCATCTGGACCACATCCTGGTGCTCGTGGGGGAGGGGGGGGTTCGGCAGGTTGCTGCAAAACAGGGCCATAGAGCCTGTCCCCAAGGACCAAAGGAACTGAGGGTTCTATTTCCACTTCTGTCTAGTCCCCAAATCCACAGGGGAGTTATAGCCCATCCTTGACCTGCGAAAACTGAATTGCCACATCCAGTTCAAGAAGTTCAGGATGGTGACCCTACATGGCCTGCTGCCACTGCATCGCCAGGGAGACTAGATATGCTCCCTTGACATGCAGGACGCATATCTGTATGTCAAGGTGTGTGCTCCCCACCGGCAGTACCCCAGGTTCTAGTTCTATGGGGAACACTGCTAGTTCAGAGCCTTGCCCATTGGCTTGTCTTCTGTACCACGAGTCTTTAACAAATGCTTGCCGGTGATGGCACTGCCCTCAGGAGGGAGGGGCTGTATGTTTTTTCCCTTATCTGGATGACTGGCTGCTCAAAGCACAGTCCAAGGAGCAACTGCTCTAGACCCTAAAGTGTATTAGGCAGTTGTTCCCTGCCCTGGGAATCACGGTCAATCTGCCTAAGTCGGTCTTGACACCTTACCAGCAGTCCTGGACGTGGCTCAGGTAATTGCATTCCTGTCGCAGGACAAGGCTAGACGCCTGATAGCTCAGGCCCAGCTGCTTTATGACAGCAGATGCGTCATGACCAGAATGGTACCTTTAGGCAGGCTGCACATGCAGATTCCCCCAGTGGACATTGAGGGTCCAGTGGGACCAATGACCTAGAACAGCAACTTCTAGTCTCCTTTCTGGTAAAAAGGGTGCTGCTCTGGTGGATGGAACTCAGCAACCTGTTGAAAGGGGTTCCCTTCCTCATTCCTTCCCTTCAGATGATTCTCACCATAGACATTTCGGGGTTAGGCTAGGGGGCTCATCTGGGGCCTCATTAGACTCAAGGGACAGGGTTCAGAGTGGAGACTGCTCTCCACATCAACATACTAGGGATGAAGGCTCATACAGCATACAGAATGACCCTCCAGACCCATCTTTCCCTGGGCCCTCTGGTGCAGACAGACGACAGTCTGGTTTAGTGCACTACATTATCAAACAAAGCAAGATCCATTCCTACCCTCTCAGGAAGAGATGAAGATCTGGTTCTGGGCTCTAGAACACAGTCTTGAACTGTCAGCTGTCCATGTGCCAGGCGTCCAAAACGTCTTGGCAGGTGGGCTGAGCCAATCACAGTCCAAGATGCACAAGTGGCAGCTGCTGAGCTCTGTTGCAGAAGACCTGTCCGACAGGTGGGATAATCCAGAGTTGGACCCTTTTGCATTCACACAAAAAGCAAAACTGCCATGTTTCTACTCATTCACTCCATGGCCTGGAGGTAGAAGGAGGGATCCTCACATCTCCCAGGGAGAGGGTGGTTCCAGATTTCCCCATGGGCATCCACTCACATTTGGACTAATTTATCTTATGTCCTGAGAATGGACCATAGGTTTGAAAAATTTTATACAGAATGGGCATTGCCTTGTCTGGATTTTTAAGAAAAAGCAGAATATCATCTACAAATAACGAAATCACGTTTTCAAACATGAAGTCTTGCTATATTATAGACATTAGCAGTTTGATCCAGCTCTAGAACTGCCCCAGAGTGAAATGGTTAAAACCATTCCAAAATAGAATTTTGGCACGAGAGCAGCTCTATCTGTGTCATTTCAAACTTGAACTGTCAGATTCTTTACTCCGCCTCAGTGAACAGTCGCTTCGGAGATTTCTCCTTCTGCTCGGTTCATTTCTCGGTTTAAAGTGTTTTCTCGGTTGGATTTAACCGAGAATAGTTTTATTTAACCGCAAAACCGTTCGGTTCAAGCTCTATCTGTGGTAACCGTAAGTAAATGAAGGTTTTGTCTGTGTGGAACTTGTAAGTTATCGGTTCGGTTTTGAACCGATCAGTGGGTTTAAAACTCATTTAAAACTAAAAGTTACTATTGTAGAGTGCGGTTCCCGGTTCTTATCGGTTCTAAAAAAAACGGATTTATTACGTTTTTTTCCAATACCCGTGACACGGTTAGGAACCGATAAGGGTGTCTTGCCTGGCACTGCCGTTAAAAGGGCAAGTTTTTGGTTAGGCTGGCATTATGTCTGAGAAACCCAAAAGAAAAACCGGGCCCACTGGGTTTCAACACTGTAATGTTTGTGGGGAAGTCTTTGCCAAGGCTGACCCACACACCACATGTGTTTATTGTCTGGGTTTGACCACCTCCAGTCAGACTGCCAGGTATTAAGAATTTCCTGCAGCCACCCTGGAAAAAGATTGGGCAGGCTCAGGGAACGAGAGGCCAAAAGTCCGCTGACCCGGATGACAGCCCGGTTCGGTGCCAACCGAACTCAAAGGAGTGCCCTCTGACCAGGGCCAGACTTCCTCGGCAAAAAAGAAAGCTGGTTCTGAGGAACCAATTCCAGTAAAGAAAACAAGAAAATCAGCAGGTCTGGAGTCCAAAATTCCTTCTCCAACTGCTGCAGAGATAGCAAAAGCCATACAAATTGTCCAGTCACTGTCCCAGGGTCCGTCCAACCACCACTATCTGGTAAAGGTCGGTTCGTCCGGTCCCAGTGGTTCAGGATTATGATATTGAGGAATTTTATGAGCCAGAGGAGGGGAGGAGGATTATGAACAGTATGAATGTGGCTGGGAAGGTCTGGTGTGCCATTGAACCGGACATCTCCCCAGACAGACCTTTAGAATCTCCCCCTATGCTGTCTGAGTCCCCATCTTATTTTATGTTTTATAAAAAAGTTGCTGAAACCCTCCAGATTCCTTTAGAAGAGGCTGTGGATGAGCAAGAGGAGCCTGATTTTGTAGAAATGATGGATATTCCAGAGTCTAGGAGATTGTCTATTCCTTTACGTAAGTCTTTTAGGAAACAAACAATTAAAATTTTAAAAGCTCCTAGTTCTGTGCCTCCTGTAGATAAAAAGATGGACAGAAGGTATACATTGTCAGGCCCTGATACAGAATTCCTTTCTCAGCAATGCAGTCATGTTGAGGTAGTTCAGGCTGCTGCCTGTGATAAAGCTAATATTCCTTTGGCTTCACATCCTCCTGACAAGGATTCCAGGAAGATTGATGCCATGGCAAAAAAAGTATATGGCAGCTCTCTGGGACTCAGGCAAGCAAATTATATGGCTTATGTAGCTAGGTATCAGAAATCTAGATGGGATACTGTTATGCAATTGGCCAAGCAGACCCATGGCCAGCTAGCTAGTGAACTAGAACAGGTGGCTGCTGATGGCATTGAAGCCTCTAAGGTTCAGTTTCATGCTGCTGTGGATGTTAATGATGTTTCCTCTAGGGTCATAGCCACATCTGTAGCTTTTCATAGGTTGGCCTGGCTCAGGTGTACTAGTTTGTTACAGGATACCCAGACTAAGGCTATGGATTTTCCTGTGGTGGGAAATTCTCTGTTTGGAGAGCAGACAGAGAACTACATGAAGAAGATGGATGAATTTAGGACTACTACAAAAATTGCCCAGGCTAAGGAGGCGCAAGCCACTCCTCAAAGGCATGCCCCCAGGGGTAGGGGTAGCCTTTTCACAGGCCTTTCTACCAGACTCAGGCCTCCTCTGCCTATGCTCAGAGGGCTTTTTCAGAGGCAGGGGCAGGCGAGGGGTGGGAAGACCTGCCCACCCCCCAGCCTAAAGCTCCTCATGAAACAGGCACCCTGATGGGGTGCCCAGGGCAGATTCTCCTGTACCAGTGGGGCAGGCTGGCTTACTTCAGTCAGAATTGGCTTCTTTAACCTCAGACAAGTGGGTTCTGAAGTAGTAAGCCAGGGTCTGGTTCTCAGCTTCAAAGTTTCCCAAGTTGAGAAGCAGACTTTTTCTACCTGCAAGTGCTTCAGAGACCGTCGCCTGGAAACAGAGGTCTCATCCCTGTTAGCTCTCAGAGCAGTAGAAAGGGTTCCTCCCTGCATCAGGGCAGGGTCTGTATTCCAGATACTTCCTTACCCCAAAAAGACAGGAGAGTGGCGGCCATTTTAGATCTCAGATATCTGAACAAGCATCTTTTGAAACCAAAGTTCAAAATGGTAACTCTGGCAATGATTTTACTTTCCCTAAGGCCAGGGACTGGCTAGCCTCCCTGGACCTCAAGGATGCCTATTTCCATGTCCTAATCAGAAGATCCCATCGAAAGTACCTCAGATTCGAACTGCCCTCAGGTCATTACCAGTTCAGAGCAATGCCCTTCGGCCTTAGCTCTGCTCCAAGGGTATTCACAAAGTGTCTAGCAGTGGCAGTGGCCCACTTAAGGAGGCAGAGGATTGCTGTTTTTCCCTATCTAGACGACTGGCTTATTGTAGGCCAGTCCCCAGAACAGGTAAAATCTCACCTGCAGGTCACCCAGCAGCTTCTCACCTCCCTGGGTTTTCTGCTGAACCTACCAAAGTCGGTTCTGGAACCAGTCCAGGTACTCGCCTTTATAGGGGCAGAATTGGACACAAAGCTAGCCAGAGCCTTTCTTCCCCCAGAAAAGGTAAGGAATTTAGTGGCTCTGGCCTCTTCCTTCACTCTGCAGGTCTCTCGACCAGCAAGACACTTTCTGCAGCTCTTGGGGCACATGGCTGCATCCACAGCTGTTGTGCAGGGAGTCAGATTTCAGATGAGAGACATTCAGTTTCACTTGAGAACCTTTTGGTCTCAGAGAAGAGACCCCTTTCCAAGTTGGTCCCAGTGACTCAAACCTTGATCCTAGCTCTCCAGTGGTGGCAGGATCAGAGCAATTTAAGAGGGGGTCCCTTCATTTCCCTTCTCACGACTTGACTCTCACTGCAGATGCTTCCCTTCTGGGTTGGGAGCCCACATGGGCGACCTTTCCACTCAGGGAGTTTGGTCCCCCAGGAATCTCTGCAACACATCAATCTGCTGGAACTCAGAGCTGTCTTTTAGCTCTTCGCTTTTTCTGCATCTGTCCACGACAAGGTGATACAAGTCAGAACAGACAACACCACAACAATGTGGTACATCAACAAACAGGGGGCACTCGTCTTGGCCTTGTGCACCGAGGCAATGAAGTTGTGGTTCTGGCCTATTCCTGAACACTTCCCTCATAGCAGTTCATCTTCCAGGGAAGGACAATGTCTAGCGGATGCCCTCAGCAGGATTTCCCAGGGCCATCACGAATGGTCCCTGGATCCTCAAGTGCTGGGATAGTTTTGCCAGGTGGGGCATCCCTCTTTGCAGCCCCAGACAATCACAAACTTCCTCTGTTCTGTTGCAGGCCTCCAGTGCTGGGCTCAGTTCCCTGGATGCCCTTCTTCTGGATTGGGAGGAAGTTCCTCTTGCTTTCCCCTTCCTCTCCTATTCAAAGTACTAGTCAAAATCAGATCTCAGCCTTGCAGGGTGATTCTGATTGCCCCGGATTGGGCCAGGCAGCCCTGGTACCCACTCCTTCTGTCTCTGACAGTCCATCTTCCCGCTGCCTCCCCAGGAATCACAATCTGTTGACTTGTGCCCAGGGAAGGGTTTGGTATCCGGACCTCAATCCTCAACCTCAAGGCCTGGCTCTTGAGGAGTTAGAGTTTGCTGATTTACACCTCTCAGGGTGTTCTTGAGAACCTAAAGGCTTCAGAAAGCCTTCCACTAGGGCTACTTATAGTTCTAAATGGAAAAGGTTTCCTTTTGGTGTGCTGGGAAAAATATTTCCCAGAATCTGCTGAATTGCCCATTTTGTTAGATTACATGGTACATCTTAATTCCTTGGGTCTCAGACCAGCTACCCTGAGAGTTCATTTGGCAGCTGTCTGCTTTTGTGTCACAGAAAAGTCATCCCCCTTTCCTCTCATCCTGTGTTTTCCAAGTTTTTTAAGGGATTACTCATACTAATCCTCCTTTCGGAACCGCCCCTGCTTGGGACCTTAATGTTTGCATTGCCCAGTTAATGCAACCCCCTTGAACCTCTGTCTTCTGCAGAGCTTAAGTACCTAACTTGGAAAACTGTTTTTCTAGTGGCTATCACTTCTGCCAGACGCATAAGTGAATTGCAAGCCTTGTCAGTGGAGACTGACTTTATTTCTTTCCACAGGGATAAGGTAGTCCTTAGACTAATAGGAAGTTTTGCCTAAGGTCGCTTCAGATTTCCATCTTAATCAATCTATCTCCTTCCAGTATTTTTCACTGATCACTCCTCTTCGGTGAGAGGAGGTTGCACAGCCTGGATGTTAAGAGAGCTCTTAGTTATTATATAGAGCGCACTAAAGGTCACAGGTTCGAATCCTCCAACTTTTCCTACCTATGGTGAAGTTGGGAAAGGCAAACCTGCCACTAAGAGATCAATAGCCAGGTGGATTGTCTCTGTATCCACCTTGTTATCAGAAGTGGGCAGAGCCCCCGGGGTTGAGGGGCTCATTCTACCAGGGTACAGCTGCGCTCTAGCTGCTGCCAGAGATATCCCTTTATTAGAGATTTGCCAGGCTGCTACTTGAAACGGTACACACTTTTACCAAGCATTACCCCTGGATGTCCAGGCCAGGAGAGATGCTCGGTTTAGGTACAGCTGTTCTTCAGAGCCTATTCCCTAAGTAGGTTCTGCCCCTCTCCATGGAGGTACTGCTGTTGTTCTTGTTAATGTTCATAATATAGCAAGACTTCATGTTGTTTGAAGAAAAATTACTCACCTTAGTAATGTTGTTTCTTCTAATGGAGTCTTGCTATATTATAGACCTCCCTCTCAGAACCTCTACTTGGTGGGGTGCGGGCAACTTAGTGTGGGCACTACTTATGTGTTGTTAGCATTTTGTCCCCTTTGGGACTTTGGGGGTGTGTATGTGTACGCGTGTGTGTGTTTTATTATTCTTATGTTCCATTTTCATATTAGAATGGTGTTAGTATTTCTGGTCCCCTGACTTGAGTCTTTGGTGTTGGGACCATCAATGGTTGTTATTATTTAGGTAGCCATTTGGCTAGTGTAGGTTACAGCTTCCACACAGACCTTAGTGAGTTTGGCTCGTAAAGATCTGACAGTTCAAGTTTGAAATGACACAGATAGAGCTGCTCTCGTGCCAAAATTCTATTTCGGAATGGTTTTAACCATTTCACTCCGGGGCAGTTCTAGAGCTGGATCAGACTGCTAATGTCTATAATATAGCAAGACTCCATTAGAAGAAACAACATTACTAAGGTGAGTAATTTTTTCTTCCTTTCCTTTCCAAATAAGACCCTCGATTTGTTGTTCACTTCTAATTGTCTCAGCCAGTGCTTCAGTTGTAAGAACACAGATCAGGGGAGAAAGAGGGCACCCTTGTCTAGTTCCTCGGGATAGGGGAAATGGAGTCAGTGTTATGTTATTTAAGATTTGAGCTCTAGGGCTCTCATATAATGCCTGGATCCATTCCATAATCCCTTCCCCCAACCCGAACTTGCACAGAACTGCCATCATAAAAGGCTGTTCTACACGATCAAAGGCCTTTTCTCCATCAAGTGCCAAAAGGCCTCCTCCTTTCCCTCCCCTCCATCTATGCATTATGTTTAGGGTTCTTCTTAAGTTATGTCTGGTTTGCCTACCCTTTACAAATCCCCCCCTGGTCCATATGAATCAATTTAGGTAGATATTTTTCCAATCTGGAAGCAATAAGCTTTGCTATCACCTTATAATCCGAATTAAGTAAAGATATTGGGCGGTAAGAGCTACATTTATTGGAATCTTTCCCTGGTTTAGGCAGCACCGTGATTGTAGCTAGTGTTAGGGAGGATGGAGCTCCCCCGTTTCCAAAGCATTCTCTATCATCTGAAACATCAGAGGGCCAATTAGGTCCCACATCACTTTATAAAATTCTATTGGGATTCCATCAGGCCCAGGTGCCCTACTTCCATTTGCCTTCCAAAGTGCCCGTTTTACATCCTCCAAAGAAATTGGAGAGTCTATGGTTGCAGATTCCTGAGACCCCAGAGATGGCATCTGAATACCATTTAGAAGAGAGGAAACATCATCCCCTACTGGAAATTCTGAGGTGTAAAGGGAGGAATAAAATGATTTAAAGGTAGTATTAATTTCTTGTTGGTCATAAGTAATATTCCCTGCCATATTTTCAGTAGAGAGAATTTTTCTATCTGCTGTTTTCCCCATAATTAGACTGGCAAGCCACTTTCTTCCCTTATCACCTTCAAAGTAGTTCTGTGATTGTTATTAAATTCCTTTCTATTTTTAAAGAGGTCGTTTGTGATAGCTGCCCCTTAAGGCGTCTCAACTCTCTTGAGGTGCCTAATGAATGATTTTTCATATTTGCCCTCTCCAACCTCCCCATCTCACTCTCCAGTTCCCTCTCCTCCTTGATCGAATTCTCACTCCTGAATGTTGCATATGAAATAGTCTCCCCTCTTATAAAGGCCTTAAAACAGTTCCATTCATTATTAATACCTGTGTCTTCTGGGAGGTTAGACTCCAAAAATTCCTCTATTTTGCTCCTAATCTGTTTAATATATGAGGGATCCTTCAGCAATGTCAGGTCCATGCGCTACTGAGTTTCTGCTTTTTGGTCTTTTGGTATTAAAATAGTTATTTGCAATGGGGCATGATCTGAGATCACCAGGGGCCATATGATGCCTCGCTAATGTCTCCCAATAGGTCTAGAGGAAGGAACATGTGTCCAATTTGGTGTATATTGAGGGCATGGAGTAGAATGAATATTCTACCCCTGATGCATATATCTCCAAGCCTCCTGTAGTGCTCTACCCTGTGTTAGGGCTCTAAGGGCTGCTGAGCTCTTAGGAGGGGGGCCCATCCTTCTCCTAGAATGGTCCCATTCCTGGTCCAAGTAAGTATTAAAGTCTCTGGCTAAAATTATCTTATCAGGGAAAGGTCCTAGGGTAACCCCTAATCTTGGAAAAAAAAAAAAATCTGGGGAGTCAAAATTTGGCCCATAAATGGAACCCAAAGTAAACCTCATAGACCCCAGTTCCACCTCAGCCAACACATATCTGCCCTGGGTATCAGAGAGAGTAGAGAGCACTTTATGGGGGATCCCAGGCTGGATCCATATGGCCACCCCCCCCCCAGCTTTGGATGTAAAAGGGGACACCAGCAGAGAACCCCCCCAAGAGGCTGCCAGTTTTGAAGCCTCTACTTTATCCATATGAATTTCCTGCAAAAATATTCCCTTCATCTTTTAATAGTTGTCCAGATTTTTTTTTCGCTTAACCACAGTTTTAAGGCCATTAACATTCCATGATAAAAAATGGAACTGATCCATAAAGTAGAGAAACATAGGAACATAGACTTTGACGGCAGATAAGCACCACTTGGCCCACCTAGTCTGCCCATTTCCCTACCTACAGGATAGGCCGCAGATCCTAGTTAACCAACAGCCTATTTCTTCCTACCCCCCACAAGAATTGCCTTATATCTGTCCCATGCATTTTTGAATTCTCCCACAGTTTTAGACCCCACAGTCTCCTCAGGAAGGCTGTTCCATGCATCCACTACCCTCTCTGTGAAAAAATACTTCCTCATATTGCCCTGGAACCAACCCCCTCTATCTTCATATTGTGTCCCCTTGTTCTTGCATGTCTCTTTTTCTGAAAGATGCTACCGTCTTGGACTTTGTTGATTCCACTGAGGTACTTAAAAGTTTCTATCATGTCCCCTCTCCTTCTTTCCTCAAGGGTATACATATTAAGCTCCTTTAGTCTGTCCTTGTCGCTTGTCTTGCAGACCCTGCACCATTTTAGTTGCCATCCTCTGGACTGCCTCTATCCTGTCTGTGTCCTTGCAGAGATGGGGTCTTCAGAACTGGACGCAGTACTCCAGATGGGGTCTCACCAACTGTCTGTACAGAGGGATAACAACTTCCTGTTTTCTGCTGCTGATGCCTCTCCCTATGCATCCCAGTATACTCCAGCCCTCCCTACTGCCTTCTCACATTGCTTGCTAAACTTAGTCATCTGATATGATTACCCCAGGTCCCTTTCCTTTTTTTTTTTTTTTGTTACTACCTCCCCTCCAAGTGTGTAATATTCCCCTGGGTTCTTGTTTCCCAGGTGCATTATTTTGCACTTCCTTGCATTGAATCCTAGCTGCCGTACTTCTGACCATTCCTCCAACCTTGCCAAGTCCCTTCTTATCCTATCCACGCCTCCTTGTGTATCAACCCTGTTGCAGATCTTTGTGTCATCTGCAAAGAGGCATACTTTTCCTTCCAGTTCCTCTGCAATGTCACTTATAAAGACATTAAAACGGACTGGACCCAGTACTGAACCCTGCGGTACCCCCACTAGTAACCCCTCTTTCTTCAGAGTGGACTCCATTTACAATTACCTTCTGTGTCCTGTTGTCCAGCCAATGTTTTACCCAGGGACCCACTCCCAGGCTGGTTAATTTGACTATTAATCTTTTGTGTGGGACTGTGTCAAATGCCTTGCTAAAGTCTAGGTAGGCCATGTCCACAGCCCCTCCCTGGTCTACTACTTTGGTCACCCAGTCAAAGAAATCTATTAGATTCGTCTGACATGACCTTCCCGCTGTGAACCCATGCTGCCTTGGGTCCTCTGCCCCACTGGCCTCTAGATACTCAACTATTCTTTCCTTCAGAAGTGACTCCATCACTTTCCCTACCACAGAGGTCAAACTGACAGGTCTGTAGTTTCTGCCTCAGTCTTGGCCCACTTTGTGAAGGGAATCACATCCGCCTTCCTCCAGTCCTCGGTACCACACATCCTCCCATGATTTATTAAAAGAGTAGTCTGGTGGTTCTCTCACTTACCTCTTAATTCTTTTAGAATTCTGGGGTGAATTCCATCAGGCCCCATTGCTTTGTCCACCTTCCGCTTTAGGAGTTCTTGCAGAACCCTTTCTTCTGTGAAAGGGCTTGGATCGACCCCTCCATCAAGAGTGCTTTTGTTAATTGGATTAGGCACTTCCCCCTCCTCTTTTGTGAATACTGAGCAGAAATATTTGTTCAGTATCCCTGCTTTTTTACTGTCCCCCTCTGCCCACCCACCATTCATTCTATTCAGCCTCACTATCCCTCCCTTTGTCTTTCTTTGATGTTCTTATACATATCCTTCTGTGTAACAGGCATAATGCTATATGTGACTCTGAATGAAAAACAACAGAAAAACTGAACAGTCCCCAAGATATCACCCCTTAACCTCTCAACTGTAACATTATAACCATACAAAAGTCTCTCCAACGGGAGAAGACATAACTTTAGAACAATTATCAACTTTACACTCTTAACCGCCCCCCCCCATATTCCATTACTGTACAACCTCTAACTTTCGTGGATAGAGCTTTCAATCCATCAAAACCATTATTTTCTTAGTATTTGGTATTTCCAGGGCTCACTAATCCGGAGCCCTCTATACCTCTTTCCCTTCCATCCCATAAGCCCTTCCTCCGACTGGTGGGAGAAAATATCCCCATCCTTGGAGATGAGAGGAAGCAAAAAGCAGAGGGGGCACTTGGAGATGACCCTCAACCTCCCAAAGCTGAAAGGACCCCCCCACCGTATCCACTACCACCCTTCTAGTCCCTCTACCATTCCTCTTCCATCTGAGTTTCCCAGGGTGGGGTGAAATGACCCATTTACAGTGCTTCACACAGTTTAAAGCCAACATTGCTCCAACGACCACATTTATATTTTAAAGAGAGGTAAATCAGTATTGTCCAACATTACCCTCCCCACCCTGAGCCCTCATACAACCCCCTTTGCCTGCCCTCCGGAGATGGTTCTCATCAACAGTAGCATCTTTTTGTCCACTCATACCCCCTCCCCCGGCCCCCAGTGTATTGATATTTAAACACCAACTCCCTCTTCCCACCAGCCAGGGGGTTATTTAGAGAAAGAAAAAAATTAATTTGTTAGTTCTCTGACCATTTCTTTTTATTTTAAAGCCCCCTTAGTTAAATTTACATAAGCAGAGCAAAGATTACTCCTACTACCTCCCGTACCCGATCTGGTTAAGGGGTCCACAATATTTCACACATCTAGACCAGTAGTACTGTATTTATCTTTCATCCCTTCATTCACACACATACTAGGGGCTAATCCCTGGAAAATAACTCCATAATAAGCAATGTACCAGTGTTTCCCAAAGGTCACACAGTAACTTAGGTCCAGTACGAGTCATGGTCCATGTATATTCCATAAGACTGTCACCCATTATCAATTGGGCCTAATAAAATATAACATAAACAAACTTCCCCATGTCCAAAAGGCCACACGAACTGTCTGATTTGCCACTTGATCTTCCCAACGTTACGCTGATCAAAATAGGCTCCACAGTGCAGTACAGTTCAACTTTGCATCCCTGCCTTTATAGACCCCTTCTTGGGGTTACGGGACAAAGGGAGAAAACAACGCCTTGAACAGTCAGTCGCTAGGAATCCACCAGCTCTGCACTAATCCCAGCAGTAGGTACCATTTTACTCACTTTCTTGTCCTTGTATCGGCAGTAAATTTCTTTAGGGCTCGCTGCACCTTCTCTCTTCCTCCAAATCCTCCCCGAACTGCAGGGCCGCCTCCACCGAGGTGAATGAATGCGGTGGTTTTCCTTGAGGCCTTACAACAAGGCGGGCAAGGTAAATCGGGGAAAACTGACAGTTTATGGCGTGCAATCTTCTCTTCGCCTCTGCAAATGCCTGTCTCTGTTGCTGCAATTGGAAGGAGTAATCGGGGAAAATACTCACTCGGCTCTGCTGCACCATTAAGGGACCGTGGGCTCTGGCTTTTTCTAGCACTCACTGTCTGTCTAAGTACCTGAGATATTTTACTATCCTGTGGTGTGGTCTCTGATCCAGAGCGGGTTTGGCCCCAGGCGATCGATGAGCTCGTTGGCTCTCCAGTTTCATCTCAGGTGGGAGATTCAGCTCTTGTTTCAACCACTTTTGGATATAACTTGCACAATCTCAACCTTTCACAGATTCAGGCAGGCCCACTATTCTTATATTACAGTGCCTTTCCCTGTTTTCATGATCGTGTCTGTTTGTTTTGTTTCAACCTTTCAATAACTTTAAGTGCTTTTTGTAAATCAATATGCATTACATTACTAGCGTCTTGCTGAGAACTCACTCGGGCCTCCATTTACTCAGTCCGCAGCTTGTGAGCATCCACAGTCTCAGATAAAACATTGACGTTTTGTTGATGCTGTAATTGGAATGTTACATTCTAACATACTAACATACTAAAATGCCAGCAGAATAGGCCTAACGGTCTTTCGTGTCTGCTCGTTTGGTCAGCCCCCACCCTGGGTGCTGTCCTTGCTGTCCCCCCCTTTCTGGCTTCTCCCTTCCAGTTCGGATATTCTGCTGCATTGATTTTGCTTCCTGAACCCTTCCCTGTACCTGTCCCACCCCTCTTGAACCCTCCACTGTCTCTGCTCCACCAGCCCCCTAGGTAGTGCATTCCATGGCTCCACCACCCTCTCAGTGAAGTAGCACCTCCTCCTTTCTCCCTGAATCTTCCCCCTCCAGCTTCCACCCATGCCCTCTAGTGGCCCCTCCCCTTCCTTGAAGCACCCTGACTGTTCCTCCCCTATTTACCCTCTTCATGTACCTGAAGACCTCTATCATGTCCCCCCGGTCCCTTCTCTCTTCCAATGTGTACATATTTAGCTCTTCGAGCCTCTCCTCATAGGTCCTGTCCCCCAAGCCCCAAATCATTTTGGTTGCCCTCCTCTGGACCCTCTCCAGATTAATGTCCCTCTTTAAGTGTGGCCTCCAAAACTGAACGCAGTACTTCCCTCCTTCTGGAGGTGATCCCCCTAGTGATGCATCCCAGCATCCTGTTGGCCTTGGCTGCTGCCCTCCTACAAGTCTCAGAGTTGTTCATCTTGACATCCACCACTACCCCCAGGTCCCTCTCAGCCATTGAGACTTGTAGTATTTCCCCCCCAGGGTGTACACTTGGCCTGGGTTTCTGGCCCCCAGGTGGAGTACCTTGCATTTCCTGCATTGAACCTCAGCTTCCACTTTCTAGACCATCTTTCCAGAGCCTCCAGGTCTCCCTGCAGGGCCACCCTCCCTCCTCCCATCCACCACCGCCCCAGTTTCGAGTCATCTGCAAAGAGACTCATCTCACTCCTGATTCCTGTCCATGTCAGATAATGAGGTGTTGAACAGAAGGGGCCCAAGGACTGATCCCTGTGGGACCCCACTAATGACCCTCCTTGGGGATGAGACTATCCCACTAACCACGACCCTCTGGGTCTGGTCCTGGAGCCAATTGCCTATCCATCTGATCATCTGGTTTCCCACCCCATTTCTCCTAGCTTATCCAACAGGCCTACGTGAGGAACAGAGTCAAATGCCTTGCTGAAGTCTAGAAAGAGGACATCCACTGGTCTACCCAGGTCCAAGGCACTTGTCACCCAGTCATAGAACTCCACCAGGTTTGTCTGACACGATTTCCCCGGGATGAATCCATGCTGTCTATCGTCCAGGCACCCTGACTTATCCAGGTCACCCCCTAGCCTCTCCTTGACAATGCCCACCACCGATGTCCGGCTGACAGGCCTGTAGTTCCCTGCCAGCTCCCTTGATCCCCCCTTGTGGATAGGCACTACATGCGCCACCTTCCAGTCTTGGGGCACCCACCCTGTCCTCAGAGAGATGGTGAAAGCTCTGCCAGGGGTTTCGCCAGGACATCTGCAAGTTCCTTCAGCACTCTAGGATGTAATTTATCCGGCCCCGTGCTTTCTCCATCTTAAGGGAGCTGAGGGCTTCCTCACTCTCTCTGCTGTGATTTCCACTTCTGTACCTCTTCTCCCTGCTTAGCCCTCCCCCCACCTGCCAGTGATGCCTCTCCCCAGACCTGCCGATCGGTAAGGGCCCCCTCCTCATTATCTCTGTCTCCTCCCATGTATGATGCAGCATCCCCATTTTCCTGGTGAAAACTGAGGTGAAGTACTCATTTAGTACCTCAGCCTGCTCCCTGGGTCTTGTGCCTATCTCTCCCTGATTTAATCCTGCTAATCTGCCCCTTCACCCCTTCGTCTTTCCCCAATGTATCTAAAGAACCCCTTTTCCCTCTCCTCATTTCCCTGGCCAGGTTCTGCTCCTTCCTTGCCTTAGACGCCCTCACCACTCTAGTGGCCCTTCTAGCCATCAGCTCGTACTCCCCTCGATCCGTTTCACTCCTTGAGCACTTGAATTTCTTATAGGCTGCTTTCTTTCCCCGCACCACCTCCTGGACACATTCTCAAATTCTGTTTCCATGCGAGTCCCTAAATCATGTTTCAAGTCTTATATCAGTCTCTCGATTGATATGTAGTGCTCTGCCATCATTTGTTCTGAGTGCAGTTCCTGCTGATTAAGCGTGTTTCCAGCATAGGTCCCAGGCGAGTCCTGTGGATCAGTTAGTCCTGTAGAACAAGCTAGGCCCTTGTTGGTTAGCTGAGATTTAGATCTGTTAAATAGAATCCTTGTTTGTTTTTTTCGGAAGTTTTGACATTACTAGGCATTTGTCTTTCCTTTTGCTACTACTATTTAGTCAAAGAACCAGTGATTACTGCAGGATGGAAGAGATATTAGATGGATTGAACCAGAGCTCAAGATTAAGCCTCCATTCTGCTCTCTAGCTTGGCCACGCCCCCCTTGGATTTCCATTTCAATTGGTTCTGTTACATTGCCAGTCTTTTTCACTGCCAACTCCAACTTGGGAAAGTGGAGACTGCATAGCCTGGATTTCAAGAGGGCACTTAGCCACTATGTTGCTAGGAACAAGGTCTATAGGCCAGAAGTTACCCAGTTGTTCCTCACCTGTGGGGAAGTGGGTAACGGTAAACCAGCATCCAGGAGAACCGTCGCATACTGAACAGTAGCCTGCATTCATTTCTGCTATAGCAAAGCTGGTAATCAGCCCCACCCCCCCGGTCTCCAGGCAACTTTCTACCAAGGACACAGCTTCACCATTAGCTGCAGCAGGGGACATACCCCTGCTGGAAATCTGCAAGGCAGCTACATGGAAAACTGTTCACACATTTACCAAGCACTACTGCTAGACATACAGTCCAGAAGTGATGCCAGGTTTGGCACAGCAGTTCTGCAGAGCCTTTTTCCCAAATAGGTTCTGTGCCCTACCTCCAAAGGTACTGCTAGGTAGCCTGCAATAGTTAAGCATACTGAGTGATTCCTGGGGTTTGAAGAAAAAATTGCTCACCATAGTATGTTTCTCCAGGGGCTCACTCAGTATGCTTAAGCTCCCACCCTGCCTTCCTTCCTGGAACCAGGCAAAAGGGATGCCCTATATTGCATCTCTGCTGGTCACTGTATGTCCTATGGTTTTTATAAGAATTAATGTTTGGAAGTCTTTTAAACCAGCTGTGTTTAATTGTTGTCCTTTCTTGTAGGGACCATTCCTTTAGGGTCTCATATAGGGGAATAGAGTTATGTAGTTTAGCTAGTTAAGGTGCGTACACTTTTTAGGCTTCGTAATGAATATAAGCACTTCAGAGTGCAGCAATTACTAGGGGCAACAGTTTGAAATTGGCACGAGCCACTGAGCGTTCCATCATTTACATACATTCCATTCTTTCCGTGGCAGTTAAACACTGAAGGCTGACTGCATTATTTATTTATTTTTATTTAAAATTTGATGACCTGGAAAGGCAGACTGAGTCGAGGCTTATTTCTAGGTGCGACCCAGGTACAGTGTGTACAGTGAAAGCAGAGAGTACAAAAGGAGGGGAGTACATACAGTATATACAGACAGTTAAACAAAAAATTGAATACTTTACAATAAAATATAAGTTAACGTGCATAGTAAATAAATGAGGCTGGAGTGTAGTCCCAGACTTGGGTATGTTGATAGAGAAAATGAGGGGTTTCTGCTGTGTGCCGTGACCATTGGAGCATTTAGGGCAGTCTGGGGAGGGGAGGAGCCTGAGGAGTTGCATCAAGGCAGAACGCGAAGGGCCAGGTGAAGGTTGGAGGGAAGGTTATTCCAGAGAAGGGGGAGACAGTACGAGAAGGTAGCTTGGTCGGTATGAGTGTGAGGGTGGGGCAGGTGGAAGGTGCATGGGTCTCTGTGGCGAAGAGGGTAATTTAGGGGGGTGACAGGGGAAAGGTGGGAGGTGAGGTAGAGGGGTTGTGAGTCAAGCCAATATTTTACTATGAAGGAGGCGCTGTGGATGGTTCTTCTGTGGGAGAGTGGGGCAATGGAGTGAGTAGCATAGAGTTGGCAGTGGTGCGTAAGTGGGGGGAGGCAGTGGCGAAGCGGCAGAAAGAGTTGAGAAGGGTGTCGAGTCTGGAGAGAGGAGGTTGGGACGGTACCGTAGATTATGTCAGTATAGTCAGTAACGGGCAAGATAGTTTTGCGTATGAGCTCGCAACGGGTGGGGATGGGTAAGTTGGCCCTATGTCGATAGAGGATGGCAAGTTTGGGCCAGAGTTTAGTGCAGAGGGCCTCACATGCTAGGAGTAGTTGAGGTATGGTCCAGCCATACTTCTAGGTACTTGAATTGGGGACTAACCTAGGTGGAGCCAGCCAGGGTGGTAATCGCTGGGGGGCTGGAGGGTAGCAAGCTTCTGCCTGGAACCAAAGACCATGGTGACAGTTTTTTTATCATTGAGGGTAAGCAGGTTCTCACGGAGCTGGGATTGGACTCTGTTGAAGTTGTTTAAGTTAGTTAAGCATACGGAGTGATCCCCTGGAAGAAACATAATTACATGGGAGTAATTTTTTCTTTGGGCTGCATTACACCATTTAGATCCCTTCACCTGTCCAGTGGATTAGATACTGGAGTACCTTTTGTCCCTTTCAGACTTCGCTTTGCGGTACTTCTCTTTTAAGGTACATCTTTCTGCCATTTCTGCATACCATGTACCTATAGATGGTTGTTCAGTGGCTCAACTTGATGCGTCTCGCACATTCTTGAGGGGCATTCTGCATTTGAAGCCTCTAGTGTGTGATCCTGTCCCTCCTTGGGATCTCAGTTTTGTGTTGGAAAAGCTTACGCTGCCTCACTTTGAACCAGCCACATCTTGCAAGCTGCGCTTTCTGTCGTGGAAAGCGTTATTTTTAGTTGCCATTACTTCTGCTTGAAGGATTTCCGAGCTTTAGGCCCTCATGTGTAAGGAGCCTTATTTGATTTTTTCACAAAGACAGGGTGTCTTTGCGTACCAATCCTAAGTTTCTAACTAAGGTGGTATCAGAGTTTGCTTTGAATCAGTCCATCAACCTGCCTGTTGTTTTCCGGACCATTCCAGTCAAGGGGAGGCATTGCTCCATACTTTGCATGTGCATAGAATTTTGAGTTACTATACACACCAGACTTAAGACTCCAGGAAGTCTAATCAGCTATTTGTTTTGTTCACTCCTGGGAGAGGGTTGTGAATGCATGGAACGGCCTTCCGGAGGAGGTTGTGGAGTCAAAAACAGTGGTGGAATTCAAGCATGCATGGGACAGTCGTAAGGCAATACTAGGGGGTGGGGGTAGGAAGAAGTAGGCTGCTGGTTAACTAGGATCTGCAGCTTATCCATTAGGTAGGGAAATGGGCAGACTGGGTGGGCCAAGCGGTCCTTATGTGCCGACAAATTCTATGTTTCTAAGAGGGTGCTCCAGGATCTAAACAGTGTTTGTCTAAATAATTAGCCAATTGAATTGTCTTTGTTATGGGACATATAGCAAGGAACTTCCAGGAGGGGTTAAAGGTCATTCCACTAGGTGTAGCGCCACCTTGGTGGCTTGTTTCACGAATATGTCAGCTGCTTACATTTGCACTGCTGCCACCTGGAGCACTGTCCTCACCTTCACCAAACATTACAGTCTGGATATCGCCTCTAGGTGTAGGGCCAGCTTCGGCCTAGCTATTCTTAAAGGCCTGCTTTCATAGCCTGTGATTTTACCTACCTTCTTGACTGCCTGTCAATAGTTGTCAGAACTGCTCGGGACTCAGTCCCGCCAGTGATGGCCTGCTGCAAGAGATACCCTCAAAGTAAGTTAGTACAGTTACATAACAGTAGATCTTTGAGAGGATCTCTTGCAGCATACCCTGCTTTCCCACCCTCCTTCCCCCTTATCCTATCTGTCTCCGTCTCTCTCTCTCCTCTTCCATAGGGGTGAGCCTTCTGTGCTTCATTTTCTATGCTCTTGGGATACCTCGGAATCCTCCTCGGTTCCTCCTTATGGCATTTGCTTTTTTTCTCTTGCAGGAAAACTGAGGAGGATATTGGGGGGTCACCTGCCTTTATAGGATTTGCTGACATCAGAAGTGGGCAGTCCCCTCTGGTAGGCTGCTAGCTTGAACACTTCCGTGTGGTCCTAGTGCCTGGCAGCTATAGTCCTACTGGTGATGGCCTGCTGCAAGAGATCATCTCGAAGATCTACTGTTATGGTAAGGTCTTATGTAACTGTACTTTCCCAGTCTCCACCAAGTTATGTTACTACTTGCTTCAGGTCTGTTGCAGGACTAGTATATTAAACTTCTAATTGACTCTCCGTTATTTATTTGTTTTGTTTACCAGGTGAGGTGCACTAGACAAATAGTTGCCTGTTTTCAGGCACAACCCAGGAGAAGTACAGACATAACATTAACAATGCAATCCAAGTCAACAGTAAGACTCTTGAACAGCTTGTTGTGGACATCAGCGGACACCAGTGCGCTCATAGCGTGTTGTATGATGACATCATGACACTGCTCACGTCTTGATGTCACATGTCAGTTGCCAAGCACCGAGATGCTTACAGTGCAAGCCCCCATCTGAAGGGCTTCTATCAGCAGAGACTGACCCCTACTTTAACAAGATCATAAGTTACTTAATCTAAACAACTCTAATAGAATCCTAAAAATATTTGTTGCTGCATTCTCAGCTTCCACTTGGTACAGTAAGGCTACATGGGATTAGGCTAAAGGCAGATAAAAAAAAAACAAAAAAAAAACATTGACTAGTGCCCAACTGAGAGTGCAGGGAGCACCTTGATTGTAATGCAGAATAGATAAGTGCCAAAATAGAACCATAAAAAATAACAAAAACTAAAAAGTTGAACAAAACCAAGTAGTGTATTCCACTTAGTCCATGGCACTGACAGGCATTACACTTTCTTTTGAAGTTCCATTGTATAATCGCAGTAGGCATCCCGTGTCGTGCCTTATGCCCATGCAGTCTGTGACTTGTCATGTGACACTGCCAAAAATACCAAGTATTGCAGGTTGTGTGATCACCACCAGTATGCATTTCAGAGGCACTGTATAGCTGCCAGATGTTAACTGCTTCAAACAACATGAAGTCTTGCTATATTCTGACGATTGCAGTTAGCTCCAGCCTTTAAACTGTCCCGGAGAACAAAGGGTTAACTTTCTATACAGTGCATAGAATGCTGAGCTTGAACTCGGTTTAGGTCTCTGTCTGCATCCCTTTGAAATCCAGCCGTCAGTTTCTTTACTCCGCCTCACTGAACAGTCGCTCCGGAGATTTCTCCTTCAGCTCGGTTCGAAAGTCGGTTAAAGTGTCGGTAAAAGTTGTCGGTTTAAGACGAATTTGTTCCGCTTAGTCTGTTCAGCCTCTGTCTGCGGTACCGTGAGTACTAGATAGGTTTTATCTGAATTCTGTGTGGAAATTCTAAATTTGTTTGAACGGTTCGGCTGAACCGATCACTTTTAGTGAATATCTGTTACTTTACTTAGAGTGTGGTTACTGGTCCTTATCGGTTCTAAAAAAAAAAAACGTGTTTTGAACGTTTTTTTCCAACACCCGTGACACGGTTAGGAACCGATAAGGGAGTCTTGCCTGGCGGTTGCCATAAAAAGGGTAAGTTTGGTTAGGTTGGCCATGTCTGAGAAACTCAAGAAGAAAACTGGGCCCACTGAGTTTCAACACTGCAGTGAGTGTGGGGAGGTCTTTGCTAAGGCCGACCCCCACACCACCTGTGTTTACTGTCTGGGGTTTGAACACCTCGATACAGACTGCTAAATTTGTAAACATTTTCCTAAATCTACCCTTGAAAAGAGATTAGGTAGACTGAGGGAAAATGAGGCCGAGAAGTCCTCTGACCCAGATGGCCAGCCCGGTACGGTTCCGACCAAACCAGAAGGAGTGCCCTCTGACCAGGGCGATACTTCGGGCGAGAGGAGAGCTGATCCTGAGGGGCGGTTCCTACAAAAAGGAAACGCAAAGAGAAATCGACCAGTTCGGATCCAGAGGTTCATGTTCCGACCACTGAAGAAATAGCCAGAGCGATTCGGATTGTGGAATTGCTTCGCCCGGTTCCGACCGACCCGGCACCATTTGGCAGGGGTTCGGTTCGGTCGGTTCCCCCGGTTCAAGATTATACCCCTGAAGATTTTTATGAACCGGAGTTTGAAGAGGAGGGGGAGTTCGAAGATGATGGTGACGATGGTGAAAGTCTGGATGTTCCTGTGGAACTGGACATCTCCCCAGACAGACCTGCTTGTGTTTCCCCTCCTAGGCTTTCTGAGTCCCTCCCCACTTTCTGTTCTACAGAAAGGTGGCTGAAACCCTCCAGCTTCCTATGGAGGAGGCCATGGAGGATCAATAGGAGCCTGATTATGTGGAAATGATGGACATCCCAGAGTCCAGGAGACTGTCTATTCCCCTCCACTAATCCTTTGGGAAGCAGACACTCAAAATCCTAGTATCTCCCAATACTGTACCTCCTGTTGACAGAAGGATGGACAAGAGGTACACACTATCAGGCTCAGATACAGAGTTTTTATACCAACAGTGCAGCCATGTCGGTCCACCACCTGCCATCCTAGCTTTAAAGCCTCCCTCTGGAACTTCTTGAAATCCTCCTCCCCCTGTCCATGCACCTCGTAGCTATTTACCTGAGCCTCGCCTCCCTAGCCTGCTATGGGGCCTCATACAACCCACACTTACTTACTTATAATCCGGTCGTGAAGCTAGTACTTGACCCCTGCCTTGCCCCCCGGCAGGCTGTCATCATGGTCATTGTTTTGTCTACCCACTGTTTCTCCTCCCAGTTTTCATCCTCTATGTACCATCTTAATGAATTTGCACTGTGCCAACCTATTGTTGAGCTGGCCTTGAAATGTCTGTTATTTCATATGTATTTTCTTGATTCCTCTACTGTTCATGAACGAATTTTTACCTGTAACTCTCCCGGGTCGCACCTGAAAATAGGCACTTGGCTGTTTAGTGTGCTTCCCCGGTTAACAAAAGCAAATAAATAAATGTTGGAGTAGTGCAGGCTGCTGCCTGTGACAAGGCAAATATTCCCTTGGCTTCACACCCCCCAGACAAAGACTCCAGGAAGATTGATGCCATGGCAAAAAAGCAGTACATTGCATCTTTCTTGGGACTCGGGCAGGCGAACTATATGGCCTATACAGCCAGGTACCAGAAGTCCAGGTGAGACACTGTACTGGCACTGGCACTGGCACTGGCTAAACAGGCCTCCCCCCAGCTAGCCAAGGAGCTGGAGGAGGTGGATGCTGATGGGATTGAGGCATCAAAAGTACAATTTCATGCTGCTGTGGACTCCAGTGATGTGTCATCAAGAGTCATGGCTGCATCTGTGGCTCTTCGGAGAATGGCTTGTCTCAGATGTACTAGCCTCTCACAGGACACCCAGGCTAAGGCCATGGATTTTCCTGTAGTGGGTAATTCTCTGTTTGGGGAACAGAGAATTACATGAAGAAAATGGATGAGTACAGGACCACTTATAAGAGTGCTCAGGCCAAGGAGAGGCAAGCAGCTCCTCAAAGGCAGCAGTCTAGGGGCAGGCCTTTTCATAGGCTTTTTTACCAAGCACAGGCCTCTTCTCCCTTTTCACAGAGGGGGTTCTTTAGAGGGAGAGGCAGAAGGGGGATGAGCAGGGCTGCATCCACTCCTCAGCCTAAGGCCCTTGCCAAGCAGACACCCTGATGGGTCTGCCCGGGTCGACTCTCATATTCCAGTAGGGGCAGGCTGGCTTACTTTGTCCAGGACTAGATGTCTGTTACCTCAGACAAATGAGTCCTGGAAGTAGTAAGCCAGGGATTGGTTCTCAGCTTCAAAAAATTTCTGAAGATGAGAGGCAGATCTTTTCCACTTGCAGGTCTCTCAGAAACCCTTGCCCTAGAGGCAGAGGTTTCATCTCTTCTGGCCTTAAGAGCCGTAGAGAGAGTTCCTACCCTACACTGGGACAAAGGTCTGTACTCTAGGTACTTCCTTACCCCAAAAAAGACGGGAGTGGCGACCCATCCTAGATCTAAGATACCCGAACAAACATCTTTTAAAACCAAAGTTCAAGATGGTAACTCTGGGAATAATTCTTCCCTCTTCAAGGCCAGGGGACTGGCTAGCCTCCCTGGACCTCAAAGATGCCTGTTTTCACATTCCCATCAGGTGCTCCCACAGAAAATACCTCGGGTTCAAGTTGCCCTCAGGCCACTATCGGTTCAAAGCAATGCCCTTTGGTCTACATCAGCCCCAAGGGTTTTCACAAAGTGCCTGGCAGTAGTCGATGCTTTTGTAAGAAGGAAAAAGATTTCCATCTTTCCATATCTGGACGACTGGCTCATAGTGCGTCAGTCTCCAGACCAAGTCAAGTCAGACCTGCAAGTGACCCAGCAAGTGCTCACTTCTCTAGGATTTCTTCTCAACCTTCCCAAGTCAGTTCTCGAGCCAGTGCAGCTCCTCACCTTTATGGGGCAGAGCTGGATACTGTCAAAGCAAGAGCCTTTCTTCCCCTGGAAAGGGCAAAAGTTCTTATAGAACTGGCTTTTTCCTTCAGCCTTCAGGTATCCCGACCAGCAAGGCATTTTCTTCAACTCTTGGGCCACATGACAGCATCTACAGCAGTGGTCCAAGGGGCAAGATTCCAGATGAGGGACATTCAGTTCCATCTGAGGGCCTTTTGGTCCCAAAGAAAGGATCCCCTTACCAAACTGATTCCAGTGACTCGGATTCTGATCCAAGCCCTTCAGTGGTGGCAGGATCAGGACAGTTTAAGGCAAGGGGTTCCATTTGTCACTCAGTCTCATTCAGTGGTCCTTACCATGGATGCTTCCCTTCTGGGCTGGGGAGCCCATCTGGGGGCCCTCACTGCCCAGGGACTGTGGTCCCCTCAGGAATCCTTTCTCCATGTCAGTCTCCTAGAACTCAGGGCAGTTTTTCTGACCCTGCAAGCGTTCTCTCAGTCAGTGCAGAACAAGGTGGTTCAGGTCAGAACAGACACCACCACCACCACCATGTGGTACATCAACAAGCAAGCAGGGAGGCACTCGGTCTACGACCTTGTGCACGGAAGCCATGAAGTTGTGGTCCCTGGTTTATTCCCTGCAAACCTCTCTGATAGCATTCCACCTTCCAGGGAAGGACAATGTGCTAGCAGATGCACTGAGCAGGATGTCACAGGGACATCACAAATGGTCCCTGGACCCTCTGGTGTTGAAGGTGATTTTTTTCAAGGTGGGGCACTCCAGAGATGGATCTCTTTGCAACCTCAGACAATCCCCAACTTCCTCTCTTTTGTTGCAGACCCCCAGTCTTGGGCTCAGTCCCTCTGGATGCTCTGATTCTGAACTGGGAAGGAAAATTTCTGTATGCCTTCCCTCCCTTTCCTCTACTGTTCAAAGTTCTAGTCAAGATAAGGTCACAACTTTGCAAAGTGATTCTGATTGCTCCAGACTGTGCCAGACAGCCTTGGTAACCCCTGTTGCTGTCCCTAGCAGTCCATCTTCCCCTGTCTCTTCCCAGGAATTGCAACCTGTTAACCTCCTCTCAGGGGAGGATTTGGTACCCCAATCTTCAGTCTCTCAATCTCAAGGCATGGCTCTTGAAGAGTTAGAGTATGCAGATTTGCATCTGTCTCAGGGGGGTTCTGGATATCCTCAAAGCCTCTTGAAAGCCTGCCACTAGAAAGACCTATAACTCCAAATGGAAGAAATTCAGCATTTGGTGTTCCAAGAAACATGTTTCCCCAGACACTGCTGAATTGCCTACAGTTCTGGAGTATATGGTCCCCTTGAATGGCTTAGGCCTCAGACCAGCTACTCTCAAGATGCACTTGTCAGCTGTTTCTGCTTTTCTGTCAGTGGGGAAGTCTTCCTCACTATCATCTCATCCTGTGTTCTGTAAATATTTTAAGGGATTGCTTCATACCAATCCTCCCTTTAGAGACCCTGCCCCTGCCTGGGACTTAAATGTTTGCATTGCTTAACTTATGCAACCTCCCTTTGAACCTATGTCCTCAGCAGAGCTTAAGTACTTGACTTGGAAAACTGTTTTTAGTAGCCATTACTTCTGCCAGACGTATCCGTGAATTGCAAGCCCTGTCAGTGGAACCTGATTGCATCTCCTTTCATAAGGGATAAAGTGGTCCTTAGAACCAATAGAAGGTTCTTGCCCCAAGTGGTTTCAGATTTCCACTTGAATCAGTCTGTCTCTTTCTGTCTTCTTCACTGATCATTATTCTTCAGGAGAGAGGAGGCTACACAGTTTAGATGTTAAAAGGGCCCTTAGCTACTACATAGAGCGTACCAAGGGTCACAGGTTTGATTCCCTCCAGTTGTTCCTCACTTATGGAGAAGTGGGAAAAGGAAAACCTGCCACCAAGATAACTATTGCCAGGTGGATTGTGTCTTGTATACAATTCTGCTATGAGAAACTAGGAAAGATTCCACCCTCAGGCCTAAGTGCTCACTCCACCAGAGGTACAGCTGCTTCCCTGGCTGCTGCCAGGGATATCCCTCTCTTAGAAATCTGTCAAGCAGCCACCTGGAAAACAGTCCATACCTTTACCAAGCATTACTCTCTGGATATCCAGGCTAGGACTGATGCTTCGGTTTGCTGTGATGCTTCAGAGCCCTATTCCCAAAGTAGGTTCTGTCCCTCCTCCAGGTAGGTACTGCTTGATGAGTCTGCAATAGTCAGAATACAGCAAGATTTCATGTTGTTTGAAGAAAAAATTGCTCACCTTAGTAATTGTTTCTTCTAATGGAGTCTTGCTGTATTCTGACCTCCCTCCCTGCCTCCCCTCTCAGAACCTGTTTTTTGGGAAGTAGGTGGGCAGGTGCAGTGTTGCACCTCAGGGGTGCTTCTTATACACCCTCCTTTTGTTTGGGTGTTTGTTTTATTGTTGTTCTTATTTGGATTGTTTTTTTGGTTTTGGGTTTCCTGACTTGAGTCTTCCTTGGGAATTCAAAACTCTTGTTGCTATTTGGCCAGTAAAAATTTTACAATTTCCACATAGGGTAGTTAGTGAGTTTTTGCTCGTAAGAATCTGACGGTTGGATTTCAAAGGGCTGCAGACACAGACCTCAATCGAGCTCGAGCTCAGCATTCTATGCACTGCATAGAAAGTTAACCCTTTGTTCGGGGCAGTTTAAAGGCTGGCGCTAACTGCAATCGTCAGAATACAGCAAGACTCCATTAGAAGAAACCTAATTACTAAGGTGAGTATTTTTTTTTCTTTTCAACCACCACCAGGCTGGGTTGGAATGGAACATGTGACCCCGAGATAAAAGGCTTTACCTGCTGGTAGTCCACGGAGTTATCCAGCCCCTTGCACGCCAAAACCCTGTGGTCTTTAGTGCTGTCTACAGATGTCTGCAGAAAATCGGGAATAGTAACACCTATTTGCAGTCAACTGAGGGGTATTTATGTTTGCATCTGCTTTTTCTTCTAGAAAAGACAACTGGCTGCACAGAGTCTAGCTTTCAATTTAAAGGATAAAGTTTTCTGTGAACTATTTCCTGACATGGTAGAGGTAAGCAATTTAAGAATTTTCTTTTGAAACTATTACACTACCCGGCACAAGAAAATATTTTCGTGTGTGTGTATGCGTGTGTGCCTATGTGTATGTTTGTGTGTGTGCATTAAAAGCATAAAAATACCAAACCACTGTCTACATTTTGTACATCCTTGAATAATGGGCTTCCAAAAGTGAAATCCAGGTTTTTAGCTGACCAGCCTAATGTTTGACCAACGAGCCATAACGTGTTGATATTTGTTGTACACCATCATGTTTTTACATTTTGGCATCTAAGATACTTGTACACATTAAATAAGGAGAAATTAACTGAAAATTAGACTTATCAGTAGGAGCTCTAGCCAGCTGAAGCACAGGAACAGAAGATGATGAGAAGCACACGCCATGTTCCCTATGTGCTTTACTGATCGATGTGTGTGAACATTATTAATTCTGATGCTTTATAGTAAATTTAAAAAGCTCCTTGTCTGACAAAGCTTTGTGCTAATATAAAGCATTGCGTGTCAGATTGTGAATTATTATTTTGTATTGCAATTGCCTTTGCATTGTTCCTGATATTTGTGTTATTGTATATAGTGTATGTAGCCGTTTGCTGCTATGCTAAGCTATACTGCTGCCTATTGTTGTCCTCCTGGAACTCCTTGAAAATGAGATGGTACATCCTTATGGTTTTATCCCACTTGGAGAAGTTTCAAATAAATAGCTTCTGGTGGCTCAGCCATTTAGATCCCCTGGGGAGGTATTTATTCTAGTACCTAGATGGCAGACGTTTGAACCTAGAGAACTTCATTTGAGTCCGACAACTGCCACTTACTGTCTCTCCTCAGGAAGTCAGTTACCCCCTCTCTGCTTAACCTCTCTAATCGATCTCCGAGTCATTTTCACCTGGGCAGCCATTTTGTATCAGGTTAAGCAGTGGATGTTTGGACTTCATATAGAGTTTTTGGAAATAATGTGTTAAATCTCGCAGAGTACCTATGGGTCAACATTTGGGGTAAATTTTAACATGCATTTACTTCTCTGTGACATAGTGCACATTGCTCTGGCTAAGTACAGTCCCCTCTTTGCCTTCCCATCCTGGCTAGTGTGGAGAATTGGGCCAGAGTTACTGCTTTGACTCTCTTAATAGAACCAGTGATCTGCAGATTTAACTGTCATGGTTTGTGTACAGCACTCTAATCATAGTTCTGACAGACCTCTGTAGGCTAATGAAGTTATTTATTACTTGTCCACTGCCGTGTGGAAAAAAAAAGTTGAGGTCATCCCCTGACCATTCTGTGTCCTTGTCTCCTGGATTGTAATTATTATTGGATACAGTTTGGATAAATGGTGCTATATAAAATCATATTGCCATCTTCCTTTCCCCTTTGGCACAGTACATTCTTGGATGTAACCCATTGAGGGCCATCATGCCCATGCAGTGTGAGGGAAGCACGTGGCCCCCAAAGAAGGATCCAGCCGAGAGTCCGTTTGGTCATGAGGACCAGAGTCAGGCGCCCTCCCCACCCCCTAGACTCGAGCAGACCCTCGCGCAGAAGGATCCAGCGGTCCGTTTGGTCATGAGGGCCAGCGTCCAGAGACGCCTCCCCACCCCCCCAGACTCGAGCAGATCTCGCATAGGGAAAGGATCCAGCCGAGGGTCTGTTTGGTCGTGAGGGCCAGAGTCCAGACACCCTCCCCCAACCCCCGAACTCGAGCAGGTACGGCAACGAGGGCGCAGCAAGCCAGTAGCAGTAGTGTGGCGCAGTTCCATCTTGTGTGTGTTGGCGCCTTTTCACTTAAACTTTAATGTCGGCGTAGCAGTGAAGATAGGTTTTTTGCTCGAGTAAAATCTCCACCACCACTGTCTTTCCCCAAAGTGAATTGTGCCTTAAAGCGTCTAGTTAAAGCGGCTGTAATCTACCAGAAATATATCCCCTAAGGATTTAAGCAGCTGTTATTTACCTTGTTTAAAATCAAATAGCACTGTGCAAGATTAGCCTGTATGTTGCTGTTGCAGAAGTATTTTCGTTGTATTAAGTAAGAAAGAGAATTGTGGGCATTTAGAAGAAAGTAAGAGGTTGTGCATGTCACGAAAGCTTGTATCTGTAAATAATACCTGCCTTGCATACTAATCAGTCTCCTCCCCCTGCCACACAGCTTAAATAACCAGTACCTCCTCCTCCACAGACCTCGCATAGATAAAGGATCCAGCCGAGGGTCCGATTGGTCATGAGGGCCAGAGTCCAGATGCCCTCCCCCAACCCCCGAACTCGAGCAGGTACGGCAATGCGGGCGCAGCAAGCTAGTAGAAGAGTGTGGCACAGTTCCATCCTGTGCTGCTGCCCCGCCGGCGCTATGCACCAGCTCCCCACCACCCCCGTCACCACCCTTGGTCGACACTCTCTTATATATAGGAGGTAGTCAACCAGTGGGATTGAGGCTGAGGCTGTGTGTAAACCAATCAGCCCACGTTTCCATCTGCAGCTTATATCGCCTCACCACCAGAGGCAACACTGTCCATCCACCTTCACTAATCCGTTTTAATTTTCCTATATATATATATATATATATATATCTATCTATCTATCTCACTGGTGTCCATCCCCCCAGTCACTCCCTTACAATAATCTGCTCCTGTCATCCTATCTCCCCTCCTCACTCTCCTCTAACAGCCCCATCCTATACCCACAGATAGTGCCCTACTGACTAACTTCCTGATGCATCTCCCCTGGTGGCAGCTTGCCAGTACGAAGATGCTTATCTCAATAACGACTTCTATCCTCCTCATCATGGGACCCCCCAGTCACTCACCCGTGACATACTCCACCGGCGCTACTGCATCCCAACACAGACTCCCACCTACTCTCCCTGGCACGAAAGCTCCACTGCACCTCCCCCCACTCATCGCCCACCCATCTCCTCTCAACACCACCTCCCATGTCCCATTGCTTTCCTCTCCTACCCTACCATCCTCGCCATGGCCACCCCCTGCTCAGGCAGTACCCAAGAGCTAAAGCGGCATACCCACATCACCAAGCAGAGAACACTGGCCCTCCTCAGAATATTCGCCCTGCTCCTTCTAATGTCAGACAATGTGCACCCTAATCCAGGCCCCACCTCAGTCAGCCCATGCACCTCCAACCACGGACTAAGAGTTGCTGCTATGAATATATGCAGCCTACACCCAAAATTAGCACAGCTTCAATGCTGGGTGCAGTGGCATGAACCGCATGTGCTAGCCCTCACTGAGACCTGGTTAATAAAGAAAGTCCCGGACTCATCCATAGCACTACCAGGCCTAGCTACCTATCGAGCAGACAGACTTGGCAAGCGGGGAAGGGGTTGTGCCTTTTACGTGCATGACTCCCTGCCTTGCCAAAGCCTACCGGCATCCTCCCTGTGCCATGGAGCGCAGGCTCTAACCATAAAACTCGCACCTGACTCTACCAAAGCCCCTGTTACCATTACTGTGGTGTACTTCCCGCGTCACCAAACCTTAGCATTTCAATCTCTGGCAGACTATATCTCCAGCTTCCCACCCAAAACAGAACACGTTATAATGGGTGATTTTAATGTGAACTGGCTGTCAAGCTCAGCTTCCCCTATAAAGGACACCATCTCAGCGCTAGACCTGACCCAATTAGTCACCCAGCCAACCAGGACTAACTCCAAAAATGGTGCTGGCATCCTCATCGACCTCTTATTCACCAACTGCCCTAACAGAATTACAGATGTGGCAGTAATGCCTGACACATTAAGTGACCACTCCCCCATCCACTTTGCCTGATCATGCCTGGTGCAGCTACCCAGGCCAAGCAGTTTCCTTCGACGTCTCCAACCTGGTGGCCTCACTAAATTAAGGAGATACCTTAACCAGTGTGACTGGTCCCCCATCAGAAGTGCCCCCTCCATAGATGCTGCCCTTGAATACTTCGGCCACACCTTCAGCAAGGCTTGTGATGCATTTGCCCCACTCCGGATAGTGAAAAACCAAAAACAAAACGGCCCCTGGATGACACTTGCTCTACTAAATCAGTTGAAGAGACTTGATGATCTCTGGTACAAAGCTACCGCCACCAGGGAACACACGGATATGCTGGCCTATAAAGTGGCTCGCAACAAGAGCACCTGGGCTATTAGAATGGCCAAATCCTTCTATTATAAGTCCACCCTGGCCTCCTCCTGGGGAAATGCCAGGTTGTTCTGGGACAACCTAAAGGAACTTAACGGGAAGTCCAGGACACCTCCCCCTGCCCAGCTATCTGTCAACAGTATTATTACTACGGGCCCACTCGCTATCGCCAATGGTCTAAATGCAGCATTCTCTGATCTGAGCACAGTCCTGCCAAGCAACTTCTTTAACCCCACCCTTAACCACCCTGAACCCATCAACATCTACCCTCCTTTCTACCTCAAGGTGATTACTATGAGTGAAGCAAACTTTTTACCTTAAAAAAGCTCTTGGGGGCTCAAACTACTGCACAGACTTCTTTGACATGAGAACCCTTAATTTGGTTCTTGACTCTGTACTAGCCCCCCTGACAGACCTACTCAACCTCTCTCTGTGTCTAGGGCAGTTCCCAAGTGACTGGAAGGTGGCCACCATCACCCTTATATTGAAGAGTGGAGACCCCACACTGCCCAACAACCATAGACCCATCTCAATACTCCCACCCCTCTCAAAAGCCCTGGAAAAAATCGTAGCTAACCAACTTACCAATTTACCTACAGGCACACAACCTCCTTTGCAGGGAACAACATGGGTTTAGAGCCGGACACAGCATAACCACTGCCCTCATAGTTCTCCAACTCTCTGCACAGTGCGCTAGATAAAAAACTGCTAACAGGTGCTGTATTCATAGACCTGTCGAAAGCTTTCGACACAGTCTCCCACCCCCTCCTCATAAATACTCTTCGCAGCACAGGACTGTCCCCCGGACCCATTGCGTGGTTCACAAGTTACCTTACAAATAGGTCACAGTGTGTAAAGATAAACAGCACCCTCTCACCCGCACAACCAGTCCACTCTGGGGTGCCCCAGGGCTCCATCCTTGGCCCACCACTATTCAGCATCTTCCTGAATACCCTGCCCAAATCCTGTCCCTGTAACCTTCTACTCTACGCAGATGATGCGGTTATGTATGCCTCTCATTCAGATGCCGCAATCCTTCAGTCCTCCCTACGACTTGCCTTCAGCCAAGTTGAACACTGGTTCACTGACCACTGACTCGTGGTCAATGTCAATAAGACTAAATCAATGCTCTTCTCCCACAGACCGAGTAGGGACCATAATGCCCAACTAACAATCTACTCCAAAATCCGCCTCCCACTGGAACAGGTCTACACCTATAAATACCTGGGCATAACCTTTGATCCTAATCTCTTGTTCCACCCACATATAAGTAGTCTTTCCTCCACCATAAATATATGTACCGATTGCTATATTGACACAAAGCCTGCCTAACCCAGGAGACACTAAACATTGCTGTTACCTCCTCTGTTCTCTCATTGGTAGACTATGGGCTAACTGTCTACTTGGCTGCTGACCACACTGCGCTAAACAACATCCACCTATCTAATAACAAAGCCTGTAGACTCATTGCTGGAGTGGATAAGCCTACCCATAGCTGCTTCCTATATACACTAACAAAGATCCTCACCCTGGACGAAAGAATACAATATCAGACATGTCTTCTTGCTAAGAAGATCCAACTAGGCCTTACCCCACCTGGAGTCACCACCTCCCTCTGTGCTACACAAACTACAACAAAAACCTGCACAGCAGGCAGATTAACGTGGGCGGTACCCAGAGTCTCAACCTCACTGGCTTAACGGTCATTCTCCTACAGAGTACCTACCTGGTACAGTGAACTCCCCATGACCGTCACCTCCATCCCCAGACTAGGCCCCTTAAAAACAGCCCTCAAGAACCACATTATCTCCACCCGCCCCTGCATCTGCTTCCACTAACATATAGACAGCGGCCTCAGGCAATAAATCTCTGGACTAAAAGCCACCCCTGCCCCGTCTCTGCCTCCATGTATCTCTGACAATGCTGTCTTTCCAGCTGCGCTAACCACCTACCAGCATTTTAGACCCTGCATATAGTTGATGATTGTACTACTTGCTAAACTGCCTAAAGCTCCCTACAAGACTGCTTAGCTACCAAATCTGTATAGGCCTAGCAGCATTTTCTGCCTGCCCAACTTATAGTACTTTGTCTATATGCAACACATAATGTATACACCCTGTTTTCTCTGTCTGCCGCCACCCATATGTAAGTATGTGTAATGTTTGCCTCTTATGTTTTGTCTCTGACGTGGAGCCTTTGGAAATGAGTCTCTGACTCAAAGGTTGTAATCCGATTGTTTCAATAAATAAATAAAAGATCCCACCCAAGTATTGCTTTTTGAATGAAAGAAGAGCAGTAGAGGTATATTGCGGTACCTTTCCTTGATTATGTGTTTTGTGTGTGTGTCCCTGTACATGTTTGTGGCATGGGAGCCCTGGGCTTAGCACGCATGTGTGTTTTACATGGTTCGGCCCTTGTCCCCATTGAAAAATATATCTGATAGTAGCCAGTTTGGCATATATGACACCATAACCATCCATAACTGAGGTAATTAACATTAAGTAATTACAACATTTTATAACATTATAGTTAACATTCAAGTGTGAACAAAATATATTTGTGTTTAATAACATTCTGTTACATTATAATTAACACTCTATTACAAGTGTGAATGAAATATATACATGTTATTACAGAATTAACATGTAACAACCACCTAAAAAAACACATGTAACAACCTATAAACCACTCACATTACAGCCCCTGCAAAAAAGAAACCGCTCCCCAAAATCAATATGAACCACTTTTACTGCTGCATCAATATCACTTGCCAAACTAACAGCCGCACATGGAAATCAAAGCTAACTTGTGTAAAGAAAGTGTCCCTCAGCAACAAAGCCAGCCAGCCCCCCCCCAATATCAGTACCAACCAGTGTAGCTACTGCTTCCATATCACTTGCCAAACTAACAACCACACATGGAAATCCAAAGTTAAACTGCATGGTGGGAAAAAAGACCTCCAGAATTACGTACCACATTTTACATGCTCTGCTCCATTTTGCTGCGTAAAAGGGCCTGAACCACTTTCCAAACATTTTACTTGCTTAGCTCAGTTTTGCTGTGTAAAGAAAGGCCTCCTGAATCACTTTCCAAACATTTTACATGCTCTGCTTCATTTTGCTAACTGCATAAACAAACTCTCTGGCCAGAGCCGATAGGGCTGCAGGCGAGGAATGTGGTGTACCAATATTGAAAATTATTAAAGTTACAAGCCTTCATGCAAAATGTAACGTAGGTTCCTAAATTTGTTGTTTTGTAATATTTGTACACCACATTGTCAACATAGCTTTATGATCCTGCCTCATTAAGAAGGACAGAGCAAATGTTTAAATCCTGAGAAATCAACTTTCGAGACACAAATACCCAGTTTGGGCAGGAGTTGAAAAATGACAGCTGTCACAATCACGAGGTGCTATAAAGAAATGGCTAAGCTGAAAATTTTGGTTAAAAATATTGAATATCGCCAAACTTATGAGCCTGCGTTTGCAGAATGCAGCATAGTTTGATAACCTTTTTGTTTTTAAATATTTTTACACCAAATTGAGAACATAGCCTTCTTATGACCCCACCTCATCAACAATAGCAGAGAAAATGTCCAGCTCCTGGCCAAAAGGTGATTTTGCGCAGGAACTGTGAAATCACCTTTTGGGATGTTTAAAAAAAAAAATTTTGGCCAGGATTAGAAAAATGACAGCTGTCGCATTCACGAGGTACTGTAAAGATATGGCTGTGTTGTAAATTTGGGGCAAAACTATTAAAAATTGCCATAGTTATGAGCCCGTGTTTGCAAAATTCAGCGTAAGCCCATAACTTTTTTTTTAAATATTTTCACACCAAAAGTTTCAATATATCCTTCTAATGACCCCACCTCATGAACAAGTGCAGAGAGAATCTTCAATTTCAGCTCCTGCCCAAAAGGTGATTTCACACACGAACCACAAAATCACCTTTTGGGATGTTTAAAAAAAAAAAAAAAAAAAAATTTGGCCAGGATTCAAAAAATGACAGCTGTCACACTCATGAGGTGCTGTAAAGATATGGCTATTCATAAAAAGAAAAAGAAGCACGGCACTCGTGGTTTGAAAAATATTTAAGCAAGTGCTGGTTTACTTGGCAAGATGCCTGACAAAAAAAAGCCAGTAGCCCCCTTTTTTTTTTTATCAGGCATCTTGCCAAATAAACCAGCACTTGCTTAAATATTTTTCAAGCCACGAGTGCCGAGCTTCTTTTTCTTTGTATGAGTTCATATTTGAGCTGGCTGCTCTGCTTGCGCACCGCCACATCCTGTGCGCACCTTTCTCTTTAAAGATATGGCTATGTTGTGAATTTGGGGGGAAAATATTGAAAATCACCAGTTACGAGCCTATGTTTGCAGAATTCAGCATAGGCTCATAACGTTGTTTTTTAATATTTTTACACCCCAATTTTTCATCATAGCCGCCTTATGACCCCACCTCACAAGCAAGGGCAGAGAACATTTTCAACTCCTGCCCGAAAAGTGATTTCGCGCAGCAACCGAGAAATCACCTTTCAGGACGGATCTGCCTAATGACAGTTCAGTTGTTCATGAGGGGTCCCAAAGAAGGCATGTTGAAAATGTGGGCCAGAAATATGCAAAAATGCCCACATTATACCACTGAGTTTAAAACCCCATTGAAATGCATTGAACCGCATACCTATTTCTTCAGTTCGCAGTCTGGCTTTGAAGAGGGAAGACATGTCTGCGGTCCAGAGAGGCTTACAGCGTTGGACTCCCGATCAGTAAGTAAGGGCTTGGGAGGTGATTATTGTGAATGAATTTGTCCTCTGTGTCAGGACCATCTTGAAAATGAACTTGCTCAATGATGTAACTTGCCTGGTTAAAGTTTGATTGATTGATTGATTGCTGAGTGGGAGGGTTGGGTGGGGAGGATCTAATGGCCACAAAACATTGATGGATTTTTTATATTAAATGAGGATTTATTTAAAAAATAAGCCCAAGGATGCGATATCACAACACTCTGAGACTGGTCACCCCAGTATCACTCTTCTTTTGGGGGTGGTAGGTGCTGAGAGGGAGGGTCGGAGTGAGGAATATGGGGAAACTATTACACAAAAAGAAACCAAGGATTGCAGATCACAGCAGTAGGGATTGAGCTCCCAGTGTCACTCTTCTGTTTCTGGGTTGGGGGCGCTGAGAGGAGAGTCAGGTGGGGGACTATGGGACCCCAAATGAAACACTGGGGAGGTGTGAGGCAGTGGGTGCCGAGAGAATGCAGAGTCCTTGAAAGCAGTAGGTGCAGGCTCCACCCACGCAAGTCTCCAAAAGGCCTCTCTGATTCAGTTTCCAAACACACTCGAGCTGAGCAAGACTTGCCTTCTTGTACTGTTACCAGCAATCTGTAACTGTACAACAACGGCAAACTCGGATCGCGTCCACACCTAACACAGTTCTGAACCATGTTTCAAAACAGAGTTTAACCCTGTAGAAATGAGGGTTTTAGCTCGGTTTTGAAAACATTACAGAGTGTAGCACGGTTGTCAGCTGTGTGGATAGGAGTACATACCATGCTTGCTACTGCTGGTCCTCCTAGTGCCCACAACGCTGGAAGAACAGTAGTGTGCTACAGTGGTGCGTCTGGATGGGAGATTACCATGCTTAAACATGGTTCTGCAAATGTGTGGACATGGTAACTGATGTAATGTTACAGATAACCTTACAGCCTGGAAAACACAAGTGTGGACAGGGCCTTAAATGCTCTGCTCCATTTTGCTATCTGTAAAATAGGCCTCTTAAATTACTTTCCAAATATTTTACATGCTGTGCTCAATTTTGCTAACTGTGTTTTTATAATAATAAAAAAAAGCCTCCTGAATCACTTACCAAACATTCCACCTGCTCCCTTGAATAACACTAAAGGAAAAACAGTTGCATCCAGCCTTCTTTATATGGAAAGCCACTGCACTATGGAAGCCTTAATGGGACAAAACTATGCAGCACTTGAAGTACCGTACAATACAGAAAAACACTAGGGGGACCATTGCAGAACTATGGAAACACTCTAACTTAAGCAAATACGCTAAACAAGCTGCACAGCAAAACAGCACACTTTATCTTAAAGCAAAACACACCAATCTTAATGCAATAATTTAAAATAAAAATTGGCAAAGTCCAGCATACATGTGAAATAATACCATTTCAGTGTTGACCAAGCTCATAAAGGCTACTCTTTGCCATCATTTAGTCTCTCTCTCTCTCTATATTGACACACACATATATACATGTATATCTATGATATACAATGGGGACGAGTGGACTACATGATTTATCCACACAGGAGCAGTTTGACCTCTGGTAACCTCACGAGTGACATAGCCACAAGTGATGTGTTCGAGGTCAAACTGTTCCTGTGTGGATAAATCATGTATTCCACAAGTTCCCCATTTTATATCTCATTTATGCAATAGGGATGATTTGTTTGTGCATTTATATGTTTTCTGTGGCTTTTTTAAAAGGAAATAGTAAGGATTATGTTTTGGTCTCCAGTGTACGAATGTGCTGTTCGGGAGAGGTGGCTAGGGAGTCCACACTCCTATGTGGACTGCGTATGTTATTGGCTTTCCGTTCTTTGTGGGCGGGCTGGAGGTTTTAAAAAACATGGTGGATTCGTCTTTTGTTTAGCAAAAGTCATCGGTATGTGGACTTGGTTGTGTCGTGAATTTTTATGTGGCTTATCATTTATTTGATAGTCCCATTTTTTTTTTTTTTTTTATGCGAGTGAGTGAATCCGGGAATGTGCAGGTGTCGGGAGAGAGACAGACAATGAGACCATGAAGTCTGAGACTATTAGGGTGGATGTTCGTGCCTGGGATCGTAATACAGAGTGCTGTACGCAGGGACGTGTGGAAGATGAAGAAAACCAAGGTACATAAAAAATGAAAGAAGGGCTAGAATGCATTGTGGGGGTTTGAGAGAGGTGGATGGTGCAGACAGTGTATTTTTTTTTTTAAACTGTAACTTGACTGGCTGGCAGATTGGGGGGAGTGCTGTTTGTGGCAGGGAAGTATTGGTAAGCAAGTTGTGTCAACTGGCTGGTGGAAAGAGGGGTGGAGTTGGGCACTGTTTGATGTTAGGGTGTTGGATAAATGGTGGTTGATTGATAGCAGGGTGTTGGATAAATGTTAGAACCACTGTTTTTCCAACGCCTGTGAGAATAAATGCCTTTATTCAGTGGTTTTGGAGCCCACTTCATTTGCATATGTATATATATGTGTGTGTGTGTGTGTGTGTATATATGTGTATATATATGTGTGTGTGTGTGTGTATATATATATATATATATATATATATATATTTATATAGAGAGAGACACACATCTATTTTGTGTGTAGATTTTTTAACTTTCTATTAGCGTTTTAAAAGTATATACTGTACTTTCAAACTTAAGCCATAGTGAATATATATAAAAATGACAAACACTGTTACACATACTTATTGTACAAACTGTCACTGTATCACCCTGGTTGTGGGTCATGTCTTGTTTTCCGACACGTGGTGCCTGTAGCGAAGCAGTTTATTCTCTTTGCTGTTGTAGCTGCTCTAAGTACCGATCCTGCAGCTTCTTTGGCCTCTGTCAGAGCATCCAAGGACTGAGCTTCCCATGTTACCAAGCAGCCATTAAATTTTTGTATTTTATTGTCCAGAGTAGCTACTCTTAAACCCAGGTTGTTACATCATAGGAGGGGAGAAGGGTAATTACTTGTATAAAACAAAAATGTCAGTAGTTCACATTAGCCAAACGTTTGTGGCAGTGAGACAACCAATTTATCTTAAATTTCTGTTCCCACAGGTATGTAGCTGATTCACATTGTTCATTACACCTTCCCCCTTCACAGAACCCTATATATCAAATACGCTTACTCGTCTTTCCATACAGAAAATGCAACATGAGCATTAGTCCTCCAACTGCTCAACTAGTTAACAGTAACATAATAAAGATAACATCCAACTTACCAATCAGCTTGATGTTGGAGTCTTCTTTCTAGTAGTCACAGTTCATATATATAAAGGATCGGTCCACCACATTCACTTTACAGTTAAATCTTGTCTGCAGGAATAGATTGAGCTGCATAGCCAACCATAGCTGCACAGGTGTTGAGTTTGGGGGGGGGGAGTGGTGGAGGCTGACCCACCACATGGTCGGCTCCATTTCAGCAAGGACAATGCCCTGTACTACATGTGTAACAACTGGATAGCCCAAAATAATGCAAAATGAGTAATGCAGCACATAAACTGTTTTTAGAATCGTACTATCAGATCATCAGCATTTCTATGATGAGGATATGCCCTGGTATTTAACAGCTGAATTAGTGACAGTCCACAAGGCCACAGTTAGAAAAACTCCCCCTATCCCCTAAGCAGACTTGGGTCACAATTTAAAAAAAAAAAAGGTTAATCAGCATCATTATGTAAGCCAGCTCCTTCTCTAAAGTCAAGTGACAAACTGTTTAATGCTATATTGAAAGAACAAATCCAGAACAAATGGTTTGATACCTTTTATTGGACCAACAAGGATGATACAAAAAGAACAGCTTTCAGATCAACAGTCTTTCTTTGGAAGCCCAGTGAGAGTTATGTAGAAAATCCCATATTATTAACACTTAGAACATGCAGAAAAAAATAGAAATAATTTTCATTGGTTTAAAACAGGCCTTCAGAACATAAAGTGACATTGGAGAACTTGAATATCTGAAGTGTGCTTTCAGCTGAACCAAACTTAAAGATCAAAGGTTTTCCGGAGATAACAGCAGGCAGACAGTTGAACCCACATATGTTATACCATGTATCAGTCTAATGAATAACGAAACACTAAGATTCACTAAATTATATGTCAAGTGAAGAAACCTCACGAAGACGCGTCCTTACGAGTGAGATAACACTACATCAGTAAAATCCAGCTTCAACTCTGCTCAGAACTCTGTGAATACGGCCTATGACAATAAGATGACCCTGGAGAAAACAGTTGCATGCCAAAATGTAACACATTACCAAGTAAAAAAATAAGCCCCAAAATCATAACATCAGAAATTATCTTTATATGGCATATAGAATGATGAAAATGTTTACCCTAAGGCCCTGGACACACTGCAGAACTGTTTTTGAAAACCGTTTTAGCTAAACCATTTCGGTGCAGCCACACTACTCAGTAACTATTTTTGATAATGGTTTAATGTGGCCACACTGCTAGTGTTAAACCTGATCCCCTTATAACTATTTTGTGTTAAGTCCAACACACAGAACTGTGCTTGCTTGGACACAGTGCAGCTAGAACTGTTTTTGTTAAGCCATTTCAGCTTAAAATGTTTTATTCCTGGACAGACTTGTGAGTAAAACCATGCTAGCTCTAAAACATTTTTAAAAATGGTTTTAAGACTAGGTATCTAGCAGGGTTTAAAAACACTTGTGTTAAAACATTTTAAGGGGCTTATAGTCTGTCTGCAAACAATGCTAGGGGGATTTAAATCGTTTTAAGGCACTTAAACCATTTTAAGTTTCCCAGTGTGACCAGGGCCTTAGTGAGTAAGTGTATCACACTGATGAAAGTACAACTGGCTGGAGATACAGTATATTCCCAACATACTCTCAACTAGCTATTGTACTGGCTTGTTAAGAGTATGTTGGGAATATATCTCCAGACAGTTGTACTTTCATCGGTGATAATTTCTGATGTTGTAATTTTGAGGCTTATGTTTTATTTTTTTACTTGCTAATATGTTACGTTTTGGCATGCAGTTGTTTTCTCCAGGGTCATCTTATTGTCAAATTGTAACTATCAATAGGCTTCCAAAGAAGGATTTGTTGGTCCGAAAGCTAAAGCTTTTCTTTTTTTTTTTTTGTAACATCCTTGTTGATCCAATATAGGATATACAATAGGCTGACTCAAAATATGCAATTTATCTTCAAGTGTGAGGGGATAGGACCATAACTCACTAGTGGCAAAGCCACAAGTGAGTTATGAAAGTCCTGCCCACTCACAAGTGATGATAAATTGCCTATTTTGAGTCGGGCTGTTGTATATTTGATATATACAAAGTAATTTACAAGTTATAGCTTTTAAATCTGCACGGTTTAAAGACTTTGCGGCTTTTCTCTGATTTTTAACAGCTGGCTTCAGTGCTGCACTAGGCATTATGATGTCATCAGCATTGTAGAAGCTGCTCTCTTGATTGGTTCAGTATTCCACTGTGATGACAGTAACTTAAAATATATCCATTGTGACAACAGTAACAATATTTTTGATATCTTGCTGATACTGATTTCACTAAGATATCTTTTTTATCTTGTCATTTTCTCCCCCACTCCTGTTGTAAATTAAAAGGTATCAAATCATTTGATCTGGACAAAGTCAGGTGAGGAAGCGTATTGGCGAAATGTCAGCATGCATACAGTGTGGTCATAGTAGGGAAACTTGAGCCAACCATCAGCTTGTGGAGTCTGTTTTTGAATCCGTAATCAGTTAATTTTTTAGTAAAAAAATATTTTTTGAGAAGATTTGTACTGTGTCGTTTCTCTGATAATGGGTATCCAAGGACATGGAGAATACTGACTGATCTTCCCTGTATGTATCTTCACCATTCATTACTGGTGGGTTATACGCTGGAGGCGCTATGATCCCGTGGGAGCTTATAGCTTAGAAATGTTTCTAGGCAGAGGAGCCTGGATGGCGCCGCCCATAAGGGCGACGCACAGCGTGCTGCCCAAGCACTGGCCAGTAACAGACACAGACTCCTTCCTCACCTCAGTTCTGTCTTTCAAACAACATGAAGTCTTGCTGTATTCTGACAATAGCAGTGAGTCCCAACCTTCGAACTGCCCTGGAGATGAAAGAGTTAACTTTCCATGCAAGGCATGGAACGCTGAGCTCGAACTCAGTTGAGACTCTGTCTGTTGCTGTTTGAACTCAAACCGTCAGATTCTTTACTCCGCCTCACTGAACAGTCACTCCGGAGATTTCTCCTTTGCTCGGTTCAAATTGTCGGTTAAAGTCCGTTTTTCTCGGTTTCCAACCGAATTTAAACTGCAGCCTGTCGGTTCAGTCTCTGTCTGTGGTATTCATGAGTACTACATAGGTTTATATTGATTTTCTTTTCTGTGTGGAATCTGTAAACGTTTCATCGATTCGGTTTGAACCTATCAGGTTGTTTAAAAATCTTTATTTCTACTTTTAGAAGTGTGGTTACCGGTTAAAAAAAAACGGATTTTATTACGTTTTTTTCCACGACCCGTAACACGGTCAGGAACCGATAAGTGTCTTGCCTGGCGGATTGCCATTAAAAGGGTAAGTTTTGTTAGGGCTGGCACCATGTCTGAGAAACCCTAAAGAAAAACCGGGCCCACTGGGTTTCAACACTGTAGTGTGTGTGGGGAAGTCTTTGCCAAGGCTGACCCCCACACCACCTGTGTTTAGTGTCTGGGGTTTGACCACCTCAATTCAGACTGCCAGATTTGTTAAAATTTTCCTGCAGCTACCTAAGCAGTTGGTAGGCTCAGGGAAAAGGAGGCCAAAAGTCCGCTGACCGGATGGCCAGCCGGTTTGGTTCAAACCAAACCGAAGGAGTGCCCTCTGACCAGAGGCGAAACTTCTTGAGCAAAGGAGAACGATTCGAGAAGTCCGTTCGGTTAAAGAGAACAAGAAGGAAAAATCAGTCGATTGTGGATCCAAAGGTTTCTTCTCCAACGCTGATGAAATAGCCAAAGTGACAAAATTGTGCAGTCGCTTTCCAGTTCGACGAACCGGCACCATCAGGAAGGCGCTGGTTCGGCGGTTCCACGGTTCGGATTATGATTTGGAAGAATTTTATGAACTGGAGGAGGAGGAAGAGATATGAGGAAAGTGAATGTGATTATGAAAGTCTGGATGTGCCCATTGACCCGGACATCTCCCCAGACAGACCTTCAGGAGTGTCTCCTCCTAGACTTTCTGAGTCCCCCTCCCATTTTATGTTTTACAAGAAAGTGGCCGAAACCCTTCAGCTTCCTATGGAAGAAGCTGTGGATGACCAGGAGGAGCCCGACTATGTGGAAATGATGGATATCCCAGAGTCCAGGAGGCTGTCTATTCCCTTACACAAGTCTTTTGGGAAACAGACATTTAAGATTTTAAAGACTCCTAATTCTATACCTCCTGTGGATAAAAGAATGGACAAGAGGTATACTCTGTCAGGCTCAGATACGGAGTTCCTTACCCAGCAATGCAGCCATGTTGGGGTAGTGCAGGCTGCAGCCTGTGATAAGGCTAATATACCCTTGGCTTCACACCCCCAGATAAGGACTCCAGGAGGATTGATGCCATGGCAAAGAAGCAGTACATGGCAGCATCCTTGGGACTCAGGTAGGCCAATTATATGGCCTATACAGCTAAATATCAGAAATCTAGATGTGACACTGTCATGGCTTTAGCTAAACAGGTCCCTGGCCAGCTTGCCAAAGAGCTGGAGCAGGTGGCTGCTGATGGTATTGAGGTATCCAAGATGCAGTTCCATGCTGCAGTGGACTCCAATGATGTTTCATCTAGAGTCATGGCTACATCTGTGGCCCTTCATAGGATGGCTTGGCTCAGATGTACTAGCCTGTCTCAGGATACCCAGACTAGGGCCATGGATTTTCCTGTTGTGGGTAATTCTCTGTTTGGGGAGCAAACAGAGAACTACATGAAGAAAATGGATGAATACAGGACCACCTATAGGAGTGCTCAGGCCAAGGAAAGGCAAGCCACTCCTCAGAGGCAGCATCCCAGGGGGCAGGGGCAGGCCTTTTCATAGGCCTTTCTACCAAGCCCAGGCCTCCTCTTCTGCCTATGCTCAGAGGGGGTTCTTTAGAGGGAGAGGCAGAAGGGGTACAAGCAGACCTGCTTCCACCCCTCAGCCTAAACCTAGTGCCAAACAGACACCCTGATGGGTTTGCCAGGGCCGATTCTCCACCACCTGTAGGGGGCAGGCTGGCTTACTTTGTCCAGGACTGGAAGTCTTTAACATCAGACAAATGGGTCCTGGAAGTAGTAAGCCAGGACTGGTTCTCAGCTTCAAAAATTTCAAAGATGAGAACCAGATCCTTTCCACCTGCATATCCTTCAGAGGCACTTGCCCTAGAGGCAGAGGTCTCTTCCCTCTTGGCTCTCAGAGCTGTAGAAAGGGTTCCACCCCTACACCAAGGGAAAGGATTGTACTCCAGGTACTTCCTCACTCCCAAAAAGACAGTAGAATGGCGGCCCATCCTGGATCTCAGGTATTTAAACAAGCACCTTTTAAAGCCAAAGTTCAAAATGGTGACTCTGAGAATAATTCTACCCTCTCTAAGGCCAGGGGACTGGCTAGTCTCCCTGGACCTCAAGGATGCCTATTTCCATATTCTCATCAGAAGTTCCCATCGAAAATACCTCAGGTTCGAGCTGCCCTCAGGCCATGACCAATTCAGAGCAATGCCCTTCGGCCTAACCTCTGCTCCAAGGGTGTTCACAAAATGCCTGGCAGTAGTAGTTGCTTCCCTAAGAAGGCAAAGGATTGCCATCTTCCCATACCTGGATGACTGGCTCATAGTAGGCCAGTCCCCAGACCAAGTCAGGTTACACCTACAGATAACTCAGCAACTGCTCACCTCTCTAGGTTTCCTTCTGAATCGTTCAAAGTCAGTTCTAGAGCCTGTTCAGCCTCACCTTCATAGGCGCAGAGCTAGATACAGAAAAGGCCAGAGCCTTCCTTCCCTGGACAGGGCAGGACCCTTATCACACTGGCCTCTTCATTCACCCTACAGGTGTCTCGACCAGCAAGGCATTTTCTGCAGCTCCTGGGGCACATGGCTACTTCTACAGCAGTGGTGCAGGGAGCGATTTCAGATGAGGGCATTCAGTTCCACTTGAGAGCCTTTTGGTCTCAGAAAAAGGACACTCTGACCAAACTGGTACCAGTGACTCGAACCCTGATCCAGGCCTTGCAGTGGTGGCAGGATCAGGACAATCTAAGACAGGGAGTTCCCTTTGTCACTCAGTCTCACTCTTTAATCCTTACTACAGATGCCTCCCTCTTGGGGTGGGGGGCCCACTTGGAAGACCTGACCACCCAATGGTTGTGGTCCCCTCAGGAATCTCTGCTTCACATCAATCTGTTGGAACTCAGAGCAGTGTTTCTAGCACTTCAGGCTTTTTCCAAGTCTGTTCAGAACAAAGTTGTTCAGATCAAGACAGACAATACCACCACAATGTGGTATATCAACAAGCAAGGGGGCACTCGGTCTATCGCCTTGTGCACAGAAGCAATGAAGTTGTGGTCTCTGGCCTATTCCCTGAACACCTCTCTTACAGCAGTACACCTCCCAGGCAAGGACAATGTCCTGGCAGATGCTCTCAGCAGGATATCTCAGGGCCATCACGAATGGTCACTGGATCCCCTGGTTTTGGAGGTGATCTTCTCCAGATGGGGCACCCCACAGATAGATCTTTTTGCAGCCCCAGACAATCACAGACTTCCCTTTTGCTGCAGGCCCCAGTGTTGGGCTCAGTCCCCTGGATGCCCTGGTTCTCAGTTGGGAAGGGAGTTCTGTGTGCTTCCCCCCCTTCCCTCTCCTGTTCAAGGTGCTAGTCAAAATCAGGTCTCAACCCTGCAGGTGATTCTGATTGATCAGACTTGGCCAGACAGCCCTGGTACCCTCTCCTGTTGTTCTTAGCAGTCCACCTTCCTTGTCTCTTCCCAGGAATTACAACCTGTTAACCTGTGCTCAGGGAGGGTTTGGATGCGAATCTGAAATCTCTCAATCTCAAGGCCTGGCTTTTGAAGGTTAGGTTCAGAGTGGTTTGCGATCAGGCAGAGGCACATCCCAGATCCTGTTCACTCAAGACTCATATGCCACACTGGCAAGGGACAACCAAATAGAGGTACCAAGAGAAGTGGGAAGGAAAGGTATGGAGGTTAGCCGAGAGTGGCCTCGGCCGGGAAAGCAGTGGACTCCAGAGGAGGAGAGCAAATCCTGGTGGGGTACTCCATCGTAGAGGGATCCAGCTAGGAACACAGGTGGGGGTACAGAGGTGAGGTGCCACCAGGTGCCACGGCATGGAGGGATGGAAGGAAGATCCTGGGGATCACTGGGAAGGCAAGGCGGGAGGGTGAGCTGGATGTCATTATCCACCTAGATACTAATGACCTGGCAAATGAGGGGCCAAGGAAGTTCAGGAAAGAGTTTAGGAAGCTGGGAGGGTCTCAAGCAAGTAGCTACTTCTGTCACTTTCTCAAGTACTACCTGTGAGAGGCAAGGGAGATAGGAGTGCATGCACCAGGAACTTTAACTCATGGTTGAAGAACTGGTGCTGTGAGAAGGTTTGATTCATTGGTGACTGGGGACCCACCTGGAGGGATGGAGGTTTGTTCAAGCCTGGACGGCCTGCATTCATCCTGGAGAATCAAACACTCAATGATAAGCTTAAATGCTACATTGACAAGCATTTAAACTAGCAAGAAATGGTGGCAGGCCAGCAATGAGGTACCTGCTTGCTCACCCCACAGCTACAGGTGGAACCAGTGAACCAGAGGGTGGCTATCTCTGCAAAGCAGGTGCAAAACATGGAGATTAGTGCTCAAGAGGTGGATAAGCAGAAAGGGCAAAATTCAGCAGAAGGGCAGACAGCAAGGAGAACCAGGATAAATGACAACAAGGAAAGGGCTGGGTAGAACAGTGAAGCAGTCTAGGCAGGTCAAATCATGAAGCCATGTGCAAATGCCAGGAGCCTATAGCAACAAGATAGAAGATCTGGAGGCTGTCATGGTACAGTCAGACCTGGACATTGTGGCCATCACTGAAACCTGGTGTAGATGACCATGACTGGGAGATGGCCATACCTGCTCACAACATATTCAGAAGAGACAGAGCAGGCAGGAAGGAGGAGGTGGCACTGTATGTGAAAAATGACATAAGGCCACAGAGAGATCCAGGAGGAACAAAATGGGGAGATACTATGGGTTAAGCTGGAAAGGAAAATGGGGCCAGCCATCCACATTCAGGTGTGGTCTATAGACCACCAGCCCAGGAGGAAGAAACAGATAGGAGCTGATGCTAGCCATCCAAAGGATGGCAGACAAGGGTGAGGTACTGGTTGGAGACTTCAATATTCCAGACGTGGACTGGAGCATCCCAGCAGCAGCATCAACTAGGAGCAGATTTATCCTGGACTCCCTTCAGGGTGCCTTCCTCAAGCAACTGGTCATGGAACCAACTCGGCAGAAGGCAATACTGGACCTTGTGCTCACAAACAGGGACAGTGTGATGGGGGTAACAGTGGGGAGCACCTGGGTAACAGTGACCACCAGTCATTGTGGTTTGAAATCACAGAAAGAGCAGAACCAAACCACACAAAAACACGTATCCTGGATTTTAGGGGGCAGACTTTGGGAAAATGGGGAGATACTTGAAAAGAGGCATTAAGGGAATGGGACAGGAATCGGGTTGAGGAACAGTGGGCAGTATTTAAAATGGGGATTACAAGAACAACAGAATTACATTAAGCAGGTTAGCAAGAGAAAGGAAGAGGAGACCATTATGGTTTCCAAAGAGGTGCATAAGTGAAAGCCAAAAGATTGCATTCAGGCAATACAAAAGACACAGGCAGAAGGGGATAGGAGAAGTACCAGGAGAAGCAAAGGGAGGCAGGAGGTCAGTAAGGAAGCCAAGCTCAGACAGAAGAACACATTGCAAAATCAGTGGGTAAAGGGACAAAACCTTTTACAGGTACAAAGTGAAAAAGAAAGACAAAGGGAGGATAGTGAGACTGAAGGGGAGGATGGGAGCGCGTGGAGGATGACAACAGTAAAGCTGACATATTGAACAGGTATTTCTGCTCAGTCTTTACTGAGGAAGAGGAGGGTAATGGGTCTGAAGGAGTACAAGGGGTGAGAATGGTGCAGAAATGGACACAAGTCCTTTACATGAGAAAGGGTCCTGAAGGAACTGGAAGTAATAAGAGTTGATAAAGCAATGGGGCCAGGCGGGGTGCACCCAGGGTCCTAAAGAACTAAGAGAGGTGGTGGCTGAACCTCTGGCTATCCTGTTTAGCCGATCACTGGAAACAGGGGAAGTACCCAAAGACTGGAGGACAGCAGATGTAGTCCCCTTATACAAAAGTGGGAACAAAGAGGAAGCAGGGAACTACAGACCAGTCAGCCTCACCTCGGTAGTGGGGAAGATCATGGAAGCACTACTGAAGGAGAGATTGGTGGAACATCTGGTTGTTAATGGACTACAGGACCCAAGGCAGCATGGTTTCACCAGGGGGAGGTCATGTCAGACCAACCTCGTTGAATTTTTTGACTGGGTGACTAGGGAGGTGGATCAGGGGAGGGCAGTGGACATGGCCTATCTGGACTTCAGCAAGGCCTTTGACACTGTGCCTCATAGAAGACTATTACACAAACTGGGGAATATGGGTGTGGGCAGGACAGTAGTGTGGTGGGTAGGTAACTGGCTGGGTGGCAGGACACAGAGGGTGGTGGTAAATGGCCGTCCTCCACAGAGGACGAGTGACCAGTGGGGTACCACAGGGATCAGTGCTGGGACCGGTCCTATTCAACATCTTCATCAGTGACATTGCACAGGATCTAGAAGGCAGAATTTCACTGTTCCTGATGACACAAAGCTCTGTAACAGAGTAGACACACCAGAGGGTGTAGACAGAATGAGAAGCGACCTGCAGAAACTTGAAGAATGGTCAGGGGTTTGGCAGTTGAAATTCAATGCAAAGTGCAAGATAATGCATATGGGGCACAAAACCCTGGCACAATATATCAGTTGGGGGAGGATATAGCATGCACCAAGCAGGAAAGGATCTTGGGGTTGTCATCTCTGATGACCTCAAGGTAGGGAAACAGTGTGACAAGGCAGCAGGTAAAGCAAATAGGATGCTGGGATGTATAGGCAGGGCATCACCAGCAGGAAAAGGAGGTCATAATTCTGTATACAAGACACTAGTGAGGCCCCACCTGGAGTACAGTGTACTGCTCTGGAGACCATACCCACGTAAGGACATAGACAGGTAGAGAAGGTTCAGAGGAGGGCAACAAAGATGGTGCATGGATTGCATCACAAGTCCTATGAAGACAGGTTGAAGGTACTGAACATGTACTCCTGGAGGAGAGAAGAGAGAGGGATATGATAGACATATACAAGTATCTTACAGGGAGGAACAGGGTGCAGGAAAACACTATTTTTAAGCGAAAAAGATGTTCCAGGACTAGAGGGCATGGGATGAAGTTGGAGGGAGGACGATTCAGAGGAAACATGAGAAAGAATTTCTTCACAGAACGGGTGGTGGACAAGTGGAACACCCTGCCAGAGGAAGTGGTGGGGGATGAAACAATCACGGGATTTAAGAATGCATGGGATAGACATAAAGGAATTCTAGAGGTCAGGGGTAAGGGGAAACAGACTTCTAGGAAAACAAACTGAACTTACAAGCTCAAATGGGCAGACTGGATGGGCCATAGGCCCTTATCTGCCGACACTGTCTATGTATCTATGTATCTATGTAGTTTGCTGAATTGCACCTCTCTCAAGGTGTTATGGATATTCTAAAGGCTTCTAGGAAGCCTTATACCAGAACTACTTATAATTCCAAATGGAAAAGATTCTCCATATGGTGCTCTTGGAGGCATATTTCCGCAGAGTCTGCGGACCTGCCCACAGTCCTGGACTATATGGTCCATCTGAATAGCTTGGGACTCAGACCAGCTACACTAAGGGTGCATCTGGCAGCTGTCTCTGCTTTTCTTTCAGCAGGTAAGCCTCTTCTCTTTCAGCTCACCCTGTATTCTCCAAGTTTTCAAGGATTGCTTCATACCAATCCGCCATTCAGGACCCTGCCCGTGCTTGGGACCTTAATGTTTGCATTGCTCAGCTTATGCAACCCTTTGAGCTTTTGTCCTCAGCAGAGCTTAAGTACTTGACTTGGAAAACTGTGTTCTTGGTGGCTATCACTTCTGCCAGGGCATAAGCTTTAGTTACAAGCCCTGTCAGTGGAGCCTGATTTTATCTCTTTCCATAGAGATAAGGTGGTCCTCAGGACTAACAGGAAGTTTTTACCTAAGGTGGTTTCAGACTTCCACCTTAACCAATCTAGGTCTCTTCCTGTGTACTTCACTGACCATTCCTCCTCTAGTGAGAGGAGGTTGCACAGTTTAGATGTGAAAAGAGCCCTTAGCTACTACATAGAACGTACCAAGGGTCACAGGTTTGACTCCCTCCAACTGTTCCTCACTTTTGGTGAGGTTGGTAAAGGAAAACCTGCCACTAAAAGATCCATTGCCAGGTGGATTGTCTCTTGCATTCAATTTTGCAATGAAAAACTAGGTAAGATTCCACCCTCAGGCCTGAGGGCTCACTCTACCAGAGGTACAGCTGCTTCTCTGGCTGCTGCCAGGGATATTCCTATCTTAGAGATATGTCAAGCAGCTACCTGGAAAACAGTTCACACTTTTACCAAGCATTACTCTCTGGATATCCAGGCTAGGAGTGATGCTCGGTTTGGCACAGCTGTGCTTCAGAGTCTATTTCCTAAGTAGGTTCTGTCCCTCCTCCATGGAGGTACTGCTTGGTAGTCTGCTATTGTCAGAATACAGCAAGACTTCATGTTGCTTGAAGAAAAAATTACTCACCTTAGTAATGTTGTTTCTTCTAATGGAGTCTTGCTGTATTCTGACCTCCCCGCCTTCCCCTCTCAGAACCTTTGTTTTTGGGACGTGGGTGGGCAGTAGCAGTGTTGGCACTCAGAAGGTGCCCCACCCTTTTTTATTATCACCCTCTTTTCTTTGGGTGAGTGGGTGTTGTTTATTTCATTTTTTTGGGTTTCCTGACTTGAGTCTTTGTTTTAGGACCAAAAAAATCTGTTATTGTGTTTTAGTAGCCAGTTGGCTAGTGTAGGTTTACAGCTTCCACACAGGACCTCAGTGAGTTTAGCTCATAAAGATCTGACGGTTTGAGTTCAAACAGCAACAGACAAAGTCTCAACCGAGCTCGAGCTCAGCATTCCATGCCTTGCATGGAAAGTTAACTCTTTCATCTTCGGGGCAGTTCGAAGGTTCGGACTGACTGCTATTGTCAGAATACAGCAAGACTCCATTAGAAGAAACAACATTACTAAGGTGAGTAATTTTTTCTTCCCCGCCGTTGAGATTGCACCTCGTGAGAGCTGAAAGGCCGCTACTACACAGTTGTAGTTCGAGTCATCACTGATGTTCTGTTCATTGTTATTCAATGCCATAGATCGTCACACGAGTGAGACTATTTCCTTATTTCTTCGATGCCGAGTCTTTCTCTAGTTTTGTTTTTATTTTGTATGCAGTCGATCATGTCCGGTCTGGGGCCTAAGTCGAAGGCAGGATGTGCGGCAAGTCCATCTCTGTAACAGATAGCCATGATCAATGTCTATCTTACTTGGGCCCTCAACACGACATGGACAACTGTGACGCATGCTTCTCAATGGATCGCCGGGTCCCCAGATCGCATGTGTGTTGAAGGTGAGTCAGAAACCTCCCACCTTTGGAAGATGGCGTCAATCCAGGGATGCTAAGGCGCAAAAACTTTTGACCCTTCCCCCAGGTCACCCCCCCCCACCCCGTGCTACTGTACATACTGGTGGGGAGTGAGCCATGGTCAGTTGCAACCTCGTTGGAACCTATGGTTTGCCAGAGGAGTCGGGTGGACAGTGGGCCTCCTTTTTGGGGGGGGGCCTGTTGAGCACCCCTCTCGGTCGTTGACCTCCTCGGAGGCATGACCATCCCTGGTGTTGCAGTCGGAGCTATGTGCTGGACTTGAACCAGCAGGGCCTCCTGACTCCACCTGCTGGCTCCGCTTGAGTTCTTAGCCCCATTCCTGGGGTTGGTGAGCAGGGCGGGGTTGAGGTTCGAGCTAGGCCAACGTCCGATGCCTCCAGCGGCACTGGACCCAGTAGAGTGACAGGATGATCTCTCTCTTGGTCGTTCTGGTGATCTCCTCTTCGGAGGAGGATGATGGGGATGACCCAGAGTGGTTACCCAGCTCCGAGGAGTCTCCCGATTCCGAGGAGTCGCATCGCCTACCTAGGCCTAGTGGTGAGGTTCCGGAGGTATCTTAGTCTTCTACTTCCCTGGCCAGGCCTGCTCTTGGGGCCGACTTTTCTGAGTCTTCCGGCTCTGTTGGCAGTGCCGGGGACTCTCACGGTGCCGACCTCTATGGCGAGGAGGGCGGTGCCAGGTCAGGAGGATGGTGCCGGATCTGGGAATGGCACCGCGCCCTGAGCTGAGTTAGATGCCGGCACCACCTTTGGTGCCAGGTCTGGCGTTCACACTTGGGGTGGTACCGATCCAGTCTTCACTACAGAGATGGAATCGTGGATAGTTCTGACTGGTTTTATAGGGTCTGGAGCCATCCCAGAGCTCCCTCCATTAGTACCTCAGGGATGTCTGAGGGGCAGGTCCCTTTCTGAAGGGGAGGGTTTGAGAATGCCCCGGGTGGTTCATGGGCATACTCCCAGAGCTGCTGGTGGTCAGGGAGGAGCAACAATGCTGACCCCTTGCATTTTCGCTCCCCTCAGCGGGGGGGGGGGTCTGCATCAGGTGGGGTTAGGGCCCTCCCGCAAGGGCCAGACTAGCCCTGATCTCTTCACCGTGGGGCCTTTTCCTTGGAGCACCACTTGGGCCATTCCTGTATGATTGGGCAACCTACAGTGGGCACTTTGCGCAGCCCAACCCTTCGGGAAGGGTTATGTGACCGTTCTTGGAAGCCCTAGCAGGGATCCTCCTCTTGCTCTCCAGACTTCCCCCTCCTCCCTCTGATCCACCCTCCTGCTCGCAGACATTTCAGGTCCTGTGGGACCCTTCTCCTGGGATCAATTCAGAGCCTTGGCTGCAGCTTTTCCTCACTACTTAGCTCTGGACCAGGTCATCTTCAGACCAGAAGCCCCTGCTGCACCAAAGTCTGAATCAAGCTCTTCTGCTTCCTCCCATATAAAGACTCGTCAGTCCATCTGTCCTCAGACACTGATATGACCAGCTATTAGCAGTTCTTGTCGAGGTTATTGGAAGAACTCCAAGTATCTCATTTTGCATGTTGCGATCCTGCTCATGTGACGCATTGTCTCCTTAGGGAGTTCTCCTTGGAGAATATTATTATTCCTGCATGGCCTGTTCATTTCTGGAGGCATCTCATCAGGTCTGGCAGAACCCCTCTTCCCCCTCCCCTGCCTTGAGGGACTGCCAGTGCAGATATTGCGTACCTCACGGGTCTCCAGGTTCCATGCCTCACCTCACTTCTGGGATAGAGCTACTGGATACCCCCTCTGGGCATCGTCGACTGAGACATGACCCCCTCCCCCGAGTCTGACTCAGCTGAGTTTGACCACTGGGGGAGAAGGGTTTTCTCTGTGGCGCATCTCTTCCTCTCTGTCTCTGCTCATCAGACGGTGCTAGGACAGCTCCTAGCTACTCTGTGGGACTCTGAGGCAGCCAGGCAAACCATCTGCCTTTCTGCTAGCAGCCTAGAGGTAGCGAGGCACCTGTCAAGTGTGTCATACGACGCTAATGAGGTAGTTTCTAGGCTGGAAGGAACTGCGATCTGCATAAGGTGGATGGCATGGCTTCGCCATTCCAGGTTGTCACCCTTGGCCTGGTGTGGGGTAATTGCCTGCCCTTTCCAAGGAGACAGTTTTTTCTCCCGCAGGGTGAGCCGAGAATTAGCGGGGTGTCTTCCTTCTCCCAGGCAATGGGAATCCCCGTCTCACCCTGACCAGTCGTAGGCCTCATCTGGCCCATAGCGGGCTTCTTCCCCCTGTGAATATCCCCCACAGGAGGCTGAGGGAAGATCTTCCCTCAGGAAGGTGCCAGGTCCCCTTCAGGGGGCTTGGTACTCACCCACCAGTAATGAATGGTGAAGATACATACAGGAAAGATATGAAAATTACGTACTTACCATAATTCTTGATCTTCATATATATTGTCCTCATTCATCACTGCTTCCCACCCACCTTCCCCTCCTGGGCCTCAACCTTTGGGCAGTGCTTCCTCCCTGCTTGCATCCCCCTAATTGAGGTCAATTGTGAGCAGAATCCTGCTGACTTCACGGGTTCACTAGTCCCTTGGTTGGATGCCAGTGATCCTCCTTGGGGGCAGAGCAGGCGGGACCCCTTCTGCGCGATCTGAATGAGGACCCCCAACCCCGAGGCTCTGCTGTCCCTTATGGGAAAGGGGAATCTAAGTCCAGACCAGTGTCCTGGACTTGGGACCCTCGCAGATCGTAGAGGAGTTAGGAGTTCCGAAGATCCCATTCCCTTTCTCCTTTCTAGTTAAACTAGCTGGTTATCCTGGTGCAGTTTCACTTTCTTCTCCTCAAGGAGAACCCCTTGGTCAACCCATTCCCTCCTTGCGCACTGGCTCGGAACAGGTAAAAAAAAAAAAAATCCTATGTCTTTCTGCTAAAAGGCTTGGATTGAGGGAAAGGGGTCCTGCCCCAGGTTGGGTCCTGTCCCCACCTCAGTGTCCTTGGGACAGACTTGAGACCCTGGCACCCACCCGCTAGAGGTCAGAAGTGTACGACCTCTAGGTTGGCTCCGCCTCCAACTTCTCTCCGAAGTGCCTAACATGGTCAGTTGGTCTGGTCATTCTTCCAGATGACAGACCGTTCTGGTCTTCTGTCCCCCAGCCTGCTGTAGTGGTTTGGGAGAATGGAGGCGGGTGCTGTCCCTTATAGTACCAAGATGCTCCTTGGCATCCTTGGGGGAGTAGAGTGCTGATTGGTTTCTCATAGTCTCCTTCCTTCCTCCCTCCAACTTAGTGGTTGTGGCCTCCGTATACCACACACTCATGTAGCCTCCCTTCCCTCTTGTGTCGGCTTTATTCTTCTTTCTGTTTTCTATCTTTTCCTTTTACTATCACTCGGGCTCCCTTGCCCCGCCCTCTTTCTTCTCTATATCTGTTTTTCACTTTCTGTGGCAGACAGAACTGAAGCGAGGGAGGAGTCGGCGTTGGTTACTGGCCAACGCTAAAGCAGAGCGCTGTGCATCTCCCTCGTGAGGAGCGCAGGCGCCGGCTCCTCCCCCTAGACAAATTTCTAAGCTAAAAGCTCCCATGGGATCATAGCGCCTCCAGCGTATAACCTACCAGTGATGAATGGTGAAGATAAGCATGAAGAGCAAGAATTACGGTAAGTACATAATTTTCATTTTTAGAGCAGGACCATGGCTGTGGTGCACCGAGAAATATTTGAGCTTCATCCCCTCATAAATCGAGTGCCTTAATAGCTTTCATCACATTGCTTATTGTAAAGTTAGCCGTCTCTGTGATTTCATGTGCCGTCTATTTAGAAGATCTGCTTTGCTTGGCCGTTAGCTGTCCTTGCTGCCCTCCACCCCTCAGCTGTTGCCTTTTTTTGCGTTCCCTGTGTAAATGTGCCCCAAAGTCACTCTAGAAGTAACTGGTAAGCAAGTCTATTATGTCCAACCCTGGGAAGATCAAGTTTCATAGTTAAAACTTTAATTTTTTAACTTTTAGAAGTTCCCTGAAGGAGAGCTGATAGAAAGCACATATGCTTTTGGTGACAGTTGGCCATGCCCGTTATATTTAAATTTTATACCTCCTTTCTTAAACTGCACTTCAAAAAAAAAAAAAAAAAGGAACTCAGCTTTGGAAGATAAAGTTCTACCTGTTGAGTACACTACATGCAGTGCAGTAAACTACAGTAATACATCAGTTAGGGTTTAAGCACAAAACATAAAAAGTAGAGAAATTAGAAGTTTGAGGGAAAAGTCTCTGTAGCTTTGGTGAATAGTGATGTACCTTGGGGTTTAAAAACTTACGCAACACCGCGCTGACATTACCCTAACTTATGAACTGTCTTGTCACAGAAAGTAAAATATTGACACAGCAGTGCTTGCATGGAGGGTGTCGGAAGTTAGGGTAACATCAACATGGTACTGCATGATCACCTGTACCCCAGGGACTATAATGCCTCAGATTTACTAAGGCTCCAGGGACTTTTTCTCCTAACTTTATTTCTCTGCTTTTTATGTTTTGTGCCTAAACCCTTCAGTGGGCTTGACAAAGGGGGGCTTCGTGTGTGTGTGTGAGACAGGCACATGGGCATAGTAAGTAGAGGAAAGGGAGGGACACCTGAGACCAAATAGGATCTGGGGAGTAGAAATAGGCAAGGAAATAGGGCAAACTAGATGGCCCTTCCTGTACTTTCCTGCCAACAAATTCTGTTTCAGTTATCTGCTTTGAGGATATCTTTTTCATCAGATTCAACCTTTGGAACTTGTACCACATCAGCGTTAGGATCACATGGACCCTAACTGATGCAATAACATAGTTTTTTTTCCCCCCAGTTAATTTTCTTTATCTTTGAAAAAGATACACATCTGACAGCTATAGTTTTCTTCTCAGAGGACTCTGCATGAAACAACAGACCTGTTGGGCAGGGCCTCAGAAATGTAGTTTTCTTTTTGAAGGGCCCTTTGCACCCCCACATGAAGCAGCAGACCCAGCAGGTATGAAGCTGGACCTGTAGATTGATTCTGGCAAGGCCCTATGGGCCCTGAATAAAGCAGTAGATCTATCAGGCTGGGTGCCATGCCTGTACACTGCTTTGTGCAGGACTCTCTGGGTCCTACGTGAAGCAGCAGAGCCTTCAGGCTTAGGGCCAGAATTGTAGCTTGCTTCGTGCTGGGCCTTGCTGGCCCTGTCTAAAGCAACAGACTCTTTAAAACCAAAATCCATCTGCGAAAACGCTGAGAGGCTGTTTTTGCAGTGAAAACAGCTAACTCCAGCTGCAAAAGTGCAACTCTTTTGGCATGTGTGCAGATGCAGTCTGTACATGTGCAACCATGTAAACCTAGTTTTTTAGAAACAGCTTCTTTGTTTTACATCCTTTTTCTAATTGTCACCCCCCTCCCCCAAACCACCCAAGTATTATTCATAACACGGCCATTTTACCATTGAAAACTACAGACCTCTTGTTGACTTGGGTGAAACAGCAAAGCTTTTTTGTTGCATATGGACTTTAACACCAGTGTAAAAGTGCATCTCCATCATCGGCTGAAAGTAAGAGTGCCATATAAATTCACCTCATTTTTGCAAAAACAGATCTTGTTCACATTTGTTTCTAATTTCTAGACCAAAAAAACACTGAACCAGATTATATCAAACTTGACACAGGTGGGAGATTGTGGGCCACAGATCAGGCTTTGGAAGGTTACATGAAAGTTTATCAAAGGACGGCAGAGGTATAAGCAGCTGAAGATTGGAGTTTAACATTAAAGTGCTTATCCAGCCCTGCGTTGAGGCCACATTGCTAGAACATTACTTCAGTCATGAGAACCACAGGCAAACAGTCTCCTTCGAGAATAAAGTCCCATGAGTCTGCAGTGTAGTGTCGCATGCCAGCACCCACAATAGGGAGTGAAATCCAGACTCTAGCCCCTCCATTTTTTGGAGGTATTTGAAAGATAAAGGGGTATCAGCTGTGTGGTACAGAGTGAATTAATCTCTCTAACTTAATTTGTTGCACTTCAGGGTGGTGTCCTGAGTGACATTATCCCAAAGTGTGCTGCATAAAGAAATGTCCGATCTGTGACCAATGCTGTACATGGACAATTAAATGATGGTTTAACTCCTGATGAATTTTTGTGGACACAATAAATCACATTAAGTAGCCAGTACGACAAACTAAGATACAAACCACGAAATAGAAAAGCACTCACAATTATGGAAAAAAAATCCAATAATATTTGGTTAAAATGCTTAGGACAACCGGGAATTAGATTTTGCCTAGTCGTACTGTTCAGTGTTGGCCATAGTGGGAAAAAGTTTGGGAGGGGCCACAAAAGTGTAACAGGAGTATTAGAGGGAGGGAGATGGACACTAGGCTGTTTTCAGTGGAGAAAGTCCTGATGGGATTCTCAAATCTGAAAGTGGACAGAGCAGTGGGGCCAGACAGGGTCCACCAAGGGGTATTGAAGAAGCTCAGGAAGGTACTGGCTACACGTCTGATGGTCCTGTTTAACAACTGATTGGAAACAGGAGTGGTCTCAGAGGACTGAAAGAGGGCGGATGTAGTCCCACTGCATAAGTGGTAGTAGCATGGAAGAGACTGGCAGTTATAGGCTGTAAGGAGGGGTGGGGGTTGGGGTGGGGTGGCAGTCTGTGAGGGATGGGATCAAATGCACAAGGGACGAGGAGGAAGAAAGGAGAACAGAGGCAGTCTGGCTGCAGCTCCTAGACTTAAGGGGTAGGAAACTGAGGTTTGGGGTGGTATACAGGATGCTGTCCCAGTCTGAGGAGCTTGACAGGAAATTAGCAGGACAAATCAGAAAGATATGTAGAAAAGGGAAGGCGGTCATCATGGGGGATTTCAACTTGCCGGGGGTTGACTGGAGCATTCCGATCACCTCCAGTGTTGGGGAACAGGTGCTCCTGGACGCAATCCAGGAGGGTCTCCTGACACAGTTGGTCAGTGTACCTGCTAGGTTAAACAACACTTTAGATCTGGTATTGTGGAATGGGGAGGCAGTAAGGGAAATAAGGGTGGACGACCCACTAGCCGACAGCGATCACCAAACGGTGTAGTTTAATATCACAATGTGTGGGGAAACCAGAGAAATCTGTAACCCGTGTGGTAAACTTCAGGGGGACGGACCTTGGGAGGATGCGGGAAGTACTGAAAGGGAAACTGGAGGACATAAGGCAGGAGATGGACATGGAGCAGAAATGGGATATTATTAAACAGGGGATTACAGAGGCAATGGAAGCCTGCACCAAGACAGAGTAAGAGGAGCAGAGCAAGGAAACCATGCTGGTTGAACAGCGAGGTAGTGAGGGCAAAACGAGAGGTGCACCAAAGGTATAGGAGGATGGGGGAGGAAGGGGACAAGGAGGAGTATGCAAGATGGTCCAGGGAGGTGACCAGAAAAGTGAGAGAAGCCAAGGCCCAGAGGGAGCTGAGATTGGTGCAGGAATTGAGGGGACTTTTCAGATACATCAGGAGAAAAGGAAGTGCAAGGAGACAATAGTGAGGATAAAAAAGGGTGGGGAGTGGACTGAAAAGGGGAGGAAGGCGGAAGCACTGAATGAATACTTTGCTCAGTGTTCACAGAAGAAAAAGGGGACCGCTACCACCATGGGCTGGGAGGGTGGGGACCAGAGGAGAGGAGGCCACAGATGGAAGAATTGAGGAAGAGTCCTAGAGGGACTGAGGGTAGATAAGGCACCAGGGCTAGATGGTATCCACCCCAGGGTGCTGAGGGAGATGGCGGAAGTGTTGGCGGATCTGTACAGCACCTCACTGAAGTCAGGATGTGTACTACTGGACTGGAGGATGGCACATGTTAGTGCCATTACACAAGAGTGGACCAAGGGATGAACCGGATAATTATCGTCCGGTAAGTCTCACCTCCATAGTGTGCAAACTCATGGAAATGATACTAAAGGAAAGACTGGCGTCGTATCTGGAGGACAGCGGCCTCCTGGATGTGAGGCAGCATGGGTTCGTTTCGGGGAAGTATTGTCAAACCAACCTGATACAGTATTATGACTAGGTAACAGGTGAGCTGGATAAGGGTCATGCGGTGGATGTTCTTTACTTGGACTTCAGCAAGGCCTTCGATTCGGTGCGGCTTGTGGGGAAGCTAACTGGTGTAGGGGTAGGGGCTGAAATGACAGACTTATTACAAGCTGGCTGAGACGGGTGGTGGTGGGAGTGGAGTTCTTAACTCCAAGGCTGGTGACGAGCAGGGTGCTGCAGGGGTCTGTGCTGGGACCAGTATTTGGGCTCTTCATATCAGATATTGTGCATGGAGTGGTGAGCAAGGTAAGTCTGTTCGCAGACGACACCAAAATGGGAGCAGTGGTGGATGGAGGGGAGGGATAGAAGCAGCTGCAGGGTAACCTAAGCAAGCTAGAGGAGTGGTCTGAGAGGTGGCAGCTGGGGTTCAATGCAAAGAAGTGTAAGTTTATGCACTTTGGGGCGAAGAACCCAAGGAGAGAATACTGGCTGGGGGAAGGGGTTATGCTGGGGATCACTGAGGGGGAGAAGGACCTAGGGGTAATGTTAACAGGGACCATGAACAACACTGCCCAGTGCAGGAGAACAGCTGCAAAAGTGAACAAAATGCTTGGGTGCATAGCAAGGTTTTGTTTTGTCCAGGCGAAGAGAGGCGATCTTGCCCCTCTACAGATCGCTGGTAAGGCCGCACTTGGAGTATTGTGTGCAGTTTTGGAGGCTATACCTGAAGCATGATATCAGGCTACTGGAGGTGGTGCAGAGGAGGGCAACGAAGATGATATGTGGAATGGAGGGGAGAGACTGTGAGAGCAGGCTGGGAGACCTGAATATGTACACCCTGGAGGATAGAAGGGACAGGGGGGACATGATAGAGACATTCAGGTATCTGAGGGGAATCAGTAAGGATGGGGCAGACAGGGTCTTTAAGCTAAGGAGGGGGAGGGACACCAGGGGGCACGGGCTAAGAATAGAGGGAAAGATTTAGGAGGGAAATGAAGAGACACTATTTCATGGAGAGGGTGGTAGCAAAATGGAATGCACTACCAGAATGGGTGGTATCATAAATCTGAACAGCTTTAAAAGGGCTTGGGACAGGGAGGGTGGGGAGATGGGAAGGCAGTAGGATGACAAAGTGGGGTGGGGCAGCTGTAAACTAGGGTGCTAGCTGCACACTCAAGCAGACTTAGACTGGGTGGTCTGTTTCTACTAGCACGTTCATATAGGCCAGTCAACCTGACTTCGGTGGTAGGAAAGTTAATGGAATCACTGCTGAAAGAAAGGATTGTGGAATATCTTGAATCGAATGGGTTACAAGACCCGAGGCAGCATGGGTTCATGGGGGTTGGGTGGGGCACCACATATTAAACTAATCTGATTTCTTTGACTGGGTGACCAAGGAACTAGATCAGGGTGGAGCTATGTATGTAACCTGCCTAGATTTTAGTAAGGCTTTCGATACTGCTCCACATAGCAGACTAGTAAGCAAGCTGGATAGCTTTGGAGTGGGTCCAAAGGTGGTAAACTGGGTAAGAAATTGGTTAAGGTACAGGCGGCAGAGGATGGTGGTAAACAGAGTTCACTCCAAGGAAGGGAGGGTGACCAGTGAGATTCCTCAGGGATCAGTGCTGTGAGACTGGTCCTCTTTAATGTCTTTGCAAGTGACATTGCAGAGGAGCTGGAAGGGAAGGTCTGCCTCCTTGTGGATGACACCTAACTCTGCAGTAGGGTGGACACTCCAGGGGGAGTGGAAAGGATAAGCAGTGACCTGAGAAAATTCAAGGAGTGAGCAAGGGTATGGCAGCTGGGCTTCAGTGCAATAAAATGCAAAATAATGTACTTGGGGTACCAGAGCCTGGGGCAGAGTACAGAATGGAGGGGGATAGTACTGGTGACCACCAAGCAGGAAAGAGACCGGAGGAGAGGATCAAATTGGATGACCTAAGGTGGCCAGGCAGTGGGATGAGAGTTGGGGCTAGTGGGATGCTTGGATGCATAGGGAGGGATATCAGCAGAAAGAGAGGGGTGGGGTTGCCTCTGTACAGATCCCTGGTAAGACCCCACCTAGAGTACTGTATCCAATTCTGGAGACCACATCTCAGGAAGGACATAGGCAGAGTGGAGGTGGTCCAGAGGAGGGCAGCTAAAGTGCTGCAGGGTCTGCATCAGAAGCCCTATGAGGGGAGACTAAAGGAACTAAATATGTATATCCTGGAAGAGAGGAGGGAGAGGTGATATGATAGAGACATTTTAAATAACTGACGGGGGTAGATAAGGTACAAGAAGGAAATATTTTTCAGAAAAAAAAGGTTCTCAAGAACAAGGGTACATGTTATGAAGCTGGAGGGGCTTAGGTGGCAGCTTAGCGCAGTGGTTTAAGGCTCTGAGCTGCAAATCTGGAGACCTGGGTTTGAACCCCACAGCCCCCACTTGCTTACACTGTGTGACCCTGAGCAAGTCACTTAACTTCCCTGTGCTCCCAGGTTGCATCTGTTTTAAAAAAAAAAAAAAAAAAAAAAAATTAAACAGCTTTCAGCTTAGTGTGTCTCACTTGGTTAAACAATAAAAAAAAAAAAAAGATTCAGGAGAGATGTGAGGAAGTACTTCATCACAAAGTGTGGTGGATTCCTAGAACAGCCTTCTAGCAGAGGTGGTGGGGGCGAAAAACTGGGTGCAAGAATGTATGGAATAAGCAAAAGGAATCTTGGTGGGGAAAGGAAATGGGAAGGGAGAATGGGCCGGAAATCGAGCAGGATCTGCAGCGATACTGTAGGTGGGGGAAAATGGGCATACTAGGTAACAAGCAATCCTTCTTACCCCAGGAGTACTTTAGCATCTGTAACTATAGCAGTTTGCTGGCTTGGTGCAGCTGCCCCAGAGGTATACCTTTAAGAGAATTGGCATAATGAGCTAAGGCATCAGACAATCAAAAAAAAAAGAATGGGAGTGTGCTGAGAGGGAGCAGCGTGAAGGGCTTCAGAATTTTTTCTCCGCTGACTGAGCAACATTGTCCCAGAAGTCTCTCAACTTTCCTTGTTGATGGCGCCTGTTTCTGCTTATCTTGGTAAAGTTTTCCTCACAAACATAATTTTTTAGTGTGCCGAGTATAATTTTACTATTTTTTAGCTGTTTTTCACGCACCTGCGTTTTACTGTAACCGCGTATATTTGTATGTATTTTTACCACATCTGCATATTTTATATACATTTTTTTACCGAAAATGCGTATTTTCGATGGTTCTTAACTATTTTAACACTTTTCTTGAAGGAACCGTCAAATTGTTGTGTTCTAGGATTGTGGATGATATGTTCTATCCACACTGTTTGGCATGTCCTTTCCCTTTAAGAATTCTTGCCGGAAGGTCTTGAAGCTGGCTCCTCCAAACCACTTAGGTGATATAATCCTCAGCTCCGCCCCATGATGCCAGATCTTCCTTTCTTCTGGAAGGTGCAAGTTCCTTCCTTACTGCGTTTGCGTTCTGTAGGCCCTGGCTTTCAAATCCACGGATTTGCTCAAACTTAAACTCAACAGAGTTGCAACAAATTGCTTCGTGATTTCTACCACTATGGAGAATAAATCTTCACCTGGTTTCCGCTGTTGCCCCTGTAGGCAAAACGTCTCTCTCACACGTGCCTGTACTGCTGGGTGTCGGCCATGACACTCAGACCTGTGAGATGTGTTGCGCATTTCACCTGAACATCTTCGACGATCGTCTCGCATGGCTCCAGTTGGGCAGACAAGAGAAACGGAAACTGCCGGTCAAATCTAAGGAAGCCCGATGTGCGGTCTCTGCGGCTGCGGGGTCCGCTGAGCAGCTCGAACAAATGAAAACTTTCAAGGAAGAGGCGGCTCGGGCCGCTGATTGGCTCTCGATGTCCTCCTGCATATTGCTCGGCATGGGCTGCACTTTCTCTGGATCCTTTCGCGAGATGTGCCAGTCCCTTCCCACCAAGGGCGAGGGGCCTTCGGGCACGCATGTCTCTCAGTCCCGTAAAAAGGACAAGGAACTGAGAATCTTCATCTCACCGACTACGTTCTTGGGATTTTGAGAGATCTCGGTCCCAGGAATCACCTGTCTCGACTTCGGTCGAGGTTGCGGCCTCGGTTGCTGGCTTCATAGTTCCCCCGTCAGGCCAGCCGGCTTGGACTCCGGACGCCGACCTAGTTCAGATCATTCTTGACCCATTCGATCCGTTATCGCTCGATGAGGCTGACAGCTCCTTATTCAGGACCCCGGTGCTGCCTGTCCCCGATGAGGAGCCCCAGACCCAGAAGAACCACTGTCCTCACTGGTGAGTTGTGATCAACCCCGTTGGTCCCCCTGATGATTGAGGTTGAGATCTCGAACTCCTTCGACCGACAGGCCAAAGACTGCTTATAAGTGCTCAAAGAAGAGGTGCTGCCGACATTCTTCTTCGTCCTCCTCGGAAGAGGAGCGGCTTAGACAGAAACTCCGACGCTATGAAGACTTCATGTGGCAACAGCTGATTATGGCCGGTCAAAAGTCAATCCCGGCTTCCACCCCGGCCATCACTTGACTATCGCCTCCTAGGCCGAAGCCGACGCCTCCAGAACTGGTCCGCACCGTCCCTTCTCCCACAGAACTGGGCAAATCCATCCTGGTTGAGCCAGAATTTACCTTTCCAACGATCTGGGTGGAGACACCACCTAAACAGCCCCCTGCGGGGGTGCCTAACAAAGAGTCTCAGCCTGTTCCGGGCCTCCCGCGTAGGCTTTCTGTTACCCTCACTCCTGATTGTCCTAGGCGGGTGGAGGGAGACTCAAGTGGCCGGCTGATTTATCCGGACTCTTTGGAGTCCAAGGACTCCAACCTTCATTCTCGTCCCTTGGACGAGTAATCTGTGGGTAGTCTCTCGACGGAGGAAAGCCCCTCTTCCTTTATGGGCATCCTCCATCTCATCTCCAAATCAACAGGGATGCCTCTCAAACCCGTCCAAAAATGGGCAGAATATCCCCTCACTGATATTCTCAAATGGGGGGATTCACTGACTGAAGTCTTCCCAGTGGCCAAGGCCATTGTTGGTCCGGCTTTGTAGCTATAGCAGCACCCTGCCTCGTGCCCTGCGCCATTTAGCTGTATGGCCTGCAAGAATGCGATTCCTATCGGGTCCCTTTCGGGATTCACAGAGCACCCCTCTGCAGAGGGTCTGGTGACTGAATCTGTGTTCAGATGCTCGGGTAGTTTGGCAGACACCGATAGACACCCCCCCCCCCCCAGACAAGGAGTCCAAGAAACTGGATCACTCTGCCTCTGTCTGGCAAGCTCTGCCATTATGGCGCATTTCTCTCGCCCTTCTGGGCTGTCTTGACAAGTTTCTACCTCACCTCCCCACAGACCTCCAGACCACAGTCAAGCAGGTCCGTGACCAGGCTGGGCTTTTGTGAAGCAGCAACTCCAGATGGCTCTGGATCTCTGGGATTCTTGCGCCCGCTTGGTGGCAGCCGCGGTTGTCATGCGCCACAGGGCTTGGTTAAGGGTCTCCACCTTCACAGCAGACACCCAACACAAGCAAAAGGACGTCCCTTTCCTGGGTACCGACCTTTTTGGCCCAGGTGTGGACGGTCAACTCCAACACATCGAGAAGTCCAATACCACCTTGGACTCCATAACTTCTGCGCAGAAGGGAATCCCAGGGTTCCAAAAAGCAGAAGTCGTCATTTCTACATTCTGCCCCTGAGGCCAAGCAGCTCCACATTCAAGTGGGGCAGCAACAGCAGGCACAATCTTGGTGCCCTCAGCCCAAGTCCGGGCCTCCGGCGGCCCGTAAGCCTGTAGGACAGGGTTCAAGTGGTCCCCAACCTGGATCCTCTACCTCCAAGCCTGCTCAGTGACGGGATGGGGGTGGCCAGCCCCATACTTATCACGCAAGCTCTGGGTCCTCCCATGGGGGGCCGGCTCCACCACTTCCTTTCCGCCTGGTCCACTACCACAAACAGGTGGGTTCTAGAAGTGGTGGGCCAGGGACTGCCTCTGGAATTCGAGCAGTACCCTCCAAGCCGAGCCCGTGCCCCACAGGAGGATGTGGTCTATACACACTCAGTCGGCTCTTCAAGACTACATTACCCAGCTCCTCTGCAAGGAGGTGGTGGCCAGAGTCATGGGCCCCCTGGTCAACCCAGGGTTCGTATCCAGATACTTCCTGGTTTCGACGCGGATGGGGAGCTGGTGCCCCATTCTAGATCTGCACGACCTGAGCTAGTTCCTCAGGTCATGCACCTTCAGGATGGTAACTCTGTCCCAGATCATACCATCTCTTGAGCAGAACATGTAGTTTTGCTCTCTGGATCTCCAGGACGCATTCTTTCACTTCCCGATCCGTCCGTTTCACCAAAGGTTCCTTCGTTTCCGAGCAGGAGGAGCCCTATTCGAGTTCCGAGCCATGCCGTTCGGCCTGTCTTCGGCCCCATGGGTCTTCACCAAATGCATTGCAGTGCTGGCTGCCCATCTTCGGTGTCGAGGGGTCAGGGTTTACCCATATCTCGACGACTGGCTCTTGGCGGGATCCTCCAAGCATGAGGTGGAGAGGTCCAGGGACCTGGCCCTCCAGACTTGCACCAGTCTTGGTCTCCTGATCAGTGAGGCCAAGTCAGAACTCATACCTTCACAGATGGTATGCTTTTATCGAGGCAAAGCTAGACTCCTGCTGAGCCAGAGCCAGGCTCCTGACAGGCAGGGCAGAGGTTCTCTCCTCCTTTGCCCAATTATTTCTGGTTGGGCACTTGCGCCCTGCCAGGGACTTTCTGCGCCTTCTGGGGTATGTGGCGGCCTGCACCACCATGGTCCGATGGGCCCGGTGGCATATGCGCCCCCTCCAGTGGGAGCTGGCCAGCCAGTGGACTCAGCATCACGGTCACTTCGACAAGCTGATCACTGTGACCCAGAAGATGTGGGACGCTCTCCAATGGTGGACCGTCCTGGAACACTTGTAGGAAGGGATCCCATTTGTCCATCCCGAGCCGACGGTCATTCTCACGACTAATGACTCTCTCACGGGCTGTAGAGCCCACAGGTTCTGGACCCCCCCCCAAAGTATCTCTATCATATCAACCTGCTGGAGCTCAGAGTAGTGAGGCTGGCACTGTCAGCATTCGTTCCACTTCTTCAGAATCAAGTGGTGCAAGTTCAGACAGACAATACCACGACCATGTACTACCTCAAACAGTACGGCACGCACTCCCAGCTGCTGTGCAGGGAAGCACTCCGCATCTGGACCCTTGTGATTTGACTGGAGGCAGATCTTCTAGCCATCCATGTGGCAGGAGCCTTAAATCAACTGGTGGATGCTCTCAGCCATGTGGGCGAGACGTCCCATGAGTGGTCTCTCCATCTGGAGGTAGTACTCACCCTGTTCTCCCAGTGGGGCAAACCTCAGGTGGATCTCTTCACTTCCAGGGAGAACACCAAGCTGAGGCTGTTTTATGCCCGGCCCCCTCAGCAGGGCTCACTGCAGAGAGATGCCTTCTTGAGGCTGTGGACCCCAGGCCTTTTCTGTGCCTTCCCTCCACTTCCCTTGGTTCACAAGGTGATCCTGAAAGTCAGGAGGGACAAGGCACAGGTGATCCTGGTAGCTCCAGACTGGCCTCGCCAGTTCTGGTATCCAGATCTCCTCAGCTCCAGGCCTTTGAGGCGTCTTCCAGTACACCCAGACCTGTCATCAGTCAGTCAGGGGTACTTATTCCATCTGGACCTTCAGTCCCTGCACCTGACAGCCTGATTCTTGAGTGGCTGGAGTTCTAGGCTATGGGTCTCTCTGAGGATGTACTCACAGTAGTGGAAGCATCCAGAAAGAAGTTGATCAGGAGGTGCTATGCCTTAAAATGGAAAAGGTTTTCCATTTGGTGTCGGGGTAAGGGCCTGGACCCTTTGTCCTGTCCAGTGGCTAGCATCCTAAACTACCTTTGGTCCTTGTCTAAAGGGGATCTTCGGTGTATGACCCTTAAGGTGCACCTGGCAGCCATTTCTGCTTACCTGGCATGGGCCGGTCAGCAGACGGCACAGGAGAAGGTGGTCTGGCATTTCTTTAAAGGCCTTGACCACATATCCCCTCCGGTGCGTGAACCTCCACCTCCGTGAGATCTACTGCTGGTACTGGCAAAGCTCATGGACATGCCATTTGAACCGATGCACAAGTGTAAGATGTCACATTTGTCGTGGAAGATTGGCTTCCTGGTGGCTATCACATCAGCTAGAAGGACTGGGGAACTCCAGGCACTCTTGGTGGAATTTCCTTACCTGACCTTCCATAGGGACAAGGTAGCCCTGTGCCCCCACCCGAAGTTCCTCCCGAAGATGGTGTCTGAGTTCCATCTTAACCAACTCTGCCTGTGTTCTACCCGAACTACACCTCGGAGGCTGAGTACAGGCTCCATACTCTGGACCTAAGATGAGAGTTCTCTTATTATAAAGAGTGGACAGTGGAAATTCGGGGAGAGGTTCACCAGCTGTTTGTTGCCTACACTGAAGCCGCACCTTTCAGACCTGCAGCAAATCTGACGATTGGCAGATGGATTACATCCTGCATTAATCTCTGCTACCGGTTGGTGGGCAAGGAGCCTCCCACAGGGATAAGAGCTCATTCCACTCGCCATACTGCTGCGTCAGTGCCTGCTTCTAGGGACATCCCTATTCAGGAAATCTGCCGGGCTGCCACCTGGAAGACAGCAAACACCTTCATTACCCACTACCACATTGACCTAGAGACACTCCGCAATGCTGGTTTTGGGCCTCAGTTCTCCAATCTCTGTTCCCCAAGTAAGTATAGAGGGGGTGTGCGCCTTGCCTCCCTCCCCCCAGAGAACTGCTTGGTGTCTGCCAAACAGTGTGGATAAAACAACATATCCACGATCATAGAAAAACAGGTTACTCACTGGTAACAGTAGATCTTCTATGGACTGGTGTCTTGCAGTAAGTCATTAGTTATGGGAGTATCCACCAGGTGGCACTGTCACACAGCAGCTTCTCTCAGCAGTCTTGCATAGGGGCTGTCCACACAACATCACTTTCTGTGGATGTGTATGAGTGGGTGGCCTCCAGTATCCTCTGTTTATTTTCCTGCCGGCTTCGGCTCACACACTCCGCTCTCCTGACCTCCTGGGTTGCAGTCTTCGACTCAAACTTGAACCGATTTTCTACCTTTGGGTCCAAGACCTGGGACTTGCTCTCAGCACCCCCGGACTTCATAGCAGGCCTGTGACCCACTCACAGCACCCTTGCTGCTCCCAGACTGGGGCTGTCTTGTTGGGTCTGGGGCTTCTTTAAGGCCTAGCCCCCTTTTTCTTCTACAGCAGGCCCTGTGTTCCATTACTACTCACGGTCCACCTGCTGCTCTCAAGCCCAGACACTTTTTGCTGGGTCCTGGGTCATCTTCATGGCTGATCGAAAAAACTCAGCCAGGTCGGAACGGACCTCGGGGGGTCATCTTCAAGGCTCCCTGGCCCAGGGCACTCGTTCCAGGCATGGGAGGGAGAAGGATTCACACTCCTTCCAATTACTCTGTCAACGATGGCTCCTCCGTCGTGGACGGTACCTTCATCATTGTTGGGGCTGCTCCACCTGTCGACGGAGCCTGCTGGGCTTGTTCTGTCATCAACTGGCCCTGTCCCATCGATGGAGCTTGTTTCTGACCGTTTCCATCGACTGGCAGTGTTGCCCCATCGACGGCACGTGCGTCGTCGACAGGGATGCTTCCCCCATCGATGACATGTGTTCTTCTTCCTCGTTGATGGGAGCTTCTCTCCCGTCGACTGACCATGTTTCTCCTATTCTCTCATCAACTGAGCCCTTTTCTCCATCGATGGGTCTGCCTCTCCCTTCGATGGGACAGCATGCCTCGTCAATGGGGCAGCTTCCCCCATCGACGGAGAGCCTTCCCTTTGATCCCGCATCGATGGGGATGATTCCTTCACCGACAGAGAGTCCTCTCCTCATTTCTTCGACAGGGCTGCCTCCTTGTCGATTATAGGGGCTTCCCACCCGGGACTCCCCTGCTCGGGTTCTGTTTTCATGCCCCCCACTTGTCCCAGCACTGGATGGCGCCCTGGGTTCCCCCCTTTTCGCGCCCTTCAGTCACGACTTTTTCTTGGACCTCACCCTGAGTTCCTTGCTCCTTTCCAGGTCCCGGTCTACAGGGGTCAGGGTGCTTCACCTTGCTGTTCAGGGTCGGCAGTTCCCGGGCTGGCTCGCCCTCTTCCTGATGCAGCCCTTGGGCGTCCTCCATCTCTGGACCCTTCCCAAGCTCCGGGCATAGCCCATGTTGTGCTGGAGGTCCTCCGGAACGTGTGTCAGGGTCCAGCCTCATCCCGTTCCCTTTCCCCATCACCCGAGCGCTTCCACCTGGATCCGGTGCTTCCCGCCTGGCCCCCCCCCCTCCCATTTATGAGGTCTCCCTCTATGGTGATTTTGTCAGGTGGGATCCCTTTCTAGGGGAGGTTCCTGGCGGGGATCCTGGTTCCCCTTAGTCCACATCCTCCCTTATGGAGGTTGCCCCGCCTGATCCCACCTCGCTCCCAGATCCCTCCTTCACGGAGCTCATGCTGCAGATCCAGCACGCTTTTGACTTCCCTGCTGTGGATCAGGACATGGCTGCCTACCTTGATGTTCCCGAAGAGCCTGCCATTGATTCCTGCGTATTTTAACACACTCTCGTGCTTGGTCTTGTCCTGCTTCTGCACAGTCCACCCTTCGTGGCCCTGATCGGCTCTACCGTGCCCCTCCTGACCACCCTTGCTTGTCCACCACTCCTGTGGAGGACTCTGTCAGGGTGGCAGCCCATGACATGACCGCTCGTCCTCGCCATACCAGTTCCGTGCTGCCGGATGCTGATTCCCAGCGCATGAATTTCTTTGGCATTCGAGTTTATTCCTCCAGTACTTTGCTACTTCTTATTCTTACTTATTTGGGTCATATGGTCCGGTGTCTTTGCACTCTTGGTGCCTCGGCTTTGGACCGCCTGTCAGATTTGCCTCCCTCCCTTGAGTCGATCAGGCTGGCTCAGCCGCTGTCTGCCATGTCTTCCCTTTCCCGTCACTTGCTCCATGCGTGCTTTGATGCAATTGACGCATCGGCCTGCCTTTTGGCCGTCGGTGCCACCTTTCAGCACTTTGCCTGGCTGCAGATTTTGGGTTTGCCGCCCGACGTCCAGCTGTCAGTCGCTGACGCCCCCTTTCTGGGAACCTGCTGTTTGGACCTGGTGCTCAGTCCATCCTGGATTCCCTTCTGGCTTTGGGGCATACTCTCCGGTCTGTTCAGGATATCTATCATACCCCCAGGTCCCTCCCCTGTGGGCGCGCCGTCTCGTTCTGGCCCCCCTGTCGGGGTGTGTCTCGGGACCATGGTAGGGCCTCTGGGGGGGTGGCTTAGTCTGCCTCTTCGCGGCATTCCCGTCCCTCACGTGGGGTGGGACCCACTTCTGCTCCCTAAACCGCTTTTCAGGTATCCCCCGCCTCCTCTCGCAGGCGTCGGAGGCGCCTACGATCTCTTTACCTTTCTTGGAGGCTTGCTTCCTGACTGGACGCTCCACTCCTCCATGCAGATCTATTTGGAACTCCTGCTTCTCTCCCTCCTGGAGCCCTTCACTTGTTTCTTCCTCTGACCATCTGGGATGTGTGTTCCTCGGTGCTCTTTTCTGCTAACTGATCCGCTATACTTGTATATTTATGGATTTGACTTTATGCCAGAGCCTGTCGATCTCTGCCTCGTCAGGATGAATCACTGTGCCTGGCCACCTACTGTCCTTTCTGCATCATGCCTTCTGCATGCTGTCCTCACTCACCTTTGCACCTTTTTGCCTGAGCGGGCATGGTTTGAGTTGACATTTCTCCTGATTTCATGCCAAATGTCTTCGCCTAACCGTTTGCCTATCTGCCAGCATGGAAGAGGTTTGAGTTGGACATTTCTGTTGCATATCAAACATTTAGTTCTTACCCCCACCCCAGCCTGTCTGCCTCTGGGGGTGCAGTTGAAGCTGATATTTTATTGTGAATTTGCTTCTTTGGCTTTGCTTTTCCTCCCATTTGGATTTTACTGCTATGTAATCTCCCATAAGTAATGACTTACTGCTAGAGACCAGTCCATAGAAGATAGTACAGTTATGTAAGAACTCATCATAAAAGTAGATCTTCCGAGGACTGTTTTATGCAGTAAGTCCCCCACTCTCCGCCCCCTGCCTTTTCGCCTCGAATCTGCAACTCAGGACGTTGGGTGGGATTGCTGTTCTGTTTTTTCTGGCCTTTGTTTGACTCTGTCCATGCGGTGCTCGCTGAAGCAGACAGTGAACAGAGAGTACTGGGGGCCACCCACTCATATACACATACTCAGGAAGTGATGTCATGTGGACGGCCCCCATGCAAGACTGCTGAGAGAAGCTGCCGTGTGACAGCGCCACCTGGTGGATACTCCTGTAAGTAATGACTTAATGCAAGAGACAGTCCTTGGAAGATCTACTGTTATGGTACGTTCTTGCGTAACTGTACTTTCTAGGAGTGGTATATGTTCATCCACATGAACCCACCCAACCTTTGACACACAACCTGAGCTTCCAGCGGGCAAGATCTGGCGTCATGGGGCAGAGCCAAGGGTTATACCACCCAGATGGGTGGGAGGAGCCAGCTTCAAGACCTTCTGGCAAGATTCTTAAAGGGAAAGGACATGCCAAACAGTGTGGATGAACAACATATACGACTCGTAGAACTACTGTGACAGGTAAGTAACCTGTTTCCCCCAATTTTTTACCTCAGAACTCGTGGGTCCCTACTGCGAGGAAACTGTTTGGATTTTCAAACTTTGACAGTTATTGCTGGGTTCTCTGTGGATTGGCTCATCAGAGATTCCCAGAAAAAAAAGAAATCTGGACCTACAGGTTTAAAAAAAAAAAAAAAAAATGTCAGCTGTCACAGGATTTGACTTAACAGCTTTTCAGCAACCTTTGCTCGGTTGTTTTGGTCCTGATCTGCTGGTTCTCTTTGCACAAATTTGGTGAGAAACAGAGCAAAGAGATCTAAAATATATAATACACACACACACATACATACATACACACACACATATATACACATATATATATATATATATATATATATATATTATCTGAGGAAAAATCAAAGGCTACCAATGAGGGGCCATCTAAAACTAATAAAAATTCAAGCAGGGGTGCTGATGAAGCTTCCAAGTCTCAGCCAAAAAATAAAGCTTCCAAAGGAGCTGATGAAGTTCCTCACAAATTTAAAAATAATAAAGGCGCTGATGAAGTTTCTGTACAAAAAAAGCATGATCAAATTGCTGATGAAGTTTCTAAAACGATAGTCTGTAAAGACAAAAACGCTCCTGTTCCTCCTGGGAAAGCCAAGAGTGAGACCACAGGCAGCTTAAAGCATAAAGAAAAAACAAAGCGTATACAGCCACAGTCTGCGCAGGAACTCCCATCTGTGTAAGTTATGGCACATCTTTCAGACCCTACAAAAGATGGGGTCTACATTTACTGGGGCTGGCAAGCGCGCTTCCACAGTTCTTTCTTCTGGAGACTGTGAGGGTGATGCAGATAAACATTTTTATGATGCCCCTAACATGAGTTTTGAGGGCCTAGAACCTAATGTGTCCCCTGACCCTCCTTTTGGAGCTTCCTCTGCTGACCAGGAGGATCCCTCCTCTATGCAGACACCCTGGACCTCCCTACTCAGGAGTCCATGCAGGATGAGGATATAAATTACAGGGAGATGAAAGGTCTCCCACCCCCTGAGAGACTGGTTGTGCCTATCTATAATGCTGTCAGAAAAAAATACCATGAAACTGCTTCAAACCCCCACTTCTGTGGCAGGGGTTGACAGGCGGGCTGAGAAACAATACCAGTTGTCAAAAAAAGATAATGAGTTCCTGTCTGTACATCCTAGCCATGAGAGTATAGTACAGCAGGCAGCTTGTGAGAAAGCTGGGGTTTCCTTCTCTCCCTTACCCCCGGACAAGGACTCCAGAAAAATATACTTCATAGCAAAGAAAATGTATACCACAGCTTCCCTGCTGGTCAGGCTTTCATCCTATATGGCATTCACTGCAAATATCTGAAAGCACTGTGGAATTCTGGCATGGATATTACCCGCAATGGGTCAGATACAATGGTACAGGAGCTGGTGGATACGGCAAAATCTGCCCTGGAAGCTACAAAATACCAGTTCTAGGGACATGGATATGTTGTTCATCCACACTTTCTGGCAGGTTCCTTGCCGCTTTAAATCTTGCGGAAGGTCTTCAAGCTGGCCCTCCACCCACCCGGAGTAAAACTCAAGCGCCGCCCCATGACGCCAGATCTTCCTTACCGCTTGGAAGCTCAGGTTCCCTCCTTAGCGCTCTGCATTTTCGACTGGTTCCTGATTTTTCGGTTTCTCCGAATTTAGTTGAAAGTTTTCTAAAACTTCGGTCTTCTTCCCTCGCTGCTGCGATGGATATTTCATTTCCCGGCTCCCGGAGGCGCCCGGGTAATACCTCCAGGAAGGACCCGCACTCCACGTGCGTTTACTGCCTCGACTTGGACCGTGATCCGCAAGTTTGCGATTTTTGCTGTGTCCTTTCGACCACGTGCCGGAAAAATCCTTGGAGGCTCGTTGGGCGGTGTCCGTGTCGGCTATCTCAGCTGAGCAGCTCGATCTCTTCTCCTCCATGGAGGAGCGCGACCAAGCCTGCCCCCGGTCCCGGGCGCCATCACGCCTCTTTGAGTCTCTCCTCATTCAGCTTCAAGGAGCCTCACCAGTCCCTTCTTCAAAGGGAGAGGGACCTTCGACCTGCCTCTCGGCCCAGGTCAAAGGAGTCGCAGGCTAAGTCCCATCGTCGGCGCTGGCGGGAGCAGTAGAGTTCCCCTTTCCCTGTCTGCCGACTTTCGACTTTGGTCGAGGGTGCGGCTCAGGCCGCTGGCTTCACGGTGTCCCCGTCAGGTCAGCCGACCATGACTCCTGTCGTTGTTGTCGAGTCTCTCGACCCGTCACCCGGGTGGTCTACTGCAGGAGCCATCATCCCTTGGCGTTCCTTCAGGCGGAGGTCGGTGTCTGCCTGCACCTTCGGGGCGACAGGCCTCGGTCTTTTCGTCCGAGCCGAGGGAAGAGCGGGCGTCCCCCGCTCCTTCCCAGGCCCACCCTCTGTTTCCCCGAGGATCTGGGCCTCGGTCTCGGTCCTCTTCTTGGTCAAGCTGCTCCCGCCGACTTCAGCGATCTCGGTTGGGACACCGAGTTAAGTGGCATTACCGATCTTACTTCGAGATACAGCTCTTGCAGCAGGTAACACCATTAGGACTGAAGCCGGCAGGCGTCAGGACCCCAAGGAATTCTTCTAGCTAGCTATCTTCAGCGGGGACCGCCCCCGACGTCGGTCCCGCCTCCGTCAGGCGTAGTACATAAGGGGGCGGTCCCGCCAGATTCCCCAGTTCTTTCCCGCTGTCGACTTGCATGTCTCGACCCCCGGATTCGTTTCTAGCCTTGCGACCTTCAGTTAGATTCTTCCTTGGGAAAACGTCAATTTCTTCGGCTCAGTTGCTGTCTGATGTCCTCTCCAACCTCCGCTGAAGGCCATCCTCGAAGTGCGCTGCTGCCTGTGGGAAGCAAATCCCGTTCAAGGACCCGCATTCAGCCTGCGTCCGGTGCCTAGGCCCAGACCACGACACCCGGTCCTGCACTTTCTGCCAGGGGTTCAACAGCCGGACCCGGATCCATCGCCAGAAGGCCCTGCAGGCATTCCTGCTCGAGGAGAAGATTAAGGCCATGGACACCTCCAAGGGGGATTCAGCAGAGAAGGCCTGAAAACACTCTGAAAAGCACAGGGAGAGGGTTCCATCCAAGTCCCTGTCTAGGGCCTCTGACTCTGTGAGTTCCGCCTCCCGGTCCGGACTGCTCGCCTCCCGGCCCGCTTCAGCCTCCCTCCACTGCGTGAAGAAACCTCGGCTCCTCTTCCTCCTCACAGGCCAAGACTTCCAGGCCCTCTTCATCATCTTCTTCCAAAGCCCTGGTTAGGTCTAGGGACCGTCATCACCACAAGTCGGGTTCCCGCCATTCCGAACCTGACGTCAGGTCTGCCTCCTTGCCTCCTCCTCCCCAGCGGAAGACCAAGGAGCTTACCTCTCTTAAGAAGCCGTCCGACGTCGGCCACTCATCACAGGTCCCAGGAGCCGTCGACCGCCAGACGCCCGTCGCCGGTCAGGCCTTCGCCCTCTCGGTCGTCGGCAGGGGGGCCGACTTCCGCATCTCTACGTGTAGAGAAGAGGACCCCGACGCCTCCTACCGACGTCAGTCAGGAGACTATCACGGAGGAGGAGTTGACACAGCCTGAGGACCAGACGGGCGAACCCAGTCCTGTCGCACCTCCCAGGGAACCCTCCCCACAACCTGAGGAGCCGATGCCGGAACCCGACGACTGGCCACCGGCTCCCGGTCCGTCGTCGGGTCTTTCCATTTCTGAGGTTAAGGAGCTCTTTACTTCCTGGTGGGATACCATTAAAAGGGATATGGTTCCCACACCACCTCCTCTTCCTCCGCCACCTGCGACCCCTCCGGCTCCTGCGCCCCCTTCTCCATCCGGGGCAGCAGGCAGTCACCTCTCCCAGGAGCCTACGGACCCTCCAAGGGAGATCAGATAAAGGACCTCCGTCTAGATCTTCTTCAGGGTCACCCAGTCCTAAGATACCCAGAAGACGCCCGTCGTCTCGGAGGATACGGGATCGGAGTTCTCGGCAGGATCCAGATCCCCTCTCCCCTCCACATCCCTTCTCCAGACCCACGTGAGCTTCCTAGATCTCTCCGGATGACCCATCGTTCTCAGAGATCATGAGACACATCCAAGAGAACATGGGCTGGGATGCGGAAGAATTAGACCCCGAGAGACTACGCCTCGCTAGGTATCTTCGGCAGAAGGATCCTAAGCCTGTGGTGGTACCACCCTTGGTGGACACTTTTGTGGATGTCACCAAGGCAGCGTGGAAGCGTCCACACTCGCTCCCGGCAATGCCGAAGAAAGCTGACCGCCTGTACAAGGCTCCTAAGGAGGACCAGTACTTGGCTCAACATCCTCTGGCCGACTCTCTGGTCATAACAGCCTCTCATGACCAGTCCCAGAGACTGCAACATTTGAGCACCCTGCCACCGGACCCGGAGTCCAAACAGCTGGACGCTATGGGCAGGCGCACGTAAGCTTCCGCTACTTGTGCCATCAGATCCCTGAACCACTTGACCCACATGGTGCAGTTCCAAAATGCCTTGTGGGAACGGACTGGATCCGGCGGAGAAATTGCCAGAAGGTGAGCAGAAGGAGGAGATGTTGCAGCTCCTCCGTACGGGTTCGGACGTGGGAACCCAGGTGCTGCGAGCCGCGTATGATTCCGCGGACTCCTCGGCCAGAGCGGCAGCTTCAGGCGTATGCCTCCGGAGACTCTCATGGCTCCGTGTCTCCGGATTTAACCCGGACATCCAGAAGAACATCATGGATGCCTCTTTCGAAGGAGAAGTTCTCTTTGGTGAACCCTCTGAGAAGGTTCTCACCAAGCTTCAAGAGGCCGGGAAGGCGGTGAGGTCGGTCCAGGCAATGTACCGACCAAGGCTTAGTTCTTTCCTAGGAACCAAAGCCGTTTTTGTGGACGGACACAGAGACAACAGTCCCGCTCCGGTTCCCGCAGAGCCCAGGGAAGACAGCCCGCGGGCCGGAGTCAGCGTCCAGCTAAGCTGGCTCAGCCCGCGGGCCCCTCCGCCCCCACAGCCTGACTCCTTCCCGGCCCCGCCCTCAGGATCAACGGGACATCAAGGTCGGGGTCGTATTATAATTACCTGCCAGGATGGCAGTCCTAACCACCGACAGGTGGGTTCTTCAGTTGGTCGAAAAGGCCACTTTATAGAATTCGCAGACAAGCCACCCTCGAGGCCTCCTCTGCTCTCCCGTTACTCGGGTCAGCACAAATTGCTTATCAGGCAAGAAATACTTGCGCTCCTGCAAAAGGGAGCGGTAGAGTATGTCCCAGAGAACCAGAGAGGGTACGGATACTATTCCCACTTCTTTCTGGTTCCGAAGAAAACAGGGGACCTCCGTCCAATCCTGGACCTCAGCGACCTCAATATGTCGGTCGCCTACAAACGATTTCGCATGGTGACTCTGCAGGGTCTTATTCCCATGCTAAAGAAGGATGCCTTCTTAGCGTCCCTGGACATGCAGGACGCATACCTGCATATCCCCGTAGCTCAAGCGCACAGGAGGTTCCTGCGCTTCGAGTTCCTCGGCCACCACTTCCAGTTCCGAGCTCTTCCATTCGGACTGTCATCGGCCCCCAGGGTCTTTACCAAATGCATGGCAGTCGTGGCAGCGTCTCTAAGGAGACAGGGCCACTATGTGTTTCCGTACTTGGACGATTGGCTTTCATGGCCGCCTCAGGAGGCGTTGTTGATGGCTATCCAGAGCACCCAGGCTCTGTTTGGTCTCTGGGTATCATAATCAATTGAAAGTCTCTCCTTGTACGTCATAGAAGCTGCAGTTCATAGGCGCAGTTCTGGGCCCGTTCAGGGAGAGCATTTCTTCCAGACGACAGAGCGGAACGCATCAGATCCCTCATCAGGGATCTCTCGGCGAAGAAGACTGTCCCTGCCAGGCTGGTCCTTCGTCTGCTCGGACACATGGCTGCGGCCATTCCGACCGTCCCTTTGGCAAGGCTCCACATGCGGGTAACTCAGTGGATGCTCAGGGTGCAGTGGGACCAAAGGCAAGACCACATGCAGCATCTGGTCAGAATCACAAATGACGTGATTCGAGACTGGCAGTGGTGGCTAGACCCAGGAATGCTCTCTGCGGGTGTCCCTTTCTCAGCGCCGTCCCCGGAGGTGATCCTTTCCACAGATGCCTCAGGGCTGGGGTGGGGAGCACACCTGAACGGGGTGAGGTCCCAGGGAACGTGGACCCCTCAAGAAGCTCATCTTCACATCAACATTTTGGAGATGAGGGCGGTCCTTTATGCCCTGCAGGCCTTCCAGTCAGAGATCCCGCCGATTACTCTTATGATCCAAACAGACAACACGGCAGTGATGTATTACCTCAACAAACAAGGAGGCGCACACTCTTACCCCCTTTGCAGGGAAGCGATGAGAGTGTGGGATTGGGTAATCCAACACGGCGCGAACCTGATTGCAATTCACGTTCCTGGAGTGGACAACACAATCGCAGACAGCCTGAGTCATTCCCAGGCCAGGGTCCACGAGTGGGAACTTCTTCAAGGGGTTGCGGAGGATCTGTTTCTTCGATGGGGCACTCCAGAACTGGACTTATTCACTTCCCCATCCAACGCAAAACTGCCCAATTTCTACTCGCTAGATCCAGGGCCTGGTGTTTTCTGGCGAGACGCGTTGTTCCTCTCCTGGGCGAACAGAATCCTCTACGCCTTCCCTCCCTTCCCGTTGATCCAGAGAGTTCTTCTCAAACTGCGCAGGGAGCACACAACATTGATCCTGGTAGCCCCTTTCTGTCCCAGGCAGATCTGGTTCCCCTTGCTCATGCAGCTGTCCCGGGAACCTCCGGTCCCGTTGCCCTTCAGCTCCCATCTCTTGTCTCAGGAGGAAGGTTCACTGGTCCACCCGGACTTACGTTCACTGAACCTGCATGCATGGCTCCTAGAGACATAGCCATTTTGCGACACGGGGTCTCGCAAGAGGTGGCGGAAGTTCTTTCCGTGGCCAGAAAGCCGGCAACGCATGCGATATACGCCATGAAATGGCGCCGTTTTTGCTTGTGGTCGCAAGCACGCGGCCTTTCCCCTCTAGGTTGCCCGGTGAAAGCGGTGTTAGAGGAGTAGGCGAGACCCGAATGGAAAAGGAAGAGCAGGTATTCTATTAAAGTGCACCTCTGCGCTATTTCTGCTTACCACTTCCGGGTGGGACAGCGCACAGTGGCGCAACTTGACGCCTCTTGAGACTTTCTGAGAGGGGTGTTACACCTTAGGCCACCCATTAAGGACCCTGTTCCTCCATGGGATTTACTCTTTGTCCTGGAACAACTCACGCTCCCCCCTTTTGAACCTGCCGCGGATTGCGAGCTGCGTTTCCTGTCATGGAAAACATTATTTTTAGTTGCTGTTACGTCAGCAAGGAGAATTTCCGAGCTTCACGCTCTCATGTGTAAGGAACCTTATTTGATTTTCCACCAGGACAGAGTGTCCTGAGGACTGGATCCCAAGTTCTTGCCTAAGGTGGTCTCTGCATCCTCTCAATCAGGACATTGACCTGCCTGTATATTTCCCTAAATATTCTAATAGAGGAGAAGGCTGCTCCACAACCTGGATGTTCACTGCTGTCTAAGGTATTACCTGAACAGGACTAAACAGCTCATAGTCGGAGCAACTCTTCGCTTCCTTCGCTGAGAGGATGATGGCCAACCAGTATCAAGCAGTCCCTTTCTCGCTGGCTTGTCCAGTGTATATCATACTGCTATGATACAAAGCAGAAACCCCTCCCAGGTACAGTCCGGGCCATTCCACTAGGTGGCTACCTCTTGCAGCACCTCGTAATGTCCTCCTCTGCCATTTGTGCTGCAGCCACTTGGAGCTCTGTGCATACTTTTATCAGGCATTATAGCCTGGACATTGCTTCACCGGGAGGCCGGTTTCGGCCTGCAGTGCATACAGGGTCTCCTGTCCCAGAGTCAGGACTTGGTATGGATTTTCCTAGTTTCCTCCTCCCAGAATGCTTACAAGCATTATTGCTGAAATCAGTCTAATAGTGTTACCTGCTGCAAGAGCTGTATTCTGGTAAGATAGTACAGTTACGTGAAGAACTTATCGTAACAGAAAATCTTCGAGAACAGCTCTTGCAGCAGGTACCTTCCCCCACCTTCCCCTTGAGGAGGCATGGCTTTCCGAGCCTTTGGCAGGGGTTTACGCCCTTTTGTCTTTGGATGGTGGATCCTCGGTCTCCCATTCTGATGTCGTCCTGCGGCCGCATGTCTCCGGCGGGAGAACTGGGGAATCTGGTGGGACCGCCCCCTTATGTACTACGCCTGACGTCGGAGGCGGGACCAACGTCGGGGGCGGTCCCCGCTGAAGATAGCTAGCTAGCTAAAAGAATTCCGTGGGGTCCTGATGCCTGCAGGCTTCAGTCCTAATGGTGTTACCTGCTGCAAGAGCTGTTCTCGAAGATCTACTGTTACGGTAAGTTCTTACGTAACTGTACTTTCCTCCTCGGATGAGGAGTGGCTTCGATGCAGATGGCGTCGACGTTACGAGGAGTTCATGTGGCAGCAGTTGCTATTGTCCGGGAACCAATCGACTCCGATTCATTCCCCGTCCAGCAAGCAGCTGCCACCCGTACGGCCGACTCAACCGCTTGCTGCAGTCGAGGTGCACACTTCAGGGCCGGTTGTTCGTCCGAACCTTGCTGCCCCACTGTCTTCGGTGGAACCTCGGTCGGGTCACGACCAGTCCCGGAGGTTGTCTGTCCCCTCACTCCGCCCTCGCCTCGCTCGGCGAAGGTGACTCAGGCCTGAGGCAGCTCTTTGCAGACCCTTCGGATTCCGGCTCACTCCATGTTCCCCAGTCGGGAGGACCCGGGGTCCTCCGTAACGTCTTGTGAACGACAGCCCATCGCCTTATGGGTCTGCTTCAGCTCATCTCGAGTTCACGCGATGCAGCTTGAACCCGTGTCCAAACGGGTCTCTTATCCCCCTGACGGAGATTCTAGACCGAGGGGTTCACCGGAGGCTTCCCGTGGCCGAGGCCATTGTCGGCCGGCCTTGGAGCTCTGCGCGGCCTACTTCCTGCCCTGCTCCGGCCAGGATGGCCAGCAAGTACTTGTCCCTATCGGTTCTTTGCCCTGGTTTCTAGAGCACCCCTCCGCCGAGGGGTTAGTTACCGATCATGTCTTCCAGTGTTCTGTGAACACTCGGGATGTGGATAGGCCCCCAGACAAAGAGTCCAAAAGGATGGACTATGTCGGGCGTAAGTTTTACGCTGCGTCCTCCCTAGGCCTCCGACAGGCCAGCTCGGCCGCACTGATGGCACATTTTTCCCATGCTCTTTTGGGCTCCCTGGATGAGGTGCTCCCTCATCTCCCGGCTGACCTGCGGACCACGGTCCGGTGGGTGTGGGACCAGGGTTGGGTGGTGGTGAAGCAGCAGCTTCAGACTGCTCTGGACTTAGGTGATTCCTGTGCCAGGTTGGTAGCGGCCGCAGTAGCCATGCGCCGCAGGGCGTGGCTGAGGTTATCCTCTTTCTCAACGGATACCCAGCACATGTTGGCGGACATCCCCTTCTTGGGGACTGACCTCTTTGGCCTTGGGTGGAGGGACACCTCCAGGGTGAGAAGTCCGATGCCACTCCGACTCGGATCACCCCCGCCGGAGGGACAAGGCCGCCAGCAGCCTCTTGCAGCCCCTTTGTCCTCGGCCCTGCCGCTCGACCGGCCCAGCATGAGGGCCAGCAGGCTTGTGCTGGGTGTCCTGACCCCAAGCCAGCGGCTTCCTCTAAAGGGAAGCAGGGAGGTAAAGGCCCAGGAGCTCCCTCGGCCAGTCCCTCCTCCAAGCCTGCTTAGCTGCCCCCGGCCCCGTCACCCCTACCCGGGTTCCCCTGTGGGGAGACGGCTCCGCTCCTCCTCCACCTGGTCCGCTTTCCCGGACCTCTGGTTGTCGGAGGTGCTAGGGGAAGGTCCTGCCTCCGGATTGCGAGCAGGCCCCACTCTTTCAAGCTGCCCTCGGGGCCGTGGGTCCGCAGCTCGCTGTCAGCCCGCTTGCCACTCTGCCTGGCCCCCGAGATAGAGGTGATCAGGAAGGTGCTGGATCCTCCCCAGACCCTGGGTTCTGTGTCCAGGTATTCCTGGTCCCTAACAGACATGGGGCTTGCGCCCCATTCTTGACCCGCACGACGGGATGGTCACTCTGACTCAGATATCCCATCCTCAGAACAAGGCGTGTGGCTCTATTTCCTGGACCTCCAAGACGTACTTATGCTTCGATCCATCCGTTTCTTGGGAGACTCCTCCGCTTCTTAAGCGGGGGATATCTTTACGAGTTCCAGGCCATGCCCTTTGGTCTCTGCTCACAGCATTCCCGCGGCACTGAGGGTCCGGGCGAACCTCACCCAGATGGCGGCTCGATTCTGCAACCCCTCCAGGGCGGAGGGACTGTCCAGAGTTCTGGCCCTCGTTGCTCTCAGACTGGTCTCCTTTTATTGGAGCCATGTTGGAACTCGTGTCTAAAGCGGTGATCCTTTCTTCGGGACAAGCTCGACTCTTGAATCTGAGCTCGGCTCCCGGAGGACAGGGCCGAGGTTTTCCTCCCTCACCTAGTCAGGTCTGACTGGGCAGTTGCTCCCTGCCCGGGACTTCCTGCACCTCCTGGGCCTTGTGGCGGCCTGCACCAGTGTGGTCTGTTTGGATCCGCCGGTTCATGCGTCCCCTTAATGGGGGCTGGCCAGCCAGCAGTCACAACGCTGCGTTCCTTTGGACCAGTCCGTGACGACAGCCCAGGGGTTAGGGAATGCTCTCCTTCAGACCGTTCCAGCTCATTTGCAGGAGAACATCCCGTTCGTCCGCCCCGAGTCAACGGTCTTCTCTGACCGATGCATCTCGGATGGGTGGGGGTGCCCATCAAGGGGAATACAGAGTGCACCGCCTCTGGTCCTCTCGGGAGTCCTGATGTCTTTCCTACCTGCTGGAGCTCCAGGCGGTCCGCTTAGCTCGCACCGCTCGCTCCGTCCTTGCGGGGTCTAGTGATTTAGGTCCAGGCGGACAATACCACGACCATATGCTACTTAACCCACCAGGGTCGGATGAGCCCCTTGCCTCTGCGTAGGGAGGTTCTCTGCATTGGGTCTTTTCGCGCAGCCGGGAGGCGGTTTCCTAGCCATTTCGATGGCAGGAGCCTCCAGCACCCTGGCCGATGCCCCAAGCCGGACAAGGCTGCGCCTCACGAGTGGTCTCCCTGCCGGAGGTAACACAAGATCTTTCTCCCTCTAGGTCACATCTCGGGTGGATCTTTGTTTTTCCCTCCAGGGAGAATTCGAGGCCGAGACTGTCTCATGCCCGCCCCCTCAGCACGGTTCGCTGTCGGGGATGCCTTGAGGCCGTGGACCCTGGGCTCTTCTACGCCTCCCCATTTCCCTTGACCCACAGGCAAGGCGAGGAGGACTAGCGCGAGGTGATTCTGGTAGCCCCAGACTGGTTTGCCAGCTCTGGTATCCAGCTCTCCTCAGTCTCAGCCCCAGGCTCCCGAGGCGGCTTCCAGCCCGCCCGGTCCTGATCTCTGTTGTTAGGGGAAGGTACTCCATCCGGACCTTCAATCCCTGCACCTGACGGCCTGGTCCCTGTGCGGCTAGTGGCCAGGCCTTGGGTCCTCCGGCAAGGTCCTCGACGTTTTTGAGGCGTCCTGCCAGGAGTCTACCAGATATGCTCGCCTTCAAATGGAAGAGTTCTCCATTTGATGTTAGGATAGGGCCTGGTCCCCTCTCCTGCTCCTCGGTGAGCATTCCGGACTACCTGTGGTCCGTTCTTTTCTTGAACAAGGGCTTCGGTCGACGACCCTCAAGGTGCTCCTGTTAGCCACTCCTGTCTTCCGGCACGGGCCGAAAGTAGTCAGTGGTGCAGGAAAGGTGGTCTGGCGCCTTCAAGGCCTTGATCACACCTTCCCTCCGGGAGAGTATCCCCATCTCTGTGGGATCTTACGCTGGTATGGGCTTAGCTCACGGGCAAGCCGTCAACCTTCACATCGCAGGAGTTCTCACCTGTTGTGGAAGAACACCTTCTTGGGGCTAGCCAACCAGAAGGCTGGGAGAGTTCCAGCGCTCCTTTGAGTCTCCTTATCTGGTCTTCCACAGGGACAAGGTTGTCCTGCGCCCACCGAAGTTCCTTCCGTAGGCGGTGGCGGAGTCTTTCCCTAACCGGGTATTGTTTCTGCCAGGGTTCAACCCCATTCACACCTCGGAGGCCGCATATAGGATCCATTGGGACCCTAATTTAGTGCTCGCCTTCCCAGGGAGCGTAGGGCTGAAGTTCGGGAGAGGTTCGCCAGCTGTTTGTCATCTACGCTGAAGCCGCACCTGGCAGACCTGCAGCCAAGCAGACGACGAGCGGGTGGGTAACCTCCTGCATAGATCTCCGCTATAGGCGGGCGGGCATGGAGCCTCCCAGAGGGATAAGTGCTCATTTTACCCGCCCTTCCGCTGCATCGGTGGCTGCTTCCGAGGATACCCCTGTCCAGGATATCCGTAGGGCTCCTGCCTGGAAGCAGGCATATACCGGCCTCCCCCTTCCACATCGACCTTGGGTCACGCCGGGATGTTGGTCGGGGCCTCGGTTCTCCAGTCTTTATCCTTAAGTAGGGGGTGTGCGCCTTACCTCCCTCCTCCCGGAGAACTACTAGGAGTCTGCCAGAAAGTGTGGATGAACAACATATCCATGTCCCTAGAAATACAGGTTACTCACCTGTAACAGGAGTTCTAGGAATGGTATATGTTGTTCATCCACATGACCCACCCGCCTCCCCGGCTTCGATGCACAACCTGGCTTCCAGCGGGCTAGATCTGGCGTCATGGGGCGGAGCCAAGAGTTTTACCACCCGGGTGGGTGGGAGGAGCCAGCTTGAAGACCTTCCGGCAAGATTTAAAGCGGCAAGGAACCTGCCAGAAAGTGTGGATGAACAACATATACCATTCCTAGAACTCCTGTTACAGGTGAGTAACCTGTATTTCCACAGGGCAGATGACAACAATGGCGCCACTTCCAGGGCCATGGCCCATGCCATCTCTCTGAGGTGCTTTGCCTGGCTTAGAACTACCAGTCTGACTCAAGACATCCAGTCTAAGGCCATGGCCACTTCCAGGGCCATGGCCCATGCCATCTGTCTGAGGCGCTTTGCCTGGCTTAGAACTACCAGTCTGACTCCAGACACCCAGTCTAAGGTCATGGACATTCCCTGTGATCAAAACATCTTGTTCGAGTCCAGAACAACTGACTACATGAAAAAGGTTGATGAGTACAAGGCCTCTTGGCAGAGTCACTCTTCTAAACCTAAGCCTCCTGGCTCGCAGAAATCCCACCAGAGGGGAAATAGGGGGGCAGAGGTTATTTTCCCAGTCCTTACATTCCCTGTCCCCAGTGTGATTTCTCTCAGTACTGGGGTGCTTTCAGGGGGAAGGGCAGAAGGGGCCAAAGAAGGGCCAACTCTACCCAGCCAGCAGCCTCACAGTCTAAGCCCTGATGTGAGTGTCCAGGTCGCCTCCCCTATGCCAGTAGTAGGCAGACTCTCGCACTATCTTCAAAACTGGTCCCTCATTACCTCGGACAAGTGGGTTCTGGAGATAGTAGAAAAGGGTCTGCCACTACAGTTCAAGCAGATGCCAGACCTCAAGCGTACTGAAGTGTCAAAACCTCTAATCCCAACTCCGGTGCTACTGTTGGAATTGGAGTTAAAAAACCTTCTAGCTCTACGAGCAGTGGAGAGGGTCCTGGCCCACGAAAAGGGCAAGGGCCTCTACTCCAGGTACTTTCTGAGACAAAAAAAAACCTGGGGATTGGCAACCTATCTTGGATCTCAGATATTTAAATATCTGCTAAAACCCAAATTCAGAATGGTCACTCTGTCACTAGTCATACAGTCCGTACAGCAGGGAGACTGGCTAGCCTCCCTGGACCTAAAGGACGCTTACTTTCATATACCCATAATGAAGTCTCACAGGAAGTTTATCAGATTCAAACTCCCTTAGGGCCACTATCAGTTCACTACAGTGCCCTTCAGCCTGTCCTCGGCCCCAAGAGTCTTTACCAAGTGCCTGGCAGTGGTAGCAGCACACCTCCGGAAGTTGGGTGTCACTGTCGACCCATATTTAGACGACTGGCTCATATCAGGTCAAGTAGTCCCTTTCCCTTACAAAGTAGACTGTAGTCTCTGGGATTCATGGTAAATCTAAAGAAGTCTCACCTGGAACCCACCTAGCTACTCACCTTCATAGGAGCTCAGCTGGACACCCAGAAAGGATATGTCTTCCTCCCACAGGAGAGAATTTATAGATCTTACTTCGAGAGGGCTCTTGCAGTAGGTAATTACATATAGGACTGACGTCGGCAGGCGGCAGGACCCCATGGAAATATTTCTAGCTGGCAGTCTCTGGCGAGGGACCGCCCCCACGTCAGATGACCGGCGTCAGGAGATGTCGGTATAAAGGGGCGGTCCCTCACGCCCGCCTTCCAGTTCTTTCCCGCCGTTGGCTCATGCCAGCGCCTGCGTGAAAAGTCCTCCTTGCTTGTCAGGTCTTTCGTCGGTATTTTAAGAGTATTTTCAATTTTTTTCCTATCATCCGTCAGGTATTCATCAGTGTGTCTCGTCTCTTACACGCTCCGAGCACAAAAACAAGTGTGACTCGTGCAGCGCCCAACTTCCGCACAAGGACGCCCATTCCCTGTGCCTTTTTTGCCTAGGCCCCGACCATCCGGTAGAGAAGTGCCAGCACTGCCTTAGTTTTAACGCGGCCACCCGGAGAAGGAGGCAGCAGTCCCTGGAGGCCCATATTTTTAAAAAGAAAATGAGCTCCATGGAGAAAGAAATGAAAAAGCTTTGGCAGGCGTCAACTTCCCCTGAAGGCCATCGCAAGAAAAAGGATAAAGAAAAGCACCGGTGCAAGGGCTCCTCACCCACCGCGACTTCCTCGGGAGTTGCCGTGCTAAAGGTAACGTCTCCCCAACCCCCAGGGGATCACTCCTCTACAGCCGCCTTAGAGGCTTCTAAGGAGGCGTCGGCCCTCCCGTCTGGCTCGCGATCGGGCCCTTCGGGCGCCTCCGGGCTTTTGGAGGTCTCCGCTCCCAGTAAAGCCGTGGTTTCGTGGCCTACTGGTGCAAGTGAATCCGATAAGCCGGGCGTCGGCTCCTCTGGCGCGCCCGCGTAAGAGAAAGTCGATAGATTGCCCAACCCTCGAGGCGGAGCGGCCCCTATTCTGCTCAACCAGGCTGCCTCCCCGCCAGCGGCCTGCCTCCGGCGATAGGTCCGTTAGGTTTGGGCGCCAGGCCCTCCGGCGCCCACCGGATCCTGTTGCTAAACGCGTAGCCGGTTAGCCCAATGTCCGCACAGCGGATGAGCCGATGCCAGACCCTGCCACGTCCGTCGTTCCCGGCTCTCCGCAGCCTTCGCAGCCCTCCGGGGACCCTGAGTCTCCTCAGCCCGACCCCGAGGTTTTCTACCCCCCATCCCCGGGCGATGCTGAGGTTCCTGCTCCACCTCTGTCAGACCGTCCACCTGCTTGTCCGACCGATCTGACGTTGGCTTCCCGGATGCCGGCTCTGACGCCAGCTCCGACACTGGTGTTGCCGACTCCAGGTGACATCCCGCTCCCGGATGCCGTCCCGACACCGGGCCCTCCGCCCGTGGGGCCTCCGGCCGGGCCATCTGCTCCAGCAGCCCCCCCGATTCCCGGTACCTGAACCCGTTGTATCTGATGCTGTCATACCCGGGACTGCAGTATCTGGCGCCTCAGTACCTGGCGCCGACCTATCCGACACCGCTGTACCCGGCGCTCAATACCCGATGCGGGCTTCCAGCCCGTCGGGTTGTAAGTACGCAGCGCCTTGGGTATAGTCCATGCCCATCCCCCCCTCCTCCTCCTCCGCCCCCAGCCGCGGTGGATCTGCAGGAGACTCTGACCTCCTGGTGGGCTGAGGCCAAGGCTCAGCTCACCAGAGAGGTAGATAGTTGTCTTCCGAGGATGGTGCCAGTTCCCGTAGGTCCCCGATGACAAACTCCCTCCCCACCTCCGGACACCAGGGCTAAACCCTCTGGGTCCAGAGAGGGGCAGGACATGCTTCCCCGAGGGCTTCCCAAGGGGTCCGGTCCTCCCCCTCGTTGGGAAAGGGAGTCTACTTCTTCCTCATCATCATCTTCTTCTTCCTCGGACACCTCGGACGCTTCCGACAGTTGTTCCGAGCAAGACGACGAGCCATGCTCTCCGTCCAAGCCCCGGCCAAGGACTCCTCTGAAGTCTGCTCCGGAGGATCCTTCCTTCATGGAGTTGCTACGAAAGATCCAGGAAGTATATAAGTGGCAATCTTTGGAGCCAGACCCCAAGCGTAAAAAACTCGCTGAGCATCTGGATCTGCCCGTGACAGCTCACTTTGGTGCCACCCTGGATCGAGCCTCATGCCGACCTTATTACACTATATGGAAACAGCCCGTCGGCCCGCAGCCCTACTTCCCAGGAAGTCGACAGGCTATACCAGGCCCCGGGGTGTTGACTATTGAGACTGCCACCCCCCGAACTGGGACTCGCTTGTGATTAGCGCCGCTCTTGGCCGGTCAGCTCACCCCAAACACCTTAGCTCGTCTCCACCTGACGAGGAATCCCGCCTTCTGGACCAGTATGGCAAGAAGATTTTTGCTTCTTCCAATCTGGGTATTAGGGTCCTGAACTATGTCAGTCACGTGGGGGATTACCAGAAGGCGATTCTCGGTGAGGTGGAATCTAAATTGGACTCCCTTCCAGACTCTCAGGTCAAGCAGGAAGTGGCTGACCTTGTCTACTCTGCACGTTCGGCCAGTCAGCACATCGCCGATGCGACCTACAATGCAGTGGACACTGCTGGTAGGAGCTCAGCTTTTCGCCATGAGCCCTCGATTGTCATGCTTGGCTCAGAGTGTCAGGGTTGGTCCTGGAAGTGCAGTCCGCCATCCAGAGCGCCCTTCCGGGGTTCGGTGCTGTTCGGGGGTGATGTCAAGGACATCATCACCGACCTGCAGGAGAAGAGGCGGCACTAAAGTCTGTGGACTCTGTGTATCATCCCATCAATCATAGCGCCGTCCCTTTCGCAGACTAGATCGGCCCAAAGCGAGACCACAGGGAAGAGGGCCTCTAGCGTCGCCCCCAGCTGCAAGCCCCCGGCCCAAAAAGCAGCGGGAGCTTCAGCTGCGGTGCTGCCAAACACCACCCGACTCCTTCCCTCTCCCACAGCCTCCAGGCTTCCCGGAGGAACTGGTAGGAGGAAGGTTTTCCCTCCACCTTCCGGGCTGGGAGAGGATAACATCAGATTCATGGGTGCTCCAGTTAATCGCAGAAGGACACTCAATAGAGTTTCTACAGAAACCACCTCGTCACCCTCCCCCAAGGTTGTCGTACGCTCGGGAATATTTTCTTCTGGTCCAGGAAGAGATTTCAGCACTTTTGCTGAAAGAGGCGATAGAACCCTCTCCCCCTTCCTCTGCAAGGAACGGGTTACTATTCCCACTTCTTCCTGGTCCCGAAGAAGACAGGAGATGTAAGACCTACTCTAGATCTCAGTTCCCTGAACCTATTCATGGAGTACAAGAGGTTCAGGATGCTCTCACTGCAGAGCCTTCTGCCCCTCGCTCGGGCCAGTGGCTGTGCACTGTGGATATGCAGGACGCTTACCTGCACATATCTATCCGCCCGTCTCACTGCAAATATCTCTGTTTTGCTTTCCAGGGGGACCACTACCAGTTCAAGGCACTTCCATTTGGCCTCTCCTCGGCTCCCCGAGTATTTACCAAATGCCTTGCAGTGGTGGGGGCCTATCTGCATACCCGGGGGGTACAGGTTTTCCTGTACCTGGACGATTGGCTCCTGGCGGCCTCGTCCAGGGAGGAACTCCTGCATTGCCTCTCCCTCACCCAGCAGGTTTTTGCCTGTCTAGGTATTACCATCAACCATTCCAAGTCTCACTTGATCCCATCCCAGAGGCTCCAGTTTATCTGGGCGATACTGGGCACGACCCTGGGCAGGGCCTTCTTGCCACCGGACAGGGCGGCCACTCTCCAGACTCAGGTAACCCTGTTGTCCAACCACAGGCGGGTCAGTGCAAGGTCAGTTCTTCGCCTCCTCGGGCTTATGGTGGCTGTTATCCCAACAGTCCCTCGCGCTCGGCTCCACATGAGGGTCTGTCAGTGGACGCTTCACTCCCAATGGGATCAGTTGGTGGATGACTTGGACCAGTTGGTCCTAGTATCCTTTCCCATGGTTTGAGACTTGCAGTGGTGGATGGTTCGAGAGAACCTTCTCTGGGGAGTTCCATTCTTCCTCCCCCCTCCCAGACTCTGACCACAGATGCCTCGGGCGAAGGTTGGAGAGCCCATCTCGGTCCTCATCGGACCCAGGGCTCTTGGTCCAAGCTCAAACAACCACTTCACATCAATGTGCTTGAGCTTTGGGTGGTGCATTATGCTCTCCAAGCGCTTCATCTGCATCTTCTTTCCGGCCACCTAGCCATCCAGTCGGACAATATGCATGTGGTATTGTACATCAACAAACAGGGAGGGACTCTGTCCTACCCTCTTTGCAGGGAAGCTATGAGAGTTTGGGATTGGGCAGCACAACACGACCTTCACCTTACGACAATTAATGTTCTGGAGGTCGAGAACACCTTAACAGACAAACTAAGTCGCTCGTCTGCTCAAGCTCACGAGTGAGAACTGGATCAGGGGGTCCTAGACGATATCTTCCTATGCTGGGGAACAGCACAGGTCGACCTGTTCACTTCCCCTCAAAACGCAAAGCTTCCCGACTTCTGCTCACTCATTCAATAGCGAAGCATTTTCTGGAGAGACGCTCTGTCTCTAGATTGGAAGGATAGATTCGCCTATGCCTTTCCCCCAATTCGTCTGATCCCACGAGTCTTGCAGAAACTCTGTTCAGAAGGAGCACGAATGATTCTGATCGCTCCTTTCTGGCCCAGGCAAGTTTGGTTCTCTCTTCTGCAACAATACTCAGAGGAACCACCTCTTCCTCTGTTACGAATTTTGCTGACCCAGGATCAGGAGACCATGGTCCATCCAGGACTCAAGTCCCTTCAGGCTACATGCATGTCTCCTGCAGACATAGCTCAAGCCCACTTTGGAGTTTCCCCTCAGGTGGCGAAGATTCTGGTGGAGGCTAGGAAACCCTCCACTAGGTCCACCTATGCCATGAAGTGGAAAAGGTTCACAATCTGGGCTGCTTTGAAAGACTTCGAGCCTTTCTCCTGCTCTGTTGGGAGGCTGTTGGAGTACCTGGGCCATCTCTTTGACTTCGGTCTTAGTCACTCATCTCTGAAGGTTCACATGGCGGCCATTTCGGCCTATCATGTTCCCTTTGAAGACAGGACGTTTGCTCAACTGGAAGCTCTAAAAATTTCCTCAGAGGGGTTCTTCACCTGAGACCCCCTATCCAAATCCCCGCCCCTCCTTGGGATTTGAACTTTGTTCTTGAGAAACTTACTTTGCCTCCTTTTGAACCGGCAGCTTCCGCAGACTTGAAGTTCCTTTCATGAAAGACACCTAGTGGCCATTACCTCTGCTTGGAGGATTTCTGAGCTCCAGGCCCTGATGTATAAAATTCCTTACTTGATTTTTCACAAGGAACGTGTGGCTCTGCGCACCAATCCTAAGTTTCTCCCCAAGGTGGTAGCAGAATCTACATTGAACCAGTCCATAGTTACCCACTTTCTTTACGCAGTACTCCAGTCAAGGGGAGTATTTACTACATACTATGGATGTTCACCAGATTCTGAGATACTACACTAACAGGACAAAGGATCTCAGAAAGATCGATCAACTGTTGTCTCTTTTGCATGCAAAAGAGAAGCCATGCTGTTTCCAAGCAATGCCTGTCTAAATGGTTGGCTCATTGCATCACTTTCTGTTATGGCAAGTACAACAAGACTCTTCCGGGTCAAGTAAGAGGAAACTCCACCAGAGGAGTCACTGCCTCAGTGGCATGTTTCAAGAACATGTCAGCGGCAGACATCTGTGCTGCCACCACTTGGACTTCTGTCCAAACATTTACAAAACACTACAGTTTGAATATTGCCTCTCACCGTAGAGCAGGCTTCGGGCTTGCTGTTCTGCAAGGCCTCTTTTCTTAAGGCCTTCACAGCTAGAGGATCTACTTGAGTAGCTTTCCTCCTCCCATGTGCTTATTCTTGTTCCAGACTGCTTGGGACTCAGTCCTATATGGAATTACCTACTGCAAGAGCCCTGTCGAAGTAAGATAGTACAGTTACGTAAGAACTTACCATAACAGTAGATCTTCGAGAGAGGCTCTTGCAGTAGGTAATACCTTCCCACCCTCCATCCCCCCCTTAGCTTTTTCAGCTCCTTTTCCAGTGAGGAAATATGCTCTCTCTCGTCCAGCCTCTTGTGGCCTGTGGCAGGAAGAACTGGAAGGCTGGCGTGAGGACTGCCCCTTTATCCGGACGTCTCCTGATGCGGTCACCTGACATAGGGGCGGTCCTACTGAACTACTAACTAGAAATGTTTCCGTGGGGTCCTACCCGGCCCGTCAGTCCTATATGTAATTACCTACTGCAAGAGCCTCTTTCAAAGATCTACTGTTACGGTAAGTTCTTACGTAACTGTACTTTTCCTCTCAGTGGCAGAGTCTTTTGTTCGGGGACAGCAAAGACCAGCCAGACATTTCCTCAGGCTCTTGGGACACATGGCTTCAATAACTGCAGTGGTCCCAGGAGTCGGGTACAGGATGCGACACCTGCAAGCCTATCTCAGAGCTCGCTGGTCTCAAAATAAGCAACAGTTTTTCAAAGCTGATACCTGTGACATAGCAGTTCCTTCAGATTCTGCATTGGTGGAAGAACCCTGCAAATCTGGCAGCAGGGATACTCTTCCAGGCTCTGCTTCCCACAAAGCTGATCACCACAGACGCCTCCCTCCTGGTGTGGGGAGCTCATCTGGACAGTGCCTCAGTAAGTGGCACCTGGACTCTTCAAGAGTCACAGTTGCACATAAATCTTTTGGAGCTCAGAGTAATCTTTCTAGCTCTCAAAGCATCTGTTCCTGTCATAAAAGAACAGACGCTACAAATTCAAACAGACAACACCATTGCAGTGTTTTACGTAAACAAGCAGGCTGGTACCAGATCAGAAATACTCTGTTCAGAGGCTCTGAAAGTCTGGTCTCTCACCTTCTGCCTGGGAGTCCACCTTTCAGCTATTCATCTCCCAGGCAAACACAATACCCTGGCAGATGCTCTGTCACATCAGTCAAGGCCAGAGTGAATGGACTCTGAACAAGCAAGTACAAGCCACGGTGTTCAGGTGATGGGGCACACTAGTAGTGGATCTGTTTGCCTCTCCCCTCAACTTCCAGCTTCCTCAGTACTGTTGCAGGCCCCCAGTCCCAGGAATGCTTCCACTGGATGCCTTGATACTGGACTGGTCAGGGAGGTTCCTATATGCATTCCCTCCCTTTCCCCTGATACTCAGGGTATTGCTGAAACTGATAACAGCCTGCATCAATGATTATGGTGGCTCTGGATTGGCCCAGGCAAGCCTGCTACCAACTGTGTCTTTCACTATTCTGCAGCAGGCCCATTCGCCTGCCACCAACTCACTCTCTGCTGACCCTTCCTCAGACAGGAGTGCATTATCCAGACATACACTCTCTTCATCTCAAAGCCTGGTTCTTGAGTTAGTTTCTATCCTCTCAGTACTTGGAACAGATCCTGAGAATGGCTAAAAAACCTAACACAAAAAAGACTTATGCAGCCAAATGAAACTGTTCTCCCTCTGGTGCAGGAGCAAAAAGGTCAGTCCTCTTACAGCTTCAGACCCTCAGCTGCTGGATTACGTGGCACATCTGCAGGCATCAGGCTTGAAACCCTCTTCCCTCAAGCTACAACTAGGTGCAGTTTCTTTCAGTGGGGAAGAAAGTCAATTTTTTCCCACACCATATTCAAACAGTTTTTCAAAGGCCTCTTGCACCTCCAGCCTCCAGTCAGGGAGCCAGTGCTCCTTGGAGCCTGAATCTCTGCATAGCCAGGCTCATGCAACCACCCTTTGAGCCTGTGGCCACTGCACATATCAAGTTTGTGACCTGGAAGTTGGTCATTACCTCTGCCAGGAGGATTTCAAGAGTTACAGGCCCTGTGCACTGAGCCTAATTACATCATTCCTCACAAAGATAAAATTGAGCTCAGGACAAATAGGAAGTTTCTGCCTAAGGTGGTTTCAGAGTTCCACCTAAACCAGTCCATTACTCTACCGGTCTTCTTTACTGAGAAATCCACTCCTGGTGAGCAAAAGCTCCACAGTTTGGATGTCAAAAGAGCCCTCTATTACTACCTAGAGCATACTAGGCAGTCCAGAGGCTCTTCCACTCAGTTGTTCCTCACCTATGGGGATGTAGGCAGAGGAAGATCAGCTACCAAGAGAACTATTTCCTGCTGGTTGGTCTCTTGTATTAGACTCTGCTATAGAAAAAGCTGGTCATCAGCCTCCTGCAGGGCTCAGGGCCCACTCCACCAGGGGCACTGCAGCCTCTGTGGCAGCAGCAGGGGACATACCCCTTCTGGATGTCTGCAAAGTAGCTACCTGGAAATCTGTGCACACTTTCATTAAGTGCTACAGTTTAGATGTTCAGTCCAGATCTGACGTCAAATTTGGCAGGGCTGTTCTGCAGAGCCTCCTTCCTAAGTAGATTCTCTGCCCACCTCCCACTTGGTACTGCTCGGTAGTCTGCTATAGTTACTGATGCTAAAGGACTCCTGGGGTAAGAAGAAAAAATTATTCACCGTAGTAATCTACTTTCTTCCAAGGGGTCCTTTAGCATCAGTAAGGTCCCACCCTTCCTCCCTGGTTCACCTGTTAGGAGAAGGGCTCTGTTCTCAGTTTTATTACCAAATTTGGGTTTTTATTGAGTTTTAGTGCACAGATTATCTGTTTTCAGGTTTTGGACATTTGCATGTTTTTTGAATCCTGTTGGTTCACTTTTCAGGGTATGTGCCCATTATCTTCGAAAAAATTCTGAAGCACTTCAGGCTGCTCCCTCTCGCAGACTCCCCTCCTTTTTTTTTTTTTAGCTGATGCCCTACTTCATTATGCTAATTATCTTAAAGGCATACATCCAGGGGAGTTGCACCTAGCCAGCTGACTGCTATAGTTACTGATGCCAAAGGACCCCTTGAAAGAAAGATTACTACGATGACTAATTTTTTCTTATCTGCTGGCAAATTCTGTGTTTCTATAGTGACATCCTGGGGGGGAAACTCAGTGGGTAATGGGGGACACAGTATATAATTTCACAGTTTATCAGCAAGGCATACTAAGCATTATAATATCTGACGAATATCTAAATTCTTTACTATACATACTTCAAATGTAATTCTTTTTTTTTTTTTTTAATACAGGAGATAAAGCAAAAGCAAAAAGCACAAGAAGAGCTCAATAACAGAACTCAAGCCCTCCCTTTACCAGATTTAGTTCCTGAAGGTGAAATAAACCATGGTCAGAATGGGCTACCAGTTCTCAATGGGCATGTACCTCTGGCAGCAGCTAATCACCAGGGTCTCCAGCAAGCCAACCGCAATCATGGACTACTAGGAGGAGCCTTGGCGAACTTATTTGTCATAGTTGGTTTTGCAGCCTTTGCCTACACGGTAAAATATGTGCTGCGAAGCATAGCACAGGAATGAAGAAAAAAGGACAGTCGAGACCAAGTTAGTACTAGTTGCAAAATAAATGGGACTCTGTGGACATGAGGGTTAGAAATGGGTAAAGATCTGTGATGCAGGTAAAATTGTGGTTGGCTCATGGGTTTAGATTCCAAAGGACATTTTTGTTAGAAACACCTGTTTTGCTGCTCAGAAAATATACGTTAAACACCAAAGTTTATGTATGGTTTATGGAACAAGTGGAGCCCGTTTAAATGATTAACATCAGCTATGCTGTAACTAAAGGGGGATGCAGTCTGAAGGACTAACCTCAGTGTCTTTTCGATTAAACAGTCTGTTTTAAATAAGCAGGAGGTTTTTTTTGTTTTGTTTTTTTTTACTGGATTTTGTTTGTTTTAGAACCTAAAATGTGGAACAGCACTTACTCTGAGCATGTGAAATACAATTGAGAAGCAATTTCTGTCTTAAGATAGACCACGTACATTGAGATGGGATGAACCAAGTCTAGTCTTAACCAATTAAATGATTACCCCATGTTTTGCTGTGAGGCGGTTGACTGTATCTGAAGCAAAATCCACCTTACACTGGGCAAAATCGGACACTGCCAGAGATACATCAGACATTTCAAGTGATGTAGGTTTAAATTTGTATGGAAAGACACGCACCTTATACTATGATATATGATGCAGACAAATGAATTACAACAAGATCATTGGAACCTGCCATTTGAATGGTGCAGCACTACATGTTTAAAGCTCAAGAATGTTTGGATAAAAGAAAAACACAGAGTTCTGTGACAGAGGACAAGGTGGATTGGTGTACTGCTCCCCAGATGCGTTATCTCAGAAGGACCAGAGTTCACTTTGAGCTAAGAAACGTCAAGTGGGTTTGGTTATCTCGGCTTCATCTTCCAGTGGATAGTACTCCTTGGGAAAACCACCACAGACTCACAGAAGTCCCATATCTGATCACCTTTGCTTACAGCAGCCCTGAACCAAATTAGGAATTTGAATCTTTTATTTCTGCGTGTCCGAGCTGAGATGTTTTGGCAGGACTGTGGAAAGCCTGCTTTTTCGGCCGTGTGACATTCCACTGACAGGTGGAATACTTCAGTTTTTCGGTTTAAAGGCATTAAATTCATCCCAACAAACTAGTCATAAGACCCCTCACCAAGGATGTTCTAAGTGACTATTCAAATGGGTAGTAATGCACTTTTGTTGGCTTCATGTGCTTTCAGTTGCTGCATCATCCACCACACATACAGTTTATTTTATTTAAGTTCTGCATTAAAATTAAGAAACCATTTTGAAGTTGTTAGTCTAACCGTTTCTGTTTTGAGTGTTGCTCTTTTATTCCCCCTACCCCCACCAACAAAAAAACTTGATTCTGTCATGAATTTACTTAACGACTCTTCTGCAGTTTGTTTTTCACAGTTAAAAATGCTACTTGGTATGAAAAGTGAGGTATCCGTTCAGTACAGAACTGCTTTCCAGACAACGTGCTGTACTGTGACATGTCACAGTGGATTTAGGTTGATTCAGAGAAGTCCTAGCCATCACATCAAAAAAGTCAGGAAAATCCATTTTGTCAGATGGTTTGGTCCTCGGGATTACCATGATGATGTTCCACTGAAATACCTTTGATTTTTAAATTGTGAAATAATATTTGACAAGGGAAAACAAAGTTCAAATATCCAAAAATCACTTTAGTACAGTACAGTGGGAGGCTTTTCTAACTGTGTCAGGGTATTTTGAGTCAGATGCCACTTTGGTCAGTATGTTTCGTAACTGTGTCGTATCTCTCTGTTGTAGAAATATCTAAAGTGTATATACTGACGTGAATATTCCAAAATTAAACTTTATCATTATAAATGGTTGCAGTTGGTGCAGTCGATGGGGTTCCATTAGGCAACACTTTTAGTGCATTTTTTTAATAAAATACAAAAGACATAATTTTTTTTTATTTTTTCATTTTAGGTGTTGCCGAATCACACCCCAATATGGCTAAAGATGGGCATTACTGCAGTGGATCAAAACGTAACTTACCTGAGAGACTTCCCTCTCTTGGTAAATTCCCATTGTAATGCATCAAGGGCTGTATATTAAAGAGACCTCATACTTTAAGAAACAAACAGGAAGCTCTATCACCTTCATAGGAGTTCCTCTGTGACTATGATAAATTTTTTAGAAATTGCTCCTAAGTAAGGGAAGGGATTGTAATTTGCCCCCGAGGGGCTGCTTGTTCAATCCCTTCTACTTCCCAATTGCTGGCCACGCCCCTGCGCTCCAATGTTTTTTGACTTCTGAATAGGAAGAGCCCAGGGTGTGCTCCATACAAGTCTGTGGAGCGGCTTTTCTGATGCATTTTTATGTTGTTTAACCTGAGTTTTGGAGAAAAAAGCCATCGCTTAGCTAACAAGGAAGTGGAAGGGATTGTGCAGGGGGACCCAGAGGGCAAATTGCGATCCCTTCCCTTCCTTGGGGGCAACTTAAAGAAATCATAGTCATAGATGAACTCCTGTGAAGGTAAGGGACTTTCCTATTTGTTTTGGAGACATTTGAATTTCTCCAGGATAGATTCTCTGTATGCCATCATGAAGGTAGGATACTGCTTTAGCATTGAGTTGAACTGCAGGTGCACTAGGCTTCACAAAGAACCTGAAAATGTTAAACTGCAGGGTTATAACATGGATAGATTTAAATGTTGAAAGATGATTGGTGGAGAGCCAGTTTCACCTGTAATGTTATTCCAGCACTGCCACAGAAGTGAAACTAGTGTCCACAAAACAGCCTACAAACCAATTTAAATACACAGATGGATCCATTTTATAATCTCAGTATGGCGCTTGGGGTGTGTTTCGATGGGATGTCCTTAATGCTTGGGTGGTTATAGGCACTCGGACTATGGACTCATGCCATGCATCACACCCAGGGTGTGACATTAACCCAGCATGACACATGCCCTGGCATGCCTTATTGCTTAATGGTTTGTGAGGCTTAGTATACCTTAACTGTCCTCCTCAAAGCTAAGCTAGCACTTCATTTCCTCATTGTGATTGCATGTATTAGCCATGGTGCATTGCAAATAAAACACTGGTGCAAGGGTTATTCAAAAATGCAAAGGTAGCAAGCAGCTCACGATTACACAAATCCCTTATATTTGTGATTGTGTGCGTTAAACAGTTTGGCGTGGCTACGTGCACACATTATATGTAACTCATCACCTAGTGATTTATATTGAAGCCCTTTTAACGTCCCATTATGTTGTATTTGTTGAATTATGCATAGTGACATTGCAGTATAAGGTCTGAAGGGACTCTGATTCCGTTGAATGTGTTTTCCCCCTACCACCACCCACCTGCTTTATAAGCAGGGCTGAATAAATTTGCTTTGCAAACATTACTGGTTTGTAGGAATTGACAGAAAACTTTTCACATAATACAACGTTCATTATTACTGAACACATGTTAATGATGCTGCTACACCTAACACCATAGTGTGAATTTAAAGGAATATTTCAGAGGGATGTGGCCTTATGTTAAAAGGAAATACTTGGAATATGGTCTCAGTTGGCATGTAAAATACTGAGTCTTCACACCCACTGACGGTCCTGTAGTGTGCACCAGATTTTCTTCCTTTAATGTGAGACGAAAAAGCGTGATGTCCATGTGCTCCTATTGTTAGGCAGCCCTCTGTTCCTTTGCAGTAACATCGAGAATTGCCATTACTCCCCAACAGTTTGGGACTGTGTAGGAATGAAATGTTAAACCCATGAGCCAAGCTACTTAGACATTCAGTAGGGAAAACCATGACCAATTTCTCGTCAACATGTATGGATTTGCTTAATTAATAAGAACAGCTCCATGCTCTGTAGATTTTTAAGGCCTGCCTATTTCGAAAAAAAAAATTGATTACGAACTGTATTTATAAATACTTTTGAGTTTCTGATCAGATTCTATTTATAATTACTCCTAATTTGCCACTTGTATATGCTTAAGATGTTATAAAGGAAAACATTTCTGTTATGTTTGTGTGTTTCTTTAATGGATGGATAAATTGTGTTGACAATGTAGATGGTTTGCAGTGTGTAAATGATGAAATTGGAGACAAATCACAACCCCACACACACACACAATATGCAGGGTCTGCATGATTGGTTCTAGTACCACTGAGCTCTCCTGTAACACAGTACAGATGTTGGCAGCTTTCTTTTCTGGTAAAACCCAACCTTTAAAAGCTACTTTCCTTGGAAAATTCATGCATGTTTCTTGAAGTGGTCAGAGTAAACCATTTTTTATTCTGAAATTACAAGTCACTTATCTAGGCCAAGCCAACCAGAAAGCAGAGCTACAGACAGAAAACTGACTAGTCTTGTTTCTTCTTGGCTAACTACATGGTAGAAGCTCACTAGACTGTTCAGTGCATACAGTTTTACTCTCCTGATGTTCTGTGGACCACTCATTTGGCTTTCATAAAGTTGGCATCAGAAACAGTTATGCAGCATTAACATTTAAATGAAAACATTGTATATTCTCCAAACATTTGAACTTTGGGACCTTAGATTTTTCAATTATTGAAGACTTTTTCATTAGGACAGGTGAGAGAACCACATGCCCATGATCATAATGAGGCAAGATGCCACAGGCGGAGGGCCTTAGAGTCCTTGGAAGTGTGATTCTCAGCCTAACTCACACCCTTAAGTGTCTTACTGAGCTTAGAAAATGGAGGAACATTCATGCACAGTGACCCACATAGTCTGAAAATCCATGAAGTGTTCTTCCAGATGAACTACTGGACTTACCTGTAGCTGGAAGCAGTCCAGAGATGTGGCAAACTCTGCCGTATCTTGATACTACATCGCCACCATTTTATGGACTCGTGTAATGTCATGGAAGAACAAGCTGTGCTTGACTGCATGTAGTTATGCACAGCTTGTTTGTCTGTGACATCACAGTGTTCAATCAGATGGTGGCAACATAATTCTTATACATGGCAGAACTGTCAGCTGTCTCTCTCCGGACTGCTTCCAGCAACAGGTAAGCCTCATACCTCATTTAGCATAACTTTTCTTGAGCTTTCAAACTAGGTGGGACACTGTACATACATATTCCCCTTATAAGTCAGTATTTTGTTTAAGTGTATGTTACTTTTTAAGGGTGGAATAGTCCCATAGCTTGCAAATGTGAAAGTAAAAATGCACAGGTGTGACCACTAATGACGGTCATCTCAAGTGCATCCTCTGTCTAGCCCCAGACCATCCTGTCTCCTCCTGTCCGGAGTGCCAGGCCTTTAACCAGGCCACTGAGAAAAGGAGACAGCAGGCTTTGGAGGCCCATCTCTTGAAAGCCTGCCTGTCTTCTCTAGAGAAGAAGATGGATCGTTTGAGAGAGTCCTCAGCAGATAAATCTTCTCCATCAAAGAAGCATAAGGAGAAGTCTCGGGAGTGCTCTGCGGACAACACACAGCCCTCAACGAGCAAGGCCCAGCCACTGCCCAGGAAATCTGACAGTAAGTCTGGTAAGGCCATAGCAGGTCAGTTGATCGTCTGCTCCTGAAAAGACCGCACCACGCCAGCCGATAAGTTGGCCCCCCGGCTCCTCTGGGGACCGCACAGCAGCCGGTAAGCTGGCTCCCCAGCCTGTGGGGACCCGCCTGGCACCCGTCGATAAGTCGGCGGGGGGCTCCTCCGCCCGATGCTACCTGCTAAGTCACCCGTCCCAGACGGCTACTCAGGTGTGGTTCCCCTGGTGGGGCCTAATGGTGCCTCACCTGGCAGAACCAGGGGGAGAAGGTCCCTCTCCCCCCTCTTTCTTCACCTGTACCCTCCCCTACTCTGGCGGGTACCTCCGGCGAAGACAGTGGAGAACCCCTCGACATAGTCAGTGCAGGGTCTACTCCACTCTCTCCCCTTGGGGTCAAGGGAAAGGAGGCTCCTCAGCTGGCTGGCCTACCAGTGAAGGCCCCTCCTCCTCCTCCTGTTGGGATTCCTATAGAGCCAACTCCGGCCAAGACCTCGCCAGTGGACCCAGTGAACCCTGTTCCGATGCCGGATATCCAGACTACTGTTCCTCAGCCAGTACCTAGCAATCGGCCTCAGCCATTTGGCCCCAGACTCCAGATCTGGTCCTGCCATCAGGGCCCCTTCGTCTGGTTCCAACACTGGCCCCATTCCCGGTGCCGGATCGGGTGGTGACAGTTCCAACATCTGTTCCCCTGACGTGGGCTGTCCTGATGCCAGCCCCCCAACCTATTTATACCACGGCAGGTCCAACGTAGGTACCCCCGCTGCCAGACCTGACTGGGATCTACTCCAGACCCCGAATTGTCCCTAATTACCCGGCGGGTTTCCCATGGGGACCACTACCCGACTGGCCCCCCCTCTGGACTGGAGCCACTATGGACAATTATACCCTGGGTTCAGTCCCTGTCCTCATTACCAGTGATTCCAGGGTTACCATTACCCACTGCCACCTGTAATACCACCTCCTCCACCCCAACCTCCTCCACTGCCCCCTCCGATTACACCGGACTTCAAGACTCTAATCCAGTCTTGGTGGCAGGGGGCTTGTTCGGAGTTGGTATATGACCTGGAGACGAGATTCCCTTTCCCACGGTCTCTGAGGTCTCCATCCCCAAGTAGCTCTTCTGTGTTTATGGTACATGTTTCGGGGAAGGTTCGTCAGGATGTCGCTCTTCCTGATAACCGCCACCGTCCTGGTGAAGGGGCAGATGACGACAATGATGATGAGAGGGCTGACTATTCTGCGGAGAACGCCTTGGAGGAGCCTGAGGGCCCATCAGGCAAGGTTTCCCCGAAATCCCTACCTGAGGACCTTGCCTTTTCGGACCTTCTGAGGTCCATGAAGGATTCCTTTGATTGGGAGTCAGAGGATCAGGACCCTATGAGACAGAGACTTGCAGAACATCTGGATTTAGAGTCTCTGTCTCCGGTCCCCATTCCTCCATGGACCGGACCTCATCAGGACCTCACCTCTACCACCTGACAGATGCCTCATTCCCTCCCAGCTGTCCCCAAGAGGGCGGACAGACTTTACTGGGCACCAAAGGATGCCCCTTTCTTGAAAGCACATCTTGAGGCCGACTCTTGTCATTTCTGCTGGTCATGACTGCTCCGCTGCATCCAAGCACATGAGCACCTCTCCTCCAGACAAAGAGTCGAGGCAGATGGACCAGTTCAGGAGAAAGATTTATGCTTCGGCCACATGCGCCCTCCGGTCACTTAACTATGTGGCCCATATGGTGTCTCACCAGAAAGTCATCTTGGCCATGTTAGAATCTCGGGTCCAGGCCATGGATCTCTCGAGGCTGAAAGAGGAGCTTGTCAAGGGATCTTCGCCTCCCCAAATTCTCCTGCAGGCATGCTTTGCGAGCCACGTACGATTCGGCTGATTCTGTGGCTCGCACCTTGGCAACTGCCGTTGCCCTCAGATGCACTCCTGGCTTCACCTTTCCGGACTTGCTAACAAAGTCCAGTTGGTGAATCAAGATGCCCCCTTCAGGGGCTCTGTACTCTTTGGTGGGGACACCAAGGACATCATCACCAACCTGCAGGACAGAGGTCTTGCTGTCAGGTCGGTGAGGTCCATGTACAGATCGGGCAGTCAACAACAGCAGTCCTTTTCAGAAAAGGACCTGGAGGCAGAGAAATCAAGCCCCGGCACATCGCCACGGAAAGCGTAAGGCCATGGGTACAGCCATCCCTACTGCTTCCAAGAACCAGAGACATGCAGGGGACCCTCCCCCTGAACGTCCAGCCATTTCCTGACTTCCCATCCCCACTGCCTCCCCAGTCTCTTAACAGGGAGCAGGTGGGGAGGGAGGTTCGCCTGACACATGCAGGAGTGGAGGGCGATAACCTCCCATCGAATGGGTCCTGCAGCTAGTGTCTGTTGGACACACAATAGAGTTTCTCAACTTTCCTCCAAAAACTCCACCAAAAAGATCCTCCTATTCAAGGGATCTGGCTCTTCTCATCCGAGAAGAGGTGAACAGTCTCTTACTCAAGGAAGCAATAGAGCACGTTCCCCTCCGGCAAAGGGGAAGGCGGTTTTACTCCCACTTTTTCCTGGTTCCAAAAAAGATGGATTTCAGACCCATCCTCAACTTGGGCAACCTAAACCAGTTTGTCGAGTACAAAAAAGTTTTGGATGCTGAGTCTCCAGAGCCTCCTTCCGCTCCTTCTGGAGAATCATTGGTTGTGCGCTGTGGATATGCAGGATGCTTACCTGCATATCCCCATCTTCCCCAGCCACCACCGGTTCCTGCGGTTTCAGTTCCAGGGGAACACTTCCAGTTTCGAGCGCTCCCCTTTGGTCTGTCATCAGCATCCTGGGTGTTTACCAAGTGCCTGGCAATGGTTGCAGCCTTCTTACGCCGCAGGAGTATTGCGGTTTTCCCTTACCTGGACGACTGACTGATTTCAGCCCAGTCCAGGGACTCTTTACTAGAGGCTCTTTCTTTCACTTCGGACCTTTTCAGTAGGCTAGGGATTACTGTCGATATTCCCAAGTCCTCCATGACCCTGGTCCAGAAACTTCAGTTCATTGGGGCAGTATTGGATAAGGTCCATTGCAGAGCCTTCCTCCCTCCAGATGGGGTGGAGACACTGATCTGTCAGTCTTTCCAAGTGGCTTCTTCCAGGACCATCCCAGCCCAGGAGATCCTTCGCCTTCTCGACCTTATTGTGGCCTCCACCACCACTGTTCCCCTCGCGAGGCTTCACATGAGAGTAACTCAGTGGTCCTTGCGCGTGCAGTGGGATCAACTCTTGGATGACCTGGACCATCTGGGTGGTCTCAGCGGTTGAGAAAGAATTTTTGTGGTGGAAGGATCACTGCAATCTTTCTTTGGGTCTTCCCTTCCAGAACCCAGCTCCCTCAGCATCCCTAACCACAGATGCCTCGAACATGGGATGGGGAGCATCAAGCCCATGAACTGTGATCCAGCTTGGAGACTTTGTTGCATATCAGTGTTCTGGAGAGGAAGGCTATCCAAACCCTCCTTCCCAAAGGATCACTGCTGGTCCAAATAGACAACATGTCAGTAGTTTGGTATCTCAACAAACAAGAAGGAACCAGATTGTGTACCCCCTGTGCAGGGAGGCGATGCGGGTGTGGAACTGGGTGGTCCAGCACAATCTAGCCCTTGTGGACGTGCACATACCAGGCGTTCTAAATGTCCTGGCGGACAGTCTCAGCAGAACTTGGACCCTATCCCACAAGTGGGAATTACATCAGGAAGTGGCGGAATCCATCTTCCTATGTTGGGGGCTTCTGGAAATCTATCTTTTCACCTCCAAATTCAACGCAGAAGTTCCCAGTTTTTGCTCGCTCGTTCCAGGGCATGGTGCTTTCTGGCATACACACACACTCTCTCTCTCTCTCTCTATTGGACAGGGACATTTTTATACGCCTTCTCTCCATTTCCCGTTCTCCAGAGGGTCCTCCTCAAACATCAGGCGGAAAAGGCAAAGATGATTTTCATCACTTCTCTCTGGCTGAGACAGATTTGGTTCCCACTGCTGCAACAGCTTTCCAGAGAACCACAGGTTCCACTTCCAGTGACCCTCTACCTGCTGACTCCAGATCAAGGTCGGCTACTTCATCCGGGGCTCAGGACTGTGCATCTCCATGCATGGCTCCTGCAGTCATAGCGATCTCTCACTTTGGTGTCTCCTCCTGGGTCACTGAAGTCCTCATCGAGGCCAGAAAACCCTCTACTCTATCCACGTATGCCATGAAGTGGAAATGGTTTTCCATCTGGGTGACCGCTAAGTGTTGGATCCCTTTCTCATGTTCTGCCCCTCAGGTCATGGAGTACCTCCTTCATCTGTCAGACTCCAGTGTTTCATATTCATCGTTGAAGGTCCACCTTTCTGCAATTTGGGTGTACCACGAGCTAGTTGATGGTAAGCCTGTGGCTCAGTTGGAAGTCTCTAAAACCTTTCTAAAAGGGATTCTCCATCTGAAACTCCCCATCCGCAGCCCAACTCCTTGGTATTAGAACTTCGTCTTGGAAAAGCTCACCCTTCCTCCTTTTGAGCCGGCTATGAGCTGTGACTTGTGCTTCCTTTCCTGGAAGGCATTGTTTCTGGTTGCCATCACGTCAGCCTGGAGGATTTCGGAGCTTCACGCTCTGGTTTGCAAGGAGCCCTATCTGATTTTCTATAAGGACCGAGCGGTCCTCAGAATGAATCTGAAGTTTCTTCCTAAGGTGGTGTCAAAAGCCACGCTGAACCAATCGGTAGAGCTTCCTGTGTACTATCCGTCCCCCTCTAATAGAGGTGAGGCGCTCCTCCATACCATGGACGTACATCGGATTCTTCAGTGTTACACTCACCGAACTAAAGAATTCCATAGCTGCGATCAGCTTTTAGTATCCTTTGCCCCCAGATCAAAGGGCAAACTGGTTTCTAAGCAGGGTCTTTCCAAATGGTTGGGCAACTGCATTAGGTATTGTTACCAGAAGTATGAAAAACCTCTGCCGGGTACCATAAGAGGTCATTCTACTAGGGGCATGGCTGCTTCCATAGCCTTCTTACAAAATGTCTCTGCAGTTGATATCTGCACCGCAGCCACTTGGAGTTCTTTCCATACCTTTACCAAACAGTACAGTCTGGACATTGCTTCTAGGTGGAGGGCTGGTTTCGGCCTAGCTGTGTTACAGGGCCTTCCGTCCTAGTCTGGGTCCATTCTGGATTCCATTTTTTTCTGTTGGAGTTATTTCTCCTCCTCCTTCCTAGTTTCTCTCGGTCTCTCTTGGAGGGACTGCTTGGGACTCTGTCCATTATGTAATGACCTACTGAAGGAACCCTCTCAAAGTAAGATAGTACAGTTATGTAGGAACTTACCATAAAAGTAGATCTTCGAGAGAGGTTCCTTCAGTAGGTCATAGTTATTCCTCTCCCTTCTTCCCCTCATTTTGTGTTCTACAGGGACTCCAAATCCCGTTTGCTCCTGCTGTCAGGCCTCCTCCTGGCTCCTGCGGGAGAACTGGAGGGTTGGTGTGGCAACCACCCACTATATACAGTCACACTGGCATCAGTCACGTGACGGGTGAGCAGTCCCCTGTCAGGGATTGATAGAAAAGTCTGCCGCGTGGCTCGACCCCAATTGGCGCCAGTCCTGTATGTGATGACCTACTGAAGGAGTCTCTCTCGAAGATCTACTGTTACGGTAAGTTCCTATGTAACTGTACTTTTCTTCACATCTGTATTTGGACTGTGGAATGCACCTAGGCCTATCTGTGGTGCGTCTGTAACAGAAATTATTTCTCAGAGCCTGGAACTCTTAATAAAGGGGCTGAATATAATGCAGCCTTGTTGGCCCAGAAAGCCTTATCACACTCTGGTGTCCATTTCACATTATTTGGGGTAATGTTTTTACATTGGTTCAGTGAGGGGAGAAGCTAACTGTGCAAAGTTGGGAATAAACCTCCAGAAGTAACCAGTCAGACCCAAAAAATGACCTGACATGTTTGTTTTAGAGACAGTACTGTTGGCTACAGCTTCTGTCTTGGAAATCTCTGGCTTTACTTCTCCATTTACCAAAATATAACCAAAATGTCTTGTTTCCTGCATGCCTAATTGCGCACTTTGTAGGATTAATGGTCAGACCTGCATTTTTGATGGATTGGATAATTGCTGATAGGTGTTCCAGGTGGCTTTTCAAATCTGGACTGTACACCACGACATCATCCAGATAAGCAACACAATAACCAGTGTGAGGGGCTAGACTTACATCCATGTACTGCTGGAATGTAGCAGGTGCGGCATGTAAACCAAACAGCATGGTTGTGAACTGATAACATCCAATAGAAGTGGCAAATGCAGTTTTGTCTCTAGATTCTTTAGGGGAATTTGCCAGAAACCCTTGGTGAGATCAAAGGTATTAATGCACTTTCCAATCTGTCCACCAAATCATTTATCCTGGGCATAGGATAGCTGTCAAATCTATATTTTTATTTAAACATTTGGTGACCAGGAAAGGTACACTGAGCCAAGGCTAATCTCCAGGTGTGACCTGGGAGTAGGGACCATGGAACAAGATACACCAATACAGTAGAGTAACATAGAAGAACATGTCACACAAAAAATACAGCATTTACATAATACATACAAAATACATAATATCCATAATTTACACTATATACAGCAAGACTGGAAGGTAAGAACTTACGAACATGCAACACTTCAGGAGCTATGTAATGTGCGGACACGCAGGGAGGTGAAGGAGAGATTTGTTAGAGGAGTGAGAGGGAGAATTGCATAAGAGAGGGGATTGAGAGTTCCATAGGGAGTGGAAGTGGTAGTTAAAAGGCAGCTTTGCCCATGTTTGAAGGTGGAGTGTGAAGGAGCGAGAGTCCCTAGTGCATAGAGCAAGGGTGTCCAACCTTTTTGGGTCTGTGAGCCACATTTAAACTTATTTATTTATTGAAATGCTTCACCAGGAGGGCACACTGAACAAGTTGTTCATCTCACGGTGCGACTTGGGGGGAGGGGTTACATAGGGTAGTGAAGGATGATCAGCTACAATAGTATGTGGGTAGTACAAACAATACAACATTGTAAGATTGTGCAACAGTTGGAACACAAGGTATTGTACAATAGACAGTAGTAGAACATTTAGTAAATTACATGTCCAAAATCATACAAAAGAACATATAAACCTACAAAACAGTAATAATGCGATAGAACCATTTATAGTGCATGAGTGTACCAGGAGCAGGCTCGAGGTAGTATGCAAGTGCTGTTGGAGTAAAAAGGATGGGGTTAGGTTGTGCACACTGGTGACCCAGAAGGGCAGGGCAAGTGGAGAAGAGAGAGTGAGAGGCAAGAACTGAATATGAGGAGAAGGGGTAGCCATTTCCTGATTTTCCCCTTCAGGATGTTGAGAACCCTGCGGGGGGGGGCATGGTAGGAAGGCAGAAGCGAGGGATAGGTATTAAGGTGGGTTAAAGCAGGAAAAGCTGAGGGAAAGGTATTTATGTAGGGCAGAGGTAAGGGAGTAGTTGGAGGAGGAATGTTGTATTTCGGGGGGGGGGATTCCAGATTTTAGAGAAACGAGCGAAACCAGTCTGACTGATGAGGGTGGAGCGGTGAGGGACCGTCAAGGTGTGGGCGTCATTTGATCTGAGAGAGTTGGTAAATTTGAGTAAGACGTGAGCTGCCACATTTAAATTTGAGTAAGACGTGAACCACAACATACCATAACCATATTTAGGAGTTAAGTCATAGTCAATAATAATAGTTTTTTAAGTTTTATTAAGTTACAGTATTTAAAAAAAAAAAAATTCTAATTTTAAAATAATTATTCACAGCAACTCTGGTGCTCTAGATTTGCTTGCAGGCTTAGTAAAAGTAGCGTGTTGAGCACTCTGGCACTTTTCAGCTCCTGTACTTCGACTTTTCTCAAATTTAAAAGACTGACATGTACTCTACACATAATTGACAAACCCCTCGAGAGCCACATCAAACTGCTTCAAGAGCAACATGTGGCTCCCGAGCTACAGGTTGGCCAACCCTGGCATAGAGAGTACTTTGTCAGCAACTGGAGACAGGAGGGATGAGATGTAAGATGGGAGTAGGTTGAACCAGAATTTAGAGATGAAGGCTAAAGAGTGGACGAGGTGCCTGTGCGCAAGCAGGGGTAGGTCCAGGTTGGAGAGTAGAGAGCAGTGGTGAGTCCTGTAAGAAGAATTTAGATGCGAATTGATATAAAGTACAGTAGAGGAAGTCAAGATGAGAGAGTGAGGAGGAGGGAGCAGTGCAGTATACAATATTGGCATAGTCCAGTACTAGCAGTATCATCTTGGTCAAGAGTTCCCGACGTACAGGGAGGGGTAGAGAGTCCCTGTTTCGATAAAAGGATTCCAAGCTTTGGGTAAAGTTTAGAGGTTGGTCAATGTGAACTGTGAAGTTTAATTGTGGATCTAACCAGACACCCAGGTATTTGTAGGAGGGGACTACCTTAAGTGGTGTACCACAAGGGAGGTGATTGGAGGGGCTTTGGTAGCTTTAGCTAACATTTGAAAGGTGCAGAAAGTCATGGAGACTGTTTTTGTTGCGTTTAGTTTGAGTTGCGATTAGAACCAGGATTCAACAGAGTGAAAGTCTTGCTGCAGGGTAGAGTGGATAGTGGCAGGGTCTGGGCCGGATGTGAATAGTATTGTATCATCTGCATACATATGGATGAGGACCAGGCAGATGGGAGGTTATTTATGAAAATGGAAGAGTCTAGGGCCGAGTATGGAGCCTTGGGGAACACCAGATAGGATAGGGGGAAGAGGAGTTGGCTATTTTCACTGACTGCTGCCGATCGTTTAGGTAACAAACCATTTTAAGGCAGGGGGGCAAGTCCAGCTTCCTCGAGTGAGTTTAGGAGAAGGGGGTGCGATACTGAATCGAAAGCCTTGGCCAGGTTAATGAACACTGCGACGGTGAGGTGGCCTTTAGATGTGACCAGTGACATGGGGAAAGAAGGATATGGTGGAGTAGTTCTTTCTGAAACCGCACTGGTGGGGGGGAAGAGGAAATTAGTGGAGGTGAGGAAATCTGATAATCTGGAGATTGAGTCGTTCCTGAAGTTTGGCTAAGGCAAGGAAGAGAGAGAGAGAGAGAAATAAGGTGGTAGTTTCACACATTTTGAATGAAACTTGCTGTATTATGTATTAAATGCTGTTGACTGTCTTATTTTAAACCTTAGTTGTCTTGTACACTGCTGTTTTAGGATGTATTGATGTCTGTCTGGAGCCCTAGTTCACGTCAAACTAGGAGAAGTTGTAGTTCTCCAGGTTGCTTCCTGGACTACACCTCGTAGCTGCTACCCTATAATTTATTAAATATTGTGGAGAACTTAGCCAAAACTGTATAAAAACACTTTGGAGGCACAGTAAAGCAGTTAAAACTCTAAAAACAAAGTTTTTAATTGTAAACTCTACAGAGGTGTAGTGCGACCCGCGAAGTTACTTCCGGGTCACTTGGGGCTATATTTAGCTGCCCTGTGGCGAGCGCGTGTTATACGTGTTGAGCGTTTGTAGTAAATTTACAGTTGTGCTTGCTTGGACTTTGTCCTAGAAGTACGAGAACAGAATTCCTTATACATAAAAAGCTGGTAAGACGTGCCACAAAAAAGTTTAGTATTTTATTATAAAGAAAATGGCAGCTGTTATATTGGCGACTGATGGAAGAGAAGGTACTATGTGTATATCATGCAATATGTTTAATTTTGAATTAGGACATCAAAATATTGAACCCTTTACATGTGGTAAATGCATTAAGGTTCAAGAACTTGAGGCTGAAATAAAAGTTATTCGATGATAGATTAAGAGCACTGGAACTCAGTCAAATAGAAACTGCAAAAAGACTACATATAACTGATAAACATATTCTAGCTTCAAAGTCTAGAGTATCTTCTAGTCTTACGCCTAATCATACTGACATTGTTACAAGAAAGAGGCAGAGACAACAGGGAAATGGCTCTGATTCTGAGGATGATTGGTATACTGTCCAATACAAAAAAAACTTCTAAAAGAGGGAGAAAAGCTAATGATTTTCATTTACCAATACAGAATAAATTTGATCCACTATTAATAAATCTGGACATGGAGGTGGTTGCTGATTCATTTACCTCTGAAACAACAATTACTTTACCTAATAATGATGAATCAAACTTGTTGGCAAATCCTGAGAACAGTGATATTAGAAATGTGCAGGCCAATCTTATAAATTTCTCCGAGAATAATAATACACAAGGAGAGCAAATTGATAACAGGCCACTGAATTCAGTTCATAAAGCACCACAGCAAATTGTTGTGCTAGGGGACTCTATATTATCTAACCTTGATAGACAAATATGTAACCCCAATAAAGCAACTTGTACGTTATCTTGTTTTCGTGGAGCACAGATTCAAGACATATCCAGAATGAGTAGACAGATTTTACGTAATTGTAGTGAAAATGATATTGCCTTGATACATGTGAGGGGTCAATAATATTTGGCATAAAAATGTTCAACAGATTAAAGAGGCTTATGTTGGTCTGTCTAATATTCTAGCTGATATAGGAATTCATACAGTAATATCAGAGATTCTTCCAGTACCTAGAGCAGACCATTTTCTTACCAATAAAATAAAGCATTTAAATGACTGGCTTAGAGCTTGGTGTCTTAAACAAAACATTAAGTGCTTGACTCATTAGGAACAAGTTCATCAAAATGGTTATTATGCTAAGGATGGTTTACATTTAAGTAAAAGAGGTAAAGAAGTTTTGGGAAATGAGATTAACTCTCAGATAAATGCTTTTTTATGCAATGTTTGGGGGGAATAAATACTGGTAGACTTTCAGGAGAACAGAATTTAACTTTGAATCATGTTAAATCTACTAAATTAGCATTGATAAATAATAGGGTACCAAAACTTAACATACTACTCTTAAATGCTAGGAGTCTGTCCAACAAAATTCATGAACTACAAATCATTTTACACATTGAAAACATTGATATTTGTGGGGTTACAGAAACTTGGTTCACAGATGAACAATGGGGACAAGATATTCCTGGGTATACTCTCTTTATGAATAATCGAATAAATACAAGGGGAGGAGGTGTTGCTTATTATGTAAGATAGGAAATTGAGTGTACAGAAGTTAATATGAACATCCAATCACCACAAGGTATTGAAATTCTATGGATTAAACTCAATAATAAATCTTTTCCAATTACATTTGGGTTATGCTATAGATAGGGTTGGCAGTTTTTGATTTTTAATTTTTTATAATTTCGATGGAAAATATTGATTTTTAATTTTAAAACTTTTTCCCGAGTTTTATCGATTTAAACTTTACCAGTTGCACGAAATTATGGGGTTTTTAAGCATTTATTTCAATTTGTATCGATTTAATTTTCACTGTTGCAGTTAATGGCAACAAATGCTGAGGATTTACAAACTGATAAAAGCACAAATTGTTATCTTCACAAGTCAAAATAGCAACATAACTTACTTTTTCTGTCTGTAAATTTAGATTATCGATGGAAATATTTTTTCATCTATTTGTGTGTGTGCAGTAAAATCGACATTTATCTACATTTACCGATTTAAATCTAATACTGCCAAGCCTAGTTATAGACCTCCTTCCATTGATTCTGTTAATAATAATTTTTTTAATTACCTGGAAAGCATCAATCAGCAAGCTAATATTATTTTGATGGGTGATTTTAATTATCCTGGTATAAATTGGTTACACTGTGAAGGATCAAATACACAGGAAACTAAATTTATAGGTACAATCGCACACTTAGGATTAGATCAAATTGTGACTATTCCCACAAGACTTTTAAATAATATATTAGATCTACTATTTACTAATATCAAGAAAGGAATAGATACACCAGTTATAATGGCTCCATTAGGTAATAGTGACCATTCAATGATCAAATGGTCTATAAATCATTACAAGAAAAACTCAAATGGCATAACCAAATTTAGAAATTATAATACAGCTAATTATGTAGCTGTTAAAGATTATTTAATGATGTGGAATTGGAAAAAAGAACTAAATGGGTTATCGGTGGAAGAAATATGGAATAGAATAAAAGGAAAAATAGAGTACTGTATTTCTGAGTGGGTACCAATTAGAATAAAATACATTCAGAAGAAAAGGCATCCACCTTGGTGTTCTACATCCATTAAACGATTGGTATTGGCTAAAAAAAAGTCCTTCAATAAATATAACAAAAATAAATCCAAATTAAATTGGTCAAAATTTGTTCTAAAAGCAAAATATGCAATAAAGAAGGCTAAAAAAGACTTAGAATATAATCTAGTTAGCAATCAGGGTGACAACAAAAAAAGTTCTTTAATTATATTGGTTCTTTAAAATCTACATCTAATACAGTTGGCCCACTAAAAATTAATGATGAGATAAGTGATGAACAACTTATGGCAAATAAATTCAATCAATATTTTGCTAGTATATTCAAAAAAAAAGATATATTTTTAAATGAAAACTGCACTTTGTTAGATCCTGTGGTTAAATTTACTGTTGCTGAAACTTACTTCATTATTAATTCATGTAAATCTTCTACATCAGTAGGACCTGATAACATCCCTTCAATATTTTTGAAAAATGTTTCATATGAATTAGCTGGCATATTGACATTCTTTTTTTAATGAATCTATAGCTAAAGGTATTGTCATAAAGGAGTGGAAAGATGCTTTTGTCATTCCTATACATAAGAGTGGTTCAAAGCAAGAGCTAAAACACTACAGGCCTGTAAGCCTGACATCCTCTGTATGTAAAATAATGGAAAAACTAATATCGAATAAGATTAACTCCCATTTTGTAGAGAAAGGGCAATCGGATATATTACAGTACGGTTTTCAACCTGGTAGATCATGTCATACTAACCTAATAAACTTCTTTGAACCAGTAAGTGATGCCCTAGACAAAGGTCTTCCGGTGGATGTCATTTATCTAGACTTTGAAAAGGCTTTTGACTTTGTATCACACAAAGTTTGAAATGAATGTTTAAAAAAATGGAATTTAATAAATATATAATTGCCTGGATTTTCCAATGGCTAACTGATAGAAGACAACAGGTGACACTACGAGGGTATACATCTGCATGGACTGAGGTTACAAGTGGTGTATCACAGGGTTCAGTCCTGGGTCCAATATTGTTCAATATTTTAATAGCTAGTATGAACACTAAGGATGGAATATGGCTAACAAAGTATGCAGATGATGCTAAATTGGATGGAATTGTCAATAATATGAAATCTGTTTCAAAATTATAGGATAATTTGAATCTAATCTCAGACTGGGCCACTACACACAAACTGAACTTTAATTATAAACGTAAAGTTATGCATTTTGGGCAAAACAATATGTGTGTCAATTATTATATTAATAATCAACTCTTAAGTATAACCAGTTCTGAAAAGGATTTGGGTGTTATTTCAAATAATTTAACATTTTCAGAACATTTAAATATTACAGTTAAAAAATGTATCCGATTGACTAACTGTATATTAAAAAATATAAAAAGTAGGGAATCAGCTGTATTAATCCCATTATTTACCAGCATTGTTAGATCTAACTTTGATTATTGTTCTTCATTTAGTGCTCCAACGTTCATTCGAGACAGATTATCTAGAGAAAGAATTCAAAGGAGGTTTACCAAGCATATTACTGGCATGTGTTCTTTGTCTTATGAAGAAAGATTAAAAAAGTTACATCTTTATAGTATAGGATATCAGTCCTTGAGAGGAAACCTTTGTTTGCTCTTCAGAGCAATAAAGGATGAACTCCTGTTTGAAACTATTTATTTGACTTGGCATCCAACTTCTTGTCATACTAGATCACATAATTTGAAACTGAGTGCTATTACAAATAGAACATCAAAGAGAAATAAATTTTTTACACAGAGGATAATTCCGACATGGAATTCACTTCCAGATGACATTGTGCACTGTGATACTTTAACTCAGTTTAAATCTAAGCTTGATTCATACATGAATGACTTACAATATGTAGTCCACCTAGCCTAGGTGGCGTAATCAAATTAGGCATGTCCTTTGATCACGTAATATACCTATGAACCTATGTGAGGTTGGGTCGCCACCTTTGTGAAGTGGGATGACGCTCGCCGTCTTCCACATTCTCGGAACTACCCTGGTGGAGGATGACAGGTTTATGATGAAGGTAAGGGGTGGGCGATGGTAGGGGCTGAGAGGTGTAGGAGGCTAGGATGCATACCATAAGGGCTGGATTTGGACACATTGAGGGAAAGGAGGGCAAGCAGTACTTCGTATGTAGAGGCAGGGGCTAGAAGGAGTTTTTTATTTGTTATGCTTATTGGAGTTTGGAGGCAAGTGGAGGGGTTGTGGCGGGTCAGGGGAAGTACAGGAAGTGAAGAAAGTATTGAGCTTTTCTGTGACCTGGAATGGATCTGATATTTCAATGCGGCCATGCTTAAGGGTTGGAGTACTGGCCTGTTGGGGAGGGTCAACAGTGGAGTGGACTATATTCCAGAAAGAGGAGGTGTGTGCTGAGTTTAACCAGTGTTTAAAATAGTCGGCCTTAGCATGCCGAATGGCTTTAGTACACGCATTTCTCGTGGTGTATTTTTGTCTGGAGTTAGGAAGGATTTGAAGGTTGACCAGGCTTTGTCACGGGCTTTGCAGAGGGCAACTATGGAGGCAGCAATCCAGGGGTGGTGACGTTTCCTGACCCTGACTTTTTTGATAGAAACATAGACTTTGACGGCAGATAAGGACTGCTTGGCCCACCCAGTCTGCTCATTTACCTACCTATTGGATAAGCTGCAGATCCTAGTTAACCAACAACCTACTTCCTCCTACCCCCCACTATAATTACCTCATGTCTGTCCCATGCATTCTTGAAATTCTCCACTGTTTTTGACCCTACGACCTCCTCAGGAAGGCTGTTCCATGTGTCCACCACCCTCTCTGTGAAAAATGCTTCCTCACATTGCCCCTGAGCCGTCCCCCCTCTATCTTAAAACTGTGCCCCCTTGTTCTTGCATATCTCTTTTTCTGAAAGGAGCTACCCTCTTGCACTTTGTTGATTCCCTTGAGGTAGTTGAAAGTTTCTATAATGTTTTCTTCCCCCCCTTTCCTCGAGGGTATATTTTTAGTCTCTTTTTTTATGGTTTCTGGTGCAGACCCTGTACCATTTTAGTTGGCCTCCTCTGGACTGCCTCTTTCAGACAACATGAAGTCTTGCTGTATTCTGACAATAGCAGTGAGTCCCAACCTTCGAACTGCCCCGGAGGTGAAAGAGTTAACTTTCCATGCCAGGCATGGAACACTGAGCTCGAGCTCGGTTGAGACTCTGTCTGTTGTTGTTTATACTCAAACCGTCAGATTCTTTACTCCGCCTCACTGAACAGTCGCTCCAGAGAGTTCTCCTTCTGCTCGGTTCAGTTTGTCGGTTAAAGTACCGCTTTTCTCGGTTTTTGACCGAATTTAAACCGTAACCTGTCGGTTCAGTCTCTGTCTGTGGTATTTGTGAGTACTAGATAGGTTATATTTTATTCTATTCTGTGTGGAACTTGTAAATGGTTCATCGGTTCAGTTTGAACCGATCAAGTTGTTAAAAAATCTTGAATTGTACTTTTAGAGTGTGGTTGCCGGTTCTTATCGATTCTAAAAAAAAACAACAAAAAAAAACAACAGATTTTATATTTTTTTCCACGACCCGTGACACGGTCAGGAACTGATAAGAGGGTCTTACCTGGCGGATTGCCATTAAAAGGGTAAAAAGTTTGGTTAGGACTGGCACAATGTCTGAGAAACCCAAAAGAAAAACCGGGCCCACTGGGTTTCAACACTGTAGTGTGTGTGGGGAAGTCTTTGCTAAGGCTGACCCCCACACCACCTGTGTTTATTGTCTGGGGTTTGACCACCTCAATGCAGACTGCCAGATTTGTAAAAATTTCCCTGCTGCTACCCTGGAAAAGAGAGCTGGTAGGCTCAGGGAAAGGGAGGCCAAAAAGTCTGCTGAACCGGATTGCCAGCCCGGTTCGGTTCAAACCGAACCAGAAGGAGTGCCCTCTGACCAGGGCGAGACTTCTTCGGGCAAAAGGAGAGCCGATTCTGAGGAGTCAGTTCCGGCTAAGAGAACTAGAAAAGAAAAATCAGCTGGTGTGGAGCCAAAACTTTCCTCTCCAACCGCTGAAGAAATAGCCAAGCGATCAAAATTGTGCAGTCGCTTTCCCGGTTCAACCGCACCATCAGGCAGGCGCTGTTCGCCGGTTCCACCGTTCAAGAGTATGATTTAGAGGAATTTTATGAACTGGAGGAGGAGGAAGAGGAGTATGAGGAAAGTGAATGTGGTTTTGAAAGTCTGGATGTGCCTATTGACCCAGACATCTCCCCAGACAGACCTTCAGGAGTGTCTCCTCCTAGGCTCTCTGAGTCCCCCTCCCATTTTATGTTTTATAAAAAAGTGGCTGAAACCCTCCAGCTTCCTATGGAGGAAGCTGTGGATGACCAGGAGGAGCCCGACTATGTAGAAATGATGGATATCCCAGAGTCTAGGAGGCTGTCTATTCCCTTACACAAATCTTTTGGGAAACAGACATAGATTTTAAAGACTCCTAACACCATACCTTCTGTGGATAAAAGAATGGACAAGAGGTATACATTGTCAGGCTCAGATACAGAGTTCCTTACACAACAATGCAGCCATGTTGGGGTAGTGCAGGCTGCAGCCTGTGATAAGGCAAATATTCCCTTGGCTTCACACCCCCCTGACAAGGACTCCAGGAGGATTGATGCCACGGCAAAGAAACAGTACATGGCAGCATCCTTGGGACTCAGACAGGCCAATTATATGGCCTATACTGCTGGGTATCAAAAATCCAATGGGACACTGTTATGGCTTTAGCAAAACAGGTTCCTGGCTAGCTTGCCAAGGAGCTGGAGCAGGTGGCTGCTGATTGTATTGAGGCATCCTAGGTGCAATTCCATGCTGCAGTGGACTCCAGTGATGTGTCATCTAGGGTCATGGCTACACCTGTGGCACTTCGAAGAATGGCTTGGCTCAGATGTACTAGCCTGTCATAGGATACCCAGACTAAGGCCATGGATTTTCCTGTTGTGGGAAATTCTCTGGGGAGCAGACAGAGAATTACATGAAGAAAATGGACGAATATAGGACCACCTATAGGAGTGCACAGGCCAAGGAAAGGCAGGCCACTCCTCAAAGGCAGCATCCCAGGGGCAGGGGCAGACCTTTCCATAGGCCTTTCTACCAAGCCCAGGCCTCCTCTTCTGCTTATGCCCAGAGGGGGTTCTTTAGATGGAGAGGCAGACGGGCTACAGGCAAGCCTGTCTCCACCCCTCAGCCCAAAGCCCCTGCCAAACAGGCACCCTGATGGGGTTGCCAGGGCTGATTCTCAACTACCTGTAGGGGGCAGGCTGGCTTACTTTGTCCAGGACTGGGAGTCTGACACCAGACAAATGGGTCCTTGAAGTAGTAAGCCAGGGACTGGTTCTCAGCTTCAAAAAGTTTCCAAAGATGAGAACCAGATCCTTTCCACCTGCAAATCCCTCAGAGACACTTGCCCTAGAGGCAGAGGTCTCTTCCCTCCTAGCTCTCAGAGCTGTGGAAAGGGTTCCACCCCTACACCAGGGCAAAGGGTTGTACTCCAGGTACTTCCTTACCCCAGAAAAGACAGGAGAATGGCAGCCCATCCTGGATCTCAGATACTTAAACAAGCACCTTTTAAAACCAAAATTCAGAATGGTGACTCTGGGAATTATTCTACCCTCTCTAAGGCCAGGGGACTGGCTAGTGTCCCTGGACCTCAAGGATGCCTACTTCCATATTCTCATCAGAAGCTCCCATCGAAAGTACCTCGGGTTCGAGCTGCCGTCAGGCCATTACCAATTCAGAGCAATGCCCTTTGGTCTGACATCTGCTCCAAGGGTATTCACAAAATGCCTGGCAGTGGTAGTTGCCTCTCTAAGAAGGCAAAGGATTGCCATCTTCCCTTATCTGGATGACTGGCTCATAGTAGGCCAGTCCCCAGACCAAGTCAAGTTACACTTACAGATAACTCAGCAACTGCTCACTTCTTTGGGTTTCCTTCTGAATCTTTCAAAGTCAGTTCTAGAGCCTGTCCAGCTCCTCACCTTCATAGGCGCAGAGCTAGACACAGAAAAGGCCAGAGCTTTCCTTCCCCCTGGACAGGGCAAGGACCCTTGTCTCTCTGGCCTCCTCATTCACCCTGCAGGTGTCTCGACCAGCAAGGCATTTTCTACAGCTCCTGGGGCACATGGCTGCTTCCACAGCAGTAGTGCAAGGAGCAAGATTTCAGATGAGGGACATTCAGTTCCATTTGAGAGTCTTCTGGTCTCAAAGGAAGGACCCTCTGACCAAATTGATCCCAGTAACTCGAACCCTGATTCAGGCCCTACAGTGGTGGCAGGATCAGAACAATCTGAGACAATGGGGTTCCCTTTGTCACTCAGTCTCACTCTTTAATCCTTACTACAGATGCCTCCCTCTTGGGGTGGGGGGGCTCACATGGGCGACCTGACCACCCAGGGGTTGTGGTCCCCTCAGGAATCTCTGCTTCACATCAATCTGTTGGAACTCAGAGCAGTATTTCTAGCACTTCAAGCTTTTTCCAAATCTGTTCAAAACAAAGTTATCCAGGTCAGAACAGACAACACCACCACAATATGGTACATCAACAAGCAAGGAGGCACTCGGTCTACGGCCTTGTGCACATAGGCAATGAAGTTGTGGTCTCTGGCTTACTCCCTGAACACCTCCCTCATGGCAGTTCACCTCCCAGGCAAAGACAATGTCCTGGCAGATGATCTCAGTAGGATATCCCAGGGCCATCACGAATGGTCACTGGATCCCCTGGTCTTGGAGGTGATATTTTCCAGATGGGGCACCCCACAGATAGATCTTTTTGCAGCCCCAGACAATCACCAACTTCTCCTTTTTTGCTGCAGGCCCCCAGTGTTGGGCTCAGTCCCCCTGGATGCCTTAGTTCTTAGTTGGGAAGGGAAGTTCCTGTATGCTTCCCCCCCTTCCCTCTCCTGTTCAAAGTGCTAGTCAAAATCAGATCTCAACCGTGCAAGATGATCCTGATTGCTCCAGACTGGGCCAGACAGCCCTGGTATCCACTCCTACTGTCCTTAGCAGTCCATCTTCCACTGTGTCTTCCCAGGAATTACAACCTGTTAACCTGTGCTCAGGGGAGGGTTTGGTACCCGAATCTCAAATCTCTCAATCTCAAAGCCTGGCTCTTGAAGAGTTAGTTTGCTGATTTACACTTCTCCCAAGGTGTAATGGATATTCTGAAGGCTTCTAGGAAACCTTCCACCAGGGCTACTTATAATTCCAAATGGAAAAGATTTTCCATATGGTGCTCTGGGAAGCATATTTCCCCAGAGTCTGCTGATCTGCCCACAGTCCTTGATTATATGGTCCATTTAAGTAGCTTGGGGCTGAGACCAGCTACACTGAAGGTGCACCTGGCAGCTGTTTCTGCTTTTATTTCTGCAGGTAAGCCCTCTTCTCTTTCAGCTCACCCTGTATTCTCCAAGTTTTTCAAGGGATTGCTTCACACCAACCCTCCATTCAGGGCCCCTGCCCCTGCTTGGTACCTTAATGTTTGCATTGCTCAGCTTATGCAACCCCATTTTGAGCCTTTGTCTTCAGCAGAGCTTAAGTACTTGACTTGGAAAACTGTGTTTCTGGTAGCCATCACTTCTGCCAGATGCATAAGTAAATTACAAGCTTTGTCAGTGGAGCCTGATTTTATCTCCTTTCATAGAGATAAGGTGGTCCTCAGGACTAACAGGAAGTTCTTGCCTAAGATGGTTTCAGATTTCCACCTTAATCTATGTCTCTTCCTGTGTACTTCACTGACCATTCCTCTTCTGGCGAGAGGAGGCTGCACAGTTTAGATGTGAAAAGAGCCCTTAGCTACTACATAGAGCGTACCAAGGGTCACAGGTTTGACTCCCTTCAACTGTTCCTCACTTATGGTGAGGTTGGTAAAGGGAAACATGCCACTAAAAGATCCATTGCCAGGTGGATTGTCTCTTGTATCCAATTTTGTTATGAAAAACTGGGTATGGTTCCACCCTCAGGCCTGAGGGCTCACTCTACCAGAGGTACAGCTGCTTCCCTGGCTGCTGCCAGGGACATCCCTATTCTAGAGATATGTCAGGCAACTACCTGGAAAACAGTTCACACTTTTACCAAGCATTACTCCCTGGATATCCAGGCTAGGAGTGATGCTCTGTTTGGCACAGCTGTGCTTCAGAGCCTATTCCCTAAGTAGGTTCTGTCCCTCCTCCATGGAGGTACTGCTTTGTAGTTTGCCATTGTCAGAATACAGCAAGACTTCATGTTGTTTGAAGAAAAAATTACTCGCCTTAGTAATGTTTCTTCTAATGGAGTCTTGCTGTATTCTGACCTCCCCCCTGGCTGCCCCTCTCAGAACCTCTGTTATTTTGATGTGGGTGGGCAGTGCAGTGTTGGCACTCAGTAGGTGCCCACCTTGTTGTTTTCACCCCCTTTTTCTTGGGGTGACTGGGTGTTGTGTTTTTCATTTTTTGGGTCTCCTGACTTGAGTCTTTGTTTTGGGACCAAAAAATGTGTGTTATGTTTAGTAGCCAGTTGGCTAGTGTAGGTTTACAGCTTTCATACAGGACCTTAGTGAGTTTAGCTCGTAAAGATCTGACGGTTTGAGTTTAAACAACAGAAGACAGAGTCTCAACCAAGCTTGAGCTCAGCGTTCAATGCCTGGCATGGAAAGTTAACTCTTTCACCTCCGGGGCAGTTCGAAGGTTGGGACACACTGCTATTGTCAGAATACAGCAAGACTCCATTAGAAGAAACATTACTAAGGTGAGTAATTTTTTCATCCTGTCTATGTCCTTGTGGAGATGGGTTCTCCAGAACTGCACGCCATACTCCAGATGGGGTCTCACCAACTATCTGTACAGAGGGGTGACAACTTCCTGATCTTCCTGGACATAGTCTCCACCACTCATTCACACTAATGGGGAACTGCACCGGAGGCACTAGGACCCAGTAGGAGCAAACCTTTTGCCACCGCGAGCCTCAGCTCGTGCGGTAATGGCTATCTGAGCATCGACCCTCCAACTGCCTCCGTTCCTTTTTTCCCGCCGTCGAGTGCACTTCAGTGACGACGTCGCCCACCCGCCGGGAGTCCAACTTCAAACTAGCAGCTTAGTTTTTCAGTTTTATTGTTTTGTAGTAATATTTCGAATAAGTTTTGGTTAGTTTATTTATTCTTAATTAAATAAGAAGTCTGTCTACATTGATGTAGTCGACCATCAGCGGGTCAGGTGACGGGAGACTTCGAATGAAAGCTGTTCAGTCAGCCTGGCTGGGTCCAGTCCGCCGCCTTCTCCGGAGGGGGGGCCTGACAGCGTACAGTCCGATGCCCAAGGGGTGGCGGTCCCCTCAAGCATAAAGTAACGGTCCACTTGCACCGTTAGCCTCGAAGCTCTTCTTGACCCACAGGTCGAGAAAGAAGGCATCACTCGAGGTCGCCCTCTGATATGTCTGCGCGTAGACGGTCAGTTATTGGGGCTAGTTGCCAGTTTCCTCCTTCGGAGTCACCGGTTTCTGTTTCTGGTAGCCGACATCTTCGACATCGGAGCCCTACCCTGCCTTCTGGTAGGTCTTCAGATGAGCTGTTTCATCACTGGGCTGCTCTTATGGAGCAGTGGGCTCGGAGTTTGTTCCAGCTGCCCGGCCCAGTCACTGAGGGGCCTTCGGGCTTATTCGAGATCAGGCAAGGTTGAGCCTCTCTCTAATCGATCGGCACCGCCTTTGGTGCCGACCCGCTGCTTAGGTGTTTTCCCCTCACACAGCTGTGGCGCGGGGGCCACACTGATGCCTTTATCTCCTGGTGTTCATCCTTCTCTTTCCTCAAATCCTGTTTTTGGAGTATTGGTTGTTTTGATGCCCTCGGCGTTGATGGCACCTCAGCACCGTCTTCGACGTCTCTTCGGTGCCAGTGTTCAAGCGTGCTGACTTCCTCAGTGCCGTGTGCTTCTTTGGTGCCATCCTCGGCGCCGTGTAGCTTCTCGGCGCCGTCCAGCCTCTCTGCACCATTTTCAGCGCCGTGTAGCTTCTCGGGACCATCTGGCCTCTCAGCGCCATGTGTATTTTTGGCACCGTGCATTTCTTCGGCGCCGAGACCTGTGAGGACGTCATCCAACCTTCAGGACTCCTCCTTTAACCCTTTTCCTTCCTCATTTCCTTCTATTTTTCCCTCCTTTCCTGTCCATACAGTCCCTCCGGGACTGTCAGGAGATGACATTGAGCCTGACCCAGACCTTAGGCTGGGTGATGATGTGGAAGAAACAGGATCTATTCCTACTGCAGAGCCTGTGGTCAAGGACCTGTCTTTTAAGTCTCTGCTGAAAAACTTGATTTCCACTCTTTCTCTCCAAACTACAGATATCGATCTTGGGAAACTGTTAAGACTCCAGTACCTCCATGTTACGGAGATCCCTATGGATTTGACTCCTGTGGTACAGCCCTCCTTCGAGACACTATCTTAAATGGTATGGAATAATCCTGCTCTCATTCTTTCGGTGGCTAAGTCCATAGATAGGAAATATGCTGCTCCCAAAGATCGACCCATTTTGGCATCCCAAGCTTTTGCAGATCCTATTCAAACAACATGAAGTCTTGCTGTATTCTGACGTATGCAGTTTGGTCCTGCCTTTCAACTGCCCTGGAGAACAAAGAGTTAAACTTTCTATGCCTAGCATAGAATGTTCATCACGAGCTCGGTTGAAGCCCCTGTCTGCTGTTGTTTAAACTGCAACCGTCAGATTCTTTACTCCGCCTCACTGAACAGTCGTTCCGGAGATTTCTTCTGCTGCTCGGTTCAAAAAGTCGGTTGACGTGTCGGCTTTTGGTCAGTTTCTACCGAATTGCTGTTTCCGCTTAGTCTGTCTGTGGTACTGTGAGTACTAAATAGGTTTTTGTGCTGTTTCTGTGTGGAACTTGTAAATTGTGGATTGGTTCAGCTGAACCGATCAGTTTGAGGTAAAAAAAAAAACTTGTGCTTACTTTAGGGTGTGGTAACTGGTCCGTATCGGTTCTAAAAAAAAAAAAAACGGATTTAATTACTTTTTTTTCCAAGACCCGTGACATGGTCAGGAACCAATAGGGGAGTCTTGCCTGGCGGATTGCCGAAAAAAGGGTAAGTTTTTGGTTAGGATTGACCATGTCTGAGAAACCCAACAAAAAAAAACGGGCCCACTGGGTTTCAACACTGCAGTGTTTGTGGGGAAGTCTTTGCCAAGGCTGATCTCCACACCACCTGTGTTTATTGTCTAGGGTTTGACCACTTCGATTCAGACTGCCAAATTTGCAAGAATTTTCCCAAATCTACCCTGGAAAAGAGATTAGGTAGACTGAGAAAAAGGGAGGCCGAGAAGTCCACTGACCTGGATGGCCAGCCTGGTTCGGTTTCGACCGAACCAGAAGGAGTGCCCTCTGACCAGGGTGATACTTCTTCGGGCAAAAGGAGAGCCGATTCCGAGGACTCAGTTCCAATAAAAGGAAAAAAAAAAGACAAATCGACCGGTTCGGACCCAGAATTTCATACTCCGACCGCCGATGAGATAGCCAAGGCGATAAGGAATGTGCAATCGCTTAGTTCGGTTCCGACCGAACCGGCACCATCTGGCAGGGGCTCGGTTCGGTCGGTTCCCCCGGTTCCGGATTATACTTTGGAGGAATTTTATGGACCGGAGGAGGAGGAGGGAGAGTACGAGGATGATTATGGTGATGGTGAAAGTCTGGATGTGCTTATTGACCCAGACATCTCCCTAGACAGACCTTCAGATGTTTCTCCTCCTAGGCTTTCTGAGTCCCCTTCACACTACATGTTTTACAAAAAAGTGGCTGATACCCTCCAGCTTCCTGTGGAGGAAGCAGTAGAGGATCAGGAAGAGCCTGATTATGTTGAGATGATGGACATCCCAGAGTCCAGGAGACTGTCTATTCCCCTCCACAAATCCTTTGGGAAACAGAGACATAAAATTCTTAAGACTCCTAATTCTATACCTCATGTGGACGGATGAATGGACAAGAGGTACACTCTCTCAGGCTCAGACACGGAGTTCCTTTTTCAGCAATGCTGCCATGTTGGGGTTGTGCAGGCTGCTGCCTGTGATAAGGCAAACATTCCCTTGGCATCACACCCCCCAGACAAGGACTCCAGGAAGATTGATGCCATGGCAAAGAAACAATACATGGCAGCATCTTTGGGACTCAGACAGGCTAACTATATGGCCTATACAGCCAGGTACCAGAAGTCCAGGTGGGACACTGTGCTGGCTCTGGCTAAACAGGCCCCCGACCAGCTTGCCAAGGAGCTGGAGCAGGTGGCTGCAGATGGGATTGAGGCATCGAAAGTACAGTTTCATGCTGCTGTAGACTCCAATGATGTATCATCAAGAGTCATGGCTACATCTGTGGCTATTCGGAGGATGGCTTGACTCAGATGTACTAGCCTCTCGCAGGATGCCCATGCTAAGGCCATGGATTTTCCTGTAATTGGTAATTCTCTGTTTGGGGAGCAGACAGAGAATTATATGAAGAAGATGGATGAGTACAGGACTACTTACAGGAGTGCTCAGGCCAAAGAAAGGCAAGCAACTCCTCAAAGGCAGCAGTCCAGGGGCAGGGGCAGGCCTTTCCAAAGGCCTTTTTAGCAAGCTCAGACCTCCCTTTTTTTCCTTTTTACAGAGGGGGTTCTTTAGAGGGAGAGGCAGAAGGGGGATGAGCAGGCCTGCATCCACCCCTCAGCCTAATGCCCCTGCCAAGCAGACACCCTGATGGGTCTGCCCGGGCGATTCTCCCATACCAGTAGGGGGCAGGCTGGCTTACTTTGTCCAGGACTGGAAGTCTCTTACATCAGACAAGTGGGTCCTGGAAGTAGTAAGCCAGGGACTGGTTCTCAGCTTCAAAAAATTTCCCAAGATGAGAGCCAGATCTTTTCCACCTGCAAATCTCTCAGAGACCCTTGTCCTAGAGGCAGAGGTTTCTTCTCTCCTAGCTCTCAGAACTATAGAGAGAGTTCCCACCCTACACAGGGGCCAAGGATTGTACTCCAGGTACTTCCTAACCCCCAAGAAGACAGGAGAATGGTGACCCATCCTGGACCTAAGATATCTAAACAAACATCTTTTGAAGCCAAAGTTCAAAATGGTAACACTGGGAATTATCCTTCCCTCTCTAAGGCCAGGGGACTGGCTAGCCTCCCTGGACCTTAAAGATGCCTACTTTCGCATTCCCATCAGGTGCTCCCACAGAAAGTACCTCAGGTTCTAGTTGCCCTCAGGCCACTATCAATTCAAAGCAATGCCCTTTGGCCTAATATCAGCCCCAAGGGTTTTCACAAAGTGCCTGGCAGTAGTTGTTGCCTTCCTAAGAAGACAAAAGATCTCCATCTTCCCGTACTTGGACGACTGACTCATAGTAGGTCAGTCTCCAGATCAAGTCACATCTGAAAGTGACCCAGCAAGTGCTCACTTCCTTAGGATTCCTTCTCAACCTACCAAAGTCAGTTCTCGAACCAGTACAGCTCCTCACCTTCATAGGTGCAGAACTGGATACAGTAAAGGCAAGAGCCTTCCTTCCCCTGGAAAGGGCAAGGACCCTTATGGAACTGGCCTCTTCATTCACCCATCAGGTGTCTTGACCAGCAAGGCACTTCCTTCAGCTACTGGGCCACATGGCAGCTTCCACAGCAGTGGTCCAGGGAGCAAGATTCCAAATGAGGGACATTCAGTTCCATTTAAGAGCCTTTTGGTCCCAAAGAAAGGATTCCCTTACCAAACTAATCCCAGTGACTCGAACCCTGATCCAAGCCTTGCAATGGTGGCTGGATCAGGACAATTTGAGACAAGGGGTTCCATTTGTCACTCAGTCTCATTCAGTGATACTCACCACAGATGCTTCCCTGCTGGGCTGGGGAGCCCATTTGAGGGATCTTACCACCCAAGAACTGTGGTCACCTCAGGAATCTCTGCTTCACATCAATCTCTTGGAACTCAGAGCAGTGTTTCTGGCACTGCAAGCTTTTTCCAAATTTGTACAGAACAAGGTGGTTCAGGTCAGAACAGACAACACCACCACCATGTGGTACATCAACAAGCAAGGAGGCACTCCGTCTACGGCCTTGTGCACAGAAGCAATGAAGTTGTGGTCCCTGGCCTATTCCCTGCAAACCTTTCTGATAGCAGTTTACCTCCCAGGGAAGGACAATGTCCTAGCAGATGCACTGAGCAGAATATCCCAGGGCCATCACGAATGGGCCCTGGATCCTCTAGTTTTGAAAGTGATTTTCTCGAGATGGGGCACTCCAGAGATGGATCTTTTTGCAGCCCCAGACAATCACCAACTTCCTCTCTTTTGTTGCAGACCCCCAGTCTTGGGCTCAGTCCCCCAGTCTTGGGCTCAGTCCCCCTGGATGCTCTGATTGTGAACTGGGAAGGGAAATTTCTGTATACTTTTCCCCCTTCCCTCTCCTGTTCAGGGTGCTAGTCAAGATAAGGTCACAACCATGCAAGGTGATTCTGATTGCTCCAGACTGGGCCAGACAGCCATGGTATCCCTTGTTGCTGTCCCTAACAGTTCACCTTCCCCTGTCTCTTCCCAGGAATTACAACCTGTTAACATCCTCTCAGGGGAGGATTTGGTACCCGAATCTTTATTCTCACAATCTCAAGGCTTGGCTGTTGAAGAGTTAGAGTTTGCAGATCTGCATCTTTCCCAAGGGGTTCTGGATATCCTTAAGGCTGCTCAAAAGCCTTCCACCAGGAAGACTTACAACTCCAAATGGAAAAGGTTCAGCATTTGGTATTCTAAGAAGAATATTTCTCCAGACTCTGCTGAATTGCCTACGGTTTTGGATTATATGGTCCATCTTAATGGTCTAGGCCCCAGACCAGCTACCCTTAAAGTACACTTGGCAGCTGTTTCTGCTTTCCTGTCAGTAGGCAAGTCTTCCTCTCTGTCATTCCATCCTGTATTCTGTAAGTTTTTCAAGGGATTGCTTCACACCAATCCCCCCTTTAGGGATCCTGCTCCTGCTTGGGACCTTAATGTTTGCATTGCTCAGCTTATGCAACCCCCTTTGAGCCTTTGTCCTCAGCAGAGCTTAAGAACTTGACTTGGAAAACTGTTTTTGGTAGCCATTACTTCTGCCAGACTTATCCGTGAATTGCAAGCCCTGTCAGTGGAATCTGATTTCATCTCTTTTCACAGAGATAAAGTAGTCCTTAGAACTAGCAGAAAGTTCTTACCTAAAGTGGTTTCAGATTTCCACCTCAAGCAGTCTCTTTCTCTCCCTATTTTCTTCACTGACCATTCCTCCTCGGGGGAGAGGAGGCTACACAGCTTGGATGTTAAAAGAGCCCTTAGCTACTACATAGAGCGTACCAAGGGTCACAGGTTTAAATCCCTCCAGTTGTTCCTTACTTATGGGGAAGTTGGTGAAGACAAACCTGCCACTAAGAGATTTATTGCCAGGTGGATTGTTTCTTGTATACAATTCTGCTATGAAAACTGGTAGAACTCCACCCTCAGGCCTGAGGGCTCATTCCACTAGAGGTACAGCTGCTTCCCTGGCTGCTGCCAGGGATATTCCTCTCTTAGAAATTTGTCAAGCAGCCACCTGAAAAACAGTCCATACTTTAACCAAGCATTACTCTCTGGATATCCAGGCTAGGAGTGATGCTCAGTTTGGCACAGCAGTACTTCAGAGCCTGTTCCCAAAGTAGGTTCTGTCCCTCCTCCATGGAGGTACTGCTTGGTAGTCTGCATATGTCAGAATACAGCAAGACTTCATGTTGTTTGAAGAAAAAATTACTCACCTTAGTAATGTTTCTTCTAATGGAGTCTTGCTGTATTCTGAGCCCCCCCCCACCTCCCCTCTCAGAACCTAGATTTTGGGATGTGGGTGGGCAGGAGCAATGTTGGCATCCTAGGGGTGTCCTTTTACACCCTCTTTTGGTTTGGGTGAGAGGTTGTGTTTGGATGTGTTTTGGGTTTCTGACTTGAGTCTTCCTTTGAAACCAAAAGCTTTTATATATTTGCCAGTTGGCTAGTAAGAATTTTACAGTTTCCACACAGAACACCTAGTGAGTCTTTGCTCGTAAAGATCTGACAGTTGCAGTTTAAACAGCAGCAGACAGGGGCTTCAACTGAGCTCATGATGAACATTCTATGCTAGTCATAGAAAGTTTAACTCTTTGTTCTCCGGGGCAGTTGAAAGGCAGGACCTAACTGTATATGTCAGAATACAGCAAGACTCCATTAGAAGAAACATTACCAAGGTGAGTAATTTTTTCTTGTAGTCTTGGCAGAGAATGATAAGGTCATCCTTCCACAAACTACTACAGCTCGACCTATTAACAAAGAATCTTGTAAGATAGACACTTTAGGTAAGAGAGTCTTTGCTGCTTCCACCCTAGGTATGGGTATTGCCAGTTACCAAGGCTAATTCTCTCAATACGAGTATATCCTTTGGCATTCACTCAAACACATCATTGAAGCTCTACCAGAGTCGGACAATAATTCAGAGCTTCTTCAAACCATAACCAGGGGTATCGAGTCCAACAACCAGCAGGTTAAAGCAGCTATGGATGCTTTCGATACTGCTTCCCGAGCGGCGGCGGCGGGCATTTGTACCCGCCGTCATTCCTGGCTGCGCACTTCAGGTTTCAACAATGATGCTCAGCAACAGGTAATGGCGTTGCCCTTCGATGGTGTGTCTCTTCGGCCCTCAAGTAGAACAGGCTCTAGAGGCTACACGAAAGACTAGGTCAGCCATTAAATTGGCCCTCCTCCTGTTCCCTCTCGAGGGGGTGTTAATAAATGCCAGTTTCATAACCGTCAGTCCTTTCAAGGCAAAGGCAGAGGAAGTTTTAATAAAAACCAAGCCCCCCAGCCTCAAAAGAAAATGCAGCAGAAAGGCGCAAGGACCCAAAGCACCCAGTGCCGCCTTCTGATTTGATGGCCCAAGTCCCACCTCACCTGCCTGAGGTGGACTCTTCTTCAGCGGTGAGAGGTCATCTGACTCACTTCTACAATCAATGGAAGTCCATAATCTTGGACAAATGGGTCCTTTAGATAATCCGCGAGGGGTATTCCCTCAATCTTTTGGACACCCCTCCGGATCGTCCCCCTAGACGACAGCACAGGCTGTCAGCTCTTCAGTCAGATCTTCTCACCTCTGAAATACAGGGCCTTCTTAACAACAGGGCAGTGGAAGTAGCTCCGTTGGATCAATGAAACACAGGGTTCTACTCACATTACTTTCTGGTTACCAAGAAAACTAGGGGCATGCGCCCCATTTTGGACCTCAGAAAGCTAAACAAATTCCTTCCCAGAGAGAAATTCAAAATGATATCACTAGGAACCCTTGTTACCTTTGCTTCATCAACACAACTGGTAGCCTCCCTGGACATGCAGGATGCTTACCAGCACATTCCCATTCACCCAAAGCATCACAAATACCTAAGGTTCGTGGCTTTGGGACAGCATTATCAGTTCAGAGTCCTGCCCTTTGGGCTATCCTCGGCGCCACGAGTTTTTACAAACTGTTGTGCAATTCTCGAAGCGCATCTCAAAAAATCGGGATACAGGTGTTCCCATATCTGGACGATTGGCTTCTAGCAAGCCCTTCCAGACAGGGAACTCTCGATAGCCAGGCTTCACACTTTCTCACATCCATGGGAGTCCTGCTAAACTTAAAAAAAATCACAACTGCAGCCCTCCCAAAGGCTCCTTTTCATAGGAACCCTTCTGGACACCTGTCCGAAAGCTTTTCTTCCAGAGGACAGGAGGAGCGATATCCTTCAGATGGCCCGATACATACGAGAGAACAGCTCGGTTTCAGCTCTCTCAATGCAACGGATGCTGGGTCTCATGGCATCCACGGTGTTCACTGTACCCCTAGCTCACCTCCACATGAGAACCTCTCGATGGATGCTCAGTACTCAGTGGTTCCCGACCACTCACCCTCAGTCCTTTCTCATCAAGGTGACAGAACCTCTGAAGAGATCACTCGCCTGGTGGTCGCAAGAGGACAATCTTCTGGAAGGATATCCCTTTGTTCCTCTGGATCATCAGATTTCCATTACCACAGATGCGTCCCTGATGGGGTGGGGAGCGCACTGTCAGACTCTCCACACTCAAGGTACGTGGACTCAGGACAAGTCCCAGTTTCACATAAATGTCTTAGAAATGAGAGCCGTCCTTTATGCAGTCCGGGCTTTGAAGGACATTCTCTGTCACAAGAACATTCTCCTTCAAACAGACAACAAAGCTGTGATGTATTACATCAACAAGCAGGGCGGTGCTCACTCTTACCCCTTATGCTGAGAAGCGATGAGAGTGTGGGAATAGTGCTTGGAGCACAAGGCTCTAATTCAAGCGGTCTACCTGCCGGGAGTGCAGAATGAACTGGCAGACCGTCTCAGCAGAACAGAGACAGATCCTCACGAATGGTCTCTTGTCTCAACCATAGTTCAGTCACTATTCGCAGACTGGGGAACTCCAGACCTGGACCTTTTTGCATCCCCACTCAACACAAAACTGCCTCTCTTGTGCTCCAGAAATCCAGGGCCTGGCATTTTCTGTCAGGAAGCGTTCAGGCTGCAGTGGACAAAATACTTTATATACACCTTTCCGCCTCTTCCTCTAATTCAGAGGGTACTTCTCAAGTTCGAGTCCCAGGGCGACAACATGATCCTCATTGCTCCCTTCTGGCCTCAACAGACATGGTTTCCACTACTCAACAGTATGTCAGAAGCACCTCCAAAACCACTTCCCCTTCAGACGAACCTTCTGACTCAGGGGCCTGTGGTCCATCCCAACCTGAAGTCACTTCACCTTCATGCTTGGCTTCTGAAGAGATAGAAGTGAACAGGTTCAATGTCTCTCGGAGGGTTTCAGATATTCTTCTGGCTGCGCGCAAGCCAGGCACTAGGAAAACTTACACAGCCAAATGGAAGCGTTTTTCGCTCTGGTGTGCAAAATCCTCTTTGAACCCCTTTTCCTGCCCACCAGATAAAGTTCTAGAATACCTCTTAGACTTCTCAAATTCAGGTCTGCAATACTCTATAGTTAAGGTTCACCTGTGTGCCATCTCAGCTTATCATGACCAAGTACTTTCCTTGTCGCTGGCTCAGTTACCTGTGGTTTAAGAGGTTTCTTAAGGGAATTCTGCATACCAGACCTCCAATAAGATGTCCAGTCGCAGCCTGGGACATTAACCTTGTGCTAGACATGCTCACTTGAAAACCTATCGAGCCACTAGCTACCTGTGAGTTAACATTTCTCACTTGGAAAACAGCCTTCCTAGTGGCCATTACTTCAGCCCACAGGGTCTCTGAGATGCATGCCCTAGTCACAGACCCCCCCGTATACGGTGTTTCATAAAGACATACTAGTTCTTAGGACCCATCCTAAGTTTCTCCCTAAGGTTGTTTCAGAATTTCACCTAAACCAACCTTTGGTCCTTCCTACTTACTTTGCGAACTTCTAAAATGAAGGAGAGCGTTCTCTTCATTCCTTGGATGTCAAGAGAGCTTTGCGCTTCTATCTAGATAGAACAAAGGATTTCCGCAAAGCTCAACAACTGTTTGTTTCCTTCAGCGAGACCCGGCTGGTCAACCCGTCGCTATCAGATGTATTTCAGCATGGCTGGTGGCATGCCTTCGCCACTGTTATTCCATGGCGCAGGTTAAACTGGAGGGCAGAGTGTATGCTCACTCTACTAGAGCAGTCGCGGCATCCCTAGCGGAAATCTGCAACGTGCCCATTGCAGACATTTGCAATGCGGCTACCTGGAGCTCAGTGCATACTTTTGTCAAACACTATGCTCTGGTTGTCCATGTCAGACGACATCTTTCTTTTGGCAGAACCATCCTTAATGGACTCTTGTCCTGAAACTGTGAGCTGTTGGTCTCCTGACGCCCTCTTGGGGGGTTATTAGCTCGGTACTCTCCCATTAGTGTGAATGAGTGGTGGAGACTTTATGTCCAGGAAGATATGGAGATTACATACCTACCGTAATTCTTGATCTTCTTGGATGAGTCTCCACCACTCATTCACATGCCCACCCTCCATCCCCTGAGCTCACCTCTGTTATTGATCTTCACTCCCTCAATCTTTAGGCTGTGAAGACTTGTGTGTTGACCCTTCTTACATGGGACGTCCGGACTGTTTTGTGTCTGGTCTTTTTTGGTTAGGCTATCCTTCTAGGTTAGGTTACGCTGCACCTCCTCGGGGAAGGGGGAAAGTACTGAGGCAGTTGGAGGGTCGACACCGAGATTGTCATTACCGCACGAGCTGAGGCTCATGGTGCCGCTCCTCGCGGCTCCATCTCTGGCGCCGACCCTCTAGCAAAAAGTTTGCTCCCGCTGGGTCCTAGTGCCTCCGGCGCAGTTCCCCATTAGTGTGAATGAGTGGTGGAGACTCGTCCAAGAAGATCAAGAATTACGGTAGGTATGTAATTTCCATTTTTCTAATGGTGATGCCTTTCCCTATGCATCCCAGTATGCCCCCAGCCCTCTTTACTGCCATCTCACATTGCCTGCCTACCTTTAGGCCATCTCAAATGACTACCCTCTGGTCCCTTTCCATTTTTGTTGTTGTTAGTACCCCCCCAACTGTGTACTCTTCTCCTGGGTTTTTGTTTCCCAGGTGCATTACTTTGCATTGATTCTAAGCTGCCATACTTTTGACCATTCCTCCAACCTTGCCAAGTCCCTCCTCATCCTTTCCACCCTACCTTGTGTATCAACCCTATTGCAGATCTTTGTGTCATCTGCAAAGAGGCATACTTTTCCTTCCAGTCCCTCTACAATGTCACTTATAAAGACATTAAAGAGGGCCGGCCCCAATACTGAACCTTGTGGCACCCCACTAGTAACCCTCCCTTTCTTTGGAGTGGATCCTGTTTACTATTACCCTCTGCATACTGTTGTCTAGCCAATTTTTTACCTAGGCTATCACCCTGGTACCCACTCCCAGGCTGGCTAACTTGTTTATTAATCTTTTGTGTGGGACTGTGTCAAATGCCTTTCTAAAGTCTAGGTAGGCCATGCCCACAGCCCCTCCCTGGTGTACTTCTTTGGTCATCCAGTCAAAGGAATCTATTAGATTCATCTGACATGACCTTCCCATTGTGAATCCATGCTGCCTTAGGTCCTGAGCCCAGCTGGCCTCTAGGTACTCAACAATTCTTTCTTTCAGAAGTGATTCCGTCATTTTCCCTACCACTGAGGTCAAACTAATGGCTGTAGTTTCCTGCCTCACTCCCACTTTTGTGAAGGGGAATCACATCCACCTTCCTCCAGTCCTCAGGTACCACCCCATCCTCCCATGATTTGTTAAAGAGGGTAGTCAGTGGTGTCACTAGTTCTACCCTTAGTTCTTTTAGAATTCTAGGATGAATCCCATCAGGCCCCATTGCTTTGTCCACCTTCAGTTTAAAGCATTATTTCAGAACCCTTTCTTCTGTAAATGGGCTGGTATCAACTTCTGTATCCAGAATGTTTCTATTGTTTGTTTTAGGTACCCCCCCCCTTCATTTGTAAATACTGAGCAAAAATATTTGTCTAGTATCTCTTCCTTTTCACAGTCAGCCTCACTATCCCTCCCTTAGTCTTCCTTCACTCCCTGATGTACCTAAAAAAGGTTTTATCCCCCTTCTTAACTGAGTTGGCTATCTTTTCCTCAGTTCGGGGGCCTTTGCTGTTCTGAATGCCTTCCCAGCTTGGAGCATGGATTCACAGCAGGAAGGTCATGCCAGACGAATCTAATAGATTTCTTTGACTGGGTGACCAAAGTAGTAGATCAGGGAGGGGCTGTGGACATGGCCTACCTAGACTTTAGCAAGGCATTTGACTCAGTCCAACACAAAAGATTCATATACAAGTTAGCCAGTCTGGGAGTGGGTCCCAAGATGATAGCCTGGGTAAAGAATTGGCTGGAGAATAGGACACAAAGGGTAATAGTAAATGGAGTCCACTCTGAAGAAAGGGTGGTTACTAGTGGGGTGCTGCAGGGTTCAGTATTAGGACCAGTCCTCTTCAATGTCTTTGTAAGCGACATTGCAGAGGGACTGGAAGGAAAAGTATGTCTCTCTGCAGATGACACAAAGATCTGCAACAGAGTTGATGCACAAGGTAGGGTGGAAAGGATGAGAAGGACTTGCAAGGTTAGAGGAATGGTCAAATGTATGGCAGCTTAGATTTAACGCTAAGAAGTGCAGGTAATGCACCTGGGAAACAAAAACCAGGAAGAGTACACAATGGGGGTTAGATACTAACAACAACAAAATGGAAAGGTACCTGGGGTAGTCATATCAGATGACTTAAAGGTGGGAAAGCAATGTGAGAGGGCAGTAAGGAGGGCTGGGGGGATACTGGGATGCATAGGGAGAGGCATCACCAGTAGAAAACAGGAAGTTGTTATCCCTCTGTACAGACAGCTGGTGAGACCCCATCTGGAGTACTGCGTGCAGTTCTGGATACCCAATCTCTGCAAGGACATAGACAAGATGGAAGCTGTCCAGAGGAGGGCAACTAAAATGGTGCAGGGTCTGCACCGGAAGACACATGAAGAGAGAGACTAAAGGAGCTTAATATGTATAGCCTCGAGGAAAGGAGGGAGAGGGGGGACATGATAGAAACTTTCAAGTACCTCAAGGAATCAACAAAGTCCAAGAGGGTAACATCTTTCAAAAAGAGGTGTGCAGAACAAGGGGCACAATTTGAAGATAGAGGGGTGGCTCAGAGGTAATGTAAGGAAGTATTTTTTCACAGAGAGGGTTTTGGATGCATGGAACGGCCTTCCGGAGGAGGTTGTGGAGTCAAAAACAGTGATTGAATTCAAGCATGCATGGGATAGCCATAAGGCAATTCTAGGGGGTGGGGGTAGAAAGAAGTAGGCTGCTGGTTAACTAGGATCTGCAGCTTATCCATTAGGTAGGGAAATGGGCAGACTGGGTGGGCCAAGCGGTCCTTATCTGCTGTCAAATTCTATGTTTCTGTCCGGCCCCATTGCCTTATCCACCTTGAGTTTTAGGAGTTCTTTCAGGACCCTTTCTTTTGTGAATGGACTGGTATTGACCCCCCCCATCCAGAGTGCTTCTATTGTTTGGTTTAGGTACACCCCCCTCCTCCTCTTTTGTGAATACTGAACAAAAGCATTAGTTCAGTGTATCTGCCTTTTCACTGTCACTTGGGAGCGTGGAAGTCCCAGACACTGTTGAACATATTAGTGAAATGGATAACAGCAGTGTCAACAGTATCTGCAGAGTAGACAGGTGCCCAATTGGCATGTTGTAAGTCTCCGAGGATGGTGTTAGTGTCAAGTGAATTTAGAGGGCATGTTTCAATGTATTTTGGTGCAGATTTGGGGAGATGAGTTTTTCTGACAGAAAGTGATGCAGTGGTCACTTAGGGTGGGGTCTAGTACACCAGCTGAGGATATCCAGTGAGGCTGAGATGAGAGTACCCAGTCAATGAGGGAGTGATTGGAGGAACGGGAGTTATAGTGTGTCGACTTGGTGATTAACTGGGTGAGATTCAGGGATTCTTATTTGGTAGTAGTGGACTTTGATGATGGAAAAAGCCAGTCAAGGTTATAGTCCCCAAGTAAGATAAGTTCACCTGATTGAGCTAATGGGGAGTGATGCATGCTATGAGGGCATCTTGAGTTAGCCAAGGGGAGGCATAGACTACCCCTATGAAGGTGGGGAGGGTTTGGGGAAGGAGAATTTGGTCAGCAGCAGCTCATGTGATCCGAGGCAGGTTTCTGCTTTTATTACTGAATGAGGGAGGTGTTGTCTTATGATCATGGCAATGCCACCACCTCTTTTGCCGCAGTCCTGCCGAATGGTAAGGTAACCTGGGAAGGAGATAGATGAGTCAGGGGTTTTAGCCGATAGCCAGGTTACTGATAGGCATAGTACAGTATGTTGGGCATTCTGTGTTATCCAGCAGTTTAGCTGGTCCAATTTAGGGAGAAGGCTCCTAATGTTGATGTGCATTATCTTTAGTTCTTTATGGGAGTATGATAAGTTGGAAGTTGTTTTTTTGGGGGGGCAGGGTTCCTTTCGACATCACTTGCGATTAGCAAGAGGAGAAACAGTATTGAGAAAGTTGCTGGGAGTTTTCTACCTAACGTGGTGTTGAGGGTGTACGGTTTGCACCTAGTGCATCAAACAAGGACACTTGATGAATCTTATACCCCGTTCTTTTTTTGTTTGTTTACAATCACCATTGTTGATGACCACTTCTCGATTCTTCAGTGATACTCTGCTCTTTCATTTTTGTATTACCTTGACCACATCTGCTTTTAACTGCTCTGATCCAGAAGCAAATGATTTGATACCTTTTATTGGACCACATAGATGTAACAAAAAGAACAAAGTGCTTTAGCTTTCAGACCAACAAGTCCTTCCTCAGAACCTTAATGACAGTTATTTAGAAAATACCATACTTTTAACACCCAGATCATGCAGGGGGGAAAAAAAGAAAAAATATTCCCATTGGTTCAGAATACTCATTTAAAAAATAACAGAAGAAAATGTCAGAGAAGCTGAATAGTGTCAGTTCACCTTCAGCTGAAAGGGTCTAAAGGTCAGATGTGCTTAGGGCATAACAACATGTAGGGAGTGCACTGTGCATAAATTAAAATGACAGAGATACTTTAGAATAAGGTAACAACTACTCGAGCAGAGAGCTTCTAAACCCAATTATGAGAGTCAGTGTGTGTATGAATGCAGTTACTGAAAAGCAAAACCCACCTGGATTAAAAACATGCTAAAATTTTAAGTTAAAAACAAGTCCCACAAAATAGAACTACAAAAAGTATCTATATATGGCATGCAGAGAGTACACAATAAAGTTTACCTAAAGTGAGCAATAGTTTCACACTATATAGAATATAAAACTTCGCTGGAACCGTTATCCAGCTATACTGTTGAACTAGTTATTATGCCCCATAAACCTTACGGCCTATAGTATAGTAGCAGGACTTTATAAATAATAATATAAATTGGCAGTATAAGTGCCAAACAAAAAACTGCTGATCGAGGACCACCAAGAAATTAAGACCATGCAGCCTGATATGTACAGATTTCAATAAATTCTCAGTGTATAGCAACTTGATGTACTGAAAATGTCTAAGGAATCTGAATAAGAAATCATAGGAAATAAATTCTCTCATCCCCCCCACTCCCATATCCGTGGAGAAGATAACTAGTTTTAAGGAGACACACACACACACGTATGTCCTAATGCACTGTCATTCACATCAATCACAGCAATTGTTACCCAAAGGAATTAAACTTGTCATGAAATTCCAAGTAAAAGGGATCATGTATCCTAATATGTACAGAGTTCAAAATGCAACACTATATAACCATACTACTGTCTGTGCAGTAACAGTCTAAGGATTCTGAATAGAACCTTAATGAAATAAAACTTCTACCCTCCTCAGGGTACGGTAACTAGAAGTAAATGTACAGTATGTATGTAAGACCTAGAGTCCTCACATTCCTTCATTTCTACAAATCACTACAATATTAGCCCAATGTAATTTGATCTGTCAAGGACCTCCATGCAAATGAGATCCTGCGCCCCAATATGTTCAGAGTTCAAAAATGTGACAATATGCAGTGAAACTCTGTATATATAGTAACATGCTAGGGAATCTGAATAAAACCCAGTGGAATCAACACCACCCCCAAGGAAGATAAGTAGTAAGAAGGAATTAATATACATTGTGCGTGTGTGTGTGTGTGTGTGTGTGTGTGTGTGTGTGTGTGTGTGTGTGTGAACTCAGTCATAACACACTGTAACTCCATGTATCTGAATAGAAGCCCACAGCTACCAGTCACATAACCCCCCCCACACACACACACATACATGCTGAAGTCCTATAATATGTCTATCCTATGAAGAAAAGGTCTGTTGGTGTTAAGTCCTATAATGTGCCATAAATCCCAAATCTGTGTTCATGCCATCTTCTACCATATTGAGAAGTAAAATAAGTTTGATCTCAGAAACCCATCTCTGTTGTGTACTTTTAAGATTTCCTTTTAAGACCATTACTGACATGTCTGAGATTGTGTGGTCAGGCGGAGAGAAGTGTTGCCCCACTGGTTTTTCAGTTATCTTCAGATTAATATTATGTCTTTGTGAGTTCATCCTAGTGTGGAGCTGTTGGCTTGTTTCCTCCAACATAACCTGTTTGTGGACATCTCTTGCATTGAATGAAATAAACAACATGCTGTGATGCACATGTATAATTCCCTTGCACCTTGAATTGTCTATTTTGTGATGTAACCACACAGTCCGAAATGGATATGAGCTCACAAGTCTTACAGTTGCATTGATTGCAGATTGTACTATTTAGTGTCGTGGTATTCTATTCTGGTGAAAGTTTACTCCTAATAATTAGGTTGGCTAAGTTTGGTGGTGGTTTAAAAGATAGTAGTGGTGGTTCCTTAAAAATTCAATTAAGGATTTCTTTCTCACTAAATATTGGATGGAGGTCCTTAATCTTATGCAGAAGTTCAAGGTCTGGATGATATGTGACTACTAAGAGTATTCTGTTAGTAGTTGTCCTTTCCTTATACTGAAGTAGTTGTTGTCTTGGTACTTGTGTTGCACGTTCTGTTGTCCTGTCAGTTTCTCTGGAAGAGTGTCCCTGCTAAAAGGTGTTTTTAATTGCTCTGGTAATCTGTATGCCTTTTGTCTAATTAGGCGAGCATTCCCTTTTACTATGACATGCTTGACCCCTTTTGCTTGGCCTGGCACTCTTGTAAAAGTATGCAAAATGTCTTTACAAATTTCTGAGGTTTGTTATTTGGATAAGGAAACATTCACCTTTACAGCATCAGAAGTTACAGTTTGTTCCAGTCCCTCATAAGCTGTATCAGTATCTCCATTGACAGATTCAGGTAATACTAAAAGCATCCTTTGGTGTTTTTTCAACACATTTCTTCAGGAGGTTATCATGGTTTATCTTTGTAGAATTTTTTCTATCAAGGGTCTCAGTCTCACAGTTAATTGTATCACTATGTCTAACCATTGTATAAGGCCCTTACCACTTCATTAACTGTTTTTCTGTGGTGGGCAACAGTAACAAAACCTTTTCACATGGCTCAAAAACTTGTTCGTTTTACCCCATGATCATAATACACCTGCTGTTTTTGGGCTTCTTCCTAATCACTGTAGACAGTTTCAGCATGCTTTTCCAGTTTCTCAGTGCACACATATAAGATGTAATAGATTCATTCTAAGTGGGGTGATCTTTCAGTGTTTCTTTTATTACATCTAGTGTCCCTCTAGGTTGTTAATACAACATTTAAAAGGGTGAAAAACCTGTTGATGCTTGTAGCACTTCTGTGTAAGCAAAAAGCAGTAAGGATGGTATTGGTCCCAATCTTTCCCTTCACCTTTCACAACCCTTTTTATCATGTGTTTTAGGGTTTGATAGAAATCAGGGGTCGCGTTAACGCACTAGTGACGTCCTCATCTGAGAAATTTTATCTTTTTGACGCACTGATTAGGATTCAGTGCATCTTGATTGACACAGCACTCCCTAGCTTTTAATCGCAGCTGGAAGGGGAAAAAAACTATTTATTTTGCTTGCCTGTGAGCTGCAATACAAAAAGCCACCACACAAAGTGCACAGCTAGCACTTAACCCTTTTAATTACATTGCCTGAGCTCGGGATCCTGAGTCAGCTCTCATCATTACAATACAGGGGTTGAAAGAGGCAGCATGTTAAGGGTGCTTCCAAAAGCTCCTTGTGTGTCTGCAGTGTCAGGAGGGGCAAAACGGCACATTGTGCTGAAATCTGATGCAGAGAGTCGCAAGCAGAAAAGGAAAGGGGCGCGACATATTTAAAAATGTTTCCAGAAAGCTGAAATTCCCAGGGCTGAAACTGCATGCAGACTAGTCAGTGAGCACAAAATGGAAGGGGCGTGATATATGCAAACGATGTTGCTGGATAGCTGAAACTGGATACGGACGGACGAGTCAGCCAGCTGAAAACTGAAGGGGAGTGAAGTATGCAAATGTGCTGGAGAACTGAAATTCCTTTGCAAAGCCAGAAGAAAGAAATTATTAGAGCGAGTGCATGTGAAAAGAGGAAGGGACTGGGAAAGTATGTAAACAGATGGAACACAAGACTGGAGATAGAGAATGGGGAAGTAGTCAAATAGTGATGAGCTGCAATTTGGAAATGTCATGGGAGGAAGCCAGTTCAAATATGAACAGTCTAAGCTAAGTAGCATACGGGGAGAGCTAGCACTGGCTTAATGGACCTGTACCTTACCAGGCTCTTGTGTCCTTACCACAGTTTCAGTTTTGCTGGTATAGGTACAGAGTGTGCTGTGTGTACACTTTGTGTAATAGCCTGAGAATGTAATGTACTTTTACAGTCTGAGAAATAAATCATAATGTGGCAGGTTACAGGTATTGTGTAGTGTTTACCACTGCCAAATATCCTTGCATACTACAGCAGGGAAGGATATATTACACACACACCCCTAACCCTATAAAATGCACAGAAGCGTTGGTACAGTAGAGGAAACAGATAAGCTGGTAGACACACCCTCCCCATGGCAACCAGGTTATTGTGAAAAATAGAATTATGATAAACAGCACAACTGTGTCAGAGAGCTTAAACAAAAGTTCTATATTTTTCCTTTTTATCCTGGAAAGCCCAGCCTGGATTCAACATCTTGTTTCTTAGTGCGGTCCTGCTTCTTTCAATTCCTGCAGCTTGGTGGATGGGAGCACTGAGAAGTTAAATGGAGGCAGGTTTGAGGCAGTATAACACAGTGGTTTAAGGCTCTGAGCTACAAATCTGGAGCCCTGGGTTTGAATCCCGTAGCCCCCACTTGCATATTGTGTGATCCTGAGCAAGTCCCTTCACTGTGCTCCCAGGTCACACCTGTAAACAAGCTTTCAGCTTAGTCTGTCTCTCCTGGTTAAACAATTGGAAATTGCTTGCCCAAACTTAGTCACACAGTCTGTATTTGGCTTCAGTGGGGTTTGAGCCTGTGGTCTCCAAATTCCCAGATCAGTGTTACCATTATAACCCACAGACTTAACCTTAAGATACCCACAAGTCTCCTAACAGACCTCACTGCCTCAATGCATACATTTTGTAAGGGGAAGAAGGTGATTCTGCCAACACAGATCACTGGTCAGACCCCACCTGGAGTACTGCACTCAGTTTTGGCATCCTTATCTAAAGAGGAACATTAGATTTCTAGAAGGGGTGCAGTGCCAAACAACATATGATCCTGGGTCTGCGGGAGTTACCATATGAGGTTAGATTGAGGAAGTTGAACATGTATTCTCTGGAGGAGAGAAGGGGCAGGGGGATATGACTGAGAACCTTTAAGTACATGAGAGGAATAAACAGGACAGGCACAAAGGGACTGTTCAAGGGGAGAATGGGGGGAGACAATCGTCATGATTTGAGATTGGACAGTGGAAGGTTTAGGAGGGAAATCTGAGGGCATTTCATTATAGAAAGGGTGGTAACAGAATGGAACACACTACCAGCAGAGGTGGTGGCCTATAAAACAGTGGGATGCTTCAAGAGGGGCTGGGATAGGGGAAAAGGGAGGGTCATGGGAGAGGCAGCTGCAGAGTAAGGGTGCTAGCTGCAAAATCTAGCAGACTCTGCGGACCAAATGGCCTTTTTATGCTGGCAGTTTCGTATGTATGTTCGTATTTAAAAGTCAGCTCCTAGTTTTGCCAAAGTAGCTCCTGGTTGGCTAGAAAAGTGCCGATACCCAGGAGCTATTCCAGGCACCTGGCCATTAAATCCTTATTTCGACCTCTGCAATACCTCCTCTCCCCGATGTGCCTTCTGTTGGATGGTAAATGCTTTGGTGTACGCGATGGTGTCCAGTGATGCTGCACCTGCTAAGTCTGTTTTGGGAGTCTGGCAGGAGGAGTACCAAAGAAGAGAGCGACTGTCAGCCCACTAATTTTCTGAGTGCACACGGGTAAAGAGAGACAGACAGACAGACAGACTAAATGGGTGCTTTTTGGGTTGGGTTCTGCTGGTGTGTGTTTGGGGGGGGCCCTCATTTACTCAGGACTGCGGCAAGGCTCATGATGGATCGGATGGCCAATGCAGAGAGCAGAGGTTGAGCAGCGTGAAGGAGGGTTCCGCAAGCTGTGCTGAGTCAGACATAGAAAGGTGTTCTACTTGCCCAATGTCAGAATTACAGAAAATTCCAGGGTTGCTTTAAATGGCAAAACGTCAATGGCGCAGCACGCACTTTCAGTATCAGAGAACAGCAAACACCAGCGCCTGATGTATTACACAACATAGATGGGTTCATTATTAACCCTTCTGTGTTTTGTACTGCATCAGGGGCTGGTGTTTTTTTGCTGTTCTCTTGACAGTTCACTGAAGGTGCGGCATTAACAGCGCTGCTGATGACTTGCCATTTAAAATCAGCCAGCCCAGATTTTTTTCTTGTTTCACGGCCAGCAGAGCAGCTTTTACTCATGTGTCTGACTCGCACATCAGCTGCCTGCATCCTCCGATCTTCACGCTGCTTACTGTGCTGGACCCAACTAGGAGGACTTATGTTGAACTCACTGTAACAGATTGATGGAACTTGGGCTAAAACGTTTTCTCTTACTGGGAGGCAGTGAGTGTAATAAGACCTACCTGGAGGGGTGGCAATGCTGGAGTTGGGGGAGAATGAGTGATGCACTATGCAGGCTCTAGTCGCAGCATTAATTACACAGCAGCATGCAATAATTTAGCCATATTCAGTGAAGTGCTATGACTCGGATATGAAAGGCAGGGGTTCCAGTAAGTGTCTGCCCAACATGCATGCTCATGAACAGAAAGTCTGCATCATGTGGTGCCTCTTTCAGTCTTCCATACGCACACGTGGTACACAGATCGTGTTAACTACGACTATGCATTAACACGCAGTTACTTTAAGCTACTCAGCCATTGGAGAAGGATCTCCTTTAGCAGTGCAGGGCAGTTGAACTATTTGGCGCGTTAAAAACATTAAAACTTTCTCCTCCTGAGAAGAACTCATTCTAAATATTATTTCTTCTGTCAGAGTTTTTTTGATAAAAAGAATTACTCTGGACAACAGCTTTTTGAGACAGATCGAAGGCTAACAGCATGACTGTAGTGTAGAAGAGTCTGAGGGAATAGGGGCCTCAGTGAACGGATCAGAAACCAGATTTTATTTTCATTTTTTTATACACATTATTTCTGACTTTGATGTAACTTGCTGACAAAAAAAACAAAGGAGGCAGAGAAAAGTGACTCTTAAAAACAGCTTGTTTTTTGGCAAAGCACTGATTTGAAGAAGACAGTCTGTATAACTCAGACTTTAGTCTTGGGGGCTGGATGTTGAATTTCTGAGTAACCGTTGCATTTCTCTGATTGATTAGTCAGCACAATCTGGCTAAAGTGGTACACTGTCTCTCTCTCTACTGACTTTAATATTTTCTAGATTTTTTTTTGTCTTTGGTAACTGGGTAAGGCCCACTAGGCACATGTGCCTGTCTTCAGGGCAACCTGGGAGCACTGGGTGGTTAAGTGACTTGCTTAGAGTCACAGAGTATATAAGTGGAGGTTGTAAGAATCAAGCCAAATTAATAAAAGCCATTTATTTTGGTGTTCACGAAAATTTATAATTTCAGTGCATTGACCCTCAACTTTTGGCTTCTGACCCCCTACTTTGAAAGCAGGGGGTCAGACTGAGCCCCTGATTTCCAACCCTAACGCAAGGCCTGGAAATGCTCAACAAGACCATCTGTCTGAAGGTGTTGTGGGGAGTTTCTTATGGTAGGGATACCTAGTAGTCAGTACAGCTCCTTCAGCAATGCAGCACCAAAATTACTACTCTGATCAGTAATAATCTCTTTAGGTATGCCCACCCTGCTGAAAATTTTGACAAGCTCTGCTGCCACTTTTGGGACTGTGACAGTATGCATTGGAACTGCCTCTGTGTTGAGTAACATAGTCACATTCTACCAAAATTAATTGATTACCCTTTTTGCCTTTGTCTAAGGGATCAACCAGATCCATTGCTGTTCTCTCAAAAGGTGCATTATCAACGGTAAGGGCACCTTGTCTTTTTTTTTTGTTGTTGTCACCGGGGCTATTTTCTGACATTCAGCACAAGAAGTACCATAACAATATCCTCATGAATCCCAGGCCAGTAAAATCTGTACAACAATCTTACAAAGGTGCAGACCCTCCTCGAGTGACCAGCCATAGGACTATCATGTGCTATCCTTAATAGCTCAATTCTATATTTCTTTAGTATGTCCAATTTTCATTTTTTAATTTTAACCGGGAGGCGGACTGGGCACAGCCCTTTTTCAGCCACGCTTCACATTGAACAACAGACAAACAATTACAACCAACCATAAAAAATAAAAAATGCATAGGTTTCATAGGCGTTACAGAGCTTTATTTAGACCAAAGTCCATTATAGCTCGCTAATATTCATAGTATCCCAATATATTGTTTTTAATAAGGTGAGCATCCAGTTTAGATTTAAAGTTGTACATAACTACTGCTGGCCACAACCTCCAATGGGAGATCATTCCAAATTTTTGTTACTCTTACAGAGAACCACTGCTTTCTTTTCATGGTTCTAAATCTAGTTGCTGGGGTTGTAATCTAGTATTAGTGTAATTTTCTGTATTCCAGCCCCAAAAGTTCCCACAACTGTAAGTATGTAAGGACTCTATAAATCAGACACATGTCCCCCCTCAGTCGTCTGAATTCTAGGGAATATAGTCCCAAGGTGTTTAGTCTTGTTTCATAGTCAAGACCCTTAACCTCCTTAATCCTATGAGTTGCCCTTCTCTGAATTCTCTCCAGGGCATTTATTTCCCTTTTGCCACCTGTTGACCATAACTGGACACAATAGTTTACGTGCAGTCTCACTAAGGATGTGTAAAGAGGCAACAGCACTTCCTTGTTCTTGCTTTTAATGTGCTTATTAATACAGTGTAAAATGCTACTGGATTTTTTGATAACTTGATTGCACTGTGACTTAAAACTAAGGTCTTTGCTTATTCTAATGCCCAGGTCTCTCTTGTCCTCCATCTTTTTTAGTGTCTGCCCTCCTAGGGAGTAATTCCTCTGCCTACTTTGTTTACCAAAATGCATAACACTGCATTTGTCAGTACTGAATGTCAGTTTCTTGTCACATGCCCATTTCTCCAAATCCTCTAAAGCTGCTTGGAGGATGTTGGCTTCTTCTTGGCTATCCACAGTGTGCCCTATTCTAGTATTATCGGCAAATTTGGATACCCATGCTCCTGTAGTAGTTTTCATTCAAGTGATGTAGACATTAAAGAAACAGGGCCCCAATACGGAACCCTGCAGCACCCCACTAGTCACATCCACCCAATCTGAGCATGTCCCTTTGATGCTGACCTTTTGTTTACTGTCAGAAAGCCAAGCTTCTATCCATCTGGTTATTTTGCCCCAGATACTGAGCTCGATTAAGGCATCTATAAGCTCACCATGAGGCACTTTATCAAATGCCTTGGAAAAGCCCAACAAAATGACATCTACTGAGAGTTTGTTGTCCAAGGCTTTGCTAACCCTACCATAAAATTCCAGCAGATTGGTCTGACAAGACCTGCCTTGTGTAAAACCCATGCTGAGTGCAGTCGATATTATTTGTGGACATAAGATGGTTAATTATATGATCCTTAATAATGCCCTCCAGGATCTTGGCCAGTACTGCTGTCAGACTGATGGGTCTATAATTCTGCACCTCTTGCCTAGCACCTTTTTATAAATGGGTACCACTACTGCCCATCTCCATGCCTTCAGGACCAGCCCTTCATCTACTGATTTTTGATAGATGTCTGTGATTGGGCCAACCAAGAACTCTGCCATTTCCTTGATAATTCTGGGGTGTAATCCATCAGGTCCCTGGGACTTATTTTGATCCAGGCTCTGAAGCCTTTTAAGAACATCCACACTGCTTATACTGAGGCCTGTGTTTAGTGTCTGGTCTAAGTGATTTATTCTCAGATGTGATTTACTGTTAAAGACAGATGTGAAAAAACTGTTATATTGTTCAGCCATTGTGAACTGATCTGTCACTATATTGCCGTCCTGGTCTTTTAGGGGTTGAATAGCTTTACTTTCTGCCCTCCTATTATTAATATAAGTATAAAAGGATTTATAATTATCTTGGACCTTACATGCTAACCTAAGCTTGTGTTTCTGTTTAGCCTCTTTTATGCTCTTTTTAGTTTGTTTGAGAAGCTTTTTGTATGTGTCCTGGCATTTACTGCTTCCACTTTTCTTAGCCTTGATAAATGTTTTCTTTTTTTCTTTTTTATTAATTTCCTCATAAGAGGTGTCATCCATGGTGGCAGCATTTTATTTTTCCCATCATACTTTCGTACCAATGAGCTAAACGTTTTTTCCAAGGAGCCCACTTTGTTTGTCATGAGGTCCCACATATTTTGTAATGATTGGTTCTTAAATTCCTCAACCCAATCCCATGCAGCCATTTCACTTTTTATCTTACCAAAGTCAGCCTTATTATAATAGACCATTGCGTTTCTTGTTATATTACCTAACCTGCCATTGTATTTAAAACTAACTATAGAGTGATCGCTGGACCCTAAGGGTGGTAGGACTCTACAATTGTGAATATTCTCCTCTAGGTTACTTAGAAACAGGTCAAGGATGTGATTTCCCCTAGTGTTTGCTGTAACAAACTGGTTCGTACCTGCTAGAATAAAAGCTTCCAGGTAGCTTAGCTCTATAGCAGTTTCAGCCTGTAGTGTATCCCAGTTTATCCCAGGAAAGTTTAAGTCACCAAAAATCATATTGTTGTCAGTGTCTGTTATTTTGCTGATGAAATCTAACAATTGCATATCATCTTCTTGTGACATGGATGGAAGTCTTTATATCAGACCTAAATTTGTAATGGCAGTATGTAGGGGGGATCTCAACCCATAGGGTCTCGGTGCTATCTCATTGGTGGGTATCCACTGATTCTGAAATGATAGTCTCGGCAACATAAAGAACCACTCCACCACCTTTCTTCCGTGTTCTGTCTGTATGCTATAGAGTATAACCTGCTATATTTTTATTCCAAGGATCATCCTGTCCCCACCAGGTCTCAGCAATGGCACAAATATGTACATTGGAATTACTCATGATATAAAGAAGTTAATCAGTCTTGTTGTTCAGACTCCTGGCATTTATTACAAGAAAATTCCAGGTGTCCGGGGCTGGGTCCCTGGTACTACTTCCTTTTGATCTGGAATCCCCCTCATCCCCCCCCCTTGCCTTCAGTTTAAACCACTATCTATGGCTTGACATAGTCTGCATGCAAAGATTCCTTTGCTCTGCCTATTAAGATGGAGCCCATCCTGCGCATACAGTCTCTGGTTTCTAAACATATCCCCATGCTCCAAATATGTATAACCTTTCCTGAGACGCAATCTTTTCATCCATCCATTGAGGGCTTGTATCTCCATTGTTTTTGCATACATAGCTCTGGGTACTGGGATTATACCTGATATGATGAGATCACATCCATTTGTTGCTATGTCCCTCCCAACCTGTTCAAAATCTCTGAATGTCTATCGGCTTTCTTTTGCCTACATCATTAACCCCTGCATGTACTAGGGCTATTGATTTTGTAGTATGTTCCTGGAGACCCAAGAGGAGTTGTATAATATCACTTATGCCTACCCCTGGGAGTACACTAACTGTGGTATTCTGGTTTCAATGCTGACATATTATATGGTCAGTATATCTCAACATAGAATCCCCTATTACTAGTACATCACGGGGATTACTTGTGCCCTCAGTTTGCACTTTACTATTGCTGTTCTCTAAGTTAGCAGAGTTCTGATCTATTTGCTGTTCTAAAATGGGCATGGTTGGTACCCCATGGTCTAATAGATTCTCATTATGGCTATTATCTAGAATTAGGGCACTAAATACAATTACATACAATATAATAAATTCACATACAATTACAGACAGTCTCATTCTTTAAGGATAAAAAATAACCCTTTCCTAAAATGTGTTAAGCTATGTGCTCCCTTTATCAAATTGGTATATCCATTCAGGAGAGAGGGTGCATATCAAGAGAAAGCGTTCCTTTGTTCTACCTGTTCCTGCCTCTGAGGACTAACACAAACTGTATACACTAGCCCATTACAATTTTTTAACATTGGTTCACCCTTTGTTTTTTCCCCCCTCCAGCTGCTTAAACTAACCTTGGAGAGAAACATCATCAGTTTTCTCCAAAACAAAAATCACAATAAATTATTAGTTTAGTTTCAGCATTTCATATATCAATCCCCTATGTCCGTCAGTCTTTTGTTGCCACTGTTTTTTTTTTTTAGGTATTTTATTTCCTGGACTTCCAGACCTTGGAGCTGAGCTCAAACACCTCCAGATCAAAGTCACCAAAAGGAAAAGAGTCCCCAGCATCTGAGATTGTCTTTGCTTGTGCTTGTTATCACAGTTGCTGAAACATCAGGGCCTACTTCCTCTGTGATTACCTTAGCAAATCCCAGAAAGTCATTTCCAGTAATCAGAAGTGCTCCCCCGCACCACACTTTAATTTGGTGTGACACTCCATTAATACTCAGTCACTTAGGCGATGGGATAGTATCAAGTGTCCCATAGATGCAGATGACCCAAGTACCTGGTCCTTTGGCACAGTCACTTCACAGAACTTTAGCATGCACCAGGGCCTGTCTGCTTCCCGAATATATAACTCCCTTCACAGTCTTACCTCCCACCTTGACATCTGTTAAATACTTGCCCCACTTTGCTAAGGCCAGATTTGCTCTAGTGCTATGCACCTTATTTTTATGGCAGATCCCTGTAATATGGCCTGTCTTATTACAGTTATAGCAAATAAAGTCCTTGGGTGTAGATGTTTATTGGGGAATATTCAGAAAGACCTTTGAGTCAAAGACTCATTTACAAAGGTTCTATGTCATACATTAAGGCACAGAGCAAATAATTGCTAATAGAGATGACAGTACAGTATAATACATAATGAAGATGTGTTAACCCCATAAGAGACTTTGCTGCTACAGTGTCTGGCCATCTGATAATAGCCAAAGAAACAGCCTTTTCCCCACTTTCTGGTTGGAGTTCTTCTACCCAAAGCTGCACGTCTGTACGATGGATGCTGATGAATTCCTCCACTGTAAATATATTGATGATTTGTATGTTCATATCTGTGTTGCCCTCTGGTTGGAGCCATTTAATGAGGAGCTCTCTGAGTCAGGTGAAGGCTTCTTGAGGATTGTCAACTGAGTGGTACTTCAGAGACTGGAATCTCTGCCTGTAGGTCTTCTGAGATGTCATATCTTTTAAGAATTTCTCTTTTCACAAGGTCATAGTTTTCTAACTGTGCAGTGTCCATGTTGCTGTAGGTAAGTAGGGTTTTACCTGTCAGATAAGGTACCAGCCTGCTTGCCCATTGCTGTTTTGACCATTGGCAGGCTCCGGTAATGGCCCTATCCCATCTCCTGTCACTGCATGTGTTCTCTTCTGTTTCTCAGTCTCTCTTTGTTGTATAGACCACCTTTTGAAGAAGGCAGACATGCTTTTGGGTTCTGTCACTGCCTGTTCTTCTTTCATCACTGGTGCCAGCCATACAGTCTCAGTTTGTACTTTTTTTCTGCTTCTAGTTTAGCTGCTATTCTTCTGGTAATCATTCCTGGGCTTACTGTTGTACAATCAGTACCTTTTTTCTATTCTTCCCTAGTACCAGGTCTAGTGCCCATACACAACATTCCTGGCTTAGAGTATGCACAGCCTAAATCCCCCTTCGGGCACTAAAACAGTCATAGGAGCATAGGTTGGGAAGCATAGGCAGACCGAGAGAAGTAAAATTTGCAAGTAGCATTTTATTAACAGTAAAAAAAATAAAATTGTACAGGATAGCTCTTCACAAAGGTAGCACAAACAAAAATGTTGACCATCTGAGTCTCTCTGTTCTGGAAAAACATTGCTCTCATTATGCAAGATATTTTTGCATGGCAATTCAAAGTCTGCATCCTGTTTATCTCCTGTCTTCTCCACAAAATGTACCAAAATGTTGTCGGTTTCTTTCCTGAGGCCAGCCTGAAGAGCACATCTAGTCTTAACAGGTGCAGCAAAATAATACATTTTGTCCCAGAGATGGTTTCCTGTTGACAGTTCTGCAAACAAACTTATGGGGGGGGGGTTAAAATGCATCTCAAGGTCAACCCTCTGTGTTCCAGATTGAAATCTTTTATAATAAATCCAAATAACTTTCTGCAATCATTATAACAATATATATACATTTGCAAAACAAGGGATCCCAGTTTCACATATGGATTCACATATATTTTTAACCACAGAGAAGCAAGAGGAGAAAGAAAGTCCAGAAACAGCAAGTGAAGGAAGGGAGATAACAGAGAATAATGGTTGGGCAACTGTGCGCAACTAGCCTGTGCTGCCACCGAGGAGTTCTGATTCTGTTAGACCTCGACAGCGAAGCTCGAGAGGTCACACAGAATCGGAACCCTGAGGTGGCAGCGCTGACTGGTTGGGCACAGTTGCCCAGTCAGTATTTTTATAGTGTATAGTGACCCCTTATTCTAATAAAATAATAAAAAAAAAGACAGTTTCCCGTTGTCGGCAATTTATGCGCTCCTGTAGGAGCCACTTAAGGAAAAAACGCTGCCATCCTGTCAGACAATTTACTGTTTGGAATTGTGAGATGTGTGCGCAGCTGTTTTTCCTTTAATTCAACTGCTGGCTCATGTGCTTTCAAAAACAGTCAAGATGTTGTTGTACCAGTGTGGTATTACTGCGTTCCATGAACTTTGAACTGTGGCACAACAACATTTTGATGGCGTCTGATTTCTGTGCAGAGCAAGGGGTCACTATACACTATAGGGGAATTGTAGGATCATCAGAGTATCCAATTCCTAGATGCAACAAGAAAATGTTGATTGCACAATGAGACGGGCAAGAGACAGACAAGTGGCAGAATAGGAGTGGACAAAATGGATAGTTTCTTTTAACACACTCTCTGCATAATAAATGGGATATACTCTTACCCAACCCTGTCACACAGTCATTCCCTTTTCTAAAGGGAGTGGCCCCTCCTTCCCTGGAAACTACCATCCTATCCATCTACTCCCCATTCTGGATAAACTGCAGTAACACATTGTCTCTCAGCTCTCCCCTTTTTGTGACTCAGCCTCCTCCTTCACTGCTTTATAATCTGGCTTCAGGAACTCCCACTCCACCTCTGTCTTACTGATGCTATCGTGTCAGGCATGGATTGGGGCCTACTCACTGCCACCATTTTTGCCAACTTGGTCAAAGCTTTTGACACTATTGCCCAGTCCATTCTTCTAAACAAGCTTAAAGCAGCTAGGCACACTGCCTGTTCAGTTGAGTGGTTATGCTGCTACTTTAAAAACAAGTCATAAGCTGCTCATATTGGAGACTTCCTTTCCCTTAGCATCCAATCTGTTCAGGTGTCCTCCAAGGATCTGTTCTTGGCCCAACTCTTCTCTCCATAAAAAATGACCTCCCCACTGCCTGCTCCTCTGTGTCCATTTATATATACTGTATATTCAGAGGATATGGTACTGTTTACCTCCGGCTCCTCTTCCTTTGACCTCACCTCCCAGTTTCAACTGGACTTTAAAAATATCCAGCACTGGTTCTGTGAAAAACAGCTGTCCTTCAATGCCAAAAAAAGTGTGTCTGTGACTTTTGGCAGAGGCTTGTAGACTTACCCCATTTCCCTCCTTCCATACCCTTGATGGTGCATCGATTTAAAGATGTCTCCTCCTTCAAGTACCTTCTGGTCTGGCTGAACTGTCACCTAGATTTCTCTGTTCATATGAATGCAATCCAAAAGAAACTGCACCCCTAACTTGGTGTGTTGTACAGGAACTACAAGGAGTATCCCGCTTTCTCCCACAGAAACATCCTCTTGAAGGTGATTCTCCCCACCTTCGACCATGGTCACATTGTTTACAGTGCTAATCCCAAGTACACCTTAGCAAGACTGGACCCCCTTTTTCACTCCTGTTTCCCTCGACAAATCCCTGCACACTCTCCACTGTTCTATGTATTCCTTCCCCCTCTCTTGATGACAGGCATTTTCTCCATTGTGCCTCCTTTATCTTCAGATTTTGATTTGTATCTCTCTCCTCATATCTTGCTTCTCTCCTCTCTCCATAACACTTGCACTTGCCTTCTCCACAATTAAATCCATTGCTGGTCAAGCTGCCTTCTCTTTCATGCTTCCCCAAACTCTGGGGCTGTCTTCTCATTTTCCACTTGCTGTGCTCCTTCCCTTCACTCTCTGAAATTTCTCCCTTGTGATTTGTGTACTCAACTCCTGAAGTTGCTCTTGATACTGATTTGGACTTTTGTCCACTGCCCTTCACTCTACACTAACACTAGTACTGCCCCCTCTCCCCCAGTTTTCAGTCACTACCCCTACCCATCATATTATTGCATTGTTGCTCTCTTCCTGCACTTCATTGTACTGTAAAATCTTGTGCAGAAGTGTTGCCTGTAATCACTTATTTTATATACTTATTTCCATATTACTGCATTTTTCATCATTGTACTTTGTATTTCCACTATTTTCTCCTCTTCTCGTTCCTCCCAGGGTGCATCTGGAAATGAGCTGATACCAGCTCAGTAGGACTTCCTGGTAAAAGTTTTGAAATAAAATCATAGACATATATACATTGATTTTCAAAATTTACAAGCCCAACTGGCTGACCAGGGAACCTCGAAGCCCCCAGCATCGCTTGTCCCTCTCCCCATCATCTGAGGTGGGGCTACCAGCTGCTATCTGAGTGGTCCCCATTCACCATACCACCCCTGCAGAGGGATGATGAGCAGGAATCCATCTCTTGCACCCCTCCTCGCCTTCCCTAGTTGGGGTGGGATCCTCCCCAGCTCCCTGTCTCACCAGGCCTCCACTGTATGCACAGGCCAGCAGGGGCCAAAGAGCCAAATATTGTCCCCTCTTTGGTGACTACCCAGGTACCCCACCCACCACAGGAGGACCACTGCTACTCCCTGCTTGTGTCCCACCCCCACCCACCTTCTAGTGATGCCCCCAGTCCGGATCCCTGGACAAGGCCTCCAGGATGGTCCAAAAATCTTAAAAGATATTGATGCCAATGTCAGAATGGTGGTGTGACAGGGATGAATAAGGCCCTGTCCTATTTGTTATGCAGAAAGAGTTTGACTACAAGGATCTGTTTTATCCTCTCCGTCTCTGTCTCTTTTCTGTCTGGTTGAGCAACCAAATTTTCTTGTAAGACCTAAGAACTGATCACTCTGATGGTTTCACAGTTCTCTGCCTCCCACTATCTTTCTGCCTTCCCTTGCTATTTCTTTCTTTTCTTCCCTCTTGTATATCTGCAGGTATAAAAATATATGTGAATCTTTATCTGAAAGTGTCACTAATACTGGGATCCCTTTGTTTAAAACTGTATATAGTTATATTGTTGAAATGACTGTAAAAAAGCTATTTGAAACTCTTTAACCTGAAATGCAGTTTTTTTTAAGTCCTTTGCAGAGTCGTAAACAAGAGGTCAGTTCTGAGTCGCAATGTTCTTTTTGCTACGTGTGAATCTAATAGCATGGCTACACAGGGAAGGTACCAGAGACCACACAGCTTGGTCTAAAGACAAAAGTACATTTATTAAACATAAAAACACATAGCAGCAGCAATGAATCCCCCAAAAACGTTGAATGTTTTTGCGTCAACCAACGCTTTCTCAAGTTCTTTTTGCTACACCTGCTGAAACTGATGAGAACATTGTGTGAGAAGCATGCTGTTTTCTTAACAAGTTTCGCAGGCACAGACTTATAAAAAGAGCAGCAATGCTTGTGCAAGAGAGAGAGAGAGAGAGATGGACTGAGATTTGAAATTGAGAAGAAAAACTCAGGACTGTTTTCTATGTTTGTACTGCCATTGTGAATAGTTATACTGAACAATTTTTATTCTGCTGTTAATAAAAGTCTTATTTGTGAATTTTGAAACTGTTCCTGGTTTTTCTATGCTTCCTGACCTGTGGCTCGATGACAGGTGGACTCAATCTGTATAGTGCAGGTCTGTGCAGCTGGCTATCCTCGTGGAGCACAACTGGGCCTCCTGCCAACCTGACAAAATTGCCTACATCCCTGTTCAATTTTCACCAGGCCTTTTTCATACCCTTGTGATCCATGATGTAGTACCAGATCAGGCAAGGGAGCATAACTGACCACACCAGCGTTCACCCTGGGAGCAACTCACTCAGCGTACACCAGTCTTATTTTATGGAGACTATTAAGTTCAGGGCAATTTGTATCCTGTATCCGGGGAGCCCCACTTAGAAACAGAATTTGTCATGCCAGCCCCGTGGCATGGAGGGTTGAGGTGCTGGCACCTTACCTTGACCCACACTGGTGACCCGGGTTCAGGAACAAGCCCGAGTCATCGGAGGTCAGCAGTGGGGGGGAGGACTGAGCTGGATGGAGCTGCTGGCAGGCAAGCTGTCCTCTCTGGGGAGGTAGTGTGGCATCCCTCAGCTGATGGCGACCACCAGTAGAGGCTAAGGGAAGCACGGGCTCAGAGGGTGCCCAGGCATTAGGCCATGGGGTGGGGGAAAGGGGTTGTAACTAGGGCTGTATGGCACATGCATGCATGCTCCTGGGGCCCCTGGGAGAAAAACCGGAGGGGAAAATACACCAGCAGCAGGATGAAGACCAACTCCCCGCAGGCACCACTCCCGGGCTGGGCAAGGTACGCACTGGTAATTCCGGGGGGACAGGGCTGGGGGATGGATGGGGGCTGCTGGCAAAGGCACAAAAATCAAGTTGTGATTTAAAAAAAAAAACTGTCTGCAGAAAGGACCGCTTGGCCCACCCAGTCTGCCCAGATAGTCCCTGCCTAACCTGTCTCCACAGACCCTAACTGGTCTCTGGCGACCCTCCCTCCTCCCAGCCTATTTACTAATATTCCCCTATGTCTATCCCACACATGCTTGAAAACCCCTACTGTTTTCACCTCCACCACTTTCACTGGTAGTCTGTTCTAGATGTCTACCACTCTTTAAGTGAAAAAGTAATTCTTTGCATCCCTCTTAAACTCCTGCCTCCTACATCTTCATCACATGCCCTCTGGTCCTGGTGCTCTTCCTCATTTGAAAGAGACTCCCCACCTGCACCCCATTCACCCCTGTGAGGTACTTGTAGGACTCTGTCATGTCCTCTCTCACTCTCCTCTTTTCCAGTGTGTAGATGTTGAGATCCCTAAGTTTCTCCTGGTAGGCTTTCTGGTGCAGCCCCTGCTCCATGTTAGTTGGTCTCCTCTGGACTGCCTCAACTTTGTCTATATCCTGTCTGAGTGTGGCCTCCAGAACTGGATACGATATTCCAGGTGGGGTCTTACCAGTGAGCAATATAGTGGCAACACTGCCTCCCGCCTGCTGGAGATACATCTCCCTATGCATCCCAGCATCCCACTGGCCCTACTCTCTGCTTTGTCACACTGCCGTGCCACTTTGAAGTCATCAGATATAACCCCAAGGTCCCTTTCCTGATTAGTGACCATCAGTACCTCCCCCATCCTATACTCCGCTCCTGGGTTCCTGTACCCTAGGCGCATGATTGTGCACTTTTTGGCATTAAACCCCAACTGCCAAGCTCTTGACCACTCCTCCACCTCTCCCTGCTGTCACCTATTACTAATAACAGTTGCTCCCACCCTTTGTCATGAAGCCTGAGCCACTGCAGCAACAGCTGATCCATGGGCAATTCCAGGTGTCTCTCCCTTGGCCTCTCTTCTGCCCTCTTCTGGGCCCAAAACACATTTGACAATCTGACAACCCACACCCTTGCCACTTGCCATGGTTCTGTGCCGAGGCAAAGCATATCACATTAGTCCCAGCCTTTACTCACCTCCCTGCAGTGGCCTAATGTACCTCTTGAACTTATCGGTCTGCCACATGCCAATGCACTGGGTCAGTGTCCAGTAGCCCTCGGCTGGCAGCCTTATTTGCCACCCCTATCCTGAAGGAGTGTGATCTGAACTGTGCTGGCTCAAACCCCTCCCCCACCACCAGAGTTACCTTGTAGATCTTGCAGAACTGAGACCTAGTGAAAGGAACCCCATCTTCTTGTACCAGTAGCTCTCTGCCTACCCGGGACAGGTGCGGCCCACCCTGTAAGACAATCCACGGGGTATATATGCACCTGTCAGGACTGTGTCAGGATGACTACTACCCTTGTCTTCCTGGACCATCTTAGAGTGCTGGATGCCCAGCTGGACCATATAAGGCCCTACACTATGTCCTGTACCTGAAGCTCCCCCCACCAAGTCTTCCTTTGACTGGGCTCCAACTTGTCCACCTTGAATGCCTTTTAGAAGGCCCAACTAAGTCTGCCTGAAAGAGATCTGCCTTGTAGCCATTAGCCATGCACCATACCACAAACCCCAGCATCCAGCAGAGGTCCCCTGCCAAAATTGGTATTCTGCCATTTGGTGCTGCTGCTGCTGCTTGTCAAGCCCACCCCTCCATAAATGTTTTCACAGCAAAGTGCAGAGTAGTCTGCTTTTCTCCTAACTTCACAAAAAATACAATGCCTTAAGTTGTGTTTCTGCTGTGTTCCTACAGACCCCATGACTTTTCCCATTATCAAAAAAACTAGCAGGCTACTTACAATTGCTAGCCAAGGAGCTATTCCACCTTTGGCCTGGTAATTCTCTGTGTACCATTGGACTCCCCTTTCATAGGCATCCCATGTCTTGGGGGCGACAGATTGCGAAATCACCTGCCATGCCCAATCCAACTGTGATACCATAAGTGGTCAGGTAGCCTCCATGAGAATTCCTTCACTTCTGGTGCCAGTGTCCTGAAATTTACCCACTGAAAACAAGAAAGAGCATCTGCTATCCGGTTAGCTCCTCCTGCAACATGCCTGGCTTTAAAGTGTGTATTTAACCTTAAACACCTCAACACAATTTCTCTTTCCCCATATACTTCCAGTTAATCTACTATGGGAAATAACTCCAAGAACATCAGATTTGTCATTAAACTATTCATTGATCTGTGTGCCATGCATCAGGCCAAGTGATGGTGAACCATTCTTTATGACAGTATATCTCAAAACCAGTCCTGCCTAATGCATCCATAAAACAATGTTTTCTCTTGGCTTGACATCACTGGGTTCCTTTACATGGCCCTCCTATTAAACTGGCTGAAGAATTTGACCCATACTGCTAAGTCCTCCCTCTAGTCCTTAGTGAGATTTATGAAATGGTGGTGGTGGTGGGGGGGGGGGCTGTACCCCTGCCATGGGATTTGCTATATGTCTGCAAAAAGGGTACCCATGGGGATCACAGTATGTGCAAAGTTTAAGAGCCTTAGAAGGACCTGCAACTGTCACAGAATGACTTTTTTGGCCCAGTGAGTCTCCCCAAGCTAGCTGGAGGATGTTTTAATCCTTTTTCTCCAATAGCCATGACACCACCTGTAGTTGGGAAATCTTGATGTCCAGGAAGGTGAGGATGGCTTGAGGCCCCTCCATCTTGTCAGTGGAAATTGGGACCACGAATTCATTGGTTGTGACCTCACCAAAGGCAGTCATCCAATATCCATTCCTGCCAGGCCTATGAATAAGATGTCATTAGCCAGCCCGGTGGTGCGGAGGGTTGAGGCACTGGACGCCTTACCTCACGCTACACTGGCAACCTGTGTTCGGGAACAACCATGGGTCATTGGAGAGCCAGCATGGGGGGGAGGGAGCAGGATTGGCCAGCTGAAAGGCAAATCTCCTCTACCGGGGTGGTTGTTGCTCCTGTAGTTCTGCTCCCACTGGGTGGCGGTCCAGTGGGTAGCGTAGGCGGGAGGGGGAGGCAGTATAGTAGATGGGTGCCTCAAGGCAGCATGTGTACACAAGCCGGGGGATGGGAGAAAAATGGATAAAATACCATAAAAATCTATATAGAATAAGATGTCATTGAGGTAGTGTAAGACTGACTTGACCCACTTCTCTTCCAGACCATCCAGATCAAGAAAGTGTGGAACATCTTAAAAATCACACAGGATATCAAGCACACCAAGGGCATGCACCTTTCAATGAAATAACTTCTCTTCCACCTTCATACCTAGCAGGTAACAGTCTGCTATGTGAACTGGCAAGAGGTAGAAACCAGACTCACCTTCACCATTAGGGCCCTGGGGCTGCAGGCCCTCACTCATTCTACCACTTTGTCAGATGATGTGTACAATGCCATAGCCCTGTCCAGGTCTGTGAAATTATTTACTGAGTCTGCTCTGAGAAATAACAGGTTGTGTGAGTCTAAACACCCCCAATATTTTCTTTGGCATGAAGCACAAGGGGAAAATGCAAGTGCCACCTCCCTGGCAATTTTCACTGCCAATACCCCAGGGTTCTCAGCCACTGATTTTACATAATTTGCTGCTCTAGCTACCCATGGCCCTCTGTATAGTACTCCAAACCAGTTTTTAAATCCTTTCTGCAGTTCTAATGTCATTTTCCTGTTGGGGTACATCTTCTTTGAGGATATCTCTCATCAGGTCACACCTATAGAACTTAAGCCATCAGGCACTAGGACCACATGGAAACTTTTCTCAAGCAGTATCACTAGGTGCCACCCATGCCGACATCTGATGTCGACCCCCTACATAAGTATGGGCAGCCCCGACTCTCTTCAGTTCTTTTCCTGTCATTGATCAAGACTTGTTAGACCCTGTTGGAAACACCGCTACCCTCAAGCTACGTTTTTCCTCTGAGTGGCTAAAAATGAATCTTCTATGGTGCTGGACACAAAGAACTCCCTCGCCATCACTGCCTGCTGCCTGGGCGCTGACTGCTATGCTCCTTTTAAACACGCTGTACTGGAGCTCCAAAGTGGCATGGGACAAGGCTGTTTTGCCGATTGGTAGTTGGGACTAGAAGGGCCTTTCCATACAGTTACCCGAACCCTGCTAAGTGCGTGAACCACACTCTTAACTGCGAAGCAACAGGATCTCTTCATCCAGCCCTTTGTCATTCCTTTTTTGCCGGGCTTGAAGTGACGAGGGGGTGCTCACCTAGGCTGCTCCTCCGCCTGGTAGTCTGGCCATGGGGCCTCCCCTCCACCAGGCAGCTTTTGGCTTTGGTTTTCTGTGGGAGCTGCAACGTCTCTTCTTCTACCTTAAAACCAATGCCAACCACCACCCCCACCTCCGCTCCCTTCGACGGGCTTCTCTGACGGGGGGGGGGTTCTGGAGCTGGCCATGGCGGTCCACCTACAACTGGCGCTTTTGAGGAATGGTGATGCCTCTGCCTCTTCTATCCTTCCTGTCTTCGTAATGGATGGGGTACGGCCAGGATTTTTTTCTGGATTGGCCACAACTGGTCCAGATTCGTCAATGGTGGCCCCCATGTGCCTCTTCCATCAAGGTGTTGCTCCCCATCACTTTGGAAGGGCTGGAATGCTGGGCCAGTCAGGACTTATCACTGAGGGTGCCCTGTGCTTCCCCTGTCGCCACCCTCCATCTCATCACCTGGCAATGGCCGTAATGCCTATTCTGATGATGCGATGTCTTTACCCTCTGTTAGCACCTCAGGGCCTTGGCTGACGAAAGCATGATATTACAAGAACAGATGACACTTATTATGGGGCATCGTATGTTCAGATGTTCACTTTTGCAGATTGCGATGAAGGTAAGCTTAGTTGTGTTTGTAAGGAGGCAACAGAAGATATAGACATGTGTTTCCACGTGTCTATGTCTTCTGTTAGCACCCTTTGCAACCTGTGGAGAGGCCTTCGCACCATGCAATTCTGCTTAAAGTTGACCAGCCTAACATTCTGTGGTGATTTGCATGTGCAGCCCATGATGCTTTGCATTGTGGGGCATGTGCGATTTTGTATTTTTGAAACTTGGCTTCCAGCCAAATGCCCTTTGGGTAACCCTTGCCTCAGTAGTTTATGCACAGAGGTTCTTTGTCTTTAAATTGTTTTTATTTTAATGGGTTCACCACAATATATCCCAGGCACACTGCCTTAGGGTAGCTGGTCCATGCCAATGAAAAGTCACAAACAGACAAGGCATACTGATGAGTCCTGGTAGGATGAAACACGTGTCTATTCTCTGTTAGCACCTTTGCAACCAGTAGAGAGGCCTTCTGCACCATGCAATTCTGCTTAAAGTTGACCAGCCTAACATTCTGTGGTGATTTGCATATGCAGCCCATGATGCTTTGCATTGTGGGGCAAAGCATTTTGTATTTTCTGAAACTTGGCTTCCCAGCCAAATGCCCTTTGGGTAACCCTTGCCTCAGTGTTTATGCACAGAGGTTCTTGTCTTTTTAAATTGTTTTTTATTTTAATGGGTTCACCACAATATATCCCAGGCACACTGCCTTAGGGGGTAGCTGGTCCGATGCCACTGGGGTGTCAAACAGACGAGGCATACTGATGAGTCCTGGTAGGATGAAACACTGGTTCATGTCTTCTGTTAGCACCCTTTGCAAACTGTGTGAGAGGTCTTCGCACCATGCACTTTGCTTAAAGTTGGACCAGCCTAACATTCTGTGGTGATTTGCATATGTAGCCCATGATGCTTTGCATTGTGGGGCATGCGATCTGTATTTTCTTGAAACTTGGCTTCCCAGCCAAATGCCTTTGGGTAACCTCACTTCAGTGTTTATGCACAGAGGTTCTTTGTCTTTAAATTGTTTTTATTTTAATGGGTTCACCACAATATATATCCCAGGCACACTGCCTTAGGGGTAGCTGGTCCATGCCACAGTGAAGTCAAACAGATGAGGATATTGATGAGTCCTGGTAGATGAAACACGGTTCGTCTTCTGTTAGCACCCTTGCAAACTGTGTGAGAGTCTTTCGCACCATGCAATTCTGCTTAAAGTTGGACCAAACCTAACATTCTTGTGGTGATTTGCATATGCAGCCCATGATGCTTGCATTGTGGGGTACAAAGGATTTTGTATTTTCTTGAAACTTGGCTTCCAGCCAAATGCCCTTTGGGTAACCTCTTGCCTCAGTGTTTATGCACAGAGGTTCTTTGTCTAAATTGTTTTTTATTTTAATGGGTTCACCACAATATATCCCAGGCACACTGCCTTAGGGTAGCTGGTCCATGCCATGGGGTGTCAAACAGACGAGGCATACTGATGAGTCCTGGTAGGATGAAACACGTGTTCATGTCTTCTGTTAGCACCCTTTGCAACCCTGTGTGAGAGGCCTTCGCACCATGCAATTCTGCTTAAAGTTGGACCAGCCTAACATTCTGTGGTGATTTATATGTAGCCCATGATGCTTTGCATTGTGGGGGCATGTGCGTTTTATATTTTCTTGAAACTTGGCTTCCCAGCCAAATGCCCTTTGGGTAACTCCTTGCCTCAGTGTTTATGCACAGAGGTTCTTTGTCTTTAAATTGTTTTTTATTTTAATGGGTTCACCACATATATCCCAGGCACATTGCCTTAGGGGTAGCTGGTCCATGCCACTGGGGTGCCAAACAGGTGAGGCATACTGATGAGTCCTGGTAGGATGAAACCGTGTCTTCGTCTTCTGTTAGCACCCTTTGCAACTGTGTGAGAGGCCTTTCGCACCATGCAATCTGCTTAAAGTTGGACCAGCCTAACATTCTGTGGTGATTTGCATATGCAGCCCATGATGCTTGCATTGTGGGGCATGGCGATTTTGTATTTCTTGAAACTTGGCTTCCCAGCCAAATGCCCTTTGGGTAACCTTGCCTCAGTGTTTATGCACAGAGGTTCTTGTCTTTTAAATTGTTTTTTATTTTAATGGGTTCACCATAATATATCCCAGGCACACTGCCTTAGGGAGGTAGCTGGTCCATGCCACTGGGGTGTCAAACAGACGAGGCATATCTGATGAGTCCTGTAGGATGAAACACTGTCTATGTCTTGTGTTAGCACCTTTGCAAACTGTGTGAGAGGCCTCGGCACCATGCAATTCTGCTTAAAGTTGGACCAGCCTAACATTCTGTGGTGATTTGTATATGCAGCCCATGATGCTTTCATTGTGGGGGCATGTGCGATTTTGTATTTTCTGAAACTGGCTTCCCAGCCAAATGCCCTTTGGGTAACCCTTGCCCCAGTGTTTATGCACAGAGGTTCTTTTGTCTTTAAATTGTTTTTATTTTTAGTGGGTTCACCACATATATCCCAGGCACACTGCCTTAGGGTAGCTGGTCCATGCACTGGGGTGTCAAACAGGCGAGGTCATACTGATGAGTCCCGGTAGGATGAAACAATGTGTCTATGTCTTCTGTTAGCACCCTTTGCAAACTGTGTGAGAGGCCTTTCGCACCATGCAATTCTGCTTAAAGTTGGACCAGCCTAACATTCTGTGGTGATTTGCATATGTAGCCCATGATGCTTTGCATTTGTGGGGGCACATGGCGATTTTGTATTTTCTTGAAACTTGGCTTCCCAGCCAAATGCCCTTTGGGGTAACCCTTGCCTCAGTGTTTATGCACAGAGGTTCTTTGTCTTTTAAATTGTTTTATTTTAATGGGTTTACTACAATATATCCCAGGCACACTGCCTTAGGGGTAGCTGGTCCATGCCACTGGGGTGTCAAACAGACTAGAGCATACTGATGAGTCCTGGTAGGATGAAACACGTGTTCATGTCTTCTGTTAGCACACTTCAAACTGTGTGAGAGGCCTTTCGCACCATGCAATTCTTCTGCTTAAAGTTGGACCAGCCTAACATTCTGTGGTGATTGCATATGCAGCCCATGATGCTTTGCATTGTGGGGTATGTGCCATTTTGTATTTTCTTGAAACTGATTTCCCAGCCAAATGCCCTTTGGGTAACCCTTGCCTCAGTGTTTATGCACAGAGGTTCTTTGTCTTTAAATTGTTTTTATTTTAATGGGTTCACTACAATATATCCCAGGCACACTGCCTTAGGGTAGCTGGTCCATGCCACTGGGGTGTCAAACAGATGAGGCATACTGATGAGTCCTGGTAGGATGAAACACGTGTCTATGTCTTTGTTAGCACCCTTTGCAAACTGTGTGAGAGGCCTTCGGCACCATGCAATTCTGCTTAAAGTTGGACCAGCCTAACATTCTGTGGTGATTTGCATATGCAGCCCATGATGCCTTGCATTGTGGGGGCATGTGCGATTTTGTATTTTCTTGAAACTTGGCTTCCCAGCCAAATGCCCTTTGGGGTAACCCTTGCCTCAGTGTTTATGCACAGAGGTTCTTGTCTTTAAATTGTTTTTTATTTTAATGGGTTTACCACAATATATCCCAGGCACACTGCCTTAGGGGTAGCTGGTCCATGCCACTGGGGTGTCAAACAGATGAGGCATACTGATGAGTCCTGGTAGGATGAAACACGTGTCTATGTCTTCGTTAGCACCCTTTGCAACTGTAGAGAGGCCTTTCGGCACCATGCAATTCTGCTTAAAGTTGGACCAGCCTAACATTCTGTGGTGATTTGCATATGCAGCCCATGATGCTTTGCATTGTGGGGGCATGTGCGATTTTGTATTTTCTTGAAACTTGGCTTCCCAGCCAAATGCCCTTTGGGGTAACCCTTGCCTCAGTGTTTATGCACAGAGGTTCTTTGTCTTTTAAATTGTTTTTTATTTTAATGGGTTTACCACAATATATCCCAGGCACACTGCCTTAGGGGTAGCTGGTCCATGCCACTGGGGTGTCAAACAGACGAGGCATACTGATGAGTCCTGGTAGGATGAAACACGTGTCTATGTCTTCTGTTAGCACACTTGCAACTGTGTGTGAGAGGCCTTCGGCACCATGCAATTTCTGCTTAAAGTTGGACCAGCCTAACATTCTGTGGTGATTTGCATATGCAGCCCATGATGCTTTGCATTGTGGGGGCATGTGCGATTTTGTATTTTCTTGAAACTTGGCTTCCCAGCCAAATGCCCTTTGGGGTAACCCTTGCCTCAGTGTTTATGCACAGAGGTTCTTTGTCTTTTAAATTGTTTTTTATTTTAATGGGTTCACCACAATATATCCCAGGCACACTGCCTTAGGGGTAGCTGGTCCATGCCACTGGGGTGTCAAACAGATGAGGCATACTGATGAGTCCTGGTAGGATGAAAACGTGTCTATGTCTTCTGTTAGCACCCTTTTCCAACTATTAATGAGAGCGCTTCGGCACCATGCAATTCTGCTTAAGTTGGACCAGCCTAACATTCTGTGGTGATTTGCATATGCAGCCCATGATGCCTTGCATTGTGGGGGCATGTCGAGATTTGTATTTTCTTGAAACTTGGCTTCCAGCCAAATGCCCTTTGGGTAACTCCTTGCCTCTAGTGTTTATGCACAGAGGTTCTTTGTCTTTAAATTGTTTTTTATTTTAATGGTTCACCACAATATATCCCAGGCACACCTGCCTTAGGGGTAGCTGGTCCATGCCACTGGGGTGTCAAACAGACGAGGCATACTGATGAGTCCTGGTAGGATGAAACACGTGTCATGTCTTCTGTTAGCACCCTTTGCAAACTGTGTGGAGGCCTTTCGCACCATGCAATTCTGCTTAAAGTTGGACCAGCCTAACATTCTGTGGTGATTTGCATATGCAGCCCATGATGCTTTGCATTGTGGGGGCATGTGCGATTTTATTTTTCTTGAAACTTGGCTTCCCAGCCAAATGCCCTTTGGTAACCCTTGCCTCAGTGTTTATGCACAGAGGTTCTTTGTCTTTTAAATTGTTTTTTATTTTAATGGGTTCACCACAATATATCCCAGGCACACTGCCTTAGGGGTAGCTGGTCCATGCCACTGGGGTGTCAAACAGATGAGGCATACTGATGAGTCCTGGTAGGATGAAACACGTGTCTGTCTTCTGTTAGCACCCTTTGCAAACTGTGTGAGAGGCCTTTCGGCACCATGCAATTCTGCTTAAAGTTGGACCAGCCTAACATTCTGTGGTGATTTGCATATGCAGCCCATGATGCTTTGCATTGTGGGGGCATGTGCGATTTTGTATTTTCTTGAAACTTGACTTCCCAGCCAAATGCCCTTTGGGGTAACCCTTGCCTCAGTGTTTATGCACAGAGGTTCTTTGTCTTTAAATTGTTTTTATTTTAATGGGTTCACCACAATATATCCCAGGCACACTGCCTTAGGGGTAGCTGGTCCATGCCACTGGGGTGTCAAACAGGACGAGGCATACTGATGAGTCCTGGTAGGATGAAACACGTGTCTATGTCTTCTGTTAGCACCCTTTGCAACTGTGTGAGAGGCCTTTCGGCACCATGCAATTCTGCTTAAAGTTGGACCAGCCTAACATTCTGTGGTGATTTGCATATGCAGCCCATGATGCTTTGCATTGTGGGGCATGTGCATTTTGTATTTTCTTGAAACTTGGCTTCCAGCCAAATGCCCTTTGGGTAACCCTTGCCTCAGTGTTTATGCACAGAGGTTCTTTGTCTTTAAATTGTTTTTATTTTAATGGGTTCACCACAATATATCCCAGGCACACTGCCTTAGGGGTAGCTGGTCCATGCCACTGGGGTGTCAAACAGACAAGGCATACTGATGAGTCCTGGTAGGATGAAACACGTGTCTATGTCTTGTGTTAGCACCCTTTGCAAACTGTGTGAGAGGCCTTTGGCACCATGCAATTCTGCTTAAAGTTGGACCAGCCTAACATTCTGTGGTGATTTGCATATGCAGCCCATGATGCTTTGCATTGTGGGGGCATGTGCGATTTTGTATTTTCTTGAAACTTGGCTTCCCAGCCAAATGCCCTTTGGGGTAACCCTTGCCTCAGTGTTTATGCACAGAGGTTCTTTGTCTTTTAAATTGTTTTTTATTTTAATGGGTTCACCACAATATATCCCAGGCACACTGCCTTAGGGGTAGCTGGTCCATGCCACTGGGGTGTCAAACAGGCGAGGCATACTGATGAGTCCTGGTAGGATGAAACACGTGTCTATGTCTTCTGTTAGCACCCTTTGCAAACTGTGTGAGAGGCCTTTCGGCACCATGCAATTCTGCTTAAAGTTGGACCAGCCTAACATTCTGTGGTGATTTGCATATGTAGCCCATGATGCTTTGCATTGTGGGGGCATGTGTGATTTTGTATTTTCTTGAAACTTGGCTTCCCAGCCAAATGCCCTTTGGGGTAACCCTTGCCTCAGTGTTTATGCACAGAGGTTCTTTGTCTTTTAAATTGTTTTTTATTTTAATGGGTTCACCACAATATATCCCAGGCACACTGCCTTAGGGTAGCTGGTCCATGCCACTGGGGTGTCAAACAGGCGAGGCATACTGATGAGTCCTGGTAGGATGAAACACGTGTCTATGTCTTCTGTTAGCACCCTTTGCAAACTGTGTGAGAGAGGCCTTTCGCACCATGCAATTCTGCTTAAAGTTGGACCAGCCTAACATTCTGTGGTGATTTGCATATGTAGCCCATGATGCTTTGCATTGTGGGGGCATGCTGATTTTGTATTTTCTTGAAACTTGGCTTCCCAGCCAAATGCCCTTTGGGTAACCCTTGCCTCAGTGTTTATGCACAGAGGTTCTTTGTCTTTAAATTGTTTTTATTTTAATGGGTTCACCACAATATATCCCAGGCACACTGCCTTAGGGGTAGCTGGTCCATGCCATGGGGTGTCAAACAGATGAGGCATACTGATGAGTCCTGGTAGGATGAAACACGTGTCTGTCTTCTGTTAGCACCCTTTGCAAACTGTGTGAGAGGCCTTTCAGCATCATGCAATTCTGCTTAAAGTTGGACCAGCCTAACATTCTGTGGTGATTTGCATATGCAGCCCATGATGCTTTGCATTGTGGGGGCATGTGCGATTTTGTATTTTCTTGAAACTTGGCTTCCCAGCCAAATGCCCTTTGGGGTAACCCTTGCCTCAGTGTTTATGCACAGAGGTTCTTTGTCTTTTAAATTGTTTTTTATTTTAATGGGTTCACCACAATATATCCCAGGCACACTGCCTTAGGGGTAGCTGGTCCATGCCACTGGGGTGTCAAACAGACAAGGCATACTGATGAGTCCTGGTAGGATGAAACACGTGTCTATGTCTTGTGTTAGCACCCTTTGCAAACTGTGTGAGAGGCCTTTCGGCACCATGCAATTCTGCTTAAAGTTGGACCAGCCTAACATTCTGTGGTGATTTGCATATGCAGCCCATGATGCTTTGCATTGTGGGGGCATGTGCGATTTTGTATTTTCTTGAAACTTGGCTTCCCAGCCAAATGCCCTTTGGGGTAACCCTTGCCTCAGTGTTTATGCACAGAGGTTCTTTGTCTTTTAAATTGTTTTTTTATTTTAATTTAGCACGGACATTGATGCCTTGTGCTCTCTTGCCTGGCCCCTTCTACCAGGAGCAGGCTTTATAGATGCAGAGCTTTGTCGGCGTTCTCTCTGTCCCTTTCCAATCGGCGTTGAGAGCCTGCCCTGATTTGGGGGTGGGGGGCACCTCTGCCCCCATCTCCTCATCCCTCAGACTCAGACAGTGCAGACATCGATGCCGGGTGACTTTCGCTCATCAGGCTGCCCACAGGACCAGGCTCTGTCTCTGCCTAGCCTTGTCGATGCTCATTCTCTTTCCTGTCATTGATGGGGCCTGCGACTCCCTTTCACTGGGGAGCTCCACTTTTTGCTTGGCATTCTGCCGGTGCAGCTGGCATGGTTTTTGCAGGAGCGCACCAGCCTGCTGCTACCTGGACTGCAGTGGTCCAGTCCTCCCTCTCTCCTTCCTCTAGCAGAGGGCAGTCCTACGCCTCCACTGGGATCAGAGCTCCCTGCACCCCGAGTCCACCCAGCTTTTGGTGACCATGAAGACATGCTATGACTTGGGGGCTTGCAGGTGTTTGGGCTCTAGAACCGTGACCTCACCTTCCTTAGTTTCGGGGCCTGCTCAGCATCATGCCCATCTGCCATCTTCCAGTAGTCCCCCTGGTGGGAATGTGGCATGGGCAATTGTTGTCTTCTGCCCTGCCAGCTGTTCCTGTGACAGGTCTGGATCCAGCTTGGCCACAGGGTGGTTCCAGTCCATTGTCTCTGTCCTAAGGGGTATAGAGGGGTTACGGCTGCCTATCCACGTTCCTGGCCACCCCTGACATGAGACAGTAGGTGTACCTTTCTTACAGGCCATGTGTACCATTTCTGTATTACCCCATTCCTGGCACACGGGCAGAGTTACGGGTGTCTTGCCCTCCCCCGCCCCTATTCCAGGCTCTGCAGTGTCTCCCGCTGTACTGGGCTCTGCCTGGTTCATCTGCATCCCCTGTCCCCCCCCCGCAGGGTTGCAGGTCATCCCCTCTTTCCATGTCGACTAGGGGGCAGTGCCAGCTGCATACTATTTTAGGCAAAACAGTGAATGTCCCTACTCTGGAGAGTTTAGACCTGCTTTCAGTTTGGCCTCCAGGTTTCCCGATCTCCTTCATGCCCCACTTCCAGTGGCTCTGGCAGAGACTGCTATTTTGCTGTGGCAGCCTTGACCTCCTATGCTTCACCCTCTTTCAGGACCTATTTCAGTCTCCTGTTTAAGGGCCATAGAACTGGTTCTAGGCTTGAGAAACCTGAACTCTTATATCCAGTACAAGGGGGCTCAGGATGATCATTCTTAAATCAAATCATCTTTATTTTTATAGTGCCTTTCAAAACCAAGGCGCTGAACATAAAAACCAAATACATAAAGATGAAATTTTAAAACACAGACATTAAAATAAATCATCCATAGCTAGGGAAAGCTAAACTAAATAAATATGTTTTTAACTCTATTTTAAATCCATTGACAGTTGGGCATTCTCTCAACCAATGAGGTAGAGAATTCCACAGGATAGGTGCTGAAAAAGCGAAGGCACGAGATCCTGATGTCTTCAATCATACCCTGGGAATCTCCAGCAATCCCTCATTGGCAGAATGGAGAGGATGGAAGGGGCAGTAGGGTACAAGGAGATCTTTCCGGTAACTGGGTCCCTGATCATGTAGGGCTTTAAAGGTTAGCAAGCCTACCTTAAAGGTGATCCGCCACCAAACAGGCAGCCAGTGCAGTTCACGGAGCACAGGCGTAATATGGCTGGTTCTAAAAGTCCCAGTCAAAAACCTGGCTTCCGCGTTCTGCACCAGCTGCAGGCAGCAGATATCAACCCCAGGTAGCCCTAGGTAAAGGGAGTTGCAGTAATCAAGACGGGTAGTGACAAAGGCATGGACCAATGTTGGAAGATCACCCAGAGGAACCAGGTGTTTCACCTGGGCGATATTCCTCAGACGGTACAAAGAGGATTTGATGACACTTGACACCTGTGATTTTAGGGTCAAACCATCATCATAAATAACGCCCAGGTTACGCACCTGATCGGAGGTAGTAAGCAACATACCACCAAGTAATACGCCTGATGGTTGTCCAGCCCCCAAACCCGCCCCCGGACGACCTGGGTCCACTACCAGCACCTCAGTCTTATCCGGATTCAGTCTCAGCCAACTAGAACTCATCCAAAGTCTGATCTCAGCGAGGCAGTTATTTAGCACGGCGAGTGCATCATCTTGTCCTGGCGGAAAGGACAAATACAGCTGAGTATCATCTGCATAGCAGTGAAAACCCAGACTGTATCACCTGATGATATATCCCAATGGCAGCATATACACTGCAAACAACATGGGGGCTAGAATGGAACCCTGCGGTACCCCACAGGGCAGGGAATGAGCACCAGAGGAATAAATTCCAGTGGCAACTCTCTGAGACCTGTCTGTGAGGTAAGAGTGGAACCATTTGAGGACTGTGCCAGACAGCCCACAAAAGAACTGCAGGCGCTCCAATAGCACACCATGGTCTACAGTGTCAAATGCAGCAGAGAGATCGAGAAGGACCAGAATGGTACGTGCCTTTTGATATCTGACCATTAGGAGGTCATTCAATACTCAGACAAGGGCAGTCTCTGTGCTTTGCTTCTTCCTAAAACCAGACTGGAGAGTATCATAGACATTGTGAGTTGTAAGATGATCATCCAGTTGCAACGCAACCGCCTTTTCAATAACCTTACCAACAAATTGCAGGTTAGAGATAGGCCGGTAGTTAGCTAGACAATCTGGATCCAAGGAGGGTTTTTTAAGGAGTGGTCGAACGACCGCCTCCTTGAGGGGGTCAGGAAAGACCCTCCCTCCAAAGACTTTTAGACAATGTCAATAAGGATCGGGCAGATAACTTCTTCACATCCCACTAGAAGGGGTGTAGGACCCAGATCCGAACTACAACTGGTTGGTCGCAATGTTTGGATGATCTTCACAATGTCAATGAACTCCAGCCGGCGAAAATCTGATCAGACAGGCCAGGTGCATGCCACTTCCTGTCAACCACTGCAATCCCTCATAGGGGAGGTCGGACCAATGCCAGACCTGATGCTGGCAACCTTATCTGCAAAAACCGAGCGAACTCCTCGCATCTCAGCTGAGAAAAAGCTTCTCTGGGCTGGAGACAGATTGGATTGCACAATCTGTCAACAGTCCGGAAAAGCTGAGCTGGTTGATTCTGTGCAACAGAAATCTCGCTGGACAGGAATTCTGCCTTCTTGATAGCCATCATAATGTGCCATCAACCTAAGCCTGTCAGCATCATGGCCGGACTTCCGCCAGGCTCTCTCCAACCTTCGGCCAACTTGGCTTAACTCCTTCAAGGAGCCATCAAACCAAGGGCTCCTTGAACAAAGAGTGAGAGGCCGAACACGAACAGGAGCAATCTTGTCCAGAGCATCTCCCACAGCCTTATTATAGGCTAGTACGAGATCATCTGGACTCATGCATTCACCCGACAAACCCAATAGATCCAGTACCGCTGTTAGGTCACTTGGGTTAGCACCCCTTAAAGGGTGGTATTGAACCATCTCCGTAGGGGCAGACCTATTAGGGGGAGCCCTGAAACTGAACCTTATGGTGTGATGGTCAGACCAGCTGACTGGTTCCACCCCCAAATCAGCAATCTCCATACCCAAAAGAAAGATCAGGTCCAATGAATGACCCCCTACATGGGTCGAGGAGGTAACCACCTGTGTTAGGCCCAGCGTCATCATCAGCTGGAGGAGATTTTGACCAAATTGCGAGAGTTCATCGTCGACCCAGGCATTGAAGTCCCCCAGAACGATCAATCTGGGGAACCTCAATACCACGTCGACGATGAAGTCTGCTATCTCCTGCAGGAATTCTCCACCGTCTCCTGCTGGACGGTAGACGAGGAGGATCCCGCAACCTACACCCTCTCCCAGGATGTATTCAAAGGATCTGGTACTTCCCAATGGCACATCCACAAGGCCCAGCTTAGTCTTAAACATAATGGCCACAGCCCCGCCCCTACGATCCAACCTTGGACGATGTATCATCGAGAACCCGGCTGGAGTTGCCGAGGCCAATATAGGGCCTGGATTTTCATCCAGCCAGGTCTCGGTGACGCAAGCCAGATCAGTTGATCCAACAAGATCAGCTATAATATTAAAGAAGCAGTACTATCAAATCAGGAAGTGATCTGTTACCAGTGTTGTAGATCTACAGTAAATATGGTGGCTGAATATAGTACTGCTGCTTTCAGTGTGGCAGGTGGCAGAAATGTAAACAAAAACAAAAGATAACAGAAGATTATGGGGTGATAGTACATGCGGCTGGGAAAGATTACCAGGTTCATGCTCAGCAGAGCACAGAGAATAAACTGTCAAAAAAGTGCAGATTTGTTTTTACATAGTACTGCTGCTTTAAAGGCCTGCTGCCACTTCTGAAGCAAGGGGATTGAATATGCTCCCCAAACATGCCGGTTGCCTTCCTACATATCAAGATTTGTCCTCCCTCACAGGAGGTACCTTGGGTTTCTGTTCCAGGGGAACACTACTGATTCAGGGTATTGACCTTTGGCTTGTCATCTGCACCATGGGTATTAAGCAAATGCTTGGCAGTGGTGGTGGCTGCTCTCAGGATAGAGGGACTATGTCTTCCCCTATCTAGGTGACTAGCTGTTCAAAGCTCAGTCCAAGGAGCACCTGTCTCACACCCTACATTCCAGACAGCTGTTCAATGCCCTAGAGATCCCGTTCTATCTATACAAGTCAGTCTTGGCCCTGCTGTCAGCATCTGCAGTACATTGGGGTAATACTGGACACAGATCAAGGCCTAGCCTTACTGCCCCAGAACAAGGCAGGACGCCTCTTCAGTCAGGCCCCCAGGGTGTCTCAATGCTGGTATGTCATGGCAAGGACATTCCTAAGACCATTAGACCTAGTGGTGGTGGCCATGGTCACGGTACCCCTGGCATGGCTGTGCATGAGGATCCCCCAGTGGACTCCGAGGATCCATTGGGGCAAGAGCATTGAGGATCTAGAACAGAAGGTTCTAGTAACTTCCTTTGTCCACAAGGTGCTCCAGTGGTTGATGGACCCAGCAACTTGCTAAAGGAGTTCCTTTCCTCATTCCCTCCCCTCAGCAGATTCTCAGCACAGATGCTTTCGGGGGGGGTACATCTGGATCCTCTTCACATTCAAGGAACGTGGACCAAAGTGGAGACTTCCCTCCATATCAGTGTTCTAGAGGTGGGGGCCATTCTGTATGCTCTGCAGGCCTTTCAGAACCATTTATCTCTGGGCCCTCTGGTGGTGCAGACAGCCGACGTAGTGTGGTTCTCTACATAAACAAGCAAAGAGGGACTCGTTCTTACCCCCTGCACTGGGAGGCATTGAGAGTTTGGTACTGGGGCCTAGGATTTGGCCTCAACCTGTCGCCTATCCAGGTTCCAGGTGTCCTAAATGTCTTGGCAGGCAGGCTATGCCTGTCGCAGACTGGAATGCATGAGTGGGGCCTGCTGACCTCAGTAGTAGTAGACCTGTTCAACAGGTGGGGTCGACCAGAGTTGGCCATTTTTGCATCCCTAGTCAACACAAAACTGCCACTTTTCTGCTCCTTTGATCCAGGACCTGGAGTTTTCAGGCGATGTGGGTCCCACTCTTGGAGAGGGTGTTTCTGTATGCCTTTTCTTCCATTCCTCTAATTCAGATATTTTTAATCAAACTCCAAATGGAGAAAGCTATTCTAATTCTTGTAGCTCCCTTCCTGCCTCTTCAGGTATGGTTTCCATTGCTACAGCAGTCAGAAGTTGACCTCCAGTGCCCTGGCCTTTGTGCAGGGGTCTGCTCTCATAGGGGCCAGGAACCTCATTCCCTCTGGCCCTCGGGTCACTCCATCCCACGCATGCCTCCTGAGGACATAGCCTTTATGAGCCTTGCAGTTTCCCCAAAAGTGGCTGACATCCTGTAACTACTAGGAAGCTTTCTACCAGGGCTACTTACTCCATGAAGTGGAAGTGGTTTACCTTGTGGTCCGCTTCTCATTACCTGAATGCCTTCACTTGCCCAGTGAATCAGATTCTGGAATATTCACTGTCCTGCTCAGATGCTGGACTTCCATACTCTTCTCTCCCAGTTGCACTTGGCTGCTGTATCAGCTTTTCATGTGCCCCTTGTTAGTCATTCTGTTGTCCAGCTGGAGGTGACCCGTACATTTTTAAGGCATTTTCCACTTGAAGCCTCCCATCTGCAATCCAGTCCCACCTTGGGTCTTGAATTTACTGTTAGAGAAGCTTACTTTGGCTTCTTTTGAGCCACCTACGACTTGCCAGCTATGCTTTTTATCATGGAAAGCATTGCTTTTAGTTGCTACTACTTTTGGTCGAAGAATTTTAGTGCTTCCAGCTCTTATGTGTGTGTCCCGTTTGATTTCTCCATACAGACAGGGTGTCTTTGCCTCCAACCCCTAAGTTTTACTAAAGGCAGTGTCTTAATTTACTTTGAACCAAGCCATCCACCTGCCAGCTTCTTTTCCAGAGCATGCCAGTCTCGGGGAAGCATTGTGCCATTGATGCTAAAATGAGTACCTGTCATGAACCCAACCTGCTCAGGGGTGTGCAGGACCATCATCTACCCCATCTCACAGAGTGCCCTGGACCAACAATCCAGCACTCACTGGTATTAATGCAAGGACTAGCATGCAAAGGAGCATGCTACCTTATCTCCTCTGGGGTATATTTACCCCAACCCTGGGCCCCCACTCACCAATTCCATCCTGGGCTTATCGAATGACCCTACATGGTGCCACACCAAAGGCCTGAGGGTGGCCCACATGAATGTATGTAGTCTACGACCCAAGATGCCTGAGGTGCAATCCTGGGTAGATACATACAAGCCCGACATACTAGCCATATCCGAGACATGGCTAAAGCTGCACATACTTCCTCATGAAGTAACACTAGATCACTATGACTCCATCCGAAAGGACAGATAAGGGAAGAAAGGAGGGGGTGTTCTTACATATGTGATGTCCTCCCTGGCAGCTACCTTATCCCCTGTCGATATGCCAGCCCCTACAGGGCTTGAAGCAATACTTATCCGAATTGTTCTGGGACGTGCAAAGCACCTAACAATAGGTTGTATTTTCAACCCTCCCACCGGTGGCACGCCGGCACTCCAGAATCTAGCCCACTCCCTAGCTGGGGCACAGCTCGCAGAGCTGCTGGTCCTTGGGGACTTCAACCTGAAGTGGGAACCCTCCTCCGAGCTAAATTACAAAACCCTACTTCTTGATGCTAACCTGACCCAGGTGATCACTGAGGTCACAAGGCACAACCAAAAAACAGAGAATCACTCCTCCCTTGATTGGATACTCACTTCCAGCCCTGCTAACATACAAGCAACTGGCGTGATGTTGGATTCCCTAAGTGATCACTCACCCACCTTCTGCATCTGGAAAAATCGGCCTCCCAGGAACCCGCCCAGGCTCATTATGGCCAGGGAATTCTCTGGATTCTCAGCTGAGGCCTTCCAGAGCTCCTTGAGGAATACTGACTGGTCACCGTTAAGACTCCTAGGCAATATAGATGATGCAGCTCAGTATTTCCAGTGCACCTTCACCACGCTGGCCAATTTACATGCACCAGTCAGGAGAAGACGAGCAAAGGGCCAGTGCCACAAATGGATCACACATGAGCTAAAATCTCTGATGATAGCCAGAGACAAGGCATGGAAAAAGGCAAGGAGATCTGTTAGCCCTGCAGACTTTGCTGCCTACAGATCACTGCAGAACCAGTGCCAAACTATCTCCAAGTCAGCCAAACGAGACTACTTAAAATCCATCCAACGGCGAACCCTATCTGACCTTAAGCCCTTCTTGTCTAGCATCAACTCCCTGCTAAAAGGCATGAAAACACACCAGCAGGGTAACATAATCTGCAATGATATATCACTGATGGATGGAGGGGAGGCAGCCTCAGCCTTCAGTCGCTTCTTCACCGATCTTTTGGCGATCAGATCCTGCCCTACACATAGCTCACCAGGTCCTCCTGCCACTGAACTCCAAGACCCTCCGATTGCACACTTTCACCTGTGGACAGTTCAGGCTAAGGAGGTGCTGCCCCTCCTGCAATCCTTAAAACTTAATGGGTCCCCAGGACCTGATGGATTGGACCCTAGACTACTTAGGGCTGCTGCCCCAGCCATCGCCCTACCTGTAGCCCTGTTAATAAACAGATCCCTGTAGGAAGGAACAGTCCCACTAATATGGAAACAGGCCCATGTAGTCCCAATCCATAAGGGAAGAGAAAGGGAATGACAGGCCCTTATAGACCCATCTCCATCCTATGTCAGCTCGCAAAAATTCAGGAACGGCTAGTATATTGCCAACTAAGAGACTACCTAGAAGCCAACAGGCTCCTGGACCCCTCACAACATGGCTTCAGACAAAAGCACGGGACCGACGCTGCCCTCATTAAATTTACCTCTGATGTCAGGGTTGCCTTGGATAAGGGTGCCCCCACTGGGGCCGTGTTCATCAACCTATCCAAGGCCTTTGACCTGGTAGATCACCCACTCCTATTAACAAAACTTAGCCAATTTGGGCTTGATCAACATTCCCTCAACTGGTTCCATAACTACTTTACTGACTGCTCCCAGCAGGTCAAATGGAGAGGGGTGACCTCAGAACCCCTACCACTAGCTGAAGGGGTGCCACAGGGCTCCATCTTGGGCCAGCTATTATTCTCCCTATTCACAAACGACCTGCATGACCACTGCAGAAGCAGCTCATTAGTACAGTATGCTGATGATGCAGTTTTGTACTTAACAGAGCTTCACCCATCCAACCTAGGACCCATGCTACAGGCAGACTTCACCAAGGCTGAGACTTGGCTAGTTGAGAATCGTCTGGTCCTTAATCCCACCAAGACAAAGGCGATGATGCTCGGACCAAAATCCCTGGACCCCTTCCGGGCCCATCTTCTTCCACTCACTACCATATCTGGCTCCAAAATAGAGGTAGTACAATCTGTCAAATATCTTGACCTCATATTAGATCAGGGGCTCACATTGAAGCCCCACGTGGACTTTGGTAATAAAAAACATCCACCAAAAGCTGGGCCTCCTCTATTGTCTAAGTCATAACATGATACCAGAGACCAGGCTAGCAATTGCATAAAGCATCCTCCTCCCAACCCTAACTTACGCAGCCCCCATTTTGCTCAGCATCGCTAAACAAGACTACTGCATATTACAGACCTTATATCACAAAGTCGCTTGCTTTGCCTCCAAATCCCATCCGAGGACCCATCACTGTGATGTACTCACAACCCTCAACTGGCCACCCCTGAATAACAGGCTCCAGTACCCCCTTCTAAGCTGGACCTACAAGCTCCTCGACACACAACCTCCGGCAGGGCTGATTGGACTACTTGCCCCAAAGCAGACTAGATGACCGCTCCATTCCTCAAACAAAAAACTACTGGATATTCCCTTGGCCTGCTTTGTCGCCGGGAGCAAATCCTTTACTCACCTGGCCCCTGTATCCTGGAACAACCTCCCCAGCCACCTTCAATAGGCACCCACCCTTGCCAAATTCCAAAAGGGATTGCGAGCTCACCTCCTCATCCCTAGTCCCTGCCCCTGCACCAATGGCTAGCCCACCTCACCTGGTGTCAACTGGGTTAGTACAAAATTGCCCCCCCACAAGAGTAATGACTAAGGGCTGCACAAACTGGTACTATGTTCCTACGTGGAACCTCTTGTGTGCGTTTTATTAGCACTTACCACTACACATCCATCTGCCGCCACTGCTGAACTCTGTAATCAACCCGCTGCCCTCCTCACAGAAGTTATTTACTGTCCTTACAACCCTGTACTGTATGTATCACGCTGTTCTGTTGTATCCAACAATGGAATGTACCTCCTGTCCTCCTCGACTAAAACTGTATACTGACTTCGTAATTCTTGTATGACATGTCCTACACTGTATCACCTACTTGTATGTGCAAAGCTATGTGTAACTAACTCCGGGTCGCCCCTCGGGGCCCAGTGGGCTTACCCGGTTAACAAAATTTAATAAATAATAAATAAATGCTTTGAATGTCCATAGAATACTCAGGTATTATACATTTCAACAATTCAGGCACACCACAAGCATATATATTTGACTCCACCAGGTAAAGTTTCTAGTTCTTTATTGAGAAAATAAAGCCACCATTTCGGCACACGCTTAACACGTTTCTGAACCTCCTGGTTGCTTTCTCAAAAGCTAATATGCCATACTAACAAACCACAGTTAAATACTTAATGAACACTACCATCACATATAAATTACAGCTTTTCACTGGTGCAAGATCATCACGTTAAAACTCTTTAACCATCAATTACTTCTGTGCTAGTAAAAATGTGCTCTCAACAACACCATCACCAATATTAAAACAGCAATTGCTTCACAGACATGGGAAGGTAAACAAAGGACGGGGGGGGAGGGAGAGAGAGAAAGAAGGTCAGATCTTAAATGCATATAAAATTCAAAACATGTCAATTACAGCATCGGACGAATAGTACAGATCTGTATACTATCAAATACAAGTGCAAATATTATCTTTGTTCTAGATATGGTCTCAAATTAAATCCTGCATTTAAACCTAACCCTTTTGTAGCCTTCAATTTTATAATCCAGTAACTTTCTCTTTTTAATAACAAATTCTCAAAGTTCCCTCCCCTTGGGTTTCTACTAACTTTGTCGATTATGGTAAACATAATATTCCTGGACTCAAGTCTCCACCACTCATTCACACTAATGGGAGTACGCCGGAGGTGCTAGCATGCCATGGGAGCCAGAAATCTTCAGGAGGGCTGGTGTTGGGATAGGACCACACATACACAGTGAGCTCACACCATATAGGCTACCTTGGCGTCGACTCTCCAACCGCCTCAGTTCCTTTTCTCCTGCCATCAAGTGTGCTTTGATGACGATGTCACTTGCCCGCCAGGAGTCTAGTCTTCGTCTGTATGATGACAGCAGCTATGTAGCCGTTCAGTATTCACTTAATGTACTATTTTTAGTGTTCTTTCTGTAAAAAAAAAATGACGTTATTCTCAGCCTGCAATTAATGGAGTTGACCTTTGACAGTAGCGGTGACAGTAGAGAGACTTCATTTGAAAGTTGTGATGGCAGTGGGGCTGTGTCTGGTTGGCCGCCCTTTTTGGAGGGGGGGTTTTCTGACCATGGGCAGTCCGGTGCTTGGGGGGGGGGGGACAGTCCACCCTTAGCACATATGTAGCGGTTCCGGGACCTGACTCTGCTTGACCTCAAGCTCTTCTTCATCCTGTCAGTGGAAGAAGAATCAGTATGTCTGCATGTTGATTGTCACTGGTTGAGAGCGGTAAGCCTGAACCAACTCTGGTGGGTTCCCCTGTGGCTCCACTCTTAATGGATGTGATCTTCAACACTGGTTCCCATCTCCGTCCTTGATGGGGTTCCGGTGAGCAGTTTCACCTCTGGGCTGCTCTTTTAGAGCAGGGGATATGGCATCTGCCCAGTTGTCCTGGCTAGTGATCTTGGGTCCAGGACCTTGGAGCTGCTGGGCCCCGGGCCGGGCCTGCAAGGCCAGAATGTGCATGGTGCCCTCTCTGGTGCCGACGCCATCAATGTGGACCCTTCATGCCTACCCCCTCTTCTTTTTCTCTGCAGGGGCTGGCATGGGTACCACTTCCTTCTTCCTCTTACTTCAGGTCTAGGTCCAGTAACAATTCTGGTGCCATGTATTGTGCCTGCTCTGTGTGGTGCCATGTCTGGTGCCAGTGCTTTGGGTGCTGCCGCCTTAGGCGGTGCCGTGTGGTGCGGTGTCACCTTGTGGCACCTGTGCCATCTGCAGTGCTGTGCGCTGCCATTGGCAGTGCCATGCAGTGGCATCAGCAGTGCCATGCATTGACGCTGGGTGATGCCGGCACTGGATGTGGTGCCGAGTGTGGAGCTGGCACCGCAGATGGCATTGAACTCCTCCCCGATTCAGCCAGTGGCATCTCCCTGGTCCTGACCTGCCCATGGAGGTTATTTTGGGGTAGAAGTGGATCTGTATGAGTCTCTCCCTCTTCTGCTTTGTCAAAGACGCAGTGGATGACTCATTTTATGAGCTGGAATGCAAACCCTCTGTATCAGTGTGATGGAAGATCTTTCCAAATCCTTTTTACTCAGGGATATGAGGTCCACCATAACATTTCAGTATTCATCTGTGGACCAAAGCAGACTCCTATATCTTGAGTTCTAAATTCCTCAGTACAAGTACAAGCAATGGTCAAGAGACTCCCAAAATCTAACGCTCCATTGCTGGAGGCATATAGCCCAATAATCAGCTAAAGCTTTTATGGACACCTATGTCTCTGCCTCTAGGGCAGCTGCTGCTGGCAGTAGATGGTTAATGTTTCTTTGATTGTGCTTAACTGTTCGACTAAAGGCCACTCAGAACAATAGGGCTGCCATTTAATCCACACGACATCCTCATGACAAGCAGTCCTGTCAAGGTAGTGGCCTAGGTGCCCTTTTCAGGAACCAACCCCTCAGCTACTAAGAGAACACAGTGGAGAGCACAGGATCTGAAAGTGCCCTTTACTAACCTCTGTGGATCCAGCCCAGACCCTACCCCAGCTGTCTGGGGGGGGGTGTGCACCTCTCAGTGGTAGGAGGGACATCTAATTTATTTTTACAACCAGTGGCAGTCCATTACAGCGGACCTATAGGTCATCAGGATTGTCCGAGAGGGATACTCTCCCAATTTCGCAGCTTTCCCTAGACCTTCCACCCAGATGGCAGCCAGTCTGTCGGCCTCTCAGTCACACACACACCGCTTCTGAGATACAGGCCCTCTGCGGGTACTGGGCAGTAAAAATCATTCCACAGCGGAACGAAGCACAGGTTCCTATTTCCATTGCTTCTGGTTCCAAGTTTTCAGATGGCATGTGCCCATTTGTCAACCTTGGAAGGTTAAACAAGTTCCTATTCAGGGAACAGTTCCCTAAATCTCAGCGTCCAAGTCTTCACTTCCTGGACATTTGGCTCCTAGCCAGCCCTTCCGGTTAAGAGACACAGGAAGCAGTCACCGCAGCTTCTCAGTTGTTCTCTCCAGGTTCAAGGAAGGTGCCAGTTCATCTTCCCAACAGCTCTTCTTCTTAGGAACACTCCTGTATACCTCCAGGGTGTCAACTTCATTCCAGAGAACGGGAGAAATGACCTCTTTAGAGGGCTCTTTACAATACGGAAAATGACTCTATTCGGCCTCCTTTTTGGTTGAGCAGATGCTGCGACTCGGGTTGTCCTCTGCAGCAAGCAGTGGTCTCTGACCTCACATCTGCAATCCTCCGTATAGGATGACAAAACCTCAGACAAAATCCATGGGGAACTCACTGCCAAGGCCTCCACACTCAGATGTAGAGCCAGAAGGATCCTCATCTTGTCTTAAGGTTCTTGGAGATGAGAGTTATCTTACAAGCAAAGTCCTGGAGTATGCCCCCTGCCATGAATTGTTCCTACTTCCGAAGGACGACAAAGCTGTGATGTAGTACATCAGCAAACAGAGTGGGGTTTCCCTCTACCCTCTCTGCAGTAGGGCCGTGAGGTTGTGAGAGTGGTACCTTGAGTACAACGCGTCATTTCAGATTTTGTGCAGTCGCTTTTGATGAATGGGACAGTTTGGACCTGGTCCTTTTGTGTCCCCTTTCAATGCAAAACTGCCTGAATCTTGCTTAAGAAATCCTGGCCCTGGTGTTTTCTGTCAGGATATGTTTACTGCAATATTCAAGATGCTCCCTGTACGTTTTCCTCCTCTTCCCTTAATTCAGAGGGTGCTAATCAAGTTGTATGCACAGGGGGGCAGGATGATTCTCATTGTCCCAGACTGGCCTCGGCAGATTGATTTGCATTGATCTACAGTCTGTCAGAAGTTTCTCTGCGGTGACTACCTCTATGAGCGGTCCCTCTGACACAGAGACTTTAGTCCGTTCTAGCCTGCATTCCAGTCATCTCCATGCTAGGCCCGGAGGAAATGGAAGTGGGTAATCTCTGTTTTTTCCCAGACCATTGCAGATGTCTTCTGAGTCGTGCATAGGCCTTCCACTAGGAAGGCTTACGTGGCTAAGTGGAAACCCTTCTCCGTCTGGTGTGCAAGTCCCATCTGGACCCTTCGGTTGCCCACAAAGTAAGGTGTTGGAGTGCCTCTTGGACCTGACGTTGCAAATTGCCTAATCTCAAACTCTTTTTACATTAATGTTTGAAAAAGTGCTACAATTTTTTACTTTTTCACAGTAAAGACAATTTTTGCATCTAAAACACCCTTTCTTGTCATCTAACCAGGTCCACTCTTTTTTCTCAGTAAAATGACTGTTTACCAAATAAATCTATCCTTCAAAGTAGGAGCTTTTCTAAAAGACATTCTTGGAGCCACTTTCACAATGTCTTTAAAAGCTGGTTCACAACCCAGAACATTCCAAAGCTTATTGATTATATTCTGTACTTCAAAGGCCTGAGACGAATATGTAATGACGTAGTTAAACCTTACATTCTTACTTACATCTCTATTGTTTGTTTTGGGTAACAACAAACTCTCTATATTGCTATTTTCTGCTACAGCTTGTGCTGTCTTTATATTGCTCATGCTGTAGCCTCTTTCACTCAGCCGTTCCTCCAGGACTGCCGCTTCCTGCTGAAACCCCTCCTCTATGTTACAATTACGGCAGGTCCTGAGGAACTAACCTTTAGGGATGTTACCCCAGACATGAGGTGGATGGCAACTTGAAGAAATCAACAATGCATTGCCATCCACTGGCTTCCTATACAGCTTTGTGTCAATCCCTCCCTCATGGTTTTTCCTTTAAGTGACAGCCAAATAATTTACTTCTAACTCACTGCTGGTATAGCTAAACCTTAAGTATTCAGTAGTACTGTGTAGATAATTAGAGGTGGGCGAAGTGACCAAAATTCACTCCATGAAGCAATTTGCGGAGTAATGCAGAATCTGCGAAGTAATCCACAACATGAAGTGGGGTACTTAGAGTCATAATGAGGAACGCGAAGTCCATTGATAACAATGACTTTGCGTTACTCCGCCTTCCTCCAACCACTTCTGCACCAACTTTAATGCGAAGTACATAGAAATCAATGTACTTCACATCACTTCACCTTGTTATTGAGCTCCAAGGTGAATTTTGCAGTGATTCGTGGGATTGCAGGTCACATGGGCTCTAGATTGTTCTGCACAGCCTCAGTTCTGTGTAGTGGTAGATGAAGACAGTTTCCTCTCAGAGCTCTGTGATTCAAATCCTCTAAAAGCTGTTAAAAAAGCCTTTTTGAGTGTTTTATTTGCTCAAAATTTAGTACGATTGAAGGAAACCGTCCTGTGCTCATATTATTGAGTGTTTATTGTTTGTGTGTGGATTTTGAATGTTAATTTAGAACATTCAGTCTGTGTACTGATAGACACTTGAAGTGTGCTTTGGGGAGGGGTGTATCTGTGGTGGAGGTAGGTTAAAACTGGGAGAAAAAGGCAGTCTTTCTGTTTTGGTTATATTTTTCTTGTATAACTGTGTTAATGTACACACAGTAATATTTTCAGTAATTCTTGACTTTTTTTGTTGATTGTGGTGCAGCAGTGCATAATTTCAGTTTGTTTAAAAGATTTGGTTATATTACTGAAGATTTCAATTTGCTATGCATTACTTGTAGTGTGTCTGTGTGTGCGCGCGCACAATGCATGCCATCAAATCAGACACCTTTTAATGTGCCATAGAACAATTGCAGCAGTGTGAACCTGCTATCCACCGCACCTGCGTGATTTTGTACTGCTTTGTTGTACCTTGGTTTTGGACTGTTACTGCAGTACACTGCACTCTCCCCAACCGGCAAAAGGTATTCTTTTCCAGATTGGATTGTGACTTGTGAGCACTGATTAAGGTGTTGTGACTTTGCGTCAGCATCTCATCTTGATTGCGCAGTGCAATCTTAATCTGTCTGTGCTTTTGCATCTTGTTAGTGCCCAGTCTCCATCTGCAAGCCACAGTTTTTGTTTTTTTTGGTTTCACATCCACCGGCCGAGACTGACAGTTCAGAAATCTGAATTGGTTTAGAATTTTCTTGGTGATCCCCCAAAATGCCTGCAAAGAGACGTGCAAGCAAAGCTGTTTCTGGCCATGGCACTGCTGCCAGTGGCAAGATTGTCCATGGGTGTGGTAGTATGCAGAGGTGCATAGCTGATGTCCATAAAGGGATTTCTCCATCAATGTTTTTTACAGCACAGTCTATAGCTTTTCTCATAGTTGGAGGAGATGATGATGTCCCAGCTGGTGGTGTTTGTGCAGTTTCTGTTGGCATGAGTATTACTGCCTCAAGTTCAACTTCTGACCAGTTAACCGTTTCAAAAATATAGTTGAGTCTAAAGCTGTGACTGATATTGTAAATGATATCGTACTCCCCATTAACATCCCCATGGTAGTTGAACATGATTCTGATCCTGGCAGCGATAACTCACAATGTCACATTTCTTACGGCACTGTTGAGGTCATGCCTTTGCCATCGAATGATTCAAAGTGTGGCGCAAAAATATTGGGTGATGCTGATGCTGTGGTTGGAACACGTTCTCCACATGACAGCACCCAAGCTGCAAGTGTAGATGTGGGCGATGTTGATGAATATGATAATGATGTCCGTGACCCCTGTTGGGAACTGGAGAAAAAGAAAGTCAAGGTGGCTGTGTCTGGGTCTGTTGACGTTAACCCCCCCTCAAAAAAGTTGTGATTTAGCGGTTCCTGTTGATGATAATGACTCAGTAAAAAATCATAGGTAGTCCTGGTGGTCAGTTGGAGTCCAAATGTGTCCAGCCTGAAAAATCATGTAGCACACCCCATAAGCAGTATCAGGGACATGTTAAAAGTAGGGGATCACAATCACATGTTTGGGATTTTTTGTCCAAGGTGCAAATGATGAGTCAGTTGCAATCTGCCAGCTTCGCCATGTGTCTGTGAGGCGGGGTTAAAAGGGGAGTCATCTGGGCATGGGGGGCCAGCATACACATCTTAAGAACAGCCACATGGCACTGTGGACCCGGCACCAGATGGCAGCTAATGCCATAGTGGGGTGTTCACCCTCGTCATCAACCTTACTGAGCATGTTATCCCCTTTCATGAGTGTAAGACCAAGTAAGAATGTCTGCAGTAGCGATGAAATAACACAAAAGAATTACTACAGGCATGATGAGGGGGAGGATAATGATATAGAAATCTTGTCAAGTGGTGGTCAGAGTAGCAGTTTTGGTGGTGGTCAATGCAGTATGTCTAGTGCAAGTGGTACATCAATCCCTGTACATAAAACCGGGAAAATAACTTCATTTGTGGACTTGTTACCTGTGCACCCCTCTTCATCACACGTCCACACTCCACCCCAGCCATTCACAGAGTCGCGCCATTTGTCACACCCCATGCAAAACGTGTAAGTCAGCCCACGTTGGAGAGTGTTTTTGCCCATAACCTCCTGCCTGCCTGCCTTCCTGAAGCATGTGCCCTACACTGTGTAAGCCATGTGATGTGTGTGGGCTGCCTGTGAATTACACTCCATATGCAAAAGCGGAATAAGGCAGAAGTGCGACCACACGCAGTCATAATTACAACACAAAGTGGTGAAGTGAGGGTTTAAAATGGGCACTCCACACAGCAGAATACTAATGCGTAGTGGCCACTTTGTGACCACTTCACTGGTGGAATTTTACTTCACTGCATCTCTGTAGATAATCAGTAAAGGCTCCTAGTTCTTCTTTTTTACCTCTCCATAACTGTACTATATTGTCTGTATAATGACCCCAATAGAATATTTTATTTCTAAAGGGGTTGTTGTGGTGATATGACATTCTTTTCCCACATTCGTACAAAAAGATTCGGGCAATAGAAAGAAATGACCCACTATATGCAACAGCAGTGAATCTAAATTCAGTGACAATCAGCGAGAACCATAATATGATGTTTACCATAATCGACAAAGTTAGTAGAAACCCAAGGGGAAGGAACTTTGAGAATTTGTTATTAAAAAGCAAAAGTTACTGGATTATAAAATTGAAGGCTACAAAAGGTTTGGGTTTAATTGCAGGATTTAATTTCAGACCATATCTAGAACAAAGATAATATTTGCACTTGTATTTGATGGTATACTGATCTGTACTATTCTTACGATGCTGTAATTGGCATGTTTTAAATTTTATATGTATTTAAGATCTGACCTTTCTCTCCCCCACCATCCTTTGTTTACCTTCCCATGTCTGTGAAGCAATTGCTGTTTTAATATTGGTGATGGTGTTGTTGAGAGCACATTTTTACTAGCACATAATTAAGTAATTGATGGTTAAAGGGTTTTAACATGATGATCTTGCACCAATGAAATGCTATAATTTATTCATGAAGGTAGTGTTCATTAGGTATTTAACTGTGGTTTAATATGGCACATTAGCTTTTGAGAAAGGAACCAGGAGATTCAGAAACACATCAAGCATGTGCCGAAATGGTGGTTTTATTCTCTCAATAAAGAACTAGAAATTTTACCTGGTGGAGTCAAATATATACGCTGGTGTTGTGCCCGAATTGTTGAAGTGTATGGACTAAGTTTTTAATGAGCACCACCTGCCCAGTGTGCACTTTACTTTGTGTTGTGGTACTCGGGTATTATGTACACTGTACCAAGGGCTTGTCAAATGGTTGGCCAGTGGTTTTTCTTTCTGTTACGAGAAGTACAGTCAGGATCTTCCTGGGTTGTTCATGGTCATTCAACCAGAGGCCTGCCCACTTCAATTTCCTGTTTCAGGAATGTTCCAACGGCAGCTGTCTGTGCTGCTGCAACTTGACTACTGTCCATCTTTTCTTAAAGCACTACAGTCTGGACATAGTCTGTAGGAGAAGGGCAGGCTTCGGTCTGGCTGTGCTTCAAGGCCTTCTTTCTTGGGCCTATAGCTTCCATCCACCCAGACTGTCTCTCTGTCCATACTGCTTGGGAATTGTTCTATAGGTGTGATCTGATGAAAGAGATATCCTCGAAGAAGATAGGGCAGTTATGTACTTACCGTAACCGTAGAGCTTTGAGAGATTCTCTTTCATCAGGTCATGCCGTCCCTCCCTCTGTCTCCCTTGGACTCTGTGCTCTTTAGCTTCTGTCTTCCTCTTCAGGACAGACTGCCTGTTGTGTCCACCTCTGCTGGTGGTGAGACATATCTTTCTCCTTGTTTTCCTACAAGGGAGGCTTGGACTTCTGTATTCTTCAACTCCTGGCATGACCCTTTCTATGGGATGGGCAATGTGAGGTTCTCAGCTCTGCCTGCTTGCTGGAACACTTTGTTCTCTCCTGGTTTCCTAGAGACAGCCCTCTGAACATGTTTCTCCCAGGTCATTAGGGCCATACCAGTGCTGCCCTTTTTCTCTTCATGGCTTCTCTACGATTTTCCGTCTCGACAACTCGGCAGAATTATGATTTCTCTCCTGGTTCTCCACAGGGAGGTCATCTGAGCTTGCTCTCCAGTGGGGAACTGAAGAGGGTCGGTGCCTCCCACGCTTATGTAGGGATGTTGACATCAGACGTTGTCATGGGTGGCCCCTAGTGGTACTGTTTGAGAAATGTTTCCGTGTGGTCCTACAGCCTGATGGCTTAAGTCCTATAGGTGTGACCTGATGAAAGAGATTTTCTCAAAGATCTACATTTATGATAAGTATGTAACTGTCCTTTATCCAGCCTTGGGGACTGAACCTCTGCCTTAATGGATATCTGCACCCATCCCCCACACCATCCCCTGTCCTGCTGGTCAATCTTAAGGCTCCGGATGGCAGATGGGCCTGCCTGCTGACCTTAACAGTTCTGAATTGGGTGTTTTCCATTGCAAGAGGAGCAAATGTTGTCTGTATTTGCAGTTTGCTTGAAAGGGCAAAAATGTGCCTTATTAAACTTCAGCACCACCCTCCTGGGTCCCCCCCTTACCATTTCCTGCAGCTGGATGACTCCCCATGACCCAGCAGACCTCTGTCCATTTGCTGCCTATGAAAGGGGTGCCTTGGACACATACTCTATATATAGAGGAACATCTGCATCCCTTCCCACCTCAGACCAAGATTGGAAGCCATATTCTACCAGAAGCACTCATTGTGGTGCTGCCACACATCTCCCATATTTAAAAAAAAAAATGGGTTTAGTATATGATCCTGGTATTTTGAGACCGCAATCTCCATCATCACAGTGCTCAATATGTTGAACAAGGCAATTCATGTCAGCATATTCCTCTTCACTTTTACCTTTTTGGGTTCCTCCTTTTTGTTATCTTTTCTTTTTCACTGTCCCACCCATACAACAGAGAAAATATGTCTATATATTTCCTGTGCGCCATATCTTCTCCTTTGTGGCCATGGTGATGTGATCACTCAGTGATCCGGGGTCACAAGTGCTAGGCCCTTTTCCACCTCTTGGATCTTAGCCTCTAGTTCAGGGTTTCTCAAGTGGTGAGGCCAGCCTCTCTGTGGAGGCCCCAACCTTTTCCAGGGGAGGCTCAAGCAAGTCGGAAAAAGTACAGTAGTTAAATTGTGAGTTTTAGATATTTTGTGTGAAGGGATGAGCAAACTGAAAGAGGATAATAATAGGTGAATTGGTGTATTTATTCACAAATTGGTGACCAGAAAAGGCATGCTAAGCCAAGGCTCATTTCAGATGTACCTGGACCTGGTGAAAGGTAGGGAGAGAAAACAATTCAAAAGGTAACTGCAAAACAGTCAACCAATAAAAAGTGAACAATAGTACAAACAAAAAGGAACAATGAACAAATATTGAGAGCTAACAACTGACCAACTAGACTGGGGGCAGAACAGCCCAATTGTAAGTGCTGAGCAGTACTAGGAGCAAAAGGTTCCCTGAGACGTTACTTAATGGCAGGATGAGAGAGTAAGAGGCAGAAGTGGATAGGAAGATTATTCCAGCTAAAGGGGAAACATACAGAGAACAGAGTCTTACCTATGTAGGTATTGCAACAAGGGGCAACAATGGTTCGAGAGTCAAAATAGCAAAGCAGGTAGGCCGGCCTGGAGAAGAGGTTACATGGAGGGGGGCTACAATGAGCTGAATAAAATGAGAACCAGCTACTCAAAGGAGTTTCACTTTATTCCTGATGTACTGTGTAAAGTATGCCAGTTGTCTATGAGGAGGCCCAAGATCTTTTCTATGGCTTGGGGCAGGCTCACTATGACAAAATCTGAGAACTAATGCTCTAGTTCCATTCGGTTTTTGGCAAGGTCCTCAGCCCCAGGGACCTGAGCAGTCTTCATCTCCACAAGTTCCAACTGGATCCATTGATCTGCCTTTGGGAGGTTCCCCAGAAGAGGACCTTGAGCTTTCCAGTGCTGACATCTGGCATGGATCCTGCCCTGACTGGAGACATAGGCCACACAGTCTGCAACCTGGTGGGGGGTACCCAACCAGTGCAGAGGGAGCCACCTCAGAATCTATGCCCCACCTCCGATGGGAGCACCTGGGGTGTTGCACATGGTGCCTCTTGTAAGGGGGGGGCAGGTGTGGAATGAAGTCAGCTCCGTGGGGTGAGGTGATGGCAGGCTAAGCCCAAACCTTTGCACTGGGGTAGAACATGGTTTGGTGAGCGTCCACCCACTGAATGACAAGTGCAGAGATGATCCTTGCCATGGACGTGTATAAATCCAGAAGCCTGGACAACACCACGGGCAACCTGCTTCACCTAGCGATGAGGCAGAGACTGTGCCTCAGGAGAACAGCCAACCCCCCCACCAGCAGCAGCCAAAGTATAGCCAACAGGGATCCAAACGGCCAACTGGGGAGAAAAAGCTGGCTGAACACTCCAGGTCCTGTTGGAGGCCTATAGACCCCAAGGCAATAAGACTCTCCAGCAGTGGGTAGTCATGTTCTGGATGCAGAGCCCCAAGATCTGGGCCTGTTTTTAGAGGTCAATTATCTCTCACAAGCTGATGAATTACGTGGTTGGTTCATTGATAAGAGGTTATGATCCAGAGCTTTTAGAAGAGGCCAGTTAACATGCTCTTTCACAGTCCCATAGCTCTCGTTTAACTCCTAAGCCATGTATGGTTACTCATGAGTGCATTCATTTTATCACTGAATTAATTCAGTAGGCCCTAGAATTACAGGCACTCAGAAGAGATATTGGCATGTTCTCCAGGCTGATGAAGATCTCAGAGATGTGGGTGATACCCTCAGGTTGTTTAAAGAAGGGTGTTAAGTATTAAAGACAAAGTGCTCAAGAGTCAGTTTGTTCCCCATCCAAATTAATCACAGATGCCATTTTAGGTCATTTTGAATGGTTCCTATGGGAGCAGGAATTGCAGGATTTGCAAGTTTATGGTCCAAGCCACCAACTTTACTATCCCCAAAAATGGCTCTCATTATGAGGTGCGTCAGTTCATCACGTCGCACTCCTGTCTTTGTTTACACTTTATGGTGTGATTTTCCCTCTCTTTATATATGTAAAACTACTCGCCCTTCAAAAAAAAAAAAGGGATACAAGAACACATCCACTCGATTTTCAGTAGACGATGTGACACACCTGGTGGTAGTCACTTTGTCCTTGCATCATGGTGCTCAAACTGGTGCACTTAAGTTTATGGGAACTGACCATGTTAGAGTTAACCATGAAGTGCAGACTCAGTTTTGTTCCAGCAAGGTAGCAGACCAATCTTCACCTTGGGTGCTCTCTATCCATTTGGGCTGAATGATGTTTGGGACATTACCCCATTCCTCTAGTTTTAGCCATTCTCTTTTTTTTATTTATTTATTACTTCAATTTTTAATTTATGTATCCCCACCTTGCTCTGATGCCTCCTTTAATTCCCCTTGTGTATTGTCCTAATTTCTACAATTTCTGTATATTTTTTATTCATATGTCTTTTTCTTATTTTTTCAGGTTCCCTTGTGCAGGGATAATTTACATACAATATTGGAACTGTTTCCCTGTTTCAGTTATTTGACTAATTTACTTATGAATACTTTGGTTGGCTAATAATCCTTGGCTTGCTTTACATGTTTAACTCACTAACTTTTTTCATAATTGAATTTGTCATCTTTATTCATTAGCACCTAATTATTTACACTTTTCAATTTGGTAGTGTAATTGTTTTACAGGCTGCTCTATGTTTCATTAAATGGCAGTCACTGTATCTTTAATGCTTTACTATTTAAGTGGATTTGAGCGCCTGTGTCGCCTCTGTACTTGACGAAGAACCCACACGGATTTGAAGCACTGGGACTTGCATTTCTCAGCCTGTCCATGTTTGTTTTGCACAATAAAGCCACATACAGCATTATATATATCTTGTTTTTTTGTTTGTGTATTGATTTGCTTTCCTACCTGGTTTCAGTTTGTGGTGCAGCATTCCATCTGTCTAAGCGCATTCGTTTATTTTTTTCCAGTTTGCTATTTTTAGTGAATCCTGCCTGGACCCCAGGACCCAGGATGCCAACCACCTGTTTTGAAGTCACTCCCCTGGCCATCTGCCAGCCCTGAAACAAACAACTCACATGCACCACTGTCCGTACGCTAATCTAGCAAGTCCTACAGCCAGTCAGTACCTTTGATGGCTGCCAGACCCCAGATTTGTCAGATCAGTTCCTTAAGGGGACATGGTGGTGATGGCAGGTGCGCAGGGGGCACAGCAGAAGTAGGCAGCAAGCTGGTCAAGAGGAACAGGTCGGGTGGTGTGCCCAAATTGGCAAAAGGACTAGGGTAGCCTGGCAGGATTCCAGAGGGGGCAGGATGCAGCAGTGGGAGGAACAAGGAGGCTCTGAAAAAGTAATAGCAAGAGGTACAGCCAAAAGCATGTAAAGAAGAAGGGCAGGCAAGACCCGATAGGCCCAGGATGTGCAACTGTAGTGAGCAGGAAAGGAAAGGGAACACAAGGTTCAGGAGTGCCTGACAGTGGAGAGCTTGAAAGCCACATTGAAAACTTACTTATTTAGGCTTGCATTTTTGTAATCTGTTAAAGTGGGTTTTAGTTACTGTTATCAGAATTTTTAATTATTTATGGTATTTATATTGTCTGTGATATATCCTTTGTAAAACACTTTGATGTTTATGAATTGCACTATATAAATAAAGCTTATTATTATTAAGAAGGCTGGGCAGGAGAGTAGAGTTATGTTGAGAGCAGAGGAACTGGCAAACAAGTGGCAGGGGTACACGGCAGCAGAGAAAAGCCCATGACTCAAAAAGGATGACCTTGGTGGAGGTCCAGAGCAACAGCATGTGAAAAAGATTGGAGACCAAGTGACAAGAGTCAAATACCCCTGTGCCCCCGCCAAAACTCTGCTGAAGCAACTGCCACGGCCTTCACCCCATGGCCTTTGCTTGTAATGGCTTGCTACAGTAAACTACAGAGTCAGAGGAGGAGGTGGATTAATTGATCTTGAAGATGCTGGTCTTCAAGGATCCCTCCCTGATGAAAGAAGGAGGCTTTACCGGTCCCCCTCCAGGTTCTGCTGACACCAGTGGTCCCCCTTGTGCCCGCTATGCAGTCAACTGTAGTCCTGTACATAAGCATGTGGTCTACATGGCTCTGGTGATAGACCCCTATCACCTTTAAGGTGATCCATAGTTGAGGTGCCACTCACAGTCCTGCTCTGGATCTCAATTCCACTCTGGTTGGAGGACTGTCAACAGTGTCGACCCAAATGAAGGTATGAAGATGTCCTGTGGCGGTAATTGGCACTCACTGGTGTGGAGTGGATCTGTCCTATCCAGCAGGCCTACTCAGTGGCCCTGGAGTCTGGACTGATGGTGCAGCTCAATATATTTTATTTATTTATTAGATCATTGGTTTACAAACCTTTGAGTCAGACTCATTTACAAAGGCACCTTGTCAGGAGAGCAATACATCACAGCAAACAAAAAACAGTACAAAGATACAGTACATAGAACTTAGATTAAAAGAGCAACTGGTGTTACAGAAACTCACTGGTGGTACAAGCTTGGTAATAGGTAGGTCACAGCAGACATAGTATAGGTACATCAGTACCACGTCATGTAGAACAACCAGAGATATTTTTTTTACATTAGTCAACAGATGATGCCTGAGACCCCAAGCATTTACAGCAGAAAATAGATAGGGCATACCCAGCCTAGGGGTGAGGAGTAAGGGGCAGGTGGGGGGATTATGTGCAGTTATAGCATCGGATGCTTGTTAGATGGCTTCTGAGGGAGACCTTGAAAGGACTAAGCTTAGTGGAGTCAGTTATGTTAGCTGGGAGGGAATTGAACCAGGTGGGAGCCCGATAGCAAAAGGATCTCTGGGCCATTGAGGTCCTTACCCTAGGGAAAATAAGGAAGGTTTTGACAGAGCTGCGGGTGGAAACTGAGGGGGAGGCCCGCAGTAGGTAGGTGATGACCCCGGGGGGGGGAGAGCCCCAGCAGGGTCTTTTTTACTAGAAGGCAGGTTTGGAAGCGGAGTCTTTCATCAAAGTTGAGCAAGTTGGTGGTGGAGTACAGCAGACACATGTGGGTGCACCTGGGGGCTCCCAGCATAAGCCTGCAGGCCTTGTTTATAGAGAGCTGGATTCTTGCAAGAGCAGTGTTGTTGGCTGCAGCATAGATGGGAAGCCCATAGTCGATTAGTGCCAGGACAGAGGAGGTGATTGCCAATCTAAGGGCCTCTTGCAGTAGGTAGTCCCTATGGCGATATAATAGTCCAATCCTGACATTCATGGCAGCAGAAAGGGCATTGATATGGGAATGGAAGGAGAGTGCTGAATCAAAGGTAATGCCCAGGTACTTGTAGGAGGAAACCTGCTCAATGGGGTTTAATGTGCTAGGCAGTATCACGAGGGAGGCACCACTGGCTTTGCTTTGGCGAGACGAGAAGAGCATAGCTTTGGTCTTTTTTAGGTTCAGGACTAGCCTTCATGATGTGAACCAGTTCTCAGCTCTATGAAAAGCTTGTTGGAGGGTGGTCTGGAGTGTGTTGGGGTCTGAGGTGAAGAGCACCGCATCATCCGTGTAGAGGAGGATCTTACTTGGGCAGGCTGAGGGGAGAGAGTTGAGGTAGAGACTGAAGAGGAGAGGGCCTAAAATGGAGCCCTGGGGAACCCCAGAGCAGACAGGTCGTGTGTCAGATAGGGTGCTATTGATTTTTACGCATTGAGTTCTGGCAGAGAGGTAGCTGGTGAACCATGCAAGGGGGCTGGAGGAGAAACCAAGGCATCTGAGGGAGTCAAGCAGGAGGGGATGGCAGACCATGTCAGAGGCCTTGGAGAGGTCAAGGAACACGGCACCGGCCGGACTTCCGGTGTCAAGAGCACAGTGCAGAAAGTTGGAGAATTCTAGTAGAGCGGTAGTACTGCTGTGACCTGCACGAAAGTCATGCTGCTCGGGGCATAAGATATTGTGCATGACCAGGTATTCGGTAAGCTGGTTGGCAACTATTTTTTCAGGGGCCTTAGAGAGTTGGGGGGAGAATGGAGATAGGACAATAGTTTACCCGTGGTAGACCAATCGCCGCTGTTTAAGATGGGAGTGATGATGGTAGTTTTCCAAGTGCTGGGGAACTGCCCCAGGCACACAGAGCAATTGAGCAGCTCGGTAAGTGGCCCAGGATAGCATCTAACCTCAGACGAAGTAGCTTAGTGTTCAGGAGGTCAGTGCCAGGGTTGTTACTACTGATGGCTTTTTGCAGAAAGGGTCTAGCTTCCAGCAGGGAGATGGTACATAGAAAGGAGGTCACTGGAGAGCAGGCAGGGGCATTACTGGGATGGGGTCAAAGAAGTTACTGGGCAGGACTGAACTCAGGTCTGAGAAAGTGTGGTTTAGGCAGTCTGCAATGCCATGGGGGTCAGAGCAGACAGTTCCATTAATGGAGAGTTGAGGGGGGGGAGCGGGATTTCCCATTCAGCTCTTTTACATTATCCCAGAAGTTCCTAGCTGACCCCCAGGAGAAGACAAGAGCAGATTGGTAGTATTGGGCCTTGGCCTGTCGAATGGCCCAAGTACACTTATTGTGCTCGGTGTTGTACGCCTGTCTATCAGCTGGCTTGCCAGATTCCATGGCAATGTGCCATAGGTTGTCTCTCATTTTAAGTTTGTGAAGGAGGAAGGGGGTGACCCAGGATGTGCCTTGCTGTTTGGTGCGATTTCTAGTGAAGGGGCATAGAGGTCACAGGCAGTGTTAAAAGTACATGTGAAAAAGTCCAGTGCCTCGTCTATGGATGATGCAAGCCTGATGGGGGACCAATCCAGTTGTGAGAGGTACAGTTTAAGGTGACGTAGGCCACCTGGGAGTAGGCAACGACATTGGGTGGTTTGCGGAGCAGGTTTGCTGTTGGTAGTGGACCAGGAGAATACGACCAGGGAGTGGTCACTAAGTGAGTTGGGAAGTACACCGATATCGAGCACACTCTGGAGGCAGTTGGTAATAGTGATGTCCAGGAGGGTGCTGGTGCCAGTAGAGGGGTTAAATCTAGTTGGGGTGGTGACAAGCTGAGACATGTCAAGGGCGGCAAAGATATCTCTGGTTTGAGAGGCTGTGGCAGAGAGCCAGTTGATGTTCAGGTCACCAACAATTATCTGGGCCATTTTTGGTGGTAGACCAGCAAGGTAATCAGCAAGCGCCTGAATGGTGAGGTCTTGCTTTCTGGGGGGAATATAGGCAATGGTGAGAAACAGTGGGCCCTTTCCAGGGCTGGGGGAGATTTTTAGCATTAGGACTTGCGCCCCATTATCAAGCTTGGGTGGTGGAAGTGCATGTCCAAGGAGGGTGTCATGCATATAGATAGCACAACCACCTCCACGCTTACCCACCTGATCTTCCCTGAAAAGGGTATAACCAGAGAAGGAGACGAATGAGTCGGGTGGATTTGGATAGCCAGGTTTCAATGAGTGTGACAGTGTCTGGTTGGTGCTGAGTAACCCATGGAATGCAGCAGCCTTCTTAAGGAGGCTGCAAATATTCATGGAGGCTATGCGGAGACCTTGAACCTGGGCAGGCTTGTTCATAAGGCTGAGCACAGGGCCAGGGTTTGGATGAATGTTACCTGATAGAAGCAACAGGAGGGTGATTAGACACACCAAGGCATGGTAGTGATTGTGGCACTTCCCCTTGCGACTGGGCACGGGGCAGGATGCTAGGGTGCAGGGGGTGGGTAGAGTATGAAGGGTGGGAAAGGCATAGAGGAGAAAAGTTCAGGGTATGAGTGGGAAGTAAGAGGTAGCAGGGGTGGAAGTGGGGGGTACAGGGGGGAGGTGGTCAAGTTGGGGGTCTGGTAGAGGTGTTGTAGATAAGAGGGCGGGTACTATGGGAAGAGGGTGATGTCCTAGGTGAGGTGGGGCTGGTGTGGGAAGCAGGAGGAGGACCATGGTCAGTATTGTTGTACTTGCTCCCGGATGCATTGAGGACAATAGGTGTTGCAACATACAGGTCAAGAGGGAGATTGCCACTATGGAGCAGTGGTAGGGCGCTGGACTTTGGAGTCAAAGGTACCAGGTTCAAATCCCAATGCTGGAGGGCTGCAAATATGTAGGCCTGAAGGGGGCATGGTGCAAGGGAAGTGGCCTGAGTAGGGTGATGTAGGGAGTCAGAGCGGGGGGGGGAGTACAATTAAGGGTGGAGGTGGAGAGGGAGGTAGAAATCAGGGTGGAGGAGGGTAAGCTAAATAGGTGTAGGAGGTAGGAAAGAGAGAGTTAGGTAGTGGAGTTGCAGTGTAGGTAGGAGTGTCAGAGTACAGTGAGGGTACAGAAAGGATTAGGGTGGGCCGGGCAGACACCTCCCTCTAGTGGGCACCTGGTATAAACTGCAAGTGGTGAAGTGGGGTGTTAGGAGAACTAGCAGCAGGAAGTCATGTGACAGGAAGGGGCTATAACTTGAGGGTCAGGCTTGGGTGGGTGGGGCAGTCGATGCGAAGTGTCGACGGGCTAACACCCCCAACAAACAAGCTTGAGGGGAGACAGGTAATTACATCTTGGCGCCTCTCGGAGCTCTCCTGCTTCCAGGAGTGAAGCGTCTGTGTGGACTGCTGGCTAATGGGGAGCGAGGTGTTCTGGAGGCCTATAGGTAGGGAAAAAGACAAAGATAATATTAGTATGCAGCGGGAGGGTTACAGTTTACGATATGGCTGCTACTGCGCATGCGTCAAGTGTTGCACTCTGAATCGGGACAGAGACCCTAATGCACATGCACAGGTTCACAGGCAAGATGACGAGGAGATGCCAGAAACAATGCTGGATCCAAGGCAGACAAGTAGCACAAACCCTCCCAAATAACTCTGTCTAGCAGTACCCCACAGTAACAGGCTAAAAGCTAGCTTAGAAACGCTTGCAATGCTATGCAGAAACTGTACAAACACATGCAAATAAGTCCCTTAAAATACCAGTGTGATAATCCTGTGTAGGCTGCAGAAATTGTCCAGATAAGTAGTGGGGAGAAACAATCAGGTGATATCGGAGGTCAGAAAAGCAGTGTCCATACCCCCAACAAACAAGCTTGAGGGGGAGGCAGATAATTACCTCTTGGTGCCTCGGAGCTCTCCTGCTCCCAGGAGTGAATCATCTGTGTGAGCTGCTGGCTAATGGGGAGTGGGGTGTTCCGGAGGCCTCTTGGCACCTCTCGGAGCTATCCTGCTCCCAGGAGTGAAGCATCTGTGTGGGCTGCTGGCTAATGGGGAGTGGGATGTTCCGGAGGCCTCTTGGCACCTCTCAGAGCTCTCCTGCTCCCAGGAGTGAAGCGTCTGTGTGGGCTGCTGGCTATTAAATATATACCCTGATGTATGCTGATATTACCGATCACAGTGGAAGCCCCTCTTCCACAGCCAGTGAAGTGGTACCCATGAAGGAGTTTTGACTGGGGCCTAGCTTACCTGGGCATTTCTTGGTGGCCACCCATGATTCTAGGATTGTCCATATCACTGGAAAAACAGCCAAGACAGGTTTTTAAGGAGGACGCTGATTCAGACTGGGAGTCCTCTGGCCTCAAGTCAAGGTGAATATGTCGACCTCAATTCATCAGAAATTCAGATTGTAGATCCTCACAGAGTGACTTGACCTCTTTTACCACTCTCCTCTAGCACGTCAAAGACCTTGAACATGCCCTTGGAGCCAGTCCAGAAGAACTCTTTCCCCTTCATGAACATCCTGGAATGGGATGACACCCAGGGAGTGGCATTCCCAATGGATGAGGCTGTTATGGGTGAGACTGGGAGTAGAGGAAGAAACTCGGAGAGAGGTCAAAGGGGTTGTGACCACACCATGAGCATGGTGTAGCTAGACTGCTATAGACCCAAGGTGGCCATCATATTGACCTTCTTGGTCATTAAGTCCTGCTTTTAGGACTCCTTGTCCAGTAGCTTGCCCACATCACCATGGCCTTTCATTCTCAGAAAGGTAGAGCTGGACGTGGGCCACTTGGCTGAGGGGTGCTTAGAGAACCCAGAGAGGCTCTTGATAGGGAATGCATACTTGCAGACCATGTGTGTGAGGGGGCACTGGGCAGGACACAGTGCTGCAATAGACTCCATGCCTGCACCCAGACAGAGGCCAGGGTCATGAGGGACATTGAAAATGAGCTTTGCTCAATGGCTATTCCTGAATAAACAAATATTGGCCAAATGCTTGCTAAGCACCAGCTGCAGACAGCCTTTGATGTAGGGGACTCATGTACTCGCACTGTGGCTGCGGCCATATCCATGCACTGCATGCCCTGGCTACATCTCTGTGATTACCCTGGAGACCCAGCTTAAGTTGCCAGATGTCCCATTTTTGGACACAGACCTGTTCAGTCCTAGAGTGGAGTATCATTTCACTCACGATGAGAATTCCAGTGTCACCTGGACTCGGTGGCTTCATCACAGCAGGGTATAAAACCTGCAAAGGCAAAGAAGAGCAGATCCTTTCAGGGCTCTGGCTACCAGCAACAGAAGCAGCTGCAGTGGCAGTGGCAGTTTCAGCTGTATCACCCCAAGCCCAAGCTGGGCTGTCAGGGCAAGAACAAGGAGGTGGGCAATGGTGCATCCAGCACCCAGTCAAGCAGAGCCCTGTCCAAGGCTGCCAGCTGACTGCTTGTGGGTGCCATTCCCCTTCTCTTATGTTCTCTGTTGAGGGTTGGCTCCTCCTGTCCTTTCAACAGTGGTCCACCATTACCTTAGACAAGTGGGGTTCTAGAAGTGGTAGGCTCCATTCTGCCTGTCGAGTTCCAGGCTGTGACAGGAAGCTCCTGACACTCTTAAGGACCAAACATTTCTTAAATCTGTTGCAACAGTTCTTCTATTTCTTAGCTTAATCTATCCTTTACAATTTCTAGTCCATAAGGTTGGCCACCTATGGGCATCCCCTTCCCTTTCTTGACTATGCAGCTCCTGCCACTCTTGAGGTTGTGCTATTTAAAATGCATGTAAATTGCTGTAAACTGAACAAGTCTGAAATGTCATGGTGATTTGCATATATCCCATGATGCTTTGCATTATGGAAGTATGTATGATGTTGTATTTCTTTGAAACTTGATTTGTTGCCAATGCCCTTTGGGCTAACCCGTTTTTCAGTGTTTCTGCACTGAGGTTCTTTGTTTTTAACTTGTTTTGTTTTTTCTTTTTGAGCCCTCACTACCCAAGCAAACGGGGCCCACATATGGATGAAGGGTTTTCACTGAAAAGTGGTTAGACCAGAGATCAGTGTCTATAGGTGCTGGCTAAGTGCAGAGAAAGGACATACATAGTCTGTTGCTGCAAACAGATGTACTGAAGAAGGAATATGGCATTGCAGAAGCTTATGTCCTGTATTTTGAATAAACAATGCACCCAGATTGTGTGTTGAACCTGAAGTTCAGTGTCTGGTCCATCTGTTATCCCACAACCCCTCCACACAGGCACCCCTGCTTTACTGACCTCAGGGGGCCAGGAGGCACAGTGCCTGACCTGCATAGCAAAATTGCTCAACTCCTTGAGTGCAGCACAATAGAGAAGTTCATCGATGTTCTGGCTTCACAGGAATATATTTCCTCATACTTTCTGGTACCAAAGCAGATGGGGAGCTGGCATCCCATTCTGGATCTGCACAACCTGAACATATGCACAAGAGGAAGTTCTGTATGGTCATTCTAAGCAGATCATACCATCACTGGAGGCCGCGGTATGGTTCTTCTCCCTAGACCTCCAAGACACCTTTTTCCACATTCCAGTTTGTCCCACTGGTTCCAGGTGGAAAGGGTTCTGTACCATTCATGGTCATGCTGTGTACCTGTCACAGGCACCCAGGGTTCTCACCAAGTACTTTTCTGTGGTGGCAGACTACCTCATGCGCAGGGGCAACAGGATGTACCTTTATTTGGATGACTGGTTCATCACGGGCATTTACAGGGAGACAGTGGAGTGATCCAGGGATCCGGCCTGCCAGACCTTTCAGTGCCTTGGCATCCTGTTCAGTGTGGCCAAGTCCGAGCTGGTTACCTACTCAGGTGATCAAATTCATCATGGCATAATTGGACTTCCTCCGAGCCAGAGCTCACCTGCCTGAGGACAGGGATCTTACATCCTTGGTGCGAACATTTCATGTTGAGCAATCGCATCCTGCCTGGGAATTCCTCCGGGTGTTGTGGGGACATGGCGGATTCAACCAGCATGATCCATTGGGTTCTCAGGTGAATGCATTCCCTCTAGTGGGATTTGGGCCACCAGCAGTCTCGGTGCTACCATCAGCTGGACCAGCCTGTCCTAGTGACACGGTTGATGTGGGACACCATCGAATAGTGGCTGTGTGTGCAGAACTTTGAGAAGGGAATTCCCTTTGTCCACCTACAGCTTCCCCTCACCCTCATGGCATGCATTGCTGAGTGGGTGCAATGCTCATTTGGCCAACCACAGAGCCCACTAGATCCAATTGTACATCAACCTGCTGGAGCTCCATGCAGTTCATCTGTCGCTGGTGGAGCTTGCTCCATTGATTCAGAGTCAGACCATGCAGTTCCAGACCAACAACATGACCAAAGTGTTTTACCTGAACAAGCAGGGTGGGACGCAGTCCTTTCCTCTGTATCAGGAGGTGTTCCACATTTGCTCACTGGTGCACAGCCTTCAGGTAGATTGCATGGTGGTACACGTCACAGGAGAGAACAACCAGCTGGTAGATGCTGTCAGCCATGTAGGCGAGATGTCGCACAAGTGATCCCTGCAGCAGGATATGGTAGAGCAGCTGTTCTCCCAGTGGGGCACATATTTAGGGGAAATGTTTGCCTTGTGGGAGAACAGAAAATGGTCTGTCCTATGCCTGCCCCCCCAAAAAAAATGGAAATGCTGGTGGGGAATGTCTTCTGTTGGCCGTGGACCCTGAGTTTTCTGCATGCCATTCCTACCTTTCCTTTGACCAGCAAGGTGGGTCTCAAGGCTTGTCTGGACAAGGTGAAGTGAACCTGTTCCTGATTGCTGCAGACTGACCCAGACAGTTCTATTACCAGTATCATCTCAGTCTCAACGGCAGGTCCCTATGGCAGCTACATTTTCACCTGTACCTGCTGACTAGAAAAAGGAGAATGGTCCGTCATTCAGACCTTCAGTCCCTGCATCTCTCAGTTGGGTTCCTGAGTAGCTAGAGTTCTAGGCTTTGGACCTTTAGGAAGACATTCTCCACACTGTGGAGGCATTTCATAAGGCATTGACTCATAAAACATGTTTAAGTGGAAGAGATTCTTGCTTTGGTGCCAAGGAGAGGATATTCATCCCCTTGCTTACCAAGTAACTTCAGTTCTTGACTACCTGTGGTCCCTGCCTCAGTCACAATCCAAAAAGTGCATCTGGCCACCATTTCTGCATACTGTGGGCATGCTGGTTTGCAGATGGTGGTTCAGGAGAAGGTGGTTGGGTACTTTTTAGAGGTCTTGACCACTTGTCCACTCTAAGGCATGAACCACCACCTAAATGGGACTTCCTGCTGGTGCATGCAATGTTGATAGGTAAACCATTTAAGCTGATGTACAAATGTGAGCTGTCACTCATGATGTCAATCTTGCTGGGCCTTGCCCCCCCTGGAGTCTGTGCCCTCATACAACCTAGAATCCACACCCGACATACCAGGGGATCGAGACCTCAGCTTCTGCAAATCCCACATTGCCGCACAACACAAGGCCAAAGATCCTTTGCTTACCAGGCCACTAGTTGGTACAACGGTCTTCCCAGCGACATCTCATCCTCACTATCGCTCAGCTCTTTTAAGACTCATCTCCGCCTAACACTCACTGCCTCCAACCTCTGTGACTGTTGTGGCTAAACATGTCTTTTAGTTCCATAGCTGAAGATGCCCTTTCTGGATCCACATCTACTCCTGCACTTTGCCAGCACCCCCCACTCCTATCTTCATCTCCCCTGCTGGCCCATGACAAATGCCACCCGGCTGCACTACCCCTATTCTTATCTGCCTTCCACCTCTCCTCTCTCTGTCCCCCCCAACCTACCTCCCCTTTTCTCCCATCCACTTAGTCTCCCTGATTTCACCCTCCTCCTTTCCCTTTCCTCTCCCCAAAGTTTCACCTTATTGTTCTTTTTTCATCTACAAGAATATGTTTTTTTTTATTTTATAAACTGTTATCTTTGCTTATGATTGTCTCAATTGTACCAATGACGTGGAACCTTTGTAAAAGAGCCTCGGCTCAAAGGTATTTGTAATCCTAGAATAAATAAATAAATGTGGAAGACTGCTTTCATGCTATCAGCTGCTTTCTGGGCTAAAGCACACTTGTTCATCTCTCACTACAGCATTGATGTGCTCAGTTGTTATTATGCTGCTTTGGGGGTTTCAGGGTTCAGTTCTCCTGTCTCTGTTTGCCAAATAGTGGTACACACCTTGACCCTCCTCCCAGAGGACTGCTTGGAGTCTGCCAAAGTGGTGAAAGTGAACCGAATCTAAGTTGGTAGAAATAGTGGTGTGACTGGGTTGGGCAAGACCCTGTCCTACTTTGCTGCTTGTCTGTCTCTTGCCAGTCTGATTGTGCAATCAAATTTTCTTCTGGCACCTAGGAATTGGCCATTCCGATGGCCCCACAGTTTTCCCTTGTTATCTCCCTTCCTTCACTTGCCATTTCTATTCTTTCTCCCCTTGTTTCTCTGTGGTTAAAAAAAATATATATATATATATATATATATGTGAATCTTTATATGAAACAGGATCCCTTGATTTGCATATGTGTGTGTGTGTATATATATATATATATATACACACACACACACACACACATTATATTGCTGAAATGATTGCAGAAATCTGTATGAGTTTATTAGAAAAGATAATCTGGAGCACTGGGAGTTGACCTTCAGATCTATTTTGACCTCCACAAGCTTGTTTACAGAACTGTCAACAGGAAACCAGCTCTGGGACAAAATGTATTTTTTCTGCACCTGTTAAGACTGGATGTGCTCTTCAGGCTAGCCTCAGAAAGGAAAATGACAATGTTTTGCTACATTTTGTAAAAAAACAGATGCAGCCTACAACAACAGGATGCAGAGTTTGAACTGCCAGGCAAAACATCTTATATAATCAGAGCAATGTTTTCCTGGGTGGGGTGGGGGACAGAAGGATGGCTTTTGTTTGTACTGCTTCTATGTAGAGCTATCCTGTATAATTAAATTTTTGTATTTTATTTGTATTTATGATAATAAAATGCTACTTGTGAATTTTATAATGTCTCCTGGTCTGCCAATGCTTCCTAACCTATGCCACTAGGACAAGTGGCTACTCGCCTTTTACCGTAGTTCTACTATTGGTATTAGTTCACTTCCACACAAGTCACCCGACCTCCCCTGGCATGAAATGCACAGATCCCTGCTTCCAGCTTTTCAACATCTAACATCGATGGGGGTGTCACCACAGTTGGTGGGAGGAGTTTAGCTTCAAAACATCCAGTGACTGAGCTGATTCCCAGCAGCTACCACAGTGTGGATGTAGACTGAATACCAATAGCAGAAGTATAGTTACAGGTGAGTAACCTCTGTATTTGCAGGTTGAGAAAACATGACAGAAAAAGTTCAGGACTGGACCAAGAGTTATGCCTAGGTATTGAAATTCCTCATTAAGAGACTGCTGTGACCTGTCCTTACAGTAGATGAACTAGGAAACATTGTTGGAGTTGTGGCTGGCCTTAGACTCGAAGAGCATGGCCTGCGTTTTAGAGGAACTGAGGATACATTTGTCAGTTAACCACCTACGTTACAAGGAGAAGTCATGATTTAGCTGGCAGTTAATGTGAATGAGAGATGCATAGCTTAAGTAGAAAGCAATACCATCAGCATACATGACTGACACGGGAGGAGGAGAGAGGGAAAATTGTTAAAAATAAAGAAAAGGTGACCAAGTATTGACCCTTGGGAATGCCAAGTTTAATCAGTGCTACAGATAAATTTGACAAATAGTTTCCAGTGTTTAGTAATTAAAAAAAAACCATGCAACTGCATGGGAGGAGAGGCCAAAATAGTTTCGAAAGAGAAACGTGGTCTACCACGCCAAAAGCTTTGGAAAGATTCATAGATATGGCAACCATAAAAGATCCTTTGTCCACAGATTTTAACGTCATATGTCAGTTGAACCAGGGCAGTAGTAGTACTGTGCTCCTTATAGACACCTTGCTGATTGGGGCAAAGAGTTTATATTTCTGAAGATGGCTAACTGAGTGACCACAACTTTTTCACAGTGCTTGCTTAATAATGGCAGTAGAACAATGAGTTGACAGTGGGCCATGAGAGTGGGGTTGCCCTTTTTGTGCCTGCATAGCAGAGCTATGCAATGTATTGCTATTATGTAGCAGAGAGAGAGAGAGGGGTCTCTGGAAGCACATGACAGGATACCTGAACTGTGTCCTTCCACAGTGGAGTTGAAGCACATGCAGTCCTCTCAATTGACTATCAAACTATCCCTCCGCACCCCCACTTGGCACACTATTTTCCTGCTTCATGCTCATTTCCAGTTCAGTTCCTGGTTGGGAGTTAGGGCTTGTTTTCCTCACTGTTAGCTATGTAATAATCTTTCCCTGGTGTCTAGTGAGAACCCTTGCCTTTGATCACCATCCCCGTTGTATGGTAATCTTTCCTTGGTTTCTGGTAGCACTCCCCCAACCTCTGATTGCTGTCCCCATAGAAACATGGAATTTGATGGCAGAAAAGGACCACTTGGCCCATCTAGTCTGCTCATTTCTTCCTACCTACACTATTACCCCTGTTGTATATTAATCTTTCCCTGGTGTCTAGTGGCACCCCACCCTCTGATCACCATCCCCATTGTATGGTAATCTTTCCCTGGTGTCTGGTGGCACCCCCCACCTTCCAATCGCCATTCTCATTGTATGGTAATTTTTTTATGGTGTCTAGTGGCACCACCTACCCTCTAATTGTCATCCCCATTGTATGGTAATCTTTCCCTGGTGTCTAGTGGCACCCCTCCACTCTCTGATCACTGTCCCCCTTGTATAGTAATCTTGTTATGGTGTCTAGTGGCACCCCCTACCCTCCAATTGCTGTCCCCATTTCATGGTAATCTTTCCCTGGTATCTAGTGGCATCCCCCACCCTCCAATCACTGTCCTGCATTAGTTTTCATTGTGTGAGCTGTAAAAAAAATCAATTTTTTTGTCTTTAAACTTGTAAAAAAGAAAACGGTCCCCTTGACAATCTCACTTTTACCACCCTGACCTCCCACTCGGCAGTCACCACTCCTCACCCCTGCCCCACCCCCACACCCCTCACTCACCTGAACACGTCCCAGGGTGAATATCTACCTCTAATGGAAGACATGTCTTGCTGCTGGAACTACCGACTGCAATATGAGAAACTAGGGTAAGTGTCATGCAACGTATTCCAATGGGGTTTTGAACTTTGATTCATAACGTTGTAATTTTTGCTTATTTTGACCTGAAATTTTCAACATGACATTTTCAGGTCCTCACCTCATGACCAATGGCATTAGAAATATGCAAATCAGGCCTGGAAGGTGATTTGCATTCACTTGGCAAAATCCCCTTTCAGGTGAGATTTGAAAAATTCTACCACCCTTGCTCATAAGGTGGGCTCATAAGAAAGCTATGCTTGAAAATTTTGGCTCAGAATATGTAAAAATGCTAATGTAATGTGCGTACATTGACAGTTCTCTTTGCTCACTCATAACTTTGGTAATTTTAAATATTTGTATCCCAAATTTTCAGCATAGCCATTTTTTTCACACCACCTCATGAACATGACAGCTGTCATTTTTCAAATCCTGGCAAAAATGGGTTTTCGCACTTGTGGCCAGAATGTTGTTTTGGTGGTGTGGAATCACATTTCGATGGGGATTTGAAAACTTTCACCTATGGGGTTCATGAGCTGGGGTAATAAGAAGGCTATGCTGAAAATCTGATGTACAAATACAGTAAAATATCCAGATTATAACTTAACTTTGCAGTATTGCAACGTTTACTCATAAGTTTGCTAATTTTCAATATTTTGACTCCAAACTTTCAACATACCAATTTTTCCACACCACCTCATAAGCTTGACAGGTGTCATTTCTTAAATCTTGGATGAGATGTCTTTTCACACTTGTGGTGCGAAATGACGTTTCCGCCAATATAATATAAATGCTACATGTCATGTTTTTAAAGGCAGTCATAAAATGACTATTTTGACAATTTGGGGTCAAAATTAAACAAGTGGATGTGTCAAAGAGTGAATGTGTGAACAGTTAATGTGTAGAGTGAATCTGAGAAGAGTGAATGTGTGAAGCCTGAATGTGTAATGAGTGACTGTGTAAAGAGTGAATGTACCAAGCCCTGCACTTCTGTAGGAAGACAATCTTCCCATAGCGCACAGCCCAAAATCCCTGCACACCTGCCCCTGTTAATGCATTGATAAAATCTTCTGCTTTCCTTGGGTCTGAAGAAGCCTCTCACTTTTTTTCAGCTGCATCAGTACCATTATTTTGCAGCTTTGTTGGCTCTGACCAGAGTTTTTTATATACTGGGACTACTTTAGCCACTTTTGGTAGACTCAGAACTACACTAGAGATGAGCTGGAGATTACAGATGTGAGACATCAGGTATGCAAGGACTGAGGCGCCAAGTGGAAGTATCCTAGGCTCAATACCATCAGGACTAGGGCTGGCACCAAGAGGAAGAGACACCAGTTTGAAGACCTCCCTAGCTGATGCAGGTTTTAGAAGAAAGTGGGTGAGATTATGAGCATTGGTGAGCCCAAGCTGTCCCAGAGGAGGGGTGGGAGTTGAGGAAAAGCCACTATTGTAGGCAGAAAGGTAACAGAAAAATTAGTTAAATGCAATGGCAATTGTCGAGTACACTATCAATTATTTTATTTTGAGACTATATTGAGGAACACCCCAAGAACCCCTTGGCTGTTGGCCGCATGCATCACCCTTTTTTGAGGCTTCTATAAGCATGCCAGTCATTTACATAAGATGAGACCTTGCACCCAGCACTTCTCCCTGGCTTTGAAAGAAGAGAGAAGATCTTGTAGCTAGCAGGAGGCAACCTCTCTGACTCTCCTCATGGTTAAGGGTGCAACCCTTTGCTGAAGTGATGAGAGACAACCTTGAAAGAGATCAAGGGCAGAGTTGACATTGTCAGAAGTGAGTACTGGTGACCAGTCAATGTGTGATAACTCCAAAAGGAGAGAAGAGGGGTGCAGGTGAGAACAGTCTCTCAGGGAGTGTATTTTATGCCAAACTTTGTGTGCCCTGGATTTCCAAAGGCAGACAGTAAGGTGGTGTTCACTTCTGGCATTAGGTACTTCACTAACCAGTTTAATCTAAATAAGGCCTGTTGGAGAGCAGACAGTCGACTATCTTACAATTTTTTTTTTAGTTTAGTTTACAATTGTTGGCCAGGAAACATACACTAAGCAGAGGCTTGTTTCTAGGTGCATCCTGGGAGCACAGGGAAGTTAAGTGACTTACTCATGGCCACATAATATGGAACGGATGGCTGTGGGATTCAAACCAAGTTCTCCTGGTTTGCAGCTCGGTGCTGTTAACCACTCTGCAATACTGCTATAGTACTGATATCTGATTGTTGGGAGTGGAGTAGATGTGTGCTGTGGAGTAGCAAAGCTGCTAAAAACATTGACTATATTAAGCCTGACTATATTTTATCTCCAGTAACCGCATAGAACTAGGAGTTCTCGTATTTGATTTAATATCCCGAAGCAGATTTGGGTTTACTGTGCTTAGAAAGCGCATTTTGTTTAATTTTATTTATACAGATCACCATTCAACTGAAGCCCAGGAGCTGACAGTGCACCCAATGAGGTCTGGCTAAATTCAGCTGAAGGCATATAGAGCTGGTAATATGATACTGAGCTTCCAGTGCTGTTGGTACTTCCAGGGGCCATAGGTAACTTATTTGCCCAGGTTAAACTTAAAGGATCTGATATTGTGTTTACTCTGGTATGCAGTGAATCTGGATTTATTTGGTCCTGCCTCACAAATGAGGCCTGTCTTTCAGTCGCTAGCTCCCTTCTCCTTCCTGTGCTGTAATATGGAGTTCCGATTCTAGCCTTGCTAAAAGAAACTAAGCTAACCAAAGTTAAGCAATTTAACCATAGGATAAGCAGGTTTGCAGCTGGAGTGGCTAGCAAGGAGTACCACTGTACTTGCATCCCTGAAGTGGCCTGCCCTGGAAAATAGGCAAAATTACTCTGTTCTTGGCCTCACATACAAAATCCTAACTGGATCCCTACCTGGCCTCATTGATACAGTGAAAATAAAAATGCCCACCAGAAATCGTCGCTTCTCTGAACAGCCTCTTCGAGAGGTTCCTAAAGCCAGAACCCTATCCGGCCAATGGATCTTCTATTTTCTTTTTAGTCTTTGGTAACCAGGTAAGGCCCACTAGACACAAGTGCCTGTTTTCTAGGGTGACCTGGGAGCACTGGGGAGGTTAAGTGACTTGCTCAAAGTCACACAGTATGTAAGGGGAGCTTGTGAGAATCAAACTCAGGTCTCTGCTGGATGTACTAGGTTCATTCATAGCTCATTACTCTAACCTGAAGGCTATACTGCCAGCCCCAGCTTCTAGCAGAGCCTCCCAGCTGTGGAATGGCCTTCAGGTCCCCCCTACAACAATGCCAGTTTTCCTCATGTAACACCCTGCACCTGTACTTAATGTGCAGATCTTTCACTTCTGTCCATTTGATAAAATCCTTTCATATTGTCTTGTAAAACACTACATTATAATTAACTGAAATTGTACTGTTTTCTGTATGTATCCACTGCTGTATCTCTGTACCATGGCTTTGCTATTGAATGTTGTCTTTAATGTAACTAATTCTGGATCACCTCTGAAAAGGGGACATCTATCTCAGTGGGCCTACCCAGTTAACAAAATTCAATAAATAAACACATATTTGTTTCTGGTTATTAATTGTTAATAATTGTGATATAAAGTTTACTGCACTCAGAGTGCTCTGTTTTTTTCTCATCCCATAGGTATGATAGCCATCTGCTTGAAAAATATTTATCGCTGATCGGATAAGGGACTGTGTACCAGGGAAACCCTGTATGGATGAAGCTGTAGTCCAAGGAAAGGAAGAGCTCAAGAATTCAGCACATTTTAGAACTGAAAGAAACAGGAGTGCAGAGAGAGAGTAACAGATTTTATTTAATTCAGGAATCAACTTAGTTTTTTCAACCTGAAATTTTAGAAACTCTATTTATTACATGAGAGGGGATCTAATCAGTTCCAACAATAATAAACAGTGGCGCACATGTAGATCTGGCACAATGAAGTCAGACAAAGAATTTTAATCAGTGCATTTGTTTAGTAAGGGTGTTTTGAAATAGGTTTGGCTTTAAGAAGTTGGAAAAGGTTTATGAATTTAAATCAACTTCTTGTTTTTATCTATAATATTAAAATTTTGTACCAACTAATCTGATTGCTGAAGCACTGATGTCACTGATGCCAGTAACATCACTACAAGCGTTTGCTGAAAAGGGCCTACTGTAGGTTCCTGTTTCAGGTCAGATTCCAATTGTCCAGACAAGGAGGGCAATGTTTCAAGCAAGCAATAATACCTGACAGGGTGGGTGGTATTGGGCAATACTGGACCACTCAGCAGCATCAGAGGGCCTTATAGCCCCTGGAAGGTCCGGTATTGCCCATACTGCCCACCCTGGAGGGTATTATTGCTCTTAGAAAATGGGCTTCTGTGTAAATTTAAATTTATTGATAAAATAAGTGAGGAATTGAGTTTAAAATGAATATAAAACAGTAGGAAAAAAATGTTGAGGGATGAAATAGTCCTTCCACTTCATTCTGTGCTGTTCTATCTCCCGTTGCCCCACCTCACACACAGACAGAGCCATTCTATTCTCTTTATTCCTACCCCCCCCCCGCGCACATGTAAGAAGAAAATCGAATTTCTCTATGAAGGAGATGGAAGTTTGATTCCTGCAGTATGTTGCCATCATTTCACTGCCCTTCCTGCATGCAAGACTTTTTTTTTCTTGAGGGTTGGTAGATGCGTTTGTTAGGTGCGTCACTATGCTTCCTTAAACCAGGACGTGAATAGCTGGAAGTACAGTGTGGGGCGGCAGTGCTCTAAATTATTGTTTTTTTTTAAGTGTAACATGCTCCACACTTTAAACTACAGTCCTATTACAAATTTGAAGAGATAACGGGATATGAGAGGAGACAGCCCGGTTCGCGTGGCTCAGCTATGGAGCGAGGATCGGATGCGCGAGAATAGGATGCTGTCTTTTACAGGTGAACGGAGCACAGGGGGAGGCGCTGAAATGTCTTGGAAGTAATTTTCTGGATTACATCATTTGTAAGATAAAAAAATGTAGTATGTTATATCACGGAACAGAAGGCAATCTGTTTGCCGTTTTGAATAGCGCTTTCGTGCTTTTGGGGGTCAGGCGGGGTCAGCAATATGTGTGACCAAAATGTATTTGTGGACAGGAACAAAAGCATAGATGTATGAGGAATGTGGTGTCATTTTTCAAAAGTAGTCCGTGTTTTTTTAATGGCTAAAGAGTTTGAAGTTCGACCCCATATAAAAAGAAGTAGCTGGTGTGGCAACACCATCACTGATGGTAACTCTCCACTAAGAGAGAGAAAAAAATGGCAGCACATTGAGTTTGAAAATGTTGGCACTATGATACCAGTGATGGGGTTGGCACCCCTGGTACTTGTTTTTAACAGGGCTCTAAGTAAGCAATAATACCCACCCTGGAGGGTATTATTGCGCTTAGAAAATGGGCTTGTGTGAAAATGTTAATTAAATAAAAAAATTAGAGGAAATTAGTTTTTGAATAAAAAGATTAGAAAAAGAAAATTTTTGTAAGGTTAAATAGTCCCTGCCTTTTTGTGCTGTTCTAGCTCCCTCCCCCCTCACACACAGAGCCATTCCATTCTACTTACTCCCCCCCCACACACACACTATTAGATTGAGAGACATGTTTTGTGAAACTTGCTATTTTCTTGGTGCTCTTCGTTTCCTGCAAGCTTTTTTCTTTCAAATGATGCTGCTGTTCAGCACGCGACCTTGCATAACCCTGTTTGTGAAAAAACAGGAAGTGAAGAATTATGTGGTGACACAGCCAGTAGTATTGCTTGGTTGCGTGGTACGAAAGTGTATGGCTATTTTTTTCTGTAACGGAAAGAGTCGGGTGCGAGGGCCGGGGGGGGAGGCGTAGTAGATTCATGAATCATGTAGATGCTGCCTGCTTTATGTATGAGGCAAGTGCCATGCTACTGCCTTCCGTGGCACTGTACCTGCGACTTAGTGAGAGAGAGAGAGAGTCAGATTACAGGACACAGGAAGCAGCAGGGCAGGTATCTGGCTGCAGCCTGCTATCATCTAGGAACAGTCATTCATGCCAGGTACTGGGGGGTACTCAGAGGGGAAAGACTTTCTGTGTCGGTCTGGGAGGGTGTGTGTTTTGTGCACTGAAAGGACTCTAGCTGATGCATGATGTTTACCGGCGCACAATGTCAGACGTCTCGTTAGTGCACTGCAGTTATTTCTAATCATGCGGTCTGCTGTGCTGAGCGGATTAGTTTACTTTCTAATTTTCAACTTGTGTGTGGATTTCTTTGCGTTTGGACCACTCGTTAAACTGCTAGATTTTGATTTAATTATAGCGAGTGTTGCGTGTACTGTATTGTGTGAAATCACTCGCTAACTTGTATGGAAAAATGGCGCCGAGTTTGAAATTTTTTTTTACATATTGGCCAATTGGGAAACAGAGTGGGTGCTGGGATACTACAGTGGGTAAAGGGGCACTGTTGGCTGGCTCTCGTTTTTAGGTGGGCATCTATTGTCTGATAGATGCCCACCTAAAAACATGTCTCAGCCAATCAGGGGAGAGGATTTACTTTACCCATTTTCTAATTGCTAGTTAATGTACCCCTGTCAGCCAGTGGGATTTCTTATATTTCTTAGCTCATTTCGTAAGCTTGAATTGATATGATTAAAAATCATGGAGCTAAGGCAGACAGTGGTCTGTGAATCAAGTAAGTGTGTCCTCATGGATCAAATGAGTGAGAGGAGCGTACTCTGAAAGACGTCCTGAGAGCATCCACTTTTTGGGGGAAGTGTTGGGAGTCTTTGTCAAAGATATTGTGCATGTTTAATGCTTTTTGTATTGTAAGTTTCTTTTGACCATTTTTTTCTAAAGTTACATTTCCGAATCTTTAAAACATCAGTCACTGGTTGGTTTAAAGTTCACGTTTAGTTAGCTGTGTTTCTATTAACATAAAATTTAGCACTATTATTAGTTTATTTACAATCTGGTATTATGGGTTTTACATGTGGTGTAAAGCAAATTACTTTGGACTGGTTGAAGCCTATTTGAAGAAACACGTAAATAAGCAGCCTTCTAGTAGTAGTAGAACATATAGAAACATAGAAACAGAAGTTGATGGCAGATAAGGACCGCAAGGCCCATCCAGTCTGCCCATTTCTTTTTCCACCTTATAAATGTGCCATCAGCCTTTGCTCTGTCAGTGGCCTATCTATTCATACTCATCTGTATTGCTCCCTTATGCCTATCCCATGCCTGTTTGAAGCCTTGCACTGTATTCACAGCCACCACTTCCTGAGGTAGATTGTTCCATGCATCCACCACCCTTTCTGTGAAAAAGAATTTCCTCACATTCCCTCTGGCTGCCTATACAGTGGCGGATCACCTTTAAAGTAGGTCTTTTGACCTACAAAGCCCTACATGGGTTTGGTCCTGACTACTTGAAAGAGCTTTTGGTCCCTTACACCCCTTTGAGACAGCTTCGCTCGGATAACGAGGGGTTGCTGGAGATTCCAAGGGTTAATCTGAAGTCTTCTGGAGCCCGTGCCTTTGGCTTTGTGGCTCCATCCCTGTGGAATTCTCTACCCCATCCGCTTCGAGAGAGTACAACAGTGGATATTTTTAAAAGGGCCTTAAAGTCCTTTTTATGGAATAAGGCCTTTCCATCCTTGTTGTAATTGGTTTTACTTGCTGAAATTGCTGTTCTGTTTTATTGTATTCCTTGTTTGTTCTTTTGAACTGTACAGCGCCTTAAAAACTTGAAAGGCGCTTAATTAAATAAATTTTATTATTATTATTATTATTATTATTAATCGGCCTCCCTCTAATCTCATGCTGTGTCCACTTGTCGTGCTATTTTTCTTATATTTAAACATGTTAGACTCTTTCACCTTGTTAATGCCCTTAAGGTGTTTGAATGGTTCGATCATATCACCTCTCTCCCTCCTTTGCTCAAGGGTATACATATTGAGCTCCGTTAATCTATCTTCATATGTATTCTGATGCAGTCTCTGCACCATTTTGGTTGCCCTTCTCTTGACTGCCTCAATTTGGTTAATGTCCTTGTGAAGGTGCGGCCTCCAATACTGCATGCAGTACTCCAGATGGGCCTAACCAGTGTCTTGTAAAGAGGGATTATTACCTCCCTCTTATGACTTGTGATACCCCTACTAATACACCTTAATATCCCCCTAGCCTTACCTACTCCTTTAGAGGTCTGCTTGGATGATTTCAGGTCATCTGTGATGATGATGCCCAAGTCTCTTTCTTCCTTTGTGACTGCTAGCAACTCCCCTCCCATCCTATAGGTGGCTTCAGGGTTTCTCTTCCCTATGTGCATGATCTTGCACTTCTTTGCATTAAATCCCAGTTGCCACTCTTCTGACCATTTTGCTAGTTTATCCAGATCTCTTCTCATTCTGCCCACCCCATCTGGATCATCTACTCTGTTGCAGATCTTGGTGTCAATATTTATTTTTCATACAGGCATACGTTGGTACATTTACACCATTAGGGCAACAAAACCCTATTTACAAGGTAGTCCTGTTTCAGGTTACAGTTTAAATGTTCACAAGTAATACTGACAAATGAACACAAAGTTACAGAACATGTTTAAACAGTGCAAGCTTAAATATTCTGTTACGTGCCTTTCCTGGTGAAACATTCCAATAAATATGGCAGTTCCTGCTGCCCGCCACACAATCCCCATAAAGCCAGCATTGGGGATGCCCAATCCCCGTGTTGGCATGTCCCCCCCAGTTCAATTTGTTTGCCACCAGGGGTGCCAATCCCCATCGGCATCATGTTCCCCACACACACACACACACTCTTTCTTTGCCGATGTGGGTGCCAAAACCCCATCGGCATCATGTTCCCCCTCCAAACTTGTGGCACACTGGGAGCCCACCCAGTGTGCCCCAAATCATTTTTTTACCTGTAAATAAAGAAAACTGTCCCCCAGTCTGGTTTCTTTTTTTTTTGCCTGTAAAAATGGTCCTCAATCATCCGGCCATGCCCGCTCCCCAACTCGCACTCACCCTTTGATGCAGCATCCCCTCTACCCCATAGTTTACCTCTGGGGCTGGTGCTGCGATCTGAGAAGCAGGAACATGCCTGAACTCTTTAAAAGCTGATCGGGAACTGAACAAAATGTAGTAAGCTTTATAATGGCAGGCAATGGGGGTTTCAACTTAGGTGGATGTCTCAGCCATTTTTGGGAATTTTGGTACCAGATTTTAAACATGGGGTTCTTGGGACCCCAACTCATGAACACATGAACTGCCATCTCGTTACTCGGTTCTGAAAGGTGATTTTGCGCTCACTGCAAGGAATCACCTTTTGGGACTGATTAATGAAACGACAGTGCTACTGTTCATGAGATGGGGTCCCAAAAAGCCTATGTTGCAAATTTGGTGAAAAAAGTCCAGAAAATGACTGCGTTACGAGTGTGCATTGCACAGTTTCCACGCACACTCGTAACTTCAACAATTTTCAATATTTTCACTCCAGATTTTCAACATTTCCATTTTATCACACCTCCTTATGAACAGTACTCCGTCATTTTTCACATCCTGCCCAAAATGTGTTTTCACACCTGTGGCACACAATGGCATGGTTGCTGTGGGAAATCAATTTTCGGGACAGATTAACAAAATCACAGTGTCACTGTTCATGAGGGGAGGTCCCAAAATGCCTATGCTGAAAATGTGGTTAAAAAAATCCCCAAAATAATTGCATTATGGGCATGCGTTGCGCAGTTTCTATGTACACTCATGACTTCACCAATGTTTCATATTTTCACTCCAGATTGTCAACATTGCCATTTTTTTACACTGCCTCATGAACAGTACAGCTGTCATTTTTCACATCCTGCCCGAAATGGGTTTTCGCACCTGTGGCACCAAATGGCGCAGTCACTGTGCAGAATCACCTTTCAGCTTATTAACTGATAGTGCCACTGTTCATGAGGTGGGGTCATAAAATGCCCATGTTGAAAATTTTGAGTGAAAATACCAACAAATGCCTGGGGCATTAGGGTTTCCAACTGTAACACTTCACCCTGTAGAGACTGACAGGCGTCAGAAGTGTGACTTGGGATCATTGGCTATAATGCTCATGCCATTCCACCCGCACCCTGCAGCCAGTGACAGGCATCAAGGTGTGCCTTGGAGTCTTCTGCCCCAAAGTTCACCCCATTTGCCTATACTGCACCCATCTCAGCGTATTTCCTTATGGAATGGGGTGAGCTTAAGGCCCGAAGATCCCAAGGCAAACCGTGACACTTGTCAGTATCTGCAGGGAAGGGTGAGGTGAAATGGTATGAGTGTTACGGCCGACGACCCAAAGGCACACCCCAACACCTGTCAGTCTCTGCAGGGTGGGGGTGGTGTTGGCGTCAGTTCCATACTTCACTGCCATTCCTATTATGCATTTCTCTAACTCCTGTACTACCAATGCCAATGCCAGCATGACAACATTTGGCATTGACAAATGCTTGTTTCTTCTGGTTCTACTTTTTTATGTTACAGGATACTCTTGTAGAGACACTCTGCTCCTCAGTCCTTTCAGTTTTTACATTTTCAAACATTTATTAAAAAAAAAATTTTTGGAAAATATATATATATATATATATATATCCATATATATCTATATCTATTTACATATATATTTTTTTCATTCAGTGGATTTTTTTCTTTCTCTTTTGAAAAAAGAAACTGAGGTGCTTGGGGCCACCACCACTATTTATGCTGTTGATGCACTTGGCACCATGCTTTGTGCCATGCTAATATACATGGTGTGTGCTGGCCTCAAAAGTTCTAACTCGGGGCTGGCCCAGTGACGTGGTGGCTGAAGTGCTGCATGCCTTACCTCCTGCCATGCCGGCGACCCGTGTTCAGTGATGAGCATGGGTTGCTGGGGTCGGTCAGTGAGGGAGGGCTGGGTGAGGTTCGAGAGGCTGGTTGGCAGCTCTCCCCTCCTGGATAGGGGAGGATGTCTCTCCCGGCATTTGACTGCCACCATGTGGAGGTGCGGTGGTTGTGTGGGCGATGAAGGGGAGCCAGGCGCTAGGCCGGGGTGGGAGGAGGAGTCACTCGGGCCAAGGCGTGCATGCACACCTCCACCAGCACCAGGACATCCGACCTTGTCTGGGGCTCCAGGGGTAACAGGGAGAAAATCAGGTGGAAAATTGGGGCTTAGGGCTTGATGAAGCCTCCTGCTAGCACCGATGGTCCACCCTAGGTTGGAGGAAGTGTGACTCAGGATAGCTGCAGAGCCAGAACGGGATGGACTGATAAAGTCGCCCAGCCTGCCAGGAGTATAAAGGAAAGGATAGTAAAAAAAAATTCTAACTCCCACAGGGTTCTAGTGCCACTAGTCCTATGGACAAAAAGTGTGGCTCTATGGAGAAGATATTCTCAAAGATCTAGGGCCCCAAATTCAAAGGTTAGCATCAGTGTGAATGGGGTTATCACTGGCCGTAACCTGGGTTCACATTGGCACTCCATGCAAGGCTATATTCAGAGACCCCTGGAAACACAGAAACATAGAAGTTGATGGCAGATAAGGACCCATCCAATCTGCCCATTTTTTCTACCTTATCAATTTGCCATAGGCATTTACTCTGTCACTGGCCTATCTATTCATACTCATCTGTATTGCTCCCTTATGCCTATCCCATGCCTTTTTGAAGCCCTGCACTGTATTCATATCCACCACTTCCTGAGGTAGGCCGTTCCATGCATCCACCACCCTTTCTGTGAAAAAAATCTTCCTCACGTTCCCCCTTAATTAGCCTCCCTCTAATCTCATGATGTGTCCTCTTGTCCTGCTATTTTTCTTATATTGAAACATGTTAGACTCTTTCACCTTGTTAATGCCCTTAAGATGTTTGAATGTTTCAATCATATCACTTCTATCCCTCCTTTGCTCTAGGGTATACATATTGAACTCCATTAATCTGTCCTCATATGTTTTCTGATGCAGTCCCTGCACCATTTTGGTTGCCCTTCTCTGGACTGCCTCCATTTTGTTAATCTCCTTGTGCAGGTGCGGCCTCCAGTACTGCACACAGTACTCCAGATGGGGCCTAACCAGTGTCTTGTAAAGAGGGATTATTACCTCCTTCTTATGACTTGTGATATCCCTACTAATACACCCCAACATCCCCCTAGCCTTACCTACTGCTTTAATGGTCTGCTTGGATAATTTCAGGTCATCTGTGATGATGATGCCCAAGTCTCTTTCTTCCCTTGTAATTGCCAGCAACTTCCCTCCCAACCTATAGGTGGCTTCAAAGTTTCTCTTCCCTATTGCACTTCTTTGCGTTAAACCCCAGTTGCCACTCTTCTGACCATTTTGCCATTTTATCCAAATTTCTTCTCATTCTGCCCACTCCATCTGAATAATCTACTCTGCTGCAGATCTTGGTGTCATCTGCAAACAGACAAACCTTACCCTCCAGTCCATCTGCAATGTCACTGATGAAGATGTTGAAGAGGACTGGGCCCAGGACTGATCCCTGAGGAACCCCACTTGTGTCTTGCATCTGTTCTGACTGTATACTGTTTATCACCACTCTCTGTGTTCTGCCCGCCAACCAGTTTGCCACCTGGTTGACCAACTTCTGATCCACCCCGAGCCTACCCAGCTTATTTATCAATCTTCAATGTGGAACAGTATCAAAAGCTTTGCTGAAGTCAAGGTAGGCGACAACAACTGCACCCCCTTGGTCCACCAGTCTGGTTACTAAGTCAAAGAAATCTATGAGAATAGTTTGACAGGACCTTCCTGTTGTAAACCCATGCTGTCTTGGATCCTGTGCACCTATGGATTCCAGGTGTTGCATTATCCTTTCTTTAAGGAGTGCCTCCATAATCTTGCCCACTACTGAGGTAAGACTGACTGGTCTGTAGTTCCCTGCCTCCTCCCTGCTACCACTCTTGTGGAGTGGGATCACATGAGCACTTCTTCAGTCTTCTGGGACCTCTCCTGTGCTCAGAGACTCACTAAACAGTTCTGATAATGGCTCTGCTAGTTCCACCCTTAACTCCTTTAGTACCCTGGGATGTATGCCATCCGGTATCATTGCCTTGTCCACCCTGAGCTTAGCAAGCTCTTGTTAAGATCCTTTCTTTTGTGAATGGACTTGTGCACTCCTCCCCCCCCCCCCGTGTCCATGGTACTGAGCTGTGGGCCCTGCCCTACTTTTTTCTCAGTAAATACTGAGCAGAAGTATCTATTTAGGATAGATGCTTTTCCTTGGTCCTCCTCCACACACTCCCTTTTATCCTCTTTCATTTTAGCAATACCCCTCTTGACTTTCCCCTTTCACTAATGTGTCTATAGAAAGTCTTGTCCCCTTCTTTTACTGTTTGTGCTAGTATTTCCTCGGTTTGGGCCTTTGCCTGCCTTACTGCCTTCCCTGCTTCCCTTAGGGAAGTTTGGTATGCCTCCCTGTCTTCGTCATGCTGCGTTCCCTTATATTTCCTGAAGGCCAACCTTTGACTCTGACCTTTTCTGCTACTATTTTTGAGAACCAAAGTGGTTTCCTCCTTCTTTTGCTCTTGCTTTTCTCCCTAACACAATGGGATGTTGCTTCAAGTATTGCATCCTTAATGCTTGCCCACTTTGCTTATGCCCCCTCACCTGTATTTCTTCTTGCCAGAGCTAGCTTAACTCTGTTGGCCATCTTATCATAGTCAGCTCCTCTGAAGTCCCATATTTTTGCCTTGGAATAGGATGATTTAGTTCTAGTGGCCAAATTGAACCATACTATGTGATGGTCACTGGCCCCCAGGTGACCTTCTACCTGGAGATCTGTGATCCTTTCCCCGTTAGTCAGTACTAGATCTAGGATAGCCCTGTCTCATGTGGGTTGTTGTACCAGTTGTTTGAGGCCCTCCCCCCTATAGATAATCCAGTATGTTTCTAGTTCTGGTGGATGTTCCTGCTGGTATTTGACCAATCTGTATCTGGCATGTTGAAGTCTCCCATTATCAGAACCTCCCCTTTCGCTGTCATGTTTTGTATATCTTCTAACAGTAATGTGTCTGTGTCCTCCCCCTGGTCTGGAGGCCTGTAGACAACCCCAGTTTGTATGGCTGTCCCATTTCCTGTTTCCAGGGTGATTCACAGTTCTTCTGGCTCCTTATATGTATTCTGAATTTCTGTAGCTTTGATATTTTCATTGACATAAAGAGCTACTACTCCCCCCCCTTTGAACCTCGTTCTCTTCTGAACAGTACATAGCCGGGTACTGAAGTCTCCCAAGTGTGGTTACTGGTAAACCATGTCTTGCTAATGGCTACTATGTCCAGTTTAGCCTCTGTCATTGTTGCCTGCAGGTCTGGGATCTTGTTTCCTAGACTGCGGGCATTTGTGTACATGATTTTCCATTGGCCAGATTTCGGTGCGTTAGTTCTTGGGTGAGGTCCAGCATTTCACCAGTCCGTCGTATGGGGAACCAGACACTTTTCCTTACCTGGTGATGCAAATGAACTACAAACATGCTGAACTCCTGTTTGATCACTAGCTGAAGGGGAAGGGGTGTTCTTCCTGTTCGATGTATCGGGTGCTGCACTCCTCTCCCCATTGGCTAGTTTAAATATTCTGCAAAGACGTCAAACTTCTGCCCCAATGTACTGACTCCCTCTTTAGTCAGATGCAGTCCATCAAATTTAAAGAACTTTCGCTCCCAAAACTGTTGCCAGTTCCTACAAATTTGTGTCCTTTTTCCCTGCACCAGCCCTTGAGCCACATGTTTAGCTCCCCTATCTCCCCTTCTTTGACCTTCCATCCATCTGCCCCCCTCTCCCAGCCTGGCAGGATCTCAGAGAAGGAGATGCCAGACTAAATGGATGACAGTTTGTCTCTCAGCCTGGTCAGGTGTTCCTTGGTCCCGACAACTGACCGGCAGGTGAGACTGTTAGTCCCTATGTGTACCAGGACATCGATGTTTTCTCCTACTTCCTGCATGATTTTAGCAATGCGGTCAGTGTCTCTCCATGCTGATGTACCTGGGAGACATCTGACCATTACCCCCGGGTGGAGGTAGGTATCAACTCCCCGAATCTTGGAGTTTCCAATGATCAGAAGTGTTTTAGATTTCCTTTTTCCTTTTGTTTTTGTTTTGTTCCCTGTTTTGGGTGAGTTTTGTAGTGCTAGCTCCTGTGTAGCAGTGTCCTCTGCCTCTTTGTTTGATTTCAGAGACAGAGGCAGATACCTGTTTGTAGTTTTTATATGGTTTGTGGAGGTGATACGTTGAAGAGCATTGAGTGATGGGGCACTCAATTTTCCCCTCCTAACCACCTGCCGACCTCCCGGACCAACTATCCTCTGTGGTCGAGGTGCTTCAGTTGGATGTTGGGGAAATGGCAGATGGTTCTTATAATATATTTCCTCCTCAGTATGCAATTTGAGGTGTGCAGTCTCTGTCCGTGCTGCCTAGAGCTGAGCCCTTAGATCTCCAATGGTCCAGCATGTAGGACAGCATCCTAAATCCTGTATAAATGCCCTTTTGAAAGTGTCCTGCAGTGCCTGCAGTTAATAATATCCATTCCATTTGAGTTGTCGAGTTTATAACCTGGTCCGAGTAATTAGAAGGAGGAAAATGAAAGCAAAAGTTTTTTTTTTCTGTATAACTTGTTAGAACAAGTTAAATTACTTGTGCCCCTGTAAGTGAGGTCACTGTGTGGATACCCCTCTGATCCTCCCCTTCCTGCTTTGCTACAGAAAATGTCATGACTGTGCTACTCTATAAAAGGAGTACAGCATGGGGTGATTGGGGATGGCGGTGGGTGGCTGAACCCTTCCCCTGCCGAAAAGGAAGAACCATGGACAAAAGAAACAAGGAGGTAAGAGCAGAAACAATTAACCAACAACAAATGCAGTAGCCCTGAAAGCTTAGCCTAATGATAGATAAAACTGTAAACCATGTAAGCACCTCCTGTAACAATGTCACAGAAGATATACCTTGCAAAAAACACTTTGCTACAGAGAAAAATAAAGCAATAACAGAAGATGTACCTTGCAAAAAACAATTTGAATCAGAGAAGATTACAGCAGTAATCTGCAAGCACAAAACATTAACAAACCTGTAGGCACACCCTGTAATAATGCAGCAGAAAGTATAACCTGCAACAGCAATTTGAATCAGAGAAGATTACAGCAGTAAAATGTAGCAAAAAACAGTATTAAACCTTGTGAGCACAAAAGAAAATAGTAGCACACAGTAAATCTGCCTAGCAAAAAGAAGCCTTAATCTTCTTCCTTGCTCTGATAATGTTGTTCCTTGCTCTGTCCTTACAAGCAAACCTAGAAGAAAAGAGCTCAGGTGAAGCTAGGTGCCTTTGCCAGCAAACCTAGTCTGGAGCACTGTCCGAACCTGGCAGTGTGCAATCGCACAAACCACACCTCTGTGCCTATGCAAATGAGGGGGTCCCTAATGGCACAGTGGTATATTCAAAGGTTTACTGTGGTGCTGAACAGCCCCAGGGTGGTGCTGTTAACTACCACTGAAAACCAAATCTTATCACAGTGCTAAAACCGCACCCTAACCTTTGAAGGCTTGGTGGCTGTACTGCAGCCACCCGCCCATGTGTCTAGCTTCTCCCCATTTACCCATACCATTGTATTAATTCATAGCCCTAGTAGTGTAATGGTTCCTCTGATCACTCATGCTGATGTATTAATTTATAGCCATGGTAGTCTGATGGTCCCTTGACACTCCCATCACCCATGCTGTTGTATTACTTCATAGCCCTGGTAGTCTTGACTACCTAACCTGACTATTGGGGTACCTGTTGAAGAACAAGCTGCTGGGGGAGGTAGGCCAAGGGTGAGATATCAAGCTGGTTCTGCTGAATGGGGGGGGCAGATGCTGTTATTCCTATTGGTTGGGTGTGGGAAGCCCTCCAGTCCCTAAAAAAGGAGAAATCTCCAGGGTCTGAGGCTATTCATCCCAGAGTACTGAGGGAGTTGGTGGATGTTTTGGCTGCGCCATTGGCAGATCTCTTTAACTTGTCGCTCCAGACAGGGATGGTGCCAAGGGATTGGAAGCAGGCACATGTTGTGCCCATCCATAAAGGGGGATCGAGAGAAGAGTCAGGAAACTATAGACCCATCAGTTTGACATTGGTGGTGGGGAAGGTAATGGAGAGCATACTTAAGGAAAGGCTGGGAGGTTTCTTGGAGGAGATGGGTTACCTGGATGACCGGCAGCATGGGCTTTTGCCAGGTAGATCATGTCAAACAAACCTTGTAGAGTTCTATGAGTGGGTGACAACAGCACTCGACAGGGGGAGACCAGTGGATGTACTGTTCCTGGACTTCAGCAAGGCATTTGATTTAGTCCCTTACATTGGCCTAAGGGAGAAGCTGGGGGGAATGGGGGTAGGCCCATTGACGGTTAGGTAGACTGGAAATTAGCTTTCAGGTCACACTCAGCGGGTAGTGGTCAGAGGGGAGGTCTCATCTCCTAGGGAGGTCATAAGTGAGGTCCCACAGGGATCAGTCCTGGGGCCACTCTTGTTTAACGCCTACATCTCCGATATCAGGGAAGGTATTGGGTGTGAAATGAGTCTCTTTACAGATGACTCTAAGCTGGGGGCAGTGGTGGAGGGGAAGGAGGGGAGATTGGTCCTGCAAGAGGACCTGTATACTCTGGATAGGTGGTCCTGCACCTGGAAATTGAAATTTAACTCCTCCAAGTGCAAGGTGCTACACCTAGGGTGGGAAAACCCCAATTATGTGTATACCCTGGGGGGGATGAGTTGCAGGCCATGGCAGGGGAAAGAAACCTAGAAGTCTTGGTGGTTGTTAACATGAATAATTCAGAGCAGTGCAGGAGGGCTGCAGTTAGGGCAATTAGGATGCTGGGATGCATTGCTAGGGGTATTACCTCAAGGAACAGGGAGGTGATTTTGCCACTGTACAACAGCCTGGTTAGATCACATCTTGAGTACTGTGTGCAGTTCTGGAGGCCACACCTAAGGAGGGACATCCAACTCCTGGAGAGGATTCAGAGGAGAGCAACCAGAATGATATGGGGCCTGGGGGATATGACATATGAGGAATGACTAGGGGAGCACAACCTGTTCTCGCTGGAGGAGAGGAGGGACCGGGGGGACATGATTGAGGTCTTCAAGTACCTCAGGGGAGTAAGTAAGGTAAGCCGAGAAAGGATCTTTCGACTGAAGGAGGGTGGAATCACCAGAGGACACAGTTGGAAGATTGAGGGTGGTAGGATTAGGGGGGAAAGGAGGAGGAGGTACTTCACTGAAAGAGTGGTGGAACCATGGAATGCGCTGCCCGAGGAGTTGGTACAGGCAGCTATGGTGGAGGGATTCAAGCGAGGGTGGGACAGGTATAGGCAAGGGGTGAAGCAGAGGCTGGTTTGCCCAGGGTGGGCAGGACTGGGGATGAAGTAACAATGGACGGAGACAGATAGAGGGCTACAATAACCAATCAGGGTGCTGAAGCACGAGAAGACTTGATAGACCAACAGGCCTACTCTGCTGGCGTCTAGTATGTTAATATGTTAGTCTAGTGGTCCCCCATCCCCCAATCACCCATGGTGTTGTATTAATTCATACTCTGGTAGTCTACCGGCCACCCCACTAGGGGTGTATGAGAAACAAATGGTATTACAACAAATAATGCACTATTCATTATTCAGATACAAATAACAAACAGTGGCACTATTCATGCTTATTGGTATTCAGGAAATACTAAACAAACAAAAAAGAAAGAAACAGTCCCTCCCCAGCCCAATCATTTACAATATGACCCCACAAGCACAATCCCACCCTCCTCCCCCCAGCACCTGCAGTTTTAAGTTTTAACAAAACACTCCCATGACGGGCAACCGGTACAACCCACTGGCGTCCCCAGCTGGCTACCGTCTCATCTAGCGTGTTTCATAAAATCAGTTTCTTTTTTTCCCACCCACCCTTGCAGCAGCACCCAACTCCCATCCTCCTCCCCCCAGCACCCAAATTTTCTAAAGAGAAGGACCCCTCCCAGTCATGGCAAATGCAACCAACACAACCCACTGTTCTCTATGGCTGGCTGCCTTGTACTGAATGGAAGTGCTCCCGCGCTTGCTCGCATAGTAAAACAGCTGATTACATGATCAACTGTTTTACTATGAGAGCCAAGTGTGAGAGCGTTTCCATTCATTAGAAGGCAGCCGGCCATGGAGGAGGGTGGGTTGTGTTAATCACCTTTGCTGTGCCAGGGGGTGCCTTCTATTTAGAAAATGTGGGTGCTGGGGGGAAAAGGGGTAATTGGGTGCTGCTGCTGGGGTGGGTGGAAATAATTAAATTGATTAAGAAAAAGTGCTAGACAAGACAGTGGCCAGCTGTGGAGGTGGGCAGATTGTGTCAGTCACCAACTGTGGCAGGACTTGTTTGTTAAAATTTAAAATTGTGGTTGCTGGGGGATTGGGCTTGTAGCAGAGGATGGGGGGGGACTGGGTTGTATTGTAAGCAATTGCGCTAAGGAAACATAGACAGTAATGGCAGAAAAAGACCAGCGGTCCATCCAGTCTGCCTGAGTTCCCTATGTAACCCTGGCACTTACTGTCTCTCCAGGGTCCTAGTGCTTCCCATCCATCCCCCCATTCTCCTCTAAGTGTCTGCACCCCCTGAGCCCCCAGTATACCTTTCATTGTGTTCCAGCTGTGCTTGAAACCATTAATGGTTTTGGCACCCACCACTTCAGCTGGGAGACTGTTCCACGGATCCATCACCCTTTCCGTAAAATAATACTTCCTTCTGTCCTTTCTGAACCTCCCTCCTGACAGTTTCCACTCATGACCATGTGACCACAAACTAGTATTCAAGCTAAACAGTTCCTCACAGTTCACAGTGTTACTTCCCTTCAGGAACTTGAAGGTCTCTATCATATTTATTTATTTATTTATTGAATTTTGTTGACCAGGTAGGCCCACTGAGACTAAAAGTCCCTTTTTCAGACATGACCTGGGGGAGGGGGATACAGATGGTAATCAACTGAAATTGAACCAGATTAAGCTGTTGGTGGTATTTTTGGTGAAATGGGGGAAATCTGGCCAGGACACCGGGGAAATTCCCTTACTCAACAGTAGGGGGAACCCTTGGCCCATTCCAAGATGGAGGTCTCTGCAGCTGTAGAGGAGGCCATGCTGGCTCAGGAGCAGTTCTCCCTCCCAGTCGATGCCTGCAAGGAGAACACTGCACCAAATATTATGAAAAATAAGGCTATGTTTCACAGTATGGTTAATGACAATGGGAACAATTCTGCAGAACAAACAACAATGGAGAAGGAGAATGCATCTACCTGTGTTGACACACCCATTCCAATGTATGCAGGTATGGAGGACATTGATAGTGCATCAGAAGAATTTCATATGGCACAATATGAGATGGAGATTTGGCTCGGTGGCACTGAGGGTTGAGGCGCTGGATGCCACATCACTGACCCGGATTCGGGAGCAGGCCTGGGTGCCGGGGGGGGGTTGGCAGAAGAGGGAGAGGATCGAGCATCTGGAGGACTGCTCTCCTCTCCTGGGGAGGGATCCAGGGCTTCTCCAGCACAGTAGGGACCCCCAGTGGAGACTGGGGTACTACTAGCATAGGAGCAAAACATTAGGGAGGAGAGTGGCGGACGTCTGTGGTAGCCATACTGACATCACTGCATGGCTGCACTCTTGGGGGAAACTAAATAAAAAAAGGAAAAATCCATGGTCAGGGATAGGCGAAGGCACCTCCTGTGTCCTGACCACACTCCTTCCATTGGTCTCTCTCTCTCTCTCCAGCACCGCCCCTCTGACCCCAGCTCAGCGCATTTGTCTTCAGATAGACTGCCAGGGCATAAGGCAGTCCTACCTCGGGGGCTCAGAGCTGGAGAATCTGCTGGGCTGGGTCGGCCTGGTAAGAGAGAGCTTCAGACAAGGAGGTAGAGTCGTGGGCACTGGGAGGTAGCTGGAGAGAGTTCCTCGGATCCGGCGGATAAACAGAGTTAAAAAAAAAAAGAAGAGCTGGAGATTGAGAGTGCACGTCAGAAGTTGGAAACTTGCATGGATTTTAAACCAAGTGGAAAGGAAAAAAACTTAAAGTCACGGATCCAAAAAGAAAGAGCATCTAAAGAGGCTCGACAAAACTGCTGGAAAGGAAAAGTATCTAAAAAAGAAATGGTAGCTGGCAACCCGAACAGTCTATCCAACAAACGGCAGACTGCAAGAGAATGTCTGAAGGAGGTTTTTTCCATTAACTCTCCAGGAGTACCCGAAGAAGAAGAATGGACACTGGGAGCAGGCCCTGCAACAATCCGGGTGGGATCAAGACGCAACTGGTAAGTGGGTCCCATCTTTTGATATTTCACAAGAGCAAGGTGAAATCCAAGTAGAGTAGCAGAGGTTTATTCTCTCTGGAAGCACTATGGAACAAATGGCAAGCCCACAAGGAGACACACATATTGGGGGTGACTCTAATTTGGAGAGTAGGGGAATACAAAGTGAGCCAGATATTGAGTTTATAGAAAAAGATGTGTAAACAGTAATGGAACAAGAAAAAATAAAAAAAACTGACCAGGAGAAAAACAAAATGGTGAAAGGAGACAGAAGTAATGGATCTCAGATCCAGGATAACAATGACAATGATGGGCAAAACACTGAGATACATAAAATAAATCAAGAACAGGGACAGCAAGATAAAGAACAGAACCCTATGAATATAGAAGCAGGAGAGGGGCCCCAGGTGTACCTGAACAAAGTAGTAAAGATTAATCAGTGGACTCAGAGGAAATGTCTGAGGAAGATGAGATCCCAACAGAGACAGGCAATAGGGATGAATTCGGAACAGAATCTGAAGGCCCTAACCAAAACTCAAGTCACAAACAAAGTGCCCCACCCCCACGAGAACACCCAGATCTTCTGATTTATTTGACAAATCTCCACCGAATCCTCGAAGACACGCTGTTCGGATATGTTATTTGGGGGGGGGGGTAGAACTGTTCCCAGACAGAGAGTATGTAGGGGAAAAACTCATTAAAGAATCCCTACATTTTGTACCAGCTGACGTGCATGCATTGATCCACATATCTGGGGAAGAGAGTTTCGACATTAGTTTTCATACCGCACATGGATTGGATAAATTTTGGACATCTTAGAACCAAAAAAAATTCTCCCCATTGTGGACCCTATTTATAATCATACGGTTAACCAAACCAGTGATTAAAAAAGTAACTGTCATGTTTTGAACAGAAAGCGTGAACATTGGGGATATTCATTATTGGTTACAGAAATGATGTGATGTGCTTGGTGCCCCAAATTGATTATTGATTCAGAATCTCTTGGACAGGCGGATGGCACTTTAAAATAAAACTGCAACTGAACGATATTGGTATCATACATCTACCTAACAGTTTTTTCATTGGTAGAGACCATGTTGTATGCTTTTATGCCAGACAGCCAAAAGCTTGTCACAAGTGTCTGGTTAAATAAAGTGATTGATTGATTGAAGTGTGGGGATCGAACTCACCTAGCCAGTTGTTTTTTTTTTTGTAGTCAAAAATGTTTATTTTAAGAGAAGACAGAGTATGTTATATATTGCAGTAATACAATATGTTATGCAACACATGAAATCTACTTATTGGACATAGTGCAATTACATTTACTCATTAAAGCAAAGATTTTTCTATAGTTTCTACTATAAAAAGAAGAATTTCATTCAGAATGATAACTCTTGCTGACCTTACTTATGCAATACATAAAATGACATAAATATTGGTGTTTTTATACATTAAAGAACATTAATATCCCATGAATAAACTCATTGCTTAGCTGGATGTCCACTTCCTAGAATTGAAAGGAAAGGGGACCAAACTTTCTCATATACATCTAACTTATTACTTACTATTGCACCAACCTTTTCATTATTCGCTAGTAAACCTACACTACTAAGCCACTCATTAATCGAGGGGGGAGTGGGGGATTTCCAATGTGATAACAATAGTCTTTTCAGAGCAAGGTACAATGCAAAGATCCAATATCATTGCGGCCTGCTTAAAAAAGGTATTTCAGTATCTATACCCAAAATGAACAGTTTACCTGAAAAAGGTATCTTAACATTAGTTACTTCCTCACATATTTTATGCACCTTATTCCAAATGCTGTTAATGGCTGTACATCTCCAAAGCATGTGTAAGAGGTCAGCATGTTTCGACTGACATCTCCAACAGGGGCCATCTTGCGAATAATGCATTTCTTCTAAACGTTTAGGAGAAAAATAATAATAGCGCAAGATTTTAAATTGAATAGTCCTACCTTGGACCTCTCTGCTGCTCATATATGCATTTTTCCAGGATCTCAGCCACTCCTCTTCCATCAGCGTCTCTCCTAGCTCCACTTCCCACTTCAGTTTGGATGCTTGTGAAGGTGAGACAGTGGTTTCAATATTAGTAATGTACTTATAACATATAACAGCTCCTTTTTTCCTTGATGCTAACCGTAACAATTGCTCCCACTCATTTTGCTTAGGTAACATAAAATCTGATGTTAGAATAGAGTTCTGTAATGCCTTTCTGATCTGTAGATAGTTTGCAAATTGAAACTTCTGTAGTTTATATATGTTCCTTACTTCTGCAAATGAGAGCAAAGTTTGATTTTCTCCCTTTACTAGATCACCTATGTTTGTAATACCTGCCTTTAACCAGTCCTTTTCATATAAAGGCTTTCCCCCATATTCAATTTCTGCATTGTTCCAAATTGTCCTAAACTGAGTGGGAAAACTTATAAAACCAAGAATGTCCTTAATTTCTTTAATCATGAGAAGTGAGGAAGCTATACAGGGGTTATCTTTTATTTGCTGAGGTACCTTAATAAAAAGCATATCGAACAATTTGGATGGGGAGACAAGTGTTTTTTCCACTGACATCCACATTGGAGTATCAGCTTCATTTTCCTCTATAAGTATTTAACAGCTTGTTTAAATAAAAAGGAAATATGATATCTTTTCCAGTTTGGTACAGCAAAGCCTCCTTCAGTCCATGGTCTTCTCAGTTTCTGGATAGATAGCCTAGGTGGTTTAGATCCCCATAGAAATGTCCTCACCAAACTATCTATTCACTTACATATCTTGTTACTAATTCTTAGTGGTATACTTTGGAAAAGATAAAAAAATCTTGGAGAAGCCATCATCTTAATGGCATTTATTTTGCCCCATAAAGATAAATGTAGGTCTTGCCATTTTAAAAGCTCACATTCCAGGGTCTTTAGCAGAGGCAGTATGTTCAGCTCAACTACTTTGCCTATATCTTTGACTATAGTGAGTCTAAGATAAGTAATTTGGGTTTTACATTGCTCCTTTGGGTCTGCTCCCCCTATTCCTACTTGTTTTATAGGTCGAGAACCAATTGCTAGAATTTGCATTTTATTCTAGTTTAATTTCAATCCAGAAATTTATGTAAAGTCTTCTAACATCTTACTCAGGGTGTTAAGTGATTCCTCAGAGTTAATAGATGAAATTAACAGATCATCAGCATAAGCAAAAACCTTATTGGAGACCCCATTTGTTTTAATCCCACGAATTCTCTTTTCTTCTGTAATTTTCCTAATCAGAGGTTCTATAGCTAGGATGACTAAATACTGGGATAAGGGGCATCCCTGTCTGGATCCTCTATAAAGGTTGAATTGTTCTGATATTAAACCATTTGTTACTACCCTGGCAATGGATCTATCATATAAATTCCTAATCCAAGCAATCATGTTCTCCCCCACATTCATATATGTTAAAAATGAAAATAAATATTTCCATTGCAGTGAATCAAAGGCCTTGCAAAAGTCCAAAGCCACTATGGCAGCTGGATTATTTAATTTAGAGGCCAACCAGATAACGTTTAACAAACTTCTAACATTATCTGCCCCTGACCTGCCTGGAACAAACCCAACTTGTTCTTTGCCTAGCAGTTTAACAACGTGTTTTTTAAGTCTAGTTGCTAGAATTTTTGATAAAACTTTGTAGTCTACATTTAAGAGTGATATGGGTCTATAATTGTCACAAGTCAGCGGATCTTTACCTTGTTTTAAAATAAGAGTGATGTAGGCCTCTCTCATAGAATCAGGCAGGGCATTTCTAATTGATATTTCCTTAAACATTTCTAAAAGACATTTACAGGGCTGCTCGGATAAACATTTATAAAATTCTGATGACAGTCCATCCGGGCCTGGCGCCTTATTAGAAGGCAGTTCTCTTATGGTTAATGCTACCTCCTCCATGCATACAGGCCTACTCATATCTGTTCTGTCAATATCTGATAAAGTTGATAATTTAGTTGACTTTTGACACTCCTCAATAATATTGCCCGAAGCCTCCTCAGGACTCTGATATAACTTTAAGTAGAAGTCTCTGAACTCATTGCTTATTTCTTTGCTTGTAATTGCCACACAATTTAGAGTGTTTTTAACACCAGCAATGACATTTTGACTTTGCTTAGAATTGAGCCTATATGCCAATAACTTACCTACTTTTCCCCCATTTTCAGTAAGTTTGTTTTGTTCTATACAGTGCATATTCAGCTGTGGTTGAGTAGATCTTATTTATTTCATATTTTAGACTAGTAATTTTAAATAGTAATTGTTCATCTGAATTATTTAGCCTTTCAAAATCCTGCTCAAGTAAGTGTAGTTCTCTCTCTTTATCTGCTAAGTCCTTCTGAGATTTCTTTTTCCGATAAGATGCAAAACTTATTATCCTACCTTTAATGTATGCCTTACAGGCATCCCACAGACATGCATATGAAACTTCCCTGTTATCATTAATTTGAAAATAGGTTTTTATGTCTTTGCCCAGCCACATCTTGAAATCGTCATCATTTAAAAGTGAATTATTCATCCTCCATCTCCTGGACTTCTCTTGCCCTTCCCCAACAGAGACTGATAGTTTTAAAAGTGCGTGATCTGAAATGATGATATCATTTAGACAAACACTGTTGATACCCCCTACTAGCCTCTTAGAAAGCATCAAATAATCAGTCCTGCTGTAAGAGTTGTGTCTCACTGAGTAAAAGGAATAATCTCTGCCCGCAGGGTGAGCAAGCCTCCATGTGTCTACTAAGTTTAAATCCTCAACCATTTTGTGGAGGTAGATTTGTGATTTAGTTCTATCCCCAAGTGCGGAGATTCTGTTCCTGTCCAGCATAGGATCCATTACTTTGTTAGTCCCCACCCAGTATAATTTCATGGTCTTTAATGGAGCCAATCTTGGTAGAGATGTGGTCAAAGAACCTATGCCTCTGATCATTGGGGGTGTATATATTTTCAATGATTATCTTACACCCATCAATGGAGCCTTTTAAAATCTGAAATCTGCCCTCTGTGTCTGCATAATGCTCAGATTTAATAAAATTCACTCCTTTCCTTATCAGTATTGCTGCACCTCTCTGCTTGGAGTTGAACATGCTGAATTCCACTGAGTCAACCCATAATCTAGCTAGCTTTACATCTTCTGGGGGAAATAAGTGCATTTCTTGAAGTAATGCAATATCAATCTTGTTTTTAGCTAGGTATGACAGAACCTTTTTACGCTTGATGGGTGACCCTAATCCCTTCACATTCCAGGAGCAAATATTTAGGTTATTCATGGGTATTCCTAAAAATCGTACTCTAACACCACTAACTTTAAGTATTAAGGTACAGCAATGAAAAGTTGTAGAAATATTAATACAGCAAAAAAAATTAAATCAATTCTATTAGAATCTATGTAGATAGGAGCCTCTTAGCACAGATGTAAAAAATTAAAAAGAAAAGCTACTATGTATGGCTCAGAACTTAGATTCAGTAAGATTTGTCACTCTCTCAGCAATATTAAATTAATAATAAAGTTCAACAATTAGTCTGTATATACAGGTATTGTTTGACTATACACAACATGATCAGCAATAATAAATTAGTAAACAAATCATCTCTAAGCTTCCATATTGTATCACCACACTATATTAAACGTCCTATATTAGACTCTAGTCTAAAGATCATATATTTGTATCAGCACACAACTATGCAACTGGTTTATGGAGAAACAGCAGGTTGTAGGCTACTGTGTGGTCAGTAGATTACACCAGCCTTAAGCACCCAAGGTGTCACTGACTAGAATAGCAAAGCACTGTTTGGATTCGCAAGGTGTATATTTCCCTTCCCCCTAGATACAGTCCTTGCATCTGACAATTGCCCAGAATATAGCATATAAACCAACTTGTTGATTAAATTGCAATGCTCAGGTCCAGGGCATACATGTAAAGAGAAAAAAAACAGAAAGGCAATTATGTTTATAAGAAGTCGGAGCCAGCATTGATGAGGACAACATGAAAGATAGTAGAAAAATATGCGCAAGCATGAGGCATAGCCTGGGAAATAGAAAGAAGGTAATTAGAGAAAAAGCATTGGGAGAAGAAGGAGAGGGATCTGCCCATCATGCCTATCTAGTGTGTTATGTACTTCCACATATTTCCCCCACAGTACTCCTCAATTCAGACCTCTACACCAGCGCTTCTGCATGCTACTAACATTAATGAGTAAATCCAAGCAATGTCAGATATAAACTCCTCTAAGCTGACATGCTGTACTCACTTCAGGTCATGCATTTGCTCAATTTGCAGCCTAAAGGTCTAAATTTAGGTAGCATCTAATAGGTCAGTAGAATTGGTACAATAACAGTCACCACATTACCAAGTCACAAAGGCAGATTATGAAGCAGTCCCAAGGAAAAATCAGAAAATACAAATTGAAGGGAGAGATATATGACAGTCAACATCAGCCCACAATCTTATAAACACAATTTCTTAAGATTTTATCTTAATTATTAAACATGTATCAAGTTCTCACAGCAACAAGTACCTTCATTGCTATTTAATCAGGAACTCACATCTTGCCCAGTCAAAGCTATACAAAGAAAACAGCCCTTTTCCTGCCATTTGAAATATAGAGAATAAAGTATGGGTCGGGGTGTGTAACGAGATTTTACACACACTCGAGTAGTGGGATGCTACATAAACCCCGGGGGGTTTGTGAAAAGCATCCCACAATGAGGGTGTGTGTAAAATCGAGTTTGACACACATCCGACCCATATTTTATTTTATATAATTGCTGGGTTTCCCTTTTTTGCCTCAGCAATTATATAAAATAAAAAGCTTCCAGTGCATCCGCCGTGTGGCTTCTCAGGCGCCGATTTGAATCAGTGTATTTTAAAACATTTTGTTTTTGTCCTGGTTTGTGAGCTTTTCACTGTGTAGGGGGAAAAAAGAACTTACCACGAGTTCTTCTGGTGGCAGTGCTGTTTGGGAGAGAGAGATGGAGGCGGTCCATGGTCTTAGTGGTGGCTGCTGCGTGGTTGCGCTGCCAAGGAAACCATGCGCGTGTTTGCCATTATAAACACTCCTTTATAACAGCAAATTATGCCATGGTTTCCCTATGGGAAAAAGGGGAAGCTGTTTATTATATTTAAGTTAACAGCCTCTCAGCTGCCAGTCCCAAACTGTTAGATCCATGCACTGTGGTTAGCAAGATGAAATTGTACACACCCGAAATAAAGTCAGCAAACGTAGTCCCCTTAACTCCTCATTTGGTGCTCACTATGATAGAATCATTCTCGAAGAACAGCATGTGAGGAGCTTAATGTCCCAAGAGGAAGTGAGTCTACTGGATTCTGCCTCTTAGAACCGTTAGGTCCCTTTTCAAGGGGCACGCTTGTGGTGCAGGATTTACTGATGGCATCCGTTTTAAATGAATCAAGTTCCCTTGTGACATCTAAGTCTGGGGAGGCTCTGGCAGAGGAAGAATGATTACTTTCCCTACTTCATCCTCTCTTCCTAGGATTATGCTGCATATTAGCTGGTCAAGGTATGTTAGAGGAGCGGGACGACTGTCTGGGTTTTCGCAAAATCACATTATCTGAGGTACACTTGCTATGCTTCTGCAGGGCCTCTGAATACAGAAACGATGTTGTGGGCCTAGAATTCAGTGGGGGTGAGTTCCCAGTAATGCCATCGCTCGAGCCAGATTACGAGGTTGAGATTTGCTTGGAGTGGTTCTAATAGTGGAGCATTGGTGATCTGTTCCAAACTGACCTTGTGCATCTTTTGAAAGCTGGCAGTTTAACTTACTAGACTCAGAAATGGAAAAATGCCTGTCTTTGTATTGCTGAATGTATTTCAATACCTCATTAGCAGTAGCACATTTAACAATCTGTCCATTAGATTCCTGACTAACTAGCGAAGTAGGATATTTGAAGTAGTATTTTAATCCTAAGTCCCTTAGTTGTTGTTTCACCTCATAAAACTCCTTTCTTTTTGCAACCACTTCCATAGAAAAGTCCTGGAAAATCAGAATTTATTCTCCTCTCCATTTTAAAATATTTCTCTCTCTGGATGGCCTCATAATATCTTCTTTTATTGTAAATCTTAAGAGATAAGCGATTATGGGTCTGGGTCGTTGCCCAATGCTTTTAGGACCCAAGGATCTATGTGCTCATTCTACTTCTAGGGGCCATGGCCACTGAAAATCTAGGATGTCCAGTAAGAAAGCTTGTAGGAATGTGATCATATTATTCCCTTCAATTCCTTCAGGGACCCCCAGTATCCTAATATTGTTGCGATGCCCCCTGTTCGCTAAATCATCTACCTTGTGAGTTAAGTAAGAAATCTGCTCTGACTGTTTTTGGCTTAATTGCTCCAAGCAGCCCACCACTAAAGTGAGTTCATTAATTTTTGTACTGTTACTCAATATATAGGCACCCATCTCTTCGTTTTGTTTTAAGAGGGTGGAAGATGCTATTTTGACTTCTGCCTGGCCCAGTTTGATCTCAGCTAGCATTTCTTTAATTTGAAATTTGTCTTTTTTAGTGGCAAAATCATTATAAGATTCCATATATTCCCCCTCAGTTTGTTTAGTGTGACACGACATGTGCGGTGAGAGGGGCCTCCCGTTTGACATGCCAGCTTACCACAGTATTGCCACAGAGGCTCAACAGATTCTGACAGGAGAGAGGAATTTCCAAATTAGCGATTCTTCAGAAAAAAATTATTCATTCACTTGTCTGTGTTTTCCTCCATTAGCGACGTTGGTTTTAGCGCATTTAAGTATATATGATGGCACAAATCACTAAAATTAGGGAAGGGTTTTACCGGAGTTCACTCACTTGCGGTCATCTCTTTCTTGTGCCGGTGCACAACCACCTAGCCAGTTTGTGTGACAAGCTAAGATGTATCTTATGTGGAGAATATAACCACATCATCACAGAGTGCAGAAACATGGCAAGATGCAGTCTAACTGACGCAAGAGGGCATGTGTTCTATAAATGCCCCTGGACAGCTCACAATAGGCCAGATGGCGTGAACCAGGATGCTGTTATAAGGACGGCTCAAGGGAAAGCAGAAGGGCAGCCCCCAATCCTCAGGCATCAGCAACCAAAGACATGGAAGAATCAGAAACCCAGGAGAATCTACCAGAGGAGTCTCAGGCTCAAGAGCAAGTACCTGAGCAAACTCTGGGGGAAACGCAGCACACAGTAACAAATGAGCAGCAATATACAGGATCTAGTACTGCACCCCCGCCTCACCAGACCAAGGAGGAGCTTTCGCAGGTGGACAACAAAGGGAAAATAATAACTCAGAACCACAAGAGATGCCTCCTCCCCCCGTCTCCTGGACAACCCCAGTTACAAGAAGAAGGGCAAGATTAAAAACTGCTGCACCACCTGGAACAGTGGTGAGCAATAAATATGACATTCTGGGAAAACAGAAAGAATGGGGAGAATCAGACTTTGGGGTTCTGATACAGATGTTTCATCAAAATCTCCTCCACCTATGGAGAAAAGGGAAGGCAGGAAGAAGAAGAAGAAAAAACATTTGGGAGTTGTACAAAGCCCTTAAACCCCCTTTAAAATAGTAAAGAAGTCTCTTACCTCTGTCACTGTTAATGTCTATAGTATTTTGAATGGTGGTAAAAGGAAGGCAGTTTTTTTGCTTTTACATCAGCAGGCCTTACATGTAATCTTTTACAGGAAACATGGCTAAATACAACAGAAGCAATAAATTAATGTAAAAAGGCATGGATGTGGGGGCCATCCTATTGGTCTTTGGGCCTGGATAAGGCAGGTGGAATTGGGGTACTGTTTCAAGGGGTAAATTTTCAGCTGCAAAAATTGATTGATGTAAAGCCAGATTGCTTATTAACACTGGATGGGCTAACAAATGGTAAAGCATGCAGATTATTAACAGTGTATGTCCCCAAAGCAAAGCGGAGAAAGTAGGTCTCTTCAAAACTCTGCAACCCTTTTTAGCAACAACTTGGCAGGTGTTCCTAGGTGGGGACTTTAATTGCCCCCTAGACTCTACAGGTACATCTATGGTTGGGAAAAAAGTTTATTGTGATACACATGCCCTGATAAATTGTTTAAAAATTGCTGGATTATGGGATGCAGCCAGTCTAACAGTCCCTCCGAGAACTAATAAAACATATGTTAGGGGTAATTTAGCTACCCGCATTGACTTTTGGTTTCTCTCTCTCCAAATGTACAGTTCCAGGAATTATGAGTAATTTCTATGGAATTCTTCCATCATGCCTTATTACAATTAAAAGTAGAATTTCAGAAGGATAAACTTCCAGCAAATAGAGGTTGGAGACTAACTGTAGCAGTATTACAAGAACAGATGGTACAAATTAAAATACAGGAAATATTACAGGCCAGATGTACAGTTTTGTGTCTTTATGATACAATAGGGGAATGGTGAGAGGACACTAAGAAGGAAGTTCATGGCTTCTTTAAAAAAATATGGATCTCACAAAAAGAATACAGAGCTTTTAAAATATCTATCACTATGTCAGCACTTGCAATATTTATATTCTTTAGTACATACTTCAACACATGATTATAGTGGACAGATTACACAAATAAAACAGCAGATGAAAACCAATCAGTGTGATAAGGCAGCCACATTAACGGCTGCAATGCAATATGGCACCACCAAAAAGTCCCCTAGGAGATCCATGTATTGCATGCAAAACCAGATTTGACAGTACTAATATATCTGCATTATGGGACGAGGATGGGTCTATTAAGATCGAATCACGAGATTTAACGAAAATAATACAGCAGTATTTTGAATCTCTTATGAGACAGAAGGAGTTAAACAGCACATCCATGAAAACATATATAAAGGAATGTAGGTCTTGCTTGAGCAGAATGACGCAGCAAGATTTAGATTTACCATTCACAAAACAAGAAATTCTAGAAGTCTTAAAAGGGGTGAAAAAAAAATGTTTCTCCAGGACAAGATTGATTATCTCTGGAATTCTATATTATGTTTCAAGATATATTAGCAGATATGATGTTACCTGTATTTAATGAAATAGCCTCTCATAAGGTAGTGAAAGAAGAATTCACCCAAGGCTTAGTAAAATGTCCATATAAATCTGGAGACAAAACATTATTAAAAAGCTGGAGGCCAATTTGCCTCCTCAATACAGATTGAAAATTTTAGGGAAAATAATACTTAGAAGGTTACAGGGTAATTTACATGAATGGCTCCATTCAACCCAAATCTGTGGGGTGCCGGGCATGAAAATTCAGGACAACCTTATTCTCATAAGGGATTGTTATACCTATCATACACAACAAAATAAATCCAGGTTGATGATATCACTTGACCAGAGTAAGACATTTGATGAGGATTCCCACACATTTTTACTACAATTATGAGAACCATATTGGGTTCCCCAGAGGATCATAGGATGTATTCAAATACTTTATGAAAATGCTACAGTAATAACTTTAATTGGAGATACTGTAAGTACCCTGATACCCCTGAGGATAGGGGTACGTCAGGGGTGTCCAATGAGCCCACTGCTATACACCATGGTGTTTGATACATGTATTAGGCACTTAAGTGGTAATAAGAGGATTAAAGGCATTAGTTTATCAGGACAGGCACATGAATTAAAAGTATCCGTATATGTGGATGATCTTTGACTTTTTTTAAGTACTAAAGAAAGCGTCGTACATGTCATTCAAGAAGTATAGAAATATGGTAAGGTATCAGGAGCTATTTTAAACATTGATAAAAGTGTGGGTATTAGCATAGGGCAACCAATAGCAGAAACAGAGTTATCAGGTGTACAGATTTCAACTGTGCCAACAAAAAGTTTGGGTTTCTACATCGGAGAAGAAGATATGGCACAAAAAAACTGGTCTGAAGCAATTCAAAATTGTGAATGGCGGGTAGAAAGATGGAAAAATTGGATTATGTCAAAAAAGTTGATAATTTTTATTATGAAACCATTTTTGGTTCAGCTATTATTATATGTCAATTAGGTATACCACATACCTTATAATTTAGAAATGAAAATATATAATATTTTTTCCTGCATGTTATGGGATAGTAGACTGAATCCAATAAAGAGGGAATTTACATATTTAGTAGTACAAAGTGGTGGAGTGGCCATGATACATCCATTGGTGCTCTTTCATGTGATTTTTTGAGAAGGTAATATAAAAATACTATTTCAACCACCAGGGGTGACAGAAGGTGAGATAATGTGGACTAGGACTTTACTGCACAGTTTCTTAACTAATTGGCAGGATGTTCCAATAAAAGTATTACTAAAATACAGATACCAAAATTTATGAAACCCACATTGATGAAATTATACACATGGCAGGTGACAAAATCAATGTTGCTTCAAACACCTAGAAAACAGCTGTATCAAGAGGTTTTACTGAAGATAGGCCCGAACTACCCAGAGTTTAAATTTTGTTCACAAGCCTAAATACCGTGGGCCATATCACAACTTAATGATAATTGAATCCCAGTTAGAATGTGGGACAATCTATGGTTATGTACCTATGGGAGACTTAATGTAAAAGGTAATTTAAGGCATAAAGCTATTGAAGAGAGAGGCTGCCCCTGCACTGAATGTGGCACATCAGAAGAAAGAGTCACATTTTCTCTTTGATTGTGAATTCTCAAAATGAACTGTGGTCTTGTTTATCTGTACGGTGGAAATTGCCTTGGTTGAACCATAGGATGTATGTACAGCTAGTCTTGGGCCAATATAATGGTAGACTATCTACTTATGATAGAGGCACCTTAGAAGTGTTTTTTGCATGACTGAAATTTTATTTATGGCAGGCACATAGCAAATATGTCATCCAACGACAAAGAATGACCTATATAGCAATTGACAGACTTGTGGAATCAGCTTGTCTAGAAGTATATAACACAGATATGAAAAAATATATTACAAAAGCATTGCATATGAAATGGAAAGGATTACAAGTGTTACGGTAACATATTAGATGGATAAACTGATGAAATAAACTGAAAAGTGAGAGGCAAGACTTATTTTAGGTTAGAAAGTTATTAATGATTTTTGGGTGACGGGTAAGGAGTGACGTACAGTAGCAATATGTACTTAGTATGTGAAGCTGGGAATAAGCTACCTTTTTGTCATTTTATTTTGTGTAAATATCCTTTTTCAATTCCTTCTTTTCTGTTTATTTAAACAAAATGTGGTTTTGTTTTTCGCTTTACACCCCTTCTTTTTTACTATTTTTTTTCTTGATTTACCCTGAAGCAAAAAGGTATTTAATTTTTTCCTTATTTTAGCAGGTATTTACTGTATCACATGTGCAGGTATCTACTGTTGTCTAATGATTTTTTCTTTGTACATTGTTCATGAAATATTTTGGTTGTTTGATTTGATGATGTTTTGTGTATTGAATTTTTCAATAAAAAATGCCCCTTCTCTTTTCGAAAAAAGTGCCCTGGGATCTTTAATGTCCACCTGAACAACCACCAGAACAGGTAGATGGGACCTCGGTTTAACATCTCATCCAAAAGATGGCACCTCAGGAGTGCAGCACCCCCCTCATGCTGCACTACAGTGTCAGTACTGGGATTTAACCCAAGTGCCTGGTGTGAGGATAGAACCCACAGCCTTCTAATCTCCTGGCCTCAGAGATGAGTATGCAACCTGCTGAGCCACTGACACTGACAAAATTGTGACATCCCAAGTATGCACATATATCAGGAATTGACTGTAAAAAACATTCTTACCCTTATATAAATGTTTCCACCCAGTTTTGACTGGGGACCTTTCATGTGTTAAGTGAACATGATAACCACTACACTATGGAAACTCCAATACCTCCTCTCTCCCTTCTGGTCTCCAGTGAGTACATGTTCAGCACCTTGAGGTGCTCCTCATAGAACCTGCCCTGTTGGCTCTGAATCATTTTTTGTTACCCTGCACTGCATTGTCTCTAGCCTATCCCAATCCTTCCTGAGGTGAGGGCTCCAGAACTGGGCACAGTACTCCAGGTGTGGTCTCACCTATGATCTATATAGAGGAAGTATTACCTTTCCCATACCCCTCCCAATACATCTCAGCATTCTACTCACTTTGCTATATGCCTCATTGCACTGACTCGATTGTTTAAAGGAGTCATTGATAACTTATTGATAACTCCAAGGTCCCGTTCCTCAGCTGTAGTGTTAAGTGTCACCCCATCCATCCAGTACTCTGTCCTCGGGTTCTTATTCTCTAGGTACATCACCTTGTACTTTCTGGTATTGAATTTCAGCTGCCAAACCTTAGGCCATTCCTCTAGCTTTTGCAAGTCACTTTGCATTTCCTTAATTTCCTCATCGATATCCACCTTCCCACAGAGCTTACTGTCATCTGGGAAGTGGCATATCCTGCCCCCGGATTCCCTCATCAGTGTTGTTAATGAGCATATTGAAGAGGACCAGACCTAGGACAGATCCCTGTGGTACCCCACTCATGACCTCCCTGTCTTCCAATTTGACCCTGCTGACCACAACCCTCTATTGCCTCCCCTTTAGCCAGTTACTTACCCAGTTTACTATGACCTTAGCTGCACCCAGCTCCTTCATCTTCTTCAGCAAGCATCTGTGAGACACTGAGTCAAAAACCTTGTTGAAGTTGAAGTAGAGCAAACCCACAGTGTGTCCCCTGTTCAACACCCTCATCACCCAGTCAAAAAGTTAAGTCTAGTAGTCAGCCCGGTGGCGCTGAGGGTTGAGGTGCTGGATGCAACACCTCACTCCACACCGGCAACCTGGGTTTGGGAATGAGCCCGGGTCATTGGGGGTTGGCAGGGGAGGACTAGGATTGAGCGTCCGACGACAGCTCTCCTAGTCCTGAGGTAAAAGGGGTGGGTACACACCACGCTCTGGTGGTCCCTGGGGAAGCCCAGAGGAACTGCAGTGGTGCAGGTGTTCTGTAGGGGGAGAGCATGGCAGACGTCTGCATGCTAGTGCACGGATGTCATTGCACGTCCGTGCTCCCATTGGGAGAACAGAGAAAAAGCAGCATGGTCCGCAGCAGCTTGATGGCCGCTCACTTCACCAGCTGACGATGCCTGAAATAGGCATGCGCCAGTAGTGGATCCTCGCCGGGCATGGGGGCCGAAGGGGGAGCCCCTCTCGATGGTCATAGTTGACTATGCCAGTTGGGCATGTCAACTTCGGGGTTGGAGGTGAAGGTTGGAGCGGTGGCTGGATGTATGGCAGGACTGTGACTGTAGGTAAGAAAAATAGAGTAGTGATAATAAAAAAGTTAAGTCAAATAGGAAGAAGGTGGGAAGCTGTTTCTTTTCATTTTTTAACCCACAGGCACATGAATAAAGAATAACAAATACTAATTCTGAATTTCTGAATATTTGGGACCCAAATATGAATATTCAGGTGAATATTTGAAATAAGGTATTTGCCCACCCCTATTCCCCACCCCCTCAACCAGTTGCCAACCCTCACCTGCCTACCCACTTAGGATCCCTACCCCACCCCCTTACACTGATCATCCCTTACCAATCAGAAGGGCTCAGAGTGGTGGCCAGTACAACCCTCTGTTCACCTCCTCAGTCTCCCACTGTCTGACAGTCACAGAGTGTGATCACACTCTGTGCTCTGTGGTGGTCAGATGGCGGCCAACTGAGGAGGTGAGCAAAGGGCTGTGCCGGCTACCACTCAGCGCCTTCTTACTGGTGGGGGTGAACAGGGTAAGGGGGGTGTGGGTCGAGGGTCCTAAGTGGCTGAGCTGGATGGGACTTGGCAGTCAGTTGTGGAGGAGGGGGTGTGCTAGACTACCAGGGCTGTGAAGCAATACAACAGCATAAGTGACAGGGGGGAGGGAACCACTAGCCTACTAGGGCTATGAAGTAATACAACAGCATGGGTGATTAGGGGTTGGGGAACTGCTAGACTACCAGGAATATATAAGTCGCATAATACTTGGGCGATCAAGGGGAAAGGGCCCACTAGACACCAGGGGTTGCTTTAACCATCCTACATGGGTGCTAATGGGGCTGCTGCACTGCAAGTAAATGAGCCCATAAAGGGCATTCATTTGGCCCCTTAGTGCCTTGCATGCACAATGAGCTCATTTGCATGCTCTGGCTGAATATAGTTCACAAGAGCGCTGGTGCTGTCCTGTTTCAGGCAGTGTTATCTCCTGTGAGCCATATTCAGTCTTGATCCATGTTAGTGCAGCTTATGTTCACGTAGCACTGCGCTGCCATGGCCTGATAGTTAGCACACTCTGTCAGTGTGTGCTAACTTGCTAAATATCACTCAGAACCAGCTGTGTGCTATCGCAAGTGCAGGGCAGCAGGCTGTGCTGCGCTTGCAACTGGCTCTGAATGTGAGGGCCCTACAGCAATGGTAAGTACCTTTCTCTGCACCTCCCCCAACAATGAAAACTCTGTGAGTAGAGATGTGAGAAGTTGACAATCTTTGCTTTGCAAATGAATTTATAAAGTTTGGGCCAATGGGGAGTGGCAGGGAAGCAGATCGAGTTGGCATGAACACACTAAATAAAGGGGGAGGAAGGCCAAAACATCATGTTGGGGGGGGGAGAAGGATTCATAATGCAGGGGGCAGTGGGAGGAGGTACACGCAGTGGACGGGGAGGGGTTGTGGAAGAGAGTGAGCACAGAAGGGACAGAGGAAGAGGAGAGCAGGTGGAGGTGCAATTGAAGGAGAAGGGAGGGGGAAAGGACAGTGTATGGAAGGAGAGGACACTGAGGAAAAGGGGTTCATAGGAGGGCAAACCATGGGGGAAGTGCAAGGCATGGGGGAGTGAGTACTTGTATTAGGGGATCCTATGCTTAGGGGGGTGAGGTGGGGAAGTAAGGGAGCAAGGAAGAGCCAAACCTGAGTGAAGTGTATGCCAGCAGGGAGAGTAGAGCAGTGCATTCAGAAATGTCTGAAGAAGGTGGGAGGGAAGCTTCATATCATTGTGCACCTAGGAACAAATGACCTAGAGGGCGGTACAGTGGAAGAAGTACAGGAGAGGTTCAAAGAAGTGGGGGGTATCTGCAGTCAGGTGGGAAGCTCAGTGACATTCTCTGAGGTACTCCCAGTACCTAGAGCAAGCACAGTGAGGAAGCTAAGAATACAGGAGTTTAATGGGTGGCTGAAGGGGTGGTGTGCAGAAATTGGGTATGGGGGAGTGGGGTGAGACATGGAACAATAAGGGGCTTTATGCCAAGGATAGACTGCATCTCAGCATCGAGAGTACAAGAGCATTGGGACAGGAGCTGGAGAAGTACATAAAAAAGTACATAAAAAACAACATAGATTTAAACTGAGGAGGGGGGAGGGCTGAGTCAGATAGGAGGGAGGAGGCACCTTCCAGGGTAGACTTGAAGGCCTCTCCCCCAGAGAGGGAGGAGGAGAATGAGGGGAAGTTACCAAGATAAAAGTGGAAGGGGGAGAGACAGGAAGAGGAAGGGCGGGGCATAAGGTGGACTATAGTATCCTTGAATGCAAGGAGCTTAGCAAACAAGGTAGCAGAGATCCAGGCAATGATGGTAGAGGGAGAGGTAGATATTGCCACCATGTCAGAGACCTGGGCCACCCAATACAGTGACTGGGATCTTATGATCCCACGTTACAAGGTGTTCTGCAGGGACTGGGAAGGGGGAAAGGCTGGAGGGGGTGGCTATTTATGTCAGGAAGGGGATACTGTGTACCAGGGAGGAGGGGAGGCCAGAAGCCATATGGGTATTGCTCCAAAGCCCTAAAGGTAAAAAGCTCAGGATGGGGTGGTTTACAGGCCTCCCTCACAGAGCGAGGAGATGGATAGGGAGCCGGGGGAGCAAATCAGGAAGGTCAGTGGCAAGGGAAATACAGTTATAGTGGGAGACTTCGACCTACCTGGGGTTAACTGGCAGACAGTAACTACAGCACATGCCAGAGAACAGGTGCTGCTGGAGGCTATCCAAGACATCCACCTAGTGCAAGCAGTGATGGAACCTACTAGAAAGGGGAATATACTGGATTTGGAGCTAACAAATGGTGATCAAGTCCACGATGTGGTAGTACAGGACCCTCTAGCAGGAAACAACCACCACTCAGTGTGGTTCCTCCTCAAGACAGGGAAGGAGTCGGCTAAGACCTGGACAAGAGTGTTGAACTTTGGGAAGGCAGATTTTGCCAGAATGGGCAGCATCCTAGAGGGGTATTTAGCTAAAATTAACATACTGATGGATGCTGAACAGAAGTGGGCAATCATTAGGAAGGGGCTGAATGAGGACATGAACATGTGTGCCAAATCTCAGAGTAAGCAGTGCAGGTCCAAAAAACCTAGCTGGCTCAGAAAGAAAGTGGAGTGAAAGGTGAGGGAAAAAAGATTGGCCTTCATTAAGTTCAAAAAATCGGAGCGTGAGGAGGATAGAGAGGTGTTCACAAAGGCATTTAGGGAGGTCACCAGGTCGGTCAGTCAGGGCAGCCAAGGCAGCAAAGGAGCTGAAGTTGTTTGTTTAAAAGTTTATTTTTATACAAGTTGGTTTGTTGGAGAATTAAATCCCCATTTACAACAAATTCCTGTGGAACATAGTTAGAACAACAAAACAAAAACTATAAATAAATACACATAATACAAGATCACATTAACCTAGAAACAACTACAACAAACATTTAAGTAGTTATATAATTCAAGTTTAAACATGTGCAAATCAGAAATCTCAGTTATATGAAAAGATAATTCATTCCAAGTCCTTGCTAAACTATTCTGGAGAACTATATCCCCCATACGGTTTGAAATTCGAATCACAGGCAATTTTCTAGTTGTTTTCCTTAGCCTATCCAAATATGTTGCATTAAAATTCAAACATATTAAGTAATTTAAAGAATGTGTTTTTGAATGAATAAAACTGTGACATATCACTAACCATAAATACCTTCTTCGAGCTATCGGATGTAACCAGCCAAGTTCCTGGTAAACTAAACAATGATGAACTCAGAATTTATGTTTTAAGATGTAATTGCCCAATCTGTAATAAGTGTGATCTAATTTATTTAAAAAATTTTGATAGGAATGCATGTATAGTGGAAGTCCATAGTCTAATAGAGGCAATAAAAATTGTTTTACCAATTTAGTCTTAATATCCTTAGTCAAACACCCTGACACCCTTTTTAAAGCTCCCAGTCTTTGATTCACTTTTTTTTATCTGTGACAAAATATGTTCAGAAAAAGAAAAATGATAGTCAACAAGAACCCCTAGGTATTTATAAGTATTAACTTTTTGAACCATTGCCCCATCCAGAAAATTAATCTGCAAATCAGTAGAATATTTTTTTGAATGTAGTCCCACAGAAAAGATCATACTCTGTGTCTTCCCAGTACTCATTAAGAGTCCAGAATCTCTTATCCAGGTCTCAAAATTGGAAAAATCTGTTTGGAGCCGCTGTCTCAGGTCTCCAAGGTTGTTAGCAGATGCAACCAATACTATGTCATCCGCGTAAAGTCTGACATCAGTATTGGCTACATAATCTGGAAGACTATGTAGATATTAAATAATATAGGGCCCAAGATAGAGCCCTGGGGTACACATTGATGTAAATCCAGGAGACCCGAGACAGCAGCACCACAGACCACCCTTTGCTTACGATTCATTAAATAAGATCTAAACCATTGCAAAGTATTATGATGTATCCCTATATTCTGTAATCTAAGCAAAAGGGTTTCGTGATGAACCAAATCAAATGCTTTGCTTAGAAACATAGAATTTGATGGCAGATAAGGACCGCTTGGCCCACCCAGTCTGCCCATTTCCCTACCTACTGGATAAGCTGCAGATCCTAGTTAACCAGCAGCCTATTTCTTCCTACCCCCAACCCCTAGAATTGCCTTATGACTGTCCCATGCATGCTTGAATTCCACCACTGTTTTTGACCCCACAACCTCCTCTGGAAGGCCATTCCATGCATCCACAACCCTCTCTGTAAAAAATACCTCTAAATTACCTCTGAGCTGCCCCCATCTTCAAATTGTGCCCTTGTTCTTGCACACCTCTTTTTTGAAAGATGCTACCTTCTTGGACTTTGTTGATTCCCTTGAGGTACTTGAAAGTTTCTATCATGTCCCCCCCCCTTTCCTCGAGGCTATACATATTAAGCTCCTTAAGTCTGTCTTCATATGCCTTCCAGTGCAGACCCTGTACCATTTTAGTTGCCCTCCTCTGGACAGCTTCCATCCTGTCTATGTCTTTGCGGAGACTGGGTCTCCAGAACTGCACGCAGTACTCCAGATCAGGTCTCACCAGCTGTCTGTACAGAGGGATAATAACTTCCTGTTTTCTACTGGTGATGCCTCTCCCTATGCATCCCAGTATCCCTCATCCCTCCTTGCTGCCCTCTCACAGCTTAGATCCTCAAATACTGCCCCAGTATGTTTACCCTGGTTCAATGATGTTGCCACCAGGTTACCAAAATCAAGTAGGGCAGTACTTGTGGACCTACCTTCTCTGAATCCATGCTGGCAATTTGTTAGTAGCCCCAAATGGTCAAGGTATTGTCTAAGCTGATTGTTTATCAGCTTTTCCAATACTTTTGACAAAATTGGGAGCAAAGTGATTGGTCTATAATTAGAAGGGGCTGTAAGGTCACTGCCTTTATGAATGGGGATAATTTCACCTATTTTCCAATAATGAGGAACAATTGAGGATTGTATACTTCAATTATAAAAATAAGAAACTATGGGGGCTATGATATCAGAACCCAATTTCAAAAATCTGAGATCGATACCATCTGTACCTGCACACTTTGAAATTTTCAAATTCTTTAGTTCTTTGGCTACATCCTGTACCCTAATATTTTTTAAATTAAACCCCTCTAATGTTTGCAACAGAGGCAACAGAAGGTGTATGTTTTGGGTCAACGATCCCAAGTTTTGGTATCTCCAAATCTGGTAAGTCTTTAAAATAATGATTTAACAAATCAGCTACTTTTAAGGGGTTATCTATCAAGTTTTCTCCCACTATTAAGTTGATAAAGGTTTGAGTTTTCACTGGGCCTTTTAAATTGGAAATAACCTTCCAAAATGTATTTGGATCATGTGTATTACTAAAGGAATTCTGATAAAATCTTTTTTTTTGCTAATTTTACCAATTGTTTACATTTGTTCTGCCATTGTTTAAAAAGATCCCAGTCACCCTCCAATTTTGATTTCTTAGCTTTTTTCCATATTCTATTCTTGATACGCAAATGAGTTTTCAATTTTTCGTTAAGCCATGATGGACTTTTGGCATTATTACTTTTTTTTATTTTTGGGGCATGAATTTGAATTACATGTAAAAAAGAATCTGTAAATTCTTGAATAGCCAAGTTTAAGTCTGGAATCAAGAATACTCTTGACCAATCAAAATTTTTAAGGCAATCCCTAAATGATGATTCATTAAAACGCCTTAGGTCGTGTACCCAAAAATCATAATTTCCATTACTCCAAATTTTTTGCATGAACAAATGACATTGGATAGGGTTATAATCCCCCAAATTCAATGGTAACACTTTACATCCCTCAACCTTTAAGTCATGTGAGACAAAAAATAAATCTAATATAGATCCAGTAGTTCTGTTATTTAAACTTCTTGTTGGGTGATGAATCAGTTGTAATCCTAATACTTCAAAACTAGATTTAAGTTTTTTACCTCTTGTTTGTCCCCATTATGCGTTAAAATCTCCAGTTAACACCACGCTTTGATCTTTCAGTATTTCCAATAGGGTGTCAGCCAAAGTATCAAATGTACTTACTTTAGTCTTTGGAGGTGCATAAAAAACTCCCACTATCAATTTTGATTTTAACAACCTTATAACCAAACAAGCAATTCCTTCCACATTCTTCACAAATAATGTTTGATATGGACCCAAGGTATTCCTCAGATAGAGCAATACCCCCCCCTTTTACCGCTGTCCTGCCTTATCAATCTATATCCTGCTAGTTCTACTTCCTCATTAAATATACCAGAGTGCAACCACATCTCAGAAATAGCTAAAATATCACAAGATATTCCAGAGACCTAAACCCTGTATTCATCCAACTTGCAAACAAGACTTCTAACATTTTCATGAATAATTGTTATCCCAGATTGTTTTTTAGGCCCTGGGTTTACTTCCACATCACCACACTGTATTAGGAGTACAGAACAGAACAAACTCATTGTTTTATTATCCACCATATCAAAGGATCCTTTTTTAATTTTTAATGGTCTTAAATGTAGTTTTTGTGAGTTTGTAAATGAATTCCGCCTCCTAAACAAACGTTTGTGGTCTTGGACATGCCCCCCCCATAGTCATAAATACTGCACCTTTACTTGTATCATTGCAGTTTACATCTGACAAGTGTGGTCTGATTAACCACAATCACATCAGTACCCAACCCCCTATAATACAAAATAAATGCATTGTTTAAGTAACAAAATACAATCCTTAAAAATGGTCTCACTTAGACCTAATAAAACGTACTATCTCTTTTCCTCACTGAGTGGCGCTCGTGCCACTCATGATGCTTGCGACACGGCACTCGTGCCCGTGGGCAGCACAGGCTTATGTGATGAAATCAGCCCTAGCTGTCAGCAGTTACCCCGACCACTAACACACACCGAACAAGTAATGGTATTGCAGACACTGTCCTGAATATTAAGGGCTGCCCATAAGTAACAGCATCAGTCAAACTATTGGTTTGTAGTCATTCTGATGTTCCAATGTTAGAATGCAATGCAGCTCTCACCTGCAGACTGGCTCTGATGTTGAAAGCACCTCGAAAACTGCTGTTTAAACCTTTGGGGCAGCACAGGCTTATGTGATGAAATCAGCCCCAGATGTTGGCAGTTACCCCGACCACTAACACGCACAGAACAAGTAAAGGTATTGCAGACACTGTCCTGAATATTAAGAGCTGCCCAGAAGTAACAGCATCAGTCAAACTATTGGTTTGCAGTCATTCTGATGTTCCGATGTTAGAATGCAATGCAGCTCTCATCTGCAGACTGGCTCCGATGTTGAAAGCACCTCGAAGTTGACTCAGGGGATCAGAGAAAGGGAAAAGGGTTCTTTAAATACATAAGAGAGAAGAGGAGTTCTAGAGATGACATTGTTAGAATAAAGAGGGATGGGTATTGGGCAGAAAAAGGGGATGAACAGGAAGAGGCACTCAATGAGTACTTCTGCTCAGTGTTCACAAAAGAAAGGAATGACCCAATACCACAGGGAAAGGGGGCAAGGGTGAAGGGGGGACAGAGATAACAGATGGGGTCATCCAAGAGGATAGAGTTCTGAAGGGCCTTAAAGCCTTGCGGGTGAACAAGGCACCGGGACCAGATGAAATACACCCAAGGGTCCTGAAGGAACTGGTGGAGGTGTTAGCAGGCCCTCTGATGGACCTCTTCAACATCTCCTTGGAGATGGGGAAGGTACCCAGGGACTGGAGGATGGTTCACGTGGTGCTTCTTCACAAGAGTGGACGCAAGGACCAACCGGGCAATTACAGACCAGTAAGCTTGACTTCCATAGTGGGGAAGTTGATGGAGACCATTCTAAAGGAAAGGTTGATAACCTTTCTCGATAGTAATGGTCTACAGGATGAGAGACAGCATGGGTTTGTCTCGGGAAGATTATGCCAAACTAACTTGATTAACTTCTTTGACTGGGTCACTATGGTGGTTAATGAAGTTCATGCTGTGGATGTCCTGTACCTAGACTTCAGCAAGGCTTTTGACTTGGTGCCCCACAGGAGGTTAATGAGCAAGCGGAGGGACATGGGGGTGGGGTAGAAACTGGTGGAGTGGGTTGAGAGCTGGTTGCAGTGCAGACAACAGAGGGTAGTTATAAGGGAGGAGACAGCCAAGCCAAGGCCAGTAACAAGTGGGGTACCACAAGGCTCAGTGATGGGCCCGGTTTTGCTCAATGTCTTTACTGGAGACATTGCAGAAGGGGTCAAGTGTAAGATCAGCTGATTCGCAGAGATGGGACTAAGATTTGTGCAAAAGTGAACGATGAAGAAGGGTGGCAGGAACTCAGGGAGGATCTTGCTAAACTCAAACACTGGTCTAGGGAGTGGCAGTTGGGGATTAATGCTAAGAAGTGCAAAGTCATGCACCTGAGAGCAAGAAATCCCAGGACCAGTTACTGGCTGGGGGGAGTGCAGGTAACAGCTTCAGAGGAGAAAAGCGACCTCAAGGTAACAGTCACGGGACATGAAGGTATCAGCACAGTGTAGGAGGGTGGCAGCAAGGGCAAATAGGAGGATAGGGTGCACTGCCAGAGGGATCACTTCTAGAAAGGAGGATGTCATCCTGCCCTTGTATGGATCACTGGTGAGGCCACACTTGGAGAACTGTGTGCAGTACTGGTGCCCATACCTCTAAAAGGATGTGAAATTACTGGAGGGGGTGCAGCGCTGGGCTATGAAAATGATCATGAGACTGGGGGAGTTGCTGTGTAAGGAAAGATTGAGGGAGCTCAACATGTATTCACTGGAAGAGAGAAGGGAAAGAGGGGACATGATAGAGACCTTTAAGTACTTGAAAGGCATAAACAAAGTCAGAGAGGGAGGATTGTTCCACTTAAAGGGGGGGAAGGGTCACTAGGGAGCACAGTCTGAAGCTGGAAGGGGGGGAGATTCAGGAGGGAGATGAGGAGGCATTACTGTACAGAGAGAGAGTGGTGGCGAGGTGGAATGCACTGCTGGAGGAGCTAACTGAACTGAGGACAGTGGATAGCTTTAAGCTGGGTTGGGATAGAGTCATGGGCAAGATTAGTATAGACAAGAACACAAAGGAGGGGAAGACCAGTAAAGGGGAGGAAAGGAGGGGTTTGGGTGGGGCTTAGGGAGCTGTCATAATATGAAACTAAGAGCTGCACAATTGGGCAGACTTAATAGACCCATGGGCCTTTTCCTGCCACCAATTTCGTATATTTGTAAGTTTGCCAAATTCATGCCATGTTGACTTCGCAAGGTTTTCGGCAGCTGAAGTGGCATGTTTTTATGTAAAATCATGCAAATTTATGGGCAAGATTGCAACTTCAGCATGACTGCACCTGAGTTGCCTGAAAAAGTGCCCTTCCCCAAGGGCATTTATTCCAAAGTGGACAGTTTGAGAAGTTTTTTTCAAAGATGAATTCCGTAACATCGCCAGCAAAGTAAAACTTTGCAACATCACTTTTCGTGGCTGGTTTTGGTGAGGCATCACCATCCTTCTCCCCCACCCGGCCCTTCTTGACGGCCAGAATTTTCTTCTGATGTCTTGGGCTTGAGGCAAGAACCTGTATGCCAACATGTAGAGTGACCTTGTCATCCTGCGCTGCGGAATCTGATGACACACTCTTCAAATATCCCAATTCCAGTTCATTTATGTTCTTCTTTTTCCTAGCAGCTCAGTTGCATATCCGTAGTATGAGCAAATTGTCTGCACTCCCAATATAGATGATTTATGCTTCTTTGTTGTATTATCACAGGAACACCAAAGAAATCCCTGGACGACATTAAAGAAGCATGAATGACCTACTATTGCAGTGCACCTGATTGGTTCATACTGTGGATATATGACTGTTGTTAGGGATGTCTCCAAGACCAGGGATTCTTGTGTATCCCTCCAGAGGGACAAGGGCATCCTGGACCTTTGGCATGAAATTGCAGGTCAGTGGACCCACAGGCTGGAAATGGCTGTTAATAACAGACAGGAAAAAGACTGCCAACCATCTTATAAATTGTAGTGAGTTGTTTGACCAAGTGGAATTGTTCAATTCAAATCAAATATTTATTTAACCAGGCAAAGCACCTTTGAGAAGAACACATTTCCAAGGTGGACCTGGGCAGGTGCCAAAACAGATTACATTAATTTCATACATCAGAAATAGCATGGAACTGTTATCTGGTCCTTTTGATTGTATTTTGGTTTCTTTCAGTATATGTCCGCTAGAATCACGAATGTTTAGAATCTTTGTTTCAGTTTCAAAGTATTTAAAAATTCCTGTTGGAAGTACTCACAAATCTGTATAAATGGAGAGAAAGCTAACTCAAGCAAGAAGGGAAAAAAATTTCATAATAGGAGTAATTTCCCGTCTGTGGTAGTCTATACCACCAGACTTGCCTGATGTCTGGGAACACCCATCACCATTATACAGGGCAATTATCTGATGGTGCAGAATACCACATTGGGATTATTACTGCTTGGTGAAGCCCACCAACGTTGCAAATATCCATCCGATGAGTTCATTATAACTACTGTATGGAAGTCACTGGAAGGTTTGATACCTTTTATCGGACCAACATATATAAAGACGGCATAGTACACAAGCTTTTGGGGTCTCACAGGTCCCTTCTTCAGGTGAATAGCCAAATAGCCAGACTAGTCACCTAAAGAAGGGACCTGTGAGACCCTGAAAACTTGTGTACGTTACCATCTTTGTACAGGACATATATTGGTCCACTAAAAGGTATCAAACATCAAACCTTCCAGTGACTCTTGTTTTCCAAGGACCAATACGGTTAGAATCTCTTTTTACAAAATAATGGAAGATGCCACAATTCGCTGTCTGAATTGACAATTCCGCAACATGAAGAACAAGCATTTGTCAATCCCGAATGTTGTCGCACTGGCATTGGCCGTGGAAGTGGCGTAGCTAGAGACGCATAGTGCTGTGATTTTGTGAATGTGTCTCAAAAGGTGATTTTGCACAGCGAGCACACCATTGTGCGCCACAGCTGCGGAAACACGTTTTGGGCAGGCTGTGAAAAATGGCAGCTGGACTGTTGATAAGGAGATGTGCAGAAATGCCAGTGGTGAAAATATGGCATGACAATATTACAGATTGATGAAGTTACAAGGGTGCGTGGAAACTGCGCAATGCACACTTGCAACACAGTCATTGTATGGAGTTTCGGCACCAAATTTTCAACATAGGCATTTTAGGACCTCTGCTCATGAATAGTATCACCGTCATTTCCTCAAACTGTCCCAAAAACTGATTTCGAAAAGCAGCCGTGCAATTCTGTGCCGGATGTGCGAAAACACATTCAGGCAGCTGCAGTGTTCATAAGGAGGTATGGAAAATGCCAATGATGAACAGCTGGAGTGAAAGTATTACAAATTCACAAAGTCATGAGCGTGCGTGCAAACTGTGCAACACATGCTCATAAAACACTCATTTTATTGACTTTCGTTCCCAAATTTTCAACATAGGCATTTTAGGGCATCTGCTAATGAACAGTGTCACTGTCATTTTCATCATATGTCTCGAACACGGACTTTCCACAGCGAGCATGCTATTTTGCACCAGAACTGCAAAAACAGATTTTGGTCAGGATGTGAAAAATGACAGCTGTACTGTTCATTAGGAGGTGCAGAACAATGGCACTGTAGAAAATCTGGAGTGAGAATATTAGAAGTTTGCAAATGTACGAGCGTGTGTGCAAACTGCGCAACGCACGCTCGTAACACAGTCATTTTATGGAGTATTGTCACCAAATTTTCAACACAGGCATTTTAGGATCTCTGCTCATGAACAGTGTCACTGTCATTTTCATAATATGTCCCGAACACTGATTTCACACCACGACTGCACTATTCTGCGCTGGAAGCGCGAAAACACATTTCGGCTAGGATGTAAAAAATGACAGCTATGTGGTTCACAAGAAGGTGTGGTAAAATGCCAATGTTGGGAATCTGGCATGAAATTATTGCAAATTCGCTAACGTACGAGCGTGCATTGCGCAGTTGCTACACCGCGGCTAAATAAAACAGTCATGTTTTGGATTTTTCCCACCAAATTTGCAACATGGGGTTTTTGAGAGCCCCCTCCATGAACAGTGGCACTGTCATTTCCTTTATGTGGTCCTGAAAGGTGATTCTGTGCAGTGACTGTGAAATCACCTTCGTGACCGAATAATGCCATGACAGTGCAAGAATTATGAGAAGGGTCCCAAAACCCCATGTTGAATATTTGGGCCAAAATTCTCAAAAATGCCTGAGATATGTACTAAAGTTGAAAAACCCTATCTATCCCATTATACAGCTTACCGGCATTTCCTCAGTTCGCGGTCGGCTTTGAAGAGTGCAGGCGTGTTTCCTGGTCCACCGATGAGCATGGCTCAAGCTCCGGAGGTAAGTATGGTGTGAGGGGAGTGTGGGGAGGCAGGGTGTGCAGTGGGTGGGTGCGGGTGGGGGGAGGGGCACAGAGACTACGAGGACGTTTTCCTTTACAGGCTGAAAAATAAAAAAAAGAAAACATCGCGGGACAGGTTTTTCATGGGGGATTTGGCATGCTGGGGTGGGCTCTGCGTGCCACCTAACTTGTTTGGGGGTGTCTGTAGCTGACAGGGGATTGGGCACCCTCGTCGACAAACAACACGGGGGCCGAATTTATGCAGATGGGGATTGGGCACCCCGTTGGCACAAAGAAGGGGCGCAGAGCTGAGGGGATTGGGCACCCTTGGCATTAAACAATTGGGGGGTTATTTCTGCCGACGGGAGTGGGCCTCCCCGTCAGCACACAAGGAAAGGGAGGCGGGGTAAGAGCCGAGGGATTGGGCACCCCTTGGCATTAAACAATTGGGGGTGCTTTATGCCCGACGAGGTGGGCTCCCCATCGTCACATTCACAGGGGAGTAGAGGCGGCCGACAGGGGATTGGGCACCTGAAGTCGGCAGTTCTGACAGCGTGTCATGCCATGTACATAATGGTGGCGAGCATGGCAAGAAAAGGACGGCTGCGTCTGATGAGCTTTGCTCGGATTGCAACGGACCTTTTCTTAGATGTACTCGCCCCATTATGTATGGTGTGGCACCGGCATGCAGGCTGATTGGGGAATGCATGATGCACCTACTGGTGCATGCCCTGCATTTGCCCAACAGCGACCGTGCCTCTAAAGCTGCACTGTCCCACGATGTTGGCTGCGCAAGCGCGCCAACATAGAAAGGAAACTAAACTTGACAGTGACATCTACTTCATAACTATGGGAAAAAAATGCCACAAAACTGGAAGAATGAAAAGTGGATCACTGGTGTCATAATACTCTGTCATCATAATCATGTCAGCAGCAACAGACTGTGATGTAATCAGCAGATGAGTATAGTGTCACGGCAGCAGCAGTGAACAACACCCAAGATTCATTTCATTTATTTGTTTGCCGGGTTGAGCCGAAGAACCACAGGTGTCCATTTCCCAAAGCTGACCCACCAACAAAACAGACAACAGTAAAAACTGTATTAAATATCACATTTACCAAAAGCTTGGTCCAACAAATGTCTCCTAAATTGTGCATATTTCTTTCGTACTATAAAAAGAGTGGGCTATAGCAGTGTAACCTAGAGGTTAGAGTAACGAGCTGTGAATGAGCTTCATACATCCAGCAGATCAGGGTTTGTTTCCCACACCCTCCACCTATATACGTGTGACTGTGAGCAAGTCACTTGCCACCCCAAAGCTCCTGGGTCACCCCTGAAAACAGGCACTTGTGCCTGGTGTGCCTCACCCAGTTAACAATGAATTAAAAAAAAAAAAAAAAGGACAAATGTAAAATATTTCAGCTGGCAGTATAGCCCAGAGGCTAGAGTAACGAGCTGCGAATTAGCTTGGTACATCTAGCAGATTCCCACAACCTCCACTTGCATACTGTGTGACTCTGAGCAAGTCACTTAAGCTCCCCAGTGCCCCCGGTTCGCCCCTGAAAACAGACACTTGTGCCTAGTGGGCCTTACCTGGTTACCAAAGAATTAAAAAATACATAAAAGACTGGGAAAGCAGAAACAGAGACTAAATAAAAGAAATATAGGCAGAATTTTCTCCAAACATAATTTTCAGTGATTTTCTGATGCTCCAGCAGCTCATTATCTGCTGTATGTTGCCATGCTTCTATGTTAAAGGGCAAGTAGCACCAAAGTAACTGACAGAAAAAGGTTATTCATTTTTTAAAAAGAAGTCTGTTGTTAGCTTTCTTCTTTTTTTCCCCATAAGTAGTTTGTACATTTTTCGGCTTTTGTTCCCCGACCCTGTGCGTCGCAGCATTGCACACGCATGTGGAGGCATGCACATGCCACGCACTATGGGATGTCCTACCCTACCTGTCGCATCATTACTGCCTGTGCCTGTCACCAGACCTCCATCCAGTGACAGCGGGACTACAGGTGAGCCACTCCCCCAACCAAGAGAGGAGAGCCAGGGCTCAATCCTGCTCCTACCCTCACCCCCCTGTGCCAGCACCCTGATGACCCGAGGTCATTCCCGAACCTGGGTCACTGGCATAGTGCGAGGTAAGGTGTCCAGCACCTCAGCCCTCAGTGCCACCAGATGGGCACAGTTACCTTTTTTTCATGAAGTACTTTTGTTTTTCTATGTGCTCAGAAGAATGTTTTCTACCTGATTATGTTGGGTGTGATGTGAAAAGCAGTGCTTAACCTGTGAGATGACAGATCTAGTTCGAGTCCCTCCACACTTCTTCAGCATTGTGACTGCACAAGTGACTTGATCTGGCAGCAGCAGGTGACTGGTTCTTCTAGGTGAACTGTGATGTCAAAATGCTGATAAGGTTATGACGGGGAACAGAACCAGATATGTCACATTCCATGTAAAGTACATTGGATAGACAAGCATCTAATAAGCATAAGAGAAAAGTACTTCAGATATAAAAAGTACCATCTGGCTACTTCTGAAAAGAAGTATTAATTTGGGCCAGTGTACTGCCTCTGTAAAGATAGAGCTTTGCCAAAATCCCCAAACGACTGATAGCTCAGTTGTTCTGTTAGTCTACACAGAAGATGGCAGGCTGTTGGAGCCCTGCAGCTTTATTGCTATCCTTTGGACTCAGTGAGAACCACAAACTCCAACTGCAGGCATAGCACTTTGCATTGTGTCATTCTGCCAAATCTTACCATGTGTTTGAAGTATGCCATTAGCACATGCTTGTGATGCTTGGCTGTGAAACTTAGAAGATTTTGAAGAGCAGAAATGATGGCTTTGTCAAGTGCACATTAATAAAAGACTACCTTTTAAAGATTTGTTTTCCATGTAGTTTTTTTTAGTTTGCCCCCCCCCTTATCTCCCCTCCCCATGGTAGGGCTACTGCAGCCACACAGAATGCTGGGTGAGCAATAGGCACTAGTCCCACACAATTTACAGCTGGGGGGTGCGCTTGAAGCCAGACAGCCTCTTCTCCCTCCCCCCAGCCATGAAGCACACAGCCCCCACCAGCCCCAGGTTTCGAAACCTGAGGCCCGCATACCAACCCAGATCTCTTGGGCACACCTCTGAGCCTGCTAGCTGCATTCTTTAAATCAGAATCTTAAGCCCTGGATTACTGTGCGAATATCAAAAATTAATATTATTGATAACCACTGCAGGGTTAGCATCTGGAAACATTTACTGATCCTGTGAAATATGTTTACTGGTCCACCCTCATAATTACGGTTAGTATCGTGACATTTAGATATCATTAAACCTAACTGGTACAGTAAGGTCAAAAACTCATAATATTCCACAATGTTTTAAATGTTATGGTTGCAAGCCTTAAACATTAGGCTTCCCCAGTGTGAGAAGTGGCACCCCACCACCATCTTTATTCATTGTTTAGTGCCCATTGTGGAGCACATGATTGACTGAATGGCCTCCCCTGGCTCCCAAGTACTCCCAAACCTGACTCCGCCACTGTTAGTTAGCAGTATACAGCATCAGTCTCTCAGACTATCAGTTGCCCTTTTTCTGCTGTCTTTTAAGTTGACGTTTTTCCCTGAACTTAGTCTGCTTTAGAATTTTTTTTTTGTAACATGGGGAACTCCTTTTAATATGGTTATTCCCAGGTCTTCATAATTATTCTCCCCCCTAATGAGGAGCAGCTGAGAGGCATTTTGTGCTCTGGCAGATGACATATTGTATATTTTGCAGACGGGAACCCCACCATCATGAAGGCAAAGCTGCAGTACAGATGGACTGTCAAATCTAATACAGGTTTGCAAAAAATGAGCACTTTCTCCACAAGAGGGCACTGCATATTCACTCACTTCTAATATAGAAGGGCAGTAGAGAACATTATTTTTCAAAAATCTTTCTCACAAGGAGACAAACCTCTCAATTGTCCAAAATTAGGAGGGGCACCCCTCATTATACTCCTCAGAATTGCTCTCTCTGTTCCCACATGGAAAATGTGCTGCCCGCACAGAGAAAGTGTTGTAATTTATGGGTGATAATTGTTTCCCAGCAGGGAATCAGTGACATCAAAAACTCATAATACCATCATTCTGGCATTAGATAAATGGCATTATAAGTTAGACTGTTTAGAAAGTTCCATGTATTATAATAGTATTATGGCTTTCTGATGTCAGAGCAATGGTATTATGAGTTTTTGATATCACTGGCTCCCTATGGAACCAGTTTCCAAGGGTGTGCTACCTAGGGCCACCGATTAGAAATAGCTTAGTATTCAATTACAACTGCTCAGTTTTTTTTCTCCTCTTTGTCTAATTGTCACATAATCACTCTTTAATGCCTAATGATCAGGCCTCTGTAACCATTGAATATGTGTATTGTCTTATTGTTCACCCTGACGTGGAACCTTTGTAAAAGAGCTCACGCTCAAAGGTCTTTCCGGAAGACTAATTAAACAATTAAATAAACCTATGGGGAAAAAATGACACCCACATATTACAAATTAATTAAATGGTGTTTCCCCTCATCATTCCCTCATGACACATATGCTCCTTTAAAAATGAACTCAAGAGTTTAATTTCAGGACGGCTACTCGAAGGACGGGGAAGGGGGGGGGGGTTCCATGCACCACTGTGCACATTGTTAAAAATAGGGTTTTTGAAGACGTGACTACTGCTGCAAAGGCAGCCTGTTTGCACTCCCAGAATCATTCCAATACACCAGTGTGCCCTGTATGCATGCTGGCAGACCTCATTTGCATGTGTACCTGGCTGTCATTAGTGCTCAGATTGCCTTTGAATATGGCACTTGCCACACAAACTGCCTGTCACATGTGCAAAGAACAGTGTGGTGGTAAAATTGTTATCATGATGCTAACTGCTCAAGTATCCATCCCTCAGTGCTTTAAAATACAGTCCTGCTAAAGGGACACTGTCAGTTTTTAGACACATTTTCAGGGCCCCTTTATGGAGTGTGCCTATTAAAAGAACACTTCCAATTATTAGTGTACATTCTATTCAGAATGCACGTTTGTTTCATATAGTCAGTATATTTTACAAATACGCATGTAAGTTGTCCCAACTGTATGTGATACAGTCCATGCCTTCCGACATGTCCCCAGCAGTGGTATGGCCCTGAATCATGCCAAACTCATTCACGGAATGAGTCTGCCCATTTTTTAGTCATATAAGGTAAACATATGTCTGTATTCTGTGAGCTGAGCTGATTTTGACAATGCCAGTCTTTTGAAAAAGGAGGTTATTTCATATTACAATTGTTGTTTGAAAAGTGAAACTGGGACTCCGCACTTAAGCATTAGCATCAAAGCACATGTGTTGAAACCAGGGATTAGCAAACCTGTTCAGGAGAAACCGCCTTCTGTGACACAAATACTCTACTGCCAACTGAACAGCTACTGAATTTGGAACTATTTTATTGCTTGACTGATTTTTATTTCATGATTTAGTACATCTTTGATACAAGTATTTATTTCAAATGTGTTTATTTTGTCTTAGTGTATTTTTGGGTCCATTTTATAATTGCAGTTAGGCACTCCAGATCATTGTGATATATTTTTCTCACTTCTTTTGTGGTGTAAGACACTTGGCTATGATTCATGCCTCACCACAGGAGACATGGGTAAATCCCCCAAGACCACCACAGTGTTGTGTATTATATTACTTAAGGTAAGGTCACCAAGCTTGGATGGCGTACACCCAAGCATGCTGAGGGAACTGGCAGAGGACTTTGCAGAGCCACTGGCATGCCTGTTCAATAGTTCACTGGAGTCAGGCATGGTACTGCAGGACTGTAGAATAGTGCCCCTCCATATGAGCAGTCCCAAGGATGACCCTGGGAATTACAGACTGGTCAGTCTGACCTCAAATCACGAGCAAGCTCATGGAGACAACACTTTAGGAAAGGTTGGTAGAGTATCCAGAGGAGCATAATCTCCAGGGAGCAAGGCAGTATGGGTTTATGGGAGGGAAGTCATATCAAATTAATCTGATTGACTTCCTTGGCTGGGTCATCAAAACAGTAGACAAGGGGCCAAACATTGGACATCCTTTACCTGGACTTCAGCAAGGCCTTTGACTCTGTATCCCACAAGAGGTTGATCAGGAAGTTGGCAGATCTTGGGGTTGAGGGAGAAGATGACCAGATGGGTGGAAAACTGGCTAGGGAACAGGACCCAGAGGGTGGTGGTGGGGGGGAAGAGTTATTTAGCATAAGAGAGGTCACCAGTGGAGTCCCACAGGGCTCAGTGCTAGGACCGGTGTTGTTCAATATCTTCATAAATGATCTTGGGGATGACATTAAAGGCAAAATGTGCCTATTCCTGGATGACACCAAGCTCTGTGGGAGGATGGACACAGCCAAAGGGATACAGGAGCTAAAGGAGGGTCAGAAAAAACTTGAGCGATAATCTGGGATTTGGCAGCTGGGCTTCAATGCAAAGAAATGCAAAGTTATGCACATTGTAGCCAAGAATCCCAGGGCAGAGTACTACCGGGGAGGGGTCTGGGTATCTGCAACAGAGGAGGAGAAGGAGAAGGATCTGGGAGTGATGATCCCTAGCAACCTGAAGTACTCCACACAGGAAAGCAGCAGCAAGGGCAAGTAAGATGTTGGGATGCATAGCTAGGGGGATCAGCAACAGGTGAGAGGAGATTATACTGCCCTTGTACAGGTCACCGGTGAGGCCACATCTAGAGTATGGAGTACAGTACTGGTACCCACACCTTTAAAAGGACATTAATTTGCTGGAAGACAGTCTAGAGGAGGGCAACAAAGATGACTGTGGTCAGCAGGGTAAATGAGGAGAGGTTTGGGGGGAAGAGAGAGTGAGAGAGAGATTCAAGTACTTAAAAGGAATAAATAGGGTGAATAAGGAGTGTCTCTTTAAGCTAAGTGGCAACCAAACACGAGGGGGCACAGTCTCAACTTGGGGTGGTGGTTTAGGAGGGAGGTTAGGAAGCATTTCTTCACAGAGAGGGTGGTGGCCAGTTGGAATGCGCTGCTGGAAGAGATAGTCATGTTGAAGATGGTGGGTAGCTTCAAAAGAGGCTGGGATAGATTTAAGGGAAAAGTAAGGGTCATGGGAGGGGTTGGGAGGCAGATTCAATAGATTAAGCTGTGGACCCTGGAATACGAGCAGACTAGATAGACCATATGGCCTTATTCTGATGGCTTTCTCATATGTTTGTATGTTAAGTAACAAGGCTGTTACTCACATTGTCTGGCAACCACTACAGCAAAGCTTGGCTTTTTAAACTTGGTTTTTAAAGCAGAAATTCATAATACTTAGTTACTGAAGCAACACTGAACTCTGCACAATTAAAACCACTATAGTTCCACAGTTTTCTGGGCTTCTCTCTCTCCATGTTTTATGATGTATCCCACATCATGAGTGCCAGTGTCCCACATATTCCCACATTTTGAGTGTCATTATCTCCCTTTTCAGTGACAAGTTTCAGAAGTATGCCAGGAGAGGGGCTTAAGATGCAATACTGAATTTACAAAAGGGTCTGCAGCCTACCTCACAGCACTTTCACCAGTATGAGGGACGTCCTTCATCCTTCATTTTAACCATCAGAAGTGCTCTGTCCCACCTCCGTCCCGCATTGGAAAGGTGCCATCCACATAAAGTGAGGCAAACTCAGACTTTTAAGCAGACATTTTTAATATTTCATGTTACTAAAGCAACATTACATTTTGAAAATAAATAAAAGTAATGCTGTCCTCAGTGTTGTGAACTTGAATTGCATAGTTGAGAATATGCCCCTCGTTTTAGGTGGCACGCATCATACCTTGTCCTTTATTGTGAGTGCTTTTGTCCCTCACTTTAGGAAAAGGTTTGAGAAGTATGGGTCCCTGAGGGTGGACAGCAAGTTTTTTCCATGAATATCATTCATACCATCTTTTATACAGATTAAAGTAGTAGTAAGTCACCATATAGTTTTTATCAGAAATAACATTTTTTTTGGCAAAAACACAAATATATCCATTTTTCATTTTCATTTTATTTAATTCCTGAAGTAAGGTACAGGATTTTGAAGGTTTTAAAAGTTCCAGTTCTATGCCATGCCCCCACATGAAGAAAGTTAAATATCTTGGTACACTGCTGTGCTGTTTACAATCAAAAACATGGGGTAGGTTACCCACCATCCTACTATATCAGCTGTATGAATCTAGTGCATACATCAGTCAGGTAACCTTAAGAGATTTTTTTAAATTGCAAGTAGTGGCCATCTTTAATGATGTGAGTCTTTAATTACAAAATTAGCTATAAAAGGTATTTTAAAAATATCTGAGAAAACTAAAAATACACCAGTGAGGAATCTAAGGATATCAGAAATACATGTTTACTAAAAGAAACTATATGATGAAATTTTTTGTCAACTGTTGAATGCTACTGCTTTAGGACAGGCGACCTCAAACTGTACAAGCAGAGGTAGGCAGTAAGGCAATCATAGATCATGGTAAACAAACAAGGGAAGAAGATACTAAACTGAACCCTGGCTTTACTTTCCCAAAGTGTGCCCAGCTGTAAACCTATGCACAATGAATTCCAGTGAAAAGGTAAAACAGCATTATTTGTTAGTAACCATATATTGTTTTCTCAGCAATAATGTTTTTCTAGCAAAAATATCAAAATACACATTGTCCTTTTTATATTCTTTATTCCTGAACCAATATATGGTATTTTGAAGTTGTTAAATGTTCCCACACCCCTGCCATGCCCACCATGAAAAAAGATAAATATATCAGTACAGAGCTCTGCCATTTGCCATCAGAAACACCTGGTAACACCATCCTGATCCATCTACAGTATATCTCTATCTGCACATTCAAGGGGTAACCTCAAGGGAAGAGGTTTTAAAAAATGGGGACTAGCGGCCATCTTTAATAACGTGAGTCATTAATTAAAAACTTAGTTGTAAAAGCAGTTTTAGCAATATCTGAGAAAACTAAAAATATCCTGAACATGAATCTAAGGATGCCAGAAATACAGTTTTGCTAAACAAACAAAAAACCAACATGATTTTTTTTTTGCCCAATAACAAATACAGTAGTGTCACATTAAACACAGAAGCAGGAATGCATTTTCCAGCTGGATTCCGATACACGGAACAACTTCAACTTAAAGGAATACCGCTGCATATTCAATCTTATATTCTAGTAAAAAAAATTAAAAATAAATAAGTAACCCACAATATGGGCACTATGCGGGTCCAGGTAGGCACTACTAATAAACAGTAGGATTAAAAAGAAAAACGTGTGCGCTTTGTTACTCCGAAGTTTGACTGATGGCCTCCGGAAAAGTACATTGCGAGCATAGCAGTGGGCTTTAGTTTTTCATTCTCTTGGTTATTCTCTGTCGGTTTTTTCTGGTATCCTGACATGAACCTGTTTTGAAAAAGAATGTAGCATCTTCACTCCAGCAGGTTACAATGCTATTTTGAACCCCACTCTCCTGCCCTGCTCTACGGTTCGTCTTGCCACGGTCTGCAGATCTGTCAGAAGTGTTTAGCTGCAATATGACAGATTGTCCTATTAATATGTCATCAAGTGTACTTTTAGCAAATTCATGGCTTGTCTACCACTAACCTGAAAGGGGGGCCTAAGTACAAGAAGGCGCCAAAGAAGGTTAAATATTATTAGCAAATAAAGACTGTCACATAGTTTTGATGGAATGCGAGTTAGTTAGGGGTGGGATGCTGTTAACTATTTGGAACCCACCACTACTCGCGTGTTGTTGGGCGGTGCAATGTGTTGTGTGTCACTTTATGAAAGTACAGAACTATTAACCCTTCAAGTGCGGGATGCCAATTGTCCTGTCCCTCTTATGACTTCTAGCAAACTCTCTCTCTCCCTGTCTCATTTAGAGCTGTGTGCCCACGCTATTGGGACTGCACAATTATGGATACCAATACTATATTATGTTTGCAGCCCTTGAGTGAAGGCTTTGCAATTGAGATATGCCAGGGCAATGAGGTTGAACTGTGCGCCACCTTTAAAAAAGAAAACCTGATAGGGTAGGGCTGCCTTGTATAAAACATTTGCTTTTGAGTGTGGACCTGACCTGCTCAGAGATTGTGAGCCTTTTTAAATGTGAGTTGCCGCTGTTTGCCTACAGTATCTATGTTATTATAAAAACACGCTGGCACGCCTACAATGTGGTTCCAAGGGAATCCTTAATGTAAGTTTCTGTTTGATGGAGCAGACTGCAACAAATCAAATGGCCAGTGGCGACCAATGGCTACTTAAATGTACAAGTGACCCCAAAAAATGGAGCTTAGCTTAGGTGGTTACATGGCCAGGAGGGCGTGGGTGCCTGCCTTGTATAAGTACATGAAAGGGCCACCAGTACGGGAGCTTTGACCACTACAATTGTTATGGTGGCCATCAGGGCAACAAATCGGAAAATATTTTTTTTACATCTCGGGATTCTCTCATACTGACCGGTTGCGTAGAGAGACGTCCAGTAAAGTTTTGTCCAGCTGTAATTCGTGAAACATTCTAGTTTAGCTTAAGCTTGCACGGCTTCTTACTAGCATCTTGGACAGTATGCTGCTGTCCATTCACAAGGGTTAAACATAAACGGACTTGCATCCGATGCAATTAACCCTGTATATTCAGCATTCAATCTGGCCCCGCAGACCCCAGTCAGATCTGCAAGACAGCATTTCCTTCCCATGTAAATAGCCCGGTGAATAATAGGCTCGAAATGACAGTTCATTAAAATCAGTGCCCTCCCCCTTTCTTCAGCTTGCTGGAGACTGTTTGGGGAAGGGAGTATTTATTTGGTGAGGCAGAGCTGAGCCGAGGAGTGAGCTGCCAAGTTGCTGAAGGGGACAGAGACAGACAGACACACACACACATACAAAAAAAATCAGAGGTGAGCCAACTCTATACAGATCTTTCCTGGAAAGTCAAATGAATAGATGAGCCATAAGGGACTACTTCACATCCTGAGCAGTATTTACAAAACAGGGACTTCCTAAGCACACAAAAATACAAAGGGAGCCCCGGCGAGCTGAAGGGGCTTCAGGGCAAGTTTGTCAGCTCCTAATGGATTTAGCATCCCTCTGAGTTTCTGAAAGTCTCTCCCCCCAACTGTGTGAGCAGAGGCACGGATCATCGTTCCTGGAAGGACTGAAACTCTTTGAAGTAATCGAGGGTATAATCCGAACTGTAGCTGAAGCTGTCTTGGGAGGGAGGGGGAGGAATAAAAATAAAGCCCTAAAGGCTAAAGGGGCAGGAAAGCAGGCAGAAGCCCCTTTCAAGTGCCTTTCCTTCCTGCTCTTGTGCAGTAGCCCTCCACGTGTGGGACCTGGAGAGGGGAACTGCAAAGTGATCATTGCAAACTGGGAGGAACCGGGGGCAGCTGACTGCCCTGGATGTGACAGATTGATTCTAATCGCCTTCCTCGAGTGGTCCCGGCACTTGGCATTTACAAGCCTCTAATGAAAGAAGGTGAAATCTCCCATTGAGAAGAAAGCGTGAACCCCCCACTAATGGGTTTGCTGGCTGTCAGATCGCCGCCGATCTCACATTGCCTGGGACCCTTTGACTTGCTACATTTTACAGTCCAGTGAGTTTTAATTAAGATCTCAGGAGTACCAGGTTGGGACATTCTGGCTTGCACCTCATACCAGTGAAGACGTCCGGAAATTAATTGGACTTTATGTTTTAAGGACTTCTTTGTCTCCGAATATAAACACAGTTGGCTCCGTTTTGATTATCATTATTAAGTTTGTTCATATTTTTGTCTAACTTCCGATGTTCCAGTTCCCCATCTGACTCTTTAAAGACATCCGTGTAACTGCCTCTACAGCCAGAGTGGGATTGACAGCTTTCACACCTTCACCTGAACCCCCTTCCCTTGATCTGCAAGATTGTGTGCCCGGAGGATAAGAGGATTGTTTGTTTTCTTTTTGGTCCAAGTTTCTAAAGATTGCAATCAACATGAGGTGCTGGATTTTGGCAATTGCAGCCACCATCGTGTGCCATCAATTATGCAGGGCGTCAGCTAGGAGGGAGAGGAAGAAGATGAAAGAGAAAGCGCCCAGCCAGTACACTGAGCCCTTCAACGCGACATTCTCCAACAGCGAAGAGGTGAGTGCTGCTCGCCCCAAGGTAGGTATGCTTCATTTAGTGACTGCCCCTCCTCCCTCTAGGTGTCCCGCTCAGGGAAGCGAGAGCGGAGCTTTTTTTGTTATGTGTTCTGTATGCGGGTGGCAGGCTGGTCCCGGTCTGGTACTGGTTCTGATTGCACTGGTGCATTTTGTGTATCAGCCCTAGGTGCAAAGCTTGTTGTGCAGATCGTGGTCAGACAGCATCAGTTTCTTTCTGTTTGGGTTAAGTTTATAATGTTTGAGTAGACACAACAGTAGAAGTTAAATTGGTACCGACTGGACACTAGTTCAATACAGGGAAGGCAGCGGCGATGTGCTGGTTGGATCACTTGATATGCTTCCATTTGTTTTTAATATTTACCTGACCATACCTCTCAACCTCTTGCCCCATAAATCAGGGACAGGGCTTAAAATAATCAGGGGCAAAGACCCCGAATCAGGGACACATCTCAAAAAGTGGTAATAGTCACCCAGAAAGATGATAGAATAAGGGGATTAGTATAAGATGCATTTTCTGAATAACAACAAGTATGTAACTTTAATGTTTGACATTATTTTGTGCTTGCAATCTCCACTGTTCAGTCATAGAAACACATATTTTACGAGGGACACTGGAAAATGTTGAGGCAAAATCAGGGATGTCCCTGAAAATCAGGGACAGCTGAGAGGTATATATACAGAGGATGGAACTTAAGGCAGCAGTGCGTGACAGAGGTGAACATTTTTGACCCATCCTTTTTTTATTCTGTTTGACATTGCCCCCTCTCCTGACTGGTATGATATCCTTCTCTTTCACATTTTTGAGTCTATTTTAGCACTTTTCTCCATTTTAAATAATGAAACTCGCTCCTTTTAATATGCCTCAGACCAGGTTTTTATCAGTGTTCTCTGCTTTTTTTGTACATCTGTTGTCCCATAAGTTCAGGGAGCACTGTCTGCTGCATTCTAGTTCATTATAGTCACAAGGAAAGTGATCTTAAACAAAAAGTGTTCAAAAGCAACAGAGAATGCTGATGAACTTGTGGCCAGAGACTTATTAAAATGAGTGCTCCTTTTTATTATTTGGACTGTAACAATAAGTGGCAAAGAAGTCTCAAAATATAGAACAAGAGTGTTATACAAGTCGGGTGATAAGGGGCAATGTAAAATAGAATAAAAAAGTAAAGGGCAGAATTGTCACTGTTGTTATGCACTACTGCTTTAAGTTGTGATTTCGTTGTGGAAGGCCAGCTGCCCACCGTGGTTTTTGTCCTGCTGGGGGTGGCCATCCCTGGTCTAGTGGTTAGCATCCTCTTGGGAACCAGATCACTGGTTCAACCCCACTAGAGTCAAATACAGAGTGACCTTGGCCAAGTCACTTAACCTCCCAGTGTCCCAGCCCACCCTGCCCTGGGTAAAGTGAGTAAGACCTTACTAAAAACAAGATGTTGCATCTCAGCTGGGCTATCCTGTAAATACATCCTCTATTCTTAATTAGTTTGTCTGGTGCACCAAAAGACAGGGAGGAAAATGCATTTATTATTACAGGTAACCACAGAACTTGCAGGAGCCTTCAGCGGATGTTTGTGCTGGGCTGATAATGAGGGATGCGTAGGAACTGCAGTAGTGAATTGTGTAAAGAGTTTTAGCTAGGGGTAACATCTGCCCTCTTGATTTTGCCAAGACAATCCTGTTTTTTTTCTTTTGTTTTGGAAAGGGGGATCTGCATCCTACAAAAAAAAAGCAAAATTTCCTGATCTTTAATTAAAAAAAAATTCTTACTTTTCTCTAGAAGTTGCAAAAAACCTCAGTACCTTAAACAAAATTGCTTTGAATGTTAGAAACAGTATGGACAACTAAAAAACATAAACACTTCGGACAGATTTTCAAAGGAAGGATGCAGGACTTGCATCATGCCCTGTATCCAACCTTTTTCTAGTGCAGCTGTGCCAAACACCCAATTGTTTAACCAGGTGAGACAAACTAAGCTGAAAGCTTGTTTACAGGTGCAATCTGGGAGCACAGGGAAGTTAAGTGACTTGCTCAGGGTCACACAGTATACAAGTGGGGGCTGTGGGGTTCAAACCCAGGTCTCCAGATTTGCAGCTCAGAGCCTTAAACCACTACACTATACTATCTTTGCCACAACTGCACCCAGGTTTTGGAGGTCAGGTGCAGTTGCGACTGTTTACCCGATTAATGGCAGCTTCTGCCGAATATTTGGCACAGGCCCCATGAAAAGGGTATCTGGGATAGTTACAAGCTAGACCAGCAAAATGCTGGTCTAACTTGCCGCAGTCGGAGTACGGGATAGAAAATCCAGATTGCTGACCATTAGAATGCTGCAAGCTCTGTGCACCGTATGGTGGGTGCATCGAAGGTTTGCAGCATTCAGCAACTTTGAAAAATCCAGTCCTTAGTGTTAGTTCTGAGTACGATATTTAGAAAAAAGACACCTGTTGCAGTGGTTCTGACTTTTGATTTGTCTGAAGCTGAGAACCTTGCAACACTGCAAAGAACAAACTATAACTTCATTTAGGAGCTGGAAACTTGGTAAGGCATAATATTGTAAAACAGGGGAGCTACGCTTTAGTCACAAACAGTGGTGGAATTCAAGCATGCATGGGACAGTCATAAGGCAATTCTAGGGGGTTGGGGTAGGAAGAAGTAGGCTGCTGGTTAACTAGGATCTGCAGCTTATCCATCAGGTAGGGAAATGGGCAGACTGGGTGGGCCAAGTGGTCCTTATCTGCCGTCAAATTCTATGTTTCTATAAAAAATCATTTTCAGTATGAAATGTTATGATATGAACTACTCAAAAGGTGTAAAATCTTCTTTCAACCTGGCTACTTTATATATATGTGTGTGTGTGTGTGGGGGGGGGGGGTTGGTGGGGTGGCTGACATCCAACAGTAAGGGGGCTAAAGTGGTGTCCCAGGAGTAACTGAAGAATGAAATCTTTCAGAGCCCATTGGCCAGACATGCAAATCAATGTGAGAGCAAGTGGTGCCTTGTTCTGTTTCACCCGCAATACCATAGCCTTGTTCCTGTTGATAGTAAAGGGTCTGTGAGTAATAAATAAAGCACCAACCCTGCTGTGAGGCTGAAATCAATGCTTTAAGGACTGAGTATAGCAATGCTGTTACAGGACAGTTGGTATAGGACAAAAGGTTATGTACAAATTGAAAGTTAGAACTGTGCATGCACTTCTGGGCTCCTCAATACAAAAAACACAGTGTATGGTTAGCCCCTATTCTGTATGGATTTCCATACACTCAGTAATCTTGTTGTGGTACAGTTTAAAGGTCATGAAAAACATTGGTATCATTACAATTAGCCAGTTTACCTCGTCTATTACGAGCCACTAGTCTAGCCTCTCGGTGCTATTTGTTGCTGTGTGACTAGTGCTGGACAAACTGTATTGTATAGTAGCTGATGTTTGACTGCTTAGACCTAACTACTGAGCAAGATTGCTGCAGTTTTCCATTTCTGCCTAACTGACAAACCCTTTTCCCTTCCCCACACTGGTCACTCTGCTAATTATTAATTTCTCCGCCCCACTTGTAATGCTGTTTCTCTAAACAGCTTAATTTCTTCTCTGCCTTACCTACAAACCCTTCTCTTACAACCCCCCTGCTGCTGCTGTCCTCCTCAGACATCCCGGTGCCAAAGCACAGACCCCCCGTTAACTCCTCTTCTATCTCTAAATAATTGCCCTGCATTTGCTACCGCTTTACCTCATGCTTTGTCCTTCCCCATTGCCTGCCCCCCACTGAGCTTGCTATTGTACTCTAGCTGTATTTAACCCTCAGTCTTTCCCTCCTTGTTCCACAGGCAGCCCATCTGTGGGCTTTCCAAGCTGCTCCTGTGGCCCTGGCTCTCTCCGAGCAGGCCTCAGCTAACAGACTGCCTGACTGACCCCCAGACAGATTCAGGTACGCACCAGATCTCTGAAACTCGTGGTTTTGAATGCCACTGTTTTGACTGGATGCCCAGTAGAGGAGCCAGGCACTGACTGGCAGTTCTGCTCCATGGCTGATTTTCCAACGTCTGGCACTTCCTGACTTCAGGGCAGTCTCTTTCTGTGCTGTGTTCTGGACTGGATTTTTTCACCCCCCCCACCTCCTCACAGTATTAAATAGACCCTTGCTCCGCCCCTTTCCTCAGTCTAGCAGCTGCTTGGTCACTCCACTGCTGCACATTCTTATGCTATTGGCCTCCCTGTCTTTAATACATGACTTGACCCACTTTCTTACCACCCCTTTTTAAAGCAGTCTCACCCACAGGGTCACATATTTGCTCTCAACTTTTTCTCCAGCCACTCCAGTTAACTCTTGTCAATTACTGCTCTAACCTGCCCTGTTGTTAGGGACCTCACCCTAATTCGACTATATCCCCTTTCAATTCTCCAGTTAATTCCTCTCAGTTACTGCTCTAACATTCCCTATTGCTAGGGACCTCACCCTAATTCGACTATATACCCTTTCAATTCTTACACTTCCACTGCCTATGGTGACATACCCATTCACAGCCAAACCATCCCAGTAGCTGGCACCTTTGCCTTTGCGTAGGTTGCTAATTCAATCTATAGGCTGCAAGGACCAGACAGATCAACTGTGTCTGCTTTATGCAAGGCATCACCATGTGGGTGCCCCACTGGCTCCATTTTCTGTTCCTTCTTTTCCTTGTGCATGCACAGTACACAAGCTCTCCCAATCTTCTAGCTGGGAGGGAACATAGCCTTCTGGTGGGCTGTCGTATGCACCATCACTCATCCTATAATTATCTTTGTGCTCTTAGACTCCCCCACCTGCAGCCCTTTGTTCGAACTACTATTAATGGCGGGACTTGGGCCGAACTGCCCCCACAGGGCATATCCATCACTCTACCATGCACTTACCTCTCTTTACATCTCACAGCCAGGGTCTTGGTAATTGCTGTCTTAGGACAGACCAGATCTAAATACGGGGTTCTATTTACTCGGCCTGACACCCCTTGTAGACGAACACGGGCAAGGGATTACAAAATGACTATTGCTGCACTAAGGAAGCTCTTACATTTCCTTCTGTTGTGCTCAGGAGACAGTGAGCTTAACCCTGGCCCTGCTAAAGTTCTTACTTCCCCATCGGATCCAGCAAAACTAAAAGGAATGTGCTTTATGCTTATGAATGCATGCAGCCTGTTAAAAAAGCTTACCTTGATCCAGGCCTGGGTCAATCATACCACACTGGATGTTTTGGTGATATCCGAATCATGGCTCAAACCCTCTATGCCTGACAGGGAAATTAACATCCCAGACTATTCATCATTTAGAGCTGACAGGCTCACTAGAAGTGGAGGAGTGGACATCTACATCAAGGATAAATACTCGGTTTCATGCCTAGACTCGTTATCCATTGCAAACCAATTCGAATACCTAGCACTAAAGGTTGAGATATCCTTCTCCACTGCGCTTTGTGTCATAGGTTGCTATAGACCCCCATCTGCTGGCTCTCAAATCCTCACTCATCTAACTACTATTATGGGGCATGGCTCCCTTGAAACAGTTATCCTTGGGGATCTTAACCTTGATTGGATGTCCAAGGCCACTGCACTACTTAAGGAGTTCTGTGATGCCCACGGGCTGATGCAACTTATTGGTAAGCCTACGCACCCTAATAAGAAGAACCCTGCTAATAGTACACTGCTTGATGTCATCTTAGTAAGTAAACCACACCTGTTCTCCCATACAGGAACCTTCTTCTCTGATTTTAGTGATCATAGCACCATCGCTGACGTAAGATTGGTCCAGAATCCACTATCCTCATCAAGGTTCTCTACTAAGAGGTCCAGACATAACTTCGATCAGTCTGCTTACCTTGATGAGCTAAAATGCTCGATGCGTTGGCAGGACTTTTACCTAGCTAACTCGATCCACTTGGCATATGACATCTTTTCTGAAATTGTGACTGGGGCATTAAATAAGTATGCCCCTCTTGTAAAAGTTAAGGTAAGGAGTAGATCCTGTCACTGGTTCTCTTTAGAACTCAAAACAGCACTGCTGGACAGGGACAAGCTTTGGAAAAAAGCACGAACAACTAAGATCCCGATGGACTGGTGTCACTTCAGGAAAGCCAGGAATGCATGCACCAAGATGATAAGAGATGCTAAGGCCTCCTTTGATCATTTGGAACTGGATTCTGCTGCCAGGAGCTCCTCTAAATTTTGGAAGTCCATTAAGGATATGTCCGGACATACCCTGGGGAACTCCCTGCCTGCAAAATTTACCTCTGGCAGTGCCACCATCTCTGACAAAATGGAGATCCTGGATGCATTTAGCAACCACTTTGCCACCGCAGGGCTGGCATTTGACAGCTCCCCTGCATGTTCTTTACGCTCCCAGCTGGGTGTGCAAAACTCTGAACCTCTTCTTACCAACTCAGTATTTTCTCTCCAGCCTACTTCGTTGAAAGAGGTTGAAGAACTTCTACTACAGTTGGATACCAAAAAAAAGTGCAGGTGCTGACTCTATAGACCCATACTTTCTAAAGGTTGTCTACCATGCTTTAGCTGTACCAATTACCCACTTATTCAATCTCTCACTAACCCTCGGAATCCTCCCACCCTTATGGAATACAGCTCATGTCATCCCTCTGTTTAAATCTGGGGACCCCTGTGATCTTAACAACTACATACTAATTTCTCTACTCCCTATACTGTCCAAACTGTTGAAAACAATTGTAAGCAAGCACTGGAGCACCTATGTAGAAACTATGAATCTTCTAAACCCAATGCAATCTGGCTTTAAAGCACAGCATAGCACCGTTACGGCCCTAGCCAAAGTGACCAATGATTGGCAGCGAGACCTGGAGAATCGAAACTTCGTCTGTGCAGTATTCTTAGACTTAAGTAAGGCCTGACACCACTGATCATGGCCTGCTCCTTTCCTCCCTGAGGGTGATAGGACTGGACTCGCTATCCTTGCATTGGTTTGCTGACTACCTCTTTGACCGGTGGCAGCAAGTCAAGGCAGAAGGTGAACTTTCTCCCCTTAAACCTCTGCAAAGAAGGGTCCCCGAGGGATAGATTCTTGGTCCCCTACGGTTTGCAATTTACATAAACAACATTGACACCAACATAACTAAGGCCAATATCCATCTGTTCGCAGACGACACTGTTCTTTATCTAAGTCGTCCTTCGCCAGAAGCTGCCTGTGGAGACCTACAATCTGAATTTGATCTACTTCAGAGCCAACTCCTAAACAAAAAGTTTCTATTAAACACCAAAAAAAACAAAGGCAATGCTATTTTCTCCACTTCTCCATGCTGCAAACCCGGCCAGTGCTGGCTGCATTCCACAAATCATACCAATCCTGGGAGAAAACCTAGAATTTGTCAATAAATTCAAATACTTGGGAGTATGGCTCGACCATAGACTCTCCTTTATGGACCGTATTGAAGATCTGCTAAAGAAATTGAGGCAGAGGCTTGGAATCTTTTTCAGGATTAATAACTTCCTTACTAGTGATGCCAAGTGGTGGCTGGTACAAACGTTTCTCTCCTTGGTCGACTATGCTAACTTTCTTTATAGTCACTGCCCTGTCTCTCATCTTGCTAAATTGGATACGTTGTATCACAGGGCTCTGAGATTTATTACTGGTCTACCTTTTTCCGCTCATCATTGTGCCCTTTTTGCTGCCATGGGGTGGCCCTCCCTTCAGTACAGGAGAAACAGAAATGCTTTACTCTGGACGTTCAGAGCTATTATCAAAAAACTACCCCTATATATCTCTGATTGTCTTCCACTATGTGAGGTTGGGAACTATGCACTGAGAAGCTACTCCTTTATTTCCTTAAAGGTACCTAAGCTAAAAACACGCTTTGGGAGAATGGCTATAAGCTTTGCGCTGCCATCTCTATGGAACAAAATACAAAAATTGCTAAAGCTTAGTACCCCGGTCAGTCTATCCTCCTTCAAGACACTATATGACCATTTGGTCGAGGAAATTTGCAACTGCTTTCCCCAATTCTAAACTTCCCTGCACTTATAGCGTACCATGATGGCGTTGTCCAATCCTCTACACCTGACCTTGTGGCCTCTCCTTCACATTTCTCTAATACCTAATTGTGCTCCCCATCCTCCTGTCCTCTGTTCTCTCAGGCTTCATCTGTCCCTCGTCTATCTCCTACCGCCCTGCCTGTACCCTATCCAGCCTCACCTACCACCCCCCCTTCTACCCTGTTACACTGTTTTTTTTTCTTTTTTTAACTCACTGTCTGACTTGTTACTTATGGCATTGTATGTAATATACCATTACCTAACAATTGTCCTCATTAGTACTTCCAGCTACTGTTATTAGACTCATTATACACCACGAAGGAATTGAACCACTGTTTCCAAACTGTTCTCCACTTATGACTACGTTTAACTATTGTATCTCTGTGTTGTATAATATTACTGAGGTGTTATGTTGTGACTGTTCATATATTATATATCCTGTGTTCCTGTGCTAACCAGGTCCATCTTGTAAATGAGCTATGCTCAATGGTGTTCACCTGGATAAATAAAGATTTGATTGATTGATTGACAATGATCCACAACAATTTTTCAGCCTTGATGTGCCACCTGGAAATTATTGCTCAATGGAGTTGTAGCCTGGTAAAATAAATAAACTGCACTAAACCTGATTGGATGAACACACAGCTTTGAACAAAAAAGTCAGAGAAAAAATAGGGGAATGAAAAAGTCAGGGGAAAAACGATGGCACTGTTTAGCGAGTAGTTGACAGAGACAGTTTGGTCATGGACAGTCATAGACAGCTCCGTGGTTCCAAACATTACTCATTTATCAGTTTTTGTTTTGAAAAAAAAAAACAAAACAAAACACTGTGGTCTTGGATTTTATGTTTGTACTGATGGAGGGTTGGCAGGGGGAACAATGGATCACCAGCAATGACGCGGTCGCAGACTAAGGTGCCGGAGTGAGTGGGAGCAAGGACTCAAGGTACAAAACTTTGTAAAAGTAAACTTTTAAATGCAGGAAAAACATATATAGAGTATGGGTGCCCACACACAACTAAGGCTGTGTTCCTACATCGGGAATGTGATGACATCATGGAGACCTCCGATCTTGGCTGTCATGGCCTCTATGATGTCATCACATCACATATTCTCAATGGAAACATAGCCTTGTTGTGTATGGTCACCCATACACTATTCTTTATATTGAAGCAGTAGAGTGGTTGCATCACAGTCCACCAAATTGATCAGTCATATTGGGGGGGGTGGACAAAAGCTATGAGGAAAGGCCAGAGGCCCTTAACATTTTCACGTGGGAGAAAAGGAGGCTGTGAGGGGGGAAAAGATCTCAGCCTTCTATGTACTCAGTAGTATGGACAAGACTGAACATACGGTTTGTTCTGGGGCCCTTAAGCAGTATGTTAGGGGACACACCTGGAAGCTCAGAGGTGGTACATTCAGGGGTAACATTCAGAGACACCTTTTCCTCCCAGAAGGTGGTGGCTGTACCTGTGGAACAGCTTACCAGAGGAGACAATGGATATGAAGACAGCACAGGCATTCAAGTTAAATCCTGACAAGTATCAGCTTACCAGGTTACCAAGGGAATCCTGCATAGTACACTGGGTAGGGAATCCCTATGTGCATATTTATGGAACACATACAAACAAAGGAGAGAAAGAAGTAAGTGTCTCAGCTGGAACTTGAACCCATGCTGCCCTGGAATACCATTTCAGTCATGCTAACCAGCTGTGCCACCAAGGCAACTGGAGCCTGGGCCGGGACTGGGCTGAGCCCATAAATATGCACACTACACCAATGTGATTGAAAATGAAGTAATTATTTGTGCAGCACCAGGTCGTGCATTAGAGAGAGAGAGAAAGAGTAATATGTGCTCCAGGATGGCCCAGGTTCCAGTTGCCCTGGTGGTGCAGCTTGTTAGTGTGACCAGAATAGTATTCTGGGCAGCCTGGGTTCAAGTTCCAGCTGAGGCACTTAATTCTTTCTCTTCTTTGTTTGTATGTGTTCCATAAATTTGCCCACCGCACCCATGTGATTGAAAATGTTAATTTCCCTCATAATCCACTTCTTGCACACTGACATTCACAAATTATAAAATTAGGTACATCCAGTTTTAATTCCTGGGGCCAGATTCACAAAACTTTGCCCGGGGGGCACAAACCCAGTTTGCCTTGGGCAAACTGGGTTTTGTGAATACTTGGTATTCACAAAGCTCATTTTGCCCCTGCAAACTGGATTTACACCTGGGCAATATATGAGGGGGGGCCTCAGTGCAAATGAGGGTGAGGGGACCTGCATATCCTCTCAATCCCATTCACAAAACTTGAGGTCCATGCAAAAGCTGTTTGTGATGGCCTTTGCATGAAAAAAAATACTGCCAGCAAAAACTTTAAAACAAAACTCTGTACTTATCTCTCAGCCCGTATGGAGTGTACGTCTACCCTAAATAGATCCTGCATCCTGATCGAACCTACAGTCATAGCACTGCATGACCCCAGAATGGCTACTTACCCATTTTTTCCCTTTACCCCATCCCACTTTTTATATTTTTTTCATGCTGCTCTCCGCTCACATTTCCTCCCCCGCTACTCTGTGCTTTCCTACTAACTACGTCGTTTCTCCTTCCACCCACTCTCCCTGACAAAGTAAATTGGCCCAGCTGGTTTCCTGCATTGAATATCTTAGTCCCTCCTTTCTCTCAGTTTACTCAGTCCACTAGAAAGCTCTTGTTACTTACTACCTGTATTTATATAGTCATGTATGTGTTACTCTCTGTACCGAACTTGTATGCTGTATTTACAATAATGTTTTTGCCTGGGGACATCCCATGATATCTGTATGTTATCACCTGTTATTATTTTCAAATGATCCCATTAATGATGTTGAACCTCTGTAAATGAGCTTTTAGCTCAAAGGTTGTAATCCGAGAATTCAATAAATAAATAAATTAATAAATAAATAAATAAAGCAAAAACCTGGTGGTAATCTGTGCAAGCCCAGTCTCTTGCAGTTGTACTGTGGCCCCCCGTTCCCTGATCTTAACCCACAATGTACAATAATTGTTTCTATAGTGTAGGGTCTCCCGACGGTCCCTGATCTCCCACCCATAATGTACAATAATTGTTTCTGTATGCCAGCAGAAGCAGGTCTTATGACTCTATCGAGTCTGCCGATTGTGTAGCTAGCCTCTCAACTTGCAACTGCCCACCCTCCCACCCCTCTTCATCATAACCCCCCATCCTGTCCCAACCCCTCTTAAAGCCACCCACCATTCTACAGGACACCACCCCCTTGGGCAGAGCATTCTACCTGTCCACCACCCTTTCTGTGAAAAAAATGTCTCCTGATTTCCCTCCTTGAATCATTCCCCCTCCAACCTCAACTGATGCCCTCTCATATCCCTCCCTCTTCTAAGCTGGAAAATGCCTTCTGCATTAACCTTATTTATCCCACTGAGGTATTTAAATGTTTCAATCATATCCCCCCCATCCCTCCTCTCCTCCAGGGAGCACATGTTCTCCTCAGCTAATCTTTCCACATAGAACTTTCCCTCAAATCAGTGGATCATCATTGTCACCCTATGTTGCACCCCCTCCAACAACTTAATGTCCTTCTTCAGGAATGGGTGCCAGTACTGCATGCAGTACTCTAGGTGAGGCATGACCAGAGACCTGTACAGGGGAAGAATCACCTCCCTATTCCTGGAGGAGATTCCCCTCACTATACACCCTAGCATCCTATTGGCCTTTGACACTGCCTTCCTACACTGAGCCGAGTTGTTCATGCTGCCCATTATAATCACCCCCAGACCCTTTTCTTCCTCATTACTTTCCAGCTGTATCCCTCCCAGCTGCTAGCTCTTCCCCTGGTTTCTAGCTCTGAAGTGCAGTATCTTGCACTTCTTGGCACTGAACCCCATCTGCCATGTATCTATTTGTTTTTTGTTTATTTAAATCTAGGATTACAATTACCTTTGATCCAAGGCTCTTTTACAAAGGTTCCACGTCAGGAGAGTACATTGTTAAGCAAGAGCAAACAACATTAAAAAAAAGCATACAACAATATTCATCAGTTCAGGAATGACATCACATTAATGATATACATAAGTAACACATACAGGGATAATTTCAGAAACCTAGAAGGAATCTGGGGAGGGTGAGAGGATAAGGGAGTGGCAGCTGAAAAGAGACACGAGCAGCTCATGCCATTGTCAAAGAACATCAGAGAGGAGTGGTTGAGCTTGATGGGGAAGGGGGGAGTTGGGGGAGGCAGTCACAAGAGCTGGAGGCTGTTAGATGAAGGTGGAGGCTTGATTTGAATAAGCCCAGTGAGGAAGTGGAGGTGATGTGAGTGCTGAGGGCATTCAACCAGCTGGGTGCATGGTGTGCAAAGGATCTTTGGCCCAGAATGGTGCATCATCAGGGGACCTGTAGAAAATGATGTTCGGACTCTCTGGTATTACGAGGACTAGTGTTTGGGCATAGGAGGGCTTGGACACTAGGTGGAGTAAGGAAAGTAGTTTTTTTTGCCATCAGGCAGGTAAGGTACTTTATGCAGTTGGCGAGTTGAAGCCATCCCTTTTGAGCGTAAAGCTCGCATGTATGTGTAAGTCAGTGGGCTCCAGTAAGCAGTTGATAGGCCTTGTTTAGGGAAGTCATTATGTGCCTGAGGGCAGTAGTAGAGGCAGAGCCATAGATTGAGGTCATAGTCTATGACGAAGATGACAGAGCCTTGGATAGCAATATTCAGTGCTGCCTGGGTAAGGTGCTGTCTATTTTGGTAGAGAATTCCAATGTGTGAGTTCACAACTCTGGCAACACTATCAGTGTAGGTCCCAAAAGATAGGCAAGGGTCAAGTGAGATTCCAAGGTATTTAAAAGATGACACTTGTTCGATGGTATTTCCAGTGCTTGTATTGATATCAAGGGGATATCACCTGTGTTTGTTTTGCGAGCTGCAGAAGAGCATAGACTGTCTTTTTGTGGTTTAGAACCAGTTTATGTTTTGCAAACCAGTTTTCAACAGCGGAGAAAGCAAGCTGTAGGTTGTGAAGTAAGGGTTGTGGGTCCTTATGGGGGTGAGAAGCAAAGCATTGTTGTCATAGAGAATAATTTGTTCTGGGCAGGATTGAGGAAGGGAGTTCAGGAATAGGCTAAAAAGTAGTGGACCTAGTATGGATACCTGAGGGACGCCTGAGCAGACAGGTTTGGAGTCAGAAAGTACTCCTGAGATTTTTACTCTTTGTGAGTGCTGGTCCAGGTAGCTATTAAACCATGCAGTGGAGTCCTGGGAGAGCCCAGCATTCAGCAGCTGTTTGGTAAGCAGGCGATGGTGAACAGTGTCAAATGCCTTAGTCAAGTCGATGAATATGGCTCCAGTTAGATGGCCTTTGTCCAACGAGTTGTGAATGACTCCAGTGAATTCCAGGAGGACAGCTGATGTGCTGTGCCCTTGCCTGAACCCGGTTTGCTGTGTACATAGGATGTTATATTTGACCAGGTAGTCTATGAGCTGGTCAGCAACAATGTGCTCAAGGGCCTTGGGGGGGTGTAATATCGAGATCGGCCGGTAGTTCCCCTGAATGGACTTGTCACCGCTTTTAAAGACCGGAGTGACAAAAGCAGATTTCCATTTGCTTGGGAACTGACTGAGGCTGAGGGAGAGGTTGAAGATTCTGGTGACCGGGCGCAATACCTCTTCAAGGGTGAGGGATAGCAGTTTAAGGTCCAGTGAGTCCCCACTGGCTCTGGACTTGGAGATAGCCTTTGTTATGTATTTGCGGACATCATTCGCCTTGACTTTTTTGAAGTGGAATAGCGGATGATTTCAGGTGGTAGGGAGGGAAGTTGGGTCAGGGGAGTCAGTTTCTGAGATGTTACTGACCATTCCTGTAGTTTGTTTAGGTCCTCTTGCAGCCCCTTCCAGCTTTCGATGTCATCTACCACAGCTTCCATCTTCGTGTCATCTGCGAACAGACTAGCAGTGTCCTTCCCCAGACCCCGATCTCCCACCTGATATGTTTTAATAAGTTTGCCATAGTGTAGTGTCCCACCTCGGTCCCCGATCTCCTACCCGATATCCAATAATCTGTTTTCCATAGTGTAGTGTCCCTCCTTCCTCCCTGACACCAATTTCCACACTGCAATAAAAATAAACCCCCTTTTCCATAACATTGTGTCCCACTCCCTCCCCACCACCGATCACCGCACTGTATTATACAAAAAAAACACCTTTTCCATAGCATAGTGTCCCACCCCTTCCCCGCCACTGATCACCTCACTGTGTTATTATAAAAAAAAAACTTTTCCACAGTGTAGTGTTCCACCCCCTCTCCGATCACCGATCCCCGTACAAATAAAAACCTTTTCTATAGTGTAGTGGCCCCTCCTGGTCACTGCTCTCCATCCCCAAATATCTACACCCTCATTCCCTGGTAGTCTAGGGTCCCTCCCCTCACCCCCCACCCTATCAAGTGTGACCCACCACCCTGCTCCCCCATACCAATCTTCAGTTGGCGAACAGCACAGCCCACTTCTCACCACCATGGCTGGGTGCAGACTGAGCCCTCTTGGCGTGCATACTGTGTACAGTATGACGTCTTGACTGTGATTGACCAATCACAGTCAAGGAGCCATACTGCATATAGTACATGCTCCAAGAGGGCTCAGTTGGTGGCCAGCCATGGTGGTGAGAGGTGGGCTGTGCTGGTTGCCAACCGAGGATTGAGATTGGGGGGGCAAAGTGGTGGGTCACACTTGACCGGGTAGGGGGTTGGGGGAGTGACCCCAGACTACGAGGGAATGGGTTTGTAGGTATTTGGGGAGGGACTACATTATGGAAAAGGTTTTTATTTATATGGGTGATCGGTGATTGGGAAGGGGGTTAAGATACTACACTGTGGAAAAATTTTTTTTTTATAATACAGTGCGATGATTGGTGGCGGGAGGAGGGAGGGACACTATGCTACAGCAAAGGATTTTTTGTTATAATACAGTGTGGCAATCGGAGATTGGGGAGGGACACTACACTATGGAAAACAGATAATCGGATATCAGATGGGAGATCGGGGACTGGGGAGGGACACTACACTATGGAAACAATTGTTGTATATTACGGGTGGGAGATCAGGGTGGGACTATATACTATGGAAATCTGTTTTCTTAACATCGGGTCTGCGATCGGGGTGGGGGAGGGCACCACTAGACTATGGGGGCATGAGGCTGCGTGGGGCTTGGGCTGGTGGCAGGGGCCACACACCGTCACACTAATGGTATGCAAATGAGCCCATAATAGCCATGCTAATGGTCACTAGCGCCTTGCCTTCCTAATGGGCTCATTTGCATGGCTCTTAGTGCGGTGGCACTATTGCTGACAGCCCATTCACCTGGCTGGCTGTGGAGGGCAGCACTACTGAGGTTCCCAGTGTTTTTCCTGGGTTAGTGCTGCCCCCACCTGCAACTATTCACAGTCAGATAACACAGTGCGCTATCCGATTGTGAATAGCAATTTTTGACCCCTGCGCAATGGCATGGCATGGTGCCAACTTTTGTGATGCACTTTTCCTTTTTTCGTGAATCCTGCCCCATGTGTTTCTTTGCTGACCATGGAAAAATACCAGCCTTATCCTGACCCATGTTCCAGGGGAAATATCTGCTGCTTAACATGTTACAGGTAAAATAAACAACCTAATGCCATACGAGGTTTTCTGTTGTGTGAGTGTGGAGGTGAGTATTCTGCCAGTAGAAGCAAGCAGAGATTTGAATTCTTGTATTCCATAGTAGACAATCCATTTATTGAATGTTGGAAAGAGAAACAAAGAAATGGGGGATGCGAGGGAATGTAAACAGGAAGGAGGAAAGGTGAGGAGACAGGAAAATGGGGACTGCATAGGGGGAATAGGAATAGAGGGTTTAAGTGTTATGTGGCTAATTAAAAAATATAAGTTTCACTCTGCATAATATTTGAAATATTTGAAACTGTGATGGCATGCTAATGCTGGGATGTGCTGGGACTGTTTTGGTGGTGTGGATAACATTTTAAAAAAAATCATTGCGTTTACAATTATTTAAAAAAAAATTGTGCATTATTTTACCCCTTAAATCTTGGACTAATTTTATAACTGCAGTATGACACTCCAATATATATTGCGGTTGAACAACGACATTTCTCGGGCACTTGACAATGCCTCCTGCCTCATAATACACATGACGTGCTCCCTTATCCTACCACAACACACACCTTGACATGGTTTATGGTTTAAGTAGTACCACTTTAAAGTGAGGACCTGGCTTTTATCCAGTTTTATGGCTTGGGGGACTGAAGTGTAAGGAGGTGAAGTGAGTTACTCAAGATCATACAGTGTACCGGTAAGCTGAGGTGGGATTCAAACATGAGAGCTCCTGTTTTACAGTCCAGTGATCTAACCACTAGACAGCACTACACCTATACAGTATCTAAACACATAACTACGTGATAATCTGACTTACCAATCTTTAGAGTGTGTAGCCATTATTCCAGATCATTGCTCTAGAAAATAAACAGTTTTCTGCTGGTGAACATGTGTTCATTTTATTTTTATTGTAATTTCTGTTAATTGGGAAAGGAGGGCTAGGCAATTTTGCCTATTTTTAACCTCGTCTGGGAGGGGGTACAGATGCAAAATGACATAATGGATCACTTTAAGCTGTCAGTGGTATATGCATATATATACACACATATACATATACAATAGGGGTGGGAACTTCTAGAGTGTGATAAATTCAATTCAATTCAATTCAATTTTATTTATAAAGCGCTTTTCAAATTCAAAGCGCTGTACAAACATTAAATCAATAAAATCCAAATCTTAAAAACATTTAAAAATTAACCAAGAACTAACAGGAGTATGCTAATTCGAATAAATATGTTTTTAAGGCAATCTTAAAATTAGCAACGGTTGGGCATTCTCTCAACCAATGAGGTAGAGAATTCCACAGGGTTGGTGCCGAAAAAGCAAACGCACGAGATCCTGATGATTTCAATCGTACCCTGGGAATCTCTAGCAATCCTTCATTGGCGGAACGGAGAGGACGGAGGGGGCAATAGGGAATCAGGAGATCTTTCAGGTAACCGGGTCCCTCATCGTGTAGAGCTTTAAAGGTTAGTAAACCAACCTTAAAGGTGATCCGCCACCATACCGGCAGCCAGTGCAGTTCACGGAGCACAGGTGTAATATGACTGATCCTCAAAGTACCGGTCAAAAGCCTGGCTGCCGCGTTCTGCACTAGCTGGAGATGGCGGATATCAACCCCAGGTAGCCCTAGGTAAAGGGAATTGCAATAGTCAAGACGAGTAGTGACAAAGGCGTGGATCAATGTTGGAAGGTCACCCGGGGGGATCAGATGTTTCACCTGGCGATATTCCTCAGTTGGTAAAAAGAGGATTTGACAACAGCTGACACCTGAGATTTCAGGGTCAGACCATCATCAAAAATAACGCCCAGATTTCACACCCGATCAGAGATAGAGAGCGGTACACCACCAAGTAATAAACCTGATGGCTGTCCAACTCCCACACCCATCCCCGGATGACCTGGATCTACCACCAATACCTTGGTCTTGTCCGGATTGAGTCTCAACCAGCTGGAACTCATCCAAAGTCTGATCTCTTCGAGGCAGTTGTTAAGTGTAGAGAGTGCGTCACCCTGACTGGGGAGAAAGGACAGATACAGCTGAGTATCATCTGGAGGTATCTTCACTGGAGTGTGATAAATGATGATGGCATCAGCAGAGTGCTGATAAATGCTGTTTATCCATACTGTGCTGATGTCACCAATCACGCATTACAACCTGCATTCCAAATGAAACTGCTTTACCAGTTTCTCTTTCTCACTGAGGCCTGCAAGTAACTCAGTGAGCACTGTAAAATACACTCACCTGTGTCTCATAGTGTTTCTGAGACTCTCAACCTATTGCTATGCTGATCTCAGCTTCACTACAGCCTGCATTCCAAATGAAAGTGGTTTACCAAATTGTTTCTGTTTCTCCCTGATAGAGGTGGGCAAAGTGGACGAAATTTGCTCCACAAAGCAATTTTCAGAGTAGTGGGGAATCCGAGAAGTGCTCCACAACGCGAAGTGGAGTACTTCACGTCATAATGAGAATCGCAAAGTCATTGATCTCCATGCACTTCGCGTTACTCCACCTTCCCCCAACCACTTCTGTGCCTATTTTTAGGGGAAGTACATTGATTTCAATGTACTTCTCATCACTTCGCCTTGTTATTGAGCTCCAAGGTGAATTTCGCATTGATTCATAGGATTGCAGGTCACATGGACTCTAGATTGTTCTGCACAGCCTCAGTTCTGTGTAGTGAGTGTGTAGTAGTAGCTGGAGACAGTTCACTGTCAGAGCTTTGTGATTCAAACCCTATAAAAGCTGTTAAAAAAGCCTTTTTGAGCCATTTTTTTGGCTCAAAACATAGTACGTCGATTGTAGGAACCCCTCCTATACTCATATCATGGAGTGTTTATTGTTTGTGTGTGGATTTTGAATGTAAATTTTGAACATTCAGTCTGTCTTCTGACAGACACTTGAAGTGTGCTTTGCGGAGGGGCGTATCTGTGTGGTGTAGATGGATTAACTGGGAGAAAAAGGCAGTCTATTTGTTTTGGTTATATTTTTGTTGTTTGACTGTGTTAATGTATACACAGTAATATTTTCAGTAATTCTTGACATTTTTTTGCTGATTTTTGTGTTGCAGCAGTGCATAATTTCAGTTTGTTGAAAAAGATCTGGTTATATTACTGAAGTTTTCAATTTGCCATGCATTACTTGTAGTGTGTGTGTGAGTGTGTGTGTGTGCGATGCATGTTATCAAATCACAGACACCTTTTATTGTATACACAGAGTATTTGCAACAGTGTGAACCTGCTGTCCACTGCAGCTGCGTGATTCTGTACTGCTTTGTGGTCGGGATTGTGGTATCTTGGTTTTGGACTGTTACAGCAGTGCACTGCTCCCCCCCAACTGGCAAAAGGTATTCTTTCTCATATTGGATCTGGATTGTGACTGTCATGAGCAGTAGTGAAACATAGACTTTGACGGCAGATAAGGACCACTAGGCCCATCTAGTCTGCCCATTTCCCTACCTACAGGATAGGCCGCAGATCCTAGTTAACCAACAGCCTATTTCTTCCTACCCCCCACAAGAATTGCCTTATGTCTGTCCCATGCATTCCTGAATTCTCCCACAGTTTTAGACCCTACAACCTCCTCAGGAAGGCTGTTCCATGCATCCACTACCTCTCTGTGAAATAATACTTCCACATTGCCCTGAACCGCCTCCTTCTATCTTTTAAATTGTGTCCCTTGTTCTTGCAAGTCTCTTTTTCTGAAAGATGCTACCCTCTTGGACTTTGTTGATTCCACTGAGGTACTTAAAAGTTTCTATCATGTCCCCCCTCTCCCTTCTTTCCTCAAGGGTATACATATTAAGCTCCTTTAGTCTCTCCTCATACGGCTTCTCTTGCAGACCCTGCACCATTTTAGTTGACCTCCTCTGGACTACCTTTATCCTGTCTATGTCCTTGCGGAGATGGGGTCTCCAGAACTGGACACAGTACTCCAGATGGGGTCTCACCAACTGTCTGTACAGAGGGATAACAACTTCCTGTTTTCTGCTGCTGATGCCTCTCCCTATACATCCCAGTATACCCCCAGCCGTCCCTACTGCCTTCTCACATTGCTTGCTAACCTTAAGGTCATCTGATATGATTACCCCCAGGTTCCTTTCTTTTTTGTTGTTGTTACTACCTCCCCACCCATTGTGTATTCTTCCCCTGGGTTCTTGTTTCCCAGGTGCATTATTTTGCACTTCTTTGCATTGAATCCTAGCGGCCATACTTCTGACCATTCCTCCAACCTTGCCAAGTCCCTTTTCATCCTTTCCATGCCTCCTTGTGTATCAACCCTGTTGCAGATCTTTGTGTCATCTGCAAAAAGGCATACTTTTCCTTCCAGTCCCTCTGCAATGTCACTGATGAAGACATTAAAAAGGACTGGACCCAATACTGAACCCTGCGGTACCCCACTAGTAACCCCTCTTTCTTCATAGTGGACTCCATTTACAATTACCTTCTGTGTCCTGTTGTGCAGGCAATGTTTTACCCAGGCTACCACCCTGGGACCCACTCCCAGGCTGGTTAATTTGACTATAAATCTTTTGTGTGGGACTGTGTCAAATGCCTTGCTAAAGTCTAGGTAGGCCATGTCCACAGCCCTCCTGGTCTACTACTTTGGTCACCCAGTCAAAGAAATCTATTAGATTTGTCTGACATGACCTTCCTGCTGTGAACCCATGCTGCCTTGGGTCCTGTGCCCACTGGCCTCTAGGTACTCAACTGTTCTTTCCTTCAGAAGTGACTCCATCACTTTCTCTACCACAGAGGTCAGACTGACAGGTCTGTAGTTTTCTGCCTCTGTCTTGGTCCCACTTCGTGAAGGGAATCACATCCGCCTTCCTCCAGTCTTCGGGTACCACACCATCCTCCCATGATTTATTAAAAAGAGTAGCCAGTGGTTTCACTAGTTCCTCCCTTAATTCTTTTAGAATTCTGGGGTGAATTCCATCAGAACCCATTGCTTTGTCCACCTTCAGTTTTAGGAGTTCTTGCAGAACCCTTTCTTCTGTGAAAGGACTGGGATCGACCCCTCTATCAAGAGTGCTTCTGTTAATTGGATTAGGCACTTCCCCCTCCTCTTTTGTGAATACTGAGCAGAAATATTCATTCAGTATCCCTGCTTTTTCACTGTCCCCCTCTGCCCACCCACCATTCATTCTATTCAGCCTCACTATCCCTCCCTTTGTCTTTCTACACTCTCTGATGTACCTATAAAAGGTTTTATCCCCTTTCTTAACTGAGTTGGCTATCTTTTTCTCAGTTTGGGCCTTTGCTATTCTGACTTCCCTCCCTGCTTCCTTCTGCCTTAACTGGTACAGCTCTCTGTCCTGCTTAGTGGTTAAGGTGTTGTTGTGACTTTGCGCCTGCATCTACATCTTTTTCTTGATTGCGCAGTGCAATCTAATCTGTCTGTGCCTTTGCATCGTTTAGTGCCCAGTCTCCATCTGCAAGCCACAGTTGTTGTTTTTTGGGGCTTCACATCCACTGGGGCATACTGAAAGTTCCAAAATCTAAATTGGTTTACAATTTTATTGGTGATCCCCCAAAATGCCTGCAAAGAGATGGGCAAGCAAAGCTGTTTCTGGCCATGGCACTGCTGCCAGTGGTAAGATTGTCTGTGGGCATGGTAGTATGCAGAAGTGCATAGCTGATGTGAGTAAAGGGATTTCTCCATCAATGTTTTTACAGCGCAATCTGTAGCTTCACTCATAGTTGGAGGAGATGATGTTGTACCAGCTGGTGGTATTAGTGCATTTTCTGCTGGCATGAGTATTGCTGCCTCAAGTTCCATTTTTGACCAGTTAACTGTTTCAAAAAAAATAGTTGAGTCTAAAGCTGTGACTGACGGTGTAGATGGTGTCATTTGCATCTTGGACAAAAAAATCCAGTAACATCCCCATGGTAGCCGAACATGATTCTGATCATGTCGACAATAATGCAAACTGTCACATTTCTTCCACTGCAGTTGAGGTCATGCCTTTGCCATCCAGTGATTCACAATGTGGTGCAAAAATATCGGGTGATGATGTTGCAGTGGTTGCAACATGTAGTCCACATGACAGCATCCAAGAAGAAAATGTGGATGCGGATGATGTTGATGAATATGATGATGATGTCAGTGACTCCTGTTGGGAACCAGAGAAAAAGAAAGTCAAGGTAGCTGTGTCTGGGTCTGTTGGCGTTAAATCCGCCCCCCCCCCAAAAAAAGTTGCGATTTAGCAGTTCCTGTTGACAATAATGATGATGACCCAGTAATAATCATAGGTAGTCATGGTGGTCAGTTGGAGTCTAAGTGTGCCCAGCCTGAAAGATCATGTAGCACCCCCCCCCCCATTTCAGGGGTTAAAAAAACAGAGTCCAATAAGCAGCATCAGGGATATGTTAAAAGTAAGGGATCACAATCCCTTGTTTGGGATTTTTTGTCCAAGATGCAAATGATGTCAATTGCAATCTGCCAGCTTTGCCATGCACGTGTGAGTCGAGGTAAAAAGGGGAGTCATCTGGGCATGGTGGGCCAGCATACACATCTTAAGAACAGGCACATGGCACTGTGGACTTGGCACCAGATGGCAGCTAATGCCATAGTGGGGCGTTCACCCTCATCATCAACCTTACTGAGCATGTTATCCCCTTCCATGAGTGTAAGACCAAGTAGGAATGTCTGCAGTAGCAATGAAATAACGCCAGAGGATTACTACAGGCATGATGAGAGGGAGGATTATGATATAGAAATCTTGTCAAGTGCTGGTCAGAGTAGCAGTGGTAGTGGTGGTGGTAAATGCAGTATGTCTAGTGCAAGTGGTACATCAACCCCTGTACGTAAAATGGGGAAAATAACTTCATTTGTGGACTTGTCACCTGTGCACCCCTCTTCATTACATGTCCACACCCCACCCCTGGCCACTTTCATGAGATCCGGTCATTTGTCACACTCCGTGTAAAACATGTAAGTTAGCCCACGTTGGAGAGTGTTTTTGCCCGTAACCTCCTGTCTACCTGCCTGAAGCATGTGACCTACACTGTGTAAGCCATTTGATGTGTGTGGGCTGCCTGTGAATTCTCACTCCGCCTTAAAATGGAATAAGGTGGAGTGCACAACGTGAAGAAATAATTACAATGCAAAGTGGCAAAGTGAGGGTTAAAAATGGGCACTTCGTGTAGTGGCATACTAATGCAAAGTGACCACTTTGCAGGTGGAATTTTACTTCGCTGCATCTCTACTCACTGAGGCCTGCAAATTACTTAATTAGCATTGCAATAGACACTCATCTGTGCCCCACTGTGTTTCTGAGACTGCCAGACATTCATAAAAACTCACACACACTCAGACCACACACAGAAAGAGCAGAAAGCAAACAGAAACAGGAAAAGAACACAGGAAAACATAACAATATTTCAGAAGCTCCCACCCCTATTGTATAAATAGCACACATGATGTGCAGATCGTGTGCTATGGAAAATATTCTCACTCCTGCAGTGTAAGCTCTGGATACTCTCACTTGTGCCTTTGGCACTCATGAGTATCTACAGCTCACTCTGCAGGAGTGAGAATATTTTCCATATCGCACTCCTGTCCATCATGTTTGTTTGTTTGTTTGTTTAAAATGTATTTTTATACAGGTTTATTTGTTATCATGTATCCTCTATTGATATATATATATATATATATATATATATGTGTATATATATATATGTATATATATATGTATATGCCATGACAGGATGTGCAATATAGGATTTTATTGCATGCCTCAGGGGTGTAGTAAGGCACAAAGCTGATGATTGAGTGTCCTTACATTCCGGGAAATGCATTACAATCTTATAATGAACAACCTGACTGGACTTATTATACTTATAAAATGGGTCTAAGTAGGTTTTTTGGGGAGGAAAATGAGATTTGGCACCTGACAGTGCATTTATAGAGATTTAATGCACAGTCAGGTGATGTCTTTCAGTCGAGGAGATGTCTAGATTTTTTTCTTGCCATTATATATATATACAGTATATATACATATGTATATATATATATATATATATTTATGTATATATATATATATATATATATATATATATATATATATATATATACACACACACACACACACACATTTTTGTTTTCTTCAGTTACTTTGAGCTCCTTGGGTGAGAGAGTTGTAAAACGTGGAACTGAGCAGCCCTGGCACACAAATGTGCTGAGAATGCAGTAGAGCTGTGTGGAATTTTCCAGTTCTGCATCTGTTGAAATTCCATGGAAGTTTGGCAGCTCTACCTAATTCGGCAGAATTCTGTCAGAAGTGAAATTTCAGAAGTTGAACTTTTTTGAAATTTTTGAAATTGTGGATCAGTAATCTGCAGTTTACATAAACAAGGGATTCATTTAACACAAACCTCAGACTAATATTCCACAGATTACGTAATCCGTGGAATGTGATTCTGCAGTTTACATAGAAATTAGAGCTGCATGGAATTTTCACATTCCAGTTTTGCCAGAATTCCATGGACTTTTGGAAATTCTGCCTAATTTCATGGAATTCCATTGGAAGCAGAATTCTGAAATTCTGAAAGTGGAATAGCCATTGCATAATTGTATTCCGCAGTCTGTGTAAACTGTGGGTTCCTTTTCTACAAAATGCAGAATATTATTCCATGGATTATGTGATCCATGCAATAGTATTCCATGAGTTACATAGCAGTGCTTTTTGGAATTCCACAGAATTGGAACAGAAATTCCAAAAAGCATCTTGGCAGCAGAATTGCTGTTATGCACACATTCCGCACAGCTCTAATGGAAATGCTTTTTGGAGTTCCATGGAATTAAAAAAGAAGTTAAAAAAACGTTTTGTAATCAGAATTGCTATTCCCCATGGATTCCACTGGCGTAATTCCGTATTTCCCTTATCTGTAGAATACGCTGTAATAACCATAAGGAGCCAAGTAAATGCACATGTAAACATATATATAGGACAGTGTACAATAGCTTATACACAACATAGAGAATACTGGATGGGCAACTATACACAACCAGGGTATTCTGCCACACAGGGGTTCTGATTCCCTCTGACCTCAAGAGCGAAGCTCGCTAGGTCCATGGGAATCAGAACCCTGAGGTGGCAGAACAGCTGGTTCTCCCCCAGCTCTCTCCTACCTTGACTCCTTCAGTTTCTTCACTCCTTTCCAATCTGGCTTCTGGAAGCAACACTTTACTACTACCTCTCTCCTTAGGCTCACTGACTGACTCCATCCTTATGGGGATGGACAGTGGCCTCATCACCTCTGCTATATTTGTTGACCTAGCCAAGGCTTTTGACGTTGTCTCTCATTCCCTACTTCTTGCCAAGCTCTCTGCAGCGGGCTGTCTGACTCTGCCACAAACTGGTTCCATGCCTATCTGGTAGATAGGTCACACTCTGTTCATATTGTTGACTCCCTGTCCCCCCATCAAGACAGGTGTCCCCCAGGGCTCTGTTCTTGGTCCCCTTCTCTTCTCCACCTTCCTAAATTACCTTCCAGCCACCTGCTCCTCCACCTGTATCCACATGTATGCAGATGATACAGTCCTGTGTACCTTCAGATCCTCCTCCTCTGGTGTGGCTATCAGACTTCAGCATGACTTTGACAAAGTTCAGCTCTGGTTACGCTCACACTAACTTTTCCTGAATGCCAAGAAGACAGTGTAACTGACCTTTGGCACAAGGCAGAGACTATCTTGGCTCCCTTCCCTCCCCTCTTTCCGCACCTTTAATGGGAAAAAGCTGGAGGATACCTCCTTCTTTAGGTACCTTGGTGTCTGACTAGATCAGCACCTTGAGTTCTCTGAACATGTGGATGCCATCATCAAAATACTGTGTCCCAAGTTAGGTGCTCTGTACAGAAACTGAGATTGCATCCCTCTGCCTGTCAGTCGGGCCCTAGTCCAGAAAATGATCTTTCCAGTTTTTGACTATGGTGATGTAGTCTTTAGTGCCACCTCCAAAATGTCCCTTGCCAGACTGGAAATCCTCTACCACTTCTTCTGCTGCTTTGCCCTTGATAGTCCTCCTGGTACTCACCACTGTAATCTCTACCATTCTCCTTCCTCTCCCTTGAGGACAGATGCTGCTCCCACTGCATCTCTTTCCTTTCTCAGTTCTGGTTTAGTTCCCTCCCCTCCTATCTTACTTCCTGCTTATCACTTCTACCCACCACTCCCTCCAGAGCTATGATTCTTGCACCATGGCTATCCCTTCTTGATCATCTACTGCTAGCCAGTCTGTATTCTCTCACTGGCTCCCTAAAATATGGAACTCCCTTCCTCTGGTAATCTGCCACACCTGCTCCCCTTCTGCCCTCTCATCCCTCATTCACAATTTTCTCTCCACAACTTGTAACTGCCTTTAACTCCCATTTCCCCTCACTCTTTTGTCACCTCTTATGTGTTGCACTTTCATTTGAATTCTCCAGTTTTGTGATCAATTTGTATATATACTGTATTTTAATATAGGGATACTTAAAATAATACCCTTGTAAGGTATACAAAAAATTCTTGGTAATACAATCACTCCTGGAGTGATAATACTACCGTTCATGAGTGATAATACTATCGTTCAGGTGCTGTAATAGTATCATTCAGGACCTGAACGGTAGTATTATCAACAAAACTCAAGTGCGCAAGTGCAACTCTGGTGACGGCATCATCCTAAACATTCCTTCCTATTGGCTGTTTTTCTAGTGTGGGCGGGCAGAACAAATTTTAAAAACATGGCAGCTCTTTCACTCACTTAGTGAGAAAATGTCCTCGGGATATTTTTATTTTCCTTGTCCAGCACCTCCAAAAATATCTGGTTGATCCTGCTTTCATTCATCTCACCACAGAAACACAGGTAAGACTCCGAACAAGTGAGTCTTCAGTGCAGTGCAGACTAGTAAGAGCAACCGTAGGGCATCCAAGCTGAATGTTCACTGAAGTAGTCAGGCACTATTTATTTATTTATTTAATTATTTATGACAAATAATTGTATATCGGATCCATATGTTAAAAAAAATAAAAAATAGGTGAGTGTGTATGACTCGGTAGTAAAACCATCTCGAGGTTCTTGGGACAAAGGAACCTCTCGAGCTTTGCTCTCGAGGTCTCTTTGTCCCAGAACTTCAATGGTTTTAGTATCTTGTAATCTCACCTATTCATTATTATATTTATTTTGTATTTATTTCCTCATTTCCTTTGTTTTATTGTATTGTGTTATCGCTTGTATACTGTTGTATCCCTGTTCCCTTCCCAAGGACACACCTGGAAATGAGCAATTTTTGCTCAGTGTGCCTTTGCTGATGAAACTTTTCAATAAATAAATAAATAAATAAATATATATATATATATATATATATATATATATATATATATATTGTGAATGGTACAAAACAGTCAAAATAGCTTACTTTTAGGGGTATCACAAGCAGTCCTTACATTCCACTGATTGTAATTCACCACCATCCACCTGACAGCCAGCTCGTACCTGTGATGCTGCAACCATTGCTAGCCCTATCAGCAGTGCTGATGGGATCGCTTGCATTGTGATGTAGATACTAACACAGAATGAAAAGTTGTTCTGCCTTTAGTGTCTGCATCACTACTGCACCAGAACGACTTTTTATGGTGTATGGATCTCCATACACACTCACGTTCCACCATACATTATAGATTACATAAAGACTTCTTTTTTAATGAAACTTGAAATTAAAATTAAAATGTTTTTATTTTGAAGAATATTCAAGACACCTTGTGTGGGAAATGGTCTATGCTAACTGAACATAGAACCTCAGGACTGTGAAACTGTTAAAATGACTGCATGTGGCAACATTTTTACATAAAACTATACTGAGAACACACATCAGTCACTTTCAACACATGCAGTACATTGAGTAGAACAACATATACCAGTTATGGAATAACATACACAATCTATAGGAAAAAACATGTCAATGTTATTTTATTTCTATTTACATTCTTCTTTTACAATTTACTTACCCAGGATAGCCCAACTGAGGTTAAATATCACGTTTTTGGTGGGGCCCTGCTTCTACCCTTTTCTGCACTGGAGAGGTTAAGTGACTTGTCAAGGTTACGTAGTGAGTGTTTGTCTCTAGTGGAGAATGAACCTGCAACCTCCCAGTTCCCAAGTCGGTTCTCTAACCATTAAACCACACTACCTCTTTTGATATAATGCCTTTCACACATAATGCTGTAGTGTCTAAAAACATTTTTCAAAGCTGTTAATACAGTATCTATCTAAATTCTATCTGACTGCAAGTCAATCCATTCTAAATGGCTATATTTTTCATACTTTCTCCTGAAGGTAATAGATGGGAAAGGTGCTTAGTAAATGGCAACATCTTTCCTCAGTTTTACATATCTTAATCGGACAGTGCACGTCAAGTTACTGCGTACATATGACCTGCACTGTTTGAACCCTTCAGGTTCATTCCTAGGGCTGTCGGATTAAATATTGTTTGGATCCATAAAGGGGATAGCTCGTTGGTTATGCCAGCTTTTTACAGAATATCTTAACTGGCATTAATCTCACAAACATGGGTGCGGCACATGGGGAAAAGTGTATATGTGTGTGTGTGTGGGGGGCTGTAATACATACAAAAGAGAGCATGATTGCATCCCTTATGACATTGCATGCAATAAAGGGGCACTTTGAATGCTTATGGGCAAAACTGTGCATGTGAGGGTGTGTCACCCGTAGAGTCTGACAACTATGCTCATAAAGGGTCTTCATTCAGTTTAAAATCTGTTTTGTAAGAGTTGTTTTATGTTCTAGTGGCTGTTTCATATAGAGACTGGAAAAGAATAAAATGTAAAAATGTAACACCTTTAGGTTGGCAGTTTTTCCAGTCCCTCCACTGACCACCAGTGAGATTTACAAGTTGTATTTAAGTCTGTCTAGACTATTTTCACACCCAGCACTTACTAGCAATAAATACACTGGGATAAAGAATTGCCAGAAGGAGGGGACTGCATTTCCAGGTTCTGATGATGAGTGCGCCTGAAACTTCGACTCAGCACTATTGTGTCAAAGGGAGAAGTGTGCTAAAGTGGTATCTTTTAACTCATGCCCTAGCAGGGGAATTCTTCACCCACACTTTCCAGTAGCATAGGTTAGGCTCTGTGTGTGTGTGTGTGTGTGTGACTACAAAAGAAGAAAGAAGGCCACGCACAAAAAAGGGGGCCATACTCACATCATAAAATACTGCTAATCATGTGTTTATTCTGCCATTCATTTACAAACAGAAAACACCACAAACTCAGGGTTGAGTTTGTGGCATTTTTTGCTTATGAATGGACTGCAGAATAAACACTTGATTGGCAGCATGTCGTGTGGATTGCCCCCTTTTTTGTGCATGGTGTTCTTTTGTTGTTCCTCACTGGGATGGCGGTACAGGTGCTTTTGGTACAATGCTCCTTTTTGGTTATTGGAGGGAGAACAGCTGCCTTCACATCCAATCAAAGCTGCTTATAATCTGCTTAGCCAGCTAGCATGGACTACATTACCACCAGGTGGTCATGCCCTCCCTTCTTAAAGGAGAACTGCATTGAACCTGTTATTTATTTTTTCCTAGTGGAAACTGTTAACATAGAGTTTATTTAGGATTTTTAGCTGGGAAAGGCACACTGAGCCAAAGCTTGTTTCCAGGTGCATCCCAGGAGCTCAGGGCGGTGAAGTGACCTGCTCATGGTCACACAGTATGCAAATGTTGGTTAGGGATTTCACAACTACAGTAGCTCTGCTGGGTCTCAAGAATCACAGCTTGGTGCTTTAACTTAACCCTCTAGACTATACTGCTAGTGAGCTGACTGTTTTTGTGTTGCTTGCACGCATGTGCATGAAACACATTGCATCAGCAGTGAAGGAGCATGCTGCAATGCGTAAAGAAATTTGGCCACGTCACCACGCAATCAGCTGTTTTGGTGCATTATAAGCTACCAAAACAGTTGATTGCATGGTGTCCCCATGGCGACGGCTTCTCTGTCGGCCTCTTACAGTCCCCAGGAAGCTGATGGAAAATTGCCACCCACTGTTCCGTGTGCCTTCCTGGTGAAACATTTCAATAATAAATTTTAAAAAAAGCTGACGGGGTGCCCAATCCCCTGTCTGAATGACCCTCCCAGTTCATTTGCTAATGGGTAGCCCAGTCCCCATCGGCATAATGCACCTTCCCCATTTTTTGTTCACTGAGGGGGGTGCCCAATCCCCCCCTCGGCTCATGCGCCCCCCCAGCACACTGTATGGCTGACGGGGGTGCCAAATCCCCCATTGGCTCCACTGCCCCCCCATACAAACTTCCTTCTGCCATGCTGGGAGCCCACCCCAGCATAGCAAAAGTCTCTTTGGCCAATGGGGGTGCCCAATCTTCCATCAGCTCCACTGCCCCCCAACAAACTTCCATGTGCCATGCTGGGAGCCCACCCCAGCATGGCAAAGTCTCCTTGGCCCACGGGGGTGCCCAATCCCCCATCGGCTCCACTGCCCCCTCCAAATAAACTTCCTGGTGCCATGCTGGGAGCCCACCCCAGTGTGGCAAAAGTTCCCCGTCATCTTTAAAAAACAAAAAAACCTAGAAGAAAAAAAAAGGTCCCTTGTTGATTCTCTTGTTCCCTCCCCCAACCCACGCCACCCTCTGCATACTCCACCTCCCCACACCCCCTGCCTCACCCCATACTTACCTCCGCAGCCTGGCGTGATGACCTTCTGCGGACTGGGAACACGTCTGCACTCTTCAAAGCTGAACGAGAACTGAAGAAATGCTGGTAAGCTGTATAATGGCATAAATAGTTTTTTTTCAACTTTGGTGCATATCTCGGCCATGTTTGGGAATTTTTTCACCAAATTTTCAACATGGGGTTCTTGGGACCCCACCTCATGAACTCAGTCACTGTCATTTTGTTATTTTGTCCCAAAAGGTGATTTTGCGCTCACTGCATGGAACCACCTTTCGGGACTGATTAATGAAATGACAGTATCACAGTTCAGGAGGTAGTCCCCCTAAAACTCTGTGTTGCAAATTTGGTGAAATAAATTCCCAAAATGACTGTTTCTGACGTAAATGTTGCAGTTCCTCATGGCTCGTAATTTCGAGCATTTTTATTTTACTCCAGATTTTCAACATTGCCATTTTACCACACCTCCTTATGAACAGTGCAGCTGTCATTTTCACACATCTTGCCCGAAATGTGTTTCACATAGTAGCACACAGTGGCGCAGTCGGTGTGCAAAATCAATGTTCAGAACAGATTAAGAAAATCACAGTGACACTGTTCATGAGCAGAGGTCTTAAACTGGCTATGTTGAAAATTTGGTGACAAACGTCTATAAAATGACTGTTACGAGCATGCATTGTGCAATTTCCACGCACCCTCATAAGTTCATGAATTCATAATATTTTCAGTCCAGATTTTCAACACTGGCATTTTTCCACACCTCCTTATGAACAGTACAGCTGTCATTTTTCACACCCTGGCCAAAATGTGTTTCACACTTCCGACGCAGAATGGCGAGTTCGCTGTGGGAAATCAGTGTTCGGGACAGATTAAGAAAATCACAGTGATGCTGTTCATGAGCAGAGGTCCCAAAATGCCTATGTTGAAAATCTGCTGTAAAATATCCCCAAACTAATTATATTACGGGTGTGCGTTGCAAAGTTTCTACGCACACTCATGACTTCACCAGTTTTTTTATATTATCACTCCAGATATTCAACATTGCCATTTTTTACACATCTTCATGAACAATACAGGTGTCATTTTTCACATCCTGTTTGAAATGTGTTTTTGCACCAGTGGTGCCAAGTGGCGTAGTCACTGTGCAAAATCGCCTTTCGGCTAACAAACTGATAGCGTCACTGTTCATGCAGTGGGGTCACAAGAAGGCCATGTTGAAAACTTGGAGTAAAAATACCAAGAGATGCCCAGGGTGTTAGGGTTTTCGACCATAATGCCCTATCCGTTGGGACTGACAGGTGTCAGGGGTGTGATTTGGAATTGTCGACAGTAATGCTTATGCCATTCCACCCCCACCCTGCAGCCAGTGGCAGGCATCGAGGTGCACCTTGGACCCTTTGGCACCAGAGTTCACCCCATTCTCCTATACTGCACCCATTTCAGCATATTTCCTTATGGAATGAGGTGAGTATAAAGCCCAAACACTCCAAAGCACACCTCGACACTTGTAAGTGTCTGCAGGGTAGGATGAGGTGAAATGTTGTGACCGTTATGGGCAATGACCCAAAGGCACACCCCAATGCCTGTCCATCTCCACAGGGTGGGGGTGGAGTTGGTGTCAGTTCAGTACTTCACTGCCATTCCTATACTGCATCTGTCTAACTCCTGCACTTCCACTGCTAATGACAGCAAGCAACACTTGGCATTGATAAATGATTGTTAAATACTGGTTCCAATTCTGCTATTTTTACACCTTTACTGGTCTTTTAGAAAACTCAGTGGGTGTTTATGACTTACGCACTGGTGAGAAGTACCATTTTGGAACTGTGTGATGTAGTTCATGTCCCTTCTAGCCTCAGAGTTCTGTAGTAGAACATGGATGCAGTTTGACAGCAATGGAAGAGCTTAACAAGGACATAAACTACAACATGCAGTTCTACAATGGACCTGCAATGTCTGCACCAGAAAAAAACTTACTAAGTATACTAAAAGGCCAGTAATGATGGAACAGTAATAGTATTTGACCCAGTATTAAAAAAAAAAAAACAGCTTCCACAGACAAAATGACTTACAAGTAAAACAGTTCTCCTGAAAGAGCCGAGCACCTCACTTCCACAACATGGTTGGTACCAGTGTGGGATTCCGGGTTTAACCCACCAACCCTGGTCTTCCCAACAGCCATTGCCACACCACTTGGCCATCTCTACCCCTACTCACACTTGTTATTATTGCCTCTGCAGCTGAAAAGTGACCCATTAAGGCAGAGACCCACTCCATCTAGATAATTGGGACCACTGTCCCCAACCGCCACTCCACATTTTAGGCGCTTTTACACAGGGCGCTCATTCTGTGACGGCACTTTGTTCCACTCGGTCTGTTGCAGAGCAGATCACCTTTACATGCTGTGATCTGTATCAGAATGAGCGGTACAGATCAACTCTTATATTACCCAATTTGTGCTATGTACAGGCGATCCGCTCTGCAACAGCCAAGAGAACATGGGGTTCCCTGTTGTCAGGGAACAGAAATGAGCAGAAGGGTGCTAGTATATGGCCAGGTAGAATGGAAGAAAATCCTGTGAACCCAGCAAAGCAGGGAATGCAGAATCAGTGATTGTTTATTTCTTTTGTGGCATGGATCACCTGTACATGCCAGAAAGGTAATGCTGCAGTTGATCTGTATCACTCATTGTGGTACAGATCACTGTGTGTAAACACACCTTTTGTGGGTTGGATATGAGCATGAATGTCACCCTTTTCACATTCTGATTTTGCTATGTAAATGATAAGAAATGACAAGGTGTGTGGTATGGTAACTGGGTGAACGTAGTGTTGCTGAAACAGGGCATGGAATACTGTGCTGCAGAAAGTGCTAACGTGTGTACACCGACAGGGGTTTGATGGCGTACAGGAATAACTTCTACCCCTGTCACTGTACACTGTCTTGAGGAAGTGTGAAGTGCAGTACCTGGTTGAGCCGCTTCTGTGGAAGACTGGCTAGGGTACCAGCACCCGGCGGCATAGGGGACCTGGGGCCGCAGTTCGGATCCCCCAGGTCCCGTAGTGTTGTGTTTTTTTTTTTTTTAACAAAAAATAAAATGTTCCCCCCTGCCATGTTTTTTCCCCATCCTTGAAGTCTACCCCCAACCCCAGAGTTACTTATATTTAGTCTGGAGGGTGTGGGAGACAAAGCACCCCATATTGGGGGGTGCAGGGTACATAGCTATTATTACTAACGGTGTGAGCTATTTCTCCTGCAGTTGGCACTTTGTTCCAACCTTATTGTAACACACACTGTTTTGTCTATGGCGTTGTTGTTTTGCATGGTTTCGGCTGCAACATTATGACCCCATGTCTGTGGTATACACTATATTAATTGCGTGGTCATGTGACATGTTTCTACCAATCTCAGTGCAAGATTTCTTCTAGTCATTTTGTAAATCCTATTATAGCAAGTCTCCAACAGTATTTTTTAGCTTCAGTAATAAACATTTTTTATTTCATACAAAAAAGATGGCTATGCATTGTATATCCTACTCTCCTTGTGCTGCTTATTGGTGACATACATTTTCTGTCATGCCTGCTCCAGTAGCTTCTGATGGGAGCACGTATCAGAAGAAATGGAGTTTGAGCTCTGAATGCTTATCTATATGGAGGTTTTGTAGTGGAATTAAACTTGGAATCTGACTAGGGCATCAGGGTTAACACCCCTACTCTTTATGGTCAGAGAAGTGTTGCAAGATCTTTACCACTCATAATGCAAACAGATTTGGTCAGGGGCATGGGGATTAGCATTCCTGCTCTTCTCCGAGACTTTCCATACAATCGTTAACATCCACAGTGCAAATATGATTGACTTTAAGGCTCATCTGAAGGACAAGTTGATGGGATATTGGTAAAGGGGATTATTTTTAGAGGTCTGAATCTTTGACCTCCTGTTCCAGAGGGCCATCTTCTGAACCACTGACACCCTGTTTCCATTTGGGTTTATTTATTTGGAATTTTCAGCCTGAAAAGGCACACTGAGCCAAACTTATTTGGGAATTGAGCATGGGGAGGTTAAATGACTTGTACTGGATTACACAGTATGCATTAGTGGAATTCAAACCCACGTCTGCAGGGTCTCCCGTTCCGCCAGGGTTGATGAATACGCAGAGCTGTGCTTGGGACTATGAAATGTAATCTCTGTGGTTTGTGGTGATATTGTCTCCTTGGGAAAATAGCCCCTGACCAAAGTTGATATTCTGATCATCATATGTAATGATGTAGCGATTAGGCACACTAAATGTGGTGGCTATGCATAATGCTGTTTGGTCGCTGTTGAGTACTGAAATTCTTTTCATCCCAATTTATTGCTTGTTATATCCATCCCTAGGGAAGCTCTGTGGTGACTGAAAAAAAACACACACAAGATGAAAGTTAAGTCTTGTTCTTTAATCAGCAGGCTAACAGCAGGGCTGTATAGACCCCATGTTAATAAAGGTTGTTTACCCACTTTCATGGGGTAGATGCAACCCTCATGTACAAATGAGAATGGCCCTCTTATACCCTCCCATCCCCACCCCACCCCCACCAATGAATCTGAGTGACTGAGGTCTGGAGACTTGTTGCAACTGTCTCATCATTTGTAAGCATCCAAGCTTCTTTTTGTTTTTTCCATTTTTTGGTAACTGGGTAAGGTCCACTAGGCACGAGTGCCTGTTTTCAGGGGCAACCCAGGAGCAGTGGGGAGGTTAAGTGAGTTGCACAGAGTCACACACAGTAAGCAAGTGGAGGTTGTAGGAATCAAACCCAGGTCTGCTGGACGTACCAAGCACATTCACAGCTCATTATTCTAACCTGTAGGCTATACTGCCAGCCCCGTTATATTGGAGCTCAGACAGTGGTCACTATGTCAAGGGTTGCCTATATGAAATTGTATACCCTCCTTCAGGAATGGGCCAAACCATTCCATTAAAAAGAAACTAACTTCAAAGTCTCAAAGCAGCAAGGACAGTTGATAATTGATATTATGACTCAGAACTTTGACCATTGTAATCCAGCTGTCATGACTTTGATTCTCAACTCTGACTCCATTAGGAACTGAAAAACTTTGCAGAGGTGCCACGTTTCCTAATTTCATTTATGCTGGGTGCAGAACAGGGCATTCTTTATGATGAACTGAGAAGCACTGTTCCATGCTGGAATCAAGTTCAAGTTCTGTTAAATACAGGAACATAAAAATCACAAGACATTCACATTTTAAAACAAATAACATAAAAAGTCATAATGTAACCATAGATGATTTACAAACCGTGAATAAAGGCAGGGAATCATACAGACTTAGGAGATGTCATAGTGTATTATAAAAAAATGACTGACAACATGATACAATAATTATACAATAACAGCAATTGGACATTATTTGAAAACAGCATAACTGCCTTATAAGCAACATTTGCCAGTGCTTAAACTACTGTATCAGCAGTATGGAATAGCAAGTATTTAAGAATGTCCTTATCACATTTTTACTGTATATTTATCCAGGACAGACCAAGTGAGATGCAGTATCTCATTTTCAGTGGTATCCCACGTTTACACATTTTTAGGTTGAATTTACCCAGGTTAAGGCAGCTGAGAAGTCTATATCTAATTTTCAGTAGACTCTCACATTTTAGAAACATAGAAACATAGACTTTGACTGGGTAACCAGAGTGGTGGACCAAGGGGGAGCAGTTGATGTTGCCTACCTTGACTTCAGCAAAGCTTTCGATACTGTTCCACATAGAACATTGATTAATAAGCTGGGTAGGCGCGGGGTGGGTCAGAAGTTGGTCAACTGGGTGGCAAACTGGTTGACGGACAGAAAACAGAGAGTGGTGGTAGATGGTATACAGTCAGAAAAGATGCAAGTCACAAGTGGGTACCTCAGGGATCAGTCCTGGGGCCAGTCCTCTTCAATATCTTCATCAGTGACATTGCAGATGGACTGGAGGTAAGGTTTGTCTGTTTGCAGAAGACACCAAGATCTGCAACAAAGTAGATGTTCCAGATGGGGTGGGCAGAATGAGAAGAGATCTGGATAAACTAGCAAAATGGTTGGAAGAGTGGCAACTGGGATTTAACGCAAAGAAGTGCAAGATCATGCATATAGGGAAGAGAAACCCTGAAGCCACCTATAGGCTGGGAGGGGAGTTGCTGGCAGTCACAAGGGAAGAATGAGACTTGGGCGTCATCATTACTGATGACTTGAAATCATCCAAGCAAACCACTAAAGCAGTTGGTAAGGCTAGAGGGATGTTGGGGTGTATTAGTAGGGGTATCACAAGTCGTTAGAGGGAGGTAATAATCCCTCTTTGCAAGACACTGGTTAGGCCCCATCTGGAGTACTGCGTGCAGTACTGGAGGCTGCACCTTCACAAGGACATTAACCAAATTGAGACAGTCCAGAGAAGGGCAACCAAAATGGTGCAGGGACTGCATCAGAAAACATATGAGGACAGATTAATGGAGCTCAATATGTATACCCTTGAGCAAAGGAGGGAGAGAGGTGATATGATTGAAACATTCAAACACCTTAAGAGCATTAACAAGGTGAAATAGTCTAACATGTTTCAATATAAGAAAAATAGCAGGATAAGAGGACACAGCATGAGATTAGAGGGAGTCCGATTAAGGGGTAATGTGAGGAAGTTCTTTTTCACAGAAAGGATGGTAGATGCATGGAACGGCCTACCTCAGGAAGTGGTGGATATGAATACAGTGCAGGGCTTCAAACAGGCATGGGATAGACATAAGGGAGCAATACAAATGAGTATGAATAGATAGACCATTGACAGAGCAAAGGCTGATGGCACATTCATAAGGTAGAAACAGAAATGGGCAGACTGGATGGACCTTGAGGTCCTTATCTGCTGTAAACTTCTATGTTTCTATGTTAGAAAAGGACAGCTTTTGACCCAAAATTTCTAACAGTCTTTTTATGACCTGACATTATAATCAAGACAGGTGGAATTTTTTTAATCCCATCCAAAAGGTGACTTTGCATTATGACTGTGAAAACAAGTTTTGAAGAGGATTTGAAAAATGACACCTGTTATGTTTAGGAGGTGGGGTGTCACAAGGGATACATTGTACATTAAGGGCCCAAATCTGCAGAAATAAAGCTAGAAACATAGAAGCAAAGAAAGTGATAGCAGAAGGAGGTCAATGGTCCATCTGGTCTGCCCGAGAGTTTCCGAGATCAACTACAGGTCTTGGGATCTTATGAGTTATGAGAAAACGTTTGAACAATTCAATGTTTCTTCATAACTTAGCTGTTTTTCTTTTTTCATGTTTTGACCCCAAATTTTCAACATAGTCTTTTAAGACCACCCCTTCTGAACATGACAGATGTCATTCATGAAATAGTGGTTGAAACATCATTTTGTGCCACAGGTGTGAAAACTCATTGTGGCCAGGATTTGAAAAATGACAGCTTTCACATTCATGAGGTAGTGTGAAAAAATGGCTATGCTGAAAATTTGGGGTCAAAATATTTAAAATTACTAAAGTTATAAACGTGCATTGAAAAATTCAATGTACTCTAACTTTGTTGTTTTTTTTTATTTTTCACTGCCATTGTTCATGGTGGGGGGGGGGTACAAAAAGGCCATGCTGAAAGATTGGGAAAAATCTTAAAAACTGACCAGGTTATGAGGACAAGTACAAAACCCATTGAAGCACATTGAACTGCCTATCTGATTTCCTCAGTTTGTGATCTAGTGTTGAAAAGTGAAGACTTGTCTTCTGTCCAGAGAGAATTACAGTGTTGAATCCCTGATAGGTAAGTAAAGTGTGTGTGTGTTGGTGAATGCTGAGGGAGGGAGGGTCTGGTGAGGAGAGGGTAACGGTGGCAGTGGGCCGGCGGTGGCAGCAGACATCGATGGATGGCTTTCTTTGTATCAGGATACAGTATATAAAAATAAAAAATAACTAAGAGGTATGGCTTTCTTTATTTCAGGTACTGACACTGAGGGATGGGCACCCCACTGTCAGTGTTATCTTTGGTGGCACTGGGGGATGGGCACCCCACTGTCAGTGTTATCTTTGGTGGCACTGGGGATGGGCTCCCCTGTGTTGCACACTGAATATGGGGAGAATGAGGGGTACTAGCCAGCACCAGAGATTGAGCACCCCAGCTTCAAAACATTAAAAGGGGTGGGGGTAGTGAGTGCTGAGCAAGAGGGTTGGGTGGGGGAGATAAATAGCTGTGGTGTGCCAGTGGTAGCAACGGACATTGATGCATTGTTTCCTTTTCTTACAGGATCAAAATCAGAACTGGGGGGGGGTGAGATGATACAAAATACATACAGTAGCACAGACACACTCCGCAGTTACAGTAAAGTACAATCAGAATTACATGATGAGCGCAGGTGTAACTGCTGTATGAATAAGCAAAAGACAACAGTTAAGTGCCTCAGCCACACTTACGCTGGAGTAGAATAGCAATTCCAGGTGAAATGTCAGGGAGAGGTAAAACAGGAGCAAGGGGAAGGGAAGGAGTGTACATTAACAGTCGTACACGTCAAGGTCAGCAGCTCCCCAAGATCATCCAGGTGGACAGTTCTATGCTGCAGGGACAGCAGAACCCCAACACTATCCACATGAACAGTTCCACAATACAGGGTCAGCATCACTCCAAAACCATCCACGTGAACAGTTCTACACTACAGGGTCAGCAGCACCCAAACACCGTTCACATGGACAGTTCTACACTGCAGGGTTAGCAGCACCCCAGCACTCTCCACATGAAGTGTTCTACACTGTAGGGTCAGCAGCTTCCCAACACCATCCACATTAATAGTTCTACACTGCAGGATCAGCAGCACCCCAACACCATCCACATGAACAATTCTACACTGCAGGCTCAACAGCACCCAACACCATCTACATGAATAGTTTTACACTGCAGGGTTAGCACCCCAACATCATCCATATGAACAGTTCTACACCACAGGGTCAGCATCACCCTAACATCAACCACACGGATTGTTTCATACTGCAGGGCCAGCAGCTTCCAATAGCATCCGCACAGATAGTTCTACACTACACGGTCAGCATGAGCAGCACTGGAATACAATCCACATGAACAGTTGAATACTTCAGTGTCAGCTGCTCCCCAACACCATCCACATGAACTGCTCTGCATTGCAGGATCAGCAGCACCCTAACACTATCCACACCAACAGGTGTACACTGCAGTGTCAATGGCACCCTAACACCATCCACATCAACAGGCCTTTACTGCAGGGCAGTAACACCCCAACACCATCCACACAAATAGTTTTACACTGCAGGGTCAGCAGCACACTAACACTATCCACAAAAACAGTTCTGTTCTGCGGGGTTAGCTGCACACTACCACAAATAGTTTTACACTGCAGGGTCAACAGCACACCAACACTATCCACAAAAACAGTTCTATACTGCTGGGTTAGCTGCACACTACCATGATCATCACAGATAATTCTGCACTGCAGGGTCAGCAGCACCCTAACACCATCCACATGGACAGTGGTCAGTGCACCCTAACACCACCCACACAAACAGTTTTACACTGCAGGGTCAGCACCCCACCATCCACATGAACAATTCTGTACTACAGAGTCAGAGCAAGCTCATGTACCTGGTGTGGAACTTTGCCCCATAACCTTTTGACCATTCTTGCACTGTAGGATATAGAGTACTACTGTCCACATTTTCTCACTTTCAACCAAGGTGCTTTCCTTGATACTGTAGCTAGTAAGGATGTGATACACGTGGCAGATAAGCAGGGAAAGGTGTTCCAATTTGAATTATGTAATAATTAGGAATAGGAGGGTCAGTTGCGACCTGGTTCTGATTCTTACTCTTATCTTTTTCCACAAAGTTCTAAGTTTACTCTGATTTACTCCAGTTTGTCAAAGCAGGTACATTTTCCAGACCAGTCCATAACCAGGTCAGAGGTAAATCCCGACAAGGACAAATGACAGAATTAAGTTACCCTTTCCTGCTCTTCATAAACCCTTTCTTCATGTCATTTAATATCTAAACTAGGTATTTTATGTTTTTTTCAACTTATTTCTCAGTTATAATAAGAAGAAAACTCCAAAATTACCTGCATCATCTGGGCCGGGTCAGAGATGGGTCACTTGAAAATCCAAACCTGGTCAATAGATTGAAGTGGGTCAAATCAGAATTGAGTCACACATGACTCTGATATCCAGGGTCAAGGTGGACCATTCTGGTGGGGGGGTCTTATTTGAAAGAGAGCCATTCCTCCCATCCCTAGAAATAATACAATTATTGGGCCCTGTACATGAAAGGGGTCCAGGTACTCATGAGAGGTACATACTCAGCCTGTGCAGCTCTGTGCCCACAGACAGGCATGCCCTGGACAGCATTCATGATTGCCAGCTGCCTATCTGTGGCCCTGCACCCTGGCATGCAAGATTGTAGGGGGTGGATGGATGGAGGCAGAGTGGACAACGTGGGTGAGAATCCAGTGGGATATGCGACTTGGTCCTACAGTAGATCCCTTGCTCTGCACATTGCAGGGGATTATGGGACAGCATGGGTCCCAGTTTTTTGTAATGCTTGGCAAGTGCCATAATGGCTGCCCCCAGCCCTCACTGCCTGACCAGAGCCCTGGGACAGCATGGTGGGGAAGCTCTGCATTTCCTACAGCTGGCGGGTGTCCTCGGTGGTGGTGGGGGGTGCCACAGCTCTTATGGCAGGGTCCCTGCCAGCATATCCTTGCATCCCTCTGGACTGGCACTCTGCACTTTGTGAATGGTGCAGAGAGTGGGCATGCCCCCAACACTCCCCTGGGACCCTCTGCACTCATAGCCATGCCGCCAGCTGGGGGAATCCAGTGTGGAAGAGACACATGTCCCTTCTGTGCATGCACATGGGTCCACAGGACCCCGGTGCATGGCTTTTGCACTTAGAGATGCCTCAGCACCTCTGCATAGGCATCCTGCACTATGGTGCATACAGCCCAAACATCAAGTAAAATGAAGGAGTAATATAATAATCTAAATAAAATAGCCCTTCTGTGGATTCTGGAAGTGATAAATAATACAGGGCTGCTCAATGGCCTAATGCTAAGTGACATGGTTTACCAGGTGAATAACCTGGGTTGGCATCCCGGGCCGGGTGTATGCAAATTAAGCAACAGAGGCAGTGCTGAGCAGCTGTCTCAGATACCTCCTGCTCAGGACAGGGTGATGGGGGGCTCTGCTGATACCTGACTGGCTGCTGGTGACCCATGGGGTGGGAGTTGTGTGGGCAACAAAACATGACTCCATACAGGGGGTGGGATCCTGACCCTGGCATGAGCTGAACATTGACGTAGGACATGGTGGTATCACTGTGCAGTCCTGTGCCAGTCAGTATTAGTGAAAGGCCACTTTAGAGAGGTTGACATGTCTCTTCAGGTTTGCCCTACAATAACTCTGAGACTGAAAATGTGCAGAATTTCTCATTGATGTGTCCATTTTTTTTTCACCTGGTTTGTAGTGTCCTATGTTCACATCTAATTTGTTTGGTTTTCTATTTACGTGTAATTGATTGTTTTTGTATTTTCATGAATTGCACACTGACCTGAGCCTATTAGTGAGCGTCATTAAAAAAAAAAAAAAAAAACTTGCCTGGAGCTGCATTTCAAAGTTACTAGCACATGAGCTGCATCAATGACACTACTGGAACTGCATCACTGCAATGCGCCAGAATGATTGCAGGCGATTTTCAAAGCTTTTGATGCATTTGCAATACTTTACATAGCGTACTGCAGAAAAATGATGCACGAGTTATCCTTTGATGTGGAACTTGTAGCATTTTTGGCATTAAGTTACATTACCTGTTTTGGGGAATGGCATGTCACAGCTAAGAAGCGCTATTGCTGGAAAACAGTGCCACAATTCTTTTGAAAATCCAGCCCCTTTTTTGTGCCCCATTTTGGCAACTAAATTCTTAGATCCCATATCTGTAATTGCGTTTTTTACTGGCTGGTTAAAAGGGCACAGTAACTAGAGGGGTGGCTACATTTACTCATAAAGCAACTAAAGTAAGGAAGAGAAACAGTAGCCATTTCTACCTATTTGTGTACTTGCATGCATATGTGACGTTGGGCTGACAAGACATTTTTCTCTTCATTTGAGAGTATTGGTCTATTGCAATAGTACTCAGACTGTGACACAGTGAGCCTCCCCAAATCCATGGAAAAGATTTTGAGCCTCCCCCAAAAACTTAAATAATCTTGGGTCTCCCCCCAAAAAAATAACATACTGTACTTTGCACAGTACACCATGAATAAATTGAAACCCCTCTGAGTACTTGGCTCACATTCAATTCTTTGTCTTATACTGACATGGAACCTTTGAAAAAGAGCTCATGTGCTCAAAGGTATTATCTGAATAACAAATAAATACAATAAATATTATTATTCAGCTTATTGTAACCCCCACCCCTTCAATAGGCCAGCCTACTTGCTCTGCTATTTTCATTCTTGAACCATTGTTACCCCCTTGTTGCAGTGCTTTCATGGGTCAGACTACTTTCTCTGTTTCCTCTCTGTATGAAATTACCTTCCTGCATTCTTTGCCTCTCCCCTTCCTTCCCTGCTCCTAAGCAATTTCTTGGGGATTACTTTGCTCCTTCCTGCTGTTGCTCTTAGCACTTCTATGCTCGACCCTTGTATATGGCTGTTCTGCCATCAGTCTACAAATTGATGAATTACCACCACTCATTATTAGTTTAATGTTCATATTTGTTTGTACTATTGTTCATTGTGTATTTCTTGATTGTCTTGCAGTTACCACACTTGGGAAACTTCAGTACCCAGCTATGTACTGTTCAGAGGAGACCAAGGTGCAAAAAGGGAGGGGGGGGGAGTGGCCCTTTATGTCAATGAAAATATCAAAGCTACAGAAATTCAGAATACACAGAAGGAGCCAGAAGAACTGTAGGTCACCCTGGAAACAGGAAATGGGACAGCCATATGAACTGCAGTTGTCTACAGGCCTCCAGACCAGGGGGAGGACATAGACACATTACTGTTAGAAGATATATAAAACATGACAGCTAAAGGGGAGGTTCTGATAATGGGAGACTTCAACATGCCAGATACAAATTGATCAATACCAGCAGGAACAGTCACCAGAACTAGACACATAGTGGATTCCCTGCAGGGGGAGGGCCTCAAACAACTGGTACAACAACCCACAAGAGACAGAGCTATCCTAGATCTAGTACTGACTTAATGGGAAAAGGATCACAGATCTCCAGGTGGAAGGTCACTTGACCAGTGACCATCACATGGTATGGTTCAATTTGGGCTCTAGAACTAAATCATCGCATTCCAAGGCAAAAATTTGGGACTTCAGAGGAGCTGACTTTGATAAGATGGCAAACAGAGTTAAGCTAGCCCTGGCAAGAAGAAATACAGGTGAGGAGGTACAGGCAAAGTGGGCAAGCATTAAGGATGCAATACTTGAAGCAACTTCCCATTGTGTTAGGGAGAAAAGCAAGAGTAAAAGAAGGAGGAAACCACTTAGGTTCTCAAAAACAGTAGCAGAAAAGATCAGAGTGAAAAGGTTGGCCTTCAGGAAATATAAGGGAATGCAGCGGGACGAAGATAGGGAGGCATACCAAACTTCCCTAAGGGAAGCAGGGAAGGTGGTAAGGCAGGCAAAGGCCCAAACTGAGGAAACACTAGCACGAACAGGGGACAAGACTTTCTATAGATACATTAGTGAAAGGAGAAAGTCCAGAGGAGGTACTGCTAAAATCAAAGGGGATAAGGGGGACTGTGTGGAGGAGGACCAAGGAAAATCACCTATCCTAAATAGATACCTCTGCTCAGTATTTACTGAAGAGAAGGTAGGACAGGGCCTACAGCTCAGCACCATGGACACAGGGAGGAGGGAGGTGTGCACAAGTCCCTTCACAAAAGAAAAGGTCCTGCAAGAGCTCACTAAGCTCAGGGTGAACAAGGCAATAGGACCAGATGGCACACATCCCAGGGTACTAAAGGAGCTAAGGGTGGAACTAGCAGAGCCATTATCAAAACTGTTTAGTGAGTCTCTGAGCACGGGAGAGGTCCCAGAAGACTGGGGAAGGGCTCATGTGATCCCACTCCACAAGAGTGGCAGCAGGAAGGAGGCAGGGAACTACAGACCACTCAGTCCTACCCCAGTAGTGGGAAAGATTATGGAGGCACTCCTTAAGGAAAGGATAGTGCAACACCTGGAATCCATAGAAGCACAGGATCCAATTTACAACAGGAAGGTCCTGTCAAACTAGTCTCATAGATTTCTTTGACTGGGTAACCAGAGTGGTGGACCAAGGGGGTGCAGTTGATGTCGCCTACCTTGACTTCAGCAAAGCTTTTGGTACTGTTCCACATAGAGGATTGATTAATAAGCTGGGTAGGCTCAGGGTGGGTCAGAAGTTGGTCAACTGGGTGGCAAATTGGTTGGCAGGCAGAAAACAGAGAGAGATGCAAGACACAAGTGGGGTACCTCAGGGATCATTCCTGGGGCCAGTCCTCTTCAATATCTTCATCAATGACATTGCAGATGGACTGGAGGGTAAGATTTGTCTGTTTGCAGATGACACCAAGATCTGCAACAGAGTAGATGATCCAGATTGGGTGGGCAGAATGAGAAGAGATCAGGATAAACTGGCAAAATGGTCTGAAGAGTGACAACTGGGGTTTAAAGCAAAGAAGTGCATGATCATGTACATAGGGAAGAGAAACCCTGAAGCCTCCTGTAGGTTGGGAGGGAAGTTGCTGGCAGTCACAAGGGAAGAAAGAGACTTGGGCATCATCATCACAGATTACCTTTAATCATCCAAGCAGACCACTAAAGCAGTAGGTAAGGCTAGAGGGATGTTGGGGTGTATTAGTAGGGGTATCACAAGTCATAAGAGGGAGGTAATAATCCCTCTTTACAAGACACTGGTTAGGCCCCATCTGGAGTACTTGCGTGTAGTATTGGAGGCCACACCTGCACAAGGACATTAACAAAATGGAGGTAGTCCAGAGAAGGGCAACCAAAATGCTGCAGGGTCTACATCAGAAAACATATGAGGACAGGTTAACGGAGCTCAATATGTATACCCTAGAGCAAAGGAAAGAGACAGGTAATATGATCGAAACATTCAAACATTTTAAGGGCATTAACAAGGTGAAAGAGTCTAACATGTTTCAATATAATAGCAGGACAAGAGGACACAGCATGAGATTAGAGGGAGGCCAATTAAAGGGTAATGTGAGGAAGTTCTTTTTCACAGATTAACGGAGCTCAATATGTATACCCTACAGCAAAGAAGGGAGAGAGGTGATATGATCGAAACATTCAAACACTTTAAGGGCATTAACAAGGTGAAAGAGTCCAACATGTTTCAGTATAAGAAAAATAGCAGGACAATAGCACACAGCATGAGATTAGAGGGAGGCCGGTAATGTGAGGAAGTTCTTTTTCACAGAGAGGGTGGTGGATGCATGGAAAGGCCTACCTCAGGAAGTGGTGGATATGAATACAGTGCAGGGCTTCAGACAGGCATGGGATAGGCAAAAGGGAGCAATACAGATGAGTATGAATAGATAGGCCATTGACAGAGCAAAGGCCTATGGCACATTCATAAGTTAGAAAAAATGGGCAGACTGGATGGGCCTTGCGGTCCTTATCTGCCGTCAACTTCTAGGTTTCTATGTTTCTGTTTTCACAGGCATCCTCGGGGAAAAATAAAACTGGTCACGAGCATGCTCAGAAATTTATCTTTGCATGAGAGAATACATTTTTTGAGCATGCTCAGTGTGACCAAAATGAGTGAGATAAATTTCTGAGCATGCTCAGTGACCAGCTTCACTTATCTTGCTCAGTTTGCCCAAAATAACATGTTCATCATAGCAAATTTATTTTCACACCTGTTGTATAAGAGATTACTGTATATTGTATTAATGCTAGTTAACCGTAATTCTATTGTAATAACTGGGGGATGTTTTTTATCATAGGAGAAGCTGGTTATAATTTGCCGTTATAACCTATGGGTTATAATGGCGAGCATGTGCCAGCGTCTTCTCAGCCCCGTTTGCACTCACTCACTCACTCGCGCTACCCTCACAACTACCTGCAATCGGCAATGAAAGAAACAGTTCTGCATTACTGGTCTCTGACTAGAAAAACACTTATGCAAGTGAAAAGTCACAAAACAAATACCTAGCCCTCATAACCTTTGCTAGTAGTTATAGACAGTTTTCGAGATGGCAGCGACATTCAAGACAGCAGCTCTGAACTCTGACCTCTCTAGCTAAATTTCCATATCGCCATGACAATGATGACCCAGGCCTTAAAAATGGTCTGAATATCAGCAGAAAAACTTCTCTTAAAAGCTGTTAAACATGTTTGCTGACATTTAATAGTGTCCCATACTAGGAGTTCACTGTTTTGTGCAGATTTCACTAGCTGTGTTTACAGTGTTGAAATGAAGCTGTTGCCATTCTGACAGCCTGTAAAATAAAGCAACCTCTTGTTTGGCAATTTTAAAAACTTAAAAAAGCAGTAAAATACACATTTTACAAGAGCACCCTATGCTTTATTCACTTTCTTAAGTGTACTGTTACATGTTGTAATGACTAAAAAACAGATACAAGATTTTTTTGAAACACTGTATTTATTTAAGAAAATCTGGTTGGAGAAAAAAATGTCCCTCGGCAATTACACAAAACAACACATGAGGGAGTGCAAAAGTCAAATATAATGCACACCCTTGGTGCCAGATGCTTTAATAAACCCTTCGGGCTTTGCCCTTGGGGTTTATGTAACATCCCACACCTTGGGTGTGCATTAAATTGTCGTTATGCACCCCCCCATGTATTATTCTATATGTATATTTTATCTTTCTGCTGGTAATCTATATTTTACATAGTGCTGTTGTTGTTGTGTTGCTGTTTGATGACTGTGAAAACAGTATTAATAAACTCATGCTGTAACAGTGTCACTCGGAGTGGGGTGAGTAAGCTAGGTCCTAGCCTTCTGTTTCACTGGCCAGTGAGGCTGTGCAGAAGTTTCAAATTCTGATGTAATGGAATTCTATGGAATTTCTGAAAATTCCACCTAATTCTGTGGAATTCTGGTGGTAGTGAAATTCCTAAATTTTTAAACTGGGAGATTTTTCATGGATTGGTAATCTGTGGTTTACATAAACCATGGATTCCTTTTCCACAATCCACAGAGAATTATTCCGCAGTTTACGTAAACCACCGAAAGTTATTCTGCAGATTACATAGAAATGCTTTTTGGAATTCCACTGAATTCAAAATCAGTTGCATTTCAGAAGTGGAATTGCCATTCCGCACAAATTCCGCTGGTGGAATTTCATATTCTGCACAGTTCTATTGGCCAGGAAGGTTTCCCATCTTGGGTTGTGCCCCACTGGGGTGGGAGTGGGACATGGGGTGGGGGGGCACAAAAAGGTCTAAAACAGTAATGGTTCTCAAACAGATTATGTCACCATGAACTCCCCACCCAGTTGTGGTACTCAAACATCTGGGTCTCCTGATCCCCGGTTGAGAAAGGTCCCCCTGAGGGTACTCATTGCCAGACAACTCCACCCAAAGGAACCAGTCAGGGATGGTATTATTTAATTTTTTATTTATTTGTAATTTCTCACTAGAAGGGCACACTACGCTATGAGAGCTTGTTTCCAGGTGTGTCCTTGGGGTGGGTTGTATGGCTTGTTTTATTAACCAGGAAAATGTTGGCGATGACACCGGAGAAGCTCCCCTATTCGATAAGTGCCATGGGATCTTTAACTTCCACCTGGACAGTGACCAGAGATAGGCAGAAGGACCTCATTTTTTTTTACAACATACTTTATTGAGATAAGAGATGTAGGACAATACAGTTCTTATGTGAAGCACAATACAACAAAGTTAGTACATGGACTTCTCAAATAAAGTGCCACAAGCATTAAAACGATTCCACTTAATCAAGCTTGTACTGGCTTTAACAAATAAAACAATATTCTAAGAGAAAGGGTGCAAACAATGATCTTCTTTCATAGGGGGTGTCAGATCTAAGGTGGACTTTTAGCTGGTGATGAATACCAACTCCCATTATAAAAAGGGTCTGAGAAATGGAGCTTTCTGATTGGCTGCAAACATTCTAACAGCCTTATGTTAATCTTTTATTAACATACATGTAGAACTTAGCCATATGCTGAACAAGGTTTAACACTGTTTAAAAAAATGTTTTTATTATAATAGCAATAAGGCACTCCCAAGGGTTATGTTAGTGGTCAGTTAATCACCCTCTAGGGGCATGTGGCACTCAGCTACACCTCGTGCCACAGTACACCCCTAGAAGGTGATTAACAGACCATTAACATAACCCTTGGTCATGCCTTATTGCTTAATTACCGTATACAGAGCTGGTAGCTCCTCCATAGGTAGAGGGACAACTTTTTGCAACTCCACCAGGAAGCCACGTCTGAACACCAGGCCAAACAACAACAAGGAGGGCCAACTGGCACCACGGTCTTAAGCCCACTGACAGGGAGGATCGGCAAAGTGAAAAAGGGCAGACAGTGGCCCCTCAGAGGTCCCCACCAGGTCGGAAATTTATTATCCTCAATTGCTGCAATCAATGGGTTCCATAAGTCTTCAAAATCTTTCTGTCTTCCCAAAGCACTCAGTTGTGCCCTTTCAATTGCCATGCATGCCTTCATATTATTGGCCCATTGCTGTACTGGGGGAAGTAGCAGCCATCCAGGATTGCGTCACTGTTTTCCTGGAATTGATTAAAGCCAGAGACCAGAGTTGCCTCCCTTCCCCATCCCCCGGGTGGTCTGGGTCCGCACCCAACAAAAACTCCTCTGGGCCACTAGGAGGGCTAAAGCCCAACACATCTGACATGATAGTATGTATTTCATGGCAAAATGGAGCAACCCTAGGGCAAAGGAGAGCAAGGTGCATAAAGTCCCCATGGGCACCGGAGCATTTAGGCCATTCATCAGATCTAGCAGGGTCCATCAACTGCAGCCTGACAGGTGTGAAGTATGCCTGATGGAGAATGTTAAACTGCACCTGTCTCAGTTTATTATTTCTAGAACACAGCATCAGGTGCTTACAGGCTGCTGTCCAAAGACGACCATCAATCTCACACCCCAGGTCATCATGCCACCTGTGCCTAATTTTTTGCAGCCCATCCCACTCCCCCTCTGGAGCGACTGGTAAAATATAGACAATACCTTTCTGCCAGGCTGGGGGCAGAAGAGGCACTCCTCAAATGGGGAAGGAGAAGCCCATCCAGCCCCCAGCGTAAGCGCAAGGCAGCTCCTCGCTCTTAAATAAATAAAGAAGTCTCCCTTAGGGATGTTCCATTTCTCACATAAATATTGAAAACTCACCAGGGTGTCCCCCTCATATAGCTGATCCACCCATTTCAGGCCCCTGCACTGCCACTCCAGCAGTCTGTGAATCATTGCCACCGTGTGTCCACCCTTAAGCTTCATGGCCTCCAGCAGGAGGGTGTACCTCGTAGGGGCAGGTTGTCTGCTGATAAGTAGATAGACTACATGCCAGGCCCGGACAGTGGTAGTCAAAAAGGGGTTGGGAAGATCAACCGGAGTTCCCTTCCAAAGGATTTTCACCAGTAAGCCCCCTTTTACACTTTTCACACATTCTCCCTCTTCCATAGCGAGCCACCCCACCTCATCCCCACTATTACCTGCTGGCAATGCAGCCAACTGGGATGCAAGATAATACCAATGGAAATTTGGGAGGCCCAAGCCTCCTCAATCTCTGAGGTAACTAAAGGATTGCCCTGCTGACCCGGGTGGACTTACCATGGCATAAAAACCTATGAAGGATGGCATAGATACATCTAAAGTGGGTGCGGGGAACCCTTATGGGAAGGGACTGATACAAATAAAGAAATCTGGGCAATACCATCATTTTAACAACACCTACTCTACCCATCAACGATAAGGAAAGGGCCATCCATCGCTCACAGTCCTCTGCAATCTTTTGGACTAGTGACTTGAAATTCAGGTCATACAGGGCCCTCACCCTACCCGAGATATAGATTCCCAAGTATGTTATTTTTGGAACTAACTGTAACCCATTTAAGTGAGCAACCAAGGATTGTCTATCGAAAGATCCAACCAGTAGTACCTCACTTTTTGACCAATTTACCTTATGCCCTGAGAGGGTCCCATACTTGGTCAAGACCTTGTTAACCTTAGGCAAATCCTCGGCAGGGTGCTGTAAGTACAGCAGAAGGTCATCAGAGTACATTGCTATTTTATGTACTTTACCACCGCCTCTGAATCTCTGATGCCCTCACTTGCCCTAATCATTGCCACCAGTGGTTCCAGCAACATCATATATAACAAGGGGAGCAGGGGGCACCCCTGTCTGGTGCCCCGCTCCAGTGTAAATTGGGGGGAGAGGCAGCCATTAACTACCACCTGGGCAAGTGGCTGTGTGTATAAGGCTCTAACCCACGAGATAAAAGTAGGGCCAAATCCCAACCTCTCCAAGGTTGCAAACAGGTACCCCCACTCCACCCGGTCAAATGCTTTCTCCGTATCAAGTGCCAGGACAGCTGCACCATGTTTTTTTTTTAGATTTCCCCCAGGCATGGACCACGTTAAGTGTTCTCTGGATATTGTGCTTACCCTGTCTGCCTTTAACAAACCCAGTCTGGTTTGGGTGTATAATGTTAGGTAACAAAGGGTCCAATCTTGTAGCCAGAGCCCTAGCCAAAATGTTATCATCAGCAGTCAAAAGGGAGATGGGTCAATATGAAGCACACCAGGATGGGTCCTTGCCTGGCTTAGGGAGAACTGTTATAATTGCCGACCGGGTGGGGGGAGCATACCTTCCCCCAGACCCTCCTGAATCATGTCTGTAAGAGGACCAATCAATAACTCCTCAAAACGTTTGAAGAAGTCCACTGACAGGCCATCAGGGCCCGGGGCCCTACCACCCTTTAGGGCTCTAATAGCCCCACTGATCTCCTCTCTGGACAACGGGGACTCCAAATTATCAGCCTGCTCCTGACCCAAAGACTTCATGGGTGCTCCATCCAAGAAGGAGTCAATCCTTTCAGTGGTGGGGGAGACCTCAGAAGTATATAGCTTTTTATAAAAGTCCCCAATTTCCTCTGGGTTCTCTACTAAATAACCAGCCAAGTTGTGGACTTGATGCACCACCCTTTCCCCTTCCCTCCTGCGGAGTTGCCAAGCAAGGAATTTTCGAACCTTATCACCTTCAAAGTATGCACCAGCCTGGGTAAGCAGGATAGCCCTTTCCGTCTTGGCACAACTGATGGTGTTAAATTTCCACTTTAATTTTTGTACTATATGGTATAGGGCCTGGGTAGGGCTTGCCTTATGTGCCTGCTCATATGCTTCAATATTGGACCTTAGTTCTTTCAACTCCCACTCAGGGGTGTGAGCTTTATGTGCTGCATAAGAGATAGATTGTCCCCGATGTATACCTTTAGGGCCTCACACCTTGTCCTATGGGATGTGTCACTCCTCCCATTGAAAAACAGAAACTCCTGAATACTCCCCTTCATTACCTCCACATATTTCTGATCCTTCAAAAGAAGGGGATCCAGCCTCCACAGCCTATCTGCCGGTCGACCCCCGCCTAACTTGAACTCCACTGTCAGGGATGCATGGTCTGAGAGAAGGACTGGTGAGTAGTTCACCCCTTTCAGGGCTACGATAAGCACAGGGCTGATTAAGATTCTATCTAGCCTCACATAGGAGTTGTGAGTGTGCGAGTAGAAACTGTAGTCTCTCTCAGATGGAAACAGGTGCCGCCATGCGTCCACCACCCCTACCTCTACCTCCATTACCCCCAGTGCACGCACATTCTTAGAGGTGGGGACTGGGCTTATGTTAGATCTGTCCAAAAACCCATCTAATACACAGTTATAATCTCTCCCTAAAATCCAAGGACCTGACCAGGCCACTAAATCAAGTGTTAGCTTTTGAAAAAACTGGGTAACTTCAATGTTAGGGGTGTATACAGAGCCCAAGTTGAATATACCAAGACCTGAGATTTCTACTCTGGCAAGAGCATATCAGCCTGCTGGGTCAACCCGTCTGTCTAATACTACCACCTGTGTACTCCTGGGGATCCACACAGCTGCCCCCCTGGCTTTCCATGAGAAGGTGGCAGAAATCCACGTCCCCACCAAGGTCACTTCAGTTTTTAGTACCTCCTTCCTAGACATATGTGTCTCCTATAGCATCACGACTTGCCACCTGGCTCTCCTCACCTCAGTAAAGAACTTTTTCTGTTTAATCTCAGATTTCAGCCCATTGATATTCCACATGGTCACTCTTAAGGTACCAGCCATGGTTTAAAGTTATCCAGACCTCGTGACACCCATATCCACCACCCACTGAACCCCCCAAGGCAACCAAGCATTCTATTAGTTTGAACTGTTAGTCCATGAACATCTCTACATCTCTTCAGAGTTTTAACTATACTTCCCCTTCCCCCCCATTTAAGTGGAACAGACCCACCCGAGCAACATGCATTGAAGTTGCCCTCGGAGCGACCAGCTGACACAGAAACAGAGTGCTTAGGTCCCCAGAAAGGCAGCTCCCCACCCCCACCCCCCACTGACCACTGTAACCCTTCCCTCACCCCATCCAGAGTTGACCCTCCCTCTCTTCCTCCTCCTCCTTGAGGGACCAAACAGGATCCCATAGACAAGAATAAGAACAGTAACATTAACAATAATGTTATGCCCCCCCTTCAGAAGGACCATCTTGGGTCCAACTTGATTTCCCCTGCAAACCTTTAGCGAACATTTTAAACTTTAAATCAAAACATATTGCGTGGCACTCGTTATAACAGACTAGGAATTCCATAAGAGTACTCCAGGCCATTGGAACATTGTAGCAGGCAAACAGTGTAACAGTCTAACACATAGCTGTCTTTAACTAAAAAAAATATATCAAGCTGCTGTCCCAGATGAGGACAGGAGATAGAGAAACAAACCAATGTTGGGTTCCTAAATCAAAAGAGAAGAAAAAACATTTAAATTTAGAGTGTCCACAAAGGATGTAATGAATTACACCCCCCGAGATACTAGCCCAAAGTCATCACAAAGAAAAATTTAAAGTACTTCGGCAATGTTTTAATTGCCTACAGAACTCCCGGGGTACCCTCCCTCCAGTAGGGTGTCCACATCCATGATAGACTTACTGCAAGTCCCTACACTCCTGGGTGGCCAAACAATTAGTGCCACCAAAAATGTAGTAAGAAGGCACCCTGTTTAGTTCAGTCTCTCTGGGTCACCCCCGCCGGTACCCTGATCCCCAGACCAGGTTGGGGGTGAGCCACCTTGGTGATACTATCCAAATTAATCCCTAAGCCAGAAGCTGTCCAGGAATCCTGCATCTTCCAAAGGGAGAGGGACCACCAACCAGCCTACTACATCCAGGCTATGTGAAGGGAGGATAAACAATATATGAAGGGCAGCTGAGTCAGTGAGATTCCCTCCAGACTGTTCCAGACCAGGTGCAATTCCAATCCACAAAATGCCATAGCTCCATTGTGGTTGCCAGTCATATTCTGCACAAGATAGGGAGCAGCTGCTGCCGTTGATACCCTGGTCCCCAGATCAGGTCATGGGCGCGCTGTCCTGCAAGCCCCATCACCAACAAGTAGCCCCATCGAGCTTCTCCCTCAGCAACTGCACTGCTAAAAAGAGACTCGTCTTCAGGCCTCTTTGCACCACATTGAGTAAGAAAGGTGTGTCAGAACCCTTATTTACAATCAGCTGTTGGAATGGAGCAGAGCAGAGTTAAATTACTGCAGTTTAAAACAATTCTTGGCCCTCTGCTGTGCCTTTCAGTGCTCCTGTAGATCATTAACTAAGGGCAGAAAATAAAAGGAACCCAAGCAACTCGAGCATAGTTCCCCTACAAGGGATCATTTAAGTAAGTTTAAAGAAGAAGTCAGAACCTACTTTCAGCATTCCTCCAGTTCTTGACCCCTAGGCGAGCGATCTCCATTCTCTCTCCTGGATTCCTCTTCTACTCATCTTGTGGCAGCTTGGGGGCAGGAAAAGATACGCAGCGTGCTGCCAGGCCTGTTGATTTTCAATTTAGCAGGATAAAGGAGAGTGAAGTCCCAACCCTTTCGATGCAGCTTGGCTTTGATCTCTCCAAATTTTTGTCTTTTCAGCTGCAACTCCCTACTGTAGTTCTGGAACACATGGACCCTCCTGTTGCCTACCATAATAGGGCCTTTTTCTTTAGTCCTCTTCAAGATCGCCTCCTTATCTGTAAACCTCAGGTATTTAATGAGGCAGTGCCTGGGTGGAATCGGCATGCGGCTTCTGGCCCACCCTATGTGTATGCTCTAGCTCACAATTAGCCAGGGTCTGGGGCAGGTTCAAATTATCCACCTGCCAGGCATGCAGTTCTCTCTCTGGGTCCCTTCCCTTGGTGCCCTCTGGGAGTCCAACAATCCTCAGGTTTGAGTGGCGCAACCTATTTTCTTGGTCTTCTACTCTTTCTGCCAGCTCTTCCACCTTTTTCCTCAATGCTTGCTTCTCCCCTACGGCTTCCGAGAGGGAGTTCTCAAGTTGCCCAACCCACTGCTCCAATTCAGTGATCTGTACAGAGTGAGCCACTGAGGTCTCCAATAACTCAGTATCTATGGACTGCAAATGTGTGATTTGAGATGTGATATTGATGAATCCCACTTTCGTATCATGTTGGATGAGGTTAAGCATGGCTGGGACCGATGCCAGTGAGTGCTCAAATTCTGTAAGGCCTTCCTGCGCCATACTTGTCTCCCGCTTCTTCGTGCCTTCCTCCAGGCCACGGCGTTGCTCCTTAGATTGTTCTGCCACATTGAATTGTAATTTAGATGGCCTGTTCTTACTTTTCCCTGACACCATTGATTGTTCACATGTACATCCACTGTTTTACATTGCAATACCTAGGGGAAACTCCTATTTAACTTTAAAACACCAGAGTGCTTGCAGAAGCTAGGCTAAGCTGTGTCGTCCATGAGCAGCTTCTGGCCACGACCCCCAGAAGGACCTCAGTTTAACATAACATCTGAAGGATGGCACATCAACACTGCAGCACCCCCCTTGTAATGACAGGGTCAGTTATGGGTATTACTCCACGTACCTAGTGTGGGGCTAGAACCCACAACTTTCTGATCCTCCAGCCCCAGAGGTGAACATGCTACCTACTTAGTCACTGACATTGATAATGTATGATAATATAATTACTGTTTTAGTGGTTTATTAACCAATATAGTATCACTTTCAAACTCCATAATAACCGGTGTCATAATACATGGAAAATCATGTATTATGACCTACCATAATATATGGTTTTCCATGTATTATTATAATTTGTGAAAATCTCCCTTTCCTATCACGTGGTCTGTGTAAACAGCCAGCACGTCACCTTATTTATTTATTTATGTATTTTATTTAAATGTTTCACCAGGAAAAAATACTGAGCTAAAAGCTCATTTCCATATGCATTCTGGGGGGAAGGGAGATGGGGACGAGCAATAACAGAATCAATAAGTACAAACAATAGTACAAAGCATGTCAAGTTGTACAAACAGCCAGTTTATGATACTAGAGCTTACAATAACATATACAATGCTTGAGTCCCAGAACAGGGAGTTTAGTTACATTGAGAATACACATGGTTTCGCATTGGGGAACAGAAGGTTTGGTAAGTATGGAACTGGGAAAGATGGGAGTGTTAAAAGCAGTTACAGGTAGAGGAGGTGAGATTTTGAAGGAGGGAAGAGAGGGTACAAAGGGAAGTGACATTTCGGATGGAGGCTGGAAGTGAGTTGCAGAGCTTGGGGAAGCAGAGGGAGAAAGCAGCCTGGCCTGCTAAGGAGGACCAGGTAAGGATGGCTAAGGTGTGAGCATCACTACTTCTGTGGGAATGGGATGAGTACAGGGGAGGTGAGAGGGAGGACAAGAGGTAGGAGGGGAAGGCACTGATTCAGACTTTACCCGGAACAGTGGAGCAGTGAGCCAGGAGTCTATCCATGAGTGAGGAGAGGGCTAGAGATTAATAGATTGATAGATTCATAGAAGTGTGACGGCAGAAAAGGACCGACAAGGCCCACTGAGTCTGCCCATTTGTCCAGTTATCCGCTTGGACCTGCGCCCACCCACCCTCAGCACCTCCCCCTGTGGTTGTCCCATGCTTGAGTACGAGAAGGGGAGTCGAGAGCAAAGCGACAGAATGAGTGGAAGAGCGTGTCCAATCTGGCTAAGGAAGATTTGGGTGTGGCACTATAGACCACGTTGCCATAGTGGAATATTGGAGGAATCATTCTCTGGAGGATTGCATGGCAGCCAGCAAAGGGATGCAATCCAGGTTTCTGTATAGGGCTCCAAGTTTGGGGAGAAGTTTTTTTTATGTATGGCATCCACATGTCAGTTAAAGTGTTTATCAAGGCAAACCCAAAGGTACCCGAAGGAGCTCTTACCACATAAAAACATAAGAATTTGCCAGCAGAAGGCAACTGTGTGGTCCATCTAGTCTGCCCGGGTTTTCTATCCCCCACTATCAATTTGTCTTGGTATGGTGACTATGCTGGCTATCACATGCCTGTCTGAATTCACTGACCATACTGGCAGCCACTACCTCTGGTGGCAGGTTGTTCCAAGGGTTTGTCACCCTCTTCGTGAAAAGTACTTCCTAACATATGTTTTGAATTTAACTCCCACCAGGCGCATGTTGTGTCCTCTAGTACGTGCAGCCCTGTTTTCCCAGAAGAAGTTCCTGGTTTGTACTGTGTTGATCCCTTTAACAAATTTAAATGTCTCAATCATATCTCCTCTGTTCCTCCTCTGCTCGAGGGAGAATAAATTTAACTGGCTGAGCCTACCTTCACACGTTTCATTGGGCAGCCCTTGCACCATTTTGGTGATACATCTCTGCACAGTTTCCAGATGGTATATGTCCTTTTTTAGGTGAGGTCTCCAGAACTGCACACAATGCTCCAAGTGAGGTCTCACTAAGGACCTGTACAATGGGACGATTACATCACGCTTCCTACTGGCAATAGCCCTACCAATACATCCGAGGATGCTGCTTGCCTTTAGTGCCACTTTTTCGCATTGCTTTCCTACCTTTAAATTGTTTGAGATCATGACACCAAGATCCTGTTCCAGTTTTGTTTCTTCTAGTAGCTGCCCCTCTAGGACATACTTCATGCATGGGTTCCTTCTACCCAAGTGTATGACTTTACATTTTTTGGTGTTGAATCTCAACTGCCAGTTCCTGGAACATTCCTCTAACATCCTGAAATCTGCCTCCGTTTCTGTGATCCATTCTTGTGTGTCTACCGAGTTACAGAGCTTCGTAATATCTGCAAAGAGGCAGACTCTCCCTTTCAGTTCTTCAGCGATGTCACTGATGAATATGTTGAAAACGATGGGGCCTAGTATTGACCCCTGAGGCATGCCATTTGACACCTTCCCCTCTTGGGACAAGGTGCCATTTACCATAAGGCCCTGTGTCCTGCTGTGCAGCCAGCTTGTGATCCATTTAACTACTTTGTGACTTATGCCAACTTGCTCCAGTTTATGGCTAGCCTTTTGTGTGGGATTGTATCAAAGGCTTTACTGAAGACCAGATACACCACATCCACTGCTGCCCCCCTGGTCTACTTCTCTTGTAACCCAGTCAAAGAATTCTATCAGATTTGTTTGGCATGAGCACCCTGATGTGGAGCCATGCTGCTTTGGGTCAAGTTGCCCACTTGCTTTCAGGTAGTTCATTATCCTTTCCTTAAGCAATGTCTCCATTATTCTACCCACCGCTGAGGTCAGACTTACTGGGTGGTAGTTTCCTGCTACCACTCTAGTGCAATGGCACAACCGTGGCCCGTTTCCAGTCCTTTGGTACTATCCCCTGTTCCAGTAGACTGTTAAACAGTTCAGCAAGTGGTGCGGCAAGTTCATCTCTAAGTTCTTTTAGAACTCTTGGGTGTATTCTATCAGGGCCCATTGCCTTGTCCACCCTTATTTTAGACAACTCCTCAAGGACCCTTTCTTTCGTAAAGGGGGATATGTCAGCTCCCCTAGTATGGGGGAAGTGTCCTGGCTGGTGCTGGACCATTACCAATGTCTTCCTGTGTGAAGACCGAACAGAAGAATTCATTGAGAACTTCTGCCTTGTTTTTGTCGTTTTCCACCAGGTGTCCTTCCTTGTTTGCCAGCCGTGTTATTCCTCCTTTGCTCTTTCTTTTTTCTTGAATGTATCGATAAAATGTTTTGTCCCCCCCTTTTCACTTCTTGAGCCAGTTTTTCTTCGGTCTGGGCCTTTGCCACCCTAATAGCTTTCCTGGTTTCCTTGAGTTTCTCTCTGTAGGCTTCTCTATCCTTTTCAGACTTGGTCTCCTTGTACTTCTGAAAAGCTTTTATCTTTTCCCTAACTATAGTAGCTACCTCTTTGCAGAACCAGAGGGGGTTCCTTGCCCTTTTGGACTTGCTGATTTGTTTAGTGCATAGCACTGTGACTGATGCTATAGCATCTTTCAGCTTTGTCCATTTGTCCTCCACATTCCATGTGGTATCTGTTGCCAGCAGCGACTTGATCCTTTCCCTCATTTTTGGGAAATCTGCTTTGCTGAAATCGAGCACCCTGATTCTGGAGTGGCAGGGGCCCTCCATCTTGCTAATGGAGAACCAGATTGACCTGTGGTCACTGGTATCCAGACTGACCCCTACTTGTACGTCTGATACTGTGGCACTGTTAGTTAGTACCAGATCCAGGACAGCTGATTCTACATGCTGTAGTTGACAAATGTTGAGAATTTCAAAGGATAATGCCAGGAGCTGGACATAGAGAGTGAGATGCCAAGCAAAGGACAGCAAGAAGGGCATGATACTCTAAGTGTGGAGGTGGCAGGTAACAGGTGGAGTTTGGAAACCAGAAATGATAAAAAATAAGATATGGGAAGTTGTACGTACTCATTTTTTTCACACACCCTTGGTGTGTGATGCCTTGTTAAGACCCATAAGCTTTGCTCTTGGGGTTTAAATGGCATCATACAACTTGGGTGTGTGAAAAAAGCTCATTATGCAAAACTCCCCATACATTGTTCTATATATAATGTGTATGAGGGGACAGGCCATGGATTAAGGGCTTGTGAACAGGTAGAAGGACAGCCAGACTCACCTTGTAAGGAAGGGAAAATAAAAAATGAATAATGCAAACAGTTAGTTGGAGTAATCTGAACATATTCACAGTAGTTTAAAACTTTTAAATTCAAAATCTTTAAATACATAGGGCTTGGTAAGTGACACTCCCCACCTGAAGTAATGCAGCACTAGGCACTGATACTAGAGGCAGTTTGTTGCGCTTGATTCAGGGTGCTGGCTCCTACACAGTGCTAACCCACCAGCTATAGATTTTATGGGACGGGCAGTGCCACCCCTGGGTAGCCAGGCCTATGGTCCTATGCCTGTGGTCTTTTGCCATGCACACCCTCTTCCAGCCCCACTGTGGTATCCCAGAATAGATACCGGTGGGCAGTCAGGGCCTGCTTCTACCACCATTCTGAAGCAGTAGTAGTGGTTGGCTAACAAATTACGGATTTCAGGCCCTAGGGCAAGCTCTGGAGCCGTGAACTGGTAATAGGAGCATTGGGTTACATGAGGTAGAGGCAGGGGACATACAGTACCTGATGCTAGTTTTTTGTTGCCTTCCCTCTGCTGTCCATTGCACGCCTTTCTTTGCCCAGCCACGGGATGCACTGTTGCCGGCTACACAGTGGCCCTGGGGCATGAAATGACAAGGCACTGCGACTGTTTCAAATGCACCATGCAGCACACCGTGGCAAGGGAGGCAGCAGTGGCTCTAAAGTCTATCCCTCATTCCTGGCAGCAGGGTAGTTCTGTTGCAGTCCACCAGGCACCTCAGGGTTTTCTCCACAGAGGCCATAGTGCCTGATTTTCATAATGGATTTCTAACTGCATGACTGCTTTCACTGCTTAAATTCAGTTGGATATGCTTTTGTTAACTATCCCCCTTGCCCCATCTGTATAGACACCACCAGAACTAAAAAGTTATGAAACCAAATCTGCAACTTCTGTCAATTTAGAGACATTGGCAGGCTGTGTGTTTGCAACAAGTTCCCAAAAAGCAGGATTGGAAAATAAACATTAAGTTAGATATGGAAGTCTGAAATACATTTGGATGTTCAGACCTACTATTTGTATTCTAGCAAAGCTCACCTTGCACTTTAAGAATATTCCGATAGTAGCTAGCATGACACACGCTAAGAGCAATCTCAAACTAGTAAACTAATATCTTTAAAAAACATACTGCCCAGACAGTGACAGTGGGGAGACAATTAAGTATTTTGATATATCCTGTCTTTCGAATTGCACTGGCACATTTTAGGGGCTAAGAAGTCCTGAAGAATGCATGGTTATATCAGTGCCTCTTTATACATGACTAGAAGTTGGAGAAAAGTTGGTAATTTTACTTGAGCTCAGAAGACAAGATATTTTTTGGGATTATCTTGCCCTTAACATGCAAAAGAAATGGTCCCAAAAGAGGCTAAGATAGTTTAGGTCTGTTAGTGAGCAGTTACAGTTCTCAGCACTGCAACTTAATGCTTTTATTTTATTTTATATGCAGACTAAATTAGACCTCAGAAAAAGGGGTCACTGCTCTTTAAAAGATTAAATATAACTTGCAGATAACATGCAGTCACTCAAGTATGGCTAATAGCAATATGAGCTGGAGTGGCGGGTAATTGGAGAAATGTGCAGTTACATGGCAGATCTCCAGGCTTTTAATTTTTCTGGATTTCTTCTTCCTCTTAGACGTCGCTATGTCTGTCTCTTGTGGAAAGATTTTCTTAACTCTGTTAGGCTTTCACTTATTTTTGGGAGTCGGTGGGACTGGCTGCTTCTGCCCACAAATTTAACAGAACCCAGCCCAGCGCTGTGAATAATGACTTTTGAACTTCATTTGATTGTAATTAGACAGGATGGGAGTTTTCCTATAGGATGCTGATTTGTTTTCAATTAAAAAAGTTCCTCTGAAAGGACCCTCGTTATCAAATCACAGAGAAGCACTCCACAGAATTCCCTGCCAGCAGCTCCAGTGTCATAGACATAATAGTTATGGAAACATATTTTGCAGCAGGAAAAACTGGGATCTTTGAAGTCTGATAATCAGAGGGCAATCACAAAAATTTGTGTAACCCCCCTACAAATGGGGGTTCCTAAAAAGCCTCCGTGGAGCTTGCCTAGGTGTTGCCATGCCTGCTGGCGTTCGGCGATTAAGCAGTTAAGAATGGCACTGTGAGTGCTGGTAGACCCTCCTCATACTGTCTCTTTAAGAGCTGTCTGCTTGCAGACATGATTACTGTTTTCTAGGGGGGCTGGTGTTTCTCTGCTCGAATCCCGCCTGAACTGCAGGGAAATCGCTCTGTTTCTGCAGTCGCTAAGAGCGCAGAGGGGAGCCTAAATGAAAGATGTAACTGCCTGAAACCAGTTAGAGTGTTAGTAAAAATGCAACTTGTCTAACCTGCCTTTCTTGCAGTTGGGACTCTGTGTGTTTTGCCCCTCCATTTTGGATCTGAACTGCCGAATGGGTCCAATCAGTGTGGGAATCCTTTAAAATGGAGTCTGTTTGGACCAACCAGAATTTGGACTCTCCTGGGAGCCGGCTTACAATGAGGAGGTATAGCTAGTAATTCTGGGAAGTGAAGTTCTGGACCTTGGCACCTATTTGCACCAATGGAGAAAGTTTCTGAGTGATTGACAGCTGAGCCCACCAACTGGACTGGGTGGCGCCTGAAGAGAATGCTCTGCCTTGCGACTGGGGAGCCAGATTCGTTGTGACGGTGAGAAGAGAAGGAGCTCTGTGCTTCTGCGTTGTATAGTTTTGCACGGGAAGCGCGTGAGAGGCCTAAAGTCGGGCCGTTGCCATTGCCAACTCGAATCAGACTGATTCTGAAAGTACCAAAAGGAAGGAAGGCTGAAAGAGTGGAAACCAGGCTCACCCTGTAGAAGACTGGAGAAATTGCTGAATCGCGTTCGGTCTGTGAGGGATTGAAGCTGCTGTGTGAACGCCCTGATATTTGCAGTAAGTGCGTTGGGACCTGAAAGCAGCTGCCTGGTATAGTCATTTCCTTTACATATAATTGTGTTGAATGCTTGTGAGGAACAGCTATTCTGGTTCTCTTGTCAGTGTAAGCTGAATGTTGAGTTGAATGTATTTGGACGGAATCCGTCTGCTGATCAAGACAGTGTGGCCTGGGCGGTAGAATCTCGTCTCCTTGCTTGTGTGTCTGACAATCCAGAACCAACATCTGCGCCAGGTTTCATCAGCATGGGGTGGAGTGAGTACAAATCAGGGCATCCCCTGTGACCTGTTAACAATCACCAGTGTTTCGTCTGATTTTCTTTCTTTCATTTCCTCAAGGACTGAGCCATCTGGCTCCAGATTACAATTGGGTATTGTGCATATCTCTCTTACAGGGCCCTTTCCATCTGTACCTGCTGGCCAACCCCGGGCAACGGACCTGGCTAGCTCCTCAACCTGGGTACCCAGAGTGTGATTTTTATGACTTTGTATGAGTGCACAGTACTGTGATTTATTTCTGCCAATCAGCTTGATCTCCCCCACTCTGTGTTGCACTCCCCTAAATAAACCAGATTGGATGTTATTGACTTTAACCTGTTTAGAGTGTCAATATCTATATCGCAGGCATTGCATTATTTTGTATAAATTGATCAACCTTATTTCACAGGGGGTCCTCCGAGACGAACTGCAGAATCGGTCTTGAGGGTAAGTGGTACCTTATGATTGGATACAGTGTACATGTGGGGTATTGGCATTGCAATTCTTGTATATCATGTGGACCATTAGAGGGAACAAAAGGGGGTCTCAGTGTCCCAGAGGGCTGTGACCAAATTCGACCAACCAGTACCAACGCTGACCTCTGGGTGGAGGCACCTGCCATAGAACCTAGGCCCCTCAACTTGTTGGTGGTCCAGCAGGCAGGGGTAGTAGCCCTTGGGATAGCGCCACCTGGTGGTTACATCTTGGAGGCACCGCTGGGATTAGCGTCCTCTAGTGGCCACGTGAAGTAATTACCCCATTATGTTTAACTTAAAGGAAAAATTGGAGAGGAGTACCACGACCAAGTTAAAACTTGACCCCCTTAAGATGATGGTGCACAAATTGATGGGGTGGTGCGAAGCTAAGGAAATGGACTCCCAAAAGGCTGTTTTATTGCTGGATGTCCCCTTGGGGATTAAAAGCGCTGACATTGTCTCTACTGTAGAACATGTTAAGTGTATGGGCAAAGTGGAAATAAAAGGGCGATATGCTGACTTGCTCGAAGAAACCCTGCAAGTGCTACTTTCATGCAGTATCCCGATAGACCCTGAGAAGGTGCCCCCTGTGATTTTGCCTGAAGGTGCCCAGAAGGGATGGAGGGTTATTCACATACGTGAGTGGCCTGGCCACCCCGGGTGGGTCCCCTAGTACCAATAGCTTTAAAGAAAAACTGCTCAAACTGTTAGCCGAAGAAGGGAGAACTGCTCAGGAACTGGTAAAGGTATTAGACATCTCAGGCGACCACACACCCCTGCCTTCCCCAGGTACATCTCCCGGGTCCTCTAAGAGCTCTATACTAGCCACACCCCCTATGGTTATTCCCTCCATTCAACTGGATTCCTATCGGAGATTGAGACTTTTCTCCAATACTGTTCCAGTGCCTTCAGGGGAAGATGATTTGGAGACCTGGATGGACTATGCTACCCCTTTAGTACAAGAGTGGCAGTGTTCCGAGGGGGAAAAGAGGAAGTAGTTGATGGAAAGTTTGAGGGGTCCTGCACTGGAAGCCATTCGATTCCTACGGGCCACTAGTCCGGAGGCCACTGCAGCAGAATATCTTTCTGCATTAGAGGGGGTATTTGGCAGCACAGAAACCGGAGATGATCTATTATGGAAGTTCAAGTCAACTAAACAGTGGAGAAATGAGAAATTGTCTACTTTTGTTACCAGAATAGAAAGGGCTTTGCAAAAGGCCCACTGAAAAGGGGGAGTGCCTGCCCAAGCGTTAAATCAGGTCCCATTAGACCACATATTGAAGTCAGCAAGATTTTCAAGTGTAATACTGCTGAAACTCAAATTGCAAGACAGAAGGGCCAGCTCTCCAGAGTATTGCCACTTGATAAGAGAGATCCTTGAGACTGAAACTGATGAAGAGGGCTGGGAACCCTATGCTGGGGCTGTGAACCCTATGCTGGGGCTGTGAAACCCTTGCCAGACCCCTGAAAAGAGTGAGCCAGATGAGGCTCAACAGTTGACAGGTTTGATTAAGGAATTGACTGAGACCTACAGGGAGCCAGATCTGTATCAGGCTCCCCCTGAGCCTAAAAGTGGAGTGGGAGTGCATGTCGTTTCCCCTGAGACCCGGATTGAGGGCAACCTGAGAGCAGAAATAAGGGACTTAAGAGAGATGGTGAGGGAACTGCAATAGGCTGCTCTCACCCCCGATAGAAGTGGAGACCCAGAGGCCCAACGATATAAACCCCCAGTTCAAGAAGAGCCCTGCAGGGCCCCAGAGATGCCCAACCAGATACGAGATCCCCCTCCCTCCAAGGACAACAGAGACACTAAGTTCTGCTACCGTTGTGGAGAGGATGAACACTTTCAGTCTGCTTGTCGCCTGCCAGAGAACTTGAGAAAAGTTACCAACAGGTTAGTGGCCTGGCATCGCAAAACCTATGCCCGGTCACCAGGGGGAGCCACCCGGAAAAGTTTTGTCACCAGGGCCAATGCCCGATCGACATCCCAATCAATGCCTCCCGAATGGTCCGAAGTGGTGGGTCCCTCCATTGAGTCTACTGTGAAAGTGAATGGGGTATCCGCAAGAGCTGTGTTAGACAGTGGCTCCCAAGTGACAATTATGTTTCAGGACTGGTATCAGAAGCATTTGCCTAATGTACCCCTGCAACCCTTGGAAGGACTACATATTTGGGGCTTGAGTGAAAAGGCCTACCCCTACTCTAGGTATATCCCGGATTTGGTTGTCCTTTCCCACCTCTGTGGCTGGAGTGGCAGAGCAAGTGGAGACCTTAGCCTTAGTGTGTCCTCCTACTGGACTGTATGATGGGGTTTCGTTGCTGATTGGAACTAATGCACATATGTTTGGGCGACTGGCACAGTTGTGTTATGATAAACAAGGGCCCTGGACTGGTAGGACTCTAAGAATTATGGCGTTGATTAAGAAGGCGTATGAGGCACAGAGAGATGCTGATAGACTAGAACCAGAGGAACCTGTTGGGGTTGTTTGGAAGAAGGATCCTGAATCTCTGCTTTTGTCACCAAATGCCCAATGTATCCTGCAAGGAGAGGTTCGTATGAAAAAGGATCTCAAGAACAAAATATTAATGCTGAATGCACCAGGAGATGGAAAACTGCCCGAGGGGCTGCTGGTCAAGCCCAGTATTCTGCCTGCTAGAGCCCATGCTTTTGCCAGAAGAGTGATGGTTCAAGTTCACAATGTGTCTGACAGGGAGATTCGAGTAAACAGAGGTTACACCCTGGATACTGTACATTGTGCAGATATTGCCGTACTACCCAGTAACAAGAGTTCTGGAAAAGTGATAGAGTAACGCCTGACTTGTTTGATTTTGGTGACTCCCCGTTGCCAGCGGAATGGAAAGTGAGGCTCAGTAAGAAGCTTGCACAAAGGGACCAGGTGTTCTCTTTAAAGGAATGGGATATAGGCTGCGTGCAGGGGGCTGAGCACCATATCTGGCTGCATGATCATAGGCCATTTCGTGAGAGGTCTCGACGCCTGGCACCTGCTGACATAGATGATGTGAGGAGACATCTGCAAGAGATGTTAGCTGCTGGTGTAATACAAGAATCCAGAAGCCCATATGCTTCTCCCATTGTGGTAGTGAGGAAAAAGAATGGGACCGTGAGGATGTGCGTAGATTATCGCACCTTAAACCGGCGGACTATCCCTGATCAGTATACAATGCCACGCATTCAAGATACTGGACTGCCTGAGCGGTAGCAAGTGGTTTTCCGTGCTGGATCTTACATGGCGGGTACTACCAGATCCCGATGGCCCCGGAAGACCATGAGAAGACGGCCTTTATCTGCCCGCTGGGTTTCTATGAATTCATGAGGATGCCTCAGGGGATTGCCAGTGCCCCAGCCACTTTTCAATGATTGATGGAGGGTGCAGTGGGGGACATGAATTTATTAGAGTGCCTGGTGTAGTTGGATGATGTTATTGTGTTTGGCAGCTCGCTGAAGGAACATGAGGGCAGATTGTTCAAGGTGTTGGACCGACTAGAAGACTTTGGCCTGAAGTTGTCCATTGATAAGTGTCAATTCTTTCAAACATCTGTAAAGTATGTGGGGCACATAGTTTCCACCGAAGGGATAGAGACAGACCCGAGTAAAGTTGAGGCCCTGACCACCGGGCCACAGCCCCACAATCTAAAAGAACTGCAAAGATTCCTGGGTTTCTGTGGTTATTATCAGCATTTCATCAAGGACTATTCAAGAGTGATCCGCCCTTTACTTAACCTTACTCAAGGGTACCCTCCAACCCACAAAAGATACAAAAAATCAGCATCCCTTGAGACTGAGAGAGTGTATTTTCATCCAAATTAAGTATTTGGGGCCCGCTGGACTCCTGATTGTGAGACTGCTTTTCATGAGATCATATAAATCAGTGTCAGTGACTCAGTAGGTAGCACACTCGCCTCTGAGGCCGGGAGATCAGAGGGCTGTGGGTTTAGTTCCCACATCTGGCACTTGGGTTAATATCCCAGTACTGACACTGTAGTGCAGCATGAGAGGGGTTCTGCACTTCTGAGGTGCCATCTTTCGGATGAGACAGTAAACCGAGGTCCCATCTGCCTGGATAGGTGGATGTTAAAGATCCCATGGCACTTATCGAAAAGAGTAGGGGAATTTCCCTGGTGTCCTGGCCAAATTTCCCTCATTCACTAAAAATACCACCAGCAGCTTAATTTGGTTCAAGGTCAGTTGGCATTCATCTGTATCCCCCTCCCCCGGGTCGTGCCTGAAAATAGGCAGGATTTGTCTAGTGCACTTACCGGTCAACAAAAACTAAATAAAAAATAAATAAATAAACTTACTACGCTCCAGTGTTGGCCTATGCAGATCCAACAAAACCTTATGTCCTGCATACTGATGCTAGCTTGCAAGGGTTGGGGGCTGTGTTGTACCAGGAACATGAGAATGGTTTAAGACCTGTGGCTTTTGCCAGCGGGAGTCTGACCCATTCCGAAAAGAACTATCCGGTACACAAGTTAGAATTCCTAGCTCTGAAGTGGGCCATTGTGGACCAATTCCACGAATACTTGTATGGGGCTAAAATACTGGTAAAAACTGACAATAATCCCTTGACTTATGTCCAGACTTCAGCTAAACTGGACACCACTGGCCATAGGTGGCTTTCTGCATTATCTACATATGACTATGCTGTTGAATACAGAGCAGGCCTGAACTACATAGATGCTGATGCTCTCTCACGGAGGCCTGTTCCCCGGAATGACTGGGTCAGACTGTCAGAACCTGTTATTCCAGCACTCTGCCAGAAGTCTGACAGGGAGGAACAAATGTCCCCAGATGCAGTGGACTGTATGGTGGATTGTTTGGGGCCCTCTGAGAATTGCATTCCTGCTGCTTATTGCCACTTCTCTGCCTTGGACACTCGTGCTTTGCCTCAATTCAATAATGACAGTATTCAGTGGGCTCAATCCCGAGATCCCATGATCAAATCAGCTCTAGAAGCCCTCCAAGCAGGGAAAGATGTGTCAAAGTTACATTCTGCTGATTTGAGAACTGCATTGTTATACAAAGAAGGTCCTAAATTGAAACTGATCGATAGACTATTATACAGAGAAACAGTAGACAGAGGGGGACAAATAGACAAGCAGCAGTTGGTTTTGGCCACTGCTTTCCGAGACTTGGTGCTGAGATCGCTACATAATCACATGGGGCACCTTGGTATGGACAGGACACTTGACTTGGTGAGATCCAGATTTTATTGGCCTAAAATGGGGACTGATGTTGAACAACACATTAGAACTTGCAGTCGCTGCTTACAGAGAAAAGCTTTGCCACAAAGGGCTTCCCCTCTTGTTAACATCACCAGCAGCGCCCCCATGGAACTGGTCTGTATTGACTTTCTGAGTCTGGAGCCAGATCAAAGAAACATTAGTAATGTCCTGTGGTCACTGACCATTTCACCCAATATGCCCAAGCTTTCCCCACCAGGGACCAGAAGGCCTCAACTGTGGCCAAAGTGCTTATAGAAACTTTTTTTATTCACTATGGGGCACCACAAAGAATCCATTCTGATCAAGGAAGGGATTTTGTGAGTCATCTGATCAAAGAGATGCTTTCTCTGTGGGGAGTGCGAAAGTCCAGAACCACCCCTTATCATCCCCAAGGGGACCCACAGCCTGAACATTTTCAACCGCACCCTGCTAGATATGCTGGGCACCCTTCACCCTAAAGACAAGCCTAGATGGAGCCAACAAATCAGCACACTGGTACATGCCTACAACTGCACTAAAAGTGATGCCACTGGGTTCTCCCCCTACTGCCTGATGTTTGGAAGAGAAGCCCAACTGCCGGTAGATGTGTGTTTTGGAGTTTCCCCTGATGGGGTTCAAGCAGCTAATCATTTACAGTATGTGCAAAAGTTAAAGGCCCAATTAAATCATGCGTATCAATTGGCTCAAACCATGGCTGCCAAAAGAAATCTGGCTAACAAGGAAAGGTACAATAAAAAAGTGAAAGCCCTGGAGCTTCAGGAGGGGGATCGTGTGTTGCTACGAAATCTGGGACTCTATGGCAAACACAAGATTGCTGATAGGTGACACCATCTCCCCCACATTGTGGTAGGCAAACTAAATGATCTACCTGTGTACAAAGTAAGGCCGGAGAATTATTATTTATTTATTTATTTATTGAATTTTGATGACCGGGTAGGCCCACTGGGCCCATAGAGGTCCCTTTTTCAGGGGCGACCCGGGTGCAACAACAACATACAGGTAACAGTTCAGTACAGACTGGAGAGTGGAATAATATTTTAAAAGTAGGAGTACAAATCTTTGCAGACGCAAAAGAATGGAGAGCATGAAGGTAACAAATAATGAGCACGTTAAGCCTTAAACATCCTAAGTAGTAGGTTAGATACCAGGTCCGCAGGAGGTAGTGGGCAGCGTCTGTAGACCTAGGGTTAGCTGATATGTACACAGGGTTGGAAGGGGGACAAGTTGGGGACCTAAGTGCACCCCTTCTAAGAGAAGTCCCCTTCTAAGAGAACTCAAAAGATGTGAAAACAATGCATAGAAATCATTTACTGCCCATTGGACAAATCTTGATTGAGTCTGAGCCCCCAGAAAATGCCCCCTCTGGACCAGTGACTAGAGCTGCTGCTAAGCAAAAATCAAGAAAGCCTGCACCTACAGAAACTGAGTTAAAGTGTTCCCCTCCACAAGTCCCAGTTGAACATGACTGTCAGTCCATGTCAGAGGAAAGTGAGTGTGGCTTTGAATACTACCCTTCTTATGAACTGAGTCAATTGTTTCAGGGCAATCCCCCAGTCAATCCTGGAGATGAAGCTGGGATTTCTGGACTGTCTAAGCCCCCAGCTTTGTCCCTGGAGCCAATGTTCCCAGAAAGTGAAGTGCAAAGCATCAAGTCAGATGATATGGAATCATTGTGCATGGTTGAACTGTTTGAGCTTTCAGAGGAGGAAAATGATGGACTGGGACAAACTGGTGATATACCAGAACAAGAGAGTGTGTTGAGTGCCCTGATAGTTCACTGCCAGTGTCAGAAAACTCCCCATGTGAGCCAAGTGTTGTGGATTCTGAGATTGCAAATCATGGAGCTGAAAGTGCCCCAGGTTCTAGCCTCTCTACCCCCAGGGAGACTCCCCTGGCAAGTAAAGACAGTGCTGTAAGTGAGTCTAAAAGTGCAGAGACTGTAACAGTTCCCCCTAGAAAGACTGGTTGAGCTGTAAAGCCTGTGATGCGCTTAAGCTATGATTCCCCTGGAAGGCCTGTGGACTTACCTCTCAATGTTGTCCATAAAGGAGTGTATGTATCCCCGAGCTCATTGCCCAAACTAAGCCCGGGAAATAATTCCAGATTACTTGTCTTGCCCTCTGAGTATGGTGCCCCTGCCCCGTCCAGCCCCAAGGTAGCTGATAGGAAAGGGCCCCCTCTTTTCCAGTTTCATGTGCAGGAAGGGTGACCTGATGCTGAAATGTTGTTGTGTATACAATATAGTAACATGTAGTAAGCTGTGAAATACAGAATAAGTACATATGATTGTGATTTAAAGAATGCAAATATAACGGTTAGTAGTGTGAATGTATTTAGTAGTCATTTTAAAAATGTTATAGGGGTATCTACTTGATGCGGATGCCAAGTTCTTTTCAGGCCAGAAAGGGTGTAACCACCCTACAAATGGGGGTTCCTTAAAAGCCTCCGTGGAGCTTGCCTAGGTGTTCCCTTGCCTGCTGGCGTTCGGCGATTAAGCCGTTAAGAATGGCACTGTGAGTGCTGGTAGAGCCTCCTCATACTGTCTCTTTAAGAGCTGTCTGCTTGCAGACATGATTACTGTTTTCTAGGGGGGCTGGTGTTTCTCTGCTTGAATCCTGCCTGAACTGTGGGGAAATCGCTCCGTTTCTGCAGTCGCTGATAGCGCAGAAGAAGCCTAAATGAAAGATGTAACTGTTTGCCTGAAACCAGTTAGAGTGTTAGTAAAAATGCTGCTTGTCTAACCTGCCTTTCTTGCAATTGGGACTCTGTGTGTTTTGCCCCTCCATTTTGGATCTGAACTGCTGAATGGGTCCAATCAGTGTGGGGGGACCTTTAAAATGGAGTCTGTTTGGACCAACCAGAATTCGGACTCTCCTGGGAGCCGGCTTACAATGAGGAGGTACAGCTAGTTATTCTGGGAAGTAAAGTTCTGGACCTTGGCGCCTGTTTGCACCAACGGAGAGAGTTTCTGAGTGATTCACAGCTGAGTCCACCAACTGGACCAGGTGGCGCCCGAAAAGAATGCTCTGCCTTGCGACTGGGGAGTCAGATTCGTTGTGACCATGAGGAGAGAAGGAGCTCTGTGCTTCTGTGTTGTATAGTTTCACATGGGAAGCTCATGAGAGGCCTAAAGTCAGGCCATTTCCGTTGCCAACTCGAATCGGACTGATTCTGAGAGTACCAAAAGGAAGGAAGGCTGAAAGAGTGGCAACCAGGCTCACCCTGTAGAAGACTGGAGAAATTGCTGAATCACGCTCGGTCTGTCAGGAATTGAAGCTGCTGTGTGAACTCCCTGATATTTGCAGTAAGTGCGTTGGGACCTGAAAGCAGCTGCCTGGTATAGTAATTTCCTTTTCATATGATTGTGTTGAATGCTTGTGAGGAACAGCTATTCTGGTTCTCTTGTCACCGAGCAGTGTAAGCTGAATGTTGAGTTGAATGTATTCGGACTGAATCCGTCTGCTGATCAAGGCAGTGTGGCCTGGGTGGTAGAATCTCATCTCCTTGCTTGTGTGTCTGGCAATCCAGAACCAACATCTGCGCCAGGTTTCATCAGTGTGGGGTAGCATGAGTACAAATCAGGGCATCCCCTGCAACCTGTTAACAATCACCAGTGTTTATTCTGATTTTCTTTCTTTCATTTCCTCAAGGACTGAGCCATCCGGCTCCGGATTACAGTTGGGTATTGTGCATATGAGCTAATTGCTGATTAAACCTTAAAGCCAGATATACCAAGCAGCTAATATAGAGCAGACTTGTTTAATATGGTAGTATTGGAGCTAATTGTGCTTGTAACTGAAGGCATTAGGTTAGCTGGGTCCTAGTGTGACCTCATTTTGGAATAGCCCTGTTTGCTTAGAGTGGAGCTCCTTTGTTTAAGTCACAACATATTCTCCCACTGCATAGTAATGAGAGGCTGTGTTTTCTCCACTACATAGGCAGCTCCCCCCCACCCAAGCTAGGCACTCGGGACAATCAAGCAACTGAAGCAACACAAGCAGCTCACCTGAGTAGCTGAGGAAGCCGAATCTCCAGCCTGATAACTTTCAAGGTAAAGGAGCTTCTTCTCTTCGTCTGGACGCCTGCAGAGGGGTGCTAGCCCGACGGCGCTTTGCGCCGTCTGCCCCTCCCGCCCCAACCACCCTCCCACCCAGGGGCGGCTGTCAATTTAAGGATCCACCCCGTGACATCATATCCGGTGACATCATGTCCTGTTGCCCAGAACCTATCTCCCCACTTTCCCATTTGCAGGTTATACCTGCTGGCCACTAGAGGGACCTATGCTCCCTCACTGCTTCCTACTCCTAACTGTACAGCACTACTTCCCTGGGATCTTGCTCACCACAATGTATTGGCCCTGCCTCATGCTCTGCCTGTGCCTATCCCCACTAGCAGTGCACTTACCCACTTACCCATCTGCTAGTCCACACTGTGCCCTGGCACCCCTCCCTCCCCTTGCTCCTGAACCTGCTCTCCTGCCCCTTGGGACCTCTGTGTGTCCCCATCCTCCCTGCCCTCCCCCTAGCTTTCTCTTCACCTCAGGCACATCTGGGTGTCTTCTTATTCTTGCTTTCCTTCCTGTACCTCCCTGCCCACCCCTGCTCCTTAACCTCCCCCATGTCAATCATAGGAAAACCTCTCACCATCTCCCAGCCAGGGTGTTAGTCATGCTACCTCCTGTTGGGAACATTCATCAAACCTGGCCGGTTCCCAGGAGCTCCCAACTCGCACCACAGGCCTATGCATGGTCTCCATGAATATCTGTAGCCTCCTAAAAGTTTGACTCACTACAATGCCTGGTCACATCAATTAACCCTGATGTCATCACCCTGGTTTGAGACTTGGCTGTGAAATCCTCCCTGACTCCTAGTCTCCCTTCCTGGTTTCACTTTTTCCGGTCCGACCGTGTTGGGAGACAGGCGGCGGCTGCGCTATTTATGTCAAGGAATCTCCCCGTATCTAGCCCTGCCCGCTCCCATCCTTGACTCCAGGGCCCAGGCGCTACGCTGAAACTAACCCTGACCCTTTAAAGGGACCCCTTTATCTGACTACTGCATCACGTGCCCCCAGGGACCAAACGCAGGCCATTGCCTCTCTTACAGAATACCTTACCTCTCTACCTCCTTCCGCTGATCAAATTCTGGTGGGTGACTTAAATGTCAACTGGCTCAGCCCCTCCTCCTCTACCCGAGACTCCTTTTCTGCAATAGACCTAACGCAACTAGTTACCCACCCTACCAGGACTAACCCCAAGAGAGGCTCCAGTACCCTGCTTGATGTGGTACTCACCAACTGCCCTAATCGGATCCCCAATGTACAAGTCCTCCCAGACTTTCTCAGTGATCACTCCCCCATTCTATTCCCCTGGTCATCCTCAGTCCCCAAACCCATAGCACAGTCCACATGCCGGTGGCGTCTAATACCTGGTGGACTGATAAAACTTAAGGAACTTCTGTCCCAAATTGACTGGTCTTCTATACAGGCGACTCCTGACATCGACACAGCTCTCTCCTTCTTTACCCAAACTTTTAATAATGCCTGTGATATCTTTGCCCCAATGTTGACCCGCCGTTCTAAAAGGCAGAATGCCCCCTGGGTAACCCCAGCTTTGATCCACCAGCTCAAACATAGGGACAACCTATGGCACCGTGCCATTGAGACTGGCCGGCCCAATGACAGGCGGTTATATGCTGCCGCCCGAAACAAGTGCACTCAGGCCATCAGAAAGGCCAAGTCTGAGCACTATCGGTCCTCACTCACGGCCTCATGGGGGAACCCCAGAACCTTCTGGGATAACATTAAACAGTTAAATGGGACTGCACACCCCCCACCCACCCAGATCAACATTAATGGTGTGATCTCCTCAGACCCAGCCCTCATAGCCAAACACCTCATTCACTGACCTTAGCCCTATCCTCCCTACAAATTTTTGACCCTCCTCCCCAGCACCTGCCGTAAATCTTTCTCGCCTTATTTTCTCCTCCGCCGTGTTTCTGCCCAAGAACTTAGGCCGCACCTTGTCACTGCCCTCAAGAGTAATAGTACAGGCAGTGACACCCTGGATCCGTGTATCCTACGGCTGGTCTTAGACACAGTCCTTACTCTGATCACATGCCTCATCAACCACTCTCTTTGCCTGGGGAAGGTTCCAACTGTCTGGAAAGTCGCCACTGTCACCCCTGTCTTTAAAGGTGGTGATAGGACTGTGGCTGGAAACTATCGACCAATCTCCATTCTCTCTCCTCTCTCCAAAGCCTTGGAAAAAGTGGTGGCCTCTCAAATCTCTGACTACCTCTCCACCTACAATGTCCTTTGTCCTGAGCAGCATGGCTTCGAGTGGGCCATAGTACCAACACAGCCCTCCTAGAGTTCTCCAACTTTCTCCACTCCTCCTTAGACACTGGTTCTCTGGCTGGTGCTGTCTTCATTGACCTCTCGAAAGCTTTCGTCACTGTCTCCCACCCTCCTTCTTGATGCCCTTAGTCTCTCTGGTTTTGCTGCTGGGCCTATCTCCTGGTGCACCAGTTATCTATCTGACTGCTCTGGCGTGTAAAAATTAATGGGACCTACTCAGACATCTGTCCCATCTGTTCTGGGTTCCCCAGGGCTCCATTCTGGGCCCCTTACTATTCTCCCTTTACCTTAACACCCTTCCACGCTCTTGCTCGGGAACATTCTATTGTACGCTGATGATGCAGTCATCTTTGCCTCAAGTCGAACCCTATTGCCCTCCAGGACTCGCTGCAGAAGTCCTTCACTGAAACCGAGGGCTGGTTCAAGGAACATAGATTGGTGATAAATCTTAAAAACAAAACCATGTTCTTCACTCATCCCCAAAACAAGTCCTGCAACTTCAAACTCCTCATTCACTCTGGGTCCTCTTTCCCACTCGAACAAGTTTGCTCCTATAAATACCTAGGGATCCATTTTGACCCCTCCCTCTCCTTCCATGGACACATCACTGTCCTAGCCACTGCCACTAATATCCGATTGGGCATCTTACACCGGTATAAACACTGCCTCCCCCCAGAGGCTCTTCGACTCACAGTCACTTCCTCTATCCTGTCCCTAGTGGACTATGGACTGCCGGTGTATGGTGCTGCTGATCAGACCGCACTCCATAAAATTCGCACTACTCTGAATAAGGCCTGCAGGTTAATTACTGGAGCACCTAGGCTGACACACACCTGTTCACTGTACGCTAAAGCTGGTACTTGATCTTGACGAGCGCCTCAACATCTTGACCTGTACCCTTACAAAAAGACCCTCCTTGGGCTATCCCCACCAGGACTGACCACCACCATACGCCGCTCTGTCCCACTAGTTCATACTCGGACCTCTGGGAAAACCTCTCTTGTTATCCCTAGAGCTAGGACCTCTCACGGCCAAAGAGCCTTCAGCTTTAGGGCCCCCTCCTGGTTCAACACACTGCCCCTCCATCTCAAGCTCCAACTATCGCGTGCTTCAAAACTTCATTACGTAACCACCTTATTAACACCGATGCTGTAATTGCCACTAGTCAAAGCCGCACTAATACTTATGACAAAAGCTTATTACTAAGCTGCTAAGGACAACATAACTCTGGTATTGTTTGCATCAATCCTACCAGTACCAGCTTGTTTGTATCTATGTCTTAAGTTACTGTTATACTTATGTGTTGTACTGTTATACTGTGTATTTTCGTTTGTCTTACTGTGACAAGGTACCTTCGTAAATGAGCCTATGGCTCAAAGGTTTTCCAAACTGCTGTTTAAATAAAATAAAAATAAAATATCTCTCTTACAGGGCCCTTTCCATCTGCACCTGCCAGCCAACCCCAGGCAACGGACCTGGCTAGCCCCTCAACCTGAGTACCCAGAGTGTGACTTTTATGACTTTATATGAGTGCACAGTACTGTGATTTATTTCTGCCAATCAGCTTGATCTCCCCCTTCCTGTGTTGCATTCCCCTAAATAAATCAGATTGGATGTTATTGACTTTAACCTGTTTAGAGTGTCAGTACCTATATAAATCAAATCAACTTTATTTATATAGCGCCTTTCAGAGCCAAGGTGCTGTACATAAAAACATATACATAATAATAAATTAAAACAACATTAAAATATATCAACCATAACTAAATAAAAGCTATACTAAATAAATATGTCTTTAAGCCAACTTTAAAACTGTCGACAGTTGGGCATTCTCTCAACCAACGAGGTAGAGAATTCCACAGGGTTGGTGCTGAAAAAGCAAAAGCACGAGATCCTGATGTCTTTAATCGAACCCTGGGAATCTCCAGCAATCCTTCGTTGGTGGAATGGAGATGACGGAGGGGGCAATAGGGAATCAGGAAATCTTTCAGGTAGCCGGGTCCCTGATCATGTAGGGCTTTAAAGGTTAGTAAACCAACCTTAAAGGTGATCCACCAGCAAACAGGCAGCCAGTGCAGTTTGCGGAGCACAGGTATAATATGACTGGTTCTAGAAGTCCCAGTCAAAAGCCTGGTCGCCGCGTTCTGCACCAGCTGCAGGCGGTGGATATCAACCCCAGGGTAGCCCTAGGTAGAGGAATTGCAGCAATCAAGACGGTAGTGACAAAGGCATGGATCATCGTTGGAAGATCGCCCGAAGGAACCAGGTGTTTCACCCGGGTGATATTCCTCAGATGGTAAAAAGAGGATTTGATGACAGCTGACACCTGAGATTTTAGGGTCAGACCGTCATCAAAAATAACGCCCAGATTACGCACCTGATCGGAGGTAGGGAGCGGTGTACCGCCAAGAGACAAACCTGATGGTTGTCCAGCTCCCAAACCTGCCCCCAGACAACCTGGGGCCACTACCAATACCTCAGTCTTATCCGGATTCAGTCTCAGCCAGCTGGAACTCATCCAAAGTCTGATCTCAGCAAGGCAGTTATTTAGTACGGAGAGTGCATCATCCTGGCCGGGCAGAAAGGACAGATACAGCTGGGTATCATCTGCATAGCAATGAAAGCCCAGACTGTATCACCTGATGATTTCTCCCAGTGGCAGCATATACACTGCAAACAACATGGGAGCTAAAATGGAGCCCTGCGGTACCCCACAAGGCAGGGAGTGAGTGCCAGAGGAATAAATTCCAGTGGCAACTCTCTGAGACTTGTCTGTGAGGTAAGAATGAAACCATTTGAGGACTGTACCAGACAGCCCACAGTAAACCGCAGGCGCTCAACAGCACCATGGTCTACAGTGTCAAATGCAGCAGAGAGAGATCGAGAAGGACCAGAATGGTACATGCCTTTCGATCTCTAGCCATTAGGAGGTCACTCAATACCCGGACAAGGGCAGTCTCCGTGCTATGCTTCTTCCTAAAACCAGACTAGAGAGTATCATAGACATTGTGAGTTATAAGATGATCATCCAATTGCAACGCAACTGCCTTTTCAATAACCTTACCAACAAATGACAGGTTAGAGACATTGCAGGCATTGCATTATTTTGTGTAAATTGACCAACCTTATTTCACAGGGGGTCCTCCGAGATGAACTGCAGAATCGGTCTCGAGGGTAAGTGGTACCTTATGATTGGATACAGTGTACATGTGGGGTGTTGGCATTGCAATTCTTGTGTATCGTGTGGACCATTAGAGGGAACAAAAGGGGGTCTCAGTGTCCCAGAGGGCTGTGACCAAACTCGACCAACCAGTACCAACCCTGACCTCTGGGTGGAGGCACCCGCCATAGAACCTAGGCCCCTCAACTTGTTAGTGGTCCAGCTGGCAGGGGTAGTAGCCCTTAGGATAGCGCCACCTGGTGGTTACACTTGTAGATAAATCAATCAAGAACCGCAGTACATTGGTTGCTACACAGTACATAGATTTCAAGAAACAGACAAAAAAAGTAGTTCCTCATGAAAGCCTAGTTTTGAGAAGCACCATCTCATTCACTGCAGGGTCCTGTAATGACTACTACTTACCATACAGTACCTCTCAACTTCTCATCCCCTAAATATGGGGTAAAAGTAAAAAAGTGCAAGACATATTATCATTTTGTGGGCACTGAAGCTCTGTACACTGTGGGAGAAAGCACTTTCTTGTTCACAAAGTCTGATTTTTTTTTTTTGGTTAATTGCATAATAAGAATTTATTTATTCATTAATTAATTTGTTTATATATTTGTTTACCAAGTGGGCGTACTGATCCAATGGACCATTTTTAGGTGCGGCCTGGCCCTGGGAGGCTTGCAGAGGGGGGAGGGAGGGCCAGGGGGAGGGAAAAGGGCCCGGGAAAAGGGGCAGACTGGATGGGCCAGGAGGTCCTTTTCAACTCAAGTTTCTATGATTCTATGATTTTATAAAGATGGCACATACAGTAGGTAAATACAGTTTAAAAATACAAGAACACAGATACAAAGGGTACAAAATATAGTACAAGAGAAATGTAGTGCAAGTACAACAGTACAGTACTGGGAGACCGTTGCAGAGTAATAAATACAGAAAGTGTAAGCCACGGTAAGTAATTGTTCAGTACGGTACATCAGGATTGAAACAGACATAAATACAGTAAGGTGCAGAACCACAGCAGAATATTTAAAACAGCATATTTCATCGGGGGGGGGGCAGGTACATGTGGCGGCAGCCATCAAAGCAGCTTTATAGTGTGATTTGAATGCTAGGTGTGAGTCCAGAGAGCGAAGGGAGGTAGGTAGACTGTTCCACAGTTTGGGTGCGACAGACATGAAGGCTTTGCTACCCAGGCAGGTGGCTATCTGGGGAATCTCCAATGGTAAGACACTGGAGTTCGAGCAGGGAGAAAAAGGAGCGGGTCCACACTTCTGATGGTATTATCTATGTTGCAGCTGAGGAAGTAATTGTTACGGGCGGGGGGGTAGGGCAGCCTGCCCAGGGACTGGTATAGGGAGCAATTATGGGTGGAGTAGGGCGTCATCAATGCAAATCTACAGATGTTATTATATGTGATAGTAAGCTTTGTGAGATGTTAGGAGGAGGTTTGTGCATAGATGGGGGTGCAATAATCCATAAGGTGAAGGAGATTGTCCTGTGCTTTGGCAAGCCAGGCCTCAGAGGTCAGATACTGTTTTAGTCAGAAACCCACTGCCAGTTTCTGATTGATATGCTGCAAGGTGTTATTAATGTGTATGTACAGGGAAGGTTAAGGTGGGATAAAAGGTGATACCCCAGTATTTGAAAAGGGTATGTTTTGGGGGTTACCTGGAGATAGAATGATCAGGCGGATGAAGTATTGGTCAGTTTGGAGATTTTAGGTTTAGATCCCAGAAGCATGCCCTTTGTTTTGCTTGAGTTTGTCAGGAGTCTGTTTTTCTGGAATCAATTGTGGGTGGCGCCGTAGTTTGAAGTTAGTGTGGAACAGAGACTAGCCAGTGACTTATCACTGTGGAACAATGCTAGGTTGTCCATGTACAGGATGGCATTGCATGTGAAGCTGTCAGCTGGTAGGGAGTTTATGAATAGCAAAAAGAGGAGTGGACCCAGGATGGAGCCCCGGGGGGGATATCTGTGGTCACTGCCTTGGCTACAGAGGTGACACCTTTAATGCTAACTGTTTGGGACCGGCTGGAGAGGTAGCTCTGAAACCAGGTAGCCATCCCTGTGGAGCAACCAAGGCTCTTTAGCTTGCCCTGGAGCAAGTTGTGGTCCACCAGGTCAAAGGTCTTGGTCAGATCAATGAAGATGGTGCCTGTGAGGTTCCCTAAATCCATGTTTCTGAAAACATGGTTTGTAAAGTGGGCCAAGGCAGATGCAGTACTGTGGTGCTTCCTAGAACCGTGCTGGTGTGGACAGAGAAGGTTATATTTATTGACATGCTCTAAGAGTTGGTGGTGCATGACCTTTTCGAGAAGCTTGCTCAGATGTGGCAAGATAGAGATGGGCCTGTAATCATCCATGGACTGACGATCGCCGGCTTTGAAAATTAGGACAACCCTAGCATGTTTCCATATGGTGGGCATAGAGGAAGTGGAGAGGGCAAGATTAAAGATTGGGGAATTAATAGAAATTTCTGCTTTAAAAGTTCCAAGTGCAGTGTGAGACAGCACTAACTCCATGTTCGTGATGGAGAGTAATGAGGGATGCCCCTTTTTATGTGAAACAGTGGAGAGACATGCTTTGATTCAGTTCATGTAGCTGAGAGGACCATCTAATGTACAAGGGAGGGAGGCCAAATCACTTGACTAGGGCCAGAGTACACTCTGAAACAATGACTGAGCTGGCATTTAAATCTCAATCTCCTGGCTCCTAGGCCCCTGTCCTCACCATTGACTGCTTAGCTTTAGCAGCTAAATAGAAAGAGAAACAAGTAGTGGGGAGCAGTTGGTCAGGCCACCATTTCCTGTAGCTGGAATGAAGGGAGGTTTGACTTATTCATTTTGTTGTCCAAGCACCCTTCACCACTAAGTTTTCCATCTCTTCCTTACCCTGATCTGGGGCTGCTGCTACCACACCGTGTCTTGGGGTGGGGGTGGGGCAGTGGATGTCTTTGACTCTAATGCTAGTGGCACTCTGTAGTTAACTAACAGAGGGCACATGTACTGTACGCTGGGTGGCCAACAGAGAGTGCCTGTATACTGGGTGGGCAGCAGAGGGGGCATGTATGTTGGGCAGCCAACAGAAGGTACATGTATGTCATGTGGCCAACAGAGAACCCATTTATGCTGGGTGGCCAACGGAGGGTGCATGCATGCTGGGTAACCAGCAGAGGGTGCATGTATGCCAGGTGCCCAACAGAGGGTGCATGGATACTGGTTGGAAAGCAGAGGGCACATGTCTGCTAGACGATCAACAGGAAGTGAATGTATGCTGGATGGCCAGAAGAGGATGCATGGAAACATAGACATAGAAGACAGGGACCACATGATCCATCAGGAAATCAGGAAATGGCTACCCCTTCTTCTCATATTCAGTTCTTGCCTCTCCCCCTCTCTTCTCCACCTGCCCTTCTGGGTCACCAGTGTGCACAACCTAACCCCATTCTTTTTACTCCAACAGCACTTGCATACTACCTCGAGCCTGCTCCTGGTACACTCATGCACTATAAATGGTTCTATCTCATTATTATTGTTTTGTACGTTTGTATGTTCTTTTGTATGATTTTGGACATGTATTGTAATTTACCCAATGTTCCACTACTGTTTATTGTACAATAACTTGTGTTCTAACTGTTGCACAATCTTACAATGTTGTATTGTTTGCACTACCCACATACTATTGTAACTGATCATCCTTCACAACCCTATGTAACCTCTCCCCCCAGGTCGCACCATGACATCACTGAGACGAGCAACTTGTTCTTCAGTGTGCCCTCCTGGTGAAACATTTCAATAAACAAATAATCTAGTCTGCCCATGATACCTACCCTCCTCATCAAATTTTATTTGCTACTATTCCCTTGTGATTATCCCATGCCTTTTTAAATTCCTTCACCCTTATGACCTCCATGGGCAGGCTGTTCCATGGGTCAACCATCCTTTTGGTGAAGGTGAAGAAAAACATTCATATGTTGCTCCTGAATCTTCTGCCTTTCAGCCTCATATCATGCTCTCTTGTTCTCATGGAGTTATCTGTCTGAAAGAGGTCCTGGGTTGGAACTCTGTTTATACCCTTGAGGTACTTGAAGGTCTCAATCATGTCACCCCTCCCTCTATGGTGCTCTAGGGAGTACATATTGAGTTCCTTTAACCTGTTCACATAGGACATCTCATGGAGACAGTAGATCATCTTTGTTTCCCTCCTCTGCACCATCTCCAACCTATCAATGTTCCTCCTGAGATGAGGTCTCCTGAACTGGACACAGTACTCGAGGTGGGGCCTTAGCAAAGACCTGTACAGCTTGCAGGATTTTTCTGCTTGTGATGCCCCTTCCTATGCACCCCAGCATCCTGTTGGCTTTTAGTGCTGCCTTCTCGCATTGATTGCCCACTTTTACATCATCTGATATGATGACCCCCAGATCACGCTCTTGCCAGGTGGCAGTTAGCTTCTCCCCCACTAGGTAGTAGGCCATCCTCCTATTACTTTTGCCCAGATGCACGACCTTGCACTTTTTTTGCATTGAATTTCAACTGCCACATGCTAGATCATTCCTCTAGTTTGTTTAGGTTGATCTCATTTGTTCTACCCCCTCAGTAGTGTTCACTCAATTGCAGATCTTCATGTCGTCCACAAATAGACACACTGTCCCACTCAGCCCCTCCATGATGTCACTGATGAAGACATTAAAGAGTATTGGTCCTAGTACAGACCCCTGTGGCACCCCACTGGTTACCTCTCTTTCTTCTGATAGTGCCCCGTTTGCCAGCATCTTTTGAGTTCTCCAATTTAACCAGCTACACACCCATGATACCACTTCTTTCACCACTCCTGTGTGTTTGAGCTTCTTCAGTAGCCTTCTGTGTGGCACCGAGTTGAAGGCTTACTGAAGTCAAGGTAGATCACATCCATGGCTCCCCCCCTGTGTGCTGGATAGCCAATGCCCTTCCACCTCTGGCACTGTTTGTCTTTGTTACCTGCCTCTGGATCCTGACTGGGTCACCGAGGGAGGGCAATCCCTCTGCAGATCCCTACCATAGAAGGAGAAACATGGGAACTGGCAGCTGCAATGTGATAAGTGGCAGATGAGGCTGAGATGTCATCAGAGGACTAGAGAGGTGATGTGTGCCTTGCTAGGGAAAAAACTTGATTGAAACAACACAGAAACATAGAAGTTGATGGCCGATAAGGACCGCAAGGCCCATTTTTTTCTACCTTAAGAATGTGCCATAGGTCTTTACTCTGTCAATGGCCTATCTATTCCTACTCATCTCTATAGCTCCCTTATGCCTATCCCATGCCTGTCTGAAGCTCTGCACTGTATTCATATCCAATACTTCCTGAGGTGGGCCGTTCCATGCATGCAACCAAGTTAAAGAGCTTGTAGTGCTGAAACAAGCAAGCAGAAAATGTTAGAAATTTTTATAAGTATTCCTGTATTACTTTTTATTCATGAAGTGTTTTTCTTTTTCTTTGTACTCATTACATGGTTTTCAACTTAATAGCATTGATCATTATGTGAAAAGGGGTATTGTACCTGGAAGCAGATGTAAGTAGTTCTGTTCCTTCCATTACATCATCAGCCTGGGACCTCACTTATTGAGCCCTGCTGCCTGGTTGGGAATGTGTCTCAAGATACCAGTCAAGCAGTAGGAGAGTGACTCTTCTTGGTCACTAGTGATGTCACAGTCAATGAAGTAATTATGTCAATGATGTATAAGGTGAAACTGAACTGACTGCATCAGCCTTCAGGTAGAGTGCAGTTCCACGCTTCACACTTAAAATACCAGTTCTGCCAGATGGCAAAGAAAGCCCTGATGGGCCTCACCCCACTGCAGTTCAAGAGCTCTTCTGCCCAGTCACCAACCAATACTTCAATAGAAGTATGACTAGACAAGTCCTTTAAGTCCCCGTCTGAAAAAAACAAGCTTAAGAGGGTGCTCATCTGTTAAACAAGCTCCCAGAATCCCTACTGGCCTGGGTCTCCCCAGAATTTCACAAATTAAAGAAACCTCTCAAAAAAAAAGAACTCGCATTGAATTTGGCCTTTTTAAATGACTCTTCCCTGTTTCACTAAGTTGTCGTCATGGCTTAAAATCTGCACTGATAATACCTTATTGCTATTTATAAATTCTGTCCCTCTGGACTGACGTGATACAGTTTGTCGATAATTCTGCTTGTATTTATTACTGCATGTATCTGACCAGGCTCTCCTGGAGCTGGTGAATGACCGTTGTTCCAGTTTGTTTGCCCTCCTCTGATGTGGAACCCTTGTAAAAGAGCACTTGTGCTCAAAGGTGTTTTCTGAAATACAACTAAATAAATAAATACATAAATAAAGAGCAATAATGACAGTGTGCCCCAGAAAAGTATTTCCAAACAATGTGTCTTGCTGTAAACCACGGTCAGTGTGCTGTTAATGTGTGGCAGTGCTAAAGATGGATGGGAGACATTGCCACCACGCCAGCATTCATTTAACAAATGCCTATATAAACCAAGGTGCTCACAATCATTGCTTAAATGGGGAGCTTTTAAAATGGGGTTTAAGAAAGTGACCAAATCTAAAAATGTCATTGGTTGAAACACATCACTCGATCATTGATTAATTTCCTTGAAACTGCATTGTCCATAACTAACGTAACGTAATCTACCTAGTAACAGCTTTTTTACTCAGAAGAAGAAAAGAATCCACCACAGCACTATACTTTACAAAATCACTTCAAACACTAGAAAGTGTTTTCTAAGAGACAAACTGCTCCCCCCCCCCCAGCCCACTACAGAGGCTCCTAGGACTGGAAGCTGGAGAAGAGAGGGCTGATGAGGCCCAATACTGTGCTGTGTTTAGGCGGAGGGGTGAGTTGCCACTACTGCTGCCCCTAGGCAAGTGTAGCAAGTGTCCCCTTTGCCAGTAGAGCAAGGTTAGTAGTTAGAAGCATCATTTTTGGAAACAAGCCCAAAAACAGACAAAATAAAAAGTATAAAAATAACCCACAACAGTTAAAACAGCGGTGCAATGGAATATGGTTTTTCACAAAAGCTAGTTTTAGCTACAGTTAATAAAAATATTAGCATACCTGTCAAATGTCCTCTTCCAGGTATCGCCTGTGCTGCACACTGTGAGTTTTTTTTTCTCAATCCTAACCCTTGCTAGATCTACAGTGCTATTTCTATGCAAAACGTGGTGATCACCTTTTTTCTTGAGAAAGTTGGAAGATGCCTGGAATCTTTTATAGTGAAAAAAAAGTTAGGGTCAAATGTACTGCCCAATTTCACTGCACTGCTGCTTTTAAAAAATTTACATCCGAAGGGAATCCTTGAAAAAAATATGTTATATACAATTCAGCTTACATGACACCTGCTTTCTGTATTTAGTGCTTTTTCTGTCATTACAATTATGCACAGTAACATGAAAACAGGACCACTGTGTCCTTGATCTCCTCTGCCTTGTCTGACTGTCTAACCTAACATCATAGTCCTCTTCTAGTGACATCCTAAGTGTGGCATGATAGAGCCGTACCCTATTGTTATTGTCATATTTCATATAATTTTATGGATATAATACACCAGGGAAGCCCCTGAAAAGCCAGGTCACGTTGCAAGGGATCATGGGTACAGAGTACATGAGTCTTAGAATGATGTAATTTCTTGTTACTAGGCAGAGAAACTGTTAGCTTCTAGCCAGGGACTGGATTTTGATTAAATCATTTAAAAGGAGACAAAAGAATAATTAAGTAGAGCTGGAAGGCTAGGCATACATTTGTGTCTGAATAGTCCTCAGCATGTAGTGGTGCCATTTCATCTGGATCTCTTTTGTCCTGCAAAGGCCTACACTGAGTTCATCTAGTTATAGGTAAATGGACTAGCATTTTAAGTAAATGACTGTACTGAGTGTAGCTTAATTACATACGAACATACAAATTTGCCAGCAGAAATAGGCCACCTGGTCTATCAAGTCTGCTCGAGTGTGCAGCTAGCACCCTCACCTTGCAGCTGCTCTGCCCCCTCCCCTTCCCAATTACCTCCCCCACCTTGTTCCATCCCATTTTGAAACTACTCATTGTCTTACAGGCTACCACCTCCTCTGGTAGAGCATTCCATTCTTCCATGACCCTCTCCGTCAAAAAGTGTCTCCTCATTTCCTTCCTAAATCTTCCCCCCTCCAATCTAAGGCCATGCCCTCTCGTGTCCCTCCTCAGCCTGAGTATCCCCTCAGTGCCTGCCTTGTTTATCCCTTTTATGTACTTCAAGGTCTCAGTCATATCCCCCCAGGTCCCTTCTCTCCTCCAAGGAGTACATGTTCAGCTCTCTCAGCCTCTCCTCGTATGGTCTGTCCTCCAATCCCTGGATCATCCTTGTTGCCCTGTGTTGTACCCCTTCCAGTAATTTCACATCCTTCTTCAGATATAGGCACCAGAATTGCACACAGTACTCCAGGTGCAGCCTGACCAGTGCCGTGTAGAGAGGATCACCTCCCTGCTCCTGGAGAAGATCCCTCTCATGATACAACCCAGCATCCTGTTGGCTTTTGCTGCCACCCTCCTACACTGCTCTGCATTGTTCATCTTCCCCATTACAACCACCCCTAGATCCTTCTCCTCCTTGGTGGAACCTAGCTGCACCCCTCCCAGGTGGTAACCCCTCCCTGGGTTCTTTGCTCCAAAGTGCAGGACTTTGCACTTTTTCGCATTGAACCCCAACTGCCACACTTCTGACCACTCCACCAGTTTGGTCAGGTCGTCCTGCAGCCCCTGCCAACCTGCTATATCATCCACCACTGCCCCCAATTTGGTATCGGCAGCGAATAGACTGATCTTATTCCTGATGCCATACAAGATGTCTGCTATGAATATTCCCAACAGCACTGGCCCCAGTACTGATCCCTTCGGCACCCCACTTGTCACAGCCCTTGGAGATGAGAGTCCCCCCCACCACTACCCTCTGCTGTCTCCTCTGCAGCCAATTCTCAATCCATTTAACCATCTTAGTCCCCACCCCCACGTATCTCAACTTCCCTCCCAACTTCCCATGTGGCATCAAATCAAAGGCCATACTGAAGTCCCAATATATGACATCCACTGCAGGACCCTTGTCCAATTCCCTCATGATCCATTCATAATACTCAACTAGGTTCATCTGGCAGGATTTTGCAAAGACAAACACATGCTGGTGACTGTTCTGGAGCCCATTGCCTTCCATAAAGGTCACCAGCCTTTCCTTAAGTATTGTCTCCATCAGCTTCCCCAAGATGGAAGTTAAGTTTACCGGCCTATAATTACCTGGCTCATCCTTTGGTCCACTTCTATGGATGGGTACCATGTGGCCCATCCTCCAGTCATGTGATATGCACCCTGTGTCCAGGGAGGTATTGAATAGCACTGCCAGTGGTCCAGCCAGGATCTTGTCCATTTCCTTCAACACCCTGGGGTGTACACCTTCCAGTCCTGGTGCCATATCCACCCTCAGAGCCCTTAACCCCTTCAATACCCTACCCTCAGTGATCACTCCATCCGTTACAGCTATTTCAAAGGTGGGGGGGGGCTGGATGGTCTCCTACAATTCTGGTTTAGGCTAGCTGACCTCTGAGCCCTTTTTGTCTCATATTTAGAGATGAACATTTGTTGTTTGTAATAAAATATTAAAAGCTGATTGGTGGCATAGCCACGGAGATGGAATGCTAGCCAATTGCAGGGCAAGTCAACATTCACTGGGCCTGCCCTTTGAGAAGCCCATAAAATAGGAGTGCAAGACTTGATCAGTGCTTTTGCTTGTGACCTTTTGCCTGTTTGACTTTTGTGTGAAAAGATTGTATTTGTGACCCTGTCTGCTTAGAGAGAGCAGAGACAATTTATTTTTCAAGACATTCTCCTGGACTACGAGAGCCAAGACTTCAGCTACCACTTTTAAGAACACTTTGCACTTCAAATTCAGCAACTAAGGACTTGAGGTAGAACTTTCAAACTAGAATTTACAAAGTTTATTTTTTTTTGTATACTCCCATTTTATTTTCCATATCCTGTAATCAATATCTAAAAATTATCTGTCTTTAAGTTATTTACTGCATTTATTAATTAATTAGTAAAGCATTTGGCTTATTTTAAGAAAATTCTGCCAGTGCCTTTTGTGTATGTCGCTTGGGAAGGGTTGTTCAATCTGTACTATGCATGTGTGACTGCTTAGGGCCAGACACTACCATGGTAAGTCACCACTAGGGACTCTGTGGATGAAAGGAGGGGAAGAAATATGAAAAGTCTTAGGAGAAGTCTGTGGGGGTTTGAACTGGTCTCTGCATTTCTGGGGAAAGACACATAATAGGGTGTATAGGCCCCCCCCTCCACCAAAGGCCTATACATGCCTGTGGTCTTCTGGTTCATTGTGCAGTGGCAGAGAGGGTTCTCTCCCTGGAACACAGACTTGAGACTGTATTTTGCACCCCCTCACACAGAGAAAGAGAGCCTCGGGATCCTCTGGCGTATGTTCAGTTGTGAAACAGTGAACGTACTAAAAGGACACAGGAGAAGTATCCCTGACCCTGATCACAAGGGGATTCACTGTAGCCCAGGGAATTCTGCCCCACTGGAGTGGGCTTGTGACACTAATCATTTGCAAGGCAACCGATTATGATGTCAGAGGACTGTGATGTCAGCTGAAGTCTGAAAATGATTGGTTTCTTTCTGCAAAGTTTTACCTCCTAGAAGGTCGAGTGTGAACATATTGCATTATTTAAAGTGAATTTGTTACTTTATAGAAAACTCTAGAAAATATAATAGTTAGGCACAATTCAGCTTATATTTTATACCCTGCCTGCATTCACCTTCCCTTTTGCCTTCACTACTAGGTTACTTTACATGGAAAGAGAATTCTCACCCCATAGAGTTCTTTTACTTCTGTTGTTTCATCCTTTGCTGAAATCATAATCCTCAGCTTGTGACATCACCATTGGTTGCAGTGGAAATGGTTATGAAGTCACAAACAGATGATTCTAACTTCAGTAAACGATTAAGCAGCAGGAAGGGGCAGGGATTCTGTTTCCATGGTAATGAACCTAGTAATGAAGAATCAGAAGAATAGAGATATAGAAGATCTGTAAAATAGTAAGCAAATTGTGCTAAAATATTGTATTTAACCAAGTTTTCTCAAAATGACAAATTTACTTTAAACATAGTTGGCTGTATTGATGCCAGATTGATGGGTTTTGCATATGCACCATTGGTTTTCGGTAATTTGCTGGGTTGTGTAAGTTTGGTTATACAGTATATGGCCCAGTTGAGCAGAGCAGTGGCACTGAGGCTATTTATATGTAGCCACCACATGTCATTGTAGTGCTCTGTCACTAGGGAAATGGTAGTGCAACAACAGGCAGTGTTTGGGAGCCAACTTGCAGTGTTACTATAGCATGGCATACCAATAGAACGGCTACTGAATGTTTGTCGCCGCAATAAGGGTGATGATGACAGGAATGATCTTGAGTTTAGATTGACCCAAAGTCATGCCCCCCTTTGTGCCCACACAATTTCTACCCCCTCTGGGGCATGCCCACCCCAGAGGAGGTTATATTTAGTTGTGGGGGTTGTGATGGGTGAAGCCCCCTGCAAAACACAACTATTTCCGGGGATGGAGCTTTGGAGCTCTCTGTCCTGGGAGCCGCAATGCCTGGCACAGACATGCTGTGTGGCATATTGCCTGTGCCCATATTGGTGTTGACAAAATGACTGTGGCATCAATATGGGTGAACCCTGTAGCACTGCCTATCTCAGTGCTAGCATTTTCCTGAAACGATGAGGCACTCACAACAGCAGGAAGTGGCTATACATAGCACCTCACTATGCATGTGGGTGTGGGGGGCTTATTTTGAATTCCAGGTCCCCAGATTCTGTGGTAAAATGTTCAGTGTAGAAAGTCAGTCAGGTCTGGGACTGACCGTAGCTAGACTGTGACCTTACGACATTCATCTTCTCTTGGATTCATACCCCGAGGGGTGAACTACCTGTAGTGTTAATCACCCCTGCAGGAGCACAAATAAATGTGTCTGAAACCATTAAGGACCTGGAGAGATTTCATAACATGATTCTGGGATGATTTCATAACATGAGTCTGGGACCTCAGGCCTCTATATTAATTATGTAATTATCATGGAATGCAGTAATAAGGAAAAATGACGTGATTCATTCATTTTTGCTAGAAGCATAATATCTATAACAACGTTTGTGCATGCACCTACCAGACTTGGGGTATGACTTAAGAAGGAAACTTCCCAATTATTTAGTTGGAAACTCATGCCATGTTTGAATCAAGCCTGAACAAGGTGAGCAAGTCCTGTTTAACATATCTTTAAACTCTATGGAAACACATGATCTAAAATGTGTGTGTCTCTGTTCTAATGTCTTTAAAATTCCCCTCAAGTTTACTCATTTCCACAGTCTTCTCCTCCATGGTGTTCACTAGAGAAAGGCAGAACCAGTTCTACAAATACAAGAACCCCTTAAAATCATTCCAGTTGTAAAATTTAGATCTTGAGTGAACCTCCCAAAAAGACCTTTTGTTACCATAATGTATATTTATCCTTTTGGAAACTTGCTGAGTAGCCCCCCTTTAGCCCCCGGTCACCCAGCTATGTCACCCACCTGCCCAGGAACTTACCTCTGAACCAGGATTCCCCCACAGATTTTCTCCCCTGATGGGACCAGGAAAGGAGGGCAGCCCCCCTCCCACGGAGACACACACATCAAGAGTTGGTCCTTGGATTCCTGTCAGTGGTGCAGGGACTGCGTTGACTGGCTGCACCATCCTTCCATGTTTTCTGCCTGCCCACCTCTGCTGATGCAGTACTCAGTCCCTTCCTGACTTTGAAATGCACAGCACACCTTGTGAGGGGAAAGTTACCTGGCCTGCTGCAAAGTGCCACCCTTGCGGCAGAATGCTGTACCATCTCTCCCCTAGCTGGGAGCACTGCCTCACAACAGTGCATCTCCTAGCCCCAAGCCACCTAGCTGGCTTCTCAAGCTCTTTCCCGAGTGTGGATCACCTGCACGGGAGAACTGTTAGGCAATTAGGTGGCCCTTCTTAAAATGACTTCTGTATGAACCAGTCCTGAATCTTGGCCTGGCTGGCAGGGTATAAAATGAGCCCGTTTACCAGCTGATGTGCTGCATTGTGGGTTACTGTAGTCTAACCTCTACTGTAGCTCCATGGTTCATGCAGTTTCAACCGTTGGAACACTTAGAGCCAAAGTCATCATGCAAGCAATAGAAATGTGTTGCCTAGTAACATGTACAGTACAATCTGTGTTAATAAAAACAGTGAAAAGAAGAATTACTTGAAACATAAAGAGGGGATATGTGAGAGTTGGTGATGAGACATCATTCTAATCTTCATGAGGGGTCAGTGACTTCTTGACCCTCACGAGTGGCAAAGTTACATGTGAGTGTACAAGAGGTCACTGATCACAAATGAAGATAAAAATGATATCTCATTGCTATCCATCACATGTGCAGGTTATACAATGTACATTGGTGCTATTTTAAAAACATTGTAACAACCACGGCTGCAGCAGTTCTGGAGAGCGCACGGCACGGCGTTTAGCAGGGGTACAGACTGATGCATCCAGTTGTAAGGATACATGGAAGTGACATACTCTACAAGCAAGATAAAAATGTGTGTAGCTAACTAGGATTCTATGTTTGAGGTAACAATTTTATCTTAGTGCATAGTTCCAATGTACATTGTATAAAGACATTTTTATGGAGCAGTAACAGCACAAAGACCTACTTCAGCATACTCAAGGGTTTTGACATGATCAAACTGACCGAGATGTTTGATCAGGTATGCTTCAGCAAAATGTGGGGATAAATGCCCTGAAGCTCAGACATGGTACATTTAGAGGTAACATTAAGAGGCACTTCTGCTCCCAGGAGTAGAAAACCTTTGGAACAGCCTACCAGTAGAAACCAGAAGACAGTACAGGCCTTTAAGATAAGCCTGAAGACATTTCTGCTTACCAAGTGAATTACAGGGTACCCAGGGTAGTAGAGTGGCTGGGTAACCCCTATAAATGAGTTAATGTTTGCACAGCAAAATACTTGCTGATCCCTGCTTCCCAGGCAGGGGTGGACCTGCTAGACCTATTGTCCCTTCTGCCCTAAAATGATTATGTTACTATGTTTAGTACTGAGGAAGCTACAGTTGTGAACTATGAGCCAGCCACTATGCTTATAAAAGCAAGGCACCACACCAAGAGTTAAGAGGCAGTGTGGTGTAGTGGTTAGCACTGGCTTGGGAACCAGGAGGTCAAAGGTTCATTCCACCTCAAGCAAAATACTCACCATGCACCCTTGGGCAAGTCACTTTCTGGTGCTCCAGTCCACACAGCTGCTGAAATTGCTAAAAGCAGGATCCCATTGAAAATGAGATGTTGCATCTTAGCTGGGCTATCCTGGATAAATAAACTGTAAAATAAAATAACATGCAGTTAATTCGTTATAGGATTACACCCTGCCTTAACAACCAAGCTTAAAAGATTGTGTTGTTCTACCCATTGTCCATGATGATGTTGCAGCTCTCCAGCCCTTGTACAGCTGTGAAAAACACAAACAGGGCTCTGAACATTCCCCACTTGACTAACCTGCTTCCTGAAGTCTGATCTGTCACTAACTGCAGCACTCATAGGGCAAAACAAAACACATAAACACACACACACACTGGCAACGAGTACTATACTGTATATCGCACTCAGTATTACATATGGGGCTGTTTGAGCCTCCGAAGTTTGACCTTACGAACTTTAAGCATCAAACGAGTTAAAGTCTGCCTGAGCCCACATGGTTCACCACTCGCACTGTCAAGGACCTGCTCCTACTCCAAATCAAAAAAAAAGGTAACCCCCCCCCCCATGCAGCTCTACTCTATCACTCCCTCATAGTGTTTTGCGAGAGGGGTGGGTTTTGTAACTTTATTTTGTTTTTAGTCAAACAGGGAAATTATTCCATTCACCTGGTCTAACTAGTGGTTTGACCAGTTTAACTGGTTTGCACCAGTTGGACCAGATTACTTCAAAAGTTCACCAGAGTCCATGGAAATTGAACCCTGGAAGTTCAAGGTGTTAGATTCTCGTGGGGAACCTAACTTGCAGCTTTAATACCATACATCAAGTCTGAGAATATAAACCGCTCTTTCCATCATTTTACTTTTCTTATGTCAGGTGGACCACATGCCTTTCCCCCTCTTTTCTCACCCTACCCTCCATCTTGATCATCTGTGCCGCAGTAGCTTTACTGTGCCCCCAGATAGGATGCTGGGTGAGTGACACCTTTTGAAACTGATACTAGTGCCATACCATGATCAGCCAGCAGGTCTGTGCGACAGTGTGAGTGTGTGTGTGTGTGTGTGTAAATGTGAATGCTGGGGGCCAGCACCCTCCCTTCAGGGGAGTAGAACGCTTTACTACCCATGATGCAACTGGTCACCCTGCCAGTTCCATGGTGGGTCATCTGACTCTACATGTGGACCCAGGTATTTCAGGTGGCAGGTGGCACTAAACGCTGTTGCTGGGCTCCTGAACCTGCCTTCATTTTGCCTTTCTGTTTTTAGAACATCTTCTGTTTGCATGTGCACCTGGGTAAGTAGCATGTCTTCCTCCTTATACTGGTACCACAGTATGATACATAGGGGGGAGCAGTGTTCTTAGGGGTGTTTCTGATTAGTATATAACCAAGATCTGGTCTGCTAATATACGCTACAATCCTAAAGCACTTGTTGAAAAAAGGTTGGTAGTGTTTACCCCAATGCCCTGTCCATGTTTCTCCCAAGATGCTTCACTTCCCATTTCCCAGGATGGGAACAGGAACTCCCTTTACAAATATGTCTGTTAATAATACTAGTAATATTAAATGGATAATTTTGGCATTTTCGTTCTCACACCCTTAGTTAAAAAGATTGTTTTTTTACTGCAGTTTGCATTTGATGGGAACATGCCACTAATTATATTAAAACTCATACACTGATCCTAAAGGAGAACTGTGCTGAACCCAAAAGTCATTTTCCTAGTAGAAGACAATGAACCCTCAGTAGAAAAACACTGAATCTCTGGCCCGATGACGCTGAGGGTTGAGGTTCTGGATGCCACACCTCGCACCACGCCGGCGACCCGGGTTCGGGAACGAGCCCATGTCATTGGGGGTCAGCAGGGGAGGACTAGGATTGAGCATCCCATGACAGCTCTCCTAGTCCTGGGGAAATGGGGTGGGTGCATACCACGCTCTAGTGGTCCCTGGGGATGCCTGGAGGTACTGCAGTAGCGCGGGTGCTAAATTGAGGGGGGGGGGAAGCATGGCAGATGTCTGCACGTCAGTGCATGGATGTCATTGCATGTCCATGCTCCCATCAGGGAATGGAATAGGGGGAAAATGGCAGCACCAGTCTGCGGCAGCTTGATGGCTGCAAGCTTCACCGGCCGATGATGCCTGGATGGCTTGTGCCAGTACTGGATCCTTAGCCGGATGCGGAGATGTAGGGAGGAGCCTCCTTCAATGGTGTAGTTGCCTCTGCCTACTGGGCATGACAGCTTCGGGGTCGGCGATGGAGAAGCGGTGGCTGGATATAAGCAGGACGGGTGGCTGCAGGTGAGAAACCATTACATGATAAAAAAAAAAAAAAAAAAAGAAAAGCACTGAATCAAGGGTTATCCTGGAAAGGCATGGTCAGTAAAGCCAGGTTTCAAAGACATAGAAAATTACAGCTACCTCAGTACTGCAAAGCATCATGGAAAATATATGCAAATCATCATGAAAGAAATTAGGCTGGTTCTGCTTCCCAACTAGAAGATGTTTTTTTACCACTACCAGTTCTGTTATTGTTCCATCTATATCAACCTATTAATAACCTCAGTTTGTGTTTCTGATTTACTTTCTGGAAGTAAGTACTATTTTAGAACTGTGTGATGTAGTTTATGTCTCTGTCAACCACAAGCGTTCTGTAATAGAAGATGGATGCATTGTGCCAGCACTGGAAGAGCCAAGCATGGACATAAACCACATAACACAATTCTAAAATGGTACTTGTGCTACCAGTGTGTAAATCAGAAGTAGCCACTAGGATAACTAAAAAGCCTGTACAGATGGAACAGTAACAGAATTGGGACCAATATTTAAAAATCAGCTTCCACTGGGGTAAATGACAGGTTCAGTGCAATTCTCCTTTAAAGGGGAACATTTATGTGTGGTGGCCTACATAGTCTGAAGGCCAATGCAATGTTCTTTTAAATGAGCTAATGGGTTTACCTGTTGTTGGAAGCAGTCCAGAAAAAAGTTAACAAGGCAGGAGTAAGGCATTATTTGTAAGGCATCCAATCCCAAAGGCTTTGAGCACTGCACAGTAAGTCATAAATTACAGTATAAATTGAGAAGAAAGGAAGATGAAGCATAACACATATTTACTGTAGGCTATTAAAATATTTTAGACTCATACGCTAGATTAAATAAGTAACTTTTAATAAAACTTTAAGAGTGTTCACTGAGGAGGCTCCCAGAATGTCTGGTGAAAGGTAACACAATGAAAACGGATCTTCAAACAAAAAAGGAACAATCCCCCCAATGATTTAAGCTGGGAGCATGGAACTCTGAGCAGACCCATCTCAGGTGAATGAACTGGTGCAGAAAGGATTGTATTTAGTCAGGAGGTCTGATAGGTTGGCAGAGCCCAAAGTGTGCCAGGCTTTGTAAGTTAACAAACATATGTTGAAGTTGATATGCCACCAAACTGTCAGCTGGTACAGAGCACGCAGCACTGGAGTGATAGGCTCAGAGCATGAGGTCCCAGCAACCATACAGGTTGTCGCAGTCTCTATTAACTACAGGCGATATACCAACCCTACAGGTATCCCTAGGTAAAGAACATTGCAATAATGCAGTATTGATGTAACAAAGGCATGGACAAGTGTCACCAGCTTGGTTGGCACCAGATAGGCTTTAATTCAGGCAGTGTTCGCAGATGGAAAAAGCCACTGTGGGCTATTGCCAACATCTGATGTTTCAGTGTCAGCTTGCAGTCCAGAATGACCCCAGATTTTTTAACCTATCCATAGCTCCTAGCAAAGGGCCATTTAAAAATGTTAAAAGGCCACTACTTCTTCTCATTGCCGACCCATACCAACCTGATTTCACTAGTATCACCTCTGTTTTCGATGAGTTTAGACTGTGCCAGCTGGAACAACAGCTGCCATATTTTGATACCACATCACCACTTTATGGCACCTCATGATGTTATGAAGGGGGCTGACAGTATAGCTTAGAGGTTAGAGTAATGAGCTGTGAATGAGCTTGGTACATTCAGCAGACCTGGGTTTGATTCCCACATCCTCCACTTGCATATTGTGTGCCTCTGAGCAAGTCACTTAACCTCACCAGCACTCCCAAGCCACCCCTGAAAACAGGCACTTGTGCCTAGTGGGCCTTACCCAGTTACCAAACATTTACAAAAACAACAACAACAAAAAAAAACAAGTTGTGCTGGACTACATATAGTTATCCATAGCTTGTGTCTCCATGACATCACACTATTGTATAACATGGTGGCAGTGTAGGGGTGGGGGTGAAAGACCCTGAGAAAGCACTGCCAGGGTCCCGCGGTGAAAGCACACCGGCCCTTCGCTGTATCGCTGTACTGTCATTCGTGGTAACAGTGTCGCTGTGTGATCGGCCTACATAGTATCAATGTACAACAGACTCAGCTACTGTAGGTGTCAGGGCTGCTTTCAACTATAAGTAGTCCTAGTGCTTCGTTTAAAAGAACGTTTCGTGTGCTTCCAGACAATGGGCCTCTGTATATGAATGCTCCCTTTTAACTGCTGTATGTTATCTCCCAATAAACAGTTTGCACCTTTATAATCCGCTCCCACACTCATCTCTGTATTGACTGCAGGTTATAACAGGGATCTTCTAGGTAAGATAAGACTGTGGTTTCTTTAGCTTGCTGGCAGAGAGCTCACTTGAGAACAGGAAGATTGCAAGTTCATATCATGTAAGATGACAAATACTTCACATAAGAACCTTACCTGTGGTGCCCAGCTCTGCAGTGGGACTTCACACTGTCTGTAGATTGCCTTGCCAGGTGTGTGTGTGTTGTACAGACTACGGTTCTGTACAACTGAGTCTCTCAAGTGGTTAAGTCTGGCAGCCCTGCTTAGTTTACCTACAGAGCTCTCACTTTGGTGCAGGATGGTCATTGGTTTAAATCACAGCCTCTGTAAGTTAGCATCTGTTTCCCATAAAACCCTCCGTATATCCCAACACTCATGAAACTGACAAACTGCTGAGGGTTATGTTACAATGTAGGCTGGATCTGTTTTTTCCACCAGTGCCCTTTGCACATATCTGCTTACTAAATGTATGCCGAGACTGACTTATGTTAACATTGAATGAAAGGGTTTAATTGCACCTTGCTTTGTTTGTGCTCCAAGAACCCTATCCAATACTCACTGAAGCAAAAACATGTTCTCTGCAGGAATCTGTCAAAGTGATATTTTTAGCATCCTGCCTCTCTTCTTGGAATACTATGTTCTTCGCAAAATGTTTGTGTTTCTTGTTGAGGTTCTTGTCTAAGAATTTTCTTTCACATTATATAACAGTTCTGTTGGATTATTCATTTATTGAAAGTGTTTTACCAGGAAAGGCTTACTGAGCCATAATTGCTTGTTTCCAGAGGTGTCCTGGGGGAATGGGCCACAAGGGAAGACATTAGAGCCGTAACAGTGCGGAACTGGTAACAATGGTTACTGAGTAGTTTGTCAGGGGAAGGATAGTTCTGCCCATCTGGCCTGTCTCCCACTGATTAGTGAGTCCAGTTGCCCCCTTTTTGTCCCATGTTATAGCATTCTGGACTAATTTTAAATTGGCATGATGTATTAGATGCCGCAATTTCCTTTAGCAGATTGTTCCATAATCTTAGAGTTACCACCTTTTCAGAAGCCCCTAGTGGAACATTTCTTACTGAAACATGATTTTTTACAGGACAGTACATAATTTTGACCAATGCAACAGACTTGTTTTCTCTATATAATCAGAATTAAGACTAAGTATTGTAGTTTCTTAGTTGCTTCAATTGTTTCTTTTCATTCTAATGTATTTTAGTTAAGGTATTGTAGTTTTCTGCAACATTTAGTGGAAAGTTAGAAAATATTTTCAGTAAAATCAGGACATGTAGTATTTTTCATGTTTATTTGCAGGACACAGCTGCGAAAATCAGGACAGGTGGTAACCATACAAAATCTGCCTGCCCACTGCATAAATGTACCCCTTCTATTATTTCTAGCATTGGTGTCCAGTTTAATCTGCTGTTTGTGAGATCTCAGATTAAAGTCCTTATGTTGTATTTCTGTATTAATTTTTTAACAAAGTTCTGTGTCTTTTATAACTTTATACATTTGCAGTAGATCTCCCTGTATCCTTCTTTCTTCTGGGGTAAACTCCTCTCTCCTCACAGGGCATCGCCCTCAGCCTTGACACCATTCTTGTCGGCCTTCTCTGTACCACCTCGACCAAGTCTACATCCCCTGTTTTGTACGGGTTCCATGGCTGCAAGCAATAACCTAACTGTAGTCTGATGTGTCTTTTATGTACTGGTATGATACATTGTTCCCTTTTGGATACTAATATTCTGTTTATGTTTTTGAGGAGCTTGTTGGTGGTTATAAATATTTGGTTACAGTGTTTAGTGAATTTTAATTCCTCATCCATTGTAATTCCCAGGTCTGTTTCTGAAACTTTTTTTTGGATTACTAAACTGTTTAGCACATACTTTTGTCTTGGGTTTGTTTTGCCCAAGTGAATAACCACACATATTTCTGTGTTGAATTGCATTCTGTTTTCTAGTGCGTATTTTTCATTTTTTCATTTTCCTTTCTTTGATAGCCATACTTACTGTGTTTCTATTTTCAGCTGAGTCCACTCTACCTCCAATTTTAGTGTCATCCACAAACTTGGATGTCCAACCCTTTACTCTTTCATTGACGTCTGCTATGAAAAAGGTGAATACCCTGGGTCCCAGTACAGAGCCCTGTGACGCACCTCTGCTCCCTCCTCTGAAAGCTTACCTCTGATTCTTACTTGCTGGACTCTGTTGTTCTACCCATCTACTTATTTTACTATTGATTCCTTTACTATAAAATTTTTCAATTAAAATATCATGTGGTACTGAATCGAAGGCCTTCTGAAAGTCTTGATAGATCACCTCAACAGGTTTGTTATCATTTATATTAAAGTTCACTTTCTCATAGAAAGAGTTTGTTTGTGGTACAGGATTGTTTTTAATCTGTGCTGGGATGCATCATTTGGACCTAATTCCATGGTTTCCTCTAGCTCCTGTTTTATCAGTTTTTGTGTTAGTTTACCTTTCATGGTTGTTTTATTATTTATTTATTTGAATTTTGGTAACCGGGTGAGCCCATTGAGACAGTACAGTCCCTTTTTCAGGCATGACCCAGGAAGTGCAGTACAGTGACAATGACATGGCAGGTTCAATGGATACATTTACATAATTTACAAGTACAATTACATCATTTACAGACACACTTACAAATTGCAGACACATATGCATTGAAGTTCATACAGTGTGAATACCACTACATGTTGTTTGGAATGCAGAGTCATGAGTCAGCAGAAGCAGGAACACAGCAATGAGGCAGAGAGGTGGAATACTAGGGAGGACTGGAACAGAGGGAGAGAAGAGCAGAACAAAGTAGGGTGTTGTTAGACTGTTAGGTCTAAAGTTCTCCTTACATGATTTGTTTCTCTTTTTATGTTCACCCTGCGCAGGCGTGAGTGAACATATTGTTATGAAAGTGGGATTTGACAGCTGTGTCGCTGTGCTCCAGCGCAGGGCAGTCTGCAAGGGACTCGTCAATGTCACACATAGAGCTGCTCTTTCCTTTAATCTACATGACACCACCCAGCAAGCACAGCTGGTCTGTCATGATCAGCTTGCTGCAGTCTTTTCTCCCCCTAATGTAAGTCATGGTGCTACAACCCCTCCACCCCACCCATTTTCATTGTGCGACACCAGGGAGCCCACTCCTGGTGCTGCCAAACATAAAGAAAATCCTTCCTCAGTCTCTCTTGCCCCTTTCATATTTTAATATTCTGGAATGGGGTGCCCAATCCTCCATGCTGGCTGCTACCACCTACCCTACCTGGGTTTGAATCCCACAGCCCCCACTTGCATACTATATGACCCTAAGCAAGTCACTTAAGTTCCTTGTGCTCCCAGGTCACACCTGTAAACAAGCTTTCAGCTTGGTGTGTCTCTCCTGGTAAAAACAAAACAAACAAAAAAAAACAACCCTGCCTGTTTTGATTATATGACACCAGGGAGCCCAGACTTGGTGTCGCCAAACATAAAACCAACATTTGGGTGCCCAATCCTCAGTGTTGACACCTGAAATAAAGAAAACTGTCCCTCATAGTTTTTTTTTTAAATACACCCTGTAAAAAAAAGAAAACCATCCATTGATGTGTGTTGCTGCTAGAGATGCAACAAAGTAAAATTCTGCCTGTTAAGTGGACGTGAAGTGGCCACTTCGCATTAGTATTCCGCTATGTGAAGTGCCTATTTTAACCCCCACTTTGCCACTTCACATTGTAATTATGACTTCGTGTTGTGCACTCCACCTTATTCTGCTTTAAGGTGGAATGAGAATTCACAGGCAGCCCACACACATCGCATGGCTTACACAGTGCAGGTCACGTGCTTCAGGCAGGCAGGAGGTTATGGGCAAAAACACTCTCCAACGTAGGCTAACTTACATGTTTTGCAAGGGGTGTGACAAATGGCTCTGTACTGCAAATGGCCGGGGTGGGGTCTGGACTTGTGATGAAGAGGGGTGCACAGGTGACAAGTCCACAAATGAAGTTATTTTCCCCATTTTACGTATAGAGGTTGATGTACCACTTGCACTAGACATACTGCATTTACCACCACCACCACCACCACTGCTACTCTGACCACCACGTGACAAAATTTATAAATCATAATCCTCCCCCTCATCATGTCTGTAGTAATCCTCTGGTGTTATTTCATTGTTACAGCAGACATTCCTACTTGGTCTTGCACTCATTGAAGGGGATAACATGCTCAATAAGGTTGATGATGAGGGTGAATGCCCCGCTATGGCATTAGCTGCCATCTGGTGCCAGGTCCACAGTGCCATGTGCCTGTTCTTAAGATGTGCATGCTGGCCTCTCATGCCCAGAGAACTCCCCTTTTTACCTCGACTCACGCGCATGGCAAAGCTGGCAGATTGCAACTGACTCATCATTTGCATCTTGGACAAAAAAATCCCAAACAAGAGATTGTGATCCCCTACTTTTAACATGTCCCTGATGCTGATTATTGGACTCCATTTTTTTAACCCCTGAAATGAGGGCTGTGCTACATCATTTTTCAGGCTGGACACACTTGGACTCCAACTGACCACCTCGACTACCTATGATTATTACTGGGTCATCATCATTATCAGCAACAGGAACTGCTAAATCACAACTTTTTTTTGGGGGGGGGAGTTAATGCCAACAAACCCAGACACAGCCACCTTGACTTTCTTTTTCTCTGGTTCCCAATAGGGGTCACTGACATCATCATCATATTCATCAACATCATCCGCATCCACATTTTCAGCTTGGATGCTGTCATGTGGAGAACATGTTCCAACCACAGCATCATCAACATCACCCGATATTTTTGTGCCACACTTTGAATCATTGGATGGCAAAGGCATGACCTCAACAGTGCTGGAAGAAATGTGACATTGTGAGTTATTATCGCCAGGATCAGAATCATGTTCAGCTACCATGGGGTTGTTAATGGGGAGTATGACATCATCTACACTGTCAGTCACAGCTTTAGACTAAACTATATTTTTTGAAATGGTTAACTGGTCAGAAATGGAACTTGAGGCAGCAATACTCATGCCAGCAGAAACTGCACTAACACCACCAGCTGGGACAACATCTCCTCCTCCAACTATGAGTGAAGCTACAGATTGCACTGTAAAAATCATTGATGGAGAAATCCCTTTACTGACATCAGCTATGCACTTCTGAGTACTACCATGCCCACAGACAATCTTGCCACTGACTGCAGTGCCATGGCCAGAAACAGCTTTGCTTGCATGTATCTTTGCAGGCATTTTGGGGGATCACCAAGAAAATTCTAAACAAATTTAGATTTCTGAACTTTCAGTCTGGGCCCGTGGATGTGAAGCCAAATAAAACAACATCTGTAGCTTGCAGATGGAGATTGGACACTAAACAGATGCAAAAGCACAGACAGATTAAGATTGCACTGCGCAATCAAGAAGAGATGCAGACACAAAGTCACAACAACACCTTAATCAGTGCTCACAAGTCACAATCCAATATGGAAAGAATACCTTTTGCGGTTGTGGGGGGGTGCAGTGCACTGCAGTAACAGTCAAAACCAAGATACCTCAAAGCAGTACAAAATCACGCAGGTGCGGTGGATAGCAGGTTCACACTGCTGTAATTACTCTGTGGCACAATAAAAGGTATCTGATTTGATGGCATGCATCGTACACACTCTCACACACACACTGCAGGTATTGCACAGCAAATTGAAAACTTCAGTAATGTAACCAAATCTTTTAAACAAACTGAACTTATGCACTGCTGCACCACAACAATCAGGAAAAAAATGTCAAGAATTACTGAAAATATTACTGTGTGTACATTAACACAGTTATACAAGAAAAATATAACCAAAACAGAAAGACTGCCTTTTTCTCCCAGTTAATCTACCTCCACCTCAGATAGGCCCCTCCCCCAAAGCACATGTCAAGTGTCTGTCAGTACACAGACTGAATGTTTTTAAGGAAAACTACACCCAAAACTTGAAAAAATATATGTTGTGCAGAGTGTTTTACTTTGTATGTGAAATTCTAGTGTTTCCTTCCCTCTGACTGGTATTAGGAGTTTTTCCCAAATTAGCTTGCTAGCTTTATACTAGTTTTACGACCCCTGGGGATCTTCATACCAGATAGTGTAATTGCATTTCTTGTCCCCACAGTGCATCTTGTCTCACGTGACTGTGATGTAAGAGAGACCCAACATTCAGCACACACATGCCAAACAAACTAAATGTCTTGGAAGCTTTACAAGCTGCACAAAAATTACCAGCAGCAAAGTTTTTCAGGACAGTAAAACATTTAGGATGAGGGTGGTCACCAAGCTGAATTCTACAGATTTTAAAATATAGCCATCTCTATTGTTGTGAACTGATTGTAATGCAATGCTTTCTGCTGGATTTATGGGCTTTGCTATATCACCATTACATGAAACAAGGTGCATTGTAGGACAAAGAAATGCAATAAACCTATTTGATATGGATATCTCCAGGGGTCGTAAAATTACCCTAAAGCTAGCAGGCTAATTTAGGAAAAACTCCTAATACCAGTCAGAGGGAAGGAAACACTAGAACTTCACATACAAATTAAAACACCCTGCACAGCATATATTTTTTCAAGTTTTGGGTGTAGTTTTCCTTTAAATTAACATTCAAAATCCACACACAAACAATAAACACTTGATGATATGAGCACAGGAGGGTTTCCTACAATTGATGTACTAAATTTTGAGCAAAAAAAAAAAGTCTCAAAAAGGCTTTTTTAACAGCTTTTAGAGGGTTTGAATCATAGAGCTCTGAGAGCAAACTGTCTAAACTGTCTCCAGCTACCACTACACACACACTACACAGAACTGAGGCTGTGCAGAACAGTCTAGAGCCCATGTGACCTGCAATCCCATGAATCACTGCAAAATTCGCCTTGGAGCTGAATAGCAAGGTTAAGTGCATTAATTTCTATGTACTTCGCATTAAAATTGGCACAGAAATGGTTGGGGGAAGGTGGCATAACAAGAGGTCATTGTTATCAATGGACTTCACATTCCTCATTATGATGTGAAGTATTCCATTTTCGCATTGCAGATTTTGCATTATTCCGTGAATTGCTTCATGGAGCGAATTTTGGCCACTTCGCCCACCTCTAGTTGCTGCTGCCACCTTTACTGTCCCCCCCCCCCACCTGGCCCTTCCACTCAGCACCCACCACTCCACATCCCTACAACCCCTTACTTATCTACAAGGGGTCCAATGTTGTAATCCTCACTGGATCAGAGACATCTTCACTCTTCAATGCTGGACCACGAACTGTGGAAAGCAGGCATGCAGTTCAATGTATTTCAAAGGGTTTTGAGCTTTTCATCATAACTTGGTCATTTTTAAATATTTTTGCCCAAAATTTTCAACATGCCTTTTTTGGGACCCCATCTCATGAACAATGGCAGTGAAATTAGGCAAATCTGTCCCAAAAGGTGTGTTTGTGTCACTGTGAGAAGTCACCTTCCAGGCAGGATTTGAAAATGTTCTCTGCCCTTGTTCATGAGGTGGGATCATAAGAAAGCTATATTGAACATTTGAGATAAAAATATTAGAAAACAGCAAAGTTATGAGCCTACATTAAAATTTATGAATGCAGGCTTGTAATTTTGGTAATTTTCAATATTTTGACCCCAAATTTTCAACATAGCTATTTCTTTACAGCATCTTATGAATGTGACAGCTGTCATTTTTCAAATCCTGGCCAAAAAAACCTCAGCAGTATCCTCCCTCCTGACTTTTTCAAAGACAGCAACCCCCCTCTTCAAACCCATCAGTCATCACCAAAAAATTGTCCCCCTTTCTACTTCAGAGCAGTAAGCAATAATACCATCAGGAAATACATTTCCAAAGCCATCAAAAACACTAGAGCAAGTGCTGACACACTGGACCTCAAACTTCTGTCCCTCACTCTAGACGAGGTTCTGGGGCCTCTCACCAGGATCTTTAATCTCTCCCTCTCCCTCTCCCTCTCTCTCAGCCAATTCCCTGACAAATGGAAGGCAGCAACTGTCACACCTATCCATAAAGGTGGTGACCGGACCTCCCATGTGAACTACTGACCTATCTCTATCCTGCCAACCCTCTCTAAGGCCCTGGAACGGATAGTAGCAGACCAGCTCACTGATCATCTGGACAAGTACAACATCCTTTGCCGGCAGCAACACGAATTTAGAAAAGGGCACAGCACTGCCACGGCACTTCTTGAGTTTACGGGAGCCATACACAACTCCTTTGGTCAGGGTTGCCTAACCGGAGCTACATTCATCGACCTGTCAAAGGCTTTTGACACTGTCTACCACTGCCTCCTGCTTCATCAGCTTCTGAACATTCGCCTCTCCACAGAATCAGTGAAATGGTTCAATAGCTATCTTGACAACAGGTCCCAATGTGTAAAAATATCAGGAGTGGTCTCCGACACTAAACAGGTTCACTCCGGTGTCCCCCAAGGCTCCATCCTGGGCCCATTGCTGTTCAGCCTGTTCCTCAACTCCCTCCCCGACTCCACCACTCAGCAAGTCATACTCTATGCAGATGACGCAGTGATTCTTGCCTCTCATCATGACCCAAGCCACCTGCAACAAACCCTTCAACATGGCTCCACCTCTGTTGAAAGCTGGTTCAAAGAACATAAGTTAATCCTTAACCAGAAAAAAACAAAGACCATGATTTTCACCAGCCACCTAAACAAGCACAAACACCACCAGCTCTCCTTAAACACCTGCCTCGGGGACTCCCTGGAGCAGGTTGACTCCTTCAGATACCTAGGAATCACCTTAGACCCACACCTGTCCTTTGGAACCCATATAACCAATGTTGCTAAAACTGTGAATACTAGACTGGGCTTACTCTACCGGCTTCATTGGCACCTGACTAAAGAGGCCCTCTTTGCCGCAGTTCAAAACTCCATCATCTCCCAGATTGACTATGGTCTTGTCATCTATGGCACTACCACTACCACTGCACTCAGAAGGATTTCTACCACCCTAAACAAGGCCTGTCGACTCATCACTGGGGCCAAACGGCTCACACACCTGTGACCTCTACTCACAAGCTAACTGGCTTCAACTTGATAATAGAATTCAGTACGAAACCTGTGTGGTTGCTAAGAAAATACAGTTGGGAACTGCCCCTCCCGGGGTCTGTTCACTCCTTCAAATGAAAACCAGCTCCAGCATTACCAGGGGATCAAAGCCACAACTTTTCCATATCCCTCGCTGCCGCACAGCCATTGGCCAGCATTCATTCACCTACAGGGCACCCATTTGGTTTAATGGTCTTGCCAATGATACTATCAATACCACTAGGCTAGGGGCCTTCAAATCCAGGCTCCAAAACACCATGGTCACTTCCAGCATCTGCGACTGTCTTGGATAATGTCTATGCAACTCCGCTCCGCTACCGCTCTTCCTATATCTAGCTCTTTACATAACACACTTGCCCTAGTTTGGCCTCTGCCCCACATGCTCTACAGCACCTGACAATGCCACCTTCCTGGCAGCTCCACCCCACCCCCCCTCCTTACCTACCCCCCACCTCTCTTCTCTTCTCATTTTCTTACCTCTCGCCTTGCCCCTCCCATTTCTTTCTACCACCCCCCTATTGTCCTCTTCCTTTCCACTTTACCCTCTCCCTTTCTGTTTGAAATTAATTTTATATCCTTTACCCTTATTTGTATAACAAATTTTGTCTATTGTCATGTGATACCTATGTCTTGACGTGGAACCTTTGTAAAAGAGCTGTGTGCTCAAAGGTAATTGTAATCCTAGAATTGAAATAAATAAATAAAATAAATGAATAAATAAAATGTGTTTTCATGCTTGTGGCATAAAATCACCTTACAGTCAGAATTAGAACATTTTTTCCACCCTTGTTCATGATGTGGGGTCACAAGAAGGCTATGTGGGGTCATAAGAAGGCTATGCTGAAATTTTGGGTAAAAATATTAAAAAAAACAACAAAGTTATGAGTGTACATTTAAATTTTGCATTGCATGCTTATAACTATGGTCATTTTCAGTATTTTGACCCCAGATTTTTAACATAGTCATTTTTCCACACACCTCATGAATGTGACAGCTGCTGTTTCACAGACCCAACCCAAAATGTGTTTTCACACATGTGGCGCAGAATGACGTTTTGACCATTGTTTTATAAATGACATGTGTCATGCTCGTAATGGTCATAAAAACATTATGTTGAAAATTTGGGGTGCAAATATGAAAAAACAAAATTTGGGGTAAAAGTGTGAAAAAAACAACTAAGTTATGAGGAGGCATTGAATTGTTCCAACATTTACTCATAACTTTATTGTTTGCAGATTTTGGCCCCTAACATTCAACATGTCCCTTGTGTTACCCCACTTCCTGAACATGGTAGGTGTCATTTTTCAAATCCCCTCCGAAACTTGTTTCCACAGTTGCACAGTAAAATCACCTTTCAGATGGGATTTTAAAAATTACACCTGTGTTGATCATAATGTCATGTCATAAAAAAAAAAAAACTGTTTGATATTTGGAGTGAAAATGTGGGAGCCCACTTAAAAAATAGATATTGCCGCTTAGCTGCCCTATTCTGGGTAATTACAATTTAACATTGTGTAAAAGCAGGACACCACTGAAAATGAGATATTACATCTCATCTGGTCTATCCTGGGTAAATATATAGTAAAAATGTATACAAGCAAGACCCAGTACAGCAGCAATACTGGCAGCAAACATTCGGCATTGACAAATGCTTGTTGTAAATAAGGATAACTATAGCCCTGGTCCAGTCTCTGAGTACTTCCCCCTAGTTATGTGATCTGTTAAATATATATCCCAAGGGAGCAGTTATGATTTCAGCTGATTCCTTTAATCATTTAAGGCGTATCTTGTCTGGCCCAGTGCATTTATTTCTTTTAAGTTCTTTTAATAATTTATGGATATCAGAACTGTCAAAGGTCTTTTCCACCACACTGTTTTCATATGTATTCTTATAAACAGTATTTATGCTGTTTTGATTTTTTACTGAATAACAGTAGTCATTGAACGATTTAACAGTTTCTTTTGGGTCATTAATTTGATTATTTTTTGTCCATAATAGGGTCTATTGTTCTATCATACCCTTTGCTGTTATTAATGTAAGAATAGACAGTTTTGCCACTATGCTTACAGTGGGCTATTGTAAATCCCACTTATGCTCATTCTTGAGTTTGTTGTTTAGTTGCCTTTAATGCTGTTTTGGACTGGGTGGTGTTTTTTTCAGAAGGGTCAAGTTTAATTTTTTTTATACACCTTTAACTTATGTTTGAGTTGCCTCCAACTTTTATGTGTACACCAGATAAGCGTCTTCCTTTTTTGTGTGCGCACAAGCGAACAGGTTGTTATGAGAGTGCCCTTTGAGGGTTGTGGCACTGTCCACCAAATGCAGAGCAGTGTTGCAGGGGCATGATAGTGCCAGACCAATCAGCACCCAGGGTGACAATGACAGAGTTTCTGGAATGCTGGGCAAAGACGGCACCAACTTCAAAAGAAGTTGCCATCCCATTGATCTGTGCTGCCCTGCAAGCCAGGCTGATCTCTCATGGTCAGCTTGGAATGTGTGCCTGCAGCAAAAAAAACATCCATCCATGTCTTTTGCTGGTGGCCCTAATTGTCCCCTCAACCTGACTCTCCCTGTCAGCACCCCCCCCCACACACACAGTAGTGATACTGGGGGTGCTCAATCCCCCAGTGTCTAAAACTGTCCCTCATAATTTTTTTCACCTGAAAAGAAGAAAAACATCCATTGATGTCTGTTGCACCCCACCTGCAAACATATGTCAGTGACACTGGGAGTGCCCAATCCTCCAATGTCCTTAATTGTTGCAGTACTGTCCCCTGGTGACACTGGGGGTGCACAATCCCCAGTGTCCTGTCCCTGAAACAAAGAAAACCATCCATCGTTGTCTGCTGCACCATTACCAACCCCCACCCGACCCTCCTACTCAGAACCCACCACCCCACACCCTTCTCCCACCCCATATTTACCCACCAGAGGTCCATCCCCATAATCTTCCTTGGACTGCAGACATGTCTTCATTCTTCAAAGCCCAACCACGAACTGAAGTAAATGCTTCAATGTATTTCAATGGGGTTTTCAGCTTTAGTGTATTTCAGTGAGGTTTTCAGCTTAGTGGCATAACTTGCCCATTTGTTAATATCTTTTCTCCAAATTTTCAACATACCTTTTATGGGGCCCCACCTCATGAACAATGTAAGTGATGTTAGGTAAATCTGCCCTGAAAGTTGATTTTGTGGTCACTGCGCAAAATCACCTTTCAGGCAGGAGTTGAAAATTTTCTCCACCATTGTTCATGAGGTAGGGTCATAAGAAGGCTATATTGAAAATTTAGTGTAAAAATATTAAAAAACAATGATGTTATGAGCCTACTTTGAAAATTGCAAACGCAGGCTTGTAACTTTGGCAATTTTCAATATTTTGACACCAAATTTCCAATATAGCCATTTCTTCACAGCACCTCAAGAATGTGAGGCAGCTGTCATTTTTCAGATCCTAGGCAAAATGTTTTTCTGCAATCTGAAAGGTGATTTTGCAGTCGTTGCACAAAATCACCTTTTGGGCAGGAGTTGAACATTTTCTCTGCCTTTGTTCATGAGGTGGGGTCATAAGAAGGCTATGTTGAAAATCTGGGGTACAAATATTAAAAAACGATGCAGTTATGGGCCTGCATTTTCATTTTTGAACATAGGCTCATAACTTTGGCAATTCTCATTATTTTTACTCCACATTTTCCATATAGCCATTTCTTCACATCACCTCATGAATGTGATAGCTGTCATTTTTCAGATCCTGGCCAAAAATTTTTTTGCATTCACTGCATGGCATCACCTTTCAGGCAGGAGTTAAAATTGTTCTCTGCCTTTGTTCATGAGGTGGGGTCATAAGAAGACCATGTTGAAAATTTGGTGGTAAAACTATTAAAAAAACAACAAAGCTATGAGCCTGCATTGAAATTTGTGAACGCAGGCTCATAACTTTGGCAATTTTCAATATTTTGACCCTAAATTTTCAATATAGCCATTTCTTCACAGGACCTCACAAATGCGACAGCTTTCATTTTTCAGATCCTGGCCAAAATGTTTTTTACACCCCGAAAGGTAATTTTGCAGTCATTGCACAAAATCACCTTTCTGGCAGGAGTTGAAAATTTTCTCTGCACTTGTTCATGAGGTGGTGTCATAAGAAGGGTACGTTGAAAATTTTGGGCACAAATATTAACAAACAAGACAGTTACACTGCCCAGCATCTTCACTTCTACTTTACATTCTTAACTGTAAATAACATTATTCCTTCACTGAATCAATTTGTAATGTCACTTTCAGTGGTATCAGCACCACACCCCCCCATGACACCAGTGCATGTGGCGAACACTTGGCATTGACAAATGCTTGTTTTTGTTGTACAGCCTTTTTTTTGGTATATGATATTTTTTTCTAATTGCAGTATTTTATTTTTAAAGATGCTTCAACATTCTTCTGTGGATTTGTCATAAAACCTCTTGCCATTTCCATTTCCTCACTTCTTCCTTTATCTTATTGACATTTCCTTTGCCATAGTCTTTACCCACTGTTGTACCCATGACCCATGACTCTGTTTGTTATGATTTTGTTTCCAAATGCAGCCATGTTGTAGTCACTTGCCCCAGAACTCGGTCTTGCCTTTTCATTTTCAACAAGGTTAGTCTGGTCAGTAATAAGTATATCTTAGATGTTGCTACCCCTTGCAGTTGTTTCCACAACTGTGCTGTTTCAAGTTGGATAAAAAGGTCTGAAAATAGCCTTTCAAGGGTTATATTTGATATCATATATTTCCAGTCTACACTTGGTAAGGTTAGATTGCCTACGAGTACTAATTTCCATTTGCTTGATGTTGATTCAATTAACCAGATCATTTCCTGACTGTATGTTTCACTGTTATTTGGCAGCTTGTAACAATTTCCAATAATGAAGCTAGTTGATTCGGGTTAACGTTCACCGAACTGATTCTGTGTTTTTACCCGTAACCTCATATTCACTACTCTCAATGGTATTTTTGATATATGTTGCCACACCTCCTCCTTTTTTACCTGTTCTGTTTTTGTTATATAACTGTGGATTTCCCAACCCCATGTCACATCCTCACTCCACCATGTTTTGGTGACTGCTGCACAATACCTACATTGTTAGACTCATCAAGATCTCCAGTTCAGTTTTTTTTATTATATTTAAACGCATAGCATTCATTATGAGAATTTCAAGCTTGCTGCTTTTGGTGTAGTTAGATGTAGATACATTATTTGTAGTTTTATTTGCCTGTTTAATTACAGTTGCTTCCTTGAGCCCACTGATTTATTTGTTTAAAGCTTGGTCGACTGTTTGTTTCATTTTATTCCCCAGAAGCTTACTCCCCTTTTTTGCTTATGTGGAGTCCACCTTGACTGAATGCATTACGCTTCCCGTTAAAATTCTCCCAATGTGGCAAACATTTTATTTTTTCATGATAGGTCCATCTCCGTAACCAGTTATTAATTCTTTTTGTTATTTCTGTTTATTCCTGCTTGTGGTACGGGGAGAATTTCAGAGAAAACCACTTCATAGTTACATTTTTCCAGTGATGATTTCTTCATATTTTTAAATTCTTGAATGATCTCATGCTGCTCTTGCTTTCCCACATTGTTTGTGCCTGCCTGTATTATTACTACTGGTTTGTGCTCTTTTCCTGTAACTATACTTGAGACTGAATGATCTATGTTTCTAATGTTGGCCCCTGGGAAACAGCAACTAATGGTATTTAATTTATTTTCTCTGGCAGTGTATCCATCTGTATATTTGAGTAAGGAATCTCCAAGTATGTATATTTTTCGCAGAGGTCATAGCACCTCCACTGCTCTCCTCACCCTGACAAACACTATTGCACTAGCCATGGACGGTGGCAAACTCACTGGTGCTGTCTTTATCAATCTGAAGAAGGCGTTTGATCTTGTGGATCACTCCCTACTCACCTACAAGCTAGCAAACCTTGGAATCTCGCAAACTGCTCTTCCCTGGTTCTGTCACTACCTGACAAATAGATCACAGAGAGTTATGTACAACGCTTCCCTCACTAACCCTGCGCCAACTGAGGTTGGAACCCACAAGGTTCTATTGATATAGACCAATGCCTATCTCACTGCTCCTCAAGCTTGTATGCTGATGACTTGGTACTATATTCCCAACCCCAATAGTATTGGTCAAACTAACCAAAACTTAGCATCTTACCTACAGCTGATGAACTCTTGGCTGTTAACAAACAAGCTAATTTTGAACACATCAGAAACACAATCTATGCTGTTTGGTACATCAGCCAGATTAACAGCATGCCCATCCCCTCTATCTATAGTTTATTATGATGGTACCTTAGTCCTCTCAGTCTCCACTTTCATGTACCTTGGAGTCGCTTAGCCCCTCACTTCATATCACTAGCATCTGCAAATCAATAAGCTCCACGCTGGCTGTCTCCTATAAAGTGATTCATAACCTTTCTTCACAAGCTTGTCATGCCACTGCCCAAGGGTTGCTTCTCCCTAAGCTAATATATGAGCCTCTGTGTTCTTGTCTGCCCCTAAGTTTACTCTCCAAAAGTGGAATGTCACATAAAATAATATTTATTGCTTTGTATCAGCATCCCCCTGGCTCACCCATCACTGCTCATTGTATGATGCATCAGGCTGGCTACCCATGTCCTCCCTACAGGATCATAGCTTGGGAAGTGTTATCTTTAACATTATAAACAATGGGCTGCCCATATCACTGGTCATAATACTTAAGCCTGCAAACAGTGCCTACCCCTTAAGGCTGTGTGACAATACACTTTTGGCTGTTTCTAAGATCAGAACTTGCATTGGGAGATTGTCCTTTGGCTGTGCAGCCCCTAAACTATGAACTTCATTCCATAAATAAATAAATAAATTCCATCTGACATATTTTGCTGTCCCTCTGGTCCTAGCTTTCTACTCAAATACTGTGAACACCTCCTCAGCTTGGCATGCTGTGCATTTCACTAAATCTGAACAATATCACACACACACACACACACACACACACACACCCAGACATACACACAGACACACATATGTATGTATAATATTTTCACTGTTGATGTATAATCAAGTTATTTATTTATTTAGATTTTGTTGGCTGGGTAAGTGCACTCGACAAATTTTGCCTAATTTCAGGCACGACCCGGGGGAGGTGGATACAGATGAATACCAACTGACTTTGAACCAGATTAAGCTGTTGGTGGTATTTTTAGTGAATGCCTTCATGGACACTGCTCCTTTTCCCCTCTAAGAGCTTAATGTTTAACTTATATATTCCTTGCTTGCCTTCAGAACTACAAAGCTTTGTTACGTTATACTACCAAGCCACTTAGTTATTTACCATATTGTTTAAAATTCAATTAACTGTTTTTGCCTTACATGTCTTCCCCCCTCTCTGTTGTTAGGTATTCTCCTCTTCATGCCTGTTGTATGACTGTTTGCTAATGTATTGTAATCCACCTTGTATTGAATCCTGTTTGAATAATTCTCCTGCGTTGTGCCAGAAAATAGGTAATGTTTGTCTAGTGCGCCTACCTGGTAATAAATAAATTAATAAATAAATATTTGTCTTGACCTGGCTATAACTTGGATAGGTTTGTTATTTACGGGGGTCATTTTTTCATTTTTGCCTTCCCTGTTTTATCTTCATCTTCATCGTCTGTAATATCTACTAGTGGAATGAATTTGTTTGATATGCTAAGTTCAAAATTCATTGCCCTTCTACCTTTGTTGGTTTTATGGCCCTTGTTTACTACACACCACTCCTCATCTTCTTCTGTTTCTTGCTTCTTAGGCTTTTTCCTTGCTAAGCTTAATAAATCATTGGCCATATTACTGATTACTTCCGTATGATTCATTTATTTGCCCGATTAAGTCATTAAGCATCTGTCCCATTTCATTACTAGTTATCCCAGGTGTCTAGTGGCACATTTCACTCCCAGTCACCTATCCCATGTACATTGACAATCTCCTTGGTGTCTAGTGGTGCCTCCCATCCCCTGATCATCCAGCCCTTGTTTGGTAGCTATCTCTGTGGTGCCTAGTGGCACCCCCATCCCCTGATCACCAGGCCCATGTTTGGTGACAATCTTCCTGGTATCTAGTGGCACTGCTCACCTCACTGGGCACCCATGAACAATTTTATGGCATGCCATGGTGTCCACTGGTATCCTGTGCCCCCACCCCTTGAAAGCCAACTGTCAGACATCCCGGTAAGCATTTGCTATTCATCGATCCCTCACCAGCCCTGCCCATTCCCACAATACCACCCAACCAAAACTCCCTTTACTAGTGTGTATGGGGAAGTGTGTGGAACTTTGGAAGCCCAATACGGTGACTGACACAGCCTTCCTCTTACCTTCTCGAGGGAGGACTGGATCCATGGCACCTAGGCAACCCTAAGACAGAATGACACAAACCGGGGATCCCACGGACCCCTGTATGCATTAATGGAAGGGATGCAGTTCCCTTCCACACTGGCTCCCCAGTCAGTCATGCAGCTACACATGCGACCAGTCTGGGGCATGTCTGGGTGTGTGCCCACACTCCATGCCATTCACAATGACATGGAGTGCTGGGAAAGGGGGCACATTATACAGCAGTAGGGACCCTATCATATCCTCTGTGTTGCCCCCATCCAAGTCACCCCCTAGAAGTGACAGGAAGTGCACTGTCAATGTTGTGCCACCTTGACCCTCTAGTCAGCAAGGGAGGGCTGGGGGTCACCTGCTGGGCACTCAACCATTCATTTCCTATTACAGGACTCTCACTATCCCACAAACCCCCTGAGCAGGGGATCCATTATGGGACCCAGGTCAGGCATCTGATTGGATGCCCAACTGTGTCCTCTGATTAGTCCCTACATACCACTGTGCCAGGGGGCAGAGACGTGGACAGGCATCCTGTGGAGGCATGTGTTAGTGCATGCCACACCTTGCACGCCTGTCCATAGGTGTGGAGCTTGCATGGCCAAGGTATGCACCTCTTGGTACATAGGCACCAATATCATTATAGAGAAACTGATTTAATGAAAATCTGATTAAATGCATTGACTGGGTACTGAATTGATATATACAGTAATAATTGTCCTATAGGTACAGTGGAAGTGTTTTTTTCCCCCTTTGGCAGGCAGGGTCTCCATCTCGACTGACCCTCCCTGCCCCACCACCCGGCTTCCCATGGACTTACCAGCTTCTCCCTCCTTTGCCCCCATGGCTTGCCTCCCATGGCAGGGTGTGGCAGAAATCTCAGCTGCTGCAGACAAGGAATCAGTTCTTGGGGAGGCTGCTACATTGTCACGGTGTGGAGCCTGTGAGGGCTCTGTCCTTCACACTGCTCCAGCTTGTCCATTTTCCTCCCCCCTGAAGATGTCAGCCTTGGGGCATGACACAAGCACACGCATGAGCCTGGTGCACATCATGTGCCGACATCTCCCCTCCTACTGAGCCACTCTCAGGTGTGTTTCCACCTGTGCTCACCTAGGCGGGAGCTGTGCACTGGAGCTGGCTACCCTCCCTCTCCGGAGGAGGAGAGCATCCCTTGGGATGCTTGATCCCCCCCGGCCATCCCCGATTACTCAGGCTCACTTCTGAATCTGGGTCGGCGGCATCATAAGAGGTAGTGCTGCCGCTCTGCTGATGGGCTGGCTTCACAGTGCAACTGTTTTAAATAAATACCCAATAAAAGCATAAACTTGTTATAGGAGTGAAATTGCCCCATCCAGAATCATAGAATGTAATGACTACCAGAACTGTCAGCTCAGTAAACTTGCTTAAAGAATAATTTACTGTGGAACACTTTCTACATGGTTTTCAGTGAACCCTTCCTAACTGAATAATCAAGGAATCTTCAGTATAAATAGCAAGAACAAAAAAAAACTGGTGCTGTTTCAAGATACAATAAAACAAAATGAGCAAATCTCATGAATAAAACCAAAACATGAGAACAAAGCAGTAAGCCATGAGATACAAGCAACAAACAAAAACATGAGGGGAAACAGTTACAAACTGGCTGAGGACAGGTTCCAGCAGGAGATCAGGAGGCATCTCTTCACTGAGAGAGTGGTGGGGCGTGAAACAGGCTACCAGAAGAGGTCATAAGCAAGAAAATGGTGGGTGGTTTAAGAGGGGGTGGGATACAGTTAAGGCGAGTGTCTGGGGAGGGGAGAGGGAGGAGCAGCATGTAAAGTAGGATACACAGGCTCTGGATCAGGCAGACTTGGTAGACTGCAATGCCTTCCTCTGTTGACAAAATTATCATGTTCTTAATACATGAATAAAGTGAAAAAACAATAGAATTATACAATGGGGCTTTAAAAACAAGACACCTGATTGGTTGACTGGCACCTTCCAGTGTTGTAAAATTCAGCACTACCAATGCAAAAGGTGCCAGTCAGCCTCATCTCTTGAATCAGTGTGACCCCCGATCACGAAACTAAAAATCTGCCATGTTTAAACACTGGTAAACAACAGTCTCACACAACTCCCACTGCACCACACCAAATGTAAAACTAAAATTCCTACAAATCAACACTCTCAAAACCAATTCAGAGCTAAAACAGTCTGGTACTATAAAAGCATTACCCCATAACTACTTCTGCCCAGCTCAACTCTGACCATGAAACCGCCTCCCTTCCGTCATCTCCGACAACCGCTCGGTCGACCTCCATAAACAAGTGGTTCGTGCCCTACAGAAAAATTAAGCCATATCCTCATTTTTAAAAAACACTTTCTCCACATCACAATTCCTCCCAGGCTTAAAATATCATGAGGTCAATACGAATGCAGGTACACGATCACAAACCTGCTGTAGTGCCAGCACTGTGGCAGCAAGCGCGATACGCTATCACCATCTTAAGTTTAAAGACACAGAATCTGTCTTACACTCTGCTGTGCACAGCTCCTTCAGTACTGTAAGTCCCTTCTATGAGAATGGGGTTTCAATAAAATAAACAACCAAACCCTCGGACAGTCTTCTCCTACCTGAAACATATGTGAGGCACTATTCTACCCAACAAAAGGGAACTATTTTTTAGGCACAGCAATAAGTTCAATTAAAACTACTAGTAGTAAATAATTTATTGATTGGCTGTTAGCCATTTCACAAAGGAAACACATTTCAAACAAACAATCCATAGCACATGTTACCATACAATGAAGTATAAGCCTAAAAATAAGGGACAAAGCCCTTACAATAATATCAATATTTAAAAGCACTTCTTCTAAAAGGAGGTTATATAATGGAAAAATAACAAATCCTGAAAGACACTGTAGCTAGGGTATGCTTATAATAATTATTGAGCAGAGATGCAGTGATCAAGTTCCGAAACAGTTTTTTTCCCTGACAAATTCTTCCATGCCCTTATCCTACCTATTATTGTTAAATGAAATGCAAGATCGGTGAGAATGTTCTCATTCTCAGAGTTAAATAAGAAGTCAAGCAAACATCTACAGTATCTAGAATACCCCATAATGTTAGATATTTACCCAGTAATTATTTCCTGGGAATATCATACCAGGGACACCTCAACACTAAGTGTCTTAGATCTTCCATTTCTTGTAAGGCACACTCACAGTTTGCAGAACTATATTGTGCTTTATTATATCTAGCAAACAGTACATTACTAAGAACATTTTCAAATCTGAACCTTGTCAGAATTTGCCTGTGTTCTTTATTTTTAACCAAAATAAAATACTGCTTAATATTGTGTTCTTTTGTATTATTTACCAACCATTGAGCAGATTTCAGTATTAAAATTTCTTGTAAATTCTATTGTCTAGAATAATCATATATCTTCTCAGAAACAAAGGCACTATTCTACCCAGCAAAAGGGAACTATTTATTTTACGCACAACAATAAGTTCAAATAAAACTACTACAAATAAAAAAACTACATTTTTTAATTTTATTTCATCTTACAGTAAATGAACAGAAACATTGTATAATAGAAATAAACCACTCCAGGGTGTTGGTGATGCTGAGATTTACCCACACCTGATGAGGTTTAGTCACTCGGCCTGCAGCCTTGTGACTGAACAATGCCAGGCATGGATAAACCCAGCATCACCAACACCTTGTCATGGTTTATTGCTTAAATATTGCAACCTGGATATGTTTAACCACTTTGTCTCTTGTAAATGCAAGTATGGGTTGCACTTTGACAGAATAAACAGGCTGAGCACAATGGTGGTGCACTGATTTGCTCTCCCTGCATTATATACCAAATAAAACTGAGTCACAGTGAAATAGATGGTGCATTCAATGTGCTTAAACAATTCCTGCAGATGTTGCCATACTTTCACGGTGTTTGTAGTCAGAGAAAGGGTTATTTATAGTATATGAAGAAGGTACTAGCCAATCAAGGTTCAGGGTGGGAAAGAATGGGTTGAATATGTTAGCCATTGAGAGACCTTGAATAAAATGAGGTGTATGGATTTGTTTTGTGATTAGCTAAGATACTTCTAGGTAAATTTTTAGCAGTGGATTTATCAGGTCAGTAACTTACTGGGTTCTACTGGTTTGACTGGTTGATGCAGGATCTGCATCAAAAGCCCTATGAGGAGAGACTAAAGGTCCTCAATATGTACACCCTACAACGGGGGGGGAAGGTATGATAGAGATCTCACAGGGGTAAATAAGGTACAGGAGGGAAGTATTTTTCAGAAGAAAAGGCTCTCAAGAACAAGGAGACATGCTATAAAGCTGGAGGGTGGTAGATTCAGGAGAAATGTGAGGAAGTACTTCTTCGCAGGAAGAGTGGTGGGTTCCTGGAACAGCCTTCCAGTGGAGGTTGCGGGGAGAAAACAGTGGTGGTGTTAAAGAATGTGTGGGATTAGCACAAGGGTATCATAGTGGAAGGAAGGGGGGGAGAAAGAGCTGTAGATTGAGCATGGTCTGCAGTAATGGTATAGAGAAAAACAGGCAGATTGGATTGGGCAAGTGGTCCTTATCTGCCATCACTCAAGAGTACATCTAGAAAAACCACAAACTAATGTCACTATTTACGCCTGGTAAATGTGCGTATGCATATAATCGGATACACAGCTTTCAGTCAGTGGTTTTGTGAGTCAGCCTTTGGCTGACAGATTATAGAGCGACTGAACAGTGGTTTATATTTGCAGGGACCACCTCTGACACAGCCTGTGATCATGTGTACTCTGTACATAATAACTTTTTAAAGACGTGATGATGATCCAGGATATGACTGTGTGTTTGGAAATGTAACTTGTATGCTGAAGAAGAAAACATTGGTTACCTCGAAAAAAAGATATGTAAGGTTAAGGATTTGAGTAAGCTGACAAAGCAGGAGGCCAGTGTTGCAATATACTTGGGACTGGAAGACATTTGTTCTGGATGGTGTTTTAAATCGTCAGTTATTCACGTTACAGGCTCATGGTGGAAAGCATGATATGACTTCCAAATTCCCTTCAATCAAAGTCCATGATGATTGTGGCTTCACCCACAGGTGCCAAAACCTATGGACGAGGGTAGATGGCAGCCCCCCACTTTTGCCCATGAACATTCAAAGTGTCTGTTTAATGTATGCAGGGTCAGAAGGGAAGCAGTCATGGTTTCTTTTGTAATTCCTACAGCTACAACCCCAACACTGTTCCCCATATTCCAGTACCACCAGCTTTATTACTCCAGAACTGGAGACTGAGACAACAACCAATCTGCTTGCCACACATCAGATTTTTATTTCTCATTTGTATGGCTAGTCTGTATTCCTCACCTCTGCTTATATGTGGTTCCTTTGCACCAACTCATTTGATGGAACTACTTGATCACAAACACTGCTTCCAACTCTGTAATTCTATTACCCTTGTAATGTTTACTGAATCTCATGTATTGTATTCCCATGTACTGTATGCGATATCTCATGTATTGTACTCCACATACTGTATGTGCCATTTATGTGGCCTGGGTCAAACCTGAAAACAGCCCTGAGACCAGTGTACCTACCCAGTTATCAAATAAAAATTAATAAATATCTAATACCAAATAGACATGAAAACAGATGTTTGGATGGTGTTTGCTTGACAACACCCAAGTGTTTAAATTAAATAACCAAGCAATAGAACTCCGTTAACTGGAATAGACAGGTACAATGACAATCTTCTGGCTGCTCTCCTGAGCAGTATGTTTGACACAAGGACCACCATGTGAACACAGCAGAGGTGCCATCTTAGCTCAAGTAACAATATGACTATGGGGGTGTCATGCCAAGAAAATTTCTAGGGGGGAAACGCAATTAAAACCTAGTCTAAGGGTACTCTAAATTATAGATTTACATCATTCCTCAGTCTAAAAAGAACAACTGGGATGAGAGTTGGGGGGGAGCACATGCCCCCTCCCCCAAGTCCATGGACATGACTGTATGGCTACCTTGGATTACAGGGTACTACAGATTTCATTAATTTATTTTTGGAAAGTTGTACCTACCAGCATTAAGTCCCTTGAGATGTAACATCTTGCTTACAAGGGGATCCTAGGAGACATCAGCAGGTTGGTGCAGATAGTACAATACAGGGGGAAATGAAGTAACAGAAGACCTCCCACCTTAAAAGACTGTTGTCTTCTCATTCTACTAAAATTCCATATGTTACTAATTTATTTATTTGTTTCGAAAGTTGTATCAGAAAACACATACTGAGCTGATAACAGCTCACCTCCCAATGTGTCTTGGGGTGGGGGCGAGACATTATAGTGCAGTGATAAAAAATCAGTACAATAAGAGGTATATTGTAAGTCACACTTAAAACAGTAGGTTGCATGCTTGCTTCTGAGGCTAGAAGACCCTAAGGTCATGAGTTCTAGTCCTACACAAGTAGTGTTTAGGTGTCATTCTTTGTATGAACATTTAAACCTGAGGTCCCTTCTGGCTATCTCTGTGGATGCCCAGGTGGAATTTAAATGGCATATACTGTAAGAAATGGGGATTTTCCCCAATGTCCTGAACAACATTCTGCCTGTCAATAAAACAGGTCTATGTTACCACCCCTCCCCAAACATATCTGGAAGCGAGCTGTCACAGCTCAGTGGGCCTTTCCTGCTCAAAAATGAAAAATGAATACATTATAAATAAATAAGTGAAAGACAAAATAATACTCAATACAATCTTAATAAGGAACAGAAACAAAAACCACGCAATGAAAGTTGCTTTTTTGATGAAACATGCAGGTAAACGATGAAATGCAGAACACTGTGAACTGGCATGAGGAAGTGATATTCATTTAAACACTACACTTGTACAGGCATATTTACAAGTGAATATACCAGGTGAATAAACAGACAGACAGACAGACAGACAGATTGCCTGCATTTATTTACTGAATCATAGATTGCTGAGTTCTAAATTCTGATTGGATAACTGGCAATGCTCCCGATAACTGGGATTTTTTTTACTGAATCCTGTAATATGGTTTATTACTTCCCAGTAGCAAAGAATGGTCCTGAATTTCCATGAGCTATCATTTTGTTTCTTACAATTAGATGCTTTTGGTGTAGTATTAGCCAGTACTAAGCAAGTTAAATCACAAATTGTGTGTGGTTAGACCACTGGCATGGTCTTCTGGGGGCCTGGATTCTTTCGGATGAGACGTTAAACCGAGGTCCCATCTGCCTGGACTGGTGGTAGTTCAGGTGGACGTCAAAGATCCCATGGCACTTATCGAAAAAAGAGTAGGGGAATTTCCCCGGTGTCCTGGCCAACTTTCCCTCATTCACTAAAAAAAATACCACCAACAGCTTAATCTGGTTCAAGGTCAGTTGGCATTCATCTGTATCCCCGTCCCCCAGGTTATGCCTGAAAATAGGAAGGATTTGTCTAGTGCACTTACCCGGTTAACAAAAACTAAATAAAAATAAATAAAATAAATTCCCAGTAGGTCACAATGTTTCTTTCTCACTACCATTTGTATGATTCTGTTTCTTACGATGAGACTATTTACATGTCGCCACTGCTTGCCTTTGCAAGTGCTTCCTCACTGTGGAATAGTGAGCCAGCAACATGCAGAGTTACAGTAATGCTGCAAGTCATCTCCCAAATGCTGCCTGTTGTTTCATTAGCATTTCTTTGATGATGGAGTGCTCTCAGCGACAAGCAGTGGTGGCAAATAAATAGCCGTGCAATGTGACGTCTAGCACAACGATAAATCCCATGGTCACTGTAAAATGTACTAAATTTTAAAATGCAATACAACAGTGATAATCATTGGGTGAGCCACATATGTAAACCCTGAAATAAGTCTCTGGGCCCGATTTTCAAAGGTTGATGCAGGGGCTTGCTTCAAGCCCCTGCATCAACCCTGATGTTTGAAGCAGCTGCGCCAAACTCCTTTGACGCAACTGCGCCAAATTTTAGTACATTTGTCGCATAGAAACATAGAAACATAGAATTTGACGGCAGATGAGGACCGCTTGGCCCACCCAGTCTGCCCATTTTCCTACCTAACAGATAAGCTGCAGATCCTAGTTAACCAACAGCTTACTTCCTCCTACACCCCACTAGGACTGCCTTATGCTTGTCCCATGCATTCTTGAAGTCCCCCACTGTTCTTGACTCCACGACCTCCTCAGGGAGGCTGTTCCATGCATTCACAACCCTCTCAGTGAAAAAATACTTCCTCACATTACCTCTGAGCTGTCCCCCCTCTATCTTCAAATTGTGCCCCCTTGTTCTTGCACATGTCTTTCTTTTCGCAGTTGCACATTTTCCACAATTTATGGCAGCTTGTGTCAAAAGTTTGGTGCAAGCCCCATAAAAAGGGTCCCCCAAATGGCACAAGTTAGAGCAGGGGGGGAGCTAGTCTAACTTGAGCCATTTGGTACACTGACTGAAGATTGCAATCGACGCCAGCCGAATGCTGCAAGCCCCCTGCACCATATATTCAGTGTACCAGGGGCTTGAGGCATTCACAAACCTTTTGAAAATCAGACTTTCTGTTTCTCAGGAAATAAATTCTCTCTTAGAGGAACACTGTCAACCTTTTTTGCATCATACTATTTCTAGTTAAAAACCCTTATTTTTGTGATTGCTTACATTCTCTAAAATTCATTGATGCTGCTAGTTGTTTTAGCTGCTTCCTTTCTGAGATGGATGGAAATGCATGCTAATGATGTAATTATACCTATCCCTGTTTTATTTCAAATCCTTGATGTACTCTTATTGCACACTTTCTGAATACTAGGAACATCCTCAAACAGTGACGTCACTCATGATGCAATAGTCACCTATTTTCCACTGCATCATGAGTGACCAAACTGTGTTTAGGGTGTTCCGAAGTCCAGAAATGGTGCCGTGGAAGTTGTTCCTCTCTCTCCTTCCTTCCCTCCCCTACCATCCCTCCCTCCCTCTCTCTCCTTCTCCATCTCTATCCCCTCCTCACTCCCCTCACCTACTACCTTAACACCATTCCCACTCTTCCTGCACCCACTTCCTCCTCCGTCGCTACCTTCTTCACTCTCCTCTCCCTCCCCTTTTCTATGCCCTTCACTTTGTCCCTCTATACATCCATTTTTAACAAATCATGGAAGGATGCTGTGGTACCTGAGGACTGGAGGAAGGCAGATGTGATTCCCGTTCACAAAAGTGGGACCAAGACAGAGGCAGGAAACTCCCGACCTGTCAGTATAAAAGTATAAGGAATCACAAAAGGAGCACAACACGGAACTGTATCAATTAAAGCAGAAAGAAGTGGGGAAGGCAATCAGAATAGCAAAAGCCCAAACTGAGGAAAAAGTCAATTCAGTTAAGAAGGGGGATACAACTTTTTATAGGCACATTAGGGAGCATAGAAAGGTTAAGGGAGGAATAGTGAAGATTAAAAAGGGAGAGGGGAGGTGGGCAGAGGGAGACAGTGAAAAGGCAGAGTAACTGAATGAATACTTTTGCTCAGTATTCACAAAAGAAGGTGAGGAGGAGTTACCTAAACCAGACAATAGAAGCACTCTGGGTAGGGGGGTTGATACCAGTCCATTCACAGAAGAAAGAGTCCTGAAAAGAACTCCTAAAACTCAAGGTGTACAAAGCAATGAGGCCTGATAGGATTCACCCCAGAATCCTCAAAGAACTAAGGGGAAACCTAGTGACACCACTGACCACACTTTTTAACAAATCATGGCAGGATGGGGTGGTATCTGAGGACTGGAGGAGGGCAGATGTGATTCCCCTTCACAAAAGTGGGAGCAAGGCAGAAGCAGGAAACTACAGACCTGTAAGTTTGACCTCAGTGGTAGGGAAAATTATGGAATCACTTCTGAAAGAAAGAACTGTTGAGTACCTAGAGGCCAGTGGGGCACAGGACCCAATGCAGCATGGATTTACAGCAGGAAGGTCATATCAGATGAATCTAATAGATTTCTTTGACTGGGTGACCAAAGTAATAGACCAGGGAGGGGCTGTGGATATGGCCTACCTAGACTTTAGCAAGCCATTTGACACAGTCCCGCACAAATGATTGATAATCAAGTTAGCCAGCCTGGGAGTGGGTCCCAGGGTGGTAGCCTGGGTAGAAAACTGGCTGTACAACAGGACACAGAAGGTAATAGTGAATGGAACACATTCTGAAGAAAGGGGGGTTACTAGTGGAGTACCTCAGGGCTCAGTACTGGGTCCAGTCCTCTTTAACATCTTTATAGGTGACATTGCAGAGGATCTGGAAGGAAAGGTATGCCTCTTTGCAGATGACACAAAGATCTGTAACAGAGTTGATACACCAGGGGGGTTAGAAAGGATGAGAAGGGACTTACATAGAAACTTAGACTTTGATGGCAGATAAGGACCGCTTGGTCCACCTAGTCTGCCCATTTCCCTTCCTAGAGGATAAGCTGCAGATCCTATTTAACCAACAGCCTATTTCTTCATACCCCCCACAAAAATTGCCTTATGTCTGTCCCATGCATTCTTGAATTCTCCCACAGTTTTAGACCTCACAACCTCCTTAGCAAGGCTGTTCCATGCGTCCACCACCATCTCTGTGAAAAAATACTTCCTCACACTGCCCCTGAGCCGTCCCCACTCTATCTTCAAATTGTGTCCCCTTGTTCTTGCACATCTCTTTTTCTGAAAGATGCTACCCTCTTGGACTTTGTTGATTCCACTGAGGTACTTATTAATGCAAAGAAGTGCAAAGTAATGCACCTGGGAAACAAAAACCCAGGAGAAGAGTACACAATAACAGGGGAGGTACTAACAACAAGGACCTGGGGGTAGTCATATCAGATGATCTAAAGGTGGGTAAGCAATGTGAGAAGTCAGTAAGGAGAGCCAGGGGGATACTGGGATGCATAGGAAGGGGCATCACAAGTAGAACAAGCATTTGTCAATGCCGAACGTTCGCCTGCAGGTATTTACAGTGGTATTTGGCACTGGACATGGCTTAAAACAATCAGTGACAAAGAAGTAAGCATTTGTCAATGCCAAATGTTGCTTGCTTCTATGTGCTGTTTAGGTATTTGGAAGTCATTGAGTACAATATTGAAAATTGCGAACTTACGAAATATGTAGGAACTGGCGTTAACGACGCCAGAAACAGTCATTTTTAGGAATTTTTCACCAAATTTTCAACATAGCCATTTTAAGACCTCTGCTAATGAACAGTGTCACTGTGATTTTCTTAATGTGTCCCATTCATTGATTTCAAGACACCGACATGCGCCATTTGCGCTATATGGGCGGAAACACGCTTTGGGCAGGATATGAAAATGACAGCTATACTGCTCATAAGGAGGTGTGGTAAAATGGCAATGTTGAAAATCTGTAGTGAAAATATTGAAAATTCACAAACTTACGAGCGTGTGTAGGAACTGCGCAACGCACGCTCGAAAAACAGTCATTTTTAGGAATTTTTTCACCAAATTTTAAACATAGCCATTTTAAGACCTCTGCTCATGAACAGTATCACTGTGATTTTCTTAATGTGTCCCATACAATGAGTTCACACACCAACTGTGCCATTGTGCGCTACATGGGCGGAAACACGTTTTGGGCAGGATGTAAAATGACAGCTGTACTGCTCATGAGGAGGTGTGGTATAATTGCAATGTTGAAATCTGGGTGAAAAATATTGAAAAGTCATAAGCGTCTGATGATGCGTAGGAACTGTGACCTTGCGCTAAATAAAAAAACATTTTAGATTTTTCACCAAATTTTCAACATAGCCATTTTAAGACCTCGCTCATGAACAGTGCTACTGTGATTTTCTTAATGTGTCCCATATATTGATTTCGATCACCTACTGCGCCATTGTGCGCTACATGGGAGGAAATACGTTTTGGGTGAGATGTGAAAAATAACAGCTATACTGCTCAAAAGAAGGTGTGGTAAAATGGCAATCTTGAAAATCTGGAGTGGAAATATTGAAAATTTGCAAACCTACGAGCGTGCGTAGAAACTGCGGAATGGACGCTCGTAAAACAGTCATTTTTAGGAATTTTTTCACCAAATTTTCAACATAGCCATTTTAAGACCTCTGCTAATGAACAGTATCATGGTGATTTTCTTAATGTGTCCCATACATTGATTTTGCACACCGAATGCGCCATTGTGCGCTACATGGGCAGAAACACATTTTGGGCAGGATGTGAAAAATGACAGCTATACTGCTCATAAGGAGGTGTGGTAAAATGGCAATGTTGAAAATCTGGAGTGAAAATATTGAAAATTCTGAACTTACGAGCCTGCGTAGGAACTGCTACAACGCACGCTCGGAAAACAGTCATTTTTGAATCTTTGCACCAACATTTAACATGGTTTTGGGACCTTTCTCATGAATGATGTCACTGTCATGGCATTATTCAGGCCTGAAGGTGATTTTCCAGTGACTGTGCAGTGATCTGAAATCACCCTTCGGCCCGGATAACGTCATGACAGTGACATCATTCATGAGAAGGGATCCCAAAACCCCATGTTGAAAATTTGCGCAAAATTCAAAAATGCCTGAGATATGCAATAAGTTGAAACCCCTATCTAGCCCATTATACAGCTTACCGGCATTTCCTCAGTTCGCGGTCGGCTTTGAAGAGTGCAGACGTGTTCCCGGTCCACCAAGATCATCGCACGAGCTCGGAGGTAAGTATGGGGTGAAGGGGGTGGGAGGCGGGGTGCAGTGGGTGGGTGCGGTTGTGGAGGGGCCTGGGAGAAGCGCTGTGGGACCGCTTTTCAATTTACAGGTTTAAAAAAAAAAGACGATATGGGATGTTTGCCACACTGGGTGGGCTCCCAGCATGGCAGAAGGATGGCTGGGGGGCCGTGGAGCTGACGGGGATGGTGCACTCGGCCAGCAGATGACGCAGACGGACGTGGCCACGCTGGGGTGGCTCCCCAGCGTGGCAGAAGGATGGCTGGGGGGCCTGGAGCCAACGGGATTGGGCACCCTGTCGGTAGATGACGTTGATATACTGGCCACGCTGGGTGGGCCCAGCTGCAGCAAAGATTTGGGGGCGCAGATGCAGGTTGCATGACAGTGGGTTTTCTTTTGAAGAGAAGACCACCGCTGCCATACACAGCACCGCGCCTGATTGGTGCAGGATTGCCACGCCTGCTCAATGGAGCAGGGATTGGGAGGGCACACCTCCAAAGCCGCCCCATTCTTCCCAAGACGCCTCGCATGCGCGCAAGTGAACGTAAAAAGGGAAGTGGTTATCCCTCTGTACAGACAGTTGGTGAGACCCCATCTGGAGTACTGTGTGCAGTTTTGGAGACCTCATCTACACAAGGACATAGACAGGATGGAAGCAGTCCAGAGGAGGGCAACTAAAATGGTGCAGGATCTGCATCAGAAACCATATGAACAGCGATTGAGAGAGCTTAATATGTATACCCTTGATGAAAGGAGGGACGGGGGGGCATGATAGAAACTTTCAAGTACCTCAAGGGAATCAAAAAAGTCCAGGAGGGTAGTATATTTCTGAAAAAGAGATGTGTAAGAGCAAGGGGGCACAATTTAAAGATAGAGGGGGGACGGCTCAGAGGTAATGTGAGGGAATTTTTTTCACGGAGAGAGTGGTGGATGCATGGAACCGCCTTGCTGGGGAGGTTGTTGGGTCTAAAACAGTGGGGGAATTCAAACATGCATGGGACAGACATAAAGAAATTGTAGTGAGGGGTGGCAGGAAGTAGGCTGTTGGTTAACTAGAATCTGCAGCTTATCCAGTAGGTAGGGAAATGGGCAGACTGGGTGGGCCAAGTGGTCCTTATCTGCCGTCAAAGTCTATATTTCTATGTTTCTATGTCAGTTTGACCTCTGTGGTAGGGAAAGTGATGGAATCACTTCTAAAGGAAAGAATTGTTGAGTACCTAGAGGTCAGTGGGGCACAGGACCCAAGGCAGCATGGTTTCACAGCGGGAAGGTCATGTCAGATGAATCTAATTGATTTCTTTGACTGGGTGACCAAAGTAGTAGACCAAGGAGGGGCTGTGGACATGGCCTGCCTAGACTTTAGCAAGGCATTTGACACAGTCCCACACAAAAGATTAATAGTCAAATTAACCAGCCTGGGAATGGGTCCCAGGGTGGTAGCCTGGGTAAAACATTGGCTGGACAACAAGACACAGAAGGTAATTATAAATGGAGTCCACTCTGAAGAAAGAGGCGGTTACTAGTGGGGTACCGCAGGGTTCAGTACTGGGTCCAGTCCTTTTTAATGTCTTTATAAGTGACATTGCAGAGGGACTGGAAAGAAAAGTATGCCTCTTTGCAGATGACACAAAGATCTGCAACAGGGTTGATACACAAGGCAGCGTGGAAAGGATGAGAAGGGACTTGGCAAGGTTGGAGGAATGGTCAGAAGTATGGCAGCTTGGATTCAATGCAAAGAAGTGCAAAATAATGCACCTGGGAAACAAAAACCCAGGGAAAGATTACACAATGGGGGGTAGTAACAACAACAAAATGGTAAGGAACCTGAGGTAATCACTCAGATGAACTTAAGGTTAGCAAGCAATGTGAGAAGGCAGTAGAGGGCTGAGGGATACTGGAATGTACAGGAGAGGCATCACCAGCAGAAAACAGGAAGTTGTTATCCTCTGTATAGACAGTTGGTGAGACCCCATCTGGAGTATTGCATCCAGTTCTGGAGACCCCATCTCCGCAAGGACATACACAGGATAGAGGCAGTCCAGAGGAGGGCAACTAAAATGGTGCAGGGTCTGCAAGAGAAGCCATACGAGTAGAGACTAAAGGAGCTTAATATGTATACCCTTGAGGAAAGGAGGGAGGGGGGGGACATGATAGAAACTTTTAAATACCTCAGTGGAATAAATGTAACCCCTAGATGGCGCTATCCCAGGGGCTACTACCCCTTCCTGATTTGCCACTAACAGGTTGAGGGGCCTGGATCCAATGGCGGGTGCCTCCACCCAGAGGTCAGGGTTTGCAATAGTTAAACTAACTTGGTCACAGCCCTCTGGGACACTGCAACCCCCCTTTCTTCCCACTAGTGGCCCACACGATATATTAGAATTACCTTCACAGTATACACTTACCCCCAGGTCTGGTTCCGCACTGGGACCTCCTGTGAAATGAGATACAGTGCAACAATCACAGTACAGTACTTTAACATAGACAAATACCTCAGGCAGTATAACTTTGCTGAAACAAGCAGCTCTGATTTATTTAGGGAATATAACAAGGACAGGGGAAATCAGGTTAATTAGCTTATCACTCTAATAATCTACCTATGGCTCTGTGCACAGGCCTATCCCTATCAGTTACTGTCCCTGGGTACCCAAGCCCTAGTGGCTAGTCCAAACCGTGGCAGCTGGTAGGGGCCCTTTCACACAGAGAAAAGGAGAATTAAACAGTCAGCAGTACATTCCATTTGGATTTAATGTGGCAATTCAACAGGGAGCGACCCTGAATTAGTACTCACGACCTCCAAATAAGATAGGGTCCTTCAATGTCAGCAGGGCTCACTTGAGGTACACAAACCTCTTCACACATCCATATAAAAGAAAGCACTATACCAGGCAGGCTGCATCTGTATCCCGATCGCAATTACTGCACAATACCCGGGAGAACACACAGCAGATTCAGTTCCTGACAGACCGAGTGCAATTTTCAGTAATTCCTCCAGTCTTCTACAGGGTGAGCCTGGTTTCTACTCTTCAGAGATACTTTGATTCTTTTCACAGGACGGATTCAGTCCTAACAAGCTGTTACACAAGCTGCAGACCGGAACTCTGGGCCTTACACACGTTTTTGACTAAACTGACACTGAAAAGCACAGGGCTCCTTCCTTCTTCACTGCCAAAGCTCAACTGAAACTCCAACCGACAAAACCGGGCACTTCCTTTGAGTTCCTCCCAGTTCTTGACTGGATTGGCTGTCACTCACAATAGACTGCTGCTGTTGGTCCAAAAGGCACTGAAGTCTAAACTACATCTCCCAGAGTCACTGCCCATACAATCCTCTTGTGGCTGGCTCAGATTATGAGTCCAAGTTCTGATTCAGTCCAAGGCACCATTTTAGAGCTAGCTTATCTACACTGATTGGTCCAGTTCAGTATTCAAAACTAGAATTGGGAACTAGCAGACACAGTTCTGACTGCAAAGAAAGCAGGTTAGACAAACTGTAATTTCATTATTACTCTAAATAATTTCTGGCAAACAGTTACATTTTTTCAGATAGGTTCCTTGCACTCTAGTGACTGCAAAAATGAAGTGAATTAGCAGCAGCTCGAGTGGTACTCAGAGAAGCACACAGTCCCCCCATACAAACTAATTATGTCTGCAAGCAGACAGCTCTTAAAGAGACAGTACCAGAGGCTCTAAAACACTCACTGATAAATGGCTTAAATGCCAAACACCATTCAGGCTTGGAGCATTCAAGCAAGCTCCTGGAAGTCTTTTGGGACCCCATTTGCAGGGGGTTACACCTTCCTGGCCTGGGAAAGCATGACGTCCGCATGCAAGTACCCCCATAAGTTTCAACTGCAACCATATACATTTGCATTAGGCTCTATATGTAATCATCAGTCAATATATCATTTTACCAAGAACACATTTCTGAAACATTGCAGTATCCTCTTTACACAGTATTACATACACATTGTACCATAACTCAAGTTATTACCTCTTGTACATGAAACCTGAAGAGAGGGGGCCTTCCCTATCAGTTACCTTTGGGGCTGGATGGGCAAGGGCACCATACTTAGAGGGCAACACAAGTAACTTGGAGTTAGCACTGATGATCAGTTTGGGCAATGAGCTCGGGGACACATACACTCCTTTATGGACAACATTGAGAGGCAAGTCCACAGGCCTCCCAAGTGAATCATAACTGAGGTGCACCACAGGCTTTACAGCTCGACCAGTCTTTCTAGGGGAACTGTTATAGCTCTGCACTCTGAGCCTCATTTTCAGCATTGTCCTCACTTGTCAGGGGAGTCTCCATGGGGGTAGAGAGGCTAGAACTTGGGGCACTTTCCGCTCCAGGAGTTACAGTTTCTGGAGTCCACAACATTTGGCTCATGGAGAGTTCGACACTGGCAGGACTGTCAGGCACTCAAAATACTTTCTGTTCGGTGTATCACCAGTCTGCCCTAATCTATCATTTTCTCCCTGAAAGCTCAAACAGTTCAACCATGCACAATGATTCCATTTCATCTGATCTGATGCTTGCACTTCACTTTCTGGGAGCATCGGCTCCAGGGATGAAGCTGGGGCTTAGACAGTCCAGAAGGCCCAGCTTTGTCTCCATTATTGACTAGGGATTGCCCGAAACAATTGACTCAGTTCGTAAGAAGGATAGTATTCAAAGTCACTCACTTTCTTCCGATATGGACTGACAGTCATGCTCAACTGGGACTTGTGGAGGGAACACTTTAACTTTGCTTCTGTAGGTGCAGACTTTCTGATCTTTCTTAGCAGCAGCTCTAGTCACTGGTCCAGAGGGGCATCTTCAGGGCTCAGATTCAATTAAGATTTGTCCAATGGGCAGTAAATGATTTCTATGCATTGTTTTTACATCTTTTGAATTATTCTCAGGCCTTACTTTGTACACTGGCAGATCATCTAGTTTGCCCACTACAATGTGAGGGAGATGGTGCCATCTGTCAGCAATCTTGTGCTTGCCATGCAGTCCCAGATTTCTTAGCAATACCCGATCTCCTCCTGGAGTTCCTGTGCTTTCACCTTTTATCATACCTTCTTTGTTGGCCAGATTTCTTTTGGCAGCCATGGTTTGAGCCAGTTGGTACGCATGAGTTAGCTGGGCCTTTAACTTTGCACATACTGTAAATAGTTGTCAGCTTGAACCCCATCAGGAGAGACCCCAAACACACATCTAGTGGTAGTCGAGCTTCTCTTCCAAACATCAGGCGGTAGGGGAGAATCCAGTGGCATCACTTTGGTGCAGTTATAAGCATGTACCAGGGTGCTAATTTGTTGGCTCCATCTAGGCTTGTCCTTTGGGTGCAGGGTGCCCAGCATATCTCAGCAGTGCGTGTTGAAACGCTCAGGCTGTGGGTCCCCTGGGGTGGTAAGGAGTGGTTCTGGACTTCGCACTCCCCACAGAGAAAGCATCTCTTTGATCAGACGACTCAAAGTCTCTCCTTGATCAGAATGGATTCTTTGTGGAGCCCCATAGTGAACAAAAAAGTTTTCTACAAGTACTTTGGCCACAGTGGTTGCTTTCTGGTCTTTGGTGGGGAAAGCTTGGGCATATCTTGTGAAATGGTCAGTGACCACCAGCACATTACTCATATTTCTTTGATCTGACTCCAAACTCAGAAAATCAATACAGACCAACTCCATGGGTGCACTGGTGGTGATGTTAACAAGGGGGTCAGCCCTCTGGGGCAAAGCTTTCCTCTGTAAGCAGCGACTACAAGTTCGAATGTGTTGCTCCACATCAGCCCCATCTTAGGCCAATAGAATCTGGATCTCACCAAGTCAAGTGTTCTGTCTATACCAAGGTGTCCCATGTGGTTGTGCAAGGACCTCAGTACTGAGTCTCGAAGGCAGGGCAGCACTAGTTGTTGTTTGTCTACTTGTCCCTCTGTCTACTGTTTCTCTGTATAACAGTTTATTGATCAGTTTCAACTTAGGACCTTCTTTGTATAACAGTGCAGTTCTCAAATCAGTGGGCGTAATTTGGACACATCTTTTCCTGCATAGAGGGCTTCTAAAGCTGCTTTGATCATGGGATCGCGGGATTGAGCCGCGAATACTGTCATTGTCCAGCTGAGGCAGTGCACCAATGTCTATTGCAGAAAAGTGGCAATAAGCAGCAGGTATGCAATTCTCAGAGGGTCCCAAGCAATCCACCATGCAGTCCACTACGTCCGTGGACATTTGTTCCTCCCTGTCAAACTTCCGGCAGAGTGCCCGAATGTCAGGTTCTGCCAATCGGACCCAATCATTCTGGGGAACAGGCCTCCGGGAGAGAGCATCAGCATCTATGTGGTTCAGACCTGCTCGGTATCGAGAGCATAGTCATATGTAGATAATGCAGAAAGCCACCTATGGCCAGTGGCATCCAACTTAGCTGAGGTCTGCACATGGGTCAAAGGATTATTGTCAGTTTTACTAGTATTTTAGCCCCATACAAGTACTCATGGAATTGGTCAACAATAGCCCACTTCAAAGCTAGGAACTCTAACTTATGTACAGGATAGTTCTTTTCGGATGGGGTCAGGCTTCTACTGGCAAAGGCCACTGGTCTCAGGCCATTCTCGTGTCTTGGTACAACACAGCCCCCAACCCTGCAAGCTAGCATCAGTGTGCAGGACGTAAGGTTTTCTTGATCGGCATAGGCCAGCACTGGAGCATGGGTGTTGATATATGATCTCATGAAAAGCAGTCTCACAATCAGGAGTCCAGCGGCCCCAAATACTTCACTGATGAAAATACACCTTTCAGTCTTGAGGGACGCTTGACTTTGGTATTTTTGTAGGTTGGGGATACCCTTGAGTAAGGTTAAGTAAAGGCGGATCACTCTTGAATAGTCCTTGATGAGGCGCCGATAATAACCACAGAATCCCAGGAATCTTTGCAGTTCTTTAGATTTTGGGCTGTAGCCAGGTGGTCAAGGCCTCAACTTTACTTGGTCGTCTCTATTCCCTCGGTGGATACTTATGTGTCCCACATACTTTACTGATGTTTGAAAGAATTGACACTTATCAATGGACAGTTTAAGGCCAAAGTCCTCCAGTCGGTCCAATACTTAAATAATCTGCTCTCATGTTCCTCCAGTGAGCTGCCAAACACAATAACATCATCTAGGTATACCAGGCACTCTAGTAAGTTCATGTCCCCACTGCACGCTCCATCAATCGTTGAAAAGTGGCTGGGGCACCTGAAATCCCTTGAGGCATCCTCATGAATTCATAGAAGCCAAGCGGACAGATAAAGGCCGCCTTCTCACGGTCCTCTGGGGCCATCGGATCTGGTAGTACCCACTCGGAGATCCAGCACAGAGAACCACTTGCTCCCGCTTAGGCAGTCCAAAGCATCCTGAATGCGGGCATTGTGTACTGATCAGGATAGTCCCCCGTTTAAGGTGCGATAATCCACACACATCCTTACTGTTCCATTCTTTTTCCTCACTACCACAATGGGGAAGCATAAGGCTTTGGATTCTTTGTATTACACCAGCAGCTAACATCTCTTGCAGATGCCGTCTCACATCATCTATGTCAGCAGGTGCCGGGCGTCGAGACCTCTCACAAATGGTCTTTCGTCATGCAGCCGGATATTGTGCTCAGCTCCTTGCACGCATCCTACATCCCATTCCTTTAAAGAAAACACCTGGTTCTCTGGGCAAGCTTCTCACTGATCCTCATTTTCCATTCAGCTGGCAGCGGGGTCGCCGAAATCAAACAAGTCAGGCGTTACTCTGTCATTCTTCCTTGAACTCTGCTGCTGGGTAGCACTGCAGTGTCTGCACAATGCACATTAGCCAGGATGCAACCTCTGTTTACTCGAATGTCTCTTTCAGACACATTATGAACTTGGACCATTACCCTTCTGGCATAAGCATGGGCTCTAGCGGGCAAAATACTAGGCTTGACCAGCAGTCCCTCTGGCAATTTTCCATCGCCTGGTGCATCCAACATTAATATTTTATTCTTAACATCCTTTCTGATACTGGACCTCTCCTGTAAGGTACACTGGGCATTTAGGCGCCAGGATCAGAGACTCAGGATCCTTCTTCCATACAGTTCCGACCGTTCCTCTGGTTCTGTTTTTCAGCATCTCTCTGTGCCTCATAGGCCTTCTTAATTAAAGCCAGAACTCTTAAAGCTCTACTAGTCTTTGACCCCTGTTTTCATAACACAACTGTGCCAGCCTTCCAACATATGAGCATTTGTTCCAATCAACAAAGGGACACCATCATACAGTCCAGTGGGGGACACACTAAGGCTAGGGTCTCTACTTGTTCGGCCACTCCAGCCACGGAGGTGGGGAAGACAGCCAAATTCGGATATACCCGAATAGGGGTAGGCCTTCTCACTTAACCCCATACATGCAGTCCTTCTAATGGTTGTAAGGGTATGTCTGACAAATGCTTCTGATACCAATCCTGGAACATAATTGTCACTTGGGAGCCACTGTCTAATACAGCTCTTGTAGACACTCCATTCACCTTTACAGTGGTCTCCATGGAGGACCCACTATTCTGGACCAGTCTGGAGAGGTGGTAGTGGGGGCCTGGGCAACTGACCTTGCCACAAAAGGACGTGAATTAGCATTTTGGTGCCCTCACTGGGATCATGTCGCACCTCTTAACCACTGATTTCTTCTCCCAAGCTCTCCTTGTAGCCTATATGCAACTTTGTCAGTGTCTTTGGGACTGGCATTCCTTTTCATGTGCCCATCTTTCCCACAATTATAGCAAGACATACTTTCTGGAGTTTGAGCTTGCGAGGCGCCACACTGGGAGCCAGGGTGGGGTATTACTAACTGGAAACCTGGGTGCCATCTCTGTCTGGCGTGATAAGCATTTGGAGACATCTCGTCAGTTTCTCCCTTCCATGGTCAAGGAATTGAGTTTGGAGCTGTTATCAGCAGGAGATACATGGGTGGGTACCCCACCCCCATAGCAGATGCAGTCGGATATAGGTCAGGCCCGTACTTGCAGGCGTGGCCTTCATAAAGGGACTGTTTTGAATTCCGGATCTCTCTCAACAGTTCGCCCCATTGTGGCATATCTTTTCCTTGTCAGAGCACTCATTGACTGTCAACCTCTGCCCCTGAACTTCACTTGATGGGTCACCCTCAGTCACTTGGGTCGTAGCCACAGCTGTTGGTGCAGGTACCTCCCGAGGTCACCTTTTCTCAACTCCTCGAATTTCTCTCATTAACTCATCATAGGAGGGTGGGGATTCCAGTCGATTTGCCAGGCGTAACTGGAAGCAACAGCAGTTCTGAGAGGGGCAGACTTAGGATTCTGTCCAGTCTGGTTCGGTCCAGTTCAATCGCTGGCAAACTACCCTTTCTGAGGCATTCTTGCAACAATTTTTCCAGCCGAGACATACACAGACAACAACTCCCTTGGTACTGTTGTGCATTTCTTACTCTCCACCATAGGTCCTCATCAGAATCTGGGCTCCCATACACATTCTCCAAGGCCTCAAGATAGGCCTGTGCAGTCGCTTCAGGGTTACTGGCCCGTTTAGCATGGATGGTAGCCAGGGCAGGACCTCGGAGGCTCTCACTAACCCTCTTTCACTTTTCGCCTTCCGAGCATTGCCATTCTAGCACTTGGGGGGCAACATAGTCTATCCAGGTCTCCCAGTCATCCTCCCCTTGGGGGGTGGGGAGGGTGCCAGAGAAGATCCTCAACCTTCGGTAAGAGTCGTGACTAATGGCAGGTGCAGAAATAGGAGTCTGCATTGGTTCAGCCACCATTACGGGCACTGGAGCAGGAGAGGGTGTTGGGGGAGGAACACCCCAGGTGGCAAGAATAGTTTCTTCAAGTCCTCCACAGTTTTCCCTCTCCAGCAACCATTCAGCAAATTTCTCCTCAAAAGTTTCAGATAGTGGTGGGGCTGATTCCCCGGTCTTTACTGTCCTTAGTTATCACTCCAAGCAGTGAGGGCTCCCTCTGGGGTAATGGTCTGTGGCACTTTGGAGCTATCTATGGGATCCTTAAACTCTACTAGGGCCAGGAAAGTGTGGGTGAGCAGATTAGCATGCCGACCCACCACCACAGGGTTTTGTAAACCTTCCACCTTGGAAAGTACTCCCTGCACAGTGTCCTGTATTGATACCTCAGGGGGATGTCCAGGATAGCATAGCATTTGGGGGTCGATCTCTCCCCCAGTACACCACTCCACCAGCCGTGCACAGCCACTTCTGTCGGGTACCCATTTTTTCTTAACAGTGGTTCAGAATATGGCCACTAGAGGACACACAATCCCAGCGGTGAGCCTCAAGATGTAACCCCTAGATGGCGCTATCCCAGGGCTACTACCCTTCCTGATTTGCCACTAACAGGTTGAGGGGCCTGGATCCAATGGGGTGCCTCCACCCAGAGGTCAGGGTTTGCAATAGTTAAACTAACTTGGTCACAGCCCTCTGGGACACTGCAACCCCTTTCTTCCCATTAGTGGCCCCACAATATCAGAATTACCTTCACAGTATACACTTACCCCCAGGTCTGGTTCCGGCACTGGGACCTCCTGTGAAATGAGATACAGTGCAACAATCACAGTACAGTACTTAACATAGACAAATACCTCAGGCAGTATAACTTGCTGAAACAAGCAGCTCTGATTTATTTAGGGGATATAACAAGGACAGGGGAAATCAGGTTAATTAGCTTATCACTCTAATAATGTGTCTATGGCTCTGTGCACAGGCCTATCCCTTATCAGTTACTGTCCCTGGGTACCCAAGCCCTAGTGGCTAGTCCAAACCGTGGCAGCTGGTAGGGCCCTTTCACACAGAGAAAAGGAGAATTAAACTGTCAGCAGTACAGTAATTCCATTTGGATTTAATGTGGCAATTCAACAGGGAGCGACCTTGAATTAGTACTCACGACCTCCAAATAAGATAGGGTCCTTCAATGTCAGCAGGGCTCACTTGAGGTACACAAACCTCTTCACACATCCATATAAAAGAAAGCACTATACCAGGCAGGCTGCATCTGTATCCGATCGCAATTACTGCACAATACCGGGAGAACACACAGCAGATTCAGTTCCTGACAGACCGAGTGCAATTTTCAGCAATTCCTCCAGTCTTCTACAGGGTGAGCCTGGTTTCTACTCTTCAGAGATACTTTGATTCTTTTCACAGGACGGATTCAGTCCTAACAAGCTGTTACACAAGCTGCAGACCGAACCTGGGCCTTACACACGCTTTTTTGACTAAAACTGCACACTGAAAAAGCACAGAGCTCCTTCCTTCTTCACTGCCAAAGCTCAACTGAAACTCCAACCGACAAAACCGGGCACTTCCTTTGAGTTCCTCCCAGTTCTTGACTGGATTGGCTGTCACTCACAATAGACTGCTGCTGTTGGTCCAAAAGGCACTGAAGTCTAAACTACATCTCCCAGAGTCACTGCCCATACAATCCTCTTGTGGCTGGCTCAGATTATGAGTCCAAGTTCTGATTCGTCAAGGCACCATTTTAGAGCTAGCTTACCCCACACTGATTGGTCCAGTTCAGCAGTTCAAAACTAGAATGGGAACTAGCAGACACAGTTCTGACTGCAAAGAAAGCAGGTTAGACAAACTGTAATTTCATTATTACTCTAAATAATTTCTGGCAAACAGTTACATCTTTCAGATAGGTTCCTTTGCACTCCTAGTGACTGCAAAATGAAGTGAATTGGCAGCAGCTCGAGTGGTACACAGAGAAACACAGTCCCCCATACAAACTAATTATGTCTGCAAGCAGACAGCTCTTAAAGAGACAGTACCAGAGGCTCTAAAAACACTCACTGATAAATGGCTTAAATGCCAAACACCATTCAGGCTTGGAGCATTCAAGCAAGCTCCTGGAAGTCTTTTGGGAACCCCCATTTGCAGGGGGGTTACATAAACAAAGTCCAAGAGGGTAGCATCTTTCAGAAAAAGAGATGTGCAAGAACAAGGGGACACAATTTGAAGATAGAGGGGTGTGGGGGCGGCGGTTCAGGGGCAATGTGAGGAAGTATTTTTTTCACAGAGAGGGTGGTGGATGCATGGAACAGTCTTCCTGAGGAGGTTGTGGGGTCTAAAACTGTGGGAGAATTGAAGAATGCATGGGACAGACATAAGGCAATTTTTGTGGGGGGTAGAAAGAAATAGGCTGTTGGTTAACTAGGATCTGCAGCTTATCCTGTAGGTAGGGAAATGGGCAGACTAGGTGGGCCAAGCAGTCCTTATCTAGAATCAAAGTTTATATGTTTCTATGTTTTACTTCCACCTGTCTTCCTCTCCTCTGTTCCCTTTCCCCTCCTATCTCTTTTCTCTCCCTCCTCTCTTTCCTCTTTCATATTCCACTCCAGTTGCTCCTCCCTGTTGGCCCTCCTGATTTTTGACCACTTTCTTCCCTGTCCACTTCCAACATTGCAGCCTGCAATTGCCTGTTACTCCACACTCCTGATGTAATCAATCTGTATTGTAATTACTGTAATTATGCCAATACGTTGCTGTGTATTCCATACGTTGCTGTGCCTTATTGCATTATCATATTGCTGTGCTTTTTACTTGCATTATGTTCTTATCCCCTCCCGCCTCCCCCCAGGACACATCTGGAAACCAGCTTTATGGCTCAGTATGTCTTTTCTGGTAAATCTCTTTTAAATAAATGAAATAAATGAAATAAATAGATAGTAACATAGTAATTAATGTCAGATAAGGACCGCTAGGCCCACCTAGTCTGCCCTGATCCAGGAATATAAACAAAAACCTTTTGTGTGGTAATACCAGTATGGTCGGCAGTCAGTTTTTAACTTTTTTTTAAAAAAAAGGAATCAGAATCAAAGTACCAGCTACATCAGCAGTCTCTGCAGAACGTGAATAGTCATAATGTGTTGTTTTAATCTAGGGACAATTTGAGGCCTAGGGAGTTGACGGTGTCCCTTTAAAAATTCTGGGAGAAATGTCCAAGCATGGCCAGTTCTGATACCTGTTTTCAAGGGCTTCTGAGATTTATCACAGTTTGAATGATTTCAATCACCACAGAAGTGTCAGACTTGGTATGGCAACATCCAAACTTTGGATGCAGTGGTGAAATGTGCCTCCTGGGGCTTTGCAAATCATGCTCTCTGTGTCTCTGGGAGTGTCACGTTGTCACAAATAATTCAAATGCTGGAGACCATGTATAGAAGCTTGTCCACCCAACCCCCAATCCTCAGTTCCTTCGCAGATTACTTAAGGAAGTTCAATCAATTAGTCAAACATTTATTACTGCCGATCTGGAGTACTGTGTGCAGTACTGGAGGCCACACCTTCACAAGGACATTAACCAAATTGAGGCAGTCCAGAGAAGGGCAACCAAAATGGTGCAGGAACTGCATCAGAAGACACATGAGGACAGATTAACGGAGCTCAATATGTATACCCTTGAGTAAAGGAGGGAGAGAGGTGATATGATAGAGGCATTCAAACACCTTAAGGGCTTTAACAAGGTGAAAGAGTCTAACATGTTTAAATATAAGAAAAATAGCAGGACAAGAGGACACAGCATGAGATTAGAGGGAGGTCAATTAAGGGGGAATGTGAGGAAATTCTTTTTCACAGAAAGGGCGGTGGATGCACGGAATGGCCTACCTCAGGAAGTGGTGGCTATGAATACAGTGCAGGGATTCAAACATGCATGGGATAGGCATAAGGGAGCAATACAGATGAGTATGAGTAGATAGGCCACTGACAGAGCAAAGGCCGATGGCACATTTATAAGGTAGAAAAAGAAATGGGCAGACTGGATGGGCCTTGCGGTCCTTATTTGCCGTCAGCTTCTATGTTTCTATGATTTAGCAGACACCCTTTGAGGGAACCCCATGCAGAGTATCAATGAGATTAGTTACAGTCCACACCTTAATCACATCTCTGTACTTTCAACAGGGCTGGGAAGTCAGTTGTTTGCAATCTAAATCCATTGAGCAAGCCCAGCAACCACATCAAGCTGGACTCCCATAGCTGGGACCCTACATCTAATGAAGCTGACAGATCTGTCACTATTTGTTAGTCAGCAGAAAATTTCCACATATAGTTTTTTAAGTCAAAAATGTATTGTTGACATCCTTAGAGTCCTCCTCATCAGATTTGTAATTTTCACAGATTTTTAAAATGCGTTTTATAGCTAATTTTGTAATAAATGACACGCGTCACTAAACGTGGCTGCCACTCGGAATTTTTAACAGTCTCAGCCACTGAAGTCACCTGTTGAATGTACATACCAGGGACCAGGTTTTCAGACACAAAAGGGACCAAGTTCCACTCTGCAGTCATCAGTGCAGAACAAAATCTCCGCAAGGATGGGATGGCCTATTTTCCACACAGAGAGCTGCGCAGCTGTGGGGGTGGCAGCTAACCATAGACACCCCCAGGTCAAGTCCAAGTGGCATACACTATGTGAAGTGGGGAGCTGGTTGTCCACTGCAGAGGTGTCTGTCGGACTTGGACAGACTTGTTGGATTAGCCGTGTGGGGGGCACCTGCGGAACCCACATCTGTCTTGTGGGTAAAGCTATGCCTGGTACAACCAGGTATAGCTTCTTAGTGCAGCTGCACCAAAAAACAGCCACAAGCTGCCATAAGTCATGGAGCCAGTCGCAAAGGGTTCCATGATTAAAAATACAGCGCATGCGGAAAAACCTTGTAGACCCACAAGGTTTTTCCACATGGGTGCTGAAAATGGCCCTTTTTGAAAAATATGGCCCTAGATTCTTGCTGTGGATCCATTAGGGTGGTGTTACGACATGTTTCTGATAGTAAACAGCACAGCACTGCACCAAGATATTTGATGTTTTCATGACGGGCATGGCATGAGGGCATAACATTTTTTTATATTTCAAAATCCTGTATCTTGCCGGTCCGGTGGTGCTGAGGGTTGAGGGGCTGGAAACCACACCTCGCATCACACTGGTGACCCAGGTTCGAGCATGGACTCGGGTTGTAGGGGGCCGGCAGGGGGAAGGAGGATTGAGCATCCCAACGGATGCTCTCTTCCTTTGGGGTGGGTTACCAGGGGTGCTTAATGCACCTGATGTCCACGAGGGCCGGTGGAAGCACTGACTTGCGGGTCACTGGCGGCTCCTACATAGGGGGAGCTGGGGACAGGAGGATACTGTTAGGCACTTGGCAGGCGTGCGTAAATATGTTCCTGACCGAGCCGGTGTCCTCAGGGGGATGGATGGGAAGCACAGAAAAATGGAAACCACCCTCGGCCGTCCTAGATGATGGTCACTCCAGCCACCCAGCCCAGGAACTGCGGACTGACTCTGCTGTGCAGGGTGCTCCACGGAAGGCGAGAGGAAGGTAGGAGTCACTAGGGGCACTCTAGGGGCAGCCTCAGTGTGTCAGGGTGGGTGACATGAGCTAGCCTGAAGGATTGGAACAACGGGGTGATCAGGAGGGATAAAAAGAAATTAAAAAAAAAATCCTGTATCTTAGTTTAGGAATAAAAACAAAACATAAAAAAGAACAATCAGTATATTGATGTTTTTGTTAAACATTATTCCCTAAAAAAACCAAAAAAGATATGGTTTCTAACACATACCGCAGCTTTAAGCCACAAACACTCAGCCTGAAGACAATGGCTTACTGTGCTGCAAATGAATTCTGAATGGCACGTTTCATAAAAAACAAATAACATGAAATAACATTAAATGGCACCAAATACAATACCGCAGGAATATACGACTGCAAAACAATAAGACCAGTGGTTTTGCAATAACTGGTATTCTTCCAAAGACTAATTAAATAAATATATTTTCAAAGCTGTTTAAAATTATTCAGCATGGGGGAGGGGGCACTCTTGTAATGCTTGGGGATGACATTCCAAAATTGAGGAGCAAAGACTGAAAAGACTATATTTAATTTTCTGGTGGTTTTGAGTCTAGTTGAAGGGATCACCAGAAACCTGCCTAAAATGGCAAGCCAAGGTATAAGGTGAGAGGAGGCTGAGGCGTTGGTAGGGTAACAAAAGATCCCAGACCCCAAGTCCTCAAAGGCTGGGGGTAGGCCATAGATTTTCTTATAAAAGGATGAATTTTAGCAGTGGTATTACGGAGAGGTTCAGGGCCCATATGAAAACATCCGGGGCTCAAGCCCCTGAGACCGAGGTCTGGCAACGTCTTTGTGGAGAGGTCAGTTAAGTAGGAATGACCCATTCCATTAGGGAACCTCAATGGAACATTAACATTAACAATTAACCCTTGCAGGGCTGCGGACTGATGTATCAGTCCAAAAATCCTATAAGTTCTAATTCTGTCGGCAGCCTAAGGGTTAAGAAATGATTGGTTCTAGAAAGTAATTTTTCATTTTCTTGGAAAAAATACACTTTAACATCAGTTGAATTCAAATATCATAACATTCCAACTCAATCTTCTCAGCCATACCTCTCAAATGCTATGAATTTTGCATAGCACTACATTTGTTAAATTTAAATTTACTCTTGCTCCATGAAGATTAATACTGATGTTTCTCATCATGGTAGAGCTATCTCTGAACATACAAACTATTACAAATTAAATGAACATGATAGGAACATTCCTTAACATTAAACATACTGTGCCCACTGTTATTAAACTTCTTGGGTGGATTCTCAAAACAATTTTGGACTAAGTTCCACACCGCAACTCCAGTTGTAGACCGAAACTCCACAGCTGTGGAGATTGGTATTCTCATCTGCCGCAGCTGTGGAAGATGTTATGCCTGGTGCCAGCAGCTGTAACATTTTTCTGCAGCTGTGGGGAAAGAAACTGCTGCAAACTTCCGTGAATCGTGGAGCCGGGCAAAAACCGGCTTCACCCTTTAGAATACCATAGCTGCGGGAGAAACCGCAGTTCCGCAACTGGCAATTCACTTGCGCTAAGTTTTTCGCGCAGCTGCAGCATTTTCATGGGCTTTGAGAATCTAGCCCCTTATTCCTTAAATTTGGAAAATACTACACATTCTGGCCTTTTTGCTCTGCATTTTAAAGGATGACTGCACTGAATCTGTAAGACATTTCTCCTTGTAGAAGCTCATTTTTAAAAACTAGTTCCAGTCCTGTTACTGTTCCATCTCTACCAGCTATTCAGCTATCCTAGCGGGTGTTTTTGATTTACACACTTGTAGTAAGTACCATTTTAGAACTGTGCAATGTAGTTTATGTCCCTTGCTCAGCTCTTCCACGGTGATACAATACATTTATAGGCACATTTACACTGCCACTTTGGCAGTGCATCAGCCTGTGCACACGGGCTGATGCACTGCAATGTCAGCAATGTGGACACTCACTGGACCATGCTAGGAGTGTTTCATATCTATTTTCTGCACTGCCGCAGGAATGGGTATGTTTATCAGAGCAAGCGTATCACATGGCAGTGTAAATGCACTGTGACCCTCGCTCTGATAAAAAGTAGCCTCTCCTAGAGTCCTCCACTGCTCCCCGCTTGGCCCACAGCCCCTCTCCAGTGCAACCTGCATTGGTGTGAGGGAGGACTGTATGAACAGTGAATTGGTCTGGCTGATGAAATTGTAGCAGGAACAGAGTGGCGCAATGATATAGCATTGCAGCCATGTAAACATGGCTTAGGTTCTACTATAGAACTCTGTAGTTGAGAAGGATATAAACTACATCATACAGTCCTAAAATGGGACTTAACACCAGAATGTAAACCTAAAGCAATCACTGAGATTATTAATAGACCAGTACAGATGGAACAACAACAGAACTGGAACCAGCATTGTAAAAACTGTTTCTACTGGAAAACATGACTTACAGGTTCAGCGCAGTTCTCCTTTAATGCCAAGAGGTTGAGAGGTATGATCTCAGGTTATTCCATGCTTTATTACTAAAGATGTTTACATGAAGACAGGCTCTTTGTCCCTTGACTTTATCTGCTTCATCTGTTTTTCCTGCCCTGAAGTTATAATCCTCAGCTTGTGACATCAAAATATTTTCTGTGGCAACAGGTTGTGCTGCCATCAGCGGAGAGGATTTTGGCTTCTGGGAAGGTAGAATCAACATGAACTGCTAAGTTACATCTAAGGGGAAAAGATCTCATTTTAATGAAAAAAATGTTCAAAGTGGAAAGTCCTGAAATTCACGTTTAGGGAGAATTTGATGTAACTGAGTTTTTCTCATGCCAGTTGCAATCTCTGTGCTGGAAATGGAAAATCCCTTAAATAGACAGTGAAGCTTCTTCAGAACCAATGAGGGATGGCAAAAAAAAGTGCATCTGCAGAACCAAATGAGCAACAACATTCAAGAAAGCGCTCAGTTTCTTTGGCGTGCCTATATACAAAACATTACAATAGTCCCATCATGAGGCGATGAATATGGGATGCACAATGGCCTGACTCATAATGTGATGTTTATCTTTATGAGTGTGGTGACAGGACCGTATCACCCCAGTACAGATCACTGGTAAGACCCCACCTTGAGTACTGGGCACTAGGTAACAATATCAAGAACAGTGCTGTCAAAAACAGTGCAGCATAAACAGTGCTGTCAAATATATCACCAGTTCAAAACACCATGACACCAAACAGTGCCAGTGGTAGCAGTCAGAAACTACATCAATGACTGCTACCATTATTAAATAACATGCTCTACACTTTATTTTTGCAGGGAGCAATGCCCCCCCCCCGCACCTCCTGACATGGTGGCCTCTACACCCTGCACCCCCATTATTAATATAACCAACTGGGGTCACAGGGAAAAGTAGAAACTTGGGGAGGGGGATAAATTTTCTTTCCATGCTGTCCCCACCAAAAAAACACACTTGGGGTGAGGAGAAAACAAAAACAATATGATTCGGGAGACTGGGAACAGAACCCTGGTCTCCCAATCTGCACTGACTGAGCTGCTTCTGTTTTAGCCCTCTCCACCATGAGAGAAACTCGGCCAGCTTCTGCATTTTTTCCTTACTCATACACTCCCACCAATGCCTAGATAGCTACGGGGTAGCAGTAGTTGACATTCACTATTCTACCCCTGTTGCTATTCAGGTACATGCCATTCCTGCAGTGTGGTTTAGATGGCGCTGTTTAGGAAGTGCTGTTCTAACCTGACACTTGAGTACTGTGTCCAGTTCTGGAGGCCCCACCTCCAGAAGGACATTGATAAGGTGGAGGTGGTACAAAAGAGGCTACCAAAATGGTGTAGGGCCTGCATCAAAAGCCCTGTGAGGAGAGACTCAAGGAACTGAATATGTACTCTCTGGAGGAGAGGAGGGAAAGGGGGACTAAGACAGAAACATTCAAATATATAACAGGTATTAATAAGGTACAGGAAGGTAGCATTTTCCATAGAAAAAGAAGCTCGAGGACAAAGGGTTATGCTATGAAGCTGGGGGTGGGGGGAGCTCAGAGGAAATGTGAGGAAATGCTTCTTCAAGGAGAGGGTGGTGGACACCTGGAACAGCGTTCCAGTGGAGGTGGTGGGTGCCAAAACAGTGATGGGATTCAAGCATGCATGGGACAGATACAAGAGGACCATGGCAGTAAGACAATGGGTGGAGACGACTGGAGATTGAATAGGGTCTGCAGTGGCACAGTTGGCAGTAACTTTCAAGTACATCAACGGAATCAACTGAGTCCAAGAGGGTAGCATCTTTCAGAAAAAGAGGTGTGCAAGAACAAGGGGGCACAATTTGAAGATAGAGGGGGGACAGCTCAAAGGTAATGTGAGGAAGTATTTTTTCACTGAGAGGGTTGTGGATACATGGAACAGCCTTCCTGAGGAGGTAGCGGACTCAAAAACAGTGGAGGAATTCAAGAATGCATGGGACAGACATAAGGCAATTCTAGAGGGCGGTAGGAGGAAGTAGGCTGTTGATTAACTAGGATCTGCCGCCTATGCATTAGGTAGGGAAATGGGCAGACTCGGTGGGCCAAGCGGTACTTATCTGCTGTCAAATTCTATGTTTCTGTGTTTCTATGTAGGCTGGGAAAATTGAGCAGACTAGGTGGGTCAAGAGGTCCTCATCTGCCAACAACTTCTATGTTTCTATAACTACCGAGTAACAGAGCCACTAGTGAGTTATGAAAGCCCTGCCTGCTTTCATATGATGATAAATGTCATATTCTGAGTAAGGTCATTGTGTGTCCAATTTATTCAATGTATTTTAAATTGTAAAACTTTCAGATTAGTTCTTTTAGTGAAGACTTAACTGTTTTTATTGATTTCATTGCTCTGTTTTAAGCACAGCAGATGCTGTTGTGATATCATCAGGCATTATGAAAGCTGCTCTCCCATTGGTTAAGAGTGACTTTGTGGCCAACCTAAAGTGTGAAGTAAATGCTGTTATAAAATGGGTGGACAAAAAACAATCTCCTGATTGGCTGAGACAGGCTGGCACCAGGGTATTTATCTCAACCTAATGCCCAGGTGTGAAAAAGTACCAGTGTCAGCCTGCCTCATTATATAGAAACATAGAAAGGTGACGGAAGAAGGGGACCTTTCGGTCTATCTAGTCTGCACATTTCAAAGTAACGACCCCCTTCCCTCATTACATAAAGTACCACAGTGCCACTTTGGAACCCACTTTTTCAAACTTTTCTTTTGGTAATTTTTCTATTATTTTCAAACTTCATTTAAAAAAAATACCTATTACTCATTTTATAGGCAAGCAATAAGACATGACAGGGTGGGCCTTATGCTGAGATAACCACCCTTCCAAGGGCTGTAAAGCAGTTTGCCTGCAGCCTTGTACCTCACTATGCCCCTGGACAGATGGATTTCTCAGTATAATGCCCACCCTGTCATGTCTTATTGCTTGCAAGACCCACCTAACATTGAAATAAATTAGTAATTTTCATTGAAACGGTGACTAGAATAAAAAATAATCTGTAGGGTTTTACTCTTCTGTACATTACATAAATGCATCTATACTACACCAGTGGTGATAAATCTGACATGATAAATTCGCTTGTCATGCTATCTAACTTACAGATAAATATTTTGCTAGAGGTTAGATATGTCACAGTCAATATCCTTGACCTAATAAGCAACCAGAGAACAGCTTTCACAGTGCTGAGTGCATCCCAGTAGTCCTGGGCAGCTGCTGAACTCAAAGAAAAACAGGTCAATCTACACACAAACAGTTTATTTAAAAGTTATAAATGTTCAGCATCTTTTGCTCGTGACCGGAGGAGTTGTACCGTGCGGTCTAATTCCTGTATTTGGGTTTCGTGCCCAAAGTCTTTTTCATCAATATATGGGAGTTATGTCTCAGCATCTAGGGAACGGTGGTGCAATGCCTAAACCTTATCTTCCAAAACTGCCACTGATGCTTTAAATGTTTTTATTTCAGTAAGCACTTGCTGCATCACTGTTTTAAGCTCCTTGTATTCAGAGGAGTCGGCGGTGCCAGCTTGATTGTTCTATAAAGCCCCATCCATTTTGAGTGAACACGTGGCAGCTGAAGCTGCTGATTTCTTTATTCCCCATTTCTGTCTTCCCCTGCTAGATATCAGCTCCACCTTTTATCATTTGTTGGTATAATTACTCCTGTATTGAAAAAGTACAGAATCAGAGGTTTTTAGTTGCTGGATACATTTTTTCTTGGGGAACTAGATGGCGGGTTGAATGGAGCTATTGAGCTAAGCTTCCATTCACTTTCCCAGTTCACTGAACCTCCGATTTTTGGGATTTCTCAAAGGAGCAGAAAGAAGGGACACTGCAAAATTTCTGCAGGCCGAGTTACCTCGGCTGCTAAAGTATGGCTGGAGACCAGCACTGGAGGTGGAGCGGGCACACCATACCTTGGCACTGATGCCTAAAGGGGGAGGAAGAATCCAGAACAAACATTGCCAAAATGCTCAGTTTTTTCAGAAAAAGAGCAGATTCTAAACCTTTCTAGAGAAAGGGGGCAGCTGTTGTGACATGGTCATCGAATTTACATTTTTAATGTTTATTCAAATGAATTGGCGCAAAAGAGAAAAACCTACATGGAGGTGAGGAAGATCCTGCAAGAGGTGCAAGTCCAGTACTGCCTCGTGAACCCAGCCAAATTGCAGATCCTAAGGAATGGGGTATATAATACATTCAAGACCCTGATGAGGTGATGGAGTATATTGTGAGACAGTGGCTGACCAAGAATCAGCAGCATAAAATGCCACCCCGAATGAAGCTGCCACATGAGCTCCTGAAGGCACATGGCAAGAACCCCCAAAAACCACTGAATAGATTTGCGTTCCTTGCAGAAGCAGACCCGGAAGGCAACATGGAGTGGCTAACCTCCAAATCCAAAAGAAAGCAACGAGAGAAAAACAACCAGGAAGGGTCCCAAAAAACTGCTGGAAAGGCACTTGAACAATGCAGCAGAGCCTTATCCATGACTGGCTCTGAGTCACTTGCCTAACCGGCACTGAAGAGACAAGGGCAAGAACCAATTCTGAACCCTGAAAGGTACCAGATGGAGGCAACGATGAAAGACATCCCACAGGCAGTGTTAGATGAAGGCCCCCTTCAAAAAGAAATCATCAAATCCTGGGCCGATGCAGTAAGCCAGGTCCTTCCTGAGGGTACAGACACTTAACCGGGTCAAATAGACCATAATAGAATTTGGAGAACCCCACCAAACCACAGTCCATCCCAGTGGGGGGATCAGGACACTCAAAGTATCCCCCACCGAACGCTGACTGAGACTGTTATGTGGAGGACCTGTAGGTGCAGGACAGAACCTTTGAAATGAAAATTCTTGGTCTGCTTACAGATAAGAACTGTAGCTGAATTCAGAAAGGAAGTAAGTAACATGTCACTGGTCCACTCTTTCCATAACCATTCTCCAACTCCTTATCTAACCCCCCCCCAGACCAGTGTCGTGAGGGATAGACTTACCCCTCCATACCCCCCCTCTCTACCTTTTGGAAACTGGACTAACAGTACATGTCTTCTCCTGTCCCTCTCCTCAGCTCCTGCTTTCTACTCTGTAAATTGTCTAATGTAGCTTGCTAATACAGAAATCTTTGGGGAGGGGAACATGGGGAAGCAAGATAAGAACGAGAGCTTGCTGGAGATTAAGGTCACAGGCTGGCAGTCCCTTAAGCCGATGCAGTTGATGGGGGATGCGAGGTCCACCTAGAGGGTGGAGAACATTTGAATCTAAAGTTCCCTAATTTCCCAATCATAGCAAAAGCAGATCCTCTTCACAGGTTAATTAATCAACAAAGACCTTGCATTTCCCCAATGGCGTTATTGACAAGTCTGCCACCTGGGGGGAAGGGGGGCCTGAACCCGTGCACAGATGGGCTCAGAATGAACAGATTTGTTATTGTGGAGAGCTTCCCAGGCCCCAGCTTATTATGCTCACCCCAGCTTGATGAGAATATTGCATGTGGCATGGATGGGGGGAGGCCGGCAGAATTGGACGGATGATGTACGAGGGAAGTGCCTGCCTGCCTGCATCCACACTTCAGGCCAGGACCCACAGACAGTGAGAGAAATGATGGAACAGATGTGCAGTTCAGGACTGGTCACCTAACAACTCAATGACAGCTGGCTGCTGGGCTCTCCATGTACCTAAAATGACACAATTTTAGCAGACATTCTAAGCAGGCAGCTAAGCAACTACCACTTGCCTGCAGTCATCGAGAAGCACAGGGCTTGGGGAGCTCACCGTATTTGATGGCTACTAGCCCTTCCCCGAGTTGACATCCAGGGGAAACACAACTAACAAACTCACCCAAGGGTGAGTACGTCCTGGGAGTCCCCCCCCCTCCGATTTCACATACCTCTCGCATGTCTACTCCTCCACACATATACTAGGGAGTGAAGTGATAAACCTTAGCATAAGCACATGACCTCCCACACCCCCGCAACTGCTAGATGACATTGTGCCCCCAGATGGCCAAGGCACAGCAGCTCTCTCTGCCTGCACGGTGCAACCTAAAGAGCCCTGGATAATATAAGGGTTATAGGGAATATCAACACATGTAAACACCAAGTTGGGGAGAAAGGATGAAAAATAATATCTGCAACAGGATGCATGATACTAAAGGAACTGGGTGTGTGGCTGGTGAAGGACAATTAGAGAGGGCATTAGAGGTCTATTGCTCTCTCCCCCCCCCATCTCACCCTCCAAGTGTTCTCCCATGCCACCACTTGGCCTGACCCCCGGGGGGCCCCTCGATCAAATCAAGCTGGAAGAGGGAATGTGGTGGTGATGGCCGCTGGAATAGGTTGCACAGGCCGCTCACCTTGCTGGCCGCATGCAATTACACCCTCCACCCACATACCCTATGAAAATGGACGTCTTGGATGGTACATGGACAACCCTGCTCACAACCCCCTTCCCTTCCCTCCTCATCACACCACAGGCAGAACAGGGACACACCGAGCAAAACATCTGTCTGACCCCCTTCCCCCACAAGTTCCTCATCCACTGTACTATATCCATGTTTCTCTTATCCACCCGCACTACAGATTTGCCCTTAGGAACTTATTATGCTCTGCTGGAAGTTGTCAGGACAAGGGTGGTTGACCTCGCTAAATGCTAGAGGGCACTGACTCCACCATACCAGTGGTTAATACGGGTAGTATCGGGCATATTACCCCATGCAAACTCACCCATGAACCACTGGAAAAGTTTTTTATAGTTCTGTGTTTCTGAGAGTCACTGTGTTTTTTTTTCCTGCAATTTAATAAGCTTTATTAAAGAACGTCTTATAACATGAGAAAAGAAGACCATAACTATGACCTGAAAAGGCCTTACACACATCAATAAACAGCAGAAACGTCACTGTGTTTAAGATGTTGTTCTTTAAACTGTTCAGTGTTATTGGTTGTATGCACATGAATCTTCAAAAAAGGTACCAATGTTTTCTGGGAAAGGGGATCCCAACCCCATCCGTGGAAGGAAACTGAAGGCGGAACTGAGGCTTAGCAGACTGGAACATATAACAGGCTTTTTACAGAACATAGGAACCCACTCACAAGTCCCAGGGGATAGATCACATCACACACACATGCACAACATTAGGACAACCCCAGGTTGGTTCCCCCCCACCCAGTCTTACCACCCGCAGGTACAGGCATAGGGTAACCCAGATCTTAGGGAAGTCTATCTCCAGAAGGCACCCCATATGCTCATAGACCCGAAAGTTGACCCTCTGGAGCACAGCCCATCTCAATATAGCTAATACTGGGATAAAATGGGTGTCATGGAATGTCAAAGGGATCAAATCCATGGTTAAGAGAAGAAAGCTCCTGGATCATCTTAAGAAACAAGGAGCAGGGAGAGCATTCCTACAGGAAACTTATCTGATTCAAGGGAGACCAGAAACTCAAGCAGGGATGGGCGTCACAGGTTTTTGGGCCAACTTTCAACTCTAAGAGTAGAGGGTAGTGATCTTAATACACAAGCAAATATCCTTTCAAAAGCAGAAAATCTGCAAGGACCCAATGGCAGATATGTCATAGTGCAGGAAGAACTTGTGGCAGGTAGCATATATAGGTTAAATGACCAGGATGCCTCTTCTACACAAAACTCACCCAATCCCTCCAGAAAGCACACAAAGGACAACTGATAGTAGGGAGGACATGAATACCACAATCGATGACCTCCTTGATAGAAGCAAGCCCCCAAAGGGACAGCCATCACATGCCTCTGAGGCACTTAAGGCCCTTGCACAGGAACTAAACCTAGTAGACATATGGAGGTTGGTCAACCCCACAGGGAGGGACTACTACTATTACTCCCCCCCCAACATCAAATGCACTCGAGAATAGATGTGTGCCTAACCCTAGGGGCATGGACGCCTCACATACTAGATGCATGCATAGGTTCCATCTTGATTTCAGACCATGCTCCTGTATCCTTCACGTGGCTACCCCTTACTACAGCCCAGTCCAGTAGGGGTAGATGGAGGCTAAGTACATCCACACTCAAAGACTCCAAATTCTGCAGCAACCTCTGAGAAGAAATAAAAGATTTTTTGATAAACAATAGACCTGGGGACACCTTGGCTGCTACCAGGTGGGATGCCCTCAAAGCATTCATAAGGGGGAGGTGCATCAGCCATACCTCCTATATGAACAAGCAAAAGGAGAGGAACTTGGCAATCCACAAGAAGGAATTAGATGCCCTGGAAAAGCAGCTATACAGCACCGCAATCCCACCCGAGAGCTTGAGGGCAGAGGTAATGGACCTAACATACACAATAAACACTCACCTTCACCAAAAAGCCAAGTATGCCCTTTTCTGCATGAAACAGCCCTTTTGGGAATCAGGGGAAAAACCCAGACACTTCCAGACCTACCAACTTAAAAAGAGACAGGTGCACTCCAGGATACTGGTGGCCAAAAAGAAGGATGGGTCACTGACCAGGGCAGAAGAAGGAATAAGTGCTGAATTCCTATCCTTCTACAGCTCAGTATACTCCTCGGAAGCACACCCATCGAGTGAAGCCACTCAGGCCTTTCTGGACAAACAGGAACTCCCGAAACTCACTCAGGAAAAGCTAGATTGGCTAGCTAGATCCCTGGAAAAGGGACAGCTGGAACAGGCCCTAAAGTCCACCAATGTGGGGAAAACCCCAGGTGAAGATGGGATGCGGGTGGAATTCCTAGGGGCCTTTCAGGCTGTCCTCATACCCCCACTGATGGAGGCACTGGAAGAGGCAGTAGCTACTGGAACCCTCCTAACCGCGATGCGAGTGGCACAAAACTTCCTCATTCCCAAACCGGGGAAGGATCCTTCAATGTATGGCAGCTATAGTCTGGTCTCCCTGATAAGTGTGGACTGCAAGTTGTGGGCAAAAGTGATGGCCACCAGACTAAAAGACATCATTACAGCATTGGTGGATAGTGACCAGGTAGGCTTCATCCCAGGCCAAAAGGGGATAGATAACACCAAGAGACTGGTGAATCTCTTGTGGAAAACAAAGAAGGGCTCCTCCCCCAAGTTGCACTACTCTCATTGGAAGCCGGAAAAGCGTTCGAGAGAGTGGAGTGGAATTACCTCCTGACCACACTTGCAGCCTTCAACATTGGCCCCATTTTCAGAAAATACTATAGGTCAAGGTACTCTACTCAGACATTTCAGCAGCGGTCATTACCAACGGGTGGGCATCAGAACCCTTTGAGTGATATCAGGGCACCTGATAAGGCTGTCCACTATCCCCTCTCCTTTTCATACTATCCTTGGAACCCCTGATGCAAGCCATCAGATGCCACAAGAGCATTAATGGAGTAAAGATGGGGGTGAACATAAGGCTAGCCTATGCAGATGACATCTTTCTCACTCTTAGTGACCCAGCTGAATCCACTCCTACTCTAATTCACATGATAGACACCAACAGTGCATTATCAGGCTATAAGCTAAACATAGTGAAATCCCAATTTTTAGCCTCAGACCGCTCTGTCACTATATTACCAAACTATCCCTGGGGACTAACACACATTCCCCAGAAGCTCACATACCTGGGGATAGCTATCCATTGGAACCTTCCACAACTAGGGAAAGACAACCTACCCCCCCCCGCTACAACAGGTAGGGAAATATGTAAAAAGGTGGGAGCTGCTACACCTCTCCCACTGGGACAGGGCCCAAGCTTTCAAATAATGGCAGCTCCCAAGCTTCAATATATGCTGGATAACGTACACCTACATATAGAACCTAAGCTACTTAAGGTGCTATAGGCCAAAGTCTTGTCCTTCTACTGGGGGAAGGGCCCAACTCAAAATAATCTGGGCCTAGATCTAAAGCCCCCTTCCACAGAGAGGACTTGAACTCCCTAATTTTAGATTCTGAATTATGGCTCATACCATTTTGCAGATGGCAAAGACGGCACCCTGGGCCAATGAAGCCCAACAACCAAGATGGGTGGAGTGTGAGGCTTCAGTATCAAAAAGGCCCCTATTGCTAGAAACTTCATTCCCTAGCCTCCCCAAGAGTAGGCCAATACCTTCCATAATAGAGTTGACCTTTGACATATGGAAGGTCTTCTGCAAACTAAGTAAATTGAACCCAAGCAGAGCAAGATTCTTCCCACTTTGGGACAAACCCCATATAAAAATTGACAATAAACTCATGGTGGAAAAGGAGTGGGACAGGAAAGGCATAGAGTATCTAGGGGCTCTTAGGCACCAGGACCTAGCAACCATGAACAGTTTCCAGCAATTGTGGCTAGAATTTGATTTACCCAAGCAACACCACTGGAGGTATCTCCAAATAAGACACACTATCCTGAACACTCTGGGCCTCCAAGTTTTGGATTCACAACACAATAAGTTGGACACACTGTTATCGCCAGACAAGGGAATGGCCTTGTGCAGCAGTGACATTTATGAGCTCCTCCTAGCGCTCCTCCCAGACCTGGCACTTAGAGTCGGGGTGAAATGAACAGTGGAGTTAGGTATAGACATTGCCCCTCAGATCTGGAACTCTTCCTGGCAATCAGTAAGGAAATCCACAAAAGATACTAATAATAGGTTTGTGCAATTTAAAGTGCTGCACCTCCTCATCCTACGTTATTGGACTACTCAATACCAATGGTCCTTTCTGTACAGAGCCCCACTTTGGTTTAATGGCCTATGCAGTGAGTTGACTACACTACCTAAACTTGCTCAGTTTAAGCATAGGCTCCCTCAGCATCTCATAACTGAAAGCACCTGCGATTGTACCACCTAATCCTAGTACCGCTATACTTCCACCTCTCCATTGCTCCCTCTCCCCCTCACTACACCTCTCAGCACTTACTATGCAACTCGGATGCCACTTTCCCCCCATCGATGTTCCTCCCACTTCCCCCTTCTCCCTACCCCTACCCTCCTTCTCCCACCTCCTACTTTACTGCCTTTAATTACACTGAAAAAAAGCCCCTGGCTGCTACTTTCCCACTCCGGACAACTTAAAGCACTTCTACCTTTTTCCCAGTTCCCCCTCTTTCTTAATTTCTCTCCTGCTCCCTGCCTAATTCCTGACTTTCTCCATCCCTTTATTTTATCTCTGTATATTACCATTGTATTATGAATTGACTATGTATATTGTAACATATTATGTTTGCTCTTCCTTGTCTGATTGTTAACCCCTTCCCCATTGATGTGGAGCCTTTGTAAATGAGCTGCCCGGCACTCAAAGGTACTTGTAATCTACGGCTGAAGAAATAAAAATAAATAAAAATGGATGGCACAGAACTGCACAGCAGTTACATGCTTGGGGTTTGTCACCCTCTGATAAGTGCTGGAGATGCCAGACAGATTGTGGCACAATTACCCACATTCTGTGGTCCTTCCCCTTCCCTAGCACCTTTCTGGAGCTCAGTCCAGAAAATCCTAGACAATAAAACACCACTGTCCTCTCTCCTAGTGATGCTGAATCACTACCTGCCTCCATCCACAGGGTCCAGGCTTCCGGCTGATGAAAAGAAATGGCTAATTGGAGCTCTGACCATGGCCAAGAGAATAATCCTTAGTCACTGGAAAGCCACACAGGCCCTGGACACAAAGGAGTGGATCCAAGAACTGGGGAAGCTAGCTAGTTATGAAAGGGTCCTCCATGCAGTCCAAGACAAGGTGCCCTTATACCAGACCACCTGGGGAGGGTTTTTATTATTCCTCCTATGTAAGTTATCATCTACAACAAAGTCACTGGTGTTAAGCCCCATGCCCAGATAAGGGTCAATCCAGTATAGATAGGTACATATACTTATACAGATACACACTCCAGAAGTGGTCTAGCTGCCCTCATGCCTGAGGTGTCCAGGAAAGGTACCTCTCACCCAGCCTAGGGCCGGCAAGAGTGTATGCCCCCATCAGGGTACTTAACCTAAGGACTAACCCACAAGTCTGGGATCCTCATGGATGGGCTGATAGTAAAGGTACCAAAATTATAAAGAGCTGTAACCAAATAATGTATGTGTGTGTTTCTACATGTTCAAAGGTGGGTCTATGTGATAATGGCGAATGCCTAAAGGCGATCACTGTTATCGCTCAGTCAGAGTGCCGAAAACATTTTTGGCACTCTGACAACAATGCATCAGGACAATGGCACCAGGACAGTTTTACTGCTTTCTGAGGGGCTGTGCCCCCCCACCCTAGCAGGATTCTCAATTGCGGGGGGTGAATGTCGAGAGGTGAAAGCAGTAAAAAAAATAAAGGTTTGGGCTGGGCATAATAAAATCACAACAGCGCCTGGACCCGAACCCAGTACCTCACCCACCCCAACCACTAGCCAACCCCCGATGCCACGACGCAGCTCGGCCAGCTACTGTAGGACCACCCCCTACAGCCTCTTTGCCCTCTCCCAGCCCACGCTCACCATGCTCACTCCCACCCCCCGCATAGCGACATCTTGTCACCCAGTTTGCCCACAGCCTCATCTGGTCACCCTACCCTCCCATCCATCACCATGAGGGATTGCGCCGGGAAGGAGTCACCATTATGGACGGTGCCTTTCCTCATGCACCCACCTCATGGGTTACCTTCAAAAGTCTATTTGCTGTTCAGTTTTCTTATTAATCTGTTCAACCATGCATACTTACCCAGCCAGGACTGGTTATATGTGTTGACGTAGTAAGGTATGTGCCAATACCATACTGAATATCTGTATCTGAAACTTTGAAACTCTAAATAAAATATGAATTATAAAAAAGTTGTAAATTTTAAAATGAAGTTTTATAAATCAAATGCACAGCAGCTTAACACAAAATACACAGTCTATCTCCACTTGTGAGGTAGAAGGACTTTTGCAACTTGTGACTAGCTGTCCCTCACACTTCAAGGTAACGTGCATATTTTGAGTCAGACCACTGTGCATCCCCTATATACAAGCATATGCAGGTAATCATGGGAGAAGTAGCAACACAACCAGGCAGACAAAACACAGCTTGGTTGTTGCCATCACCTGGCATTCAACCCACAGTTAATGGAACACATGAGCCCTAACAGGAGCTACGCTGTGATCACGAACATCCAGTTGACTTAAATAGTCTCAGCCAAACATCATGAACAGAGAATGAGTCTGAAAAACTTTGACCAGCAAAGACATGCTAAGCTGTGATAGCTTGTTTCTAGGTACTTCATGGGTGGGAGTGTGGGTGGTGGATTAATGGATCTGTTTTATTGATGGAGGGATGCTGGCCATAACACTGAGGAAGATTCCCCACTCATCTTCGATAAATATCATGGGATCTTTAACTTCCGCCTGAATGGTGATCAGAGATAGGTAGAAGGGACTTTGGTTTAACATCTCATCCAAGGATGGCACCCCACCGTACTGCACTACAACATCAGACATGGTTATTACCCCAAGTACCTGGTGTGGGGATGAAACCCAATGCCCTCTGATCTTCTGGCCCAAGAGGCGAGTGTGCTACCAACTGAGCCACTGATAGTGTCTGTTTATACCTTGACACAGTTTATTTATAAACTTCTATTCACGATTATCTAAAGCAAACTGATACATTGCTTATCATCATTACAAAATAGTGAAAAGGAATACGTAAACTGCTTGTTATGTTGTTGTTTATTACATAAGAGAATAGCAATGGGCATGTATTTAATATATATATATATATATATATATATATACATACAGTATATATATAATATATATATATATTTTTTTTTGCTTGTTTGTACTGTATGCTTCAGAGTGAAGGCAACATTTCTGCAAGTCACAAGGGAAAACAATTTCATGTTAAGATAGTTGAAGTTGTTTTAATTGCATTAAGTACAGAACTGTAAATGTCTGAAACCACTAGAAAAGAAACAACAGTGAAGTTGTGCCAAGAATTTTTTAATTATTCCCAAAAGCGAATGTATATATCAGTGGACCACATATATTTGCATGCTAATTTGAATATTTCAGCAACATTACATTCCGAAACTTTAATGGTGCTATAATTGTATTTTTTTAATTCCTATTGAGAAAACTAGTTTTCTTAAGACAGCAAAGCATTTTAACAAGAAAGCAAACATTAGTATGAATTCATTAGATCTAAAACAGTCCCTTCCTGCAGGGTATAACCACAAGGCTGAACCAAAAAAAAAAAAAATACAGTAAAGAATGAAGACTAGAATTACACAAGGATGAGAAAGAAAGTTTGCAGTTACATGGGTCCCTGGAACACTGAAGTTGCTGCAAGTACAGTATAAAACTATGTGTTTAAGTAAAAAATGTACTGGAAGATACATATAAAAATAATAAGTTAAAGCAGCTGTATCTGATACATATCAAAATATGGGTTAAAGCAGCAGTCTCCATTATATATCAAAATATGGGTTAAAGCAGCAGTCTCCATTATATATCAAAATATAGGTTAAAGCAGCAGTCTCCGTTATATATCACAATGAGTTAACCCTTACAGTACAGTGAGAGTATATATATTTCCTGAATCCATATACGTTCAAACATACTCAGCACTCATTAAAGCAGTAGTACCTGTTAGTTAGCAAAACATTTTATCATATGGATTTTTTAGTGATCAATATGGTATGTACATGTCTGCCAGTGATATATGTAATGTATTCATGCCTACCAACAATAAATATGTTATATTCACATGTGCCAGTGATAGATGTAGTGCATTCATATAAAACATGGATGGGGTTTTCACTCATAGAAAAGGCCATCATTTTTGTGAGTGAAGTGTCAATTAAAAGTACATGCCTACACTAATAAATCATTAAAGGTCCCCTGCAGAAACAGAAGCCTTGGCTGCCCCAAAGTTCAATGGTACTGTAATTATAAATTTATTGTTTCCAGAATTCAAGAAGGAAAGGATCATAATTTGGCTCTTTGGAGCCCATAGCTTGATCCCTTCCACTTCTCGGTTTGGAGACATGCCCCGTTTTGTGTTGTGAAAGTATGGAGACTGTGAGGGCATGCTCCATAGAGTTGTATAGGGACACGTTTTTAAGTTCTTTTTTTTTTTTTTTTTTTTTTTGATGTTTAACTTCAACCGTCAGGCCATTGCTCAACTCACAATGTGCTTGTTAGCTGGGTGAGGGCCTTGATTTGTTGACATCGGCACCCTGAAATGTTAAAAAAAGGACTTAAAAATGGGTCCCTGTACAACTCTGAGGCACACGCCCCCACGGTCTCCATACTTTTGCAGCACAAAATGTGAGAACACGGGGGCATGTCTCTAAATTGGGAAGTGGAAGGGATCAGGCTCTCGGCTCCATGGAGCCAAATTATGATCCCTTCCTTCTCAAATTCTGGCAATAATAAAATTATAATTTCTGTACCACTGAACTTTGGTGTAGCTAAGGCTCCTGTTGAGCATTTAAAATGATGACTAGGAAAGGTGCTCTGTAAATGTATATCCCTAATTAAAAGTATAAACCTACAGTACATAAAATCCGTGGGACCACATGCCTAACCTCCTGAAGAACGTGGTCGTGGGGCTGCCTGCTCGGGCCCTCCCTACCCCCAACCCCCGAAGCCCGCAAGGGTGCCTAACCTCCTGAAGGACGTGGTCGTGGGGCTGCCTGCTCGGGCCCTCCCTACCCCACCCCGAAGCCCGCAAGGTAATTTTTTACTGCCGGAGCGTGACTCCTGCGACTACAGCTCTCCTGAAACTTTTAAAGTGGACTGCAACATAAATTGCTCCCTGCAGTACCTGTTCGGCTCCCGCCTGGCCAAGTCGTTGTGCCTTGCCGTGCTGCACTCCTCCTCTCACGAGCTGCCGGACTGTGACCTGGTCGTCATTTTGGAAGTGTCAGCATATGAATGAAGACTGTTTTATTTACTTTATGAGTTTCCTCGATCTGCAAGCCAGTTGGTACTGTTACCTTAAGATAAGAGCATTTGGTACACGCTTTCCGGCAAAACTCTGGCTGTTACTTTAATTTGGGCATGTACTCAATATAATTTGCTGTTCTTTATACCTACTGTGCTAAAGCCTGTGATTTTGCCCTTGTAGCTACAGCCATCTTGTGCAGAACCATAGTAGCCATAGTAGCCCCCTGAATGCTCGTGGTTGCCCTGACGTTGTCGCATCAGCCAGCTCTTCACAAAACTCCTTATGAGTGCATTCAGCCTCTGAAAGCCTTACTACCTTGTGCTATGCCGTTTTCTGATTAGCCTCTTAAAGGACCTTTTTACTGTTTAGTACACTAATTTGTTACAGCCTTTACTAAGCCAGTGATTGTTACAGCCTTTACTAAGCCAGTGATTGCCTTTTAGCAATGGCCATTTTGTATAGACCCACGATAGCCCCTGTATGCTCGCAGTTGCCCCGACGTTGTTGCAGCAGCCGTTTTGTGCACTCATACCCCCTCTCCTATTTCCCCTTCCCCTGTGCCTACTGCTATAAAGTGCTCACCCCTGCTCTTTTCTTCCCTAGGGTGCCTAACCTCCTGAAGGACGTGGTCGTGGGGCTGCCTGCTTGGGCCCTCCCTACCCCCACCCACCGAAGCCCGCAAGGTAATTTTTTACTGCCGGAGCGCGACTCCTGTGACTACAGCTCTCCTGAAACTTTTAAAGTGGACTGCAACGTAAATTGCTCCCTGCAGTACCTGTTCGGCTCCCGCCTGGCCAAGTCGTTGTGCCTTGCCGTGCTGCACTCCTCCTCTCACGAGCAGCCGGACTGTGACCTGGTCATCAAGTGCTAGCCCCGCCGGCTTCGCCGGCTGCCCCACCGCCCCCACCACCACCCTTGGTGGTGTACTGTATATATAGCGGCTTGGTGCTACCACGTGGGTAGTTTTATCCTATCAGCCCTCTTTCCCATCTGCAGGCTATAGCTGCCTGCCACTAGAGGTCTTTTTCTCTCTCCCTCCCCCACGCACTGTGCCTGCTAGCCTGCCATTCAGTAGTGTCTCCTAGGCATTCTCTTTTCCTCACATTTTCTTTTTGATCTATTGCGGAACCAGGCTCTCCCCCCTGCTTATGTTATTATGCCACATTAGAACTGTGGCTCTCCGGGTGCCATTATAAGACTCCAATTCCCCTGACCCGGAGCTTGTCCCTTGTTTTCTCTCCTAGCCACTATCCCTGCCCCTGTACCTAGTCATCCCTTGACCCCCTCCTCCTCGAGAGGTCCGCGGACCCTGTCAGGAACCCTCTCTTCAATTCCCTGGCTCGCTGGACATTGCTCCTTTTCTAGGGGCTCTGTTAGGCTCCTAAATTTCGTTGGTTTCCCTGGACAGCTCCTGTGCCAGGGCTTGAACATGGCTCCCTCCGTGCCACCGGCCTCCACTCCCTCCTACCCTGGGCATCCATCCCCCCCACACCCAACCCTGCTGCCCCCTGCCTGGCTGCGGAAAAAAGGGATAAAAATTGCTCATCTAAATATCCGCAGTATCCTTCATAACCTGGCTGAACTGACTGCTTGGGTGACCCTGTATGAGCCTCGACATTCTGGGACTTACGAAACCTGGTTGAAGCCTGGTATTCCTGGACCTCCCATGCACCATTCCGGTTACAGCCTCATCAGGCGGGACAGGACTGGCACCAAACATGGGGGTACTTCTATACTTCAGGGGCACCTCAATGCATCCTTGGTATCCCTATCTCTGCCCAACCCCACAGGTTGTGAGTTCATTCACTCCCTCTTGCTGCTTGGTAGCTCCAAAGTGCACCTGGTCTGTGCCTACAATCCCCTAAGGGTGGCATGCCGGACTATCCTTTCTGCTTGACCACCTAAAGGGCACTGTGGGGTCTAATGAGGTCCTTATCCTGGGGGATCTTAACCTCAACTGGTCGGGGCTCAATATCAAACTATTTGGGCCGCTTCTGTCTGGTCTAGCCCTTTGTCAGACCATTTCCGGACCCACTCGTATCTCCTTCCGGGGAGTCAAGGGCTCGCTTATTGACTGGTTACTTAGCAACCGTCCGGATAAAATCCTGCATTCTGGTACCCTCCCGGACACGATAACTGATCACTCTCCCATCTACTGCATATGGGGATCCTCTGCCCCAAAAATTCCTTGTCGAGTGATTCAGGTCAGGGATTACTCCAAACTTTTCCTAAATGACTACCTGAATGACCCTGTGACTGACTGGGCCAGGGTACTTAGCTCAGTAACCCGACCATTGCATTAGACCAATTCCTATCGATTATCATCCCCCTGCAGGATAAGCATGCTCCCTTACTAAAAGAAGAGTGAGGGCACAGTCACCAAGTGGCTGCAGGTGGACTTCTTGTCTCATGAAGCAGAGAGACAGGTGCTGGATCAACTACAAAATGTCTGGTGACCCACTTGTTCTCCTTGAATATCGGCGACTCCGGAACTCTTGCAAGGCTGCTACTCGGCGCTGCCAAGAGAATTCTGTAAATCAGCGTTGCTCAATTCGGCCACAAGCCCGGAGTGTCTGGAAAACATCAAAAGTATGTTGGGTGTGTCCACACGCACTCGGCTGCTGACATGAACATAGAGGGGCCAACTGCAACAACCCACTAACTATCGCCTGCATGCTCAACTGCCTGTTTTCCAAATCGCCGGTCTCCCCTCACCTCCCTTCCCCCTCCACGGAACCTCAGGGCCATCCCCCCTGTACCCGGCCCCCTTTTTACCTGAGGCAAGTCTCTGCCATGGAAACTAAAACTCTTCTTGCCGGGCTTCCTCTCCACTCAGGGGCCGGCTATGATCACCTTGAGCCTAAGCTCCTGAGCCTTGGGGTGCCCTACCTAGCTCGGCCGATTACCCACATATTTAACTCTTCCCTCACCTCTGGAATCGTGCCTGATATTTGGAAGGTGGCCAAGGTTGTCCCGGTGTTCAAGCACAGTGACCCCAAGGAGTTAAATAACTACCGTCCCATTGCCATTCTCCCTGCTACCAGCAAGCTACTCGAGAAAGCTGTGGCCAGACAAATCTCCTATTACCTGCAGGAGTATGCTGTGCTCTCCCCTGCCCAGCACGGCTTCAGGAAGGGGCATAGTACATCCACTGCTCTCTCTGTGGTCACCTCCCAGGTCAGAGCCGCCACAGACGCTGGAAAACTGACTGGGGCCATCTTTGTCGACCTCTCTAAGGCCCTCGACCGAGTTGATCATAATCTCCTAATCTCCACCCTCCTTGGGCAAGGTTTCTCCCCACGAGCTCTTGATTGATTCACCAGCTATCTAGGGGGGAGACACCAATACACCTGCTTTAACCGTGCTCTTTCGGGCCTCTCCCCAGTTAGCTGTGGTGTACCCCAGGGGTCCGTCCTTGGTCCCATTCTGTTCTTCCTCTATGTCAATGAACTCCCTTCAGTCACAACCCTTTGGGGCTGCCACGCTATATCGCGGATGATCTGATATTACTATCTGGCGCTTCGAACCCTGTTACCATCAACTCCCAGCTCAACTTCGACTTTGGGCGTATCCTAAACTGGCTCGTGGGACGCAAGCTTACCGTTAATCTAGCCAAAACTCACGCCATGTTATTCGGGTCGGCAGCCAAAATCGCTTCTTGCCCCTCCCCCCTCGCTATAAATGGAGGGACGCCTCTCTTGCCCGTCCTGAGCTCTGCAAGGTACCTAGGAGTGACCCTTGACCCCCAGCTTGACTTCGCTGAGCATCTCTGGAACATATGCAAAGCGACTAACAGTAAGCTTGGCCTTTCCTACAGGGCCAAGGACTGCCTCACCCCGGCGGCTCGGCTCGCCATAGCCAGGGGGATCCTCCTACCTATGCTCTGCTATGGGCTCGTTGGCTCTGTGCCTGTCCCGAATGCCTCCCTAACAAAATGGGACACGGCTTATAACAATGTCTGTCGATTTGCCCTCTCCGCTCATTGCCTTACGCATCGGTGTGCCCTCTATGCCAGGCTGGAGTGGCTCCCTCCTGATAAACACTGAGCCTTTGTCTTCAGGAGCTTTGTAAACAACATAGTCCGTTCGGCTTGCCCCCCGGCACTTGCCCTTCCCCTCCAACACTGCACACTGGCTTATCTGCTTAGGCCCAGCTCAACTCTCGCCTGCAAAGTCCCCAGGACCCGCTCCCGCACTGGGGATCGGGCCTTCTCCGCCTATGCACCCAGTTTTTGGAACTCCCTCTCTGCTCTAGTTCAAGCCGCCTCTTCCCACTCCGGCTTCAAAACGTCCCTTTGGAACTTCCTCAATGGGGCCTCCACCTGTCCTTGTGGAATCGTGTAGCTGCCTCCCCCGGCTGCCTGTCCTTCCCCCACCCCTTGGGTTTTCGGCCTCAACCACTCTCCACCCCGCACTTAATTGCTCTCGTGGCTACCCTACTCCCCACCTCAAGCAGTCTTGATCTCACCGCCCTCCGTCTGCACGCCCTCCCTCCCCCATGCTGTCTGAGACCCCCTTCTTGCTCCTCTTTGGGGCTCCTGTAGGTCCCTTCGCTATCCCCGACCTCTCTACTAGAGCCTGCTTCTGGACGGGCAGTACTCCCCTGCTGCTCATGCTTGCCGAGGTGGTCTTCCAGGGTGGGTTCCTCACTTTCTGCTACGCTGCCCTCTGCAAAATCTTCCCCTTGCTCGTTTCTTCCCAACTGTCTCGGGGAGTCAACAGATTTCTGCCCCTCCTCCCTCTTACCTCTTCCTCTCCTCCCTCCTTACCCCCTGTACTTGCTGCTCTCCACACCCTGCCACAATTGTAGAACTTTATATTAATGAGCCTGTAGTTGTATTTCTTGTTTGTTGCCCTGACCATGTCTTTTGTCTTCATTTGCTGTTTACCCTGGCCCTCACCTGTGTGTGGGTGTGAATGTTCTATTGTCCATTCAATGTCCTGGGTACTGTTTTCCACTTTCATCCACTTGTAGTTGTGGGCCTGTATGCTACCCTGTATTTGTATCTTGTTTCTCTGTACTGTAACCTCCCGGGTCGCTCCTGAAAATAGGCACTCGTTGTCTAGTGTGCTTACCTGGTTAACAAAAACAAATAAATAAATAAATTACATAATTTCCAAATCAATTAACCAATTAGCATATTAGTTACAGTTATCTTCTATGATAAGTATTTTCAAGTGTCATAGAAACATATAATTTGATGTCAGATAAGGACCACTTGGCCCACTTACTCTGTCCATTTCCCTACCTAATGGATAAGCTACAGATCCTAGTTACCCAACAGCCTACTTCCTTCTACCCCCCACTAGAATTGTCTTATGTCTGTCCCATGCATTCTTAATTCACCCACTGTTTTTGACTCCACAACCGCCTCAGGAAGGCTGTTTCATACTTCCACAACCCTCTCCATGAAAAAGTACTTCCTCACATTACCTCTGAGCCATCCCCCTCTATCTTCAAATTGTGCCCCCTTGTTCTTGCACATCTCTTTTTCTGAAAGATGCTACCCTCTTGGACTTTGTTGATTCCCTTAGGTACTTGAAAGTTTCTATCATGTCCCTCCTTTCCTCTAGGGTATACATAATAAGCTCCTTTAGTCTCTCTTCGTATGTCTTTTGGTGCAGACTCTGCACCATTTTGGTTGCCCTCCTCTGGACAGCCTCGACCCTGTCTATGTCTTTGCTGAGATGGGGTCTCCAGAACTGCATGCAGTACTCCAGATGGGGTCTCACCAACTGTCTGTACAGAGGGATAACAACCTCCTGTTTTCTACTGGTGATGCCTCTCCCTGTGCATCCCAATATCCTCCCAGCCCTCCTTTTTGCCTTCTCACATTACTTGCCCACCTTTAGGTCATCTGACATAAATTACCCCCAGGTCTCTTTCCATTTTTGTTGTTGTCAGTATCTCACCCCCCATTGTGTACTCTTCCCCTAGGTTTTTATTTCCCAGGTGCATTACTTTGCACTTCTTTGCGTTGAATCTAAGTTGCCATAAATTTGACCATTCCTCCAACCTTGCCAAGTCACGTCTCATCCTTTCCTCCCCACCTTGTGTATCAACCCTGTTGCAGATCTTTGTGTCGTCTGCAAAGAGACATACTTTTCCTTCCAGTCCCTCTGCCATGTCACTTATAAAAACATTAAAAAGAACCGGACCCAGTACTGAACCCTGCGGTATCAAACTAGTAACCCCCTCTTTCTTCACTGTGGACTCCATTTACTATTATCCTCTGCGTCCTGTTGTCCAGCCAGTGTTTTACCCAGGCTATCACCCTGGGACCCAATCCCAGGCTGGCAAATTTGTTTATTACTCTTTCGTGTGAGATTGTGTTGGATGCCTTGCTAAAGTCTAGGTAGGCCATGTCCACAGTCCCTCCCTGGTCTACTACTTTGGTCACCCAGTCAAAGAAATCAATTTAATTCATCTGACATGACCTTCCCACTGTGACTCCATGCTGCCTTGGGTCCTGTGCCCCACTGATCTCTAGGTACTCAACAATTCTTTCCTTCAGAAGTGATTCTATCATTTTCCCTACCACTGAGGTCAAACTGACAGGTCTGTAGTTTCCTGCCTCTGTCTTGCACCTACTTTTGTGAAGTGGAATCACATTCATCCTTCTGTTCTCAGGCACCATGCCATCCTCCCATGATTTGTTAAAAAGGTTAGTCAATGGTGTTGCTAGTTCTCCCCTTAGTTCTTTTAGAATTCTGGGGTGAATCCCATCAGACCCCATTGCTTTGTCCACCTTCAGTTTTAGGAGTTCTTTCAGAACCCTTTCTTCTGTGAAAGGACTGATATCCGCCACTCTATCTAGAGTGCTTCTATTGACTGGATTAGGTACCTCCGCCCTCCTCTTCCTTTGTGAATACTGAGCAGAAATATTCGTTCAGTATCCCTGCTTTTTCTCTATCCCTCTCTGCCCACCCACCCTCCTCTTTATTCAGCCTCAATATCCCTCCCTCCATCTTTCTTTGCTCCCTAATGTACCTATAAAAGGTTTTACCCTCCTTCTTAACCGAGTTGGCTATCTTTTCCTCGGTTTGGGCCTCTGCTATTCTGACTGCCTTCCCCACCTCCTTCTGCTTTAACTGGTACAGTTCTCTGTCCTGTCCTTCTGTGTTTACTTATACTTCCTGAATGCTATCTTTTTCAGCCTAACCTTCCCCACCACCTCTTTTGAGAACCATAGTGTTTTTTTCTTTCATTTTGATCTGTTTATTTGCTTCACACAAAGGTTTGTTGCCTCTGTGATGGTAGTTCTGATGTTTCCCCATTGTTGCTGTACCCCTCCTTCTTGCCTGTTTGCTCGTGCTTTTCTGAGGCATGCTCCCATTTTGACAAAATCAGCCCTCCTGAAGTCCAGTACCTTCACTTTTGTATGGCTTGACTCTACAGCTGAGTTTATCGTGAACTACACTGTTTGGTGGTCACTTGTTCCCTGATGGCTACCCACTTCTAGATCTGAGCTCCTCTTTCCATCCCCATTTGAGAGTACCACTTCCAACGATTGCTCCCTCCCGAGTGGGTTCCAACACTAGCTGTCTGAGGCATGCCCCCTGTAGGGCATTGTGAATGGCCCTGCTCTTGGATGTGTCTGTAGCAACGGTGCTCCAGTTAACATGTGGCATATTGCGGTCACCCATCAGCAATATCTCCCCTTTCTCTGCCATCCTAAGGATACCTTCTATCATATCCTTGTCTATTTCCTCCCCCTGAGACCGGCGGTCTGTATACAACCACTGTGCTGATTGTGGTGCCATTTCCTGTCTCCAGGGTGACCCACAGTGCCTCCTCGCCTTCCTATTTACCCTTTAGTTCTGTGCTTTGATCCTTCCCTTACATAGAGAGCTACTTTTCTTCCTCTTCTACCCTTCCTGTCCCTCCTGTAGATTGTGTACCCTGGTATGTTGACATCCCAGTCATGGTTCTCTGTGTACCATGTTTATGTGACTGCCACAGTATCCAGGCATCCCTCTGCCATCAAGATCACCAGTTCAGGGAGCTTGTTACCTAGACTACAGGCATTGGTACTCATTACCCTCCATTTTTTCATGGCCTTACTCCTTTTTGCCCCATCTCTGTCCTTACTGCCTTTTTCTCCATTTACCCCTGCCCTTCTCCCTATCAAGTTCTCTATCTTGGTGTTTACCTCACTAACTACCCTGATTTCTTTTGGGGGGGCTAAGATTGCCCTTCTCCTTTTCAGTGCCTCCTCCCTTGGCTAGTTTAAATGCTTGCCAATGAAGCATTTAAACCTATCACCTAGGATCCTGGTTCCCCTCCTGGACAGATGCAGACTATCACCAGTTTTTCAACCACTGATTGAATCCTATGGTGTGGAGCACCCTAGCCTCACCCATACCATAGACAGGCAGCACCTCCGAGAAGGTTACAGTGTGTGCTACTTGTATAAGGCCCCTCCCCCGCTCCACAAATTTCTCCTGCACTGATCTGACTCCTTTCCCAGCCAGGTAATTTCTCCATAGGTGGACAATGACATCCAGCTCCTCCCTTGCAGCTGCTCCCAGATCCTGAGGATTCGCTCCTGTCCCTCTAAGCCATGGTGCCAGGCAGGCACCTTACCTCCCTCTTCCTTCCTCCCCCCAGTTCTACCCTCCTAACAATGGAGTCCCCCACCAGGAGTTTTTTCCTTCCCCGTGAGGTCCCATGCCACCCTCCTGTGGGTCTCCTTTGTGGAAGTTCCCAGCATCCTCCTTGGTCTCCACTGCAGGTGCCTCCATAGAGGAACCACTCTCTCCCAGAATGGCATATGAATTGTGGAGAGATACAACTGGAGTGATGTGCCTCTGTTCCACCACCCTCACCCTCCCTGAGCCCACTGTGGTCTAACCTCTCCTCTTTCTTGGCAACCTCTGAGGCAGCAGTGGTGGCCCTGGAGGTCCCTGCCTGGGAAAGGAGTTCCCCTGAATCTTGGACAACTCAGCCTGGAGATGAGCACTCTCCTCCCTCAGCCCAGAGAGGTGCCTACAGATGGGACAACACTGCATCCTCCAGAACGTCTCCTGGAAAACTGCTGCTCCACAGCCACTGCACTGCACCACTCCCATCATGTCTTATTTGTGGACCCTTAACTGTTGTTTTGTATACTTACTCTTTTCTCTCTCTCTTTATTTTATTTTATTTTTTTTATATCATTTTCTTTTCTCCCTTCTTTTCTACTGCCTCCGTGCCCTTAAAGCCCCTGATCTTCCTGTTCTGGGACGTAAGTTCCTATATTCCTCAGTAGTCTCCTCTTATCTGCTCAGAGTCAAACCTCCAGCAGCTGGGGAGGATGGAGAGTTACTCTTTTCCTTCTAGGATGGTAAGCCTTTTGTGCCTCTGTGATCACTCCCTTCCTGCTGCTAAACAGGAAGTTCCTGTTGTCAGTGAAATCCTGTGCCTATAAAAGGAGATCTGGCTAAGGTTGGGGGATGGAGGGCAATATAGTCCCAGTAAAGTTCTAACAGCAGCTCCTTCCTCTTGCTTTTCTCTGCCACAAGCTATCTAGGTCAATTTTTAAATGCAAACACCTGGCTTCATTCTCTCTAAGCCACTCCCTCTAATTCACAGTTTCTTTTTCACCTAGCTAACTGCACAGATAACAATTCCTTCACTCAACTCAGACGAACACACTTTTTTTTTTTTTTTGCGCTAAATTGAATTGTCCACCTATATTAATAGCTCGTGAAAGGGGGGCGTTATTTCCCTGTTTTATTATAATATGTAATAAGGGTAATAGCAGTGTTAGACAATGTGTTTAAAGGGAAATGTCCACGTAAAAAACGGTCCCCACCCCAATGTGAGGCAGGGCCCGATTAGTAGTTACAGAAAAAGTAACTTTTTTTACTTCTGCTGATTTTATTTATTTGTAGTTTATCTGGTTGATCCTTCCTCCCTCTCTGCTGGCATTTCAAAATCCAGTGCCCCGAGTGGTGTGCCCACAACTGCCCGTGGCTCTCCCGAGAATTATGTGTCCTGTCGGGAGCAGCCACAGGTCTGTCCATTAGATGTATGTATTGCTGTAGCTTCTAATAGCTCCAGTTTGAAGCATACATGTTTTGGCGCTTTACCGAGACCAGATGTAGACTGGCAGTGGATTGGACTGGAGGTTCTCTTTACCAGTTGATATTCACCTTAGCTATGGAAGTGGCTGGCATTATCAAAGTCTACTGTTTATAACATTTAGATATACCCCTACTCCTACATCTTAATTTACCAGATTAAGTGTCTAATTAAATCCTAATAACAAAATGTTGACTGCATGTAATGCTCTGGGAAGGCTTCATTATGTGCAATATGTGTATGCCTCTTGTGACTTGTACTGTTTGTGTTGTTTTATTCAAAACAACTAACATAAATTCAAAAACAAAACAGAAACATATATTGATGGCAGGTGAGGGCCGCTTGGCCCACCTAGTCTGCCCATTTTCCCTACCTACCATAACACCACAGACTCTACTTGATCTCCAGATTTACCCCCCTTCCCTAGCTGTAAGGTTCCCCTATGCCAAGCCCATGCATTCTTGAAGCCCATTATTGTTTTTGCCCCCACCACCTCCCCTGGGAGGTTGTTCCAGGCATCCATCATTCATTCTGTAAAGAAGCACTTCCTTACATCTGTCTTGAGCCTCCTCCCTACAGCTTCATTGCATGTCCCCTTGTTCTTGAGCATCTTTTCCTCTGAAAAATCCTTTCTTCTTGAACCTTATTAAAACCCGTGAGGTATTTGAAAGTTTCTATCATATCTCCCCTCTCCCTCCTTTCCTCCAGGGTATACATATTGAGGTCCTTTAGTCTCTCCTCACAGGGCTTTTGATGCAGACCCTGCACCATTTTTGTTGCCTTCCTCTTTACTGCCTCTACCCAGTCTATGTCCTTCCAGAGGTGTGGTCTCCAGAACTGGACACAGTACTCTAGGTGAGGTCTCACCAGTGATCTATGCAGTGGTAGCACCACCTCTGTCTTTCTGCTGGTGTTATCCCTCCCTATGCAGTCTAGCATCCCACAAGCTCTCTCTACTGCCTTGTCGCACTGCCTGGCCAACTTTAGGTCATCAGATATGATTACCCCCCAGGTCCCTTTCCTGTTTGGTGATGTCTAATGCCACTCTCCCCATGTTGTTCTCTATCCCTGGGTTTCTGTGCCCCAAGTGCATTATTTTGCACTTCTTCATATTGAAACTTCGCTGCCACACCCCATCATTCTCCCCCCTCCCACCAAGTGCCTACCCTGCTACAGATTTTAGTGTCATCTGCAAAGAGGCCCTGGCCCTGCACACTCCCTTCCCACCTGCCTTCCAAAAGGCCTACCAAGTAACCCACGTTAATACCCAAAGTCCCCCCCCCAAACTTGATCTACTCCAACCTGTCATGGTCATCCTTCTCTCTGGTAGTCTCAGAGTCCTGGCTTTCCTCCAAGATCCCTGACTCTGCTATCACCATCCCTGGCTATATCCTCACCTGGCAAGACTGTGCAAAGAAGGGAGGTGGAGTTGCCATCTACCTCTCTTCCTCCATCCAATCCACTCCAGTACTCTCTTGTCACCTCCCTTGCAGCACACAAACTAATTCTCCTTAAACTTTCCATCCCTTTCTCAGTTCCTATCTTTGTGGCTGGCATCTACTGCTGCCCCGGGTTGTTCCCCTCATCCGTTACTGATATCCTAGTCTCTATCACGTCTCAATCCTCCTCCGGTGAACTACTCATCCTTGGGGACTTCAATATTAATTGACTCTCCCCCTCAAAACTTTTCCAAAACATTAAATGAATATTTGCCTGTACTGTTATCCTCATTATCTAGTCTACTTCTCATAACCCGTATCACCTGACTGTATGTACTGTATTGCTTCTGGATCACCTGATTATATGTATTGTATTGCTTCTGTTCCCCAGGTCACCCCTGAAGAAGGGACCTTCGGGGCCCAGTGGGCCAACCCGGTTATCAAAAGTCAATAAATAAATAAATAAATCCCTGCCTCTGACACAACTCATCTCAATCCTGATGAACCACTCACTACTTAACTGGGTTCTCACCATCCACCCTCACTGTATCATCAATGCTGGCACCCTCCCTGATGCACTCCGTGAGCACCATATGGTCTACTGCATGTGCAAAATTCATTGCCCCGGAGTCCCCCTAAAATCTTTTAGATCTGGTCCTTCCAGAAGCTCCAGTCATTAGACATGTCCTTGCTACACGCAGACTTGCTAACCACCATCTGGTCCCCCATCGCTGCTGCCAGCAACATCAACTCTGCACTCAAATACTTTCAATCCAAATTTCTGTCTATCTGAGATCTACACGCTCCCCTCCAGAAAACCAGGGTCTGAGGTTCTCATCTCCCCTGGATCTCAGCCAAACTTTAGGCCTGCCACTGTGCACGTGACCTGGCCTGCAAGACTTACAAGTCCTCTGGCTCCCTGTCCAACCTTCCCGAGTCCTGTGAAATGCTTGCACCAGAGCCACCAGGCTTGCCAAAACTGATCACTTTTCCTCATCCTTTCCGAACAATCTTAACCACCCCTCCAAGTTCTGGAAAGTCATCCATGCCCTCTTCTCCCCCTTAACCAGTCCTCCTCCCCTGTCCTCAGGGTGGGTGACACCATAATTTCTGACCCTCCTTCTGTGGCCTCAGAGTTCAACTCATTCTTCACCTTCTGTACCTCTGCTCTTCTTTCCTTCCTCCCCACTAACATTTCCCCTTCTCCTACCCACCTCCTGCTCCTTCACTCTCCTTTTCGCCAGTCACCCATGCTGCTTCACTCACTGCCCTTATGGCCCTCAACCCTCTGAAAGGTAGCAGCCCGGATGGGTTCTACTCCAAGCTCCTACATCTCTCTGCCCCTGCCATTGCCTTCTCCACCTCCTCCCTTCTTAACCTCTCTTTCTTTCTTGCTTCTGTTTCTGACTCCTGAAGCATGCAACTGTCATTCCCCTTCCTAAAGGAGGTGGTGACTCCTCTCCCGGCAACTTCAGCCCTATCTCACTGCTCCTATCTTAGCCAAACTCCAGGGGCACATAGTGCTGTCCCAACTGTCTCCCTTCTTTATTTCCTCTTCTTTTTTCACCCCTTTCCAGTCTGGCTTCTGCAATCACCACTCCATCACCTTCTCTCTCCTCCAGCTCACTGACTCCATCCACAAAGGCATGGACCTGGGCCTCCTCACCACCACCATCTTTGTTGACTTGGCCAGCACTTTCAGCACTGTATCCAACCCTCTCCTCCTTGACAAGCTCAGGTCAGCGAGTCTCTGAGACTCTGCAACTAACTGGTTCCACTCCTACCTAGTGGGTAGATCTCGGTCAGTTAGAATTGGAGAGTCCTTATCCGCCCTTCCCCATTTTCACTTGCATCCCCCTGGTTCCGTCCTTGGCCTGCTACTTTTCTCAATATTCATAAATGACCATTCCTCTGCCTTCTCATCAGTGGACATCCACAAGTATGCAGACAATGCGGTCCTTTTTGCCTCTGGTTCCTCCCCTTCTGAGCTAACAGACAGGCTTCAACATGATTTCAACAATATTCAATGATGGTGCAGGTCAAATCAGCTACCCCTAAATGCCAAAAAACAGTCTGCATGACTTTTGGTACTAAGCAGAGGCTTTTCAGGCTCCCAGGCCTCCCTTCTTTCCACACCCTAGATGGAGCCACAAATGACGATGTGTCCTCATTCAAGTACCTTGGGGTCTGGCTAGACTGGCACCTCAACGTTTCTCAACATGTGGGTGCCATACATAAAAAAACTCCACCCCAAACTCAGCTCACTATTTAGGAATAAAGGCTGCATCCCACTTCCTGCCCACTTAAGATATCATCACTAAGATGATCCTTCCTATTATTGACTATGGCGACATTGTTTGTAATGCTACCCCAAAGTCCATCCTGGCCAGACTGGACCCCCTCTTTCACTTCTTCTGCCACTTTGCCTTGGACTGCCTGCCTCGCATGCACCAATGTTCCCTATACTCTACCCTCTCTTTCTCTCCCTGGAAGATCGCCGCCTAAGCCACTGTGTCTCTTTCATCTTTAAATTCTGCTTGGCCTTCCTCCCTCCACCTTAGCTTTCTCCTCTGCCCCCTGCCTCCCTCTTTGTACACCCTCTGTAACTCTGGCTATCGTTCTTTCATGCTCCGCTCTTGCAAATCTCTTGCTAGTCAGGTTGCCTTCTCCTTCCTCTTTCTTAAACTCTGGAACTATCTCCCCCTCACCATTCGCTCTGCCTCTTCCAAGTGCTCTCTCTCCTCTCTGCTCCATGTCCACACTGCAGCCTCCTGTGCATGCCTTTGATTCATTGCCTTTTCCCGCTCCTTAACTTACCCCTTCCCTCTGTTTCTTCTCCTCCCTGCCCCTCCCCTCACAACCCCTTCTCCCTCTTCTCTTCCTTCCCCATTTGCTATGCATCTTCCTTTACTCCACCCCATCTGTGCTCCTCCCTTTTGCTTCCTTTTTCCTGGTGCCCTCAACATTGAAATGTACTTTTGCTGGTACCCATGGGGCAGCTAGAGCCCTTGCCCTATCCTTGAGATGGAAACATTTTGCCTGTAATTTTACCTGTCTGGTGAACCTCAGTTTGTACTGTTTAATTTATATCTCTGTATTATGTTTTTTACAATAAGTTTATTCTGTTTTGTTCTTACAACCCTGTCCCCACTTACCCCCAGGACGCATCTGGAAATGAGCTGTTCAGCTCAGTATGTCTTTCCTGGTGAAACTTTTGAAATAAATAAAGAGGCATACAACGAATTAAGTGTAATAAAACAACAAATTAAGATACCTACAAAACTAAGTACACCAATTCCTACACAAATTAAAAAGTACCACAAGCACAAGCTGAAAAAGACTCCCAAAAATACAAAACCCAAACCCTATCTAGACAATACAAAATACAACCTAATGGTAACCTAAACGTTCCACCCTCTTTCACACCAAACAGCCATGTCTCTCAATACTGCAACTCTCTCTTCAGATACCATGCCCTTAGTGCTGCGTTGTGGATACCAAGCTCCTTCAGCTGCTGCTCCTGACTGCATACACATGCCAGTCATTGCCACAGGTACATGCCACTCCTGACTGCAGACAGACACCATTTCCAAGTGCATACACACCTCTCCCGACCATAAACCAGCGCCACTCCTGACTGTACACAAGCACTGTTTCTGACTGCAGACAGACCACAATGAAATGACAGATTGGACCAGCCATATCTCTGTATATGGGGACCCTACACTATGGAAAGCAATTAGGGATAAAACAGTGCCCAGGACACAAATGCCACTGCACTACTGGATAACATTAGGACCAAAAAACCAAAAAGCAAATGCGACCTAAAGAAAGAAAATAATGTCCATCATTATGCATTATATAAAACAAAGGATAAGTAAGTGTGTCAGAGAGAAATCTGCCATCTTGGGGTGGGGCTAATTGCAGTAACTCATAATCCCACTTGCCCTTTGGCCTTGTGGATTATTGATCTAATTAGCCCCCCTCAATGGTGTATTTCCCTGTACAATATACATAATTATAATTTATTCTGTATGTCTACTAGTGATATACTAGTTGTACTAGTTGTACTACATCCACATCTAACAGTAATAAAGTGCCCCCATTGCAAAATAAAAATGCTTCATTAATGGTTCTTTGTTATAAAGCTGAAACGTACTGCAGGCTAGAGTCTGAGACACTTGTACGTGTGTGCATGGGGGGGGGGCTTGCCGCACAGAAGCTTCTTTTAAAATCAAGCCCTAAGTGAGCTGGAAAGAAGCATAAATTTAAAAAGTGAAATGGTGCAATTCTGTAATAACTAACTTACTTCCCTCCTACTCTGGTAGCCAAAAGAGAACCATTTCCAAAATGAAGACAGTTATGATAACTATCAGGTGTCCTGATTTACGATGACTGAAAAGTTAAAACTTCCAGGAATTTTGCCAGTGATTTCTGCATTTCCAGTTATGATGAACCAACTGGGTTCTCCAGCCAGAACATTGCATTACTTACAGTACTGGCAAATGCTGCCAAAAAGACACATTAGTGTCTCCTACAATGATAACAGAGTGTTATCAGATGAAGACTGGCTGCTTCAGAGGAGAGAGATCTGGGGTCATAATCGGTGACTCCCTCAAGCAAGTGAGTCAATGCAACCAAACATACAGCAAGGCATCGAGGATGCTGGGGTGGACAGCTAGGGGTCTTGACAGTAGGAAAAGAAAGGTGCTGCTGCCACTGTACAAATCCCTGGCGAGGCCTCATCTGGAGTACTGTGCTCAGTTCTGGAGTCCTCGATGAGGAAAGACATTGACGGAGTACAGTCTTTACAACAAAGGGACAACAAAATGATCCAGGGCCAACAGGAACGATCTGAAGAGGAATGATCCTAAGAATGAACTCGCTGGTGGCCAGGCAGGAGTGCGGGGGACATGACTGAAACAAATATGTTTCTTAGGGGTGTAAACGAGGTGAATAAAGAGAGCCTATTTGTAAGAACTAGGGTTGTGGTCACTAGGGGGCATAACTGAAGGTTGACGGGGGACAAGTTCAAGGAGAATTTAAAGAAGTTCTGTTTCACTGAGAGGGTGATGAAGCCATGAAACAGACTGCCATCAAAAGTGGTGGGGGTGACTACTTTTAATGGATTTAAACACAGTTTTGACAGAGCAAGGGGATTCATAGTCCCCAAGGGGAGGCAACATGGGTTTGAGAGGTAGAAGAGTGGGTAACAGTCCACCAGTATGGTAGGTCGGTTCGGGGAGGTAATATAATAACAGCAGACTCAATGGACTTTTGATCTCCTTCTGTCATCAAATTCTATGTTTCTATGCTTCTAAGTTCTTCCTCTCAGTGTCAGTGGAGCCCAAATCCAGTGAACAACACATATCTCCCAGGCCACTCTTGTATAATGCTTGGGGAAGGTTTCCTCCTTTACAAATGTCTGCCAGCTACTGTGTCTAGTAGTGCTGTGCAGAATTAACACAAAGCAAAGTTTAAAATTTGCCAGTGTAGTTCATGCGAAGTGCGTGATTTCACACTTCACCTAGCATCCACGATGTGGCCACTGCAAGCGACGCTTCAATTTGCAAAGTTAACTTTGTGAATTCACCACTTCACAGTAAAAACATAGTCACAAAGGGGCAAATTCACAACTTGCTTCCACACAATTTGTATATAGTGGTCTCAGAATGAGTTCTGTGGTAAAAATGAAGGATCAGCGGCATTTCAGCATTGCACTTCCAATGGAATACCACAAAATATGTTGGAATCTTTCCAAGATTTCACCGAATTCCATTGCGATGAAATCTGAAAATTCTGCACAGCACTAGTATATAAGTGTAATGGAGGACTCCATCTGATTAAGTTTTAGTTATGGAACAACAAAGGGCTACTAACTTGTAACTCCATGAAGACGATGATTAAACTTATTTGTAAGAGGAAAAAATGATCCATTAAACAGGAGCTAGGACTGGTTTACGAGGCTGTATGAAATGAAAGATAGCATGTTTAATGATCCCATAAGAAGTCTGAGAGCATGAATTTTGGGATCTAAAGGTAACAATTTCCAACCCTAACATTTGCTTTTGGTTACTAAAAACTGTGACTCATGGTTTAAATTATGTAAAGACAAAACAAACATAGAGGATAATGTATGGTCCTCTATCATAACAAGTCTATTAACCATTGAGAGGTCGTCAGGGCAACCATGTAAAACTCGAGAGTGAAGCTTGAGAGGTTTAAGTCGCCATGGCAACCTTGAGATGGTTAATAGTAACCGGTTGCCAATAGAGGGACCATACATTGTTTTTTATAGTGTATGGTCTCAAGAAAGATTGAAGAGGGCTCCTTACTTTTTAAATAAGTCACCGCCGCGGCCATTCGGTCATTCCATCACCGTTGTGTGCATCCAATGGTACCTGAGATAAAAAATGTGCGGACATGCACAGACTGTTCCATGTTGTTAACCCATCGATGTGACATACCATCGATGGGTTAACAAGGATGAAACGTCACATTGATGGGTTAACAACACTGGAAATTATGATTTTTGTGGGTTAACAATGTTCTACTATACATTATATGTATTTGTTGCTTTGTTTAAGAATGCAGGATTTGTATTTTTATGAGCTGATTAACAAAGACACCAAAAAATGTTTAGTGAACAGTATATTGGGATTGCAACATTGGTACAACAGTCTCAGCATAGTGATATAAGATTGGAAAAGCAGTGAGTGATTATGTATTCATAAGAAGTCTGAGTCAGACTGAGTCCTTAGGTGACTTGAGTTTTTTTTTATTTTATCTGATCATTAAAGAACTAGTGGAGCCAAAACAGGCAGACATGAAAATAATACAAATTTTAAGAAGTAGTTAGTTGTAACCTTTTTGTTCTGAAGTATTTTTCTTTTTCCTTTTGCTCATTAGAAAGTCTTCTATGTGATAATATTGTGCTGGATGTGTGGAACAGCTCTTGGCCTGGCAGCTGACATATCTATCTCTATCTCTATCCCCCGCACTACATCATCAGCATTGTGATCTCACTGTCAGTGACATCACAGGTGACTGACCTGTCAGCCACTGAGTGGTTGTTCCTAAGCAACAGTGAGGTCACAGTGCTGATGATAAAGTGTGTGTGTGTGTGTGTGTGTGTGTGTGTGTGAAGATAGAGATGACAGCTGCCAGGCACAGTGCTGTCTGACACATCACACCTACTAACACAGGTAAACAATCTTCTAATTAAATAAAGGGAAAAGAAAAAGTACCTCAGATACAAAAGGTAATGGTTGATTGATATCCTGATAGTCTCACTCTCTGTCCAATATTCACACTCTTTGTCCATCGTGGCAATGTAGGTACATTAGTGACAATGTAGGTACAGGTAATAGTTACTGATCATTATTATAAGGGTCTCAGTAATGCCTTAATCTGATTGACTGTCAGCATTACGAGAGCCTTATGTTAATCTCCTTATTAATGTACTTCTGTAGCCTGATTACCCGAGCATTGATTTAATAAAGTTAGATACTAATTACTCTATCAACATTCTATAACTAGAATTCACATCCGCCATTACAGCAATGCTGACAGAGCTCATCTTGTGAACCGTGCCACCGTATCTCCTTCTGGCTGCTTCCCCACCTGCTTTTTAAGATTAAAGAAAGTACCTGACCGAAAAGAAACACAATGAAGGTACAGAACTGTAACTCTAATCACACACCACCCCCTCTCTCTGTCTCCGGAAAGCCACAATAGTAACAGCTCGCTCGCTCTTCCTCCATGTGTGCTTCCCTACTCACTTTCAAACAGTGGCATTTAAACTGTCACTGACGCTGCCGTCTGCCACATTGACTGTTGAAAGTGCAATGGTCTCCGTGTGTGTCTCTTAGTGTTGCTGAAGTGTAAAAATGCATTTTACCTGCTGCCCCATTAATCGTGAAACCTCCTCGGTTCAACAGGCTTATTTTCAATTGTTAGTCAGCGCGTGGCAAAGGTCACGCCACTAAATAATGGCAGAGTGACTAAAAACATGCAACACTTTTTTGCGACCAACTCAGTTTGTTACCCCCCCCCCGCAACACACTTGGCTGGCCATACAAAACAAGGTAAAATCAGGATATTGTTTTGGTGTCACATACCTCCGTAAACTACCCTCTTGCTGTCTGGTAAACCCTCCCCTGCGCCCCATTGCTAAATGTACCTCACTGTCTCATAAGCTCCGTCAGCCTTCGCTGTTCTTCTGGGTTTTCATCCTGAAGTGGAGTGCACACACAGACAAGTGGTGACATGACAGCTGCTGGGAGATAATGGGAGAGTTAAACTATCACATTTATAGCTCCTCTTGGACGGACTCCAGACCGGGACACTAGCAGTGAGGCCAGCAGTTTCAAGGCAAAGAGCTCCTTGTAGGTATGAGCGAGACTAGGATGGGGTGCAGAGATGGTGAAAAGAGAGAAGGAGAGTGGCCAATGACTTTTTTTAGTCACTCTGCTGTTATTTACATGAGGTAGCAGGAGTGTCATTATTTCATGAAGCTGCTATGTAAACCGCTGCTAGTCCACCAGGCATACTGCAGCAATCAAAAATCGGAATCAGTGATGTGACCTTTGCCACGCGCTGACTACCAATTGAAAAAAAGCCTGTCAAACCGAAGGAGGTTTCATGATTAACGGGGCAGCAGGTAAAATGCATTTTTACACTTCAGCAACACTAAAAGATGCACAAGGAGACCACTGCTTGGTAGTTATGATTCACTGTAAATCATTTCCTATCTCCTAAATGGACACTGTCAACCTAATATTGAGATACACTGTCTTGTCACCATGTGATTTTGTTTCTCTAGGTAATGAATTTGTGTGGCGGAGGGACTATTTTTTGTTAATTTCAGACATAAAAAACAAAATACTAAAAAATTATTTAAACTAAAGTAACTCATAACCCAATTTATAATAGTACATGAACTCTGGGTTATAGCACGTCTGTTAATCACCTCAGCAATATGGCGTCAACGGCCGCACCTCATGCCACATTACACCCCCAGGGGGTGATTAACTAGGACATTAACGTAACCCCTGTCGTTCATTATTGCTTAAGAGTGAGAGCAACCTTATTGATCACCCTTATACAGTGTTGTTGTGCTGGAATACCATCGCTGTTGAAGGTGGCCACTGAACCAGCACACAGGATTGCTTGCCCTTCTATAATAAGAGGCATGGAATAAATCAGCCATTTTATAGCCTTGTGCTTCACACTCACAATGTCGTTAGGCCAAAATGTACTCAGGGAAAAATACCAGTGACAGTTTAGTTAGGGCCATGAGATATTTAAAAATACCTGGATGGGACTTTTCCCCACATAGAAGTGGTTAGCAGTTATTTCCTATAACTGGTGACTCATATAATGACTGCATATCCAATCTTGATAAAACGCCATAATAACCTATTGAATTCCATAATAACTCGATAGCGGGTTATTACGGCGTTTTCTTCCTAGGACTCTCACTTCACTGAAGCACAAAAGAAAGCACACTGTATTTGTACGAGTACAGCAGCCACTGAGGGACATGCTCACTCGCACAAATACAGTTTAAAGGTTTTCTCTCCGAAACCTTGCACCAGTTATAAAAAATAATGCCTGTACGAAATTTGTTTTATGAGGATTTTTCACACACATTCGGTGGGTGATAACCTCATAAACCTTTCCAGCTTCGCTCTCGGGGTTTATGGATTATCCCACACCTCAGAGGAAAAATCCTGATAACGCACACCTGCACAGTCATTGTTCTCTATGTATACCTTTTCCCTGTATATGATATTGCAATTAAAATTAATAGTAATAACCATCCAAACTGGTATCACATAGCTCCACCCTGTATATCCCATATATATATATATATATATATATATCTCTGCAACAGGTGTCTGGATAAATGGAGTGTGATAAATCTGTTTATCTGAGTCACTGTATAGATACATTTATTTATCTACTCAGTAACTACGTCACACTCCATTTACCTACATAGTTTATATGTCACTACCCCCTCCCAGCACTACATCCAGACACTTTCACTTTCCACTTTCACTTATCACAGTAAACATTGGGCAGGATTCTCAAAGCTCTCGGAAGGTGCAAAAACTTCCCTAAGTCCCCAAAACTCCCTCATCTATGGAAAAAAGGGGAGTTTGCTCCAAGTGCTATTCACAAAAACCCCCACAGCTGCGGGAAAACCACTATGGACTGTGGAAATAAGTGCAGCTGTGGAAGTCCCTCAGGACAAAAAGGTGTGAGATACGTAAGGCACAGCCCCTGAAAGGCTATTCACAGCCAGGTTTTTCCCGCAGCTGAGGAAAGAATTTTACACACAGTGGAATGAGGAGTAACTCTCCCCCAGCACACTGCAGTAGTGCCCCAGCAATTGGAATCAATTAAGGTGGAGGTGTACCACAGGTAATAGCATCTCAGACAGTATAGCAGTGGCTGATGTTACAGCACTGAAAGCACACATTGCCATGCTATGGCAACAGGCATCAACCACTAGACCCAGTGCAGCCCATGACAGAGCCCCACAAGCAGTAGAGCCTGACCAGCCAGCAGCGAGTGCTACCCCCGCAGGCTACAGGAACACCCCAGGGAGGGACGACCAGCAGGGACAGTCAGCCACTGTGGTGCCAAGGTATCACAGGTACCTGTGGTGCTGCTGTGGTCTCAGTTGGGGACTGGTTGTTGGTCTCTGTGTGTGCTGTCAGCTACATATTATAGCAGCACTGTTACAGTCTGCTGCTTCAGCTACTGTGTATTGCTGTGCCTTCACAGCCTCTGCAGCTGCGGATTCGCAGCACTTTCGCAAGTCCTGCAGCAGCTAACTTGCTGCACCTGCGGCACTTTTTACAGAAATCCGCAGCTGCGCTGGTTTTCTTTGAGAATACAGCACAGCTGCATTTCCGCACTGCAGCAAGCCTTTTTCCCGTAGCTGCGGGAATTTCGGCTTTCTTTGTGAATCCTGCCCATTGTCTTTATATGGCAAGGGAGAAGAACACATAAAGCAAATGTTCAGTCCTTGATTTCACCCTGAAATGATCATCGCCCCTGTTCCACAGTTCTTTTTCAAAATGCTTTTTTTTACAATGCTATTTTTTTCATAGAATACACCCGCTGCACTTCTCATCTCACGCAACTTGTTATACTACCTACCGCACACCCATCTGCTCACTTACTTCAGCTGACTATCACACCATTCCTACTCATCCTTCAAATAGGACAAATGTAAAAATTATTATAACTTTTTTTAAGTACTTCCATAGCAGTCTCCATCATCGTCTAGCTGCATACGTCCAGTCCACTCTGCTCACACACCTGGACCTCATCTGTAAGCACCTCATTCCTCTCGCACTCGGACACTGCACTTTAAATCCTGAAACTAGCACAGCAGCACTGCACTCACTCATGTCTCATAAAACTATCACAAAAAAAGAAAAAAGAAACCGGAAACTGCACACTTTTTTCACAATGTCTTTCTCTTCTCTCACAGTACAAAACCCGTTCGCTAACAGACAGCGCCATTTATTTCCTACAAATATGCAAATCAGAACCTGACCACCAGTTGAAACACTCCTCAAGTACATTCCCTGCGTCAGTACACTATGGTATCCATAGCAACCACTACATAAAGTGAAGCAATACTATCCACTACCACTGCAACCAGGCAAAAAGGTACTGTTTTACAAATAAGCTCCTTAAAATATATAATAACAATACAAATAAAACAAAGTGTCATGTCACATCCTCTCCTGTTGAATAATTCAAATATGTGGGGGGGGTCAGTGTTTGATAATGGATATATCTAGTACAGTTGCCAGTGACCTCTCGTAACTCTCACTTGTGAGGTTACCAGGTCACTGGCAACTCTACAAGATAAATCCATTATCACACACTGACCCCCTATTCCATATATATATATATATATATATATATATATATATATATATATATAAACACACATACATATACACACACACCCACACACACACACAAACACACAATGGGAGTGTTGAATAACACTGGTAAATAACAAGTTTTATAAAATGGTGAAAAGATTTAGGCGATTCTAACTGATCATTAGCCATACATTAAAAGTGTCTAATGCACAGCTAAGAACTAGTCCTAAATACCGGCATGGAGGCTATCAAAGATATCCTTGAGCATTTTACATAGAAACATAGACTTTGATGACAGATAAGGACCGCTTGGCACATCTAGTCTGCCCATTTCCTACCTATTGAATAAGCTGCAGATCCTAGTTAAACAACAATCTTTTTCTTACCCCTGTCTGGAAGTGCCTTATGTCTGTCCCATGCATTCTTGAATTCTCCCACTGTTTTTGATCCCACAACTCCTCAGCAAGGCTGTTCCATGCATCCACCACCCTCTCTGTGAAACAATACTTCCTCACGTTGCCCCTGAGCCATCCCCCCTCTATCTTAAGTGCCCCATTGTTCTTGCACATCTCTTTTTCTGAAAGATGCCACCCTGTTGGACTTTGTTAATTTTTTTGAGGTACTTGAAAGTTTCTATCATGTCCCCTCTCTCCCTCCTTTCCTCGAGGGTATACACATTAAGCTCCTTTAGTCTCTCTTTGTATGGCTTCTTGTGCAGACCCTACACCATTGTAGTTACCCTCCTCTCGACTGCCTCCATCCTGTCAATGACCCTGTGGAGATGGGGTCTCCAGAACTGCACACAGTACTCCAGATGGGGTCTCATCAACTGTCTGTACCAAGGTCTGATAACTTCCTGTTTCTACTGGTGATGCCTTCCCTGTGCATCCCAGTATCCCCCTAGCCCTGCTTATTGTCTTCTCACATTGCCAGTGGTGTCACTAGTTTTCCTCTTAGTTCTTTTTGAATTCTGTGGTGAATCCTGTCAGGCCCCATTGCTTTGTCCACCTTCAGTTTTACGAGTTCTTTCAAGACCGTTTCTTCTGTGAGTGGACTGGTATCAACCCCCCCCATCCAGAGTGCTTCTATTGTTTGGTTTAGGTACATCCCCTGTCTCTTCTTTTGTGAATACTGAGCAGAAGTATTCGTTCAGAATACCCAGAATTTAAAAAAGTAAGAGCTGACATTTTGTTCTCTCTCTTAGCGAGACTGAACAATTTAGCAACAGATGATAGCTCCCTGTTATCCTGTCTGCCAAAAACACATATCATCAGAAATCAAAACAAAAACAAATGTAAAATCCACACATTAACTTTTTTATCTCTCTCTTTTTTTTTTTTTTACCCATACACAATGTGAAAATTGTGTTATGGGCCTCCCGCCCACCAGTTCCACTCCCTTACTTCCTTTCTGTGAGCAACACAGCAGCAGTTCTTGCAAGTTCCATTTACAGCCCTCTGTACCCTCTACATTACTGCTGCAGCATGTTGAAATGCTACAGATCAGTAGGTTGTGATTTTTTTTAAATCACTTACTACGACTGATAACTTTTCTCATCAGACGTGTAGTATCGTGGCTTTCTTCCTGCCCACCTGCAGGCTTGCTCACTCATGCATGGCTCATGCTTGCCATCACAATTTTACCAATGTCACTGTGTTTCTTAGACTTGTGTGTGTGGGGGTTTGTGGGTGCCATAGCAACCACATACAAGCTCAACTACGGTGGCCATAATTGGTCAAAAAGCATTAGGTGGGGGGGGGAATTATGGGAGTGATAATGATGGTGGGGGAATTCTTTGATATCAAAAAACAGGGGCAAATGTACTTCTTTTTTACTGTGAAAACCTATACATTTTTGGCTGGCCCGGTGGTGCTGAAACATAGAAACATAGAAGTTGACAGCTGATAAGGACCACAAGGCCCATCCAGTCTGCCCATTAATTTTTCTACCTTATGAATGTGCCATTGGCCTTTGCTCGGTCAATGGCCTATCTAGTCATACTCATCTGTATTGGTCCCTTATGCCTATCCCATGCCTGTTTGAAGCCCTGCACTGTATTCATATCCACCACTTCCTGAGGTAGGCCATTCCATGCATCCACCACCCTTTCTGTGAAAAAGAACTTCCTCACATTACCCCTTAATCGGCCTCCCTCTAATCTCATGCTGTGTCCTCTTGTCCTGCTATTTTTCTTATATTGAATCACATTAGACTCTTTCACCTTGTTAATGCCCTTTGTGATGTAGACAGCCAGTTTTGGTGCTGTATAATTTTTTTTTTAATATAAAATGTATTACTGACTGTCTCTGCTGAAAATCTGATGCTCTTAGAATGACCTCACTCATCCCCCCCCCCAGGTTTCAGCTGAAAGATGAAAACCATGAGAAAATGCTGAAAACATCATGTGTATCACACACACTCAGGTTTTAGAGACAATGTGTTACATGGAAGGCTTTAATCAAGGATCCTGTTTGTCTGAGTTTATTACAGCCGTAGTTGCTATATCATATCCATTTTATGACATTGGAGAGGAACCTAGGTTATTACATAGAAGTGCAAAAATCATAAAGATGCTTTCATGTCCTGGAAGGAGGAAACTTATTATTAGATCAAAAGAAGTGTCATTTGAAGGACATGAATTATGCTGAAGTTGCAGAATGTAATACTTTTTAAAAAAAAAGACATCTTTTTTTTTTTATAAGATATACAGTATATTTTTTTTATATAATCTGACAGAGGAGGAGCTAGCTGACCTCACACAAAAAGGGGTTGGTCAATGCAGTTGATAAGGAATACTCTGTTTTACTTACACACATTTTGACCTAGACTCTGACAAGGAAAGATCTTTGTAGCATTTGAAGCAGATATTTAGAGGTAGAGTCAAATCTAAGTACTGTAAGTAGGAATTTGCACTGTTTAAACCTTGTTTCTTTTAAAAGATTTGTATGTCTTGTGATATGAGTTCTGTATTTTGTGTTTTATAAATTTTTAACTATTTTAATAAAATTCTTTTTAGAACTTACTTGGTCTGTCTTTGACTTCTTTTTAGTTGTAAGAAAAGTATATGGTTATTGCAGATACTAAACATAAGCTTGAATGGTGGTACCAAACTGGAAAGAGAAGTGTTTTAAATCTGAGGTCTTTATTAAAGATTTTAAGGGTTCATCTCTGTATACCTGGTTAGGTGCCCGTAGGCAAATATAGCTGGGCCCCCAAAGACAGAAATATCTGAGCCTGTGCATTGAGTACGCTAGCAAGAGGTTCATAGTTTGAATCCCTCCAAGACTTGAGACCAAAGGTTGATCTTAACTCACAAAACAGACAAGAGGGTTACCTTGTTCTGTTAAACTGTTCACAAGACTGTGCTCAGAGGTTGGCACTTTGGGAGTAGAGGGCCTGACCTGCTGAGTGGGTTTGTGACAGATTGGTTGGCAGCGGCTGCATAACTTTGGTATCACAAGCTTTTATTGTTCTGTGTCAGCTGAGACTGTAAGCTTTCTTACAAAGAAAGAAAAAGACAGAGTTTTATTTTAAAAAGGAAACAGAACTATATATCACTTGGCTTACAGTCGAGTTCCTATTCTTTTTAATTTTTTTTCTAAAGTGCAGTCAGAGTAGCAGTAGTCAGGAAAGATGACTTCCAAGTACAGCAGACACACTGTAGATTACATAAGGCAGTTGTGCGGGGACAGAGGAGTCCCATTCGAGGTGAAAGCAAGTAAGCAGAGCCTCATAGATGCCCTGATGGTAGCAGATACCCAGAGCAGCGAGTCACCAACTGTGACTGGAAAGGACCAAACCTCAAGTGTGGAAATGCTAGTGGCCAGTGAAGGGTCCAGAGCCAAGGAGGAGGACAGCAGGGCCACTATCAGTGAAGGGCCACAGCAGCAGGGGAAGGTCACCAGTATCCTGAATCCAGAGGTACTCAGGTTGAAAATTGAGTTGCGCAGGATGGAACTGGAGGCAGAGCAAGGACAGAGGGAGGCAGACCATGAGGAGCATGAGCACCAGTGAGCTGCAGAGGAGAAGAGAGAATGAGAATGCCAAGATGCAGACTGTGAGGAGCAGGAGCATCAGAGGCAACATGAACTGGAGAAGATATGACTCCGACCAGCAGCACTAGAGCAGGTAAGTGGCTTGGGTTTAATTGGGACTGCAGGACTGGGTTGCAAATTGAACTCCAAATTAATAGCCTAATTTAAGGAGGGGGAAGATATGGACGCTTTTTTTTAATTCTTTTGAAAAAAAAGTTTATATTCAGGCTAAAATTCCTAGAGAGTCCTTGAGCTTCCAGCTATCCCCGCTACTTAACGGGAAAGCTCGGGATGCACTGGGTCAAATGGACAATGAAGACAGCAATGATTACAGCAAGCTAAAAGCTGCACTGTTAAAAAAGCTTGAATTAACTGCTGAATCATACAGAGATAAAGCTCAGGAGAAGCCCTGACATGAGCTATGAGGAGCTAGCTATGAAACAACGTCAGTTTTTAAAATGTTGGTGGGAAGGCATTGAGGCAAACTCTGCTGATAAAATTCAAAATGTGATTTTATTAGAACAGTTTTATTGGGCTTGCCCAGCTGAGCTAAAAACCTGGCTAGAGGACCGAGATCCAAAAAACAGTGCAAGAGGCTGCTGAACTCTTGGACCGCTATGCCAAGAGCAGACCTGCTCTGAGAGCGAGTGGGGTGGGCGTGGCAGTGCAGAAAGGGAAAAGTGTGCATTCAGGGCAGTTAAAACCCTCACTGCCTCCACTGAAACCAGTTAGCCCCAGGTTTCATCGAAAAGATTTTGCTGAAGTAAGAAATGCCTGTTGGTCGTGTAAAGAAACTATGCATATTGCCAGACAGTGTCCCAAAAAGGTGAGCAATAGTACACAGTAGGGTGCTAGAAAAGAAGTGGGCCGTTTGTGTGTCTCTGGGAAGCATGCCAGTGAACATGAGGGAACACATGCACCCAATCAAGGTAAATGGTTTGCAGACACAAGGGTTAAGGGACACAGGAGCATCCCTTATGTTAGTAAGGTGGGATCTGGTACAGTCTGGTCAGCTTATACCCAGTAAATACATCACTGTACAAGGGTTTACTGGTGAAGTGAAAACATTGCCACTGGCTAGTGTTCTCCTGGACTGGGGTGAAGCAGGTGGAACTGTGCAACAGGTGGCGGTAGCCAAAACATTAGAAGTGGATATGATCCTGGGTAACAATCTCCAGTAGGGGATGGTATGTGCAGTTACCCGTAGCCAAGTGGCAAGGGAAAATTGTAGTTCTCTGAACCCCACAGAAGCCATTGTGGAAACCACTGGAAGGCTGGTTCACCAGCCTGTGTCTCCTGATATGGAGACGGTTAAAAAAGGGGTAGAAATTTCCCCAGTAGCAAGTGATCACACAGCTACAGAAGGTAACTCTGAAGAGGGAGGGGTGACCCATGGTCAGAGGGTTGGGATTGACAGTGATCCTGAGGGACCTGATGCTAGTGTTAGCAACCCTAGTTTAGCGACTGAAGGGGACCTGTCCCATGCCTTGGGGATGTGTGAGGGGTTTGCAGCTGCTCAGAGGGGTGACCCTAGTTTAGAGAAGTTGAGGGCTTGGGCAGGCTCGGATGGCACACAGGGAGGTGACTTCAGACATAAGGTTTATTTTGAAAATGGACTTATGTATACTCAGGCAGTGCAGACTGAGGGACGGATGCTAGGCAGGCAGCTTGTCATTCCCCAGGGGTATCATGATCAGTTGCTCAAAATTGCACATGATATTCCCTTGTCTGGTCATCTGGGAATCACGCACACTATGCAGCAGTTGGCCCAGAATTTCTACTGGCCTAACTTCACCCAGCAGGTGAAGGAGTATTGCAGGTCTTGTCACCAGTGCCAAGAAATAGGGAAGGCAGGCAAGAAACCCAAGCTGCCCTGATTCCATTGCCCATAGTGGAGGAGCCATTCCAGAGGGTGGAAATGGATATTGTGGGGCCTTTAAATACCTCCAGCTCCTCAGGGAAGAGATGCATCCTGACTGTGGTGGATTATGCCACCCGGTACCCAGAGGCAGTCGCCCTATCCTCACTGAGGACAGACAAAGTGGCAGATGCCTTACTTGGGATTTTATCTCATGTTGGGTTTCCTGTGAGGTAATCACCGATCGAGGGGGTTCCTACATGTCGGACCTGATGAAATGTTTATGGGAGAAGTGTTGGGTGGTGCAGAGATGCACAACACCGTATCACCCACAAGCCAATGGACTTGTGGAAAGATTCAATGGCACCCTAAAGTCAATGCTCCAGGCATTTGCTGAACAGCACGGGCAGGACTGGGAGAAATACCTTCCCCACCTGTTGTTTGCATACAGGGAGGTGCCCCAAGATTCGACAGGATTTTCCCCCTTCGAACTCTTATATGGACACCAGGTACATGGGCCCCTAGACTTGATCCGGGAGGACTGAGAAGGCAAGCATGTCACCCAGGGAACTCCCATTGTGGATTATGTCCTTAGGTTTAGGGAAAGACTGAAGGAGCTTATGGGGACAGTCCAGAGCAACCTAGCAGCTGCCCAACAGAAACAAAAAGTGTGGTATGACCGCAGAACCAGAGCTCGCTCGTACATGGTGGGTCAGGAAGTCATGGTCCTTATTCCGGTCCAGAAAGACAAGCTGCACGCTGAGTGAGCAGGACCATACAAAGTGGTTAGGAAGGTAAATGACGTGAACTACATTATGGAGTTACCTGACAGAAGACAAACTGAAAGGATGTACCATGTCAACATGATGAAGCCATATGCAAATAGGGCTGACATGGTGTTTGCAGTGTGTAGTCTTGGGGAGGGGACGGACGAAGGAGACCCCCTTCTGGACTTGCTGGAAGAGAGTAAGTGGGAGTCCTCTGTGGAGACAGTAAAATTGTCTCCCCAGCTGGCCCTTGACCAGATCCATAAAGTAAGGGAGGTTTTAGCAGACTTTGCCCCCTTGTTTAGTGCCAAGCCTGGACTAACCCCCCTTAGCGACACACGATGTGGAGACAGGGACATAGACGCCCATATGGCAGACAGCATATCAGGTGTCAGAGGCTGTCCAAAAGGACATTAGGAGGGAAGTGGAGGAGTTGCTGGATTTAGGGGTAATCCAGGATCCCACAGTCCCTGGTCCTCACCCGTACTCTTTGTGCCCAAGCCAGATGGCTCAACTCATTTCTGTGTGGACTATCATGGACAGAATGCAGTCACGAATCCGATGCCCACCCGATGCCCCAGACGGATGAACTCCTGGACAAGTTGGGGGGGCGACCTACCTTACGACTATTGACCTGACCAAGGGGTACTGGCAGGTAGAATTGACAGACAGAGCTAGGGAAAGGTCGGCCTTCATCACTCCAGTAGGCTTATTTGAGTTTAAAGTAATGCCTTTCAGAGTGAAGAACACCCCGGCCACTTTCCAAAGGTTGGTGAACCAGGTGTTAAATGGTGCTGAGGAGTACACCGTGGTGTACCTGGATGACACTGCCATCTTTAGTACCAGCTTGGAGGAACACCTATCCCACCTTAGGGAAGTGCTGGGCAGGATACAGAGGATCAGGCTCACTGTCAAAGCTGAAAAGTGCCAGGTGGCCATGGGGAAGTGGCATACCTTGGGAATGTGGTAGCTGGGGACTGCTCTGTCCTAACTGAATAAAGATAGAGGTGATCCAGGCGTAGCCCAGACCAGAAACCCAGAAACAGGTCAGGAGCTTTCTAGGGACAGCAGGGTACTACAGGAAATTTGTACCCAATTACAGTGCCCTGGCTGCTCCACTATCTGACCTGACAAAGAAAAAGATGCCAAAGAAAATTACCTGGGGCCCAGCCTGTGAGGAAGCCTTTACCAGACTGAAGGAGGCATTGTGCAGTACTCCTGTTTTGACAATTCCTGACTATAGCAAAACCTTTATAGTTCAGACAGATGCCTCAGACGTGCGTATTGGGGCAGTACTGAGCTAGACGTCCAGCCAAGGGACAGATCATCCAATAATGTACCTGAGCAGGAAGTTACTCCCCAGGGAGCAAGCATAGTCAGTGTCAGTGGCTCAGTAGGTAGCACACTCACCTCTGAGACCGGGAGATCAGAGGGCTGTGGGTTCAGTTCCCACATCTGGCACTTGGGTTAATATCCCAGTACTGACACTGTAGTGCAGCATGAGAGGGGTGCTGCACTTCTGAGGTGCTGTCTTTCGGATGAGATGTTAAACCGAGGTCCCATCTGCCTGGATTTGTGGTAGTTCAGGTGGATGTTAAAGATCCCATGGCACTTATCGAAAAGAGTAGGGGAATTTTTTTATTAGAAAACAATATGAAAATACATAACTTATAGGCAGATCACACAATAATCAAGATACCAGACAAAAATACAAAGCAACAGAAAAATATACTATAAGAACAATACAGAGAATTCACAGCCTAAAATAATAACACAAAATAATATGACAGAAATAAAAGGAAATCCCATGCTCCCCACAGAGGTCAGACTTCAAGTGACCCCTTCAAACAAAATCAAAGGCAACGCCCTCCACCAGAATGCCACTAAAGGGGCAGGCAAAGATTTTTTCTCTGAACAATAAATACTATAAATTTCCTTCCTGATGTGTTCTCGTAGTTCAGCTAAGGAAACTCTTTTTGTTAGGTAGAACAAACATACATCGGTTGTAGTTAGATACACCATTTGCAAACTGCAAACAAAACCTCCTTACAGTTCCTGAAAAAATTTCTTCTAACTTCGGCCCAAGATGCCCATACACCAATTCTGAATAAGTTAAAGCAGAGAACATGGGCAAATTCCAAGACTGACCAACTGAGACCACAATGATGCTAATATGGACAGTCAAAAACAGGTGTGTGTAAGTTTCTATCATACCTGTACATGTATCTCTTTAATACAGTACCTTTCAGATATCTGCTTATGGGTTTGATTACTTCTTAACATTTTAGTTTGTCATGACAACACAGCCACAGGGTATCCCACATTTTCTCTGGTATTCTATTTTCCATCAATTGTTTCGTCAAATGTTGAGGGTCCTTCAAGCACAGCCAAACATGGCGACACCAAAAACATAGATTTCAAAACTGAGGAATATAACAATTTCCTATTCCGTAATAAGTTCAAATTATAAGATATTCTCCATTGCTTAACCTTTCTGAATACTTCAATGAGATATCCAGATGTCCCAGTAGGAATTTTAGTGAATGGTTTCCACACAGGAGCTCTCCACTTGTCCAAAAAATACAAAGACCAGGAGTGAAAACTAAGGGCCCAACTATCTGTAGTGTTGGTTAAACAAGGAAAAATATTAGAATGGACAAAAATAGAAAAGTAAAACAACACAGGATTTATCATCTGGAGACCCCCTTGCTTAATAGGCCAGTACGTAACAGATTGTTTAACTGGGTTCAGTCTACTACTCCATAGCAACTGAAAAAATAAATTATAAATTCGGGCTTCAAGATGCAAAGGAAGGGGAAAAACATAACTAAGTAATAAAAAAATAGGTAGGATGCAAGTTTTGAGCAGGAAAATCCGCTTCTTGCGGGACATAGTAAACTTTTCCAACGTATAATCTTGTGCTGCCATATGATAAATCAATTTTGTTCCACCGCATCCAATGCTGAAAAAGAAATACCCAAAATACAAATATTCGAGATTGAATACAGATACCCTATGTCCTGGGTTGTCTCCTGAGGAAATGTGGACTGCTATCCCCTTACTCTTCTGGGCATTCAATCGAGATCCAGAAATTAAAGCGAAAGAATGGACCAGCTGAATTGCTGTCTCGCCAGATGCATGATCCTTAACCAAAATGCAAAGGTCATGAGCATATGCAATAGCACTGGGAAAAAACAGCTCCGGTGTTATAGAAATATGTCGGATAGTCCTCTCCTCATTTAGTTTCCTAAGCAGAGGATCAATAGAAAATACATAAAGTAGGGGACTCAGGGGACATCCCTGGCGTACCCCTCTCTTAATAGGGATAGGGGGGCCTCGCAATCCATTAACCAAAGGCGTGGTACAGGCGAACTGGTACAGACACTGAATCCAACTCAGTAACCTCGCTGGTACTCCATACTTCTTTAAAACCGCAAATAAATAACTATGCAGAACTAAGTCGGAAGCTTTAGTTTGATCCAAGCTAAGGACATAACCTTGTGTCTCACTCCCATCAAAAACTTCTAGAGAAGTTTCAAATTGGAGAACATGGAGCGATTTGGAACTGCACAAGTTTGAGTGGAAAAAATTACTTGAGTAGCAATCTTGGATAGTCTATTGGTCACAATCTTACATAAAATCTTCCAATCAGAGTTCAACAAACTTATGGGGCGCCAATTGTCCAAATATTCTTTATCATGTTTCTACTTATATAAAAAAATCAAATAACTTTCGGCCAACCCAAGGAGAATAGGTAGGAGACCTTGCAGGATAACATTATAAACCTTAGTTAAATACGGTACCAATAAAGACTTAGTTTTTTTATAAAACTCATTAGGGATACCATCAGGGCCTGGGGTAACCGTAGTCTTTAACTGAGTAATCACAGCCTCGACTTCTGCAGTAGTGATGGGTTGGCAGGAAGCATCAACTACATCAGGGGACAAAGAAGGAACAGTAAAAGGATCCAAAAAACCTTCCCAAGCTTCAGTCTCATAAGGTCTCCCATAGAAAGACTGGGCCTGAAAAGAAACTTCCTCCAAGATGGCACTATTCTCACTAATCCGAGTGCCAGTATGGGAAATCAAAGAGGGCATATATTTAGACTCTACCTGCTTGTGGCTGCTATCATATGGGTTCACTACTTTGGCCGAGCCTTTCTGTCCATATTTCTGCTCTAAGAACAGCGATGTCAGCCTCTCATACTGAGAGGCACGCATCTCAAGTTTAAGCTGTCGGATCTGGGCAGAATAATCCAAACCCCATTCTGTTTGCCATGATAAAACTTTCTGTAAGTGCTGCCGACACTTAAGGTATCGGAAATAACGCTCTGATGATCTTTGTCTGGAAAAGATTTTACAAAATTGTTTAACCACAACTTTAGTATCCTGCCACCAAAAGGTAGGGTTATCATAAAGATCGAATACAGAGACTTTGTCTTGAAGACAGCCAAATAATTCCTTCCACCCGCCTTCATCTCCCAGAATAGAAATATTCATTTTCCAAAACGTATGCGACACAGGTTTGTTCCTGGGACAACCGATGTTTAGCAACAACACGCAGTGATCTGAGAACTCACATGGAAGAACTGAATACTTAACCCTCGACAACCAGGGAGATAAAAAAAAAAATAATCAATCCGTGTAGTAAGTCTACCTCGGTGAAAAGTGTGTTCTGGCGGGTGTACACCAAAAAGAGCCCCGTCCTGTAGATTAGCTGTTTTATATAATGTGTTAAGGAAATTAGAATCCGAATACAATTTTGGGGTAAGACCAGTTTTGTCTGATAAGGCCAATATGCAATTGAAATCCCCACCGAAAATAACAGATTTGGATGTATGCAAAAAGGGCTGAATAGTCTTTAACATCTGAATCCTCTGAGTCTTAAACTGGGGGTTATAAACATTAATCAACCTCCATTCTTGATGTCCAAGAATAACATCCAGAATAAGCACCCCGACCCTGTATCAGCTCAATTAGTCTAGTGACCTGAAAATCCACCCCTCTAACCAGGATCCCTACACCAGAACACACTTTCTCAGCTAGTGACCAGAAAGACAAACCATCCCTCCAATCCCTGGAAGCTTGACCAATCTCCCTCAATGAATGGAGCCTAGTGTCTTGTAAGAATATAATATGCAATGGTAAGGACAAAAGAAAGGCAAAAATAGCTCGTCTTCTAACATTCTTCAGACTATTAACATTTAAGCTACCAAACGATAAAACATCCCCCCATATCAGCCATTCACACATTCAAGATGTCTTTTTCCCCCTTCCCTTACCAGGAGATTTCAACTTACACCTTTTTTTCTTACTGAGCTGTATGTCACTAGACACCTGTTCAGAGTCAGACAACATCTCAACCTGTGAGGATGCTATAGAAGAGGCATCAGAATCATCTTCATTCTCACCCGTCTGTTTACGTTTATGTAAGACAGCAAAACGGTTTTTTCACCACCACATCAGAGGATGGAGAAGTGAGAGACAGAGGAACCCCTTTTGACAAAGAGCTTCTTGTCTGCCTCCTGTTCCCAACTGAGACCCAATCCGTATCTTCTGGTGGCAGCATATTATTTGTGACACGGGAAACACCCGACGTACTAGGGACTGGGGATTTTTCTTTAACTACTGCAGGGTCAGAAACCATTGTAGGAGGTAACATAGCCATGTCCTGAGAACCTAAAGTAGTGTCAGACAGGGGCCCGGACAAGGGTAATGGACCCAAACCCGGGTAAACCTGTACAGGAGGGGGCCCAGAGGAAGGAGGGACCGACATAGAAGCAAATGGCCAAAAATGTGGCCTAGCCTGAGCAAATTTTTGAGCCTGAGAAACAGTCTCATTCTGAGAGTCAGCAGGCATTGTCGGAGAATTATGTGATGCCCATGGACAATCTTTAAAAGAGTGGGAAGTTGCATCACACAAGTTGCAAAGGTTCGGGTGAGGACAATTAATACTCACATGTCCAGAACCCAGACATGTGGAACATTTGAGTTGGTCACAAGCACTGCTCAGATGAGTATGGGCGCCACATTGAAAACAAGACTTTGGCTGTCCGGGGTAAAATACAAAACCTCTATCCCTACCTAAATAAAAGCAACTTGGCAAATGCTGTATATTCCCATTTACAATTGGCAACTTAACTTGAATTTTCCACCTTCCAGTCCAAAAAAACTCAGAATCGATAATGGGGTCAGACGAACCCAGTACAGTGCATTTTGTAGCTAACCACCTTAAAATGTCATTAATTGCTACCCCCTCATTCTTAAATAAGACAGTGATATTCTTAATAGCAGGCTTGGTAAGAGGAATGGCAAGAAAAGGAGACCATAAGGGGGTATGCTGAACCTCTAAATAACGGTGCCAAAAGGTGTCTAAACTTGTGGCAGTCTTGAAACTAATGTCAAAATAATTATCCCCAGATGTATGAATTAAAGCATAAATGTCTGAGGGAGAAAATTTCAGACTGGTTTTAATCAATGTCTTTCCCACATAAAGTCGATCCGGAAAAGTGTCCAATCCTCCCCGATATCTAAGCCAGACAGCATTGAGTCGTTTGGCCTGCTCAGGGGGTTGATGAAACAATCCTGCAAAAGTTTTAGACTGAGTAGGCCTAACAGAAGCCTCCGACGAAGCAATAGCAGAATCAGCTTTCAAACCCTGGTCCAAGATACTAACAGGGGGAGGCCTAGTGAACTCACCAGGTGCAGCAGACCGTAGTGAGCCATTACCTGACCCCACCTTATCCCCTTGAGATGCAGAAGCCAGAGGCAAAGCAGAATTCGACAGAGGTAAAGGTGGAAGCACAGACCCTTCCCCAGCACCAGTTCCTGAAGTGAAAGTGGGAACAGGGGTATCCAAATTACTGACTTGAACATTACCTATCACCTCCTGCCCGCCAGGTCGGGGCTGAGACATACTTAAGCTTGAAGGTACCTCCACAGAGTCAGAAATGTCTAATAAGTCACCTTGAAGGGTCGGACCAGGTCGTGCAGGGGAGGTCCAGGAATCATCTAAGGGGGACTTCTCCCACCCAGCACCCCGCAGAGCTTCAGCAATAGTAAGACCAGAGGCAGATACATGAGAGTCGAACCCCTGCCCAGGGGAACCATAAACATCTAAATTCCCCCCACACCACTCGTGAGGCTCCTGTAAACCAGAATCCTCCCCCTGCAATGTCACAGTACCTACTTGATGATGAGACAAATTTCCCAAAGTCGGCGAAACCAACGGGCATTGAACCTTTCCATCACTGGTGGCCCTCATAGACCACACACCACTCTCCATACCAGTAGGCAAATTACTTGACTTGGAGGAGCCAAGGGGAGACTCTGGGCACTTCTGATACTGCAAAATACTGCCAGTCTCCCCTGCTCTTAACTTCACAGAACCTCCCTGCACCGACTCCCTGTCGGCTTCCGTAGCAAGGATCGGTTCCAGAATGCGCTGCTTCACCCCTTCCTTCCGTAACGCTTTACCACCAACCGTAAACAGGGCAGCCTTGGAATATGAATCCTCAGCCACTCCATGCACTCTGGAATCCTGCTCACCCTCCGGTTTGGAACGGATAGTAAAATCAGTAACCTCCGCTGCGCCAGTGTTCCATGACTCAGGAAAAGCCGAGGCAGCGTCAGGAAAAACGGTAGGTGCCAAACTCAGCACATTTCCAGCAGCCCTCTGAAGTTCAGAACCCTCCGGTAGTACTCTAAACTCCTCATAGATCTCTCACCTCACAACGTTCTCTTTGGTCTCCTGGAATGTAGGGATAGGGAGGGAGACCAACTCCCCTATCCCCGGAGCGTCCTCCCGCTCCGCATCCGAGCCCCAAGTGGCCATCCTGATGACCGGACCCCCTACAGGTCACAGAGTAACTGCAACAGAGTAGGGGAATTTCCCCGGTGTCCTGGCCAAATTTCCCTCATTCACTAAAAATACCACCAACAGCTTAATCTGGTTCAAGATCAGTTGGCATTCATCTGTATCCCCCTCCCCTGGGTCATGCCTGAAAATAGGCAGGATTTGTCTAGTGCACTTACCTGGTCAACAAAAACTAAATAAATAAATAAATACTCCACGGTGGAAAAAGAATGTCTTGCCATAGTTTGGGCCTTAAAGAAGCTAGAACTATACTTGTATGGGCAGCATTTGTGGTGCAGACTGACCACAATCCCCTGGTTTGGCTGATGCAGATCGAGAAAAACAATGGCAGATTACTAAGATGGAGTCTTGCTTTACAAGGGTATGATCTAAAAATCATACTTAGGGCTGGAGCGAAGAATCAGAACTCAGATGGACTGTCAAGTGTCTATGAGGAGTGAACTGATTTGGGAAGATCATCCCATGTAGGGGATAGATCTCCCAAATTCAGTCTAGGTGGGGAGGAGTGCGACGTAGACAGCCAGTTCTGAGTGCTGTATCATTTTTTTTTATATAAAATGTATTACTGACTGTCTCTGCTGAAAATCTGATGCTCTTAGAATGACCCCCCCCCCCAGGTTTCAGCTGAAAGATGAAAGCCATGAGAAAATGCTGAAAACAACATGTGTATCACACACACTCAGGTTTTAGAGACAATGTGTTACATGGAAGGCTTTAATCAAGAATCCTGTTTGTCTGAGTTTATTACAGCCATAGTTGATATATCATATCCATTTTATGACGTTGGAGAGGAACCTAGGTCATTACATAGAAGTGCGAAAATCATAAAGATGCTTTCATGTCCTGGAAGGAGGAAGCTTATTATGGGATCAAAAGAAGTGTCATTAGAAGGACATGAATTATGCTGAAGTTGCAGAATGTAATACTTAAAAAACAAAGACATCCCTTTTTTTATGATATATATATTTTTTTATATATCATCTGACAGAGGAGGAGCTAGCTGACCTCACACAAAAAGGGGTTGGCCAATACAGTTGATAAGGAATACTCTGTTTTACTTGCACACATTTTGACCTAGACTCTGACAAGGAAAAATCTTTGGAGCATTTGTAGCAGATATTTAGAGATAGAGTCAAATCTAAGTACTGTAAGTAGGAACTTGCACTGTTTAAACCTTGTTTCTTTTAAAAGATTTGCATGTCTTGTGATATAAGAGTTATGTATTTTGTGCTTTACATATTTTTATCTATTTTAGTAAAATTCTTTTTAGAATGTACTTGGTCTGTCTTTGACTTCTTTTTAGTTGTAAGAAAAGTTATTGCAGATACTAAAAATAAGCTCGAATGGTGGTACCAAACTGGAAAGAGAAGCGTTTTATTAAAGTTTTTAAGGGTGCATCTCTGTATACTTGGTTAAGTGCCCGTAGGCAAAGATATCTGGCCCCCCGAAGACAGAAATATCTGAGCCTGTGCATTGGGTACGCTAGCAAGAGGTTCACAGTTTGAATCCGTCCAAGACTTGAGACCAACGGTTGATCCGAATTCACAAAACAGACAAGAGGGTTACCTTGTTCTGTTAAACTGTTCACAAGACTGCGCTCGGAGGTTGGCACTTTGGGAGTAGAGGACCTGACCTGCTGAGTGGGTTTGTGACACCCTTAAGGTATTTGAATGTTTCAATCATATCACCTCTCTCCCTCCTTTTTCTCTAGGGTATACACAGTGGGCTGAATATTCAAAAGGGTTGCGCCATGCCCAATAGGGTTGCACCTGCACAAGTCCGAAATTGCGCCATTCTGCCATATTCAGCAGGAGGCAGTTGCACCCCCCAGGCAAGCTGAGCAACAGCGCAATGCAAATGAATGCATGCTGAACTGGAGGGGGAGGAACCATGCATAAACTGCACAGCCCGATATTCAGCAGGCTGTGCAGAGTTGTGCAGGCGCAACCCCCAACCTGCGCCTGCACAACTTTGAGCCAAAAAAAAAGGAATAAGTTGAGGGCCACCCACAGGTGAGCTGCCGCATTGCAGGGTGCAACACAGCAGCTGCCACCTGTGGCTGGCCCTCAACCTACCTGTGTCCCCATGCAGCCCGATCGCGGGCAAAGTGTAAAATCCCCCACCCCGACTGGCCCGATCGCGGGCAAAGCGTAAAATCCTCCCTCCCGACTGGCCGATCACGGGCATAAGGTTAAATAAACCACCCCACTAGCCCGATCGCAGGCATAATTGTAAAATATCCCCCACCAGCCCGATTGCGGACAGCACAGAGTCAACCCCAAGGACATATCCCTGGTGGTCCAGTGGACCGCTAAGCCGATCGCAGGCTGCAAATGTTGCAACACCCCAAGACCATATCCCTGGTGATCTGGTCCCCACCCCATCACACCACGCGACCCCACCACCGCTCCCCCGGCAGCGGTGGTCGGCGGCATCACTCGCCTGCCCGCCCGCTGCCCACCGACTGACTGCCGGTAGGGCTGCACATCCATTGGTGCAAAGCAGGAGCCAATGGGCATGCAGCCCACACCGCCGTAGAGACAGTCTAGATATGTGAATGAAAAGAATTCATTCACATATCTGAATTTATATGCGAACAGGCTGCTCATGGCATCCTACGCCACTAACCCTGACAATCGGTCGGCTCGAGTAATGAGCGGCTGGCCAGGTGGGATGCTGCCGTCGCCGGCTGCGGGAGGCAAGGTGGTGGGGCGCCGTGGAGTGGGTGGGGTGGGAGACACTAGATCACCAGGGATATGGTCTTGGGGGTGTTGCAACATTGCAGCCCGCCAGAAAGGCTTAGCATCCACTGGACCACCAGGGATCTGTTCTTGGGGGGTGTTGCAACATTTTGCAGCCCGCAGTGGGCTTAGCGGTCCACTGGACCACCAGGGATATGTCCTTGGGGGTTGGACTCTGTGCTGCCAGCGATCAGGCTGGTGGGGTATTTACAGTATGCTGCGATCGGGCTAGTGGGGGTTTCTTTAAGCTTATGCCCGCGATCGGGCTGAGTGGGGGTTATTTAACCTTATGCCGCGTATCAGGCCAGTTGGGGAGGGGATTTTACGCTTTGCCACGATCGGGCTGCAGGGGCGTCAGTCCCCAATGGCTGCTGCCTGGCAGGGTGCCAGGCGCGAGTCTGAGGGATCGGCTCACCTGCATGCTAATGGCATGCAAATGGAGCCATAACAGATGCAAATGCCCAGCGCCTTGCATGAATTATGGTCTCAGTTGCATGTCACCTTTGAATATGGGAAATTTCGCATGGCGCAATGGTACTTGTGCCACCGCAACAGAATGCTCCACTCTGACCACTTGCGGTGGCGTAAGTTCCACTGGCTGTGGCCGGGGGGGGGTGATATTCAAAGGAGTTGCTCAATAGCGCAACTCCTTTGAATATCGCCCCAGCCACACCCCTGCGCAACTATTTTGTGCAGCGCAAGGGCTTGCGCCACAAAATAGCGCAGTTTGAATATCCAGCCCAGTGAGTTCAGTTAATCTGCCTTCAAATGTTTTCTGATGCAGTCCCTGCATCATCTTGGTTGCCCATCTCTGGACTGCCTCGATTTGGTTAATGTCCTTGTGATGGTGTGGCCTCCAGTACTGCACACAATACTCCAGATGGGGCCTAACCAGTGTATTGTAAAGAGGGATTATTACCTCCCTCTTCCAACTTGTCATACCCCTACTAATATACCCCAACATCCCTCTAGCTTTACCTATTGCTTTAGTGGTCTGCTTGGATGATTTCAGGTAATCGGTGATGACAGAAACATAGAATTTGATGGCAAATAAGGACCGCTTGGCCCACCCAGTCTGCCCATTTCCCTACCTAATGGATAAGCTGCAGATCCTAGTTAACCAGCAGCCTACTTCTTTCTACCCCCAACCCCTGAGAATTGCCTTATGGCTGTCCCATGCATGCTTGAATTCAACCACTGTTTTTGACTCCACAACCTCCTCCGGAAGGCCGTTCCATGCATCCACAACCCTCTCTGTGAAAAAATATTTCCTTACATTACCTCTGAACTGCCCCCCTCCATCTTCAAATTGTGCCCCTTGTTCTTGCACATCTCTTATTTTGAAGATGCTACCCTCTTAGTTTTGTTGATTCCCTTGAGGTACTTGAAAGTTTCTATCATGTCACCCTCTCCTCCTTTCCTCGAGGCTATACATATTAAGCTCCTTTAGTCTCTCTTCTATGTCTTCCGGTGCAGACCCTGCACCATTTTAGTTGCCCTCCTCTGGACAGCTTCCATCTTGTCTATGCCCTTGCAGAGATTGGGTCTCCAGAACTGCACACAGTACTCCAGATGGGGTCTCACCAGCTGTCTGTACAGAGGGATAACAACTTCCTGTTTTCTACTGGTGATGCCTCTCCCTATGCATCCCAGTATCCCCCAGCCCTCCTTACTGTCCTCTCACATTGCTTGCCCACCTTTAAGTCATCTGATATGACTACCCCCAGGTCCCTTTCCATTTTTGTTGTTGTTAGTATCTCACCCCCCATTGTGAACTCTTCCCCTGGGTTTTTGTTTCCCAGGTGCATTGTCTTGCACTTCTTAGCATTAAATTTAAGCTGCCATACATTTGACCATTCCTCTAACCTTGCCATGTCCCTTCTCATCCTTTCCATCCCACCTTGTGCATCAACTCTGTTGCAGATCTTTGTGTCATCTGCAAAGAGACATACTTTTCCTTCCAGTCCATCTGCAATGTAACACAAAAGACATTGAAGAGGACCGATCTAATACTGAACCCTCGCGGCACCCACGAGTAACCCTTTCTTCAGAGTGGACTCCATTTACTATTACTCTCTGTGTCCTATTCTCCAGCCAATTCTTTACCCATGCTATCATCTTGGGACCCACTCCCAGGCTGGCTAACTTGTATATTAATCTTTTGTGTGGGACTGAGTCAAATGCTTTGCTAAAGTCTAGGTAGGCCATGTCCACAGCCCCTCCCTGATCTACTACTTAGGTCACCCAGTCAAAGAAATCTATTAGATTCATCTGGCATGACCTTCCTGCTGTGAATCCATGCTGCCTTGGGTCCTGTGCCCCTCTGGCCTCTAGGTACTCGGCAATTCTTTCCTTCAGAAGAGATTCCATCATTTTCCCTATCACTGAGGTTAAACTAACAGGTCTGTAGTTTCCTGCTTCTGCCCTGCTCCCACTTTTGTGAAGGGGAATCACATCTTCCCTCCTCCAGTCCTCAGGTGCCAACCCATCCTCCCATGATTTGTTAAAGATGGTAGTCAGTGGTGTCACTAGTTCTACCCTTAGTTCTTTTAGAATTCAGGGATGAATCCCATCAGGTCCCATTGCTTTGTCCACCTTCAATTTTTAAGAGTTCTTTCAGAACCCTTTCTTCTGTAAATGGGCTGGTATCAACTTCTGTATCCAGAGTGTTTCTATTGTTTGTTTAAGGTACCTCCCCCTCTTCATTTGTAAATACTGAGCAAAAATATTTGTTTAGTATCTCTGCCTTTTCACAGTCTCCTCTGCCCACCCCTTCCCTTTATTAAGCCTCACTATCCCTCCCTAGTCTTCCTCGCTCCTGATGTACCTAAAAAGTTTTATCCCCCTTCTTAACTGAGTTGGCTATCTTTTCCTCAGTTCGGGCCTTTGCTGTTCTGACTGCCTTCCCAGATTCCTTTTGCTTTATCTGATACAATTCTCTGTCCTGCTCCTTCTGTGATTCCTTGTACTTTCTGAATGCTTTCTTTTTCTCTTGAACCTTCACTGCCACCTCCTTTGAGAACCATAGTGGTTTCTTACATTGTTTTGTTTTGTTTATTTGCTTCACACAAAGGCTTGTTACCTCTGTGATGGCAGTTTTTATTATTCCCCATTGTTCTTCCACCCCTCCTTCCTGCCCATTTGCTAGTGCATTCCTTAGGCACTCACCCATTTTGGCAAAGTCAGCCCTCCTCAAATCCAGTACTTTTGCCTTTGTATGGCTTGACTCTATTGCTGTGTTTATTGTGAACCATACTGTTCGATGGTCGCTAGTTCCCAGATGGCTACCCACTTCTACATCTGTGATCCTCTCTCCATCTCCATTTGAGAGGACAGGTCTAAGATTGCTCCCTCTCGAGTGGGTTCCAATACTAGTTGTCTAAGGCATGCCCCCTGTAGGGCATCTAGAATAACGCCACTCTTGGAAGTGGCTGCTGCAACTGCACTCCAGTTAACATCTGGCATATTCAGATCACCCATCAGCAATATCTCCCCTTTATCTGCCATTCTAAGCATACTTTCTGTCATTTCCTTGTCCATTTCCTCCCTGAGAGAGGGTCTGTATCTAACCCTGTGCAGATTGTGGTGCCATTGTCTGCCTCAAATTGACCCACAGTGCTTCTTCTCTCCCTGTTTACCCTTTTGTTCTGTTGCTTTGATTCCTTCTCTTATGTAGAGAGCTACTCCTCCTCCTCTTTTACCCTCCCTGTCCCTCCTGTAGATAGTGTATCCTGGTATGTTTACATCCTAGTCATGGTTCTGTGTGTACCATGTTTCTGTGACTGCCACGATATCCATATGTTCCTCCTCCATCAAGGCCACTAATTCAGGAAGCTTGTTACCCAGACTACGGGCATTGGTACTCATTGCTCTCCATTTTTTGATGGCTTTACCTTCTGTAGCAGCATCCCCCACTGACCTTTCTACCTTGGTCTTTTTCTCATTTTGTACCCTGTTTTGTAGGGAGAGGCTGGGATTTTCCTGCTGCTTATCAGTGCCTCCCCCCTTGACTAGTTTAAAAGCTTGCCAATGAAGCATTTAAGCCGATTGCCCAAAAGACTTGTTCCCTTCCTGGACAAATGCAGACCATCCTGCCAGTATAGGCTGGTGTCCCTCCAGGTGGAACCCCAGTCCCCAATGAAGCCAAACCCCTGTGCTCCACACCATTTTTTCAACCATTCATTAAACTGCATGGTGCAAAGTACCCTCGCCTCACCCATGCCACTGACAGAGGCAGCACCTCTGAGAAGGATACTGTGTGCGCTACTTGTCTTAAGCCCCTCCCCAACTCTATAAAGTCCTTCTGCACTGCTCTAATCTCATGATGAGCCAAGTCATTTGTCCCTAGGTGGACAATGACATCCAGCTCAGACTACCGTGCAACTGTTCTCGTGATCCTAAGGATGCACTTCCTGTCCCTCCAAGCCATGGCACCAGGCAGGCACCTTACTTCAGTTTTCCCTGCTCCCCCCAGTTCTATCCCCCTAATAATTGAGTCCCTCACCAGGAGCCACTTCCTTTCCTGTGGTGCCCTATGCCTCCTTCCTGAGGGCCTCCTTGACCCAGTTGTCTGCACCTCCCTTAGTCTCCTCTGCAGGTGCATCCATAGGGGAACTATGCTCCCCCAGAATGGTGTATGGATTGTGGAGTGGAACAACTGACTGGGTGTGCCTCTGTTCTACCACCCTTACCCACCCTGAGCCCACTGTGGTCCAACTGCTGTGCTTTCTTTGCAACCTCTGAGGTAGTGGTGGTGGCTCTGGTGCTCCCTGGATGGGGGAGGTTCCCTTGCTACTGTCCAGTGCAGCCTGAAGACGGGCAACTTCCTCCCTCAGAGCAGATACTTGTCTACAAACAGGGCAGCATCTCAGCCTCCAGAAAGACTCCCGGAAGACTGCTGCCCCACAGCCATTACATTGCACTACTCCCCACATAACTATCTACTTAGTTTAGTTGTTTTTTTTTTTGTGTGTGTGTGTGTGATGATGACGCCCAAGTCTCTTTCTTCCTTTGTGACTGCCAGCAATTCCCCTCCCAGCCTATAGCTGGCTTCAGGGTTTCTCTTCCCTACATGCATGATCTTGCACTTCTTTGCGTTAAACCCCAGTTGCCACTCTTCTGACCATTTTGCTAGTTTATCCAGATCTCTTCTCATTCTGCCCACTCCATCTGGATCATCTTCTCTGTTGCAGATCTTGGTGTCATCTGCAAACAGACCAACTTTTCCCTCCAGTCCATCTGCAATGTCACTAATGAAGATATTGAAGAGGACGGGCCCCAGGACTGATCTTTGAGGTATCCCCACTTGTGACTTGCATCTCTTCTGACTGTATACCATTCACCACCACCACTCTCTGTTTTCTTCCCATCAACCAGTTTGCCACCCAGTTGACCAACGTCTGACCCCCCGAGCCTACCCAGCTTATTAATCAATTTTCTATGTTTATATTGTTTTAAATGTTGTTTTTTCTATATTCTTGAAGACATTTTCTATAAGCACAGAACCAAAAAGTATAAAAACAGTACACTTTTAAAATAATTAATAACCCAATACTGTCTTGCACTGAAGTCTTTCAAAATTATTTGCCTAGGGCCAATACAACACAGGTTAACACAGAATACTTCTAGTGCATATACATATAATGCACCAACATAAATTAACTTGAAAATACAAAAAGCACCACATCGGCACAATATTGTTTAATGCAGAAAGCAAGGCATTACAAAAATCCCACTAGAATACTTCACTTAACAAAACTTCAGTCCATGCAATCGTTGGTCTTCACTAAGGGGTTTCTGCGTCAAGTCTTCACTAGGTTCCCGCTCCAAGGTTAAGAGGCTCTGTCAGCTCTAGTCAGCTTTTCACTGTTTCAACCCCATGTCTGAAAACCCAGTCTGTACTGTCCCACTGTGAGGTATACTGTCAATCGTTACACCATCACCCCCATATGAGACTGTAAAGCTTCTAAAATATCTGGAAGTCCATGATGGAGGCTTCGTACTATATTTCTTATCCAGAACATACACTGGAAAAAAACATCAAATCAGAAATTCAGAATTACAAAAGAAGAAAGAAAAGGAACTCTAATAAAGCATTACAAAATCTAAAACCAGTCCCCTGAAAGCCGGTACCCTGACCATAGTCCGTTTACTATTAAGGTCTGGTAATTATATCTATAAATTAATATAGTAGCTTTCAAACCATCTAACTTTGAAACACCTAAAATAACTCAAATAACACCTAACATAACTTACTCATTGCATTGGACCCAATATGATATGATGCAGAAATTGCCTAGGCTAATATCCAGCAGGTTATCCAACAAGAAACCAAGGCAGCTCCTCTTTGTCAAAACTACTCAGAGCAACAACTACAAAGCGCTTTTTTTAATTGAAAAGTTTAAGCATAAGTACAGCAAAAACATCAGGAGCCATTTAAACATTTAAAAATTCAAATCTCAATACAGAGTAGCACCCCACAATAAATAAGCACAAGGGTAAGAATGGTATCATAGCTCAAAAGTTACTTAACAGCAGCACATTGCACACAAAAAAAGATTTTAAAAGCTAGTAGCTTATCAGTAATAAGAATGATTAAATAATTAAAATGTACTCAACATACTTAAAACAGCACCACTACAATACTGCCCAATAATTAAAATAAAGTTGTGCTTCTGAGATTGTGTAGCAGTTGCCGCTTCAGAGCTTTCCAATCACCCAAAGCCTATTGAACTTATCAAAAGATCCGCAGTATTCTTAGAATACCCAGCGGTCTGCCACAGATCTACTGTAATTACCCCAAGATAGGGGATAGCCCAGACCTTTCACTATTCCAGATTAGAAATAATAAAATACCAGTTAAAGTTTAAAAATTGAAACATTAAAAGGTTAGGATTAACAAAAATATGCAGCTTACTATAAATAAGGGCATACAAAAATAGAACTGGAAAAAGGAAAACGTAGTAAAAATAAAAATAAAAGTAAATCAGGCAGGGTAACCTTATACGATAACTATTGGAATAAGATATTATTATTAATAGCCTGTGAATAGAAGAGACCACTTTCCATTAGTTTTATCTGTTGGATTTCTTGTAACCGATTTTCATTCAGGTTCACCTGAGATGGTGTTATCAACTTCAACTCCAACTCCAGCTCCAACTCTACTCCAAGATCATGTCCTATACTTACAGCCTTTCCCAAGGGTTCATCTAACTCCCCCACTCTCCGGCTCTCTGGCTCTCCACAAACCACCACCTGCAGCCTTCCATGTAATGGGGAAAGAGACACAGCAGAACAGACCACATCACCAAGAACATTGCACAGGTTTGTCTGGAAAGTTTACACACAGAAAGGCAATGGTGGCATACTTTTTTTAAGTATAAATTTGCCTTGTGTAAACCTGCTTCTCTTGGCTAGCTGCACAGCACCAGGGAAATTATTATGAGGACGATGATCAGAGAGTGGGGGTTGCCACTAGATGCCATGGAAATTATGTATTTATTACAGGGATGGCGATCAGAGGGTGAGAGTGCCACTAGACACCAGGGAAAATTATTTATTAAGGGGACAGTGATAAGAGGGTGGAGGGGTGCCACTAGACACCAGGGAAATTATGTATTTATTATGGGGATGGCGATCGGAGGGTGGGGGGTACCACTAGACACCAGTGAAAATTAAGAAAATAATGAGGAAGGACTAAAAAAAAGTATTTTTCATTTCAAAGAATCCTTTCCCATATGGAACAAAAAGGATTCCTTGAAACAAATAATGAATCAATCCTTTTCATGACTCATGATCCTTTTTCTTGAGAATGAGAAAGAACTCACACAAAAAGCATTAGCGAGTCACGAAAAAAGATTTTAAATGTTAAAAAGAAATGCATTCTGGGGTCTTGTTTCTACCAGATAACCAAAGAAACCACCTAATGGAGTCCCAATGAGCAAGACACATATATTGGTATATAGGCAGAATATAATTTTTGCGGCTTCTCAGTGCGCTTTTTTTTTAAACGGAAAACAAGTTGGCGGCTAACGAAAAAGGAATTTTCATCACAAAAAGGGATTGACTCTTCATGAAAAAGGATCCTTTTTTGTTTGACCAAATTATTTTTTTGTTTCAGGAAACTATTTTTCCCATTGTCTAAAATGGGAACTATAAAATGTAATAACTTTTGAATGGATTAATATGTTTTCACCAAACAAGAGGAAGGCACTTCTGTGACCCAAGTTCCTTTTACCCTGAAACTTTCAGACCAAAATTCCAAACCATCTGTGCAAGTCACTAACAAAAAAACAGCAAAAAATGGTGAATATTAAGGTTTTTTCACTGTCTGCATCTTGGAATCCCCACATCTGACTGGAAAAAAAACTTGCCACATCAAGAGATCTACAATGGGATATTGTGCATGTCAAATTTCATGCAAATTCTTTGAATGGTTGTAAAGTTATTAAAGTGCACAATTTGAGGTTTAAAATAGAAAGCCCTGCTTAATCCTAAATATAGGGGCACTACTGCACCCCTATAATACATATACATACATATGGTGGAGCCAACCAGGATGCAGGGCAGTATCTCAAGTTACTGCATGGCAAAAGGGATTAAATGCTATTGAAATTGTCTTGTTTACTGCAGTAATTGTACTGCAGGCTGCAATACTTCAATGCATCCTGATATATATGTATATATATATATATATATATATTACAAAAAAACTATGTTAATGCATCAGTTGGGGTTTTTATTAAAGGGTCAAAAGCTGGGAAATTCGATGTTAGGGTTACCAACTCTACCACCCCATTGCCACCCCCTTCACACACCAACAGGCATTGGGGTGTACCTTGGAGTCATCGACCCTAACTCTCACCACATTCCATGTGCAAACAAGATGAGATGGTACAATATAGGAGAATAAGAGTTAGGCCCAATGACCCCAAGGTATACCCTGATGCCTGTTGGTGTGTGGAGGGGGGTGGGGGTGGGGTGGTAGGGTTGGTAACCCTAACATCGAATTTCCCAGCTTTTGACACTTTAATAAAAACCCTAACTGATGGATTAACATAGGTTTTTGCAATGAATTTCCATTCTTGTTTAGATAGTATAAATAGCATCCTTATTTTACTGAGGGAGTGCAAAGTTATGTGCGTGTGTAGACTAAATTCAACGGATGCATGTAACTTGTGAATTTTCATAAATTTTTTCACCAAATTTTCAACATGGCCTTTTGGAGACCCCACATCATGAACACTGGCACTGTCATTTCGTTAATCTTTCCCGAAAGTTGATTTTGCAAACCGGTCGCGCCATTCTGCGCCACAGCTGCAAAAACATGTTTCAAGCAGGATGTGAAAAAATGACTGCTGTATACTGTGCATGAAGAGGTGTGAAAAATGGCAATGGTGAAAATATGAAAAATTGTCGAGGTTACGAGCATGCGTAGAACCTGTGTAATGCACGTTTGTAACGCGATAATTTTTTGGAATTATTTTATAAAATTTTCTACATGGGCTTTTTGAGATCTCCCCTCATGAACACTGGCACTGTGATTTTGTTAATCTGTTCCAAAAGTTGATTTCACACAGCGACCATGCCATTCTGCGTCACAGGTGCGAAAACATATTTTGGGCAGGATGTGAAAAATGCCAGTTATACTGTTCATGAGGTAGTGTGAAAAAACAGCAATGTTGAAAATCTGGAGTGAAAATGAAATATAACTGGTGAAGTTACGCGCGTGTGAAGAAACTGCGCAATGCACGCTTGTAACATGTTGAAATCTAGATTTAGTAGTTGCCGTATTGGCCCTTGCAAGAAGAGATCCAGAAGCAAATGATTTGATACCTTTTAATGGACCAACATAGATGTAACAACAAGAACAAAGTGCTCTAGCTTTCGGACCAACCAGTCCTTCTTCAGAAGCTCATGGCTTCTGAAGCTTCTGAAGAGGACTGGTTGGTCCGAGCGACTTTGATCTTGTTACATCTACAATGCTCGGTCCATTAAAAGTATCAATCATTTGCTCTGGATCTCACTAGTAATCATGGTCATTTTTCAGAATTTTTTCTCAGATTTTCAACATGGGCTTTTTGGGACCCCACCTCATGAACACTGGCACTGTTATTTCATTAATCAGTCCTGAAAGGGGATTCTGCACAGCGACCGTGAAATCACCTTACGGGTCCGATTAACAAAACGACAGTGACAGTGTTCATGAGGTGGGGTCCCAGGAACCCCATGTTGAAAATTTGGTGCAAAAAAACTCAAAAAATGGCTGAGATATCAACACAAGTTGAAACCCTTATTGACAGCCATTATACGGCGTTAACCTTTATTCTTCAGTTCGCGGTTCGTCTTTGAAGAGTGCAGACATGTCCCATTCCAGATAAGATCGCAGCTGCTGACCTCCGAAGGTGGGTATGGGGTAAGGGGAGATGAGTGTGCAGAGGAGGGTGGGGATGGGAGGGAGATGGTGGAAATGACGAGGACCGTTTTCTTCTTCCAGGTTTAATTAAAAAAAAAAAAGACATCCAGGGACTGTTTCCTTTTTTGCAGGTAATTTTTCAGTAGGGGACTACTGCCAATGCAGGGATTGGGCAGCCACTGTCGGCTAACTCAAGGGGACACAGGCACACTCCTGGGGAGAGAGAGAGAGAACATACTGGGGACACTGGGAGTGGGCTAGCCAGTGCCCCACAATAATGGGCTGGTGAACACAACTGGGAGGGGAGAGAGAACATACTGGGGACACTGGGAGTAGGCTACCCAGTGTCCCACACTGTTGGGGGGAAGGGGGCTACTGCTGACAGGAGGAATAGGCAACCCCATGTCGGAAAAATACACTGATGCAGAATCCTGCATTGAACTGCCATGCTGTTCAGTAAAAAATGGCAGTTTTGATGCAGGATGGTGCATCAGTTGGCAGAGATATCATATATTAATATTGCTCTGGCCACTTCCCCTTAGAAGAAGTAAAAGGGGAAAAATAAACAATTATTAGGTAAACACCTTTGTGTTTACCTAATCAAGAGCAGAGGAATCTGAGTCTGGGGTCTGTTTGCCCCTAGAATGATCAGGGGCAATTAACAGCAACCCCATTGTCACGCACAAGGTAGTGACAACATTCTGTCACAATTTGTGGCACAAACTACCACCCCAAAAAACATATTTGGGGACCTCCTGCAGAAAGTGTGTTCCTCGGTCCTGATTAGGTAAACACAACTGTTTGTGTTTATTTAGAGGCAGTATTTTTTTTAAATATTTACGCTTTCCACCGTCGCTAACTGAAAACAATATGGTGCAATCAGAACTGAAAAGTAAAACTGTGAACAGTAAAGTACGAATGGTAAATGGTATTTACTGTTCGAACATTTACCATTCGAACAGTAAAGTGCGAATGGTAAATGACATTAAAAAATACTGCCCCTAGGTAAATGTAAATGTTATTTTTACCATTCGAGCAGCCTGTCTTGCATCTATCCACAAAAATCATCATAATTCAAAACTGGCAATATATTCTTACACCAAACCATCTAAAGGCACACCCTTGGCACACACCCCATCACCCCTGAAAATATCAGAGGCAAACCTAATTCTGTGTGTGCTATACATGACAGCAAAAAATCCCATGGTATCCTATGGGAAAAAAACATTTTATTTTGCGTTTTTGACCACTTTATATCTCCGAAACCGTAAAAGCTGCCATCATGAAACTTTCCACATCTTGTGACACTGACAACATGACAACGCATACCAATTGTTGGGTTATTTGGTTGCAAAATGACAAAGTTATTAAGGTGCAAAAATTGAGATTTAACATTGAAAGGCTGTACCAACCCTAACTATAAGGAGCACGGTAGTGCCAGTATAGTTAGGGTGAAAGGTAACTTCTATGTTAAACCAGAATGTTTGAACATTAATAACTTTGTAACCGGTCAACTGATCTGCATGAAATTTGGCATGCATAATGTCTAGGGGTAGACCTCTTGCCAAATTTTGTGGGAATCTGTTTTGTGGTGTCTGAGATCTAGAGTGTTGAAAAAAACAGAAAAATCTGTGTTTTTTGACATTTCTTTGTCCACCTGAATCTCAGAAACGGCTTTAGAATGTGGTCTGAAATTTTCAGGGTTGAAAGCCTTTGCCTCAAAGATGTGCCTTTTGAAGGTTTGGTGAAAAAAATATTAATCTGTTGAAAAGTTATTAAACTTTAAAGTTTCCTGTTATAGCTTATGGGGAAAAATATATGATCTGAAAGTGAAAGCAGGCAAATTGCCCCCAAAACCAGTTTCTTTGCCACATCATAGTAAGAAAATGGTTAGTACATTTGGGCTGAAATTTGCAGGGTGGTGAGCCCTTGCCCCACATATGTGCCCTTTGCTGGTTTCGTGAAGAAATGGACACCGGTTCCATAGTTACAGCACTCTGAAATTTTGAATTTTCCCATAGGCTAACATTGTGGCAGTTGTGATGCCTTTCAGCACCTATATCTCGGAAATGGTTCGAAATACAGATTTTATGCTAAGCATGCATGGAGGTGGCTAGGCCATGAATATAACTGCGAAGTAATTTTTTCCAGAGTTCCTTTGGTTCCTGAGATATTGCAACTTTTACAGCACAATGGTTACCTGGAATGGCTCTAGGCGTGCACTATGTCTCTATACTAATGAGTACTCTGTATATCTATATTTTCTCCCGCCCACCTGCCCCAACCTTGGCTACTATTAAAAGGCCATAAGTACTGTCCCATGTCTCCTCCTCTCCCTCCCTATTGGTGCTTACCTCCTCCTCCTCCTTCTCCTCCTAGGGTATCTTAACTGAAGGCATCAAAGGACCCTGCTAAACTACTGCTCCTCCGGCTTCCTGCTAAACCTCTGCCTTCCATCTCCTTGCCTCCAGCTCTCTCCTTTGAGCTACTTGTCCTGGCTGTTTACATATTGATTAAGTCTTAGTTGGCTACAATGTGCAACACTATCCTAAATGCCATTCCCCACCTCCTGATCTCCCTTCTTTTGCTCACTCTCTCTGGTAGCCCTCCCCATAATGGTGAACGTTTCTTCAATAAGGAATTGGGAAACAGCCCTCACTGTAACAAAGGCTGTACCTCTTGGAATTTTTTCTGTATCACCAATGGTCCATGGTCCCCTTTTCTGACCCTGCCTTGTTTGACAGGCTTGCCCTCAGATAGCACACCTGGTCACATTAACGCCCTCCCTGTCTCCACCATGTTTCTCATCTTGAGTAGAAAGGCAGCAAAGTGCCGCTGCACCAGAAGGGCTGCTAAACGCTCTGCTAAGCTGATTAGAGAGCACCTACTTAGGATTGCCCTCCTGCTGCTTCTGCATTCAGGTAACATCCATCTTAACCCAGGGCCACCTGACCAGATGACTAAATGTTCATGCTGCAAGCAGGGCACTTTAAAATTGGCCACAATCAACATTTGTAGTCTGCTATGCAAAATCGACACCCTCAAGGTCTGGGTCTCACAGCACGACCCTGACATATTATCTATCATAGAAACACAGCTGTCCCCTAAGATACCTGACATGGTGGTTGCCCTTCCTGGCTATACCATCTTCAGGCTCGATAGGACTTCCAATTGTGGTGGTGGCTGTGCCATCTATATAAAACACAAGCTAAAGGGACTAGCCTTGTCTGTTTCTGACCTTGGATGCCCCACCCAGGTACTGGCTATTAAAGTGCTACTGGGAGCACACTATAAAGCACTCACAGTTCTATCTCTCGGCATATCCCCTAAAGACCCAGCCTCCGGTCTCCTAAGCATTCTGGACTATATCCAAGCCAATAATCACATTTCTGAGACAATGTTATTGGGAGATATCAATATAAATTGGCTATTACCAACCAGTAACCCTGCAAAGGATGCTCTATCAGCCCTCCACCTTACACAACTCATCAGCTCACCCACCAGAATAAATTATAAAACCATGTCAAGCACCACACTTGACTGGATAATCTCAAATTGCCCTGATCACATCTCAAATGTAATTATATATCCTGACTCACTTAGTGACCACTCCACCCATTACCTGCATCTGGTCTAACAAGTTCCATAACCTCCTCCCAAAACTTTCTTCAACAGAGTACGAAAACATGGCCATCTGGACCTCTTAAAACAACAGCTACACTGCCAGGACTGGGCACTACTGGACTATACTGATGACATTAATGCAGCTCTTGAACACTTCATTAAAGTCTTCAATGCTGCCTGCGACATACATGCTCCATTAAAAAAGATGAAGGTTCGTGGCACAGTGCATCCTTGGATCACCCCCGAACTACTTGGAAGCATGAAACAATGGGATCATCTCTGGCACCTGGCTAAGGCATCAGGTAATCTACTGGATCTGCAAGTGTATAAAGCTGCACAAAACACCTGCATGCAGAACATTCTCCTGGGGCTCACACTTCGCCACCAGAGGAAAAGCTACAAGCCTGTCCTGGGAAGCAACCCATGATTCTGCTACTGCAAATTAGCAGACCCTGAGGCTTTCTTCCCCTGTTGAAACTGCCGCCCGGGATCCTCTGAACTCCAGTTCATTGCAGGGCCCAGAAATCTACAGAAACAGCCAAAAGCCGTATACCCCCTCAGGTACGTTAGTATTTGGCGCCTTTGGACATTCTGAATTTTCAGCACCAGCACTCTGATTGGAGGATCTCAGCCTTACTGACTTCTTCCTGCTGGTCTCCATTTTACCTTGCTTCATTAGAGACGTTTATCAGTGCTGCTGATCCTGGGAGACTATACTTTTTTGTAAAGCAAGAATTTAATTTTTTTTTGCCTTCTTTCTCATTTGTAAATTATACTACATAGCCACTAGAGGGCTACAACAGCTGTATTTTCTGTTAGAGAGGAAACACATTATATTTTCTACTTCCTCTTCTGCTCTAGTGGACCTGGGATACCTCTCTTTCTGAGGACCATTCCCGGGGTTTTTCTGCCTGTTTCTCAGGCTGAACCATGCTCATCCACTAAGGCTGCAAGACTTGAACACCTTCCCCCACTCCCATTCTGTACTGGTAGAGCAGGGCCAGAAACAGAAATGAAAGCTACAGACCAATCTTGCCACACTGGATTGCAGCCTTGAACCACCTCACTGGCTCAGCTGCAAAGAGTTGCTCCATAGGTACATTCAGCGCCAAAACCACCTCTCAGCCAACAAAAGGATTTTGGACTTATGACACCTGATCATCGATTGGGCTAGGCTTCTAGTGGTGTTTACTGTCGGCTGTTGTGGCATTTAGATCTACCATGGGAAATTACAGCTGGTTCCTCGGTGTGTCACTAGCTTTACTAGTGCTCAGCTCAATTCTTTGGAACCCTCATCCCTCCTTAAAGTGGAATGACCCTTGTGCTTCTCCCTGTCCTGTGTCCAACAGCTCCTTTTAGGTAGCCATTCTGGACTGTTGGGCTTCTCAGCTGTCTCTGCTGGGGAGTGGGACATCTCCCGAGCTGCCTCTGCAGATTACTCTCCCATCCAGACTTGAGACTTCCTACTCATGGCAAATTTCTGCCAGGACACTAGTGGCTGCAACACTAGGCCAGTATAACACCAGGAGTGGGTACAGGCCTACCCATTAACACTGCCTCCCCTATCGCCAAAAAAATTGTGTTTACAAATTACAGTTTGTTGCCTTAAAAAGAAACCTGCTTCTTTTACTATTGTGCTCAGGCAATGTCAGACTCAACCCAGGACCATTAGACACCCTCCCTTCTCCATCAGACCTGGCAGGTATCAAAGGAATGTCTTTTATGCATCTTAATGCCTGTAGTTTGCTGAAAAAGTTCACCCTTATCCAGGCTTGGGTGAGCCACACCCTACCTGACATCCTAGTGATCAGTGAGACCTGGCTTAGGCCAGCCACCCCAGACAATGAAATCAATATCCCAAATTATTTACTCTTCTGAGCAGATAGAAAATCAAGAGGAGGTGGGGTGGCAATTTATGTAAGGGACAAATACTCAGCCACATGCATAGATGCATCATCCTCCCCCAAAGAATTTGAGTGCTTGACCCTAAAGATTGAACTTTCTCCTTCCAGTGCACTCTGTGTAATAGGCTGCTACAGGCCCCCTTCTGCCGGGCCTCATCTCCTGTCTCACCTCAGTTCCGTACTGGGGCTCAGTTCCATGGAAACCATTATTCTTGGTGACGTGATCTACAATTGGCTATCAAGTGCATCAGCTCCCTTGAAATCCTTTTGTGACATTCTAGGGCTGGTGCAACTCATTGGCGAGCCTACTCGCCCAAATAAAAAGAACCTTAACAACAGCTCCCTCTTAGATGTAATTTTGGTTAGCAAGCCACACCTGTTCTCTCATGTCAGAACATTTTTCTCAGACATTAGCGATCATTCTATAATCACTACCATTAGATCTGTGCACAACCCACAGTTTGTGGCAAAGTTCTCTATCAAGAGGTGCAAACACATCTTTGATTTGTTTGCTTATGTTCACGACTTGAAACATTCACCACAATGGCAGGAATTCTTCCTAGCCAAAATGGTTAACAGGGCATATACTATTTTTTACGATATTTTAAGTGAGGCTTTAAATAAGCATGCACCCTTGGTTAAGGTGCGGGTCAGAAGCAGCACCTGCCGTTGGTTCTCGCCTGAGCTCAAAGCTTCCCTGTTAGAAAGGAATACTTTATGGAAAAAAGCCTGAAGAAGCAAGAACGACTCGGATTGGTGTCTTTTTAAGAGAGCACGTAACAAGTGCACCAAGTTGGTCAGAGCAGCCAAGGCCGCCTACTATCTTTCGGAGCTAGCTTCTGCCTCAAGAAAGCCTACAAAGCTCTGGAAAATATTAAAAGACATGTCTGGACTGCACCTGGTAATTCCATTCCAGCAAAAATTAAGTCTCATTTCAGCAGCGTTATCGCTAACCGATCGGAGATATTGGAAGCCCTCAATAACCATTTTGCAATGGCAGGACTAGTATTTGATACTTCTGCCAATGACCTCCGCACAGCTCAGGGCCCACCAACCCACAAGTCCCCCTCTACCGAGGAGGCCTTCTCCCTCCTGCCTGTCTCTCTAAAAGAGGTGGAAGACCTACTGCTGCAACTGGACACCAGGAAGGCAGCAGGCTCCGACTTCATAGAGCCATACTATCTGCAATGTGCCTACCATATGCTTGCGGTGCCAATCACCCACCTATTCAACATGTCACTGTTCCAGGGTAGCCTCCCCCCTCAATGGAAAATAGCCCATGTCATCCCTCTATTAAAAGCAGGTGACCTCTGCAATCTAAATAATTGCAGACCGATCTCCCTCCTTCCCATCCTGTCTAAATTACTAGAAAAAATAGTGTGTGGCCAGCTAGGGGTATACTTAGAATCCAGAAGCCTATTAAACCCAGTTCAGTCTGGATTCAGAGCAAAGCATAGCACAATAACAGCCCTAGCTAAGGTGAGCAATGATTGGCTCCTAGACCTTGACAAGAAGAAGCATATCTGTGAAGTTTTCTTGGATCTTAGTAAGGCATTCAACACAGTCGATCACAGCCTGCTTCTTTCCTCCCTAAGCACCTTAGGCCTGGACCATAAATCTATGTGCTGGTTTTCAGACTACCTCGGAGAACAGAAACAGCAGATTAAAGCTGAAGGTGATCTTTCTCCATTAAAACCTATGCTGAGGGGCATGCCACAGGGCTCTATCCTTGGTCCCCTCTTCTTTGCAGTCTACATTAACAATATCAATGACCCCATCAAAAAAGCCAGCATCCATTTATTCGCGGACGACACTGTACTGTACTTGAGTTGTCCCACACTGGAAGCAGCCTGTGAAGACGTCCAAGCTGAATTTAACTTTCTGCAATACCAGCTCATGAACAAAAAGCTTTTGCTCAATGCAAAAAAGACAAAAGCCACGCTCTTCTCCCCCTCCTTGCATGCGGCAATTCTTGCTGGGAGGGGAGCTATCCCACAGATGACCACTGTTCTTGGAGAAGCTCTAGAGTATGTAGCTAAATTCAAATATCTAGGAGTTTGGCTCGATCATAAACTTTCCTTCACCGACCATCTCGTAGAACTACAGAAGAAACTAAGGCAAAGATTAGGACTATTCTACAGAATTAACCACCTGCCCACAAAGGAGGCCAAGATTCAACTGGTTCAAGCTACCTTCCTATCTTTAATAGATTACGTGGACCTGCTCTACAGACACTGCACTGCCTCTGCACTGGCTAAGCTGGACACCCTGTACCACAGAGCTGTCAGGTTCATTACTGGCTTTCCACTTTCCACACACCACTGCTTCCTGTACTCATCGTTAGGCTGGACTTCCCTTCACTATAGAAGGAATAGAAACGCCGCCATATGGGCCTTCAGGGCGGTGACCAACAAGCTCCCCTCATATGTCTCAGATTGTATTCCCCGGAGTGTGTTAGGCACCTATGTTCTAAGGAGCTATTCCCTAATTGCCCTCCAAGTTCCAAGGGTCAAAACTCATTACGGCAAAGCTGCTCTAAACTTCTGTTTACCCACATTGTGGAACCATTTACAAAGGAACTTGAAGCTGAGCTGCCCTGTTAGCCTGAATATCTTCAAGGCGCTCTACCATCGCTACATGAAAGCACCTTGCAAATGTTTTCCTCACTGCTAGCCCACTAATTCCGCAACTCCCCCTTTCCATCCTGACGCTCGCTATGTTTCTACCCCTGGCTCTCACTCTTTCTCTATTAACTCTTCCTGCTGCACCTACCCTTTCCTGTCCACTCCAGCCTGGCTAAGTCCCACCCCGTCCATAGTAGTGTCCCAATTATCTACCCCTCCTCCGTCATTATCATAATAAACAAGTACATGACAGCCATCGTCACTTTCTGTGGTTTTAGCTCAATTTTTCCCCCAGTCGTCGGTAATATATCCCTCCTCTTCTTTACCTCTCTAACCTTTCTCCCCATACACGGCCTCTTTCCCCTATATGTGTAGTTGCCGGCTGCCTCACTCAAAAGATCTCTGCTTATAACCCCTATATGCCTATGGGTGATTGTACATCTGCTGACTTCTTCAATTGTAAAATAATGATGTTTTTTTTTATTTATTTCAGCCTTGTACTGTATTGTATACACTGTATATACTTTTTCTTCCTTGTATATTATTGCTTTTTGTATACCTGCTTCTATACTGTACTTTGATGTATTCATGACCAGGTCCACCTATGAGCCTTGCTCAATGGTGCCCGCCTGGATAAATAAAGATTTTGATTGATTGATTTGATTGACATTCGACAGGCAAAAAGTAAACACCACAGGGAGATGCTGGCCACCACTTGAGGTGATAGCAAAAAATTCTGGTCGAATATAAAAGATATTACTGGCAAGGATCCAAAGATGTTGCCTGCAATACTAAACTTGGATGGCACCCCAACTCTTGACCCACTTAAAATTGCAAACACTTTTAATGATGCATTTACTAACCTGAGTAGTGTCCTGCCACATGGCTTCTTTGATAATACATCTGCCAAGTCAATCAGTCCCCACAAAAGCAAGCTGTCAGAGCACCCCTCTTCTACTCTAAGAAGGTCTCAATGATCCAGGTTAGAAAACTCCTGAAAACGGTGCTGGGTAAATCCAGACATAGTGCTGACTCTCTTGACCTTAAACTTGTTGCTCTCACTCTTGAGGAAGTGCTCTTGCCTATAACAAAGATCCTTAACCTCTCTCTTACCTTGTCGTAATTCCCACAGGTCTGGAAAACTGCTCTTGTCATCCCAGTACATAAATCTGGTGACCGGGCCCTGCACAACAATTATTGTCCAATATCTATCCTCCCTTCCCCATCCAAGGTGCTAGAAAGAATTGTTGCCAACCAGCTTGTGGATTACCTTGAAAAATACTCCCTCCAATGCCCACAACAACATGGCTTCAGAAAGGGGCACAGCACCACCACTGTTCTACTTAAATTCACCAATTTCATTCAACAATCGCTTGACCAAGGCAGTCTTGTTGGAGCAGCCTTTATTGCTTTAACGAAGGCAGTTGACACTGTTAATCACTCACTGATACTCAATCAACTATCTAAATCTGATCTCTCACCCAATACGCTGCAATGGTTCAAAAGCTACCTCTGTGACAGATCGCAGTGGGTGAAGATATCAAATATTGTATCTGAAGAGCGCCCAGTCCTCTCTGGAGTCCCACAAGGGTCAATCCTATGGCCACTGCTCTTTAGCATCTTCCTGAACAACCTGCCATCTACCTGTCACCAACAGTCCCTTGTCTATGCAGATGATGCTATCATCTTTGCAAGTCACTTGGAACCAATCCTGCTCGAAAGCAACTTGCAACTTGGTTTCTCACAAGCTGAACAATGGTTCAACACATACAAACTGGTACAAAATTACAAGAAGGCTAAGATCCTGTTGTTCTCATCTTCATGCAACAAACACAAGGCTCATCCTGTTAGGGTCATGAATAACCAAGGAACCCCTCTTGAACAAATCCAGCACTTCAAGTACTTGGCAGTAACCTGGGATAGTCACTTCACCTATGTCCCCTATATTAAGAATGTTGCTAGGACTCTTAATATTAGGATTGGGCTCCTGTATTGACGCAGAAAGAGTCTAACTCCTGAAGCTCTAAAACTTGCAATCGACAGTTTGGTATTGTTGGTCATTGACTATGGCCTAGCCATCTATGGAGCTGCCACCACCGCAGCACTCAACAGACTCACTATCGCTCTGAACAAGACCTGTAGGCTCATCACGGGTGCTGCTCATCTCACCCACACTTGTGAGTTCTGCTCAATGTGGATGGCTGCAGCTAAGCAGCAGGACTGAATATCAAACACGCCTTCTTATGAAAAAGGTGCTCCTTGGACTCTTGCCACTGGGTGTGGGCTGCCTCCTTAACAAATTCCCCAAGACCCAGCACACTCGCACCTCAGTAGCTGAACTCCTCCTTGTCCCTAGATGCTGTGCCACTCAATGCCAGCGATCCTTTCTTTTTCAAGCCCCTTTCTGATTTAGTGGCCTGCCCTATGAACTGAACTGAAGCTTCGTCAGTTGAAGCATATGCTCAGACTGGGTGGGAGGCAGAAAATAGAGAGTGTTGGTAAGCAGTATACAGTCAGAAGAGATGCAAGTCACAAGTGGGGTACCTCAGGGATCAGTCCTGGGGCCGTCCTTTTCAATACCTTCATCAGTTACATTGCAGATGGACTGGAGGGTAAGGTTTGTCTGTTTGCAGATGACACCAAGATCTGCAACCAAGTAGATGATCCAGATGGGATGGGCAGAATGAGAAGAGATCTGGATAAACTAGCAAAATGGTCGGAAGAGTGGCAACTGGGGTTTAATGCAAAGAAGTGCAAGAACATGCACATAGGTAAGAGAAACCCTAAAGCCACCTATTGGTCAGGAGGGGAGTTGCTGGCAGTCACAGGGGAAGAAAGAAACTTAGGCATCATCATCACAGATGACTTGAAATCATCCAAGCAGACCACTAAAGCAGTAGGTAAGGCTAGGGGGATGTTGTGGTGTATTAGTAGGGGTTTCACAAGTCATAAAAGGGAGGTAATAATCCCTCTTTACAAGACACTGGTTAGGCCCCATCTGGAGTACTGTGTGCAGTACTGGAGGCCACATCTGCACAAGGACATTAACGAAATGGAGGTAGTCCAGAGAAGGGCAACCAAAATGGTGCAGGGACTGCATCAGAAAACATATGAGGACAGATTAACAGAGCTCAATATGTATACCCTAGAGCAAAGGAAGGAGAGAGGTGATATGATTGAAACATTCAAACATCTTAAGGGCATTAACAAGATGAAAGAGTCTAACATGTTTCAATATAAGAAAAATAGCAGGACAAGAGGACACAGCATGAGATTAGAGGGAGGCCGATTAAGGGGTAATGTAAGGAAGTTCTTTTTCACAGAAAGGGTGGTGGATGCACAGAACGGCCTACCTCAGGAAGTGGGGGATATGAATATAGTGCAGGGCTTCAAACAGGCAAGGGACAGGCATAAGGGAGCAATACAGATGAGTATGAATAGATAGGCCATTGACAGAGTACAGGCCTATGGCACATTCATAAGGTAGAAAAGATGGGCAGCCTGGATAGGCCTTGCAGTCCTTATCTGCCGTCAACTTCTATATTTCTATGTTTCTATGACGACATCTCACAGCTGAAAGCTCTTGTGACTGTACCCTTAACTATTAGGTATTACAGCTTCTCTCTTCCTCTCCCCCTACTATCTCTCTCTTCACTGCAAACCACTCGGGCTGGAGCCTCGGATCTCCTACTCACTATGAAATCCACCTCCCCTCTTTTCTTCTGACCCCCTGCCTCCCCCTTCTTACCTTCCCTCTCCCCACCTCATTCCCCCAAATCGTTACTAGGACAATGCCTATGGCTGATACCCACCCCGTCCTGTGCTCCCCTACCCCCTTTCCTCCTGATAACCACTTGCTCTCTCCCTCCTATTACCACTGGCTAGTTATCTGTGCCAATAATTATACTGCATTTTTTGTAACTCAATTTATTAATTCTCCTTATCCCTGGTTGTAACCCTCCCCCACTGATCTGTAATCCCTCAGTAACCTGTTGCTAGATGCATTTACAGACTTACTCAGAAGTCGATTGCCTGATGACTGCTGTGGAATCATTTTGCTAAAATGCTGTTTGCCACCCATGGCACTGTTTTTTCTTGCTGTTCTCTTGATTGACTTATCGATATTTTATTCGAATTTGTCTGTTCTCCTATGTCTCTTTGTTATCCCCCCCTGCCATCCGACATGGAACCTTTGTAAATGAGCTGCTTGGTGCTCAGAGGTATTTGTAACCCGAGATTGAATAAAATAAATAAAAATTTAAAAATAAAATACTCCCACATTTGGATCCCATTATGCAATAATGGGAGCGCAGGGCCCTACCTTATACAGTAGTGGGAGTGCAGGACCCACTCACACGGAGATGTGATATCACTTATGTATAGATGGGAGTGGAGGGCCCTCTGGGTCCTGTGATCCCACATGAAAATCAGACACAATTACAAAATGTATGCATGATGGACTCCCACAACCACATATGAGTAACATTACACTTTCTCACAAAGAAGGGAAATTCTTTGCAAAAAATGTCATTAATGCATCAGTTAGGGTTGTCATTATAGCAACAAGAGTTTGGAAATTCGATGTTAGGGTTACGAACCCTACTCCCCCCAACCCCACTCTCCACACACCAACAGGCGTCCGGGTGTGCCTTGGGGTCGTCAGGCCTCAATCTCGCCCCATTGTCCTATACTTTACCACTTAGCTTCCTTACAGATGGAATGGGGTGAGAGTTAGGGCTGACAGTTCTAGACACACCCCAACACCTGTTGGTGTGGAGAGTGGGGATGGGGTGGGGGAGTAGGGTCACAACCCTATTATTGAATTCCAAACTTTGTCACTGTAATGATAAGTCGATGTTTTTGCAATGAATATATGCAATAGATAACCCACAGGAAGTGTGGGTCACGCCTGATATACGCCGAACCTTGTGCGTTCAACTTCCAAGGAGTGTAGAGTATCAGACCAACACTGCACACCCTACAGTAGATTATCTATCTTATAAAATGGCTAAAATGGTTTTGGAGGGGGTTGAAAGTGCAGGCATGCGGTCATGCTCTGATATACGCATGGTCATGTGGTGTGTTTCAGCCAAACCAGCAGACAGTATTTTCTCTACCCATTTTTTATATGTATATATCCATCTGTCTGTCTGCTAGATATCTATCTATCTATCCATCTATCTATCTATCTATCTATCTATCTATCTATCTATCTATCTATCTATCTGTCTGTCTGTCTGTCTGTCTGTCTATCTATCTATCTATCTATCTATCTATCTATCTATCTATCTATCTATAACTTGTATCCAGGAGAGGCACACTGAACTGAGGCTCATTTCCAGGTGTGACCTGGGGGAAAGTGGAAGAGGAGAAGCACAACTACATACACAATACAGCCAGTCAGGTGATGTGGTTACAGTGAGGGTGACATAAACAGCATAAGTTGAGTGGACTGCAAACAAAATGGCAAAGCACTGCAAATGGAGGATGACTGACTTACCATATAAATCATCTGTGCAAATTGGTCAAACTCAAAGTGTATAGAGCCAGAGTGAAGGGAGGCTGAGCTGGTGCTGAAAGTAGGAGTCAAAACAGGTTGATAAACTTCAGTGAGGTTGCTGGAACCATGAGGTTGGGGGAAGAAAGAAGAAAGGGTTGGTCAAAAGCCAGGCAAGGGTAAGGAAGAGTTCAGGAAGAGTGTTGGCTGGAGCAGGGGGGAGTGGTAGAAGTTTTAGTTGGTGTCTAGCGGAGGGAAGGGATGGAGAGAGAGATGGATGGTGGAGGGTAACTGGTTCCAGAGGGATGGGAGGAGGTATGAAAGCAAATTTTCTGGCTGAGGAGTGTGGGTGGGGAAGGGAGAATGTGTGTGGTTCCTTGTAGGCAGGGAGTAGAAGGAGAAAGGGATGGGGAGAGGAGAAGGGACAGGCATGAGGGGAGGAACCCAAACCAGTATTTAGAGGTGAGGAAAGCACAGTTGGACTGGCAACATGATGGGAGAGGAAGGATGGATTGGGGGGGGGGGACTAAAGGGAGCAGTGGTGACTATGAGAGGGTGAGTTAGTAGCAAAGCAGCAGAAGCTATTGCAGAAGGTGTCCAGTATGGCAAGGGAGGAGGAAGGGCAATGCCATAAACCACATCCGCATAGTTGAAAACCAGACGCATTTTGGTGATCAGCTCCCGACGGACCTGTGGAGAAAGGCAGTCCTTACAGCAGTACAAAGCACCGAGTTTGTGGCGAGTTTTGCATGGATGGCATCAATATGGGCAGAGAAGTCAAGCCTGCTGTCTTGCCACACATGGAGGCACCTAAAAGCTTGGACTACTTCAAGTGATGAGCCATCCAGTGTGGAGAAGACTGGGAGGGGGTGAGCAGGGACAGCTTCTGGCTGATACCAAAGATCACAGAAACCATTTTTTTTGTGTTAACCCAAAGTTGGTTGAACTGGAACCAGCACAGAACATTGTGAAAGTCTTGCTGAAGTGAGGCTTCCAGAGATGCAGTCGAGGGACCAGAGGTGTAGAGAACTTTGTCATCTGCATACATGTGAATATGTGAGTTCAGCTAGCATAGGTGGAGGGTAGTTTGTTTAGGAAGATGGAGAAGAGGACTGGACCCAAGATGGAGCCTTGTGGGACCTCAGCCTGAATAGGAAGGAGTAGGGAGATAGCACCTCCTTCCTGTGCTAACTGTTGACAGTCTGTGAGGTAGGAACAGAATCAATCAACACCAGGGGCTGAGAGGCTGGCAGAGAACAACTTATCTAGGAGGAGTGAGTGGGATACTAAATCAAAGGCTTGGGCCATATTGATGAAAATGGCCACTGTGATGTTTCAGTAATCCATCCCTGAGAGGATAGAGTCAGTGACCCTAAGCAAGGAGGAAGAGGAGGAGGAATGATTTCCTTCCTAAAGCTAGACTGGAAGGGGGGAGAGGAAATTGGAGGAGTGGAGAAAGTCTGCAAGCCACGAATAAACTCGTTTCTCCTGCAGCTTTGCAAGAGAAGGGAGGAGGGAGATAGGGAAGAAGTTGCTAGGAGTGGAGGATTACCCCCTTTGTGGAGTTGAAGACCCTTGGCAACCTTCCAATACTGAGGGACAGTGCAAAGGGTGAAGAAGAGATTTAGGAGGTGAGTAAGGGGTGAGGAGATAGCAGGAGCTGACAGATGGAGAAGTTTGGGGTCCAAGCCATCTGGTCTAGATTTGGAAGGGTTGAGTGAGGAAAGGGCAAACAGGGTATCCGGAGGAGTGATGGTGGAATCAAACCCGGGGGGGGGATGAGGAGAAGGGGGAGAGGAGTGGAGCCATGAGGTGCGAGGGAGGGGAGAACACGAGTAGTAAAAAAACTAATTGAAGTGAGCAGCAACAGAGGGAGGGTCAGATCTGGTGAGCCATTAACCTTGATGACTGGGCAGAGGACTGGGGTGAGGGGTCAAAAAGGGAGAGAATCACTTCCAAAAATGTGACTGGAGAATTAAAATTATTCTGGAGGTTGGCCTTGAAGTAGAGGGACTTGGAAGTATGAACAGCCTTAGTGTAAGAGTTCCTAAGTGCCCAATAGGAGAGGAGGTGCAACAGAGAACGGCGTAATTTACACCTGGCCCAGGCTTGGTCATGGGTATTGCATAAGCTGATGAGATCAATGGTGATCCAATGGTGGTGAGAGGATTTTACCATGGATTTCCTGAAAGGGGCATACTTGTCCCAGCCAGAAGTAAATATTGAGTGGAAGATGGAGAGGGCCATATCAGTGTATGGCACGGTGAGCAGGGGGAGACCAGTCAGTTGCAGTCAGGTCACTCATATATTCTGTATATAGCCTAACTTGTATTTCTGTACTTGCCTTTTTTATTTAGGTTTTTGGATAACACCTTTGAACCAAGGCTCTTTTACAAAGGTTCCACGTCAATCATTAAGATACAACATAGCAGCAATATACATACAATGAGACTATGACAACTTTAGCAGCTAGAGGCTTTGTCAGGCACAGGGAACTAGGACTGCTTACTCAAAATAAGCAGGGCAGCATTAGATTTTTTAGAAAAGGAGAATAAGTAGAATCCTAGAGTAGAGGCAGAAGAAAGAAAAAAGCCAGGGAAAGGGGGAATGAAAGAAAGGAATGAGTAGTTGGAGGGAGGGTAATGGGTGGAGAAAGGAGCAGTGTTAAGGAAGACAGGGTGGGGGGTGAGGGGGGTCCCAAGGAAGAGGAAAAAGGAGAAAAGAGGTGGGCAGGACATTTAATTTGAGGGCAGGTGGGTAGGATATGTGACAGCCAGGGCTAGAGTCAGCAATCACAGGAGGCCATAGCGACAAGGTGCTGGCGAAGATCACTCTTGAAAGAGCCCAGAGATGTGTTGTTAGTAACATTTGGAGGAAGGGAGCTGTACCAGGCTGGGGCTCTAGATAAGAAAGAGCAGTGACCTTGTGAGGTTCATCTGCGGGGGATGGAGAAAGAAAGAGTGGCCAAGCTTCTGGTTTGGCGTGAGCTTCTGTGAGGGGCCAGCAAGTCCGAGACTCCTGGGAGTAGTAGGTTCAATGTGGCCTTTTTGGCTATGATGCTGGTTTGGTACCAGAGTCTGCCAGGTAGTTGTAGCCAGTTAGCTTGTTCATAGAGATTGCAGGTGTGCAAAAGGTGAGGTGCTGCAGTCAGGAGATGACAGGCCTTGTTTAACCCTATGAGACTATGTCTGAGTGCAGTGTCAGTAATTTCTTGTATTTCTGTTAATTATATCATTTATACCTATATATTACCAAATTCATACTGTATTTCTGTAGATTTGTTATTAAAAAATAAAGTATTACAATCATGACTGGCTCAGTGGTGTGGTGGGCTGAGGCACCATGGGCCCCGCCACCCACCACACTGCCAATTCTGCCTTGGGAATGGACCAGAATCACTGGGGTGTTGGCTGGGGGAAGGAGGATTGAGTATTCTTAGACAGCTCTTCTCCTTTTGGGGAAGGTGAGACATAGTGAGCCACTGCCTGCCTGCCAACCAGTGAAAGCTGGGTGGCATAGCATCAGTGGCCACTTCCTAGCTGGGGAGGAGCAGGAACTTGAGAACATACAGTGTCTTCACGCTGTACACACATGCCATAGCATGCATTCCTGATCTTGTGGATGGGGCAAACAACTAAGGAAGAAAATCCCCCCGACCCCCCTTATTACCTCTCTCTCTTATAACTTGTGATACCCCTACCAATACACCCCAACATCCCCCTAGCCTTACCTACTGCTTTAGTGGTCTGCTTGGATGATTTCAGGTCATCGGTGATGATAATGCCTAAGTCTCTTTTTGTTCCCTTGTGACTGCCAGCAACTCCCCTCCTAGCCTATAGGTGGCTTCAGGGTTTCTCTTCCCTATGTGCATGATCTTGCACTTCTTTGCATTCTTTGCATTAAGCCCCAGTTGCCACTCTTTCAACTATTTTGCTAGTTTATCCAGATCTCTTCTCATTCTGCCCACCCCATCTGGATCATCTACTCTGTTGCAGATCTTGGTGTCAGCTGCAAACAGACAAACCTTACCCTCCAGTCCTTTTGCAATATCACTGATGAAGATATTGAAGAGGACTGGCTCCAGTACTGATCCCTGAGGTACCCCACTTGTGACTTGCATATTTTCTGACTATATACCGTTTACCACCACTCTCTGTTTTCCGCCTGTCAACCAGTTTGCCACCCAGTTGACCAGCTTCTGACCTACCCCGAGCCTGCCCAGCTTATTAATCCGTCTTCTATGTGGAACAGTATCGAATGCTTTGTTGAAGTCAAGGTAGGCACATCAACTGCTCCCCCTTGGTCCACCACTCTGGTTACCTAGTCAAAGAAATCTATGAGATTAGTTTGACAGGACCTTCCTTTTGTAAACCCATGCTGTCTTGGATCCTGTGCCCCTATGGATTCCAGGTGTTGCACTATCCTTCCCTTAAGGAGTGCCTCCATAATCTTGCCCACTACTGAGGTAAGACTGACTGGTCTGTAGTTCCCTGCCTCCTCCCTGCTACCACTCTAGTGGGGCAGGATCACATGAGCCCTTCTCCAGTCTTCTGGGACTACTAAACAGTTTTGATAATAGCTCTGCTAGTTCCACCCTTTAGCTCCTTTAGTACCCTGGGATGTATGCCATCAGGTCCCATTGCCTTGTCCACCCTGAGCTTAACGAGCTCTTGTAGGACCCTTTCTTTTGTGAAGGACTAGACACACCTCCCCCTGTCCATGATGCTGAGCTGTGGCCCTGCCCTACCTTCTCTTCAGCAAATACTGAGCAGAAGTATCTATTTAGGATAGATGCTTTTACATGGTCCTCCTCCTCACATGCCCCCTTATCCCCTTGGATCTTAGCAATACCCCCTCTGGACTTTCTTCTTTCAGTAATGTATCTATAGAAAGTCTTGTCACCTTATTTTACTGTTTGTGCTAGGTTTTCCTCAGTTTGGGCCTTTGCCTGCCTTACTGCCTGGTTTCCTTCTTCTTTTGCACTTCCCTTTCTCTCTAACACAATGGGATGTTGCTTCAAGTATTGCATCCTTTTTTTTTTATATATTTTATTAACACATTTTTCCATTACAGGGGACAGAGAGTTACAACATACGCTGCATATAGTCCAAATGTTACATGAGCTGTCCCCATCCCCCCCTTTTCCCCACCCCATACAGCAGCAGAGTCCCTACAGTAATAGAAAAATACTAAATAATATCGCAAATCATGGATCATTGATTATAGTGACTCATTTACCTAATCTGGCCATGATTAGAGTGTGAAGGGGATCCCAAGTATTCTTGTACCACTGCAACTTATTATGGAGGCTCGCTATCGCTTTCTCTGTCGTAGGATTAGCCAGAATTTCATTAACCCATTCCTGATATGTTGGGCTTACTGCATCCCTCCAGTGCCGAAGCACTACTTTTTTAACAGATAATGCAATCATGGAGATATGAAACTTCCTGATTCTCACCTTAATAGAGGATAAATCTCCCAACAAACATACGTCTGGGGTGAAATAATCCTGCAAACCCAATATAGGATCTAGGTTAGTCTGTATAGCTACCCACAAAGACTTTATCTTGGGGCATGACCAAAAGACGTGAAGAAGCGTGCCATCCTCTTGACATCCTCTGGTACAAGTCCCCGAACTTATAAGACCCCATTTCCTCAGCTTCACAGGGGTATAATACATGTTATGCATAATGTGATATTGCATAAGGTGGAGTCGATCCTGAGAAACGTATTTATGGCAGAACTTCCATAAAGCTGACCAGTTGGGAGTATATTGAGGAAAAAAAAGAGACCCAGAGCCTAGTGGGGCCTTCAGGTCTCCCATATTTCCAATAAAATAGGACACGATATATTTTGGAAATAGTGCCTGGTGACCCCAACAAGGAGGAGAGATCAGATACAAACAGAAAGGCAGGTGGGCGAGGAGGGATGTTACCAAGTACTGTAGAGAGGAGATGCTTTAATTGGACCACCCTGAAGTGAAAAGCTAACGGGATATCAAATTTACGGATTATATTAGAAACTGAGAGCCATTCCCCTGCATCATCCAGAAACGTAGAGATTATCCCGTCCCGAATTTGGGGCAGCCATTTACGCGATATCATTTTGTTTATTGTGAAAGACAGGGAATTCCAAATAGACTGAGACAAGTCCAAGTATGGGGAATACTGCAAAAATGAACAAAGCTGCGTGTGAACTCTAAGGGACGTTCCAATAATGGGACAGCTAGAGGTGTCGGGAAGGGACGCTATTTTAAGATATAACATCATCTGGGGGTTCTATACTCTCGGACTGAATAAAGTCTAACTCAGTTTTGAGCCAGACCGGTCTAAAGCATTCCGGACCCGGATTCACCCAATGCACATACTTTGCAATGTGACTAGCTCAGTAGTAAATTGCCAGATGGGGGATCCGCAGTCCTCCATCCATTTTCTGAGTGGCTAGCTTATAATATGCCAACCTGGCTTGTTTATTAGACCAGATAAAATTTGTGAAAATTCTCTGCATTTTCTGAAATCATGATAACGGGGTAAAAGAGTTAAGGAGCGAGAGGGGATTAAACAAGCGAGGAAAAACATTCATTTTAATTACATTAATGTGACCTCAGAGAGAGAGAGGGAGTTTAGACCATCTATTGAGATCCTGAACTATTGCTTGGGAAAGAGGCTCCAAGTTTTCTTTAAACCAGGAGGAGGGGTTACGTGTCAAATTAATACCAAGGTATCTGAGAACACGGGGAGACCAACCGAGACCAAAAGAAGACAAATCATTTTTGAAAACCTTATGATTAAGAGGGAAGATGGAGGATTTATTTATATTCAGTTTATAGTTTGAGAGAGTACTGAACTTGGCGATTTCTCCTAACATGACAGGAATAGATGTTTTTGGATGAGATAAATGAAGGAGGAGATCATCAGCGTAAGCCGTGATCTTCACCACTTGATTACCTATTGGGATACCACTTATCTCCGGGTTATTGAGAATATTTCAGATAAGGAGCTCTAAGTATAAATTAAATAAGAGAGGGGAAAGAGGGCATCCCTGCTTGGTACCGGAAGACAAGAGAAAGGGTTTGGAGAATGCTCCATTGCCGGAAACTCTGGCAGAGGGAGTTTGATATAAGGCCCGAATCCAGACTATAAACTTGGCCGGGAAACCAAATACTTTAAGGGTCTGAAACAGGAAATTCCAGTTGACGCGATCAAACACCTTCTCGGCATCCAAGGAGACCAATCCTGCAGGAAAGACAGCATCCCTGGACAGTGAGACAACGTGTGACAGGGTACGAAGATGGTCAGCTGATGAACGTCCCCTCATAAACCCCACCTGAGACATATCAATCAGGTCAGGAAGGACCCGTGTTATTCTATTGGCCAATATCTTCGAGAGAATTTTAACATCTTGATTCAATAAAGAAATTGGTCTGTAACTTTGCACTAGTTCTGGATCTTTATCGGGCTTAGGAAGGAGAACAATCAGGGCTTCAGACAGATGTGTGTCTATTCTTGCACCAGAAAGAATGTGACAAAACAACCAGTGAAGAACCGGTAATAATTGTGATCTAAAAGTTTTATAAAATAAAGTGGAAAAACCGTCTGGTCCTGGGACCTTGTCTGAGGGCAAAGCCCCGATAACCTCTGATATTTCCTCCAGAGATATTGGGGAGGATAAGAATTTCCTCTGTGGCTCAGATAAAGAGGGTAGAGAGGAGTCCCTCAGGTAGGCCTTGAGCTCTTCTAAGGAAGGAGGGTTGTCCATGTCCCTATATAAATGCTCATAGTATGAGGCAAACTCTTGCACAATCTCAGAAGGGGACACCTTCAGGGATCCATCTGCCCGGGCCCTAATTGGAGGTATGAATCTAGCAGATTCCTGCTGATTTAACCTTAAGGCTAGCAGGCAACCTGCTTTTCCCCCCGATCGGTATAGCTTGCCTTGGTGCAAATAATAGATAACTCTGCTTTCTCCCTCAACAGATCTAAGTATTTGTCTTTAGCTACCGGAAGCCTCCTCATGTCCTCTTTCAAGGCCTTAGAGGATAACTTGGTTTCCAAAAACCTAATTAGAGATAATGAGGCTAGTAGTTCCGATTCTCGAGTCTTTTTCCTTTTTGTGGCTAGACTAATAATAATCCCCCTCATATACGCTTTGAAAGCACCCCACAACATATCCAGTGCCATATCCTCAGAGGAATTAGTGGAAAAAAAGAAATCGATCTGTTCCTTTATTAGGTCACGGTATTTGATATCTTTGAGCAGTTGGCCATTTAATTTCCATCGGGTTTCTTTATGGGGAATGTTAAGGAAAGCCAAATTGGAAGTCACCAGAGAGTGATCTGAGACTGGACCTGGCTGAATTGAGGCAGTTAAGACCCCGGGCAAGAGGACCTGAGAGAGAAAAAGGTAGTTGATGCGAGACTGGGTTCTGTGCACAGGCGAATTGAAGGTATACTCCCTGTCCTTGGGATGTAGTACACGCCACACATCACACAGTCCGCACCGATCCAGAAAGTCCCTAAGGGCCCTCTGTCCGGGCGACAAACCGCTCGACCCACTACCAGACCTATCCACTTCAGGATCAAGAACCAAATTGAAGTCCCCACCCATAATATACCAATGGGAAGCATGGGAAGGAGTATGGAGATAAGCTTCATAAAGAAGCCCGGATCATCAGCGTTAGGCCCATAAATGCTGCCAAGTAAAATTGGCATAGACCAGAGACTCCCCTGGTCCAGAACATATCTACCGTCCGGGTCTCTGAGGACTTGTTTAGAGATAAAGGGAATGCCTCTATTAATCAAAATCATAACCCCACAGCTGTTAGTGGACCCCGAAGTATTGCATCTTTAATGCTTTCCCACTTTGCCTGTACCCCTTCACCTGTATTTCTTTTTGCCAGGGCTAGCTTAACTCTGTTGGCCATCTTATCCAAGTCAGCTCCTCTGAAGTCCCATATTTTTGCCTTGGAATGGGATGATTCAGTTCTAGTGGCCAAATTGAATCATACCATGTGATGTTCACTGGCTCCCAGGTGACCTTCTGCCTGGAGATCTGTGATCCTTTCCCTGTTAGTCAGTACTAGATCTAGGATAGCCCTGTCTCTTGTGGATTGTTGTACCAGTTGTTTGAAGCCCTCCCCTGCAGGGAATCCACCATGTGTCTAGTTCTGGCAGATGTTCCTGCTGGTATTGACCAATCTGTATTTGGCATGTTGAAGTCTCCCACTATCAGAACCTCCCCTTTAGCTGTCATGTTTTGTATATCTTCTAACAGTAATGTGTCTATGTCCTCTCCCTGGTCTGGAGCCCTGTAGACAACCCCAGTTAATATGGCTGTCCCATTTCCTGTTTCCAGGGTGACCCACAGTTCTTCTGACTCCTTATGTGTATTCTGAATTTCTGTAACTTTGATATTTTCATTGACATACAGGGCCACTCCACCCCCCCCCCCTTTTTGCACCTCGGTCTCTTCTGAACAGTACATAGCCAGGTACTGAAGTCTCCCAAGTGTGGTTTCTAGTAAACCACATCTCATTAATTGCAACTATGTCCAGTTTAGCCTCTGTCATTATTGCTTGCAGGTCTGGGATCTTGTTTCCCAGACTGCAAGCATTTTTGTAAATGATTTTCCATTGGCCAGATTTCAGTGTGTTAGTTGTTGGGCAAGGTCTGGCATTTCCTCTGTGCGTCGTATGGGGAGCCAGACCTTTTTCCTTACCTGGTGATGCAAATGAACTACAAACATGCTGAACTCCTGTTTGACCACTAGCTGGGGGGGGGGGTTCTTCCCATTTGACGTATGGGGTGCTGCACCCCTCTCCCCATTGGCTAGTTGAAATATTCTGCAAAGACATCAAACTTCTGCCCCAATGCACTGACTTCCTCCTTAGTCAGATACAGTCCATTAAATTTAAAGAACTTTTGCTCCCAAAACTGTTGCCAGTTTACTACAAACTTGTGTCCTTTTTTCTGGCACCAGCCCTGGAGCCACATGTTTAGCTCCCCTATCTCCTCTTCTCTGACCTTTTATCTGCTCCCTTCTCCCAGACTGGCAGGATCTCAGAGAAGGAGATGTCAGATGAAATGGATGATAGTTTGTCACCCAGCCTGGTTAGGTGTTCCTTGGTCTTTCCAACTGACCGGCTGGCGAGATCGTTAGTCCCTATGTGTACCAGGATGTCAATGTTTTCTCCTGCTTCCTGAACAATTTTAGCAATGTGGTCAGTGTCTCTCCATGCTGATGTACCTGGGAGACATCTGACCATTACCCCTGGCTGGAGATAGGTATCAGTTCCCCGAATCATGGAGTCTCTTATGATCAGAAGTTTTTTTGATTTCCTTTTTGCCTTTTTTGTTTTGGTTCCTGTTTTGGGTGAGTTTTGTTGTGCTAGCTCCTGTGCTGCAGTGTTCTCTCCCTCTTTGTTTGATTTCAGAGATAGAGGCAGGTACTTGTTTGTAATTTTTATATGGTTTGTGGAGGTAATATGTTGGAGAGCACTGAGTGATGGGGCACCCGATTTGCCCCTCCTAACCACCTGCCAACCTCCCGGACCAACTACCCTCTGCAGTCGAGGTGCTTCTGTTGGATGTTGGGGAAATGGAGGGTGGTTCTTATAATACATTTCCTCTTGAATATGCAATTTGAGGTGCGCAAATCTCTGCCCATGCTGCCTGGAGCTGAGCCCTTAGATCTCCAATGGCCCAGCATGTAGGACAGTGTCCAAAATCCGGTAGAACTGCCCTTCTGAAAATTGTCCCGCAGTACCTGCAGTTAATGATATCCATTCCAGATAAGTTGCTGGGTTTATAACCTGGTCAGAGTAATTAAAAGGAAGAAAATGAAAGCAAAAGTATGATTTTGTGTTTTGTTTGTCTGTTTTTGTATAACTTGTTATAGCAAGTTAAATTACTAGTGACCCTGTAAATGAGGTCACTGTGTGGATACCCCTCTGATCCACCCCTTCCTGCTTTGCCACAGGAAATGTCACGACTGTACTACCCTATAAAGGGAGTGTAGTGTGGGGTGGTTGGAGATGGGGGTCGGTGGCTAGGCCTTTCCCCTGCCGAAAAAGAACCACGGACGAAAGAAACAAGGAGGTAAGAGCAGAAACAATCAGCCAGCAACAAATGCAGTAGCCGTGAAAGCTTATCCTAATGATAGCTAAAACTGTAAAACCTGTAAAGCTCCACCTGTAATAATTTCACAGAAGATATACCCTGTAAGAAACACTTTGCTACAGAGAAAAATAAAGCAGTAACAGAAGATATACCTTGCAAAAGACAATTTGAATCAGAAGATTACAGCAGTAATCTGCTAGCACACACCTGTAGGCACACCCTGTAATAATGCAGCAGAAGGTATACCCAGCAACAACAATTTGAATCAGTCAAAAATAAAGCAATAAAATGTTAGCAACAAACAGTAACAACCTCTGTGAGTACAAAATAAAAATAACAACACACAGTAGATCTGCCTAGCCAAAAGAAGCCTTATTCCTTTCCCTTGCTTTGGTAAGGTTCTTTGCTCTGTCATTTCAAGCAACCTAGAAGAAAAGAGCTCAGGTGAAGCTAGGTGCCTTGACCAGCAAACCTAGTCTTCCCCAATAGCTTATCCAATAGGTAAGAAAATGGGCAGACTGGGTGGGCCAAGCGGTCCTTATCTGCTGTCAAAGTCTATGTTTCTATGACTGCCTTTAGCACCCGAGAAGTGCCTTCTTCCCACATGTATGCATACTCTGCAGTGCCTTATTGCAATTGTAAAACGGTTTCACAGATTTTGTTTTTAAAACTGTGTAACGAAGTTCAAAACATTTGTAACCCCTAGGTGGCGCTATCCCAATGGCTACTACCCATGCCTGCTTGGCTAGTAGCAGGTTAAGGGGCCTGAGTTCTGAAATGGGTACCTACACCCGGAGATCAGGGTTGGTAGTGGTCAAGCTAACCTGGGCACAGCCCTCCGGGACACTGTAACCCCCCTCTTTCCCCTCTAGTGGCCTGAACACTGTACAATAATCACTTCATAATACCCGCGTGCACCACATAAGTACCCACTGTTTTCACTTACCACCAGGGCTGGTTCCTCTGGCTCAAACCTGGGGACCCCCTGTAAAACAAGGTTATGCACAGCAAATAGCAACAGTACAGTACTTAGAGCACAAACTGGAACCACAGTCAGATTACATGCAGAAAAGTTAGATCTGATTTATTCAGGGACTTGAACAAGGAAGGGCAAAATCAGGTTAATTAGCTTAAAGGTTATATCAATCAAGCAGTTATGCATCGCTTTGTGTGCCCCACACAGTCCACCTCTGGGTACCCAGGTGGAGAAGAGATGGGCTAGCCAGGACCGATGCTCGGGGTTGCAGCTGGTTGGGGCCCTGTGATGGAAAACACAACATGCACAGTACACAATATTTGTAATCCGGAGCCAGAGGGTTCAGTTTGTAAAGGAAACGAAACAACAAGACAATCAGATGACACACTCAGATTAAGCTGTTGTTGCAGGGAGCTACCCTGGTATTTACTCACGATACCCAAGACTGGACACAGGCTGGATGAAAAAGGAGACTACAGGTGGTTGATCTGGAATGCCAGGAGAAGCAAGGCCCACATGAGTCGCAGAGGCATCGTTCCTGTTTAAGCATGGAGCTGGTGGCTGATCCCCAGGCAGGTCTCTTGTCGATGGCTTCTCTGTACAGTGGGTAGTCTGGCTGGGCCAGTCTGGCAAGGCCCAGACCGCATGGAGACAAATTTGGATGTAGTCCATTTTGTGCTGGATACAGCTTCCAGCAAGCAGAACACAGTTCACACAGTGGGGGACTAACTCACGACCCACTAGCAGCTCATAGCACATTTACATGTAAGAGAATTCTACTGTACCAGGCAAAGCGCTCCCCAGTCACAATCGCAAAGTCTCTGTACACACGAGCTTAGGGGTAGCTGGAACTCCTGACAGGCCGATTGCATTCAGTAAAATCTTCGGTCTTCTTCAGGTTGAGCCTGGCCCACTTCAGTAACTTACTTTAGTCACACAAACTTGGGTTTAGTCCAAAATAATTCTCTTCTCTCCCTCTCAGGAGCAGCACACTGACATGCAGCCAAAAACTTAGCTTTTTCAGAGTTCTCCCATGCGAATCCACTCAGGATTGCTGCTCAGAATCACTTCAGCTCCTTCTTGTTCAGCTTCCAGCTTAGATCTAACTGAAAACTGCAAGCAGCCTGGGACTTCCCCAAGATCCAAAACATTTGGTTGGCTGATTTGGCTGTCAGTCAAAGCAAGAGCTCTCCCTTCAGTTGCAGAAAAGGTGCAAAAAGTTCAAACTACAGTTCCTACAGATTTTGAATTTCGACAGCTCCTATAGTCCGGCTACATTTTAGGTCCCACCAGTACTGATTGGTCCAATTTGCAGTCCAGGACCAAGATAGTGGAGACAAACAAAGCAGTCCTTGCTACAAAGAAAGCAGGTTAGACAAACTACATCATCATTATCACTCTAAATGATTTTCAGTAAATAGTTACATCTTTCAACAGAGCTCCCTGTCAGATTACTTAAGCTGCAATTAGGCAGCTCTTAAAGAGACAGTACACAGAGGCTATACAGGCTGTGGTAATCACATTTAAACTGCTAAAACACAGGACACCAGCCTGGCAGTGAGCATTTAGGCAAGCTCAAGGAGGACTTTTTGGGAACCCCATTTGTAGGGGGGTTACACATTAAGTATTTATGATCTGCACTGTTGTGCTGGTGTAAAGCACTGTCATGTGATCACATCTGACAAATCACAGGTCTGAGTTTTTTTTTACCTATTTTATAATCCAAAAAAATAACTCTAAGCCTTGTGTAAGATTGATCTAAACTAGCTGCATAAAATCAAGTCCCATGGAAAGTTTAGAGCTACTGTATAAAAAATATCAACTTTTAATACGCATGTTTTGTGTGTATCATCATTGAAAATAGCATTATTACTGCAATAGTGTAAGCAATCAACTATAAATAAAAGACATACTGTATAGCAGTTTAAATTCGCACATGCTATATTTTGTTTGATCAGGTCTGATGCACTTTTTCACTCCTGCAGATATTCACGTGACCAACTCAGTGAAAGCTCAGTAAAAGCTACCTATCATCCAGTCCCGTCCACAGGCTCCTCCTGCAGATGTCAGTGTCTCAGTGAGTCAACATATACTGTCCTGCAGTCATATACGGGCATGATTCTGAACCCAAAAGTTTGATAGCAGACTTTAATAAAGCAGAAAGTAATGGCAAAGAAAAGTGAAAGTAAACTCACTTCCCTGCATTCAGCGTCTGAGACCACGTGGTATGTCGTGTTAGAAAATACTGTGCACATAAAATTACTGTCACTTAGAAACTTCATAGCTATTGCTGTTCAATAATGTCCCCCAACTGATTTTTTTTTTACAAATGTGCTGGTAGTATGGGATAGCAATACTGATTCATGGCTGACGATCCCTCATTAATGTGGTTAAAACACCAGTCACAAAAAAGTTTGCTGGTGGCAGTCCACTTTCAATTAATTGCCCTTATTTTAGCTTTAGAAACATAGAAACTGATCACAGATAAAGACTGCTTGGCTGACCTAGTCTGCCCATTTTACTTGCCTACTATAACACCGCAGACCCTACTTGATCTCCAGCTTCCCCCCTTTTCCTTACCACTAAGGTTGCCTTTTGCCTATCTCATGCCTTCTTGAATCCCACTACAATTTTTGCCCCATCCCCTTCACAGGGAGGCTCTTCTAGGCATCCACCACACTTTCTGTGAAGAAGTACTTCCTTACATCTCCCCTGAGCCTACCCCCCTCCAACCTCATAGCATAACCACTTGTTCTTGAGCATCTTTTTCTCTGGAAAAGGCTTACCTCTTGAAACTTATTTATACCCGTGAGGTATTTGAAAGTCTCTATCATATCCCCCCTTTCCTTCTTTCCTCCAGGGTGTATATATATTGAAGTCCTTCAGTGTCTCCTCATAGAGCTTTTGATGCAGACCCTGCATCATTTTACCTGCCCTCTTCTGGATTGCCTCTACTCTATGTCCTTCTGGAGTTGTGGTCTCCAGAACTGGACACAGTACTCTAGATGCGGTCTCACCAGTGATCTATACAGTGGAATCATCACTTCCCTCTTCCTGCTGGTGATACCCCTCGCTATGCACACAAGCATCTCGCTGGCTCTCCCCAATGCCTTGTCACACTGCTTGGCCTCCTTTAGGCAATCAGATATGATTACCCCACCGGTCCCTTTCCTGTTTGGTGGTCACAAGTACCACTCCCCCCACTGTGCACTCTGACCCTGGGTTTCTGTGCCCCAAGTGTATGATTTTGCACTTATTTGCATTAAAACATAGTTGCCACACTCTTGACCACTCTTCAAACTTTTCTAGATCCCTTTTAATTTTTCCATTCCCCCCACAGTGTCTACCCTATTGCAGATCTTAGTGTCAACTGAAAAAAGGCATACCTTCCCTTCTAGCCCTCTACAATGTTGTTAATAAAGACATTAAAGAGGACCAGTCCTAGAACTGATCCTTGAGGCACCCCACCGGCCACCCTTCCTTCCTCAGAGTGATCTCCATTAACACCACCCTCTGTCACCTATCCTTCTGGTGATTTCTTACTCAGTTTACCACCTTTGGACCCACTCCCAGGCTGCTCAGCTTGTTCACGAGTCTCCTATGTGGAATGGTGTTGAAAGCCTTACTGAAGTCAAGATAGGTCACATCCACTGGTCCACCCTGATCTAATTCCTTGGTCACCCAGTCAAAGAAATCTATCAGACTTGTTTGACATGACCTCCTCCAAGTGAATCCATGTTGCATCAGGTCTTGTAAGTCACTGGATTTAAGATATTCTACAATCCTTTCTTTGAGTGGTGATTCCATTAGTTTCCCCACCCCCAAAGTCAGGCTGACTGGCCTGTAATTGCCAGCCTCCTCCCTGTTCCCACGTTTGTGAGGCAGGACTACATCTGCCCTCCTCTAGTCCTCTGGGACCACCCCATCTCCAGTAAGTGGTTGAATAGGACTGACAGAGGTGCAGCAATCTCCTTTCTGAGCTCCCTCAGTATCCTTGGGTGTATTCCGTCAGGTCCCATTGCCTTGTCCACCTTCAGATTTGAGAGTGCCTTCAGGACTCCCTCCTTTGTAAATGGACTGGTGTCCACCTACCTTCCTATGATGCCCCTGACACATACTGTATCTGTTGCCACATTCGTTCCCTCTCCTCCAGTAACACAGAACAAAAAGTATTAATTCAGGATGTCTGCTTTATCCTTGTCCCCTTCCCCACACTTCCCCCCTTCCCTCCTTAATCTTTCAATCCCTACCCTGGTATTTCTCCTTTCACTTACATACCTGTAAAATGTCTTGTCCCCTTTCTTTACTGATTGAGCTATTTTCTCCTTTATTTGCACCTTTGTGCTCCTGACTACTTTCCCTGCCTCCCTCTGCTTCTCCTGATACACCTCCCTCTTTGTCTCCTTATACGTTCTGAATGCTAACTTTTTTGCCCTTACCTTCCCAGCCACCTCTTTTAAGAACCATAGCGGTCTGTTCTTCCTCTTAGTTTTACTTACTTGCTTGATGCAGAGGTTTGTTTTTTACCTTTTGTTTTACCAGGAGAGACAATTATCCTCACTATCCCTGCTTTTAGTTTTGCCCACTGTTCCTCCATGTCACCCAAGTCCTCTTCTCTTGCCAAAGCATCCCTGAGGCATTTTCCAGTCTTTGTAAAATCGGCCCTCCTAAAGTCCAGGACCCTTACCTTTGTGTGGCTAACTTCTGCCACAGTTCTTATATAGAACCACACTGTACGGTGATCACTGGTCCCCAGGTGGCCACCCACAGTGACGTCTGAAACACTGTCTCGCTTGTACTTGTTTTATTTCTTTTATTTCTTTCAGTTTTATTTAAGGGTAAAAAGAATAATGCAGGTCCAGGAAGAGATGGGCTCGGAAGTGCTGCCACTGGCATACTGTGTTATGATCGTGAGAAAGATCAATTGGGGCAGCAGCTTACTTTCGTTTTGTAATACTATTTCTGCTAGATTTTTCTATTTATTTGGAAGCTCATGAAGCACCACAGTGGTTATTGTATAGTATAGCACTAAATATTCACTGTCTTATTATTTTCGTGGTAAATTCGATCAGTGATTATAGTGAAAATAAAAAGAAAGTGAATATTTCCTGCTATACAGAAGTTTACATTGTTAACTGAGAAAGAGTGCAGATCATCTTCCTTTGCAGTATGGCAGATGTGACTCAGCTTGGGATCTCACTCTTGATAATTATACTATTATAAGATCAATTTTGGAGGCGTTGCCACTTTACTCAAAAACCTATAAAAAACAACAGAGCTGGCCTGCTGGCACAGCTGTAGCACTACCGCTTGTGATGCCAGTGACCTAGGTTTAGGAGTGAGCATTGTAGGGATGGACAGGGGGGGAGGAGGATGAAGCATCTAGAGGACAGCTCTCCTCCTCCAGGGGTGGGAGGGCCTCAGCGCTTGGCAACAGTACAACCTCTAAGGATGGCTGGGGGTTGGTGTGCCAAGAGCTGATGCAGATGTAGATTGGTGGAGAGGCAGACATTGGCATGCTGGTTGTTGGCACAAACCCTACATTGTCAGGATGTTATTGCATATCCACTCCAGTGGGACCAGCTCTATGGAAGAAAATCCCCTTGGTTTGTTTGCACTTTAATAGATGGCTCTCGGTTCCATGCTGTTAAAAGTCTAAGGTAATGCTGGCATACAGTACCTCAGCTCAAGGGGACTCCTTTCCAGGTATACCTGAAAGTGCTGCCTCTTGAGAAATGAATGCAGTCCATGGTACTGTGGCACTTAGGCTGGGTATTCTCTGTGGAGTTCAGGGTCACTAGTGCAAGCTCAGTGACTGCAATGTCTTTTACATGACTGGGCACTCTCTGTGCTTTCTGGTGGCTGGGTCTAAACTTCCATAAACAAATGGATACCTGTTTACCTTGTATTCTTTTTTCCATGGAGGTTTTTCTGCTCCCCGGCAGGCTAGGCGGCTATATCAGCCTGTCCCACGATCAGTGGCTGTCCCGATCCCCTTTCCATCGCACGGGACCAGCAGGCCATTAGCGCTCTCTGGGAGGGCTTCATTAAGCACAGCATCCATATTTGTCCACTGATTTTCTCCCATGGGGCCCACAGACATGCACTGGACATGATGTCTGAGCTCCACCTCTGTGGAGATGACCCTGGTGTCCTGAACATGGGTTCCCCTTCACTTGTGTGGTGATGCACATGTGCTGCCATCCAGCTGTCGTTGGGTGGCAGTCAAGCAGCACGCCACACTAACCCCACCTCCCTGAGGAAGGAGAGCCATCATGAGATGCTTAATCCTTCCTCTCGCTGACGGCTCCTGAGCAACCAGAGTCCATTCCCGACCTCAGGCCGCCGGCATGGCAGAAGGTAAGGTGCCCAGCGCCTCAGCCCTCCATGCCACTGGACCGGCTCACTTGCCTCTTATTCTTCAGAGCGTTATAAATCTTGAAATCATTCTTAGCCTGTCAGGATTTCTTATTTCTAAACATTTCAGATACTTTTATAATGTAAAGAGGATGCCTCATACACATAGATCTTAAATTCGATCAGTTGGTAAGTCTATTTCTCACAAAGGGGACTCACTGATATTTTACAAAGTAAAATAATTTGGTTTAAATTCAAATTTCTTTTTTTCTAAAAAGAGATCTTTAACATAATTCATAGTGTTTATATGTACAGTTCCTATGGATCTTATGGTTACAGGAGTTTCTTGTCCTGTCCTTTGTGTGCAGAACTAATCAGTTTTGCTTCACAGTTCTCTTCCAAAGCACTCGAGAATATACTCTTATAACCCTAAGAGTCAAAGGAATTGCACATATTAACATACATACCTGAACACCATTAGGACACTGATCCAGGCATTAAGTTTATTGAACGAGGGCACATAGACTTTAAGTTTCAAACAAACAAGGACAAGTTCGTTAACGGTTGCATACACAGGGCTTTCAGTAGTAACTCTTGCATTTTTTTTTACTTTTTTCTCTGGTTTTCTCCTGCCCTTCCTTGGACACGCATGTGCGCATGTAGAGGCACACGCATGCTGCATTCTGAAGCACCCTCCCGGTATTTGCCAGCCCCTCCCACCTATGCAGCCACTGGATCTCCACCTGGTGGCAGCTGAACTACAGGGGTGGTCAACAACCTCCCCAGGAGAGGAGAGTGGCCACTCATTCCTGCTCCTATCCACCTCCCCTGTGCCGGCTCCCCAATGACCCGAGGTAATTCCCAAAACTGGGTCACCAGTGTGACATGATATAAGGCATAGCCCCTCAGCCCTCTGTGCCACCGGGCTGGTGGCATAACTCTTGCATTTTCAGATGTTAAAACGTAGCACTGTTCTTGGATGACATGTGGGGACCCTCCCTCCTTATCACAAGCCAAAGAATTCAGTATGACTATTGGTCATTCTTCACCACCCACATGAGGCTACAACTTGCAGCTTCAGGGATGAATGCCAGAAGTCCATAGTTGGATTTGAACATTGGAGACACTTGGGGGCATCTCTTATACTCACTTTCTCACTCCAAAACTCCATTCATGTTCAGATTCGGAGGACCACCATTCCTGTAAGGGCTATGGCTGATTGCTTCAAAGAAAAATGCACAGGCATCTGTAGTGGGACTCAGATCTAGCTGAGACACTCCCAGGTCTCTCTTGCTTCTAGCAAAGTTGCAGCCTTCTGCTTCTCTGGAGGGGAGACCGGCATACGTGTTATCCTCTGGGCACATTTCAAAACACATTGGTCTCTGAAATGGTGCAGGGGTCGTCAGGGAAACCTTGCAAGAAGAACATGTGCACCCTGGAGGAGAGGAGAGCAGAGGTGACAAATGAGAATGAGCTCCAGGACTAGGGGGCATGCATTTAAACTGGAGAAGGGAAGTTAAGGAAGTATGTGAGGAAAGGGTGATAGACACATGGAAGTGAATCCTAGCTGTCGTGGTGGAGGCTAGAGTGATGGAGGGCTTCAAGCATGTGTAACCCCCCTACAAATGGAGGTTCCCAAAAGTCTTCCTCGGGCTTGCCTAAATGCCCACTGCCAGGCTGGCGTTATGTGTCCTAGCAATTTAAAAGTGTTCGCATGTGAGTGCCTTGTTAGCCTCCGTGCCTGTCTCTTTAAGAGCTGCCTATTTTTATAGAGTATAATTAATCTGAGTAGGGGCCGAGTAGTTTCAGGCTCGAGTCCCGCCCGGGCTGCTGTATTATTGCTCCATTCTGCAATCGCTATTTGCGCAGAGGGAGCCCTACAAGGAACTGTGACTGTTTGCTGATTATCTGCTTTATTAATAATGATATCGTAGTTTGTCTAACCTGACTTACTTTGCAGCATGAACATTTCTGTTAATCACAACCATCTTGGTTCTGGACTGCTAGTTTAGACCGATCAGTACCTTTGGGGACCCTAAGATGGAGTCTGTCCCCAGGGGTCTTGTGGGAGTGAATTTCTGTAGGAATTGTAGTTTTTGCCCTTTGGTGCCTAAATTGACCTGGAGCTCTAGCTGTGACAGACAGATGAATCAACGAATCAAACCTTTTGAAACTTTGGCAAAGTCCCAAGCTGCCTGCAGCAGTGAGTCAGTCTGGAGTTAGCGCTGAAAGAGTGAACAGCTCGAGTGATTCAAGCAGCTGCTCCTGCGTGGTACACAGGGGAAATCGGTAGAAAGGCTGTGTTTGGCCTGCCTACTACCATCTTCATAAGTGAAGAGACCGTGAGCCTGATAACGGACTTCTTCCAAATTTGCTGCTTTTGCGATCGGATTCTGATTTGTGACAAATTGAATCCTCCTGAAGTGGATCGAAGATTTGCCTCAGTGCGATCGACCTGTCAGGACTTGAGACTGCCACAGAGCATACAGTTTGCACAGAGGCACTGTGAATTGCAACCGGACTATCATCTGAATGGTGGTATTTACCTTGCTTTTACTATAAGTGTGCTGAATGCTGATAGTGGGTCATGATTTGGTTCCCCACTGATTGACTGTGTCACACTCGCTGGAAGCTGTATCCAGCATTTACTGGACTGTCCCTGAACTGTTCACCCAGTCTGGGCCTTGCCACCTTGGCCCAGACAGCTGCTTCTGCCACAGAGAAACAACTGACAAGAGACCTGTCTGGGGATTCAGCTCCCAGCTCAACACCAATGAACAGGATCGGCACCACGGTGCTATGTGTGGGCCCTGCTTCTCCTAGCAATCCAGCACTTTATCCTGAGGTCTCCATTTCATCCATTCTGCATCCTGTACAGGGTAGCGTGAGTAATCACAAGGGTAGCTCCCTGCAACAAAGCTCAAACCAAAGTGTGTCAACTGATTTAATTGTTGTTGCTAATCATTTGGGACTGAGCCATCTGGCTCCGGATTACAAATTGTGGGTTAAAGTACATATATGTTTTCTTTCCATCACAGGGCCCCAACCAGCTGCAACGCCGGCCTACCCCGGGCAACGCATCAAGCTAGCCATAGTTCCAACTGGGTGCCCAGAGTGTGTGTGACTGTGTTACAGAGACCTTTGAGTGCATGCCTCATAGTCTGAATTATTCAGCTCTCGGATCAACCACCAGATTCTGTCCCCTTCTTTGTTACTGACCCTTAAATAAATCAGATCTAAATCTTTTTGCACTGAAACTGGTTGTGGTATACCTCTGTACAAACAGCATTGAAATACTGTTGGTTGTTTTGCTAAATCTTATTTTACAGGGGGTCTCCAGGGCCAAGCCAGCTGAACCAGCCCTGGTGGTAAGTGCAACAAGTGTGGGGTTAAAACTGTTGTCGGGGCAAATTGCAATTGTGTATTCTGTGAATCATTTAGGCCACTGAAGGGAAAAGAGGGGGGTAACAGTGTCCTGGAGGGCTGTACCCTAGTCAGCTACCCTACCACAAACCCTGTCCTCTAGGTGGAGGCACCCGTTTCTAGTACCCAGGCCCCTCAACCTGCATCTGGTCATACAGGCAGGGGTAGTATCCCTTGGGATAGTGCCACCTAGGGGTTATACATGCACTGACTAAACATAGAGATATATTAGAACAGAGGCAGGGAGGTTTGCTGGTGAACTGATATGGCCTGTGGAGGAAGAATAGGCAGGGAACACTTGGGCAGACTGGGTGGACTAAGCGGTCCTTTTCTGTTGACGGATTATATGTTTCTATGTTTCAGTGTCTTTTAAACCTTCAGAACTGTTTTGTACTTTCAGGGATTTTTGGGGGCCTTCAGTGATCTTTTGGGACCTTCTGAGATGTGGGGCACATTGCCAAATAAATTGCCTCTGTATATTGGGTCACTCTGCAATCTCTGTTTCTCAAAACACCTTTTTGCACGTGGGTGGCTGTGTGAACCTGTCATCTCCACAACACCTTTTATGTGGCACTAATAGCACCCAGTACCTTCCTCTCTCCCCGTTACACTAGTTACTCTCCTCCAGGGGTATGACATATAATTTACTTATGTCTCAGCCCTGGATTTTCTACCCACACGTGGCACAGGGTCTCTTAGATAACATCCAGACCACAGTCCCTGACACAACAATCCCAGTACTGCTCAGTTGTAACTGGAATCCCAACTTATTCTTCTGTATTACTGCTGACTTTGGTCACTGGTTGAAACCTCAGACCTTTATCCCCGGCCAGTTGCTGCCAATCCCACAGGAACAGGTGTCCACTCACCACTGTGAGATTGAGGGGTCACATGATAGAGAACCTTAAGTTCCTGAAAGGAAGGAACAAGGTGAACTGTGAGGAGCTGTTCAACAGGAGTAGTGAATCTAGAACACAGGGACACATGTGGAAGCTGGTGGGGGGGAGGGGTTCAAGAGGGAAGTAAGAAGGTTTTATGAGCCATTGAAGAGTCTGCCAGTGAAGCTGGTGAGTGCCAAAACCATTAATGGTTTCAAGCATGACTGGGGCAGTGTTAAGGGTTTAGTAGTTACTTAAAGGGTTGTAATAAGACAAGAAGGAAGGGGAAAAAAGACCCATACTGACAAAAGATCTTGGGGCATGACAGGGTGTTATGGGCAGAATGGATAGATCATTGGTCTTTTTCTGCCATCATTGTCTGTGTTTCTAACCTACGAAGTCTTCACTTCCAAAAAAAGTTCCCTCTCTCTAGATTTCCTGGCCTTCCATATTTATACTCTCTGGCCCAGATATTCAAAAGGGTTGCTCCATGCGCAACAGGGTTGCGCATGCGCAAGTCCTACATTGCGCCATTCTGCGATATTCAGCAGGAGGCAGTTGCTCCACTGGCAACAGGTTGCGCAAAAGAGCAATGCAAATGAATGCATGCTCAACAGGAGGGGGAGGAACCATGCATAACCTCGCGCAACCCGATATTCAGTCGGGTTGTGCGAAGTTATGCATCGCAACCCAACCTGCGCCTGCACAACCTTGAGCCCCAAAAAGGATCAAGTTGAGGGCCACCCACAGGTGAGCTGCTGCATTGCAGGCGCAACACAGCAACTACCACCTGGCTGGCCCCCAACTCGGTCCTGTGCCCCCCACCAGCCCGGTCAGCGGGCGCCGGTAACTATGAACCCCACCCCCGCCCACATCTCCCACAGCCCAATCGCGGGCATCACAGTTACATGAAACCCCACACATATCCCGAAGCCGATCGCGGGCAGTACAGTTACATGAAACCCCGCCCACATCTCCACAGCCCGATCGCGGGCAGAACGTATGAACCCCCAGTGCCCGATCGCAGGCAGAATGTAACCCTCCCCAACCGAATATCTCCCTGGTGGTCCAGTGGACCGTAAAGCCCGATCGCGGGCAGAATGTCACATCACAACCCCAAACATCTCCCTGGTGTCTAGTGTCCCCCACGGAGCGTGGGGTGATATTCAAAGGAGTTGCTCAATAGCGCAACTCCTTTGAATATCACCCCAGCCACACCCCTGCGCAACTATTTTGAGCAGCGCAGGGGCTTGAGCCTCAGAATGGCGCAGTTTGAAAATCTGGGCCTCTATGTCGATTGTAATCCCAGCTGGGATCTTAGCAACCAGTGTCCTGTTGGGGTCCTTGTTTACCTATTCCAAGTTATGAAATGGGAAGAGAAAGTGTATATATTTATTTATTGGAATTTTGTTAACCAGGTAAGCCCACTGAGACAAAATGTCCCTTTTTCAGGAGTGACCCAGAGTTAGTAAGAGATGCAGTAGCAACATTTGTACACATACAGCAGGTAACATACAGAATCATACAAGAATAGGAGGCAAATATAAACCCATGTAGCAGATACTGTGTCCTGATTGGTTGTTAGCTGTGCATTAGAAGTGTCTGGTGCATGGCTTCAAACAAGTGCTGGCCAGCTGGATACAGGACCTGAAAAAATCATTGTGCCACTCCCTAGAATGTTGTAAAATGTAATAGCCACCATTTCTTCCCCTCCATTAAGTGACATTAGCCACAGCCTAATTCCCTGCAATGCACAACAGCTGGTTGCTCCCCAAATCACAGTACTGTAGTCAATTAAAATTGCCATTCAAACATTTTTTTTGTTTTCCTTTTTTCTGTCATATGTTATCTGCCACCTGCCAGCCACTCTGTCCTGCCCGACAAGTGCGCCCTTACTCACACACTCACTGACTGACAAAAAAATAGCAGACATTCAGGGTTTTGAACTCTTTTGTTTCTTTTTATCTTGCTGTCAGTGAGCCCACTACTATCTGTGCACACTCTTGCATATCCCTTGTCTTCCACCTGCCACTCATTCTGTCACTTACTGTTTTTCTGGCACTGACCTTTTCTGGTTCTAACAGACTGTGCTCCAGCTCCAGTGTCACTATTGCTGATTGCAGCTTTCGACTCCATAAGGCAACATAGAAAAAGAGGAAATTAAATAATAAATATAGTAATAAAATAAAGAAATATATTTATTCAATGTACTATGTACTGTACTATATTATATTGTATTGTATTTTTCGACTGTCCTACCCAGGACCATCTTGTGAATGAACTTGCTCAATAGAGCCTTTTCCTGGTAAAATAAATAAATAAAATTTAAAACACATTTCCAGCAGGCCGGTGGCACTGAGGGTCGAGGCGCTGGATGCCACACCTTGTGCCACGCCAATGACCTGAGTTTAGGAGCGAGAGGGTTGGATGGGAGGAGGGCTAGGAGATGATTGTAGTGGCCACTGGGCTGCTCTCATCTCCTGGACTGGGGAGGTAAAGTTCCTCATTGTAGGCTGACGCCCGGTGGAGGCCTGGTGTCAGAGCAGAGTCGAGGACTGACATAACGTAGGGGAGGGTGGATGGAGCACTCAGCTTCCAGGAGCATGCATGCACGCTGCATCAGCTGTTGCTCTGGGAGGGCGAGGAAAGAAAACAGAAACACCATGTCTCTCCTTGGCCATATGTAATGGCCCCCTCCATTCTCTGGTGCTTCTCTTTGCTGATCCCCATGGCACTATGGTGTAGGAAGAGGCAAATGGGGCTGGGGATGGTGGTGGTGGGGGGACCTGATGGCAGGAGTAGGTAGTCACGGAGAGCAAACAGTTCTATAGAAAAAAAAAACATTTCCAATGGATACATATATTACGTGTAAGGGTGGTTGGTGCAGTGGTTGTGCTCCCAGTTTCTACATGCCTGTGTCAGCTGGATTAAGCTAAAAAGAAAGCAAAGTAAATGTTATAGAAAACATGCACAGAGTGTGTTTAATCCATGAATTTGCTAGTGAGGGCAGAGGTGGTGGTGGTGGCAGCGTGGTGGGGGTGCTATGAAGTACTGGAGATAATACAAAAAACTACAGATACAGAACAAAAGTCCATAACAAAAAATGCATCAAACCCTTACAGGTGGAAGAACTATTAAAACTGTAACTTTTTTTCTATTTAAAGCTCTTAATTGTAATTCTAATATTAATGTAAAATATGGAGTCCCATTTTATAAGCACAATGAGACACTCTGGAGGTGCGCATTACACAGTTATAATGCACAGCCAGAGGCTGAAGGCACTTGGCCTGTGATCTCATGCCTTACTATGTCCCTGGCTGTGCATTAGAACTGCCTAATGCATATCCCATCATGTCACCAGGGAGGCAGAATAGTGTAGTGGTTTAAGGCTCTGAGCTGCAAACCTGGAGATCTGGGTTTGAATCCCACAGCCCCCACTTGCATACTGTGTTACCCTGAGCAAATCAGTTAACTTCCTTGTGCTCTTAGGTCACACCTGGAAACAAGCTTCAGCTTAGTGTGCCTTTCCTGGATAAACAATTTCCCCTTTCCCCTTATTGCATACACATTTTGTACTTTGCACAAGGTAAGCTGTATCTAATGGCTCTTCATTAAGAGAAACTGCTGCTTTTCTGCAAAACTTTTATCCCCTTCTTTGATGAGGGAAGTGTTATCATTACGTTCGCTTGCACGCATGCGCAAGGAACATCTAGGGAGAATAGGATACTTTGGAGGTGTGACTGTCCTGTGCAATCCACTGCTTCATTGAGCAGGCGTGGCGGTCCTGCACCAATGGATGCGGGTGCTGTGTATGACAGCAGTGGTCTTCACTTCAAAGAAAACCACCGCTGCGATCAGTGCTGGCAGCGCCTCTGTATGAGCTGCTGAAACTGTTATAGCCGACGGGGGTGCCCAATCCCCATCGGCTTCAAGTCTGCACGCCCCCCCAAAGCTTTGGTGCCACGCTGGGAGCCCACCCCAGCGTGGCAAATCTTGTTTTGGCCGACGGAAGCAATCCCCGACGGCTCCCCGTCCCCCAAACAGCTTCCTGCTCCCAGTGTGGCAAACGTCCCCACTTGCCTGAATAAAAAAAAAGAAAAGACCTGTAAATAAGAAAACATTCCATCGCTGTCTCCCCACCCCCTCCCACAACCCGCACCCACCCACTGCACACCCTGCCTCTCCACACCCTCACCCCATACTTACCTCCGAGCTCGGCGCGATGATCATTGGTGGACTGGGAACACGTCTGCACTCTTCAAAGCCGACCGCGAACTGAGGAAATGCCGGTAAGCTGTATAATGGGATAGATAGGGTTTTTTCAACTTTATTGCATATCTCAGGCATTTTTTGGAATTTTTGCACCAAATTTTCAACATGGGGTTTTTGGGACCCCTTCTCATGAATGCTGTCACTGTCATGGCGTTATTCGGGCCTGAAGGGTGATTTCGCAGTCACTGTGCGAAATCACCTTTCCAGAATGATTAACGAAACGACACTGCCAGTGTTCATAAGGTGGGCTCTCAAAAAGCCTATTTTGAAAATTTGGTGGAAAAATTCTTAAAAATGACTGTTTTACGAGCGTGCATTGCGCAGTTCCTACGCATGCTCGTAAGTTCATAATTTTCAATATTTTCACTCCAGATTTTCAACATTGCCATTTTACCACACCTCCTTATGAGCAGTACAGCTGTCATTTTTCACATCTTGCCCAAAACGTGTTTCCCCATGTAGCGCACAATGGCACAGTCGGTGTGCGAACTCAATGTATGAGACACATTAAGAAAATCACAGTGTCACTGTTCATGAGCAGAGATCTTAAAATGGCAATGTTGAATCTGGAGTGAAAATATTGAAATTATGATCTTACGAAGGTATAGAACGCGCAACGACGCCGTAAGTTCATGAATTTTCAATATTTTCACTCCAGATCTTCAACATTGCCATTTTACCACACCTCCTTATGAGCAGTACAGCTGTCATTTTTCACATCCTGCCCAAAACGTGTTTCTGCCCATGTAGCGCACAATGGCGCAGTTGGTGTGCGAAATCAATGTATGAGACACATTAAGAAAATCACAGTGACACTGTTCATTAGCAGAGGTCTTGTCTTAAAATGGCTATGTTGAAAATTTGGTGAAAAAATTCCTAAAAATAACTGTTTTACGAGCGTGCGTTGCGCAGTTCCTACGCACGCTTGTAAGTTTGCGAATTTTCAATATTTTCACTCCAGATTTTCAACATTACCATTTTACCACACCTCCTTATGAGCAGTACAGCTGTCATTTTTCACATCCTGCCCAAAATGTGTTTCCGCCCATGTAGCTATACGCAGCAGTCGGTTGTGCTAAATCAATGTATGGGACACATTAAGAAAATCACATTGACACTGTTCATTAGCAGAGGTCTTAAAATGGCTATGTTGAAAATTTGGTGAAATAATTCCTAAAATGACAATTTTACTACGGCGTGCGTTCACAGTTCCTACACGCCTGTGAGGGTTTGTGAATTTCAATATTTACTCTAGATTTTCAACATTGCCATTTACTACACCTCCTTATGAGCAGTACAGCTGTCATTTTTCACATCCTGCCCAAAACGAGTTTCCGTCATGTAGCGCACAATGGCGCAGTTGGTGTGCGAACTCAATGTATGGGACACATTAAGAAAATCACAGTGACACTGTTCATGAGCAGAGGTCTTAAAATGGCTATGTTGAAAATTTGGTGAAAAAATTCCTAAAAATGACTGTTTTACGAGTGTGCGTTGCGCAGTTCCTACGCACGCTCGTAAGTTCGCAAATTTTCAATATTTGCACTCCAATGACTTCCAAATACCTAAACAGCACATAGAAGCAAGCAACATTCGGCATTGACAAATGCTTGTTTTTACTTATACTTTTAATACTCCTCTCTGGTGCAGCCAATATCCTCCACGTCTTGCCCACCCCCCAAACGCCTAATGCACTTACCCCTCTGCCTTTCAACTCTGAGCTTTCCTGTGGCAGAGTACGGCCAAGCCTGAAAAGCACCTGTAGAAGAGGGGGTTTGGGGTGGGAGGGAGAGAGGGGGGAGAGGGGAGAGGGGGAGATATATATATGTATATTCAGGGATGTCCAAGACTTTGCCTTAGCATGTTTCTGTCCCTCCTACAATTTGTTTCTGTGACTGAACAGTGGGTAACAGAGTTACAGACTTGCTCTTCTGCAGACAAAGTATTTTACACCAATACTGTTATGCTGCCTGTTTCAGGCAATAGAACCACTTGTGAAACTGTCTCCCTCATTTTATTTCTTTGTCATTGATTTTTTTAAGCCATGTCCAAGTGCCAAATACCACTGCAAATACCTGCAATCGAACGTTCGGCATTGACAATTGCTTGTTTTTAAATCCTGATAAGAAGTGACGTGGCTATAGTATACAATTTTCTTGATAACTTCCAGCTTCAGAACTGTGCAATTTTTCTGACCCTTAAAAAAAAAAAAAAACTCTATTAAAAATAATTTAAACACCAACGGAAAGATGGCAGGTTTGAACCCTTTTCCATGTAATTTAAATAATAAAATGTCTCCAGAGTCTACTGTATCATAGTCATTTTCAGACTTCTTTCTACATTTTTGAGATTCTAGCATGCATAAATGACTATTTGTGTATGAAAGTAGAGTACTCCCCCTATTTACTCACCTTTGGGTGACTCTATCCATGAGTTAAATAAATGAATTATGTGCAAAAGAGCAGTTTGACCTCGGGTAACTGTCCGAGGTCAAACTGCTCGAGTACACACAAATCATTTAGTTAATGAGTTTCCCATTGCATATTCCATTTATGCAATAGGGAAGGAGTTCTCTCGTATCTTTTTATTTATTTATTTTCAGTGCATTGTTTTTTAATAAACTTGGGAGGATTATTTTGTGCTATTCCCTGTATCAACAGCAGGTGGCTGTGAGAAGGTGGTGTGGTTGCTAGGGATCCATTGGAAGTGCACGTTTTGATTGGATGTATTGTTTGTGTGGGAGGATCAGCATGTTTTGAAAAACATGATGGTTGTCTCTCTCGCTTAGTGAGGTACACAGTTGGCCACTGTAGTTTAAAGTATTGTAGCGGTCTGTTCGTTTTATTTGAAATAAAGTAAGATTTTTTTTTTTATTATTATTTGGTTGTTCCTGCCTTTTCTGTTTGCTGTGTGTACAGTGTGGAGGGGGCTTCTAGTTTTGGTCACAGAACAAGGTAGCTTTGCTGCATTAGAACAAGTAGTGGAGCTTTTGTATTTATTAAAAAAAGAGTTGCTTTTTATGTTTCTTGTAATTCAGTGCAGAGAAGAAAGTGGCTCGGAGCTGTGTTTTTATGGAAGTATAGTTAGGATGTTTGTAGATCAAAAGGAGGATGAGTGCAGTTTGGTATACTGACCCAACGGTGACACCAACACAGCGACATACCTCGCTGTTGGCAAAATCGACACTTTGCCGACAGGTCGCTGTGTTGGTGCACCCGAGACAGGGCACACTGTCTCCCGGTCCTGCACCCCCCAAATCAGCTCTGACTGGAGTTGATAATCCATAGTATGTTGTAGAAAACCAAGACCAGGAGAAATATGGGATTTATGTCTACCATAACTTGCGGTTGACATAAATCCCGTTGCTGAGAGGTCGGTCGATAAAAGTGTTGCTGAACCGATCATAGATCTGTGCAGTTTACATCGGTGGTAAGGGATATGCCAGATTTGCAGCCATTGATGGAGCAGGGGAGAGAACTGCATGCCCAGACTGGATGTCAGTGTGTAACTGTACAATGGGTCACTGGTGAAATGGCAGGATTGAAGTTCAACGTGCTATCATGTTAAAGAGTAAAACATTTTCCTGCTGGTGTCTACTGTGGGATGACATATCTGGCTGATCCTGCAGTTTGTAACAGGGTCCTGTGTTACTTTTTTTTTCTGAGCCTGCAGCGGAACTGAGTGAGTGAAATAGCTGTGGTGGTCTCAAAGTGAGAGGTGTGGTTGGTGAGAAAGATTACACTCTTGGCTGTAAAGAGGAAAAGAACAGCATGTATGGAGAGAAAAAAAAAAACAATTTGAAAAGTTACTGTGTCTGCTGGTATTTAGTATGTGAAAGGAGAGTAAGAGAAGGGAGTGGCGTGTGAGCTAGGGAGGAGAAGCCTTTTGTATGTGGGGCTGGGGAGGAGAGTATACTGTATGCACCTTTGGGTTGGAGTTTAAAAATAAAATTTTCATCTGTGTACTCTATGGACTTTTGAATGCTGCTGTATAGAGAAGTAACTGGCAGTCAGTGGGAGTTTTGTTTTGGCTGGGAGTAGGTGGTCAGTGAGGTTTTGCAGGGAGAATGGCGAAGTGCTATAGTGCTGGTAGAAAAGTAACTCCAGCTGGGGGAGGGACTGATTGACAGGTAGCATTTATAGAAGATATGTTGTATACATTTTATTTATACAACATATGTGAAAATAAATGGATTAATACAATGTTTTTTGTGTCCACGCCTGTTGCATAACTATATACGTTGTTTTTCACTGCCGAGGTTCACTTTGTAAATGAGTTCACTCAATGGTGTTTCGCCTGGTAATATATATAAATCTTGAAGTGTTAATAATTTTTCTGGTTGCTTTCAGCTTCCAGAAGTTCCAGAGCAGCTGCATGTGGACCCACGTGACACTTGGATGGGTTTTGTACAACGACCAGATGATGGCACCAAATCTGGAAAGAAGTGCAAAGGAAAAGGGAAGAAACCATTGGTAGGTCCATTGCTGAGTCAGCCATCAATATTCAGGTGGATATAGCTATGTCTTTTAGAACTCTTATATGATCTGCAGCAGATTGTGATGCATTTCATTGGACAAAAAAGGAAATTTTACATCAGTGTTGCAGTACACAAACTTTCTAAATTTTTTGGATGGAAATGAGAAACGAAAATGTGGGCGCACCGGGATTTGAACTCCGTACCTCTGGTATGCCGTTCCAGCGCTCTAACCATTAAGCTAAACTATTATATTATATATTAAACTGCACTGAGAAGTAGTGGAATTTCTAAATTGGTTTCTGGTTGCAGATTAAGCAACACTAGAGAGAAAGGAATGTGTGACTGTGAAATAGGAAGTTCTTTGGACACTGTAACCAGTGGGCCTGTAGCTTAATGGTTAGAGCGCTGGAACGGCATACCAGAGGTATGGAGTTCAAATCCCGGTGCGCCCACATTTTCCTTTCTCATTTCCATCCTTGGTTTAAAAAACTATATACCTTGCAGGGGTTAAACTGCACTGAGAAGTAGTGGAATTTCTAAATTGGTTTCTGGTTGCAGATTAATCAACACTAGAGAGAAAGGAATGTGTGACTGTGAAATAGGAAGTTCTTCAGATGTTGTAACCAGTGGGCCTGTAGCTTAATGGTTAGAGCGCTGGAACGGCATACCAGAGGTCCAGAGTTCAAATCCCGGTGCACCCACATTTTCCTTTCTCATTTCCATCCTTGGTTTAAAAAACTATATACCTTGCAGGGGTTAAACTGCACTGAGAAGTAGTGGAATTTCTAAATTTTTTGGGAAATTTTGAAAAAAAAAAAGAACTAGGTAGAGGCACAAGGTGGCTAACCTGCAGGTGGACACCTTATTGGTCTTACTGTAATAAAATTAACCAGCTCTACTGCAGTTTAGTGAAAGGGCAAATGCAAAATGTTCTGACTACAAGGGGTAAAACAGGAAAACACAGCAGCTGAGATTTTTCAATCTTGTTGGCATGCTTTTGTTTACTTCTGAAGTGTAGCTGTGATTCTATGCAGTTTTTTCCTGAGAGCAGTCACTCGCCTTTGGATATTGCAAGTGCAACCTCCATGCTAGTGTTAAGTAATCATAACAGTCGTAATACTCAACAGACAGATATCAGCAGATAACCTCAGCACACTTTAGCATATAATGTTTAAATTCAGCAGCAAAAACTAGCAGTCCATACTCCGTCATTCTGGGGAAAACAAGTGTAGAGCTGGAAGGTACGTGGCAAAGAAAAACCAAGAAGCAAAAAGGAAAGGAAAAGAAATTTATAACTTCTCAACCATAATATAAAATTGAATTATATCTATAAAAAACTGTTTAACCTGTGATTTTATCTGTGATGCAAATCAAATTTCCTCTGATGTATTTGCCAGGTTCCATTAATGTGAAGAATATAATCTCCACCAAACATATGCTGCTCTGATTTTGTTTGGTAGAGAACGTAATCTCCACAAAATATGCTGCTCCAGTTCTGTTTGGTGGAGTTATACTATCCACCAAACACATGCTACTCCGATTCTGTTTTGCAGTTGCATTGCTGTAAACACATTTCTACTTGTGTGTTTTGCTAATGAGGAAGGGGTAACTTGCCAAGCAACAGAATTAAATCATGGAGATAACGGTCATTGCTCTCTTACATTTAACCTTATGGTGCTAATTTGATAGAACAGGTGTTTTTTTGCCATCAAACTCCAATATTTTATTTATTCTCTTTTCCCCTTAAGCCTGGCCTTGCTGGCCCTCCAGGTCCCCCAGGGCCACAGGGTCCACCAGGCCCACCAGGAGCTGAAATCACACAAGACGTTCTACTGCAGGAGTTTAAGGAGATGATAAAAGGTAAACCCCACACAGAATGGTGAGAGCTGATCACTCAGTTACTGGGTATATATCAATTTCTTATTTAAGTTTTTTATTTTATCATTTTTGACCTGGAAAGGAACAGTAAGCAATGATGGCTCATTACCAGATCCGCCCTGGAGGGTGGGTTACATGGACCCGTTCTACTGACAGCAGGAATGCTGTCTAGGACACCGGGGAAAAACCTACCCTTATGATAAGTACCATGGGATCTTTAGCATCTATCTGGACAGGCACCAGAGATGAGCAGGAAGGATGTTGGTACAACATCTAATCTACAGGATGGCACCTTAACAGTGTAGTACCCACTTACTGCTGCACTACAGTGCCAGGATTGGAGATGAGAAAATGGTTGTCAAGAATCTTGCAATCTGATTGTTTAAGAGTAATTAATAAATATAGCATAAACCACAGTTTGACACTTGTTCCGACACCCAAACCCAAGTACCACAGAAAATCCCTAAACCTTCAACCTACACCATCACCTGGCTGCTAAAATCCCTCCTTCTGTACTAAATATAAGTGTTGTTAAATAATCTGTCCAGATCTTGCCTTTCATGTTCTCAGCAGAGTCCTAGTGCTGCACTCTAGGGCTGCTGAGCTACCAACTCTGATAAAACTTATCAGTCAGTGGCCCAGTGAAGTTGTTAAATGTGTGTAAAGCATTACCATGGAACTGGTCATGCCCATGTCCTTGAAACCTTGCTGAGCTGCTGACTGATAATAAACTTCGTAGGAGTCCTTGGCTCTGCTGTAAATCTTCATTAGAACATGAGGCTCAGTTGTGAAACTGTCTTGTGACTTACAGTTCCCAATTTTGTTGTTGTTGTTGTTTTTTGCAGTGCACTTGAAAAAGGAAATCCTCTATGTAATTTCCAGGTTTTGGTTTGTGCCAGCAGCAGAATCCATAATTAAGTCACTGAAACCAAAAGACAAATGTGTGTATTATGAGTGACAAAAGGAGTTAGAAGACGACAGTTACATTCAGTGTTATCTTTTAACAAGCTTTCACAACAGAATTTTAGGTGGAGCAATATTGGTCCTACATGCTTGTGGTGTAACCAAAATTCCACCATGGGTGCTTTGCCGTTACTCATATTGGGCCCTATGCATGAATTGGCAGGAACTATACACCAGAGGCATGTATCCAGCCCATGTAGATCCACACCTGCAGGCAGGTGTGCACCCGGGGGTATGTACCATGGAAGCACACCTTCCACAGCCCTGCCCCCCGGTGCGCAGGACTCCACAGGGTGGCCAGGGGCAGGGTTGCAGTCCCAGGCAGGCATCCAATTGGATGCCCGTCATGGGATGAAAGTGGATCCCTTGGCTGAGAGGCATGGGTATGGGTACATGAATGCCCACCACAGGCACCCAGACCCGTGTGCGCTTGCCCCCGTGACAGACTGTTGGTTGGTGACCCCCTCCTTCCCACCCCACTGCAGGGCCACTACCAGAGACGGCAACCCGAACCCACCTCCCATGCCCTTGACCGCAGCTGGCCAACCCCATACTGGTACCCCTTCTGCTGGTGACCGCACTTGACCATGGTCACCCCAACTGGTATGTCGGCCAGACGGTGACCCCCCCTGTGGCACCAAGCCCCCCACAGCACAGTCACCCCATCCCCCACACCTGTGTGCTGGTGCCATTCCTGAGACTGCCAGTGGCACAGCTCTCCTCTCACCACCATTGCTGCCGGCTGTCTGATGTACACAGGGGAAGGCAGTAGATGCGTGCCCATGTATGTCAGATGGCCAGAGGCCATGGTGGTGAGAGGAGGGCTGTGCTGCTGGCCATCTCAGGACTGGCACCGACACACAGGTATGAAATACCGGCGAGGGTAATGGTGCCACGGGGTGGGGACTCCTGGACACCATTGCAGGGCAAGGTTCTGGTTCAGGGTGGGGACATGCACTGTGCTGGGTTGGAGTAGTGCTGTGTGGCACGGGGGGGGGTTGCAGTGCACAGATGAGTCATGGTGCAGAAGGGTATGTGTGTCTGGGTGGTCCTTAGTTACTGGGACTGGGGCACCAGTGGGTGGTTAGGGGACATTGCATGAGTAGCCCCGGGATATGGGGCTGCCATGTAGGGGGGGTGAGCATGTAAGGGCTGCAGCCATGGCTTTCTTGGCACTCACCTGTTTAGCTGCCCAGCACTCCCCATCAGCTAGTGGGCTATGGCAGCATGGAGGACCATTACCAGTCCCCCAGCAACAGACAGTGCAGTACCTGTGGACATGCAGTGGGTTACGGCAGGGTCCCAGCTGCCATAACCTATGCCCAGCTCTGCAGCCATGTGATCAGTACTATGCAGTTATGTGCATACTGTGTGGTGCTGGCACACCCCTGGAATGCCCCCAGCATGATGCAGTTAGCGTGGCCGGGAGAATGGCTGCATACCTGCCTTGTGCCCTATTCATGAATGCCACACGGGGTCCACGATACCCCGCTCCATGACATTCATGAGTATCAATGCCAATGCACCCAGTTTCCGTGGCACATTGGCATCGTGTATAGGGCCCAATGCTTGTGGCTGCCAAACGTACTGGATGCACGGCATGATGACGGGGAAACAATTTATTTCCATTAGATGTTTGGCACTCCCTGGTGCAGAAAAGCAACCAATACAAAGAATGATGTAAGACAACGATGTCAATTAATAAATGGAGTTTTCTGCATGGCTCAGCAACCTGATGTTTCTAAACTTCCATGATACCCAAGTTTCATCTGAAGATAGTACTTACTAGTCACCTTAGCAATGAACATCTCTCCAGCACAGGAAGATAAAGTAGGGCTACCAGTAAATTATCTGTCAAAGCAAATGAACTGTAACTGGGGTGCTAATTACTTGTTATACTGGATTTGGTCAGGTCGGGGGGGGGGGAGATCTCTGCTGTTTGACAGTAGAGATTGTATGGAAAATGGTAACACAGGAGAATTAAGGGATAGGCAAATGGAGGACTAAAAAAAACTAGAAATAGTAAATAATAAACATACTTAACACATTAGTACACAGGTTGTATGTACATTTCACTCAGACAAACTGTGGAAAGATTTCTCTGTGCTCCACCTATGGCATTGTGCCCAGGGAATCCCTCTTTGGTCTGCATGATGTAATGCATATAACTACTGTGTAGCAATGCATTAGTCAGTCATTGGACTGAGTTATTGCTAACAGCTGGTATCCAGGTCTGACGGGACTGGAATAGCTTGGATGCAGACAGTATGGTTTGCATATCTCTCTCTCTCTCTCTTTTCAGAGCATTTGCTTGAGCCATTTTGGTTGCACAGGCAAATTGCAAATCAGTTTTTTTGAGGCAGAACAATGCCTGACCAGACTTTGAATGGGCATTAACAGAATACATAACTATTTTAAATTCGGGTAAGGCCCCAAGGCATTCTGGACAGACACTTTTCAGCCAGTAAAAGTATTTTATACTTTTTGGAATTAATCAGACATTGCCTATAAAGCAGAAAGACTGCTGCAGATCAGCAGTACTGAAAACTCACTGTGGGTTCTGCAGTAGACCCTTACTAATGCAGTTTGAGCCTGCAGTGGAAGTCATACTCCTCGCTCTGTGATTGAAAAATCCTGCCCGCTGTGAGATGTGGAGCAAGCCACTTTAAGTGCTGAAGTTTGCTGGCTGGCTGAAAATGTCATCATACAGCTTTTTAACAAAAATATTTTTCTTTTTCCTTTTTTTTTTTGCTATACACAATTTATTCACCTTGGACCAAGGCGAGCTTGAGCTCCTTCAGCCCTGCTCCGCTGACCCCGAGGTTTACCTACGTGGCTGAATGCCTCCACAGATTACCCCAGGGCAGGGATAGGAAAGGGATGACCATCCTTCCCACCTGAAGCACAATCCAGTCTTGGCCACCCAGGTCCCTAGTAGTGAGGCAGGCAGGTGGGGCATCGTTGCACAGTGTCATGAATGCCCCACCACCATTTTGCACTGCTTTTCTCCCCAGAGTTCCTGCTGGGACACACATGCCAGCATGCATGTGGGGGGGCACATGCATGCCACAGAGTCTTGCAGCATTTACCCTTCCTCTGCCACTCCCGTCCTGCACTACCACCAGGCCTCCACCTGGAGGTAGCCATTCCACAGAGCCATCAGTCTCCCCCCACCAAGAGAGGAGAGCAGTCCCTTGGATGCTTGAGCCTCTCACCCCTGGCTGACCCTCGGCAGCCCCTTATCATTCCCGAACACGGGTCTCCAGCGTGGACTGAGGTGTGTCGTCCAGCACTTCAACCCTCAGTGAAACCAGGCCGGCAGCAAAAATGTATTTCTGACATCCTTAGATTAATCCTCAGTGTATTTTTAAGTTTTCTCAGATATTTTCAAAACAGATTTTATAGCTGATTTTGTAATTAATGACTCACATCATTAAAGATGGCCGCCTTTCCCAATTTAAAAAAAATCTCTTCTGCTGAGGATGTCTGTTGAATGTACAAGCTAGATTCATAATGTGGATTTATTAAGTTGATGCTGCTGTGTGCTTCCGATGACAATCAACATAGCACGGTACCAAGATATTTAATTTTTTCATGGTGGGCATTTCACAGGAGCAGGAATGTTCTAAAAACTTTAAAACCCATATCTTGCTTCAGGAATGAAAGAAAACAGAAAGAAAAACTGGTATACTGATGTTTTTGCCAGAAAAGCATTATCATATAAAAATATACATGGTTACTAACAAATACTTTTAACCTCTCTGTGCTTAGTCCTCTCAGCGGAATAACTGGAATAAGTAAGAACTTCCTGCAAAAAAGATGTTGTATCTCAGTTTTGTCAGCCTGGCTACTTCAGCTGTAAATATACAGTGTAAATATTTCTGATAATGTGTACAAGAGCGGACCAGGGGATGAACCAGGTAATTATTATCCTGTAAGTCTCACCTCCATAGTGTGCAAACTCATGGAAATGATACTAAAGGAAAGACTGGTGTTGTACCTGGAGGACAATGGCCTCCAGGATGTGAGACTGCATGGGTTCATTTCAGGGAAGTCTTGTCAAACCAACCTGATACAATATTATGACTGGGTGTCAGGTGAGCTGGATAAGGGTCATGTGGTGGATGTTCTTTACTTGGTCTTTAGCAAGGCCTTTGATTCAGTGCCTCATGGGCGGATTGGGGGAAGCTAACTGGTGTAGGGGTAGGGGCAAAAATGATAAACTGGATTACAGCCTGGCTGAGTGGGAGGCTGCAACAGGTGGTGGTGGGAGGGGAGCTCTTAACTCCGAAGCTGGTGATGAGCAGGGTGCCACAGGGCTCTGTGCTGGGACCAGTATTATTTGGGCTCTTCATATTAGACATTGCACACGGAGTGGTGAGCAAGGTAAGTCTGTTCGCTAACAACACCAACATCGGAGCCGTGGTGGATGAAGGCGAGGGATGGAAGCAGCTGCAGGGGGAACTAAACAAGCTAGAGGAGTGGTCAGAGAGGTGGCAGCTTGGGTTCAAAGCAAAGAAGTGTAAGGTTATGCACTTTGGGGTGAAGAACCCAAGGAGAGAATACTGGCTGGGGGGGGGGTTAAGCTGTGGATCACTGAGGAGGAGAAGGACCTAGGGATAATGGTAACAGGGACCATGAACAACACTGCCCAGTGCAGGAGAGTGGCTGCAAAAGAGAACAAAATGCTGGGGTGCATAGCGAGGGGGGGTTTCTTACAGGCAAACAGAGGTGATCTTGCCCCTCTACAGGTTGATGGTAAGGCTGCACTTGGAGTATTGTGTGCCGTTTTGGAGGCCATACCTGAAGCATGATATCAGGCTACTGGAGGGCATGCAGAGAAGGGCAACAAAGGTGATATGTGGAATGGAGGGGAGAGCCTATCAGAAGAGGCTGGGTGACCTGAATATGTAAACCCTGGAGGATAGTAGGGACAGGGGGAACATGATAGAGACATTCTACTGTCTATGGGGAATCAATAAGTATGGGGCAGACAGGGTCTTTAAGCTAAGGAGGGGGAGGGACACCAGGGGGCATGGGCTAAGAATAGAGAGGGGAAGATTTAGGAGGGAAATGAGGAGACACTATTTCACAGAGATGGTGGTAGCAAAATGGCATGCACTACCAGAATGGGTGGTATCATGTAAATCTGTGTACAGCTTTAAAATGGCATGGGACAGGGAACAGGGAGAGTGGGGGTGGGGGAGGTGGGGTGGCAGTGGGATGACAAAGGGGAGGGGTGGGGCAGCTGCAAACTAGGGGTGCTAGCTGTACACTCGAGCAGACTTAAATAGATCGGGTGGTCTGTTTCTGCTGGCACAGTCGTATGTTCATATAAATGGGGCTAAATCAATAAAATGAGGCAAGACATGGCAATACAGGATTCTTCTATAGTGAAGATAACATTTTATTTACTGTAGTTCAGGATTTAGACCCATTAATATTCTGTATCACACTAAATGTTCAAACTGGTTTAGCTTTTCTAATTCAATACTCTAGTATAATTACTGGTTAATTGCTTTTACAATCAGAAAACTGGGCTGCTATTCTCTGTTATACATGGGTGTGTGTAACAGAGCAACAAACAGCTGTGGGCAAGCAAAAAAAAAAAACATTTTCACTTCTGTCCACTTTAATAAAACAGCAATTATAAAAAGCAAAAAAAAAAAGAGGAGGAGTATCGTGACTTTTTCTTTTAACATGCCCTTGGTGTGTAATGCCTGGTCAAACCACTTGAAGGCATCACACACCATGGGTGTGTAAAAAAACACTCATTACACACTCCTTCCCATGTATTATGCTATATATACTGTATATAGTCACTAGTTGGTAGTAGTAAATAATGATTCAGTGAGGACCCTGGGAAAAGGTACTGACTTTACTTTTTTAACAAGTATTTTTGCTTCCTTTGCCCTAGATATACCACCATCTAGCTATATCAGCTGTCATGAAGCAGGGACTGAGGGGGATTCCCCCTTACATCTGTGTTTCCCCATTTCCATGGAGGATGTCAGTGTTAGGACCTAGGTACCAACAGAAGTGTGCACATACGCATACCCTGTGATACTCTCTGCAATGTCCTCCCTCCCATCTCGACTGTTGCAGCACCACCTGTACACCTACAGGTGGCAGTAGCACAGCAAGGTGAAGCAGCCCTCCCTCCACAGAGTATCAGTGTCCAGTGGGGCACTCAATCCTTATCCCCCAGCTGGCCCCTCGACGATCCAGGTTTACTCCCAAACTGGGATTGCATGCATTGCAAGCAGTACCACTACCTCTGGACTGGCATTAGGGGCTGAATTAAAGGATGGTTATCTGACAGGAAAGGGTAAATATACTTTGCTACAGAGTGATCCATGTCATTGTTAAATTTTCTTGCCACTATGCAGCTGACTGAGATTTCTGCTATCCGTGTGTGTGTTTATGTATGCAGATGGACTGACTGGAATGGTAGCCGAGATCAAGGCTTCACGAAAACAAGGCAATAAATCAAATATGGTATGTGTTGTGACAGTTCAGGTAAATAAACTGGTTGAGTTGTAGAAGGAAATGCCAGGATTTTCATTCAAGTAGTGTAGCTCACATGGCAGGATATGGAAGTAATGAAGGCCTGAGGAGAATGTCGGTGCGGAATGCACTTTCAAGATTGAGCGATGCAACTCGGGCTTGTAGGGCTGCCATAGGTTTTCGTGACTTTCTGGGAGCAAAAGGGGAGGGAATTAATTGCAAACACATACTAGAAAGGAGATGTTGCCTTCAGCAAGGAGATGATGAGACAGTATTTTGCAGTTCATTAAGACAAAAATCTAGATAGTACACATTGCCCAAGAAGCAAGTTAGATTTTGTTGTTGTAATCTCCAGTGAGCTTGACCTCTGCATAGTTCATTTGCTGTGGCCTGATCTCATGCAAGGTCAAGGAAAGCAACCAAATGCATCGCTTAAACTTAATTTGTGTAAAGTTGCAGGAGTACCACAGTACCTTACAGACTGCCCTTGAAGCTGATAGAACAGCGAGGAAACACATTATTAGAAATGGTCTAATTTCAGATTACATTAACATCAATTGGGGACATAGTGGGTAATATGACCTAAAAACTGATTTGATAAGTTTTCTCTCAGAATAAGTAAACTTTTTCTTTGGTGATTTTCACCAGTCAGACGTGCTAAGATCAATTTGCACTGTGCAGAAATCACATTTAATGGTGTAATAGTACCTTTTTAGGGCTCCAACAATGCAAAAAAAAATCTGTTCCTAAAGGATCACCTTCATGAGTAGATTCTGCCATTTAATAATAATAATAATAATAATAATAATATAGTATATGTTTATAAAATGGGTGAGAAAATCAGTAAAAATGATGTCTCCTGATGGATGAAACACACCACATGACTATGCATTCTCCCACAAATACCGCATGCCTTCACTTCTTTCTATTTTTACACTCCACCCGCCAAAACAATTTTGGCCATTTTATAAGACAGATGATCCACTACAGGTAGCGTGGTCATGCTCTGATACATGCACACCCTGGTGGGTTATACTCACTCGGCTTGCTGTCTCGCTCCTCACAACCCACACCAAGGCACGTGTACAGCTAGCAGAGCATGGCCACATGCCCTGTAGTGTATTATCATATATATTATATATATATATATATATATATATATATATATATATATATATATATATCTTAATTACAAAACAATACCTTAATGTAGACATTAGGATAGAATAACAGAAAGTGCGCAGAGGAAGGATATTATAACATTATGGTTTGGAAATATCAGAAGTATTGGCACACTGGTGGTGTGGTGTTCCTTGGAGTTCTCAACTGTAATGCGCCCTCTCCTCCCTCCTAACTCCTAGCCTCCTGCCTAAAGCACAAGTTACAACTCCAAGAATATGTCTCGTAGGTATGTAGTGTTTGGAGGTAGAGAATTATATCTCACCACATGTGGCCAGCAGACTCAGTCAAAACTGTCTTCATGGAAGGCCCTGGTTTCTGTCACCAGCAAAGCCCACAACTACCATCAACAGATCTCAGCTATACTCATTTCCAAAACATTTGGGTCTGGAGTTTCAGCGGTCCTGCCACATGCATAAGTCTCAGTTTTGGTGTGCACCTGCAGCAGGATAAATGTGGCATAATGTTTGGTTACTATTTTTAAACCTTATGCTGCATTTATGACAGTTGCCACTGCTTTATGGCAAAATTAGGATTGGTGCATGCATGGTTATAGGGCTCAAGTGATGTCGCAAGTCGCAGCAGGTGCACTTATCGGTGTAAGTGTCGAGGATGTGGCACGATCCTGCTATGAGCCCCCTCATGCTCTGAAAATCCCTCTCCTTGAATTTTGTTTCTTGCAACTCTTCATTACTTATTGGTGTTTTCATGAACACAGTGTCTCAAAAAAGAGGGGAGGCTGGCACCTGTCAACTGCTGACTGCCACAGTAAAACAAACTGAAACATAAAAACATAGACATAGACTTTGACGGCAGATAAGGATCACTTGGCCCACCTAGTCTGCTCATTTCCCTACCTACAGGATAAGCTGCAGATCCTAGTTAACCAACAGCCTATTTCTTCCTACCCCCCCACAAGAATTGACTTATGTCTGTCCCATGCACTCTTGAAGTCTCCCACAGTTTTAGACCCCACAATCTCCTCAGGAAGGCTGTTCCATGCGTCCACCACCCTCTCTGTGAAAAAATACTTCCTCACATTGCCCCTGAGCTGTTCCCCCTCTAGCTTCCAATTGTGTCCCCTTGTTCTTGCACATCTCTTTTTCTGAAAGATGCTACCCTCTTGGACTTTGTTGATTCCACTGAGGTACTTAAAAGTTTCTATCATGTCCCCACTCTCCCTCCTTTCCTCAAGGGTATACATATTAAGCTCCTTTAGTCTCTCTTCATATGGCTTGTCTTGCAGACCCTGCACCATTTTAGTTGCCCTCCTCTGGACTGTCTCCATCCTGTCTATGTCCTTGCAGAGATGGGGTCTCCAGAACTGGATGCAGTACTCCAGATGGGGTCTCACCAACTGTCTGTACAGAAGGATAACAACTTCCTGTTTTCTGCTGGTGATGCCTCTCCCTATACACCCCAGTATCCCCACTCCCCAGCCCTCCCTACTGCCTTCTCACATTGCCTGCCAACCTTAAGGTCATCTGGTATGATTACACCTAGGTCCCTTTCCATTTTTATTGTTGTTACTACCTCCCCCACATTGTGTAATCTTCCCCTGGGTTTCTGTTTCCCAGGTGCATTATTTTGCACTTCTTTTCATTGAATCCAAGCTGCCATACTTCTGCCCTGCACTGCATTGCACCTTCTGAACTGCAAATAAAAGTGCATGAAAAACATCAGGACTTAAGTGGGAGCAGCCTGGTATGCTCTTCACTGGCATATTGCAGTTCTGCTAGATTTGCGCAAAATAAAAAGACTGCACTTTACACTTTTGTTTGTGGTGTGTTTTAGCGTGGGAGTGAGCAGTTGATGGGTGCTGGCCTCCCCTCTTTTTTGAGTATTTTAATGAAAACAGGAACTTTGCCCCATACAGTCCATCTGCAGTTGAGCTGGATTCTGAAGCTTAAGTCATAATGCCCTGCTTGTGATATCACAGTCATTCCCATCACAACGCACTGTGGTATCATAGCTCAGCTGTACGTAAACTGTAAGGGACAAACATCCGGTTTTCCTGTAGAATTCCTTAATGATAAATGTTCACTAGGGAGGACAGCAGGCCTTAGTTGGAGAGTGGCATAAAGGCTGCCGAAAGGGGGGGTGGTGGTCTTGGAAATGAGACAGCAGGTATAGCAAAAGGGGCTTAAAAGCTGCTCTGAATATATGAACAAATGAGCATGTGAAATAGCCAGCAGAAGAAGGCCTCACAGTCTATCGAGTGTGCTCGACTGACGATCCCCTGATCCCATGATTACAGTGAGCTCCAGCCCCCTCACCACCAAACATGAGCCTCCCCTTTACCCCCCACCATCTCATGAACCCCCCCATCCAGTGTCTTTTGAGTGACAACCTCAGATGGGAGTTCATTCTACCCCAACACCACCTGCTCTGTAAAGAAGTGTCTCCTACTTCCTTCAACATTCCCCTTGCTAGTTTATAACAGTGTCCCCTTATGAGGACAGATAAGGCCTCGGGCTGGATGGGAGGAATCCAAGGGTGTGCAGGGAGCTGGCATCAGAATTAGCCTAACCCCTGGTAGGGCTATTCAATAATTCAATGTGTATACACAAATAGATGAGATAAGATGTTGCTTGTGTAATTTGATTTGCTTTGTGGCTTTCTGGCTCTCTATCCTTGGGATATACCACCCTGTAGGGGTACGATGCAAGGAATCCTAGAGGAGGGTTCCCCCCCTACAGGTGCCATGGGAATAACTGCATCGTCTAAAGATAGGTTAGGAAGAAGCCCACAGGTAAGAGAGACGAGCTGCTGGAGGAGGAGGGGTGGATAGTGGGCAATGAAAAAAATGAATCTAGCAAGGCCCAGGATGTGTGACCTTTTAAACCTGATGGGGGAGTGACATAGTTGCTCCGCCCATCGAACCTCGGGCTTAAAGCCCACCCATTTAATGTGCTTATGCAACTAGATGAGATAAGATGATGCTTGTGTAACTTGATTTGCTTTGTGGCTTTCCGCCTCTCTATCCGTGGGATATACCACCCTGTAGGGGTACAATGCAAGGAACTCTAGAGGATGGTTCCCCTCCTACAGGTGCCGCAGGAATGATTGGGTTGGCTAAAGGTAGGTTAGGAAGAAGCCCAAAAAGAATACCCAAAGGTGTCGAACATCGAAGAGGGGGGAGGATGATGAATGAACGAATTCTGAGAAGATGAAAAGGGCTGACTTCCTAAGGAGACAGGGGAAAGCTGGGGGCCATCATCCACCTCCATCCAACAGCAGAAACTAACTAATTAATGAAGAAAGCACTAACTCTAACTAACAGTATGACCATTGGCATGGAGGAGAGGAGAAACACCCTTTGAGGAGCAAACCTCTGGCTATCCAAGGTCTAGATCACCTTCCCTCCAGACTGACGATGTTTGGTTTGAGGACGTATGTTATTAAAGAGAAGGATAAGAGTGGGGAAGATGATGATGGACTAGGGAAAAACCCCAACAAGAAGGCACAGATCTAAGAGGGAACATGAGGCAGCAGGGACCTGAGAGGGGTATGCTCGAGTCGACAATGGGAAGGAGTTGATCCATGTAGAAATAAGAGGAGCAAGGGGTATCTGGATGTTCTCACAAGGAGACCAAGGATAAAGCAGACTGGCTTGATTGAGTGATGATGATGACTGCCACAGGAGTGCAGCAGTTCAACATGAGAAGAACGGGGAAAAGGAGACAGAAAATGAACTTGAACGATGGTAGAGAGTAGCCAGCCAGCCCATAGCAAAGGGCGATGGACAGGAAGGCATGGCCAGGAGTGGAGATAGAGCTGAATCGAGGTGACTGAGGAAGATGAATATTGACAATGATGATCACTGCAGGAGCACAGCAGGTCAATTAGGCAGCATGAGACCTAATGAGAGGTAGCCCAAAGAAATATTGATTGCGGGCCAGATGGAGACAGCCAAGGCATACTGATTAAGCAATTGAAATAGATGAGCAGGTCAAGGTGAGGTATCATGGACCAGCATATGCTTGACTGGATATCGAGTCGATTTGAGGTAGCATGGAGATGAGGCAGCATAGGAGCCATGATAGATATGCCCAAAAGAAATATGGAATGCAGGCCACGATGGGAGTGAATCCTTGAAGGCCAGTGCGGGATGAGTACTACAGTAGGGCGAGTCAGAGGAGGTGAATCCTGATGGCCGTTATAAAGTAAGGCATGAGAATTATGAGACCTGCATATGGAATGAGATGCTCGAAAGCAAGGAAGCAAGATAAGGGAAGGAGGAGCGAATGAGATGTGAACCTTGAGATCAGTGACGATGAGGTAGCAGAGGATTCAATGCTAGGAAGGCATGTCCTTGATTGGATATTGAGTCGATTCGAGGTGGCTTGATTGATCAATGTGAGTAAGTAGACTCTGAGGCCAATGAGGCATGCATGATTATGTGATGTGAATGATTAGATCCAAAGGTTGGAGTCGATGAGGTAGCATATAATTCAATGATAGGAATGCTCCAGTAAGCAATGTAATTAGATAAACCATAGCATGATAAGAGATGGAAGCCATGATTGGAGTGAATCCTTGACGGTTGATGATGGAAGGAATCAAGGACCTGATACATGCGGCATGAGGTCCATGGATCAATGAGGTATTAATAATGATAGGTATGCCCAAAAAGAAATATCGAGTGCAGGCCAGACAAAGTCAGCCAAGGCTGACGAACAGCCGAGGCATACAGAGAGATCAAGTGAAATAGGAAGCTTGAGTGAGTGATGAGAGTAAGTAGATTCAGAGGGTCAATACTGAGTCAAAAAGGCATGAAAGGGCTCCAGAGAATCATGAGAGGTGTCTGCTGAGGCCAGGCAGGACATTGGGAATGAGACAGAGAAAGCACCAAGAGAACCAGTGTTCATGAGCACCAGGCAGAACCAGTGAGAAATGACCAGAGCAGGGACAGATGGCCGATAGGGCAGGAAATCCCAAAGGACTGAATTTTTTTTTTTTATAAACACTATCCAATCAGGAAGCAACTGGAGCTGAATAGAAGTAGACGGGGAACCATGAAATGATAGAGAGTAGAAGCAGAAAGGCTAGACCCCAACAACGTAAAAATTAAATTAAGGTATGCTTAATAAGCCGTGGAAAAGCAGAACTGCTCAAGCTATAAATAAAGAAAAAGTGCAGCTTGGAAAGGGCGAGACCAAAATGAAGTGAAATGACATGTAGGCATACCACATAAGCCGTGAAAAACTGGAGATGCTGACAAGAGAAAGAAATAAATAAAGTGCCCTGCACTGCCAAATGCAGCAGCCGAGAAAGCGCGCCCGAGCAGGACATAGGTTTGGGAAAAAAGTAAGGCAGCTGAAAGTGAACCTCGAATGGGGCCGAGAAATACCCCAACAGTATAGCTCCAGAAATGTAGGGCAAACAGGAGAACCAAGGAAAAAATGCGAGTCTCACTCATAGACATCCCGGGTCTGTCACTGAGCAGAGCAGGCAGTAAGGCCCAGAGGTCAGCAACGAACTGCAGATGAACCCGGCACACGCAGCAGATCTGGGTTGGAGTCCCATGACCTCCATATCAATGGAACCTGAGAGGGTGCAGTACTGGTGCCAGGGGGACCGCAGGACAGGGACGGCAGGGTTAAAAGAAAAGTATAATCTGAACAGGATATTTGAAAACACTGAAAACCAACCAAGACAAAAAATATTAGAACTGCTGGCTCGTCGCAGTCAGTGGATGAGAATTGCAACAATGGTACAAAATTAGAAAACACTTACTGAATCCCAACAGGTTATCTCCCAGTGGACAAGTCACATCAAGGTGTTGGAGATGGACGGGAAAATGGGAGGTGTGGGAGGGAGGAGGCAATGAGCGACAGGACTGAGTGGCCGTGAGAGCGGCATGATGAGCAGATTGCCAGTCCTTCCGGATGGGATGCACAGAAATACAGTAGTAGGTAGGTATGGATGGCAAGGCGCACCAAGAAAGCAACAAGAATGGGTCAGAGACAGGGCCAAAAGCAAGGAACAAATGGGGATGAACAAGCAGCAATAAATGCAGCAGAAATGAGTGATACTGGGAGGAAGATGGCAGCCAGAGGCAACAGCAACAGATAGACTACATGCAGAAACAGGGAGCGAGGAAGAGCGGTGCCTCCAGCCCGAACGAAAAAACAAATCCTGGCGAGGCCCAGGATGTGTGACCTTTTAAACCTGATGGGGGAGTGACATAGTTGCTCCACCCATCGAATCTCAGGCTTAAAGCCCTCCCATTGTGTTCAGACAGAGGTGGTTCTGAAAGATTGAAGGGTAGTGGACATAGTTTTACTATACGAGGGTAGGCACAAAGAGCAGCCAGGTTGCTACAGACCTGTCACTCTTACCTCCATGGTGGGTAAACTGATGGAGATACTAGTCAAATAGGACCTTGTGAACTACCCGAAGAAAAATGGACTCCAGGGTAGCAAACAGCATGGGTTCATTGCAGGGAGGTCTTGTCAGACAAACCCGTTAGTATTCTTTGACTGGGAAACTAAGACAGTGGATTTACTCTACCTTAACTTCAGCAAGGCCTTTAGCTCAGTGCCACACAGAAAGTAACTAAAGAAGCTAGAGGATCTCGGTGCAGCAAAGGAACATAGAAACTGACAGGAGATAAGGGCCGCATGGTCCATCCAGTCTGCCCTATTTTGTTGCATTTCTCTTATGCTGTAGACCCCTCCAGGTCTATGGCACTTTCTTTTCCAACCCCTACCTATCACTTAAGATTCCCTTGTGCTTATCCCAGGCTTTTTTGAATCCCACCACTGTTTTCACCCTACCACCTCCGCTGGAAGAGTGTTGCAGGCATCTACTATTCTTTCTGTGAAGATGCATTTCCTCACATCTCTCCTGAACCTTCCCCCTCCAGCTTCATATCATGACCCCTTGTTCTGAAGCACTCTTTCCTCCAAAAAATACCTCCCACTTGTACCTTATTCACCCTTGTGAGGTATTAAAAGTCTCGATCATATTCTCCCCTCTCTCTCCTCTCCTCCAGGGTATACATGTTTAGTTCCTTTAGTCTCTCTACATAGGACTTTTGATGTAGACCCGCACCACCTTGGTACAAGCATAGTTAGAGGGTTGAGAAGCTGGTTGAAAGGGAGGCAGCAGAGGGTAGTGGTAAATTAATTAATTCGTTCTTTCATTCATTCATTCGTTTTTACCAAGAAAAGCGCTATTGAACAATGCTCATGTGCAAGGAGGTGTTGGTTAAGACAGGTAACAGTATAAAACTCAACAGCATTACATAAAACAGTACAAGTACAAGTTTAACATGGAATTTACAGACAGCAGACACACTAGAATTTGCTGTAATGATAAACAGTAGAAACAAATAGTAAGAAAAAAGTCCAATGAATCAAAATAGAAAAGGTATTTCAAGCAAGTCAAGGGATATACCAACTAAGGTACTATTATATTTATTTATTTATTGAATTTTGATGACCGGGTTGGCCCACTGGGCCCACGAAGGTCCCTTTTTCAGGGGCGACCCGGGGAACAGAAGCAATTCAATACATACAATCCGGTGATCCAGAAGCAATACAATAGATACAGTCAGGTGATACAGGGTTATGAGAAGTAGACAAGATAATGAGGATAACAGTACAGGCAATTATTCAAATCGTAGACCATAAGTGCAACACTTGAAAGATTTAAGGATTTAAGGCATGATTTAATGTAGATTAAGGTGAGAAGTGAGGGGGGATGGGTGTTGTGATTAGGATCGGGGCTGATTATCCTATACCCTCACAGTGGCATGAGCTTGTCCTGAGCGAATGGGACTTAAGCCTAGTGCAAAAGATTGGTAGCGAAGGGGCTTCCTGTACTAGAGGTGGGAGAGTGTTCCATAGTTTAGGGGCTGTGAGATCGAAGGAATTGCCTCCCTTGTGAGTCTTGATTCTGGGGATTGCCAGTAGGGACTGACCCGAGGTCCTGAGCATTCGAGGGTTAGGCTTAGCCATGATTATTCTTGTTAGGCTTGGTGGGGCGGCCGGGCTCTGCAATTTGTGTGCATGGCAGAGCAGGAATACTGTAGATGAGCCTCGAAAGAAGGCCATTGCAGCTGGGCTAGTGAGATGCAGGGGTGGCTTCTTGGTTGACACATTGTCGCAGACCTCACGACCTTGTTGTACAGGACCTGAAGCCTGCTAACCTCATCCTTTGCCATGCCCTGGATTACCGGGGCAGCATAGGTTAATGTGGGTAGGAGGACACTGGAGGCGATTGCTCATCTAGCCTCTGGGATAAGTTGTTTTTTTAGCCTGTGCATGGTGCCAAGTTTGACGTGGATAGACCTTGTTACCTTGTCAACGCGGGGCTTAAAGGTGAGACCCTGGTCAATAGTAAGCCCTAGGTATTTTATGTTGTTAACTACGTGTATTCGTTTATCCCCAAGGGTAGTAAGTTTTAGGGAATTGGTCCAATCCTGGCCAAGGGATCTAGGACCAAACAGCATGGCTTTGGTTTTTGCTGCATTGAAGATCATTCTGTTTGATGTGAGCCAGGCCTCGAGTGTGTTTAGGTCCCCTTGTAGGAGAGGGCCCAGATCATGAGGTGTGGACCTGCCTCAGAAGATGGCAGTATCGTCTATGTATTGAACTACTGAGCTATCCCCACAGTGCCAGTTTAGGTCATTTGTGAAGAGAGAGAACAGGAGGGGGCCAAGAATTGAGCCCTGAGGCATACCCTCCTCGATGGGTAAAGGGGCGGAAAGCTCTCCCTTCCAAATGACCCTCTGGGAGCGGCCTGAAAGGTAGCAGTTGAACCAGTTTAGGGCCTGGGCATCAATCCCAGTGCCTTGAAGCTTAGTAAGAAGAAGGTTGTGGTCTACAAGGTCAAATGCCTTGGACAGATCTATGAAGATAGCACCTGTCGACATGCCCTCATCCATTGCCCTGAAAAGGTCCACTGTGAGTTTGATGAGTGCCGTGTCTGTTCTATGGTTTGCCCGAAAGCCATGCTGTGAAGGGGCTAGGATTTGGTGGAGCTCAGGGTAGTCTCTCAGTTGCCCATAAACTAGTCTTTCTTGCAATTTGACCAGGGTACACAGCAGGGAGATGGGCCTATAATTGCCAATTTGTTCTCGAGAGCCACCCTTGTAAATGGGGACCACATTGGCAGCCTTCCACTGGTATGGAACGTACCCTTCAAGTAAAGACCTGTTGATGATCCAGATCAGAGGTTTGGCCAGGGACAGTGCAGCTTTCAGGAGTAGCCTCGGACTGATTCCATCTGGGCCACCAGAGCCTTTGTGTTTGAGGGCTATCAGAAGTTTATGGACCTCACTCACCTTGACACATCTCAGGTGAAATTGGGGTCTGTTCAGACAGGGGGATTCATCAAAGGTCTGTACAGGCATGGGTATTGGTAGGCCTCCCTGTATGCATCAAGGTTGGTGAAGTGGTGGTTGATTCCTGAGGCTATAAGCTGGCAATCACTGATGCACTGTCCTTGTACCTCAATTTGACCTAAGGAATCTGGTGACAAGCACATTTATCAGTGCAGTGAGTTTCTAGCAACAGTTTGAAGGTACAGTACAAGCCTATTATAACATACTCATCTGTGCACACATTTTTTTGTCCATTATATCCAGTGTCCATTATATCCAGAGGAGGTAGAGTCTATGTGTTAGGTGTGCCTGTGTGTGTGTGTGTGTGTGTGTGTGTGAGCAGGGACTCAGAGTGATTGAAACCCTGTTGTAAAACTTCATAGCTTACTCCGAATCCTGCTTAGCATTTATGTTTCTGTACTTTGTGTGTTTAGAGTTATTTAACTGTCAGGGAACATGCTTTTTTTTAAGTGTACTGCAGAAGGTAAGAAAAATATAGTAACTCTAGTGGCTAGATGTTGGGGTTCCAGAACAGTAAGTACAAAGGCACTTGTACTGTAAGGGCGTTACTAAAAAATAAAATCACTTCATTTTTAGTGTAATTATCAAATGAAAGTTTGTGCAGCTTGTGGAGAATTATTTTGTAAGAAATTTAGTCTCTGTAGCACCTTCATCTAAATTCTACATTTGCCAAATCTTCTCACCAGCTCTGCAACCCCTCCCCCGAAAAATGCACTAAAATACCTATAAAAGCTTCAAAGTGTTCATTATAAGCCGAGTTTCTATCCATTATAACCAGAGGACAATGCACTGGATTTGGTATAATTTGTCTGAGAAATCAGTTTTTGTCCACTACAACTGATTGTCCATTATAACAGTGTCCGTTATAAGCTCCTCTCCAGGACTCACATCACCTATTAAACCTTCCACCCCACAGCCTGCTTCTCAGCGCACTCTCCTCTCCCTTCACTGTGAAGTACTATGTTCCTCAGATATGCCACTTGTAATTAAGTGCATATTTCACAGGTATGATATATTTAATTGTATGGTATGTTACAAATGTGACTGTATGATTATTTATATTTTTTAACTGTGTGTCTTGTTACAAATGTAATTGAATGTTTAATTTCTCGGATATCTTAAATATTAAACTGTACGTCTAATTCTTCATCCAATTGTGCCTCCCCCCCGCCCCCAAGTCACACCGGGAGATGAGCAACTTGTTGTTCAGTGTGCCTTCCTGGTGAAACATTTTAATAAATAAATAAATAAATAAATAAATAAAATAAGTGGAGTGCATGATATAGAGTCTAACCAGCAAATTCAGTCTGAGTGAGGCTTGTAGTTTATTCCAATGTGTGGTAGCAAGCCAGCTGAAGACCATTTTTACATATTTGGATGCATATGTGGGTCTCTCAAGCAGAATGTAGTTACATTCTTGCAGACTGTAGAGGCCAGATAGAAACATAAAAACATAGAAGCTGACAGCAGGTAAGGACCGCAAGGCCCATCCAGTCTGCCCATTTCTCTTTCTACCTTATGAATGTGCCATCGGCCTTTGCTCTGTCAGATACCTAGCATAGGTAAATACAGTCAGATCCGAGGAGAGAGAGAGAGAGGTCACTAGTTGGGTGCCACAGAGATCAGTCCAGGGTCCAGTCCTTTTCAATATGTAAATCAGCAACACAGGAGAAGGAATTTAGGGCAGAATGTGTCTCTTCGCAGATGACGCCAAGCTCTGTGGTAGGGTAGACAGTTGGGAGGGAGTAAAGGAGATGCAGAGGGACCTGCAAAGGGTGGAGAGGTGGTCCAGGATTTGGCAGCTGAAAATCAGTGCCAAAAAGAGCAAGGTGATGCACATAGTGAACAAGAACCCCAGAACAGAGTACTGGATGGAGGAAGTTAAGCTGGACACAACTTCTGAGAAAATGGACCTGGGAATCCTCATAAATGAGTCCATGAAACAATCTAGCAAGAGTAATAAGGCCTACAGTAAGGCAAACAGGATACTGGGTTGCATTGGGAGGGGTTTTGGCGACAAGAGGAAAGAGGTATTACTACCTCTCTATAGATCATTGGTGAGACCACACCTAGAGTACTGTGCCCAGTTCTAGAATCCTCACCTGAGGAGACAAGGACAGGCTGGAGACGATGCAGTGTAGGGAACTCAAAATGATTCACAACCAGCAGGGCAGATCCTACAAGGATCAGCTTAGGGTACTGAACATGTACTCGCTCGAGGCCAGACAAGAAAGTGGTGATATAACAGAGATCTTCTAGTTCCTGAAAGGATAGAACAAGGTGAACTGCGAGGAACTATTCAACAAAAGTAGGGAATCTAGAACACGAGGTCGTAACTGGAAGCTGGTGGGGGGGATGTTCAGGAGCTGTGAGACTTTTATTTTATGGAGAGAATGGCTGAGCCATGGTACAGTTTGCCAGCGGAGATGGTGTGTACCAAAACCATTACTGACCATTGACTACTGTAACTCCCTATACCTAGGGCTATCGGGGGTTGAACCTCGCCGTCTGCAGCTGGTGCAGAATGCGGCAGCCAGGCTGTTGACTGGAGTTTCTAGATCCAGTCACATAATGCCTGTGCTCCGCGGACTGCACTGGCTGCCAGTGTTTTGGCGAATTACCTTCAAGGTCGGTTTGCTGACCTATAAAGCCCTACATGATCTGGGACCTGCCTACCTGAAAGAGCTCCTGTGCCCCTATAGTCCATCTCACCCCCTCCGATCCACTGCCGAGGGACTGCTAGAGATTCCCAGGGTATGTTTGAAAACATCTGGTGCTAGATCGTTTAGTTTTATGGCACCTACCCTGTGGAACTCTCTACCTCGTCAGGTGCGAGACTGCCCGACCGTTCTTAGTTTTAAAAGAGCGCTGAAGACCCACCTTTTTAGTATAGCTTTTAAGGATTTTTGTTAATTTGATTTATTATATTTATTGTTATATTTATTTGTACAGGCACTTTGATTTAAGAAAAGCGCCTTTTAAAAATAAAGTTGATATTGATATTACTGGCTGCAAACACGGCTGAAGCAGAGTTAAGGGCTTAGTAGTTACTCAGGGGGCAATAATAAAACAGAGAGAAAGGGAATGGATAGTGTAGACAAATACAGCATATTGACAAAAGGTCTTAGGATATGTTAGTGTGTTACTAGCAGAATGGATGGATCTTTGGTCTTTTTCCTGCCATTATATCAGAAACATAGGGCCAGATGTTCAAAAGGGCGAGAATGGTGCAAGTCCCATGTGAGCCAAAGATATGGTGCACCAGGCTTGTGGCATTCCCCTGGCCAGCGATCAGGATTTTCTAGCCCGCATGCCAGTTGCCAAAGGTTAGGCCAACTTTTTGTGGTATGGCTTGTGGCAATCCCGGGGAAATTTGTTTATGGAGCTTGTGCCAGATATTTGGTGCAAACTGCTGTAAATCATCGAAACTGTCGCAACTGCGCCCGGGATTGTAAAATCGCGTGCAGTTATGGCAAAGGGGTGCAGTGCACTGTCAGAATCTAAGTGTCGTGGTGCAGGACTTGGTGCAAGCCCTGCGCCACACTGAAAATCCGGCCTATAGTATTTGTCGGCAAAAAATGACCTCTTGGCCCCTTCCACTTTTTCCAGATGGTCCTGACTTAGTCTGTCCCCACAGATCCTAACTGGTTTCTGGTGACCATCCCTCTCCCTGCCTAGTTACTAAAACTCCTCTATGTCTATCCTGAGCATGTTTGAAGCCTCCTACTGTTTTCACCTCCATCACTTCTGCTGGCAGTCTATTCCATGCATCTATCAATCTTTCATTGAAGTAGTACTTCTTCAGATCCCTCTTAAACTTCTCCGTCTATAGCATTGTCTAGGTTCCTTCTTAATGAATACCTTCAGTTTTACGGATTTTTGGAAAGTTGTGTGACTGAGTTATGCTGATGCCAGCTCTGTAAGTAGTAAGTCATGACAGATTTGCATGCCCCAGGAGAGTGAGGCATGAGGATGAAGGTTAAGCTTCCTTACGCCCTTGGGAAATGCATTCAAATCCTTCAATATACACTATTGAGTGATTTATTGCACTTATAAAATGGCTTGCTGCTCTTTTGTATTATAGGTAAATTGAAACATTTTAATATGATGTTGTTTATTTTAATCACTTGTTAAAAGACATTTTAAATAAAATATACAGTATACATGGAATAGTCCTTGATTTTGTAGGTAACAGAAACATAGAAGCTGATGACAGATAACGACTACCTAGTCTGCCAATTTTCCCTACCTACTGTACATACTGCAGACCCTAGCTGATCTACAGCTTACTCTCTCTTTCCTGCTGATAGTGTTTCCTTATGTGTATCCCACACATTCTTAAATTCCTCCACTGTTTTCACCCCCACCACCTCTGCAGGGAGGCTGTGCCATGCATCCACTACCCTTTCTGTGAAAAAATACTTTCTTACATTACTCCTGACTCTACCCCGCCAGCATCATATCATGACCTCTTGTTCTTGAACATCTTTTTTTCCCGTAAGATGCTACCTTCTTTTACCTTATTGATACCCTTGAGGTATTTGAAAGTCTTAATCATATCTCTTCTCTCGCTCCTCGCTTCCAGGGAATACATATTGAGGTCTTTTAGTTTCTCCTCATACGACTTCTGGTGCAGTCCTTGCACCAGTTTTGTTGCCCTTCTCTGAACTGGCTATACTCTGTCTATGTTCTTCTGGAGATGTGGCCTCCAGAACTAGACACAGTACTCCAGATGAGGTCTCACCAATGATCTGTACAGTGGCATCACCACCTCCTGTTTTCTCTAGGTGATACCTCTCCCTGTGCATCCTAGCATCCCACTGACTCTCCCCACAGCCTTCTCACATTGTTTGCTTACACTTAGGTCATCAAATATGATTTCCCCAGGTCCTTTTTCTGTTTTGTGGCCATCAGTCCCCTTCCCCCCATCGTATACTCTCTTTTGTTTTTGTGCCCCAAATGCATGATTTTGCACTTAATTGCATTGAATCTTAGCTGCCATATTCTTGACCACTCCTCAAGCTTGCTTAGGTCCCTTCTCAATTTTTTCCACATGCCCTTGGAGTGTCAACCCTGTTGCAGATCTTAGTGTCATCTGCAAAGATATATAACTTCCATTCTAGCACCTTTGCAATGTTGCTTATGAAGACATTAAAGAGGACTGGCCCCAGCACTGATCTCTGTGGCACCCTGCTGGATACCTCCCTCTCATTGGATTGAACTCTGTTCACCACTAACCTCTGTGTCCTATCCCTCAACCAATTTCTGACCCAGTTTACCACCCTGGGATCCACTCCCAGGCTATCCAATTTGTTTATCGGCCTCCTGTGAGGGACATTGTCAAAAGCCTTGCTGAAATCCAGGTAGGCCACATCCACTGCCCCTTCCTGATCTATGAGGCTTTTTTTGCCTTGATAATGTGATCTGGTACCTGATCGTGCAGTGTAGGAATTTAACACATTGTAAGGTGACATCTCTCGGCCAATTAAGTCTCTTCGTTTTCTTGTTGTTTTACAAATAGAAATAAGCGACAACAGGCTTCGGTTTAAAGGATTTTGATGCATGCGCTAGGGGAAAAAGGACACAAGACAGAATGCTAAGTAGCCTTACAGCCCTGAGAAGTGCACTGAAGTACTTAAACCATAGCCTTTTTGTGGCTTATTCTGCTTATAAAGGGCATTTTGTGGTTATGGTTTAATAAATATACAAAAACATGGTTGTTTGGATGCAACTGAAGAAGAAATTGTATTTCTAAAAAGCAGAATGCATTAGTCCTCTTTATCAGAACTGCCACATATTCTACTTGCTGAGTGCTGCTGGTTGCAAGCTAAAACCCAGCCGTAGGAGGTCAGCTTTATGCAAAAGTGCAAAAGGCTTCAGTTTAGGAAGACTGAAGAGCTAAAACTCACCTGGGTGAACTGCAGTTCTGTGCAAAGGTTTAATCAAGGGACAGGAGATGTACTGATTAGTAGAAACACAGACTTTGACAGCAGATAAGGGAAGCTGCTTGGCTCACCCAGTCTGCCCATTTGTCCCTACCTACAGTATCTTTGCAGACCCTAGTTGATCTACAACTCTTTCTACCTCATCCCCTGCCTTTCCACTAAAATTCCCTTGTGCCTATCCCATGTATTCTTGAACCCCACCACTGTTTCTGTCCCGGTATCATGTGAGGTATGCACGGACCGAAGGAGCATGGTCAACAGCACATGATCAAAAGCACAAAAAACGGATGAGCGAGGCATGCAACTTAGCGCTTGTGTGAAAGTGCATATGGGGGGGTACCTTAACCGCGTGATGTAAGAATGATGTTACGTTAGGCAGCAAGGCTTGTGATTAGAGGGCTTCAGCTGATTTTATTCATGGCAGTGTGGTGGTGCTATAGTAAATGTACACTGGAGGAAAACATTTCACTGGAGTAGTGATCCATGGCGGTGTGTTGTTTCATAGGTTTCATAGGTTTACAAGCGAGAAGACAAAGTCCATAATGCTTGCCCTTAGGTTCCTAAAGATTTAGGCCCAATTTGATAGAATCAGTCACAGCTAAGTCTAAACTAGATTTAAAGTGGTCCATACTTGGACTATCTACCTCTAAAGTGGGAAGATTATTCCAAATTGAAATGGATCTCAGATTGAACCAGGTTTTCCTTCTTATAGTGTACCACTTATTCATCAATAATTGTCTACTGTGTTTCCGATTGCTGAGTCTATATTTGGATTCAATTAGGCCCAGTCCTATTGCAAGGGTAGGATCCCTTAGCAAACTATATATGAGACATAGATCTCCCCTTAGTCTTCTATACCTCAGAGTATACATATTCAGGATTTTTAACCTCTCCTCATAATATTTTCCTTCCATGCCCATAATAGACCTGGTGAATCTTCTCTGGACCCTCTCAATTTTTAGAATGCCTTCTTTGATGTAAGGAGACCACACTTGAACACGATATTCAAGATGAGGCCTAACCAAAGCAGTATATAATGGCAATAGTACATCCAATGAACGACTGGCTACATGTCTAAAAATACAATTTAGGTTCTGATTAGCCCTGATTACCTGAATGGTGCAGTGGGATTTGAATTTTAAATCAGGAGTAACTAGTATTCCTAGATCTTTCTCTTTGGTAGTCTGGTGTAGTGTTTTGTACCCCAAAGTATATTGAAAATAGTGATTGTGAATACCCAAATGCATTATCTTACATTTATCATTGTTAAGAGCTAACTCTCTGTCACAGGACCAGTTTGCAATTTTATCCAGAAAAACTTGGAGAGCAGATCTTGCTTTATTGTTATTAATGATGGAGCCTATACGACAGTCATCGACAAAATTCAGCAACCAAATATTATCATCATCAATTTTTAAGGTGGAGACATATACATTAAATAGACAGGGACCGAGCACAGATCCCTGGGGGACACCACTAGAAACTGGAGCCCAGTTTGAAAGTTCTCCATTAATAATAACTCTTTGTTTCCTACCCTCTAGCCAATTAATAATCCAATTTATAATATTATTATTTAATTTGGATGCCCTTAATGTTTTGATGAGCTTAAAATGAGGTATCTTGTTGAAGGCTTTGGCAAAGTCTATAAATACTAGATCCACTGAATTTCCCTCATCTATTGCACATATGACCTTGTTATAAAAGGTTAGTAAATTAGTTAGGCATGATCTAGATTTAGTAAAACCATGTTGAAGGTTATCAGTTAGTATGCTGTGATTAATGTGTTCCAAAATAAAGTATTTGATAACATTTTCCGAGATTTTCCCAATAAGTGAGATAAGGCTGATAGGCCTGTAATTTTCAGGTTTATTTTTTTGGTCTTTTTTTGTGGATAGGAACCACCAATGCCACTTTCCAGTCATATGGAACTTCCCCAGAATTTAATGAATGCTGGAAGATATTAGTTAGGGGTAGATAAATATACTGTGCAAGTTCTTTTAATACCCTTGGATGGATGTCATCTGGACCAGGGGATTTATTAATATTGACTTGTTTTAATTTGTCCAGAACATCTTTAGGTTGGATAGTAAACTGACCAGGTACTGAAGACTCAAACGCGCTCATTTTACCTTGTACATTTATATTAAAGACTGAGGAAAAATATTGATTCTGCATGTGACTTGTCTGCTGCCTCATAATTATTTGCTATACAACCTGAATTTGTGGTAAATTGTCCAATAGTATTTAAATTTCCCTTGGCTTTATTAATGTAAGAAAAAAAGGTTTTTTTGTTATCTTTGACCCTTGATGCCAATTGTATCTCAAAATGAGATTTTGCTTTTCTAATCACAGTTTTGATTGTTTTTAATAGCTCCCCGTAATTAATGTTAAAATGAGAGAACCCCTTTTTCATTTGTTTAAATAATTTTTTTTTTATTAATTAAGGCCTTTATTTTAGGGGTCATCCAACCAGGTGTTATATTATATTTGGTGCCATATTTATTTTTTGTTGGGATATTAGTTTTAATTAAATATTTTAATTTATTAACAAAAAGATGCCATTTAGATTCTATAGAAAGGTTAATAAATAATGCAGGCCAATCCTAACAAACTAAGCTGTTCTTCATGTTGTTAAAGTTAGCTTTATAGAAATTCAGTACTTCATTGACACCAGTAGCAGGTTGGGATTTACCATCTGAGATTGAAAAAATAAACAGTGTTATGATCACTGTTTCCTAGTGATGCATTTATATTGATATTAGATAAGCAATGGGCAAAATTAGTTAATATAAGATTCAACCCTTACCAAGTCCTCAGTACATCTCTTTGCTGATGACACTGTACTGTATGTCAGCAACCCTTCACCTAAAGTTGCTCATGAAATCCTACAAGCAGAATTCTCCCCTGTTACAACATCAGCTTCTCGAAAAAAAGCTTCTGCTAAATGCAAAGAAAACCAAAGCAATGATGTTCACAATCCAAAACTCCACTAACACATCCTCTTCAATCAGTCTCCCCCCAATATGCACTATACTTGGAGAAAAATCTGGAGTATGTTGAAAATTTCAAATACCTAGGTGTGTGGATTGACAACAGACTTGACTTTACTCAGCATCTAGAACAACTGCTGAAAAAGCTTTGCCTAAGGCTTGGCCTCCTCTACAGATTAAAACCCTTCCTTAATAGAGATTCAAAGATGAGATTAGTCCAGGCCATCTTTATATCAGTCATTGACTATGCAGACTTTCTCTATAGTCACTGCTCCACTCCCTACCTTCAAAAGTTGGATACCTTATACCATAGAGCAATAAGGTTCATTACAGACCTGCCATATAATACTCACCATTGTTCTCTCTATGATTCAGTTGGATGGGTTTCCTTTCATGTCAGGAGGCAGGAAATGCAGCTCTATGGATCTACAGAGCTTTATCAAAAAAACTCCCAAGCTATATCCTGGATTGCTTCAACCTGACCACTCCCAGCTCCTATGCCCTAAGAAGCAACAAAATCATCCTGCTCAAATTGCCCAAAGTCAACACCAAAATAGGGAGGGCAGCAATCAGCTACTCTCTAGCCATAGCATGGAACAACCTACAAAAATCCCCAAAACTGTCCATTATCATTCCATTTACATCCTTCAAGCAGCACTGTACAGCCTTCTTCACAGAGGAATGCAGTTGCTACCGCTAGAGATAGAATAGTCATCCCACAAAACCTTATTCCAATCACATATGGCATATTCCTTCCAGCCAGACACCGCCAGTATATGGCACCCAATATTCCATTCACCATCCTTGTACTCATTATGTGAGTGACTGTCATGGCCCTCATTGTGATATATATGTATTGTACATATTGTAGATGTTAGTTTAACTTTCTCTTGCCAAGCTTTTACATGTGAATTCTCTGTATATTATTGTGTTATAAATAACATTTTCTTGTTTCTGTACGTATAACTGTCTCATAAGTATGTGATGTAATTGCTGTGCACCAACTCAAACCTTGACCTTATCAGGTCTATCTTGTAAATGAGCCTTGCTCAATGATGATCGCCTGAATAAATAAAGATTTGATTGATTGATTGAATGATTGATTGAAGAGCTAAAATTTTGTTGTTCCTTGTATCATGTTGGACCAATTGCTCTAGCCCTATTTCATTGAATAAGTCTAAATAAAGACTATCAGTTTTAATAGTTGCGGATGCCAGAGCCCAATTTATACTAGATGAATTGAAGTCACCCATAATCAAAATATTATTTGATGGATCAAGATTCCCGAGATAGTTTAACAATTTCACATCATTATCAGGAGACATAGAGAGAGGTCTGTATACTAAACCTAGAGTAAATGGGATACCCATATGAGGGGTTAATTTAACCCAAAGGGTTTCTAAATTGGTGATGTCTACTGAAATGTCTTCACTTACTATTGGTTGGTGAATATATATAGCTACCCCACCTCCTTTTCCGTGCTGTCTGTTTTTAAAATAAAGATTGTAACCTTGAATATTTTTATTCCAGGAGTCTTTAGCATCCCACCAAGTCTCTGTGATAAGGGCAATGTGAACATTATTAGTGTTAAGGAGAAGTTTAAATTAATCAAATTTGTTTGTTAAACTTCTGGCATTGATTAATACCCCATTCCATCCATAATTCTTGGTTTTGACAGGGTGACTATTAGTAGTACTTAAATAGGTAGTAGTACAGCAGTGCCCCCCCCAAGTCCAGTTTAAATGGAAATTAATAATTTTATTAATTTTTTTACAATTATGAATGCTGTAGATATCTTTGTCCAAGTCACAGTGTCCACAGTGGACACAGCAGACACGCGCAGATGCGCGTGTCTCTGAGCGCTGTGACGCATGCCCTACTTGGCTCACCCCGCTCGCAGCAGGGCTCTCTAAAATAGCTAGCACTGCCCCAGAAGTGCTCCGACAGGGGTTAGGAAAATTAACGTGTGCCAAGGCACCAGCAATTTAAAATATAAACCTAAGAGTCCTGAAATTCAAGTGTCAACACCTCAGAACTACAGACTACAAATCCCTGATGAGTTAATAATATGCAGAATGAGCTGCTAAGATTCTGCTGAAATATTAGACTGCAGCACAGTCTCTCTGCCCGGATACTGTAACTAGGTAGCAACCAGGGCTCCAAATTTATTAAGTACACATACTGCAGCTCAGCCAAAATAGTCAGCAATGTTTCATTTAAGAATGTTTCATTTAAAAAAATACTAGCACCCTTTTGCATACACTTCCCAACACAAACAGCCATTCGTGCTGAATGTTAGTTAGTAATAGCTGTTCTAATAGTAAATCTACACTGAAGGAAAACATTTCACTGGAGTAGTGATCCATGGCGATGTGGTGCTGTTATAGTGAATGTAAACTGCAGGAAAAAATTTCACTGGAGTGGTGATCCATGGCGATGTGGTGTTGTTTTAGTGAATGTAAACTGCAGGAAAAAATTTCACTGGATTGGTGATCCATGGTGATGTGTTGTTGTAATAGTAAATTTACAATGAAGGAAAATATTTCACTGGAGTGGTGATCCAGGGCGGCATGGTGTTGTTATAGTAAATGCACTGAATGAAAAAAATCACTAGAGTGGTGATCCATGGTGATGTGGTGTTGTTATAGTAAATGTACACTGAAGGAAAAAATTTCACTGGAGTGCTAACATACTAACATACTAAAATGCCAGCAGAATAGGCCTAATGGTCTTTCGTGTCTGCTCGTTTGGTCATCCCCCACCCTGGGTGCTGACCTTGCTGCCCCCCCTTGCCTTCTCTGGCTTCTCCCTTCCCAGTTCTGGATATACTTGCTGCATTGGATTTTACTTCCAGAACCCTTCCCCTGTACCTGTCCCACCCCCTCTTGAACCCCTCCACCGTCTCTGCCTCCACCAGCCCCCTAGGTAGTGCATTCCATGGCTCTACCACCCTCTCAGTGAAGTAGCACCTCCTCCTTTCTCCCCCGAATCTTCCCCCCTCCAGCTTCCACCCATGCCCTCTAGTGGCCCCTTCCTCCTTCCTTTGAAGCACCCTGACTGTTCCTCCCCTATTTACCCTCTTCATGTACCTGAAGACCTCTGTCATGTCCCACCGGTCCCTTCTCTCTTCCAATGTGTACATATTTAGCTCTTTGAGCCTCTCCTCATAGGTCCTGTCCCCCAAGCCCCAAATCATTTTGGTTGCTCTCCTCTGGACTCTTTCCAGGAGTTTAATGTCCCTCTTTAAGTGTGGCCTCCAAAACTGCATGCAGTACTCAAGGTGTGGCCTCACCAAGCAGTTATACAGAGGGAGTATCACTTTCCTTCTTCTGGAGGTGATCCCCCAAGCGATGCATCCCAGCATCCTGTTGGCCTTGGCTGCTGCCCTCCTACAAGTCTCAGAGTTGTTCTTCTTGACATCACCACCACCCCAGGTCCCTCTCAGCCATCGAGACTTGTAGTTCCCCAGGGTGTACACTTGGCCCGGGTTCTGGCCCCAGGTGGAGTACCTTGCATTCCCTGCATTGAACCTCAGCTTCCACTTTCTAGACCATCTTTCCAGAGCCTCCAGGTCCCCTGTAGAGCCACCTCCCCTCCTCCCCATCCACCACCGCCCCCAGTTTTGAGTCATCCATAGAAGACTCATCCACTCCCTGATTCCTGTCCTTATGTCCAGAGGCGTGGGCGTTGAACAGGAGGGCCCAGAGACTGATCCCTGTGGGACCCCATTAATGACCCTCCTTGGGGATGAGACTATCCCACCAACTACGACCCTCTGGGTCTGGTCCTGGAGCCAATTGCCTATCCATCTGATCATCTGGTTCCCCACCCCCATTTCTCCCAGCTTATCCAACAGGCCCACATGAGGAACAGAGTCAAATGCCTTGCTGAAGTCCAGAAAGAGGACATCCACTGGTCTACCCAGGTCCAAGGCACTCGTCACCCAGTCATAGAACTCCACAAGGTTTGTCTGACATGATTTCCCAGGGACGAATCCATGCTGTCTATCATCCAGGCACCCTGACTTTTCCAGGCCCCCCCTAGCCTCTCCTTGACAATGCCCTCCATCACCTTGCCACCACCAATGTCACGCTGACAGGCCTGTAGTTCCCTGCCACCTCCCTTGATCCCTCCTTGTGGATAGGCATTATATGCACCACCTTCCAGTCCTGGGGCACCCACCCTGTCCTCAGAGAGATGGTGAAAAGCTCCGCCAAGGGTTTCACCAGGACATCCGCAAGTTCCTTCAGCACTCTGGGATGTAATTTATCTGGCTACGGTGCTTTCTCAGTCTTAAGGGAGCTGAAGGCTTCCCTCACTCGTAGTGATCCATGGCGATGTGGTGTTGTTTTAGTGAATGTAAACTGCAGGAAAAAATTTCACTGGATTGGTGATCCATGGTGATGTGTTGTTGTAATAGTAAATTTACAATGAAGGAAAATATTTCACTGGAGTGGTGATCCAGGGCGGCATGGTGTTGTTATAGTAAATGCACTGAACGAAAAAAATCACTAGAGTGGTGATCCATGGTGATGTGGTGTTGTTATAGTAAATGTACACTGAAGGAAAAAATTTCACTGGAGTACTAACATACTAACATACTAAAATGCCAGCAGAATAGGCCTAATGGTCTTTTGTATCTGCTCGTTTGGTCAGCCCCCACCCTGGGTACTGACCTTGCTGCCCCCCTCGCCTTCTCTGGCTTCTCCCTTCCCAGTTCCGGATATACTTACTGCATTGGATTTTGCTTCCAGAACCCTTCCCCTGTACCTGTCCCACCCCCTCTTGAACCCCTCCACCGTCTCTGCCTCCACCAGCCCCCTAGGCAGCACATTCCATGGCTCCACCACCCTCTCAGTGAAGTAGCACCTCCTCCTTTCACCCCTGAATCTTCCCCCCCTCCAGCTTCCATCCATGCCCTCTAGTGGCCCCCTCCTCCTTCCTTTGAAGCACCCTGACTGTTCCTCCTCTAATTACCCTCTTCATGTACCTGAAGACCTCTATCATGTCCCCCCGGTCCCTTCTCTCTTCCAATGTGTACATATTTAGCTCTTTGAGTCTCTCCTCATAGGTCCTGTCCCCAAGCCCCAAATCATTTTGGTTGCCCTCCTCTGGACCCTCTCCAGGAGTTTAATGTCCCTCTTTAAGTGTGGCCTCCAAAACTGCACGCAGCACTCAAGGTGTGGCCTCACCAAGCAGTTATACAGAGGGAGTATCACTTCCCTCCTTCTGGAGGTGATCCCCCTAGCGATGCACCCCAGCATCCTGTTGGCCTTGGCTGCTGCCCTCCTACAAGTCTCAGAGTTGTTCATCTTGACATCCACCACCACCCCCAGGTCCCTCTCAGCCATCGAGACTTGTAGCATTCCCCAGGGTGTACACTTGGCCTGGGTTTCTGGCCCCCAGGTGGAGTACCTTGCATTTCCCTGCATTGAACCTCAGCTTCCACTTTCTAGACCATCTTTCCAGAGCCTCCAGGTCCCCCTGTAGGGCCACCCTCCCCTCCTCCCCATCCACCACCGCCCCCAGTTTTGAGTCATCCACAAAGAGACTCATCTCACTTCTGATTCCTGTCCTTATGTCAGAGACGTAGGCGTTGAACAGGAGGGGCCCAAGGACTGATCCCTGTGGGACCCCACTAATGACCCTCCTTGGGGATGAGACTATCCCGCCAACTACGACCCTCTGGGTCCGGTCCTGGAGCCAATTGCCTATCCATCTGATCATCTGGTTCCCCACCCCCATTTCTCCCAGCTTATCCAACAGGCCCACGTGAGGAACAGAGTCAAATGCCTTGCTGAAGTCCAGAAAGAGGACATCCACTGGTCTACCCAGGTTCAAGGCACTCGTCACCCAGTCATAGAACTCCATAAGGTTTGTCTGACATGATTTCCCAGGGACGAATCCATGCTGTCTATCATCCAGGCACCCTGACTTTTCCAGGCCCCCCTAGCCTCTCCTTGACAATGCCCTCCATCATCTTGCCCACCACCGATGTCAAGCTGACAGGCCTGTAGTTCCCTGCCACCTCCCTTGATCCCCCCTTGTGGATAGGCACTATATGCGCCACCTTCCAGTCCTGGGGCACCCACTCTGTCCTCAGAGAGATGGTGAAAAGCTCCGCCAGGGGTTTCGCCAGGACATCCGCAAGTTCCTTCAGCACTCTGGGATGTAATTTATCTGGCCCTGGTGCTTTCTCCGTCTTAAGGGAGCTGAAGGCTTCCCTCACTCTTACTCCATGGAGTAGTGATCCATGGCGATGTGGTGTTGTTTTAGTGAATGTAAACTGCAGCAAAAAATTTCACTGGATTGGTGATCCATGGTGATGTGTTGTTGTAATAGTAAATTTACAATGAAGGAAAATATTTCGCTGAAGTGGTGATCCAGGGCGGCATGGTGTTGTTATAGTAAATGCACTGAACAAAAAAAATTCATTAGAGTGGTGATCCATGGCAATGTGGTGTTGTTATAGTAAATGTACATTGAAGGAAAAAATTTCACTGGAGTGGTGATCCATGGTGGTGTAGTGATTTAATAGTAAATCTACACTAAAGGAAAAAAAATCACTGGATTGGTGATTCATGGCACCGTGTTGTTGAAATAGAACATCTACACTGAAGGAAAAGATTTCACTGGAGTGGTCATCCATAGTGGCATGGTGCTGCAATACTAAATCTACACTTTTGGTTACACATTGTGCTATGTTTTTCACTGTTACTGTTTTTGCTTTAGCTGGTTGTCAGAGGCGCGGTTTTGCTTTCCAGTGTTTGGCTGACTCTGTTTTGTACCATGCTGTATTGTATTTCATTCAGGTGACAAGGAACCTTTTTGTCCTTACGACCTCTGCTGGAAGACTGCTCCAGGCATCTACCACTCTTTCTCTGAAGAAGTACTTCCTCACATCTCTCCTGAAGCTGCCCCCCTCCAGCTTCATTGCATTTCTCCTTGTTCATAGTTCACTGGAGTCTGGCCACACGGTGAACCAGCAAAAAATGAAAACCTATTGTGATAGGTATGGTTAAAATTACATTTATTACAAATGCTAAAAACAACACACAGCAGCACCCTCTCTTGCAACCACAATGTTTCATAAAACATTGACGGTTGCAAGAGAGGGGGCTGCTGTGTGTTGTTTTTAGCGTTTATAATAAATGTAATTTTAACCAAACCTATTGCAATAGGTTTTCATTTATAGTCAATACACTGTGTGGCCAGATTCCAATGAACTGTGGCTTTGTACTTTATATTGAGGCACCAATGGTGTTTTAAGTAGCTGCCTTTCTACTCTAGTACATGTCACCTTGCTCCCCTTGTTCTGTAATTAGGTTGGAAAAGCCAGGATGACTTTGGATTGAACTTAGAAAATAGATCTAACATATATCTTTGCAACCATAGTGTTTTAAACCATCATCCGATGATGGCTGTTAAACAACAAACTATCTAGAGTATATCTTACTATTTTATAAAAATATTTGGCTGGTGACTGGAACCCCTATTTAAAAGGAAAAAAAACATTGGTGAAGTAGGTTGCCTCATTGTCTATCAGAGAGGTGATAATCCATGTTCAGTTCCTGATCTTGGTGTTGCAATGAAGTGATAGGATCTTACAGATGTAGTCCCCAAGAGGTGTGCACAACTTTCAAGGAATGTGGCAATGCACAGACCACAATTTGGCTCACTCTTTAGCACTTCGAAGAGAGGCAAATGGTGACACAGACTCCATCCATGTGTGGTCACAAAGAGCCAGGGCATTGATGCATGGTATGCAAATAGCACAACCATTGCCTGTTGTATAACACATATGTCAATAGGGTAACTACTGCCCTTTATCATTTATGACTGGTTTAGGTGGTGTAAGGGGCACATTGTTGTTGTTGGTGCTCTAAAAATAGGAAACAGAGCAGACCTTTGATATGTTGCTGCTGGCAGTATAGCCTAAGGGTTCAAGTAACGAACTGTGAATGAGCTTGGTACATCCAGCAGACTTGGGTTTGATTACCTCAACCTGCACTTGCATTCTGAGTGACCCTGAGCAAGTCACTTAACCTCCCCAGTGCTCCTCAGTTGCCCTTGAAAACAGGCCTTGGGCCTAGTGGGCCTTACCCATTACCAAAGAATTAAAAAAAAAGTTGAGGACTTACTCCACCAACTTTGGGCATAACAAGTTGGATAAGACACCTGGGAAAGTCATCATCAGGATAGTAAGTAGGAGGGAAATGTTGCTAGTTGGGGACTTCAGTCTGCCAGATGTGGATTGGAGCCTTCCAAATACAGCTTTGACAAGGGGCCAGGTTATCCTGGACTGCCTGTCTCAGGCAGTTGGTCAAGGAACCCACTAGGGATGGGGCAGTGCTGGACCTAGTACTTACAAACCAGGATAGCTTTGCAGACATTACAGTGAGAAATACTTTAGGTACCAGTGATCATTGTACAGTGTGATTTAACATTAAGGTGGGGGAAAAATGGGGGAGAGGTACTGATGGTCACTGAACAAGAAATGGACCTTGGGGTAATCATATCTGATATACTCAAGGTGGTGAGACAATACGACAAGACAGTAAGTAGGTCCACTGTGATACTGGGGTACATAGGGAGGGGTATAGCCAGCAGAAGTAGAGAGGTGGTGTTAACACTGTATAGATCACTGGTGAGACCTGACCTGTAGTACTGTGCCCATTTCTGGAGACCACATCTCAGAAACCACATAGACAGGGTAGAGGCTGCTCAGAGGAGGGCAACTAAAATGGTGCAGGGTCTGCATCAAAAGCCCTATGAGTAGAGGCTGAAGGATCTCAATATGTACACCCTAGAAGAGTTCAGGGAAAAGTGGGACATGATAAAGACCTATAAATACCTCATGGGGGTGAAAAAGGTACAGAAGGGGAGTATTTTTCAGAGCAGAAGGTGCACAAGAACAAGGGAGCATGCAATGAAGCTGGATGGGGGAAATTTAGGAGGGGTGTAAGGAAATATTTCTTCACAGAAAGAGTTCTGGATGTCTGGAACAGTCTTCTAGTGTAGGGGTGTGTGTGTGTGGGGAAGGGGGGATGAAAACAATGACAGGCTTCAAGCATGCATGGACAGGCACAAAGGAATCTTGGTAGGAAAGTGAGGGGAGGTGGCAGTCAGAGATTGTGTGGTATCTGTGGTGACAGTATAGGCAGGGAAAAATGGACAAACTAGGTCCTTATCTGCTGACAAATTCTATGTTTCTATGTTTTTTATGGAATGGAGGCAAACCACACGAGGACAAGGGTACTGCAATTTAGGAGGGTGGATTTTTAAAGAAATGGGAGACTGCCTCAAACTGCCTCATTGGGGGGGGGGATTGCCAGTGAATAGAGATGTTGCAAAGTTCCAGTGAAGTTGCAAAATTCACCTTTGCAAATTACATTCAAAGTTCTCACTTCACAAGTTCACCTGACTTCACCTGGAAAAGTGCCATGTTTTCAGGTGAAGTCAGGTGACGGGACAACTTCACCACCAAATTTAAGTCAATTCACACAGAAAAAGGGCCACAGTGCCATGTGATTACTTCATGAAGTCAGCACTTCACACTTTGCAAAATTTCCTGCTTTGTGAATTTTGGTCACTTCACCCATCTCTACCAGTGAGGGGTAGAGGAACAGTGGGGGAAAATAAGGCAGGGCATAACTAAGGCAGCCAGCCTCTTTGTGAAGGAAGTGAGTAAAAGCAAATGGAAAAGAGACTGTTATGGTTCTCTAGGGAAGTGACCATGGTGGTGAAGGAAAAAAAGGGTGGCATTCAGGAGGTATAAGGAAATGCAAAGGGAGGAAGACAGGGAAAGGTACAAAGTAAAACAGAGGGAATCAGGAAGGCAGCGAGGGGAGCAAAGGCTCAAACAGAGAATACGATAGCCAAGGGGTTGGGTAAGGAGATAAGAATTTCTTCAGGCACATAAGTGAGAAGTGGAAAACAAGGGCAGGGATAGTGAGGGGAAGGAGGGTGGCAGAAGGAGACTGTGCAGAAGAGGATAAAGAAAAAGAAGACATCCTGAATAGGTACTGCTGGTCAATCTTCACAATGGAGGAGGAGGGGGGGACCACCAGGGAGCAGCAGGAACAAAGTGTGTGTGTGTTGGGGGGCACAAATCCATTTTCAGAGGAAAGAATCCTGAAGATGCTTGCAGCTCTAAAAGTGGACAAGGCTATAGGATCAGAAGGGATACACCCAACGGTACTAAAGAACTCAGGGAGGTTCTAGCTGCCCCACTGACAGCCTTATTCAGCCGCTCACTGTAAAATGGTATGGTTCCAGAGGACTGGAGGACAGTAGATGTGGTCCCACTCCAAAAGAGCAGCAGCAGGGAGGAGGCTAGCAACTATATGCCGGTCAGCCTCACACCAGTGGTGGTCTACAGATTTAGTATTTGCCATATTAGTCCTTGTAAGAACAGATCCAGAAGCAAATGATTTGATACCTTTCATTGGACCAACATAGATGTAACAAAAAGAACAAAGTGCTTTAGGTTTTGGACCAACAAGTTCTTTCTTGGAAGCTTAATGACAGTTATGTAGAAAATCCCATACTTTTAACACCCAGATCATGCAGAAAAAAAACAGAAAAAATCCCATTGGTTTAAAATAGTCATGTAAAAATTAACAGAAGAAATATCATAGAAGCTGCATTGTCTGTACTTCACAATAATCTTTGCATTTTACTCTGTAGCTGCTGTTATTTATTTCTTATCCTTTCTTCAGGTCTGTTGTGCACCCATATCATATATCTCCCTATCCTCTTCAGCTCTATGCATTATGTATTATTCTAATTTAATTTACAATTTTTTTCCAATTGTAATTATCTTCTTACTGCTTGTGCATTGTATATTGTTCTGCTATTGTTATTTATGTAACCCAGGGCCAGTACGCCGTTTGTATCTGACGGCAATACCAGGTGGGCTGGGTTGGGGAAGGAATAGGTCACTCGGCACAAAGGTTTGGCTACTCTGCACAGGGGCACCCAAGTAATTCCGAACACAGAAAGCAATAACTGTACTGTCCAATACCAGAAGTGGGATTCTAAAGTGTGGCTTTTTATTCACATCCAAACAGAATAAACAAAGCATAGATGGACCCCAACGGGGCTACACTCCTGGTAATGCAGATTAAAAGAAACAAGAACACTTCCTCAAAACTTTAGCCCTCAGGCTCTGAACCCACTGGGCACACAGCCCGGACTTGCACGCTGCTTTGGGTTACACAGCTCGAACTTGTACACTGTTCTGGGTTTTCCCTGGCTCGGCTCCCTTGCTGGCCACTCGGACACCTTCCATATTTCATGGAAACATTTTCTGCTGGCTCCCTAAACCACCTAAGAGCACCTCAGCTCCATCAGGGAATTCTTCCTTTCAATCCCGCGTCTGGGTACTTTCCTCAGGCACTGGCCAAGTACCTGAGAGAAAGTAAAAGGTGTCTCAGAGCAAATCTGTAGAGGTGAATTTGGTTACTGCTGATAGGGGGGTCTCCCACCTCTCGCTCCCACAATTCATACCCGGCCATTTCTCTGGACAGTAAACACCTCACCCTGTAAAGCTTTGCAATGTAGATTCTTGCTAAATGTATTTCACATTCCATCTGCTTGCCTTGCTTCCCATTTATGCTGGACTTGAACATACTTTTTAGTGGCATTTTCCATTACTCTAGACCCCCCACTGAGTTAAGCAGTCCAGTCCCCAATTTTCTTCACTCTTTGTGCTGGACTTGAACATACTTGAATTAAGTAGCAATGTCCATTACTCTAGACCTCCCACAGATTAAGCAGTCCAATCCCCACTTTCCAACTGTACTTGGCTGTCTTTTCCTGACCCCACAGATCTGATGTTCAGGTGAAAAACACTTGGCCCTTTTTCAGGGCGAACTCACCCTTTGGTTGCAGGTGCCCCACAGGCGTTTTCTCCACAAGGAATTTCTCTCTCAGAGCTTCTGGTGCCTCAGCACAACTTGAACAGGCAGCTTCTTTCACTTAGCCAGACCCAGGAGGGCTGCCCCTGGAAAACAGGCAAAAACCTTCCCCCATCCCCTCAGGGATGGGGCTCTTGAACCATTGAAAGCGGTCTCCACCACTTCAATTACCAGTTCCTGTGTTTCTCTCCAGGTGGAAACACACACCTTTCAAAAGTAGCTCTAAAACAGAGCTTAAAGCTCTGACAGCCTGCACACACTCAGCTGTCTTACTGTCTCTCACTCAGACTGCACACAGACTGAATTCAAAATCCCCAACGTTCTACACTAACCTCCAACTGCAACTGCAACATTCCAGTGTGGCTTATGCACCTGTGAAAGTTCTATAATGATGTCATCCCTCAGTCTCAGCTGAGACTGAGAACAGAGTGAGACAGTGTGAAATCCATTTAACTGGAGTTTCACAAGCTGTCTTCCCTGCCTGCCACTAGGTCTTACTGAGATTCTAGTAACCCCGGGTAACAGGGGTGTTACATTTATTTTTTTAGTTGTTTAACCAGGAGTAGCACACTAAGCTGAAAGCTTTTTTACAGGTGCTACCTAAGAGCACAGGGAAGTTAAGTGACTTGCTCAGGGTCACACAGTATGTTAGTGGAAGCTGTGGGATTCAAACCCAGGTCTGGTCTGTTGGATGTCACCAGATTTGCAGCTCAGAGACTTAAACCACTGCACTATACTGCCTCTCATTTATGGATCCCAACAAGGGCTAGGCAGACTTGTCAAATTCCACTTCTACTGGTATTCCACAGAATTTGGTGAAATGCCACAGAGTTTCACCTGAGGCAGAGTGGGCCTTTTCCACTGTGAAAAACTGTGGAAAATGTGGAATTTTGCCAACTGATGTTTGTAGCAGTACAAGTTTCCACAATTTTTTTTTGCCATTAATTTGTTTATACAGTGGCACAGCCTAACCTTCCCCCCCCCACTGACCCCTTCCCAGCCCCATCACCAGCATCCAGGTACTCACCTCAACCCAATCTTGCCCCATGGCTTAGCCTGTGGTGGGGTGTCGATGGGAGCTCCCCATCACTGACAAAACAGATCCAGAGTGCTTCCCCCATGGATTATCCTCAATGGTGGGGTCTGATGGCAGGGGCCACCCACTGACATTATGGATTCAGTGTGGGAGAGGTGCCCTACATTCCAGCATGGAGCCTGCGAGGATCGGCTTCATCCATGCTGCGACTGGCCTTTTTATCTAATTACTTGTGGAAGGATGGACATACAATGTCGACCAGACACACCACGCATGCTACCGTGTGTGGGATATTGACGACCACTAGCCCTCCAAGCCCCATTGTGCTGGTGCTGACTGCTGATCCCCAAGCTTCTGATATGGGCCAAACAAGTGCTGGGACCCACAACCCTCCCTCCCAGAGGAGGAGAGCCATCCTCTGGAGGCTCAGTCCTTCTCTCCCTGTCCAGCTCCAGGAGAACCGAGTCCGTCACTGAAAAGTGGAAGACTAGGTTTGCTGGCCAAGGCACATAGCTTCACCTGAACTCTTTCCTTCTAGGTTGCTTGAAAGGACAGAGCAAAGAACGTTACCAGAGCATGGTAAAGGAATAAGGCTTATTTTGGCTAGGCAGATTTACTATGTGCTGTTATTTTTATTTTATACTCACAGGGGTTGTTACTGTTTGTTGCTAACATTTTAGTGCTTTTTTTCTCTGATTCAAATTGTGGTTGCTGGATATACCTTCTGCTGCATTATTACAGGGTGTGCCTACAGGTGTGTGCTAACAGATTACTGCTGTAATCTTCTGATTCAAATTGTCTTTTGCAAGGTATATCTGCTGTTACTGCTTTATTTTTCTCTGTAGCAAAGTGTTTCTTACAGGGTATATCTTCTGTGAAATTATTATAGGTGGTGCTTTACAGATTTTACAGTTTTATCTATCATTAGGACAAGCTTTTAGGGCTACTGCACTTGTTGCTGGCTGATTGTTCTGCTCTTACATCCTTGTTTCTTTCATCCATGGGTCTTCTTTTTCGGCAGGGGATGGGCCCAGCCATCCACCCCCATCCCCAACCACCCCACACTACACTCCTTTTATAGGGTAGCACAGTTGTGACATTTCCTGTGGCAAAGCAGGAAGGGGCGGATCAGTGGGGTATCCATACAGTGACCTAATTTACAGGGGCACTAGTAATTTAACTTGTTATAACAAGTTATACAAAAACAAACAAACAAAACAAACTTTTGCTTTTATTTTTTTCCTTCTAGTTACTATGACCAGGTTATAAATCCAGCAACTTATCTGGAATGGATATCATTAACTGCAGGTACTGCAGAACACTTTTCAGAAGGGCAGTTTTACAGGATTTAGGACACTGTCCTACATGCTGGGCCATTGGAGATCTAAGGGCTCAGCTCCAGGCAGCATGGGCAGAGATTGTGTGCCTCAAATTGCATATTCAAGAGGAAATATATCCAACATCCAACAGAAGCACCTCGATACGGAGGGTAGTTGGTTCAGGAGGTTGGCAGGTGGTTAGGAGGGGCAAATCGGGTGCCCCATCACTCGGTGCTTTCCAACATATTACCTCCACAAACCATATAAAAACTACAAACAGGTATCTGTCTCTATCTCCAAAATCAAACAAAGGGGCAGAGGACACTGCAGAGCAGGACACTGCAGCACAGGAGCTAGCACAACAAAACTCGCCCAAAACAGGAACCAAAACAAAAAAAGCAAAAAGGAAATCCATAAAACTTCTGATCATAGGAGATGATTCGAGGAGTTGATACCTATCTGCAGCCAGGGGTAATGGTCAGATGTCTCCCAAGTACATCAGCGTGGAGAGACACTGACCGCATTACTAAAATTGTTCAGGAAGCAGGAGAAAACATTGACATCTTGGTACTCATAGGGACTAATGATCTCACCAGCCAGTCAGTTGTGGAGACCAAAGAACACCTGACCAGGCTGGGTGACAAACTATCATCCATTTCATCTGACATCTCCTTCTCTGAGATCCTGCCAGTCTGGGAGAGGGGGGCAGATGGATGGAAGGTCAGAGAAGGGGAGATAGGGGAGCTAAACATGTGGCTCAAGGGCTGGTGCCAGGAAAAAGGACACAAATTTGTAGGGAACTGGCAACAGTTTTGGGAGCAAAAGTTCTTTAAATTTGGTGGCCTGCATCTGACTAAGGAGGGAGTCAGTGCATTGGGGCAGAAGTTTGACGTCTTTGCAGAATATTTAAACTAGCAAATGAGGAGAGGGGTGCAGCACCCCATACGTCAAATGGGAAGAACACCTCTCCCCCCTCAGCTAGTGGTCAAACCGGAGTTCAGCATGTTTGCAGTTCATTTGCATCACCAGGAAAAAGGTCTGGCTCCCCATACGATGCACAGGGGAAACACCAGACCTCACACAACAACTAACACATTGACATCTGGCCAATGGAAAATCATGTACACAAATGCTCGCAGTCTGGGAAACAAGATCCCAGACCTGCAGGCAATAATGACAGAGGCTAAACAGGACATAGTAGCAATTAACGAGATGTGGTTTACCAGTAACCACACTTGGGAGACTTCAGTACCTGGCTATGTACTGTTCAGAAGAGACTCAGGTGCGGGGGGGGTGGAGTGGCCCTGTATGTCAATGAAAATATCAAAGCTACAGAAATTCAGAATACACATAAGAAGCCAGAAGAACTGTGGGTCACCCTGGAAATAGGAAATGGGACAGCCTATGAACTGGGATTGTCTACAGGCCTCCAGATCAGGGGGAGGACATAAACACATTACTGTTAGAAGATATACAAAACATGACAGCTAAATGGGAGGTTCTGATAATGGGAGACTTCAACATGCCAGATACAGATTGGTCAATACCAGCAGGAACATCTGCCAGAACTAGACACATGGTGGATTCCCTGCAGGGGGAGAGCCTCAAACAACTGGTACAATAAGCTACAAGAGACAGGGCTATCCTAGATCTAGTATTGACTAACAATGGAAAGGATCACAGATCTCCAGGTAGAAGGTCACCTGGGGGCCAATGACCATTACATGGTATGGTTCGATTTGGCCACTATAACTAAATCATCCCATTCCAATGCAAAAATATGGGACTTCAGAGGAGCTGACTTGGATAAGATGGCCAACAGAGTTAAGCTAGCCCTAGCAAAAAGAAATACAGGTGAAGGGGTACAGGCAAAGTGGGCAAGCATTAAGAATGCAATACTTGAAACAACATCCCGTATTGTTAGAGAGAAAAAGAAGTGCAAAAGAAGAAGGAAACCACTTTGGTTCTCAAAAGTAGTGGCAGAAAAAGTCAGAGCCAAAAGGCTGGCCTTCAGGAAATATAAGGGAATGCAGCAGGATGAAGATAGGGAGGCATACCAAACTTCCCTAAGGGAGGCAGGGAAGGCAGTAAGGCAGGCAAAGGCCCAAACCGAGAAACTACTAGCACAAACAGTAAAAGAAGGTGACAAGACTTTCTATAGATACATTAGTGAAAGGAGAAAGTCCAGAGGGCATATTGTTCAGATCAAAGGAGATAAGGGGGCGTGTGAGGAGGAGGAGGACCATGTAAAAGCATCTATCCTAAATAGATACTTCTGCTCAGTATTTACTGAAGAGAAAGTAGGGCAGGGCCCACAGCTCAGCACCATGGACATGGGGGGGGAGGGAGGTGTGCAGTAGTCCTTTCACAAAAGAAAGGGTCCAACAAGAGCTCGATAAGCTCAGGGTGGACAAGGCAATGGGATCTGATGGCATACATCCCAGGGTACTAAAGGAGCTAAGGGTGAAACTTTTAGAGCCATTAGCAGAACTGTTAAGTGAGTCTCTGAGCACAGGAGAGGTCCCAGAAGACTGGAGAAGGGCTCATGTCATCCCACTCCACAAGAGTGGTAGCAGGGAGGAGGCGGGGAACTACAGACCAGTCAGTCTTACCTCAGTAGTTGGCAAGATTACGGAAGCACTCCTTAGGGAAAGGATAGTGCAACACCTGGAATCTATAGGAGCACAGGATCCAAGACAGCATGGGTTTACAAAAGGAAGGTCCTGTTAAACTAATCTCATAGATTTCTTTAACTGGGTAACCAGAGTGGTGAACCAAGAGGGAGCAGTTGATGTTGCCTACCTTTACTTCAGCAAAGCTTTCAACACTGCTCCACATAGAAGACTGAGAAACAAGCTGGGTAGGCTCGGAGTGCGTCAGAAGTTGGTCAACTGGGAGGTAAACTGGTTGACGGGCAGAAAACAGAGAGTGGTGGTAAATGGTATACAGTCAGAAGAGATGCAAGTCACACGTAGGGTACTTCAGGGATCAGTCCTGGGGCCAGTCCTCTTCAATATCTTCATCAGTGACATTGCAGATGGACTGGAGGGTAAGGTTTGTCTGTTTGCAGATGACATGAAGATCTGCAACAGAGCAGATGATCCAGATGGTGTGGGCAGAATGAGAAGATATCTGGATAAACTGGCAAAATGGTCGGAAGAGTGGCAACTGGGGTTTAATGCAAGGAAATGCAAGATCATGCACATAGGGAAGAGAAACCCTGAAGCCACCTATAGGCTGGGAGGGGAGTTGCTGGCAGTCACAAGGGAAGAAAGAGAGTTTGGCATCATCATCATCGATGACCTGAAATCATCCAAGCAGACCACTAAAGCAGTAGTTAAGGCTAGGGGGATGTTGGGGTGTATTAATAGGGGTATCACAAGTCATAAGAGAGAAAGAAGTAATAATCCCTCTTTACAAGACACTGGTTAGGCCCCATCTGGAGTACTGCGTGCAGTACTGAAGGCCACACCTTCACAAGGACATTAACCAAATTGAGGCAATCCAGTGAAGGGCAACGAAAATGGTGCAGGGACTGCATCAGAAAACATATGAGGACAGATTAACGGAGCTCAATATGTATACCCTCGAGCAAAGGAGGGAGAGAGGTGATATGATCGAAACATTCAAACAACTTAAGGGCATTAACAAGGTGAAAGAGTCTAACATGTTTCAATATAAGAAAAATAGTAGGACAAGAGGACACAGCATGAGATTAGAGGGAGGAAGATTAAGGGGTAATGTGAAGAAGTTCTTTTTCACAGAAAGGGTGGTTGATGCATGGAACGGCCTACCTCAGGAAGTGGTGGGTATGAGTACAGTGCAGGGCTTCAAACAGGTATGGGATAGACATTAGGGAGCAATACAGATGAGTATGAATAGATAGACCATTGACAGAGCAAAGGCCGATGGCACATTTATAAGGTAGAAAAAGAAATGGGCAGACTGGATGGGCCTTGCGCTCCTTATCTGCTGTCAGCTTCTATGTTTCTATGTTTCTAAACCGGGTCGTCGGCGTCGTGGCATGTGAAACAAAATGGGTGCCTCTGTCCTCCACGCCCCCGGGCTGGCCAGGTTTCCACAATTTAAAAAACAAGAATGCAGTTTATTTAAAAAAGAATTACAGTTCATGTAACAAAATTCTGTTGAATTCACCAGGAGATTGAGACAAACTTACCAGAAGCAGACATGTTCCTCTGCATTCCATACAGCACTAGTACCAACCACCTTCTCTCAAGTTACAGCTGAAGACATGTGGATTAAGCTAGCTCTGTTTTTTGATTTCTGGGATTAAATACATTTCAGTACATAAATTCTATTCTATTTAGATTTCTATTTATTTATTTATTGAAATCTATGGAGATTACCTTTGAGCACAGATACTCATTTACAAAGGTTCCATGTCAAATACATAGTCCCAAAAAAAAAATTACAACTACAATAAGCAGTTCCAGAGGAAATGCGGTACAGTCAGGTTTAAAGGGGAACTCTCAGCTACACCATAGTAATGCCATGAGACCTAGAGGTCCCAATTAAGCAAAACAGGTGGAAATTATTTTTTTCAGTTATTTACTTAAGCAATAATGATTGAGAAGCCGGTTATTTCTGGAGGATTAATGACCAGTTGGGGGGATGGGTGGCCTGAGATGCGGCGAAGGCCACCTCCCTCAATTAGTCGTTAATAAAGAAATGACCAACCGAGTTATTATATGCAATTATAAATCTATTCGCAATAACAACTGTCTTTTTTCCCTGCTTTATTTTTACCACAACCAACTTTTAGAGTTGCGCGAACTGTGCGTGTCGCACAGCATCAGTTGGCAGCTGGATCCTTCATTTCTAAGACATTAATAACCAATCCACTAGCCACTCAGAAGCCTTGTTAGTCTCATGAATAACTAATTAGACTTATAATGGTCTGTAACTTCAGTTTTTATTTGGTTGATCCTGCGTCCCCTCACCTGCCATGCTGGCAACCAGTGTGCCCCGCAGCCAGCCCTCCGATGACACAAATTACAGGCTAAGCCAGAATGCCTTCTCTATGCAGGATCAACCAGATAGAAACTAAAGCTACAAAACAGTGAGTAGCTAAAAGAAAAAAAACTTATTAATTTCTGCCTGATTTGCTTAATCGGGACCTCTAGGTCCCACAGTATTATTGTAGGGTAGCTGAGAGTTCCCCTTTAAAGCACTTGAGACAGATCAGTTACATACAGTTTTAAAAAACAACATACAGATCGTATAAAAAAGTCACAGGATATGTACATAGAGAAACCAAATAAAACAGTTTAATGGTTACAGTCGCAATGGACTGAAAGGGCAGACCACAAAGACCTCTTAAACTGATTAATCTTGGGGAGATTCAACAGAGTATTAGGCAGTTCTTTTAACCAGTTAGTGACCCTTTCAATAAACATTTGTCAATGCCGAATGTTTCCTTGCATGGTGTATGTGGCAGGGGTGTATAAAAATATGATTATACAAAAAAAAAACACAAACACACAAAAAAATCAAACAAAAAAACAAAATCAAACATTTGCTTTCATTTTCCACCTTCTAATTATTCAGACCAGGTTATAAACTCGGAAACTCAAGTGGAATGGATATTATTAACTGCAAGCACTGTGGGACACTTTTCAAAAGGGCAGTTATACAGGATTTAGGATGTTGTCCTACATGCTGGACCATTGGAGATCTAAGGGCTAAGCTCCAGGCAACATGGGCATGGATTGCGCACCTCAAATCGCATATTCAACAAGGTGCGACACAAGAACCGGGACATCCTCACTATTAGACCTCATTTTTACCAACAGGCCACAAAATATTACCCAGGCCTCAGTGCTCCCTGACTCTATCAGTGACCACTCCCCGGTTATCTGCTGGTGGTCGGGCAAACTGCCCACTGCACCACCCAAAACCACATGGCACCGAAAACTCAAAAAAGGAGGCATTAATAACCTCAAAGAATACCTAGCCAATAGTAACTGGCTACCTTTATATAACGCACAGTCGGTTGATGCCGCTGTCACCCACTTTATAGCTACCTTTAACAAAGTCTGCAATATATTTGCTCCCCTCACTAGGCAGGTCGTGAAAACCAGGTCTACACCCTGGATTACACCCTCCCTCCTAAAACTCATGCAACACAGGGGCAACCTCTGGCACAGGGACATAGACTCCCAACGCACCCAGGACAGACAACTTTACAGGGAGGCACAAAATAAATGCACCTGGGCCACACGTCAGGCCAAGGCTGATTACTATCAGCACACCCTCTCCTTCTCTTGGGGAGATGGGAAAAAGTTCTGGAGCAACGTACAAGAAATCAGTGGCAAATCACATTCCCCCACTCCTACTCAACTCAGTCTGAATGGGGACGTTACCCAAGATCCTGCTAAAATCACTGAAGCCCTCAATGAATCTTTCTCAGACCTCTCACATATCCTCCCGCCTAATTTCTTCCACCCTCCCAAACCCCCTCTACTCCTCTTATGGTGGTACAGACCTCCTCCCCTTTCAGCTCCGTACCATCCCCTGCGCCTTAGCCAAACGCTATATCTCCAAAGCAATCGATAACACTCACTTCAGCAATGACTCCCTGGACCTAAAACTCATAAGACTTACCCTTGATGTCACCATACTCCATCTCACACAAATCCTAAACCTTTCGCTTTGCCTCGGCCAATTCCCCGCTACCTGGAAAAAAGCCGTGATCACCCCTATTTTAAAGAGCGGTGATCCCACCCTCCCCGGTAACTATAGACCAATCTCTATACTCCCTCCTCTCTCCAAAGCCCTGGAAAAAATAGTCTCAGACCAGCTTACTGAGCATCAAACAAAACACAACCTACTCAGTAAGGAACAGCATGGGTTCACGGCTCTCGCTGAGCTCACAATGTTCATCCATGAGGCGCTTGACCAAGGGTCACTTGCAGGGGCTATCTTTATAGACTTAACTAAGGCCTTCGACACGGTCAGCCACGAATTACTCCTGCAAGTCCTGCCGCAACTAAATGTGGACCCCGAGGCTGCAGTCTGGTTTAAGGACTACCTCACAGGACGCTCGCAGCAAGTAAGAATAAACTCCACCATCTCCGCCCCCAAGCCTGTTCGCTCCGGTGTTCCGCTGGGGTCAATTTTAGGCCTGCTGCTTTTCCTCTCTTCTTAATTCTCTCCCCAAAGCCTGCAGCGGTCATCTCTTACTCTATGCTGGCGATACGGTTCTCTGCAGGAACACCCCAACCGTACACACTCCAGCACACCCTCAGGAATACTTCAGGAGCTGGAAAGTTGGTTCGCTGACACCGACTGATCATTAACTATTCCAAAACCAAGGCCATGACCTTTGCTCATCGCCAAAGCCCACACAGCCAGATGGCTCTTCACATTTCCAGCGGATGGTTCCCTACTGGAACCGTCAATCACTTCAAATACCTGGGTGTCCTCTAGATACCTCCCTCTCCTACCACAGACATGTACACCTCCTCTCGTGGCGATCCAGCCTTTCGAGGAAGTGGGTACCCTCTACAGAATCAAAAACAGTCTGCCCAGCATGCCATGCAGATAGCTGTCACATCCTCCATCCTCTCCCTTATCGATTACGGGATTGTAATCTCACGGCACTGCTGATAACTCCACCTAAGCTGCATAACCACTCGCTAAACAAAGCATATCGCCTTGTCTAGGTTGTGACAGACTCACCACACCTCGCGACCTATACAAACTGACTGGCTGGCATAATTTCCATCAAAGATTCAAGTACCACACCTGCATTCTAGCAAAAGATCCACCTCCAGCTAGCGCCAGCAGTCCACCCCATCATCAAGCCGGCCCCTCTCAGGCATATTACCAGACTCTCGGCTACCACATCCTTCACGGTTCCCCAGCCGAACATCCTTAGCAGAGATCCCTCCTTCATTGCCCCAAATGACAACACTCTTCGCCTTTCCTCTCCCAGTCCCGCAGCATCCAACTCTTCAAAACAGGCCTAAAAACCTTCCTATTGGTTAGCTCTAAATGTGAATGCTACTTTGGCCTGCCTGTCTCCTCTCCCCTCCCCCACACACCCACACAGAGGCCCCTCAGGCCTATCGAACCCCAAGCTCAATCTAGGGGTCTCAGGTATGTCTCCTACTTGCTCTAACCAGATAAAAAAGTCTCTCTGCTATCATGCCAGCAATGAATTCAGTAAATAATTTTTATTATGTATTGAAAGTTGCTTTCCATTTGCCTTTACTGTCATATGTCTCTCCACCCTCTGTAACCACTGGGGAGCTACTGTTACTAAAAAAAGTGATTGTACATAAATCTGTATATAATGTTGCTTGTAAATAATTTTCCTTGTTCCGTCTGTCTTCCCCAACTTGTGTTCCCCCCTCCACCCTCTGTAACCGTCGTGGAGCCTTTGCAAAAGAGTCTTTGACTCAAAGGTTTGTAATTCCGAATTTACAGTAAATAAATAAATAAAATAAATAAATAAATTCAGGAGGAAATATAAGAACCACCTGCCATTTCCCCAACATCCAACTGAAGCACCTCGCTTGCAGAGGGTAGTTGGTGCAGGAGGTTGCAGGTAGTTAGAAGGGGCAAATCAGGTGCCCTAACACTCAAGGCTTTCCAACATATCACCTCCACAAATCATATAAAAACTACAAACAGGTATCTGCCTCTATCTCCAAAATCAAACAAAGGGGCAGATGACACTGCAGAGCAGGATACTGCAGCACAGGAGCTAGCACAACAAAACTCATCCAAAATAGGGACCAAAACAAAAAAAAAAGCAACACAAAAAACACTTCTGATCATAGGAGACTCCATGATTCGGGGAGTCGATGCCTACCTCCAACTGGGGGTAATGGTCAGATGTTTCCTAGGTACATCAGCATGGAGAGACACTGACCGAACTGCTAAAACTGTGCAGGAAGCAGGAGAAAACATTGATGTCCTGGTACACATATGGACTAACAATCTCTCCAGCCGGTCAGCTGTGGAGATCAAGGAACACCTGACCAGGTTGGGGGTCAAACTGTCATCAATTTTGTCCGGCATCTTATTCTCTGACATCCTGCTGGTCTGGGAGAGGGGGGCAGATGGACAGAAGGTCAGAGAAGGAGAGATAGGGGAGCTAAACATGTGGCTCAAGGGCTGGTACCACGAAAAAAGACACAAATTTGTAGGTAACTGGCAACAGTTTTGGGAGTGAAAGTACTTTAAATTTGATGTACTATATCTGACTAAGGAGGGAGTCAGGGCATTGGGGCAGAAGTTTGACATCTTTGCAGACTATTTAAACTAGCCAATGGGGAGAAGGGTGCAGCACCTTATACATCAAACAGGAAGAACACCCCTCCCCCCTCAGCTAGTGATCAAACAGGAGTTAAGCATGTTTGTAGTTTGTTTGCATTACCAGGTAAGGAAAAAGGTCTGGCTCCCCGTACGACACGCAGGGAAAATGCTGGACCTCTCCCAACATCTAACACACTGAAATCTGGCCATTGGAAAATCATGTACACAAATGCCCGTAGTCTGGGAAACAAGATCCCAGACCTGCAGGCAACAATAACAGAGGCTAAACTGGACATAGTAGCCATTAGTGAGACATGGTTCACCGGTAACCACACTTAGGAGACTTCAGTACTCAGCTATTACTGTTCCGAAGAGACCGAGTGCAAAAGTATGGGGGAAGAGTTGCCACTATGTCAATGAAAATATCAAAGCTACAGAAATTCAGAATACACATAAGGAGCCAGAAGAACTGTGGGTCACCCTGAAACAGGAAATGGGACAGCCATACGAACTGGGGTTGTCTATAGGCCTTCAGACCAGGGAGAGGACATAGACACATTACTGTTAGAAGATATACAGGACTGACCCGGTGTCTCTGAGGGTTGAGGTGCTGGACGCCACACCTCGCACCATGCCAGCGACCCGGGTTCGGGAGCAGACTCAGGTCACTGGGGGTTGGCCGGGGAGGAAGAAAGGTTGTGTGTCTGACGACAGCTTGCCTTCTCCGGGAGAGGGTGGGTGATCCATCCCGGCGAGCGGTGACCTCTGGTGGAGACTGGGGGCACGACAGCTCATCAGCACCTCGGGGGTTCGATTGGTCATGGGTGGAGGCCTGTGGACCAATCACCTCTAGTGGCTGCACCATCAAGGGGGGAGGACGTTGCGGACGTCAGCGCTCGCACCTTGATGTCAGGGCCAGCAACATCCTCAGAGAGTAAGGAAAAACCACCCTCCAGAGCCAGGTAGTTGGAGCGCCGAACCCAGTCCTGATGTGCCACTGACTGCCGCTATCTCAGGGGACTTGAGAAGACATTAAGGTACAGGGGCTCGCTCCACCCCAAACCCCACCCAGGGGGGTAATCCATGGCAGGATGAGGGACCCCAAGCAGCAGGTAAGTCGGTGGCAGGGATGGGTTTCATTGGCGACTCCTGATGGGGCGGCTCTGGCAGGGACATAGAAGGGGAGAAAAAGAAATTTCAAAAAAAAAAGAAGATATACAAAACATGACAGCTAAAGGGGAGGTTCTGATAATGAGAGACTTCAACATGTGAGATACAGATTGGTCAATACCAGCAGGAACATCCACCAGAAGTAGACACATAGTGGATTCCCTGCTGGTGGAGGGCCTCAAACAACTGATACAACAACCCACAAGAGACAGGACTGTCCTAGATCTAGTAATGACTAACAGGGAAAGGATCACAGAACTCCAGGTAGAAGGTCACCTGGGGGCCAGTGACCATCACAGGGTATGGTTCAATTTGGCCACTAGAACTAAATCATTCCATTCCAAGGGAAAAATATGGGACTTCAGAGGAGCTAACTTTTATATGATGGCCAACAGAGTTAAGCTAGCCCTGACAAGAAGAAATACAGGTAAGGGGATACAGGCAAACTGGGCAAGCATTAAGGATGAACTACTTGAACCAACATCCCATTGTGTTAGGGAGAAAAGCAAGAGCTAAAGAAGGAGGAAACCACTTTGGTTCTCAAAAACAGTAGCAGAAAAGGTCACAGCCAACATCCCTCTTTACAAGACACTGGTTAGGCCCCATCTGGAGTGCTGTGTGCGGTACTGGAGGCCGCACCTTCACAAGGACATTAACAAGATGGAGGCAGTCCAGAGAAGGGTAACCAAAATGGTGCAGGGACTGCATCACAAAACATATGAGGACAGATTAACGGAGCTCAATATGTATACCCTCGAGCAAAGGAGAGAGAGAGAGAGTGAGGTGATATGATCGAAACATTCAAACACCTTAAGGACATTAACAAGGTGAAAGAGTCTAACATTTTAATTTAAGAAAAATAGCAGGACAAGAGGACACAGCCTGAGATTAGAGGGAGGCCAATTAAGGGGTAATGTGAGGAAGTTCTTTGTCACAGAAAGGGTGGTGGATGCATGGAACGGCCTACCTCAGGAAGTGGTGAATATAAATACAGTGCAGGGCTTCAAACAGGCATGGGATAGGCATAAGGGAGCAATACAGATGAGTATGAATAGATAGGCCTTTGACAGAGTAAAGGCCTATGGCATATTCATAAGGTAGAAAAAAAATGGGCAGACTGGATGGGCCTTGCAGTTCTTATCTGCTGTCAACTTCTATGTTTCTATATATTAATGAAAATATATAGTTTTAACTAGCATATACAAAAATACATAATATCGAATATTAAAACCAACCAGCTAACGTCAAAATCTGGGGTATATTCTCAGCACTCATGTTTGGAAGGGTGCATGGAGAAACCTGGCATGCACACAGATGTTTCTGCATGTACATGCCAGAAACCAGAGCAGAGGAGCCATCCTTCTCATTTGAATGCATAAATAAGCTCATTTTAGAAAATGGGCAAGACAAATTACGGTCTCTGTTTGTCTGAGCACCCCATTTAGGGGTGCATTTATGTACCAACACAGAGTGGAAGAAAAAAGTGCCATGCCAACATGCCTTAGTACCAGCTAGAATCATGGTGACCGAGAATTTCTGAAAAGTAGACAGCAGCCATTTGTTTCATCTTAGCATGCGTGTGAGCCTCTGCCACCTTCACTGCCTCTGCCACATGTAACTAAAAGAAGAAACACAAATTCTGCCTGAGCCCACACAGCAAATTGTCTTCTTCTCACTTTGCCACCACAGCACTGACATGTGCTTTACTCACAGTGTTACTACCTCGCCTTTCGGCACACACAAGCAGCTTCTCCGCTCACCTCCATCCTCTGAGTGGCAGTGCATTTCCAGATCCCGATCGCAATAAAAGTGCCACCTCACATTTCCTCCAAATCAGGTTTAAAACAATTGCGCAGTGCCTGCACTCAGGGTATAATTTTACGTGGGCTAGCTGTTACCTGGTATAACCCCATGAGATGTTATACCACCCACAAATACCATTCGCCACCCCCAAACATGGCCCAATAAACAATTCCCAATATTTAAGACATTTTGGTAATTAATGACTCTCTCTAATAATATGCTCACTCACGCTGATTTGCAAAAAACAGTAGTAACAAGATTTATTTGGGGGACATAGGAATTAGGAAGGGGAAACAGGAGGAAAAGAGGTTAGGCTGATCACTGTTTACAAAATGTACACAAGTTTTTCTTGTGCTGGTGAACCCTCCAGCTGGGTAGCTATTAAATTAAACAGAAAAGGCAATCACAGGGTGAAGATGGACAAAGCAATGGGGTCTGATGGGATTCACCCCAGAATTCTAAAAGAATTAAGGGGAGAACTAGTGACACACTGACTATCCTTTTTAACAAATCATGGGAGGATGGGGTGGTACCCAAGGATTGAAGAAGGGCAGATGTGATTCTCCTTCACAAAAGTGGGAGCAAGACAGAGGCAGGTGACTACAGACCTGTCAGTTTGACCTCAGTGGTAAGGAAAATGATGGAATCACTTCTGAAGGAAAGAATTGTTGAGTACCTAGAGGCCAGAGGGGCGCAGGACACAAGGCAGCATGGATTCACAGCAGGAAGATCATGTCAGACGAATCTAATCGATTTTTTTGACTGGGTGACCAAAGTAGTAGATCCAAGAGGGGCTGTGGACATGGTCTACCTAGATTTTAGCAAGGCATTTGGCACAGTCCCACACAAAAGATTAATAAACAAATTAACCAGCCTAGGAGTGGGTCCCAGGGTGGTAGCCTGGGTAAAACATTGGCTGGACAACAAGGCACAGAAGGTAATAATAAACGGAGTCCACTCTGAAGAAAGTGGGGTAACTAGTGGGGTACTGCAGGGTTCAGTACTGGTTCTGGTCCTTTTTAATGTCTTTATAGGTGACATTGCAGAGGGACTGGAAGGAAAAGTATGCCTCTTTGCAGACGACACAAAGATCTGCAACAGGGTTGATACACAAGGAGGGGGTAGAAAGGATGAAAGGGACTTGGCAAGGTTGGAGGAATGGTCAGAAGTATGGCAGCTTGGATTCAATGCAAAAAAGTGTAAAGTAATGCACCTGGGAAACAAAACCCAGGGAAGAGTACACAATAGGGAGGGAGGTAACAACAACAAAATGGAAGGGACCTGGGGTAATCATATCAGATGACCTAAAGGTTGTAAGCAATGTGAGAAGGCAGTAGGGATGGCTGGGGTATACTGGGATGCATAGGGAGGCATCACCAGCAGAAAACAGGAAATTGTTATCCCTCTGTACAGGCAGTTGGTGAGACCCCATCTGGAGTACTGCATCCAGTTCTGGAGACCCCATCTCCGCAACGACATAGACAGGATGGAGACAGTCCAGAGGAGGGCAACTAAAATGGTGCAGGGTCTGCAACAGAAGCCATACGAGGAGAGACTAAAGGAGCTTAATGTGTATACCCTTGAGAAAAGGAGGGGGGTATGATAGAAACTTTTAGGTACCTTAAGGGAATCAACAAAGTCCAAGAGGGTAGCATCTTTCAGAAAAAGAGATGTGCAAGAACAAGGGGACATGACTTGAAGATAGAGGGGGAACGGCTCAGGGGTAATGTGAGGAAGTATCTTTTCACAGAGAGGGTGGTGGACGCATGGAACAGCCTTCCTGAAGAGGTTGTGGGGTCAAAAACAGTGGGGGAATTCAAGAATGCATCGGACAGACATAAGGCAATTCTTGTTTGGGGGGGTAGGAAGAAATAGGTTTTTGGTTAACTAGGATCTGCAGCTTATCCAGTAGGTAGGGAAATGGGCAGACTAGGTGGGCCAAGCGGTCCTTATCTGCTATCAAAGTCTATGTTTCAATGACCAGAAAATGATACCCACAAACCTGGCTATCTAAGCTGCTGACTAAATCAGATGTTACACACAATTTTTGCCACCACTGGTACCAGTCCCAGATATGTATGAAACCCCGCAATCTCACACTATACCCTGGGTAACCAGATACCAAAGTCCTGGATTGTTGCAGGCCTGGTGGATGTTGCAGCTGGTTGAGTTGGCCAGCTTTGATTTAAGAGGAAGGGGCTAACTTGGAAGACAACTAAAATAACAATGGCTGTCGATCCTTATCAGAGGTGCAGGGGTTGCCCTGCTTGTCGCAGAAGAACAGGGATTGCTCTGCATGTTGCAGACTGAACAATTCAGAAAAGGCAACTGGTCTGAGTTACCTTGGCTAGATCTTGGATTCGCAAATCCTGAATATTCAGCACATATATATTGTAGTAACATCCTGTACATTCATATACCAATACTTTTCTAACACGTCTGTAGTCTCAGACATAATTTAACAAGGTGGAAATTTGTCATTTCCAGGTTTAAAGCTCAATCACAATCAGACTCTAGGGTCTCATGTCCCTTGAAGTGGCAAGGCGGCTATGGCTGGTGGCTCCACAGGACAATCTTGACCAAATAGAAGGTACAGATGAATATCAGCACATTTATATGATTTTCTGATTGCACTCTATGTGGGCTGTCTTGGGTACCCACAGCAACAGCTGCAATCTGCATAGCACAGTCCCAAAGATACACCTGCACTGGGCCAGCTGGGCAGCAGGCAAGGTGTGAATGGAAGAACTACTAGATTTAAACAGTCACTTTGGGCAAGGCAGCCCAGAATAATTAATTAGGCTTTCTCTCAGTTAAGTAAATAGAGAGCATGTTGGCCCAGGGTTACTTATTTTCTCTTTCTTGGCATAGAACAATTACAAGGGCAGGCAGGCACATAAGTTTAGCTTGCAGTATCTCTCCCTTGCACCGGGGGGAACAAGGGTACTCATGCAGGTCCTCCAAGGTCGATCCCTGCTATAGAAGGCATCCTGGCATCTTCAGTCCTCTCATGACTGAAGTTCTCATTCAGCGCTCTCACCACTATGTGATGTTGTCTGGTTTCGGTCCACATCTTTCCCCGACGTAGAGGGGAGGGCTAGTGCCTGGAAGATAATCTGGCAACCTCCAGGCTAGCAGGTTCACAAACTTAACTGAAATTACTTTACTTAAATAAAACAACAAACACCCACTCCTGGGTGGAGGGGCTTAGCTGGAATGACCAGGCTCAGAAGCATGGCAGGGGCCTCAGCCCCAACCCCCCGTGAGGGGCTCCTGCTTGAATCTCCTTCTCCCTCTTGAATCTGGCAAAATGCTGGAAAACACTGTCTCTTATAGGGCTTTCCCAAGGCTCCTGATTAATTGTGGTTTTTGGCTGCAGAGCCTCCGCTTGGCTGGAGGATCTGTCAATCACAGAAATGAATAATGCATGAACCTCACTCGATGCACTGTTTGTCTGCTGTTTTTGCACCTATAATAAGATCCCTGTTAGTCCCCATGAGCACTTGGCATTTACCCATGAGCCCCCGTGAATGTCCCACAAGTCCTGGCTCTGGTTTTCTGGCTTTCCGATTGGCTGTGGCTGCCTGCAATGGCTGCTTAACCCACTGTCCATTTAGCAGAATGAGCACAATCCTACATTAATGTCCTGGTGCAGCCAGAAATAAGTAGACATTTGCCCCAGTGTCCCACAGTCCTTTAGCCCAGGTTGTGTACTTGCTGTTGCTGCACAGATTGAGGAATTTGCTTAGTCTGTTTTCCTGTCACTGCTGCCAATATTTAAGCCCCCTGACATGCAGCAGCAGACAGGTTGTTTTTATATGAGTCCCACTATTTATATGGTTTAGCCAGGAGCAAAGCATTTATTTAATTTAAACACTCCCCCTTAGCACAGTAAATTCCCCAAACAGACTGCAGTAATTACATTTTATTTAAAAATATTTATTTCTCTTTTTTGGCCGCAGCTGAGATATAGCTGTCCCGAGGGCAGACAGGCTCTATGAATATTCATTTCTGATCAGTGCTCTACTCATGAATATTTAAATGAACCCCAATTGAACACCTCATGGAACTCCCTTAATTTTCCAGGGAGTGGCCTTTCAGCGACCTGTCCGTGGTCACCGGGTCCCACTTAGGTGATGGGGATCCTGGGACTGGTGGAACTCTCCCTGGATTGACCGCAAAATGAAGTGGTCGAAGATCAAAGGCGCTGGTCATGCCTACGCGATCCCTGCTGCCCCAAGGCAGAACTACAAGTGGGAGATATCGGTTTCGATTTGCGAGCCCCACAGGGTTGGATTAAAACTAAGGGCTGCATGGCTGGGGCACCAGAGGTAGGACAAGACCTGGGGACACAGAAAGAATACAGGCTGGATACAGGAGACACCCGGGAGATGCCCGGAAGAGCAGGAGGAGACAGAGCTACAGGGTGGCAGGTAAGCCCCTGGTTTTCAGGGGGCTACAGCTGCTACTCCCAGTTGCTACTGGGGTTAGAGGAGATAAAAAAAAAATCATAATAAAAGATGCCACACGGGGAGAAAACAAAGTATTAAAAGAAACTGAAATAAGATACAGTAGTATCTTCTGCTGGCAATCCTACCAGTAGAAGGACTATTTTACAACAAAAAGCATTTTTTCAGCCATTATTATTAATTTTAACTAATTTGCTAATTCTTTAGAGATTTTTTCTTAAACAAAATAATCTTGTTTTCTAAGCACAAAAATACCCTTCAGGGTGGGTGGTATTGAGCTATACTAGAACTTTTTGGAGGTATACACCCCTCTACCTGTGGCATTGGGCCTCACTATGCCCCTGGGTGGTCAAATATAGCCTCATACTGTCCACCCTGTTTAGTATTATTACTTGCTGAGAGAGGAAAAGGGTGCATTTTGTGACTAAGTCCTGAAAGGTTAATAGTTATCCATTCAAGAAGCACGAACAACCTGCGCATCCACAAGACCTGTAAAATAGGTTACATTTCTTATGTTCATCTTTACCCTGGGAGCTGTGGAGTTGAACTGAGGTACAGGAGTCCACCTGGAAAGTTGATGCAGGGGTCTACCTGGAAAATCAATAAGGGATGGCCCATGGCGGCACATTCTTATTAGTATTCTACTTGCATTTGATACATTAGTTCTATGTTTGTATCTTAAATTTACTTGCAGTGCCCAAACAACCCCATTTAATAAGAAAACAGATGAAAAATGTAAAGATTTTCAGAGTTCAGAAGGTGCTCAGGTACCCAACAGAGGAGAGCCCACCTGGAAATTTCCAGGTATTCAGGTGAGCCAGTCTGACTCTAGGCTGTGATCCAAAGAATGTTACAAAAAACAAAATAAAAAACAAATTTACCCAGTATGATGTGATATGAATTTGCAAGACTAATGCATACAGCATAGAACTGATGTGATATGAGTTTGCAAGCCTGAGTTATACAGCCTAGGCCCTCATACAAAATGGCTTTTGCAGCACAGATATATTTCTGCTTTGCTATAAGAAGCAGGCCAGGAGGTGACAGAAGGTTCATGACAGGGTCACTAACAGTTAATTTGTGGTTTCTGTAGCAGAGAAAACCAGCTCTGGCTGTTCCAGCAATGCATCGTTCTCATTTCTCTCTGAGCATGTGCAAGTTGTAGAAAACTCACAATTGATGATGTCATATTGCAGAAAGGATGTTTTCAGGGGTGACCTGGGAGCACTGGGCAGTTAAGTGACTTGCTCAGAGTCACACAGTATGCAAGTGGAGGTTGTCAGAATCAAACTCGGGTCTGGTCTGCTGGATGTATCAAGCTCATTCACACCTCACTCCTCTAACCTCTAGGCTATACTGCCAGCCCAAAGCCCATGTAAGACTGAGCTAGCTAAGGTAGGGTGGACACACCTTTCTCCCCAGCCGTAGCCTCACCATATGGCCCTGACAGTGACCACAGTGTCTACTGCGAGGGTATTGTCATTGTAATTGTAAGTGTTCTAGTTCTTTGTACATTTGTTATCAGACTACTTAGAATAAAAACACATTTGCTGAGGGAAAATTATTTGTGTATGTCTGTCTAGCTTGGTGACATCCCTCCAGGACAAGAAACACACAAGATTCTTATCACATCACAATAGATTGCAACTGTACTGTTATTGTAACAACTGGTTTCAATGGGTTATTCATAGTCCTCTGTGGAATTTTCAAATTCCAACAGAACAGAATCCTGCTGAATTTTGGGAAATTCCAAAGAATTCCATTGATAGCCGAATTCCAAAATTTCAGAAGCGGATGTGTTTTATGGATTAACAATCCGTGATTTACATAAACTGCAGATTCATTATCCTTAGTCAATGGAAAGTTATTCTGCAGTCTTGGCAAGGCATTTATTTTTCTATAGGACCTCATCCAAAATAAGATTGCAGCACTTTGCAGACATAAACAGCCACACAATATAGGCACGGTATAATAATACAATAAATACACTCCAAATACAATAAAGGGCAGTAAATTACAGGGCATCAGCTAAAATTAATGAAAAGCTAAGGAGAATAAATAAGTTAATATACAATGGGAAGAACATTTCTTACACTCCTAGTGGTCAGTGTCCACCTTCGCCAGTGATGTTATCTGAGCATGACATCACTGTATGAAGGTCTGGAACACATGACCACATACTCTGGTACACAGAATCCACTTTGACATCACTAGTGTTAATCCTATGTTAGAAGACCAAGTTGAGTGGATGGTTATGCTCATGGGAAGTGGTGGAAACCACCTGAATGAGATCTAGTGAATTTATTAACTGGAGCATTGTCATTCCACACATTGAAGTCCCTCAGCACAATTAAGTTGGGGGCATTCAATGCAAAGTCAATGACGAAGTCATTGAATTCCTGTAGAAACTCCTGGTCTCGAGTTGTAGGTCAATAGACCAGGAGTATCCTACATCTCCCACCCTCATCACCCTTCATGGCAACATAGTCAAATGATCTCAGTCCCCTTGTACAGAATGCTGTCAGTCCCAAGCTAGATCTAAAATAGATGCCCCCCTCCGTGCTCCTACTGTGGGCAATGTATCACTGAGTAACCATCAGGGATGGCAGTCTCCAGGACAGGCCCAGAGTCTTCACATAACCAGGTCTCAGTCAGACATACCAGATCCCCACAGAAATCTGTGATCCAATCTGAGATCACAGATGACTTGTTCCTTAAGGATCTAGTATTACACAACATGCACTCCAGAGCAGGAGCTGGGACATTAACTACCTGTGCCCCCCACACTCCTAGGGGGCTCCCTGGGGATTGGAATGAGGCAAAAAGAACCCTGCTCATCAGACCTGGGACATCTGCTTGGCCTAAAATTCCTGATCTAACCTGACCCGATACCCACCCACTGGTTATACCTCCCACATCTTGCTCCTTCTCTTAAGGATCCCCAATCTCCTGCAGTGATACTATACTGATGCTGGAAGTGAAGGGGCTTGAAAGGGGCGGAGCTAGTGGAGCAGTCCAGAAGAGTAGATATACTTAGGTGCAACACTACTGAGGCACATATCTACCACTACTAAAAACTACCCTCTGCTTATTACCCTAAATAATAAAACTCTACCCACTTACAACCTTCCCCACCACCGCTAGCAACCCCTTTCAGATCACCTGTTACACAACACTTATACAATTCACATTATCACAGTAACTATTGCACAAACACACTCCATACTCATCCAGTAACATTTAAATCAATGTCTTTAAAAGAGACCAGTCTTTGTGCACCAAGCATTAACTCCAAGATTCACAACAACCAGAAATGAATAATATGAATCCTCTTACTGGACTGAGAGGACAAATAAAATCGTTTTATTTTTTTTCTGTGTCCAGCTGGAAAGTCCCTCTCCAGGAGCCCAAGTGGAGGGAAGAAAACTAACCCCTCAGTCTGGAAAAACTGTCTTACCCTGCTCACACCATGATGTAAACAGATTGTCTCAATGTTGGTGGTGGGGGAAGAATCACTAAAATTCAAGTCCAAGTCACTGTGAAAAAAAACCATACAGACATGCTGTCTAAGGACTAGCATTCCAAAAATCCAAAACAGCAGTCTGGAGGTGGGGGAGCGGGCTTTGTCTCTCACAATGCTCCTTTCACAGCTCCCCTCAGCCTGACTATACACAGGCTGGCTAAAATCAGGCCAGGATTTAAGGTCTGTTCTTCTCCCTGGCTACACTCTCACTATAGCCTTGAAAAGGTGTGAATGTATCATACTAAAAAGGAATAAAAAATGCCTTGTATGAGCAATTTGCTCCACCACTTGTGGGTTGTCCACCCTGCATCAACACTTTCTCCTGGCTGACTGCTGTACACTGCAATGAAGTCTGTTGTGCCTCCCATCCCAACCACCAAAACAGTCATCTCATGGAGGAGGCAAGGGGAAGACAGTCATGAAACTGTGAGCTAGAAAGAACACTCTTTTGGCCACACCTGACCAACTGGCCTAGCACTCCCGAAAAAGGTAAATAGAATCACCAAACAAGGCAACAGTAGGGCAAAATGCACAAAAGATCCCTCTCTGGCAGTAAAATCAAAGAAAGATGCCACCACAGATAAACACTCCAACACTGGTGGGTTCCCGTAAATGCAGTCATGGCTAAATGCAAAGTCAAAACTGGCACTGACAACTGTTTGGTGAACAAGAACTACCTAAGACTTTCAAAATAAAAAAAAGTAAACCTAACCCTGCCTAGCTCAATTAAAGGACCCTCACAATCTGGATAAAGTGTCTGTAAGCTACAAATGAAAACACATGTTTTCCAATGTTAACTATTTAAGATTCAGGATTTTTATTTAAAACAGGAAAAGGTGGAACAAACCAATTGAGCTTGTGCTCAGTTAAGTGGCTTCCCTGGGCACAAGAACTATAAATGTTTCTATTATAAATTATATATAATAAGCAAAGCAAGGAAAGCAAATATAATTAAAAACAGACAACAGTTACCTTTAACTTGCATCACAACTTTAAAATTACTATGGACATGAGTCACAGCAGACTGGATAACTCTTGTTAAACTAGTTTTTTATACTTGATGAGGAGAATGACCCATCAACAGGATGTAGATGCAGGGGAAGTGAGTTCCAGTATTTTGAACCTTTATATATCAAGGTCTAACACTCAGTAGAGTGTTTAACAATAGGAAAAACAAGTACAAATCCAAGTATTGACCTAAGATTATTTTTAAATGATCAAAAAGTAAATAATTTCTGAAGAGAAAGAGGAGTTTCTGTTTAACACACTTCCTTGTCAGAATGAGGATAGGCAGAATATGTTTCTACTCCAAACTGCACCATACCAATCAAGGGACCTAAGCAGATAAGTAAGATGGCCCGTGACATAATCACAGATTCATAATCTATTAAAGGAAGAGTCATAGATTGCACTAACCTAAGTTTTAAAAGAAAAACAACCTTTGTGTTGATACCCACCTAAGGTCCCCTCTTACACATGTACATGATGCCAGCACCTTACCCTCCACATGGTCTCCTCACGCATGTGCCTCTTCTCCTTCCAATGTGTGGTAAAAGCGCAGAGACTTAACCTCTGACAATGTCCAGATGGGCTGCTAGTTTTGTATAGCTCCTAGTGCCTATGTTATGCTTTGTATTATTTGACCTGTTGAATGTTAACTTTTGTTCACTCCATATTGCCGAAATACTTATGTTACTCATTCAGTTTTGTTATGTCACTGAATCAGTGTTGCCAACCTTTGTTAATCAGTTTTTAATACTGTCTTTGACATGGTGTAAACAAATTGTTACTCTAATGAGGAACCTTTGTAGATGAGCATTTCTGCTCAAAGGTGTATTTCTGAATTTTGAAATAAATAAATAAAATAAATAAGATACAAAACCCCTATTCAAGCTATTACCTTTTTAACAGTGATTGTTATACAATGGTCCCATTTAAGACATTCATCAAGCCAAAGGCCTAAATAATTGTAATATGGGACTCTCTCAAGGACAGAATTATTATGGGCAGTTATGCTTAGGTTAGGATAAGATTCTAAATAATAAGGGGTATTAAACTACATGACCTTAGGTTATTCTTTTTTGTTCAGCGTGAGTAAATTATGGTGAAAAAATGTCTGAACGTCATTAAATGCCAATTGCAAGTTTGTTTGCAAATCCAAAAAATTTGGGTTCCAACTGTAAATAATAGCATTGTCAGCATAAAGATGTAAAGCCACATTTTTCTGAATTAGTTTTAGGTTATTAACGAATAGATTAAAAAACAATAGGCCCAAAACAGAGCCCTGAGGAGCACCACTACTTACAGAAACAACATCACAATATACATCATTAAATGAAACCATGTGACACCTGTCAAGAAAATAACACTCCAACCAGCTATACAAATTTGAATTATGACCTAAGACACTCAGTTTGTGTAACAGACGTTTATGATTTATTGTGTCAAAGGCCTTGGAGAGATCGATGAAAATGTCCCCTGCCATGGAACTGCTATCAATCGCTACCTGTAAGTCGCTGGTTACTTTCACCAAGGCTGACAGGGTGCTGTGGTAAGGTCTAAAACCAGATTTAAATTGATAAAGATAGTTATTGATCACATCAGGAATCAAGTGTAAACGATCTCAGTCAGCATGTTCCATGTCAATCATAAATTGCATATAATCAAAGGATTTAAAAGACCTAATATATTTGAAAATAGTGACTCTCTTCTTTTTTTGTAGTTTGGTAATGCGGTATGCTAGTTTATGATTGGAAAGAGACTCAGGGAGAACACTGATGGTTCCATAATTCTCTGGATGCTTGGATAAAAATTAGATCATGTACAGTCGATGAGTCAGTATTTCTACTATTAAGTCCAGTAGGTTCAGTTACCAATTGCACCAGCCCCAAATCAGAGGCTATGTCCTCAAGGTGATAAGAACCAGAACGGGTACCCCAATTTACATTCTCTCCCATCATTAATATTTTGTGACTGTATTTGTAGGAAGAGGTTAATTTTTCCAACATTTCATAATGGTGTAGTGGAGTCTTGGGAGGACAACAACAACCAATTAAGCAGATTGGAGAAACATTTTTGAAATAAAGCTCTAACAGCTTGGCAGAAGACACCAAGAGAAAGAACTGCTGTGTGACTGAACTTCTCTGCTGGGACTAAAATAGAAGAACTTTTTTGTATTTGGATCTTTAATTTAGGGTAAAAAAACTAACATACAAAAAAAAAAAAGTGTGTGTTTGGGTTAACTGAACTGAATGGGTAACTGAAAAGTCATCTAGGTGTAAATCTCAGGTGACTGAAAGGACTTAACTGCTGTGAGGTTTAAATTACTTGTAGAACGATCTGGTAAGTAGGGGGAGTGGCTTAGCTAGAAGGAAGCTACATTTAAAGACTGCCTTAGAAAGATTCTGCTAATAGCTTGGCAGAAGACACCAGGAGAAAGGACTGCTGTGTGACTGAACTTCTCTGCTGGGACTAAAATAGAAGAAGTTTTGTATTTGGACCTTTAATTTAGGGTAAAAAAACTAACATACAAAACAAAAAAAAAGTGTGTGTTTGGGTTAACTGAACTGAATGGGTAACTGAAAAGTCATCTAGGTGTAAATCTCAGGTGACTGAAAGGACTTGACTGCTGTGAGGTTTAAATTACTTGTAGAAAGATCTGGTAAGTAGGGGGAGTGGCTTAGCTAGAAGGAAGCTACATTTAAAGACTGCCTTAGAAAGATTCTGCTAATAGCTTGACAGAAGGCACCAGGAGAAAGGACTGCTGTGTGACTGAACTTCTCTACTGGGATTATATTGCCCTCCTTCCCTCCCCTCCACCCCCACCCAAAGCTAGTTCTATTTTTATAGGCACAGGATTTGACTGACAACAGGAACTTCCTGTTTAGGGCCAGGAAGTGAGTGATCACAGAACCACCAAGGACCCACCATCCTAGAAGGGCAAGAGTAGCTCTCCGGCCCCTCTAGCTGCTGGAGGTCTGCCTCTGAACAAGTAAGTGATCTACTGAAATATAGGATATTCTTGCCTCAGAACAGGACAATCAGGAGCTTAAAGGGCACACAGGCAGAAAGTAAGGAGAGAGAAAAACAGATGAAAGAGTAAGGATTGCAAACAGTTAAGGGTCAGAAATAAGACATGATTGGAGTGGTGCAGTGCAGTTGCTGTGGAGCAGCAGTCTTCTGGGAGATATTCTGGAGGATGCGGTGTTGTCCCATCTGCAGGCACCTCTCTGGGCTGAGGGAGGAGGTTGCTCATCTCCAGGCTGAGTTGGCCAGGATTTGTGGGACCTCCTCTTCCATCCAGGGACCACCAGTGCCACTGCCGTTGCCTCAGAGGTTGTCAAGAAGAGGAGCAGTTGGACCACAGTGGGCTCAGGGAGGGTGAGGGTGGTGGAACAGAGGCACATTCCTCCAGTTGTACCTCTCCACAATTCCTATGCCATTCTGGCAAAGTGTGGTTCCTCTATGGAGGCACCTACAGTGGAGACCAAGGAGGATGCTGGGAACCTCCAAAGGAGACCCACAGGAGGGTGGCAGGGGACCCTGCAGGGAAGGAAACAACTCCTGGTGGGGGACTCCATTGTTAGGGAAGGTAGAACTGGGCAAGGAAGGGAGGGAGGTAAGGTGCCTGCCTGGCACCATGGCTTGGAGAAACAGGGAGCGAATCCTCAGGATTGCCGGAGCAGCTGCACAGGAGAGGGAGCTGGATGTCATTGTCCACCTAGGGACAAATGACCTGGCTAAGAAAGGGATTAGAGAAGTGCAGGAAGAGTTTGTGGAATTGGGGAGGGGCCTTAGTCAAGTAGCACGCATGGTAACCTTCTCGGAGGTGCTACCCATCTATGGCATAGGAGAGGCTAGGGTGTTCCATACCATGGGATTCAATCAGTGGTTGAAACTGGTGTGGAGCTCAGGATTCAGCTTCATTGGGGACTGGGGTCCACCTGGAGTGATGCAAGCCTATACTGGCATGATGGGCTGCATCTGTCGGGAGGGAACCAGGATCTAGGTGATAGGTTTAAATGCTTCATTGGCAAGCTTTTAAACTAGCCAAGGGGGGAGGCACTGGAAAGGAGCAGGAAAATCCTAGCCCCCCAAACAATCATGGTAGTAAGTGTGGCAAACACCAACATGGAGGTGTCGATAGGGAGAAGGGCAGGGGTAAATGGAGAAAGTGACAAAAGCAAGAAGGACAGGGATGGGGCAAAAGGGGGTAAGGCCATCAGGAAATGGAGGGTAATGGGTATGAATGCCCGTAGTCTGGGCAACAAGCTCCCTGAGCTGGTGGCCTTAATGGAAGAGGGATGCCTGGATATCGTAGCAGTCAGAGAAACATGGTACACAGAGAACCATGACTGGGATGTTAACATACCAGGGTACATAACTTACAGGAGAGACAGGCAGGGGAGAAGAGGGGGAGGAGTAGCTCTCTATGTAAAGGAAGGGATAAAAGCAACTGAACAAAAGAGTAAACAGGGAGGAGAGGAGGCACTGTGGGTCACCTTGGAGACTGGAAAGGGTACCACAATCCGCACAGGGGTTGTGTATAGACCCCCATGTCAGGGGGAAGGAATGGACAAGGATATGATGGAAGGCATTCTTAGAATGGCAGAGAAAGGGGAGATACTGTTGATGGGAGACCTGAATATGCCAGATGTTAACTGGAGCACATTTGCTGCAGCCACATCCAAGAGCAGGGCCATTCTTGATGCCCTACAGGTGGCAGGCATTAGACAGCTAGTTTGGAACCCACTCATGAGGAGCAATCTTAGACCTCGTACTCTCAAACGGGGGCAGTGAGAGGATCTCAGATCTAGAACTAGGTTGCCATCTGGGGACAAGTGACCATCAAACAGTGTGGTTCATGTTAAACTCAGCTACAGAGTCAAGCCATACAAAAGTGAGGGTACTGGACTTTAGGAGGGCTGACTTTGGCAAGATGTGAGAGTGCCTCAGAAAAGCACTAGCAAACAGGCTAGAAGGAGGTGTGGAGCAACAATGGGGAATTATCAAAACTGTCATCACAGAGGCAACAAGCCTTTGTGTGAAGCAAATAAACAAATCAAAATGAAAGAAAAAGCCACTATGGTTCTCAAGAGAGGTGGCTGTGAAAGTCAGGAAGAAAAAGATAGCATTCCGGAAGTATAAGGAAACACAGAAGGAGCAGGACAGAGAGCTGTACCAGTTAAGGCAGAAAGAAGCAGGGAGGGAAGTCAGAATAGCAAAGGCCCAAACTGAGGAAAAGATAGCCAACTCAGTTAAGAAGGGGGATAAAACCTTTTATAGGTACATCAGCGAGCGTAGAAAGACAAAGGGAGGGATAGTGAGGCTGAATAGAATGAACGGTGGGTGGGCAGAGGGGGACAGTGAAAAAGCAGGAATACTGAACGAATATTTCTGCTCAGTATTCACAAAAGAGGAGGGGGAAGTGCCTAAGCCAATTAACAGAAGCACTCTTGATAGGGGTCGATCCCAGTCCTTTCACAGAAGAAAGGGTTCTGCAAGAACTCCTAAAACTGAAGGTGGACAAAGCAATGGGTCCTGATGGAATTCACCCCAAATTCTAAAAGAATTAAGGAAGGAACTAGTGAAACCACTGGCTACTCTTTTAATAAATCATGGGAGGATGGTGTGGTACCGAGGACTGGAGGAAGGCGGATGTGATTCCCCTTCACAAAGTGGGACCAAGACAGAGGCAAGAAACTACAGACCTGTCAGTCTGACCTCTGTGGTAGGGAAAGTGATGGAGTCACTTCTGAAGGAAAGAATAGTTGAGTACCTAGAGGTCAGTGGAGCACAGGATCCAAGGCAGCATAGGTTCACAGCGGGAAGGTCATGTCAGATGAATCTAATAGATTTCTTTGACTGGGTGACCAAAGTAGTAGACCAGGGAGGGACTGTGGACATGGCCTACCTAGACTTTAGCAAGGCATTTGACACAGTCTCACACAAAAGATTGATAGTCAAATTAACCAGCCTGGGAGTGGGTCCCATGGTGGTAGCCTGGGTAAAACATTGGCTGGACAACAGGACACAGAAGGTAATTGTAAATGGAGTCCACTCTGAAGAAAGGTGGTTACTAGTGGGGTATTGCAGGGTTCAGTATTGGGTCCAGTCCTTTTTAATGTCTTCATCAGTGACATTGCAGAGGGACTGGAAGGAAAAGTATGCCTTTTTGCAGATGACACAAAGATCTGCAACAGGGTTGATACACAAGGAGGCGTGGAAAGGATAAAAAGGGACTTGGCAAGGTTGGAGGAATGGTCAGACGTATGGCAGCTAGGATTCAATGCAAAAAAGTGCAAAATAATGCACCTGGGAAACAAGAACCCAGGGGAAGAATACGCAATGGGTGGGGAGGTAGTAACAACAACAAAACAGGAAAGGGACCTGGGGGTAATCATATCAGATGACCTTAAGGTTAGCAAGCAATGTGAGAAGGCAGTAGGGAGGGCCGGGGGTATACTGGGATGTATAGGGAGAGGCATCAGCAGCAGAAAACAGGAAGTTGTTATCCCTCTGTACAGACAGTTGGTGAGACCCCATCTGGAATACTGTGTCCAGTTCTGGAGACCCCATCTCCGCAAGGACATAGACAGGATAGAGACAGTCAGGAGGGCAACTAAATGGTACAGGGTCTGCAAGAGAAGCCGATGAGGAGAGACTAAAGGAGCTTAATATGTATACCTTTGAGGAAAGAAGGAGAGGGGGACATGATAGAAACTTTCAAGTACCTCAAGGAATCAACAAAGTCAAGAGGGTAGCATCTTTCAGAAAAGAGACTTGCAAGAACAAGAGGACAAAATTTAAAATAGAAGGAGGGCGGTTCAGGGGCAATGTGAGGAAGTATTATTTCACAGAGAGGGTAGTGGATGCATGGAACAGCCTTCCTGAGGAAGTTGTGGGGTCTAAAACTGTGGGAGAATTCAAGAATGCATGGGACAGACATAAGGCAATTCTTGTGGGGGGCAGGAAGATATAGGCTGTTGGTTAACTAGGATCTGCGGACTATCCTGTAGGTAGGGAAATGGGCAGACTAGATGGGCCTAGCGGTCCTTATCTGCCATCAAAGTCTATGTTTCTATGTTTCTATGTTAAAAAGAGAACCTCAATATTGTAATCAATCAAACTTTATTTAACCAGGCATATCACCTTTGAGCTAGCTCATTTTTAAAATGGTCCTGGGTAAGTGGAACTAATACAAAGGTAAAGACAGTAATAGTACAAACAATATAGGCAAAAAACATTTTCAGAGGGTACGGTGTCATTGATAATACATGCTAAAACAAATCTAGAGCAAGTCTAGTACATTCACAGAACAGAGTAAGTAGATCTAAAAAGGCCTCTGGTGGTCACTAGAACAGTATGGAATGGGAAAATTCCAAATCTGTGGAATTTTTATGAAAGTTCATAAAATTCCACAAGGTTTTTCGGAATTTTGTCAACATTTTGCAGAATTTTTGAAATATAGAAATCTTGTTATAACTCAACCGCCTTTTAAGCTAGAGCTCTGAAATTTGGAATGATACCCTTTAGGTCAGTGACCACTAACATGCCAAATATCATGACATTTGGATGGATACTTTTAAAATTATAGGTAATTTTGTTTGTGCGAAATTTCATGAAAAGTTTTATTGGCATATATCTTAACTATTTATTGGGTCAGCAATCTTAAATTTGGCATGATTTCTTGATGATAGATGTTCTAATAATGTGCCAGATTTCATGAAAATATGATGCATCGTCTCAAAATTATATGTGCTCAAAATCTATCATTTGATTTTTTTCACGAAATTTCATGAAAAAGTTTCGTCTGCATATAACTCAGGCATCTTTGGAGCTAGGCATGTGTAAATTAGTATGGATAACATTTTTAAAGCTTATAGAATAATCTGAATGTGATCAGAATCAGACAAGAGATTTTGAAGTTACAGGGGTTCAAAGCTTTACTATGTATATATTTGCAAAACTTTGTGAAAAGTATTAAAAATGTGGATGTTTGTAACTTCTCTGCTGTTGCATGCATAGTGTAAACATTTGACATGCATATCAATAGTCAGTGTATCCTGATGTCTAACACAACTGAATAAATTGGTTAAGCAGTTTTAATTTTGCAGAAGAAAAAAAAAATGATTAGTAACATTTTCTCACATATTAATGATAGCACATACTGTAGATGAAGCATAAATAATTTTTATGTAGAATTGAACATTAACAATGCACATATCACTACTTCATTTGATAAGCTGGGCTTAGCTTTTTGCAGTCCTGCTGTTCTCTCTGGGTGACTATCCCCCCTTTGGCATAGCCAGATTGACTCAGTAGAAGTACTGATCCCACTAACACTTTGCTCTTTACAGTAACAAACTCCCTTAAAGCGTGAGCCACCTCCTCCTTTTCCTATCAACCTACCCTGTTGGAATAGCCAGAATTCTTTCTTCCTGCTGCCCAAGACATTGTCTTCCCCCTCTGCATCTTTTTGAGTAACTCTAAGTCCAAGACTTGAATATACACCAGGTTCTCCTGATCATACATTTACTGGATATGATCCTTAAATATCCTGCATTCAGGTTGGAATTGTTGACACTCTGTGCTTTCTTGCTCCAACCCGGGGGTCTACCATTGTTGTGCTACCCAGCTCAGCTGTCAATTTCTTGGTGAAACTGTGCAACTAACTCCAGAACCTGGTGACCCCTTGCACTACCTGCCTCTTATACCCTTATCCTTTAGTAAGAATCCCCCAGATAAGGCTAAGTGAAATTAGAAAATTTCAGTTTTATGGAATTTTTCATGAAATTCTACAATTTTCACAAAGACTTGTGGGATTTGACTTTAAGTACACATGTTATTTTGCAATTTCTCACAGCAAGCAATTAATAAAATTGGCACACACAGTCTCCATGTAAGGTCTAAAAACCTGCCTAATTTAATGGTATTGCATTCTCTAGTTTTAAAGTTTAATGGGTTTATAAACTTGTACTTTACATTCTTGCAAAATTAAATTTTTAAATGTTGTGTAAGTTTGACTACTTTTAATTCAATCCCATTTAAAGCTGAAAATATTAACTGTTTTTTAGAAATGACCATGTGGTATAGTAGTTTACAGGTTTAAACTCTGGATACATTTGGATATGTAGTTTTAAAATTAGAGGGAACAAACCAAAATTAAAATTTTGGCAACATGTTTGTCAGGATATAACTCAGTCCCATTTAAGACTAAAAATCTGAAACTATGTGCATATACAAATGTAGTGATAACATGTATACCTGTTAATTTATGTAATATTTCAATAAATAATATCAGAATTATACTAAAATTACAGAACTCCAAATGTTGGCAACATATTTGGCTACCTATAACTCAGATTCTGTTGATGCTTAAAACATAGTGCATATGTGCATTCTAGGTGCTTCTCTAAATCCTGATATTGTTGAGAAATTTGGATAAGAAATCTTAAAATTATCTTTAACTGAAAATTTAATTTTGATTAAATGTTTGGCCACCCATAACTCCATCCCCTTTTAATTTACAGCTCTAAAATGTAGAACATCCATGTAAGTCATGGGGTACTGTTTACATGCCAGATTTGATGTTATTTGGATGTGTACTTTAAAAATTATAGCAAAATAACTGAAAAACAATTCCACAGATTTGGAATGGTCATTCTGCGGGCATTCTGTGGGTGGAATGTTATATTCCACACAGCTCTAGTGGGCACCCTTGGGGAAAGACATACAACACCCCTGAGCCACTGCACTCAGACAACCCCCATAAAAAATTTACACTAAGGAAAGGCAGCTTGCAGGGAGGGGAAGAGGGGAAAGGGAGGCGATAGCTATTAAAGCCAGAAGAGTTGCAATTGAAAAGAAGTGCTGACAATGTAATGAACAAGGTTGAGGTTGTAAGTAGTCAAAGAGCAACGGGTGGGAATTAGTGGTCGGCAAGTGGTCACCTATAACAATTGCAGATTTCCTCCAGGCTACATGCAAGCTTAGATCTGAAGGTAGAGGTACCCGGAATAGTGATTATCTTTAGGGTTCTTTGCAGAGTGTTCCACAGGGAAGGGAGAGAGAAGATAATAGCAGCCGAACCGTGTCACGTCTTTATCCTGTGTACATTGAAAGTGATTAACGTAAAACATCTCAAACTGTACAACCCCTTGGTGCGCTCATATAGGCTAAAGATATAGGGTGGCAGTTTATCTGTTATTGCCCTGTAGAACCAGAGGAGAGCATTTCTTTGCCTCCTCAATGTGAGGGAAGACCAGCCCAATGTCTCATACAGGAGGCAATTGTGGGTGATTAGGGGTGAGTTCAGGATGAACCTCAAAGCATGATGATAGAGGATATCGAGTTTACTTAGTGCTGAGTTGGGACAGTGGCTATAGAGAAAATCGACATAGTCAAGTAGTGGTAAAAAGGTTGTTGGGACTAATCTTTTCCTTGCTTCTAGTGGGAGAAGGTGCCTAATGTGGAAGAATACACCTAGGAGTTGTCTTAATTTTTTTGTTAATTCATTCAGATGAACCATAAAGTTAAGCCTGTTGCCCAGCCAGAATCCCAGGTACAGTATATGAACTTATCCACAATTTCCAATGACTCACCAAGTAAAGTGTGGATCTGAAGACTAGTTGATAAACCTGGAGCTGGGGAGGCATGAGGTGAGATGATCATGGCTTTAGTCTTTTTAGCATTAAGGAGAAGCTTAAGCTTTAGAAGTTTATGCTGAAGGATGACAAAATTATGCTGTAATTCCTTAAGTGCAAGTTCTGGCTTGAAATTAGTGGTGTAAAGTGCTGTATCATCTGTGAATAGATGTATGTTAGCTGTGCCTGTATATAAATCGATATTGGTAATATAGATTGCAAAGAGTATAGGGCCCAAAATGGAGCCTTGTGGTACACCCCGAGGTAAGATTATTAGTGGGGACAGGTCCCCTTGGACTTTAATTTGTTGTATTCTGTTGCTGAGATAACATTTGAATCAGTTTACAGCAGCACTGTCTAAGCCGAGGTTACTCAAGATGTCCAACAGAAGGCTATGGTCCACAGTATCAAAGGCCTTGCTAAGGTCTAGGAAGAGCACATAGTCATGCTTTTTTGCATTCAAAGCATTTTGTCAGTTCATAGACACTTTAGCTAAGGCAGATACCGTGCTGTGTGTGGGTCTAAAACCAGATTGGACTGGATTTAGGAAGTTTTTGGTTTCGAGGTACTCTCTGAGCTGGGAGTTAACAATTTTTTCCAGATGTTTTGAAAGAATAGGAAGTAGAGGAATTGGCTGGTAATTATTCAGGTCACTTGGGTCACCTGACTTAAACAGGGGAATAATATGTGCGATTTTCTAGAGTGGCAGTATCTCACCTTGAGCCAAAGAGGTATTGAATAGGTGGGTGATGGGAGCAATCAGATAATAACAGCCTGTTTTCAAAAAGAATGGTTCTAGTTGGTCAATACTGGCACTCTTTTTAGTATCCAGTGACAGTAAGAGGTCCTCCACTTGCTTAAAGGTTACTGGCTGAAAGCTGAAAGAGGAGGATCTTGGTTTGGGACAATGCCAGAGCTTAAGTCATCGCTAACGTCACCAAGTGTGCTTAGCTGACTGACAGGGGAGACATCAAACACAAGGCCTGCTGTGGCAAAATGATTATTGGGTTGTTCCAGGATGTCTGCCCTGTCAGTGTATGTAGCGTCTCCAGACACTATCCTGGTGGACAGAAGGGAGGCTGGCAAATGACCCTTAACCTCTATGAGGATACTCCAAAACTTGGCAGAACTATTTTTATCTTCTTCAAGGGCTGTTTTGAAATAGCTGGCTTTTCCTGTCCTAACTAGTCTAGTGCAGGCGTTTCTTGCCACACAAAAGGCAATTCAGTCAGTGTCTAACTTTGACCTCCTTGCCCTTTTCCACAATACGTCTCTATCCCTGAGGGCTTTCTTTTAGGTAGGAGAGAACCAGTTGGGTGATCTTTTCCTGATCTTGATCTTCCTAATTGGGGCATTTTTATCTATCAGACCCAGTATCAGGCTCTGAAAGATAGTGTATACCTCCGTGATAGAAGAGGCCCAGATCGAAATCCTGCCATATGATATTGCCAAGATCAGCCAAAAAGGCCAACTGGCAGAAATCTTTCAGGAATCTTTTTAGTTTGAAGGTAGGTCTGTTGGTACTGGTAACAGGTTTACATCATCATTTTTAAGAGAGTAAATATTAACCCACCACCCCTCTTACCTCTGTCTTGTCTCCAAGCATTATAATCAGAAATTGCCATTTCATGGTCCTTAAGTTTTAAGGATAACCAAGATTCTGATATTACTAAGAAATCAGGATTATTCGGATTTACCCAGTTTTGAAACAGATCCATTTTAGATAATAAACTACAAGCATTGCAATGAACAAAAGACATGTTGTTTGAATTAAATGCATCCACGCCCTGCAAATTAGGTACAGCAGGACCAGGATTAGGTTGAATGTCACCACTAAGCAAAATAATTGAGCTTAATAAGAGTCTAAATAAGGAAAATCTGTTTCTTGAGCCTTTTAACATATTTTGCCATTTTTCAGTTCCTAAACCAGATAGTTGTAGATTAACTTTCTGCATATTTGCATAATTTATTTTAGATAGTGCAAAAGAAAGACTAATCTGCTTTATAAAAATTCTAGTTGAAATTATAGCTGGCATAGCATGAGTTATAGGTAATTGCTGGCCATATTTAAATACTGTTTGGTTAAAAGGACATGTTGCTTTGGGACTACATTAATTTAATGTAATGTCCAATTTACAGCTCATGCTCAGGCTTCTCTTTAAAGTATCAGCTAAACTAGAATACCACAAGAAACATAGTTATAGACCAAGAAATTCAAAATTACTAGAACTAGCAGATTAATTTACGATGCTAGATCTTGATTTGTACCAACCCATTGTCACAATCTTTCCCTGTTAAAATTAAAATACTAAACCAATAATTTTTTAAAGGATGTCAACAAGATTAAACATTTAAAATACTAACTAATATATAAGAGGAGTTGCAAAAAAGCCCCAACATTTTAAACAGCATCCCCTGCAAGCCCCCTTCGCTAGACTCCTGAGAGTGACTCCTGTCACTCCTGCGGGACCCACACTCACCTGCAGTGCCACTTGCGGCAGCGCTTACCACTCTCCCTTCAACTATAGAATTAAACACTTCAGATAATAAGAACTATGTGTTAAGCAGAAACAAAGCTGACTTGACGTGCCACTCAGCATGGCGGCCATCCTGAAAGCATCAGATGGCAAAAGGCTTCATATAATCCACAGAAAGTTTTTCTGCAGTTTACATAGAAATGCTTTTCAGAATTCCACTGAATTAAAAAAAAAATCTGAAAAGCATTTCAGAAGTGGAATTACAGATTTTCTGGTCCTGCCCAAAACTGAATGAATGTTGAAGGGAGCTGGGAGAAGTTTTAGCCAAACTTTTTAACTTAGATGCTTCCCTGCAAGTGACATGCACAATATTAGGTCTACTGCCTGATGGAATATGTGGCAAGGATGCCTTGTATCTATTGAGGGTATTCATGGCAGCACAGAAAGCAATAACGCGCCACTGGCTTCAACCTGACCCCCTGACATTATCTAACTGAAGAGATGTGATGCAAAAAATATACAAGATGGAGCAAATAACTGAGTAAACCAATGCACCACCAACTTCTTTGCATGGTGGCAGAAGTGGGTGATGTATATGGGAGACAGAGACCCAACTTATACCTGGTAAACTCCAAATGTATTGGAAGACCCCTACACATACCCTATGATTACAAAGTCTAAAAGGGAGAATGCTGGAGTCTGAAGATATATGTAACCCTTCTGAATATCTATCTATCTATATATATATATTAGAGGCAAAAAACTCCGTTTAATGCATTAGTTAGGGTTGTTCCACAGCGACAAAAGTGAGGAAATTCGCTGTTAGGGTTGAAAACCCTAACTCCGAATTCACCCCCCCCAGCACCACACACACACAGACACACACACACATTCAAGTATGGGGAGGACCAAGTCAACACAACCAATGACAGACATCCAGCAGCAGGTGACAGAAATAACAAACAATTGTCTAAATGTACTACGAGACATCCCCACCCACCTGACCAGGTACTGCATGCTCAGTGGAGATCAACAGCAAAACTGAGGCCATGTACCAAGCGTACACATCCCTGATTGCGGCTGCACGCAGTATGCCACACCTAGTAGTTGCATGGCCTTACCTACCGTGCCCCACCACCACTTTGGTGGGCCACCTGAGCAATAGAGTTAAGCAAAACCAAGGAGTTGTGCAGGTATAATATCTCTGATTATAACAAGGGTTTGAGAAATGCAGCTTTCTAATTGACTGTAAACATTGTAACAGCCTTATGTTTAGTTTTTATTAACATACATGTAGAGCCTAACCATATGATGAACATGGTTTAATGTTGTTTAAAAACAGTTTTATTATGATAGCAATAAGCCACTCCCAGGTATTATGTTAATGGTCAGTTTATCACTGTCTAGCGACATGTGGCACTCGGATATGCCTCATTCAACATTAAACCCTACAGGGTGATTAACATACCATTCAACATAACTGTTGGTCATGCCTTATTGCTTAATTGTCTTTATGAGTAGATACTCTCCTCTGCTAGGCACTGCAGCAGCTTTGTAACACAGTGTCCCACCCAGTTACACCATACACTGTCTAGTTGCTGGAGAATGGCTGTGAATATGAACTCATGAAGATGAACAGTGTAACTTGATCATTACAGTCATCGAAACCCTAGTGTGATTATAACGACAGACTCAGTGATAGAGGATAACCCTGCTGTCCTAGTACATTTACCCTATTATGAGTTAAATCAATACTAAAAGACATTCTGTTTATATCTACACCATACCTACTTGATTCCTGTTGTAGCAGAATTAACATAGTTATCACTTTGATAGCATCAGTGACAGAAGTGTGAAACCCAAACAGTAGGCATACAGCCTGAGTATGAAACAACTGTTAAAAATCACACTGTGTCCATAAGTGGCATAGATCACTCATTGCAACAATAGCAAATGTATTACTATTTGAATGTTAGTCATCACAGATGCAATGAGATTGTCTTTATCAGGTACAACATACTCAGTAAGTGCCTACAGGAAAATCTATCCTATATACATGTCCGATACAGGTACATCATTGTTGGCTCAGTAGTGCTATGATATTTAGAAGTTGCTTGGCCTGATCCATGCAATTACAATCTTTCTTACAAAGAATACTTACTGCATCTTTAATATTGAAACACACTGAAGGTCTATGTATGTACATCAGCAGTACACCTTCATCAGTAAGAATGCATCTGATACTGGCAGTACAATTTCACAGCGTTGAACAGGCAATGCTTTTCCATACGTTTACATCAACCTCTCTATGTTGAGTAAACCATTGCAGTAAATGTACTACTATGTAAATCACCTACTAAATGTATCACTACTTTTATCTTGAGCATGCTAGTGTCTTGTAGTTAATTTATGTGCTTCTCTTAATTAATGTATACTCAGTAGTGTTAAAACCTTTCTACAACTGTCATCATGCACCTTCAGCATTTATATTGAATAACGGCACAGTACCAGTTGTGGTGTGGTGTGGGGCATCGGTAGATAAGGCCATGCAACTACTAAGTGTGGTACGTTGTGTGCAGCTGCAATCAGGGATGTGTATGTTTGGTGTACATGGCCTCAGTTTTGCTGTTGATCTCCACTGAGCATGCAGTACCTGGTCAGGTGGGTGGGGATGTCTCGTAGTACATTTAGACAATTGTTTGTTATTTCTGTCACCTGCTGCTGGATGTCTGTCATTGGTTGTGTTGACTTGGTCCCCCCCATACTTGAATGTGTGTGTGTCTGTGTGTGTGTGGTGCTGGGGAGTGATTCGAGTTAGGGTTTCAACCCTAACAGCGAATTTCCTCACTTGTCACTAGTGGAACAACCCTAACTAATGCATTAAATGGAGTTTTTGCCTCTAATTTCCCTTTTTTGAGAATGATATTGAGAAATAGTGAATGTAATGCGGTGGCAGGCGCAAGGCCCTTGGGCCCAGCGCCCATCCATGATGTCTAATACGCATAGTAACAGGAGCAGCAATGCAAACAGAAATGCTAACAGTGGCACACATGGTAACACAAGCGAGGCTAATGATAACAGAAGGGTAACGCACGGTGGCGTAGCGTGAACGGTGTGCCATGTGATGTCTGGTCACATAGTAACATGGTGCCTGTAAATGAAAATGTCAATGGGCATGGTGACGCAAAGTGAAACAGAAAGAGAAACAGTGCGGTACACACAAATGGCAAAAAAATAGAAAGCATAAGCGCAAATGAAATAAAGGATTGGCATACGTGGTGGCAGTCAGGGTGTGCGTGGGATCATCGGTTCAACTCTCACCCCATGACCTGTGTAAAGCAGCAGAAGTATAGGAGAATGGGGTGAGATTTAGACTCATGATCCCAATGCACACCCCAATGCCGGTTGGGGGTGGGTGGGGTGCAATGGGGTTTTTCAACCCTAACAGCGAATTTCCTCACTTTTGTCGCTGTGGAACAACTCTAACTAATGCATTAAACTGAGTTTTTTGCCTCTAATTTCCCTTCTTTTTGAGAATGATAACAAGAAATAGTGAATGTAATGCAGCAGCGGGAGTGCGGTGCCCTCTGGGCCCCGTGTGTTCTGCCAACTCAAACCAAGCAGCTATTTGCCATTCACACTCACATACACACAATAACAATACAATAAGTACAGCAAGCCAAAGCTTTATTATAACAAAATATAATACAAAAGGTTATACATCACTGATTCAATAAAGCATCATCCAAGCCCTCTTCCAATGGCTGGGAAGCCCCTTGTCAGCCTGGCTAGGAGTCTCTCAACCGGGAACTGGCCCCACAGCGTCGTCCATCCTGCAGGAGAGGCTTCTAACCAGGCATTGAGAAAGCTACATTTATATCTATTCTATGCTAAAATAATCGTACAGCCCTCATAGTGTTGTTTCCACATTCTAGAAGCTGGCCGGGCTCCCAGGATCGCAAATTCACACCATAAGGACTGCTCAGAATTCCCTACACCTGCTAGGTCACTGTGCTCCAAACACTGGCCGGTGCCTAGAACACTATGAGCTAAGCAGGAGTTTAAACAAAACTACAAAACAGGTTGCCTGATAATATGACCTTCAAGTCAGCAAAATACACTGTCTGAAGCAAAACATAATAATGAGGCTATCTAAAGAGCAAAACACCAATTAAATGAAGCAGCATGTAAAATGGAGTCACACAATACAAAATGGAGTATAAATGACATACATTACATGAAATAGCATACAAAATGGCGTGACAATAATCAACATATTATACTATCACTACATTCGGTCCTTTGATTATTGTGAATACGATTTGTATGATATTGGTACCATAGCAAAATTACTACAATATAACAAGTCCAAATAAGCAAGATAATTGTCACTACAGCAATGATTATGATAGGATGTATCAGAATATTTAACACTTTTGTAGCTGATGGAGACCATCCTGTAAAAATATCCCACCAATAATGAGTAGTCTCTTGTTGAATCTTGGAACTTAAATCAATCATTTTATTTTAACTATCGTAGTTTGCACCTGACTTTGCACTAATGATTTATTTCTTATTGCCAAATGAGCCTGCATTACATCTGTTTCCTGAATTATCTGTTTAATTTTATTTAACGAGATATTCAATCTTGATTGATCTAAAATATTGGGCTGCCAATACAAAATAAGCTTCTGCTCATTATCAGGGACCTGTGCATTTTACTGTGGTGGATGACATTACAATCCAATGATTACTAAGAATCCATGATTTGAACACAGTCCTCCACACATATTCATTATTACTCATTAAATCACTCTGGGCCTTATTTCTTTGCATTATAGAATACATATGTCGCATTGTGCATTCTGTCCAATCAATAAATCGTGAAATATTTTCTGCTACTCCCATTCCCCATACCTGTGAAGCATTAAATAACTGCAAGAACTCAAAATCATAATTCAAAGTTACTCTTTGGGGTAAGAAAACAGTTGGCATCCATTGAGCTTGTAAGTTAATTAAGCTAAATACATCAATTCCTACTGCCTGAAGCCTGTTAGTCAGTGTTTCTATATCCACACTATTTAAAATTCCCATGCCTGCCCCTGCTCCACCTAATAGCGTATCATACCAAGCTCTTTTATATTTGCATTTTCTACTAAACATAAACGTTATGTTAAATGGATTACATTTTTCTGATACCGCCAGCGCCTACTGATGTACATGTGGATGGAACCTTAACTATACTATCATTGCTAATTACAGGATGATTTTTCAACACTGTAATGTGATCTGCCCAAGTAGTTCTATTAGTTATTGCAGTAGCATTCATGCAGAATAACGTGTCTATGTCAATCAAAGTAATACTTGCATTGAAAATGTCTGTTTGATTCATGCAGCAATCAAGTCTATGTTGTACAGTCACCATGCAACTATTCGGTAAGTTGCAGCATTTAATAGCAGTCTTATTCTGCAAAGAGATTTCATCTGTTTCATAGGCATATTGTCCTGAGCCACCAGTTGTCATCCAGAGATTGACCCCTGGTGAAAATGTCATGTTCAGTACCACACACTTCTGTCCAGATGGGCAGCTAAAGTTCCCCTGGGTTCTATCTTTGGTATCATTTTCCAACTCCAGGTTCCTTTACAACCAGTGTCATTACAGTTAACCCTTTGAATCCTTCCTCCAGGGTAACTAGCTCTGCCAAATGGACCATAAGACACACCAGCATTCCTTTTAAAATCCATTGCTGGACCTAGAAAGACACAAATTTCATTATTCTCGAAGATAACATTTATGTGCAGGCACGTATTCCCATCTCTCTTTCCCTGACCTGATAATTAACACTGTGTTGTCTCGTCCGGTGGCTATCACCTCAGCTGGTTCAGGAGGGCCATTTGGGTTTGTAACCCATATTTTGGCACCATTGTTAAAACCTCTTGTAGATCTAAAACCTTTATCCCCCCTTGCATTTAAGAGTGTGGGGGCTTGTCCCTTTATAGGGGTCATTTTGTTAACAATTGAGCCACTCTGTCATACTGTTGAATTAACAGATTTTGTTCTCTACTATTCAACAAAATTACTTTCACTTCTCCTTGGTAATCACAATCAATCACCCTCCCAAAATTTGTATTCCTGAGGGCTAGTTCTGATTTAGGTGCTATCCAACCAAAATGTCTCGTGGAATTTGTATTCCAATACCAGTTTCTATCACTTGAATGTTTCTGCTGTTTATTCTGTATTCTTGAAGGGCATGTAAATCAAGTCCAGCAGCTTCTGGGGTTGCCTCTGCAAGGAGACAGAGCTCCTGGTGTAATTTCCCAATATAACACTGTTTCTGTAGTTGAGTAAGCCTGCACTTGCAAATTAGGAGTTATCATTCGCATTAAGGGGTCTCAGATTCTCCAATTGGTCTATTATTTAAAATCTGTAATGCTTCATGCAAATTTCTTTCCATTTTAGTAGGCTCTCCCCCAATTGTCCTTTCACAATATGAGGATTGGTCTTTGTTGCCCATGTTGGCATATAGGACACTGAGCAACAACAGTTTTAACCAAATCCAATGTTAGGGTACACCTCTACTATATGCCCACCTGTAAGTGGCTTTCTCCCAAATGTCCACATTTTGATGTGCCCATTTGCCAGCCCTGATAACTTCTGACTTTGAGTTTCTTCAATATCCACTGGAAGAATCTTAGCTTTTCATCTGCAATAGAATTATACCATCGTCTAGTGTATCTGAAGCACAATGAGCATCAACATGAAATACAGTGGTCTGAGTATTTTGCACCATAGTCCATATTTCCTGCCACAGTTCTTTTCCCCATATTTCTTTCGAATAGATTTTCCACTCATCTATCCCAAGTGGGCAGCCAGGTTGTTAAACCATTGGCTACAGACCATGAATCAGTATAAATATGACATGTACCTTGCAACCTTTGTGGGTATTACACTGGAAGGAGGAAGGGTAGCTTACCTCCTCCAAGCTCCTACTGGTGGAAGACACAGCTCGAGGTGCAAGAGACTGCTGAATACTGTAGCTAATAAAGGGTTAGCTGTGAAACACAGACAAACAACAAAAACAAACACACATCAGTTTAAAAATAAAACAAGATTATTTCCATAGGATAAAAGAAGCCAAGCGTCCCTGGGTTCCCTTATCCTAAGCATGACAAAATGTCCAGATTGATGGTAATACCATACGTACATATCTCTGTAGATGGTAAACTCTCAAAAACAGCTGTAATAGTCTTTTTTTCAAAATTGTAAAAGTTTGTTCCTCTTCACTTAGAATACTAGTTTTGCAATAAAAAGTCAAATTACATGGTTCACTCTTGGTGTGCTTTCATGAAAACATACATTCTGTGTGAAAAGTTGTGCTTTAGGCATGGAATACACATCAAGTTTGAACTGGTAGTAACATAAAATGTTGAAACACAAGAAGGTCAAATAACGTGCAAAAGGTCACAGTGTGCATGCAAGGGTCATTCAAACCCAGCCATTCCTGTAGTGTCCTTGAACACCACCAATATTAAAATATCTTTAAATAACAATAGAGTACACGATGAAACTGCTGGCCAAGACAGTACACACACATACACATACACAAAAAGAAATACTTAACACAAAATAAGACTGACATTGTTTCACACCAATTTGCTGAGGTAATGCCCATAGTTCCATTAGAAAACTGTATGTGGTTTAGATATATGTGCTGCCTCCTGCCTGTCTTGTAACACTGACAATTTTTAAACCAACACATTTATACATATTGCCATGCCAAATCTTTCCAGAACAAAACACTGTTTAAACACATCATCTGTAAATGAACACATCTCGTATAACATGATTACACCTTTTGGCACATAACTAAAATATGGCACTCTGCCATTTTGCAAAAATTTCTGGTTTTAACTAGAAGTATGATAAAGCCATTTATAGCTGTTAACACATTACATTTTCACCTAGCAGTGGCTTGCACGTTACTTGCAAACTCACAGCTCTTTCTGCAGATTGCAATCTATATGACGTCATATCTCTTCACCTTCAACACTACTGCTCCAACCAACTACAAACAAAAGTTCTTCACCGACCCTATCTAGGAAGCACAAATGTTCCATTACAAATAAAGCCAATTAAAACAGTCAGCTATGAGGCAAAGAAACTTTCTTCTTTTTTTTCTGTAACATGTTGTGCACTGAAGGCAGTCAATCCTATCTCCAACCTTGACAATAGAACATAATTACAGAACACAGATATAAGCTAGAAAATATGCATGAGAAAGACGGAGCATTACCTTGTTTAGTATACGTAGTACAGAAATAAAACAGACAGACATAAAACAACTTTGAATTAAAAAAAAAAAATTCAGACTTACCCGGTGCCAAGGTATTTTTCTTCTTCTTTTCCGATATACTAGTCTAATTAAGAAAACTGACTGCAGGACCTTCGTGATAATTTCCAAACGCTGCAGCTATTAACTCTTTCAAAGGTTTTAACCCTTTCAAAGGTTTTCTTTTGGCCATTTAGTAACCTGCCAAACCAAGTCTTTTCCAGAGCTCTGGTTTGCAGTTTAAAAACAAAACAAACAAAATCTCTAACAGTACTAGGTTGAGATACATCTGATAGAGGTCCCCAGTACTTGGGTTTAGGATCAATGTTTCAGCCTCTATAGGAGGCAAGGGAACTTGAAATTGATACAGAAAACTTGAAACTACACAGATAGGCAACATGGGGGAAGGATTTTCAAATCATCCGTCTGTAGTCACCTATAATAGTACATCCACAGTGAGTTTATTTTTCTTTTCTAGATGTTGCTTATCTAACTTTATTAACCAGCCGCTGCTTTTCTCCTAAAAGCAGCCTGAACTGTGAAAGCCATCATTGGCTCTAACAGTATATACTTGCAGCAAGCACAAATTACAAGTACAAAGGGCAGTTGCCCTTGCTTGTTGAGCCTTAATACACCTTTAAAAAAGAACTCATCCTTCTTCCTAAAATAGACATTTATTTTCGAATCCTGCCAACACGCCAAAATGTTCTGCCAAGTCAAACCAAGCAGCTATTTGCCATTCACACTCACATACACACAATAACAATACAATAAGTACAGCAAGCCAAAGCTTTATTATAACAAAATATAATACAAAAGGTTATACATCACCAATTCAATAAAGCATCATCCAAGCCCTCTTCCAATGGCTGGGAAGCCCCTTGTCAGCCTGGCTAGAGTCTCTCGAACAGAACTGGCCCCAGCGATACGTCCACCCTGCAGGAGAGCTTCTAACCAGGCATTGAGAAGCTACATTTATATCTTATTCTATGCTAAAAATAATCGTGCAGCCCTCATGAGTGTTGTTTTCCCACATTCTAGAAGCTGGCCGGGCTCCCAGGATGCGAAATTCCACCATAAGGACTGCTCAGAATTCCCACACCTGCTAGGTCACTGTGCTCCAAACACCGGCGGTGCCTAGAACACTATGAGCTAAGCAGGAGTTTAAACAAAACTACAAAAACAGGTTGCCTGATAATATGCGACCTTCAAGTCAGCAAAATACACTGTCTGAAGCAAAACATAATAATGAGGCTATCTAAAGAGCAAAACACCAATTAAATGAAGCAGCATGTAAAATGGAGTCACACAATACAAAATGGAGTATAAAATGACGTACATTACATGAAATAGCATACAAAATGGCGTGACAATAATCAACATATTATACTATCACTACACCCGTGCTCCCACTGCATAATGCGGTGGCAAGGGCCCCGCACTCCCTCCACATGATGTCTTGTGGCATACTAACAGGGACAGCAACGCAAACAGAAATGCTAACAGTGGCGCACATGGTAACACAAGCACGAATGAGAACAGAAAGGGTAACGCACATGGTGGCGTAGACGGGAATGGTCTGCCACGTGATGTGTTGTCACATAGTAACATGGTGCCTGCAAACAGAAATGTCAATGGGCATGATGATGTAAAGTGAAACAGAAAGATAAACAGTACTGTAGACAGAAAATGGCAAAAAATAACAGAAACGCAAGCGCAAATGAAAACGCAAAGGATAACGCACATGGTGGCGCAGACGTCAACGGTAAGTGAAACGGGTACGGAACCGCAAGCGGAAAGGGCAACAGTAACAGTAATGTAAGCGCACAGGCTGGTTTTCCCCAAAACCTGCATTGAGAAAGACAGTGAGTACAAATAATATATGCAAAATAATGAGTATCGGCGCAGAAAATGAGATCTTGGAATACTAAATACATTATATCTCAGGAACCGTACGACGTAGAAAAAAAATTTAAAAGTCATGTTATTTACAACTGTCCTGGCTAATTTAAATCTTAGCCCCTTTTGGGGGCTAAGAAATTTTCCGACGAAAAGTCTGTATCTCGCACCGTTTCCGAGATACGGGCCCTGAAAGGCGCGGCGAACGCCATAATGTTATCCTATGGGAAAAACAGAAAAGTTCAGAGCGCCATAACTTTGCCTCCCTGTAATGTTTTTTCACCAAATCACTGAAAGGCACATCTGTGGGCTGTTGGCTGTCTTCCCTCCTAATTTCAGGAAAAAAGACCAAACCGTTATTTTGCAGCAGGGATCCAAAGGATTTCTGTTTTGCGTTGGGCGCCGTAATGTTATCCTATGGGAAAAAATGTAAAGTTTGGAGTGCCGTAACTTTGCCGCCGTGGATATTTTTCACCAAACTACTGAAAGGCACATCTGTGGGCTGTTGGCTGTCTTCCTTCCAAATTTCAGGAAAAAAGACCAAACCGTTATTTTGCAGCAGGGTGCCAAAGGATTTCTGTAATGCGTCGGGCGCCGTAATGTTATCCTATGGGAAAAACCGTCAACTTTGGAGTGCTGTAACTTTGCCGCCATGTAATATTTTTTCAATACAACACTGAAAGGCACATCTGTGAGATGTCGGCTCCGTTCCGCCAAATTTCAGCTCAAAACTCCCAGCGGTTCTTTTGCAGCGCCAGTGCCAAAGAATTGCTGTCATTTCCACAGACTAGAAAACTACTGTCGCATTTATAAAGCTTCAGTAAAATTTGGCGACACTTTCTGAGCATGAAAGTAATTTTGCTAAGTACTTTTTCCAGAAATTTGAAAACATATTTCTGGGGTGTTTTACTACAAAATAAAGACATGGCAAGCATCCTCAGGGCCCGACTAGGTGAATACAAAAAATTAGGTTGCTAGAGGGTCCCAAATTTAAATGCCAACCATTTTCTGTTCACCAACTGAAAACAAAATGGCCGATTTGTGAAAGTAACAGGCCCATTTGCGAAAGTAAAAATGCATTTGCGAAAGTGTTGAACTTTTTGTTAACTTTTCCCATTGACTTATAATGGGAAACTGTTTTTTGAATAACTTTTGAACCGTTTAATATTTTTTCACGAAATCTTCAAAAGGCACATTGGGGACCCTGGCCACACGTTCCCTGAAGATTTTTGGCAGGTCATGCAAACTGTACGACCTGTAGGCGCGACCACAGAATTCCAGAAAAGCGTAAACGTGCGCACAGATCACACTTAATAACTCTGCAGCCATATATCCAAACAGTACAAAACTTGGCAGATCCCAAGGCCTATGGTTCTTGATCATAAATTCCAAATTTCAGACAAATCCGTCAAATGGTTGCAAAGTTATTAAGGTGCAAAGTTTTGGGGTTTAACATAGAAATGGCTCCTCAACCCTAACTATGGTAGCACTACCGTGCTACCATAATATATATATATATATATATATATACATATGCATATTTATGCAATAGGTGTGGGTATATAAACATCTAAATAAATTCATTTATTCCCACTGGTATTAAATAAACAGTGGGTCTAAGATTTATTTAACACCCTAATGCCAATCAACCACCATTTATTTAACACCCTGCCATCAATCAAACCCCCTTCTGCCAGAACTACACTGCCACCTTTCTCAATGGTACAGTCAGCAGATCTCCCTTTCTGCTCCTGTTTTCCCGACAGTCAATAACAAAGTAAAAATTCATTGAAAAGCAGCATGCACTCTTATTCATTCATTTTATTTTTTAAATAAAACACTTGATTTCACATTCCTTTACTGAACACTACTGTTTATGCCTCGACCCCCTCTCTCTCTCTCTCTCTCTCTCTCTCTCTCTCCACTACACTTCTGCTATTCATGCTTCCACCCCCTTGCTCTCTGTCTCTCTCTCTCGCTCCACTCCAGTACCTCTCTGCTTGCTTCCTACAGTTATGACTTTATGTCCGGCTGCACTAACTAATTGTAAATTGGTGTTCCCGAAATTCAAAACAGTACCTTTTCTATTTTTGTAACAAACTCGGAATCCACCTGTACTCGAACTGCTGCCACTCTCTCCACTCACATTGACATCCTCGATTTCTTCCACCTCACTCCTCAAACTTCTCACAAAAAACACAGGAACAACCAAATTTAAAAAAAAAATATATACTTTAAAAATAACATGAAACAGCAACACTCAGTGCATAACTTTTGTAGCTGAGGCAACACAACCTCCCGCCCAGTTAGCTCACCAACAATCACAGTCACCATTTTTCTTAAATTCTCCAGCCCGCCTACCTACATCTAACAGCCAATCAATCACAACATCACATTCAGATGTTGCTTTCTTAGCAGCGACGTTGCTCTCCTTAGCCACCACCTACAACTGGGCAAACATATCACACCAAAAAATAATCCTTCTTATTTCCTTCAAAAAACACAACTTAAACAACACTAAATAAAAAAAAAAAAGATTCATTTCTTCACACTTTTCCTATTGCATAAATTGAATATGCAATAGAAATAAGTTATATACATGATTTATCAGCACTCAAGTAGTTTGACCTCTGACACCTCACTTGTGGCTTACACCACTCATGAGGTTACCCAAGGTCAAACTGCTCTTATGATAAATCATGTATATAACTTGTTTCATTGCATATCCTATATATATATATATATATATATATATATATATATATATATATATATATGTATATATGTTTATACAATAGGGGTGAGTGATAAATGAGTGCAATAAAACAGTGTATCATCCACTGCAGTGTAATATTTTTGCCCTCTGCTCTACTGTGATGGTATCAGCCATTTACACACACAGGTCACAAAAAGGTCACTGATATCATCACTCTAGGCAGCTTTCCCCTTAGCATACAAAAAACACCTGTGCTGTTACCATAGACACAAATGCAGAACTACATGAGAGGTCTCACTGCTGCCTGCAACTAACTTAGCATTACAAAACACTATCACCTATTCCCCACACTCTAACTTCCAGCTCATTACTGTGATACTCTCAGCTTGACTGCAGCCAGCATTCTAAAGAACACAGCTTCACAGAGCAGTCTGTTCCTCACTGCTGCCTGCAGCTAACTCAATTACCACTAAAACACTCACCTGTTCCTCCAACTCTGTCTCTCAGCCCATTACAAGTATTGTGATACTCTCAGCTTGACTGCAGCCAGACTTCTAAAGAATACAGCTTCACAAAACAGTCTGTTTCTCACTCCTACCTAAAACTAACTCATTTAGCATTGCAAAACACACTCATCTGTTTCCCAGAGTTTCTAACACTGCCAGCCCATTCAGAAAAACTCACACACAGAATGAGCAAACACATAAACAGGAACAGAACACAAGACAGCATAACAATACTTCTGAAACTCCTGGCCCTATTGTATAAATTGAATACATGATGTGCAGATCATGTGCTATAGCAAATATTGTCACTCCTGCATCGTGAGCTCTGGATATCTCACTCGTGTCTTGGCACTCATGAGATATCCAGAGCTCACTCTGCAGAGTGAAATATTGCCATATCACACTCATGCCCATCATGTATCCCCTATTTTTACATATATTTTATATATATATATATATGTATATATATGATACATTGATACATGATGAGTAGGAGTGGGATATGGAAAATATTCTCACTCCTGCAGAGTGACATATCCATGCCTCATGATGCAGGAGTGAGTGTATTTGCCATATCCCACAATCTGCACATCATGTGTGCAAGTTATACAATAGGTGTGGAAGCTTCAATTTGTTTTGTTATATCTTATGTTGTTCTGTTGCTTTGAGTTGCTGCTGTGAGTGAATGGGTATGAATGGGGTTTGTATATGTTGTGTGATTGGTCGTTGTGTGTGTGAGTGAGTGGTAATAGGTTGATGAGTGCATGAGTGTGATCCGTGGTTGGATGATGTGTTTTGGTAGGCCGGACATGTCCAGGAGGTTTCCTGTAGATACTGTGTGTGATTTTCCTTTTTCCCTGTATTTTATTATGTGTAGTGTTTAATTTTTGTTGTATGCTGCTTTGCATAACTTTTTCATCTGTGGTTGGCTTATATGTTATTTGTTTTGGAATGTCTGTGAGAAGCTCCATGGGAACTACAGGTAAGAGAGCAGTTTCGATTGTGCGAGGTGCTTTAGTTGAGCTTATTTTTTACTGAGACCAACAGCAAGAATTATACAGTTTGAGAGTATATATCATGTAAGTAATACCAGTTTAAAGAGGGCATGTTTAGGTTCCTGTAGCATGTGAAGAAATGAAATTAAGAACTGAAGGCTTCGGTGTGGAAATCTGTGTGCTGTGCAGTTCACTGGTATGTTAGTCAGAGTCTGTAGACAGGTTTTCTTTATGTTTGTTATCGCAGAGATCATAAATGGGACCTGATATGTTTATAGTTTGGATGCAGTGTGAGAGACTGCATGACCATTCAGCAGCTTGCAGTACAGAAATGTGCTGTTTTAGGTGTGTGCCATTTGGTGCAGTGAGGACTGTACTGCTGCAGGCTTCTGGCATTTGTGAAACTGCAAGCAAAGAATGAAGAATGCAGACAAGCTGCTTAATTAAGTACCTCGAACATTTCAGCTTCACATTTAAAGTAAGTTCTAACTTTGTTACATTGGAGACATGCTGCTGGAGTGAGAATATTGGCTGATGACATAGCTACAGTATGTGTAAATGTAAATATTTTCACTATAGCTATGTCATCAACCATTTATCTCACTGGGGTGAGAATACATGATTTTATTGTCAACGAATACAACACACCCCTACTATATAAATATTTATATATAACATTCAAGAGATGATTGGAATTGTATTTTATGATGAAACTGTCATGTGTCATACTACCATGCATCTCTATGGACTAAGTCACAAATGCATACTGAATTTACATATATTGTGCCCAAGTTAAAAAAAAAAAAGAAGCAGAATTGCCACTCTGCATGGATTCTGCATTTCACATACAGTAGCTTTAGTCATTATTCATCTGTTCTGTTCCTTTCTTTAGTGTTTGGATTCTGAAAAATGTTTGCATATTCCAATCTACTTATTGCAAAAGTTATTCAGAAGTCAAAAAGTAAAGACAGAGCTACTGTGAAGAAATTGATGGGCATGAAAAATTAGTTTTATGCTGTGACAAATGATTTCGCATGACATGGCCTGATTTGTTTAAAGCAGGATGTCAGAGTAAGTAAGGATAAGACTCGGCCGAGCAGGTCTTGTATCATAGTAACATGCCAAATGGTGAGTTTACTGCCTGAGGTGACGGCCAGGGTAGTACATCACCTAAAATGTATGAATGCTGTGTTTGTATTAGGTATTTGTTTATTTTTTTATTGCATTTTTGTGATGTATGGTCTTGGAATGTTAGCATTATACTTCAGATAGCATGCCTCTGGATGTATGCTACTTACTGGATTGGATGTCCCCAAGTGACAAGGTTTTAACCAATGAAGAGGTGTCTTTCAGATGAGGTGTTAAACCAAGGTCCTGTCTACCTGTTCTGGTCATTGTTCAGGTGGACGCTAAAGATCCCATGGCGCTTCTCAAAAAGAGATGGGGAATTTCCTGGGTGTTCTGGTCAAACTTTCCCCATTCACTAAAAATACCACCGACAGCTTAATTTAGTTGAATTTCAGTTGATTTGTGTCTGTCACCCCAACCATGGGACAAGGCTGAAAATAGGTAGCAACTGTTTTTCATCATGTGTGCAATTTTTTCACTTTTTAAAATCTAGTTCATGTGGTCAAATAAAGTTGAGAATATTAGTCAAAACCTTGGCCAGCCATAGTTAAAGCAGTGTATTTGTTAGTAAACCAAACATTTCATCAAATAGTATTTTTTTAGCAAAAAATGTATCTCTGACATCCTTAGATTCCTCCTCAGTGCATTTTTTGTGCTTGATCTGTTTACCCCAGTAGTCCCTCCTGGCCGGCCACCCCTTTGGAAGGCCAATCCCCTCCCATAAGTAAGCACCTCCCGTCGCCATCCACTGCCCCCCATCTTGCTGTGGCCTTGTCAACACGACTTATCCCTTTGTCAGTGGGGGGGGCACCTCCTGAGGTCACAACTGGGAGAGGAGACTTGCTAGGGGCATTTCAGTCCTCACTGGGCAAGTCAGGGGCAAATCTCAGGCACCTCCGGGCTTTACATTGGACGAGGGGGTGGCCACTGTCATCTGACCGGCCAGGTGGCCAGATTTTTCTATTAGTAGTGCCCCTATCTTGTGGCTTCCTGACAAATGCCCCTGCAGTGTGTGGTCACCCACACTGCAAATAGGCGCTGCCACTGAGGGCCACCAGGAGCCACCCCAAGAGTGGTGGAGGCTCAAGCCCCCCCTAGGGAGGAGAGCATCTCAGGGATGCTTTGTACCTTCCCTGCTGGCCTCCGCTCCTGTTGTCCTGAGTTCTAGTGCGAACCCGGGTTACCAGCATGCCAGGTGAATCCCCATCACCCGGTGCCATGGGGCCATCCACAGATTCCTCTTCAGAAGAGCTTAAAAGAGGATCTTGGCTGTGGGTTCAGTTAAGAAGAGTTGAAAAGAACTACACAGCAGAGGTGATTTTTTCCCCATTTCAAACTTGCAGGGTTTGTGTAAGTGAATCTCTGATTGAAAGTATTTTTGTAGGGTATATTTTCTGTTAAATTGTTGTGCAGGTTGTCTTGCTGAAAGGAAGGAAGGAAAGCACTCACTGGGGTGGTGGGTCAGAGCTATAGCTGATTGTTTCTGAAGGGCATGGGCTTGGTTTAAATTAGCCAAGGGGGGAGGCACTGAAAAGAAGCAGGGACATCCCAGCCCCCCCCCCACAAAACTGGGTAGTTAGCAAGGTAAACACCAAGGCAGAGAAGTTGATAGGAAGCAGAATGGGGTAAATGGAAAAAAATGCAAAGGCAGAAGGGACAGGGATGGGACTAGAAGGGGTAAGGCCATAAAAAAATGGAGGGCAATGAGTACCAATACCCATAGTATGGGTAACAAGCTCCCTGAACTAGTGGTCTTGATGAAAGAGGGACACCTAGATATTGTGGCAGTCACAGAAACATGGTGCACAGAGAGCCATGACTGAGATGTCAACATATCAGGGTACACAATCTACAGAAGGGTCAGAGAGGGTAAAAGAAATGGAGGAATAGCTCTCTACATAAGGGAATGAGATGAAAGCAGCAGAACTAAAGGGTGAACAGGGAAGAGAGGAGGCACTGTGGGTCACCCTGGAGACAGGAAACGGTACCACAATCCGCATGGGAGTTGTGTACAGACCCCCATCTCAGGGGGAGGGAATGGACAAGGAAATGATAGAAGACATCCTTAGAATGTCAGAAGAAGGGTAGATATTGTTGTTGGGGATCTTAATATGCCAGATGTTAACTGGAGCACCTTTGCTGCAGCCACATCCAAGAGCAGGGCCATTCTCGATGCCCTATAGGGGGCATGCCTCAGACAGCTAGTGTTGGAACCCACTTGGGAGGGAGCAATCTTTGACCTGGTACTCCCAAATGGGGATGGAGAGAGGATCTCGTATTTAGAAGTGGGTAGCCATCTGGGAACAAGCGACCACCAAACAGTGTGGTTCACGATAAACACAGCCGTAGAGTCAAGCCATACAAAAGCAAGGGTGCTGGACTTTAGTAGGGCTGACTCTGGCAAATTGGGAGAGTGCCTCAGAAAAGCACTAGCAAATGGGCAAGAAGGAGGGGTGGAGGAACAATGGGGGGAAAATCAAAACTGCCATTACAGAGGTAACAAGCCTTTGTGTGAAACAAATAAACACAACTAAATAAAGGAAAAAAGCACTTTAGTTCTCAAAAGAGGTGGCAGGGAAGGTTAAGGAGAAAAAGATAGCATTCAGTAAGTATAAGGAAACACAGAAGGAGGAGGAGGAAAGAAAACTATATCAGTTAAAGCAGAAGGAAGTGGGGAAGGCAGTCAGAATAGCAAAGGCCCAAACCGAGGAAAGGATAGTAAACTCAGTTAAGAAGGGGGATAAAACCTTTTATAGGTACATTAGGGAGTGAAGAAAGACAAAGGGAGGAATAGTGAGGCTTAATAAAGGGGAGGGGGTGGGCAGAGGGTGACAGTGAAAAAGCAGGGATACTAAATGAATACGTCTGCTCAGTATTCAGAAAAGAAGAGGAGGGGGAGGTACCTAAACCAAACAATAGAAGCACTCTAGATAGGAGTGTTGATACCAGTTCATTCACAGAAGAAAGGGTTCTGAAAGAACTCCTAAAACTGAAGGTGGACAATGCAATGGGAACTGACGGGATTCACCCTAGAATTCTAAAAGAACTAAGGGAAGAACAAGTGACACCGCTGACTGTGACAATTGGACAGCTGGTTCTAATCACTGTATCATTTTTTGTAATATAAAAATGTGTTATGGACTGTCTCTCATGAGAAATGCTGAAACAGCATGTGAGTATGACACACACACAGGTTTTAGATACAAGGTGTTATCTGGAAGGCCAGAAGCTAATTACAGAGTAGAACAGGCCTTAATCAAGGATCTCCTATTTATCTAAGTTAATTATAGCTATAGTTGCTAAGAGGGAAATCATAAACTTTTATGGTGTTTAGGGGAAGAGTGCAGGATTATGTGACACTGGTGCAAAGTCATAAATGCTTTCATGTCTGTGTGAGAGAGGATACTGCTTACAGATGAAAGGAAATTTACAGACTTGATTGGAGAAGTCACATGGGGAAAGGAGTTTCTGCTGATGTAACCTTAATTATCTTACCTTCTAATATGATAAAATATCCTGGGTGTATGATTTTTCATAAACAGAGGAGGAGCTAGGTGACCTCATGCAAAGAGGTGGGCAAAGCCAGCTTTTAAACAGAATTCTGTTTTCCTTTAGAGGCTTTTATATACACTCTGACAAAGAAACATCTTTGAGCACTTTGAGAAGGTATTTAGAGAGAGAGAGAGAGAAATCTAAGTATTGCAGTAGGAACTGCACTGTTAAAACCTTGTTCTTTTAAAAGATTGTATGGCTCTTGTGATATATAGTTCTGTATTTTATGTTTTACATATTTTTTTATCTATTTTAGTAAAACTCTATTTTAGAGCCTACTTGGTCTGTCTTTGAATTTCCTTTCTTTAACAAGTGAAGTATATATGATTAAAGCAGACACTCTGCATAAGCTTGAATGGTGATACCAAACTGGAAAAAGATAAGAGTTTAATCTGAGGTCTTTATTAGAGTTTTTAAGGGTTCATTTTGTACACCTGGTTAGGTGCCCATAGGCAAAGATATCTGGCCCCCCGAAGACAGAATTATCTGAGCCTGTGCATTGGGTATGCTAGCAAGAGGTTCACAGTTTGAATCCCTCCAGAACTGAGACCAAAGGTTGATTTGAACCCACAAAACAGACAGGAGGGTTACCCTGTTTCTGTTAACTGTTTACAAGACTACGTTCAGAGGTTGGCACTTTGGGAGTAGAGGGCTGACCTTCTGAGTGGGTTTGTGACAGATTGGTTGGCTGCGGTGTGGATAATTTTGGTATTACAAGCTTTTATTGTTCAGTGTGTCAGCTTGAGACCATCAGCTCACTTGCAAAGAAAGAAAAAGGCAGTGATTTATTTTTAAAAAAAGGAAACAGAACTATATCACTTGGCGTACAGTCAAGTTCCTACCTGTTTTATTTTTTTTTCCTGAAATGCAAGTCAGAGTAGCAGTAGTTAGGGAAGATGACTTCCAACTACAGCAGGCACACTGTAGACTACTTAAGGCAGTTGTGCGGGGACAGAGGAGTCCCGTTCGAGGTGAAAGCCAGCAAGCAGAAGCTCATAGATGCCCTGATGGTAGCAGATACCCAGAGCAGCGAGTCATGGACCGTGACTGAAAAGGACCAAACCTTGAGTGCGGCAGGGCTAGCAGCCAGTGCAGTGTCCAGATCTAATGAGGAGGGCAACAGGGCCACTGTCAGCGAAGGGCCACAGTAGCAGGGGAATGTCACCAGTATCCTGGAGCCAGAAGTACTCAGGCTGCAAATTGAGTTGTGCAGGATGGAGCTGGAGTTCCAGAGAGAAGAGAAGCATGAACAGCGAGCTGCAGAGGAGAAGAGAGAGTGAGAACACTGAGAATAAAGACCGTGAGGAGCAGGAGCGCCAGAGGCAACACAAACTGGAGAAGCTATGACTCCAACCAGTGGCACCAGAGCAGATAAGTGGCTTGGGTTTAACTGGGACTACAGGACTGGGTTACAAATTGAATTCCAAATTAATAGCCAAATTTAAAGAGGGGGAGGATATGGATACCTTTTTTAATTCTTTTGAAAAAGTTTGTATTCAGGCTAAAATTCCTAGACAGTCCTGGAGCTCCCAGCTATCCCTGCTACTTACCGGGAAAGCTCGGGATGCATTGGGTCAAATGGACAATGAGGACAGTGATGATTACAGCAAACTTAAAGCTGCACTGTTAAAGAAATTTGAATTAACTGCTGAATCTTACAGAGCTAAATTCTGTAAGCTCAGGAGAAGCCTTGACATGAGCTATGAGGAGCTAGCCATGAAACAACGTCAGTTTTTAAAATGTTGGTGGGAAGGAATTGAAACAAACTCTGTTGATAAAATTGAAAATGTGATTCTGTTAGAACAGTTTTTCTGGGCATGCCCAGCAGAGCTAAAAACCTGGCTGGAGAACCCAGCTCCCAAAACAGTGCAAGAGGCTGCTGAACTCTCAGACTGCTGTGCCAAGAGCAGACCTGCTCTGAGAGTGAATGGGGTGGGTGTGGCAGCAAAGAAAGGGAAAAGCGCACCTTCAGGGCAGCTAAAACCCTCACTGCCTCCACCATAACCAGTTAGCCCCAGGTTTCAGAGAAAAGCTTTCTCTGAAAAGAGAAGTGAATGTTGGTTATGTAAGGAAACTGGACATATTGGCAGACAGTGTCCCAAAAGAATGAGCAATAATATGCAGAATGGTACTAGGAACTAAATGGATTTTTTGTGTGTCCCTGGGAGCATGCCAGTGAACATGAGGGAACACATGCTCCCAGTCATGGTGAATGGTGTACAGACACAAGGGTTAAAGGACACAGGGGCAACCTTGACCTGGTAAAGGGAGATGTGGTAGAGCCTGGTCAGCTTATACCCAATAAATACATCACTGTGCAGGACTTCACTGTTTAGGTGAAAACATTGCCCCTTGCTAGTGTTCTCCTAGACTGGGGTGAAATAGGGGGAACCGTGCAACAGGTGGCTGTAGCCAGAACGTTAGCAGTGGATGTGATCCTGGGCAACAATCTAAAACAGGGGATGGTATGTGCAGTTACCTGTAGCCAAGCAGCAAGGGAAAATTGTAGTTCTCTGAACCCCACATAAGCCATTGTGAAAACTGCTGAGAGGCTGGTTCCCCAGCTTGTGTCTCCAGATGGGGAGACTAACAAAAAGGGAGTAGAAATTTCCCCAGTAGCAAGTAACCACACAGCTACAGAGGGTTACTCCGAAGAGGGAGGGGTGACCCATTGTCAGAGGGTTGGGATTGACAGTGATCCTGAGTGCCCAGATGCTAGTGCTAGGGACCCTAGTTTAGCAACTGAAGGGGACCTGTTCCATGCCTTGGGAATGTGTGAGGGGTTTGCACCTGCTCAGAGAAGTGACCCTAGTTTAGAGAAGCTGAGGGCTTGGGCAGACTTGGACAGCATGCAGGGAGGTAACGGCAGACATAAGGTTTAATGGGAAAATGGACTTATGTATACTTAGGCAGTACAGACAGAGGGAGGGGTGCTAGGCAGGCAGCTTGTCGTTCCCCAGGGGTATCGTGAGCAGTTGCTCAATTTTGCACATGATATTCCCTTGTCTGGTCATCTGGGAATCACACGCACTATGCAGCGGTTGGCCTAGAATTTTTATTGGCCCAACTTCATCCAGCAGGTGAAGGAGTATTGCAGGTCTTGTCACTGGTACCAAGAAATAGGGAAGGCGGGCAAGAAAACCCAAGCCATCCTGATTCCATTGCCCATAGCAGAGGGGCCATTCCAGAGGGTGGGAATGGATATTGTGGGGCCTTTAAATACCCCCAGCTCCTCAGGGAAGAGATTCATCCTGACTGTGATGGATTATGCCACCCGGTACCCAGAGGCAGTCGCCCTATCCTCACTGAGGACAGACAAAATGGCAGATACCTTACTTGGGTTTCTGCAGGAGGTTATCACCGATTGAGGGGGTTCCTTCATGTCGGACCTGATGAAATGTTGATGGGAGAAGTGTGGGATGGTGCAGAGATGCACCACATCATATCACCCACAAGCCAAAGGACTTGTGGAACGATTCAATGGTACCCTGAAGTCAATGCTCCAGGCATTTGCTGAGCAGCATGGGAGGGACTGATAATAATCCCTTTACACCTGTTGTTTGCATACAGGGAGGTGCCCCAAGATTCGACAGGATTTTCTCCCTTTGAACTCTTATATGGACGCTGGCTATGTGGGCTCCTAGACTTGATCCGGGAGGACTGAGAAGGCAAGCATGCCACCCTGGGAAACCATTGTGGATTACATCCTTAGGTTTAGGGAAAGGCTGAAGGAGCTTATGGGGATAGCCCAGAGCAACCTGGCAGCTGCCCAACAGAAACAAAAAGTGTGGTACGACCGCAGAGCTAGAGCTCGCTTGTACATGGTGGGTCAGGAAGTCATGGTCCTTATTCTGGTCCGGAAAGACAAGCTGCAGGCTGAGTGGGCAGGACCATATAAAGTGGTTAGGAAAGTAAATGATGTGAACTATATTGTGGAGTTACCTGACCGAAGACAGACAGAAAAGATGCACCATGTCAACATGATGAAGCCAAATGCAAATAGGACTGACATGGTGTTTGCAGTGTGTAGTCCTGGGAAGGGGACGGATGAAGGAGACTCCCTTCTGGACTTGCTGGAAGAAAGTAAGTGGGAGTCCTCTGTGGAGGCAGGTAAAATTGTCTCCCCAGCTGGCCCCGGACCAGATCCAGAAAGTAAGGAAGGTTTTAGCAGACTTTGCCCCATTATTTAGCACCAAGCCTGGACTTACCCCCTTAGCAATGCACGATGTGGAGACAGGGACACAGACGCCCATACGGCAGACAGCATATTGGGTGTCAGAGACTGTCCAAAAGGACATTAGGAAGGAAGTGGAGGAGATGCCGGATTTAGGGGTAATCCAGAGATCCCACAGCCCCTGGGCCTCACCTGAAGTCCTTGTGCCTAAGCCAGATGGCTGTACTCATTTCTGTGTGGACTATCGTGGACTGAATGCAGTCATGAAGTCAGATGCTCACCCGATGCCCCAGACGGACAAACTCCTGGACAAGTTGGGAGGGGTGACCTACCTACCAACTATTGACCTGACCAAGGGGTATTGGCAGGTAGAGTTGATGGACAGAGCTAGGGAGAGGTCAGCCTTCATCACTCCAATAGGCTTATTTGAGTTTAAAGTAATGCCTTCCGGAATGAAGAATGCCCCGGCCACTTTCCAAAGGTTGGTGAACCAGGTGTTAAATGTTGCTGAGGAGTACACTGTGGCATACCTGGATGACATTGCCATCTTTAGTACCAGCTGGGAGGAACACCTAACCCTCCTCAGAGAAGTGCAGGGCAGGATACAGAGGGCCGGGCTCACTGTCAAAGCCGAGAAGTGCCAGGTGGCCAAGGGAGAAGTGTTATACCTCGGGCATGTGGTAGGCCAAGGACAGCTCTGTCCTAACCAAATAAAAATAGAGGTAATCCAGGTGTGGCCCAGACCAGAAACACAGAAGCAGGTCAGAAGTTTTCTAGGGACAGCAGGGTACTATAGAAAGTTTGTACCCCATTACAGTGCCCTGGCTACTCCCCTATCTGACCTGACAAAGAAAAGGATGCCAAACAAAATTACCTGGGGCCCAACCTGTGAGGAAGCTTTTTCCAAACTGAAGGAGGCACTGTGCAGTGCTCCTGTTTTGACAAGTCCTGACTATAGCAGACCCTTTATAGTTCAGACTGATGCCTCAGATGTGGGTTGTGGGGCAGTACTGAGTCAGACATCCAGCCAAGGAAGGGATCACCCAATAGCCTACCTGAGTAAAAAGTTACTTCCCAGGGAGCAGGCATACTCCACGGTGGAAAAAGAATGCCTTGCCATAGTGTGGGCCCTAAAGAAATTAGAGCCATACTTATATGTGCAGCATTTTGTGGTACAGACTGACCACAACCCCACGGTTTGGCTGATGTAGATGGGGAAAAACAATGGTAGATTGCTAAGATGGAGTCTTGCTTTGAAAGGGTATGATCTGACAATCGTACATGGGGCTGGAGCCAAAAATCAGAACTCCGATGGGCTGTCTCAGGTGTATGAGGAGTGAACTTATTTGGGAAGCTCATCCCATGCAGGGGATAGAGCCCCAAAATTCAGTCTCGGTGGGGAGGAATTGTGACACTTGGGCAGCTGGTTCTGATCACTGTATCTTTTTTTGTAATATAAAAATGTGTTATGGACTGTCTCTCATGAGAAATGCTGAAACAGCATGTGAGTATGAAACGCACACACACAGGTTTTAGATACAAGGTGTTACCTGGAAGGCCAGAAGCTAATTACAGAGTAGAACAGGCCTTAATCAAGGATCTCCTATTTATCTAAGTTAATTATAGCTATAGTTGCTAAGAGGGAAATCATAAACTTTTATGGTGTGTAGGGGAAAAGTGCAGGATTATGTGACACTGGTGCAAAGTCATAAATGCTTTGATGTCTGTGTGAGAGAGGATGCTGCTTATAGATGAAAGGAAATTTACAGACTTGATTGGAGAAGTCACATGGGGAAAGGAGTTTCTTTTGATGTAACCTTAATTATCTTACCTTCTAATATGACAAAACATCCTGGGTGTATGATTTTTCATAAACAGAGGAGGAGCTAGGTAACCTCATGCAAAGAGGTGGGCAAAGCCAGCTTTTAAATAGAATTCTGTTTTCCTTCAGAGACTTTTATCTACACTCTGACAAAGAAACATCTTTGAGCAGTTTAAGCAGGTATTTAGAGAGAGAGAGAGAGAGAGACAAATCGAAGTACTGCAGTAGGAATTGCACTGTTAAAACCTTGTTCTTTTAAAAGATTGTATGGTTCTTGTGATATATAGTTCTGTATTTTATGTTTTACATATTTTTTATCTATTTTAGTAAAAATCTATTTTTAGAACCTACTTGGTCTGTCTTTGAATTTCTTTTCTTTAACAAGTGAAGTATATGTGGTTAAAGCAGACACTGTGCATAAGCTTGAATGGTGATACCAAAGCAAGAGGTTCACAGTTTGAATCCCTCCAGAACTGAGACCAAAGATTGATTTGAACCCACAAAACAGACAGGAGGGTTACCCTGTTTCTGTTAACTGTTCACAAGACTACGCTCGGAGGTTGGCAGTTTGGGAGTAGAGGGCTGACCTGCTAAGTGGGTTTGTGATACTGACTACCCTTTTTAACAAGTCATGGGAGGATGGTGTGGTACCTGAGGACTGGAGAATGTGATTCCCCTTCACAAAAGTGGGAGCTAGGCAGAGGCAGAGGCAGGAAACTACAGGTCTGTTAGTTTGATCTCAGTGGTAGGGAAAATGATGGAATCACTTCTGAAAGAAGAACTGTTGAGTATCAAGAGGCCAGATGTGTACAGGACCCAAGGCAGCATGGACTCACAGCGGGAAGGTCATTTCAGATGAATCTAATAGATTTCTTTGACTGGGTGACCAAAATAGTAGACCAGGGTGGAGCTGTAGATATGGCCTACTTAGACTTTAGCAAGGCATTTGACACAGTCCCACACAAAAGATTAATAAACAAGTTAGCTAGCCTGGGAGTGGGTCTCAGGGTGGTAGTCTGGGTAACAAATTGGCTGGACAACATGACACAGAGGGTAATAGTAAGTGGATTTCACTGCAAAGAGAGGGGGGGTTACTAGCTGGGACCACAGGGTTCCGTACTGGGACTGGTCCTCTTTATTGTCTTTGTAGGTGGCATTGCAGAGGGACTGGAAGGAAAAATATGCCTCTTTGCAGACGACACAGAGATTTACAACAGGGTTGATACACATGGGTGTGTGTGTATGGAAAGGATGAGAAGGAACTAGGCAAGGTTGGAGGAATGGTCAAAAGTATGGCAGCTTATATTCAATGCAAAGAAGTGCAAAGTAATGCCCCTGGGAAACAAAAACCCAGGGGAAGAGTACACTATGGTAGAAGGGGTACTAACAACAACAAAACTAGAAAGGAACCTGGGGATTGTCATATCAGATGACCTAAAGCTAGGCAAGCAATGTGAGAAGGCAGTAAGGAGGGCTGGGGGATACTGGGATGCATAGGGAGAGGCATCATTAGTTGAAAACAGGAAGCTGTTATCCTTCTGTACAGACAGTTGATGAGACCCCATCTGGAGTACTGTGTGCAGTTCTGGAGACCCCATCTCCACAAGGACATAGACAGGATGAAGCTTCCTTTTATAGGGAAGGTGACTGAGAAAGTAGTGACAGCACAACTGGAAGACCATTTGACCATCCATGACATCTATGAACCACTCCAATCTGGTTTTCGTAAAAGACACAGTACTGAGACAGTGCTGGTTCGGGTGCTCAATGATCTCCTGATGGCTAGAGATCGGAAGAACCACTCCATCTTGGTCCTTTTAGATCTCTCTTCAGCATTTGACACCGCGGACCATGAGGTGTTGTTGGGCCATCTAGAAACATAGAAACATAGACTTTGACGGTAGATAAGGACCGTTTGGCCCATCTAGTCTGCCCATTTCCCTACCTACAGGATAGGCCTCAGATCCTAGTTAACCTACAGCCTATTTCTTCCTACCCCCACAAGAATTGCCTTATGTCTGTCCCATGCATTCTTGAATTCTCCCACAGTTCTAGACCCTACAACCTCCTCAGGAAGGCTGTTCCATGCATCCACTACCCTCTCTGTGAAATAATACTTCCTCACATTGTCCCTGAACCGCCCCCCTCTCTATCTTTAAATTGTGTCCCCTTGTTCTTGCACGTCTCTTTTTCTGAAAGATGCTACCCTCCTGGACTTTGTTGATTCCACTGAGGTAATTAAAAGTTTCTATCATGTCCCCCCTCTCCCTTCTTTCCTCAAGGGTATACATATTAAGCTCCTTTAGTCTCTCCTCATACGGCTTCTCTTGCAGACCGTGTACCATTTTAGTTGCCCTCCTCTGGACTGCCTCTATCCTGTCTATGTCCTTGCGGAGATGGGGTCTCCAGAACTGGATGCGGTACTCCAGATGGGGTCTCACCAACTGTCTGTACAGAGGGATAACAACTTCCTGTTTTCAACTAATGATGCCTCTCCCTATGCATCCCAGTATACCCCCAGCCCTCCCTACTGCCTTCTCACATTGCTTGCTAACCTTGAGATCACCTGATATGATTACCCCCAGGTCCCTTTCCTTTTTTGTTGTTGTTACCACCTCCTCCCCCATTGTGTAGTCTTCCCCTGGGTTCTTGTTTCCCAGGTGCATTATTTTGCACTACTTTGCATTGAATCCTAGCTGCCATACTTTTGACCATTCCTCCAATCTTGCCAAGTCCCTTCTCATCCTTTCCACACCTCCTTGTGCATCAACCCTGTTGCAAATCTTTGTGTCATCTGCAAAGAGGCATACTTTTCCTTCCAGTCCCTCTGCAATGTCACTTATGAAGACATTAAAAAGGACTGGACCCAATACTGAACCCTGTGGTACCCCACTAGTAACCCCTCTTTCTTCAGAGTGGACTCCATTTACAATTACCTTCTGTGTCCTGTTGTCCAGCCAATGTTTTACTCAGGCTACCACCCTGGGACCCACTCCCAGGCTGGTTAATTTGACTATTAATCTTTTATGTGGGACTGTGTCAAATGCCTAGCTAAAGCCTAGGTAGGCCATGTCCACAGCCCCTCCCTGGTCTACTACTTTGGTCACCCAGTCAAAGAAATCTATTCGATTCGTCTGACATGACCTTCCCGCTGTGAACCCATGCTGCCTTGGGTCCTGTGCCCCACTGGCCTCTAGGTACTCAACTATTCTTTCCTTCAGAAGTGACTCCATCACTTTCCCTACCACAGAGGTCAAACTGACAGGTCTGTAGTTTCTGCCTCTGTCTTGGTCCCACTTTTGTGAAGGAGAATCACATCCGCCTTTGTTCCAGTCCTCGGGTACCACACCATCCTCCCATGATTTATTAAAAGAGTAGCCAGTGGTTTCACTAGTTCAGCTTAATTCTTTTAGAATTCTGGGGTGAATTCATCAGGCCCCATTGCTTTGTCCACCTTCAGTTTTAGGAGTTCTTGCAGAACCCTTTCTTCTGTGAAAGGACTGGGATCGACCCCCCCTATCAAGAGTGCTTCTGTTAATTGGATTAGGCACTTCCCCCTCCTTTTTTGTGAATATTGAGCAGAAATATTCCTTCAGTATCCCTGCTTTTTCACTGTCCCCCTCTGCCCACCCACCATTCATTTTATTCAACCTCACTATCCCTCCCTTTGTCATTCTACGTTCACTGATGTACCTATAAAAGGTTTTATCCTCCTTCTTAACCGAGTTGGCTATCTTTTCCTCAGTTTGGGCCTTTGCTATTCTGACTTCCCTCCCTGCTTCCTTCTGCCTTAACTGGTACAGCTGTCTGTCCTGCTCCTTCTGTGGTTCCTTATACTTCTGGAACGTTATCTTTTTCTTCCTGACTTTCACAGCCACCTCTTTTGAGAACCATTGTGGCTTTTTCTTTCATTTTGATTTGTTTATTTGCTTCACACAAAGGCTTGTTGCCTCTGTGATGGCAGTTTTGATGACTCCCCATTGTTGCTCCACACCTCCTTGTAGCCTGTTTACTAGTGCTTTTCTGAGGCACTCTCCCATCTTGCCAAAGTCAGCCCTCCTGAAGTCCAGTACCCTCACTTTTGTATGGCTTGACTCTGTAGCTGAGTTTAACGTGAACCACACTGTTTGATGGTCACTTGTTCCCAGATGGCAACCCACTTCTAGATCTGAGATCCTCTCACTGCCCCCGTTTGAGAGTACGAGGTCTAAGATTGCTCCCTCATGAGTGGGTTCCAAAACTCACTGTCTGAGGCCTGCCACCTGTAGGACATCAAGAATGACCCTGCTCTTGGATGTGGCTGCGGAAAATGTGCTCCAGTTAACATCTGGCATATTCAGGTCTCCCATCAACAGTATCTCCCCTTTCTCTGCCATTCTAAGAATGCCTTCTATCATATCCTTGTCCATTCCTTCCCCCTGACATGGGAGTCTGTACCCAACTCCTGTGCGGATTGTGGTGCCCTTTCCAGTCTCCAAGGTGACCCACAGTGCCTTCTCTCCTCCCTGTTTACTCTTTTGTTCAGTAGCTTTTATCCCTTCCTTTACATAGAGAGATACTTCTCCCCTGACTGTCTCTCCTGTAGGTTATGTACCCTGGTATGTTAACATCCCAGTCATGGTTCTCTGTGTACCATGTTTCTGTGACTGCTAGGATATCCAGGCATCCCTCTTCCATCAAGGCCACCAGCTCAGGGAGCTTGTTGCCCAGGCTACTCATTACCCTCCATTTCCTGATGGCCTTACTCCTTTTTGCCCCATCCCTGTCCTTCTTGCCTTTGTCACTTTCTCCATTTACCCCTGCCCTTCTCCCTATTGACACCTCTATGTTGGTGTTTACCGCACTTACTACTGTGATTTTTTTGGGGGGCTAGGATTTCTCTGCTCTTTTCCAGTGCCTCCCCCCTTGGCTAGTTTAAAAGCTTGCCAATGAAGCATTTAAACTTATCACTTAGGATCCTGGTTCCCCTCCTGGACAGATGCAGCCCATCATGCCAGTATAGGCTTGCATCACTCCAGGTGGACCCCCAGTCCCCATTGAAGCCAAATCCCTGAGCTCCACACCAGTTTTTCAACCACTGATTGAATCCCATGGTGTGGAACACCCTAGCCTCTCCTATGCCATAGATGGGCAGCACCTCTGAGAAGGTTACCGTGCGTGCTACTTGTGTAAGGCCCCTCCCCAATTCCACAAACTCTTCCTGCACTTCTCTAATCCCTTTCTTAGCCAGGTAATTTGTCCCTAGGTGGACAATGACATCCAGCTCCCTCCCCTGTGCAGCTGCTCCGGCAATCCTGAGGATTCGCTCCCTGTCCCTCCAAGCCATGGTGCCAGGCAGGCACCTTACCTCCCTCTCCCCTTTCTCCCCCAGTTCTACCTTCCTAACAATGGAGTCCCTCACCAGGAGTTGTTTCCTTCCCCTGTGGGGTCCCTTGCCACCCTCCTGTGGGTCTTCTTTGTGGAGGTTCCCAGCATCCTCCTTGGTCTCCATCTGAGGTTCATCTGTGGACTGTTGGGAACAGTCCTCAGGTGGTTTACATCGTTCCTCATGGGTAGAACACAGAGAGTGGTGTCTGGAGTTTGTTCCTCATGCCCTACTTCTCTGTCATGTGGGGTACCTCAGGGCTCTGTTCTTTCACCCATGTTGTTTGCAGTGTACATGCTGCCCCTCGGAGACATTGTAAGAAGGTATGGGCTGAGGTTTCACTGCTTTGCTGATGATACCCAGCTCTACCTCTCTTTCGCACCTGACCAGAATGGAGCTGTCACAGTCTTTAATAACTGTCTGAAAGAAATCCAGGCTTGGATGGATTCCAGTTGGCTAAAGTTGAACTCGGATAAAACTGAGGTGTTGGTTTTGGATCCGGGTCACCGGATAGGGGGGTTGGGGGAAGGTTCGCCCTTGGGAATTTTTCTCGGTGGCGTTTTGCTCCTGACCTCTGAACAGGTGCGTAACCTGGGGGTCATTTTTGATGAAGAGCTGACCCTGCATTTGCAGGTGTCAGCTGTCATCAAAACTTTCTTTTACCATCTTATGAATATCACCAGAATTAGGCATCTGGTTCCATCCGATGACCTTCTTACACTGATCCATGCCTTTGTCTCCTCGCGCTTAGATCATAGCAACTCCCTCTACCTAGGGCTTCCTGGGGTAGAAATCCACCGCTTGCAGCTGGTGCAGAATGCAGTGGCCCGGCTTCTAGTGGGATCTTCGTGATCCTGTCATATCTCACCGGTGCTGCGCAAACTGCACTGGCTGCCAGTACAGTGGCGGATCACCTTTAAAGTCGGTCTGCTGAGTTTTAAAGCCCTAAATGGACTAGGCCCGGACTACCTGAAAGAGCTCCTGGTTCCCTACTGCCCTGGAAGATCACTCTGCACAGCCAGTGAGGGGTTGCTAGAGATTCCAAGGATATGTTTAAAATTTTTTGGGGCGAGAGTTTTTGAGTTTGTAGCCCCTACCCTTTGGAATACTCTACCCCATCAGATTTGGGAGTGCACAACTGTGGAGGGATTTAAGCAATCATTAAAAACATATTTATGGCATCAAGCTTTTAACAACTGAGCCTCCTGTCTTAGTCTATGGATATTCTTATAATTTTATTGAAGTTTGTTATATTTTATATTGTCATTGTTGTTTTAAACTGTGAGGTGCCTTGGCTTCAGATAAGGCGCCATACAAATAAATTTTATTATTATTATTATTACTGGGACCTTCAATTTAGGGTAAAAACAAACAAAAAAAAACAAGAGTTAGTGTGTTTGTCTGAGTTGGGTGAAGGGAACTGTTTTCTGTACAGTTAGCTAAGTGAAGAAAGGAGCTGTGAATTGGGGGAGTGGCTTAGGTAGCAGGAAGCCAGGTGTTTGGATTTAAAACAGCCCTAGATAACTTTTGGCAGAGAACAGCAAAAGGAAGGAGGTGCTGTTAGAACTTTACTACTCTTCTACTGGGACTTAAGAACTAGCATTCTACAATTTGGACCTTCAATTTGGGAATGTATAGGGAGAGGCATCTCCAGCAGAAAACAAGAAGTTGTTATCCCTTTGTACAGGCAGTTGGTGAGATCCCATCTGGAGTACTGCATGCAGTTCTGGTGACCCCATCTCCACAAAGACAGACAGGATGGAGGCAGTACAGAGGAGGACAACTAAAATGGTGCAGGGTCTGCAACAGAAGCCATACAAAGAGAGACTAAAGGATTTTAATATGTATACCCTTGAGGAAAGGAGGGGGGGGGCATGATAGAAACTTTCAAGTACCTGAAGGGAATCAACCAAGTCCAAAAGGGTAGCATCTTTCAGAAAAAGAGATGTGCAAGAACAAGGGGATACAATTTGAAGATAGAGGGGAAACAACACAGGGGCAGTGTGAGGAAGTATTTTTTCACAGAGAGAGTGGTGGACACATGGAATGGCCTTTCTTATGAGGTCATGGGGTCAAAAACTGTGGGAATTCAAGAATGCATGGGAGATACATAAGGCAATTCTGGTGGGGGTAGGAAGAAGTAGGCTGTTGATTAACTAGGATCTGCAGCTTATCCAATAGATACATAGATACATAGACAGTGTCGGCAGATTGTTCACTTGGGAGCTTAAGCAGCAGGCAGGTAGAAAAGAGGGCTGGAGTTATATTCTGTTTTAACTGAAATATTTGAATAGTTTGTAAGTGAAATTAGTTTTATGTGTTAAAAATTATTACCTTGAATTAGAACTGTTACATTGTAACTTTGGTGGCTTGGGGATAGTTGTTTGGCAGGGATAATTAGAGGGAAATTTAAATGTGTTGTTTGCCTGGTGTTAGGGGGAGGGGACATTAGCTGCAATTACCTTGTCTTTAAACAGGAATTACCTTGGCTTACATTGTTCACTTGGGAGCTTAAGCAGCAGGCAGGTAGGAAAGAGGGCTGGAGTTATATTCTGTTTTAACTGAAATATTTGAATAGTTTGTAAGAGAAATTAGTTTTATGTGTTAAAAATTATTACCTTGAATTAGAACTGTTACATTGTAACTTTGGTGGCTTGGGGATAGTTGTTTGGCAGGGATAATTAGAGGGAAATTTAAATGTGTTGTTTGCCTGGTGTTTGGTAAGAGCCCTTCCACCCACCCTGTTTTGTATGCCTTCTTAAATACTGAAAAGCCACTGGGGGTTAGGATTGAAGGGCTGAGTATTTCTGTTTGGGACTGAAATTCGAAGCAACAGGAGCTGAGTGGGCCTGTGACATCATACATGCACCTGATGTCTGCTTACACACACTGTTAGGGACCGAACACACACTGGACTGTATGTGTTTGTGAGACTTAGGAACATTATTGGTGGGGTTGAAATTGGGTTTGTAAATAACTACAGTCAGTATAGAGAGAAACTGTACTCTAGGGAAAGGGACTGAGAAAAGGGTGTGCTATTATAAACAGAGGAGGATAATCAGGGTGGCCATATTCCACCATGGCAGGCATCTCGGAAGGGTTGTAGGCTGCACAGGCTGTGGGATGGCAATAATTCTAAATTGGGCCTGAGAGAGGAGGCTGCCCACTCTGTAGACAGCTATCTTGTATCAGGAGTGAGGTATATTGGTTAAGGAGCAAGCTGTGGGAGCTGGGGGGTGTCCAAGGATAAGGGTGTGGATATGGGCAGCAGAAGGTGGGGCTGAGGGAGGTGGGCAACGCCTGAAATTACAGGATGTTGTGTTACAGCAAGCAGGAGGGGGATATTAGGGACAGAGGACCCTTAGATAGGGAAGTTGATGCTAAGGGAAAGCGTCAGGGTGAACATTCTGAATACAAAGAGACTGGAGGGGAAGAGTCAGGAGGGGGCTGTTGAAGTGAAGCCTAAAACAGCAGACTGTGGGAAGGAGCTCCTAAGGTGAACAGTGCAAGAGAGGAAGAAGAGGGTCAGTTTAGAGATGCAGTCAGGGAAACTCGGTTACTTGATGGAGGCTGACATAGAGTGTCACAATAAATTTGAGCTACTAAGCAACCTAGAGGGGAGGAAGGGTTGGTGGAAATGAGGAACTTATACAGAGGCCGGGAGGGAGTTGGATACCCATAGGCATCACAGACCAGCTATGGAAAGGATAGACATAGTCCCAGAGGAGAAGGGGAAACATATATGTTAAGCAAATGGGGAGATGCAACATATTCCAGACATGAGGGAGGAGAGCATGATTGGAGAGAAACTAGAGACAAGGAGGTGGGAGAGGAGCCCCCTTCAGCAGGGAGGTCAGTACCAAGGATGGGGCCCTAGCTAAAGGGACCCACAGAGAGCCTCTGGAGGCATGGGTACTATACAGGGGGAGGATGGTGGTGTGGGAAGGGGAACCATCAGGGCCAGGATAAATGGTTCAGATAAGAGAGGGTTAAAGGACACCTCTTAGAGGGGTTTGAGTTATGGGCAAAACAGCAAGGAGGCAGAAAGGAGGGAAGGGTGACAAGGGGTCTCTAATAAGGCAGGAAGACTCCCATGAAATTGAGATCATGAATAAAGGGGAGAAGGGGGCTGAGAGTGCATAGTGGAGGTAACCATAAGATGATGGCGGTGTTAGGTTCTGTTACTGGGAGACTCGATGATTAGGGGTATCCATTAGAGGGACAGGGGGTGGATGCCATAGCCAGGTGAAGGTAGTGAGTATCTCTGGGCTGACAGTGCACAGAGCAAAGTTCATGGTGTATGAAATGGTTAGGGATTGTGGAGGGAAACCGGATTTCCTGGTGCATTTGGGAACTAATGATCTAGAGGGAAATAACAATTTGGAAATCCAAGCAAGGTTCCAAGAACTTGCCAGAGTCTATCGGGATAATGGATGCAACATTTCCTTTTCGGAGATATTGCCAGTACCAAAGGCCTCAGTGGAGAAAAAAATGAAGCTTAGAGAGGTTAATGACTGGTTCAGGAAGTGGGGTGAAGAGAATGGGTTGGGGGTGTTAGGGAACTGGAATGGAGTTTGGGAGGATAAGGGACTATATGCCAAGGACAGGTTTCATCTTGCCCCATTAGGGAAGGAAGTCCTTAAACAGGGGATGGCTGACTACATACAAGAAAGGTGGGGTTTAAACTTGTAAGGGGGGGAAGGGATGAGGGAGGGGCTGACCAGAAGCCCTCTCCTCCAGATGAGGGGAGTAGCCGCCAAGCCCAAGAGGGGAAGGGGGGAAACAGACTGGAGGTGGAGGTTTCAGGAGGAGCAGGGGGAGGATGGAAGTATAAGGAATCTGGGTGGGGTTCGACAAAGAGGATCAGGGATAAGGGGTGGGGGTTGGTGTTAGTAAATGCCAGGAGCTTGGGAAACAAGTTGCCAGAGTTCCAGACCATGCTGTTCGGGGTGGATGTGGCGGCGGTCACGGAGACGTGGGCCAACAAAAACCATGACTGGGACCTAAATGTACAGGGGTACACTATGCTTAGGAAGGATAGAAAGGAGGTCAGAGGGGGTGGAGTGGCTATGTTCATTAGAGATGATATAGAAATTACTGTGGTAGAAGAGGCAGAGGGAAACGTGGAGGCCTTATGGGTCACCTTACGATCCCCAGCAGGAGATAAGGTCAAGCTGGGAGTAGCATATAGGCCCCCCGGGATGAGTGATGTTCTAGAGGATGGTTTGCTGGACAACATCATTGCCCAGTGTGGTCCAAAAGGGGAAGGAGTGGTGTTGATGGGGACAATATGCCAGGTACAAACTGAGAAACATGTCCTCTAAGATGGCCAAGGAGCAGAGGCTGCTGGATGGCTTCCAGGATGTGTTCTTAACTAGCATGTGATGGAGCCACAAGGGAGGAGCATGTCCTGGATGTGGTTCTGCAGATGGGGATCTGGTAAGGGACATAGTTGTACAGGACCCCCTGACTGGGAGTGACCACAATACTGTCTGGTTTCAAATAAGCATGGGGGAGCGGGGTGAGATCTAGGACACTGGCAGTGGACTTCAGGAGGGCAGACTTTATGGGCATGGGAAATATTCTCAAGGATCACTTGAAGGGGATTACCTCAACGACAAGTGTGGAAAGGAGATGGGAGGTCATAAACCGGGGACTTCATGAGGCAGTCAGGATCTGCGCTAAGTTGAAACGTAAGGGAGCAAGGTCACGTAAACCATGCTGGTGGTCCAGTGAGGTACAGGTAGCAGTCAGAGAAAAGAAGGCGGCCTACAAAAAATATAAAACAACAAGAGGGGATAGGGATAAGGAAATGTACCAGCTTGCATCTAGAAAAGTCACCCGTATGGTGAGGGGAGCAAAGTCCAGTAAAGAGCAGCGGCTGGCACAGGGGATACATGGAGGGGAAAAGGGGTTCTTCCGGTACATTGGGGAGCGGAGAAAAACTAAGGGCCATCTCAGCAGATTGAGATCAGAAGGAGGGTGGGTGGAAGAGGCGAGGGACCAGGCAGAGGTATTTAACGAGTACTTTGCCTCTGTGTTCACTAGGAAGGGGGATGGGATATCTACAAAGCAAGGCATGAAGGGGATAGAAGCAGCAGGGAGTGGGATCAGGGGAGCAACGAAATGGAGCAAGAGGGAGGGAAAGTACCCCAGGGTGTCACATCTGGATAAGGATAAAAGACCAGTAAGGTGGAGGGACGGATGATGCTATCTCCACTAAAAGGGTGTGTTAGCCCTCAAGGCCCTAAAGAAAAACAAATCTCCTGGGCCGGATGGCATTCATCTGAGAGTACTATGGGAATTGGCGGACATACTGGCTGCACCCCTGGCGGAGCTTTTCAGCAGGTCAATTGAGACAGGGAGGGTACCTAGGGATTGGCGAGAGGCACATGTGGTACCAATCCATAAAGGGGGGTCGAGGGAAGTACCAGGTAACTATAGACCCATCAGTTTGACCTCGGTGGTGGGAAAATTAATGGACAGTATACTAAAGGAACGATTGGGGGTGTACTTGGAGGAGGTGGGAGGTCTGGATAGTCGGCAACATGGGTTTGTGCCAGGTGGATCATGTCAAACCAACCTTGTGGAGTTCTATGAATGGGTAACATCAGAACTGGACAGGGGTAAGCCTGTGGATGTATTATTCTTGGACTTCAGCAAGGCGTTTGACTCTGTCTCCCACAATGGTCTGGTGGAGAAACTGATGGGGTTAGGAGTAGGCCCTTTGATGGTCAGATGGATTGAAAACTGGCTAGCTGGACGCATCCAGAGAGTAGTGGTCTGTGGGGAGCTCTCGAACCCTAGAGAGGCTGGTAGTGGGGTACCGCAGGGCTCGGTCCTGGGTCCGATCCTGTTTAATGCATACATATCGGACATCAGGGAGGGTATAGGGTGTGAAATGAGTCTCTTCATGGATGACTCCAAGATGGGAGCAGTAGTTGAGGGAGAAGAGGGGAGGGTGGCCCTGCAAGGGGACCTGGACACCCTGGAAAGCTGGGCTCACACATGGAAATTAAATTTCAATATCATCAAGTGCAAGGTGTTGCATCTTGGTCGGGAAACCCTAAGCACAGGTACACCCTGGAGGGAGGCGCTGGAGGCCTCAATAGGGAAAAAGACCTAGGGTCATGGTGGATACATGTATGAATAACTCTGAGCAGTGCAGGAGAGCAGCTAGCAAGGCAAACAGGATGTTGGGATGCATCATAAGGGGATCACCTCTAGGAGCAAGGAAGTGATTCTGCCACTGTACAATGGACTGGTTAGACCACACCTTGAGTACTGTGTACAGTACTGGAGACCACACTTGAAGAGGGACATACAGCTCCTGGAGGGTACAGAGGAGGGCAACAAAGATGATATGAGGGCTAGGGATTTGACTTATGAGGACAGACTTAAGGAGCTCTGCCTGTTTTCATTGGAGGAGAGGAGAGACAGGGGACATGATTGAGGTCTTCAAGTACCTCAAGGGAATAAATAGGGTAAACATGGAGGGATCTTTAGACTAAAGCAGGGAGGTATCACCAGAGGGCATGGTTTGAAGTTGGAAGGTGGAAGGGTGAGGGGAAAAGAGGAGGAGGTTTTCACCGAGAGGGTGGTGGACCTTGGAATGCACTGCCTGGTGAGCTGGTTCAGAGATCCACAGTGGAGGGCTTCAAGAGAGGGTGGGACAGACACAGAAAGTGGATGTATCAGATGATGGCCTGTCCTGGGGGGGTGGGGATGGATGATAGGGGTTTCTGGAGAACAAGGGATGGGAGGGTCTCGGCACCCAACTAAGGATCTAGGTTCGAGCAGACTCGATAGACCGTAAGGCCTAATCTGCTGGCAAATAGTATGTTAGTATGTTAGATAAGGGCCTATGGCCCACCCAGTCTGCCCATTTGAGCTTGTAAGTTCAGTTTATGTTTTCCTAGAAGTCTGTTGCCCCTTACCCCTGACCTCCAGAATTCCTTTATGTCTATCCCATGCATTCTTAAATCCCATGATTGTTTCAGCCCCCACCACTTCCTCTGGCAGGGTGTTCCACTTGTCCACCACCCGTTCTGTGAAGAAATTCTTCCTCATGTTTCCTCTGAATCGTCCCTCCCTCCAACTTCATCCCATGCCCTCTAGTCCTGGTACATCTTTATCGCTTAAAATAGTGTATTCCTGCACCCTGTTCCTCCTGTGAGATACTTGTATGTCTCTATCATATCCCCTCTCCCTCCTCTCCTCCAGGGAGTACATGTTCAGTTCCTTCAACCTGTCTTCATAGGACTTGTGATGCAATCCATGCACCATCTTTGTTGCCCTCCTCTGAACCTTCTCTACCCTGTCTATGTCCCACGAGGTATGGTCTCCAGAACTGTACACTGTACTCAGGTGGGGCCTCACTAGTGCCTTGTATAGCGGAATTATGACCTCCCTTTTCCTGCTGATGATGATGCCCCTGCCTATACATCCCAGCATCCTATTTGCTTTACCTGCTGCATTGTCACACAGTTTCCCTACCTTGAGGTCATCAGAGATGATAACCCCAAGATCCCTTTCCTGTTTGGTGCATGCTATATCCTCACCCCTCAACTGATATATTGTGCCAGGGTTTTTGTGCCCCATATGCATTATCTTGCACTTCTTTGCATTGAATTTCAACTGCCAAACCCCTGACCATTCTTCAAGTTCTGCAGGTCCCTTCTCATTCTGTCTACACCCTCTGGTGTGTCTACTCTGCTACAGAGCTTTGTGTCATCAGCGAACAGTGAAATTCTGCCTTCTAGGTCCTGCGCAATGTCACTGATGAAGATGTTGAAAAGAACCGGTCCCAGCACTGATCCCTGTGATACCCACTGGTCACTCTTCCTCTGTGGAGTGACAGCCATTTATCACCACCCTCTGTGTCCTGCCACCCAGCCAGTTACCTACCCACACACTACTGTCCTGCCCACACCCATATTCCCCAGTTTGTGTAGTAGTCTTCTATGTGGCACAGTGTCAAAGGCCTTGCTGAAGTCCAGATAGGCCATGTCCACTGCCCTCCCTGATCCACCTCCCTAGTCACCCAGTCAAAAATTCAACGAGGTTGGTCTGACATGACCTCCCCTGGTGAAACCATGCTGCCTTGGGTCCTGTAGTCCATTGACAACCAGATGTTCCACCAATCTCTCCTTCAGTAGTGCTTCCATGATCTTCCCCACTACCGGAGTGAGGCTGACTGGTCTGTAGTTCCCTGCTTCCTCTTTGTTCCCGCTTTTGTATAAGGGACTACATCTGTTGTCCTCAGTCTTTGGGTACCTCCTGTTTCCAGTGATCGGCTAAACAGGATAGCCAGAGGTTCAGCCACCACCTCTCTTAGTTCTTTAAGGACCCTGGGTGCACCCCATCTGGCCCCATTGCTTATCAACTCTTATTACTTCCAGTTCCTTCAGGACCCTTTCTCGTGTAAAGGACTTGTGTCCATTTCTTCACCATTCTCACCCCTTGTACTCCCTTCAGACCCATTACCCTCCTCTTCCTCAGTAAAGACTGAGCAGAAATACCTGTTCAATATGTCAGCTTTACTGTTGTCATCCTCCACGCAGCCCCCATCCTCCCCCTTCAGTCTCACTATCCCTTCCTTTGTCTTTCTTTTTTCACTTATGTACCTGTAAAAGGTTTTGTCCCGTCTACCCACTGATTTTGCAATGTGTTCTTCTGTCTGAGCTTTGGCTTCCTTACTGACCTCCTGCCTCCTTTGCTTCTCCTGGTACTTCTTCCTATCCCCTTCTGCCTGTGTCTTTTTCTATTGCCTGAATGCAATCTTTTTGGCTTTCACTTTCTTTGCTACCTCTTTGAAAAACCATAATGGTCTCCTCTTCCTTTTCCTCTTGCTAACCTGCTTAATGCATAATTCTGTTGTTCTTGTAATCCCCATTTTAAATACTGCCCACTGTTCCTCAACCCCTGATTCCTGTCCCATTCCCCTTAATGCCTCTTTCAAGTATCTCCCCATTTTCCCAAAGTATGCCCCCTAAAATCCAGGATACGTGTTTTTGTGTGGTTTGGTTCTGCTCTTTCTGTGATTTCAAACCACAATGACTGGTGGTCACTGTTCCCAGGTGCTCCCCCACTGTTACCCCATCACACTGTCCCTGTTTGTGAGCACAAGGTCCAGTATTGCCTTCTGCCGAGTTGGTTCCATGACCAGTTGCTTGAGGAAGGCACCCTGAAGGGAGTCCAGGATAAATCTGCTCCTAGTTGATGCCGCTGCTGGGATGCTCCAGTCCACATCTGGAATATTGAAGTCTCCAACCAGTACTACCTCACCGTTGTCTGCCATCCTTTGGATGGCTAGCATCAGCTCCCTATCTGTTTCTTCCTCCTGGGCTGGTGGTCTATAGACCACACCTGTGCGGATGGCTGTCCCCATTTTCCTTTCCAGCTTAACCCACAGTATCTCTCCCCCAGTTTGTTCCTCCCGGATCTCTGTGGCCCTTATGTCATTTTTCACATACAGTGCCACTCCTCCTCCCTTCCTGCCTGCTCTGTCTCTTCTGAATATGTTGTAGCCAGGTACGGCCGTCTCCCAGTCGTGGTTATCATTACACCAGGTTTCAGTGATGGCCACAATGTCCAGGTCTGACTGCACCATGACAGCCTCCAGATCTTCCATCTTGTTGCTAAGGCTCCTGGCATTTGCACACATGGCTTTCCATGATTTGACCTCCCTAGATTGTTTCGCTGTTCTACTCCAGCCCCTTCCTTGGTTGTCCTTTATCCCTGGTTCTCCTTGCTGTCTGCCCTTCTGCTGAATTTTGCCCCTTTTCTGCCTATCCACCTCTTGGGCACTAATCTCCATCTTTTGCACACTGCTTTGAAGAGATAGCCAATCCTCTGGTTCACTGGTTCCACTGCTAGCTGTGGGTGGTGAGCAAGTAGGTACCCTCCTTGCTGGCCTGCCACCCCCCTTTGCTAGTTTAAATGCTTGTCAATGTAGCATTTAAACTTATCATTGAGTGCTTGGATTCCCCTCCAGGATGGATGCAGGCCGTCAGGCTTGAACAAACCTCCATCCCTCCAGGTGGGTACCCAGTCACCAATGAATCCAAACCCTTCCTCACAGCACCAGTTCTTCAACCATGAGTTAAAGTTCCTGGTGCATGCACTCCTATGCTCTCCCTTGCCTCTCGCAAGTAGTACCTCTGAGAAAATGACAGAATTAGCTACTTGCTTGAGACCCCTCCCCAATTTCCTAAACTCTTCCTGAACTTCCTTTGGCTCCCCATTTGCCAGGTCATTAGTACCTAGGTGGATAATGACATCCAGCTCACCCTCCCATCTTGCCTTCCCAGTGATCCCCAGGATCTTCTTTCCATCCCTCCATGCCGTGGCACCTGGTAGGCACCTCACCTCCCTGTCCTCCCCCTCCTGTGTTCCTAGCTGGATCCCTCTTATGATGGAGTCCCCCACCAGGATTCGCTTCCTCCTCCTCTGGGGTCCACTGCTTTCCCCGCTGAGGTCACCACGGCTAACCTCCACATCCTTTCCTTCCACTTCTCTGGGTACTCTATTTGGTTGTCCTCATTTGCCAGTGTGGCATATGAGTTCTTGAGTGGAATAGGATCTGGGATGTGCCTCTGCCTGACCGCTCTAACCCTCCCTGAGCCCACTGTCATCCAAGTGCTCCTCGTTCTTGGCATCCTTTGAGGCAGTTGCATTGGACTGGGTGGTCTCTGGATAGGGGTGATGGTACTCCTGACCCAGTTTACTTCCGCTCTGAGTCTGGTTACCTCATCCCGCAGTCCAGAGAGATGCATGCAGATAGGGCAGCACCTCAGTGTCCAGAAAGTCTGCCTGAATATGGCTGCCCCACAGCCACTGCATTGCACCACTCCCCACATTATACTGCAGTTATACTGCTATTCCACTACTTGTCTGCTACTGAAGCTCCCCTAGTTCCCTTTTTATTAATTTACTGTCCTAAAAATCCTGCTACTGATCCTCAGATAATTTTCTTTAAAAAAAAACAATAAATAAATAAATGAGTCAAAACACTTGTCGTGCTGAGGGTGGGCTTCTTCCCCCTTATGCCCCTCCTACTTCACACCCCTTACAATACCCCGTGTTTAGCTCCTGTCAATCAGATTTAACAGGGCATATAATTAAGAGTTGGGGTGAAAATTTGCAGCAATTAAAGACAGCACAGAATTACACCACCCCTACGTTTTAAATTTTCAAGCAGCCCAAAAACAATTCTAAGTAAAGACAACAAAGAAAGTACAGTGTCACTAAAAGCCCACAATCTAAGTTTAAAAGAAAAATAGCAATTACCAGTTACTCTGAAGCACTGAATTGAATATGTTTCCTTCCTTACCCTTCTGGCTTCCTCTGAGAAAATAAAACTCTACCCCATAGGTAGGGAAATGGGCAGATTTGGTGGGCCAAGCAGTCCGTATCTGCCATCAAAGTCTGTTTCTATGAAAGGAGGGGGCATGATAGAAACTTTCAAGTACCTGAAGGGAATCAACAAAGTCCAAGAGTGTAGCATCTTTCAGAAAAAGAGATGTGCAAGGCCGGCCCAGTGGCACTGAGGGTTGAGGCGCTGGACGCCACACCTCGCGCTGCGCCGGCGACCCAGGTTCGGGGACGGACTCGGGTGGCTGGGGGTCAGCGGGGAGAGGGAGGATCGAGCATCCCAATGGATGCTCTCCTCCCTCAGGGGCGGGTTACCAAGAGCGCATTGTGCTCTGCATTCCTTCCATAGCCGGTGGAAGCACCGGCAGTGGGAAGGGATGGAGGCGGCTTCGCTTGTCAGAGCCGGGAGGGGAGGTCGCAGTGCATGAGGGCTCCGCGTGCATAAGCACGCTACCACTCGGGACGCCGCCCCAAGCGCAAGGCGCCCTAGGGGGAGTGGGGACGTAAGGGGAGAAAACCAGAAAAAACCCTCCGGCAGCCCTAGATGAAGGCCACCCTAAGTCCACCCGGACCACCTACAGGACAGACCCCACTGTGAGAGGAGAGGAGGATGGGCAATCTAGGGGCAGATCCCTAAGGTAGGTAATGGGGGACATGAGCGGACGGAAGGAGGGGGCACCGGAGGTAGGAAGGAGGAGGATAAAGATGAAAATAAAAAAAAAAAAAAAAATAAAAAAAAGAGATGTGCAAGAACAAGGGGACACAATTTGAAGATAGAGGGGGGACAGAACGGGGCAATGTGAGGAAGTATTTTTTCATAGAGAGAGTGGTAGACACATGGAATGGCCTTTCTTAGGAGGTCATGGGGTCAAAAACAGTGTGGGAATTCAAGAATGCATGGGACAGACATAAGGCAATTCTGGTGGGGGTAGGAAGAAGTAGGCTGTTGGTTAACTAGGATCTGCAGCTTATCCAATAGGTAGGGAAATGGGCAGACTAGGTGGGCCAAGCAGTCTGTATCTGCCATCAAATTCTGTGTTTCTATGAAGGGGGGGGGACATGATAGAAACTTTCAAGTACCTCAAGGGAATCAACAAAGTCCAAGAGGGTAGCATGTTTCAGAAAAAGAGATGTGCAAGAACAAAGGGGCACAATTTGAAGAGAGATGGCGGATGGCTCAGGGGCAAAGTGAGGAAGTATTTTTTCATGGAGAGGGTGGTGGACACATGGAATGGCCTTCCTGAGGAGGTTGTGGAGTCAAAAACAGTGGGAGAATTCAAGAATGCATGGGACAGACATAAGGCAATTCTATTGGGGGTTAGGAGGAAGTAGACTGTTGGTTAATTAGGATCTGCAGCTTATCCAATAGGTAAGAAAATGGGCAGGCTGGGTGGGTCAAATGGTCCTTATCTGCCATCAAAGTCTATGTTTCTGTGTTTCTGTGTTTTATAGAGAATGACTTATGACATTAAATAAGCCTGCCACTCACAATTTTTAAAAATCTCTTCCATTGGAGCTACTTGTTGAATGTATGTATTAGATTTTTACTACAGATGTATTATTATGATGGTGTTAACACAGGGAGCAAAGACTTGCTAGAAGCACTGAGGGGAGCAGGCCTGAGACAGCTAGTGAGGGGCTCAACAAGGAAGGAAGCTGTCCTTGATATATTGCTCACAAATGGGGAAAATATCTTAGAAGTACAAATAGAGAATAACCTGGGAACCAGCGACCATAATATGCTATGGTTCCAGGTAAGCACAGCAGTTGAGACTAGATGCATGAAAACCAAAATATTAGACTTTAGAAGAGCAGACTTTGGTAAAATGAGGGAGTGCCTTAAAACTAAACTAGGAATTAAACAAAGGGGAGAAGTGGTGGAGGAGTGCTGGACATGTCTGAAAGGGACTATAACAGAAGCCTCAAATCTGTGTCTAAGGACAGTAAGCATGGCCAAGAGAAGAAGAAAACCACTTTGGGGAGGTGGCCTCAAGGGTTCAAGAAAAGATAATTGCATTCAGGAAATACAAGGCAACTGGAAGTGACAGGGGCAGAGATACATACAAGGAGAAACTGAAGGACGTGAGTAAGACAATCAGAATAGCTAAGGCATGAGCAGAAGAGAAAATAGCCAAGGAGGTTCAAAGTGGGGACAAAACCTTCTTTAGATACATTAGAGAAAAGAGAATGGCAAGGGGGGTATAGTCAGAATAGCAAAGGAGGAGGGTGGACATGCTGAAGAGGATGAAGAAAAAGCAGACATCCTCAATAAATATTTCTGACCCTTCTTTACTAAGGAAGAGAACGGGCACGGGCCCACCCTGAGCAAAAAAGGCTCCATTAGGCAAGAGATAGAGCCAAGACCATTCACAAAAGAAGTAGTCCTCAAGGAACTGGGAAATCTCAAGGTAGACGAGGCAATGGGGCCAGATGGCATCCACCCCAGGATTCTTAGCTGGGAGCTAAGGGAGGAGCTCACAGCACCCCTGGCTGATCTATTTAACATGTCACTTGAACTGGGGAAGTCCCTATGTATTGGAGGAGGGCCAATATGATCCCTCTCAACAAGAGCCGAAGTAGGGATATCGCAGGCAACTACCGCCCAATAAGCCTCACCTCAGTTGTGAGCAAAACATTGGAAGTACTGCTCAAACACAGAATTCTACAATTGCTAGAAGAGAACGGTAAGATGGATCCAAAGCAGCATGGTTTTAACTCTGGTAGATCATGCCAGACTGACCTGATAGACTTCTTCAACTGGGTGACCAACATGGTAGATCAGGGAGGTGTTGTGGATGTGGTATATCTAGACTTCAGCAAAACCTTCGACTCAGTTCTACACAGAAGGCTGCTGAACAAACTTGTCAGCATGGGGATCAGACAGAGGGAGGTAAACTGGATAAGGAGCTGGCTAAATAGTAAGACCCAGAGGGTAATGGCAAATGGTACCTTATCAGAGGAAAGAGAGGTGACTAGCAGAGTGCCGCAGGGGGTTGGTCTTGGGTCCCAGCCTCTTTAATGCCTTCATAAGTAACATATCAGAAGGCTTAGAGGGAAAAGTGAGCCTGTTTGCTGATGACACAAAGCTATGCAATAGGGTAGACATTCCAGAACATGGGGGAGCACAAAATAAGGGCAGACCTCAAAAATCTGGAAGTATGGTCAAAAACATGGCAGCTCAGATAGCCTCACTGGGGGGTGGTACCTGGGGGGGGCTAAAACAGTGCCATGAGAGGATACTGGTCCATGAGCAGACTTGATAGACTATTGGGCCTAATCTTCTGGGTTTTTAGTATGTTAGGATGTTAAAAGTGCAAGGTCATGCACCTAGGGAAAGGTAACCCAGGTGAACAATACCATATGGGGGGGGGTCATCAAACTTGAGGCCACAAAACAGGAGAGGGATCTGGGCGTAATTATAACAGATGACCTAAAGAAGACCAGGCAATGTGAGAAAGCTGCATTGAAGGCAAGTGGTATGCTAGGATGCATAGGGAGAGGAATAACCAGTAGAAAAAGAAAAGTAGTAATGCCGCTATAGATCACTGGTAAGGCCACACGTGGAATACTGCATACTGTTCTGGCATCCACATCTTAAAAAGGATGTAGAGAGACTGGAAATGGTGCAAAGAAGAGCCACAAAAATGGTACAGGGACTACACCAGAAATCATACGAGGAACGGTTGAGGGACCTCAACATGTATACCTTGGAACAGCACAGAGAGAGGGGAGACATGACTGAAACCTTCAAATACATGAAAGGAACAAGCAAGGTACATGTTCAGGACATTTTCCAGCTCGAGTTACACAAGAACTAAAGTAAACGCTATGAAACTGAAGGGGGGAAAATTCAGGAGTGTAGATTCTTTTTCATTGAGTGGGTGGTTGGCACATGGAATGGCCTCCCTCAGGAAGTGGTGGAGGCTAAAACAGTCTGGTCTATCAAGAACACATGGGACAAATACAAGGGTATTATAACACTGAGAAGCAGCTGAGGGAGGGAAGTAGATTCTTGGGCAGACAAGATGGAGCTTGTGGTCCCCTTCTGCCATCAACTTCTATGTTTCTGTGTAACACGTTTCGGATGCCACACAGCACTGCATTGTACAAAGATATGTAATTTTTTCATGGCGGGTGTGGCAATGAGCAGAAACTTTTACAAACTTCTAAATCATATATCTTAGTTTGCAAATTAAAGAAAATGGCAAGAAAATGGATATATTGATGTTTTTGCCAGACAAACATTATTGCTGAAAAAAAAAATACACGGTGACTAACAAATACTGCTGCCCTAATGGAGCTCACCATTAATTATTTCAAAGCAGGCTTGAAATGGAGAAAAACCGGCATCTTACAAGATATAAGAAAAAGGGAATCTAAACATGGAGTAAAAAAGTATATGTATAAAATTGTTACTGTAACAAAAACTGTTGCTTTAAATTTGAATGAATCCACTTTAGATGGGATAATAATTCAAATGTAAAAAACCTGTCCTAACTTCATGCTGTCGGAATAAATCAGGCTCTTGGAAGGCTGTATCATTTTTGACATTTTCCCAAAAGTTTCAGCAGCTTTTTAACTTCATTTGTTCAAATTAGCCTGGTTCAAGATATTTCTTTGCAGATGAGAACTGTAACGTTTACGAATATGATCAAAAGGGAATGTTTGATGATGTCACTTTAGTGAAATGCAGTCCTAACAGTCCTAATGTGGTATATTCTGTCAATAATGCCGCTGTGCAAAAGCTATTTTAAGATAGAAGCAATCTAGCTGTTGCTTTTAGCTGCATGCTTACCAAAATTGTATTTACCATGTGTCATGTGTTTATTATTCTTTATTATTTCCTTGTAAGTGGTGTATATTACGTCTGAATGTGTGTTATTGCATTAGTATGTATTGGCATATATTGTTACTTCATTGGTATATATCGTTTTTATTTGCTCTGTAGTGTTTGGGTAGAACCTCTAAAAGGGCCACATGGCCCAGTGCATCCTACCCAGTTAACAACATTTTAAATAAAATAAAATATTTTTATTTCTTTGCAGAAGCAGCAGAGCGGCGCACAGTAATTATTAGCCATGCAGACCCTAGTGTTGTTCCCCCGCCATTGCTTCTATTGGAAGATGTCCCATTGTACAAACGAGTGGAAGAAGCGTTTCACTGTAAACTGAAAGGTCCAGTTATTGCAGACAAGAGGACACTGGTGGAGCTTCAGAATTTTCAGACAGTAAGGTTTCAGGACTTTTTATAAACAATGTTAATTTGCAATGAAACCTGATGCATCTTTGTCTTTAATGTTTTATTTTCTTCCAGTTCTTTTTTTGGATTTTCTTACTGCTATCAGTTTAGCACAATCATCAAAACAGCACTGCTCTATGTAATTCTAGAAAGAAACCTGCTGGACAAGATAAGGTGATGCTTATGTTAGATACTTCAGTTCTTTCACAGACCATTTCCCTTCAAAGTGGAGAGTACAGGTCTTATCTCATACGGTCCTGTGTTCAAAAGCAACCTTTGGAGTCTCCCTGTGTGAGTCAGAGTAAAATAAATCTCAAAGCACTTTCAGTAGTCTTTAGTTCTGTGAATTCAAATCAGATCAAATGGTTTAACTTGGCACTATACAAGGTGTAGTTTGCAACATTTGAAAGTGCAGCACAACATTGCCTTAACTTATAGGGGGACACACAGTGTCCAGACTAACAATATGAAATGTATCTCTATGTGTGAGGGGGCAAGACCATAACTCATGTGACAAAGAAAGCTTGAGTTCGGAAAGTCCTGCCCCCTCACAAGTGGTGCCAAATTCCATATTTTGACTCAGACCATTGCATATTCTGTTTATGTAATGTCACTTCAAAGATACTAGATATTGCCATAATCAGGTCTTTACTATGCAGGGACATTGTGATGTCATCGACATTGTAAAAGATTCCCTCTGATTGGTTTGGTAGTCTATTTTTAAGTACCCAAACTTTAACATCTCAATTGTGACATCCCTAACGTCAAGATACATATTTATCTTGATGTTGCTGATGTCACCACATCAGGAAAAAACACATTTATCTTCTCATTTATCTCTCTAGTGGTGGTGTAAAAATCTTGATTTACACTGCCAGACAAGGAGTTATTTTATTTGTATTTAATGTGCCTAAAATTTGTTTGTTGGGAAAAGCACACTTGTCCAGGGCTTGGCTCCTGAGCTTACAGGTACAACTGGGGTGAGGGTACATACTGGGATGAGATACAATGATACAGAAATGGTAACAAACAAACATATGAAAAGCAAAGCATAAAAAAAAAAATAAAAATAATAATAAATAAAAGCAATGCAACATTTTTTTGTGTGTGAATGAGAAACTACAACTAACAATGTATGGGTGCAGCCAAACAGAGGCTGCCCAGCCTCTCACCCTTTCCCTCATTCCATATCATTGAAGGCATCTCTTCCACTAAATACCTCAGGTATGGTTGGACTGTCTATCAGATTTCTGTCTCCTTGTGGACGCCTTGAACCAGAAGCTCCACCCTGAAAATGGGGTTATGTACAGGAACAAAGTGGGCATCCCAGTTCCTGCTCGTAGACAAATTAGATTAAAGATGATCCTCCCTATCTTCAGTCCTAGCAACACTGCGTACAATAGCATGCTCAAATCCTCTCTGACCAGACAAGCCCCCACTTATTTACTTCTTTTGCTGTTGCACCTGGACTGTCCTCCTTCTACCCATCACTTTTCCCTCTACTCCTCCCATCCTCTCCCCTCCCTCAATGCCAGGCACCTCTCTCACTGTGCCTCCTTAATCTCTAAATTCTGGCTTAGCTCCCACCAACCTTACCTTAGCTCCCTCTTGCATGTCCCTCTGCCCCTGTGTACTCCCTTCATAATCGTGACGCTCACTGTCTTTCCTTTGCTCCTGTGCAATCATCTCCAGGACAAACTGCTTTCTTCTTTAGATTCCCTAAGCTCTAATCTCTCCCTCACGCTAGTCCTTCTGCCTCCTCACTCTATTCTCTTGCAGCCCTCCTTTGTGACCTTTCAGCTCACTACTTCACAGGCCACTAACTCCCCCCCCCCTTCTGCTCTAAGTGTTCCTCTGTGGTATGGCCCCCTGTGAATGCGGCCTCAAGACTGCACCTTAGCCACAGAGTAGTGCACTTTGCAATAGTGCTGATTCCATGTATTTATTTATTGGATTTTGGTAACTGGGTAGACTCACTGAGACAAACTGTCCCTTTTTCAGGAGCGACCCAGAATGAATTACATGGAATACCCAGACAGTTCACATACAGATACTAGGTAGCATATAGTACATAAGTAAATAAATATAGAAAATACAATGGATTTTCATTACAAAAACATGTACTGTTCCTTTTGTCTTAGTGTAATTGTACTATGATCTGAATTTTGTAGTTTGTTTTACCTTTTGTACAGGTCTGTGCTGTGCCTTTATTTATCTTACATGCATCTTACTACATTTACTGTTTTGTACTTACACTCCCTTCATCCCTTCCCCTCAACATATTTGGAAATGAGCTGCTACCAGTTTAGTATGCCCTTTTTGGTAAAACCTTTGAAATAAGTAAAGTAAATAAACACATACAGACATACATAACTAGGAATAACATATGACAATGATAAACAGGACTTGTGGTGCAGTAGCAACAAAGGCTCAGAAAAGATGAGAACAGTTACTGAGGTCTTACAAAACAGAGGAAGAGGAGGGACAGCACAACAGAGTAAATGTCATATAGCAGCCCAACAGGTGTGACCTGGGAATGGTAGACAGATAGAAGAGGACTGAAAACTAATTGCAGGAGTGTATGTGTATGGAAAGGTCCTGGAGCAAAGATCTGGAGGAGTCAAAAGAGGTAGAGGAGTGGAAGGTGCAAGGGAAGTATTGTTTAAGCAGTATGGGATGACAGAATATACATTATTATGAGATAACAGCATGTCTTGGAAAATGAAGCATGAAGCCATGTACCCTGTAATCTCCAGGGTCGCACCTGAAAATAGGCACTTGGTTGTCTAGTGTGCTTACGCGGTAAACAAAAGCAAATAAATAAATAAATAAGCAACACCAAGTGCCTTACACACCCTAGAAGTGTCATTATCCCACAATTATACACATCCTACAGAGCCTTATTGTGATGACAAAATGTTCTTCTGATTTGTATTTCAGAAAGTTCAGTATTTTTTACCTGTGCTGTTGTGCTGGAAAACACATGGTCATGTGATTACATCTAACCAATCACAGGTCTTGTTTTCTCCTACCCATTTTAATAATTTGTTTCCAAGGAAGGGAGGTAGGTGGAGAAGGCAAATTGCCCAGAGCACTGTCCATGGAGTGTGGATGCTTTGATAGTGGTAGAAGTATGGTAAGCTCGTTGCAAGTCTTCTGTAGTTCTTCATAAGTTGCTACCAGTGGTTTGCCCCTATTTCTAAAGTCATTGTCATGCTCAAAAACTCCTAACATATGCTTACATTATACAACAACTGACACCCCAGAGATAATCTTTGTTTTCAGACAAAAATCAGCTTATAATGTGTCTATTTTCTATTTTTATCTCACCTTCATGTTATATAAATAAGGACAACGTCCAGGAAACATAACTTTCGTCCATTGGAAAATATCTGTTGCTACTGCTTATCTACATGTGATATCATTGCCCTCTACCTGTGATGTCATAATTATTTCCTCAGCAATGTATTGGGGTGTCATAAACAAGGGATTATGATGTCACGTGTACAATAACAACAGGAAGAGATGCAAGTCATAGAATAAAGATCCAGTTTTCATGTAAACTCCTTGTAGGCAAAACACACAAGAAAAAGGAACTGCTCCAAAGAGAATAGTACGTTTAAAGCCAGACAACATCAACTAAAAACCACACAAAGGCTTTGCACTTACATCCACCACTGGCATTGGAAAGAATCCAGAGAGATAATTCAAGTTTAGGAAAAAGGTGTTTTTTAAATACTTACAGTATATCTCCAGTGCCGGGCACATTTTCACTAAAGTGCATTGTGCTCTCCGCGCAAGAAGCAAAACACCTCCCAATGCCATTTTGCACCTATAACAAGTACTGTATCAAGGGTAAGGTGAAGAAACAGAATCTCATGCTTAAATATTGCAAAGGGTGCTTACATCATAATGACATTACAAATGTCCACTTGTTTAAAAATGTATATATCAGTAAACCCATTATGCAATAATAAACTTATTTTAAACAAAACACAGTACTATATACTGTAAACTGTTAAAAACACATCTCCATCACATAACATCATGTCCCATACTTTTACATGTTTATAATTATCCTCTGATGAACATATGTAGTTTCCTGAACACACATAACTTTTGATATATGTATTTTTAGAGTCCGATAAGAAGTTAGATTACTTCTCTATTTAATGCAATTCTTTTTATCTCCTCCAACCCGAACTCTCTCAGGCTGCCCTATCTCACTGTGCCACTCTACCACCCACTGTGATCTTCCCTCCTCATATATATTACCGCCCTCCCCCCCTGCTGAACCCATGCCAGACAAGCCCCCTGGCTCTGAGCCCTCCGAGGCAGGACCACCTACCATGTACCTGGTGCTCTATCTATAATCCAGTTCATCTGGCTGGGTCGGCAAGGAGACCGAAGGGGCAGAGACAAGATCCGGTCCTGGGCGTGTGGCAGCCAACCCTGTAGGGAGCCATTGCCTATCGGGATTGGAGTTTTTTTTCCTTTGTTTATGCCTTTCCCTCCTCCCCTGGTGGAGCCTGAGCGTGCAATGATGCCAGGCATGTCCATCACGGTTCTGCATCCCTCTATGCCAGCCCTAAGCATTGCAGTGCCTCCGGTCTCCACCAGGGGCCACTGCAGTGCCGGACAGTCAACTGGATCCCCCCGAGAGAGGAGAGCAGTCCTCCGGATGCTCGATCCTCTCTCTTCCCCACTGACCCCTGGCGGCCCGGGCTTGTTCCCAAATCCGGGTCGCGGTTTGTGGAACGAGGTGTGGCATCCAGCGCCTCAACCCTCCGTGCAACTGGGCCGGCCATTAGATTGCTTCTCAAAGTTCCAAATTACAAGACCTCTTTTCTGTATCTATATATAGTGAGTTTGATTCACGGTTGTAAACCTTGTTGCTGATGGAGATCTCAAACATAATGCCATATAATAAAGGCATATTCCATGTCCATTATTTTAGATGAACAGATAGAAAAAATAACTTTTAGTTGTCACATTGAGCACAGCATAAAATCAGCAACATTCATAAAAAACTACTGGTCTCAAACCAACAACAAGCATTTGTGAATGCCAAACGTTTGATTGCTTGGTAAACAATTTGAGTGTTGCAATTTTGAGCCCAAATTTTGAAGCTACTTGTTTTAGGATTCGCCTAATAGACGTGGCATGTACCATTAATAGTATATTGGTAGAAATGTCATTTCATACCAGAGGTGTGAAAAAACGTCTCATCCAGGATTTTAAAAATGACACATCACATTTATGAGGTGGTGTGGAAAAATGGCTATGTTGAAAGGTTGGAGTCAAAATATTGAAAATTAATGAAGTTATGAGTGAATGCTGAAATTGTGTAATGTTCAGTCATAACCTAGGCATTTTACTATATTTGTACACCAAATTTTCAGCACAGGCTTCTTATTACCCCACCTAACGCTACATGCTGATATCTCATTGCTAACATCGATCGGTCCCTTTAAAAGAAAGCTGAGACAACAGCTGATTGCGGATGCCAGCTGTGACTGTTTTCAATAACATACTACCACATATCTAGAGACCGAGTCCTCCAGCCCTGGATCCTGTCCAAATGCCGGACCACTCTGACATTGCCTATGTTGCACCTACCCTGTCTCCTGTCCAGCTCTCACAATGCCTGGAATTTAATCACTTCTGCTCTTATTTCCCCTTAGCACTTCTGTTCTCGCCTGCCTTTCTCCTCCCACTACCCATATCCCTCCCAGCCTCAACACCTACTTTTCTTTGTTCATCCTCCCTTCCCACATACAGGCCCAGTAACCTATATTCTCCCTTTGCATTCACCCCATAGCTAGAAACCTACAGCCTGGGGAGCTGGTCTCTTTCCATTCAGGTATAGCACACTGGGCTTTCCCCCTCATCTTTTCCTCCTCCTCTACCTCTTCCACCTCCTCTGGCTCCTTTCCTACTTCCTCTTGTGATAAGGCCTAAGTTATTGTAACTAACTACGGCTATTTGTTCATAGCCTTGTAATAATGCCTATGTTATTGTTACTGACTCTGGCTATTTGTACATACTGTAGCCTTCGGCTGTTGACTAGTTATAATCATTCCTGTACAATTGATATTGACTCCCCCATTTCTCCCCCCAGCTCCTCCTCCCCCTCTAGCCACCCGTCTTTCTACTTCAAAGCAGTCAAGATGCATGAAGCTCACAAATACATTACCAAAGCAATAGCCAAAGCCAGATCTAGCAGTGACACACTTGACCTTAGGTTGCTGTCCCTCACCCTTGATGAGGTGCTAGGGCCATTGACAAGTATTTTCAACCTCTCTCTTAGCTTCAGCCAGTTCCCCAACAAATGGAAAGTTGCCACTGTTTCCCCAGTTCATAAAAGTGGTGACAAGGCCACCCATGGGAACTACCATCCGATCTCTATACTGCCTCCCCTCTCCAAGGCCCTTGAACGTATAGTAGCTGATCAGCTCACTGCTTTCCTGGACAAATATAATATTTTGTGTATGCAGCAACATGGCTTCAGGAAAGGTCATAGCACCACATCTGCCCTTCTGGAATTCTCTGGTGCCATTCATAGCTCATTGGACAATGGTCAGCTAACTGGGTCTGTTTTCATTGATTCGACTAAGGCGTTCGATACTGTCCACCACCACCTATTGCTTGTGCAGCTCCAGAATGCTGGACTGTCTCCTGACTCTACAGCCTGGTTCAACAGCTACTTGGAGAACTGGTCACAAAGAGTGAAAATCGTGGATGTACTCTCCGATGCCAGGCCTGTTTGCTCTGGAGTCCCTCAAGGATCCATTCTGGGCCCCTGACTTTTCAGCTTGTTCCTGAACACCCTTCTGAATTCTTGCTCTGAACAAATCATCCTCTATGCTGATGATGCTGTAATTCTTGGCTTCGCACAAGGACCCCAACCCCCTACAAGACAACCTTCAGCTTGGCTTTGCCTCTGTTGAAAACTGGTTTACAAAACATAAACTGGTCCTAAATTATAAAAAAAAAACAAGTCTATGCTGTTCAGCAGCTGTCATAACAAGCATAAGCTGCACCCCCTATTAATCAAAACCAGCCACGGAGTTGCCCTGGAACAGGCACAATCCTTTAAATACCTTGGGATCACTCTTGACCCTCATCTACACTATGATACCCCCACTGACTGTGTACCAAAGCTGCTAATACTTGTCTTGGCCTACTTTTCTGGCACAGGCAACATCTTACCCCAGAAGCTTTGACAGTTGCGGTACAAAGCTCCGTCTTTTCCATCATTGACTATGGGCTCATCATCTATGGATCTGACACTGCTACCGCTCTCAGATCCGTATCTACCACCCTCAACAAGGCCTGTCGACTACTCACTGGATTGCACCATCTCACACATACGTGTGACCTCTATGCACAAACAGGATGGCTGCAACTCGCCAATAGTATAAAGTACATAACTTGCACTATGGCGAAAAAAATAACCATGGGACTTGCACCACCTGGAGTCTGAGCTCTCCTGCACCCAAGAAACAACCCTCGCTCAACCAGGGGATCTGAATCCTAGCTCTGTCAGGTTCCCTGTTGTCAAACCTCATAAGGTCAAAAGATCTTTTGCCTACAGGGCGCCGAGCTGGCTAAATGGTCTCTGCAGTGACATCTCCTCCACTCCCTTACTTGGCTCATTTAAATCCAGGCTCTGCCTCACCCTCACAGGTTCTAGCACCTGTGACTGCCTCATCTAATTGACCCTCCTGAGCACTACCCGAGCCTATTTCTTTCTCCCTCCAATTGGCACTTTGCCACCTCCTATTCCCCCTCCCCCAGTAAGCACTTCTCTGTGTTATGTCTTTGACAATGCCCCAGGCTGCTCTGACTCCTCTGTTGCTCCCCCCTCCCATGCTCTCTTTTTTCTTTCCTTGTCCCCTTATCTCTCTCCTTCTCTTTCGCTTTTCCCCGTGACCTACTCTCCAAAACTGTTTATTTAATATTCTTTGAAACTACATGTGTGCTGATTACTGTTCCGGCTTTAGCTTATACTTTTGTCATTTTGTCTTCCTATACTGAATTGTAACTGATGTGGAACCTTTGTAAAAGAGCCTTGGCTCAAAGGTATTTGTAATCCTAGAACTAATAAATAAATTTCCGTTCTCCTTTATCTGTATTACATTCTTATTGTTTGTTTACCCTGACATGGAACCTCTGAAATGAGCTTGTCCTCAAAAGTGTTAATCCTAGACTTCAAATAAATAAATAATAAAATAATAAATAATGAACTGAGTAGGTGAACATTTTCAAATCCCCGTCAAACCGTCATTCCGCACCACTGAAGCGTCATTCCACGCCACAGGTACAAAAACACATTTTTGCCAGGATTTTAAAAATGACAGCTGCCACATTCACAAGGTGCTGTGAAGAAATGGCTATGTTTAAAATTTGGGGTCAAAATATTGAAAAATACCAAAGTTTCAAGCCTGCATTCGTAAATTTCAATGTAGGCTCATAACTTTGTTGTTTTTAATATTTGTGTCCCAAATTTTCAACATAGCCTTCCTTTGATCCCATAGCATGAACAAGCGCAGAGAAAATATTCAACTCCTGCCTGAAAGTTGATTTTGTGCAATGACTGTGAAATCACCTTTCAGGGCACAAAAACACATTTTGGCCAGGATTTGAAAAATGACAGCTGTCACATTCATGAGGTGCTATAAAGAAATGGCTACTTTGAAAATTTGGGGTAAAAATATTTAAAATTACCAAAGTTAAGAGCCTGCGTTTGCACATTTCAATGTAGGCTCATAACTTTGTTGTTGTTTAATATTTTTGCCCCAAAGTTTCAACATAGCCTCTTATGACTGCACCTCATAAACAAGGGCAGAGAAAATTTCAGCTCCTGCCCAAAAAGTGATTTCACACAGCGACCATGAAATCACATTTTAGGACACATTTACCTAACGTCACTTGAGTTGTTCATGAGGTAGTGTCCCAAAAAAGGTATGCTGAAAATATGGGGCAAAACTCTCAAACAAATGGCCAAGTTATGCCACTAAGTACAAACCTCCATTGAAATACGTTGAACCACATACCTGATTTCCTCAGTTTGTTGTCCAGCACTGAAGAGTAAAGACGTGTTTTTGGTCCAGAGAAGTTGAGCGCCGGATCCCCTGTGGGTAAGTAAGGGCTTGGGGTGGTGGGTGCTGAGTGGGAGGGTCAGATGGGGGTGAACTAATGGCGCAACAGATATTGATGGACCGTTTTCTTTTTTACAGGCTTAAAAAAAAATATAAGGAAAAATAAGAAAGAATCATCAAGGGAAGGTTTTCTTTATTTCAGGTTTTGACAGTGAAGGATTGGGCACCCCAAGTGTCAGTGTTATGTTTAGGGGTGGTGGGTGCTGAGTGGGAGGGTCTGTGGGGTGACAATTACAAGGGTGCCAGGAGTGGACACTGGGGATTGGGAACCCCCAGTGTCAGAGTTATGTTGGGGGGTGGGTGCTGAGTGGGAGGGTCGGGTGCACTGACAATTACAGAGGCACTAGCAGTGGACACTGGGGGACTGGGCAGTGTCAGTGTTCTAAATGGTGGGGGGCGGGGAGTGTGATAGACTGCAACAGACATTGATAGACCGTTTAATTTTATGGCTTTAAAAAAAAAAAAAAAAGAAAACCGAGGGAAGGTTTTCATTATTTCAAGTTTTGACACTGGGGATTAGGCACCCCAGTGTCAATATTATAAACAGCGTGGGAGTGGCTACTGCAATACATATCGATGGACCATTTTTTTACAGGTATTTAAAAAAATAAAATAGGAAATGGGGTTGAAGTTATGGTGGTGACTGCAACAGACATTGATGGACCATTTTCTTTTTTGCAGGGTATATAACAAAAAAAAAACACAGAGGAAGGTTTCTTTATTTCAGGTTTTGACACTGGAGACTGGGCACCCCAGTGTCAGTGTTATCTTGTGGGGGTGGGGTGGGATGGTGGGTGCTGAGAGGGAGGGTTGGTGGGGAGGGAGAACAGTTCTGGTGTCAGCAACAGACATTGATAGATGATTTTCTTTATTATAGGCCATATATTTGAAAAGACTCCGGGGAACTGGGCACCCCCGGTGTCAGTGTTATTTTTGTTGGGGAGTGTGGGGTGCTGGGTGCTGAGAGGGAGGGTCAGGTGGGGGAAGGACAGTTACGGAGCACCAGCAACAGACATCAATGGATAGTTTTCTTTGTTGTTGGAATGCAAGGAATTTCTGTGATTTTGGGCATGCGCATTAGCATGGATGCTAATGTGCATGCCAGAGTCACAGATCCAAAGACTGTCTCCTGATGTTGAAAGCCGCTCAGCTGTTTGCTGATGCGGATTCATGCAGATCAAAGGACTGAAGCCCCCTGTGATTGGAGCAGCTTCGGTCCATTGAAGTACAAGAAGTTTCTGCCCACAAAGCCGAGAGTTGAGTCAGACCGCAGTGCGTGGTCATTGGTGTAGACTGCCGAGCCCCTGGTATTGTGAACTGCAATGGGCTCGGCAGTGACACACCTCCTAAATCCCCTTGTACTCATCCCAAAACGTTTTGTTGCTTGCTCATCAAATGTAAAAATGACCAAACTGGTGCACCCACCACAGACTGAATACACAGGGCCCGATTCACAAAGGTCAACACAAGCTGCGCTGAATACAGTTTGCACCAACCGCCGGTGTCCCAGGGACCCTGTGCCCTATTCACTACTGGGTAGGATCCCGGTGGCAAAGTCCCATGGCTTGCCCCAACCCTGGTACTGCACCAAACTGATGACATGTCCAGAAGGTGTGCTGTAAGCCATGGGGCAGCCATGTGGCAATAACACCATGGACAGCAGTCCCTGGTGGCTATGCCCCTCCAGCCCGATCCCCCATTATGATGGTGATACATATGTATATAGTTATTATCCCTGGTAGTCTAGTGGTCCCCCCCAGCCCTGATTGCCTGTTATGATGGCTATAGATATGTATAATACAAATTTCCTCACCCTGGTAGTCTAGTGCCCCCCCAAGTCCCGATCCCCTATAAAGATGTTTGGTGCTATTCATATTATAATATTTATATGCCCTGGTGGTCTAGTGGATCCCCCCAGGCCTGATCTGCCATTAAATGGTAATCAGAACTTCCTGGTGGTCTAGTGGACCCCCCCACTCCACAGTGTCCTACCACCCTGCCCTCAATCCATAATCGAGCCAGAGACTGGCACAGCCCACTGCTCACAACCGCAGCCAGCCGCTGACTGAGCTCTGAATGGGCTCGTACTATATGTATGTGCCACAGGCCCCCTAGTGCCATGCTGCAGATCATTTTGTGGCACAAGGCTGGCACAAACCCCCTTTGGTGCAGACAGCCTGTGTTTGATGCAGGCTGCCTCTCTGAATAACTCCTGGGGCACCTTCTGGCACAAAGTGCCACTTGCATCATTTATGTTTGACGCAGGCACCCTGCGTCAATCTAAGGGCTTTGTGAATCAGTCCCATAGGCACTAGTGTGAGTATCAAAATTAAATGAATAAACACACTGATGAGCCACTAAAAAATAAGTCATACTCACATCCTTTATGGTATCGTTCCCTTACTGGTGGCAAAATGAAGAAGCTCCACCCGGGGCAAAATGTAAGGGTGTTTTCTCTGCCAGTTATACTGGCATAGCTGTAGCCAGTGGGACTGCTCTCCCCCCTTTTTTTATCCATTTGAGTGATGTCTTGCTACTATTTTGTGTGGATGTGCTTTTGTATTTTTTGCCACCAGTAAGGAAAAGATACCATAAAGGATGTGCTTATGATTTTATTTGTAGTGGCTCATCAGTGTGTTCATTCATTTAATTTTGATACTCACACTAGTGCCTGTGTATTCAGCCTGTGGTGGGTGCACCAGTTTGATCGTTTTTGTCTGTAGTTTTTTTGGGTACACCACCTTTTTACAGACAGTCAGTGGTGCGCCTGTTTCAGTTGCTTGGTCTCAAACCTAGCATTTAAGCCAGTAGTTTTTGTCACAAACCCACTCAGCAGGTCAGGCCCTCTACTCCCAAAGTGCCAACCTCTGAGCACAGTCTTGTGAACAGTTTAACAGAACAAGGTAACCCTCTTGTCTGTTTTGTGAGTTTGGATCAACCTTTGGTCTCAAGTCTTGGAGGGATTCAAACTGTTAACCTCTTGCTAGTGTACCCAATGCACAGGCTCAGATATTTCTGTCTTCGGGGGGCCAGATATCTTTGCCTATGGGCACCTAACCAGGTATACAGAGATGAACCCTTAAAAACTTTAATAGAGACCTCAGATTTAAAACGCTTCTCTTTCCAGTTTGGTATCACCATTCAAGCCATGCCTCGTGTCTGCTATAACTATATATACTTTTCTTACAACTAAAAGAAATTCAAAGACAGACCATATATGTTCTAAAAAGAATTTTACTAAAATAGATAAAAAATATGTAAAACACAAAATACAGAACTGTTATATCACAAGACATACAAATCTTTTAAAAGTGCAAGGTTTAAACAGTGCAAATTCCTACTTACAGTACTTAGATTTGACTCTCTTTCTAAATATCTGCTTGAAGTGCTCACAGATCTTTCCTTGTCAGAGTCTAGGTAAAGATGTGTCTCTAAGTAAAACAGAATTATTCCTTAAAGTAAACTGTATTGGCCAAACCCTTTTGTGTGAGGTCATCTAGCTCCTCCTCTGTCAGTTTATATATAAAAAATATATATCTTATACAAAAACAGGATGTCTTTTTAAAGTATTACATTCTGCAACTTCAGCATAATTCATGTCCTTCAAATGACATCTCTTTGATTCATACTGCATCCTATCTCACACAGGCTTCACAGGAGCATTTACAACCTTGCACCCCTGTGTAACAACCTAGGTTCCTCTCCAACATCATAAAATGGATATGATCTTCCATCTTAGCAACTACAGCTGTAATTAACTCAGAAAAACATGAGATCCTTGCTTAAGACCTTCCACATAACACATTGTCTCTAAAAACTGAGTGTGTGTGATACATATGCTGTGTCAGCATTTTCTCATGGCTTTCATCTTTCAGCTGAAACTTGGGGGGGGTGAGGTCACTCCTAGAGCATCAGATTTTCAGCAGAGACAGTCAGTAATACATTTTATATTAAAAAAAAGTGATACAGTACTCAGAACTGGCTGTCCACGTCACAGTTTTCAGATCCCCCCCCCAAAAAAATACATCCAGTTTGCTTCTCTATGAAGTAACAGGGTATCCAAATTGCTCCCCAATACCTATATATGTTCATCTGTATTCAGTGGTGGCATTGGCAAATTTTACATGGGCCACTGCGATGTTGCTATCATCTCTCTCTCTCTGCAATATCGCTAATGTGTTCTACAGTTTTATGTTTAAATGATCTTACTGTTTTGCCAGCATAGAAGGCTCTGCATGTACATGATGCTAAACGCATGACACTAGGAGTGTCACATAACATTAAATTGCAGATTTCGTATTCTTTCCCTGTAGTGAGATGCTTGAAAATATTTCCCTTAACATATTTACAAAATTTACATCTTCCACAGATGTTACAGTCTCTGGGAGGGGGCCCCCAAAAGAGAAGGGGGGGGGAGAAATCTATGAGTTGGCTGAACGAGTGAACAAATATGTCCTTTTGTCTCTTTGTCCTCTGAAACACCATTTGGGGAGGTTTTCCATGTATAGTTTTACTCAAAAACCAGATCCGCCTCTAACATGAATCCATCTTTTCCAATAATTTCACCCACTGCTATGGACTGAGGGATATACGTCGCAGTGAACTTCATTCTCTGGTCATTACTAGCTCTGATCCTGATGGATCTCTCTTTATGTATAAGAGTTTGTCTATCAAAACTTCGAGCCAAATTCTCTGCGCCTTGTATCATAATGCTCAGTCATTAGTTTCTTTGCCTGCTCCTTAAAGCTATTATCTTGACTACAATTTCACTGCAGGCAAAGGAATTGGATGTGGGGAATATATTTTTAATAGTATGCCCTGGATGTCTATTTGATGCCACCAAAATTAAATTTCTATTGAATGTCTTTCAATATAGGTTCATCAAAAGTTTTACCAGGAAAGATCATACCATGAGGTGGTAACAGCTCATTTCAGATGCATCCTGGGGTGGGGGGGGGGAGAGCAGACAATAAATAAGGTGCTATAAGTACAATGAAGTAGCATTTGTGCAATACAAAAAAAATCTGGTGCAGGTAATACAGTACTGTACAACAAGGTGCCTAAGGCAGAGTAAACTTGCAAATGATCAAACGCTATAACAGTAGTGTAAACCAAGGAGGGAGGGTGTGGGGGGCTGTCACAGTGCAAAAGTGGTATTTGGGAGAGACGTGGCTATAGGGTGATGGACAGCAGCATATGACCTGGGGTCGGGAACAGCTACAGGACTGAACTGTGAAGTCACAAGGGAGAGACTTAAGGGAGTATGGGGAAGAGGCAGAACAGATGGTCAGGGGAAGAGAGGGCAAGAGCAGGGAAACGACAGGAGAAAATATATTATATATAAGCTGAATTGTGTCTAAATGCAGTATTACCATTGCTAATGTATTTTCCAGTGCTGTCAGCAGCTTTTTATGGACAAAGTGTGCTTTCATTCTCCTTTCTGTTAGACATGCCTGCCATACGGTAGGGTAAAAAGAACCACCTCTCATTTAGTAACCAGGTAGTGCAATGAGAACATTTGACTCATTGGCTCAGACCTAGGCCATTCCAGGAAAGCCTGATGGATAGTAAGTGGAGCCAGCTGGGAAATGACCCAAATATATTCAGAATGCATTCAGGAGACACTGGATTTTGTTTCTTACAGACAGCACATACACTGTCCCATTAAGCATACCCAGAGCCAGGCAGTAAGTGTGGTTTTCAATTATACCCAGAGAAAGTAAATCTCACATACTCGAGGTACATGACCAGACCATCACAGAGTAACCATTTAGACTTAAAAATTAGGTGATGTTGCAGATGAGGACTGAACCTGCAGCATTCAGCTACAAACATATTATATGCTGTCCTCTACACAGAATAAACCCTCAGGAGCTAAACACTGTTCAGTGCAATTATCTAGCGTAGTTTAGTTTGAAAATAAAAGAAATGGAAAAGCCAGAGATAATTTGAGCAATTTTATTCCCTAGACGCCATCTTGTATGCCTTTAGGGATCTTATAACTTAGAAAGGAGATGATATGATATTTAGAAAAATCTAACAACTGGAAAAGTAATATGTAACTGAGCCAAAAAAATAGCTTTATAGTTGAGGTTTGTTTTTTTCTTGCAGTGTACAGTCATATCAGGTTGCTATTAGCCGTACTATTGAGCAATCAGACTTCAGTTTAAACATAAAAATCTATTATGCTGGCTCAGCTTGTATTTTGGCTCCTAGCGCTAAGGCAAGCCTCTGTCTTGGCCCTGGTTTGGCTTGCTTCTGAAATGTCTGGCTTGCTCACCTCTGCTACTGGATCAGTGATAAGTTAAGCCACAAACAGAAAACCCTCATACAAATCAATACTCTTGAGGTCCACTCAAGTATAAAAAGTATTAAAAAAAAAAGTTTGGTTCTGACAGATTAGCCCAGAAACTGATCCGATCTCTTCTTACTTGCCCTTGCAGTCAAAACAATTACGTCCTCAAATACAAAATGAACCACGTCTAAATTTCGTGTTTCTCAAAGTTTCCCTCAAATTGCCAGGGTTCTTTAAAACTGTACACTCAGCAGTACAGAATTTTTTTTTGTCAACCAATCAAGCTTTCTAACCACTTACAATGGTTAAAAAGAAGTCTCTCTGCTTTCCCTTGCAGCTCTGACAAATGTACCCCTGTGATAAAAATGTCATCTAAATTACACTTAGCACGTTACATGAGTTGCAACAGAGGACCTGGCATGAACTGACCATTCAGACCATAAACTACCTGTCATAATTATCTGCAGTGGTTATAAATTTTCTTCCCACTCCCTCCAGCAATTACAGTGTCTGTGGTATCAATTATACTGGTGTTAGAGCACACAGCATCAGCTTTAATTGGCACTGGTTTTTGTGGAGCGCTGTACAACTTCTCTTCCCACATCCCCACATCCCACACTTCTATTGTCTATTTCCTTTCTGAAAGCCACAGAAGGCATGAATAAACAAGAATGGTTTATCAGTGATAATTTACTGGTGCCTGACATTGTACCCTCTCCCCAAACTAGAGGTTTGGATTTGAGTTGCTGGCTGTTAGTTTAATTGCTTTAATGAACATGGAGCTATTCAACTCCCTTGCATATTTTGCTGGTTTTGATCTTTCTTGCCTTGAAATCTCAAAGGCTTGTAAACAGGGTGAAAGTGAACATTTTCAGTTACTAAGGATTAAGTTTGACTCCAACTATGTCAATAAAGAACAGCTGAACTGGGAAGTTGTTCTAAATATTACTGACTTTTATTTCTTGTTTGCATTTTAAACAAATCAGTGGTAAGCCCAGCAATGCCAACCTATAAATATCCCAGAAGGCATATGCCAGAGGTAGTAGCCATGGCAGAAGCATGGACAGCATCATATGCAGAACATAACAGATACCAATATCAGCACCAGCTGAAGCAGCATTAACCTCAATAGTAGATATAGAAGATTTCAACATGTTTTTCTGATATTTAATCATGTATACTTTGTAGTTCACAGTTCTGAGGTCTAGCGATGCAAAGGCATTGGTTATTTTGCCCATAACATCCAGCCTCCTAGATTCTTTATCAGGAGGCAAAGTGCTCATGTATCTATGGGATCCAGAGCAATCATGAGTGGCCATGAAAAGCAAAACATCTGTTTCAGGCTGAGGTGCACAATAAGGCTTAATGGATGAAGCAGGGTGCTGGTCATCAGCCTTCCTAGGCACTGCAGGCAAGATGTTAGGCCTATGTCAAGTAGCAAAGGTAGCATCATCAAGAACAGGATATACATGAGGAACCACAATGAATGATGAGAAGGAACCTCCAGAAACTCCATTACATTTCTTAATGGAGTGGAGCCTTCCTCCTCATCAGCTCCCATGACATCCTGTACTCGTCTGAGCAAAGCCTGAAAAGAGGCATCCCCTGGAGAGGGGGTGGGAAGAATGAGTGGAGACCTGAGAATGCAAGGAGTGGTCAGTGGTACAGCAGCTAGTTTTTAAAGCAACAAAGTATGAAATCATGCCCCTAGCACACAGAAGCCCAGAGGCAGTGTATAAAATCGGGGAGAGGTATGGACTGTCACTGAACAGGAAAGGGACCTTTGGTTTATCATATCTGATGACCTCAAGGTGGTGAGGGAGAGTGACAAGGCAGCAGGCAGGGCAGGGAGGATGGTGTGGTGTGGTGCATAGGGAAGAGAATTGCCAGCAGAATAAGAGAGGTGGTGGTACCACTGTATCAATCATTGGTGAGACCCCACCTGGAGTACTCTGTCCAGTTCTGGAGACCACATTACAGGAAGGACATAGACAGGGTAGAGGCTGTCTAGATGAGAGCAACTAAAATGGTGAAGGGGCTGCATCATATGCCCTATGAGGACAGACTGATGGATCTCAGCGTGTACACCCTGGAAGAAAGGAAGGACATGGGGGGACATGATAGAGACTCATAAGTACTTCAGGGGGGTGAATAAGGTACAGAAGGGGAGTATTTTTCAGACAAGAAGGTGCATGAGAACAAGGGGGCATGTAGTGAAGCTTGGTGGGGAATTTAGGAGTAACGTGAGGAAGTACTTCCTCACTGAAAGAGTGGTGGACACCTGGAACAGTCTTCCAGCGGAGGTGGAGGGGGAGAAGATAGTGGTAAGCTTCAAGACTGCATGGGATAGACACAAAGAAATCTTGGTAGGAAAGCGGGGGGGGGGGGAGCAGCAGGAGATCAGGTAGAGTCTGCGGTGACAGTATAGGCAGGGACAAAATGGGAAGACTGGGTAGGCCAAGTGGTCCTTATCTTCTGTCAGATTGTATGTTTCTATATTTGTAATGATGGAAAGTGGGTTAGTAATAAAGGGAAAAAATAGAAATATAGGAAATGCTTGACCCTGTGGGCAATAAGAACTTTTCAAGCTGAATTAAACTAGTATTGGAAAATAATTGATTGCTAAGCACGTTTCATGGGGTATTATTCTAGGGGCCCTTTTGCGCCTACATAGTCATTTTAGGTCCGATGGGACTTTAGGTTCATCATGGTACTCTTAATGTAGATATTCTTATTTTTTTACGAGATAACTGGTTTATGTATGATATCTGATGTGATTTATGAGAGGTATCTTTGTTGCATTTTAAAATGATATGGTGTGCTAACTTCAACCTTTTGTAGTAAAATTTTCAATAAAAATCAAATAAAACAAATTAAAGGGGCCAGATGTGAAATCATGAGGGCAATATGACTTTCACATGAAAAATGTCACTTTCATGCAAGTCGGTTCTCTTTGTTAAAAAAGACTGAATCAGTTGGACTGCCTTGAAGAAACTCTGGGTTCAACCCTGAGTTCAGAACTGAACTCCTTGGGCCAATGGAACTTACATATTATTGCAGAGCCGGCATGCTTGAGCTGGGAGGGGTTGAACTCATCTGCTGTTTGTGCACCTCTTGCAGACAGCTAATGAGCAGCCTTGACCATGTGATATGGAGATGTCTGCATGCTAACCCTCCTGACTATAGACAAAGTTTGAAAAAAGTACTCCATGTAGCACTTTGCAAAGGTTGCCAACTCTGCATAGCATGAAGTGCCGACTTTGCAGAATTTCACCTGGCGAAGTGTTACTTTTCCCAATGCTGTATATGTGTATTGGCAGCCTGGCCCACAAATTTGCTGGTGACTTTGCCTCTGTGCATACACTTTGCAGGGAAATTTCACACTTTACATGTTGAAACTTCTTGAAGTGGCGAAGTGCAAAGCTGAAGGTGGGAACTTTGCGGGGAAGTTTAACATTTTCTGCATCTCTACTCGTGACCAATAGGGTGGGACAAAGTATGGCATCTTTGAATCCATGGAACTGAAGCATGAGTCACAGAAACTAGTAGAACTGAAATTTAGAGAAAACCTCACACTGGGCACCATGTTTACTGTGCAAAAAAATCTTTATTACTAAAGTGCTCAATGCGCAAACAGCCGCCCTACAGGTCAGAGACACCTCGACTGGTTTTGCATGTCACGTGCGTCTTCAGGAGGATGTACTCCACCATGCCCACATTCAATAAAAAGGTACTGCTTAAAGCGAAAGTGGTATTAAAAACAACATAAAAATGCATTTAGGACAATGTTAAAAAACAACAGACAAGCCGTCCTCAAGATCCCTCAATATTGATACAAATGGTACCATACTACATAAAGTGATCTGTTCCAAATAAATAATAATAGCCATGGCTAGTAGCTCAAAAATAGGGCTATTATCATTAATCTCCCAAATTATACAAAAAATCCAATGCCATGACCCAGACCATGCTTATTCACAAGGTAACTGAGGACACAAAATTATTCTTTTCATAAACAGTATCATTATACAAACACTGATATTCATAATTTCATCCCTTCATACAGCCAAATGCTGGAATTATTTATAAAAAAGTTCATGGTTATGAAGCCTATTTATTCTGAACAGATCACTTTATGTAGTATGGTACCATTTGAATCAATATTGAGGGATCTTGAGGACAGTTTGTCTGTTGCTGCTTTTTAACATTGTCTTAAATGTATTTTCATGTTGTTTTTAATAGCACTGTCACTTTAAGTAGTACCTTTTTATTGAATGTGGGCATGGTGGAGTACATCCTTCTGAAGATGCATGTGACATGCGAAACCGGTCGAGGTGTCTCAGACCTGTAGGGCGTCTGCTGGCGCATTGAGCACTTTTGTAATAAATGAGATTTTTTCGCACAGTAAACGTGATGGCCAGTTTGTAGTTTTCTCTATTTGAATGAGTACTGAAGGCATGCTTGGTGTGTGGAGCCGGAATTGCATCTCAGATATCACATCTGAAATTCGCATGAAATTTTGTATTTTAAGTTATTTAAAATTTGGTAACCGGGAAAGGCACGCTGAACTGAAGCTCATTTCCAGGTGTGACCCGGGGGTAAGGGAAACAAGATAATACAGTTAATACAGATTATACGCCCGCCTGCAGTTTCTTGGAAGCTGCCTGCCCTTGAACGGGGCTGCTTCAGCTCCCCCATGGTTGGTCGGCACCCAGCCAGCCTCCGACCAAGACCAGGACGCCCGCCTGCAGCTCCTTGGAAGCTGTCTGCCCTTGAACAGGGCTGCTTCAGCTCCCCCATGGTCGGTCGGCACCCAGCCAGCCACCGACTGAGACCAGGATGCCTGCCTGCAGCTCCTTGGAAGCTGTCTGCCTTTGAACGGGGGTGCTTCAGCTCCCCCACAGTCGGTTGGCACCCAGCCAGCCACCGGCCGAGACCAGGACGCCTGCCTGCAGTTCCTTGGAAGCTGCCTGCCTTTGAACGGGGCTGCTTCAGCTCCCCAACGGTCGGTCGGCACCCAGCCAGCCACCGACCGAGACCAGCACACCCGCCTGAAGCTCCTTGGAAGCTGCCTGCCCTTGAACGGGGCTGCTTCAGCTCCCCCACAGTCAATTGGTACCTAGCCAGCCACCGACTGAGACCAGGACACCTGTCTGCAGCTCCTTGGAAGCTGCCTGCCCTTGAACGGGGCTGCTTCAGCTCCCCCACGGTCGGTCGGCAGCCAGCCAGCCACCGACCGAGACCAGGACGCCCGCCTGCAGCTCCTTGGAAGGTACGGTGACAGTGCAGCCAATCAGAACATGGGAACTTCCAGCAAACCCACTCTGACTGGCCAGGACTTTTCCCCTGCTTTTGCCACCTGGCGCTTTTTACAAATAGATTTAGCTGCAACTAAGCAAATGTCAAGTGTCTAATAGAAGTTTTTTTTTTTTTCTTAAGTGCCTACTTTTCCATTAGCAGGTTATACAGATCTGCCACTAGAGGGATTCTTGTTCTTTCATTTTAAAAAAAAAAAAGTCTACCCTCTTAAAGTCACAGTTGCTTTACTTGCTATATACTTTCCTTCCCGCCCTCGAGATCCTCTCAAACTGGGTAAGACTTCCCTGAACCACCGGAACTGCTGAGAGCCGCACCATTGGCCCCGCGGTATCTGTACCGCACCCTGATTGGACACTGTCTTGCCTCCTGCTTGGGGATTGGCTCTTGAACCAGCTAAAACTTTGCTCTGCTTGGTGCAGCTGCGCCCATTCATTTCTATGGTAAACGGACGAAATTTTATGCCTGCCCCCCCCGACCTTAACTTTATAGACCTTCCTCCTCGCCCCCGGTAGCTCCGCCCCCCCACTCGTGCTCCATTGGTTACCTGTTTGGGACTCCCCCCCATCTTTTAGTCGCCATCTCCCACTCCCTGGCTGCCTGGCCTTCCTGGCTGTATCCTCACTTCCCACTGATCCAGCTACTGCTCTTCTGCCCCCTTCTCCTAGCCCCCGCCAGCCTGTCTTAACCCCCTCCCTCCGCCTACCCCGAATCCTACCTTAATCATGCACCTCCACCGCTCTCTACCCCCTATTCTATTTCTCCTTGCCTGTCTTCCTCCCCTACTGCATGCCCCAAAAGCCTGCTTTCCATCCCTTCCCCACAGCTTCCACATTCCTACATCCTTCCTCCACATAGGCACGCTGCACACTGGTCACTGCCCCTTGCCCAAGGTCCATCCTACCACCATGAAACTGTCCTACAACCACACTGGTCCTAGCCCTTCACTCTGGTCCCCCCTGTCTATGCTTACCCTCACCCACTATCGTTGATGCTTGGCAATTTCCCGAGATGCTAGCAGGCAAAAGCATTCCCTTAAAGAAATACGCCACAGCTCCTTGAGGCTAGTTCTCCTCCTCCTAATGCTGTCAGGCAACGTGCACCCAAACCCTGGCCCATTCTGCTCTAAAGCCACTAATCTGAGCAAGCCTTCAGGTGCCCTCTCATTCATATCAATCAACATCTGCAGCCTCCTTCCTAAAATGGATGCCCTACAGGCCTTCACCAGCCAACACTGCCCTGACATCCTGGCAGTTGTCGAAACCTGGCTCACGCCATCAGTACCGGACCATGCAATCAGCCTTCCTGGCTACAATGTCTTTGGGCTGGCGTGCCTCTCCAAAAGAGGCGGGGGCTGCGCTCTCTACCTAAAAGACTCAATACAGGGACACCACATCATTACCTTACTCCAACCCACAACTGCTCAGATACTGCCAGTGAGAATCCTCCTCGGAGCCCAAGACAAAACCCTCATTGTTGCCACCATCTACATCCCTCCCAAAGAACAGGGAACTGGTCTAACAGCTGTTCTTGACTTTGTAAAGTCACTCCCACTGGACACCCGAATCCATCCTCCTAGGTGACTTCAACATCAACTGGCCCGAGGCCGATGTTGGTGCACACAGGGATACCATTGCTGCAGCGAACCTCACACAAATGGTTGATTCACCAACCAGGAAAAATTACAGGACCGGCACCAGCACACTTTTGGACTGGATCCTTACCAGTCACCCATCACGGATATCTAACACTATTGTCCTCCCTGACTCTCTCAGCGACCACTCCCCTGTTAGCTGTGCCTGGTCAAATAAATTCATCAAACCACCACCAAAAACTATCATCAGCAGGGTTCTACCCCATGGTCACCTTTCTCGATTCAAATCCCACCTCCTCCATCAAGACTGGTCCCCTATCTTCAATGCAACCAATGTAAACACTGTCCTTGACCACTTCCTAAACATCTTCACTGTGGCCTGTGACACGTATGCTCCTATTAAGAAACGCAGAGTCAAATCACTCAGTAACCCTTGGCTCACAGGTGACCTCCTCAGGATGTTAAAACAAGAGACCACCTATGGGAGCTGGCCAGCAACTCTGGAAGGCAAAATGACATCCAAAACTACAAACGTGCCCACAATGACTGCACCAAAACCATCCGGCAAACGAAGTCCGCCTACTATAAGCATGCCCTCACAAACTCCTGGAGCAATGGTCGGGAATTCTGGAAGAACATAAAGGAACTCACCGGGAATCCACCCAAAACCCCCACATTCCATACTCAACATCAACGGAACCACAACCCTCAACCCAAAAACCATTGCGGATACCTTTAACAAAGCCTTTACTGATCTCAGCGCTGTCCTACCCCAGGACTACTTCAAAGATGGTGAAGCCCCTCTGTCCACAATGAACACTACCCCCACCAGCACCCCCCACTTCTACTTCAAAGCAGTCAAGGCTCACCAAGTACACAAATATGTTACCAAAGTCCTTGGTAAATCAAGATTCAGTAATGCCTCCCTTGATCTCAAAATCCTGTCTCTTGGGCTGGCCCATTGGTGCAGCGGTGGGATTTCCGCTTCTTGACGCGGTGACCGGGTTGGGGAATGGATCCGGGTGGCAGCCGGAAGCGGCAGAGGCAGGATTGGCGTCCGATGGGCGGCTCTCCTACTCCGGGAGGTGCGGTGTTTCGCTGCGGGAGACCCCCTGGTGGAGACCGGGGTTCCGCCAGCCGCGCCGAGCATGGGGGATGAGGCGGGCGGACGCGATGCTATTGCATGTCCCCGCCTCCTCTAGGGAGAAACCGAGGAAAAAGATGGAGGGCAGGACCCCCGATTGATGAAGCCCTCCCGGAGAGCCTCACATAGCGCCGCTGCGGACCCCAACTAAATACAGTTCGGGGCCACGAAGGTGGCCAGCCCGCCCTCCGGGGGTGCAAGCCGGGGTGACTGAGGGTCCTCAGCAGCAATGGGTGTCGGCGGAGGTCTCCGGGGGCCGTGACCAGGGTGGACGGCTTCGGTGGTCCTGCGGGGAAAAGAAGAAAAAAAAAATCCTGTCTCTCATACTTGATGAAGTGCTTAGTCCTCCGACCAGAATTTTAAACCTCTCCCTCAGCCTTAGCCAGTTCCTGGACAGGTGGAAATCTGCCACTGTCACCACAATCCATAAAAGTGGTGACAAAACTGCCCACGATAACTACAGACCTATCTCCCTACTACCCCCATTCTCCAAGGCACTAGAACGCATTGTCTTGGACCAGCTCACAGAATACCTGGATATGCACAACATCCTGTGCAAGCAACAACACGGGTTCCACAAAGGCCACAGCGCCTCCACAGCCCTACTTGAATTCACCGGCGCAATCCACAATGCACTTGACTCTGGTGAACTACTAGGCTCAATCTACAATGACTTAACTAAAGCCTTCGACACCGTCAGTCACCACCTCCTGCTTGTCCAGTTTGTCCAGCTTCAGAACACTGGGCTGTCAACTGACTCCATTGGCTGGTTTAAGAGCTACCTTGAAAAACAGTCCCAAACAGTAAGAATCGCTGATACACTCTTGGACCCTAGACTGGTCCACTAGGGAGTCCCCACAGGGCTCCATTCTGGGACCCCTCCTCTTCAGCCTATTCTTAAACTCACTACTGGACAGCTGCCCAGAATAAATAATTCTCTACGCCGACGATGCTGTAATCCTCACCTCGGACCCTGATCCAATCCAATTACAAAATAAACTTCAGCGGGCCTTCTCCTCCATCGAATCCTGGCTCCTAAATCATAAACTGCTTCTCAATCAGAAAAAAACAAGTCTATGGTCTTCTGCAGCCCCCACAACAAAAACAAACAACTCCACCTCTCCATTGCAACCGAACAAGGAGCCATCCTAGAGCAAACACAATCGTTCAAGTACCTCGGCATCACCCTTGATCCCCACCTCTCATACGCTGTCCATATCAGCAATGTTGCAAAGTCTGCCAATGCGAGGTTAGGCATATTATTCAGGCACAGGAAACACCTAACCCCAGAAGCACTGTCAGTGGCCGTCCAAAGCTCCATCGTCAGCATCATAGACTATGGTCTTATCATATGTGGGTCTGCAACTACCACTGCTCTCAAACGTATCGCGACCTCCCTGAATAAGGCCTGTCTCTCATCACTGGCTCCATCGCCCATTACACACATGTGACCTTTATTCCCAATCTGGATGGCTTCAACTGGACAAACGATAAAATACCAAACCTGCATCATGGCCAAGAAAATTATAATGGGGCTTGCCCCACCTGGTGTCTGTGCCCTCCTTAAGCCTAGACATAGGAACGCTACTACAAGGAGATCCAATTCCATCTATTACATATCCCACGCATGTCGCATGACCCAAGGACAAAGATCATTCACCTATCAGGCATCCAACTGGCTCAACTCTCTTGGCAGTGACATAGCAACCACTCCAACACTCGGCCTCTTCAAGTCCAAGCTGTGCCTCTCACTGCTTGTATCCTGCAATTGCCCATCTTAACATTTCCACTGTTCCAGCTGCACATGCCCCAGCACCCAGCACTTACAATCAGTCTTTGCACCCCTAGCACCTTACCTGTCATATTCCCTCGACAGGACCCCCTGGCTACACTGTCTCCCACCCTTGCCCACCTCCCCCCTGTTTCTCCACTCCTGCCCCTGCCCCAACCACCTCTCATAGTTCCCCTTACCCTCTGCACTTCCTTTCCCCACATTGATCTCCTACACTCACTCCCCCCACCCACCCCCTTCCCTTGTCTTGCTCATAGCTCAAGTCTTTGTACTGGTTATTACATGTCTGTAAGTCAATGATTATATGTTTGTAACTAAAAATGATGACTGTTGTACACGCTGACGTGGAACCTTTGTAAAAGAGCCTCAGCTCAAAGGTATTATAATCCTAGATTGAAATAAATAAATAAATAAATAAATAAATAAAATAAACATATTTTGAACAAGTAGACAAATCATTGAATTAACAATCAGCTAACAGAGAATACTGATGAGCCAACAAAATTAGGACAAAAAATATATGAATAAATTGAGGCTAGTGAATACATAGTTTGAAACAAGGAGAAGCCAGTAGTGGAAGCTGTATTTGCTGTAAAAATTAATGAGTGGGAGGGAATTTTATTTGACAGGGGTGTGGGGGTGAGACAGCAGCTGGGAAAGAGGAGCAGTGAGAACACTGGATAGAGGGGAGAAGTCTGAGGAGACTTTTGAAGGAAGAGATAGAGGGGGGATAGGTGAAGGTCAGAGGAGAGCTGATTCCAGAGTAAAGGGAGGTGATAGAAGGAAGACTGACCCGTTGCTGAGTGGAGGTGCAGAAAAGAGAAGGGTTGTAGGTCCCTGTAACATAGGATGTAAGCTAAGAGGTTTACAGATGATAGGCGGCAGGAGAGGTATGGCGGAAAGGTCCCAAAACAGTACTTTACAATGAGGAAAACCCAAGGGACCATCCTCCTGTGTGGTAATGGTGAAAGGGAGTGAGAGAGGAACAGAGAAGGCAGTGCTGAGTGAGGGGAGGGGCAGAAGTAGCAAAGCGGCAGCAGGAGTTTAGGAGAGTGTCAAGTCTTGAGAGGAATGTGGTGGGGCAGTGCCATAGACTGCATCAGTGTAGTCAGTGACTGGGAGAATCCTTTTGGTAACCAGCTCCTGTCGGGTAGGAAGAAGGAGGCTGTCTTTATTACGATAGAGGATTGCAAGTTTTGGGCGAAGTTTGGTACAGATGGACTCTATATGGGTGGAGAAATCTAGGTGATTGTCTAGCCAAACCCCTAGGTATTTAAAAGTGGGGACCTTTGCAAGGGGGAGCCATTCAGGTGTGTAGAAAGTGGGGGGGGGGGGGACTGGAGCATGGCCAGTTTCTGTCTGGAGCCAAATGTCATAGTGACAGTTTTCTTGGTCATTAATTTTAGTTGGTTTGTCTGGAACCAGTTCTGTACCCTGTTGAAATCCTGCTTGAGTGGGAATTGTACGTCGATGGTGGAGAGTCCCAAGGTGAAGATGACGGTATCGTCTGCATACATGTGCATGTGAGAGGTACAGCAGATGGAGAGAAGGCTGTTTATAAAAAGGGAGAAGAGGATGGGGAAAAGTATTGTATTGCATAATGTTATATGTTATTGTAGTTCTCTTTGGACGTGGAACCTCTGTAAAAGAGCCTCAGGTTCAAAGGTATTGTAATCTTAAAACAAATAAATAAAAATTAAAAAAATAAATAAAAAAGTATAGAGCCTTGAGGAACCCCAGCAAGGTTAGGAAGAGGGGAGTATAGGACTTCTCTTACTTGGATTGATTCCTACTTGCCATGTAGGTACGAGTTGAATCAGTTGACAGTGGGAGCTGCCAGAGCAGCAGATTGGAATTTTTGTAGCAGGATGGGGTGGGAGACTGAATTAAAGGCTTTTGCCAGGTCTGTAAATATGGCGACGGTTATATAACCCTGGTGCATAGCCGAGAAGATGGAGTTAAGTCACTCGCAACAGGGAGGAGATGGTTGAGTGCAGTTTTCTAAAAATGATTGGTAAAAGCTTGATCCACCCTCACATTGATCCCCCTCATCCACTGTCTTCATTGTTGGTACATCACAATGGACTACTGAACCAACTGAAGAGCAGCTTTCACAGTGTTGATTACATCACAATAGCCCTGGCCTGCACAGAAGCCATAAGCTGCAATCAAAGAGAAACAGTGAAATCTTCAAATAAACAGCAGCTTTAAAAGTTATATCTAGGAAAATGATGTTGTTTAAATGGCATATGTATTAGCATAGGCATGACTTTCATAATACTGTGTGTGTGTGTGTGTGTGTGTGTGTGTGTGTGTGTGTAGATATATATACACATATACACACACACACACATATATATATACTGTATATATGTATACTGTGTGTATGTATATATATATATATATATATATATATAGCAATGGGGTGAGGATAAAAAATGGCAAATAACAGCACTATTTTTGGCTGGTCAGACCTACAGTGAGAATATCGCATTTATCCTCACTGTAGGTCATTTATCCTCACTGTAACTAATAACCAGGCACTATCTGCACTTTAGCACAACTGCTCACAAAGGCTTTGATTGGTGGGAGCTGGCAGCATGAACAGCACAATCAGAATGCACCTGCTCACTTGCATTCCAGCTCCCACTGGCAGTTTCATTTCTCTCCAGCAGCACACAGAACAGTTTCATTTTCTCCCCTGTTCTTTCACTGTGACTTATTTAAAAAAAATCAACTTTCAGCATCACACAATGTTAATTACCATTTCTTCTAAAGATCCAAAATACCAGACAAACCACACTGAATTATTTTCATTGTCTCCCCCACCCCACTTTCTTTCACCAAATATTAAAAAAAAACTTTTAGCCTTACACAAAACATTCACTTCCTTCAAACCCCAACACACAAAAAAGCAACCAATTCTCTCATTTTTACTCTTACCACTCTCCCCAGCAGCACAATGGCACAACGTCCTGATGCAAAAAGTTCCGTTTTACGGAACACAACACTCAGTCATCCGGAAACAAAAAGAAATAAATAAAGACATACCTATTTTAAAAAATGAAAATTATACTGATAAAAAAACGTGGCCCATTGCATAAATGGAACATATAATGCCCCCATCAAAAATATCTCTGATATTTTTCCCCTTGAGCAGTTTGACCTATGGCATCACTCGTGGCTTCGCCACTCATGATGTCAAAGGTCAAACTACACTCAGGGAAAATATCAGAGATATTTTCGATGGGGGCATTGCATATTCCTTATATACACACACACACACATATGTATATGCTGGTTAACTAGGATCTGCAGCTTATCCATTAGGTAGGGAAATGGGCAGACTGGGTGGGCCAAGCGGTCCTTATCTGCCGTCAAATTCTATGTTAGATATATATATATATATATATATATATATATATATATACATGACTGGGCCCTTGTCCCCATTGAAGAAGCCATAATTTACTTCTCCATATATGATAGTAGACAATTAGCATATATGACGCCAGCACCATCCATAACTGATGGTAATTAACTAACATTAAGTAATTACAGCATTCTACAACATTGTAATTAACTCTCTATTACAAGCATGGACAAAATATATACATACTTAACAGAACTATTAACATGTGTAACAACCACCTGAATAACGCATGTAACAACAACCTACTAACCACCCACATTGTAGCCCTAACAACCTCTCCAGCTACAGCCCCTGCAAAAATAGTAGCCCCCCCCAATCAATATGAACCACTTTTACTGCTCCATCCATATCACTTGCAAAACTAACAGCCACACATGGAAATCAAAGTTAAAATATATATGAAACAAAAGCCTTCTGAGACACTTTCCAAACACTTTACATGCTGTGCTTCATTTTCCAAATTGTGTAAAAACAGGCCTTCTGAAACACTCACCAAACATTTCACATGTTGTGCTCCATTTTCCTAACTGTGTAAAACAGGGCTCCTGAAACACTAACCAAACACTTTACATGCTGTGCTCCATTTTCTTAACTGTGTAAAACAGGCCTGCTGAAACATTCACCAAACATTTTACATGCTGGGCTCCATTTTCCTAACTGTGTAAAACAGGCCTTCTGAAACACTAACCAAACACTTCACATGCTATGCTCCATTTTCCTAACTGTGTAAAACAGGCCTCCTGAAACATGAACCAAACATTTCCACATGCTGTTCTCCATTTTCTAAACTGTACAATAAGCTTCCTGAAACACTCACCAAACATTCCACCTGCTTCCTTCCATGATTCAGTCTACAAACACACTAAAGAAAAAAAAAACAGTTGAACCAGGCTTCCTTACATAGTATACATGGCCATTGACTGTACTATGGAAACCTTAAAGGGAAAAAACTATGCAGCGCTTCAAATGCCTTACAATACAGACCAATACTACGAATAAAACACTAGAGGGAATAGTACAGAACTATGAAAACACTCTAACTTATGCAAATACACTAAACAAGCTTTGCAAAAAAAGCACACATTCTCTTAAAGCAAAACCTACCACCCTAATGTAATATATAAAATAAAAAATGGCAAAGTCCAGCATACTTGTAAAATAGTATGATCTTGGGGTTGAACAAGCTCATAAAGGCCACTCACCCTTTGAGCTCAACAGCTCATGGCTTTATGGCTTGTTCAACCCCGCGGCGGTATTATATCCTCATATACTACACTTTGTTATCATTTACTCTCTCTCAACCCTAACACTCCTGCCCCACCCCTGAGTCAGATGAGGGGTGGAGTCTTCCTTGGCATTGTCAACCCTAATGCTCACCACATTCTATACACTCCTGCAACATACACACCAGTCTCCATCACATCTCAGGTTTTCTGTCACTGCAGTGGGGTTAGCATTGGAGTTGACAACACCAAGGAAGATTCCACCGCTCATTTGCCTCAAGGGCATTAATGAAGCTTTTTTACAGATAATTTTCTTTCTTTTTCAGATAGTGGAATGCTATCCTCATTCACAGGGCCCTTTGGGCTCTACACCAAGGGAAGACTCCATCCACATACAAAAGCGTAGGGCCCTTGTGGGCCTTGTACTTCTGTGTAGCGACAGATGTCAATAATTCATGGGGCTGTCTGGTGGGCTGCAGAAGCACAGGGCCCTCTGTTACCTGTGCTTCTATGTGGCTGCAAATAAAGATGCACAGGGCAAAGAGTCCATCTGTCAGCCAATGGACAGTGTCTTCTGTCACCCACAGCTGTAGAGGTGCAGGACACTATGCCAAGAGGCCAGCTGTCTTCACTATATGTTACCCAGGCCCATGCAGAAAACCCTGCAGCTTTCATTCCCTGGCTGGGGTGTCACATAACAGCAACATTCCCATCAACCTCACCCCATCCAGCTAGGTCACCTAGCTTTCCCCTGAACTCAGCTCACTGACACAGGATCACAAAGCATACCCACTAAAGTGAAGACTGATGATACACCTAGACTCCCCTTATTAACATGACATGTAACATTTATAGTATAATGGCTGAAACGTTATTTCCCACCAGAAGTGTAAAAATATATCTCATCCACAATTTAAAAAAGAACACCTGTCACAGTTATGAGATGCTGTGGAAAAATGGCTATTTTGAAAGTGTGAAGTCAAAATATTAAAAATTAATGAAGTTGTGCATGAACATCAAACTAATACAAAGTTGACTCATAACCTGGGCATGCTACCATATTTGTATACCAAAGTTTCAGCATAGCCTTCTTATACCCCACCTCATGAACCCAGTAGGTGAAAATGTTCAAATCCCCACCCAAATGTCATTCCACCCCACCAAAATGTCATTCCATGCCACAGATGTGAAAATACATTCTGCCCAGAATTTGAAAAATGACAGCTGTCATGTTCATGAGGTGAAATGAAAAAACAATTATGTTGAAAATTTGGGGTCAAAATTCTTAATATTACCAAAGTTATGAGCGAGTGTAGAAAAATTTCAATGTACACTCATAACTTTGTAATTCTTACATATTTTGACCCCACATTTTCAACATGGCCTTCTTATGACCCCACCTCATGAACAAGGGTGGTGAAAATGTTCAAATCCCACCTGAAAGGTGATTTGTGAAGCAACTGCATAATTGCCTTTTGTGCTATAGTTGCATAATTCCACAACCATTGGCCTTGAGGTGGGGTCCCAAAAAGACCATTTTGAACATTTGGGGTCAATACACCTAGACTCCCCTTATTAACATGACATGTAACATTTATAGTATAATGGCTGAAACGTTATTTCCCACCAGAAGTGTAAAAATATATCTCATCCACAAAAATGAGATATGCAAAAATGACCAAATTATGCATCTAAGTTCAAAACCCCATTGAAATACATCGAACTGCACTTACCTTAGTTTCTCATATAGAAGTTGCCAGTTCCATCATCAAGACGTGTCTTTGATGGGAGAGAAGATCTTCGCTGTGGGACATCTTCAGGGGAGTGAGGGTGTGTGGGGTGGTGGGTGCTGAGTGGGAAGTCAGGTTGGAGGTCAGATCGATGAGGGACCGTTTTCTTTTTTTTTGATGGTAACAAAAAAAAAGAGGGCTAATTTTCTTTGGTTCAAGGGACAGTGAGTGACATTCTGACACTGGGGATTCCATATATATATATATATATATATACACACACACACATATATACAAAATCACACATGCCCCCATAATGCAAAGCATCATGGGCTATATATGCAAATCACTACAGAATATTATGCTGGTTCAACTTTAAGCAGAAATGCATGGTGCCAAAAGGCCTCTCACATAGTTTGCAAAGGATGCCAACAGAAAGACACAGACACATGTTTCGTCCTACCAGGACTCATCAGTGTGCCTCGTCTCTGTGTGTGTGTGTGTATATATATATACACATATATATATATATATATATACACACACACACACACACACATATCAGGGCGGGTGACCTGGAGGAGAAGGGGGAGAAAGAAGTGGTAGCAGGGTTGGGCACCCTGGTTTGCTTAATAAAGAAATAGATAGATAGATAGAGAGACAGAGAGACCGAGAAAGAAAGAGACACAGGCAGATAGAACAGGGGATCAGCTTCTTATTGCAGCCCACAGCAGGATTCCAGCTGTGCTGCAAATCTAAAGAAAATCTCGCTGTTCTCATACAGAGAATGCAGGTGGATGGCTCCCCTCGCTAAGCTGGGCACTCTAGATTTTGGGGTGCCCAGAAAAGGTATTTCTGGCCATTATTTTAAAAAGCAACATCAGAATCCAGTTAAACAGATCCAGTTTAACTAGGTTCAGGTGTTGTTTTTTTTAATTATACCATTTTATGTATTTTCCATGTTTTTTATTTCAAGGGGGGAGAAAAGAAGAAGGCTGGTCTCATGGCAAAAAAACAAAACAAAAAAAAAACCCAGCGTTTTGGTGCTGTGAGAAGCAAGTGGTGAGAAACCAAAAATGTTCCTATGAAACAGAATTTTTGGTGTCATATCAGAACATTATCCAAAAACCCTACTGAGCATGCTCAGAACAGAAAAAAAAAAACTTCAAATCCTTCTAACTTTGGAACCATTTAATATTTTTTTCACAAAACCTTCCAAAGCTACTACCTTGGTACCGCACACTTCTACCCTGAAAGTTCCATAAAAAAATATATTCTGTTTAGGCTGTACTTGAGAGCAAACCCAAATCCTGTGTTAAGTATAAGAAAAAAATTAGAAGTTTACAGTAAAATGACATGCGGATCTCAGAAATCACACAAGCTGCCATTGCAAAATTTTCCACATTTTAAGACTTTGCCTACTAGATAATGCAAGCAAAATTTCAGCTAATTTCATCAAATGCTGCCAAAGCTATTAAGGTACAAAGTTAGGACTTTAACATTGAACACCTTCCCCTAACTATAGGGGTACTAGCGTGTCCCTATAATAATGAAATAGCCTGAAATAAAATAAGTTATTTTAAAACAAAATGATGATATATATATATATATATATATATATATATATATAATACAAAATTGCAGATGCCCACACAATGCAAAGCATCATGGGCTGCATATGCAAATCATCACAGGATGTTATGCTGGTTCAACTTTAAGCAGAATTGCACGGTGCCGAAAGGCCTCTCACAGTTTGCAAAGGGTGCTAACAGATGACATAGACATGTGTTTCATCCTACCAGGACTCATCAGTATGCCTCGTCTGTTTGACACCCCAGTGGAATGAACCAGCTACCCTAAGATGGTCTGTCTGGGTTATGTTGTGGTGAACCCATTAAAATAAAAAACTATTTAAAAGACAAAGAACCTCTGTGCACAAACAATGAGGCAAGGGTTACCTCAAAGGGCATTTGGCTGGGAAGCCAAGTTTCAAGAAAATACAAAATCGCACATGCCCACACAATGCAAAGCATCATGGGCTGCATATACAAATCACCACAGAATGTTATGCTGGTTCAACTTTAAGCAGAATTGCATGGTGCCAAAAGGCCTCTCACACAGTTTGCAAAGGGTGCTAACAGATGACATAGACACGTGTTTTGTCCTACCAGGACTCATCAGTATGCCTCATCTGTTTGACACCCCAGTGGAATGGGGTGGAATATATATGTATATATTTATAGATGCAGCTGACTTCCAAGAAAAAAGGGTGTGTGGAAAGAGGTTATGCAGCATACATCAGAAGCATATGTATTTATTTATTTAAAAATGAACAGGGACGGCATGCTGAGATGTTATAACTAGTAAACTGATGTTTAAACTACATTTGCAATAGCATGACTCAAAATATGCAATTTCACTTCAAGTGTGAAGAGGTTGGACTTTGATAACTGACTCATGACTTCACTACTTGTGAGTTATGGTCTTTCCCCCTCACAGCTGATGATAAATGGCATACTTTATGTCAGGCCACTCCATAGCCTATCTACATATAATATCAGCAGCACATTTATTTATTTAAAAATTAACTGGAAAATACATGCCGAGATGAGGCTCATTTCCAGGTGCAGCCCACTGTGTGTATAATATACAGTTAATTTCCTTGCTTTTGACTACGGGGACATGATACTTGGGTCCACTCCTAAATCCACTCTAACCAGGCTGGACCCTCTTTTCCACTCCTTGTGTCATTTGGCCTTGGTTGTCTGCCCATACCCATTGCTGCTTCCTTTATTCCTCTGTCCCACCCTCACTATCTCCTCTTTCTCTTTCTGTCTGGCAGACACCTCTCTCATTCTGCCTCTTGTATCTCAAAGTTATGCACTGATTCCCTCCCCTGTTAACCTCAGCTGCTCTCTACTCTTCTGCCCACTTCCCTGCTCTTACTTCCTCCATTCCTCTGACTCCTGTTCTGTCTCTTTGTCCTGCTTAAGGTCCTCTGCAGGTCAATCTGCCTTCTTTTACAGGCTTCTCCAACATTTGATCTTGCCTCCCACCCTTGATTCCCTCAACTTCCTCTCTCATTACCATGAAAGCCTTCCTCAGTGACTACACCTCTCACGTCTCATCCTGCACTTAATTCCCTTTCTTTCCTTTCTCTGTAACACATAATTTCTATTTACTTCTGTATTCGTACTGCTCATATATTGCACACTTATTGTATAGCTCAAATAATGTACTTGTGCAGCTGAAAATTATTTTGCTGGCCATAGTTACACTTGGGGGGGGGGGTAATATTGTGATGTGCTGCATATCCATGAGAGACCCCTCATTTGCATAGGTGCATCACAATATTGTGCATGGCAGCACAGTCAGGTTTGTGGGGCTGCATCAGGGGCTTCTTAATACTGCCATGCCCCCATTAGCCCTCGCAAGTCCGGAGATGTGCAGCGCATCTAGGGATGTGCCGCGCATCTCTTTTAAATATATGGGCCTATGTTACCAGCTATGTATCCCTGCTGGGACACAGCTTGGACAGAAGCAGATTTTAACCAGGACATATGCCCTGTCTGGCCCTGTCCTAGACCAGCCCATTCTGGTTTCATTGCAGGAGTTGCTGGATAGTTTGGTACCTTTCATTGGACCAACATGCATCTTGCACAAAGATGGTAAAGTACACAAGCTTTAGGTGTCACACATATCCCTTTATCAAGTGCAATAGCATTCTGAACAGAAGGAGTTGAATATTTTATTTATTTGAAAATTGTTGACTGGAAAAGGTGCACGGACCAGAGGCTCATGTCAGGCATGACGCGGGGAAGGGAAACAAGGGAGAACAGTGATACATATAAACATAGACAATGATGGCAGAAAAAGACCAGTGGTCCAAAGACTGATGGTTCTTCCAGTCTGCCCCAGTTCCCTGTTTAGCCCTGGGACTTACTGTCCCTCCAGGGTCCTAGCCCTCCCCTTCTCCCCATTCTCCTCACAGTTTCTGCCACCACAAGCCCTCACTATACCATTCAGTTGGCTCGAACATGTGCTTGAACCCACCAATGGTTTTAACCCCCACCCACAGTTCCACCACCCTTGCTGTAAAATAATGTCAGTTTCTACTTATGTCCTTGTGATAGCAAACTTGTATTCAAGCTAAACAGTGTCCCACAGCTCACCTGGTTAATTCCTTTTAGAAATGTGAAAGTCTCTGCTGCATTTCCCTCTCTGTACTTGTCTCCAATGAGTACATGTTCAGTTCCTTGAGTCGCTCCTCATTGCACCTGCCTTGTTGACCCTGAATCATTTTTGATACACTGCATTACACTGTCTCCAGCCTATTCATATCCTTCCTGAGGTGAGTTCTCCAGAACTGGGCATAGTACTCTAGGAGTGGCCTCACCAAGGATATACATAGGGGAAGTATTACCTCTTCCCGTTTGCTAGTAATACCCCTCCAGATATAGCCCAGCATCCTAGTTGCTTTCCTATATGCCTTGTTGCACTGACTCGATTGATTGAGGGAGTCACTGATAATAACTCCAAGGTTCTGTTCCTCAGCCGTAGTGCTAAGTCTCATCCTCCCCCCACCCAGTACTTTGTCCTGGGGATCTTGTTACCTAGGTGCATTACTCTGCACTTTCTTGCATTGCATTTCAACTGCCAAGTCTTAGACCACCCCTCTAGCTTTTGTAAGTCACTCTGCATTTCTGTAATTCCCTTGTTGCTATCCACCCTCCCACAGAGCTTAGTGCCATCTGCAAAGAGACACTGCCTGCCCCAGATTCCCTTACTAATGTCACTGATGAACATACTGAAGGGGACCAGACTGAGGACAGATACCTGTGGTACCCATTCATGACCTCCCTCTCTTCTGATTTGAACCCACCAACCACAATTCTCTGCTGCGTCCTCTTTAGACAGTTACCTACATAGTTTACTATGATCTTAGCCACACCCAGATCCTCTATCTTCTTCATCTATGAGGCATTGAGTCCATTGTCTTGCTGAAGTCAAATAACAACAAATCCACAGTGTGGCCCCTATCCAATTCCATTAGCACCGAGTTAAAGAAAACTATCAGGTTAGTCTGACAGGACTTCCCTGCCATGAATCTGTGCTGTTTATTGTTCTGGAGACCATTGCTGTCCAAGTAGTCCATGAGGTCCTCTTTGACCAGTGACTCTATCAGCTTCCCTACAATAGAGGCAAGACTGATAGGTTTGTAGTTCACCACTTGTTCCTTGACATCTCCTTTTGGAGTAGAACTATGTGCACCACCCTCCAATCTTTCAGAACTACTCCATCTATAGTGAGTTGTTGAACAGACCTACCGGGGGTTCAGACCATACTGCTGCCAGCTCCCTGAGTAACATCAGATGCAAACCCACTGGTTCTGGGGCCTTATTTGTCTTTAGGGCTGCCAGTCCCTTCTGAACCCTTTTGCTTGTAAATATTAGCTGCCTCATCTCCGGGACCCCCTTAGCGGTTGCTTTGATAAGCAACTCTCTTGCAAGGGCCACTGTCCTCCCTTGTGAAAACTAAGCAAAAGTAATCATTAATAATGATGGCCTTTTGCCTGTCCTCCTCTATAGAAACATAGAATTTGACGGCAGATAAGGACCACTTGGCCCACCCAGTCTGCCCATTTCCCTACCTAATGGATAAGCTGCAGATCCTAGTTAACCAACAGCCTACTTATTCCTACCCCCACCCCCTAGAATTGTCTTATGACTGTCCCATGCATGCTTGAATTCCAACACTGTTTTTGACTCCACAACCTCCTCCGAAAGGCCGCTCCATGCATCCACAACCCTCTCTGTGAAAAAATACTTCCTTACATTACCTCTGAGCTGCCCCCATCTTCAAATTGTGCCCCTTGTTCTTGCACACCTCTTTTCTGACAGATGCTACCCTCTTGGACTTTGTTGATTCCTTGAGGTACTTGAAAGTTTCTATCATGTCCCCCCTCTCCCTCCTCTCCTCCAGGCTATGCATATTAAGCTCCTTAAGTCTCTCTTCATATGTCTTCCAGTGAAGACCCTGTACCATTGTAGTTGCCCTCTTCTGGACTGCCTCCATCCTGTTTATGTCTTTGCAGAGATTGGGTCTCCAGAACTGCATGCAGTACTCCAGATGAGGTCTCACCAGCTGTCTGTACAGAGGGATAACAACTTCCTGTTTTCTGCTGGTGATACATCTCCCTATGCATCCCAGTATCCACCAGCCCTCCTTACTGCTCTCTCACATTGCTTGCCCACCTTTAGGTCATCTGATATGACTACCCCCAGGTCCCTTTCCATTTTTGTTGTTGTTAGTTTTTCACCCCCCGTTGTGTACTCTTCCCCTGGGTTTTTGTTTCCCAGGTGCATTATCTTGCACTTCTTAGCATTGAATCTAAGCTGCCATACATTTCACCATTCCTCCAACCTTGCCAAGTCCCTTCTCATCCTTTCCACCCCACCTTGTGTATCAACTCTGTTGCAGATCTTTGTGTGCGTCAGCAAAGGCCATACTTTTCCTTCCAGTCCCTCTGCAATGTCCTTATAAAAGACATTGAAGAGGACCGATCTAATACTGAGCCCCACGGTACCCACCTAGTAACCCCTTTTCATGAGTGGACTTCATTTACTATTACCCTCTGCATCCTGTTCTCAGCCAATTCTTACCCAGGCTACCATCTTGGGACCTACTCCCAGGCTGGCTAACTTGATATTAATCTTTTGTGTGGACTGTGTCAAATGCCTTGCTAAAGTCTAGGTAGGCCATGTCCACAGCCCCTCCTGATCTACTACTTTGGTCACCCAGTCAAAGAAATTGATTAGATTCATCTGACATGACCTTCCTGCTGTGACTCCATGCTGTCTTGGGTCCTGTGTCCCTCTGGCCTCTAGGTAATCGAGAGTTCTTTCCTTCAGAAGTGATTCAATCATTTTCCCTATCACTGAGGTTAAACTAACAGGTCTGTAGTTGCCTGCTTCTGCCCTGCTCCCACTTTTGTGAAGTGGAATCACATCTGCCCTCCTCCAGTCCTCAGGTACCACCCTATCCTCCCATGATTTGTTAAAGAGGGTAGTCAGTGGTGTCACTAGTTGTACCCTTAGTTCTTTTAGAACTCTGGGATGAATCCCATCAGGCCCCATTGCTTTGTCCACCTTCAGTTTTTAAGAGTTCTTTCAGAACCCTTTCTTCTGTAAATGGGCTGGTAACAACTTCTGTATCCAGAGTGTTTCTATTGTTTGGTTTAGGTACCCCCATTTGTGAATACTGAGCAAAAATATTTGTTTAGTATCTCTGCATTTTCACAATCACCCTTTGCCCCCCTTATTAAGCCTCACTATCCCTCCCTTGGTCTTCCTTCGCTCCCTGATGTACCTATAAAAGGTTTTATCTCCCTTCTTAACTGTGTTGGCTATCTTTTCCTCGGTTTGGGCCTTTGCTGTTCTGACTGCATTCCCAGCTTCCTTTTGCTTTAACTGATACAATTCTCTGTCCTGCTCCTTCTGTGATTCCTTGTACTTCCTGAATGCTTTCTTTTTCTCCCTAACCTTTCCTGCCACCTCCTTTGAGAACCATAGTGGCTTCTTACATCATTTTGTTTTGTTTATTTGCTTCACACAAAGGCTTGTTGCCTCTGTGATGGCAGTTTTGATTATTCCCCATTGTTCTTCCACCCCTCCTTCTTGTCCATTTGCTAGTGCATTCCTTAGGCACGCACCCATTTTGGCAAAGTCAGCCCTCCTGAAGTCCAGTACCTTTGCCTTTGTATGGCTTGACTCTACTGCTGTGTTTATTGTGAACCATACTGTTTGATGGTCACTAGTTCCCAGATGGCTACCCACTTCTAAATCTGTGACTGCCATCCCCATTTGAGAGTACCAGGTCTAAGATTGCTCCCTCTTGAGTGGGTTCCAATATTAGTTTTCTAAGGCATGCCCCCTGTAGGGCATCTAGAATGACCCCACTTTTAGAAGTGGCTGCTGCAAATATCTGGCATATTCAGATCCCCCATCAGCAATATCTCCCCTTTTTCTGCCATTCTAAGGATACTTCCTATCATTTCCTTGTCCATGTCCTCCCCCGGAGATGGGGGTCTGTATACAACCCTGTGCGGATTGTGGTGCTATTGCCTGTCTCCAAATTGACCCACAGTGCTTCCTCTCCTCCCTGTTTACCCTTTTGTTCTGTAGCTTTGATTCCTTCCCTTATGTAGAGAGCTACTCCTCCTCCTCTTTTACCCTCCCTGTCCCTCCTGTAGATAATGTATTCTGGTATGTTTACGTCCCAGTCACCCTACCCTTCTCAGCTAGTCTTACAATTCTCCCTGCTTTCTACCTTTTTTTGCTCTAGTATAGCGGAAGAGCTGTTTTTCTCCATTTTTAACCCCCCTTCCCCCGCAATACGCAACTCTGTGTCTGTCTTTGTCTTTCTAACTGCCCTCTTCCCCTCCCTATTTTTCATTTTTCACACATAAGTTTTCATACACAATTGACAAGGAGGCAAATGATACTACAGTCAGTCAAAAGTAGTAATTGAAGCCTACTGCTAACAGATGCAAGGCTACAACACAAACAGCACAATAAGTTACAGTAAACATGACTCCTCAAAAGAGTAGGCAGAAACAAAAATAAATAAAAAAATAAAGCAAAATCTTAAACAGGCGAGCGCAGTAAATATGAAACTTTCAAAATGCCCCAAACAATCTTGAAGAAGCCCAAACACATACAAAAAGAGACACGCTCCCGGGTAGCAGGAGGATGTGGGGAGCAAGGTAGCTAGTCTCACTTTCACACAAACAGAGAATCTCCGCACTCATGGAATAACCAGTAGCATCTTGAAGAAGTACTGTGGGTGATGAATATCAGTTTAGCATTCTTGTTTTCAGAATGTTACTGCACCTGATCAAGGTGCCATCTTTGTACAAGACATATGTTTGTCCAATGAAAGGTATCAAACTACACAGTGACTCCTGTTTTCCAAGGACCAATATGGCTATGCTCTCTCTTTCCTATGGTATGATTGCAAAATACCTTTTGCTGGTGACAGCTATAATACTGCACATGTTATAATACTGTACTTACCTAATGAGAGAGCACCCCTAACGACATCTGATGATATCACAATGTCCTCATGCTACATTCATCAAAGCAGAGAAATCAAAATAAATACCTACACTTATATACAAAAGCCTACATTAAAAGTTTAACATTTTTCAATTTATTGCACCTTATATATAAACTGGACATACTTGATGCGGAATATGCAGTCAGGACTTCATAACTCACTTGGGGGTTATGGTCTTGATTCATCTGTCATGAATGCAAAGTTGATGTTCTAAGCTAGGTTACTGTATAATTTTTATTTATTTATTTATTTGAGAATATAGGAATTACAAACCTTTGAGTCAGAGACTCCTTTACAAAGGCTCCATGTGAAAAAAGTGCATGGATTTCAACTGAGTAAAAAACAGTACGTACTAACAGAAAGTTACAAACAATTTACAAAACCAGTGAGATACAATAGGCAGAGTAACATGAGGCAGAGATAGTCAAGCATGAGGTAAACTTTATGAGGCAGTCAGACTTGACCTTGTCAATGAGCAATATTAGAAATTAAGAGAGAGAAAGAGAGAGAGAGAGAGAGTTGGAAAGAGGGGGGAGGAAGAGGTGGGGCTAGGAGTAGTTCTCTATTTCAATATGATGCATACAACACTGTTGCATTTTAACAATGCTGAGGGAACATGGAGGCTTGTTGTGGTGTACCAGATTCACATGGAGAGAAATTGCATCCCCACCAGAAATATTTATTTATTTTTAACTCTTTTTAGGGCACCGTCACCCGGGGAACTCTTTCAGGCATCCACTGGTCCCCAGCTCTACCTCCGAGCCTGAAACTCCACCATTTCTTGGCACCAGCCCGGCTATCCCCCCGGCTCTGAGCCCTCCAAGGTAGGGCCACCCTATCTGCCCAGGGCATTCTATCTACAATTCAGGCTGGGCTGGGCTTGGCCCAGGAGCGGAGAGAGTCCGGCTAATGGAGTGTGGCTGTGGGAGGTGGTGCCATCGAATATCCCCGGGGACGGGGATTTTTCTGCTTGTGGTTATGCCTTCCCTCCCACCTCCCCTGCACAGAGCCTGAGTCTGCAATGACACCAGGGACATCCGTCGCGGCTCTACATGCCCTATAAGCATGCCCTGAAGCATTGCAGTGCCTCCGGTCTCCACCGGGGGCCACTGCAGTGCCGGGCAAACCTTGGATCCCCCAACCCGAGAGAGGAGAGCAGTCCTTCAGATGCTTGATCCTCTCTCACCCCTGCCGACCCCCGGCAGCCCAAGCTTGTTCCCAAACCTGGGTCGCTGGCATGGCCCGAGGTGTGGCATCCAGCGCTTCAGCCCTCAGTGCCACCTGGCCATCCCCAGAAATATTTATAGGTCATAGTTTTTTAAAAGAAATGACCAATGACAGGGATGATGCATTGCAGTCCTGCTTCATCAATGTACGTTTTAAGGATACTGACAAGTAAAACAGGGTTCTTTTTTTTTCTTCTTTTCTTTTATCTTCTAGCTTAAGTGTTTCATATGTCATGTGGATTTACTTTTATTTGCTTGGCCCATATGTGAAACATTGGGTTTCCAAGTTAGCAATATCAGGAGGAGCTTAATGTTTGCCTTTTTCTCATAATTGAAGGGTTTATTTGTTATGGAGATTCATGCAGGTTCATCTCCCTGGGTATACTCTTGAGGAATATTTGTGGTGGAACGTGGGTAAAAAGACTTTACAAAGACATTCATTGTATGGGGTTATTACAAAAAACATTTACCTGGCAAAATGTTTAAACAAAGTATCCCAGCTGAACTTGTAGGAAACAACAGCACAAAGTCACAATCTTCCCATACAGTTTGGTCTAGATAATACCACTGGTGGTCACTCAGAATTAAAAATGCAAGTTTATTTCTCAAAATGAATCACACTGGTCACATTTTAACTGTTTGTCCTCCTTTTTCAGATAAAATTACACTGTGAGACAAAATTGTAATTTAAAGTTTAACCTGGTTCAAGTTGGGCAAGCCAGTGGCACCAAGGCAAATTGTAAGTTACAAGTTGCAAAAAAAAAAAGCACAAGGCCCCACACCCAGTCTGAGTCCCTAACTCCCCATTCCTACCCCCAAATCTTTACCTTTCAAATAGTTGGACAGCCTCTTGAAACCAGCTGCTCCCCAGTCATTCCTGTCTTGATCGGGGGAGGACATGATACTCTGCTTGTTCCCTCATACCATCTGCCTGTTCCCTCAGTGTGGTAGTATTGTGGGACATGGTCTGCCAGGGCAACTACTGGCAGGTTTCTGGTAGCACTGTGAGCCTTCAACAGGCCTCCATGTGTGACTGATTAAGATGACTTGCCAGTTTACAGAGACCAGCACATGAACATTTCTATAAGAGCACTCACACCTGTGTCTCTGTAACCTCACTGGGCTGCAAACTCTTGAGAACAGCATGTCACAGTGGGCAGCTCGGATTTTCTCACAGGCAGTCAGGTGCAAGGGAGACAGGGATGGCATTTGGCAGCAGAGTGGTCGTGTGGGAAGTAAAAGATTAAAAGCAAGCATGTACTTAAAGGAGAACTGCTCTGAACCTTTGTGTAATTTTTTTCCAGAAGAAGCTGCTTTATAATTACTAATTCAGTTCAGTTATTGTTCCATCTATACTGACCTTTTAACAACAGCAGTGGATGCTCTGATTTACACTCTGATGGGAAGTGCAGTCTTTGAATCTTCATTTTCCAAAAGACTTGAACTGTTAGGACTTTAGCAGCCCTGTTTACAAAGTTATCCTACTAAGTGCAGTTTGGACTAAGCACATAGACCAATTACATTGAGTTTAAGATTCTAAGTCTAAGTGCATACAAGTTACAGTGAGTTTAAGATTCTAAGTCTAGGCACATAGACCAGTTACATTGAGTTTAAGATTCTAAGTCTAAGTGCATACAAGTTACGGTGAGTTTAAGATTCTAAGTCTAAGTGCATAGACCATTTACATTGAGTTTAAGATTCTAAGTCTAAGTGCATAGACCAGTTACACTGAGTTTAAGATTCTAAGTCTAAGTGCATAGTCCTGTTACATTGTGTTTAAGATTTGAAGTCTAAGTGCATAGTCCTGTTACATTGAGTTTAAGATTCTAAGTCTAAGTTCCACGAACACATTGATGCCCTTGCATCCGCCACCAACATACGGCTTGGCATCCTCTTCCGCCATCAAAACTGCCTCCCCCCAAATGCTCTCCGGCTCGCTGTCACATCCTCAGTACTGTCCCTGGTAGACTATGGCTTACCAACTTATGGTGCTGCTAACACAACTGCCCTCAAAAAAATTCACATAACCCTAAATAAGGCTTGCAGACTGATTACTGGTGCCCCAGACTCACACACACCTGTCAACTGTATGCGATGCTAAACTCCTGACCCTAGATGAACGGCTTCGCTATCATACCTGCCTACTCACAAAAAAAACCTTACTCGTGCTCTCTCCACCAGGGGTGACTGCATCCATCCACCGGATCCCGCCTACTGTTGCTACATGGTCCTCCTACAAGACCGCTGTACTGGTCCCCAGATCAAGAACCACTCATGGTCAGAGGTCCTTCTGGTACAGAGCCCCACTCTGGTTTAACTCTCTCCCCCTGCCACCATCTCCAGTGCCACCACAATCTCCAAATTCAAAACCACCCTTCGCAGCCAACTCCTCAACACTCGTAGCTGTTCCTGTCTCTGAATGAGGCCCTACCTCGACCTCTCCACTCGTGACAATGCCCACCGGGCAGCTCCTCACGTAGCCCACCCCCATCCCTTACCCAGCACACCATTCCTAAGTATAACCTGGCCAGAGCCTGCTGTCTCATGCCAGTTGATTGCTCAGCAAGTGAAACCAATTGTGTCAGACCTATTTCTATTACATGTACCCTGTAACTCAAATGTATGTTGTTTGACCACAGTGTGACGTGGCGCCTCTAACAAACGCCTACATGAAGAAAACCTGTACTATGTAATCTAATGCTATGTATGTCTCAATGTGACGAGGTACCTTCGGAAACGAGCCTCTGGCTCAAAGGTTGTAAACTGGTTCTCACAAATAAATAAAATAAATAAATAAAAGTGCATAGACCAGTTACACTGAGTTTAAGATTTTAAGTCTAAGTGCATAGACCAGTTACACTGAGTTTAAGATTCTAAGTCTAAGTGCATAGTCCTGTTACATTGTGTTTAAGATTTGAAGACTAAGTGCATAGACCAGTTACATTGAGTTTAAGATTCTAAGTCTAAGTGCATAGTCCTGTTACATTGAGTCTGAAATTACAATTCCATGCAATCGAATGTCGCATCAGTCATGTCAGGCCTCATAGGTACATACAATCATAGGTCGGGAAGTTGCCACTTCATAAAATTCTTTTACACAGTTACAAGCGACTGTTAAGGTGTTATTCAGCATGTTTAAAACTGTTTATTGTGGGTGCTTTCCTGAGCTCGGGGAGTCCATACCTTTCTCACTCACCATTTAGTTTTAATCTTTCCATATGATTTAGATATTTTTTTTAATGGTATATCCTCTATGCCTCACCTCTCTTAAATTATGAGTGTGCTTGGGAGTTTCTCTAGAGCCAAACTCAGGGCTGCTGATGAGTTCTTTATACAGTTTGAATGCCATAATTGCCCTAGTTTTCTTCCTCCTGACTTCGAGAGTCCCAGTTTAATTCTGTATACATTTGACAGTGGTGTCTGTCATATGGGCACCTTAGCACAAATCTTGTTATGTTATTATATACCTTGTCCAGTTTGCTTACTGTAGACATATTTGTGTGTTGGTTCACTATGTTACCATATTCTAGGGATGGCTGTAGTAGTTGTGTCGCTATTGTTTTTCTGGTCCCCTTTGGGATATAGAACACTTTCCTCCTCAACACCCCCAACCTTCTGTTTACCTTGTTGATAGTACTGGTGATGTGGGACTTAAAATTTAGTGATTCGTTTATGAGCACTCCAAGGTATTTGTATTCACTTACATTCACCACTGCCTGGCCATCAGACGTCAGTATTTTTAGGTCTGAGTCCCCTTATCCTTATCTCTTTTTGCCTGAATAGTGTCACCTGAGTTTTCTTGGCACTCAGCACCATGTTTGACCGTGAGAACCACTCCTGGAGCCAATTAAAGTCATACTGTAAAATATTTTCTAATTCCTCATGGGATGTCGCTCTCCCTATGAGAGCTGTGTCATCGGCATATAGTTTTAATTCTGCTCTTGTGATGTATTTTGGTAAGTTGTTTACATATATCAGGAATAGCAGAGGTCCCAGGATGGAACCTTATGGCACTCCCCCTACTCAGTATTTGTGAGTCTGAGAATGTGCCATTCACTGTGACCTGCTGCTTCCTGTCCCTCAAGTATGACTGAAACCGGGTGTGCGCCCTCTGTGACAGTCCAATTTGAGTTAGCCTTCTGGAACTGCATGATGTCATCTATGTCCCTCGCAACCACTGGGTTCTGTAGTAGAACACAGATGTGTTTGTGACAACGATGTAAGAACTTATCAAAGACATAAAATACATCACAGAGTCCTAAAATGATCCTTACTGCCATAGTGTAACTCAAAAACACCCACTGGGATAATGAAACAGCTTGTAGACACAGACCAGTAACAGAATTGGAGCCAATATTTAAAAAAGAAATGGCTTCTACCAGACGGCTGACTTGCAGATTCAGTGCAGTTCTCCTTTAGTCAGTATACAGGGTCGGAGTTTCAGAGCGGCAGGATTGCTTCAAGCCCTGGGGGCATTGATGATATGGCGCACTGGGCTTGTGACAATCTTAACGAGATTTTCTATCCCCTGCTGCAATGGATGCAAGCTAGATCATCATTTTGTGGTCTATCTTGCATCGATCCTGGTACCATTTTCATGACGTTTGTGCCTGAGATTTGGCGCAAGCTGCCGTAAAGCAGGGAAACTGTTGAAACTGCACCTGAGCATGGCAAATTGGGCTCAGTTGTGGTAAAAGGGATTGGCATAGCTGCAAATTCAAAGTGTTATAGCACTGGGCTTGGCACATGCCTTGTGCCATCCTTTGAAAATCCAGCCCACAGTGTCCAGCCATTGTAGCATTTTGTTAAACAGTGGACAGCAAAACATATGGAAGGGGCACAAACTTATTTTAATTTTATACAGCACTTGTTCAAGTGACATTTTAATTTATTTATTTAGCTTTTGTTAACCAGGTAAGTACACTAGACAAAACATATGCCTATTTTCAGGTATGACCCGGGAGAGTACAGGAAATAAAAGAACATACAGGGTACAAATTGAGGCAAGTAAGGCAGATACAATGAGGCCAGGAGAAGCATAACATACATAGCAAGATAACTCGGGTTACAACAATGACACAGTCAAAATGTGAAAAGTACAGAGTCACTAAAGCAATGTTCCAAGCAATATGTCCAGCTATATACAAAAATTACACATTGTACATTGGGCCACACCCAGGCGGGCAGGCAACAACTGCAGGACCAGAGCCAAGATGCAGGAGATGTTATGCTCAAGGGCAGAGCAGAGGACCAGGGAGATCAGGGAGGTTTCAGACAGTCACATACTGAGGAGGGCTTCAAATGGTTCCACAGGGAGGTTTGTAGGCACACTTGAGAAGAGGAAGACCAGACCTGAACAGGAATGGAGTTTCATAATCTAGGGGCACATGACGCAAAATCCCTGTCCCCCATTTGGGTACGCATAGCAGGAACCTTAAGGATAGCGGGGCCCGATGACCTTAGGGAGTAGGTAGTGGAGACAGCAAGCACAAGGAGATCCGCCAGTCCAGGGGGTGTGCCTGTGCTCAGAACCTTACCTGTGAAACAGCCCAAAACAAAATTAATGTAGTTGGGTGGGGAGAGCCAGTTAAGCTTACTGTACAGATCACAATGGTGAGTGAGACGAGGAGCTGCTAGCGCAAAGTGACAGATGCTATTGTAAGCTACAGTCCACCTGTTAAGGTGGACCTTGGAAGTACAGGCATACAAGAGGGGCCCATAACAGAGGGATGGTAGAAAAACTCCTCTGGCCAGTGCTAGGCGAGCAGCTGAAGTAAGATTATTCTTCGCCCTGTAAACCAACCCCAGTTTCCAGTTAACAGCTCGACACACATTGTGGTTGTGATGATCAAGGTCGAGCTGAGGGTCAAGTGTCACCCCAATGTGTTTGACGGAGTCAGTGATGAGAACGGGAGCACCACCAATACCCGAGATGCAAAGAGGAGCAGGGGAGGCCTGGGTCTTTTTAAGATTTAGGACCAGCTTGTGAGACGTAATCCAGGATTGGATATTCCTAAAATCCTCACTCAATTGGTGGTTAATGACTCCAATATCCCTGGAATGGGTGAGAATAATTAAGTCATCAGCATACAGGATGGCCTTGCAGGAGGCAGCTGAGGAGGGAAGATCGTTGACAAATATAGAGAAGAGTAGGGACCCAAGGACTGACCCCTGGGGAACACCTGAGGACACAGCAGTGGAGTCCGAGAGCATATACTATATTTGGTAAGTTGCTGCCTGCCCTGAAGGTAGTTGGAGAACCACCTGAGCGCAGGGGGGGACAGGCCCAAGGACCTAAGTTGACCACATAGAAGGGCATGATCAACTAGGTCAAAGGCCTTACAGAGATCGATAAAGACGGCCCCAGAGAGTCTGCCCTGGTCCATAGCAGCCCTTATCCCAGACATGACAGTGACCAGGGCAGAGGTTGTGCTGTGCCCTTTTTGAAAGCCATGCTCCGAGGGAGACAGTAGCTAATGAGACTGGATATAATCCGTGAGTTGCCCCGCCACAACTTTCTCAAGAAGCTTGCTGACAGCAGACAAGAAGGCAGTCAGCCCATAGTTGTCGAGAATCCTAGAATTGCCCGTTTGAGTACAGGGACAACCCTTGCCACCTTCCATACATCAGGGATAGCCTCAGAGGCTAAGGATAGGTTGACAATATGGGCCACAGGGGAGGCGATGTAGGCAGCAGCAAGGCGGAGAAGCTTTGGTTCCATACCATCATGACCAGCACTAGCAAAGGGGGAGAGACCAGAGAGCAATCTCTGCATCTGTTGTGCCATCACAGCCTTAAAGTAGAACAGAGGACATGGGAAGGGGGCTAGTAGAGATGGAGGTACCAGGACAGGGCTATAATGACCACTGGAGGAGATTAGCAAAGTGAGGGTGGACAGATCCGAGAAATGTGAGTTAAATGCATTGGCAATGGTTAGCAGATTATTACAGCTAGCACTATCAACAAGCATGTCAGGGGCCTCACAGGTGGAGGAGCCACTCACTATATTCTTAATATTCCTCCAGAAGCTCCTAGGGTCCTTAGCAGAAGACCATAAGGCAGCTTTACAAAATTCACTTTTGGCAGCCCTGATCACCTTTTAGCACTCATTCCTTAGCCTCCTGTACTGCTGGAATAGTGCCTGGTTGATAGAGACCTTGAAGTTGGCCCAACATTTGTCTCTAGCCCTCATGAGGGCTAGGAGGCCCCCAAGCAACCATTTCGTAGCAGCCCCCCTTACCCACCATCTGACAAGAGGGGCATGCTTGTCCTGTAACACCCCAAAGGTACCAAGGAAATGACAGACTGCAGAGGAAGCATCTGGGGCATCCATCACTGCAGACCAGTCTATGAGCCTAAGATCCTCATGGAAAGTCCCCAGGTCGAACCTGGAGAAATCCCTGACTTGGAGGATTTTGGGAGGGATTTTTGGGGTAGAGACCTTCCATATACAGTATACAGGGGAATGGTCAGAGATGGAGTCAGAGAGGATGCCAGAATGGCTGATCCTCTCAGGCCTGTTTGACAGGACCCAGTCCAGGAGAGAGCTGGTACAACCCGTAGACGACCACCTGGTGGGATCCTTAATGAGATGGGACAGTGAGAAGCCTGCTAGCAGAGTCTCATAATGCTTGATATTGCCTCCAAGCCGGTTAAGGTTAAGATCCCCTAGAATCAGTACCTCATTATTCCCAGTCCTTGAACCCACAGAGTCAAGAAGGGAAGACAAGCTCAGTACACCCCCCACTGGGGGATTGTAGGTGCACACAATGTATAGCTTCTTTGCATTCCCCAGAAATAGCACAATATGCAGCAGCTCACAGGGGGACTGCACAGGTTGTAAGCAGGCCAGCACTGACAGGTTGAGGTGACTCCTGTAGTAGACCAGAATGCCACCCCTCTTATTTTTAGGCTGGTCCTACCGGACACAATCAAACCCAGGGAGCACACCCAGGTTTCAGTTATCCCAAGGATGTCGGGTTTGTAGTGGGTAACTCAGGCAAGGAGTTCAGCCAGGTTAGGCAGAAGGCTGTGGACATTTAGATGAGCTGTTTTTCAGCCCATTGACAGACAGCCAACCCACAGGAGGGGAGAAGGTTCGGCATGGAGGTCCAGAGTTCAGCTCCATGTCCCCTGCAAGGACGAGAATAACCAAAAGGAGCCAGAAGAGATGCCTCAAAGGGGGCGAGCCCACCCTAGTGGATGGCCTGCGACCAGGACGCCTAACCATAATGACAGGGCATAGAAAGCTCTGCAGATTAAGGCAACAGATGGGCCAGGGAGACTGCCTGTCACAGGCTATTAAATTGGAAAAGGTAAAATCCATCTCTTCAGATAGACCCAGTGAGATCCCGGAGTGTCCCAAGGGGAGAGCACAGTCCACAATAAGAAGAGGAAGGAACATTGCAGAGAGCAGCCATAAGGTATGGACATTAGAGAAGGGGATGGGCCCTGCCCCACCCATACAAAGCTTAGGTGCCCCATGATATGAAGACCTTCTCCTGAATCAGACCAGTCAACTGCAAAAGCCCAGCAGAACAGCAGGAGATAAGGCCATCCAGACCCCACTAGGTCGCCTGTAGGGCACAGAGGAGCAGGCAAGTAGGAGGATGGCTAGACCTGCTGCCTTCACACCCACCAGGGACGGATAGCCACCAGGCTACTTATTCCCACAATAGTTTACCCCAACACAGCAATTATCAAGCAAAATGCAGCAAAACAGGTCCTGAAAATAAACTAACAGTGGCCCTTACAGGGGTAGGAAGACAAAGAACACATGGGCAGACATAACATCAGTAAGCTCTACACAGTGCCCAGTGGCTAATATCCACAATAGACACAAGCATTCAAGTCCACAGTAGATGTGCAGGGAAAGTTCTGCAACCACCAAACAATATGAAGAAGTGTTTAGTCCCACTCTAGTACAGACATAGCAAGAGATAGCCACTACAGAGCCAGAAGGAACAGCCAATCCCATACACTAAAATATAAGATAGCACACAAGTGGGAGTGGCTAAAGCCCATTTAATGGAAGGAGGGAATGGGGCGGGTGGGCAGAAAAATTAAACCCCTCAGCCACCACTAAATGCATGCAGCTCCAGGCTCCAAACCCAGTCCAGGCAACTTTTTTTCAGTTCAGCCTCCCAATCCAGGAATCTCCTGCTACGCAGCAAGGGCACAGGACATAACATGCAGTGTGGCTACGGTGGGCAGCCTGACTCCAGTTTCAACGCCGGCGCCTCGACCCTGAAGACGATCACAGGCAGCGGCAATGGTGGGGGCCCACAGAGCAAAGCCACCTTCATCATCCTTCACTCTCAGCAGCAGAGGTCTATCTAGGTGGGCTACTGCTAAAAATATTAAAGATCGACTGCCACCTTTGCGGGGGGAGTGAGACATAATAAACCCAGACTGGCACAACTAGCTCCTAAAAAACAGCAACTTCTTTCTTAGGTGGGGCTTTTTCATTTAGAAAACAATTGCAAGCCTAAACAAAGACTACTCATTCATAAATTAGGTTACACAGTAAACCAGTGGCTGTGGTACATTTCAAACCTGATAATCACTTGGTTCAAACTTCTGGGCTCTCATCAATTGACTACACTGCCTGTTTGCTTGCAAGTTAAAAGATCTACATTATACCTAAGAAGTAAATTACTGCTGGATGTGTGGTCTGAGGAATATACATTGCTCTTGGGTACATACCCAAAGCATGTGCATATTCCCCAATGACCGCACACCCTACTCTTTGATATGTAGGCAGTAAGGCACAACAGGGTGTGCGTTGTGCTGTCACAATGCACACCCAGGGGTGAAGTGAGGCACAATGCTGCAGGCACAGTGTCTTCAGCCCCTGGGTGTGCATAGCAACAGCACAATGCATAAACCCGGGAATGTCTTATTGCACTTATATGAGTAAAATACTTTTTACTGAAAGTGTTTTTAAAATAATTTTTATATGACTTAAAACTTTAAAACTTATTTGAATTTACATGATTACACAAGTTGGCACAGAGATTTGGTCTATGTAATACGTCCTGTTTCACAGGACTCATTTTACCTGTGTGTTGTGTTCCCTCAACACATCGATCCTAGCCAGTCAGGACGCAGCATTTTCCCTACCTATAAGTAAGGTATAACACATAACAAGGTATGTGGGTAAAAGGGAATATAATGCACATCTCAGGTAGTTGTTGGGCGCAAGGCATAGCCAAATGCCACAGTTACCTGAGAAGTGCACTATTCACTTATGACCACACACCCTGGAGTGTGTTATCCCACTTATCAACAGAGGCTTTTATTTGTTAAGAGAATATGTAGCTCTGGAGAGGTGTGTGGTTTTTAGAAAATTATCAAAAATCATATGACGTGTTTCAACTACTGAGGTTATGGGATTTGCATGGCCCATTTTATACTTTTAAGGCAAAAACCACAAGTCTGCACCTGGGAACCGTGCTCAGGCTGAACAAATAAAAGTATGCACAGAATCAAAAAGCCGGCACCGGTAAATACAGACCGCTCCAGATGAGGTTCGAATCAGACACAGGGAAGCTCAAACTCTGGGTGCTAAAAGTGCTTCATTTATTAAAAAACACCCTGCTTCCACATCCAGCTAAAGACCACCATCTTCCCAGCAGTTTCCACGCCCTCTGGCAATCATGAGAATACCATCACCATACAATACTGTGCTTATATTTAACCATCTTAAAGTGACAATGACCAAATAAATAAATTCTAAGTTATACAGATGAATTACCATAAAAACATGATCTACACACTTAAAATGTGCTTTACAACAGCAAATGTCACACATTACATTTTGCCACTATGTTTTAAAGTCCATCTTAGTTTCTCAGGGATCCATTTTTCATGCAAGTGGCAACCATAAATCTACACACTTAAAAAATTTGCTTTACTATTGAATTCTGCCACTATATTTATGTACCTTACAACAACAAATGTCACACATTATTAACCTGTGCACTAAATGTGCTCACAAAATTAATTCTAGAATCACAATTTTGTTGCTTTTCCAATTTCTGCATGACCTTTGACCTTTCCAACTTATCTACTAAGAAATACTTGTTGTTGTAAAGCAAAAACATTTTTTAAGTGTGTAGATTTATGGTTGCCACTTGCATGAAAAATGGATCCCTGAGAAGTCTAGATGGACTTTAAAATATAGTGTCAAAATGCAATGTGTGACATTTGTTTTTGTAAGGCACATAAATATAGTGGCAGAATTCAATAGTAAAGCAAATTTTTTAAGTGTGTAGATTTATGGTTGCCACTTGCATGAAAAATGGATCCCTGAGAAACTAAGATGGACTTTAAAACATAGTGGCAAAATGTAATGTGTGACATTTGCTGTTGTAAAGCACATTTTTAAGTGTGTAGATCATGTTTTATGGTAATTCATCTGTATAATTTAGAATTTATTTATTTGGTCATTGTCACTTTAAGATGGTTAAATATAAGCACAGTATTGTATGGTGATGGTATTCTCATGATTAAGCACCAGGAGGCGTGAAACGCGTTGGGAAGATGGTGGTCTTTTAGCTGGATGTGGAAGCAGGGTGTTTTTTGAATAAAATGAAGCACTTTTAGCACCCAGAGTTTGAGCTTCCCTGTGTCTGATTCGAACCTCATCTGGAGCGGTCTGTATTTAACGGTGCCAGCTTTTTGATTCTGCCCATTTTATACTGCTGAAGTATAACACAGGTCTTCATAACCTGGAAGCACAAAGGCAGTGCAGCCAAGTCATTATATCCCAGAACTATGAACCAGGAGATTCGAGGTTTGAATCCTACTACAGGCATTGGCTCACTGCATGACCATGTGCAAGCCACTTGACCTCCTAGTGCTTCCTCCCAACTGCAAAGCAGGGCAGCAGTTGGAGTCCACTGCAGATGAGATATTCCATCTCAGCTGGCTTTTTCTGGATATAAGAATTGTTAAAAAAAAATCACTTAAGTACTTCTTTAAGGTCTGCTATCAAGACTTGCTACCTCTCATGGGCAATGTGGCATTTGTTCAGAATCTAACTTCTGATATTTAATTTTTCTTTTTTGGTACACAAAACAGTAGCAGAAAAAAAAAAAAAAAAAAACAAAGCATGTCCCAGCAACAGAACACATTCTTTGACCATGTGATTGTGCTGTCAAAGGGATGACAAAGAGCAGAAGAATAAAGGAACTCTTTATGTTTTGACTTTTTCTGCCATCATTGTCTATGTTTCTGTGTTTCTGTGTTTTGTAATTGCTATGATTTCCAGTGGTTTGACATTATTTCCAAGGTATCTTCTTTACTTTTCAACTTCGTTTCTTTTCAATGCAGCCTCTAGCAAAGGGAGCATTCCTCAGGGGATCAGGTATGAACTTGTCAACGGGCCGCTTCACAGCACTTGTTACTGGGATCTACCAGTTTTCAGCCAATGTACACATCGGTAAGTCCTTTTGCATGAAACAGGGCTTCTTTGTGAAATCCTGACTAACAGAAGCTTTTGTAAACAAACATGTAATATAAACATATGTATGCCATGGGAGGGATGGCTAACACTGGTATGGACAAGCATTTGTCAATGCCGAATGTTCGCTTGCAGGTATTTGCAGTGGTGTTTGGCACTTATTTATTTATTTAGTAAATTTTGGTGACTGGGTAAGCCCATTGAGCTAGGGGCGACCCGGGATTACATTGCATAAATGGATACACAGAGAAAATACAGTCAGCACAGTTACAGGTTATTCAAACATCATACAAATTACGGCTTAAAAAAATCAGTGACAAAGAAGTAAAATGAAGGACACAGTTTAACAATTGGTTCTATCACCTAGCGCAGGCAGTGTAAGAGAGTTCACTCAGAAGAGGGAGGGTGACCGGTGGGATAACTCAGAGATCAGTGTTGAGACCGGTCCTTTTTAATGTCTTAATAAGTGACATTGTGGAGGAGCTGGAGGGGAAGGTCTGCCTCTTTGCGGAATACACAAAAATCTGCAATAGGGTTGATGGCCCTGGGGGGTGGAAAAGATGAGCAGAGACCTGAGAAAAGTTGAGGAATTGCCAAGGGTTTGATGGCTGGGTTCCAATATAAAAAAGTGCAAAATAATGCACTTGGGGCACACAAATCCAGGGTCAGAATACAAAATGGCTGGAGTGTTACTGACAAACACCAAGCAGGAGAAAGACCTGGAGGAAATCATATCTGATGAACTAGAGGTGGCCGGGCAGTGTGACAAGGTTGTTGGGAAACAATTCCAAAAGCCAGCACTCCTAGGCAAGAAAAAGGCAGCGGACAACAAAATAAGGTGCAAATGCTGTGCAAAAGTCTTATTTGTTCCTCAGTGAGCCACACCGAACTACCCCAGTGCTTCGGCAGTCACGCCTTACCCTTATCTAAGGGTACTTCGGTGCAGCTCACTGAGGGCCAAATAAAACCTTTGCACAGCATCTGCACTTCATTTTGTTGCCAGCTACCTTTGTCTTGCTTAGGAGTGCTGGCTTCTGGTACTGTTTGTTGGTCTCTGGGGCTTGCATCCCCCTTCCAGCACCCTCTCCATGTTGTTGTGCAGCTTCCACTCTGGGACTGTTCAAGGTTGTCGGAAAGGCTAGTGGGATGCTGGGGTGTATAGGCAGGTGTGTCACCAGCAGAAAGAGGCTGGTGGTGTGTTGGCTCTGTATAGATCTCTGATAAGACCTGACCTAGAATATTGTGCCCAGTTCTGGAGACCAGGGGCCAGATTTTTAAAGGATGGCACATGACATGACTTGCATCAAGCCCTGCATCAGATCCTTTCACTGCTGCAGCTGTGCCATTCTCAGTTGCGGGAAATGCACCCGATTTTACAATCTTGGGCGCAGTTACTACAGTTTACCCACTTTACAGCAGCTTGTACCAAATCTTAGGCGCAAGCTCCAATGAAACAGTCCTTGTTACTGACACAAGCTGGACCACAAAACGATGATCTAGCATGCGACAAGTGCCTAGAAGGATAGAAAATCCCATTAGAATGCTGCAAAGCCAGCATGCCATGTCTTTGGTGCACTCAGGGCTTGCTGCAGTCATGGACATTTGAAAATCCAGCCTCACATCTCCAGAAGGACATAAACAGACTGGAGGCAGTCCAGAGGAGGGCAAGTAAAAAATGGTGCAGAATCGGCATCAGAAGCCCTATGAGGAAAGACTAAAGGAACGTAATATGCACACCCTGAAACAAAAGGAGGGGGATATGATAGAGACCTTTAAATTACCTCACAGGGTTAAATAAGGTACAGGAAGAAAGTGTTTTCCAGAAAAAAATGTTCAACAACAAAGTGACATCCTATGAAGCTGGAGGGGATTGATTCAGGAGATGTGAAGTACTTTTTCACAGAAAGACTGGTGAATTCCTCGAACAGCACCGGTGGAGGTAGTGGGGGTGAGCGAAAATGGTGGTGGGATTCAAGAATGCATGGGCTCAGGCAGCATAAGGAAATGTTAGTGGAAGGGGGGTGGAGATCAATTAGAATCTGCTGTGATCTGCTGGGTGGGACAATCCTTATCTGCCGACAAATTTCATGTTTCTATGTATGTTAGCATTTACAACAGCAACGGTTTAGAGGCCTCTTGTCAGCCTGAGTCTAAACTACACTCAGACATTTTAATTTAGTAAATGCTAACAGACTTGCTTTTGCCACTGTCAGCTGCATCATTGCCATTTTCCAGTTGAGTACCCCAGGCAGACGGTAAGCAGTAGCACCAGTGAGAGAACCAGAGACACCCTACTCTTTAGTGTGTGTGTTTACTGGTGTGGCTGCTTCTCAGCAAACTGACAGGTAATATGGTCTACTGGCTAGAACACAGGCTTGAAGCCTTTGGATGAGGTGTTAAACCGAGGACCCTTCTACTCATGCTGGTGCTGTCCGGGTGGAAGTAAAAGAACCCAGGGCATTCTTCGCAAAGAGTAGGGGACATTCCCGGTGTCCTGGCCAACATTCCCCTTCCGATAAACCAGATCATGCAATTGTCCAGGCTGTGTGTGGGTGCTGATGTGCGATATGGTCGCCACTACACATTCAGTCACTTCACTACCAGTCTAGCATTGCTTGTAAAGCACTTTGGGGTACACTGTGTATGAAAATCACTATATAAATGCTGATTCTTCTTCTTCTTTAAAAGCCACCACAACCCTTTCTTTACAGTGTGACCCTGAGCAAGTCACTTGCTCAGTGCTGTGGAAACCAAAGACTGCATCTCAGCTGGGCTGCAATGAATATTACTATTATTGTAAAGGAATGTTACATAGTGGGGAGGTGGTGTGTTGGTGCTGTGGGGGCCGGGGGCTTGCTATACCTTGCCGTTGCCACCCTTACATTCATGGGTCAGTCCCTTGATGGACACCTTCAAAGCAGCGCTCAAGTGCTTTTATGATTCTCTTTCCCCAGCACAGCATTGGGGACGGTGAGATCTGTGAGGAAGGAAGGAATTCATATATCACACCACACCACACAACACAATACACGTCTGTGTATTAGAAACATTCACTAGATAGGTGCACATAAAAAAAATCGAACAGGAGAGGCACGCCGGGCATTCTCATACCTCCTATTAAATTGAAAATAATTATCAGGTGCTAAAAAAGAAAAGGTACTGCAGGAGTCAGATTATAATAATAATAAAAAAATGATAAAAAAGAAAGGAGAGCCTGTGTGTCTCATTGTAGAAATCATGTGCACCAGAAAGGATGATTGGTAGCATCTTTCATCGGGGTAAAAACCATAAAATCGTATGGGACAAACTAAACGCATTATACACATTGTGACCCTTAGAACTCGGGCTACAGGGTGGAGCTTTCGCAGCTCACCATCATAATGTTTCTTAGTGTGGTGACAAGGGGAGTGGTGGAGAGTTATGGGGGGTAGGGGGGAACATTGTGTACCCTGTCTGCAAGTATTTCGCTTGTTTCCTGTATGTTTATTTGAGAAAATTAATAAAGTTTGAATTTCAAAAAAAAAATCATGCGCACTAACAACGGCTCACAATAACAAGCATTTGTCAATGCCAAATGTTTGCTTGCTGGCATTAGCAGTGGAAGTGCAGGAGTTAGACAGATGCAGTATAGGACTGGCATTGAAGTATTGAAGTGACGCCAGCTCCACCCTCACTCTGCAGGGATGGACCGGCATTGGGGTGTGCCTTTGGGTCATCACCCATGACAGGCATGACATTTCACCTCACCCTACCCTTCAGACACTGACAAGTGTCGAGGTGTGCCTTGGGGTGTTTCACCTTTACATTCACTTCATTCCATAAGGAAATACGCTGAAATGGGCGCAGTATAGGAGAATGGGGTGAACTCTGGAAGCAAAGGGTCCAAGGTGCACCTCGATGCCTGTCACTGGCTGCAGGGTGGGGGTGGGGATGAAATGGCTTGAGCATTACTGTCGACAATCCCAAGTCACACCCCTGACGCCTGTCATTTCCTACAAGGTAGGGCGTTATGGTTGAAAACACTAACTTCCTGGGAGTTTCTTGGTATGTTTACTCCAAGTTTTCCACTTCGTTTTTTTGTGACCCCACCACATGAACAGTGACACTATCAGTTCGTCACATGAAAGGTGATTTTGCAGAGCGACTGCGCCATTTGGCGCCACAGGTACAAAAACACATTTCGAACAGGATGTGAAAAGTGACAGGTGTACTGTTCATGAGGAGGTGTAAAAAATGTCATTGTTGAAAATCTGGAGTGAAAATATACAAAAACCGGTGAAGTCACGAGCTTGCATAGGAACTGTGCAACGTACATCCATAATGTAAGTAGTTTGGGGATTTTTTTACAGCAGATTTTCGACATAGGCATTTTTGCACCTCTGCTCATGAACAGTGTCACTGTGATTTTCGTAATCTATCCCAAACACTAAATTCCCACAGTGACCATGCTATTCTGTGCCGGAAGTGCAAAAACACATTTTGGCTAGGGTGTGAAAAATGACAGCTGTACTGTTCATAAGAAGGTGTGGAAAAATGTCAATGTTGAAAATCTAGACTGAAAATACTACAAATTCATGAACTTATGAGGGTGTGTGAAAATTGCGCAATGTACGCTGCTGACAGAGTCATTTTATGGACTTTTGTCACCAAATTTTCAACATAGCCATTTTACCACCTCTGCTCATAACCAGTGTCACTGTGATTTTCTTAATGTGTCCTGAACATTGATTTTGCACACTGACCACGCTAATGTGTGCTACATGTGTGAAAACACATTTTGGGCGTGATATAAAAAATGACAGCTATATTCTTCATAAGGAGGTGTGATTAAATGAAAATGTTGAAAATCTGGACTGAAAATATTAAAAATTCTCAAAGTTATGAGCGTGCATAGGAACTGCACCACGCACCCTCGTAAAACAGTCATTTTGGGGAATTTTTACACCAAGTTTTCAACATAGGGTTTTGTGGGGCCTACCTCATGAACTGTGAGACTCTCATTTCTTTACTTGGTCCCAAAAGGTGGTTCCGTGCAGTGACTGTGAAATCACCTTTCGGGACAGAATAACAAAATGACAGTGACTGAATTCATGAGGTGGGTCCCCAAGAACTCCATGTTGAAAATTTGGTGAAAATATTCCCAGAAATGGCCAAGATATGCAACAAAGATGAAAAAAAAAAAAACATTTATTGCATTATACAGCTTACCGGCATTTCTTCAGTTCGTGGTCAGCTTTGAAGAGTGCAGACTTGTTCCCGGTCCACCGAAGATCATTGCGCTGGCCTCCGGAGGTAAGTATAGATTGGGAGGTGTGTAATGAGGGAGGTGGGTCACGCCAGAGGGTGGAGTCTTGAGGTTGGGGAGGGGTGAGACAGTCAATGAGGGACCAATTTTTACAGGTTTCATGTTTCTTTAGACTACATGGGACTGTTTACCATGCTGGGGTGGGCTCCCAGTGTGGCAGCTGGAAGTTTTTTTGGTGGGGAAGCCAGTGGAGCAGACAGGGGATTGGGAACCCCCGTCGGCCTTACGGACTTCTGCCACACTGGGGTGGGCTCCCAACATGGCACCGGAAGTCTGTTGGGGGGCAGTGAAGCCGACGGGGGATTGGGCACCCCCTGTCGGCAACACAGTGTGCAGGGGGGGAACGCATGAGCACGCTGGGGTGGGCTCCCAGTGTGTTACTTGGGGGGGCATTAGACAAAAATGGAGCTATGACAGCTACAGATGCAGTGCAGAGTGTAGGCACTTTGCATACTGCTGATGGCAGTATGTTAATTACCTGCCGACGGCAGTATGCAAATTGCCTACGTGTTACCACCGCTGATTGCAGCGTTTTTTGCTTTCAACTGTATGCCACTGCATCTGAAGGGCTGTCATAGACAGCTCTGACATTCATTGACGTGGTGCAGCCCCACCTGCAAAAGGGAGCAGGGCATTGGAAGTGGGGGAGGCACACCTACGAAAACTCATATGGTGGCACTATGTTTCTTGCACATGTGTGCAAGCAAACATAAAAATGGAACACAGACTAACAGGTCTTAACTATAAATTTTCAATAAGACAAAGTTACTGTGGGGGCTCCCACTTCATTCATGGGGTTCTTCAAGAAAGATGCAGGTCTGCAGAAACAAAGACAGCTACTCCGCTTTCGAAAAATGATCAATTATGAATTTTCAATAAGACAAATAAAGTTACTGTGGGGGCTCCCACTTCATTCATGGGGTTAATCAAGAAAGAAGCAGGTCTGCAGAAACAAAGACAGCTACTCAGCTTTTGAAAAAAATGAGTGATTGCTCCCATAGCCAGCTCAAGCCTAACCATAAAGCAGTTACATACCACTGTATTTACTGACGAGGTGCCATATTGATTGTGCATAAAAAAATGAGAATTATCAGGGACCATACATAGGTAAAATAGTACCTGCTCCTCTAAAAATATCACATCACTATTAAAAACAGGCGGTGAAAAATAGGAGGGGGATTTATTAGACAAAGGGAAAGGATAGGACCTTACCTATACCCTGGTATTAGCTAATCTGACAAAGTCCAACCTGGGGCTTAAATATTACCGCCAGCGATGTGATAGCTGTTTTTATAAACATTGATCCAAGGCAAACTACAAATTAAGAACTTTACAAAAAGTATATATATAGATTTTATATATATATATATATATATATATATATTAGAGGAAAAACTCAGTTTAATGCATCAGTTAGGGTTGCTCACAGCGACAAAAGCGAGAAAATTCGATGTTAGGGTTGAAACCCCCTTTGTACCCTTCCAGCTCACCCCCCCAACTGGAATTCGGGTGCACATTGGGGTCATCAGCCCTAACTGTCACCCCATCACATGTGGAAAGATGCTGAGGAATAGGAGAATGGGGTGACAGTTAGGACCGATGACCCCAATGCGCACCCGATTCCAGTTAGGGGTGGGCTGAGGGTAAAGGGGTTTCAACTCCTAACATCGAATTTCCTTTTGTCGCCAGAACAACCCTAACTGATGCATTAAACTGAGTTTTTGCCTCTAATTTCTTTTTGAGAATGATAATGAGAAATAGTGAATGTAATGCGCGCGGTGCTCCCGCCACGTGATGTCTTGTCACATAGTAACATTGTGCCCGCAAACGCAAATTGTAATGCGCATGGTGACACAAAGCGAAACAGAAAGAGAAACAGTACTGTAGACAGAAATGTTAAGAACAATGCAAACGCAACCGCAAATGAAAACGCAAAGAGTAACGCACATGGTGGCGTAAACGTGAGCGGTAAGTGAAACGGGTACGGAACCGCAAGCAGAAACAGTAATGGTAGCAGTAGTGTAAGCACACAGGCTGGTTTTACCCAAAAGCTGTATAGAGAAAGACAGTGAGTACAAAGAATGTATGCAAAATAATGAGTCTCGGAACACAAAAATGAGGACTTGGAATAGTAAATTGCTTATATCTCAGTAACCGTATGACACAGAAAAAAAATGTAAAAGTCATATGAATTATCACTTTCCTGGCTAGTTTTTACTTAACCCCAGTAGGGGCTAAGAAATTTTGATAAAAGTCCGTTACTCGCACTGTTTTCGGATACGGGCCCTGAAAGGCCATAATGCCGTAATGTTATCCAATGGGAAAAAACAAAAGTTCGGACTGCTATAACTTTGCCTCCCTGTAATAATTTTTCACCACACCACTGAAAGGCACATCTGTGGGATGTTGGCTGTCTTCCCTGCAAATTTCAGCCCAAAAGACCAAACCGTTATGTTGCAGCAGGGCGCCAAACGATTGCTGCAATGCGTCGTACACCGTAATGTTATCCTATGGGAAAAAGTGTCAACTTTGGAGTACCGTAACTTTGCCGCTGTGTAATATTTGTTCAACAAAATACTGAAGGGCACATCTGTGAGATGTCAGCTGCATTCCCTCCAAATTTCAGCCCAAAACTCCAAACCATTCTTTTGCAGCAGAGTGCCAAAGAATTACTGTTATTTTGGGCATAGTGTCGCAAAATACTGTCGCAATTTGCGAAAGCTTTCAAAATTTGCGACACTTTCATGAGTGCGACACTACTTATGAAGTACTTTTCCAGAAATCTGAAAACATATTTCTGGGGTGTTTACCCAAAATAAAGACATGGCTAGCATCCTCAGGGCCGACTAGGTGAATACAAAAATTATTAGGTTGCTAGAGGATCTCAATTTTAAATGCCAAGCATTTTTCTGATCACTAACTGAAAACAAAATGGTGGATTTGCAACAGTAAAAAAGGGCCATTGCGACAGTAAAAAGTGCATTGCGACACTGTCGAACTTTTATTAACTTTTCCATTGTACATAATGAAATTGTTTTTTAAATAACTTTTGAACCGTTTAATATTTTTTCATGAAATCTTTGAAAGGCACATCGAGGACACTGGCCGCACGTTCCCTGAAAATTTCGGGCCAGTCGCATAAACCGTGCGACCTGTAGGTGTGACTGTAGAATTCCAGAAAAAGTGTAAACGCACGCGCAGATCACGCTTAATAACTCCGCAGCCGTGTATCCGACCAGTATGAAACTTGGCATATCCCAAGGTGTATGGGTCTTGATCATGTATTCCAAATTTCAGGCAAATCTGTCAAACGGTTGCAAAGTTATTAAGGTGCAAACCTTTGGGTTTAACATGTAGATGGCTCCTCAACTCTAACTATGGTAGCACTATCGTACTACTATCTCATATATATATATATATATATATATATATATATATATATATATATAAATGTTGCTGCTAATGAAGCAGGAACATAATACTCCAAAGCAGGAAACATTAGCAGTTCAGCAAGTTCTCAATACTGAAGATGATTTTAGCAAGCAGGTGGGGTTGATATTGCTGGAAACAGTCGTAGGGATCAGACCTTGTAGAGTGCCAACCTGTAGCTTTAACTCCAAACAGGTTTGGGAACAGTTTGGAAAATTCCTGGACTACTTGGGTTGCGGAGTCAAATCTATGCATGCCATGACCTGAGGTAACTTCTAGAGAAGCTGGTTACAGCATGCACTGTTTAATATGAGTTGCCCTAATTTAGATTTAATGGCTCGATAATCAGCACTCTTCTGGTGCACTTGAAGTGTAAAGTCCTGCATGAGCCAGAGTTATCGACCTTCCCATTGAAGGGATTGCAGGGCTCTGACCTGTTTCAGGATGTGAACATGGTCTAGATAGTTCAGTAGTCAAAACATTAGAGGTCTGGGTTTGTCCCCTGGAGCAAGCCTGGGGCAGGGTAACTCTATAACTACGATTAATCTTTCTCAATATGCTATGAATAAGGCAGTAATTATTTTACGGTCTGCATGGAATGCACGGATTCTGCAAAAAGTAGGGCTTACTGAGAAGTTAGCCTTATTGTTCTGAAGTGCATTCATTGATTTTTTTTTTATCTGTTTTCCCCTCTATCTGCTGACTTAAACCCCTGCTGGCATGTTTAGTGCTTGCACCCCACCTGGTGCATGTACCTCAGAAGTACGAGGGGGATGATGTGCTGACTCATTTAGTATTTGACAAGCTGATGGACTTCACTGCCTTTCTCCAGCCAAAATCAGAGAGCCCATTGCAAAACAAACAAGCATTTGTCAATGCCGAATGTTGTCGCGCTGGCATTGGCAGTGGCAGAGGTGGAGAGGCATAGCGCTGTGAGTTTGTTAATGTGTCCCAAAAGGTGATTTTGCACAGCGAGTACGCCACTGTGAGGCACAGCTGCGGAATCGCATTTTGGGCAGGCTGTGGAATATGGCAGCTGGACTGTTGATAATAAGGTATGCACAAATGCCAGTGGTGAAAATGTGGCATGAAAATATTGCTGATTGATGAAGTTACAATGGTGTGTGGAAACTGCGCAATGCACGCATGCAACACAGTCATTGTCTGGACTTTGGCCACCAAATTTTCAACATAGGCATTTTAGAACCTCTGCTGATGAATAGTGTCACCGTCATTTCCTCAAAGTGTCCTGAAAAGTGATTTCACACAGTGACCATGCAATTCTGCACTGTACGTGAGAAAACACATTTCAGCCAGCTATACTGTTCAGAAAAATGCCGATGATGAACAGCTGGAGTTAAAGTATTACAAAATCACGAGCGTGCATGCAAACTGCGCAATGCGCTCATAAAGCACTCATTTTATTGACTTTCGTCCCTAAATTATCAACATAGGGGAAGATTACACAATGGGGGGAGGTAGTAACAACAACAAGAAAGGAAAGGGACCTGGGGGTAATCATATCAGATGACCTTAAGGTTAGCAAGCAATGTGAGAAGGCAGTAGGGAGGGCTGGGGGGTATACTGGGATGCATAAGGAGAGGCATCACCAGCAGAAAACAGGAAGTTGTTATCCCTCTGTACAGACAGTTGGTGATGCCCCATCTGGAGTACTATGTACAGTTCTGGAGACCCCATCTCCGCAAGGACATAGACAGGATAGAGGCAGTGCAGAGGAGGGCAACAAAATGGTGCAGGGTCTGCAAGAAAAGCCGTATGAGGAGAGACTAAAGGAGCTTAATATGTATACCCTTGAGGAAAGAAGGGAGAGGGGGACATGATAGAAACTTTTAAGTACCTCAGTGGAATCAACAAAGTCCAAGAGAGTATCATCCTTCAGAAAAAGAGACGTGCAAGAACAAGGGGACACAATTTAAAGATGGGGGGGGGCGGTTCTGGGGCAATGTGAGGAAGTATTTTTTCACAGAGAGGGTAGTGGATGCATGGAACAACCTTCCTGAGGAGGTTGTGGGGTCTAAAACTGTGGGAGAATTCAAGAATGCATGGGACAGACATAAGGCAGTTCTTGTGGGGGGTAGGAAGAAATAGGCTGTTGGTTAACTAGGATCTGCGGCCTATCCTGTAGGTAGGGAAATGGGCAGACTAGGTGGGCCAAGCAGTCCTTATCTTCTGTCAAAGACTATGTTTCTATGTTTCTATAGGCATTTTAGGACATCTGCTAATGAACAGTGTCACTGTCATTTTCATAATGTGTCTCGAACACGGCTTTCCACAGCAACTGCGCAATTGTGCACCGGAACTGCAAAAACAGATTTTGGTCAGGATGTGAAGAATGACAGCTGTAATGTTCATTAGGAGGTGTAGAACAATGGCACTGCTGAAAATGTGGAGTGAAAATATTATAAGTTTGCAAACTTACGAGCGTGCGTGCAAACTGCGCAACACACACTCGTAACACAGTCATTTTATAGAGTATTGTCACCAAATTTTCAATACAGGCATTTTAGGACCTCTGCTCATGAACAGTGTCACTGTCATTTTCATAATGTGTCCCAAACAGTGGTTTCGCACAGGGGCCGAGCTATTCTGTGCCGGAAGTGCGAAAACACATTTCAGCAAGGATGTGAAAAATGACAGCTGTACAGTTCACAAGAAGGTGTGGTAAAATGCCAATGTTGAGAACCTGGCATGAAATAGTGTGAATGCGCTAACTTATTAGAGTGTGTTGCGCAGTTGATACGCACGCTTGTTAAACAGTCATTTTTTTGGATTTTTCCCACCAAACTTGCAACATAGGCTTTTTGAGAGCCCCTCTCATGAACAGTGGCACTGTCATTTCATTACTCGGTCTCAAAAGGTGATTCCATGCAGTAACTGCGAAATCACCTTTCGAGACTGAATAACGCCATGACAGTGCAAGAATTCATGAGAAGGGTCCCAAAACCCATGTTGAAAAAATGTGGGGCCATAATTCCAAAATGCCTGTAGATATGCATTAAAGCTGAAAAACAGCTTACAGCTTACCGCATTTGTTCAGTTTGTGGTCGGCTTTGAAGAGTGCAGAAGTGTTCCTGGTCCACGAAAATCGTCGCTGGACTCCATGAGTAAGTATGGAGTGGGGGGTGAGAGAAGGCAGGGTGGGTGTGGGGGAGGGGGCATCGAGACTACGAAGGACCATTTTCATTTTACAGGAAAAACAAAAACAAAACATTGCAGGACACTTTTGTTTTGCAGGGGTTGGCATGCTGGGGTGGGCTCCCAATGTGCCACCTAACTGTTTGGGGATCTATAGCTGATGGGGATTGAGCATCTCATCGGCACACACATGGGGGGATGAGAAGTAATGCTGACGAGTTGGAGGCACCCCGTTGCTACACAAGAAAGTGGGGAGGTGAGCTGAGAGGATTGGGCATCTCTCTTGGCATTCAACAATTGGGCAGGGTTATGCCAACGGGGGTGGGTCCCTGTTGGCACCTAAATAAAGTGGGGGTTAACCGGCAGGGGATTGGGCACCCCAAAGTCGGCAGTAGTTGGGTGGCTGCCTGCTCATCGATATGCCTGGCAATGTCGCGAGCATGGGAAGGGTCCACTGCGTATGATGAGCTTTGCTGGATTGCAGTAGACCTTTTCTTAGATGTACTCACCACATTATGTATGCATAGTGTGGCGCCGGCATGCAGGCTGATTGGGGAATGTGGGACGCACCTACCAGTGCGTGCCCTGCATTCCCCCAACAGTGACCCGGCCTCCAAAGCTGCACTGTCCCATGATGTTGGCTGCGAAAGTGCGCCAACATAAAAATGACTTTCTGAATGTTCAAAAAGATAACTACATGACTGAGAGCAGGCAATTCCAGCAGTCAGCCATGGGCTTCTAGAGCAGTTAGAATATTTTACTCTTCTCAGGCATGTACCCCAGCAATTCTAGAAGACTGTATTTGCAACAGCATCCCACAGTTTGAGAACAATTTATTTATGACTTTGATAACCGGGTGAGTGCACTGATCCCAGGGACCATTTTCAGGCATGACCCGGGCCATAACACATGGCGCAGAATGGCAGTGAATACAAGGTAACAATAATACACATGAAAATGAATAGATACAGAACAACAATAGCAAGTACAATGTACAGGTATGGTACAGAAGTCCAGTGTGTGACAGTGGATACAAAGGTTACAAGGTGACGCATGGAGAACTTTGATACAAAAACAGCAGTTGAAAGCACATGTACAAGGTATGATACATAAGCCCAGTGGACATGTAGTACATGGAATATACAAAAATATATATACATTATATACAGGGCAAGGAAGTCACATATGCAGTAAATAACAATATAGACGTGGCAAGGTGAACACAGCTGCAGGGTAGGGAGTTGACTAGGGTGGGTAGGTGGGTAACCCCTGGGAGCAGCTGCAGGAAGAATTTGCCAGGAGACAGATTTTGAGACAGGACTTGAAACTGGAGTGAGTGTCGATGGAGCAGAGTTCAGCCGGCAGTTTGTTCCACTGCGAGGGGATAGCTGCAGACCAAGCTGTGCTACCCATGTTGGTGGATACCCTAGGCACAGCTAGAGGGGGAGTACTATTTGGCCAAAGGCTATGGTGCAGACTATGGGTTTTCAGGAGGGGTGTTGGGGGGATACTAAACCCGTGCGTATGACGTTGTCCACCATGCAGCAGAGGGCTAGGTTGAAGAAACATTGCAGAGGTAGCCATCCAAGGGTATTGTAGAGTGTGCAGTGGCAGGTGGAGAAAGGTGCCAATAAAGCAAAGCGACAGGCACTGTTGTAGGCAGTCGAGAGTTTGGCTATGGCGGTGGCAGAGGTCCTGCCATATATAGGTGAACAGTAGTCTAGAATAGGGAGGAGAGTACCCTGGACAATGGCTAGTCTGGCTTCAGGGGTGGGGTATTGCCTAAATCTATAGGTGGCACCTAACTTCTGGTGGAACCTTTTGACTAGGGATTTCACATGCTCAGTGAAGGTGAGGGAGGGGTCTAGCAGTACTCCTAGGTATTTGTAGGTGTCAATGCCCTCTAGGGCTGGGCCATCAGGGGATAGAATGCTTAAGGGGCATGTTTTTTTGGTTTAGCAAGGAAGGGCTTTGAGCCAAACAGCATGGATTTAGTTTTTTTGACATTAACTAGGAGGAGGTTTCTTGAAAACCAATTGTGGGCCATAGCGTAGCTGCATGAGAGCACTGAGGAGATTTCGGCTATGGACTTGTCACTGTGGAAGAGGACCAGGTCATCGGCATACAGGAGAGAGTGGCAGTTGAGGCAGTCAAAGGGGAAGCAAGTTGACGAATAAGGAGAAAAGGAGGGAGCCCAGGATTGAGCCTTGAGGGACTCCCACAGAGACAGGCAGAGTGGGGGAGCAGGTTTGGCCAATGCACACAAATTGTGAGCGGTCAGTAAGGTAGTTGGTGAACCAATTTGTAACTTCCTGTGAACAACCAAGGAGGCTAAGCTTGGAGTTAAGGAGAGAATGATTAACCATATCGAAAGCTTTAGAGAGGTCGAGAAAAACTGTTCCGGGGGGTTTACCATTATCCATGTTGGAGAGGATGTGGTCAGTCAAAAGGGCAAGGGCAGTAGCGGTGGAATGGTTTTTGCGAAAACCGTGTTGTTGGTTGCATAGGAGGCTGTATTTGCCTATGTACTCAGCGAGTTGATTGTGTCGAATTATTTACTAACGTGAGGGAGGATGGATATCATACGATAATTGTTGGTGGATTTGGGGTCTCCAGATTTGAGAATGGGGATTACGTTGGCTATCTTCCATGGGTTGGGCATGGAGGAGGTGGAAAGGGTGAGATTAAAGATGAAGGTGAGTGCCTTGGCAATAGCAGGAGAGATCAGCTTGAGGAAGACCGGAGAAAGGCCGTCTGCTGGTTAGGTAGGCTTTTGAGTAGCTTAACCGTATCATTTATGGAGAGGGCATTAAAATAAAAAGGGGGAGTTTGCTGGTGATTTGCAGGGCTGGAGGAGGATGGCGATGGGCCAGGTATAGGGGGATTGGCTTTGTGGTTGGTCAGTTAGCATTTTATTTAGGTACATAGATTGGTTGGTGAACTTACAATTGAAGACACTGGCCACATCATGAGGGTCGGTAAGCAGCCCATCCTAGCAGTAAAGATGTGGTGCAGCATTGCTGGAGTGGGGGTTTAGAAGGGAGCTAATTGAGTCCCAGAATTTTCTAGGGTCCCTGAGGTTGGCCTTTTGTAGGTTGCGGAAATGGGACGGTTTTAGAGATTTGGTCTGTTGTTTACATCTATTCTTCAAACACCTGTAGGCATCCCAGAGGGCAGGAGAGGGGATTGCTTTGAAAGTAGACCAGGCGCGGTCTATGGCCTTCATAAGGATTAAGAGGTCTCTGGAGACCCATCGTGAGCAACCATTCTTTACCCGTCTGGTAGTGACAGGGAAAAAGTGGTCCTGGAGGGTTAGTATAGTCTGGGTCAATGTGAAAACCGCCGTGGCTGCATCAGAAGTAGAAAGAAGCGTAGACCAATCCAAGAACTGGGTCTCCTCGAGGAGATCTGTGGTGTCTGGGCAACTGAAATTTCTGAAAGATAGGTATTTGGGTGGGGGCGTGCTTGAGTTTGGCAGATCAGAGGAGATAGGTCGGTGAGTGATCGCTTGTGGAGTCAGCCATGGTACCAGCATGCAATGCTTAGTCCTCCCTGTTTGTGAGGATGCAGTTGAGTAGAGTTTGAGTGACCGTATGGGAATTAAGTCTGGTGGTGAGTGTGATCACCTGTACCAGATCGTGCTGCTTTAACAGGGATACATAGTCAGACCAGTGGCTGCTCAGCCACTTTAGATTAAAATCACCTAGAAGGATTGGTTCCCTATGGGGAGTTTGAGCGCTCAGGTCCTGGAGGAAACTGGTGACTCCAATGGTTCTGGTCACAGGGGGTTGTAGCAGCAGCCAATATAGAGTTTTTTGGAGGAACCTAAGGTCATTTCAGAGAGTAGCCATTCACTAGGGGAGGAAGAGTCAGGGTGTAGAATGATGCTGGCAGAGGGGGAATCCTTAAAGAACAGGACCACACCGCTGCCTTTTTTCCTGCCTGGCCTGTTGAAACATAGGCAGGAGTAGCCAGGTAGCTGGAAGGTGTTTTCTGCACGGTGCAGCTTTTGCCATGTTTCTGTAAGTCCCAGAATATGGGGCTTGTGGAGCACAGTCCATACCTCAAGGTCAGTGAATTTCAATGGAAGGCTGCAAATATTTATATGTGCAAGTTTAAGATAGGGGCGTTAGTCCAGATGCTGGAGGAGGGAGGGAGCAATGTGTGAGTTTGTCAGGCCAGGGTTGCACTCAATGTCCCCAGCAAGGGAGAGTAGTGAAAGTAGGAGAATATATGGGCAGGAGGGGGAAGTGGGAGACCAGGAGAGGTTAGCCAGGTAGTGTCCAAGGAGGCGGCATTCCATTTCAGTGAGGAACACAAGAGAGATGTGCCCCAGGGAGGACTTTTCCTTAATAGAGAGTGAAGAGGGGTGGTGGAGAGAGAGGTAGGAGACGTGTTGTTGGTCATGGGCCAGCACCAAAGCGCAGAAGTCAGTCATTACCAATGCAGCAGTTAGGGAAATGGCCCATAATATAGGCAGTGCCAGCTTCATGTTTCCGTGCTATAGTAGGTGAAAGGGGAAATATTAGTAGGAAAGTTGAGTGGTCAGCTTTGGGAAGGGAGAGTGGAGAGAGTTGAAAGGTAAGGGTATTTTGGACTACTGGGGACTCAATAAGTTGCTGCCACAAAGGGGTCTCACTGGACAGGCAGGACAGTACTCTATAGGGTGTGCTGTTGCTTTAAATTTGTGCAGGGCTAGATGGCCAATGGGAGGAGGTGCCCAATGGGGGGAGTGGTTTGGGTGGATTTAATGAGTGGTGGGGACGGGGGTCTGTGGGAGGGCCAAAAATCTTCACTGCAGTGGGAGCTAAGGGCTGCTGTGTTAGCTTTGGTTCTTTCCCTGTGATAGTAGAGTGGTGGGCAGGTGTCAGCAGTTGGCTCCCAGTCTCAACGCAGCAGTCGGCGGGCAGGACAAAATTAAAGGCAGCCGCAAGGAGTGGTTGCTTGACCAAGTGGGCAGGAAAGCCTGTGGAGAAAGGGACAGGTGACACTAAGAACCTGAAGACTCAATGGGAGGGTTTGAGAAATTTGCAATTAAACAAAGGCTTGAAATGCACAGAACAAGATTAACTCAAACGGGCGGTGGGTCGCAGACCTCGTGCAGGCACCAGGTGAGGACTGGTGGGGGAGGGGGACAAAACAAAAGATGGGAACTAAGTGAAAAAAATGGATCTGGCTGGGTTAAGCAGCAGGAACTGGCTAGCAAATAAACAGTATAACTTCCAGCTTCGGCTCCTATACAGTCATAACAATCCTGTTCCAATACAAAAAAGCTTAACATAGGTTACACAATTTGTACACGGGATAGAAATTAGGCACAATCCTGTTCCAATACAAAATGCTTAACATAGATTATACAGTTTGTACATGGGCTAGAAATTAGGCATGGCTGTATATCTCTGTGAACCACAGATTGGAAAAAGAGTTTAAACTTGGTGGCACAGTCCAGTGAAAGCAGCTGCACTTGATTCTAGAGCTAGCCACTCAGGGGAGCTCACCAAGATGACGAGCGGCCAAGGAGAGCACAGCTGTGGGATGGTGCCAGAAATTGAAAAAGCTGGGCCGAAATCTTCACTGCAGCAGCAGCTAAGGGCTGCTGTGCTGGCTTTGGTTCTTTACCTGTAGTAGTAGAGCGGTGGGTGGGTGTCAGCAGGCAGGCTACAGTATCGTCACAGCAGTCGGTGGGCAGGACAAAATTAAAGGCAGCCACAAGGAGCGGTTGCTTGCCCGAGTGAGTAGGAAAGCCTGTAGTAGTAGAGCGGTGGACAGGTGTCAGCAAATGGGCTCCTGGTCTTGCCGCAGCAGTCAGCGGGCAGGACAAAATTAAAGGCAGCCACAAGGAGCAGTTGCTTGCTCGAGTGTGCAGGAAAGCCTGTAGTAATAGAGTGGTGGGTGGGTGTCAGCAGGCGGGCTCCCAGTCTTGCCACAGCAGTCAGTGGGCAGGACAAAATTAAAGGCAGCTGCAAGGAGTGGTTGCTTGCATGAGTGGGCAGGAAAGCCTGTAGTAGTAGAGTAGTGGGTGGGTATCAGCAGGTGGGCTCCCGGTCTTGCCGCAGCAGTTGGCTGGCAGGACAAAATTAAAGGCATCTGCAAGGAGTGGTTGCTTGCCTGAGTGAGCAGGAAAGCCTGTAGTAGTAGTAAAGCAGTGGGCAGGTGTCAGCAGGTGGGCTTCTGGTCTCGCCACAGCAGTCGGTGGGCAGGACAAAATTAAAGGCAGCCGCAAGGAACGGTTGCTTGCCCGAGTGGGCAAGCTACACTGCTGGGAGAGACAAAGCAGCGGTGTAACCTACATTGATCAAAGTGGTTGGTGGGCTGCAAAGACAGATACCCAAATCTATCCAGCATTGCTTTAAACAGTTTGAGAGTACCTGTTCACAGTGCTAGTGTTAAGAGATCTTTCTTTCGTTATGGAGCTATGCTGACTTGCACAAGGCATAGCGTTAAGGCAGAAAATTTAAAAGTGAATTCCATGCTGCGGCAAAACTTGTAAAACTTTTTTGCACTTTAATGAGCTCTTATGTTGTGCAATGTGATATTTACTTGATGTTTACATGTTTTATATGCTTTTTAAACTTGTATTTAAATAAAGAATTTATTCATACCTAACAGTGCGTGTGTTTCTGATTTACTGTGAAGACGGCAAATTTTGCCATGCAGGGACTGTGAGTTTATTATTTTTTTTACTGTGAGTGTATTGCATTCATAGCCTATGAATCATAGAAACACGAGTCTCCCATATACTGTGGCATTACTAACACACACACACACACGAGTGGAGACACATAATAGGTAGTTTTTGATCGAATAGCGGAGAACCGCAAACCGAATAGGGAGGGACAAATCAGAGGATAGCCAAAGTGAACTGAGGGGGTGAACAGCAGTTTTAGATCATCACAGATAGGTCTGGACAATTAATTACCCTTGTATGCACTACAGAACTCTTGCAAGCAACTAAATCCAGGAAGAATTGCTCTGTCATGAGCTCCTGAGATGTTGCCTCTGGAGGTGTTGGTGGTGATGCGTTTCTCTGTGGGTGTTTAGGCTCCAGAGCCAGTAAGAGAACTGACCGATCGTTCTGTGATCCAAAATCCATGGATTCAGTCACAACCATCACAAGCAGGGAGTGAAATGCCTAGATTACAGCAAACAAGACATTTGAAAGATTGATGAACTGTGCAGATTCTGTCTGGGGGATTGTGTGTGGCAGATGGCGGCAGCCGCTGCCACCAGGTTTATTTAAATACTTCACCAGGAAAGGCACGTCGGGAGGTGTGTTATCAGTGCCGCTGCATGACGAGCTTGTCTCTGATTACAACAGCACTTTTGTTAGATGTTGTGTCCACTTTACATATTGTTGAGTCAGCGTTGGCGCCAGCATGCTGGTTACTGGGGAATGAGGGATACACCTACTATAGCATGCCCTGCATTCACCAGCACAGACACACCTCTGAATTGTGCTACTAGCACAAGACGTTCCTTACGCAAGTGAATGCAAAAAAGCATTTATTTGCCTTGCTATCCAGCTGCGGTGGAAATTACATGTTATTTCTACTGCAGCTGTTATTACCACTACAACCCTGTCACAATTGCTTCCTTAGCTAATCAGAACTGATAAACTATATGACAGGACAAATCACATTGCTTCTACAACCCACAAATAGGGATAAGGTTTCTATCATAATTCTGGTGACCATTCAGGATCTACGATGCTTCGGGGGTTAAAAGCAAAATGAACTGCATAGCAATTTAAAAAAATTAACACACAATAACAACTTGCCTTTTTAATGTAGTGAACAGTGAAAATACTACCAACATAATCCACCTGCCCATGGTATACATAGGACATGCCAGGGGTTGATCACAAATAAGCTTTGTGTTCACTCTTTCCTGATGCCAACAGTGCAGCCTGGCACTTGTGGCTTTGCTACTGGTTGCCAGGCAGCATTGTTGGCAACATTCCAGAGTGAATAAAAAGCATATTTTTCATCAGCCTGTGGAATATCCCCTATTTATGCAACTCCAAAGTACTGATAAATTCATGAGAACATACGCCACTGGGTCAGGAACTCCTTTCCCATGGTTTCCAAGTGGGTCACTATCAGGTGTATCCTGGGAGTCAAGAACAAAGGATAGAAGCACTCATGACACTTGTAAGAAAATGGACTCGAACCATGAAATCCAGTCTGAACATGTTTAATCGTAAATCCAAAATCCATAATATAGTCACCACATTAGCAGACACAGCTCAGCGCTTCACCTGTTAAGGCTTTGTCAGGCTAATAGCAAGGATGGATAGCAAAATAAAAAGTGTTATCCTGAGCAGGGTTGGACTGGAGTACAGGGGGCCCGCCTGGAAAATCAATAGGGAAGGGCCAAGGGTGACATACTTATATCAGTATTCCACTAAAATTTGATACACTAAATCTTTGCTTCATCTTACATTTGCTTACAGTGCCCCAAATTCCCAACTTAATTAGAAAAAAAGATGATAAATGCAAAGATTTTCTGAGTTCAGAAAGTGGGCAGGTATCCAGCAGAGGGCGGCCAACCTAGAAATTTCCAGGTATGTTGGCAGGGCAGTCTGACTCTGATCTTGACCCAACATAGCAAGATAAATGAAGCTGGTCATTGAGTATGCTTAGAAATTTATGTAACTCATTTTGGTCAAATGAGCATGCTCAGAAATTTATTTTCACATGTGAGATGCCATTTACGTTTTCATTTCATGAGTTTGTGTTATTGATTACAAACTGGGTCAAGAAAATTCTGAAACCTGATTGGCTCAAAGAACTCGCCACCTGGCGTGGGGGTATCGGGAAACAGAGACCAGCGAATAACTAGTCCCTGTGTCATCCTGCCTTTTTGCACTAAAAATCACTGTGTCCCACATAATTTTAAAAATGATGCTGTCTGTCATTTTTGTCTTGCTGAGCGAGTGACCCAGAACCCCAGCCCCCAATCCCACTGCCATGGAATCTTTTAATTCACTGCCAATAATGAGCTAATATGATCCTCTTATTCTGTGCCCTCCCTCCTACAGGCAGTAGTGTTCCTCTTACCAGAACAGCTCTCCTGCTCTCTCTCTTTTCAGCCACCGGTCACACTCCTGAGTCCTGACCGAATGACGGACTGCACTCAGCTTCCTCACAACCATGCTCACTCTTAACCCAGTATGTACAGTTTAAAATGGTCTCATTCCAGATCACTGCCTCAGTGACAAAAAAAAAAATTATTTTCTAAACAAAATAAATAAATAAATAAAATAATGAAGGTGACCTGAGTGATGTAGAGTAGTCATTTCTGGACCACCACTCGGAGTGCAGCCTCACTCCCAATCTCACTTCTCATGCTCGTCTGCTCTGCCTCTACCATTTCCACCGCACTGCAGTCCCTGATCGCTGATCGGCCATGCTAACTCTAAGTTGTTTCTCAGGGCGGGGTGGGTGAAGGTGTGTGGGGCAGGGGAATGGAGCACAAAAGTGAAACTAAATGCATGGCTTTACCCCCAAAAATGTCTCAGAACACCAGCACCATCTACTGACAATTCTGCAGATGGAGGGAGGGACTACTGTATAGTAAAAAACATTTGTTATTGGCTTCTTTTTATTTTCATTTTTTTCAATTTTTTTTAAACATTTCACTTCTAATTTATACAAACACCCATTTTTAAACACAATAATATCCTCCAGGGAGAGCAGCATGGGCTATACCAGACCTTCCGGGGGATATAAGGCCCTCCACCTGTGGAGTCAGGCCTAATTACACCCCTGGGCAGTCCCGTATAGCCCAATATTGCCCTCCCTGTTGGAAATTATTGCTTGCTTAATTGCTCTCATGCTTAGCCATTGAACAGAGACACAGTTAACATTTTGTACTTTTTTTCCTTTTGTAGCCTTTTGTCATTTCGATCAAAAAATGAACCACATAGATAACTGTTGTATAAAATCAAATATGATCTGCACTGACTAAGATAGGGTATTGGTCTATTGCTGTCTCACTCCTGGCTTCGCACTCACTCATGATATAGCAACAGACCATTGCCTTCTCATGAATGTAAAAACTGTGTTATTAGTCAGGCCATGTCATATCCTCTACGTGTATATACACGCAGATAGACAGAGACACTAAAGAGTGTATACTGGTGCTTACACCTGGGTGAAATTAGAAACATTTATTTTACAGACTTTTCATGAAATTGCGCCAGTTTCACACAATTTCACAAATCAGAATAGTGTGATTAAAATGGACAGTTTTGGTCAAAGGTGTGCCTTTTCTTAAAACAAATCACATTTTTAAAACTGTGCAGTTTAGAAACTGGGGAAAATGGCACACTTTAAAAAGCACTGGCAAAATTACACAAATGAGTTATTTTGCACTCTGTCACAAGTGGAATAAGTTTTCCCAGCACTAGTCAAATCTTATCTTTTCCTCTTAGGAAAAAATATGCAATTAATTTCAAAGAGTGGACCATGTCTTCTGAATAATAGTTGGCCCAGTGGGTGACCTTGAATAAAAGTTACTCGACCTCTCTGTGCTACTGTCCACTCAGCTGTAAAACTGGGGAGAGGATAGAAGCAGTATCCCATGGAGAATCATGCCTTGCATCTCTGTTGGGCTATTCTGGATGAATAAAGAGTAAACAAAAACAACGCTGTTTTATAGAGATTCAGAGGATACCTCTTTGTAATTTTGTGGCTTAGCCACCGCTTACAATTGCTCCACACATTGTTCCTGCTTTTTCTTGTTACCATGGTAACAGTCATTAATTGCATGCTTTTTTAATAGCCCTGTTATTGTTTCTTATGTCTTCTACCACCACTCTCCAGTCAGAGGCCACACTTCCTTGAGGCTTCTCTTGGCGGTGGGGGGTAGAGCCCCCTGCAGAGGAATTGTGGTCTTTTTGTTCCTTTGCAAGACTGCACTTAATTCAGGATTTCCAGACCACCCAAAATCTATAAGTACACTTATTCTTAAGCTGTCTGTGTCATATACAAATATAATCAATTTAGAAAATGAAAGTTATTGAATCAATATATAAAATTATGGTATAAAAGCAAAGATTGTTCTGATAAAAATATGTGGTCTGGAAATAACTTACACAGGGACATTGTAAATGTTCCTATAATGGTAACCTTTTACAACTGATCCTTGTTGAGAAATCAAAACCTGCATTTAAGCATATTATATGTTTTGAAGAGTTTGATGCACAGCAGCAGCAAACAATACATATGTTCAGTTGGACAAGCCATAAAACATTAGCCTAAGCAGCAACTGTGAAGTTTTGGGACAGTTAGCTACATTACACACCAGTACGGTTTGGTGATAATTCGACATAGTGCTAAACAGGGCTGCATAAACTTGGGGTTCAACAGCAGAAGTTACAGTATATGAACTGGGTCCACATGTGTGTATCTTTATACAGTCTAAATTACCTCTCCAAAATCTGGTTAGCTCATTTTATTGTTTATACTTAGAAGGCATTGATTATATGCATATTGGTGCCTATGCGCCATTCTGGTTTGGGTACATGTGACAGATGCATACCCGGGCAGCACAGTTCCACACCCATGGTCAGGCATGTAGTGGCTGGCATTCCCGATCGCAGACCACCACTGGGTGCCTCACCGTGGTCCCAGTCCCGGCATGCAGGTGCGCTGGGGCAGGTTGGAGGACACAAGCGGGCATCCAATCGGATGCCCCACCTGGCTCCTGAGCGGATCCCTTTCTCTGCATGGAGCAAGGGATTGTGGGGCAGCACAAGTCCCATATCTACAAAAGGAATGGGTGAGTGTCTGAAATGCTGCCCCAAGCCTTCCCTTCCCTTCCTGACCGGAGGGCTAGGGTGGATGGCATGTTCATTTTCTTCCTGACATGGCCAGTGGGTGTCTCCCATGAGTGGCACACAGAGGTTACAGGAGGGTGCTGGCTACCATATCTTGTGCCCCTTTTGACCAGTACTCCATGCCTTCATGAATGCCATGGAATACAGTCTCACCCCCTGGCCACTCCTTTAGATCATCCACATGTATGGCTGCATACAGGGCTGGAGGATTGATTGCAGAAAGGGTGCGTACCCCTCCCATGAGAGCTGCCAGGGATCTGCGGGACCCCTGATATGCAGCCAGCTTGCCTATGTACTGTGGATCCATGATGCATAGGCATAGCAATCCTTAGTGATTGATACAATCAGGCATTCGCAATGGGAAAACATGTTACGTACACAGAAAAAAAAATAATACTGTTCATTCAGATGAGTAGAGAGTTGGGTCTGTATGGTGTTCAACATCAAACAGGTCCAAGCTATTACAACTGACTGGAGGGATTTTCATCCTTGGTATAGTAAACCGAGATCACAAAGATAAAAATTGAAAAATGCCTCACAACAACGTCAAAAGAGAGAACTGTGCAAAGCACCCAGCCAAACAAGAGTCCATTAATCCTGACGAAGCCATTTAAAACAGTGACATGTTGGTAATGTGAGGTTGGGCAAGTGAAGTACTGTATGAGAAAATAAAGAAAAAAGATGTGAACAATCTCGTCATTGTTATGTGGCAACATAATTATTTTTTACCTAAAGTGCATATTTTGTCCTTTGTGGCTTTTGTGGCTCTCCTTACCTATCAAGTTGCTTTTTCCTGTGGACATGCTTTTACTTGTTTCCACTGCTGCTCCCCAGATTTACCTTCCTATAGTTTGCTTGGTTCAGTTTCTTTTCTGTTCAGCTGCAAACCATTAGCAGATACTGAGGTTCATACTGAGGAAGATTTAGAGTGAAAGGCGGTGGTGCCCATGATAGCTCCTATCACTGAACCCTTAGAGTAGTTTCCTTGATTTTTTTTAGTAAGATGAGTAGCATTTGGCAACATCTGGTATGGACCATCGAGTATTGGGGAATAGACTGTTTCTTAATCTGAAATAAATTCTGAACTAGAGGAGAAGGTGCATGAGAACAAGGGGGCATGCAGTGAAGCTGAAAGGGGGAGTTTAGGGAGGCTGTGAGGAAGTACTTCTTTACTGAAAGAGTAGTGGATGCTTGGAACAGTCTTTCAACGAAGGTGACGGGGGTGAAAACAGTGACAAGCTTCAAGTATGCATGAGATAGGCACAAAGGAATCTTGGTAGGAAAATGGGGGGGGGGGGTAGCCAGAGATCAGGTCGGGTCTACAGTGACGATATAGGCAGGGAAAAATGGGCAGACTAGATGTGCCAAGTGGCCCTTATCTGCCAACAAATTCTATGTTTCTATGTGGACTAGATTCCATAGCTTGTTATTCTAACTCTAGTGCTTAGCATGCCCTCGAATATTATGACATGGGCTCTATGTCCTCAAGCACCAAAGTTTGATACTCACTCCCCTGGGATTCCTTCCCTCTCTACAAGGCCTGCCACAGCTATGTATCTGATCTGGGTATGCTTACCTTTCCTCCTAAGTTTAGCTTTGGGCATATCTTGCTGTAGGGCCTAGCCATAGAGCCTAACTGTAGTTAAATTGGTAATTTTTCAAGAGTCTGAATTTTAGCCCAAATTGTCCTGCAGCCCGAGCTGCAGCAAAACTGCCCTAGAGCCCAGGAGGCATTTGTCAAGCTTGTTTACTGATAGATATGTGAATTCTCCAGAAAGACTTCCTATGACCATTCCTGGTCTCAACCCCCCCAATCATTAACAGGGTTGAATCCCTTATTGGCCGTGTGGACTTTTAATAGCTTGGGGTTTCTTTAGTCATAATGACTGAGCTCTGCGGCACCCATCATAGGTTTAGCCTCCTTGCAGTCTAGAGACTTTGCATCTCTGTCATACAACAGATATTATCTCTCTCCTCGGGGGGCTCCATCTGCCTTATGCCAGTTGGGGCCAAGACCTCACCCCGCTAATTGTGGGGCCTTACCAAGTTGTGGGCCCCTTCCCTCATAGTGGCCAAGCTCTGTGACACCTTCAAGGTTAGTTGTCCCATAGACCGAAGGAGTGAGAGTTCTAGTAGCTCTCCACTCATTTATGAAGCAGCCTTTTTACTCTAGTTCATTTCCAAATTTCAAATAGTGCTCGTGCAGCATTTTGTCTTCTTATTCACATGCGGTCGACCTGTTGTACTGTTTTTTTTTTCTTTAAGAAAATTAAAAATAGGAGGCAGTATGGCGCAGTGGTTTAAGGCTCTGAGCTGCAAACCTAGAGACCTGGGTTTGAATCCCACAGCCCCCACTTACATACTGTGTGATCCTAAGCTAGTCACTTAACTTCCTTGTGCTCACAGGTTGCACCTGTAAATAAGCTTTCAGCTTAGTGTGTCTCTCCTGATTAAAAAAAAATTATAGATAATAGGCCTGGAGGGCTAGCAACCTTAGGGCTTGGATTCCTGAATTTGTTCTCCTCATGGGAGTTTTTTTCTCTTTTGTGCCGAAGGTCATAAAATAGTTTCTTCCATCAGTTGGGGCCTGGCTGGTGTCTGTTTGTCTAGTTTGCCCATATTACTAGTTTAATTCCATCTCTCCTTATGGGAAAGGACATTAAAAATTTCTTCCTGCTCTGCTATGCCTTTGTCTTTGTCTTTTAGGGATCATTTTTCATTACTATACTCCCTAAGGTACCTGTAGTCAAATGGGACCTTCTCCATGTGGCACCTCTAGGAATGGAACCTTTCTCAAGTTAGATTAATTTACCACATCACTGAGCTTAGTGGTACCTCAAAAGGGGGGGAGTAGTCCCCACCCGAGAATAGAGACAGTGCAAATTTTTGATCCACTGGTGAAGTTGATGTGAATTCGTGGAAATCCGCATTTTGTGAAATTCGTGAATTCTGTGACAGATGCACCAGCTTCGCCACCGGCTTAAGCTCCCCCCACCCACTGTGCTATAAAAAACACCCCACCTCTCCTCCAAGAAATTATAGAAACCATGATATCTCTCTCCTACCCACCCACCCACCCCTGCAGGCATCCTCCTCCCCACGGCCCTGACGAAATGCTGCCTCATATGCTGTTCTGTTTGTGCTTGAAAAAGTAAATCCTTCCCTCCACCCACATGACAAGCACACTCAACCCACCTTCCCCCACCGAGTCCCATTTTCTGTATTAAGCTGTACACTCAGTCCCCTGTCCCCACCAAATCAACCTCTGGTCCCCACCACCCTCCTCCCCCCACCAGCACTCACAAAATCAAACTGGAATAAAGCAAACGGTACCCCAGTGCAGAATGTCTGCTCTGTTCATTGTCCATATTGTAATGGCAAGAATGAATGAGTAGTGACATCTCTACTCTCAGTAAAACCTGACTGACTGAATATTCAACCAGTCAGGTTTTACTAGGTGCAAAGACATCACCATTCATTCCGTTGTGGACACTGAACAAAGCAGATGCTCTGCACTGGGGAGGGGGGTTGTTTTCTTTATTTCAGGTTGCAGATGCTCTGCACGGGGGTGGGGGAGCTGTTTTCTTTATTCCAGGTTGATTTGTGGGTGTAGGGATTGGGGAGATGGGTTGTGGGGACCAGAGTGGGTTGGGTGGGGGTCAAGGCCTGGATATACTGCTTAATTCATTAGTATTGTTAATGCGTATTTATATTATATGTATTTTTTTTATTGAAATTGTTTATGCTGTTTTATTATTACGAGGTGCCCTAGCCTTTGGGTAGCATGTCATATAAATAAACTGCCTTGCCTTGTCTTGAGTAAAACAGTGGGACTTGGGTGGTGGAGGGCAGAAGGAGTGTGTTTAGCATGCCGGTGGGGGAAGGGATTACTTTTTCAGGCACAGTCAGAGCAGCATATGCAGGCATGCAGCAACACTTTACCTGGACGGGAGATGCTAGTGGAGGTGGGTGGGAGGAGTACCATCTTCTTTACCATTTTTCGGTGGGAAAAGAGGGTAGTTTTTATCATTTTTGGGTTAGGGGAGCGGGTGCAGCACACAATTTTCATTTGGATTCTCCCGTGAATTGGCCATTCGCCATGCAAATTTGGTCAATTCGCCTGGCGAATAACAATGCAAATTGCAATCCTTAGCTTTGTGAATTTTCCAAAATTTTCAGAATTGGGGGGTATATTGTGCAGTTTGTTTGAATTTGCCTGCAAATATGGTCAATTTCGCCTGGTGAGTAACAATGCGAATTGCGTTTTTTAGCTTCCTGAAATTTCTGAAATTTGTGGAATTTTTTATGGGTCGAATTCTGGCAACTTTACACAGTGCTACCTGAGACTGAGAGAGGAACAGCCATGGTATCACTGCATAAGCATTTAATCTACTTTGCATAACCATTCCTACATATACTTACAGTGCTCATGGAACCAGTGAATTATGCTAGGAAACTAAATCTGGGTGAGTGGACAGTGTAATAATTTGGTGGTCTCAATTTATAGTGAAAAGCAACATATCCAGACAGGCCTTCTTTTTTACAATTTATTTTTTAAGGACAGCCCACATAAGGGGCAGCATCTCATTTTCAGTGGAATCCTGTTTCTATCCCATTTTTACAGCTGGCAGAAATAAAGAACAGTCAGTGGCTTGATGCAGATTATATTGTGAACCTGTGATCACCTGTTTCACATGCTCTAACCACTATTATCCTAATTCTGAGAACAGTTTTTTTTTTATTATTAATTATTTTTATGAAAATTTTTCAATTCATATGCTAAGCAGCAGGTGAGCACAGGAGAATCATTTGCAGACTGTTTTTCCTGGTAAATAGCCTGTTGGTAAAATGCAAACTTGAACTTGTATGGTTTGTTTTTAGTAATTCCTATAAAGTACATTTTTTTTAGTTGGCAGGAAAAATCACATAAATGTCTACTGTGGTTCCTATTTTTCTTGAAAAGAGAGGCAGTTTTCCACAGGTTGGGGTGGTTAGCGGTCTTCGTTTTTTCACATGGTCCTTCAGATCAGAAAATGATGGATGTCATTTGCAAGTACAGTAACTGAAGTGTTCCGTATGTTAATTGAAGGTTACTAAGTGGGTCTTTACCCCCTGGTTATAGCATTCATGAAACACATCAGGAAGCCTAGCACTCCAAGATATATTTCTCTTCCATCTGGGGTCTGTCTATAGTTCTGAGGGCATTCACTTAACCTCTGTTTGAACCTATTAAAGAAATTGGAATCAGATGTCTCTCTGTGATACAAAGGGTGGGAGAGCTTCAGACAAGAGGGACTGACCCTCCTGTTTTTTGGTTTAATTTAGAATGGTGTTTCTGAGACTCAGCATCTCTTTTTCTGCTTAAAGGGGTGTCTTGATTTCAAAAACAGCATTGACTTTCATACACAGGCCATTATGGCCAAGATGTCAGCATTCACTATTACTCAAACAAATCCCGAAAATCGATGTTTTATGTTAAAGGTGTTCAAGGAAAACCCACACCTCTCCTGCTGCACTAATGGGAGGTTTGGGCTAAAAGTGGTGTTTTCTTTTTTTATAAATCACTAAAGTGATATCAGCCAATCAGCAAACAGAGCTATTGTACCTGTTATCATGTGTACAGTGCGCTCTCATGTGGGAGTACTAGGAAGGAGCACTCCACTACAATGCCAGGGGGAGGATGGCACACAAAAATTGAAAAAAGAAAGACCGAACTTATTATAACTCACTCAAACTAAACTCAAGTGATTTATAAGTTAATAGAGCCTCTGACGGATGTCTCGTATGGTGTAGTTTTGTTTATTTATTTATTTAATTTTGGTAACCGGGTAGACCCACTGAGACCAGGGGTCCCTTTTTCAGGGGCGACCTGGGGTTAATTACAGAGAATATGAAGCATAACAATATACATTATATGTGTTGAGAACAGTGATAGACAATATGAACACTGAGAGCAATTATAGGCACATCATACAGAGGGATTAATCATGTATTAGTTACAAATAGCTCACAGCACAGTCTCAGCAGTTCAGGGGAAAAACAACAGGCAATACATTAGGGCTATACTATGCAGGCAAATTCAATAGGATTACACTGGGTATCTAGGATTCAAAATAGCAGCAGGGGGAGGGTAGAAAGCATTGAGAGTTAGGTTTAAAGTGCAAGTCCAGGACTACAGGATTACTGAGGATCTGCCAAAGTTAGCACCTGGGAGACAAGATGCCCTATCATTTATAGCAGGTTGTGCTGCTCGGATAGTGCTCCCATGGATCTGACTGTACTCCGTCGGATGGCGGCACCATCTGGGTGGGGATCCGACCTGGGATCCAGCCAAATTCATAGAGCAGATCCCAGGTCAGATCCTGCGTTATCTGATGCTGGATGCCAGATCCAGAGATCCGGTGCCAGATCCAGGGATCCGATGCCAGATCCCAGTGCTGGATCCAGGGATCCAGTGTCAGATAATGTGGGATCTGACCTGGATCCAGGGGGTTGGATCCATGGTTGGATTGCTGCTGCTATTCGACGGATCCACTATCCCACCAAAATGGCAGGTATTTGGTGGATTCCAATTGTTCAGGATACTATCTGAGCAACACTAGCAGGTACATTTGCTCAAATTAAGCAGATAGGTTTTGAGCTCTTTTTTGAAGCTCTTCAGTGAGGTGGCGGACTGGATACTACATGATAGCCTGTTCTATAGAGGAGGGATGGAGGAAGAGAAGGACCTGGCTCCACATGAGGTTCTGACTCTAGGTACCTGGAGTAGTTGTTGTTTAGGGTACCTGAAGGACCTTAATAATAGACTCCTCTCTCCTGAGGTTAGCTTCGCTTCATGGTCCTCTCACCCAAACCTCAGGCTTGGAGTCTTTTGTACCATAAGAGACGTGCCTTTGAGGCCCTATTAACTTATAAAAATTGCACTTCCCCAAAACACCTTGTTTTAAGACAGCAAACTGACTCTTAGATGTCCTTCCAGAGTATGAGCATGCTTGTTTTGCTTATTTCATCAGAAACCTTTGCAAAAAAAAATGTTCCGGAGGGAATAAATGCAACTCTTTGAGTCTTGTCTCATATGGCTTTTGATACAGCCCCTGCACCATCTTTGTGGTCCTTCTCTGCACCATCTCCAGACAGTTGATGTCCTTTTTCACATGAGGCCTCCAGAACAGGACACAGCACTTGAGGTGTGGCTTCACAAAGGATCTGTAGAGGGGCATGATAACTTCCTGCTTTCTGCTCGTAGTACCCCTTCCTATGCATGCGAGGATACCACTTGCCTTATGTGCTGCTTTTTCACATTGTTTTCCTACCTCTAAGTCATTAGTAATGATCACGGCCAGATCCAACTCCATCTTTGTCTCCTCTAGTTGATGCCCTTCTAGTACATACTTTTTTTCCTGGGCTCCACTTCCCCAGGTGCATTACTTTATACTTCTTGGCGTTACATTTTAATTGCCAATTTCTGGACCATTCTTCCAGTTTCTTTAGGCCAGGTCACTACAGCAGCTCTGTGCAATGGCTGGCTGACATCGCATAAGTGCTTTATAATATTGTTACTAGTATTCTTTCATGCCTTGCCCCTCCTGGGTGGATTACTTGGTATGGCAGCTCTATTATTTATTTTTTATTTAGCTGAAAAGTTTCACCAGGAAAGGCATACTGAGCTACAATAGCTAGTTTCCAGATGCATCCTGGGGGAAAGGGGGATACAACAATTTAAATACAGAATGGGTAGAAATAAACATATTACAGTCTTTACAGAAAGAACATTAAGGCAGTTACATAACATTTTTAGATACAGTGCATTCCATCGTGTGTGGGCTAAGTACGACTAATCAATTAACATATACATATAAATGAGCTTATATTTTCATATTATGTACATTTACCTATTTACATAAACACACATATATGCTATAGTTCATTTCCCTAAACATACTCACTCAGAAACAAAGTTAGAACTGTATGCACACAGCAGTTCCATACAGTTGGACTTTACTTTTAACACTTGGAGTATAAAGTGAGGACTTAGCCATAGCTAAGGTGAAGGGGGTAGGTTGTGAGGACTTGGTCAGACTAAAGTATTCGGGGAGGGAGGAGTAGGGCAGCCAGATGGGCCTGCCTTCCCCCTTGGGATACAAGGACCCCACAAGGGGAATGGCAGAGGGTAGTTAGGGAGATAATTGGTGGTGGGGAAGCAGTTGGGCAGACAGATGGGCCTGCCCCCACCCTTTGGGATGCAAGAACCCCACAAGGGAATGGCAGGGGCTAGTTAGGGAGAGAATCAGTGGATATAAATACTGGCACATAGGACAAGTTGAGAGGTGGGTGAGGCGGAAAAGAGTGTGGTTGTTATTACTATTAGCTATTAATGTTAATACTATTAAGTGATACTTAAGGAATGGGTAGGAAGGGGACATAGGAGGGAGTTACTGACTCATGGAAACATACAAACAGAGAATTTTATGGCAGATTAGAACTGCGTGGCCCACCTAGTCTGCCCATTTGTCCCTACCTATAGTGTCACCACAGACCCTATCTGATCTCTGGTTACCACTCCATGCTTCTCAATGAAGATTCCCTTGTGCAAATCATATTTTATTTTATTTATTGAAGATATCGGATAACATACCTTTGAGTCAAAGACTCCTTTACAAAGGTTCTACCTCATTGAGAACAGAGACATCAGGGACAATAGCAACAATTAGACACAATAATTACAGAAATGGTTACAGATAACACAGTAAAGCAGCTGGTGATACAAAGATACAGAGTGTTTCCAAGCATAGGTACATAGTACAGATGGTAGCAGGTAACAGAAACATACACTGCAGGGCAGTGGCGCCAGCCATGCCCTCATGGTTGTTTGCAGGCCTAGGCTGGACTGAGGTGTCCATTGTCAAATATAGGCACGCCCTGGGGTGGCTGGACCAGAGTTAAGTCCATAGTTTTGGGGTGGGAGGGGGAGTGGGAAGGGCTAGAAAACAAGAACAGTCACAGACTGAGTCATGAGAGATTAGATCTCTTAGCTGGGACTTGAACTGACCAAGTTTGGGTTCTGTAAGGAGGGAGTTTAGGAGTGAGTTAAGCCAACTAGGGGCCAGGTACCTAAAAGTTCTTTGACCCGAGGTGGTTTTGCAGTGAGGTACCCTGAAGTGGGTTGTTGCCGATTGCCGAGCGAGGCGGGTGGACAATGATGCCTGGAGTAGAGGGGGTGAAAGCAGGTGGGAGTAGCCCTGCTGTTATTTTTTTAGCAAAGAGGCAGGCCTGATATTTGAGCCTCCCGTCAAAGTTTAGCCAGTTGGTTGAGGCGTAAAGGGTGCAGGTATGTGTGAGTCTGGCACAACCAGTAGCTAGTCTACAGGCCTTATTAAGGGCCAGCCTAATTTTGTTTAGGTGCATGTTGTTGGCTGCCCCATAGATAATGATTCCGTAGTCTATGAGTGATAGTACTGATGCAGAGACAGCTAGGTGGAGAGCATCTGGTGGGAGGCAGTGCTTGTACCAGTGAAGCTGGCCATTACGCACATTGGCAGCAGTGCTCAGTTGTCGTATGTGGTCATGGTTGGTGAGCCCAGAGTCTAGGGTGATACCTAGGTATGTACGCTTGAAGGCCAGCATTGCTTTTGCCCCCACTACATCTACAGGAAGACTGTTTCGGGCATCTACCACTCTTTCAGTGAAGAAGTACTTCTTCACATCCCTCCTTAATTTTCCTCCTTCCAACTTCATCGCATGTCCCCTTGTTCTTATGCACTGTCTCTTCTTAAAAATAATCCCCCCATACCTTGTTCAACTCTGTGAGATATTTATAGGTCTCTATCATGTCCCTTCTCTCCCTCCTCTCTTCCAGGGTCTACATATTGAGGTCCCTCAGGCTGTCCTCATAGGGCTTCTGATGCAGCCCTTGCATCATTTTAATTGCCCACCTATGGGTAGTCTCCACCCTGTCTATGTCCTTCCTGAGATGTGGTCTTCAGAACTGGACACAATATTCCAGGAGGGGTCTCACCAATGATCTATACAGTGGTGACACTGCCTCTCACCTTCTGCTGGTGGTATCCTTCCCTGTGCACCCAAAGCATCCCAATGATCCTACCTACTGCCTTGTCAGACGGCCTCTTCACTTTGAGGTCATCAGATATGATTACTTCAAGGTCCAGTTCCTATTTGGTGACCATCAATAACTCTTCCCCCATGTATACCCCACCTCTGGGTTCCTGTGCCATTGGGGCATGATTTTGCACTTTTTCTCATCAGAACCCAGCTGCTATACCCTTGTCCACTCCTTGAGTTTTCTCAGGTCTCTGCACATTCTCTCCCCCCCACCAAAGTGTTCACCCTATTGTACATTTTGCTGTCATCTGAAAAGATGTGCATTTTACCATCAAGCTCTTCTGCAATGTCACTAATAAACACATTAAAAAGGACTGGTCCCAGTACTGAGCCCTGATGTACCATGCTGGTCAGTCTCCCTTCCCCCAAGTGAGTTCCATTTACCGTTTCCTCAAAGTGAGTTCTGTTTACCACAATCCTCTGCTGCCTATTCATCAACCAGTTTTGTAACCAGTTTACTATCTTTGGACCCACCCCTAAACTGTCCAGTTTCCCTATGAGTCTCCAGTGTGATAACGGTGTCAAAGGCCTTGCTGAAGTCTCAGAAGGCCATGTCCAGTGCCCCACCCTGGGGCTAGATTTTTGAAACACCAGAAATCGGCGCTGGTGCAGGGGAAAAAAAACGGTTGCAAGATGAGTTTCACTTGTGGAGCTGCAGTTTTCCTGCATGTGCTGGATTTTCAGAGATGGAACCAGTTTACAGTGGGCTTCCCAAATTTCTGGCAGCTTGCATGTTTTTTCAGCACAGCTGCACTGAAATGTTCCACCTGATGGGACCAGGCATAACATCTCCCACAGCTGTGCCTATTACCCATGCAGAGCACAGCTGAAAATAGGAATCTCAGCAGGTGCAGCGATTTTGCCATGCAACTGTGGCTACAGAGTGGGTCTTAGTTCCTGAATGGCTGACAAGCATGCCCCTGATCTATTTCTCTGGTCACCCAGTCAAAGAATCTAGCTGGGTTGATCTGACATGACCTTCCCCCCTCGCCGTGAATATGTGCTGCCTCGGGTCACGTAACCCACTGGATTCAAGATACTCCACAATCCTTTCCTTCAACAGTGACTCCATTAATGTCCCCACCACTGATGTCAAGCTGACCAACCTATAGTTGCCGGCCACCTCCCTGCTACTGGTTTTATGAACAAGGACTACATCTGTCCTCCTCCAGTCCTCTGGAACCAATCCTGTTTCCAGTGAGTTAGTGAATAGGACTGTCAGAGGTGCAGCCAGTACTTCCCTGAGCTCCCTAAACATCCTTTGGTGTACCTCATCTGGCCTCATAGCTTTGTCCACTTTCAGATTGCAAATCCTTTCAGAACTCTCTCCTCTGTAAATGGACTTGCATCTGTCTCCCTTCCCCCCAGTGTTCCTACTGCGTTTATGTGGTTCATCCCCTTCCATTCCGAAGACTGAACAGAAGTATATGTTCAGGATATCTGATTTTTCCTGATCCTCCTCTGCACAGCCCCTCCCCCTGCCATTCTTAACCTCACAAACCCTCCCTTTGACTTCCTCTTTTCACTTATATATCTAAAAAAAGGCCTTGTCCCCTTTAGTTACCCCATTGGCTATCCTTTCCTCAGTTTGTGCAGTTGTGCTCCTCAACACATTCCCTGTTTCCCTCTGTTTCTCCTGGTACTTCACCCTGTCCTCTTCCCTCTGCATCTCTTTTTACCTTCTGAATACTACCCTATTAGTCTTAACCTTTTCAGCAAATTCCCTGGAGAACTACAGCGGCCTGTTTTTTTCTCCTGTTTTTGCTCACTTCTTTTGGGCAGAGATTTGTTGCTTTTGCTATGCTGTCACTTAACATACGAACATACATACGAACATATGAAGAAGCTAGCAGAAGAAGGCCATTTGTTCTACCAAGTTTGCACATATTGCAGGGTCCACAGCTTGAGCTAATGTCCCTGCCATCCCTCCCCACTCCTCCCATCCTCCCTGCCCATGATCCTTACCTTCCCCCATGACTATCCCAGCCTCCCTTAAAGCTGCCCACTGCCTTCAACAAGATGACCTCTTCCAGCAGCACATTTCAAGTGTCCACCACCATCTCTGTGAAGAAGTGCTTCCTGACCTCCCTCCTAAACCTCCCACCCTTCAGTTTAAGACTGTGCCCCCTCATGTTCTGGTTGCCACTCAGCTTAAAGAGACTCTCCTTATCAACCTTATTTATGCCTTTCAAGTACTTGAATGTCCCAATCATGTCCCCTATCTCTCTCTCCTGTCTTCCAGGGAGTACATGTTCAGTGCTCTCAATCTCTCCTTGTGTGCCTTACCCTGCTGATCAGCTATCATATTTGTAGCCCTCCTCTGGACCTTCTCCAGCAAGTTAATGTCCTTTTTGAGGTGTGGGCTCCAGTACTGAACCCCATAGTCTAGATGAGGCCTTAACAGGGACCTGTCCAAGGGCAGCATAACCTCTCTTCTACTACTGATCCCCCTAGATATGTATCCCAGCATCTTGTTTGCCTTTGCTGCTGCTTTCTTGCACTGTGTGGAGTGCTTCAGGTCACTAGTGATCATCACACCCAGGTCCTTCTCCTCCTCTGATGCAGATACTCAAACTCCACCCAGGTAGTACTCTGTCCTGGGATTCTTGACTCCAGTATGCATAACTTTGCATTTCTTGGCATTGAAGCTAAGCTGCTAGATACTAGATCACCTCTCCAGCTTTTCCAGATCTTCCTGTAGGTCTTGTATCTCTTTGGCTGTGTCCATTCTCCCACAGAGCTTTGTGTCATCTGTGAATAGGCATATTTTGACCTTAATGCCATCTCCAATGTCATTGATAAAGACATTGAACAACACTGGCCTCAGCACAGAGCCCTGTGGGACCCCACTGGTTACCTCTCTGGTGCCAGATAACTTCCCCCCCACAACCACCCTCCGGGTTCTGTCCCTCAGCCAGTTTTCCACCCATCTGGCCATCTTTTCCCTAGCCCCGAGATCCATCAACTTCCTGATCAACCTTTTGTGGGGCACAGAGTCAAAGGCCTTGCTGAAATCCGGATAGAGGACATCTACCGCTTTCTACAGCCTATCAATCCCATCCTTGTTGTCCTTTTTCTCACTTATAAATTGAAAGAAAGCCTTCTCCCCTTCTTAATTCCTTCAGCTATCTGCAGCTCCTTATGTGCCTTTGCTCGCTGGACTTCCTTACTTGCCTCACTTGCCAACCTTAGATAATTTTCCCTATCCACCTCTCTCTTGGTCTTCCTGAATTTTCTATAGACCAACCTCTTTTCCCTTACTGCCTGGGCAGCCCCAGAACTGAACTAGCTGGGCGCTTTGGCCCTTGTGTTCTGTCCCATGAGCCTAACACACTCATCTGTGGCCACCAGTATTCCTTCCTTAATGATGGACCACCTTTGGTCCACCCCCATATCTGCTCTGATGCCAACTAGATGGCTCCTTAGCACTTCGCTCATTTTCCTGAAGTCCGCCCTCCTGAAATTCAAAATTTTGGTCTTAGTTGGGATGCTTTCCTTGCCCATATCCAACTGGAACCACACTGTACAATGGCCACTTCCACTCAGTGGCTCCCTGACCATTTTTTCCTGTACATGCTCCCCATTTGTTAGGACCAGATCAAGAAGTGCCTCAGCTCTTGTTGATTCAGTGACACCTTGAGTCAAGAACCCACTCTGCAGTCCTTCCGGGATCATCTGACTCCTGGCACATGTTGTGGAGGGTGTGCTCCAGTCCACCTTGGGCAGGTTGAAGTCCCCTACAATTACCACCTCTCCTTTACCCACAGCCTCCAATATTTGTGAGCTCAGTTCCCTGTCCCTCTCCTCATCCTGACTGGGTGGTCTGTAAACCACCCCCAACCTCACCTTTCTACCTCTGTTGGACCTTAACTTAACCCATAGTGCCTCCACCTCCCCTTCCTCTGACTCCTCCCTCGTGCAAGTTATTCCCTCTCTCACATAAATTGCCACCCCTTCCCTCTTCCCGACTACCCTGTCTCTTCTGTATAGTTTATATCCAGGGATCGAAAGGTCCCAGTCATCGTGTGATGTTGCCCAAGTCTCAGTTACTGCAGCTATGTCCACCCTCCTGTCTGCTAATAGTGCATGCAGGCCCTCCACCTAGAATCTGACCTTCCTTCTCTTCCCTCTATTTTTCTATTCACATTTATCCCCTCTGTGTGCACCCCCTCCACGTACCCTTGTTATGTGTTCCTCACCCCCTCCACCTTTTGCTGTGTTCTCACCCCTTCCACCTCCTTCCAGACCTGTTCCATCACTGTGTGGGGGTCATTGACCTCCTCCTCCTCTCGGAGTCCGTGGGCCTGCACGTCTGCTGCCCCCCCCAGTAGTTTAAATTAAGTGTAGTGGTTAGGTATTCACCCAGTTTCTCCCTGAGTACCCTCAAACCCTCCCTACTGAGGTGTAGCCTGTCTGGTGAAAAGAGTGCTTTGTTTGAACAGGTCTCCTCCCAGTCCTCAATACAGATGAACATCTCCTCCCTGCACCATTTCCTCAGCCAGTCATTAAAATCCTCTATTCTTCTTTTCCTGGCTGTGCTGGCCCTTGGTACTTGTATCATCTCTGAGAAGGTCAGCGAACTTCCTTCCTCCCTGCAGATCTTCCCTAACTTCCTGAACCACTTTGCACTACCTCAACCTCCTCCCCAGCTAGGTCGTTGGTTCCTAAATGTATAACTAAATTAGGTTTTCCTCCAAACTCCCTTACTATTTCCATTATTCTTGGGCCCGCCTTTCCCACTGTCATCCCTGGCATAAAAACCACCCTCCTGCTTGCATTTGGGTCCCCTTTCCTTCCCCAGTGAATACCCCTAATTATGGACACCCCTATGATTGCCTCCCTTCCATCCCCTGCATCCGTGCTCCCCAGCCTTCCTTTCTCACCTTTGGTACTAGCTGCTTCCCCACCTAACTGCTCCCTCTGCAACCTGGTGAACTTATCTCCACATCCACAATTTATCCCCTTATCTGTGTTTCCATCTCCCAATCTGTCCCTCCCCTTCTGACTATCTGTATCTGCTTTCAGTTTTCCCTCCCTTCTTCCTATCCTTTTTTCTCCCTCACCCTCATCCTCCACTCCGTTTTGCCTGCCTTCTTTTCCCTGCCCACTCTCATTACTTCCTTCCCCTCTCCCCTGTACTCCTACTCTCAACCATGGCTCATCCTGACCTTCTACCTCACCTTCCGCTGCCCTTCCCTCTTTCCAGACAGTGGTGCAAATCTATTCAATAAAGGCACCTCCTTAGAATTTCCCAGCCCTGATGCTACTCTCACATACCCACCCCTTCCCCTTAGCATTCCTCCACCCTGGGCTCCCTATTCTTTTGAGGAAGAGATACTCCTGTATACTGAGTGCTCCTCCCCACTCCCATCCCCTGCCTGATGCCGTCACTCCCCTGGGCATCACCCCGTTGTCTTTCCCTCCACTGCTCTGCTCCTCTGACTTCCCACACCGTCCTCCCCAGCTCCCATCTGAGCAGCCTTATTTCAGCCCTTAACTGCTCCAGTCTGTTACACACAGGACATCCCCCTTTACTCCCCATCACCCCCAGAAAGACTGCTGCCCCACAGCTATTGCAGTTTACCTTTCTGTTGCTTCCCGCACATGTACCTATTCCCCCACATCTTCCCAGCCCAGCCTCTCCTTGCATCCAGTTATACATAACTATAAAAGGACTATAAAACTATAAAATTCAAAAATGTGTAAATATACAGTATGAACACAAGCTGAAGAAATCTAAAGCAGTTCTCTCTGTGACACTCAGAACAGTTCTAATTTAAATAAACACAGACTGAAGAAATCCAATTTTTGTTAGTGTATGCATGCATTTACCCCCTACGCAGTGTGCTGGGCTGATAAAGATATAACAGGTATATCTTCATTGCCCTTTTTGGGAAGTGATGTCAGAGCCCCTGGTAGAAAGGAAACGATGTGCAGGAGTGGGTGGGTGTGGGTTGAGGGACAGGGTGGGTGAAAGAAACTGGGTTAAGCTTAAACTGGCTCACTGTTCCTCCACCCACCCAGCCCCCACTAGTTCATCTCTGTGGCATTCACCACTTTTTCAAAATCTGCCCTCCTGAAATCCAGGACCCTTGTCTTTGTATGGTTTTCTTCTGCTGCTGTACTTTAGTTGAACCACACTCTATGGTGATCATAGGTCCCCAGATGGCCTCTCACCCGATGTCTCCAATATTGCCCCTGTTTGTGAGCACCAGGTCCAGCATTGTCCCATCACAGGTGTGATCCCAGATTAGTTGTCTGAGAAACGCCCCCTTAAAGGAGTCTAGGATGTCTCTTCTTCTACATGAGGCCACAACTGGGAGGCTACAATCTATCTACATCCAACAGGTTGGTGTCCCCCACCAGCAGCACCTCCCCTTTTTTGGCCATTGTGTTAATGGCTTCCCTCAGTTCCTTATCCAGTTCCTCCCCCATGCTGAAGGTCTGTAAATCACCCCAGTATGAACAGTGGCTTAAGCACCTGTCCCCAGAGTGATCCACAGTACATCCAATCCCCTCAACTTCCTTGGGTTTTTGTCACCTTGATATCCTATCTTACATTCAGTACCACCCCATCTCCCTTCCTGCCCACCCTGTCCTTCCTGAACTGAGTACAGCCTGGTATGGCCATAGCCAGTTGTGATTGCCTGTGCACCATAGAAACATAGAAACATAGACTTTGATGGCAGATAAGGACTGCTTGGCCCACCTAGTCTGCCCATTTCCCTACCTAGAGGATAAGCTGCAGATCCTATTTAACCAACAGCCTATTACTTCCTACCCCCCACAAAAATTGTGTTATGTCTGTCCCATGCATTCTTGAATTCTCCCACAGTTTTAGACCCCACAACCTCCTCAGGAAGGCTGTTCAATGTGTCCACCACCCTCTCTGTGAAAAAATACTTCCTCACATTGCCCCGGAGCCGTCCCCTCTCTATCTTCAAATTGTGTCCCCTTGTTCTTGCACATCTCTTTTCTGAAAGATACTACCCTCTTGGACTTTGTTGATTCCACTGGGGTATAAACGTTTCTATCATGTCCCCCCCTCCCTCCTTTCCTCAAGGGTATACATATTAAGCTCCTTTAGTCTCTCCTCATATGGCTTCTCTTGCAGACCCTGCACCATTTTAGTTGCCTCTCTGAACTGCCTCCATCCTGTCTATGTCCTTGCGGAGATGGGGTCTCAGAACTGGACGCAGTACTCAGATGGGGTCTCACCAACCTGTCTGTACAGGGGATAACAACTTCCTGTTTTCTACTGGTGATGCCTCTCCCTATACATCCCAGTATCCCCCAGCCCTCCCTACTGCCTTCTCCACATTGCTTGCCAAACCTAAGGTCATCTGATAGATTACCCCTAGGTCTCTTTTCCATTTTTGTTGTTGTTACTACCTCCCTCCCATTGTGTAAACTTCCCTGGGTTTTCGTTTCCCAGGTGCATTACTTTGCACTTCTTAGCATTGAATCCAAGCTGCCATACTTCTGATCATTCCTCCAACCTTGCCAAGTCCCTTCTCATCCTTTCCACGCCTCCTTGAGTATCAACCCTGTTGCAGATCTTTGTGTCATCTGCAAAGAGGCATACTTTTCCTTCCAGTCACTCTGCAATGTCACTTATAAAGACATTAAAAAGGACTGGACCCAGTACTGGGAATACTTACTCTTTTCTCTGTTTGTTTATTTCTTTTTTTTTTCTTCTTTCCCTACTTACTTACTGCCTTTGCACCCTTTTATCTCCTGATCTTCCTGTTCTGAGACAGGAAGTTCCTATATTTCTCAGTAGTCTCCTTACTTGCTCAGAGTCAGACCTCCAGCAGCTAGGGGGGATGGAGAGCTAATCTTGCCCTTCTAGGATGGTGAGTCTTTGGTGGCTCTGTGATCACTCACTTCCTGCTCCCAAACAGGAAGTTCCTGTTGTCAGTTAAATCGAGTTCTGTCTGTCCTCTGGCAGAAGCTATCCAGGGCAGTATTTATATCTGGTCTTAACCTGGCTCCTTCTAGCTAAGCCACTCCCCCTACTTTGCAAATCTTTCTATACTCAGTTAATTTCACAGATAACAATTCCCTTCTGACACCTGTCACAAGCACCTAGATAAGTACACAGATAACACAGATAACAGATAACAATTTACTTCAACAACCTCTGACAAACACACCAACTCCTTTTGTTTTTTTTTACCCTTAATTGAAGGTCCCAGTACAAGAAATCTAGTTCTTAGTCCCAGTAGAGAAGCTTTAGTTATACCAGTAGCTCCTTCCTCCTCGAGTTCTGTCTGTCCTCAGTAATGTCACAATATCCAGGTCTGCCTCCGCTATGATTGGCTCTATGTCTGGAATATAATTTCCAAGATTCCTTGCATTTGCCTGCATGGCTTTCCTCACTTTTTTCCAACTTTGTCTGCAACCCCCTTCCTTCCCTTTTGCACCACCTCACTTTCTGCTTTCCTTTTGCAACTCATTTTCCCATTCCTCTAGTCTCTACTGCACTGTTGTTTTCATTATCCTGCTTCCTGGGAGGATTCTCCTCCCTTCCAGTCCTCTCTTCTTACTGCTTCAATCTGTAGGGGGGAGGGGAGCAGCAGTTTATGTCTCCTTGTTTCCTTCTGCCACTCCCCTCAGCTAGTTAAAATGTTCATTGAAGTAACATATAAACTGTCCACTGAGGACTGCGGTTCCCCTCCCAAACGGATGCAGACCATCACCTTTGTATAGGCCCATATCCTTCCAAGTTGATCCCCAGTCCCTAATGTAGCGGAACCCCTCTTCTCTACATCTTGCCTTCAACCACATGTAGAAGCTCCTGGTGTGGAGTACCCTATTCTCCCCACCCAGTCTAGAAAGGCATCACCTCAGCGAAAGTCACAGTGCATGCTACCTGCCTAAGACCCTTCTCCAGTTCCCTGAACTCTTCTTGCACAATCCCAGTCCCATCGCTAGCTAGGTCATTAGTCCCCAGGAAGACAGTGACATCCAGCTCCTCCTCCTGTTCTGCCACCCTAGCAATCCTTAGGATCCACTGCCCAACCCTCCCAGCCATGGCACCACATAGATGCCTTACTTCCCTCTGCCTCCCCTTCCTGTTCCCAGATCTACCCCTTAATAATCAAGCCTCCCATCAGAAGTTGTGAGTTGCTCCTCTACTGGGGTCCTCTCCCTTCCACCTTGAGGCCTCCCTCTCAGAGGACCTCCACATCTTCCCTTGCCACTACTAAGGGTGCTCCTCCTGGCAGTCCTGTCCCACCTGATTGGTGAAGGAATTTTGTACTGGAAAAGGCTGAGGAATGTGCCCCTGACCCACCACCCTGACCCTCTTGGAGCCTAACACAGTCCAGCCTTCCTTTCTTCCTTCTCCTAGTCAACCTCTGGGGAAAAGGTAGCATGGCCCCTTGGTTGGGGGAAGAGGCCATCCAGATCCTTGCCAACTCAGCCTGGAGACCAGCAACCTCCTCCCTTGTCCCAAAGAGGGGGTTGCAGATAGAGCAGTACCTCAGTCTCCAGAGAGTCTCCCAGAAAACTGCAGCTCCTCATCAATTACACTGCACCACTTACAAAATTGCCTTTATATTTCACTCTTTACTATCACTGGCTCTGCCTTCCCCCTTGTCCCTTCCTGTTGCTTTGGTTCTTTTTTGCATACACTTTCTACTAGTAATCAGTTTGTCACCTTACCCAAGTTAGGGTGTTTCTAGTTTTCCCTTTTTCCCTTTGCTTTACCCCTTACCTGTTTTCATATCTCACCACTTGTACTCCTGTGCCTTCCTGCTATTTAACCTTCCCCTTTGTGCCTTTACTAAACCGATTATATACCCCTACCCTAGATAAAGTGTTTCTCCATAACAGTTAGCTACTGCTTATAAGGACTGTTTCTTCCCTACAGTTACCACATTGCCATTCCCCTAGAACTTTCGACACAGGCAACAGCAAGTTAAACGGTACTGTACCGTACTGTACTGGATCAGCAGAGATCCCTGCATGCCTGCTGTTACCTGTGGATACCTGCCGATGCCTAAGATGCCAGTAACACCTGTTCCACTCCTGCTGTGTTCCACTCATGCTCTGGGACATGAGTGTGTTGGGACTGGGACACACTGTGTGGTTGGGAATGTATCCCCCCCCACTAGCTTCCTGGTCCTGGCTGATCATCTGGGTCCGCCCCTCCTTCTGGCTTCCCTTGGCCAGCGAAGATAGTTGTGCTTCCTGTCCCTGCCTGTGGAACAAAAAAACCCCTAAAAACACAGAGAAATGGTTAAAAAAAATCATAGAACATTGCATTTTTATTGCAAAGCCCCCAACAGCCTTGTGTTACTCCTCCACAACTACTATGTTAAAGCAAGAAATCTGTTCATGGCTGGAATCAAACCTCTTACCATTTGCTTATAAAGCCAAGACACATCCATGCACCACTCAAGCCTGCTTCAGTAGAAGTCCCAGACTCCCTTTCATAGTAGAACTCCTTCAGCAAACACTTCCCTTTTGCTACCTCTTCACAGGGAACCATTATTCTTTCTGTCTTTTTGCCTCTCTTCCTAATCTCAAGAAGTACAAGACCTCCTTCAGACTATGAGAAGAAGGGATAAGACCTGGGCCCTGGCCAAGAAATTCCAATGGGCAGATGACTGGGCTAATTATAGAAAAATGAGGAATGCCTGCAAAAAAGATATTCAGAGGGCAAAAAGGAACTATTTGCCTTAAGCTTCTCTAATCTTCAGTGAGTGACTCCCAGAGTTTTTAGAACCACATCAAAAATTTCGTAGGCCAAAGGCCCAAGATGGCCAAAACTGAAATGATGCTAAATGATGCCAACTGCAACAATCTACCTACGATTGCAAATGACCTGAATGCACAATTCTCTGATCTCTCCGAATACCTTGCAAAGCTTAACCAGTCCCCTGCACCCCCTCCTGATATCCATCATCCTTCAGGACCCTCTTTTCTGCTCAGATCACTCTCCACTACCAAGGTGCTGCTTCTTCTTAAATCTATCTCCCCTCATGGATCTGCTGGTCCAGACGGATTACTGCCCTATTTCATCAAAATGGCAGCTCCAGCTCTTGCTGCCCCATTGCAAGAATTTTCAACTTATCTATACTAACCCAGACAGTGCCTACACTATGGAAAATGGCTCGAGTTGTCCTTATACACAAAAAAGGGGACACCAAAAACATGGCTAATTACAGACTGATCGCCATTCTCTCTGCCTTAAATAAACTACTTGAGAAGGCTGTTGCCACCCAGGTCTCAGAATATCTGCACCTTCACAACCTTCTATCCCCTGCTCAACATGGATTCCGAACGGGGCACAGCACCACAACTGCACTACTTCAGGTATCAAATGAAGTCCTCACAGCAATAGATAAGGGCCTGCTCACGGGGGCCATTTTTATTGACCTCACAAAGGCTTTCGATATTGTGAATCACCCCCTTCTACTCTCCAAACTGTTCTGGGTTTTTCCCAGTTTGTCTTCTCCTGGTTTGATAGCTACCTCACTGGGAGGAAGCAATTTGTTCAAATTGCAGCTGCTGTCTCTGATCCCTCCTTAACCTCTGTTGGAGTTCCCCAGGGATCTATACTTGGTGCTCTCCTTTTCTCTATCTTTATTAACAACCTGCCCTCACTTCCCTGTGTCTCCTCGCTGATCCTTTATGCCGATGACATGGTGCTTCTCACTAGTGGTAAAGACCCCACATCAATAAAGGTGAATCTTCAAGCTGACTTTGACTGCTTACAAGTCTGATTCTACAAAACAAACTCATACTTAATGCTAAGAAAACTGTGGCTATGCTTTTTGGCTCCCCCTCTAGAATCAAATCCTGTGCTCCAGATCTTTCAGTACTATGTCTTGATGGCTCCCCGTTGGAATCTGTTAACTCCTTAAAGTACCTAGGAGTCACGCTTGACCCATCTCTGGATTTTAACCTCCACCTCACGGCTACTTGCAAGGCGATTAACTCCAAACTGGGTATTGCCTATAGAATTAGGTCCTCCCTGAATGATGCTACCCAGCTTGCTATTGCACAAGGTTTCCTCCTTCCCTCACTTACATACTGCTCACAGGTATACCTTAATGCTTACAATGGATCCCTCCATAAATGGAGCACATGTTATAACAGCATATGCCAATTTACCTTCTCTGCACACAGACTGACTCATCGCTGTTAACTCTACTCCAAACTAAATTGACTGTCCCTGACTTCGCATAGACTCTACTCTACTGGATGCTTGATTGACAATATCATCAGAACGGGGACACCTGAGTATCTCTCAAGGCTGCTATCTCATCCCTCCCAAGCATATCTCTTTAGGTCATCCATACAAACCCAACTTGAAATTCCCAGATACCTCACAAAAAAAGGGGGAAACTATAATTCGCTATATCGGCTCCCAGCATCTGGAACTCCCTCCCCCCCTCACATTAAACTCTCTAAATCCCACCTAGCCTTTAAACTTGGTCTCCACGCCCACCTGACTGACTCTGATGGCTGCTCCTGTACTGTAACTTGAAACTGACTCCCAGTAGCATTCCTTACCTACATGGCACTTACTGTTTCCCTCCACTGTATAAAATCTGCATGTTCCCACTCCCTCCACAAAATTGTTAGTTAAAACTGTTATTTATTCTCTAGCGGTTGTCGTATGTCCTTAATTATTACTGTTGTTTCATCCAGTGCAAGTAGTTAATGTAAGCGTATTTGTTTACTCTCAGTTTCCACAGAAATATATCTTGCTTTTGTCAGCAATCTGTGAATTTGTTTTGTTCCCACTTCATGCTGCGCCATGAACAATTGTCACTGATGTTTGTACCTTCTTTGTACCTTGCTCTTTCCTGATTGTACTCCCCCGGGTCGTGCCTGAATATAGGCAATACTCTTGTCTAGTGTACCTATCCAGTAAACAAAAACCAAATAAATATATAAATAAATTAACTGTTACCGGAAAAGTATTTTTTTATAGCTGCTTTTATCAATGTGATGATTTTTACCTACTAGTACTACTTGTGATGTATAGAACAGCCTGTACCTTAAAGCAAATGTATATAGGGCTATCCACCTTCATACCTCATCAGCACTGTGATCTCACCTATTGTGAGATCACAAGGGACCAATCTGGCAGCAAGGGAGTAGTTCCTGTTGGTCATGTGAGGTCACAATGCTGATGAGGCATGAAGGGGGACAGAACTAGATACGTCAGCCTCTGAGTAGAGTGTTTTTTTTTTACACATCATAACTACTATTTTCTAAATAATGAAAGGAATAAGAAAAATTACTTCAGATATAAAAAACTAACAAATGACTACATTTAAAAGTTAATGTTAATTTCAGGTGGTGCACTAGTTCTTTAAGAGGTATGTTGAGGGGACTGCACTCAAAAATGCAAGCACGGACCCCTACTACATTGAATAAACCCATGTTTCATTTGGACCATTGAGTATAATGCATGAAAATATTATGGCATTACAGTGGTTGTTTCTCATGGACTTTAGCAGTGTATGGCAGGACAGTAAGCTGCACATAGCTCCGATAAATATGTGAATACAGGTTACGTTTACTGGGCCATAACATCTGAGACAAAACCAATGCCACTACTGCTATTTAACCCCAAATCTGCATAAATAAAAGTAGAAAGAACATTTATTAATTCTAACTTTTTTTTTCATTGAACAGAATAGTTTTCTGAATATTCTTTAATAAAATAGGATTCAGCACAACAGAATTTATGAATGTAATGCATCGTGATTGACGTATAGAGAGTAGGAGTGTACTTTTCATTTACTGTGATTCTATGTTCAGAAAAGTGCACATCTAAATAAATGTATAAAATGGGCATGAAAAACCCTGTACTGCAATTGGAGGAAGGTAGTCACATGACCATGCCGTTCTTCTAATATAAGAACAAAAAAAGAAAGGTGCTACATCAGGGTGTGGGCTGAAAACAAAACAACAAGGTAATATTAAATGCGCTGAAAATAGAAAATAGAGTTAGAATCAATGTTTCTGCCATAGGTCTTCTTCAAGAATTGTCTATAAAGAGAAAAATGTCAAATTAGTGGAGAGGTGGAGGAATAAGGGATATCTATATAGATTAATTAACAAAAAACTTTGTTTAAAACAAAGTTAGAATTTTACACATGTCTCTTCAACCAAAGTGATACAGGTCAGGAAACTGGATGTTAGGGTTTACAGTTTTGATACCCTTCCCACACCAAACCCTACCATTGGAACTGCACCCCCACCCTCCACACACCAGCATGCGTCAGGGTGTGACTTAGGGTTATGGTGGGTACCATCCCACCCCCTACACAACCCTAACATCACAACACCATGCGCCTTAGTCCCTTCCATCCCTCCTGTGCGTGGTGCACACTCCTGACTAGCGTTGGGCCATCCTGATGTACGTGCTGCTCAGCGCTCTGTGACGCCCCCAGTCTCCACCGGGGGTTGCCAGATCTCCGCGCCACCCTCCACCCTCCCCTTGGGACAGGAGAGCAGCCCAGTGGGTGCTCCATCCTATCCCTCCCTGCCGACCTCCGGCACCCGAGCTTGTTCTCGAACCCAGGTTGCCGGCTTGGCGCGAGGTGTAGCATCCAGCGCCTCAACCTTCAGCACCACCGGCCAGGCAATACCCCTTCCTAGACATACCAGTATCCTGTTGGCCTTGCTGTAGGCCTTGTTATGCTGGCTTGATTATTTTAGTGAATCAGTGATGATCACGAGGTCTGTTTCCTCAGAGATTGTACCCAGCTTTACTCCCCCCATCCAGTACTCTGTTCTCAAGTTCTTGTTCCGAATGTACATTGCCTTGCACTTTTTGGCATTGAATTTCAACTGCCAAACCTCTGGCCATCTCTGTAGTATTTGCAAATCTCTTTGCAGCAACCAAACCCCCTCCTCTGTCTATCCTGCTGCAGAGCTCAGTGTCATATGCAATGAGATCCATCTTGCCCTGGATTCCTTCTGGTATCCTGTGATGATAGCGATTGAAAATGAACGACTGCTAACACAGCAACTCATTTTCAGTGATATCATCAAGGGCTACCCTGCAAGGGTAGTGACCCTACAGCAAAAGTGACTATAGGGAGAGCGACTGGAAGGGGGGGATAGCAAAGGGAAGGAGAGGGATAGGGGAAGGGTCCATAGGGGACTGCTGTGCCTGCTCCAGCTGAGCTAGTCCTGTGCTGTGGTGGTGAGGGTGGCTAGCTCTGGCTGAGCAGGTATGGGGTTTGGGGCTGGGGACCAGGAGGGTTACAATTTTGCTACTGCCTGCGGGTGCAGCACTTAATTTTTTCCACAAATGTGGGCTGTGCCCCTTCCCTAACATGCAACCCCCTGGAGTTAGTAATCTTTATTCAGGGGGGTTAAGGGGCAAAACCCCCCACAAAAACACTTTTTCTTTTGCCAGATGTTGGGTCACCGGCAAGTGTATATCACCAGTTTGGTTTTTGGCAATATATACTCACCATAATAGCGATCGCTATTTTGCAATCGCTATTATGACATGGAATCTTCCTTCTCCCATGTCACTGATGAACATATTGAAAAGGACTTGACCTAGGACTGATCCTTGTGGCACCCCACTGGTGACTTTTCTCTTTTCTGACTTGACTCTGCTAACCACAATCATCTGCTGTCACTGATCTAACCAGTTTCTCACCCATCCAACTGCATCCTTCACTGCACTGAGGTTCTCTAGCTTTTTCAGCAACCTTCTGTGAGGCACTGAGTTGAAAGCCTTGCTGAAGTTCAAGCTGAAGTAGAGTGACTCCACAGCATGGCCCTTATCCACCATGCTTGTTACCCAGTCAAATAATACTATCAGGTTGGTCTGAGAAGACCTCCCTACCATGAACCCATGTTGTTTACTATCTTGGAGTCCATTGCTCTCCAGGTAGTCCATGATGTCCTCTTTGAACAGTGTCTCCATCAGGTTACCCACGGTAGAGGTAAGACTGACAGATCTGTAGTTACTTGGTTGCTCCTTGTCCCTCCCCTTATGAACTGGGACTACTGTACGTCTGCTACCCTCCAATCCTTTGGAACTACCCCTGTTTCAACTGAGCTATTGAATAGCCCTACCAGAGTTTGAGTTAGTTCCATTGCCAATTCCATGAGCCCCCTTGGATGCATCTCATCTGGCCAGGGGGCCTTATCTCTCTTTAAAGTTGATACCCCCTTCTGAAGCCTTTCAGTAGTAAACACTTACTGCCTCATCTCATGGATTCCCCTTATGGCGATGTTAATGCTGCACTTTGGCAGAGGTCCTCATTCTTCCCTTGTGAATACAGAGCAGGAGTAGTTATTTAGAATGGCTGCTTTCTGCCCATTCTCCTCAGTTGTAAGAACATAAGAATGTGATGGCAGATGGGGATCACTTGATCCATCTAGTCTGCCCATTTGTTTGTTCGTTTACCCCCTCCCCCAGGATATACTACTTTGTTTCAGTATCCTACAATGCCTGTCCAAAGGTATTTTGAATTCCCTAATGTCTTTGCCTCCACCACCTCATGTGGTAATCTGTTCCAAGGCTCCACCTTCCTCTGTTAGCCTAACAATTTCTCCTCCCTTCTTTCTTTTTTCCTTAATATAGCTAAAGAACTGTTCCTCTCCCCTTGACCCCTGGCTGTGCAATATGTAGCTCTGTTTCTGCCTTTGCTTCTTTGACTACCATCCTGGTTTCCCTTGTTCTCATTTGGTACTGTCCTCATTCTTCCTTGCCTTGTTTTTTCTTGCACATGGTGAATGCCTTTTTGGCTCTCACTGGTTCCCTGACCTTTCCAGAGAACTATATTGGTATCTTGTACCTGTTTCTTTTGATTACTGTTCTCATGCAAGACTTTTTCACCTTAAAAATAGCCCCCTTGATTGCCCTCTGTCTTTCTTCCATATCCCTGATGCTGTCCACTAACTTGGCCCAGACCAGCTCCCTCATCTACTTGCAGTCAGCTGTCTGAAATCTAGGACTTCAGCCTTTGATGAGGTCTTATGTGGCCCAAGGGTTAGGTTGAATTATATTGAGTTATGATCGCTAGACCCTAGTGGCTTCCCACCCTCACTTCACCTACCACTTCCAAGTTGGTGAGCACCACATTGAGAATGACAGTCTGCCTAGTGCGTTCCTTAACCAGTTGTACCAGCAGACAGTCCTGTAATGTATCAAGCAAATCCTGGTTCTGGAGCTCTTGGCCACTGGAATGATCCAATCAATATCTGGAAAGCTTAAATCTTCCATCATCACCACCACCTCCCCTTTGCCACCCCCCTTTCTAGTCCTTCCCCTAGCTCCTTATCTGTCTTCCCCACTTGTCCTGGTGGTCTATATATCACCCCATGCATAGTTTCTTTCTTGAGGATGCCAAGAGCTGAACCTACTGTGATTCTGTTTCCCCATTACAGCCCCTGATGTTTCCATCCTCCACTGCCTCTGTGCCTTCCCTGACATATAGGGCTGCAGTAAACTCCAAAGGACTAAGATCCTGTGAGTGGGGAAAAGGCATGTGCAGAAAAACATGGATTAAAAGATGAACAGCATCAATGTTTTTAAAGTCTTCCCAGAATAATCAGCTACTCTTCAAAATGTTGATATTCTGATAAGATACATTTTGAATTTATTCTGTTTTTATTTATTCCTAATCTTTTCCTGCACAGACCACAGTGAAATCAAGAGCAAAGGACAGCTTCGAGCCCGAGATAATGTGCGAGTGCTAATCTGCATAGAATCCCTCTGCCACCGCTACACGTAAGTCTTTACGGCATTACATGCTCCTAGCAAGCTTTGATTTGGGGTAATGGTAGTCTAGCAATGTGAATGGTTTGCTGAAAAAGTGTGCTGTCATTTGTAAAACTTTTAGATAAACAGAATTAAAGTAGAGCAGTGTTACTGAAGGCATGAATAGAAGAAAGTGTTTTTAAATGATGGATAGGCCAGGAAAAATAAATAAGTGGCTTCTCAGAATTTTCCAAGAATTTCCCTCTTTTATTACTTTTCTTCACTCCACAGATTCACATTCGGCACTTGTAACATTATTCTTTTTTTATTATGGCCTTACTTAAAAGAAATCATTTTGGCGGTGTGAAGCTAATGTTTTGGGGAGGTGGTTAGTGACTGGACAGCAGCTGGTGTTAGATTATAATCGACTTTGAAGAGCATTAATGGAGCATTACTGGGCTGAATGAAATCACAATTTGCCTAGTTAACATCTGGATCTGTGACCTTCTGCTCCAGAAGCGAGAAAGCAACTTATGAAGTCCCCCCACACTCTCAGAAATGTGTGAATGTTCTTTTTGTGCAGTTAATTGGTTAACATGTACAATTTACTGTTGCAAGTGATATAGCACTTTTTGTGCACGCAACCCAAAGGGACATATGGAGAAATAAACTAGATGCCTGCAATTCTTGTGTACAACTAGTATCCCACACATAATGGTCATTATGTGGACATTACTTGTCAGCTCTGAAACAAAATGCTGAATATGTATTCACTGGAAACCAGAAGAGAGAGGGGAGATATTTATTTATTTAAAAGTTTTACCAGGAAAGGTATACTGAGCAGTCAGCTCATTTCCAGATGCGTTCTGGGGGAACGGGACATGGATGGGTATAATACAAGGCATGATGTACAGATAGCTCGAGAGAGCAATAACAAATACAGTTGCAAATTCAAGTACGATTTGGCAAGTACTGCAAGTGAAGGGCAATACAGACCTCAAGTGCCTAGATACAAGTGAGCCCAACTAGAAAGCTCATAGACAGAAGAGTTTGCATACAGAATGAGGAGGGAGAGGGGACGGAGGTGCGTGAGGGGGAAGAATATGGAGAACAGGGAAGGGGGATTAAGAGCAATTGCAAGAGTGGGAGATAAGGCCTCAGAGGAGGTAGAGAGGGCCCAAGGAGAGGGGGCATTCTGGATGGCATGAGGGAGGGAATTCCATAGTTTAGGGAAGCGGTGGCTGAAAGGTGCATGGTCGATGGTAGTTGAGATGGGGGGGGACTGCAAGGGTCTGACTGCTGGAGCTTCTGAGGGCGTGGGAGGAGGACAGGGTTGGGAGAGGGAGGCAGAGAGGTAGCAAGGGAGGGAAAAGAACCAGAATTTGCTCACAAAGTTGACACAATGGGCCTGTCCTCAAGAGAGGGAAAGGAGAGAGACTGATACATAGAACGGTGGTGAGTGTGAGGGGAACAGTCGAGTATGAAGTGGCAAAAAGAGTGGAAGAGAGTGTCCAGTCTGGTGAGGGAAGAACCAGGTGTGGCACTGTAAACTACATCACTGTAGCTGAAGATTGGGAGGATCATTCTCTGGATAATAGCATGGTGGGACGGTAATGGGATGCAGTCATGGTTTCTGTGCAGGGCACCAAGCTTGGGGTGCGGTTTCTTGACAATAGCATCCACATTGCTGGAGAAGTTTAGGTGCTGGTCGAGCCAAACCCCATAATACCTAAAGGTAGTGACATCTTCCTAGGAGAAGCTGTCTATGGCCCAGAAGGAGGGCAGGAAGGGAAGCCTGGAGAGTCTCTGCCTCATGCCAAAGGATATGGAGAGGATCTTCTTGGCATTTAGGAATACATACATACATACATACATACATACATAATGTTGGCAGATAAGGATCTGTATGGCCCACCTAGTCTGCCCAATATTACCCTTGCTGAATTAGCTGGTTTGAGCAAAGCCAGAGCTGAACTTAGTCAAAGCTGAGCTGGAGTCTGTGTGCCACATCAGCTGTGGAGCAACCTGAAGTAAAAAGGACCATGTCATCCGCAAACAGGTGGATGGATATGGATGACCAGAAAGAGAGGAGGTCATGATAGAGACCTTCAAGTGCCTTAAAGAAATTAACGAGGTAAACTGTGGGGAAATATTTACCCTGAATACCAAATTGAGATCACGTGGGCACGGATGGAAATTAACAGGAAGTAGGTTCAGGAGGGATGTGAGTAAGTACTTCTTTATGGAAAGGGTGAAGGAACCTTGGAACAGTCTGTTGGCCAAGGTGGTTGGTTCAAACACATTCAGGGGATTCAAGTAAGCATGGGATAGAATGAAGGGAATAGTGGTCGCCTGTGGCGACATGACCAAGGAGGAGAATGGGGATAGAATGGGGGGGGATAGTACCCTGCAGGAACAGTGGGTTTCAGGGAAGATTCTAGTCATTACAGGGAATATGGGCAGGCTCTATGGACCTCTAGTCTTTTTCTGCTGTCATGGTCTGTTTTTATGAAACTTTATACTGCATACAGTTTTTGCATCATTGAAGAAAATGTCCTAAAAAGGAAAATATTTATCAGGAGACTACCTATCTATCATAGGTAGTCAACTGGCTATACTAATAATCATTTTTAAACTACAGGAGGACCACTAAAAGGATTCAGGGGCAACAGGGAAAACCATATGAGGAAAGACTGGAGAGCTTTCATATGCACTCTCTAGAGGCAAGGGGGCTGGAATGTGACTAAGACTGACACATGTTTTAGGGATAGAGTAGGGTCAACCTCACAGAGCTTTTTTAATTAAATACGAATTCAACCACATGGGCCATAATTCCAAAAGCAAGTGACGAAGTTCTTCTTCACGGAAAGATAGGTGGATGCATGTAACAGTGTGCGAAGCACTGTAGTCAGTGTAGGCTCTATTCCAGGGGAAGAGACAGTTCCGTAGATCAAGCAGGGTCTGCAGCAAAAATGAAGATAATAAATTGAGCAGACTGGGTGGGCCTGGCAGCCTTTATTTGCCATCAGTTTCTATGTTCCTAAGTTCCTATGGTTCAGAGCCAACTGATGGTTTTAAAGGTCTAATTAAAGGCAGAGCCCTTAGTTCTCTGTGACTCTTCAGCCCTGATTTCTGCACCTGGGCTCCTAGGCATCTGCTGCGGCATTGGTTGATTCATATGGCAAGGGTTATTTATTCCCATGGCAGAATGTGGTCCTATTGGCTAAAATATGATGTAATTAATGACATCACATGCTGAGCACTGAGGAGGGGCTTCAAGATAAATAAAGAGGGAAGATAGTCAAGCACTATAGGAAAACCATACATTGTAATGAAAAATCACTAAGAAAAATGAATTCTGTGCCACTGTGTATATTTTGCAACAGGATGCAAGTTCTGCAAAAAAATGCCATTGCCATAGAATTGCAGAAATCCAGGGGACTTGTTTAAAGGGAAGGATTAGGAAGAGAGAGAAGGGCTGTGGCGTCAAGGCAGGGATCCAGAGCAGATTGACGGGACTCTTATGTCTTTCTCTGCTTGTCCCTTTATGTTTCTATAGCAATAGTCAATTCCCTGATGAAGCAACAGTGGTGGCTCCAGGAATTAAGGATGATCAGGACACAGACAGGAGGATACAGAGGGTTGGTGTCTAGGCATGTGGGTGAATTTAAATCCTGAATATGTTGCCTGTTGGGTATCACTGCTGGGGCACAGCTTGGGCACAGTATATTTTTAATGGAGCATGTACTCTGCCTGGCCCCAGCCTGTAGCCCCTCCCCCCAACCCTTGCATGTGAAACAACAGCACCATTACCTGCCCTTCAGATGTGGTTCTGATTGTTTTCCATTTTGTGGATTAAGGTGAACATTACTAGCTTGCTACCACATGTAGTGGTGATGTTATTTATAGTACTCTGCTTTTAATTCTATAATAGTTCATAATACAAGTTCTGCAAAGCTTGTCACAGTGATTTGAGAAAGTCACAAAATTCCATGAATCCAGAGGTTTTACTGGTAGGGTGGGGATATGGGAGTAGTTAGCTCAGAGGCGAACATCTGCGCCACTTTTACAAACATTAGTCTAGGTTTTTGGATCTCAGATGGTTTCATAAGACCTTTAGAGTTCTGTGAAACCTCCCAAAGTTACAGAAAACTGGTCACTGGTTGATCATTACTGGGCTTATTCAGCTCTGGTAAAATGTCAAAACAAAGGTACTTATTTTTATTTATTTTTTTTCTTAGTTTAGAATTTTTGGCTTGGAAAACCACATGGAGATGAAGCTCATGCCCAGATGCATCCTATGATCACAGGGAGGTTAAGTGGCTTGCTCAGGGTCACAAAGTGTGCAAGTGGCAGTTGTGGGCTTCAAACTCAAATCTGCTGGGTCTCCTGATATCCAGCATGGTGCTCTAACCTGAATGTCTCACAGCTGAAACCTGAAAATTTCAGGTTTGTTACGGTTTTGCCTGATGCAGTTTTAAAAGTTGGTTCTTAGTTAGGTGTTTTTACTGAAAAATGTTTAATTTAGAAATTATTAAGACAAGAAAATCCCATTTCTTGCACATGCTCAAACTTTTTTTTTTTACTTCAGCTGCAGCTTCCATTTTCATCACTTGAAATCTGTTTGTGAGACCTATTTTCATGACTCTTACTGGTCACGAAAATAGCCGCATCCCGACTCTCCATAGCTTGTGACTCTGGGTACCCCACTCCACCACCAGTACCCTCCTCCTGTTCACATGATCTGTGAATACACCACCCTTGGAAGGTGCCTAACCTTGCCGCTGGTCCTCTCCCTCCTGCCAACATGGTAAATGAATACTGCATTGGCATGGCTGGCCAGCCTCACCATTGACTCCACCCGCCTGCTCAGCAAATAAGTATAGTGCTGGAGGTGGGTTCCCAACTGCACAGCTGGTACCCCCTTCCCACTCACCTGCCACAAGTTTAAATAACCTATGTGCAGGTGCCTCACCCCCTGCCAGTCCCAGCTTCCACCCACATGATACTTAAATAACCTGGTGGCAGATGCACAAACCCCCCCCCCCCCGCTGTAGCCCTCTACCCACTCAATGTTTAAATAACCTGGTAACAGGTGCCAAATCCCACCACCGGTACCCCCTGCCTGCTCAATGTTCAAATAACCCTGTGGTGGGTGCCCAGCCCTGCAGCTGGTATCATTCCTTCCACATGCCCGCATGTTGATTGCATAACCTGGTAATGGGTGCACAGTCCTGCCACTGGTATCCACTCTCTCATCTGGCTGCACACACAGTGTTTAAATAACCCACTGGTGGATGCCCAGCTCCACTGCTGGTATCTTTCCTCCCACTTACCCAGTCTCACAACACACTGGTGAAAGGCACACAGCCCTGCTGCCGGTACCCCCTCCCACCCACCATGTAGTATAAAAAAAGATCTTTGCCCACCCTCCAGCATTCACACCACCTGTCCTTTCCATCCCAAGTCAGTTCCGAACTGCGGTCCTTCACCACAGTTCCTCAATGTCATTCGATGTGCTTCACTAGCCCTCTAGCTACAGGTACAATATACAAAAACCAAAAAAAGTTTCTCTGTCCTTCAAAACTTGACAGGGATGGGCTCATGGGTGTAGGAATGCATACTCCAAGTAGGCCACAGTTTACAAATTTATTGGAGAGGAGGCAGCCTTCTGGGCCCTGACCACTGATTTTGGTTACTCCTCTTGTCTGATTTCCACTCTTACCGCTGTTATGATATGACTGTTGTGCTCTGTTTGAATAAAACATAATGCTAAATTCAGAAAACTAAGTAATATGGGAGGAACATGGGGTCAGGATAACAAACATAGGCATGGGCCCGACTGCAGTTTTTGAGTGACGGCCAACATGGCAGCCGAGATTCTCATGGATGACAAGCGTAGAGTGTCATCACTGACAAGACTTCAGTATCTTCTTGATGTCACTTTCTATTGGTAGGCATTTGTAATAGTAATAATACATTACTAGTAGGAGTGGGAAGGGGGGCTTGGGGGACTTTGCCCCCGGAAAAAATCAACCTGCTGTGTGTGGGTGTGTGGGTGTGTGTGGGGGGGTGCACAGCCCTCAATCATCTCTATTCTAGTCAGCAGCACGAGACTTGTACACTGTTGACTGTTGCCTAGTAACAGTTGGCTCTCTGGCATCATAATCTCATCTGCCATCTTTGTCCCTCAGAATCTGTAGCTACTCCAGGCATTTCTACCAAAGGGTTCTGACTTATAAATTTATTTTTCCTAATGTAACCCCCCTGCAAATGGGGGTTCCCAAAAGACTTCCAGGAGCTTGCTTGAATGCTCCAAGCCTGAATGGTGTTTGGCATTTAAGCCATTTATCAGTGAGTGTTTTTAGAGCCTCTGGTACTGTCTCTTTAAGAGCTGTCTGCTTGCAGACATAATTAGTTTGTATGGGGGGACTGTGTGCTTCTCTGAGTACCACTCGAGCTGCTGCCAATTCACTTCATTTTGCAGTCACTAGGAGTGCAAAGGGAACCTATCTGAAAGATGTAACTGTTTGCCAGAAATTATTTAGAGTAATAATGAAATTACAGTTTGTCTAACCTGCTTTCTTTGCAGTCAGAACTGTGTCTGCTAGTTCCCATTCTAGTTTTGAACTGCTGAACTGGACCAATCAGTGTGGGGTAAGCTAGCTCTAAAATGGTGCCTTGACGAATCAGAACTTGGACTCATAATCTGAGCCAGCCACAAGAGGATTGTATGGGCAGTGACTCTGGGAGATGTAGTTTAGACTTCAGTGCCTTTTTGGACCAACAGCAGCAGTCTATTGTGAGTGACAGCCAATCCAGTCAAGAACTGGGAGGAACTCAAAGGAAGTGCCGGTTTTGTCGGTTGGAGTTTCAGTTGAGCTTTGGCAGTGAAGAAGGAAGGGCCTGTGCTTTTCAGTGTGCAGTTTTAGTCAAAAAGCGTGTGTAAGGCCCAGAGTTCCGGTCTGCAGCTTGTAACAGCTTGTTAGGACTGAATCCGTCCTGTGAAAAGAATCAAAGGATCTCTGAAGAGTAGAAACCAGGCTCACCCTGTAGAAGACTGGAGGAATTGCTGAAAATTGCACTCGGTCTGTCAGGAACTGAATCTGCTGTGTGTTCTCCGGGTATTGTGCAGTAATTGCGATCGGGATACAGATGCAGCCTGCCTGGTATAGTGCTTTCTTTTATATGGATGTGAAGAGGTTTGTGTACCTCAAGTGAAGCCCTGCTGACATTGAGGACCCTATCTTATTTGGAGGTCGTGAGTACTAATTCAGAGTCGCTCCTGTTGAATTGCCACATTAAATCCAAATGGAATTACTTTACTGCTGACTGTTTAATTCTCCTTTTCTCTGTGTGAAGGGCCCCTACCAGCTGCCACGGTTTGGACTAGCCACTAGGGCTTGGGTACCCAGGGACAGTAACTGATAGGGATAGGCCTGTGCACAAGCCACCAAATAGATTAATTAGAGTGATAAGCTAATTAACCTGATTTCCCCTGTCCTTGTTATATCCCTAAATAAATCAGAGCTGCTTGTTTCAGCAAAGTTATACTGCCTGAGGTATTTGTCTATGTTAAAGTACTGTACTGTGATTGTTGCACTGTATCTCATTTCACAGGAGGTCCCAGTGCCGGAACCAGACCTGGGGGTAAGTGTATACTGTGAAGGTAATTCTGATATATTGTGTGGGCCACTAGTGGGAAGAAAGGGGGGTTGCAGTGTCCCAGAGGGCTGTGACCAAGTTAGTTTAACTATTGCAAACCCTGACCTCTGGGTGGAGGCACCCGCCATTGGATCCAGGCCCCTCAACCTGTTAGTGGCAAATCAGGCAGGGTTATTAGCCCCTGGGATAGCGCCATCTAGGGGTTACACTAACTACACCACTGGCTGGGATGATCTGATGGTGTAGTGGTGGAGAAGCCACTTGCTATGTCAATGATTTGGGCTCATATCCTAAAGCTGGGAGGTCACAGCAGACCAGCAGGAGGCGGAGGACCAAGAATCTCAAAAGATGCTCTCTTCCTCCAGGGAGGGTGGGCAGCTTAACCCACTGTGCTACCACCACCTTGGTGTCCATAGACAGTGATGCAGCTGGGGTAGAGGAGGATGCAGCCCTAGTGCTTTTGATGTGTTGGCTCTAGAGGTAACATAGCATCCTAGTGGGTGGGGTCTTAGGAATAAAAGTGACAAAAGGGCAGGTTGCTGGGTGGGAAGAGAATGCTTATCTCCATCACCCTTATCAAACAAGGACCTCATACCCTAAAGCTGGGAGGTCCTTCTTACATCCCTGAGGATGGCCTCAAATGTTTTTGCCCCTCTTTGCTGGTGACTGGATCTAGGCTGCCTTCCACATAGGAGCAGAATGATAGGGCCTTGCAGAGCCAATCAAGGGGGGAGGGGGAATGCACTGATAGGCTGAAGTGTGGCATTCTGGTGTGCCTCCAGGCACTGGTTCACTTTGGTTCCATCAGACTGGAAGAAAGCATGGCTATAACTGAAGGAGGTCCTGCTGAGCGGTCCAAAGAAGTATACTTAAAGCAAGAAAAAAAAAACTTAGGAAGAAATAAAGTGAATCATATTTAAATTTGACGGGTTTTAGTCTATTTAAATGTTAAGCATTCAACAACAGTTATATATTATTTAAGCTCTCAATGAGCATATAAAGTGACAGACCAGTTCTTTCATTATTAGCATGGCGATCAGAGTTTGACTAACTTAATTTGGAAAAGTCTGCACTAAACGTTTATTTTGTCACTGGAAGGCTTTAAAGCTACTTTCACTGCATTGCTATAAGTGACAGAAAAGGATTAAATGGCACTGAGAGTGGCAATATGAATTGACTTTCATAAGCCTTTAAAAGCTATAAATAGTGCTGTCTGTTTTTTCTTATGCAACACCAACCAAGTACTTCCTGTATTAAGCAGAGAAAAATAATTTAAAAGGGGAAGTGCCCTTTAACCTTGTAATGAGCAACATGCACTTGTATAGTCAGTCTAGGAGCAGTACTCAATAAAGTCCAGTGTACATACTCTAGTCTAATCTCATTCAGTGGTGGTGTGTTGTAGCAGTGTCTTCAGTGTATAATCACACCTGGTCTTTAAGAAGGAAGTTCATAGCTTCCTCATTGGCTCAGATAAGTGCACCTGTAACTAATCTAAAATACATTTGCTTAACATGGCTTTTCTTTGTAATGCATTTATGCACTTATTCTTGTTTGTAGTCTGAAATGCTTTGTACTCTGCCTTGTTTTATGAAACCCTGGATTTGTCTAATCCATTGTTCGATGTTTGTGTTGCTGTATCATCTGTAATTACTGTTCCTGTATCTCTAACTCTCCTGGGTCATGCCTGAAAATAGGCAATGCTGTTGTCTAGTGCACTTGCCTGGTAAACAAAACCTAAATCCTTCTCTTCCTCTGTGACCCTCACCCCCCAAAACCAATATTCCCTCCTTGGGTTCTTGGCCCCGAAGTGCATAACCTTGCACTTCTTCACACTGGAGCCCAGCTGCCACTTCGCTGACCACTCCTCCAGTTTGGTTAGATCCCCCTGTAGTTGTTTCCGCCTGTCAACTTCACCCACTGCTGCTCCCATGTTAGTATCATCTGTGAACAGACTGACCCTGCTCTAAACTCTGTGTGAGATATCTGATATGAATAGTTCAAACAATCCTGAGCCAGCCTTAGCTCCCTGGCTGCCTTGGCTTCCCTAAACAGCTTGAGATAGAGGGGGACAGATTTAAAATTCCCCCATACACTGTTTTTAGCTATAGTACTTGAAGTGTAAGACATAATGTATGCTCGTGGTCTGCAAAAGATGCACACTCAATGCCACTCTCCCCTCCCCACAACACACAAAATCTCCACCGTCGCCCTCCATCACCATTGATATGGTGTACTAATATAGCGCTAGAAATGTCAATAGAAAGGGACTTGATGGCTCGGTGAGCAAGCAGATGGCTATGGAGCTTTCCACCACTAGATATAGTAACTAGTCGAAGTCTGGCTCTGACCTGTACTGGGCAAAAGCCATTGCTAGCCGATGTCTGTTTGATGACCTACTATATGTGAAATGCGTCCTGTTGGTTTTATTTCATTTCCCAGTGGACAGGTGCCTACATCACAAAACAGAAGCCTGATTTACAGTCTCATGTAAAGTTGAGGACTGAATAGGCATGGAGTAAAAATGGCCCTCCTAGAGGTGGTCCCTCCATGACAGGGCTGTGACACATCGGCAGGGCTGTGAGGGGAAGTGTGTACTGTGGCCATCTATGCCACATCTGTCACGTGGCTAAGTAAAGGACTTGCATCTCCACTGCTGTCCATATGGTACCTTTTGTTAAGCACTTAATTACACAACAAAATGTCCAAAAAGCAAATATAAGGGCTGCACAATGGCCCAACAGAAGCATGGCATACGTCCATGACGGTGGCCTGTGTTTGGGAGAAAACTTGGGCGCCAATGCTCAGGCACCATACTGGGGAAAGAAATTATGCCAATGGCAGGGTGTTCCAGCCAGGGAAAGGGAGGCAGCATGTCTGGCACCACAGCAGATCCTGCAAGTAGTCCGGTGAGCAAACTCTTTCAGCAGGAGCACAGAGTAAGAGCAAGGCACTCCCCCACATGTGCTCTGGGTGAGGCCTAGGGAGAGGTACAGAAAAATGATGGAAAACCCTCAATTAATGCTGGGTGAAGGCCCCATTCCCCCACAGGGCAAACCCCACTTACCACGGCACCTACCTCCACTGGATCCTAGTCCCCAAGGAAAGAGGGGACTATCTGAGGGATTCCGGGGACTTCAAGCTCCCCGCCATGTGGGACAATGCATGGGGGAATGGAGGACAGGGTAAGTACCTACAGACGGTGATTGACAGGACTGGGGAGTGAACCAGATGGGGGGCGGTCAGGAGACAGGAACAAGACACCTGAATAAAAACAAGCATTTGTCAATGCCGAACGTTCGCTTGCAGGTATTTGCAGTGGTGTTTGGCATGTATGGTGCTTTATCCTAATGCCCTGTGCGATTGCTGGTATTTGCACAATAAATTTTCAGCATGACCTTTTTGTTACCCCCATTGTGCGCTACATAGGCGGAAACACGTTTTAGGCAGGATGTGAAAAATGACAGCTGTACTGCTCATAAGGGAGTGTGGTAAAATGGCAATGTTGAAAATCGAGTGGAAATATTGAAAATTTGCAAACCTACGAGCGTGCGTAAGAACTGTGCAATGCACGTTCGTTAAAGAGTCATTGTTAGGAATTTTTTCACCAAATTGTCAACATTGGCATTTTAAAACCTCTGCTAATGAACAGTGTCACTGTGATTGTCTTACTGTGTGCCATACATTGATTTTTGCACCGTCCTAGCATGCATTATGCACTCATGGGCGGAAACATGTTTTAGGCAGGATGTGAAAAATGACAGCTGTACTGCTCATAAGGAGGTGTGGTAAAATGGCAATGTTGAAAATCTGGAGTGAAAATATTGAAAATTAAGCAAACTTACCAGCGTCGTAGGAACTGCTAGCACTCATGTAAAACAGTTATTTTAGGAATTTTGTTCACCAAATTTTCAACATAGCCATTTAAGATCTCTGCTCGCGAACAGTGACACTGTGATTTTCTTAATGTCCCATACACTGAGTTCACACAGCGACTGTGCCATTGTATGTGCTACATGGGTGGAAACACGTTTTGGGCAAGATGTGAAAAATGACAGCTGCACTGCTCATAAGGAGGTGTGGTAAAATGGCAAATGTTGAAAATCGAGTGCAAATATTGAAAATTCATAAGCGTCTGACGTGCGTAGGAACTACGCCTTTACACTAAATCAAACAGTCATTTATAGGAATTTTTTACAAATTTTCAACATAGCCATTTAAGACCTCTGCTCATGAACAGTATCACTGTGATTTTCTTAATGTGTCCCACATTGATTTTGCATACTGACTGCGCCATTGTGCTGCTACATGATGAGGAAACTCGTTTTGGGTGAGATGTGAGAAAATGACAGCTATACTACTCATAAGAAGGTGTGGTAAAATGGCAATGTTGAAAATCTGGTGGAAATATTGAAAATTCGCCAACTTACGGCGTGCGTAGAACTGCGCAATGCAGCTAAATAAAACAGTCATTTTTGGAATTTCTGCAAATTTTCAACATGGGGTTTGGGACCCCTTCTCATGAATGATGTCACTGTCATGGTGTTATTCAGGCCCAAGGGTGATTTCACACAGTGACTGCGCGGTGACTGCAAATCACCCTTTGGGCCCGAGTAGCTACGACGAGTGACATCATTCATGAAGGTCAACTATGTTAATTGTAAAAATTCAAAATGCCTGAGATATGCAATAAAGTTTAAACCCCCTATCTAGCCCATTATACAGCTTACCAGCATTTCCTCAGTTCGCGATCGGCTTTGAAGAGTGCAGGCGTGTCCCTGGTCCACGAAGATCGTCGCTGAGCTCTGGAGAGTAAGTATGGGGTGAGGGGTGTAGAAGCTGGAGTGCGCAGTGGGTGGGTGCGGGTTGTGGGAGGGGTGGGAGGCTCGTGGGGCGTTTTTTCTTTACAGGTGTAAAAAATAAACAAAGGACTACGTGGGACGTTTGCACGCTGGGGTGGGCTCCCAGCGTGGCAGAAGATAACTGGGAGGCCGAGGCCGATGGGATTGGGCACCCCGTCGGCAAACTATCTTGGAGGCGAGGCTGACAGTTGGGCACCCCTGTCGGCAAAAACAACGGATGTTTGCCACGCTGGGGTGGGCTCCCAGCGTGGCAGTAGGATGGCAGGGGGCTGTGGAGCCGGCGAGGATTGGGCACCCCATTGGCAAACAACGTTGCTGCCAGCTGAGTGGGCTCTGGCGTGTACCAAGATTCCGGTGGCGTGGCGCGGGGGCGCGTGGACGCCGAGGTGGTGGTGTGACGCTGCGCTTGTATGACAGCGGTGGCTTTCGAAGCAGAAGACCGCTGTCACACAGAGCTCCCGCACCCATTGGTGCAGGACCACCATGCTTGCTCAACAGAGCACTGGATTGTAAGGGAGAGGCACACCTCCAAAGTGTGCTATTCTCCCAAGACGTTCCTTGCGCATGCGCGTAAGGGAACGTAAAAAAGCAAAAAAAAAGCAAATATATCCTTAGTGAGCTAGCTGTATCCAAAAGCGAAAGGGCTAACAAGAATGAACAGGTCTCCTGTAAACCCAACAGTACTTGACTCCAAACTGCATCAAATCTCTCCTGGTATCCTTTATGGCTCCCACATACTGCTCTTCTTCTAGTCTGCCTCTTTCAAATGCTACCTTAAAGTGTACTGTACTAAAAGACTGATTTGCTCTGAGGCTGACTTGTTACTTGGAGTAGGTAATGATTTCACTGCACTGAGTTGTCTCAATAGGACAAAATATGTGGCAGTAGTTTGTGGTTCTCCGTCTTGGACTGAACAGGTGTGAAAGCCAGTAGAGAAGGTCCCTTTTGTTCAGCTGAAAGTGTCAGCCTGCCTCTTACACCATGATCTGCATATCCATGACATTTCTGTGCTGGGTTTGAAGCCTTGAATACTACATACTGTATGGGCGAGGTTTTAGAGAGATACATAGAAAGCAAAGAATTACATCACAGGAGCAGCATCATCATCATCTGGGAACTGGTACCATGACCAGAAAAACAGAGGCTAGCATGTGTGTGTCCATCTGCCATGAGAGATTTTGTAGCAATATATTGAAAACCCAGGAAGATGACTTTTGTATACATATATCCTGCTAATGGACCATATGCTAAAGGAATAATGCCTGACAGGTTGGGTGTTATGCTGGGATAACATCCGACCTCGGGTGGTTGGGCCCGACGCCACCAGCTGAGGGTGTCCAACACCTGAGAAAGGATGTTATCCCAGCATAACACCCACCCTGGAAGGCATTATTCCTATTATACAATGGCTTGTTGTTTTATAATAAAAAAATAATTTTAAAGAATGTTTTTGTTAGTGTGTAAACATATTTTTGTTTCTTAAGAGGAGGAGGATATCCTCCTCCAACTCATCCAAATACAACAGTCAGCAGGAGGTTATGCCAGGATAACATCCCTGCTGTGACAGCCAACTGACCAATCAGAAGCCAGGATTCTTTCTTGCCATTATATAATATCATATATAAGCAGTTTATGTTCTCATTATATGATGATCTTGCTAGTTTTGATGATGAATGTAAAATGCATTCTTGTACTATCCTGATTATTTGTGTTATGAATCTCCCTGATAATTATACATCTGACTTTCAGCATGCCATGGCATGTGATGTATATGTTATATGATACGTGAAGAAAAACTTGTGATTGGTAAGACTTTCAGTCTGCTTATGTTTAGGCCGTACAATATGTCAGTGCCAAGAATGACTAGGTATGGGTTTTCCTTCATCTGTTTTAACAGCATGACAAGTTAATCTTTAATTTATTTAACTTTTTAAAGATTTGGTCTGAGTCCATCTTTACCTCTCTATCTCCTGTCACTTTCAATCCCTATAGATATTGCACACCTCAACTTTACTGAGCCCTAAATCTCTTCATCCTAGAAAATACAACCTCTAAATAGCTTGTAGACTACCCAACACCACTGGATAATCGGGGTTCCAGAAATAATGACTGCACTATGCATCAGCATACATTATTCAGGTAGTAATAAATAACTTGCTTTAAATTATCAACATGAATTTTGTTTATGTTGGGAGTGGAGCATTGTCCTCACCCCCTTGGTACATAAAACTAAAATTTCGGAGTCCCCCCAATATAATTAAATAATTGAGCACATTACATGGTGTAACGTGTAAAGTGTGAAGCAGGCCTACAGTTTTCCAATTATACTGACTACCCCAAAGTGTCAGGGAGTCTGCTTTGTCTATGGGCCATTTCTATGTTTGCTTGTGCGCATCCGGAAGAAACATGTTGAGGCAGCTTGCTGCAGAAGCAGGTTGTGGAGGTGCGGCCGGCAGTGTTGTGGCCAATGCCGCCACTGCTTTTTGGGTCTCGTCTGTGTGTCATCAATGAAGGAGCACGCTGGCTATGACAGTAGTCTGCAAGCGTACTACCAACTTTAAATTATTTTGCCGCTGCAGTGAGGGAGCGCCCCCTCATTGCAGGGCGTGCCTTGCCTGGTGTAACATTTCAATAAACATGGTGGTAGCTGTCACCGTCCACCTTTCACAGTCTCCAGCAAACATATTTTGGGGGTGCCCAATCCCCTTGTCATCATGCCCCCTCCCCAGTTCATTTGCCAATGGGGGAGCCCAATCCCCATCGGCATATGTGCCCCTTTGCTGTGTTTTGTCTGCTGAGGGGGGTGCCCAGTCCCCCTCGGCATCGCCCCCCAAACACAGACATGCTTGCCAATGGGGGGCCCAATCCCCATTGGCTTCAGTTCCCTGTCCCCAGTCTGCCGAGGGGGGTGCCCAATCCCCGCCAGCATCATCCCCCCCAAACACAGACACGGTTGTTGACAGGGTGCCTAATTCCCCTGTCGGCATGTTTAAACCCCCCCATTGCGTCAACATTTTCCTGCCCCACCCCCATTGTATTCCACACTGGGAGCCCACTTCAGTGTTGCTAACATGACCCCTCAAAGTCTTCCACCTGTAAAAAACAGAAAATGGTATGCAGTGTTTTTTTTTTTTTTATATAACCTGAAACACAGAAAATGGTCCATCGCTGTCGAGTCCCTTCCCCCAACCTGCACCCACCCTCTGTGCACCCCACTTCCCCGCACCGCCCCTCACCCCATACTTAACTCCAGAGTCCAGAGCAATGATCTTCAGTGGAGCGGGAACACGTCTGCACTCTTCAAAGCAGACCACAAACTGAAGAAATGTCAATAAGCTGTATAATGGCATGAACGGGGGGTTTTCAACTTAGGTGGATATCTTGGCCATTTGTGTGACTTTTGGCCCCAAATTTTCAACATGGGGTTCTTGGGACCCCACCTCATGAACTCAGTCAATGTTATGTCATTATTCGGTCCCGAAAGGTGATTTTGCAGTCACTGTGCGGAATCACTTTCCGGGACCTATTAATGAAATGACAGTGTCACTATTCATGAGGTGGGCTCCCAAAAAGCCTATGTTGAAAATTTAGTGAACAAATTAAAAAAAATGTTTGCGTTACCAGTGTGCATTGCACAGTTTCTATGCACACTCGTAACTTTGCCAATTTTTTATATTTTTACTCCAGATTTTCAACATTGTCATTTTTGCACACCGCCTTATGAACAGTACAGCTGTCATTTTTCACATCCTGCAGGAAACATGCTTTTGCACCTGTGGCACACAATGGGCGCAGTCACTGTGTGAAATCCATGTTCGGGACAGATTAAGAAAATCACAGTGCCACTGTTCATGAGCAGAGGCCCCAAAATGTCTATGTTGAAAATGTGGTGTAAGAAATCCCCAGAATAATTGCATTGCAGTTGTGCGTTGCACAGTTTCTACGCACGCTCGTGACTTTACTAATTTTTTACATTTTCACTCCAGATTTTCAATATCACAATTTTTTTACACCTCCTCATGAACAGTACAGCTGTAATTTTTCACATCCTGCCTGAAATGTGCTTTCACAGCTGTGGCACCAAATGGCGCAGTCGCTGTACAAAATTACCTTTCGGCTAACAAAGTGATAGTGTCACTGTTCATGCGGTGGGGTCACATAAAGCCCATGCTGAAAACTTAGAGTGAAAATACCAAGAAATGCCCAGGACATTAGGGTTTCCCACCATAATGCTCTACCCTATAGGGACTGACAGGCGTCAGGGGTGTGACTTGGGATTGTCAACAGTAATGCTCACGCCATCCCCCCCCACCCCCAACCTGCAGCCAGTAACAGACATCGAGATGTGCCTTGGACTCATCAGACCCAAAGTTCACCCCATTCTCCTATACTGCACCCTTTTCAGCATATTTCCTTACAGAGTGGGGTGAGTGTAAAGCCTGAACACACCAAGGCACACCTCAACACTTGTTGGTGTCTGCAGGGTAGGGTGAGGTAAAATGACATGAGTGTTATGGGTGATGACCCAAAGGCACACCCCAATGCCTGTCCATCTCTGCAGGGTGGGGGTGGGGCTGGCATCAGTTCAATACTTCTCTGCCATTCCTAGTCTGCATCTGTCTAACTCTTGCACTTCCAATGTTAATGCCAGCAAGCAAACATTCGGCATTGACAAATGCTTTTTTTTTTTTGCATTAATAAAATTTTTTATTTTGAAAACAAAATGGAGTACATAAGATTAAAGATGGCAGTAATATCAAACCATTAAAAACTCATAACAGTTAAATACATATACACATATATATATATATATATATATATAGCATAACTGAAAAATGAAAATTGCAAGATTAACTCACTATAACAGTGAACTTAATTTGACTAACAACAGCCCATTAATATGGGTTTCATTAATTGAGTAACCCAGCTAATGTTAACCTGCAACAACCACAAAGATTATGTGAGCACTTGTATAGAATGTGTAGAGAAATCATGGAGAACTTCTAAACAGTAATTACCAGATCTATCTTACTATGCCTGCATACCAAGATCAGCATCTGGGTGAGTGGTCAGCTGAAGAAAGGGTCCCCATATTTCTAAAATCCTGTCCAGTCTATTGGAGAGCAAGAAAGAAATTCTCTCATTGTTAGCAGTATGACTTTACATAACACCCATTTTTCAGTAGTTCAGTAGCTAAGGCCCTTGTAAAGTTTTGGCTTCTTTCATAATGACTGCCAGAGAGGGGTTCTGATTCCCTCTGGCCTCGAGAGCAAAGCTCAAGAGGTCCATGAGAATCAGAACCCCGAGGTAGCAGAACACACTGGTTATGCATAAAGTTGCTCATCCTGTATGTTTTATATTATAAAAGGGATCTCAGAAATTCTGCAATCTGATTGGCTGAAAGGATTCCAACAGCCTTACATTAAACCCTGTTAAACTGTCATGTACAGCCTTATCACCATGGCACATAGATTATTCCTGTCAGCATTCCATGCTCTAGCACTGCTGAATGACTGGAATTATGTATTCTGATTCTGAACCAGCATTCTGAAATTGTTGGTAGAAGAACTATTTTATTAAAAAATCTCCCTCTAAATGAGGAAAACATTCAAAAAGCATACTTTTAACACTTTTCTTTTGGAATAAGTTTTTTATAATAGCAGTAAGGCACTTCCAGGAGTTCGATTCAAACAACATGAAGTCTTGCTATATTATGACATATGCAGTATAACCCCAGGTTAGAACTGCTCCGGAGGTGAAAGAGTTAACTTTCCATGCAGGGCATGGAACCTTGAGCGCGAGCTCGGTTGAACACTGTCTGTTGTAGCTCAAACTTAAACTGTCAGATTCTTTACTCCGCCTCACTGAACAGTCGCTCCGGAGATTTCTCCTGCTGCTCGGTTCGTTTGTCGGTTAAAAAAGTGTAATTCTCGGTTTATTTACCTAAATTAAACCGCAATCGGTCAGTTCAAGCTCTGTCTGTGGTATTGTAAGTAATAGATAGGCTTACATTTATTTCTTCTTTGTGGAACTTGTAAACGTCTTTTTCGGTTCGGTTTGAACCAATCAGATTGGTTTTAAATTAACTTTCTAGTCCTTTAGAGTGCGGTTCCCGGTTCTTATCGGTTCTAAAAAACACGGATTTTATTACATTTTTTTTCCACGACCCGTGACACGGTTGGGAACCGATAAGAGAGTCTTGCTTGGTGGATTGCCACTAACGGGCAAGTTTTGGTTAGGCTGGCACTATGTCTGAGAAACCCAAAAGAAAAACCTGACCCACTGGGTTTCAGCACTGTGGCCTCTGTGGGAAGCCTTTGCTAAGGCTGACCCACACACCATATGTGTATATTGTCTGGGGTTTGACCACCTCAATGCAGACTGCCAGATTTGTAAGAATTTTCCTGCTGCCACCGTGGAAAAGAGAGTTGGTAGGCTCAGGGAAAGGGAGGCCAAAAAGTCTGCTGACCCGGATGGCCAGCCCGGTTCGGTTCCAACCGAACCTGAGGGAGTGCCCTCTGACCAGGACGATGCTTTCTCGGGCAAACGAAGAGCCAGCTCTGAGGAGCCAGTTCCAACTAAAAGGGCTAGAAAGTCAGCTTTTTCTCCAACCGCTGAGGAAATAGCTAAAGCTATTCAAATTGTCCAGTCTCTTTCCCTGGTTCCGTCCGAACCGACACCATCAGGGAAGCGCTCGGTTCGGATGGTTCCACTGGTTCAAGATTATGATTTTGAGGATTTTTATGAACCGGAGGAAGGGGAGGAGGGGTATGAGGAGAGTGAATGTGATTTTGAAGGTCTGGATGTGCCCATTGAACCGGACATCTCTCCAGACAGACCTTCAGGGGTCCCCCACCCAGGCTATCTGAGTCCCCTTCTCATTTTATGTTCTATAAGAAAGTTGCTGAAACTCTCCAACTCCCTGTTGAGGAAGCTGTTGATGACCAAGAAGAGCCTGATTATGTAGAAATGATGGATATTCCAGAGTCTAGGAGACTGTCTTTTCCTTACACAAATCCTTTAGGAAACAGACAGTAAAAATTCTAAAACTCCTCACTCTATCCTTCCTGTTGATAAAAGGATGGACAAGAGGTATACATTATCAGGCTCTGATATGGAGTTCCTCTCTCAGCAATGCAGCCATGTGGGGGTAGTGCAGGCTGCAGCCTGTGACAAGGCTAATATTCCTCTAGCCTCTCACCCTCCTGAAAAGGATTCCAGGAGGATGGATGCCATGGCAAAGAAACAGTACATGGCAGCATCTTTAGGACTCAGACAGGCAAATTATATGGCTTATGCAGCTAGGTACCAGAAATACAGATGGGATACTGTGCTGGCCCTAGCAAAACAGGCCCCTGACCAGCTTGCCAGGGAGCTGGAGCAGGTGGCTGCGGATGGTATTGAGGCATCCAAGGTGCAATTTCATGCTGCAGTAGACTCTAATGATGTTTCTTCAAGAGTCATGGCTACATCTGTGTCTCTTCGCAGAATGGCCTGGCTCAGATGTACTGCCCTGTCACAGGATACTCAGTCTAAGGCTATGGATTTTCCTGTTGTGGGCAATTCTCTGTTTGGGGAGCAGACAGAGAATTATATGAAGAAAATGGATGAGTATAGAACCACCTATAGGAGTGCACAGGCCAAAGAAAGGCAAGCCACTCCTCAAAGGCAGCATGTCAGGGGCAGGGGCAGGCCTTTTCAGAGGCCTTTTTACCAAGACCAGGCCTCCTCTTCTGCTTATGCCCAGAGGGGGTTCTTTAGAGGAAGAGGCAGAAGGGGTTCTAGTAAGCCTGCTTCTACCCCTCAACCCAAAGCCCCTGCGAAACAGGGTCCCTGATGGGGTGGCCAGGGCCGATTCTCCACTACCGGTAGGGGGCAGGCTGGCTTACTTTGTCCAGGACTGGAAGTCTTTAACATCAGACAAGTGGGTCCTGGAAGTAGTAAGCCAGGGACTGGTTCTCAGCTTCAAAAAATTTCCGAAGATGAGAGCCAGGTCCTTTCCACCTGCAAATCCATCAGAGGCACTTGCCCTGGAAACAGAAGTTTCTTCCCTCCTGGCTCTCAGAGCTGTGGAAAGGGTTCCACCCCTACACCAGGGCAAAGGGTTGTACTCCAGGTACTTTCTTACCCCAAAAAAGACAGGAGAATGGCGGCCCATCCTGGATCTCAGGTATCTAAACAAGCACCTTTTAAAACCAAAGTTCAAAATGGTGACTCTGGGAATTATTTTACCCTCTCTAAGCCCAGGGGACTGGCTAGCCTCCTGGACCTCAAGGATGCCTACTTCCATGTTCTCATCAGAAGCTCCCATCGAAAGTACCTCAGATTCTAACTGCCTCAGGCCATTACCAGTTCAGAGCAATGCCCTTGGCCTCACCTCGGCCCCGAGGGTGTTCACAAAATGCCTGGCAGTAGCAGTTGCTCACTTAAGAAGGCAAAAGATTGCCATCTTTCCTTATCTGGACGACTGGCTCATTGTAGGCCAGTCTCCAGACCAGGTCAAACTACACCTACAAGTAACTCAGCAACTGCTTACATCTCTAGGTTTCCTTCTCAATCTTCCAAAGTCAGTTCTGGAGCCTGTCCAGCTTCTCACCTTCATAGGCGCAGAACTGAACACAAAAGAAGCCATAGCCTTCCTACCTCTGGAAAGAGCAAGGACTTTGGTCTCTCTGGCCTCTTCTTTCACCCTGCAGGTCTCTCGACCAGCAAGGCATTTTCTACAGCTCCTGCGGCACATGGCTGCTTCTACAGCAGTAGTGCAGGGAGCAAGATTTCAGATGAGGGACATCCAGTTCCATTTGAGAGCCTTTTGGTCTCAAAGGACAGATCCTCTAACCAAATTGATCCCAGTGACTCGAACCCTGATCCAGGCCCTTCAGTGGTGGCAGGACCAGAGCAATCTGAGACAGGGGGTTCCCTTCACTCCCCAGTCTCACTCCTTGACCCTTACTACAGATGCATCCCTCTTGGGGTGGGAAGCTCACATGGGCGACCTTACTACCCAGGGGTTGTGGTCCCCTCAGGAATCTCTGCTCCACATCAATTTGTTGGAACTCAGAGCAGTTTTCTAGCACTCCAGGTTTTTCCACATCTGTTCAGAACAAGGTTGTTCAGGTCAGAACAGACAATACCACTACAATGTGGTACATCAACAAGCAAGGAGGCACTCGTTATCTCGACCTTGTGCAATCAAGCAATGAAGTTGTGGTCTCTGGCTTATTCTCTGAACTCCTTCCTTCACGGCAGTTCACCTCCCAGGCAAGGACAATGTCCTAGCGGATGCTCTCAGCAGGATTTCCCAGGGCCATCACGAATGGGCACTGGATCCCCTAGTACTGGAGGTAGTATTTGCCAGATGGGGCACCCGCAGATGAACCTCTTTGCAGCCCCAGACAATCACCAACTTCCCTTTTTTGCTGCAGGCCCCCAGTGTTGGGCTCAGTCCCTCTGGATGCCTTCCTACTCAGTTGGGAAGGGAAGTTTCTCTATGCTTCTCCCCTTCCCTCTTCTCTTCAAGGTGCTAGTCAAAATCAGATCTCAACCCTGCAAGATGATCCTGATTGTTCCAGATTGGGCCAGGCAACCCTGGTACCCACTCCTCATGTCCTTAGCAGTCCACCTTCCCCTGTGTCTTCCCAGGAATTACAACCTGTTAACCTGTGCCCAGGGGAGAGTTTGGTATCCGAACCTCAAATCTCTCAATCTCAAGGCATGGCTCTTGAAGAGTTAGAGTTTGCTGACCTACACCTTTCCCAAGGTGTATTGGATATCTTGAAGGCCTCTAGGAAGCCGTCCACCAGGGCTACTTATAATTCAAAATGGAAAAGATTTTCCATATGGTGTGCTGGTAAGCATATTTCCCCAGAATCTGCTGGCGTGCCCATGATCCTGGATTATTTGGTGCATTTGAATTCTTTGGGGCTGAGACCAGCTACCCTAAAAGTGCACTTGGCAGCCGTGTCTGTCTTCTTATCAGCAGGTAAGCCTTCTTCTTTTTCAGCCCCCCTTTTGAGCTATTGTCTTCAGCAGAGCTTAAGTACTTGACTTGGAAAACTGTGTTTCTGGTAGCCATCACCTCTGCCAGGCGCATAAGTGAGCTACAAGCATTGTCAGTGGAGCCTGATTTTATCTCCTTTTACAGAGATAAGGTGGTCCTCAGGACTAACAGAAAGTTTTTGCCTAAGGTGGTTTCAGACTTCCACCTTAATCAATCCATGTCTCTTCCTGTGTACTTCACTGACCATTCCTCCTCTGGCGAGAGGAGATTGCATAGTTTAGATGTCAAAAGAGCCCTTAGTTACTATATAGAACATACCAAGGGTCACAGGTTTGAATCCTTCCAATTATTCCTCACTTATGGTGAGGTTGGTAAAGGGAAACCTGCCACTAAAAGATCCATTGCCAGGTGGATTGTCTCTTGTATCCAATTTTGCTATGAAAAACTGGGTAAGATTCCTCCCTCAGGCCTGAGGGCTCACTCTACCAGAGGTACAGCTGCGTCTCTGGCTGCTGCCAGGGACATCCGTATCCTAGAGATATGTCAAGCAGCTACCTAGAAAACAGTTCACACTTTTACTAAGCATTACTCCCTGGATATCCAGGCTAGGAGTGATGCTCGATTTGGCACAGCTGTGCTTCAGAGCCTATTTCCTAAGTAGGTTCTGTCCCTCCTCCATGGAGGTACTGCTGTGTAATCTGCATATGTCATAATATAGCAAGACTTCATGTTGTTTGAAGAAAAAAATTACTCACCTTAGTAATGTTGTTTCTTCTAATGGAGTCTTGCTATATTATGACCTCCCCCCCAGCCTGCCCCTCTCAGAACCTCTATTTTTGGGATGTGGGTGGGCAGTGCAATGTTGGCACTTCATAGATGCCCACTTTATTTTCACCCTTTCTTAGGGTGCTTAGGTGTTATGCTTTATTTTTCTTTCTTGAATCCCCTGACTTGAGTCTTTGTTTTGGGATCAAGAACAAAAATGTGTTTTTGTAGTTAGCAGCCAGTGGGCTAGTGTAGGTTTATGGCTTCCACACAGAACCTTAATGAGTTTTTGCTTGTAAAGATCTGACACTTTAAGTTTGAGCTACAACAGACAGAGTGTTCAACCGAGCTCGCACTCAAGGTTCCATGCCCTGCATGGAAAGTTAACTCTTTCACCTCTGGAGCAGTTCTAACCTGGGGTTATACTGCATATGTCATAATATAGCAAGACTCCATTAGAAGAAACAACATTACTAAGGTGAGTAATTTTTTCTTACCAGTCAATCACCCCCTGGGGCAATATGGGACTTGGTTGCACCTCGTGCCACATCACACCACTAGGGGGTGATTAACAGGCTGTTAATCTAACTCCTTGTCATGCCTTATTGCTTAAGTGTATAGTATTATGTGAAATGTGTGCACTGTGTTTTTTTTCTCTTTCACAATGAAACTGACTTGTGAAGTCTCTAAAGGTTCTAGAATGCTGTTCTACAGCACTACATAATTGGATAGAGGAAAGCAACTATGTGGCAGCATTCCAAGTTGTTCTGCTGCACTAGTGGCATCACTATTGCAGAACAACATAATGATGTCACTACTGCAGCAGAATAAGCATATTCCAGACATGGAATTCCATGCATAACAGCATTCCACTATACACTATATAGAAGGTTGTGTATGGGTAACCATACACAACAAGCCTCTGTAGGAACTGAGAGGTATCCATGGCAACCAGGAACCTTGACAGCGAAGCTCTAGAGGTCTCCCTGCTGCCATGGATACCTCAAGATTCATACACAGGCTTGTCTGTGTATGGTTGCCCATACTCAATCTTTTACAGTGTATGGGCAACCATAAATAACAACTTTTTTGTTTGTTTGAAAAGTCCTGTTTCTGGCAACCACAATACTCAGTCACACAAACTTTTACTTTTTCAAATTTGTTGCATTTCAGACAATGACAGGAACATTTTTACTTTTGTGGGGGAGATTTGGTGATTACAATCTGATTGTTGAGTCTGACCAGTACTGCACAGCCTGTACAAACCCCCCTCCCCCCAAAAAAATCCCAGAGTACAATTTTTGCTTTGCCTCCCACGGTCATGCCCATGGCCAACTCAAGTAAATAAAACCGAGGTGATCCTAGCCTCACTTTGAAGGCGACAGCCACACAATAGCATTCCAAGTAGTTATATTGTAGTAATGACATCCCTTCTGTAGCACAACAACATCCTGATGTCACTACTGCAGCACAACAACACTGTTCTAGGCATGGATTCCCATGAAGAACAGCGTTCCACCATGCACCATATATAGACAGTCCAGGTAAGTAACAAGGACTTATATTACGCTGCAGAATTCTGTCTGAATTACATAGCTCCTCAGTTTCAAAAGTAGTTCGGAAGTAGCATACCATCCTCTCATGTCCCTGACTTACATATGTAAGTGTTCTTCAGCATGAAAATTGGGCAATTGCTAGCGTGACTAAACAAATTTCTGCAGCGAATTCGACTACATACAAACACATCTTTGGAAAATTGGGCCCAAAGGGCATAGTTGACAGACAGACTGTGCAAGGATAATCGAATCCCTCGGCCATCACAGAAACCTTGTATTTTATGAATACCTTCAGAACCTCAAGCTTTAGGTCATTGTTGTGCTGAATTTACCACTAATTTAGCACACCAGCCATACTAGTGCAAATCACATGCCAGTTGCAGCTAGTAGTATAGGCAGATCTATAATTTCATAGCACGTCCTCCTAAATCCACAGTACACCAACAAACCAATAAATAATACATATAGCATAACTATGAACACAGTCAAATAGAAATTGACAAATGATATCAATCACAGCCAAATAGAAATTGACAAATAATTTCAATCATAGATATTCCAGTCAATGACGGTTGCATTGGGGTTCCTTTAAAAATAGCTATTTTCAAATGCTTATAACTCCATTGTCTTAGACCTAAGACTGTAACATTTGGCATGCATCATATCAGTCCCTGGGTATACTCATGAGGAATGTTTTTTTTTGCATGCACTTTTTTCCACCCCTACCAACCTGGCCACCCACTCCTTCAGGCAGCCGTCCTCACCTCCGCCACTTCCCCGTTCTGCCATCTGTTGCCTCCTACCATCCCGACTGTCCTGATGTATCCCTTCATTGGGGGCCCTCCTACCCATGGGGCAGCCAGAAGGGTAGATCAAAGTGCCTGCAGGCACCTCCTTGCATCTTGGTTGGGCAGAGGTGCAGCTTGGGGCTTTATGGTGAGGGGAGGTGGGGCTGCTGCCATCCACCCAGCATGGGTGGTGATTTTCTCATTTTCTGCCCACCCACCACCCACCACCCACCCTAATTGGGCCAGAATGAAGTGGCAAAGCAAAGCAAACTTTATTTATATAGTGCCTTTTGTAATCAAGGTCTGTACAGAATATAACAATATAAATACAATATGGATCAATAAAATAGTAAAATTTAAAAATCAATTATTTGATCATCAAATCTGGGAAGGCCAAAGAAAATAAATAAGTTTTCAGCATATTTTTATTTATTTATTTATTTATTTGATAATTCGGATACAACCTTTGAGTATACACTCTTTTACAAAGGTTCCACGTCAGGATATAAAACAGCAGAGACATAACAAAAACTTGACAGTTAACACAACACATAGGGTTGCCACGTAATACAGAATATAGATAAATAATACATTTGAGTAACCTAGACAATTGAAATTAAACAGCGGGAGGAGATTCCTAATTAGCAACGTATGGCATAGCTGCCCCAGGGGGGCCTGTCAAGGCAGAATCTTGGAAAGGGTAGGAGAAAGAAAGGGGGAGAATGCGAACGAGGTTCCCCAATTAACAACGTGCGGCATAGCTACCCCGAGTAGCCTATCAGGTACAGTATTGGAAAGGGTAGGAGAAAGAAAGGGGAAGAGTGCAAGCGAGGGGTAGATTAGAGAGAAAGAGAAAGAGAGGAGGTGAGGGGGAGAGAGGAGAATATTTAGGGAGAGTGGGTAGAAGGGAGGTGTTTAGGGGTATGGAGGCGCGGGAGTTGGAGGGAGCTTGAGAGGGGGGGGTGGCAAGGGATGGCAGGTGGGGGTCCAGGGTAGGTAAAACAGTAGAAAAGCTCAGACAGACGAGGGCAATATCCGGGTTGAGAATATGGACTCAGGTAAGGGAGTCAGAGGTGTTTAAGTGCAGGTATCCAGGTTGAAGATATGGATTCAGGTACGGCAGTCGCAGGCATTTGAGTTCAGCAGGTATTACTTCAGTTCTCTTTTAAAGGACTGAACATTTGTTGTATTGAGAGCTGCAGCAGGGATCTCATTTTGCCATAGTGGGGCTCGGTACATGAAGGATCTTTGTCCTGGGGAAGTTCTATGAAATTGGACATCAAGCTGTGTTGTCACTGTTCTTCGTGTGTTGTATTTGGAGCTTGCTTCCTTTACCAGGTCTGCAATGCAGGTAGGGGTTAGGGAGAGCATGGCCTTTCTCCCTAGCAGGCAAGTTTGGTATCTGATTCTGGATTGAAGTGGTAGTATGTGGGCCAGACCATACAGGGTACAAGTGTGCATGAAGTTGTCAGCATTTAGCAATAGTCTGCAAGTCTTGTTAAGGACAGTGGCAACCCCTTTGAGGGATGTATCAGTGGCAGCGCCATAAACCACCAGCCCATAGTCAACCAGGGAGAGGACAGAGCTGGAGACAGAGAGCCAGAGGGCTTCAGTAGTTAGGCTTTTCTTGTGCCTAAACAGGATCCCTAATTTAGTGTTCACAGCTTTCACCACCATGTCAATGTGCTGAACATATGAGAGGGTATCATCCACAATGACACCCAGGTACCTGAAGGAGTGAACCTGTTCCAGTGGGGCAGTCAGATTTAAAACTACTGACAGTCAGGCATTCTCTTAACCAACGAGGTAGAGAATTCCACAGGGTTGGTGCTGCAAATGAAAATGCACGTGCTCCAGATGTTTTAAGATGAACCCTGGGAATCTCTAGCAATCCCTCATCAGCGGATTGGAGAGGACGATTGGGGGAGTAGGGAGTCAGGAGACCTTTCAGGTAGTCAGGTCCCTGTTCATGCAGGGCTTTAAAGGTGAGCAAGCCCACCTTATAGGTGATCCGCCACTGAACTGGCAGCCAGTGCAGTTCGCGCAGCACAGGCATAATATGACTGGTCCTAGAGGTACCAGTCAATAGCCTGGCCGCAGCATTCTGCACTAGCTGCAGGTGGTGGATCTCAACCCCAGACAGCCCTATGTAGAGTGCATTGCAGTAGTCAAGATGGGTGGTAATGAAGGCAAGTGGCAACCTGAGGTGGGGGTGTGTCGAGGCAGCACGCCACCTAGCACATAGACCAATCAACCTCCAGGTGCCAAAGGCCCCCCCCCCCCAAGAGGGAAGCATCCAATGGATGCTCTGGAATCCCTCCCTGCTGGTCTTTACTCCTGACACCCGGGCCCGGAGCATGAACCCAGATCGCCAGCATGCCGAGTAAGCCCCTTCGCTCGGCACCATGGACCTGGCCATGTGGAATGTTTTATAGAACTCTGTCCATTTTGGATTTATACAGTTGAATTTATATATGTTTGCCCATTTTTGAACCAAAACATTTTTTGGGGGGGGGGATGAAACTTCATTCAATTTTGTCATTAGCAATCAGGGTACAAACATAAATGGACAAGTACACACATAAAATGTCAGTGTTTAGCAGGTTCCAATTCCATATGTCCATAAAAAGAAACACATAAACAGAAAAGGGATTGTGGCTCACCAGGGCTCTAAACTATCTCAATAAACTTTGCTGTGGCAAATTTTGGCAAATTGTTTGACTGCTGTTATTGTTTTTCCTACAAGTGCATAGACTGTGGCCCGTTTGTTGTTCCGCTATGGTACAGACACACATGGACAAGTACATATATAAATTGTCAGCATTTAGCAGGTTCCAATTCCATATGTCCATAAAAGGAAACATAAATAAACAGAAAAGGAAACATCTCTGGGGTTATGATAACCATATCCTGTATCAATTGATTAAGCATTACACAAATTGCAGCTAATGTGGTAAACAGAGAGGAGTTATAAACCTGCCATAATAAAAACCACAGACTTTTCTATATCAGGCTATAGGGGCCTATGGGGCTTGAGTTACCAGGTTAGTGGGTAGACAGGAGGTATCATACATTTTCTTTTGACTTAGTATACTTTACACCCCCCTATGTCACCCAGTCTTCCCCCTTCCACCCCCTCTCCCCCAGTCTCATCACCCTACCATCCCTGGGATTTGCTAACCCATCCATGCAGTGCCCCACGGCTTACCCCCCCCCATGTGGGGGCCCCTGGGGGACTCTTTCATTACTCCATAGGATCTTTGGCTGGTTTGCTGGTCGACCAGCCCAGTAGGCAGATGCGGGGCCTGCAAAGCGAGGTGGCATCATGCTGCAGGCTCCGACAACCTGTGCTTGTTCCTGAACCTGGGTCGTTGGTGCCACAAGTGATAGCTTCTACCACTGTGCTGGCAGGACACCTCATCATAATCATCTTATTATAAGGTAAAAATGGTTCAATTCATTTACTGTTTCTTTCATTTTCAATCAAGGTCCGCTAAAACATCTAGAACTGTCCTCCCATCTCTCTCTCTCTCTCTCTCTGTGCCTGATAATCAAAGAATGGGAGCCACTAACCTTTGTGTTTTTTTCTTTTGGTGTCTCAGCTGGACCGTCACCATTTCCATTTCATGAAGCTTCTGGCACTTCTTCAGCCAGTGCTCTAATAATGGTGGTGGGTCTTTCAGCCAGAGCTGAGTTATGACTTTTGTGGCTACAGCCACAAAAATAATAAATAGATAAAATGTGTTTTTATTTCTCAAACTGTAATAGTTTCTGTCCAAGGACAGAACATATGAAAACAGCTAATCGAAGAAACCCTATTGGTCTGTCTTCTCTGCTAAATTGCGGAGCCCCTTCTCAGCAACTACTGAGAGCTCCAACTCCTGTCACACCAAGCCCAATCACCCCTTTGCACTTTTCTTGCCCCCTCATTTATTCTGACCCTCCCTTTCACCCTGTCCCACCACTTCTTGAATCCATCCACCTTCTCCAGGGAGACAACCTCCTCTAGGAATTCATTCCACCTCATCACCACTTGCTCTGTAAAAAAGTTTCTCCTGACCTCCTACCTGAACCTTCCCCTTGCCAACTTATAGTAGTGTCACTATGTGGTCTTGTTCACACTAAGGGAAAGGAGGTCCTCTGTATTAACCTGATTGATACCTTTTAGGTACTTGAAGGTTTCAATCATGTCCCCTCTGTCCCTCATCTCCTCCAGTGACCACGTATTGATGTAATTTAGCTTGCCCTCATATGTCATGCTGTGCTGTCCCTGGACCATTTACGTCTCCCTCTTCTGGACCGCTTTGAGCAGGTTTATATCCTTTCGCATGTATGATCTCCAGCATTGTACACCTTACTCTGGGTGTGGCTGTAACAAGGATCTGTATAGCGGTAATATGGCCTCCGCCCACCTGCTCATGATCCCCTTCACAATACAGCCAAGTATTGTGCTTGCTTTGGCTGCTGCCTTCCTACATTGCATCAATTGTTTCAGGTCACTGGTGATGACTACCCCCAAGTCTTTTTCCTCCTCCAATTTGATGACCAGGACCCCCCCAGGCTGTATTCAGTACCTTGGGTTCCTACTTCCTATGTGTATGACTTTACACTTCTTTGCATTGAACCCTGAGTTGCCATATTCCAGACCACCTTTCTAACCTGACTAGATCTTCCTTAAGGTCCTGTATCCCCTCAGCCATGTCTACCTTCTCACAGAGCCTGGTGTCATCTGCAAAGAGGCAGCTCCTGCCCTTTACGTCATCTCCAGTGTCACTTCTGAACTCTCTAAACAACACTGGGCCAAAGCACCAAGTCCCTGGGAACCCAGCTGGGAACTTCACTTGAACCTGAGAGCTCCTTCCCCATTACAACCCTCTGGGTCAGTCCTCCCAACCAGTGTGCCACCCACCTAGTTAGTTAGTTTAGCCCCTGCCGCTAGGTCCTCCAACCTGCTGATCAAGCTCTTATGGGATACTGAGTCAAAGGTCTTGCTGAAGTCCAGGCACAGTATGTCAACTGCTTGGCCCCTGCCTGCTGTTCATGTTATCCAGTCAAAGAAGTTAATCAGGTTAGTCTGGCAAGACTTTTCTGTGATGAATCTGTGCTGCCTTTCATCCTGGAGATCATTCTCCGGAAATCTGATGACTAGCCTTTCCTTAAGGATTGTCTCCATAAGCTTATGAACAATTGAGGTCAGGCTGACCAACCTGTAGTTACCCCGGTCATCTCTGGCCCTACTTTTGTGGAGTAGCACCATGTGCATGGTTCTCTGCTCCTGTGATACCACTCCTGTAGCCAGTGAGCAGTTAAACAGATCCACCATTAGACTGGCCAGGTCCTCTGCTAGATCCCTAAACACCCTTGGGGGAATACCATCTGGATCTTGGGACTTATCAAATTTGAGGGTAATGAGCACTCTTTTCACCCTATCCTCCAGGATCCTGTTGTTCACTCATCTCCTCTCCTCTCTAACCCCCCCCCCCTTGTTGCACTAGGCCATCCTTTTCTTTTGCAAAGACAGAGCAGATGGATTTGTTCAGTACATCTGCCTTCTCTGTACTACTTTCTACACCCTTCTAGCTTCACTATTCTATCATTTTTGTCCCTTTTTCCTCTGATGTACTGAAATATGGCTTTCTCTCTCTTCTTCACCCCCTCTGCTATCTGCAGCTTTTTTCCAGCCTTAGCTAACCTGACTAACCTACCTGCCTCCTTAGCCTTTCCCAAGGATTTCTCCCTTTCTTCATCCCTTTGGATCTTCCTGAATTTTCTGCACATGGCCCTCTTCTCCCTAACTGGCTGGGCCACTTCCTTACCAAACTAACCTGGTTTCTTGCCGCTAGAATTTGTTCCCTTCTGCCTGACACACTCTTTAGTGGCAGCTGCTATCCCATTTTTGATGATGGACCACTTATGATCCATTCCCATATCCTCTCTGAGGCTAGTTCGGTGACATCTTACCACCTCCCCCATCTTCCTGAAATCTGCCTTTCTGAAGTCTAGTACCTTCATCTGAGATTTTCACTTTCCCTACCTATGTTCATTCTGAACCAGATCATTTAATGGTTGCTCCCTTGCAGGGGCTCCTCCACCTTAATGTCCTGGACATGCTCACCATTTGTTAGTACCAGATCCAGGATGGCATCCTCCCATGTATGTTCAGTGACCCCCGAATCAAGAACCTGCTCTGGACTGCATCCAGGTTCAACTGGTTCCTAGCATAATCCACTCTGGGCAGATTGAAATCCCCCACTTTCACAACCTCACCCTTGCTTGCAGCCATCTGGATCATGGTAGCCAGTTCCCTGTCCCTTTCCTCTTCTTGGTTAGGTGGTCTATATACTACCCCTAGCTTTACCTTCCTTCCATTTGCCATTTGAAGCTGCATCCACAATGCCTCCACGTTCCCAGCCACGCCTTCTCCCTTGTGCTAGTAATGCCCTACCTGACAGACTGTTACACCCCCCTTTCCCTCTGTCCTTCTCCCTTCTGTATAACTTATACCCTGGAATGGAGTGGTCCCAATCATGGTTTTGGGTGGCCAATGTCTCTATGACAACTGCTATATCCAACTTCCATTACACTATCAATGCCTGCAGGTCCAAGAGAAGGGATAACAGGGTGGAGTACCCCTGGATACCAATGAGAAAAGCAAATATTACGGGATGGCAATCGGAGTGTGGGGGGGTGCCACTGGACACCAGGGACTATAAAGAAATGTATGTGGCTTGGGGACCACTACTGGGGGGAATTTACAGGCAGACTAGGTGGGCCAAGTGGTCCTTATCTGCCGACAGCATTTATGAGTCTATGAGGTCGTTCATTTTGTTCCCTAGACTCCTATCATTTAAGGACATCACCCTCCAGTACAACTCTGTGCCTTTCTTTTCTTCTGCCTGGCTTACCTTTCCCATTCTCCTCATGATCTGTTCCCCTTCCCTGCCCCTCCTGCCTCCTCATTCCCTTCCGGTCCCTCTGATCTCTCCCCTATTCGAACCCTCTGTGGCATTTGCCTGAATGCCCCCTCCTTTAGAGTCCCCCTCCTTTTGCCCCTTGTTGCTCTCTGCTCTCCCCTCCTTCCCTGATTCTGTTGCACATTCAACCGGAGGGGGTCCTAGTTGCCCCCCCTCCTGTAGATCCTGGGTGCAATGACCCATTCTGCACCCCCCCAAGTTTAAATTAAGGGTCTTGTTTATATAATCTCCCAGTTTTTCTATGAGTACCCTGTGTCCCCCTCTAATTAGGTGCAGCTGATCAGGTGCATAGAGGGTTTTATCAGTTCTCTTCCAGCTCCCTATGCACCCAAACCCCTTCTCATTGCACCAGTCCCTCAGCCAGCTGTTAAAGTCTTCTATTCTATGCTTCCTTGCTGTACTCAGCACCAGGAGCACTTCTGAGAAGGCTACTGATCTAGCCACCCTCCTGCAACTCTGCTCCACTGCTCTAAACCTCCCCCTGAACTGCCTCCACTTCATGTCCTGCTAGGTCATTTGCACCTAAGTTTACTATTACATGAGGTTCCCCCAATCTCATACGTGAGTAAGTCTATCATTGGGCATACCTGCTCTGCCATCATTCCTGGCATACACACCACTCTCCTGCTTTGTTGTAGTTCCCCCCGCTTCTCCCATCTGATCCCTTTCACAATTGACTCCACCAGTACTATGACCCTGCTGCCTCTTTCCCCCTCTCATTTCCCCCACCTGCTCACCCTCCAGATTCATGTATTGCCCTTCTTTTCATCTCCCTTCTCCGGTCCCCTCGTTCTCTCAATCTGGTCACCCATTCCTGTCTGCCTGTCTTCCCCCACCCTTCTCAGTTGCCCCATCTATTGTTCCCTCCCCAGTTACACTTTGCCTCCAACTCATTCTGCTTTCCCTTCCCTTCCCATCTCCTCCCCTTCTGACACCCCTAGGCTGTTGGTTGACTAGGATCTGCAGCTTATCCATTAGGTAGGGAAATGGGCAGACTAGGTGGCCCGAGCGGTCCTTATCTGCCATCAAGTTCTATGTTTCTATGTTTCCTACTCCAGCCTCCTCTGCCACAGCCCCTTCTACCCCTGCCACCCTTGCAATCTCCCCTGTTCCTCCTCCATGAGCTGACCCCATTCATCCCTTCCCTGCATCCTACCTTGGTCCCCCTACCCTTTTCTCTAACAAGTAGTTGGAATCTATTCCTCACTGGTACTTTGGTAGGTGTACCCAGATATATGCAAAGTGTGGAAGGTGTTCCTGCACTGTGGAGCCCTCAGCTTGAGCTAAATAGCTGTTTGTTGGCTGATAATAACATGCTTTTTTTAGCCTTGGAGTATGCGGAACCTCTGGTGGGGGGGCTCACTGTGGCCGTTGCCTAGCAACCAGGCAAAACAAGGTGCACATCCCATATCTGTGGGATTGTGGGGTATTAGAGGAGTCACTATAGCTCCTTTCTGTTCATGGAAGGCTAGGTGACAGAGCCCAACTCAGTGGATCAATCTGCCTTGTAAAGAGCTTTTTATTTTTGTTTTTTAAACAAGTTCAACCACCACATGAGGTGGAGGACACTGTATTTTAAATTTTGGCTTTGTTGGGTTGCCATGTGAAACAGGGCACCGGAAGTACTGAACTACAATTCTGGTCCTCTGTGCTAAAAGCCAGTGGCCCGAGTGAGTGGGACGAGCTCAAGCTGGGCGGCTGCTCTAGGCCTTGCGTGCTGCAGGGGACCAGGGCATATACCATATCTGTGAATGGCTAGCAGTATCTGTCAAGGTAAACATACATCAAGTATGATGGGGAAAGGTGTAATGAGAGGTATAGCAGAGACCAATACTGTATTGAGGGTGAGAGATTCAGGCAATGTGAGGTATGCAGGATGTATACCAAGGATGAACCCTTACTTAACTTCACATGTGACAAATGTTTATTAATCACTACTCTTTATGGAGAAATCAAATCCCTCACTAATAGACTCAATGTACATCTTGAAATCAGCCATCTAGAGGAATTTATTGATGGGGTCAGTAATGGGATTATGGTATCATCTGAGACAGTAAACGGACAGCACAATATAGTCACAGATAAGGAAAGCAGCATAGGGGGCTGTACACCTGTTCCAAATGAAGACGAGGATGTGGAAGAGTGGTGTAAAATTCAGACTAGGCCTACAAAAAAGGGGGGGGGGGCAGGTGTACTACAGTGCTCCTGTGGTGTTACAAAACAAGTATGCACCATTAAATCTAGAAAAAGCAAGTGTGGAATTAGATGAAAAGATTAATACCAAACATAAAACATTATTTTCCCAGAAAGGGACCACAAGTGTAAAACAAGATAAAAATAAGGAAGGTGGGGGAATACAAATACAGGGACAGGCAAAACATTAAATCAAGCAATGGGGCATGGTGAAAGTGAGTCAAAGAATGCAACAAAGGTGATCTTAACAAAAATAGATTGGGACATATTACTGATAGGGGATTCTATCACTAGAGGAACAGACACTATAGTTTGTAGAGGCAGGAAAGAAAGAACAACAGTGAGCACATTATCAGGTGCAAAGTTGAGTGACGTGAGGAATATGCTTGGGAGGCTTATGGAAAAACCAGATAGTCCACTGATCTTGATTGACGCAGGGGTGAATGACATTGGTAAAAGATTCCTGAAAGAAATCTATAGTGATTATGAATTTATTACAAGGGAAATAAAGAAAAAGGGAGGTGATGTTATAATATCTGGTCTGACACCAGTGTATGGAAGGTATTATATAAAAATAGGGAGAGTAACATACTCAATAACCGGCTGAGAAAATGGACCATGACACGGGGGTATGGTTATATAGACAACTGGGAGACCTTCAGGGATGGCAAGCTTATTGGGCCAGATGGGCTGTACCCTAGTAAGTTAGAAACCATAATACTGGGGTGGCTGGGAGGAGGGGGGGTAAGGGAACAGGGGTGGTGGGGAGAGGGGGTTTTAGGGGTAGTAATGTTAAGTTATCCGAAACTGTATGATTATGTATCACTATGTCAATGGTATTGTTTGTATGTAATGAAAAATTTAATAAAGAACTTGCATTAAAAAAAAAAAAGAAACCAGAATACTGGCAAAAACTTTCAATGAAGCTATCTACAATACTTTAAACTAATAAATGGGAGGGGGGGGGTCAGGGACAGTGAAAAGGAGCACCAAAAAATACTAGAGTAAAAGAGCAGTAGACAGAATCTAAACCAGGTTGGAAATGCCTTCTTATCAATGCCAGAAGTGTAGCAAACAAAGTTGATGAGCTCTGCTACACTATGTCACCACAGAAAATAAACATTTGTGCCATAACTGAAACTTGGTGGGATACAAATGACTCCTGGGGTAAAACTATAAAGGGTTATAATTTATTTACTAAATCTAGGAAATACAGAAAAGGATAAGTGTTGCTGTATATGTATCATATGATAGACGGTAGAAATGTTAGAGTATAGTAACTACTTGGAGCATATATGGTTAAAAATTACACTGCAGGTATCCCCTAAAATAATATTAGGGGTTACTATAGACCCTCATCTATGAAAGCCGAGGCTGATGATGACTTAAAGAGTTACATGCTGGATTTACCCAATAGCTCCGTATGAAGTCTGAACCATCCATTGATTCTCCTGATATAAAATGGCCACCCAGGGTATACAGCAGATAGACTTTTGATTATGGGAGATTTAAATCTGTCTGGGATTGATTGGTCATCCCTATACTCTAACAGGGGAGTTGACAAATCATACTTAGACATAATTGACCAGATGGGATTACAACAGAAAGTCACACAACAGGCGATACCGGATGATTAAGGATCCCTCATGCAAGAAATGAAAAACTCACAGCATTACGGTAGTGATGGCTTTTCCACACCATGCACATGCCCTCTCTCACAGAAAACTAGCATACAATGACATGCCCAACCACGATATGCTACCGAAAGTTTATTTATTGCAAACAATAACAACTCCTTGAACATGTATGTAAAATGTGACCTTTTTGACTTGCACAGTATTTGCACGACACCCGGCTTAACGCACTTTACAAATTCATTGAAATAGAAAGATTGTTTCTACATTGTACCACTGCACTGTTTTATTTTTCTGTATTTGGGGGGCTCCGCCCCCCCTCACCCCCAACCCCCTTATGCATCTAAGTTTCATCATTTGAACAATATTTTTACCGCAGCACTGTGTGTCCGTTATATTTTTAATCTTACTACAGCTTAACGCCGGTTTTCTGACTGTACGACACATTCTCAGCATTGTCCTCTGCCTCAGCTCATTTCGCCTCCTGATCTGGCACACAATTTAGAATATACAATATACTATTTGTTTGTTCTTTCTTCTGTGGGAGCGGTCCGCCCCCGTTCTATGTGGTAATTTGCACATTTGCATTTATTATTATAACTATTAGTTGTTTAATTCTTTACGAGGGCATGTACTGGTAGCTGGCATGGGCGACCTCCGATGGGGGGTGGGTAGAGCAACAGCCTGCAGCTACAGTGAAACTGCCATAATTATCCTTGAGCACAAGAGGGGTCTTAAATCATCCAGTATCGTCACACAACATACTAGAGGTGATAAAATACTGGACCTAGTTCTAACAAATTTGGGAGGTGCCATTACTGACTGCATAGTAAACCCACCATTGGAAGCAAATGATCATGGTGTAGTATCCTTTACTGTCAGGGAAAATAGGCAACATAGTTCAGCTGAGACTGCCATACTGGACTTCCACAAAGCGGACTTTGCCACTATGAGGCAGGACTCAGCAAAATGGGATTGGTTTCAGGTTTTTGAAAACTGATCTCCAGCAAATATGGGAAATTTTAAACAACAAAATACACAGTCTCATAAATAAAAATATCCCTATTAAAAAAAGCAGAACACTGTGCTGGTTGTCAAAAAAGATCAAGCACATGATTAACAAAACAAATAAGTTTTTTAAGAATACAAGGTGCACACAGACTGAAGTGGCCAGGAAAAGATGTAGGAACTTGCAAAGGTAAGTTAAAAAGGAAATCAAGAAAGCCAAAGCAGCATATGAACTCAGACTAGCAACAAAAATTAAAGATAGCTATAAATCCTTTTACAACTATATAAATAACAAGAAAGGTTCCGGAAATTCTCTAGGACCTCTTAAGGATGCCGATCGTACACTTGCTATCTCAAACAAATAAATGGCGGACCTACAAAACAGATACTTTGCCTCAGTGTTTTGTGACAGGAATGTTAAGGGGAGTAGTTTGAGACAGGGTGGCAACTCAACCTGTCCGATACAGGTTGAAATTGAGGAAGTCAGAAAAAGGTTGAGTCAAATAAACCCTACCGAATCCCCTAGACCAGACATATTTTACCCAAGGCTTATAAAAGAGTTGGCAAATGAGCAGCACCCCCCTGCGACTTTCACGTTTCAGCTCTCCTAAAATACAGATGTAGTCGCAGAGAAATGGAAAGAAGCTGCAGTTATACCACTCTTTAAAAAAGCCAACAAATCAGATCCAGCAAATTACCGCCCTGTTAGCCTAACCTCGGTTTTATACAGAACCTTAGAGGGTATTATTAAGGAGTATTTGGTGGAATTCTTACAGAAGAATAATTTGAAGGACAATACCCAACATGGTTTTACTAGGGGAAGATCTTGCCAAACACATCTGTTGGGAGTTTTATGATAGGACTGCTAAATTGTTGGACAGGCAAAAGGCAGTAGATGTTATATTTTTGGATTTTACCAAGGCATTCGATAAACTACCACATCCAGAACTGGTAAAAGTCCTACAGCAAATAGGTCTACATGAGAGTATTGTAACATGAATTGACTCATGACTGACTGATAGGAGACAAAAGGTCAGTGTGAGGGTGGTGCTATCAGACTGGACAGAGGCTACAAGCAGGGTGTCCCAGGGATCTGTGCTGTGCCCACGCCTCTTTAATATGTATGTATCATCCCTTAAATATGAACACCAGGGTGTATGGTTGACAAAGTTTGCTGATGATTGTAGAGTAGGGGCAAGTATTGAGAATACTGCAGTTGTAAAAATACTTCAGGACGCACTAAATCACATTTATGGGTGGTGTAATAAATATAAATGGCACTTAAACACTGAAAAATGTGCAATAATGCACTTAGGGAATACGAATTTAGAGTACAAATACTACCTGGGTAAAAACACTCTTAAACAAGTGACCAAGGAAAAGGACTTGGGAATTACGATAACAGATGACTTGCAGTTTAAGGTACACTGTAGAAACATTTGTCAAAAGGCAAACATGGTGTTAAATTGTATACTAAAGCATATTTCTAGTAGAAAACAGGAGGTGATTATGCCCTTGTACAGGTCTTTAATTCGACCATTGCTAGAATATGGAGCACAGGTTTGGTCACCATATAAAGTAACAGAAAAGGAGAGGTTGGAGAGAGTCCAGAGGAAAGCCACACGTGTCATAGAGGGGCAAAAGGGAAAGGATTACCAGGCTAGATTATTAGGCTTGGACCTTTTTTCATTGGAGTATAGAAGGGTCAGAGGTGATATGTGTATGCTTTTTAAGGCATTTACTGATGACAATTTTGGGATAGCCTAGGATTAAGAGTAAGAGAGCAGACCTACAGTACATCACTAGAGTTCATCCGTTACAACTCGAAGGAGAGCAGTGTAAAGCCAGTAGGAGAATAAACTGGTTTACCCAAAGAGTGATATCACCCTGGAATGGCCTACCACTTGAGACAGTCGGAAGTATTTCCATTGACAGCTTTAAATTAAAATTGGATAGTCTCTATAAACAGGGATATTTTATCTTCTAGACATAATACGAGCATTATGGACGAAAGTCTGTTTAGCTCTGAGATACCTAGGAAACCCACTTCCCTGCCTTACTCCCCCTCTTCCTCCCTCTGTGCTACACTGCTTCTCCCTTCACTTTCTCACCCTTTGAGACAGAGGGATCCAATGCATCTGGGCCTCCCTCTCCCCTGCCTTCCCATTACATTTTGTTCCTCCTAACTCCTCAATCCCCTTACTCCTTCTTCCTCCAACTTGGTCTGTCCTGCTCCCCCCCTCAATGTTCCCAGCTCCCACTTTAACATTTGTACTTCTGCCATCAAGAAATGTAACGTCATACACACTGGGCATCACCCCGCCTCCCACATTTTTCCTAAGAATACTGCTGCCCCACATTCTCTACAGTACACTGCCCTGCCCCTACCCTCCTGTTGTCTGTACATGTTCCATCCCCTCCTATTAATTCTTGGACTAACCCCTGCTATCCCTATCATTAAGAGAAAGGGGAAATTGTTTAACCAGAAAAGGCACACTAAGCAGGAGTTTGTTTCCAGGTGTTACCTGGGAGCACAAGGACGTTCATTGACTTGCTCAGGGTCACACTATATGCAAGTGGGGGCTGATGGGATTCAAATCCAGGTCTCCAGGTTTGCAGCTCAGTGCCCTTAACTACTACACTATACTGCCTCCTAATCATTAGTCTTGCGCTGTCCATCTTCCCCATTGACAGCCTATCTATTCCCTTCTCAGTCCTTCACCCAGCTAGGAAGCTGTTCCACCGCTACACTCTCCTGAGCCACCTGCCTCTGCCAGCCTACTCCAGATAGGGAGCATGTACTGGTTTGTTTGTCCTCTGGCTGCAGGCCTACCCCCCGTATATGGAGTAGCTGCAGTCCCACTATACCCTACCTCTGCCAGCCTGCCCATGATAGGGAGTAGCTATTCCTTCCTTCATTGAAATACATACTGCTCTACTGACAGCTCATTTTCAGATGCATCCTGGGGGTAGGGGATGTGAAAAATCATATAAAGCAAATACAATATATCAACCTGCATAATCAAAAATTAAAGAAAAATCAGAATAACATATGTACATGTAATGAAGGAAACAAATTGCCAGGGCAGTACTGGGGGTGGGGGTGGGGGGTGAAGAAGAGAGTCATGTACAATTGCAGGAGGGAAAAGAAAAGTCATGAAGGAGAGACTTTAAGGAGAAAGTCAAAGAGGCAGAGTGAATTGACAAGGGAAGGGAGGACCAAAGTTTAGGAAAGCGGTCTGAGAAGGCAGCTTGACCAACAATAGGTTTCCTAGCAGGAATAGTGAGGGAATGGGAAGTATTATTGTGTAGAGGGTAGGAGAAAGCTGCAGGAGAGGATAAGAGGAATAGGAGGGAAGGGAATGTGTCCTGTGTCTCCAGGCCTATGTAGAGTAGCTGCAGTCCAACTATACCCTGCCTCCGAGGTCAACGCCAGATAAGGAGTAGCTATGGTTACTACTTATCGCACATCTGCAGTCCAACCCCAGTTATGCAGTGCACCAGTTATACCTCCCTAATACTCCTGTTTCTACAGGCTCACCCTCTCTCTAGTCCTCTGTCCCCCTCCCACTCTATCCAGTTTCTCTTTTTACTCCGTAAGTATAATGGATTAACCCCCTGCCTCTCCTGTATCCGCCGAGGCAGAATGCCTTGCAGCCTAGGTGCCCTAGACACCATTTAGGTACATGCCACACTCCTCTTTTGTGGCATTCACACTTCAGGATCCCTCATGCTTCGCAGTTGCTTGGAACTCTGGGTAATTTATATAGGACTGCAGCCATGCGATTAGCCAGCTGCAGTCACGTAGTCTGCCCCCCATCACAATGGCGCCAAGATTGGCTGCCTGTTCTCCTGCCCCTCACCCTCCTCTAAGGCCCTTGCTTCCCTCTACCCCCTCCCTCAAGCAACCACACAAACCCCCATTATTACAGTGGCAAGAAAGAATCCTGGCTTCTGATTGGTCAGTTGGCCACCACAGCAGGGATGTTATCCCAGCATAACATCCACCTTATTGAGCGTTATTCCTTTATTGCAGAGTGAGAACAAAAATGATTGCAGCAGAAACAAACCTAAGCACCTAGGCAGCTGCTTTCTTCCTCTGTCTCCACTCCTGGTATGCTAGATTTAGTTAGAAAAACTTGTTTTATTTACCCGGACTACAGTCGCGCGATTAGCCGGCTGAAGTCACGTGGTCTGCCCCCCACCACAGAGAAAAAAACTACAAGTAGTTACGTTATGAATCTTACAGGTTTGTTAGATATTATGTAGGAAAGGGTCATTTTGATGGTTTGGTGAAAATTTTTTTATTAGTTTTGTAATTATTAATGATATTTTTTTGCACATGTTTAGTTAGCAGGGTAGAAGTTTGAAAAAAATCTACGAAGTGTTACGTTTTTAAACGTACGGGTTTGTTACATGTTATGCAGCTGTAGGTCGTTTTGGTGGTTTGGTGAAAAAGTTTTAATTAATTTTGAAGCTGTTAATGATTTATTGTTTGCTTATGCTCAGTTCATTAACAAAACAACTCACAAGAAAATGAAATACCATACTTCACTGAATAGAAGCCACCCTTCAATAAAAGCTGCCCCTCAAATACCAGCTGCAAGTCAAAATGAATACTTTTAATAAAAGCTGCCCTCAAATACAAGTTGCAGCTTCTAGTCAGGGTTGAAGTCATATCAGATTAAACAGTGCGAGTGGGAGTTTGATTTTTATCTCTGTAAATATGATAATTGTTGTAGTTTTTAAAACTGATTATCTTAGTTGATGTTTCTTTTACTTATTTTAGCATGAAGTAGACCAATAACAATATGCTTGATCAAATCTAAAATGCATAAAATTGTATTTTTAGCACTTAAAAATTAGATTTTGCAAAACAATCCACCCTCAAATACAAGCTGCACTTGACTACAAGCCACAGGTAAAAATATTACACAAGGTAGTGTTTCGATATCTTTTTTGCTGTAAAGGTATATATTCTCCTTGGCTGAGCAGGCTGGCTCCCTTCGGCTCTGTCCCCACCACCCCTCATCGACAACCACCTCCCTAGGACTCACCTGTCAGCCAGCCATGTTCCACCATGGATTGCCCCCAGTCATGGTGGAGCTATCCACCCCCGAGACTCTCATCCAGTTGCTACCAACAGGGGCCCTGGTGGTGATGTGAGTGAGGGGTTGGTGCCCAGATTCTCATGTCTGCCTTCCCACTGTCCATTTTCCTTTACTTTTGTCTCCCTTCGCTGTAGCTGGGGTGTGCAAGTCAGCCCATGCATTTAGAAGCATGCACTGCTTCAAAGTCCCTCAGCTACCTTCCTTCATGCTGCTCCAGTCCCACACTACCAGTAGGCCTCCACCTGGTGGCAGTCTTGTGGCAGAGCTGACACGCCCCCCCCCTCCAGGAGAGGAGAGTAGTCCATTGGATGCTGAATCCTCTCCCCCTGGCCAACTCCCAGTAACCTGAGACAGCTGTTGAGTCCAGGTCACCACAGCAAGTGGGAGCTCTACTGCCTTGCCACTGTATCAGCCTGTATTTAGAGATCTTTAATTAAAAAGCAAAATGTTGGCACAGGAATCCTGCACATTTATTTTGAAAATCTACCTGCTACAGGAATAGTTTGAACATCTACATAATGGTTTTCAAAATACTATTGCTGCAGTATGGTTTTCAAAACTACATGCTGCATGATGACTTTTAGATCTATGTGATGCATGTCAGTTTCCAAAATCTTTGTGCTGCCCGATGATTTGCACAATCTACTTGCTGCACAATGGTTTTCATAAAACAGAACTCCTTCACAAAGGTTTTCAAAATATATTGGCTGTGTGACAGTTTTCAAATGTTACATACTGCATAATGGTTTTCAAAATTTAACTGCTGAGTGAAAGTTTTAAATTAGTGGTTTAAGTTCAACAAGACTTAAAAACTTTAATATAAGATAACTTATTAAATACTTTAAATGTTAAGGGAGATCCTTTAGTGTTTATGAGGGAGAGGCAGAACGAGGCACACAGTAACATCACATTATGAAGGCTAGCGATGCATTAACAAGCATACTGAGAAGCTAAACAGATTCAGTGCATCTGGATGGGGTGGGGATCATATCCAAAGGGTTACCTGGCAATGCACAGAGTGGATAGTGGTGATACGCACACTACACCAGTGTGACCTTGCAAATGAGGGTGCCCTCTATATACAGGATGCAATGGTATAGTCAAAGGATTTTGTAAAATGTAACAGGCAGCCAAGGCAGCCCTAATTAATGCTTATGAAAATCCTGCTTTTAGCAATGTGCACAATGATGTGCGACCCGTGTCCCTCCCCCCCGCAGCACTGGAGCTGGTGACCCCTGCTTCCACCTGCCATATCCCTGTTAGTACAGAGCTATATTGTAGATTGCAAACCTGGCAGTCTAATTGTTCTTGCTGTCAGTACTGTGCAGTATTATATATCTGAACCCTGGCTGTCTAATGAACACCTATCTCTTACCCTATTCTTGTCAGTGTTGTGGAACTGTACTAAAGTTCTTCCCTGGAAGTCTAGGGAACCCCCCTCCCTTATTTGAACCCTGCCAGTATTCTGGAACTGTATTCAAGTCCTTCCCTTGCAGCCTAGGGAACCCCTTTTCCCTACCGGATTCTTCTCAATACTTTGGAACAGTATACAAGCCTTTCCTTGGCAGTCTAGTGAACCCCCTACCTCACCTAATCCAATATCGTGGAAATATACTGAAGCCCATCCCTGGCAGTCTAGTGTTTATTTAGTTATTTGAATTTTGGTAACTGGGTGAGCCCACTGAGACATTACAGTCCCTTTTTCAGGGGCAACTTGGAAAGTGCAGAACACAGACAATGACGTGGCAGTAGCAGTGGATGCATTTACATCATTCACTGATTTACAAAATGTCATCATTTGCAGAAACATTATTTTACAGTATTATACAGTATATTAGTGTTATAAGCCAATGGATTGCTGTCAAAGCCTCCCTCTCTGGTTCACCCATGGAGCACCCACCAGTCACACCCCTTGTTGGCTCCCTACTGACCCATCCCTCCATAGGTGAACTGTCATCTGGTCCTCAGATGACAACAGACACAAACCATCCTCTCACCACCTCCGAAGGCTGCTACCTGACTGACAAGCAGTGAATGCAAGCATGCATACTGTAAAAACTGCTGTTTCTACACTGTGTGTATGCTCACTACCTATCAGTCAGATGATAGATGGCCGAGATGGTGAGTGGAGGGGGGTCTGTGCCAGTCATTGTCTGAGGACCTGATGGCAGCTCATCTATGGATGGATGAGTGGGTTAGGAAGTGAGAGGGGGAGGAGGTGGTGGTTGCTCAGTGGGTGGGCGGGGGAAGGAGGCTTTGACCGTGATTGGTTTGGGAGTAACACTAACTTGCCTGGGGTGGGCATCAGTACATTTCCACAGCACCAGATTGGGTGAGGGAGGGGGACCACTAGACTGCCAGGGAAGGGAATTCATACAGTTTCACAGTATTAATAGGTATTGGGTGAGGTAGAGGGGTCCACTAGGTGTCAAGGGAAGCACTTTAGTATGGTTCCACAATGCCTACAGGATTTGGGTGAGGGAGGGGGTTCTTCTATGTTGCCAAGGATGGCATAGGGGGTAGGGCTCCCGTATGGGGCAGCTGAGGCTTTGTACAATACCTCCCACATTTATGCATGGATGCATTGTGCCAAGCTAACAGATACATAATTACATAAAATGGCCCCTTGGCACGGTGCATGCCATAAGTATGTGGTCTTTACATGCCAGCCACAGAATATGTCTGTTAGAAGTGGTGGCACTGTTCCATTTCAGACAAGCTATCTCCTTATGCTATATGTAGTAATGGTCTCAAGTTGCAGGAGCACTCAGTAGAATCAGTAGGCAAACCATGACTTATGCTCCAGACTGTAGATTTTATTCCATTATAAACGACATTCCAGTCACAAGTTATGGTGCTAGAGTGAGCTCCAAGTACTACAGGTGCCCAAGTGCTTCGGCAGTAAATCCTTCGACAGGCACCTATCTCCTCTTGCTCTAGGGAGCCTGTTGCCATCTAGTGCTGTGGTAATAATGCACATATGCACCATTCATGGCTCCTGTAGTGGTTGGGTCCTGACTACATAAAAAACCTCCTGCTCCCATATGCTCCAATTTGGCTGCTCTACACAACAGGGGAGAATCTGCTGGTGGTTTCCGGTGTCCTTTGGAACTCCTCAGAGAAAAGGCCTTTTCTGTGGCCACCTCGCCAGTGTGGAATGCTTTACCAAATCAGCTTTGTCAGATATCCTCTGCTGAAGTTTTTTAAAGGGCTCTTAACACCCATCTTTTTTCCCTGACATTTGAAGACTCATCTTAAACATGTTATCAATGAGAGGGATTCAGCTGTGCTTGTTATTCGATTTTATGAATGTTTTTAGTTGATTAAATAAAATTGCATGTACAGAGCTTTGAGCCTTTGGGATGAGGAACTAGGTCAAATAAAATTTGCTTGCTTGGTATAAAAGCCCAATATTGAGACCAGCATAGCTGGAAGGACAGGGCATGTTCTTTATCTGAATACTACTCCCTGGCAGCCAGGTGCTATTTAGGGCAGTGCTGGGATAGTGCACCCCAAATGACCATGACTGACTATGAGGGCCAATGTGTGTTTCTTTAATTAATTAGTAATTAGTTATCTTCAATTATACAATAGGAGAAAAAGTTTTCTGGATTCTGATTGGTCAGTGCCCTCCTTGAAGAGTGATGTTATCTCAGCACAACATTACTGTATCAAGGTCAAGCACACACGACCACAGCAAAATGAAAATGTATCACTATGTCCTGTCCCCCTCACTACGTTGGTCCATTCTGCCCACCCTGCCCACTTTCCCAATGTAATACTCATTAATTAAGAAAAATATTGCAAAAGCCACAAAGTCCAGAAACTGCCAGAAACCCAAACCGTAACATGCAAAAAACTGCAGCTGCCATTGCCCTTAAACTCCATGTCTCAGTGTGAAGTGCAGTTCACACAGCCACACGTTCAGCTTCTTGCAGTTGGTTGTTACCCACTCTCCTTTGTAGTCTGCCTCTTGTCATAATGGCACACCAAAATTCAAAACGATCATTTTTGATATTTTTTTAAACAAAACCAACCTCTACAGTTTGAAACACCTCCTCTAACCAAACAGTAGAAGCACTCTGGATAGTGGGGTTGACACCAGTCCATTTACAGAAGAAAGAGTACTGAAAGAACTCCTAAAACTCAAGGTGGACAAAGCAATGGGGCCTGACGGGATTCACCCTAGAATCCTAAAAGAGCTAAGGGAGGACCTAGTGACACCACTAACCACACTTTTTAACAAATCATGGGAAGATGGGGTGGTACCTGAGGACTGGAGGAGGGCAGATGTGATTCCCCTTCACAAAAGTGGGAGCAAGAGAGAAGCAGGAAACTACAGACCTGTTAGTTTGACCTCAGTGGTGGGGAAAATGATGGAATCACTTCTGAAAGAAAGAATTGTTGAGTACCCAGAGGCCAGCGGGGCACAGGACCCAAAGCAGCATGGATTCACAGCAGGAAGGTCATGTCAGACGAATCTGATCAATTTCTTTGACTGGGTGACCAAAATAATAGACCAGGAAGGGGCTGTGGATATGGCCTACCTAGACTTTAGCAAGGCATTTTACACAGTCCCGCACAAAAGATTAATAATCAAGTTAGCCAGCCTGGGAGTGGGTCCCAGGGTGGTAGCCTAGAGTAGAACTGGCTGCACAATAGGACACAGAAGGTAATAGTGAATGGAACACATTCTGAAGAAAGGGTTACCAGTGGGTACCTCAGGGCTCAGTACTGGGTCCAGTCCTGTTTAACGTCTTTATAGGTGACATTGCGGAGGGTCTGGAAGGAAATGTATGCCTCTTTGCGGATGACACAAAGATCTGTAAGAGAGTTGATACACAAGAGGGGTAGAAAGGATGAGAAGGGACTTGGCAAGGTTGGAGGAATGGTCAGACATATGGCAACTTAGATTCAATGCAAAGAAGTGCAAAGTAATGCACCTGGGAAATAAAAATCCAGGAGAAGAGTACACAGTAGCAGGGGAGATACTAACGACAACAATAATGGAAAGGGATCTGGGTGTAGTCATATCAGATGACCTAAAGGTGGGTAAGCAATGTGAGAAGTCAGTAAGGAGAGCCAGGGGATACTGGGATGCATAGGGAGGGGCATCACAAGTAGAAAAAGGGAAGTGGTTATCCCTCTGTACAGACAGTTGGTGAGTCCCCATCTGGAGTACTGCATGTAGTTTTGGAGACCTCATCTACGCAAGGACATAGACAAGATGGAAGCAGTCCAGAGGAGGGCAACTAAAATGGTGCAGGGTCTACATCAGAAACCATATGAAGAGAGACTGAGAGAGCTTAATATGTATACCCTTGATGAAAGGAGGGACAGGGGGGACATGATAGAAACTTTTAAGTACCTCAAGGGAATCAACAATGTCCAGGAGGGTATCATCTTTCAGAAGAAGAGATGTGTAAGAACAAGGGGCACAATTTAAAGTTAGAGGGGGGACGGCTCAGGGGTAATGTGAGGAAATTCTTTTTCATGGAGAGAGTTGTGGATGCATGGAACCGCCTTCCTGGAGAGGTTGAGGGGTCTAAAACAATGGGGGAATTCAAACATGCACGGGACAGACATAAGGCAATTATAGTGGGGGGTTGCAGGAAGTAGGCTGTTGGTTAACTAGAATCTGCAGCTTATCCAATAGGTAGGGAAATGGGCAGACTGGGTGGGCCAAGTGGTCCTTATCTGCCGTCAAAGTCTATGTTTCTATGTTTCTATGTTACTTGCGCACATGCCACAATCTCTTTCCGTTGAACTCTGAACGACGGCTTCAAAAGTCGTCTCTTAAATGAAAGATTCTCCTGGCACGCTGTGTAACTCCTTTGTCAGTCAGTATTGGGAGAAAAGTGAAAAGTTGATGGGGGTGAGAATGACTGGCAGTGCAACTGGGACATGGTACCATGAGAGGAAACAGAGATTCCACAGTATCGGCAAACTTCTCATTCAGAAGAACAGCTACACCTAGTGGACAAACAGTATAATTAACTCTTTTTTTTTTTTTTTATTTAAAAGTTGATAACCGGGAAAGGCACATTGAGCCAAGGTTCATTTCAGTGTGCGACGTGGGGTATAGGAACATACAGGGTAGTAAAAGCCAATTTGTATAGTACAGAGAATTTATACATTTTAAGTACAGGATTACATAGCAGAGGTATAATAAAGATACATCAAAGAAAAAATAACAAAACAAGGTAAATAAAAATAGTGCATATATGTACAAAATAATTGCAGGCATGGGGTAGCACCACTTTTTTGGATACTAACATTAAGGATTCTTAGTAATGAGAGCTAAGACAATTCAGCACAGGTCAGACCATGGAGAAACTGCAATAGATCAAAGGGGATAGAACATTTTGACTGGGTCTCCTAGAGTTGGCAAGGATGGTGAACCTGTGGGGGGAGAGGAGGGAGAGGAATGGCAAGAGCATACATTGTCAGGAACAGCTTGGAGCAGGGATTTTAGATTAGAGAAAGTAGAGGAGTGGTGAATGCTAAGGAAGTTGATTCCAGAAGTGAGGGAGACAGTAGGCAAAGGCCACCTGACCTGCGCATGTGCGAGGGTGGGGAAGGGGAAACATTTGGGCATCCCTGTGTAACCCCCCTATAAATGGGGGTTCCCAAAAGTCTTTCTTGGGTGTGCTTAAATGCCCACCGCCAGGCGGGCGTTCTGTGTCTTTACAGGTGTAAAAGTGCTTGCATGCAAATGTCTTATTAGCCTCTGTGCCTGTCCCTTTAAGAGACATTTTTTTTGTAGTGTATAATTAATCTGGGTAGGGGCCAAGTGTTTCCAGGCTCGAGTCCCACCCAAGCTGCAATAATATTGCTCCGTTCTGCCATCGCTAATGGTGCAGAGGGAGCTCTGTTAGAACCGGTAATTGTTTGCTGATTAGCTGCTCTAATAAGAATGGTATTATAGTTTGTCTAACCTGCCTTTCTTTGCAGCATGGACATTTCTGTATTGCACCAATCAATACCTTTTGGGGAAATTTAAAATGGAGTCTGTCCCCATGGGTCTTGTGGGAGAGAATTTCTGTAGGAATTGTAGTTTTTTTATTTTGGTGCCTAAATGGACCTGGAGGGGGAGCCCTTGCTTTGACAGACATATAAATCAACCAACCAAACCCTTTTTGGATCAGAAGGAAGTCCTGGTGCTGCCTGCAGCAGTTGAGAGTCAGTCTGAGTTTGGAGTTGAGAGAGTGAACTGCTCAAGACATTCATGCAGCTGCTCCTGCGTAGTAGCGTAGGAGACTGGTGGGAAGGCTGTGTCTGGCCTGCCTGCTTCATCTTCCCTTCTGAGGGATCTGCTAGTGAAATTAATTGGACTGAATCTGAACCAGCTTGTGACCAGAAATACCGAATTGTGACTGCCCTGTTACCTGAAGAAGACCAAAGATTTGCTGTAAGCAATCGGCCTGTCAGGATGTCTGAATCACCACAGAGATCACAGTTTTGCTCAGGAAAACTGAAATTGCAACCGGACTGTCATCCGACCTGTGGTATTGTGTTTTGTTTTACTATAAATGTGCTGTAACCTGTCAGTGGGTCATGATTTGGTTCCCCACTACTTAAGTGTGTCACACTTGCTGGAAGCTGTCTCCAGCACCTATCAAACTGAATCCGAACTGTTTTTCCAGCCTGGGCCCTGCCACCTTGGCCCAGTCAGCTATGTCAGATGCAGAGATCACCATCGATGAGAGACTCACCCAGGGAACAGCTCCCTGCTCAACATCTCGAACAGGAATGACACCTCGGTGAATCGTATGGGCCCTGCTTCTCCTGGCATACCAGCTTGTCGACCTGCAGGCTCCATTTCGGCCCTCCTGTGTTTTGTATTGCGTAGCATGGGTAAACACCAGGGTAGCTCCCTGCAACATCAACTAAATCAAAAGTGTTGTCATCTGATTCAATTGTTGTTTTCTTGTCACAAACTGAGTCTCCAGGCTCCGGATTACAAATTGTGTGTGGTTGTGCACGCTCCTTCTTTCCATCACAGGGCCCCAACCAGCTGCAGTGCCGGCCTACCCCAGGCAACGTATCAGGCTAGCCCACCTTTTTTCCAATTGGATACCCAGAGTGTGTGACTGTGAAGGGACTCTAAAATGCATGCATGATTGCCTCATTGAATCAGTTACTGAACTAATCAGCCAAATTACACCCCTCCCTTGTTCATTCTCCCTGAATAAATCAGATCTAATTCTTTTTGCATTTAACTTGGCTGTGGTTCCATTTTGTACAAGAAGCACTGTACTGTTGTTACCTGCTGTGTCTAACCTTATTTTGCAGGGGGTCTCCAGGGTCGAACTGGTTGAATCAGCCCTTATGGTAAGTGCAAACAGAGTTGGGATTTGTATGCTGATTAGGGGTTATTGTAACTGTGTCTGTTCATTGCTTAGGCCACTAGAGGGGAAAGAAGGGGGGTTACAGTATCCCGGAGGGCTGTACCCAGGTCAGCTATGCTACCAATAACCCTGTCCTCCAGGTGGAGGCACCTGTTTCCAGTACCCAGGCCCCTTGACCTGCACCTAGTCACACAGGCAGGGGGAGTATCCCTTGGGATAGTGCCACCTAGGGGTTACATCTGGAATGAAGAGAGTACGTGGAGGAGCTAGCTGGAGATAGGCAGGAGTTGAGGTGGGGGGGTGTTCCAAACCAGAATTTGCCATTGAAGGCAAGGCTATGAATCTGGCACCTGAAGGGTAGAGGCATTAGGCAGAGGGAGGAGTAGAGTGTACAGTGGTGAGTGAGAAGGGGGAAGAGTTGGTAAAGCGGCAAAATGAGTTGAGTAGGGTATCAAGTCTTGCTAGGGAGGTAGCAGGAGCAGAGCCATAGACAATGGCTGCATAGCCTATTACAGGGAAAATGGTTTTGGTGACTAAGTCTTAGTGAGTAGACAGAGGGAGTCAGTCTTTGTGTTGGTAGAGGGCACTGAGTTTAGGGTGAAGTTTGGTGCAAATGGAGTCTATATGGGCTGAGAAATCTAAGCTGTCATCCAACCAGAACCCTAGATATTTGAATGAATTGACTGTTTCTAACGGTGAGATGTCTGAGGTGGTAAATGTTGGGGGATCAAGAAATTTGGAACATCTTTGCCTCAAACCAAAGAACATTGATACAATTTTTTGGAGTTAAGTTTCAGCTGATTTTGATGGAACCATTGCTGCACTTTGTCAAAGTCACACTGCAGGGAGGTAGTTACGTCTGCAGCAGAGGCACTGGAGAAGTATAAAACGGTGTCTTCAGCATACATGTGGATTTTAGAGCGGGAGCTGATGGAGGGGAGATCATTAATGAATACTGAGAATAAAATGGGACCCAGAATGGAACCTTGTGAAATGCCGGATAGGACTAGGGAGGGGGGAAGGACGTTTCCTACTTGTACAGATTGCTGCCTGTGTTGAAGGTATGGACCTGAACCAATCAGTAGCAGATGGAGCCAGACCAGAGGAATGGAGTTTGTGGATTAGAAGGTGGTGAGAGACAAAGTTAAAGGCCTTTGCCAGATCCATGGAAATGGCAGCAGTGACAAGGCCTTTGTCCATAGCTGATTGGCCAGAGTTGGCGACACGGAGCAGGGAGAAGATGGTGGAGTACTGCTTCCTGATACTGGACTGGAAGGGAGAGAGAGACTGTTAGTTGCAGAGAGATGTTCCAGGAGCCTCAAGTAGATAAGAGACACCTGGAGTTTGGCAAACGCAGGTATGAGGGAGATGGGTCTATAGTTGCCAGTCAAGGTGGCATCCCCACTTTTATGGAGGGGGAACACGTTGGCTAATTTCCAAGCCTGAGAGGTGGTACTGGTAGTGAGGGAAAGGTTAAGGAGATGAGTGAGAGGGACAGAAATGACAGGTGCTGATATTTGAAGTATATTGGGGTAGAGGCCATCTGGGATAGTTTTAGTAGGGTCAAATTATATGAGTGCCTTATAGACCTCTTGGGAGGAGATGGGAGGAAGGAGACACCAGACTCAGCAGGGCCAGCAGCAGGGGTGGGAGGAGAACCTGTGGAGGAGGGAATGGGTGGATCAGGGAGGGAGCAGGTTGTAAAGAATGTGTTGAAGATATTGGCGATTGACACAGAGCCAGAAAATGTTGATCCATTGTGTTTTAGTCAGTGGTTCCTGACCTGAGGGAGAGTCTAGGAAGCAGCAGAGAAGTTTCCAAACATTAGTTCAATGGCCTACGAAACCAGTATAGTGTTATGCTTGTGTAACTTTGCTTTGGCCATTCGCATTCTCTATTCCATGAGGAATTACCACTCTGTAGGGGTACCAAAGGCAAGGAACCCTGGAAGAGGGTTCCACCTCTAGAGGTGCCACGTTAAGGTTCCCTTAGCTAAAGGCACCTTATGAAGAATCCCCAAAAATAAATTGTAGTAGCACCAAAGAACATTAGCAATCAGAGGCCATGAGGCATAGAAGTAGAATGATAGCAACAGCAGCTTGATAAAACAGGAGGTGCACAGATTAGCAAGATAGCATGGGTTCTATGGAATAGATTGATGATTGAGGGGGTTTTCTAAGGAGAGAGGGAACAGCAAGTAGGGACACCATCCACCTCCATCTAACACTGGAAACTACCTAAGGGAACTAGGGAATACAAACGAAGACTAACTAGGTATTATGACCTTTGCATGGAGGAGAGGAAAAAAAACCCTCTGAGGTGGAAATCTATAGGGATCCAAGGCCTTGGACACTTTCCCTCCAGGCATGAGATAATTTAGTTAGTGACAGCTCTGCTACTGCAATTTGGAAAGTCAAATAAAAAGAGTGGTGGAAAATATTCCAATTTGGAGAGAAACTCTCACTCTCTCCTTCTAACAGGAATGCCAAGGAGGGTTGCAAGCTGGTTTGCTCAGCAACAAGCCACCTCCAAGGCAGGAGGAGGAGAGTAACAACCACTGAGGTGCTCACCCGGTCTACTGATCTAAGAACAAACCAGGTGAACCAGAGATGGTTTAAGGGAGATAGCTTGAAAGGGTGCCTCCAAACCTGCTTCGGCAGCTAAAGAAAGCCCCACCCCTTTGCCTCTGAAGTCTTAAATTCTGCAACTTGAGGTGCCATTAGTATGGTTGACGACTAAAGGTCCACCTGGAGCGAGGACATTCCCAGCTATGGGCCAGGTGAAAAGGACTCTGCCTCAAGCTTCGCATGCTCAAGATGTAGACTTCAGGGTGCAGAGTGAGACTGTTGGCGCAGGGCAAGCCCTGCACCAGGGAACGCTAGCACAAGGTTGGCATACCTATTTATTCATGTCGTATTTCTTATGTATGCATTCATTCATTTATTCATTTATTTAGTATACTGAAGTTATTCAGTTTGCAGAAGCTCTATTGCAGCAAATACGGGATCAGCAGGGGCAAGCCAACCAAGTCCCATTGAGGAAACCAATTACAAGGTGACATGATACTTGGAGGATTTTAACAATGGAGGCAGGATTCGAACATGAAGCAATAGGCCACATGTGGCCACAGCTCTTCAACAACACCCCCAGTCCCCTGCCTAGGAAAACCAAGGAAGCAATGGGAAAGCGCCATGACCCACATGCAGCATTTAAAACTAGTTTGCAGTAATGGCAGTAGCCAAGCTGACCTCCAGAGTATAATAAAGCAGTATGCAAAGTAAATGAGCAGTGCCCAGTAAATGAGCAGCATCCAGAAGCAATTAGGTATAACTTGAAGGGGTAGCAATCTGAATGAACATAGAAACTGTAGAGAGAGGCAACGTGCTGAAACAGCAATGATTTTTTTCTTGGTATTAGTTCAGGAAGCAAAATTGAGTTCCATGGGCAACGCACAGAAAACAGCAACAATATATTCTTGGTATAAGTTCAGGGGCAGGATTGAGTTCCATGGACTAGGTTGCAGAGTGAGCCTAAATCAGGTGAAAATGATTAAGGTGTATAACATAGAAGAGCAGCAGCAGTGAAGCAGCATTTGAGCTAAAACACAGATAACAAGTGCAATTGCACTTGTGAGTAAATGGGAGCGAAATAGCGCAAACTCAGGATTAGTGAAATATGAGCAAAGACAAAGGGTTCTAGAAACAGAAAACCCTCAAAGAAGAGTGCAAAACAGAAATACACAGACACAGAAGAATAGGAAACAAGCAACACAAAGAAGCACACAGCCGGAGACTAGTAATATAAACCAAATACAGCAGGACAGGAAAACAGAGGACAGCAGAAAACATAGGAAGCTGGGGGGCCCAGCAGGCTGCAAAGAAGATGACAGACCAACAGAGCCTCCCGCCACAAAGAAAAAAGTGCTTCAGAAAGAGGCTGGGAGGAACTGCTTATATACAGTAGCTCAGGAATGGGGAGTGGCTGGCTGCTTGTCCATTGAACTACAGGCATAGCCTTTCAAATGGGGAACTGGATCTAGCCTGCAGCTGGGACTTAAAATAGGTTGACTTGGCTTTGTTGATGGCTTTAGTGCAGGTATTTCTGTGGGACCTGCAGAGTTGAAAATGCGAGGGTAGAAGGGACGCATTGACCTTTGCCCAGAATTTATCTCGGGTTCTGCAGAGGGTGAGGAGGACTGGTGTTATCCAAGGGAGGTGGCGATGATTCACTCTTGCCTTTTCTAGTGGGGCATGGAGATTCCAGATTCTAGTTAAGGTTTCGGTGAGTAGCTGAAGGGCTATGTCTACATCATGGGCTGAGTACAATGGAGACCAGTCTACTTGTATTAGATCCTGGAGAAGGGAGTTTGAGTTCAGGGTCAGAGCAGGTGATACCAAATATATTTGGGGGCTGATTAGGGAGTTGAAGCTTTTCTCACACAGAAAGTAATACAATGATAGCTGAGGGTGTCAGGGAGTGCTCCAGAGGCAAAAATGTAGTGAGGGTGTGAGGAGAATACCCAGTCAATGAGAGAATGATTTAGGGACTTGGTGTATAGACAGGTTGGCTCTGAGATCAACTGAGAGAGGTTTAAGGATTTAATGTTAAGGATGGAGGATTTGGAGGAAGGGGAGAGCCAGTCCTGAAATCTTCAAGCAGGATGAGCTCACCTTTGCCTGCGTGAGACGTGTTGGAGGAGATGCATTCTACAATGGTCTTGTGGGACACTTTGGGAGGGCAATATAGAACTGCTATATAGATTGGGAGGGTGAAGAGAAGGTAGAGGAGGACAGTAAGAAACTCATGGGAGGAGGGTCGGGCATCTCGGAGGGAGATGGAGTATGAGAGGGATTGCCTAGCATAGACAGCCATGCCACCTCCATGCTTACTGCAGTCCTGTGGGAAAAGGTTGAAATCAGGGATAGAGAGGGAAGAATCTGGGATTCTAGCAGAGAGCCAAGACTCAGTCACACACAGAATATCAGGGAAGTGTTGGGTGACCCAGACTTTTAGGGCATCTAATTTGGGTAGGAGGCTTCTTGCATTTGGATGAAAAATACACAGACCCTTTGATGATGCTTTGGGGGTCTGAGAGGGTGAGGGACCTGGATTTATCCTGACATTCCCAGAGAGGAGTAATAGGAGTAGGAAGAGGGAAAATTGGGGGGTTGGGGGTGGTATTTAGACCTTTTGGTGGAGCGTGAGTGGAGAGGGGGAGAAGAGAAGCAGGCACAGTGGAGAAGGGCCTCGAGATTTAAAGAGGAGGATGAGAGTAGACTAGTGTGAATAGGTGTAGGAGAACAAGAGAGAGGGGGTTAGGAGAGGCTGGAGACATTGGGCTTGGCAAAGAGTGGTGGGCAGGTCTGGCTGGGAGAGGGAGGAAAGGTAGGGAGAAGGAGTCAGAGACAGAAGGGGAAGGGAAGGGGAAGTGGGAGGCAATCAGTCAGTCAATCACTTTATTTAATCAGGCATAAATACCCTTGAGCAAGCTCATTTTCAAGGTGGTCCTGGGCAAGAGGAAGGGTTCAGAGTAGGAGTTAGGACAGATGGAAGGAGGTTGGAGAGAGAAGGTGAGAGTGTCTTAAAATGAGAAAGCAGAGAGAGAGATTAGGAATTGTGCCTGCATGGTGGAGTGAGTGAGGAGAAGAGGGGCAGAGAAGAATCAGTGCCAGAAGCTTGAGGAGGCTTTGTACAGCAGCAAAGGCATGAACAAAGCTATAGACACTAGGTGGCAGTATGGCAGAAAACAGGAGGAGGAGGAGAGCTGTGGTAGATATTAGAAAGGTCTCTGCCAGGCTACTTGTCTTGTCACCAAATATGCTTGCACACTAAAAACTTACAAAAAAAACTACTTGCAAACATTATTTATTCATGTTTTTTGTTCCCAATGTAAATGAACTATTTATAATAGCAATAATGCACTTCAGGGTGTGTCATGCTGGGATAATGTCACTTCCCATTCACCTGAGGCATGACATTATCCCAGCATGACACACACACACACACACACACATACTGTCATGCATTATTGCTTAATTAAAAACCAAAACATTTGCACAGGAATCTTTCACAAATCTTATAAATAAATGCATGATTATTTTTAGCATCTATATTATGGTTTTCAAACTTTTCATTCTGTATGACAGTTTTCAAAATCTGCATGCTGCACAGTGGTTTTTGAAATCTATGTATCGCATGAGGGCTTTCACACAGAACTCCTTCATGAAGGTTCTGAAAATCTACACATTGTGTGACAGTTTTTAAAATCTATGTGCCGCATAACAGGGAGTGCATAGAGTCAGGGGTACTCTCCATGTCTAGGGTAGGTGGTAACTGCTCACCACTTATAATCAAATACACTCAGTTTCTAGTTATTTAGTTTCTTTCCTTTCACTCCTTGTTGAACTTTGCTTGGTGTTAGTGCTGTGCAGAATGCAGAATTCTGCTGGTGAAATTAACGCGGAATAACCAGTCCGCCAACGAAATTTCTTCTGGAATTTCACTGGTTCTTTTGTGGAATTCCACCTGCTGTGATCCACGGAATAGAACAGTATTTGTTCCACAGAAAATCATTCTACAAGCATTTTCATGGAAAATATTGAGATCTGCGGAATAATATTCTATGGAACAGCATTTTTCTGCAGAAAATCATTCCGCAACCATTTCTGTGGAAAATATTGAGATCGGAGGACTAAAACTCCATGGAAATGTTGCAGAAAAACTCATTCTGCATTTTTCTGCTGCAGAATTCTGCCATTCCATTTGTGGAGAAATTTGGCTGAATATTGGCAGAATTTCGACAATTCTGCGAAATTTAATTCCAACAAAATTTGAAAATTCCACACAGCACTTCTCAGTGCACTTTCTGTCATGTCAGAAATAAATCACTCTGCTACATGATGGGTTCTTGTCATGTTTACTAATATATTTACAGTTTCACACATGGGAACACAGCACCAGAAATCACTGACCTTGTCAGCACTGCAAGGCATACTCTATTCTGACCCTGGAAGTGAGTCAGAACCTTTGAGTACCTTAAAAGGGTTTATCATTGATGCATATTTATAGGAGTCCCATGACTTTTCTTATTTTTTTAAATTTATCAGCGAGTGAGGTTTTTCCTCAGGACAGAGCCTTTCCTATGTTGCCTTCTGAATTTACCAACGCTCCCACCTTGCTATACAATTTGGATTCGTTCATGTTTCATTTACTACAATGACACAGCAGCATTAGTTTAGCTGGTGGACAGGCGGCAGCATCGCTGTAGGAGCATTCAGACTGCCAGTGTTGGCTAATGTCTACTCTAGCGCTGGATAGCTCACATTAACCAGGCATTTATTGTCACCAGACATTGTGCTGGGCACCAGTGCACCAACGTCTACCTCAGTCTTCACTTAGGCAGGGGCTAGCAATCTCCCCAGGACTGCTGACAGAGGTAACAACTCCAATATCTATACCAGCTTGGAATTCCCCATACAAATAGTAGGCACATCTGCTACTTGTTTTAACAGTGGGCACATCTCCTACCTGTTTTAGCAGCTCAGTCTTTGGCAACAGATGTCTCACCATCCTCTGCAGAGCTGACAGCATCACTCTGTTACAGACTGGACTAACATTTTCCCCAAAGTGAAAACACCTGCTTTGGTGAAATCCTCTGTGCATCACAAGGCCAGCAGGGAGTTCCACTGAGAAACACAGAAACATAGAATTTGTCAGCAGATAAGGACCACTTGGTCCACCCAGTCTGCTTCTTTTGTTCCCTACCTGATCTCTGTCTATCTCCCCTCGTTTCCTAGCTGTTTCTCTTATGCCTAGCCTATGCATGCATGAAGCCCACCACTATTTTCACCCCCACTACCTCCACTGGATGCCATTCCAGACATCCACCACTCTTTCAGTGAAGAAGCACTTCCTTACATACGTCCTTAATTTTCCCTATTCTTGCTTTATTGCATGTACTCGTGTTCTTGTTCTCAGGCAGTATAGTGCAGTGGGTTAAGGCTCTGAGCTGCAGATCTGGAGACATAGGTTTGAATCCCACAGCTGCCTAGGTGCATACTGTGTGATTGTGAGCAAGTCACTTAACCTTCTTGTGCTTCCAGGTCACATCTGGAAACAAGCTTCAGCTTAGTGTGCTACTCCTGGTTAAACAATGTTCCCTTTCCCTTTCCTTTCTTGCACACCTTCTCATCTGAAAAATACTAATGTCCTGTGCCTTGTTCAACCCTGTGAGGTATTTATAGGTCTCTATCATATCCCCCCTCTGCCTCCTTTCTTCCAGGGTGTACATATTGAGATATCTTATCCTCTCCTCATAGGAATTCTGATATAGCCCTTGCACCATTTTGGTTGCCCTTCTCCCAACAGCCTCCACCCAGTCTATGTTTTTCATGAGACGTAGTCTCCATGACTGAAAATAGTACTCCAGGTGGTAGGGTAGCCCCTTGGGATCATCACTCTCTGCAGGTGATCTCTTACGCTCCCACCAGAATTAATGATGATCTACACTAAACGGCCTTCAGACTCCAAGTTCCCATAGTCATCACTGCTCACCTTGGGTCTATCCTAAGAGACTACCAGATGACTAGACAATGAGTTCATCCATTCTCATACACTGCAGAGCCCTGCACAAAGAAAGTTAGGATTCATAAGCAGGAACCAAAGTGTCCTGTACATCTTCCCTGTGCAAAGAAAATTAGGAGGCACAAAGAAGGTTAGGAGTTGCTTCCTTGTTTGCACAGGGCCTTAAAGGAATACTACAGTCAGAGTCTGTAAAGGCATACATTGTACTGAGTGTTTTGCTTTGTGTGTGTAGTCACAGTGTGTCCTTCCCTTTGTCTGCTATTAGGAGTTTTTTTCTAAATTAGCCTGCTAGTTTTATTGTAGTTTTATGACCCTGGGGATCTCTACCTTAGCATGGTTTATTGCTCATTTTCCTACAATGCCTCCTGTCCCATGTGACAGTGGTGTATCTGGGACCATAGATCCAGCAAGTACTGGTTTAGAGTCACCTTTACAACAGCACAGCTGTGATATTAAGTAACTTTCCTTATCCAGTGAGCACTGATGGCTACATTTACAGTTTAGCAAATACCTGAAGACTAATTGAGTGGGTTATTCTGTAAGAAAACAGCTAGAGTCTTTACTAATTATAGCATTGATGATCTTTGGTGATTTGTGTGCTTTTTATGGCTGTTTATTTTGATGGAATGAAAAGTTTTAAAAGCAAACATTGGGGGTGTGGCCTGACCGGGTCGAGAGATGGCTGTGTAGTCTAACAGCTCCAGGACCATCCAGCCAATATCTTTAGCATCCTAGGGAAATTTCCCATTGCCTTTATATAGCAAGATAGATTTAAGATCCTGCATACGGCTTCTGCAAAAAAACTGGCAAAAAAGCAAGCCCACCTGCACTTTTCAGTGGCTAATCTATCTGAGACCTCAGGCCTTAAGCAGCACTCCAACTCCAATATGGTGACTTCCTAGGCTGCAGGCTTTCCCTCTCGGCGGATTGAAACTAATACAGAAGCGTCTGACCAACATCCCTCCGGATCCCTTGAAATGATCCCGCATACTCTTATATTTGACCTCAGAAACCAAATGCGGGCAGGCTTTGAGAACATTGGGTCACAATTAACTAATTTACAGCAAACGGTCAATGGGCTGAGCGACACAGTGGAATCCCATGCGGCCCAACTGAATGAGCTGGAGCAGCTGGTTAGCGACTGTGAGGATGCTCATCACAGAACAGACACCAGTCTGCAACAGGCTATGCAGGAGTTAGAGCTATTGAAAGCAGTCCTGGACTGCCATGAGAACAGAGAGAGAGATGCTGCAATATCCAGATCGTGGGGATGCCGGAGGGGTCTGAGGGGAAGGACTGTATGGCCTACATACAAACCTGGCTCAAAAATAGACTGAATCGCCCAAGAGACCTATCACTAGAGATACAATGAGCTCACCACTCCCCAGGTCATAGACCTGGTCTGGATGAGCACCCTAGGCACCTTATTATCAAATTTCTAAGATTCCCAGATTGGCAACGGGTGCTAGATGCCTCGAGAGAGGTGGGACGGCTGCAGGAACAAGACAAGTTGGTGAGCATTTTCCCAGACTTTTCCAGGCAACTCCAGGGGGAGAGGCAGGCCTTCACACTGGCACGTCGCAAACTCCACGAAATCAACTGCCAGTTTTCACTCCTGTACCCGGCCCATTTGGATATTCATCCCCGCAACAAGGAAAACAGATCCTTCACGGATGTGGAGGTGGCCCTGCGTTATGTGGGACAGGTAGTGATACTGAACCGTGGGGAAGTGGTGGACGACCATGGGGCTGGCAGATGAGGACGGCTATAATCAACTCTGCTACTGGACTGACTCATGAGTATAATAGCTTACTGAAGTTGTTGCAGAAACCAATGTATAATTGTTGATTTTCTCATTCACTTGAGTGTTTTTAAGGTTAAAGGGGGAATGAGCAATGATGAAGTGGTGCCTTGTGATGGCAGGCTAATACTATTCAGAGCCACTCACTGCCTATTAGGTAAATGTTGCAGCTGACTGATAGCTGCTGCCCTGATCCTAGTGTAGAGGTTAATGCAGAGGTACTAGGCTGATCCTTCTGCTTCCTCCGGGGAGCTACATATATAGCGGCCAGGATCCCGGACCCCTTTGTTTTCTCCTGTAAAACCCGGGGTAGGCCTGATATCTTAATTGGCCTAACATCCTTTTTGGGGTCGAGTCAGACTTAATTTGGAGTGCGTGACGGGGGATCCCCGAGACAGGGGTAAACTGTGGGGGTCCATAATGGGGGATTCTCCAGCTTATCAGGGCTGGACTCCGAGGCCCTAGCCTTACTCTGTGAACATCATGGGACCCCTTGCTCACCCTCTGGAGGCTCCTGTACAGGCCGCTAGCACCCCATTGCAACATGGGATTTTATAGGGGCGATGATGGCAGCACGAATGTGCCATACTATGGCAACGGCTCTTACACCACCACACTAGGCAATGTTCACATGCACAGTTAGTTTAGGCAAAGCAGCTTTTAATACAGGTCATGATAACTCTGTGTCTAGTTAAAAGTTTATTTTGTAAAGGTTTAAATATGCAGTTTGTTTTAAGAACCGAGTTTTTTACAGCATGCTATAAGTTACTTGAACTTATTTTCTGTTTGGAGTTTGCTGTTCTACAGAGGCTTGGGGAGGAATTTTACCAGCCAGCAATAACTCAGAGGTTCCCTCTACCCTTTTACTATTATCCTCTGATTCCATCACACTGATAATTTATCCAAGTGGTCCGAAGGACAGGGGGCAGCATTTTTGTTACCAAGTGTGGTGATAACATTATTTAAGAATAAAAGCTACTGCAGTGCCGGTCAGTGTCACTGTCTGATAATACAGAACCTGTGGGTGAACAGTCTGAACTCTGAAGCTGCTGCTATCAATTTAATTTACAGGAGAAAAAAAACCTTCAAATTCACTGCAGGTCATGGGATTGGGGAGGTAGCATGCATCCTGAACTTTCTAAAAAAGAAATGGATACACTACAGATCAACCAGGAGCAGCATTTATTTTTGTTACTATATAACACAGACAATAAAATAAGATAAGCTTCAAACAGACCGTCAGACAACATTGTGTGCAATAAAACAAAAATGATACCTGATATGCCTTGAATGATTCTGTGGGAAGATAAATAGTCTGGCAGAAGTTGCAGGCAGCAGTTATTTATCCAGAGAAGCCGACCGACAGGACACGACGACCCAATCCGTCCGACTAGTTGTGATGAATGATGCATCTGCGTTGATTTGGAACACACCTAGTCTACAGCTCGCCTCACACACACTGGCTGGCACTGCTCACTCAAAAAGATGAAGAACAGTTCTATTTACTTACTAAAGTAAAGTGGATCTGGTGCTGACTGTGCAAGTCTCAGTGACCTCTCAACTTGCTTTCAAACTTCTCCCCAACCAGACCGGCCATGACTACTGGGCTGGCGGCACTGTCTGCACTCACTGTCTGGCAAGGAAGGTCCCTCTCAGTCTTTGCTCTCCAGCCTACCTGACTCCTCTACGCTCACTCAGTCAGCTCAGGAGAGGACGGAGGATTTGAATTTCTTTCACTTCAGTCCACAATACAGTTTGCTGGGCTAAAATTAAGTAGCTGTAGCTGGCTGGTCTAGCTGTTCCAGACTAGTACTACCACTCCGCATCTGCTGCTTGCTTCTGTCTATCGAATCTCCTACGCAGTTACACTTGTCTTAGCGCTGCGATGGTGACTCTCCAGGACAGAGACCCAGTGGACTTGAAGACACAGCGGCTTGTGGCGCTCTCTCTCTTCCTCCCAATTCCGGCTGGCAGAGTGGCGGTTGATACAGTTCTCCTTCTAACTTCCAAGTACTTTGCTGTACTTGTACTGGGTCCATTTAAACTTGCCACTCCTCTTACTTGAAACGGCAGCCAATCAGAGGATGCACAGCACAGTATACGCCCACCACAGACCTGATTGAAATCCTAAATCACAAGGTCCGCGGGGCGCTGCTGACTTGCTGAGGATAATAGTTTCATACTGGGGAGGGGTAGAGCGAGCGGGTGGGTGGGGCACCAACAGTCGGAGTAAGTACATTGATGTCGACGTCAGTCAGGGTCAAGTCAGCCATTGCCTAAGTGGGGGGCGGGGGGCACCAGCAGTCATGTACATTGATGTCACGTCATCCATTGCCTAAGGGGGGAGGGGGCTTGTCATCAGCACGACAGCAGGAGCAATAAACATTTATGTCTGTCACGACAAAGGGGAGGGCGGTGAGCCAATTGTTTAAATGACGCTGGCAGGGGGTCCCTTAGTAGGAGTCTGAACTGGAACGTCTTTAGGCTTTTGTGTCTTTTTTTTTTATTTTTAGCAAGACATACTGCCAGACAACACAAGCAGCCAGCCCAGAAAGAAACATTTTTTTTTTACTTTTTTTTTTTTTGCTGCCTAATTTTGCAGGTGCCCCTAAATGGCTGGAGCCTCTAGGCTGCAGCCTAGTTAGCCTATGCACAAAAACAGCCCTGGGGCATACGTACAACTCTGAACTGAGGGGCGGAGGACAGGCAAAAGTGGGTTTCTGCATGATGGAGATGGCTGAACCATAAGACAAGGGGACTGTCTGGAACATGGTACACATAGGAACTAACAATCTCACCAGCCTGTCAGTTGTGCAGACCAAGGAACACCTGACCAGACTGGATGACAAACTATCATCCATTTCATCTGGCATCTCCTTCTCTGAGATCCTGCCAGTCTGGGAGAGGGAGGCAGATGGACGGAAGGTCAGAGAAGGGAAGACAGGGGAGCTAAACATGTGGCTCAAGGGCTGGTGCCAGGAAAAAGGACACACATTTGTAGGGAATTGGCAACAGTTTTGGGAGCGAAAGTTCTTTAAATTTGATGGACTGCATCTGACTAAGGAGAGAGTCAGTGCATTGTGGCAGAAGTTTGACATATTTGCAGAATATTTAAACTAGCAAATGGGGAGAGGGCTGCAGCACCTGATATGTTGTATGGGAAGAACACCCTTCCCCTCTCAGCTAGTGATCAAACAGGAGTTCAGCATGTTTGTAGTTCATTTGCATCACCAGGTAAGGAAAAAGGTCCGGCTCCCCATACGATGCAGAGGGGAAACACCAGACCTAGCCCAACAGTTAACACACCGAAATCTAGCCAATGGAAAATCATGTACGCAAATGCTCGCAGTCTGGGAAACAAGATCCCAGACCTGCAGGCAATAATGACAGAGGCTAAACAGGACATAGTAGCAATTAGCTAGACATGGTTTACCAGTAACCACACTTGGAAGACTTCAGTACCTGACTATGTACTGTTCAGAAGAGACCGAGGTGCAAAAAGGGGGGTGGGGGAGTGGAGTGGCCCTTTATGTCAATGAAAATATCAAAACTACAGAAATTCAGAATACATGTAAGGGGCCAGAAGAACTGTGGGTCACCCTGGAAACAGGGAATAGGACAGCCATACAAACTGGGGTTGTCTACAGGCCTCCAGACCAGGGGGAGGACATAGACACATTACTGTTAGAAGATATACAAAACATGACAGTTAAAGGGGAGATTCTGATAATGGGAGACTTCAACATGCCAGATACAGATTTGTCAATACCAGCAGGAACATCTGCCAGAACTAGACACATAGTGGATTCCCTGCAGGGGGAAAGCCTCAAACAACTGGTACAATAAGCCACAAGAGACAGGGTATCCTAGATCTAGCACTGACTAACAGGGAAAGAATCACAGATCTCCAGGTAGAAGGTCACCTAGGGGCCAGTGACCATCACATGGTATGGATCAATTTGGCCACTAGAACTAAATCATCCCATTCCAAGGCAAACATATGGGACTTCAGAGGAGTTGACAAAGATAAGATGGCCAACAGAGTTAAGCTAGCCCTGGCAAAAAGAAATACAGGTGAGGGGGGGTACAGGCAAAGTGGGCAAGCATTAAGGATGCAATACTTGAAACAACATCCCATTGTGTTAGAGAGAAAAGGAAGTGCAAAAGAAGGAAACCACATTGGTCCTCAAAAACAGTAGCAGAAAAGGTCCGAGCCGAAAGGCTGGCCTTCAGGAACTATAAGGGAATGCAGTGGGATGAAGATAGAGAGGCATACCAAACTTCCCTAAGGGAAGCAGGGAAGGCAGCAAGGCAGGCAAAGGCCCAAATCAAGGAACCACTAGCACCAACAGTAAAAGAAGGTGACAAGACTTTCTATAGATACATTAGTGAAAGGAGAAAGTCCAGAGGGGCTATTGCTAAGATCAAAGAGGATAAGGGGGCATGTGAGGAGGAGGACCATGTAAAAGCATCTATGCTCAGTATTTACTGAAGAGAAGGTAGGACAGGGCCCACAGCTGAGCACCATGGACATGGGGGGGGGAGGGAGGTGTGCACTAGTCCCTTCATGAAAGAAAGGGCCCTACAAGAGCTCAATAAGCTCAGGGTGGACAAGGCAATGGGACCTGATGGCGTACATCCCAGGGTACTAAAGAAGCTAAGGGTGGAACTAGCAGAACCATTATCAGAACTGTTTAGTGAGTCTCTGAGCACAGGAGAGGTCCCAGAAGACTGGAGAAGGGCTCATGTGATCCCGCTCCACAAGAGTGTTAGCAGGGAGGAGGCGGGGATCTGCAGACCAGTCAGTCTTACCTCAGTAGTGGGCAAGATTATGGAGGCAGTCCTTAAGGAAAGTATAGTGCAACACCTGGAATCCATTGGAGCACAGGATCCAAGACAGCATGGGTTTACAACAGAAAGGTCCTGCCAAATTAATCTCATAGATTTCTTTGACTGGGTAACCAGAGTGGTGGACCAAGGGGGAGCAGTTGATGTCACCTACCTTGACTTCAACAAAGCTTTCAATACTGTTTCACATAGAAGATTGATTAATAAGATGGGTAGGCTCGGGGTGGGTCAGAAGTTGGTCAACTGGGTGGCAAACTGGCTGACAGGCAGAAAACAGAGAGTAGTGGTAAATGGTATACAGTCAGAAGAGATGCAAGTCACAAGTGGGGTACCTCAGGAATCAGTCCTGGGGCCAGTCCTCTTCAGTATCTTCATCAGTGACATTGCAAAGGGACTGGAGTGTAAGGTTTGTCTGTTTGCAGATGACACCAAGATCTGCAACAGATTAGATGATCCAGATGGGGTGGGCAGAATGAGAAGAGATCTGGATAAATTGGCAAAATGGTCAGAAAAGTGGTAATAGAGGTTTAATGCAAAGAAGTGCAAGATCATGCACACAGGGAAGAGAAACCCTGAAGCCACCTATAGGCTGGGAGGGAAGTTGCTGGCAGTCAAAAGGGAAGAAAGAGACTTGAGCATCATCATCACAGATGACCTGAAATCATTCAAGCAGACCACTAAAGCAGTAGGTAAGGCTAGGGGGATGTTGCGGTGTATTAGTAGGGGTATCACAAGTCAGAAGAGGGAGGTAATAATCCCTCTTTACAAGACACTGGTTAAGCCCCATCTGGAGTACTGCTTTCAGTACTGGAGGCCACACCTTCACAAGGACATTAACCGAATTGAGGCAGTCCACAGAAGGGCAACCAAAATGGTGCAGGGACTGCATCAGAAGAGATATGAGGACAGATTAACGGAGCTCAATATCTATACCCTAGAGCAAAGGAGGGGGAGAGGTGATATGATCGAAACATTCAAACACCTTAAGGGCATTAACAAGGTGAAAGAGTCTAACATGTTTCAATATAAGAAAAATAGTAGGACAAGAGGACACAGTATGAGATTAGAGGGAGGCTGATTAAGGGGTAATGTGAGGAAGTTCTTTTTCACAGGAAGGGTGGTGGATGCATGGAACGGCCTTCCTCAGGAAGTGGTGGATATGAATACAGCTCAGGTCTTCAAACAGGCATGGGTTAGGTATAAGGGAGCAATACAGATGAGTATGAATAGATAGGCCAATGACAGAGCAAAGGCAGATGGCATATTCATAAGGTAGAAAATAAAATGGGCAGACTGGATGGGCCTTGCTGTCCTTATCTGCCATCAACTTCTATGTTTCTATGTTTCTATGAGAAAGTCAGAGCAATTAAAGGGTAATCTGCACAAGCATATGAGGTGGGGCGGGGTGAAGAAGGGCCTCCACTCCGGGGGGCGCTTCTCCCGACTCTGCCTGCAGGGGTCTCCTAAGTTAAGGATCTCACTGACTTTCCACCGGACAATAAGGGTATAGTCCTACCCTCAGGAAGGAGAGTCTCCTCCATCCTCCCTCCTGCTATACCTGGGAAAGGATTTTCCAACTTTTTCTTTAAATGTTTTGCAGTTTTGGCTGGGTGGCCCCACCTCGGTACTTTCATGAAAAGTAGTGGGATAAGTGGTTGATGGGTGAAAGTAGTACGAACACTATAAGAGAGGGAGGAGAGATTTCCTTAAGGGATTAGATGATTTAAAGGGGGAGGAGGTTGTTAGAACTGTTTCTTCTAGGAGGTTGAGAAGTTTTATGGGGAAGGTGGTAAGGGGAACGTATTATTGGTTTTACAATAAAAAAATTATCAGCACGCAGGCTCCTGGGGAGATGGGTCACAGCACTTGTGTCATATACTATTTTAGGACAAAATGTACAGTTTACAATGTATGACACTGAATGTGCGTGGAGTCAAGACAGTGTTCAAAAGAAAGAGAATTTGGGTTTATTTTAAGAAGCAGCAAGACGATATCTTATTCCTGCAAGAAATCCATTTGTGCAAGGAGACCCAGAAACTGGAAAGGGCATGGGGTGGTACATTGTTGACTGCACCCTTCACCTCCAAGGCCAGGGACATGGCGATTTGGCTCCATCTGCAACATAGGGTGCAGGTGCATGGGGTGAAGTCTGACCCTCAGGGATCTTATCTGGTGGTGAATGTCACTGTTGAAGGTTCAAGATATACCTTGGCATCAATCTATGGACTGAATACAGATTACCCTGATTTTTTTAATCACTTGGTGCTTACACTGGCCCTGTACCCGGACAACCTGATTATTGGGGGAGACTTTAATACGTACTGGGATCAGTCTTAAGACACCTCACACACCCGGTATAAACACCCACCAAGAAGCTCCGTGGCCCTGAGGGCTTTGGCAAGGGACAGGGCACTGAAAAAGGTCTGGAGGCACTTTAACCCTTTGAGGAGGGAATGTTCTTATTACTCTGCTGCACATAAGCTTTTTACTAAAGAAACAAATGAGGGTATAACTACATCTGACCCTTCCCAAATAAATGTGGCATTTCAGTTCTTCTACAAATCTTTATATACATCCAAAACTCCAAAGGATGTAGACCCAGCTCCCTTTGTAAACAGGATCCAACTTCCACCAGTCACTGAGGAAGAGAGGGGGTTCCTAAACCAGCCGCTCTCTGAGAGGGAGATAAAAGAAGCCATATAGAATTTGAACCTAGGGAGAGCCCCAGGGCCTGATGGGTTTCCCATGGAGTGCTACACGTTTTTTGGAGGAGCTTGGCCATCTGCTGGCTCAGATGATTCAGGAAGCATTGAGTTTGGGTGTGCTTCCCCTTCCTCTACAGTTGGCCACAAACATTGTACTTCCCAAACCTGGCAAAGACACCCAAAAATGTGGGTCTTATAGACCAATCTCTTTATTAAATGCCGACTACAAGATTGTGGCCAAAGTCATTGCCAAGAGGTTAGAGAATGTCCTTCCCTTACTGATTCACCAGGACCAATGTGGTTTTGTAAAGGGGAGGCAGGCCAAGCACAATCTGTGGAGAACATTAAATATTCTCTATAAATGGTCAGAGAAAGGGGGGATACTACTAGAGGCCTTCTGGCACTTGATGCTGAGAAGGCCTTTGACAGAGTCAAGTGGGTCTTAATTTTTTCCACTTTAGAAAAACTTCAACTGGGCCCCTTCATCACAGCCTGGGTTAAAACTCTATACTGTTCCCCAAAAGCACACATTTTCACTAATGATACCCTGTCTTCACCTTTTCCTCTTACTAGAGGTACCCGACAGGGTTGCCCCTATCCTCCCTCCTATACGTATTCACCATGGAAGTACTGGCCTCTTCTGTTAGACAACACCCCAAGATCCAGGGCTATAGAGTGGGGAGCGGTGAGCAGAAAATGTCCCTCTTTGTGGATGATGTTTTGTTGTTTCTCAGAGACCCCGCGGAGTCTATTCTGGCCCTCACTACACTTTGCGTTGGGTGTCGCGTGTCCTAACTCTCACCCCATCCCATGTGTAAACAAGCTAAGGTGGTGCAGTGTAGGAGAATGGGGCGAGAGTTAGGACCGACAACCCCAACGCACACCCCGATGCCTGTTGGTGGGGGCAGGGTGGGGGTGGGGTGCAAGGGTGGGAACCCTAATGTCGAATTTCCTCACTTTTGTTGCTGTAGAAGAACCCTAACTGGTGCATTAACAAAGTTTTTCCCATAGAATTTCCGTACTTTTTAAGAAAGAATAGAAAAGTAGAAAGTTGCACAAGTTTGGGCCCCGCAGTCTCACCACGTGATTTTGTGTGACTATAGTAACAGTGAGTGCAACGCAAATGCAAGCACAAAGGGTTACACACATGGTGATGCAAACATAAATGGTAACGTAAACAGTAATAGAAATGTAAGCACAAACTGATGCAAAAACAAATAGCGATGTAAATGGAGACACAAACGGAAGTACATACAGAATGCAACTGGTAATGCACACGTTCATGGTATTGCAATTGTAAATGCAAATGGTAACGGTAACAGCAACAATAATGCCAAAGTGAACAGAAATGCAAGCGTGTACAAAAACGCAAACTGTAATGCACACAGTCACGGAACCACAACTGTAAAAGCAAATGGTAATGGTAACAGCAACAATAACGCCAAAGGAAAGAGAAATACAAACACAAATGCAAGCATATACAGAAGTGCAAACCGTTACACGCATGGTCATAGTATCGCAATTGTAAATGTAAATGGTAACGGTAACAGCAACCTAGTACCCCCAGCTGGCGACTGGCACAGCCCACCTCTCCCCTCTACGGCCAGCCACCGACTGTGTATATTACCAGCGCTAATTCAGACAGGTGCTCAGGAATACTTCAGAGCGCCTGTTTGAATTACCACTGCTAATACACACAGTCGGTGGCTGGACGTGGAGGTGAGAGGTGGGCTGTGCCAGTCACCGACTGGGGAAGGTGGGAGATGCTGGGTGGGCTGGCACAGCTGAGTGGGGGTATGGGGGGACACTAGACTACCATAATATGGAAAATGCACAATTATTTTATTATGATGGGGGGGACCTCTAGGCTACCAGGGATATCAATAATAATGATAATGAACTACAGATCGGGGGAGCACTAGACTACCAGGGATATGACAAAAATATATAAATTAACACACATGGGGGGAGCCACTAGACTACCATGGATAAAAAATAAACACATTAATATAAGATACTCATTGGGGAGGCCACTAGACTACCAGGGATAACAGGCTTCGTTATGTACATCATCATTATGATGGGGAGGGGGGCCGCTAGACTACCAGGGATAATGAAAGTACTGTTTTTTTTATTACAGCGTGGGGCAGAGAGAAGCCCCTGAGCAAAACCCACCCTTTTATAACCTATATAGGCACCCCTGAGCTAGAAAAATCAGACTTAAAATCTGGCAATCTCGTTCCTCACTCGCGATGCAAAATCACGATCAAAGATTCTCGCGATCAAAGAATTTGCAGGCTCATGATCAAAGATCGTTAGCAAGCCGCAAATGAAGAGTTTGAAAGTTAATAACTCTATTTTTCTACCTATTAGGATGGAACCAAAGGCATGGCTCGATAGATCTGGGCCCCCTGAGTAAAACCCATTTGAGTTTTACTTCAGAAGTGACCCTGAGCCGAATTATTTATGCTTTTCCGATCGGAAAACTGAAAACAAGATGGGAGATCTCTCAATCAAAGAATTTGAAAAATCCTCGGGGACAAACATTCTTGTACCGCGAGGCTGCAAATTCTTTGATTGCCAGGCGGGACAAGATGGCCAGAACCCCCATTCTTTGTTCGCAAAACATACATATAAATTTTCCCTTTGACTTCTAATGGGAACTTAAAACTGGCGTAACTTTTAAATGTCTTAATATTTTTTCACCAAACAAAAAGCAACATGTTGAGCCACCAAAGCTCTTTCAAACGAGTCATCTCGCAGAGTGGCACACCACACGACAGCCATGCAGGGGCACATCCAAAATCCCAAAAGCTGCCTCCAAAAATGGATAATTTTGCATTTTTCAGTGCTTTCATATGCAAAGACCATAAGTCCAATAGAAATGTAATTTGGCAGATCATGAGATCTATCATGCCCCACTGCATATTCCAAATTTCAGATACATCTGTTGAATGGGTCCAAAGTTATTAACGCCCAGACTTTTGACTTTAGTATGTAAATGACTGCTGAACTATAACTATACTATATATATATATATATGTAGGCAATAATACCTGACAGGGTGGGTGGTATTGGGCTATAATAACCAGTTTCCCCTTTTTCCCATAGGGAAACCGTGGTGTAATTTGCTGTTATAAAGGAGTGTTTATAACGGCAAACATGCACATGGTTTCCCTTGCTGTGCACATCCTCACGCAGCAGCGCCACCACTCAAGACCATTGACCACTTCCATCTCTCCTAAAACAGCACCACTACCACCAGAAGAACTCAGCGGTAAGTTATTTTTTTCCTCCCTACACAGTGAAAACCTCACAAACCAGGACAAAAACAAAATGTTTTAAAATATACCGATTCAAATCGGCACCTGGGAAGCGACACGGCGGAGGAACCGGAAGCTTTTTATTTTATATAATTGCAGAGGTGAAAAAAGGAAGCCCAGCAATTATATAAATTAAAAAATGGGTCAGATAGTAGCAACCATCTACACACTTGTTGTGGGATGCTTTTCAAACCCCTGGCTCACCCCTTGGAGGTTTGTGTAGCATCCTGACAACCCAGGTGTGTGTAAAATCTCGTTACACACCCCGACCCATACTTTATTCTCTATATACCGGACCACCCAGGTGCGTAATGAGGCCCGATCTCTTATAGCCCCTGGAAGGTCCAGTATAGCATAATACCACCCACCCTGGAGGGTATTATTGCGTTTAGAAAATGGGCACTGTAAAAAAATAAGTTTAAGAAAAAATGTTAATGAAAAATTGGTTTAAACTAAGTTTTGTAATAAAATAGTTCCTCCACCTGCTTTAGAATGATTTTTTTTTAGCTAGGGACTTTTGTCCTACTGAAAAGTTTAAATGGTTGCTGATTTGAGCCTCCTGCACTGCAGAGGTGAGGATGAGGGACTGATTTCGAATTTAAAAGCAACACTTTGAGACTGCAGAAGGTATAGAAAGCAGATTGAAAACCACATGAGGCTACTTTTGTTTTGGTGCTAGATCCGCTAAACTGCCTTCTTCTGTAAGTTGTCCTTCTTACCTCCTGAAACACAGGGATGGATATGTTGATTCTAGATGTTTCTCTGCAGTTTCCATCCCCCCGGGCTGTGCTCTGTGTTTTTTTTTTCTTTTTATGTCCTCGGAGCTCTGGTACTGAGCTCCCCCTCAGGTGCGATTCAAACTTCAGCCATGCATGCGAAAGGCGTAAAAGCTGCAGGACCTTATAAGAACAATGGCTTTTTTCCCCATTCGTGGTTCCTTGTTCCATAGGTGCAATAAAAATAATCCTTAGTGTCACTCTGACACTTGGACTGTTTTGTGTTCATTAAGGTGGTGTTTTTTTTTACTTTGGTCATTAGTCATGAATGTTGAGCACTGTTGCTGACTCGAGAAGCAGGCTCATGGTCTGTGACTTGGGTTTCTTTTTAAAATGAAATTAAACAAATCTCTCAGCAGTAGGGGTTATATGGTACTGACAGTGGGAGAAAAGCTGAAGAGCGGTGGTGGCGGGCGGGCAGCCAAGGAAGAGAGAGACTGCTAGCTCTGGTGCTGCTACTATGTGTGAGAGGAGCGGTTATTTCTTCATTTTCCATACCGCAGATAGACATTCATCTGCAGTACAGAAAACGAAGAAATCACTGCTGCTCTCATACACAGTGAGCTGCCAGAGATAGCGCACTCACTCACTCTCTCGGCTGATTTAGTCATGATTGTTGATTTTGTTGAACTTCTGCCTTATTTTAATGTGTGCCTACGATGTGTTTTTTTTACATTTATTTTACATGGGGGGGTGGTGGTGTTGGCTGACTGCAAAGTCACCCACCAAGCAAGAGGAAAAAATGGCAGCACGACAGATTTGAATGTTCTGACCCCTTGATTTCAGAGATTGGCTCAGTTGGTACCAGCACTTTTCAGACCAGGGCTCTGTTGTCTGATAGATGCCTACCTTGCCAGGGCTATCAGCCAATCAGAGCCCGAGAATTTCTAAGCCATTTTATATATATATATATATATATATATATACCTGTGTGTGTGTATATATATATATATATATATATATATATATATGTGTGTATATTTTTTCAGTTCTCCCTGGTCGGCCCTCCTTTTGAAGAGTGCCCCAGCCCTGTCATCCTGGAGTCTGCCAGGACTTACATGCTGCCATCTTCCCCCAGGGTTTGCCCCTCCAGAGGGGTTGTCAGGGTCCCCCAAGTCCCCCCCCACAGAATGGATCTAGTTCTGGTGGCACGCCCAGCCGGCTGGGTTCGGGGCCTGTAGCCACTCCCTGTCATTCTGCCACTGGTGTTTTTCCTCTGATTTTCACCCCGGAGATGTGATGTCCAATGACGTCATGGTGCACACCATGAGCTCCTGTGCAATGTACACTGATGTTTTCCATGTCCCCCTGATCATCTTGGCACCAAGCTGCCTTTCCCCACTTTCTACCAGGGGCCAGGTGAGCTATGGGCTCTGCCCACCCTCCCCCCTCCTCGGAGGAGCAGAGCAGTCCTGTGGATGCTCGATCCTTCTCCCACCAGCTGACCCTCTGACAGCACAGATTCTCTCCCTAACCTGGGCTGCCAGACGTGTTTAGCTCTACGCTGCGCAAGCCAAAGTACAAGATATATTTTACATAAGAATGCCCTGGCTTTGACACCAAATCATTCTGTAGGAGCCACCTTCTATAACAAAGAAATCATTATGGGAGGAAATGCCAACTTTAGGCCAGTGGTACAGTCCACGCCACTTATAGTGCCCATGGTTTAAACGGACATTCGGTTTGTCCGGGCATATTTCAAAAACCATTTGCCAGTTCCATAGTCTCTAATGTTAAAAACTCTGGATATTGCGTTCTATGCCCGCCTTCTATTTCAGGCATATTATCTCCTAATTAGTATCAGTTGTCACTTTGACATGCAGTTTGTGGAGCTTGCAAACGTGTGAACTTGACATTAATTAGCAGCTAATGTGCCAAAATAGGGCATAGAATACTTACACCTGCAGTGCTCTAGCCTCCTTTCACACAGTTTCAGCAAAAATCAGAGTTGGGGAGAAACAATTGCATGTCTGTTTATAGAGAGCCACAACCCATCACAACACAACTTTATTTTGTGGGACTTGAGACTTGAACGTAGGTGGTGACAGGGGGAAAATTGGTTTCGGCAATGCACAGAAGAATCACGCTTGACTCAGGGAACGTCTTACAGTGCTCCCACCTCCATCACAACACAGCTTTATTCTGTGACTCACCCTTCCCTTTCTATCACCGACATCGCGGTGCACAGGAACAAGCAGGAAGAAAAAAGAAGCAGACGGGATAGAGAAACTGCACCTACTGTTTTAGAGAAAAGGAGCCTTGCTTGGGACTTGAACGTAGGAGGTGACAGGGGAAAATGGTCTCAGCAGTGCACAGAAGAGTCACGCTCGACTCAGGGAGCATCTTACAATGCTCCTGCCTCCATCACATTGTTCAGCACCGATAAAATATTCACTTTGGTTACGGCACCCAACCCATATAACGGGCAGATTGTGCTTGCACAGATGTGCCCGTTATAAGCGGTGGGGACTGTACTACATTTTTTACAACTTTTGACCAAGGATAAAACACTTAGACAAGGCTAATTTCCAGGTGCATCCTGGGAACACAGGGAAGTTGTGATTTGCTCATGGTCACACAGTATGGAAGTGGTGGCTGTGGGATTCAAACCCAGTTCTCCAAGTTTGCAGCACAGTGCTCTTAACCACTACACTATACTGCCTCCTTACAACTAGAGACACCTCCTTACAAATAGAGACAGTAACTGCCACAGTTTAAGCTGAAATGGTGATATGGGTCTTTTGCATAATAGAAACAGAAACATAGACTTTGATGGCAGATAAGGACTGCTTGGCCCACCCAGCCTACCCATTTCCCTACCTAATGGATAAGCTGAAGATCCTAGTTTTACCAGCAGCCTACTTCCTTCTACCTCCCACTAGAATTGCTTTATGTTTTACTAACATACTAAAATGCCAGCAGAATAGGCCTAACCGTCTTTCGAGTCTGCTCGATTGGTCAGCCCCCACCCTGGGTGCTGACCTTGCTGCCCCCCTCGCCTTCTCTGGCTTCTCCCTTCCCAGTTCCGAATATTCTTGCTGCATTGGATTTTGCTACCAGAACCCTTCTCCTGTACTTGTCCCAGCCCCTCTTGAACCCCTCCACCGTCTCTGTCTCCACCAGCCCCCTAGGCAGTGCATTCCATGGCTCCACCACCCTCTCAGTGAAGTAGCACCTCCTTCCTTCTCCCCTGAATCTTCCTCCCTCCAGCTTCCACCCATGCCCTCTAGTGGCCCCCTCCTCCTTCCTTCAAAGCATCCTGACTGTTCCTCCCCTATTTACCCTCTTCATGTACTTGAAGACCTCTATCATGTCCCCCCGGTCCCTTCTCTCTTCCAATGTGTACATATTTAGCTCTTCGAGCCTCTCCTTTTAGGTCCTGTCCCCCAAGCCCCAAATCATTTTGGTTGCCCTCCTCTGGACCCTCTCCAGGAGTTTAATATCCCTCTTTAAGTGTGGCCTCCAAAACTGCACGCAGTACTCAAGGTGTGGCCTCACCAAGCAGTTATACAGAGGGAGTATCACTTCCCTCCTTCTGGAGGTGATCCCCCTAGTGATGCATCCAGCATCCTGTTGACCTTGGCTGCTGCCCTCCTACAAGTCTCTGAGTTGTTCATCTTGACATCCATCACCACCCCCAGGTCCCTCTCAGCCATCGAGACTTGTAGCATCCCCCCCCCCCAGGGTGTACACTTGGCCCGGGTTTCTGGCCCTCAGGTGGTGTACCTTGCATTTCCCTGCATTGAACCTCAGCTTCCACTTTCTAGACCATCTTTCCAGAGCCTCCAGGTCCTCCTGTAGGGCCACCCTCCCCCCTCCTCCCTATCCACCACCGCCCCCAGTTTTGAGTCATCCGCAAAGAGCCTCATCTCACTCCTGATTCCTGTCCTTATGTCAGAGACGTAGATGTTGAACAGGAGGGGCCCAAGGACTGATCCCTGTGGGACCCCACTAATGACCCTCTTTGTGGAGGAGACTATCCCACCAACTATGACCCTCTGGGTCCGGTCCTGGAGCCAATTGCCGATCCATCTGATCATCTGGTTCCCCACCCCCATTTCTCCCAGCTTATCCAACAGGCCCATGTGAGGAACAGAGTCAAATGCCTTGCTGAAGTCTAGAAAGAGGACGTCCACTGGTCTACCCAGGTCCAAGGCACTCATCACCCAGTCATAGAACTCCACAAGGTTTGTCTGACATGATTTCCTCGGGACGAATCCATGCTGTCTATCGTCCCAGGCACCCTGACTTTTCCAGGTCCCCCTAACCTCTCCTTGACAATGCCCTCCATCATCTTGCCCACCACGATGTTAGGCTGACAGGTCTGTAGTTCCCTGCCACCTCCCTTGATCCCCCCTTGTGGATAGGCACTATATGCACCACCTTCCAGTCCTGGGGCACCCACCCTGTCCTCAGAGAGATGGTGAAAAGCTCCGCCAGGGGTTTCGCCAGGACATCCGCAAGTTCCTTCAGCACTCTGGGATGTAATTTATCCGGCCCCGGTGCTTTCTCCATCTTAAGGGAGCTGAGGGCTTCCCTCATTCTCTCTGCTGTGATTTCCACTTCCAGTACCTCTTCTCCCTGCTTAGCCTCCCCTCCTGCCAGTGATGCCTCCCCTCTCCCAGACCCTGATCGGTAGGGTCCCCCTCCTCAGTATCTCTGTCTCTCCCATGTATGATGCAGCATCCCCATTTTCCTTGGTGAAAACTGAGGTGAAGTACTCATTTAGTACCTCAGCCTGCTCCCCCAGGTCTTGTGCCCATCTCTCCCCTGATTTAATCCTGCTAATCTGCCCCTTCACCCTTCGTTTTTCCCCAATGTATCTAAAGAACCCCTTGTTCCCTCTCCTAATTTCCCTGGTCTGGTTCTGCTCCTTCCTTGCCTTAGCCGCCCTCACCACCCTAGTGGCCCTTCTAACCATCAGCTCATGCTCCTCTCGATCTCTTTCACTCCTTGAGCACTTGAATTGCCTATAGGCTGCCTTCCTTCCCCGCACCACCTCCTGGACCTCCCTGGTCCACCAGCAGGGTTTTCGGGTCCTACTGCACTTTCGTCTTAGTCTTGCACAGGTGCTGGTAGCATCTTGCACCCCTCTCCTGATGATTTCCCACCTACTATCAGTGTCCATGTCTGACCCAATCACATCCAAATGCTCCTTAAGGATCCTTCCCATTTCCTTAAAATCCATTCCCCTGAAGTCAGTTACCTCCGTCTTTGTGCAGTCTTCTAGCCCTCCTAGGTCCAGACAGAACCAGACCGTGGCATGGTCACTCCCCGCCAATGGGTCCCTTACCTCCAGGCCCCTAATCTGGTCATTGTCTGCCAGGACCACATCCAGTACCCGCGCCTCCCTGGTCGGTTCCCCCACCTGCTGAGTTAGGAACGCGTCTTGAAAGACATCCAACAACCTCTATTCCCTGTTTCAATGCATTCTTACCATCCCCCACTGTTTTTGATCCCACAACCTCCTCAGGAAGGCTGTTCCATGCATCCATCACCCTCTCTGTGAAAAAATACTTCCTCATGTTGTCCCAAGTCATCCCCCCTCTATTTTCAAATTGTGCCCGCTTGTTCTTGCACATTTCTTTTTCTGAAAGATGCTCTCCTCGTGGACTTTGTTGATTCCCTTGAGTTACTTGAAAGTTTCCATCATGTCCCCCCCCCCCTCCTTTCCTCGAGGGTATACATGTTAAGCTCTTTTAGTCTCTCTTCATATGGCTTCTGGTGTAGACCCTGCACCATTTTATTTGCCCTCCTCTGCACTGCCTCCATCCTATGTCCTTATGGAGATGGGGTCTCCAGAACTGGATGCAGTACTCCAGATGGGGTCTCACCAACTGTCTGTACAGAGGGATAACTTCCTGTTTTCTACTGGTGATGCCTCTCCCTGTGCATTCCAGTATCCCCCAGCCCTCCTTACTGCCTTCTCACATTGCTTGCCTACCTTTAGGTTGTCTGATATGACTACCCCCAGGTCCCTTTCCATTTCTGTTGTTGTTAATACCTCCACCCCCATTGTGCTCTCTTCCCCTTGGTGTTTGTTTCCCAGGTGCATTACTTTGCACTTCTTTGCACTGAATCTAAGCTGCCATACTTTTGACAATTCCATAATGGACAAACATATTCATTTTGTCCCCTAGGGGACCCGAGGGAAAAGAGGGATGGTATGAACATGATGAGCCTGATTTTCAAAGCCCTGAGAACGCCACAAGCCCCTGGTGCACCGATCATTTGGCTCGTGGCATTCTCATGACCCACGATCAGGATTTTCAGTCCCGAACACCAAATGCTACAAAGTAGACCAGCTTTTCTGAGGTTTTACTTGTGCCATTTGGGGGACCTTTTTTATAGGGCTTGTGCCAAATCTTTGGTGCAAGCTGTCATAAAGTATGGAAACTGTTGCAGCTGTGCCCAATGTACTAAAACTGGGTGCAGCTGTGTCAAAGGAGTTTGGTGCAGTTGCACCAAAAAACAGGTGTAACACAGAGCATGACACAAGCTCTGCATCACCCTTTGAAAGTCAAGCCCAATATCTTCTATAGGTAAATTACTGCATGTACCATACATAGGGGTGTCAGGTGTTTCTCACAGCCCTCAAAGCTGTTCCCAGATGGATAAGCAGAGTAATATATAGTATATGTGTGTATATATATATATATATGTGTATATGTGTGTGTGTGTGTGTGTGTGTGTGTATATATATATATATATATATATATATGCCTAATTGCATTTGTTTACTTAATATACTAGCTACTGCGACTTGTACAATGTACATAGTTTAGCACCTGCTGTAAGTGTCTCTTTCTGATTCTTTATGGTGTGTACCTATTGCAAGAATGCTTACTAAAAGCATAGTTATTAAAAACTCCATCTATGCGGAACATAATTTTAGAGTTAAGTAATATCATGACTCCTGTCCTGAACTTTTGGCAGTGGGGTAGGGTTCTAAAGAACATGCATGGAAATGAGTGCTTCTGCTAAATAGATTTATATACTGTAGAGGGTGCTGGTGGTGTTTGACAGTTCCTTTTATAATACATCGGTTATCATTGGTACCAGTAGGAGATCTCCCATTAAGGACATCCAGCACTGGTGCCAGCTCCTGTCAGTAAGAGGAATAAACTTTGACAGCAATAAAGCCTGTGCGGTAGATTCACCTTGTCAGTTTATTTGAAGGCTATGAAGATTTCCAACTCACTGATGATTATTTTTTGTGAGGGTGGGGGGAAAATGGCATGGAACCACTGGAGGCTGCTTCCATATTAACATTAATCCAGTCAGCAAGAAACAGCAAAATGCAGTTCAGAGGCATGTCTCCTTTGTTGTTCGAGAAATCAACCCCAGAACTTAATATACTGCTTCTTTGAGGGAGCAATTACAAGAGATCAGGAAACAGGAACAAGAACATTGTAACTAGCTTAGCTGGTGGTGTTATCCAGGTAATAGCTGGGAGGGATCAAGCATGCTCAAACGTACGAGTCTCAGGGAGCTTTCCTGGCATTGTTAACTGCTGCTGGAAGGGCACAGAGGAAGGAGAACTGCTAAATTGCCATTGAATTCACAGCTGCAGTCCAGCACTCCTGATAAACGGTTAATTATGAACCACTGTACCACAACCAGAAAGTCTAGTTGTTGCATTCACCCTGCATAAATAATACTTATTTTAAGTGCCTGAATCATTGAGGCTGTGGGCTTTAGTAACCATGAGTTACACGTATCCCTCTAATTAGGAAACCTTTGGAGCGATGCAAGCAGACGAGCTGCTATTTGGTATTAGGTGTTCCCAGTTTAACAGTAGCTAGTGGGGGGGGGGTATAATGACATGCTAACAATTTGTGGAATCTTCCAGTGGCTTTAGCAATTAAAATGGGCTGGGTGAAGAGGAAAAGAGGATCCAAACTAAATTAAAAAGACTTCCCCATTAAATGATTATATGATTTTGTCACAAGGATTGTTTTGCCTTGCGCCACACACAGTGTACAGTGAAAGTGTCTGTGTAGTCGGAACTGCTGTGTGGTTTTGGCTGCAAGTTAAAACCAAGCTACTTGTCTTACTTATACCATAGTACTGTACTTCAAGAAGGCAACCCCAGACTGTCTAGATTGCATAGTCTCTAAGTAGTTTTCTTTGCTGTGTTGACGTCAGTTAACTTTTTGCCTGGTTTTACATTTAGTAAAGGGATGTTGTTTATGTCACAAACCCACTCAGCAGGTCAGGCCCTCTGCTCCCACAGTGCCAACCTCCAAGTGCAGTATTGTGAACAGGTAACAGAACAGGGTAACCCTCTTATCTGCTTGTGGGTCCGAATCACCCTTTGGTCTCAAGTTCTCGGTGGGGGGGGGGAGGTGCCAGATATATTTCACCTAAGAGCACCTAACCAGGTATCCAAAATGAACCCTTAAAACTCTATAAAAGACCTTGGGTATATTCTTACCTTTTCCCAGTTTGATAATACCATTAAGCTTATGAACAGCTGTCAATCTTAACACTCCATACATCACATGAAAAAAGGAACTTCAGAGACACACCCAGGCAGTCCTTTTAAATGAAAAGTTTACTTAAAAATAGATAAAAAATATGTAAAATGTAAACACAGAACACTATATCACAAAGCATACAATCAATTAAAAGAAAACAAGGAAAAGTACAAACATAAATGCCTACCACAATACAATTAGACTTTTTCTATCTAATGTATTACCTTCTAACAGTGCTTAAGTTAGTTCTTATTTCTTAAGAGCCCACAAAGAAATGTGACTAACATCAGACACAGATCCTAGGTTAAACTGTGTATGTCTCACACACCCCTTCCATGATGTCATCTAGCTGCTCCTTGTTAATTATAAAACAATATACAAACAATGATCTTCCTGTCAGGAGATATTTCAAATAAGGTGACATCAGAAAAAAAACATTTCCCAATATGACTCCTTAATTAACATTCCCTCTTTGTTCTCAGACAGTTTCTATTCCCAGGCATTTCAAATGATTTTATTACTTTTAGCACCATAGTAATATAACAATGTTTTTTCCTCTAAAATGTCATAAAAGTTTATCCCTATATCCTGTTAGGTGGGTCAGTTCTAATTAAGTCAGATAAACAGGAGACCCTTAATTAAGGCTCTCTAGTCTTAATTACCTCCTGGTTTCAGGTTAATATATCCTGTTATTTCTACTAAAACCTGACCCATGGCACAGCTGCCTTATGGAGACAAGTCACACTCTACACTTTTATATTATAAATATCAAAGAACAGTCATATCATAACCAGCTGGCCAAGCATCACAATCCTCCCCACCTAGACTGAATTTGGGGGCTCTATCCCCTGCATGGGATGAGCTTCCCAAATCAGTTCACTCCTCATAAACATGCAATAAGCCATCTGTGTTCTGAGTGGTCGCTCCAGCCCTATGCAAGATTGTCATGTCATACCCTTGCAAGGCAAGACTCCATCTTAATAGTCTACCATTAGTTTTTCCCATTTGTGTCAGCCAAACCAGGGGGTTGTGGTCCGTTTGTACCTCAAAATGCTGTCCATATAAGTATGGCTCTAACTTTGTTAGGGTCCACACTATGGCAAGAGACTCTTTTTCCACAGTACAGTATGCCTGCTCCCTGGGAAGTAACTTTTTACTCAGGGTCAATTCAGGGTGATCTTTCCCTTGGTTGGATGTCTGACTCAGTACTGCCCCAATACCCACATCTGAGGCGTCAGTCTGAACTATAAAGGGTCTGCTATAGTCAGGACTTGTCAACACAGGAGCACTGCACAGTGCCTCCTTCAGTCTGGTAAAGGCTTTTTCACAGGCTGGTCCCCAGGTAATTTTCTTAGGCATCCTTTTCTTTACCAGGTCAGGTTGGGGAGCAGCCATGGCATGGTAATTGGGTACAAATTTCCTGTGGTATAGTGCTGTCCCTAGAAAACTTCTGACCTGCTTCTGCGTTTCTGGTCTGGGCCATGCCTTGATCACCTCTATTTCTACTTGATTAGGATGGAGCTGTTCCCAGCCTACAACATGCCTGAGGTGTGCCACTTTAGCCATGGCCACCTGCCACTTCTCAGCTTTGACAGTGAGCACGGCCCTCTGTATCCTGCCCAGCACTTCCCTAAGGTGGGACAGGTATTCCTCCCAGCTGGCACTAAAGATGGTAATGTCATCCAGGTATGCCACGACGTACTCCTCAGCACCATTTAACACCTGATTCACCAACCTTTGGAAAGTGGATGGGGCATTCTTCATTCGGAAAGGCATTACTTTAAATTCAAATAAGCCTATCGGAGTGATGAAGGCCGACCTCTCCCTAGCTGTGTCCATTAATTCTACCTGCCAGTACCCCTTTGTCAGGTCAATAGTCGTAAAGTAGGTCGCCCCTCCCAACTTGTCCAGGAGTTCATCCATCCAGGGCATCGAGGGGGCATCTGACTTTGTGACTGCATTCAGTCCATGATAGTCCACACAGAAATGAGTAGAGCCATCTGGCTTGGGCACAAGGACTACGGGTGAAGCCCAGGGGCAGTGGCATGTCTGGATTACCCCTAAATCCAGCATTTCTTCCACCTCCCTCCTAATGTCCTTTTGGACAGCCTCTGACACCCGATGTGCTGTCCAGACTGGGGCACCTGGACAGGCCTTGCGGTTCTTATCTGCCATTAACTTCTATGTTTCTACATTTCTATGTCTGCCGTATGGGCGTTTGTGTCCCTGTCTTCACATCGTGTGTTGCTAAGGGGTTAGTCCAGGCTTGGCACTAAACAGGGGGGCAAAGTCTGCTAGAACCTCCCTTACTTCTTGGATCTTGTTTGGGGCCAGCTGGGGAGACAATTTTACTACCTCCACAGAGGACTCCTGCTTGCTTTCTTCCAGCAAGTCCAGAAGGGGGTCTCCTTCATCCATCCCCTTCCTAGGACTACATAATGCAAACACCATGTCAGCCCTATTAGCATATGGCTTCATTATGTGGACATGATACATCCTTTCTGTCTGTCTTCTGTCAGGTAACTCTATGATACAGTTCACATCATTTACCTTCCTAACTACTTTGTATGGTCCTGCTCACTCAGCCTGCAGCTTGTCTTTCTGGACTGGAATAAGGACCATGACTTCCTGACCCACTGTGTATGAGTGAGCTCTGGCTCTGCATTCATACCACACTTTTTGTTTCTGTTGGGCAGCTGCCAGGTTGCTCTGGGCTGTCCCCATAAGCTCCTTCAGCCTTTTCCTTAAACTAAGGATGTAATCCACTATGGGAGTTCCTTGGGTGGCATGCTTACTTTCCCGTTCTTCCCGGATCAAGTCTAGGGGCCCAGGCACCCTATGTCCATATAAGAGTTTGAAGGGGAGAACGCTGTTGACTCTTGGGGTACCTCCCTGTATGCGAACAAGAGGTGGGGAAGGTATTTCTCCCGGTCCCTCCCATGTGGTTCAGCAAACATTTGGAGCATCAATTTTAGGGTACCATTAAACCTTTCCACAAGCCCATTGGTGTGTGGGTGATAAGGTGTTATGCATCTCTGTATCACCCCACACTTCTCCCACAAACACTTCATCAGGTCCGACATGAAGTTACCCCCTTGATCAGAGAAAACCTGTGGAAACCTGACATGGGAGAAAATCCCTAGCAAAGCATCTGCCACTTTGTCTGCCTTAATTGAATAGAGGGCAACCACCTCTGGGTATCAGGTGGAATAATCATCCACCGTCAGGATAAACCATTTCCCGGAGCAGCTTGGGGTATTCAAGGGTCCTACAATATTCATTCCTACCTTCTGGAATGGCTCTTCCACAATGGGTAAAGGCATTAGATCTGGTTTCCGTGGGAGTTTTTCGGCTTCTCTCCCTGGGATTACCGGCTCTGGCTGATGTGGGTCATGCATGCTGGATGTGTTGGGAGCATCTCTGCAGTGCTGTATTTTGCGAAAGACTTGGTCAGGTTGCTGTGGCCTGCTTCGACTGCTCTACATCCTTTGAAAAATAACTTGTGTATTTCAGATGTACCGTGAGTACTAGGACTTGAGTTTCCATCACTGTCTTTTGCTTATTTGGGACCTTAGATCTGACTTTAATGCTGTGTTGAGGCTTCTGGGGGAATATTGCCACAGTGTTAGTTTTGGTCTTGGTTTTGAAGGTTTATCCCCCCCCTTTTTTCATTCTTTGCCTGGGCATTTGGTGTTGTGCTGTCTGGGACCAAGCAGGAGCCTCTCCTATTTTCTTCAAGGGTTCAAGGGGGGTTATCGGGAGGGGGCTTCTAAGCTGCTCTGGGGCCGGCCTTATTCGGCTGGTCTAGGGGTATCTGAAGCTGTGGGTCTCAGTGGCATAACCAGGCCTTATTAGGCAGTTTTGGGGGTGTGGTGGGAAGGGAAGCCTCCTGATGCCTCACAGCTAAATCGATCATCATTCCCAAAGAGCTACTTTCTCCTTCCATGCATAAGTTTGCACTACGCCTGTATACTGTTATATTTGAACGTTTATTTAGAATATTTTGGATTTTGTTTCTGTTAATTTTCGATTTTACTGGACGGACAGTATGCGCAGTGAGATGGCCTCATTGTCCTTATATGTTTGGACTTCTTTAACATTATACTCATTGGCAGTGAGAGTGCCGAAAAACAACTGTAATTTCTTTTTTGGACTTCATTTTATTATATAAAGGACAGTGGGTGCAGTGAGAGGGCCTCCCTATCCTCTTACATTCTTATATTTTTATATTTTGATTTTTTAATAATTTGTTTATTGTTTATGTGTGGTTGTGTTGCTAATAGGTTGGTTTATGTTTTGGGTTTTTAGTCTAAATGTAACTTGTGGGTATTTTATTTTTGTGACATTAGGATTTTTTTTTATTTATTGGCTTGCACCAGTTTGTCTCCCACTTTTGTTATGTGTCATTTTACTAACCCGGTCATGCATTATTCGTCCTCCGACCTCCATGTCTTCCGCCCTTTTGCCTCCCCTCCCATTTCCACCTACCAGCTTTGTGGGCACTTGGTATTGCCCGTGGGAGGGTGTGGGCGGGCGCATGGGGTCGATGGAGGCGAATGAATGGACTGTTCTGCATTGGGGTGGTTAAGTTTCAGAAACGCCTCTGGGCTTAAATGGAGCCTGGAACATGGTTTTCCATGCCTAGTCTCCATACCCAAGGGCTCCTCCTATTTGGATGGGCAAGTAGTCGGGACGGCTTCGGATCCCTGTCCAACTCGGGCGGTGCTGTGCAATGCCAGATCTGTTAAAAACAAATCAGCTATTATTTCTGATTTTGTTGAGTCAGCAGATCTGGCTTGCATCACTGAGACCTGGCTCGATGGAAATGCCGGCCCTTTCTTAGAGGCGTCTGTTCCGGCTGGGTACTTGGTGATTCACCGCCCGAGATTGGATCAGGGGAGTAGCGATCTGTTTTAAGACCAGCTTGGGGCTCACGGGTGTACCAGTTGAGGAATCTGAATCCTTTGAGTGTACCGTCATGGCTGGTGTGGGTTGCAGGATAGCCCTCGTCTACCGTCCACCAGGAGACGAGAGACGATTCCTGCAGAAAGTGACAGACTTTGTCGCTGATATGGCGTTGGAGTCACCCAGACTGATGGTTCTGGGTGACTTCAATGCCTGGGTCGATGACGAACTTTCTGCCTTTGGTCAGCACTTCCTCCAGTTGATGTCATCACTGGGCCTTACACAGATTGTTTCCTCAGCTACACATAATCATGGTCACTCCTTGGATTAAGTTTTTTTCCTGGGGATTGAGGCCTCTGATTTGGTGGTGGAGCCTGTCAGTTGGTCCGATCATTACACCGTGAGCTTCAATTTTTGTGCTTCCCTTCATAGGTCTGCCCCTGTGGAGATGGTTCGATACCGCCCATTATGGGATGTGTGCCCTGAAGACCTGATGGCGGTGTTGAACCTCTCAGAGTTTCCGACTGCCAGCATGGGTCCAGAAGCTATGGTCTTGGCTTATAATCAGGCCATTTCCCTGGCCCTGGACTCAATTGCTCCTGTCCGTGTTCATCCCCTCTCTCTTTGCCCTCAGGCCCCTTGGTTTGCTGGGTCCTTGAGGGAGTTGCGATGTGTGGGTCGACGGTTAGAGCGTCGTTGGAGGAAATCTGCTCTGGATGTTGACTGCCTTAGTTTGGAGGAGCATTATTGGCTCTACCAATCAGAGATCTCCCAAAAGAAGGCAGAATTCCTGTCCAGGGAAATCTCTGTCGCTCAGAATCGACCGGCTCAGCTCTTCTGAACTGTGGACAGGCTGTGCAACCCAGCCTGTCTCCAGCTCCGTCGAGCTTTTTCACAGAAGGAGTGTGATGAGATCGCTCAATTCTTTGCGAATAAGGTTGCCGACATCAGATCTGAGATCCGTCCAACACACTCTAAGGGGGAAGCTTTTGGTCGACGTCTGGTCATGAAATCCTCTGTCTCCTGGTGTTCCTTTGACCTGCCGATGTTCAGTGATATTAGGCGGATCATCCAGGGGATGCGCCCTACGTGCTGTAGTTTAGATCCGGGCCCTACTTCCCTAATTTTGGGTTGTGCTGAGATCATTGGCCCGTTTCTGGTTCAAATAATCTGGTGCTCCCTAGAATTGGGTGAGTTTCCTAGCTCCCTAAAGGAAGCTGTGGTGACTCCCCTTTTGAAGAAGACTTCTTTGGACGCAGATGTTTTTTCCAACTAAGACTGATCTCTAACCTTCCTTTATTGGGAAGGTTATTGAGAAAGGTAGTGGCAAACCAGCTGGAGGACCATTTGACCATCCATAATATCTATGAGCCTCTCCAGTCTGGTTTTCGTAAGAGGCATAGTACCGAGACTGCTCTGGTTCGGGTGCTCAATGATCTCCTGATGGCGAGAGATCAGAGGAACCGTTCTATCTTGGTCCTCCTTGATCTCTCCTCAGCCTTTGACACTGTAGACCATGGGGTTTTGCTTGAACGTCTGGAGTCCATCTGCGGCCTGTCTTGTACAGTGCTCAGATGGTTTTCATCTTTTCTATCTGGGAGAATGCAGAGAGTTGTGTCAGGAATTTTTTCCTCTGACCCGTTCTCTCTGCACTGTGGTGTCCCCCAGGGTTCGGTGCTTTCCCCCATGTTGTTTGCAGTGTATATGCTGCCCCTCGGAGACATTGTAAGAAGGTATGGGCTGAGGTTTCACTGCTATGCTGATGATACCCAGCTCTACCTGTCTTTTGCCCCCGACCAGGTTAGTGCTCTCTCGGTATTTAATAGCTGCCTCGCTGAAATCCAGGACTGGATGAATGTAAGCTGGTTAAAGCTGAACGCCGGTAAGACTGAGGTTTTGGTCGTGGACTCGGGGCATAGGACAGGTGGGTTGGGGTCCGGTCAGCCCTCTGGCGTATTGCTGGGGGGTATCTGATCCCTTCCTCTGAACGGGTGCATAACCTGGGAGTGGTACTTGACGATGGGCTGACTCTTCGTCATCAGGTGTCAGCAGTCGTTAAGTCCGCATTTTACCGTCTTAGGAACATCGCCAGGGTGAAACACCTTGTTCCATCCAGCGATTTACCCGTATTGGTTCATGCTTTTGTGACATCTCACCTTGACTATTGCAACTCCCTTTACCTGGGGCTGATATCCGCCGCTTGCAGCTAGTGCGGAACGCTGCTGCAAGGCTAATGACAGGGGTGACTAGAAGGACACGTATCACCCCTGTGCTTCGCGATCTGCACTGGCTGCCTATACAGTGGCGGATCACCTTTAAAGTAGGTCTTCTGACCTTCAAAGCCCTGTATGGACTCGGCCCTGACTACTTGAAAGAGCTTCTCGTCCCTTACCACCCCGTGCAACAGCTCCGTTCAGCCGACGAGGGGTTGCTTGAGGTTCCGAGGGTTATATTAAAGTCCTCTGGGGCTAGGGCTTTTGGGTTCGTGGCCCCTACCCTCTGGAACTCTCAGCCTCGCCGGCTTAGAGAATGCGCAACCGTGGAAACATTTAATTGGGATTTCAAGACTTTTTTATGGAATAAGGCTTTTATGGATTGATGCTGTTTTGAATTGTTGATTTTATATGTATATTTTGATTTTATATGTAAAGCACCTTGGTATTTGAAAGGCACTAAATAAATAAAGTTATTATTATTATTATTATTAGGGCAGCTTTTGTTTTACTACCTGCCTTACCTATCTGTTGGCACTGGTGACTAGGCCTGCAATATTCCTTCATCTGCTGGGTGAAGTTGGGCCAATAGAAATTTTGGGCTAATCACTGCATGGGGATATCATAAGTGATCTTGAGCAACCATTCTTGATACCCCTAGGGAACAACAAGCTGCCTACCCATCAGTCCTCCCTCTGTCCTCATGTCCTGTGTATACAGAAGTCATTGGTCCCAAAATACCTGATGTCTCATGTCACCTCCCTGTGTCCCATCAGATTCTGCACAAGCCCTCAGCCTCTTCAAACTAGAGTCAGTCCTCTGAGCAGCTGCAAAATCTTCACATTTTCCCAAAGCATGGGACATGTCCCCCACTTGGTTCCCAAACTGGGGTCCATAGCTTCATCATCAGGGCATTCAGAGTCACTGCTATCCCTAACCTTCTGACCATTTGTTACCCCTCCCTCCTCAGAGTAACCTTTTGTAGCTGTTTGGTGAATGGCTACTTGGGGAAGCCTTACCTCCCTTTCACTACTTTCTAGGTCAGAAGACACAGGCTTGGGAACCAACCTCCTATTCCTTTCCACTCAGGCTTCTGTGGAGTTCAGGGAATTACAAGTGGCCTTAGCTGTCTGACTGTGGGTAACCACAAACACCACCCTCTGCTGTAGATTATTCCCTATAATCACACCCAGGGTGAGGTTGTCTGCCACTGCCACTTTTTGCACCATCTCTCCTGTCTCACCCCAATCCAGGAGAACACTAGCTAGTGGCAGGGTTTTCTCTTCCCCCAGTGAATTCCCTCACAGTGACAAACTGATCAGGTATAAGCTGTTCAGGCTCAACCAAATCCCCTTTTATCAGGGTAAGAGATGCCCCTGTGTCCCTAACCCATGGGTCTGCACCCCATTTACGGTAACCGAGTATATGTGCTCCCTCATGTACATAGGCAGATTCTCAGGGAAACACAGTGCACCCACCTCTTTTCGAAGGACACTTTGTCCACTCTGTACCTTTTTAGGATACTGTCTAGCAAGATGCCCTGGCTGCTTACAGAACCAGCATTTATCACTTTTTTATCCAGGAAATACCTTTTGGGTAACTTGGGGCTTCCCCTTTTCTGCAGAGACATTGAGGGTTTTAGCTGCCCTGAAGGTGTGCTTTCCCCTTTTTATCCTGCAGCACATGCTCCCTCACTTTTTTCAGAGCAGGCCTGCTTCTGGCATAGCGATCCAAGAGCTCAGAAGCTTGCTGTGCTGTTTTAGGATCCCGATCCTCTAGCCAGGTTTTCAACTCTGCTGGGCAGGCCCAAAAGAATTGTTCCAAAAGCATAACCTTCTCAATTTTCCACACAGAGTTCGCTTCCACCCCCACCCATCAACGTTTTAAAAACTGATGTTGCTTTGTGACTAGTTCTTCAAAGCTCATGTGAGGACTCTTTCAGAGTTTATGGAATTTAACCCTGTAGGCCTCAGGAGTTAGCCCATACTTTTTAAGTAAACCAGTTTTAAGGTTCTCATAGTCTTTACTGTTCTCATTGCCCATTTGGCCTAGTGCCTCATGCCCCTTTCCAGTAAGCAGTGGGGATTGCTGAAAGCACCAGGTCTCCCTGGGTATCTTAGTCTGGTTACAGACCTTTTCAAATAAATTCAAAAATGCATCCATATTCTCCCCCTCTTTAAATTCAGCTATTAATTTGGAATTTAATTTATACCCCAGCCCTGGAGTTTCAGGTTCAGCCCTGCCACTTAAATCCTCTGGTGCTGGTTGTTGGAGTCTTAGCCTCTCCAGTTCAAACTCTCTGTGGTGCTGCTCTTTCATGGCCTCTCTCTGGCACTGCTTTTACTGCATCTCCATTTTGAACTTTCTCTGCTTGAATTCCCTTTGCTCCTGGGCTTTGAACTTTCTCTGTTCCAACTCTAATTTCCTCATCTCAAATTATAGCTTTAGCCTCTCTAGCTCAGGAACTGTTGTAGACTTCACTTGGTGCTGTGGTTCTGGGTCCTCTCTGGTCTTGCTGTCTTCCTCCCTGGGAATGGACAATGTGAGGTCCCTTGGCACCCCCACATCCAAGGTCTGATCCCTTTAAGTCACTGTCCATGACTTAAGGTCCTGAGCAGCCACTTGCTCATCGACTGCCAGAAGAGCCTCCATGAGGTTATTTTTGTTTTGCCCTTCATAATGGACCCTACTCTCCTGGCACTGCTGATTCAGCTCTTCTACACTGTAGTCGCTGTACTTGGAAGTCATCTTTCTTCCCTACACTACCACTAGTCTGCCTTTTACTTGCAGCAAAATAAAAAAACAAACAAAAAAAAAAAACAGCAGGGTAGGAAACTATATCTTGTAACCAATTTTCCCATTTTCCAATTTTCTGCCCTCTTTGTGTGTGGTTGTTCAAACAGTTCACTAATCGCATCACTGCTCACCAAATCTGTCACAAGCCCACTCCTGTGGGCTAGAATTCCCTGGGCTACAGTGAACCTTCTTGTGATCAGGGTCAGGGATACCTCTCCTGAGTCCTTTTAGTACACTCTCTGTTTCACAACTGAACATACACCAGAGGATCTCAAGGCTCCCTCTTTCTGTGCAAGGGGGTGCAAAATACAGTCTTACGTTTGTGTTCTGGAGAGAGAACCCTTTCAGCCACTGCACAACAAACCAGAAAGGCCACAGGCATGTATATTCCTTCGGGGATACCCTATACACCTTATTTTGTGTCTTTCCCCAGAAATACAGAGACTGGTTCAACCCCCCACAGACTCCTTCTTGAGACCTTTCATATTTCCTTCCCTCCTTTCATCCTTAGAGTCCCTAGTGGTGACTTACCTTGGTAGTGTCTGGCCCTAAGCAGTTATACAGTCATAGTATAGTTTGAACAACCCTTCCCAAGCAACACACACAAAAGGCACAGCAGAATTATCGTAAAATACATCAAAGGCTGTACTAATTAATCAATAAATACAGTAAATAACTTAAAGACAGATACATTTAGACATTGGTTACAGGATATTGAAAATAAAATGGAAATATACAAAAAAAAACTAAACTTTGAAAATTCTAGTTTGAAATTTCTACCTCAAGTCCTTAGTTGCTGAATTTGAAGTGCAAAGTGTCATTCGAAAAGGCTTTTAAAAATCTTTGTTCTTGGTCCAGGATAATTCTTGAAAAAGAAATTGTCTCTGCTTTCTAGGTTAACAGGGTCTCAAATCCAATCTTTAACACAGAAGTCAAACAGGCAAAAGTCCACAAGCGAAAGCAAAAGCAGAAGGGCAAAAGGCCCTTATAACCTTCTGTACCCTTGTTTTAAGGGTTTCCAAAAGGGCACGTCCAGTGGATACTGGTTGCCCTGTGGTGGGTTTGCATTCCATTTCCATGGCTATGCAACCAATCAGCTTTTTGTATTTTATTACAAACAACACATGTTTATCTCTGAATATGAGAGAAAAAGGGCTCAGAGGTTGACTAGTCTAAACCGGAATTTCTAGAGACCATCCAGCCCCTTCCCTTCCTTTGAAATGGCAATAATTAAGCTATACTCAGTACAGTGATTTACCTAAAATGCTAGTCCATTTAGCTGTAACTAAATTAGTTCAGGGTAGACTTGCAGAGACAAAAGGAATACAGACAAAATGGCACCACAAGTTGCTGAGTGCTATTCAGACACAAATGTATGCCTGGCCTTTTAGCTCTGCTCATTTATTCTTTTTTTTCCTTTTAAATGATTTAATCAAAATCCAGTCCCTGGCTAGAAATAAACAGTTTCTCTGCCTAGTAACAAGAAATTACGTCAGTTTTTTTTTAAATTACATTTTTCCCTCCTGTCACCCTCGCCATTCCACTCAATCAGGTCGCTCAATGTCTCCCATCCCTCACAGAGTCTGCCCCTAGAGTGCCTCTTGGTGGCTCCTATCCTCTATAGAGCACCTGTGCAGCAGGGTCTGCCTGTGATACAGACTGGAAGGCTGGAGCGGCCGTCACCTAGGAGCGTCTAGGGTTTTTTCCACTTTTTCTTGTCCCTCCCTCTCCCTCCCACTGAGGACGCCTGACTTGGGCGGAATGTGTGTGTGCATACCTGCCAAGTGCCTGATGGCATTCTCCCTTCCCCAGCTCCCCCAGTGGAAGCCGCCATTGCCCTGAGAGTTGGTGCTTCCACCTGCTCTCTCGGACGTCAGGTGAGTTAAACACACCCCTGGTATCCCTCCCCCAAGGAGGAGAGCATCTGTGGGGACACTCAATCCTCCTTCCCCCTGCCGACCCCCGGCGGCCCGAGTCCGATCCCGAACCTGGGTCACCGGCATGCTGCGAGGTGTGGCGTCCAGCGCCTCAACCCTCAGCGCCACTGGGCTGGCCAATGACATCAGTTTTGGGCCCATGGCTTTCTTTCTACCCATAATCTCTTGCAAGTTACACTGGACCACCATGGGCATCTGTGATGTTATTACATACATAAACTAGCATAAAATATGATTATAACAATAAAGTATGGCCTTCTCTCACCACACCCGGGAAGTGCACTAATTTACAAGAAACTCATGCACCGAGTGGATTATGTAAGCGATAAGCCACGATAGGATGTGCATTAAAGGATTAATGATGCACCCCCCCAGGTGCATAGTAAAGTATGAGGCCAAAGGCTAAGTGTCCTTAAGGCCATGGGAAGTGCATCATTAATCCTATAATGTATAGCCCAGAGTGGCATATTGCACTTATAAAATGGCTTGTTGTAGGTAATAAGGTTTTTCAGCCATTGAAATGAGATCGGGTTTCTGACAGTGCATCATTAATATTTTAACGTATATTCATATGATGGTTGTCATCCAGTAAGGTATCTGGATTTATCCTTGCCATTTTATAATGTGCTTTTAAAAGGGATATTTTTTAAATGGAAAAAAGTTTTATTTTACTGTAGTAAATTGTTGCTCGGTAGAATATGAGTTTGGTAACAAAGGCTGGGTGCCATTGAATGAACCTGGGAAAGGCATTTGTTTTGCAGAAACCTATGCCCTGTTGTGGGTATTTGTCTTTAAAATTTGGAAACTTTTTTTATTTTAATAGAAAAGGGTTTTATTTATATTTAGTTAGTCTGTTGCTAGGTGTATTAGGGCAGGTTAGTTATGAACTGTGCGTATACCAGAGATTAATAAATAGTCAGATTATGTGTTCAGACCAATGAAGGTCTTAGGTTTCTGAAAGATTACGAAGCCCATTTTATAAAGAATGATTTAAAAAATTGTTTGTCTCTCAATTCTAACTGGTCAATTTTTAGCAACAGTGTTTCACAGTAATCTCCATTTCCCCATGGTGGTAGTTCTTAGTATGCCATCAAGTTCTCAGATTCCTGCCTAATAGTGCCTTTTGAAGAAAAAAGACAGATTGGATCATGGTGAGAAATTACTTCAGTGTAGGTGTGGAGGCAGCAGGTGCCATAATGCTTAGGAAAAGTCCAGTAAGCACTGCACTCACAGTTAATAAACAGACTCCTAATGCAGCATTCATTAGCAATGGAAATAACATTTATTGGTATGAAGCTAAGATACATTCTGGCACTTTGAGCCACACAACAGCTTCCTCAGGGGTGGAGTCAAAGTGCAAGTGCACTGACTGTAAAGTGATATCAACCAATGAAAATGCATATTAGGGATTTGAAAAGTGCCCTGATCTCCCCGTTAACTAACTGTACTCAGTAGCTACATTTGAAGTCCAGGCCATCCATTGTTTAACTTGATACAAAATATTGTTGCTGTTGTTGTTGTTGTTATTGTTCAGATAATGCCTTTGAGCAAAAGCTCTTTTACAAAGGTTCCATGTCAAAGACACATTAAAGGCATTACATACAAATGAAACGAGCAAGGTACATCAGGCTTAGTGCAAAACAATCATGCTACCTTTATACCAATGGTCAGTAAATTACAATGGAGCAGCCTGTTACCAACAGTCAATGAATTAGCATATCCTAAGTAACAGGGAGAATAGGTGTAACAAGTAGCAGCCAAATGGACATCCTTGTAATAGAGATCAGATGGTCAGAGTGGTCAGAGAGGGAAAGTTGGAAGGGCTTTAAGGCAGGGGGCAGCAGGAACGCAGATTCAACCATGAGCCTGGGAGTTCACTTCCGGAGGGTGAGTGCAACTATGAGGCTGAAAAGGGGAGTGGGGGAATTCAGGGATCAACCAGTGGTGGAGTCGGTGGGGTGGGTGGCGGGAGGAGCAGCGAGAGAGTGGAGGAGAAGGAGGGGAAGAGGCTGAGTGAAACCTTTAGGGATCTGTTTATTCTTGGTGACCTTGGATGAGACTGACACAAGGTGTTAGGCAAGGGTGGCATAGCAAGAGGGGCTTGGAGGTCAGCACCAGGCAGAGGGCTCATTACTGACATTCACAGGTGCTATTGTTAACTAGGAGCTGTTTCAAACTAGAATTGAAAGCCAGCAGGTTCACAGAATTGGGTAAGTGGCTGCTCACTATCAAACAAGTGCTTAAAGCAGCGGTGCAATAAAAAATGTTTTTCCAAAAAGCTAGTTTCAGCTCCTGTTTATAAAATATAAGCATGCCTGCCAATTGTACTTTTCTAGGTTCCTCCTATACTGTGTACCCTGAGTATATTTTTATTTTCTCTGTCCTAACCTTTGCCAAGTCTATAGTGTTGTTTCTAAGCCAAAGGTAGTGGCCATCTTTTTTCTTGAAAACAAAACAAAACCTAAACAAATACATATATAAAATACTCAAATTTTGGTGGAACTGTACTGTAATTTGGTGGCGCTGTACTGTAATTCCCTGCACCTCATTGTTAATAGTCTGCATGGTGGCCATGTTACTCCTCCTGTATTCTGTTTTACTACATGTACCATTGTTTATAGCTCGGGTCATGCCTGAAAATGGTCCAATGGATCAGCATGCCTACCCAGTCACAAAAGGCATAAATAAATAAATTGGTACATTTTCCACCAAATAGAGCTGTTACCAGCTCAGTATGCCTCTCCTGGTGAAACATTTGAAATTAATAACCCATAATAATCTCTAAGTTTATCCTTCCTTCATTCAGTTATGCGGATGTGGTCCATAGTTCAGTGCCGCAATCCTCCCTTGCCAGATTAGACCCACTGTTCCATGCCTTCTGTCGTTTTGCCTTTAATCTCCCTTACCGCACCCATCACTGCCTCTTCTACCAAACTGTCTCCTTGCCTTCTCTCTCTGATCAGCATTTTGCACATCGTGCAACCCTTATCTCTAAATTCTGGTTCAGCACCCTTCCCTCGTACCTCTCCTCATTATTAGCCTCAGCTTTCTGCACCGGCTACTTCCTGCACTCACGAGACCACCACTCATTTGCCGTGACCACACCTTGCACTGTGCACACATGCAGGAAAAATAGCCTTCACCCACTGGCTCCCCTGCTCTATGGAACTCCCTTCCCCTCACTGTACAAGACTTGCCTACCATGCTTTCCATTAAAAAGTGCTTCAAGCACCTCCCTCCCTCCTCCTCCATGCCAATGCTTCCACCCTCCCTAATCTCCTAGCCGCCTCTGGCAATGCAGACCTAACCCCTATTCCCACCCAGCCTTAGCTCTATATGCACAATCCTGGCAGCACATTACTTGTGCATGCTTATCCTGTACCAGGGCTCCTAGCCTTTTATGATAGTCCATGCATTTTCATTTCTCCAGATGTTAATGTCCACTGATATGTACACTGTTTAGGCTTTACTGATGTAACCAACGTTTATATTTATTTATTACTTCATATCTCTTGTTGTGTTTTTAGATATGTATATATTTTATGTATGAATTGCACCCTTATCTCTGCCCTGGGTCGCACCTGGAAACGAGTCTTGGCTCGGTGTGCTTTTCCCAGTTATCAACTTTTAAATAAATAAATAATAATAACCCATAGCTTGAATACTCCCCCCATAGGTTGAATGTTATTCTTTAGTGGAATGTCTGCACTACATCACTGGCTGCTCTCTTCTGTAAAATGTACAATTCATATTCCTTACCACATCCTATCCTCACATGCTGCTCACTCTGCTGTCAATTACTATCATGCTGTGTAGCTCAGGCGTGATTCGCCATGTCAGCTAGTCACTGTACAAATGTACTGACTCATCATTTACTGCTGTAAATATGTAATATTATTGTGTCATCATTTATCACTGTGTCAATGTTTTTCTTGTAAATGACCATACACCCTTTTAAAATAGACTCTGCCTAAAGGATCTTGAGTATAACAAATAAATAATAAATAGATTAAATAAAAGTGGAAGATGCTTGGAATCTTTTATAGTGAAAAAAGGTTGGGTAACATTTTTTGCCCAATTTCATTGCACTGTTGCTTTAGTTAAGTGCCAAAGGGAGAATTTCAAAACAGAGCACTGATCCAGAATCAAATGGTTTGATACTTTTTATTGGACTAACATAGATGGTACAAAAAGAAAACGATGTCTAAGCTTTCAGACCCACCAAGTACTTCCTCGGAGACTTATGACAGTTGTTCAGAGAGTCTCATTCTATTAACACCCAGATCATACATTAAAAAACAGAAAAAAATCTCATTGGTTTAAAGTACCTATTTCAAAAAAAACACAGATTTAAATGGAATGAACAACATTCCAGTAGTGTGCTACTACTAAGAATCTTTTCAAGGTCAAATGACATCCAAAGTATAGGTAGATAAGCTGAACACTCAAGTAGACAAAACCTCTAACAGCAACTTAATCTATTTCTGTATGTCAAAACAGAGCACTGATGTTCAAAGGTACATCACTAATTCACATTTATCACAGAGTTAGTTCCCTGGCACATTAAGCAGTCATGTTTGTATGTTTATATATGTATACTGTGAGGGTATCGCTTACTGAATAATAATTTTCTCTCATGCTGTTTGGGCAACAGGACTGCAAAGTGACAATGGGTGGAACAGTACCAAAAGTTCACACTGAAAGTTATTGAGTGGCTCTATGATCTTTTTAAATATCACAAGCCATGGGCTGGGGTTTTGCCATGGCAACCTCCTCACCTGTGGAGTTTTTTCTGTTCTTGAACTGTAACCATAGTCAGGACGCCTAGCTCTCCATGGCACTTCAGCCATGACTTTTGCAGCAGGGATCCTAGGCTTCTGCAGCAGCATTTTTTGATTTCATAGAAATACAGAAACATAGACAATGATAGTAGGGAAAATACCACAGGTCCATCCAGACTGCCTGGAGTTCCCTATCTGCCCCAGGACCTATTGTCCATGCAGGGTTTTATCCCACCCCATCCACCCCTCTGCACACCTCTCTGCTGCTACCGTCCTGAGTAACCACCAAACCCTTTACTCTGTCCCAGCCATACTTGAAATCATTTATGATTTTGGCAACCACCACCTCCCCTGGCAGACTGTTCCACAGCTCCACCGCTCTTTCTGTAAAATTGAACTTCCTCATATCCCTCTTAAACCTTCCACCACCGGCTTCCACTCATGACCTTAAGTTCTCGACTCAAGCTAAATAGTTCCCCACAGTTAACCTTGTTTATTCCCTTCAGGAACTTGAAGATCTCTGTCATATCCCTTCCCCCCCCTCACCTGGCCTCCAGTGAATACATGTTCAGTGCATTGAGGTGCTCTTCATAAGATGTGCCCTGTTGGCCCTGAATCATCTTGGTCACCCTGTGTTGCACCATCTCCACTTTCTTTGGCATACTTTATTGATTTCTGTGGCAGAATGCAGTCCTGCTATTGATACATAGATACATAGATACATAGACAGTGTTGGCAGATAAGGGCCTCCGGCCCACCCAGTCTGCCCATTTGAGCTTGTAAGTTCAGTTTATGTTTTCCTAGAAGTCTGTTGCCCCTTACCCCTGACCTCCAGAATTCCTTTATGCCTATCCCTTGCATTCTTAAATCCCATGATTGTTTCATCTCCCACCACTTCCTCTGGCAGGGTGTTCCACTTGTCCATCACCCATTCTGTGAAGAAATTCTTCCTCACGTTTCCTCTGAATCGTCCTCCCTCCAACTTCATCCCATGCCCTCTAGTCCTGGAACATCTTTTTCACTTAAAAATAGTGTATTTCTGCACCCTGTTCCTCCCTGTAAGATACTTGTATGTCTCTATCATATCCCCTCTCTCCTTCCTCTCCTCCAGGGAATACATGTTCAGTTCCTTCAGCCTGTCTTCATAGGACTTGTGATGCAATCCATGTACCATCTTTGTTGCCCTCCTCTGAACCTTCTCTACCCTGTCTATGTCCTTACATAGGTATGGTCCTAATAGCTTGGCAGAAGACACCAGGAGAAAGGACTGCTGTGTGACTGAACTTCTCTGCTGGGACTAAAGTAGAAGAACTTTTGTATTTGACTTTTAATTTAGGGTAAAAAAACTAACATACAAAAAAAAAGTGTGTGTTTGGGTTAACTGAACTGAATGGGTATCTGAAGAGTTATCTAGGTGTAAATCTCAGGTGACTGAAAGGACTTAACTGCTGTGAGGTTTAAATTACTTGTAGAAAGATCTGGTAAGTAGGGGGAGTGGCTTAGCTTGAAGGAAGCTACATTTAAAGACTGCCTTAGAAAGTTTCTGCTAATAGCTTGGCAGAAGACACCAGGAGAAAGGACTGCTGTGTGACTGGACTTCTCTGCTGGGACTATATTGCCCTGCTTCCCTCCCCTACCCAAAGGTAGTTCTATTTTTATAGGCACAGAATTTGACTGACAACAGGAACTTCCTGTTTAGGGGCAGGAAGTGAGTGATCACAGAACCACCAAGGACCCACCATCCTAGAAGGGCAAGAGTAGCTCTCCGGCCCCCTCTAGCTGTTGGAGGTCTGCCTCTGAGCAAGGAAGTGGTCTACTGTGAAATATAGGATATTCTTGTCTCAGAACAGGACAATCAGGAGCTTAAAGGGCACACAGGCAGAAAGTAAGGAGAGAGAAAAAAAAAAACAGAGGAAAGAGTAAGGATTGCAAACAGTTAAGGGGCCAGAAATAAGACATGATTGGAGTGGTGCAGTGCAGTGGCTGTGAAGCAGCAGTCTTCCGGGAGATGTTCTGGAGGATGCGGTGTTGTCTCATCTGCAGACACCTCTCTGGGCTGAGGGAGGAGGTTGCTCATCTCCAAGCTGAGTTGGCCAGGATTTGTGGGACCTCCTCTTCCATCCAGGGACCACCAGTGCCACTGCCGTTGCCTCAGAGGTGCCAAGAAAGAGGAGCAGTTGGACCACAGTGGGCTCAGGGAGGGTGAGGGTGGTGGAACAGAGGCACATCCCTCCCATTGTACCTCTCCACAATTTCTATGCCATTCTGGCAAAGTGTGGTTCCTCTATGGAGGCACCCACAGTGGAGACCAAGAGAGTACTGGGAACCTCCACAAAGGAGACCCACAGGAGGTGGCAGAGGACCCTGCAGGGAAGGAAACAACTCCTGGTGGGGACTCCATTATTGAGGAAGGTAGAACTGGAGGAGGAAGGGAGAGGGAGGTAGGTGCCTGCCTGGCGCCATGGCTTGCAGGGACAGGAAGCAAATCCTCAGGATTGCCGGAGCAGCTGCACAGGGAGGAGCTGGATGTCATTGTCCACCTAGGGACAAATGACCTGGCTAAGAAAGGGATTAGAGAAGTGCAGGAAGAGTTTGTGGAATTGGGGAGGGGCCTTAGTCAAGTTGCACGGACGGTAACCTTCTCGGAGGTGCTACCTATCTATGGCATAGGAGAGGCTAGGGTGTTCCGCACCATGGGATTCAATCAGTGGTTGAAAAACTGGTGTGGAGCTCAGGGATTTGGCTTCATTGGGGACTGGGGGTCCACCTGGAGTGATGCAAGCCTATACTGGCATGATGGGCTGCATCTGTCCGGGAGGGGAACCAGGATCCTAGGTGATAGGTTTAAATGCTTCATTGGCAAGCTTTTGAACTAGCCAAGGGGAGAGGCACTGGAAAGGAGCAGGAAAATCCTAGCCCCCCAAATAATCACAGTAGTAAGTGTGGCAAACACCAACATAGAGGTGTCGATAGGGAGAAGGGCAGGGGTAAATGAAGAAAGTGACAAAGGCAAGAAGGACAGGGATGGGGCAAAAGGGAGTAAGGCCATCAGGAAATGGAGGGTAATGAGTACCAATGCCCGTAGTCTGGGCAACAAGCTCCCTGAGCTGATGGCCTTAATGGAAGAGGATGCCTGGATATCGTAGCAGTCACAGAAACATGGTACACAGAGAACCATGACTGGGATGTTAACATACCAGGGTACATAACCTACAGGAGAGACAGGCAGGGGAGAAGAGGGGAGGAGTAGCTCTCTATGTAAAGGAAGGGATAAAAGCAACTGAACAAAAGAGTAAACAGGGAGGAGAGGAGGCACTGTGGGTCACCTTGGAGACTGGAAAGGGCACCACAATCCGCACAGGGGTTGTGTACAGACCCCCATGTCAGGGGGAAGGAATGGACAAGAATATGATAGAAGGCATTCTTAGAATGACAGAGAAAGGGGAGATACTGTTGATGGGAGACCTGAATATGCCAGATGTTAACTGGAGCACATTTGCTGCAGCCACATCCAAGAGCAGGGCCATTCTTGATGCCCTACAGGTGGCAGGCATTAGACAGCTAGTTTGGAACCCACTTGTGAGGGGCAATCTTAGACCTCATACTCTCAAGCGGGGCAGTGAGAGGATCTCAGATCTAGAAGTGGGTTGCCATCTGGGGACAAGTGACCATCAAACAGTGTGGTTCACGTTAAACTCAGCTACAGAGTCAAGCCATACAAAAGTGAGGGTACTGGACTTTAGGAGGGCTGACTTTGGCAAGATGGAGAGTGCCTCAGAAAAGCACTAGCAAACAGGTTAGAAGGAGGTGTAGAGCAACAATGGGAATTATCAAAACTGCCATCACAGAGGCAACAAGCCTTTGTGTGAAGCAAATGAACAAATCAAAATGAAAGAAAAAGCCACTATGGTTCTCAAAAGAGGTGGCTGTGAAAGTCAGGAAGAAAAAGATAGCATTCCGGAAGTATGAGGAAACACAGAAGGAGCAGGACAGAGAGCTGTACCAGTTAAGGCAGAAGGAAGCAGGGAGGGAAGTCAGAATAGCAAAGGCCCAAACTGAGGAAAAGATAGCCAACTCAGTTAAGAAGGGGATAAAACCTTTATAGGTACATCAGTGAGCGAGAAAGACAAAGGGAGGGATAGTGAGGCTGAATAGAATGAACAGTGGGTGGGCAGAGGGGACAGTGAAAAGCAGGAATACTGAACGAATATTTCTGCTCAGTATTCATAAAAGAGGAGGGGAAGTGCCTAATCCAATTAACAGAAGCACTCTTGATAGGGGGGTCGATCCCAGTCCTTTCACAGAAGAAAGGGTTCTGCAAGAACTCTTAAAACTGAAGGTGGACAAAGCAATGGATCCTGATGGAATTCACCCAGAATTCTAAAAGAATTAAGGGAGGAACTAGTGAAACCACTGGCTACTCTTTTTAATAAATCATGGGAGGATGGTGTGGTACCCGAGGACTGGAGGAAGGCAGATGTGATTCCCCTTCACAAAAGTGGGTCCAAGACAGAGGCATTAAACTACAGACCTGTCAGTCTGACCTCTGTGGTAGGGAAAGTGATGGAGTCACTTCTGAAGGAAAGAATAGTCGAGTACCTAGAGGTCAGTGGAGCACAGGACCCAAGGCAGCATGGGTTCACAGCGGGAAGGTCATGTTAGACGAATCTAATAGATTTCTTTGACTGGGTGACCAAAGTAGTAGACCAGGGAGGGGCTGTGGACATGGCCTATCTAGACTTTAGCAAGGCATTTGACACAGTCCCACACAAAAGATTAATAGTCAAATTAACCAGCCTGGGAGTGGGACACAGGGTGGTAGCCTGGGTAAAACATTGGTTGGACAACAGGACACAGAAGGTAATTGTAAATGGAGTCCATTCTGAAGAAAGGGGGGTTACTAGTGGGGTACCGTAGGGTTCAGTATTGGGTCCAGTCCTTTTTAATGTCTTCGTCAGTGACATTGCAGAGGGACTGGAAGGAAAAGTATGCCTTTTTGCAGATGACACAAAAATCTGCAACAGGGTTGATACACAAGGAGACGTGGAAAGGATGAAAAGGGACTTGGCAAGGGTGGAGGAATGGTCAGAATTATGGCAGCTAGGATTCAATGCAAAGAAGTGCAAAATAATGCACCTGGGAAACAAGAACCCAGGGGAAGAATACACAATGGGTGGGGAGGTAGTAACAACAACAAAAAGGAAAGGGACCTGGGGGTAATCATATCAGATGACCTTAAGGTTAGCAAGCAATGTGAGAAGGCAGTAGGAGGGCTGGAGGTATACTAGGATGTATAGGGAGAGGCATCAGCAGCAGAAAACAGGAAGTTGTTATCCCTCTGTACAGACAGTTGGTGAGACCCCATCTGGAGTACTGTGTCCAGTTCTGGAGACCCCATCTCCGCAAGGACATAGACAGGATAGAGGCAGTCCAGAGGAGGGCAACTAAAATGGTGCAGGGTCTGCAAGAGAAGCGATATGAGGAGAGACTAAAGGAGCTTAATATGTATACCCTTGAGGAAAGGGGAGGGGGGACATGATAGAAACTTTCAAGTACCTCAGTGGAATCAACAAAGTCCAAGAGGGTAGCATCTTTCAGAAAAAGAGACGTGCAAGAACAAGGGACACAATTTAAAGATAGAAGGAGGGCGGTTCAGGGCAATGTGAAGTATTATTTTACAGAGAGGTAGTGGATGCATGGAACAGCCTTCCTGAGGAGGTTGTGGGGTCTAAAACTGTGGGAGAATTCAAGAATGCATGGGACAGACATAAGACAATTCTTGTGGGGGGTAGGAAGAAATAGGCTGTTGGTTAACTAGGATCTGCGGCCTATCTTGTAGGTAGGGAAATGGGCAGACTAGATGGGCCTAGCGGTCCTTATCTGCCGTCAAAGTCTATGTTTCTATGTTTCTATGGTCTCCAGAACTGTACACTGTACTCCAGGTGGGGCCTCATTAGTGTCTTGTATAGTGGAAAAATGGAAAAACTCCACAGGTGAGGAGGTTGCCATGGCAAAACCCCAGCTAAAATATGATGTGATGTCATTGATTACAGCACATGAGGGGCATAAAGGAGGGGCTTAAAGATAAATGAGATGGAGAAGAGAGCCAGGCACTATGGAAAAACTATATATCTGAATGAAAATTCTCCAAACACAATGAATTCTGTGGCCCTATATACATTCTGGAGCATGAAGCAAATTCTGTGGAAATTTGAGCCGCAGACTCCCAGAATTCCAGGGGCCCTGACCATAGTACATGAGCCAGGTATTGCTCAGTTCATGGCGCTTCTCCACAGTGACATTGCAAAAGAGCAGTGGCTGGTTTTACAGCAGACTCATGATGTTATTTAGTACTGCAGGCAGCTGTTATAAATTCATTAACACAGACTTCAGAAAAGTCAGTTAACAATTAGAACTACAGGGGAACCAGTTTATTTTTCAGTTACACATTTGGGTTTTTTAAAAGCAAAGGGTGCTCCTTCTAAAGGGAAATAGTCAGTACAAAGGATCCCTCACCAAAGTGTGGGGCTGGTCCTAATGTGCACTTTGTGTGCAAAAACATATTGTTTTGCTTATTGTTTATGTTTACTGTAATACAGTAGATTGTATCAGATGGATTTTGCTTACTTCCAGGCTGACATCTGTAACTACAAATCCTAGAATCCCCTGCAGCCAACATCCGAGACGACTGCAGCAGTTAGAGAGTCAATAGCTTGCGGTGCATGTTAGAGTTTATATAAGCTCTGATCTGTTGTTTGCTGGTCCTGCTGGCCTCCCAGGGCTAAGTACAAGCACAGAGGACTGTACTAGCCCCTGGAGAAAAGCATAACCAGAAAACATCTGATTGGAGCTTATAAAAGTTCTAAAATGCACTGCAGGCTATTGAATCTCCAGCGGCTGCAGTCCTACTTTAATGTCAGCTGCAGGAGATTCTGGGATTTGTACTTACAGACGATGTCAGCCTAGAAGTAAGTAAAGTTAGTCTGATACAATGTATCATGCAACAGCCAACTGTAAGTAAAACAAAATGTTTTTGTACACAGTGCACATTAGGACCAGTCCCACACTTGAGTGTGAGGCCCTTTGTGCTGTTACCCTTTAATAAAGCTACACCCAAGTTTTTAATTAATATTCTAAGCTGTACCAGAACACCCATTGTTTGATGTCACTTTTCTTGTTTGTTTATTCTTTTTGTTTTGCTGTGGGGGAGTGTGCCATACAGAAGGTTGGTGATCAAAAAGATCTTTTCCAGTGTGAGGCATTTGGAATTGCTCAGCTCAAGACTTTGGAGTCTTTTAGAATGAACAAAACTGTTTTGAAAAATAAATCAGTTTGCCTTTGAATAGACCTATAACACTCTGTTCTTAATTCAGTGTTGGTTTCTCAAACTACCTCTATGTTTTATTTTTTTCCTCCATCCACTTTCATTCTTCCTGGGCAGCATACTGGAACAGTTAGCACCAAGCTAACATGCTTTGCACAGCACAAACTGTGCTTTGTGCAATTGAAAGTGTACTGTGCCATACTGCAAGGCACAGTCAGAGTGACACAAAAATGTTACAGCATAAACGCTGACACTAGATGCTTATATAAATGGTACCTTGTGCCATGGGTCCAGTGTGCACTGGTACAATATTTGGGGAGCTTTTGGGTAGTTCTAGCAGTCTGCCTTTGTAGAACTAGTTAATGTTTCTAAACCATGTTTCAAATCAGTAAAAACAGAGCACCACCCCCCAGCCTGGTACTGAGAAATACAATCCATGGCATCCTGTGGTCCCCTTCCCCTGATCCCAGTGCTGGTATTAACAAAATTCTTAGTTATCTAGTGGTCCCCCTTCCTGATCCAGTTCCATTTTTCAAACAATATACCTAGTCATCCAGTGATTTCCCCTCACCTTTTTCAAACAAAATCCCAGGTAGTTGAATGTTTCCCCTAACCCAAATCCCAGTTCTACTGTCCCTGGATCCCAACCCAGGAATAAACTCAGGCCACAGATTTTTCACTTTTTGGATGCTCACTGGCACTGTTTATTATATCATAGGCACAGTTACTTTGTTTACATCCAAAATCAGTTTGTCATAATTCAAACAAAATATGTGGTAATCTAGTGGCCCTCCTCCTCTGATCCTGGTGCCATTTCCTTTGTAATGCAGTGGTTCCCCTCCTCCGATACTAGCCCCATTTTTCAAACAAAACCCCTGGTAGTCCAATGGTCCTTCTCCTCTGATCCTGGTCCCAATTAAAAAAAAATCTTTGGTAGTGCAGTGGTTCCCTTCCCCTGTCCAGGTCCCATTTTTGCAAATAAAATCCTTGGTATTCCAGTATTCTCCCTCCCTCAGCCCCATTTTTCAAACAAAATCCATAGTAGTGCACTGGCCCCTCTCCTCCAATCCTGATCCCATTTTCCCAACAAAATCCTTGGTAGTGCACTCGCCCCTCTCTCCCAATTCTGGTCCCATTTTTCCAACAAAATCTCTAGTAGTCCAGTGGTCCCCCTCCTCCAATCTTGGTCATATTTTTCCAATAAAATCCCTAGTAGTGCAGTGGTTCTCCCCTCCCTCACCTGGTCCCATTTTTTCAAACAAGATCCATGGTGATCTAGCCAATGCCATGACCCTGAGTGATGGGGGACTGCTCTGGTACACTTGCAAGCTGTGTTCATGCCCTGAGCCCAGGATATCAGCAGTGGAGACTAGCAAGGAGGACTCAGAGCATCTGCATTTATTAATTTATTATTAATTTGTTTTTGTTAACCAGGTAGGCACACTAGACAACAAATGCCTATTTTCAGGTGCGACCCGGGAGGTTACAAAACAGAAAAACATGGTACATAGTCACGGTAGCATACAAGCACAATACAGAAAACATGGTACATAGTCATGGTTGCAAACCACCCATAGTACAGGTGGGCCGGAGAAATATCAATACAGAGAACTGGGTACATAGTCAAGGAGGCTTGCGGGCCCACATACAGGGAGGGGCCGGGGTACAAAAACCCGACAGTATAGGCAAGAAGGCAAACACGTAAACCTCCACAGCTAGAGACTGAGAATGTAGAGAGAGTGTTGCATCTAGTGCAACTAGTCAGCACACCTGGAGAGGTGGTAAGGTGAGGAGCAAGGGCACTAAACAGGAAACAGGGGGATGGGCAGGGGACCGTCCAGGAGAAGATCAGGTAAGTGAGCGCAGGAAGGAAGAGAAGGCAGGAAGTAGGCCAGCAGGAGCTAGTGGGTGCAGAGAGGGGTAGGAAAGGACATGAGGACCTCACGATAGGCCTGGCTAGGCCTGCAGACTGAGTGGCCCTGATTGCAGGCCCCAGATGGCGGGGCAAGAAAGATGGGAGTCGTCCAGTGCTACAAGGGAGGGGCAATGGGCGATGAGGAGAGGGGTGCCCTGAGAGAGGTGGGGGTAGTGGGTTAGATTAAGTGCTACAGGGGAGAGAGCTAAGGATAAATCAGTATGTGGGAGAGGTGTAGGGGGAGGGGGGTGCATGGACACTCTCCTCCTAGGCAAGAGGGAAAATGAAGCACCTCTGTGCTAGCAGCTCCTGGTGGTGGTGTGGTAGAGATGCCATAGGTGGTGTGGGTGACCATGTGCCACCAGACACCCCCCAGACCAGCTGCAAGCATGCTTATCACAGAAGAAGAGGGCAAGGAGTTAACTGGAAAAACTGGCTAACTCATTGGGGAAAAGCTCCAGATGACAGCTTCTGTGCATGCTCCCTCCATACCACCAAACCCTCCATGGCAATGCACCCATCATACAACCCTGGCTACAGTTACAAGGTGCTTCTCCATCCTCTCCAATGGCTGTGGGGGTAAAGGGACCCCCCAGTAGGGCTACATCCAGAGCCTGAGTAGGGGTACTCTGGGATCTGGTGCTGTGCAGTGTCTGCATGGAAATGAATCTGGCAGGCAAAAGGAGCAACCACTAGGAGGACCTGAATGAGAGGAGCAGTTTGGGGGTTTATTTATTTATTTATTTAGTTTTTGTTGACCGGGTAAGTGCACTAGACAAATCTTGCCTATTTTCAGGCACGACCGGGGGAGAGGGATACAGATGAATGCCAACTGACCTTGAACCAGATTAAGCTGTTGGTGGTATTTTTAGTGAATGAGGGAAATTTGGCCAGGACACTGGGGACATTCCTCTGCTCTTTTCGATAAGTGCCATGGGATCTTTAACATCCACCTGAACTACCACCAATCCAGGCAGATGGGACCTCGGTTTAACGTCTCATCTGAAAGACGGCACATCAGAAGTGCAGCACCCCTCTCATGCTGCACTACAGTGTCAGTACTGGGATATTAACCCAAGTGCCAGATGTGGGAACTGAACCCAGAGCCCTCTGATCTCCCGGCCTCAGAGGCGAGTGGGTTAAAGGAGGTGAAAAAAATCCTGGTAGTCCTGTGTAACCCCTTCCTTCAAAATCATCAGTAGTCCAGTGGTACCTCTTCTTGGTTTCTGGTGTCCTTTGGCCCCCCCCCCCAGGCCCAATGCCCCAGGCCCTGAGTTTGTGGCCAGCACTTAACTCCTCACTTCCACTGCCAGCCATCATCTAACCTGTCCCACAAGTGCATTCATGTGATTTAAGTCTGAATACCGATATTTTGACTTGTAAAGCAAGATTCTACTTATGGGACAGGTTAGATGGTGGCTGGCAGTGGAGTTGAGCAGAGGGAAAGTGCTGGCTGCTGTCACGGGGCTGGGACTCGCTAGACTGGTCCATCGGACACCAATGAGAGTGAGACTAGGATGGGATGTCAACTGACCACTAGGCATTTTATTTGAAAAGTTAGAGAAATTGGACCAGTATTGGGGGAGGGGGGAAACTGAATGTCCAGAGATTTTGTTATATACTGACCAGCACTGGGATTGGTGTGAAGGGGGCTCACTGGACACAAAGGATTGTGTTTCTCAGTACTGGGATTGGGTTGAGGAGGTAGGGATGCGGGCATCAGCATTCTCCAGAGAGAAGCTCACTTATGCTGACAGATTAAAAGCCCCATACTTAGATGATAAGGACTTCTTAGGGCCTTGCATGTGGTATGTGGTCACTTGCATGGCTTTGTTCAAATATGCCAACTTAGTGCACTGATGCTTAATACAACAAGATACACAACCAGTTCACTATTCCATTTTCACAAACACCGGACCAGTTACCATTGGCATCTGTTAACTCTAGTTTAATCTTCGACATCCGTTAGCTGGCCAGCTACGATGTCCTGATCAGATCTTCTTGGCAGTTTGCCCTGTAGTCATGTGAACTCAGATTCCTTTGTCAGCGGGCCTTTCCAAGACTGAGGAGATTGGATGAGAGCCCCAGAAAGGTGTGATAGTGCACTTGGCCTAGACTGTTGTTTTCTGATAGAGAACATTCCTGAACTGAAGACAGAGATGGTAAATAGGAGTCTTGTCAATCTCTGCGTTTTCTGGAGTTGTGCAGTCAGCAAAACATCTACTTCGGGGACAGCTCATGGAGAACACAAATAACACATACATGACAGACATCATGAGCTGACAGTTACTCCAGAAGCATTGCTCTACACCAAAAGGGCTTTCTGACAGATATTTAGCTAGTTTGTTCCAGGTAGTAAGTGAGAACTGTTGAAGGACTATCATGAAGCACAGGGCTGGTAACCTGATTGTGGCAGGCAAGTCACACCAGGGTGTTGCTTTCCCCAAACTTTTAAATATGAGCATACAAATATGCCTGCAGATAAAGGCATTATGGTTTGTCTAGACTGCTCAAGTGTTCAGGTCCCCACTGTGTCTACAAAGGGACCTGCCCCCTTCCCCAAATCCCTCCTGACCCCCCTCAAATTCCCTCTTCTCCTCTCTCCTCCCTCCTCCACCTGCAGATTTCCCGCTCATTCTGTCCCATCCTCTGTTGAAGCTATGCACTGTTTTCAGGGAGACCACCTCTTCTGGCAACTCATTCCACTTGGCTGCCACTCTCTCAGTGAAAAAGTGTCTCCACATCTCTCTCCCTCATGACTCTTCCCCCTACCTGCTTTAGGCTGTGTCCCCTAGTGGACTTGTTCCCACTAAGGCTGAAGAGGCCTTCCGTGTTCACCATTAATACCTTTAAGGTACATGAAGATCTCAATCATAACCCCCTCTCCCTTCTATCCTCAGGGAGTACATGTTGAGCCCCTTAAGCACCTCTTTGTCAGTGTTGCCCTGTTGGCCTGGATCATCTTTATTGCCCTTTTCGGGACCATCTCTAACAAGTTAATATCCTTCTTTAGATAAGGGCACCATTATTGCACACTGTAGTCAAGGTGTGGCCTTACCAGTGACCCATACAGCATCAGTATGACACCCCCATTCCTGCTGGCAGTTCCCCTTGCTATGCAGTCCAGTATCTGATTTGGTTTTGCTGCTGCTCTCCAGCAGTGTTCTGAGTGCTTCAGGTCACTTGTGATGATTACCCCAGGTCCTTTATTTGTCTAACCTGGTAACCTGCACACCACCTAACCATTATTTGGTCTATGGGGTTTTTGCTCCCATGTGCATAATTTGCACTTATTTGTGCTGAACCCCCAGTTGCCATATGCAGACCACATTTCTAACCTAGACAGGTCTTCCCTAAGTTTCTGTCTCCCCTCCTCTATGACTACCCTCCTGCAGAGCTTTGTGTTGTCTGTGAATAGACAGATGTTGCCCTTGATCCCATCTTCTATATCACTAATGAAGATGTTAAACAACACCAGACTGAGCCCCGTGGGACCCCACTTATCACTGGGTTAGCTTCCGAGAATTCCTTCCCAACTATCAGCCTTTGACTTCTGTCCTGCAACCAGTTTTTGACCCTTCTAGTGAGCCTGGCCCCCACCCCAATGTCTTTCAGCTTCTTGACCAGTCTCCTACGTGGCATAGAGTCAAAGCTCTTGCTTAATTACAGATACAGGACATCGACCGCTTGGCCCCTGTCTACTGTCCTGGTCGCCCAGTCAAAAAAAAACCCAAGAAACAATCAGATTAGTCTGGCAGGACCTCCCTATCACAAATCCGTGCTGCTTCTCATCTTGCAGCCCATTTTCCTTGTCTTTGCTTCAGGATAGTCTCCATCAGTTTTGTCACTATTCAAGTCAGACTGACTGGCCTGTAATTCCCTGGATCATCCTTTGGACCACTTTTATGGAGAGGTACCACATGTGCAGTTCTCCAGTCCTGGGGCACATTCCCAGATTCCAGAATGGTGTTAAGCAGGTCTGCCAGGGGGTCCTCCGAGCACCTCCGGCAGTTCCCTTGGGAACCTTTTGCACATGCCATCTGGTCCCTGGGACTTGCCTGCCTTCAGGGCCTTTAGGTCCTTATTCACCTTTACCTCTATTATGCCATCTGTGACTTCCCCCCTTCTCCGTCCCCACCCCTCTGCTCTCTTGTGGCGCTGGTCCATCCTTCTCTCTAGCGAAGACAGAGCAGTTGTACTTGTTAAGCACCTCTGCATTCTCTTCACTTAATTCTGCCCAACCCCCTTCCTTCCTTCCTTCTTTAATCTGACAATCTCATCTTTAACATCCCTCTTCTTCCTTTTATATTTGAGAAAGGCCTTTTTACCAGATTTTACTCCCCGTGCCAGCCATACTTTCTTTGTAGCCTTAGTATCTATAACTGCTCTGCCCACCACCCTGGATTTAGCACAACAGGCCTCCCTATCCTCCTTTCTTCTGAGTACATTTGTACTTTTGGAAGGCTGCCTTCTCACAGTCCTTTCTGAACCATCAGTCAATACATACCAGCAACATGGGTTTGTCACGGGCAGATCGTGCCAGACAAACCTGGTAGAGTTCTATGACTGGGTGATACAGGAACTTGACAAGGGCCGTGCTGTGGATGTCCTGTACTTGGACTTCAGTAAGGGATTTGATTCAGTGCCACATGGGAGATTGGGGGAGCTGGAGTATGTGGGGGCAGGACAAAAAATGGTGACCTGGATCAGGAACTGGCTGAGGGGGAGACAGCAAAGGGTGGTGGTAGGAGGGGAACTCTCATCACCAAGAGTGGTGATGAGCAGGGTACCACAGGGATCCATGCTGGTATCAGTACTGTTCAGGATTTTCATTACAGATATCTTGAATGAGATCCAGAGCAAAATCAGTCTGTTCGCAGACAATACCAAGATGGGAGCTGTGGTAGATGACACAGAGGGGGAGAAGGGGTTGCAGGAGGATCTGAATAAGCTGCAGGAGTGGGCAGATACATGGCAGCTGGAGTTCAATGCCAAGAAGTGCAAGGTTCTGCACTTTGCAGCCTGGAACCAGGGGAGGGATTATCACTTAAATGGGGTTCAGTTGAGTTGCTCCACAGAAGAGAAGGACCTAGGGGTGATCATAACAGGGAGCGTGAACAACTCTGTTCAATGCAGAAAGGTGGTGGCAAAAGCCAACAAAATGCTGGGGTGTATAGCTAGAGGGTTCTCCTCCAGAAGTAGGGAGGTTATCCTGCCCCTTTATAGGTCGCTGGTCAGGCACCACCTGGAGTACTCCGTACAATACTGGTGCCCATTCCTGAAGAAGGACATCAGATTGCTGGAGGGGGTACAGCATAGAGCTACAAAGATGATCCAGGAATTGGAGGACAAGCCATACGAGGAAAGGCTGGGGGAGTTGAATATGTACTCTCTGGAAGGGGGGGAGGAGTGGCCCTGTATGTTAATGAAAATATAAAAGCTACAGAAATTCAGAACACACATAAGGAGCCAGAAGAACTGTGGGTCACCCTGGAAACAGGAAATGGGACAGCCATAAGAACTGGGGTTGTCTACAGGCCCCCAGACCAGAGGGAGGACATAGATACATTACTGTTAGAAGATATACAAAACATGACAGCTAAAGGGGAGGTTCTGATAATGGGAGACTTCAACATGCCAGATACAGATTGGTCAATACCAGCAGGAACATCTGCCAGAACTAGACTCATAGTGGATTCCCTGCAGGGGGAGGGCCTCAAACAACTGGTACAGCAACCCACAAGAGACAGGGCTATCCTAGATCTAGTACTGACTAACAAAGAAAGGATCACAGATCTCCAGGTAGAAGGTCACCTGGGGCCAGTGACCATCACATGGTATGGTTCAGTTTGGCTACTACATCTAAATCATCCCATTCCAAGGCAAAAATATGGGACTTCAGAGGAGCTGACTTTGATAAGATGGCCTACAGAGTTAAGCTAACCTTGGCAAAAAGAAACACAGGTGAGAGGGTACAGGCAAAGTGGGCAAGCATTAAGGATGCAATACTTGAAGCAACATCCCATTGTGTTAGACAGAAAAGGAAGTGCAAAAGAAGAAGGAAACCACTTTGGTTCTCAAATACAGTAGCAGAAAAGGTCAGAGCCAAAAGGCTGGCCTTCAGGAAATATAAGGGAACACAGCGGGATGAAGATAGGGAGACATACCAAACTGCCCTAAGGGAAGCAGGTAAGGCAGTAAGGCAGGCAAAATCCCAAACTGAGGAAACACTAGCACGAACAGTAAAAGAAGGTGACAAGACTTTCTATAGATACATTAGTGAAAGGAGAAAGTCCAGAGGGGGTATTGCTAAGCTTAATGGAGAAAGGGAGCATGTGAGGAGGAGGACCCTGTAAAGGCATCTATCTAAATAGATACTTTTGCTCAGTATTTACTGAAGAAAGGTGGACAGGGCCCACAGCTCAGCATCATGGACACAGGGGAGGGAGGTGAGCACTACTCCCTTCACAAAAGAAAGGGTCCTACAAGAGCTTGCTAAGCTCAGGGTGGATAAGGCAATGGGACCTGATGGCATACATCCCAGGTACTTAGGAGCTAAAGGAGGAACTAGCAGAGCCATTAGCAGAATTGTTTAGTGAGTCTCTGAGCACAGGAGAGGTCCCAGAAGACTGGAGAAGGGCTCATGTGATCCCGCTCCACAAGAGTGGTAGCAGGGAGGAGGCGGGAACTACAGACCGTCAGTCTTACCTCAGTAGTGGGCAAGATTATGGAGGCACTCCTTAAGGAAAGGATAGTGCAACACCTGGAACCATAGGGGCACAGGATCCAAGACAGCATGGGTTTACAAAAGGAAGGTCCTGTCAAACTAATCTCATAGATTTCTTTGACTGGGTAACCAGAGTGGTGGACCAAGGGGGAGCAGTTGATGTCGCCTACCTTGACTTCAGCAAAGCTTTTGACACTGTTCCACATAGAAGATTGATAAATAAGCTGGGTAGGCTCGGGGTGGGTCAGAAGTTGGTCAACTGGGTGGCAAACCGGTTGACAGGCAGAAAACAGAGAGTGGTGGTAAATGGTATACAGTCAGAAGAGATGCAAGTCACAAGTGGGGTACCTCAGGGATCAGTCCTGGGCCAGTCCTCTTCAACATCTTCATTAGTGACCTTGCAGATGGACTAGAGGGTAAGGCTTGTCTGTTTGCAGATGACACCAAGATCTGCAACAGAGTAGATGATCCAGATGGGGTGGGCAGAATGAGAAGAGATCTGGATAAACTAGCAGAATGGTCAGAAGAGTGGCAACTGGGATTTAATGCAAAGAAGTGCAAAATCATGCACATAGGGAAGAGAAACCTGAAGCCACCTATAGGCTGGGAGGGAGTTGCTAGCAGTCACAAAGGAAGAAAGAGACTTGGGCATCATCATCACTGATGACCTAAAATCATCAAAGCAGACCTCCTAAAGCAGTAGGTAAGGCTAGGGGGGTGTTAGGGTGTATTAGTAGAGTATCACAAGTCGTGAGGTGAGGTATAATCCCTCTGTACAAGACACTGGTTAGGCCCCATCTGGAGTACTGCGTGCAGTATTGGAGGCCACACCTTCACAAGGACATTAACCAAATTGAGGCAGTCCAGAGAAGGGCAACCAAAATGGTGCAGGGACTGCATCAGAAGACATATGAGGACAGATTAACGGAGCTCAATATGTATACCCTTGAGCAAAGGAGGAGAGAGTGATATGATCGAGGCATTCAAACACCTTAAGGGCATAAACAAGGTGAAAGAGTCTAACATGTTTAAATATAAGAAAATAGCAGGACAAGAGGACACAGCATGAGATTAGAGGGAGGCCGATTAAGGGGAATGTGAGGAATTCTTTTCACAGAAAGGGTGGTGGATGCATGGAATGGCTTACCACAAGAAGTGGTGGCTATGAATACAGTGCAGGGCTTCAAACAGGCATGGGATAGGCATAAGGGAGCAATACAAATGACTATGAATAGATAGGTCACTGACAGAGCAAAAGCCGAAGGCACATTTATAAGGTAGAAAAAGAAATGGGCAGACTGGATGGGCCTTGCGGTCCTTATCTGCCGTCAACTTCTATGTTTCTATGAAGAGAGGAGTGACAGGGGAGATATGATTGAGACCTTTAAGTACCTGAAGGGAGTAAGCAAGACTAATACAGGAGGATTTTCCAGAGGAGAAAGGGGAGGGACATGAGAGAACACCAACTGAGATTGAAGGGGGTAGATTCAGGAGAGAGATTAGGAGACATTTTTTCACGGAAAAAGTGGTGGACAAGTGGAACTCCTTGCTGGGTGAGGTAGTGACCTGCAAGACGGTAGACAGCTTCAAGAGGGGTTGGGATAGGGTAAGGGTAAGGGGTAATAGGGAGGAGGAGGAAGGGAACTACAGACCAGTCAGTCTTACCTCAGTAGTGGGCAACATTATGGAGGTACTCCTCGAGGAAAGGATAGTGCAACACCTGGAATCCATAGGCGCACAGGATCCAAGACCGCATGTATTTACAACAGGAAGGTCCTGTGAAACTAATCTCATAGATTTCTTTTACTGGGCAACCACAGTGGTGGACCAAGGGGGCACAGTTGATATCACCTACCTTGACTTCAGCAAAGCTTTCAACACTATTCCACATAGAAGATTGATTAATAAGCTGGGTAGACTTGGGGTGGGTCAGAAGTTGGTCAACTGTGTGGCAAACTGGTTGGCGGGCAAAACACAAAGAGTGGTGGTAAATGGTATACAGTCAGAAGAGATGCAAGTCACAAGTGGGGTACCTCAGGGATCAGTCCTGGGGCCAGTCCTCTTCAATATCTTCATCAGTGACATTTCAGATGGACTGGAGGGTAAGGTTTGTCTGTTTGCAAATGACACCAAGATCTGCAACAGAGTAGATGATCTAGATGGGGTGGGAAGAATTAGAAGAGATCTGGATAAACTAGCAAAATGGTCAGAAGAGTGGCAACTAGGGTTTGATGGAAAGAAGTGCAAGATCATGCACAATGGGAAGAGAAATCCTGAACCCACCTATAGGTTGGGAGAGGAGTTGCTGGCAATCACAAGGGAAGAAAGAGACTTGGGCATCGTCATCACAGATGACCTGAAATCATCCAAGCAGACCACTAAAGCAGTAGGTAAGGCTAGGGGGATGTTGGGGTGTATTAGTAGGGGTATAACAAGTCATAAGAGGGAAGTAATAATCCCTCTTTACAAGACACTGGTTAGGCCCCATCTGGAGTACTGTGTGCAGTACTGGAGGCCGCATCTGCACAAGGATATTAACAAAATGGAGGCAGTCCAGAGAAGGGCAACCAAAATGGTGCAGGGACTGCATCAAAAAACATATGAGGACAGATTAATGGAGCTCAGTATGTATACCCTAGAGCAAAGGAGGAAGAAATGTGATATGATCGTAACTTTCAAACATCTTAAGGGCATTAACAAGGTGAAAGAGTCTAACGTGTTTCAATATAAGAAAAATAGCAGGACAAGAGGACACAGCATGAGATTAGAGGGAGGCCGATTAAGGGGTAATGTGAGGAAGTTCTTTTTCACAGAAAGGGTGGTGGATGCATGAACAGCTTACCTCAGGAAGTGGTGGATATGAATACAGTGCAGGGCTTCAAACAGGCATGGGATAGGCATAAGGGAGCAATACAGATGAATATGAATAGATAGGCTATTGACAGAGTAAAGGCCTATGGCACATTCATAAGGTAGAAAAAATTGGCAGACTGGATGAGCCTTGCGGTCCTTATCTGCCATCAACGTCTATATTTCTATGTTTCTATGTATAGGATGGGGGAAGGGAGGGGCAGCAGCATTATAAGGTGCTAGCTGCGCACTTCAGAAGACTCGAAAGACCGTGAGGCCTGTTTCTAAAGGGACTTATTAAATGGGGAGAGAAATTCAAGCAACTTGATTGGCTGTTACCTAGGCACAGGTAAAAATTAGCCCAGGCAATCATGACACTGTACGCTTGCAAAATCAGTGTGCCAAGTTTGAATTGTAAAACTAAAATGGCAGCCATTTTCCCCTCCTCAGTAGAGAACCGAGAAGGGAAAAAAATCACATTGGTTTGCTTTTTTAATCCTTGAAATATACTCAATAATGCTTTTTTCTCATTAAATTGAGAAGGTTTTTAACTTACTATGCTTTTCTCAATTTTAAGGTAACTTAAATTTATTCCTGTCTTCCAGCCTGCCCACTTTCCGGCTGGAATGCCGGCCTGTACTACCTGCTCATATACTTCAAGTTCTCTCACCTCATATTTCTTTTCTAAAATGGCATGTTTGTTTTTTTTAAGAAAAAAATTGTAAAACTTCAAACAATCATGGCTGTACTTTAAATTCTGTGTCTGCCTCACTGTCTTGGTACTTACAGCACCACTCACTTGCCCTGTTTCTCTTTTCATATTTTATTTGGCCACAGATACAGGGGAACAGATGCTGCAGAAAGGCAGCAAATTATTTTTTTTTATTTCCTACCAGCACTCACAGATTGTATCTTGGTTAAAGCCAGCCCAATGCTCCGATACCTGCTCAGTCTAACTGAGCATGTGCCTTTCACCACAGTGTGATCCCTTTACTTCCTTCTGTTGCCGGCCCCTCACTCACTTTTTAACAAATATAAAGAATAATAAAATAAAAAAAACACTGGTAAACTATGGCAGGTGGATGCACGCAAACTATGCAAGGAGGTACGACCACTCGCTCAGGCTGTCAGAACTACTGATGCCACGAATGGACAAATATCCTACTCCAAATCTTGGTCTTGCAGGCAGAAGAACCATTTTACCATAACATTAGATAATTATTTCTGTATTTATATATGTAAACATGTTTTTTTAGGGTTAGAAAAATATTTAAAAATGGAAACCCATTTTCTAAGCACAATAAGACACTCTTGGTGTATGTTTTAGACAGTTCTAATGCATGGTCAGAGGCTGAAGGTACTCTGCCTGCAGCCTTGCACCTAACCACACCACTGGCTGTGCCTTAGAGCTAATGCACATCCTGTCATGTCTTATTGCTTACATAAACTACATTGTACAGTTCTTAAATAGTGCTTACCATCAGTGTATTAGAATTAGATGCTTCTTAAAAGGCTGGTAAAGGCATAACAATAACAATCAGAATCAATAATTAAGAAATAGCTTCTACAGCTAAAAGTGACCTATAGGTTCGGTGCGGTTCTCTTATAAAAACCTCAATGCAAAACATGCAGCTAGAGGATTAGGAGGTTATAGGTCACATGTGTCAGCACTACTAACGAGCCCTCACTGGCACAGGTGTGCTACCTTTGCTTGTACTCAACACACACTGGCTAGCAGCACCACCTTTGAAAAGTACTCTTTCATCAGCCATTGGAGGAGAAAGTAGTAAATGTAACTGGCAAGAGTGCCACATGCATCTTTTCCCTACCTCTGCCAGAAGTACCTGTGTAGATTCATTGCCCTTCCATATCAGCAGTTAGAGACATTGATGTGGGGTGGAAACTGCAGTCTCCAGTGCAAGCAAGTGCTTTGAAGGTTCACCCCTGTCTGCTTCTCCAATTGCATCTTGTTTGTTTATTTATTATTATCTGACATTTTTTTTGGCCAGGAAAGACATACTGAGCTAAAACTCATTTCCAGGTGCATCCTGGGAGCACAGGAAGGTTAAGTGACTTGGTCAGGGCAGTGTCCGACTGGTCCACCATATGTTCTTCTTCAAGCTTTTTTTCTGCACTTGCTGCCAACTCTTTCTTCATGAATGTGGCCCGTCAAATAAAGCAGGCTGCATTTATCAATTTATCAACTAAATATATCCAAGCTTGACAGGGCCAGAAGACCTAAGTGGGAAAATTAAGAGAGTAAGATTTTAGAATTCAGATGCACCATTTCACAGAAAGAGTGTTGGATTTGTGGAAAAAACTTACTTAAAGTAAGATCGACTTAAACAGTCCCAGTATTCAAATTAAAGCTAGAAAGACACTTGGAAGAAAAAGTAATACATAATTATATTCACCGGGAAATAACCCAATGGACTAAGGCTCTTCTTTCTCAGTTTTGAATGTACTGTAGGGCTTAGAGTGAATACTACACTACCATGGATAGCGAAGTAGGCGGGAACAATGTAGCGCAATGCTGTCTGCCTGGCACAAAGCTGGCACAAGTAATCAAGCTGCAAAGACGCACTGTCAGAACTCAGAGGTGTTGTTATCTGATTCAGAGTCTAAAACAGAATTTTCAGCAAACATCTGATGGTGGCCTTGCCTCTCTGACAGGCAGAGACAAATGGAAGCAGTCTTGCTAAACAGCCTGTGCCAAGTAAATATTTCCCAGAGCAATGATAACCATGTGGCCATTCTCTGAAGGTGCTGCCACTCCCACCCCACCCCATCCCATGTGAAATATTTGCAGTTTGAATAGTGGATAAATGATCTGGAGTTGTACTCTTTTGTCTGACATTTTGAGGGAGGTAACCTCCGACCCAAATGCCAAAATACCTGCCCATATTGGATTTGTGGACAGAACAGATGACCAAGAGCCCAACTGATTGTCAGATAGCTTTGGCACATCCAAAGAGCTGGTTTGCGTGCACACGTGTATGTTTGTGTAAGCGAGTGAGTTACAGTTCACTGTAGGGAGTTACTGGAATTGAGTCTTTGAGCTGGAACTTTAGAAATCAGCTTTGTTTATTTCCACGGAGCCTGCTGAGTATGCCAGGCAGTTATTCTAGAGTCACACAGAATTGAGTCTCGGCATTTCAAGATCGTATCAAAGACTGCCTTTTGATTACGTTCAGCACTTTCTTTTCCAAACCTTCTCTGTGATTCATTTGATGCATTAGAGTATTACTCCACAGCCCAGGACATGTTTATTTGAAAGACTTTGTTATTTTTAGACTCTCAAGGGTTCCGGCCATTGTCATTTAATACCTTTCGAGAAGAAGGCAGGCTGCTGGTAGACAAACCACAACAAAACGATTAGCTAAGATAAACTCATCCAGTTGTTGCTTCTTATCAGATTTTCTGATGTCAACAACTCTTCATCAAGTCAGTGAAAGCACTTCACTGACAACAACCTGCAGTCCTGTCTCTCAAGGGCCTGCTTCCATGGTTTATATGGGTTGGGGGGTGGCAGTGTATGACCTAAGTCTCTTTAACTGGAGCTGATCAAAGACTTAACCAGCACTTAAAAAGATTAGATCATGTTCCTCCAGGTGTTATAAATGTTCATTCTCTGAGAGTCATTTGAATGAAGTGAGCTATGAAAGGCATTAAAAAGAACTGATATCACTCTACTGTACCTTGATATATATTGCAATTATTTTCAGACTGTCAACGTCTCCTAAAACCTTTGCCCATAAGATGAAGGATCACCAGCTAAACCTCAATGGTGCTTGTGCTTCTTAACTCAAGCCCCCTCTTTGCCTCATAACCAGCACAATTTCATCACTGTTCTCCTTGTTATATTTCATGTTGTCATATTTGCTGCTACATTTATGTCTTTTTGCACTATGTTAAAATTTGCACAACTGTGTTACTTTTTTTGTACCTCTGATGTATCTTATGCACCTTGTTCTGTTACTGTATCATGTACTATGTCATATTTATGCTGCTCTCACATTGTACTTGTGGTACCCGGGTTGTGCCTGAAAAAGGTGCCTCATGCCAGTGTACCTACCCAGTGAACAAAGAATAAATAAATAAATAATTTTACTGGTTAACAGTGTTAATAGATTGATTTTCAAGAGTTTCAACCTCTCTACTACCTGGGTGATAATACGCATGCGTTTATTATCACCCATGTGCTGCAAAATGAGCTTTTTGTCTTGCTTATTTACTCACAGTGGCCCTCCTACAGCAATCTCCAGCAAGGCAACAGAGCATTTTGTGGATGCCCCCCTCCCTCACATCTTATCAGTAGCAGTAGTGTTCAGGAGACAAACTTCTCAAAAAGTTAACCCCACTGTGATTAAAATGGCCCCTGAAAACAAAGTTGTTGTTTTTTTACATTAACTATGCCATTCAGCACTTCAGAAAACTGACTGTTGCCACTGTTGAAGCCATGAGTCATCCAAGCCTGCCCGAGAGGCATAGTTTCATGCCTGATCTGTTTTTCACTCAGGTTTCAGTTCCCTTCAGCTCCAGATCAGAACCAGTAATTATAAAAAATAGAATATGGGGATTTGTGTAAACATTCTTTTTTTTTAACACACCCTTTGTGTGTGCTGTCTTTATAAATCTCTCGAGCTTTGTTCTTCGGATGTGTAAAACAAACTCATAATGCATCAGTCCCATACATTATTTTCTACCTTCTGTATAACTTGTACAGGAGTGTTTCACTTATAAATATATGACAGTAGGGCTAGGCGGGTTCCGGTCTGGAACATCATGGAAAAAAATAGCATGGCGCACAACAAAGCAGGCAACACATCGCTGTCTACAATGTCGGCATGTAAAAACATTACCAACCCAAACCCCGTGGGCAGTGCACTGGAAGAATAGGCCTGGTGACCACCAAGTCTCCCATCCCACCGAACGATGGCCCCAGGAACAGTAACAGCAGCCAGCCGCAATGTGATGGCCGGTCCCCCCCAACCCGCTGCCACCACTGATCATTTACCTGTGTCCCATGACACTATGCAGTGTACTTTATCCATGGTGTCTAGTGGAACCCCCACCGCCACTCCACCCCAGCAGGTAGATCCCCACCCCTTGCACCCCCCCAATATACCCTGACAACAGACAGGCAGCCAGCACAGCCCTCCACTCACTGCCACGGCTGGCCACGTGACTGAACTGGATGAATGAGCATGTATGCATGTACATGCTCATTCAGTTTGTTCAGCTGAGTGGCCAATTGTGGCGGTTGGTGGAGGACTGTGCTGGCCACCTTCCCATTGTCGGGGTATGTTGGGGAGTGCGGGTGGGGATCTACCTGCTGGGGTGGAGAGGGTTGGGGGGTCCACTAGATACCAGGGATAAAGTACACTGCATCATGTCATGTCATGGGACACAGGTAAGCGATCGTCGGTGGCGGCGGGTTGGGGGGGGACTGGCCATCACATTGCGGCTGGCTGCTGTTACTGTTCCTGGGGCCATCGTTTGGTGGGATGGGAGACTTGGTGGTCTTCCAATTCACTGCCCACGGGGTTTGGGTCGGCAATGTTTTTACATGCCAACATTGTAGATGGTGATGTGTTGCCTGCTTTGTTGTGTGCCACAATATTTTTTCTGCGATGTTCCAGACCAGAACCGGCTAGGGGTTCAGTAATATTTGCAGAATTTCACCTTTTTCCACTGGAAAATTGTCTTAGCCATGGAATTCCAAAATATCCACTGGGCAAAAAGTCTGCAATTTACATTAATCCTGCAGTTCAAATGGAGTATTCCCTAAAACTGTGGGGACTCCCTATCCCCACCATCAATCTACTCGCATCCATGGAAAATGGTTCCACAATTAACACTGGGAAATTTTAAAAAAATGTATGTTGACAGAGACTTTCCTTTTCAAAATCCTGCGGTTTTCTTAGCGGCTTTATTATGAGAAATGTTTGGAAAAATCCACAAATTATCTTGGAAGCACAATTGGCCATTCTGTTGCAATTCTGCTGGTGGAATTCAAGTGTCTGGTTTTAATGCTCCAGTATGGAAGGCACATTTTCAGGGTATAGTGTCCGCATTGCCATGGGGATGTAATCGCAGTACTTACCATGTTAGCAGTGCACCAGCATGTACAAGCCTCGGTGCAGGTGAAACACTCGGGTGTCTGTTTCTGTTCTTTTATGAAATAAGTGCTTATCAGGAATAAGCTTCTATCTTTTCAGAGTATTACATAAACTGGAAAAAAAAATGATTAGCAGGTTTAGGCATGAAAGTGCTGTGAAAATGCATAGCACTTGGCATGGAATGATTAGTAAAATAACAATTTGTATAGTTTTATTAATGTTGTCAACTGTGCAGTGGACTCACTCAAAAAATGGTTAGCAGTCTGCTGCTACACATGTCTGGAAATGGTTAGCATTACCCCCTGTTATGTATAGCGTTTTGCTATGCCATACCAGGTATTTAATACCCTGCTTTTAGCTGTGTGTGCTGAATCTTTTTGTTATATATTTTTGGCTTTCTGTTTTGCAGACTTTTTTGGCAGCACTTTTAGAGTTCAAGTGGGTGTCTTCATTTCGAAGGATTTAGTGGTGTGCTGTTTGTAGCTGTTTAGAATCTGCTCCACAAGGCCATGGTTTCAGTCCTGCACTGGGGACTTAAGCTCATAGCCAGTGCAGGCACCCACACTGGGGACTTGAGCTCATAGCCAGTGCAGGCACCCATACTGGGGACTTGTGCTCATAGCCAGTGCTGACACCAACACTGGAGACTTGAGGTCATACCCAGTGCTGGCACCCACACTGGGGACTTGAGCTCATAGCCAGTGCTGACACCAACACTGGAGACTTGAGGTCATACCCAGTGCTGACACCCACACTGAGGACTTATCATAGATAGTGCTGACACCCACACTGGGGAGATGAACTCATAGCCAGTGCTGACACCCACACTGGAGACTTGAGCTCATAGCCAGCGCTGACACCCACACTGGGAGCTTGAGCTCATAGCCAGTGCAGGCACCCACACTATGGACTTGAGCTCATAGCTAGTGCTGACACCCACACTGGGGACTTGAGCTCATAGCCAATGCAGGCACCCACACTGTGGACCTGAGCTCATAGCCAGTGCTGACACCCACACTGGGGACTTGAGCTCATAGCCATTGCTTGCACCCACAGTGGGGACTTGGACTCAGAGCCAGTGTTGAAACTCACACTGGAGACTTGAGCTTATAGCCAGTGCTGATGCCCACACTGAGGACTTGAACTCATGCCCAGTGCAGGGCTGCAGGCATCCACACTAGGGACTTGAGTTCATACCCAGTGCTGGCACCCACACTGGGGACTTGAGCTCATAGCCAGTGCTGACACCCACACTGGGGAATTATCATAGCCAGTACTGACACTCACACTGGGGACTTGAGCTCATAACAATTGCTGACACCCACAGTGGAGACTTGAGCTCATTGCCAGTGCTGACACCCACACTGGGGACTTGAGTTCATAGCCAGTGCAGGCACCCATACTGTGGATTTGAGCGCATAGCTAGTTCTGACACCCACACTGGGGACTTGAACTCATAGCAAGTGCTGACCCCCACATTGGGGACTTGAGCTCATAGCCAGTGCAGTCACCCACACTGGGGACTTGAGCTCATAGCCAGTGCAGTCACCCTCACTGGGGACTTGAGCTCATAGCCAGTGCTGACACCAACACCGGAGACTTGAGGTCATACCCAGTGCTGGCACCCACACTGGGGACTTGAGTTCATAGCCAGTGCTGACATCCACACAGGGGACTTATCATAGCCTGCGCTCACACCCACACTGGGGACATGAGCTCATAGCCAGTGTTGACCCCCTCACTGGGGACATATCATAGTCAGTGCTGACACCCACACTGGAGACTTGAGCTCATAGCCAGTACTGACACCCACACTGGGGATTTGAGCTCATAGCCAGTGCAGGCACCCACACTGTGGACCTGAGTTCATAGCTAGTGCTGACACCCACACTGGGGACTTATCATAGTCAGTGCTGACACCCACACTGGGGGCCTGAGCTCATAGCCATTGCTGGCACCCACACTGGGGACTTGGGCTCAGAGCCAGTATTGACACTCACACTGGAGACTTGAGCTTATAACCAGTGCTGACACCCACACTGAGGACTTGAACTCATGTGAAGTGCAGGGCCGTAGGCACCCACACTGGGGACTTGAGCTCATACCCAGTGCTGACACCCACTCTGGGGACATGAACTCATAGCCAGTGCTGACAACCACTCTGAGGACTTATTATAGCCAGTGCTGACACCCACACTGGGGACTTGAGCTCATAGCCATTGCTGACACCCACACTGGGGACTTGGGCTCATAGCCAGTGCTGACACCCACACTAGGGACTTGAGCTCATACCCAGTGCAGACATCCATACTGTGGATTTGTGCTCATAACAAGTGCTGACACCCACACTGGGGACTTCAGCTCATGGCCAGTGCTGACACCAACACTGGGGACTTTTGCCCATAGCCAGTACTGACAGCCACACTGGGGACTTGAGCTAATACCGAGTGCTGATACCCACACTTGGGACTTGATCTTGTACCCAGTGCTGATACCCACACTTGGGACATGAGCTTATGTGCAGTGCAGGCACCCACACTAGAGACATGAGCTTATACCCACTGCTGACTCTCACACTGGGAATTGAACTCATACCTAGTACTGACTCCCACACTGGGGACTTGAGCTAATACCCAATGCTGACACCCACACTGGGAACATGAGCTCATACCCAATGCTGATATGGCAGTGCAGTTCTCTGAGATATAACATGGTTGGGTTGGAGATGCTATCCTTTGGTTGAGAAATTAACCTGCAGTCTCTTCTGGCTATTGTCCAGAAGGAAGATAATGATCACATGGTACTTTTAGAAAGAGTAGGTGATACCCTTCATGTCTGGGCCAACACTCCCACTCAATAATATCCATTTTAATGCAATCATCTGTGACTGTATGTATGCTATTTTGTGCTTAATGGTTATTACATGTCTTGATAAGTCCCTGACATGTCAGTATCTAGTTCATTGCTTAATAAAGTACTTTGATGTGCTTCTTACATGAACGGCTCTATATAAAGCAAAATTCTATCCATTTCAATGCAGTTGCAAAATGTCAGTGCTATGTCTGTTGTAGAGAAGCAGTGCACAAAGCCAGCTGAGGAAAATATTTTGTATTTCAGTGTTTGGCAATGTGCAGCTTCTATCTATGTTTTTTTTTGTTAGTTACCTCCTTGGGAGCTTTGCTAGAGGAGAAACAATTATTTTTTACTTTATTTATTTATTACTCCTTGGCTAGGAGGGTTGTAGCTATAGTCCCTCCAATCAACAATCTCTTTGGCCCCGCCCAAGCCACAGTCAGAGCTCCGACCCCTATATCCTACCCCTCCTAGCCACGTCATGGTGGGCACTTACCCCGCACACCATGGAAGGCCAGGGGGCAGGCACCAGGGGAGCTATCTTGGGTGCATCTGACATGATATCAATGGATCACCTTCACTGTGTGCACGGAGGATTTCTGTGCTTAGTACCCCCCACACTGTGGGTGTGCATGATGCCAAGGATGCTTCTGTGTGTGCGTCCGTGTACAACATATCTGGTGTCAACCCACACCAACCCACAGTTGACTGAGGCATGCACCAAACCCCAGCCACTGCCAGAAGCCAGTGCATCCATGGTAATCCCCTCCCACCCTCCCCAGAGGAGGAGAGCAGTCCCTGGGATGCTTGATTCTCCTCCCTCCCAGATGACCCTCCAGCACCCGAGGTCACTCCTGACCCCAGGTCACTGGCGTGGCACGAGGTGTGGCATCCAGTGCCTCAACCCTCAGTGCCATCGGGCCAGCAGAGAAACCATTTTGATCTCAGACCAAATCAGGTTTGACTAAAGAATGGTTGTCATGATCCAAAGGTCTGGATTTGTGCTGGTTCAGGGTAGTATTTCTGGCTGCAGTGTTTTAATTCATCATTAATGTGTTGCGTTATAATTTTAATTATCCCCAAATTGCCATTAACCAATTAGAAGAAAGAAATAATAGATAACACATGATAAGTAACAAGGCTTGAAATGTTATTAAGGGATTTTGGTGGCATCATAAATCATGAGAGCAAAGCTCGAGTGGTTTGGGATGTTACCAGTATCCCAAGATGGAACTACTTGCCTTGTTACTGCTGATTTCCTAGCTATTATTTTTCATATGTGAACACACTGAACATTGCATCCTGCAATGCATTGATATAATATCATAACTATGATAGTATCCATTCCTGATGTTAGGTCAGTGGTGTTAAGGAATTTGAATGTTAATTTTTCTGTATGAGAAACAGCGACCTTCCATAAAAGGGACTTTCATGCTTGTGCAGCATGATGTGAAACCAGTTGGCAAACAACTAAAGTGGCACCACATTGCCCAATCATGCCATCAGGTCAGTGTTTCTTCTTTGTTTGTTTGTTTATTTACCAACCAGAGGGGGTGGCTGACCACCTCATACAATGGATGACACATGTGTCTTTAACAAATCATGGCAGGATGGGGTGGTACCTGAGGACTGGAGGAGGGTGGATGTGATTCCTCTTCACAAAAGTGGGAGCAGGACAGAGGCAGGAAACTACAGACCAGTTAGTTTGACCTCAGTGATAGGAAAAATGATGGAATCACTTCTGAAGGAAAGAATTGTTGAGTACCTAGAGGCCAGTGGGGCACAGGACCCAAGGCAGCATGGATTCACGATAGGAAGGTCATGTCAGATGAATCTAATAGATTTCTTTGACTGAGTGACCAAAGTAGTAGACCAGGGAGGGGCTGTGGACATGGCTTACCTAGATTTTAGCAAGGCATTTGATACAGTACCACACAAAAGATTAATACACAAGTTAGCCAGCCTTGGAGTAGGTCCCAAGGTGGTAGCCTGGATAAAAAATTGGCTAGACAACAGGACGCAAAGAGTAGTAGTAGTAAATGGAGTCCACAGTGAAGAAAGGAGGGTTACTAGCGGGGTACCGCAGGGTTCAGTACTGGGACCGGTCCTTTTTAATGTCTTTATAGGTGACACTGCAGAGGAACTGGAAGGAAAAGTATGTCTCTTTGCAGATGACACAAAGATCTTCAACAGGGTTGATACACCAGATGGAGTGGAAAGGATGAGAAGGGACTTGGCAAGGTTGGAGGAATGGTCAAATGTATGGCAGCTCAGATTCAATGCAAATAAGTGCAAGTAATGCACCTGGGAAATAAAACCCAGGGGAAGAGTACACAGTGGGGGTGAGATACTGACAACAGTAAAATGGAAAGGACCTAGGAGTAATTATATCAGATGACCTAAAGGTGGGCAAGCAATGTAAGAAGGCAGTAAGGAAGGCTGGGGGATGCTGGGATGCATAGGGAGAGGCATCAATAGTAGAAAACAAGAAGTTGTTATCCTTCTGTACAGACAGTTGGTGAGACCCCATCTGGAGTACTGTGTGCAGTTCTGGAGACCCCATCTCCACAAAGACATAGACAGAGTGGAGGCTGTCCAGAGAAGGGCAACCAAAATGGTGCAGGGTCTGCACCAGAAGACATATAAAGAAAGACTAAAGGAGCTTACTATATATACCCTTGAGGAAAGGAGGGAGAGAGGGGACATGATAGAAACTTTCAAGTACTTCAAGTGAATCAACAAAGTCCAAGAGGGTGGCATCTTCCAGAAAAAGAGATGTACAAGAACAAGGGGGCACAATTTGAAGATAGAGGGGGGACGGCTCAGAAGTAATGTGAGGAAATATTTTTTCACAGAGAGGGTTCTGGATGCATGGAACAGCCTCCCTGAGGAGGTCGTGGAGTCAAGAACAGTGGGGGAATTCAAGAATGCATGGGACAGACATAAGGCAGTCCTAGTGGAGGGTAGGAGGAAGTAAGCTGTTGGTTAACTAGGATCTGCAGCTTATCTGTTAGGTGGGAAAGTGGGCAGACTAGGTGGGCCAAGTGGTCTTTATCAGCTGTCAAATTCTATGCTTCTATGTTTCTAAGTCCTGATATCACATGTAAATTAGTAACCTGTGATATACTGCTTTTGTTATTACATCACAGTATACAACACAAATAAATTTGGAAATCAGGAAATGTCTAGGATTCAGCCAGACTTCCAGGCATAAGGATAGATAAGTCCTCACAGAAGGTTGGGAGAAGCATCAGGACTGGTACTTAAAAAAGGAAACATCCACAGCAACAGTTTCCTTTAACATTTTGGCCCTAATGCATAATTTATATTCCCTTCCAAAAGTCTTGTTAAAGGGAAATACCTGCAGATTGTTTGCTGATTGCAGATAGTTCTGATAGCACTCTTGAAATCTTTATGTCGAACTGATTACTTTTTTTGTGCAGGCAAACTTTTCCACAGGAGTTCAGAAACTGGTGCAGATGGTAGATGGCCCAATATTTGTCAAACATCTAACTTTTTCAAGAATCCAAATTCTTGTATAAGGTTGGACTGTAAAAGTACTTAGAAGAAAGAGAGATGGAAGGGTATTCCAAATGAGCAGGTGGGAGGGAGGAGCTTTATGGACTGATGGCCTCCTTCCTACCTGAATTGGTACGTCAATATACATATCTCTCTCTCTCTCTCTCTGTCACTATATATATATATATATATATATATATTTATATATATATATATATATATATATCTATCTATCTATATATAGATATATATATATATATATGAGAGAGAGAGAGAGAGAGATGTAGTATTTATAATTAAGTGGAAATCGGTATGAAGAGCTGCAGCAAACTAAGGAGTTGTGTATTATGAAATTGGTAAGCAGTGGTTTGGAGACATACTAGATTCATTTAGATAAGGAGCATTTGCAAGAGTGCCTAAAACAAAGAATTCAGCAGTTAACTTGATCTGGTGGCTGAGGAACAATCCAAGACTGCACATGAATGACAGACAGTGGTGGAACACTACAGAAGGCATTTACTGGAAATGTACACAGAGAGCCCAACTTCAGCATCTGCACCAGCACCAGAGTCGGAGGAAGAAGAGCAACACTGCTGCTCCAAAGATATCCCCAGAAAAACTAAAGACCTTTTACTAGCCCAATGGCTACAATTGCAGATGCAGTCTGGAATGTACCATGTTATCTATTTTTCATCAAGAGTGGCTCTGGTGACTTTGGCAGCAGAATAAATAAGGCAAATGGTTGAAGCTTTCTTCTGGTGTCTCCAAACAGGATAAGTGGACATATTCTCCTCTTTTAAATGAAGTTTTACGATTGGACTCAATTACATCAGCATTGGCACAAATGTGGTCAAGCACACTAATGTGCAGACAGAGTCTCTGACTGCAGCGGATGATGTTAAAGGTATGGGCCCATGCAAGGTCCACCAAGTCTCCACATAACTGGAATACCTTTCATGCTGCAAAGAATGCATTCATCAAACTAGTACACACTATCAAATCCGATTTCTACACTGCATCCCTAGAACAAGCCAAAGGAAACTCTGCGCTGATATGGCAGACCATTAAGGTTATTGAAGGATGGAAATCTGCTCCTTCTATCCCTACCAAATTCCTTGCTAGTGGAGTTTTAACCTATGATCACTCACAAATTTTAGAAGAACTAAATACCCACTTTTCCACTGTGGGGCTTGCTTTCGACTCCTCACCCTATGCTGGACTAAGCAGACCCCCTCCTGGCTCTAGTTTCTCCACCACCCCCTCCTCGTCGCACACCTTCCAACTCAGGCCTGTCTCCTTCAAGGATGTGAAAGACCACCTTAAAAAGTTGGATACAAAAAAGTGTGGTGGAGCCGATGGTATTAAGCCATTCTTTCTAAAACTGGGCCTTCACTATCTTTCAGCCCTGATACTTCACATCTTCAGTTTGTCAATAGCCTCTGCAACCGTTCCATCTTGTTGGAAATCAGCCCACGTTCTTCCACTGTTCAAATCCGGGGATCCATGTGATGTGAATAACTACAGGCCCATTTCCATCCTTCCTATCCTCTCTAAAATTCTGGAACAGTTAATTATTATGCAACTGAAATAATACATTGAAAAATTCTCTCTTCTCGACCCTGATCAATCCAGATTCAGAAAAAACCATGGTACCATTTCTGCACTTGTCAAAGTCACCAATGACTGGATTACCCACTCATGACTCCAAACTATTCATTGGTGCCATCTTCCTGGACCTTAGTAAGGCATTTGACACTATGGATCATACTGTCATCTTACACAGCCTTACTAATTTAGAAATCTCGATAACTTCAGTGTAATTGTTCACCAGCTATCTCTCTGGACGTGGTCAAAAAGTCAAGGCTAATGGTCTACTCTCTGATCCCTTGCCTATCTCACAGGGTGTTCCACAGGGATATCTCCTAGGTCCCATCCTCTTCTCTATATATATCAACTCCCTCAACTCCAAAATTACCAACTCTAAACTGCACTTCTTTGCAGATGACACGGTCCTGTACATTTCTAAATCGCGCTGCCTGAAGTCTGCAAACAACTCCAAGACGAGTTCATCAAGATGAAACATAACCTCATTAATGCCAAGTTGCTGCTAAATGCAAAGAAAACTAAAACCATGATTTTCTACCCTAGCAATTCTCCCACACCTCTGTCACAACCTAATCAAACATTACCTATTGTCACCACTTTAGGTGAACCTTTAGAGGTGGTAGATAAATTCAAATATCTTAGCATATGGCTCGACAGTAAACTTACCTATAATGCTCACATCAATAATCTTACCAGTAAACTCAAAACCAGACTTGGGTTCTTCTTCCACAACAAATTTCTCTGCCCATCAAATGTTAGAGATAAGCTTGTACAAGCTACGTTTCTACCATGGGGTCTGTTTCTACCAAGACCAACCAAAGTTATGCCACAAGGGTGGAGAGTGTCCTAAGCGGTGCCTGTGCTAACCTCAAATATGGTTTGTGTGGAGACACTGGGCATGTGGGCTGGCAGTATAGCCTAGAGGTTAGAGAAATGAGGTGTGAACGAGCTTGATACATCCAGCAGACCAGACCTGAGTTTGATTCTCACAACCTCCACTTGCATACTGTGTGACTCTGAGCAAGTCGCTTAACCGCCCAGTGCTCCCAGGTCTCCCCTGAAAACAGGCACGTGTGCCTAGTGGGCCTTACCCAGTTACCAAAGACTAAAATAAAAAAAAATAAAAAAAATGTGGGTGTCACCTGCAGAAATAAGCTGAAGTGCCATTTATGCGAGGAAGTAGATGCTGCACGTTTCTCATAACCAGCAGGATAGCTCTGACCAACAGAACCTTTGTTAGAGAGCTGCTGATGCCTCAATGAAAACTTTGAAAAACACAATATTTATGTACAATTCAGCTTGCATTCCATATGTATTCAATAGACTTCTCCTCCCCATTACTTATTTCTGAGAAATTTGCATGGAAACATGCTCTATATTCCTTGGAGCTCATCTGCCTCTTTTGCTCACTCCCTACTTCATGTCATGGCCCTCTGTTGTGACATCATAATCTGTTGCCATGTAAGTAATTGTGATGTCATAAGTAGAGCATTATGACCTCAGGTAGGGAAAAAGCAATAGGAATAGATGAACTGTTAAGGAGCAGACATCCCATTTTCATGCAAATGGCCTCAGTAATACATAATGGGGATGAGAAATACAGAACTAATGTGAAATACAAGCTAAACTGTGTCTGAATAATGTATTTTGTTAAAGTTGTCCTAATGGCATCAGCTGCTCTTTAATTCTGTCACGGAAAAAAATGTGTGGTTAAGCAAGGATGGTCAGTTTCCACTCAGAGACTTTCTGTAGACACCTCCTTCGTAGTCTGCCTAAGGCAACTGTTCTAAACACTGTGGCTCCTCTTATTATGGTGAAGCATGAGAGTTCGGAAGGCCAAGAGACTGGTTTTGTATGCAAGGACTTGGCTCCATTATTGCTGGATGCCCAGCAGCCTTCAGTAGTTGCACTTACAACTCAGGAAGAAGGAGCAAGTCAGGATGTCTCTACTGTAATGCGGCAAGAAAAGCATAGGGGATCGACTGGTCCTTTATTCTGAAGGTGTTGTTATGTCACCCTTAAATACTGACCTGATTTTGGTTAGCAGAAAATATAAAACGAAAGCACAATCAGCTAAAAAGAAACTGCAACATAAACTGGAGCTGTCTGACTCTTCCTTACTCCTTGAGGTTCAACTGACTCTTTTAGCACTTCTAGAGAACGGGGGACTCTGATGGTGGGGAAGATGCTGAAGCCTCTTCTAGAGCCTCTGATGAAGTACCCCCAGGTGTGAAACATTAGGATGACATGAGATGGCATGTTTAGGATGGATGAGTGCCGGTAGCTCTACTTCCTGTATTTTTTTTTTAATTAGTAGAAAATTAGAAAAAAATGTAAAAAGGAGAAAAAAGTAGTCCCATTGAGCTGTTGTAATTTTGTTGTTTAGTCAGTAGATGGGATAGATTTAGATCTTTATAAAAATTGTTAGAAAAAATCTAGAGATTTGATTGGCTGAGAGATGTCACCTGACTGTGCATTAAATCTCAATAAACGTACTGTCAGGTGCCAAATCTCATTTTCCTTCCTCAAAAAAACTACCTGAAGCTATTTTATAGTGTAATAAGCCCTCCGTGTGTGCATCATAGGATTTTAATGCACTTCCCAGGGGCATAAGGACACTTGGCCTTCAGCCTCATGTCTTACTACACCCCTGGGGTTTGCATTAAAATCCTATAGTGCACAGCCTGTTGTGGCTTATTACTTACACACATTTATATTTATTTATGCGACAGGTATCAGGATAAAAAGTCACAGATAACTCCAGTTATCTAAGCCACTGTGTGGGTCAATGGGTGATGACGTACAGTAATCACTATGAGACTAACTTCAAGTTATTCCCACAGTGATTACATCACCACCCATTTATACACACAGCCCCCCACCAGCACTACTTACTAACTTCAGTTCACTTCCCAAAATGCTGCTGCTTCAGAAATTGAAAGTACACTTTTTCTTTCTTTCACGCTTCTGCAAGAAGCCCCCTTATCTCCCCCTCAACACACGCCACCTCATCCCTAATCATATAAAACTGCAACATTTCTACTCAATGTCATAATTTTTCAGTAACAAATTTTATTCATGGCAATCCCCCACCAGACCTTGCTCCCGCAGGCTCCCGGTTCTCACTCTCTCAACATCGGAGGAAAGTGGCAGTGAAGGTTCAAGAGAAAAAGAAAGCATTCAGGAAGTACAAGGAATCACAGCAGGAGCAGGACAGAGAACTGTATCAGTTAAAGCAAAAGGAGGCTGGGAAGGCAGTCAGAACAGCAAAGGCCCAAACCGAGGAAAAAATAACCAACTCAGTTAAGAAGGGGGATAAAACCTTTATAGGTACATCAGGAGCAAAGGAAGACCAAGGGAGGGATAGTGAGGCTTAATAAAGGGAGGAGGGTGGGCAGAGGGAGACTGTGAAAGGCAGAGATACTAAACAAATATTTTTGCTCAGTATTTACAAAGGAAGAGGGGGAGGTACATAAAACAAACAGTAGTAACACTCTGGATACAGAAGTTGATACCAGCCCATTTACAGAAGAAAGGGTTCTGAAAGAACTCTTAAAATTGAAGGTGGACAAAGCAATGGGGCCTGATGGGATTCATCCCAGAATTCTAAAAGAATTAAGGGTAGAACTAGTGACACCACTGACTACCCTCTTTAACAAATCATGGGAGGATGGGGTGGTACCCGAGGACTGGAGGAGGGCAGATGTGATTCCCTTCACAAAAGTGGGAGCAAGGCAGAAGCAGGAAACTATAGACCTGTTAGTTTAACCTCAGTGATAGGAAAATGATGGAATCACTTCAAATGAAAGAATTGTCGAGTATCTAGCTGCCAGAGGCACAGGACCCTAGGCAGCATGGATTCACAGCGGAAGGTCATGCCAGACAGAATCTGATAGATTTCTTTGACTGGGTGACCAAAGTAGTAGATCAGGGAGGGCTGTGGACATGGCCTACCTAGACTTTAGCAAGGCATTTGACACAGTCCCACACAAAGATTAATATATAAGTTAGCCAGCCTGGGAGTGGGTCCCAAGATGACAGCCTGGGTAAAGAATTGGCTGGAGAATAGGACACAGAGAGTAATAGTAAATGGAGTCCACTCAGAAGAAAGGAGGATTACTAGCGGGCACGTGAGGGTTCAGTATTAGGACCAGTCCTCTTCAATGTCTTTATAAGTGACATTGCAGAAGGACTGGAAGGAAAGTATGTCTCTTTGCAGATGACACTAAGATCTGCAACAGAGTTGATGCACAGGGTGGGGTGGAAAGGATGAGAAGGGACTTGGCAAGGTTAGAGGAATGGTCAAATGTATGGCAGCTTAGATTCAATGCTAAGAAGTGCAAGGTAATGCACCTGGAAACAAAAATCCAGGGAAGAGCACACAATGGGGGTGAGATACTAACAACAACAAAAATGGAAAGGGACCTGGGGTAGTCATATCAGATGACCTAAAGGTGGGCAAGCAATGTGAGAAGGCAGCAAGGAGGGCTGGGGGATACTGGGATGCATAGGGAGAGGCATCACCAGTAGAAAACAGGAAGTTATTATCCCTCTGTACAGACAGCTGGTGAGGCCCCATCTGGAGTACTGTGTGCAGTTCTGGAGACCCAATCTCCGCAACGTCATAGACAGGATGGAAGCTGTCCAGAGGAGGGCAACTAAAATGGTGCAGGGTCTGCACCGGAGGACATATGAAGAGAGACTTAAGGAGCTTAATATGTATAGCCTCGAGGAAAGGAGGGAGAGGGGGGACATGATAGAAACTTTCAAGTACCTCAAGGGAATCAACAAAGTCCAAGAGGGTAGCATATTTCAAAAAAAGAGGTGCGCAAGCACAAGAGGGCACAATTTGAAGATAGAGGGGGGGCGGCTCAGAGGTAATTTAAGGAAGTGTTTTTTCACAGAGAGGGTTGTGGATGCATGGAATGGCCTTCCAGAGGAGGTTGTGGAGTCAAAATCAGTGGTGGAATTCAAGCATGCATGGGATAGTCATAAGGCAATTCTGGGGGTTGGGGGTAGGAAGAAGTAAGGCTGCTGGTTAACTAGGATCTGCAGCTTATCCAGTAGGTAGGGAAATGGGCAGACTGGGTGGGCCAAGCGGTTCTTATCTGCCGTCAAATTCTATGTTTCTATGTAAGCCGATGCTGGATCTTAGGTGGAAATGGCTTTTCAAAAATGAGACCCAAAGGTTCAGATGTTCAGGAGTTCAACAGGCTCCATCAATAGGTTCACAAAGGAATGTAGAGCAAAAATCAATCTGTCAGTCAGTCAATCAATCAATTAATAAATTGGAGCACAGACTGCTACTAATTTTATGTCCTGGTATAATTTAAAAATATGCAAAATGAAAAACACCGCTGATGAAATTGTGATCCAGTTTGCAGAACCTTTGTAGCAGTCCCTTTGAGAGTTCCACGGATTTCCAGCATGCAGAAGTTACAGTTTCAGCAGCGGAGTTCTGAAGAACATGGAAGCAGAATATTTAGATTTCTGCCACCTCTAGTATACTTATAATTCTATGCCATAAGCAAATAAAATATCTCCTGAAAAAAAAACGATCCTGCTTGCTTTAAAAAATATTGACAAAATGGGCAAGAAAAATCCTCTACTGTAATCCGAGAAATTCAGTCTCATGCCCATGTTGATACACGTAATGCACTGTGCCATTTTCAAATAACTAATAAATCTAAATCTGCTTAAAAAGTCATTTTATAATTGCACTGCAGGATATGCGTCAAACTTAATTAATGCACTTCTCATATGTTGGCGGGACTTGCCATTGCCTTGTGCCTCTGCACTGAGGCATGCATCGATTAGCTGATTGCACATCCTGGTAAGTGCTATTGCTTACATAGCATCATATTACAAAACGCCTACATATTTAAGGTGTGATTGTACTAAATGTGCACACATGCACTCATACCGTGTGTGTTTTTGGTTTAACAGAAACCTTTAGAAATACACAACTGCAGCAAAAGGGGCAGTTTTATAAACCTTTTTAAAATGTATGGAATGCATTTGGACATATTTCTTCTCAGTATTGTTAACATGCACTCTGCAGCACATATTTCACATTTTTTCACATATGGGACCCCTATGTGCATTCACATCAATCTGCAGTGATACCCCTTGGCTACAGCAAATGCTTATAACACATCCACAGTTTTTCAGAGAATGTGCTGTTTTTGAAAAGATCATTTTCATGTTCCACACAGGAACACAAATATGCATTTAATTTATTTTATTTATTTATTTTATGTTCCAAACTATAGACTCCACAACTTTTTTTTTTACAGACAGTCTCAGGGGATTTGCCTGCTGAAGGAAAGAAATTCTTCCTTAAATAAAAATTGCTTCATAAATAGGGATTACAATTTTTTTTTTAGTTGAAAAAGCAGCTAAAACTACAAGGCTTTTCGTGTTTAGTAATGCTAACCAGAGTGCATAGAAAAGCTGGAACTGTTTAACAGGGCCAACACTATATATTGGAAAGTTCTGAACATTGTCACGGATTCTCCTGCAAAATGGTAAAGAAGTGTAAATCCTGTTAAAATACCTTGCTGTAAGACCAGTAAAAAACCACTTTCAGGCTCCAAGATGTTTTATATCTCCGACCTTCCTGCATATTGTACTTTGATGTCTGCCAACACCATTTTAGGCACTGTCATGTTTTTTCCTACGTTAGGTGTGTTTCCATTGAGAAATGAATAAGTGTACCTGTGTGTCTCTGTGATCTAATTTAGCCTGTCAGGGGTCACACTATGAGTTTAATGGCATGTGCTAACCCACTAGCCCTTTTGCGAAAGGCTGGATTGACTGAGATGACTAAGATTTGGTTCCAATCAAAAGGTCTATAAATGTTAAGCAAGGCTAGAACAGCAGGGGTCCATTTTTACTACTGCTGATGTCTTTTTCTGTTACTTCTGATTTACAACTTCAAAAAAAAAAATGTCCAAACTTGCTAATAAGAAACTTCTGAGGAAAGCATTCTCTTTTAAACTTCAGCTAAAAACAAAATGAGTTCTGCTTCGAAGCTTACTCCACAAATCTGAAGCAGATGAATATGTAAGGTGCACTGAGGGGCATTACTTTGTACAGTACTGTAGGTCACAGTGTGGCTGCACTGGCCAATGACTGATGTCACAGGCAAAGTTTAACTGCAAGGGTGGGAAAATATAACTTAAGAACACAATAGTCTTTATGTTAACCAGCAACAGAAACCATACAGTAGGTACTTTATAATGCAGTGTGAATGAACAAAAGCAATACTTTCTGCACACAGAAGCCAAACAGACGTAGTCTTTGTTAGCTTATATGGAGACTGAGAGAGGCCATAAATTAGTAAATGGGAACGATCTGTTGCCATACGCAACTGTAGTGGGGCACATGGTGGTCAAGCGACTTGAAGTACTTGGATTATGTTATCCACTCCTTTTGTTATCCATTGGTTAATGCTACAGTACTCTCTGGATCTGAAGTTGCACCATGCCATTTGCTATGCTACTGTATTCTTCAGCTCTGTTCAGATCAAGTTCAGTTTAGATCAAGGATCCCTCCTTGGCCCAGTACTACTCTACATCTTCCTGAATGACCTTCCTGCTGCCTGGTATTCTCCGTCCATTCATATGTATGCAGATGGCTCCTCTGGCACTGGTCTCATGGCCAGGTTCCACCTGGACTTTATTAACATCCGTCACTGGCTCCAGACAAATCAGCTGTCCCTCAATGCCAAGAGAATGGTGTCTGTGAACTTTGGCTGTAGGTAGAGGTTTGCCAAGCTCACCCGGCACCCCACTTTCCATACCCTGGATGGTGCAGCACTTGAGGATGTCACCTCATTCAAGTACCTTGGGATGTGGCTAAACTGGCACATTGATTTCTCAGTGAATGTGGATTTCATCCACAAGAAGCTGAATCCCAAATGTGGTGTGCTTTAGAGGAATAAAGGGTGTATCCCACTTCCTACATGATGAGATTGTCTTGAAGATGATACTTCCTGTCTTTGACTATGGTGACATAGCATACAGTGCTGCCTCCATGACCACTCTGGCCAAACTGGATCCCCTCTTTCACTCATTTTGCCACTTTGCTGTGGACTGTCCCCACCCTGCACCCACCACTGTTCCCTGCACTCCTCCTCCTTCTCCTTCCTCTGCCTTGAGGCCAGATGCCTCACCCATTGTGTTTCCTTCATGTCTAAATACTGGTTTGGCTCTCTCCCCTCCTACCTTGCTTCCCTCCTCTCCTCCCCACCACTTCCTATCCCCTTTGCAACTTTGGCAGTCGCTGTCTCGTGCTCCCCTCAGGGAAATCCACTGCTGATCATGCTGCCTTCTCCTTCCAATTTCCCAAACTATTGGGTTCCCTCCCCCTTATCATCCATTCTGCCTCTTCCCTCCACTCACTCTTCTCCCTCCTCCATGACTGCACTATTCACTCCTGCAGCTGCCCCTGATACTGGTCCCTAGGCTACTGCCCATGACTCTCCTACTGCTGCTCCCACTTTGACCTGCACCTACACTACTGCAGGTCCCCTTCAACATTCCCAGTTGACAGCCTTTGCTTCCACACTGAACTCAGTATTGTCTCTGCACATTGCAAATGTTATCCTCCAGCACTCTATTTTACTGTAATTGCAGAAGCAGATATCCTACAGCACTTCATTGAATTGTTATGTATTTCACTTCTTGTAGTCCTTGAGTTTGCACAGTTGTTATTTATGATGCTCATTCACCTATTACTGTGTTATTTTTCTTAGCCTTTTTCATAGTCCACCCTTCCCCCAGGACACATCTGGAAATGAGCTGTTATCATCTCAGTATGCCTCTCCTGATGAAACATTTGAATTAAACACATAAATAAATAAATCTGTAGTTGTATGCACTCCATTTGCTCTCCATCAATTAATGCTACTGTACACCCTAGATCTGTAGTTGTATCCACTCCATTTGCTCTCTGTCAATTAATGCTACTGTACTCACTAGATCTGTGGTTGTATCCACTCCATTTGCTCTCTGTCAATTAATGCTGCTGTATGCCCTAGATCTGTAGTTGTATGCACTCCATTTGCTCTCCATCAATTAATGCTACTGTACACCCTAGATCTGTAGTTGTATCCACTCCATTTGCTCTCTGTCAATTAATGCTACTGTACTCACTAGATCTGTGGTTGTATCCACTCCATTTCCTCTCTGTCAATTAATGCTACTGTACTCCCTAGATCTGTAGTTGTATCCACTCCCTTTGCTCTCTGTCAATTAAAGTGACACTGTCCTGCTGGCCCATTGGCATGAAGGGTGGAGGCATTACTGCCTTACCTGCCACCACACCAGCGACCCGGGTTCAGGAACAGACCTGGGTTGTTTGGGGGTTGGCTGAGGGGGGAAGGATTGAGTGTCCTGTGGGATGCTGTCCTTCTCCAGGGGAGGGTGTGTTGTTGTCTCCACTGTGACATCACCTGGGTGACCATAGGCAGTGGTCGAACAATGGAGCCATAATATGGGAGAAGGGTATCTTGTGGTTGCAACACATACATGTGCGTGCATCTCTGTCAGTCCTAGCTTGCCAACAGTGCTGTGGCGAGGGAAGAAAAGACAGAAAATGCTGAAGCCAGGCAGAATTTATTTGCACTTCTTCGCAGGCCCCACACCATCTACTGGGCTGCCCTCTGCAACATCCCATACCCAGCTTCTCCTAGGATTAGTGGGGATCCCGAGGGGGGGCTCGCAACAGGGAGCAATCCATGGGGCAATGTGCAGTGGGACAGTAAGTTCCGGAGATGACGGGTGATGGAGCTGGGGGTAGGCAGCAGACCGATGGGGGCCAGTTGAGGATGGACAGGGCAAAAAAAAAAAAAAGTGAAACTATCAGTTTTTGCTGACTTTTACATCCTCTTTGTGCCTGAAGCCCTCTAAAGGCATATTTAATGGATATATGCTGCCAGAAATAAATATTATGCCATACTATGGTTATTAGTTTTTATTATTGTGCATTACTTAGTTGTCCTGCTGACCCACTCCTACTCCTGTCCTCCGATCCCAGTGCATATTCACATTGCCAACATGGCTCCAGCATGCTGGTAAACTCATCCATGAGTAAGGCAAATTTCAAGCACAGTTTGATGAATACATTTTATAAAACAGCTCAGTGAATTGAGCTTAGGAAAGTAACTCACTGTTGGAAAAGAGTGCTGTTGAGGTCATGTGTGCGCCTGAACCAAGATGGCCACCTAAGCCCTGAGATCCTGGCCACTGCTGCAGCAATCTGCCTTCATCTGCCTGCAAAACACCTACATTGGCTCACAGCCAAATTCAAAGATTTGGAGGGAGAGGGTGCAGAAAAAAGCTCTGTGTAGTGGAGCTCACAGAGGGACTTGAAGGGAAAGACACAGTTAATTACCTGCACTATCAACTACTGATATGGCTGCAACTTGACCTGGCTACCTACATTTGTGAACTTGACAGAGCCCATCATATCTGCTGGGTGAAGCAAACATCTCAGAACCCTCGTCCTTGATATCAGGACAAGGAGATTATTTTAACAAGCATTTGTCAATGCCGAATGTTCTCTTGCTGTAAGTACAGTGCTCTGCAGAGGCTAGGGAAATAGACTCTCTGAGGAAGGCAATGAGCACTCTGCAAAAGATGCTGGGGCTTTTAACACCCCAGTGTTCCTTTCTTGGACTGCTCTACTGCCCGACTTTGTGGGTTGCACTCTCTGACTTGATGATGGTGAATTTCCATAACCGCACTCACCAGGGCCCTGCCTCTCACCTCTCCTCTCAGTTTCTTGGTGTATATGGATGCATCACTGGACACAGAAGTGGGTAGTCTTGTGTACCCAAGGCTGCAATAATCAGGGAGTAAATGCTGATGCTTATATGGCCAGATTTTATAATAAAAAATGTTTTATTAACTCTGTAGTTAATCATGACCGAGTCATGCCAGGTATTTGTTGTGGGAAGGTGACTTTTGTTTTACAGGGTGATCATAAAGGAGTGTGGCACCTTTATTAAATTTGCACTATTTGGCTTCCTGGACATAGGAGACAGTGCTACCCTATGACCGCAGACCTAGTATGCACCCCAAATCAGGAGGTAATAGTGACCACACCATCCCCGAGCACAGAGCCACATAAGTGGTTCACATCCTGGAACCTGTTGTTCTATTCCACCTTGCTGAACAACCCTGTCTACTGCACATCTCACCCCATTCACACAGAGTGAAGCTAATGTTATAATGCCTTCCCCCCAACTGAGAGAATACTTGGGGAGCAGATGGCCGGTGGCTAAAGGGTCCCTTTGATAATCAGTTCCAGGTTTTGTAGGAGCATAGGTCTAAGTGCCTTCCTTACTGAATTTAGTGCAGCAGGTGATAAACCTTTACCAGGAGTAAATGCTCGAGTAAATTTTTACTTGTGTTTATCTTATTTTCGCCTTACAGGGCACTGTCATAGTGTTTCTCGTCTTCATGTTTTCTTGCTAGTATTTTAAATTCCTAGTATTTTGGGGAAATAATTTATCAGCTGTTGATTTTCAGTCAGGTATGTGTAGCCCTTCTTGTTGTGAGTGTTTTGCTGTTTGGAGGAGTTGGGGTTTAGGGGGTGAGGAAGTGTGTGGGACACTTCTTTAGTATTACTGCAGACCGTACTATCCTCATCCCATGGGTGGCATCCTGTGATGCCCTTAAAACTATTTCCTGGGATGTTAGGGACCTTAACCACCCTACAGAGCATAGGAAAGTCTTATTAAATTTGAAACAAATGCATTGCAATGTTACTTTAATACAAGAGACCCATTCATCAGAGAAAAAGGCCTCCCACCTATCATGCTTATGGGTTGGTAATGCTTATCATAGTGCGTACCTGACCAGAAACAGAGGAGTGGAGATCCTTTATAAGAAGGGACTCTAATTAGGCATTCAAAACATTTATAAAAGTGCAGAAGGCTGTTGGGTAGTGGTTGAAGGTACACACCAGGGGTCCCCTATTACGCTGGTCAACATTTATGCCCCAAATTTACTTGATGACTATTTTTTTTAATGCTATACTGCATGAGCTCCCCCCCCCCGGTGGAATACCAGGTGGGGGACCTTAATTTAACATTATACCCAGACCTAGACCAAACTGGTACAGGAAATAGACAGGAGGCTACAATAGCGGCCTGTGTATGCACTACTTATACACAGGCCAGCCTGAAAGATAGTTGGAGAGTGACCCATCCAGCTGAGAGAGACTACGCTTGTAATAAGTACAAGTGGTTGACGTGGTGCTTTAACCCTTAGGTTGCTGACAGAATTAGAATGCATAATAATTCTGGACTGATATATCAGTCCATGGCACAGCCAGGATTAAGTTATTAAAATCAAAAGTTGCCCACCCCTTGAGAAACTTGGTAATAACTGACCCCCCTGGGGTAGAAGATATTAACTAGGGACAATTGACTGGAATCTACCTCACGTACTTAAGTACAACAAATATGGGGAAATGACATTACAGATGAGTGTTGCAAAATCTTGGAACTTGCAGCCCAATGATGTAAAAGCCAAGAACTCTCTTAATGAATTCCCGGCTGCCTTACAGAAAAATGTTGAACAAAACCTGTGACTGCTACACATGATATATGACATCTTTATTTTTATCATTATTGTGTACCATGCCATTTTTCTTGAGAGTTCATGTTTGTTGTAGGATTTTTGTACATGTATTGTACAACCTATAGATTAATGCTGTGTTTGTAATTGTACAGGGTATGCATTTATTTATTTATAAACAGTATAGAACTGTTAGGACTTTGCAGCCCTGTTTACAAAGTTGTCCTGTTCTTGTTACAAGGAGGCACACGTTTCCAGACAAATGACATTTGCAATAGTTACAATACTACAGTCTACAATTTATAGTGTTACAAAAACCAGTACAATGTTTAGCCAATGCACAGATTTACATACACAAATATTAAATGACAAGTGCATATGTCATGTAAGTTGTCCTGTGACAGGGTTCTAAATGAATTTATTGTGGCCCTTTCCTGATTTCTGGTAATAACATGTTCCATGCTTTCTCTGGCTACCAAGCAGTTTGTTATCATTTTTCTGTATGAGTTATTTGCCAAGGGAATTTAAACTCCTATTTTTTATCTCCCTCATGTTATGGGTTTGCCTAGGTTTTCTGTCAGAATCAGATTCAGAAGTCTTAACTTGACCTTTGTATATTTTAAAGGCAATTGTTTCCTCTTTGTTTTTTCCTTCTGAGTTCCAAGGAATCCCAGTGTAGGTCACTGTACGTTACGAAATAATGTTTGTCATATGGGCAACCTAGTGCAAGTCTTGTTAAGTTGTTATATGTTCAATCCACCTTTCTTAATACTTTGTGAGTGGCGTGCTGGTAGACAATGCTTCCATATTTCAGTACAGGAAGTAGTAGTTGTGTTGCAATGGATTTCCTCATTTCTTTGGGGATGAAAAATACTTTCCTTCTGAAGACCCTGAGTAATTTGTTTACCTTTTTAATAGCATAAGTCGGAAATTTTTCTTTCTGTAATGATTGTTCTCGTATGAAAAGAAAAATGTTCTCTATCTATCTATCTATCTATCTATCTATCTGTCTGTCTGTCTTGTGCTCATATAAAAAGAAACATTTTCTCTATCTGTCTGTCTGTCTGCCTATCTATCTATCTATCTATCTATCTATCTATCTATCTATCTATCTATCCATTCTACTTTCCAGTGCATAGCTTATATAGTCATCTGGATGTAATATGCATCTCTGAACATCTACCCTCTATCTGGGGGGGGCCACCCTAGGTAGGATAATTTCAAACCATGCCCCTGTGTGTTTGTCCCAGGCCTGGGGAATAGATCCTGGCCCCAGAAACAAATGGTGCCTGAATACTGCCCTCCTCCAGGATCCCAGTTTCAAAAGCTGACCTCACAAGGAACTGCAGGAATATTTCACAACTAATGAAACACCAGAGACATCTTCACTAGTTCAGTGAGATGTGATGAAGTCAGTCCTGTGAGGCCAACTCCTCTTGCTGCCACTGCCAACCTCCATGGAACTTGGACTCGGATCCCATCTGCAGGATCCCCGGAGAGAAATTCGGCGTCTTTGCCGATAGCGGCGCTCAACGGCCACCGCGCCAACTCCTACTGCTGCCACTGCCCACCTCCCTGGAACTCGGACTCGGATCCCATCTGCAGGTATGAGCGCCAACACTCTGTGGAGCTCCATACTCCATGGCTGCCTCATGATTGGTGCGGCGCTGCTGCCAGTGGTCCTTGACTAGACAACTTAGCTGGTGCCCCTCAGCCATTGATGCGCCCATGTGCTGCTGCCTAGTGTACTTTTCGGGTCTCCTTTCTGACCTATTTTTTAGCTCACAGTGTTAACATGTATTAATCTCGAACTGTATTTTAATCCCTGCACTGTGTTACTAGCCTGTATATTGACATTATCTGCATCATTTGACTTAGTGATAGCCCTTTCAGCCTGTTGTAGTATAACCGCTGTTGTAGCCTTTTGTGCTTATGTACTCCTCTCACTGAGTCTCTCTCTCTCTCTCTCTCTCTCTCTCTCTCTCTCTCTCTCTCTCTCTCTCTCTCTCGCTATCTCTCTCCAACTTTGCCCTCCTGCACATCGACTTAACTTCTCTCGCAACCCTTCTGCAGTCTGAACAGCTGCTGCTACTTCTAACTGCACCCACCCGTAATTTCACTTGGCTTACCAAGCCCTCTCTCCACATGTAATTTTAATTTTGTTTTTTTCTTCTTTCTTTCCCTCTGAGTATTTGCCACCACTCCCCTCCATCGCTCACTACCCTGCTCCTGTCCTTAAACTAATTGCGCCTTCTACTCCCTTTGTCCTCCCACCACACCCATAGCATCCTCATTCTATTGTTAATTAATTTTACTAGCACCCCACCCCCCCGCTGATGGACTGCCGCCAGCCCCCTCTCTACTTTCCTGTGACTTAATTAATCTGCCTCTTCTTTCTGGCCCCACTAGGATCACCGGAGAGAAATATGGTGCCTTCGCGGAAAGTGGCGCTCAACGGCCACCACGCCAACTCCTCCTGCTGCCACTGCCTGCCTCCCTGGAACTCGGACTCAGATCCTATCTGCAGGTACGAGCGCCAACAATCTGTGGAGCTCCATACTCTGTGGCTGCCTCGTGATTGGTTCGGCGCTGCTGCCAGTGGTCCTTGATTGGATGACTTAGCTGGTGCCCCTCAGCCATTGGTGCACCCACGTACTGCTGCCTAGTGTACTTTTCAGGTCTCCTTTGTGACCTATGTTTTCTCCCATCCCCACCACTCCCTCCCAGGCCTCCTTTAAACACACTGACACCCCTCCCACCTGGGCTGCTTCACCTATCAGAAGCAGCAATCCCTAATTCACCCATCCTACTGGTCTCTGCTGATTCCCCAATGTCTCTCAACTCTCTACTTTTTTCACATTGAGTGCCCTCTCTCAGTCAAACTGTGTCTCCCACATTCCCCTTGACATGGCTGCTTTTAACCTGCATCCAGCACTGCTATTTATTGTGATAACTGGCTGCACTGCCCCACCCATCAAGTGACTACCACCCCCCACTCACAAGACCAGCTCATACCAACCCCAGCTCTGCACTACATTTTAGGAATGACCACTGGGACCCAGTTTAATAACTTTGTGCCTCTCAGCTCCCCAACCTGGCACGCTAGCTTCACGCTGAAGCACCAAGGGTATAGCCCTCAGGGGAACATATATGTACTAGCAGCTCTCTGTAATAAGCCAGGCTTAAATTGTTGCCTCAACACCCAGGCACGCAGAAGGAATTCCAGCAAACAAGCCCTCAAAACACTTCAAACCGCCCTACGAAGATTCCTTCTACTGCTACTGCTCCTCTCCAGAAACAATCACCCTAACCCTGGCCCACCAGGACCATCTGCCTACCGCCAGAACCGGAAGTCAGGGTCTCTTACCCTGGCGTCCATCAATATCTGCAGCCTCCTCAGCAAACTTGATAACCTCCAAACCTGGATTCTGCAATACAATCCTGACATCCTCTCTGTCATTGAAACATGGTTAACTCCAAAGATCCCTGATAGTGCAGTTGCTATTCCCGGATACACGATTTTCAGGCAGGACAGGAGCTCTAAACGGGGTGGTGGCTGTGCCATCTACCTGAGGGATACTCTCATGGGACATGCCATCCCTCTTTCTAAACCAGGAGCAACATCTCAGGTCCTCGCCATCAAAGTCCTCCTCGGGGCCCACAACAAAAACCTCACCATAGTCTCCGTTTTCACCCCCAAAGGACCCAACTAGTGGCTTCAGTTATGTCCTGGAATGTCTGAAGGGTCTACGCCATAACTCAGAGTCCATCATCATGGGAGATTTTAACATCAACTGGCTTGCACCTGAGGCCTGCACCTACAAGGATGCAGTTACAGCACAACATCTCACTCAGCTAGTCCCCTCTCCTACCAGGTGTAACTACAGGACAGGGACATACACCCTTATTGACTGGATTCTGTCCAACCACCCTGAAAGAATCTCCATGGTATCTGTTCTCCCTGACTCCTTAAATGACCATTCGCCTGTCATCTGCACTTGGGCTAATAACTACATCAAGCCCCCCCCAAAAAAATAATACAAGCCAGGGTACTCAAGAAGGGACACCTACAACTACTAAAATCCCACCTAAACAGTTTAGATTGGTCAAAATTAGACTCACTCAAGGACGTAAACAAGGCGCTCGATCTGTTTATCAGCTGATTCACTGAGGCTTGTGATATCCATGCACCGCTAAAAAAATGAAGGTTAAAGGTGGAGCTAACCCATGGATAAACACTGAGCTTATCATGCAGCTCAAACAAAGGGACCACCTCTGGCACTGTGCTCGGGCCACAGCTGCCCAAACAGACATTCAAAAATACAAACAAGCAAGAAATAGCTGCACCCGTGCTATACGGATGGCCAAATGCAAATACTTTAGAGAAGCGCTCTCCAGCTCGTGGGGGGATGGGAAGAAATTCTGGAAAAACCTTAAGGACCTCTCTGGCAAAGACATCAAGTCTCCACCCACCATGCTAAGCATTGATGGCACTCCTACATTAGACCTAGATACCATCACTAATACGTTCATCAATGCATTCTCCAACCTGAGCAATGTCCTCCCACCTGACTTCATCGATGCTCCCACCACTGCCACATCATCCCAAGCACACTCAGTGCCGCAGTTCTTCTTCAAAAGGATCCCAATGCACTCAGCCAGAACCTATATTTGTAAGGCTATCAGCAAAACTGGCTATAGTGGTGACTCACTCGACTTGAAGCTGCTCACACTAGTCCTTGACGAGATCCTTGAACCCCTGACAATGATCTTCAACCTCTCCCTAAGGTATGGCCAGTTCACATCACTCTGGAAAAAGGCTACCATCACACCAGTGCATAAGAGTGGAGACAAGTCACTGCACACCAGTTATAGGCCCATCTCCATCCTCCCGCTACTATCCAAAGCACTTGAACGCATAGTCTCTGTCCAGCTTGTAGAGTTCCTGGAAAAACACAATATTCAGTGCCCCGAGCAACATTGCTTCCAAAAAGGGCACAGTACAACCACGGCATTGTTGGAATTCACCGGTTGTTTCCACTGGTTGGACCAAGGACTATGTGGGGGGCCATATTCATTGACCTGACTAAGGCCTTTGATACAGTTAACCACTCCCTACTACTCAGACAATGGACTGATCTTGGGCTCTCCAATGATGCACTGCCCTGGTTTGCTAGCTACCTTGGGGAGAGAGTTCAAAGTGTTAAAATTGCTGGAGTCTCATTAGCTGAAAAGCCAGTCCTCTCGGGTGTCCCTCAGGGGTCGATACTGGGCCCATTACTCTCTTCTCTCTTCCTAAACAACCTCCCTGGCATCTGCCAACAGAGGATACTACTCTATACAGATGATGCGGTCCTCTTCTCTAGCAACCGGGACTTTAACCTACTTGAGAGTCAACTGCAACATGATTTTAGCCTGGTGGAAAAATGGCTTGGCTCTTACAAACTTGTCATGAACTATAGTAAAACTAAGGTTATGTCTTTCTGCAATGCACGTAGCAAGTATAAACCTCTACCCCTCACCATCAAGAATCAAGACGGGACCTCACTAGATCAGGTTCATGAGTTCAAATACCTCAGCATCACCCTGGACAGCTTACTGTCTTACTCCCAGCATGTTGGGAAGGTTGCAAAGTCTGCCAACATACGCCTTGGCCTGCTCCACAAGTACAAACACTGCATGACCTCTGAAGCCCTTAGACTGGCTATCCACAGCTCTGTTAGCGCCATTGTCGACTGCGGTCTTGCAATCTATGGCTCTGCCTCCATTACTGCCCTTAGGAGGATATCAGTGACTCTTAACAAGGCCTGCAGACTTCTCACCGGGGCTGAACGCCTAATGCACACCTGTGACCTTCACGCCAAGACTGGATGGCTACCTCTGATAATACAGAATTATAATATATAATATAGAATACAATACCAAACCTGTCTTAATGCAAAAAAAGTTCTTCTCAGACTTATGCCTCCAGGTGTGGCAAGACTCCTTACTACCAACAGCTGCACCCTGCCAACACGCAGTTCTCAATCCCAGAATTTCCAGGTCCCCTGGTGCCTGACCTCGCTAGGTCAGAGATCATTCATGTATAGGGCTCCTCAGTGGTTCAATACCCTTAACAAAGAATCACTTGCTGCTGCTACGCTAAGCCCCTTTAAAAGGCAACTGTGTCTATTCTTCCCTTCTACCTCACACTGTGACTGCCTCCCCTAAGCCATGGTCATCACCCTCTACCTTTGTTGGAACTGTTATCAGCCATCACAGCCCTGCTTTTGTGGCACTAGCCCCTTCCCCCTCTCACTCTGCCCCCCCCACCCTCTCATCCCTCTCTTTTGACCCACTCATACCATTGGCCACTGGCCCCTGTCCCCCTCTCTCTTTTCATCCCTGTCTGACAATGGCACCTTCCAGCCGGCTTCCTCTTGACTCCTTCCGACCAAGTATACCGTTTCACCTTGGATTCTGTATATAAGCTAGCTAGTGTTTTTCTATTTTAACATGTTGACTGAACTATTTATGTACAAGTAATCTGTATGTTATGACTGTTACCATTGTTTACCATTGTTGTATGTTACCCCCAATCCTCCGACGTGGAACCTTTATAAACGAAGTAGTTCCTGCTCAAAGGTACTTGTAATCCTAGAGTTTAATAAATAAATAAATAAATAAACCTGATTGAGTATGCTTCCAAACATAAAAACCAGATCGATCAGACCCTGGTCCTGAAGGAACAAGATCTTACAAAAACTGGAATTAGACTTCATGCAACTCCCAGACGGGAAAGAGTATTTATCCACAGGCTTTACAGCCATAAGGCAGAAGCTAGAGGATGTATTCCAACACACTACAGAATACGTACTCTGTCGCCTGCAACAAAAAAGGTAGGAGGCAGGTGAGAAGCCCAAAGCTCCTGGCATATGCCTCTATGCCAAAAAGACAGAAAAATACATCCCATCTATCACCACAGACAAGGGTGAGATGGCTACAATCGCCATGTAGATCAACAAAGCATTTCAGGACTACTGTCGGAACTTGTACTTTTCCAGTCTTTCCTTCCCAACATCAAGTCGATGTCTTTTATCAGGACAGTAAGCAAGCAAGGTTTTATTTATTAAATGCCCTTCCCCTGAGGCTCAGGGCACTGTACAGAATACAGACAATTATAATTATTGCAAAACATAGACATCAGCAATAAAATCAACAAATAAAAGCACAGTATTTATTTATTTATTGTCTTGGAGAAACACCTTTGAGCTAGAAGCTCTTTTACAAAGGTTCCATGTCATAAACCAGTATAGTTTACAGACATACAAGATACAGTAAATTACAACTCATGATACAGAGTTAGTGCAAACAAGTTAATGGGGTTATAATTAGGGCTAAAATATTTTCACGGTAAAAAACGACCGATTTCATGGCATTTCATGGTCGCTGCAGAAGTCAAAAAGGAACCAGGGCAAGTCACAATTCAGGAGACCCGTGGGAGCACACTGGCGATTTTGTGGCATTTCACTGTCTCCGAAGAAGCCGAAACAGCACAGTCTAGTCCTCTAACCCCCTTCCCCATCTCTAGTCTGAAGGATTGTGAGCCTTTTGGAGACTATTTACACCTACGGTAGGTAGAGTAAGTGTGCATCCCGCACTGCGGCTCTGCTCCGTAGGTATAGGTAGGTAGGGAGGGATCTGTCACTTGCTTTGGGACATGGCGTTCCCCTCCTACCCTAAGTCGCCAGCTTTAAAACTGAAAATCTGGCATGATTTTGGATTTGGTGATTTTCATGGGGACTACTGATTTCATGGTAATCGTGAAATTCGTGACCCCTGTGAAAAAATTTCAGCCCTAGTTATAATGACATGCAAATACATACAGTAAAATACCATCAATGATAAAGAGTTTGTGCAAGCAAATTGAAGGTGATAAAATAAAATACATATCTAGCATATAGCTTGGTAGCAGTCAATATTGACTATGTAAGGCAGGAGAGGGCGAAGGAAGAAGGAGGAGGCAGTAAGGAACTGTAGTTGAATAAAGGGGGATGGGGAGGTGGGGTGAGATTGGTAGTGAGTAGAAGGGGGGAGTTAGAGGTGAATAGGGAAGGTAGAGTGTAGGGAGTATGGGGGTAATTGGAGACTAGGCAAAATTAGATGGGGGGGTAGGGAAGGGGTGGGAAGAGAAACTTAGGTGGGTGAGGTGTTTAAGATTGGCAGTCACAGTGGCTAAGAGAGGAGAGGTGCTGAAGAAGTTTTTCCTTAAATGATCCTAGTTTTTGTTCATTGTTTATGATTTGTGGGAGGTTATTGAGCCAACAGTGCACTCTGTAGGCAAATGAATGTTGTGCTTGTGACATTCGGTAGGAAGGGACTTGGAGTGAGTTTCTTGCCATACTTCTCATTCACTGCAGGTTGCTAGCTGGATTAAGTAGGTTTTGTAAGTCCGCCATGGTTAATCTGAGGTGGGCTTTTTGCCCTGTGAAACAGATCTGGTATTTAATTCTTCCATCCATGTTTAGCCAATTTGTCTGAGCATACAGTGGTAGGTAAGGGTTAGCCTATGTGCTCCTAAGGCTAGCCTACAAGATTTATTTAAGGCAGTTCTGATTCTTTTGAGGGAATTGTCTGTGGCCGCACCATAGACCACAAACCCATAATCAATAATAGAGAAGATTGAGCTTTTAACCTCAAGCAACAGTGCCTTAGTGGTCATACTATGCCAGTGTTTGTACAATTGGCCAGTTCTAGTATTGATGGCCTTAACAACATGATTAACGTGGCAGGTGTAGGAAAGGGAGCTATCGAGAGTGAGTCCTAGGTACTAGAAGACATGTACCTGTTCTAGCGGTGCTTGCATATTGTTAATGATCAATGGATATGATTTATGCTTATTCTGCAGGTTTGCAAACAACATTACCTTGGTCTTTTTATAATTCAAGAGTAGCTTGTTGCTGGTGAACCATGTCTACACTGTGGCAAAGTTACTTTGTAAACGGGCCTCAAGTGTTAGTGGGTTGGGACTGCTAGCAAAGATGACAGCATCATCTGCATATAGAAGTATTTTTTCAGAGCAGGTTGTGTGGAGTTGGTTAAGAAATGAGCTAAACAGGAGGGGACCCAGGATCGACCCTTGTGGCACACCTGAGATTATAGGTCTACTGTCAGAGACGAAACCATTTATTTTGACCTGTTGTGTTCTGTTGGTGAAATAGCTTTTGAACCAAAGCACAGTATCTGATGAGAGACCTGTAAATTGGAGGTTGTTGAGTAGTAGGATGTGGCTGACTGTATTGAAAGCTTTACTTAGGTCGATGTATATCGCCCCCACAGGCTGGCTCCGATCTAGGGTCTCATGAAGAGAGCTGGTGTATTCAGGTAAAGCTGTTGAGGTACTACGTCCCTTCTGGAATCCATGTTGCTGGGTACATTGCAAGTTATACTTATCAAGGTAGTCTACCAGTTGGTTGGAGCGAATCCGTTCTAGAACTTTGGAAAGAAAGTAGGGGAAAATTGAAATGGGGTGGTAATTAGCATGGTTGGCCGGTCCCTGCTTTTGTGAACCGGGGTGACCATTGTGGCCTTCCATCTCTGTGGGAATTGTCCTAGTCTGAGGGATAGATTGAGGATTTTGGTAAGTGGGGCTAGCACTTCGTCCAGTGTTAGGGCAATTAGTTGCAGGTCTAGTGTGTCATTACTATGTCTCGATTTCTCAAGGGACCATAGGAGGTATTTTTGTAGCTTCAGTACGTGATACTTCCTTTGAATAGAAGGGAGAGGGGTCCAGTGGAGGGCTCATTGTTGGTATGCCTAGTATCTCGAAGGCTGCCCTTGGCTGCCTCAAGGAATTCTGGTGGGAGTATGCTACTAAGGGCCGAGAATGCAGTGTTGAACGTGTCAGCTAACATTTTGTGGTCCTGAGTAATTTCCCCATTTACTAGGAGCATAGTGGGAAAGGCTTTGCTGGCTTTGCCAGTGAGGTCCTTTAAGTTGTCCCAGAAGCTGGCCCAGTGGTGCTAAGGGTTGAGGCGCTGGATGCCACACTTCGCTCTATGCCTGCGACCCAGGTTCAGGAGCAAGCTCGAATGCCGGGGGTCGGCAGGGGGAGGGAGAGGATTGAGGGTCCGGAGGACTGCTCTCCTCTCCTCTCCTGGAGGGTGGGCAGTGGGGTTGTCCAGTGTCCCAGTGACCCCCAATGAAGATTGGGAAGCTTCAGGATGCAGACCAAATGTGTGGGTGGGCGTGGCAGACACTGGCAGGGTTGCCTTGCACCATGGCGTCATTACACGCCACGCGGGGTGGGGGAGGAGGGAGCTCATGAGGAAAAATCATGAAATACCCTCCAACCCGGATAGGCAAAGGCCCTCCCAGTATCAAACCATCACATGCCCAATACTGGAGCCCTGCCTCTGCCCCTTTGGTCTCCTTGGCCCTAAGCCCCCCCGGGGTTTGGGGAGAAAGTAACACCCTTGAAGAAGGTAGGGTTCACAGTGGGCAGTAGAGTGGCATAGGCGAGTGGAGAGACCTGGGAGAGTTTCGGGGTCTGGGGAGAAAAAATAAGTGGTGGAAAAAAAAAGTTGTCCCAGAACTTTTTACCATCTCCCCAGGTTGTTGTGAGGCTGTCTTTGAAGTACTTTATTTTGGCTTTTCTGGGTTCACGCGTACATGTGTTTCTTGCAGCACAGTATTGTTGGATGTCAGCCTGCCTGCCAGTAGCTTTGGCTTTTGGATAAAGGTGGTCCCTAGTTCTCATAAGAAACGTAGAAACATAGACTTTGATGGCAGATAAGGACCGCTTGGCCCACTTAGTCTGCCCATTTCCCTATCTATTGGCTAAGCTGCAGATTCTAGTTGACCAACAGCCTACTTCCTACCCCCCACCAGAATTGCCTTATGTCTGTCCCATGCATTCTTGAATTCCCCCACTGTTTTTGACCTCACTACCTCCTCAGGAAGGCCATTCAATGCATCCACCACCCTCTCTGTGAAAAACTACTTCCTCACATTGCTCCTGAGCCGTCCCCCCTCTATCTTCAAATTGTATCTCCTTGTTCTTGTACATCTCTTTTTCTGAAAGATGCTACCCTCCTGGACTTTGTTGATTCCCTTGAGGGACTTGAAAGTTTCTATCATGTCCCCCCTCTCCCACCTTTCCTCGATGCTATACATATTAAGCTCCTTTAGTCTCTCTTTGTATGGCATCTCTTGCAGACCCTGCACCATTTTAGTTGCCCTCCTCTGGACTGCCTCCATCAATGTCTATGTCCTTGCTGAGATAGGGTCTCCAGAAGTGCATGCAGTACTCCAGATGGGGTCTCACCAACTGTCTGTACAGAGGAATAACAACTTCCTATTTTCTAATGGTGATGCCTCTCCCTATAAATTCCAGTATCTCCCCAGCCATCCTTACTGCCTTTTCACATTGCTTGCTTACCTTTAGGTCATCTGATATGACTACCCCCAGGTCTCTTTCCATTTTTGTTGTTGTTAATACCTCTCCCCCTCATTGTGTACTCTTCCCCTGGGTTTTTTTTTCATAGGTGCATTACGTTGCACTTCTTTGCATTCCATAAGGTCCAGCAGGGCTGGGGTGATTCATGAGTTAGTATTCCCCTTAATTATGTACTTTTTTATTGGGGCAAAGCGCTCACAAGTTGCGTCAAATGAGGAGATAAAGAGATCTAGGACTTTGTTGACATCCCGTAGAGTGTCCAGGTGGCACCAGTTAATTTAGGTGAGGTGGGTCTTTTTTTTTTAATTCTTTTTCCCTCTGGTCGCTGGCTGTGGGAACTCCCTTAGGCATTCACCCTTGACTTGGCTCAGTACTACCCTGTCTGAGGCCCCCTCAACCAGGAAATCAGGTGCTAGGTCGCCTCCACTCCACGAGCTCTCAGTATACCCCCTCCCGGCTCTGTGCCCCACCCTGGGGTGGGGCCACCTACTGCTTCTGGTGCTCTTTCTAGAATCTGGATGATCAAGGCTCAGGAGTGGAGTGAGACCAGGGAGAACTGGCCTGTTGAGTCTGGTGGTGGGTGTGGGGGCCAGTCCCTCATGGTGCCATCATCCTCCCACAGGATAGGGTGTTTCCTTTTTCAGTCCCTACAGTTGCCCCAGGAGTGATGACATGCAGTGACACCCAGCACATGGTGGGTGCACTCCCACAACTATGCATAAGGTGTGTGCCGCATCCCCAACCCACAAGTCGCACCACACCCAGTCACCACCAGGAGCTGCTGGTAGTGCATCAAGCGCACCCACTCACCCCCAGGAGAGGACAGCAGCCACTGGGCCAGCTGGCTGAGGTGGGTCTTGAGGGAGTTTAATTTCCCTGCCTTCAGGACCCAATTTGTTGAGATTTTTTTTGGGGGGGGGTTGCTGTTTTATTGGGCTAGTGGCTCGTGATTGGAGAAGGGTCACTAAGTGAATCAGTGAGGACTGAAGTGTCTGAAATCCTCTCCAGGCAGTTCATGAGGATCCAATCAAGTAGTGTTTCTGATCCAGTTCAGTAATTGATTCTAGTGGGGGAGGTTACCATTTGAGAGATGTTAATACTGGTGAGGACATCTTTGTAAAGGGCAGCCTCTTGGGACAGCTAATTGATATTGAAATCTTCCAGGGTAACAGTTTCCCTGTTTTGGCGCATACTTTTTAGAGAGTCAGTTAGTTTGGAAAAGCCATGAGACTGCTCTTTGGGTGGAATGTAGACTATTAGTACCATGAGGGATTTGCTTTGGGCACCAAGCAGTAATAGGATTGCTAGGACCTGTGCATTATTTCCAATGCCTATTTGTGGGAGGGCGTGTCCCTGGAGATTGTCCCTAATGTAAACTGTATAGCCTCCGCCCCTTTTTCCCAGCCTGTCCTACCTGAATAGGGTATACCCAGGAAGCATTATGGTGGAATCAGGGATCTTTGGAGAGATCCAGGTTTCCACCATGGAGAGCACGTCTGGGTTATGCTGAGTTACCCATACATGAAGTTGGTCCATTTTGGGCAGCAGGCTATAAATATTTATTGAGGCTAGCTTCATCATTCCAGGGTTGTTTACTATGCTCTGCAAATGCTGAGGTGGTCCAGAATTCAGGTGGTTGTTGCCTGAAAGGAGTAGTGGCATCAGAGTGAATCAGTAGAAAATGGCTGAGAATTTATAGATCAGAGGTGTGTTTACACCTGATCTTCTTACTCTCTTTTAGTTGGAGTCTTGATAGGGAGAGGTGGGCTTGTATAAGTAGGGTCATCTGTGGTGCTGTTGTGTAGACACCCAGAGAAATTACCAGGCCCATTTTCAGGACCTGTCACATAGCTGTCTGTGCCAGAGCTGTGATGTGGTATCACTTGATTTGTGCTGGGCTTGGTGCTAACCTTTGAAGGTTCAACTGAGATCTTAAGAAAGAGGATTAGTAAGTTAGAAATCAGTCCTATTAAACGCTTTCGGTACAGCCCCTCCTTAACCCCCCTTTACATCCCTCCCCACTCGACAAAGCCCTCTGGAGCTGCTCCCCCTCCCGCATCACCCCCTCCCCTTGATTCTCTGTTACCCCACCTCTTGCTCTCTGGGGTAGAATTAAACCCAATGCAATTACTCTGCTATAGTCTATCACTTGACTTGGAGTTTTCCATGGGTGTGCTACCTAGGGCAATCAATTAGCAATAACTTTATATTCTAATTCAAATTTGCTCAGTTTTTTCCTATTTGTCTAATTCTCATGTAACTGCTCTTGATGTCTAATGATCAGGTCTCTGTAACCACTGAATTTGTGTATTGTCTTATTGTCCACTCCAAAGTAGAACCTTTGTAAAAGAGCTTACGCTCAAAGATCTTTGCGAAATACTAAATAAATAAATATAGAATATTATGAGTGGGACTAAGAGAATCTGCTTCTTTGGCTTGAACATGGTGTGTTTATGCCTTTTGTGCTAATTGTTGTTCAGTGGGGTTTTCCAGTATAGTCTGGGTAAAGGAAGCACTGTACACTAAGGTCATATAACTCGTGCTGAGGAGGAAACCATGTTCAGGTGTGTGTGTGTGGGAATCGAGTAAGACCTCAGGTGGGAGTGCCTGTGGGGGGGAAGTCAGAGGATGGCCGATTGTTTTCACCTGATCAATAAAGTATAGCTGGGCTCTAGGCAGAGGAAGAATACTGTGTCAGAGCAGCAGTGTAAGTTAGGTGATCAGATCAACAGTAAAAGTTAAGTGGGCAGGAGCAACATCAAGAGATGCCCCTAGTGGTCTGTTTCTATAGTAAGCCAATAGCAAAGTTGGGAGATAGTTTCTTCGCAAGAATGGTAGCTCATACAGCACTGTGTAATATCATAAGTGACCACAGGGCCCCTCCGAATAACACCCAATATGGGAGGGAGCTTTCTATCTAGCTGAGTGGCCTAGTGGGTAGAGCTGTTGTCTTTGTTCGGTAGTGGTGCCAAGAGTCACAGAGATAGTGGAGTGATAATGTGAGAGAAGACATGGGGACCAAATGCTTAGAGGATTGAGTGGGAATCAAGTACAGGAGTCCTAGCACAGTATGCTACGATTACTGTTTAAATGTTACTACTCATAGAGAGCGGTGCAGTAGTGTCCCCTAGTGGCCCATCCCTATAAGGTGCTGTTGGGAACCTGGGGTGTTACAGAAATGTAGGGGTGGTCATGTGATACAGTCATGTGGGAGGGGTTACTTATAAAGGAAATGACTATTCAGGGTGGGGCAGCCGCCATTGTACAGACGGCGGGCAACACAGGCACCATAATCTTCAATACTTTGTGGGCTGGCATCCGCAGCTACTGCTGGAGGGAGGGGTGAGAGCAAATGCACCCTCTCAGAGGCTTCAGGGGACTGGGGTGAGCACACTGGAACAGCCTGCACTAACGGAGGAAAAGGATTGAAAGGTCAAGAGTGGGAACAATAGGGAGGTCATAGCGGGAAAGGGATGGGGGGGGCCAGGAGTATGTTAAGACCTAAAGGCTTGTCTAAAAAGCTATGCCTTCAAACCTCATTTTAAGACTTCCACTGAGAGGGCATCTCTCAAGGGCCTGGGAGGCGAGTTCCACAGGACAGGTGCTACCACCTCAAAGGCATGATTCCCAGATGTTTTCAGTCAGGCCCTGGGAACCGCTAGGAGGTCATACCTGGCAGAACAGACAGAGTGCAAGGGGCGGGCAGGAGTCAGAAGGTCTTGCAGATAGCCTGAATCCAATCCATATAGGACCTTTGTAGGTGAGTAGTCCCACCTTGAAGGAGATCCTCCACCTTACCGGCAGCCAGTGCAGGCCGCACAGAACTGGGGTCACATGACAGGACCTCTGGAGGCCTATCAGCAACCTGGCTGCTGTGTTCTGTAACACCTGCAGGTGAGAAGGACAAGTATTGACAGCTCTCTTCTATCTCTAGCCCTGGGGAGATAGTTTTGCACCTTGACTCAGTGCTATGTTCGGACCCAAATCCTGACTGGAGGGGCTCATAGATGTCAAAGGTTGTGAGGTGTGCCTAAAGCTGCAGAGCCACAATTTTCTCAATAACCTTACCCAGGAAGGGAAGGTTAGAGACTGGTTTATAATTCACCAAGATATCTGGGTCAAGAGATGTTTTTTTTCAGAAGGGGCCTTACCAGTGCCTATTTCATGGCATCAGAAAATAGCCCCTCTGAAAGTGAGCCCCAACTATCTCTGCAAACACTGGGTCAATGGACTTCAAGCATCCTACTAGGAGACGGGTTGGGTCTAGGTCCAGTTCACAATATGTGGCCCTGGGTTCAAAATCATCTCGCAGACCTCTTTCACCCCTACCGGTCTAAACTCACTACAGGCAAGGGGAGTTCCCTCAGGGATGTCTGACGTGCCACGACCCAGACGAGGAAGCCTGATTGGGGAAATCACAGCCCTGATGAAGGACACTCTGTCAGAAAAAAACGGAGCAAACTCCTTGCACTTCACCACCGAAACTTCTCTGACCAGCTGCAGGCAGGTCAGATGAAGTAGCTTGTCCATAGTCCGGAGGAGTTGAGCCGGTCTGTTCTTCCCTGCAGCAATCTCCCAGGACAAATAAGCTGCCTTCTTATGGGAGATTGCCTTCTGATACTCACTATAGTGAATTCTCAGAGCCAGTTTGTCCTCCTCTGACCACTCCAGTCTCTGACCTTTGGTCTTCATCTCCTTGAGCTCCCCATAAAACCAGGGTGACCTCAAGCAAGAGGACTGGCATGACAGAATCAAGCGCCATGGTGACAGCCCTATTGTAGGCCATGACCATGTCACTTGAACTGACTACTGCCAAAAGATTCATTACTGCCATTAGACCCTCTGGGGACAATCCCCTTACTGGGTGGTAGTGTACCAACTCTACAGGGGAAGGGCTCATGGGGAGGAAGTGGGGGGGGGCCCCAAAAGAGAACTGCACTGTGCAGTGATCTGACCAAAAGACCAGATCAATTTTGAGATTGCAAATCTCAAGCCCCAGTGAGAGTACTAGGTCCAAGGCATGACTGTGGCCGTGTGTCGCAGAAGCACCTGCTTGTGCAAATCCCAGCAATGTCATCAGCTGGAGGAAGTCGTGTCCAGATTACAATGATTCGTTGTCAATCCAAGCATTAAAGTCACCCAGGACCAACCACCTGGGTGAATCCAATGCTCTCTCAGTGACGAATTCCATAACTTCGTGCAGAAACTCATGCCCCAGAGACTGGTACACAAGAAGGATTCTACAGCCTGCATCTGGACCCCTGTGCACGGCCATGCATTCAAACAATGAAGTAGATCCCACTGGGTGCACAGAGAGGTTCAGGTTGGATCTAAAACAGATGCCCCCCCCCACCGCATTCCCTCCTTGGGCAGTGTACCACAGAGAACCTGGCAAGGAAGAACACCTCCAAAACTGGACTAGCTTTATCTCCAAGCCAGGTCTCCATAATGCAAGCCAGACTGACCAAGGAAATCAAGTCCGCAATGACTGTGGTCTTGTTCTAGGGGATCGACAAGCTGCTGGCCCTATATCTACCTATCCTCATGGTCTGGCAGAAACTCTGGGAATGGAAACTAACCACATCTGGCCTCTCCCAAAGTCCCATTTTGCCCCAGGTCACCTCCTGGTCTTGACCACCCCAATGCGACTCTCCTGCTATGACCCCATTACCCCACTGCCCACCATTCTGCCTTTGCACAATCCTGACCTCACTACAATGCCTAATAGCTGCAGGTCGCACAGGGAGACTGATGAAAGGATGGAGGTTCCTCAGCAGGGATCACGAGTAAGTGATCCTATGGGGTCTGAACCCTACACACATCCTCTTCCACAATTATCAGCCTAAAACATTAAATTACCTCCAATCCTCCTAAAATCAACAGCAAAGCAAAATAAAATAACATAAAACTCTAACCACCCTACACACAGTCAACCACTTAACCATTCTAATACAAATTAAACCTTAACCTACACAAGCCTAACAAACCCCCTCCACTGCACAAACCCCCCTCCCACCCAGAAAGTAATTTTTTTTACTTAAATAATAATGAAACATTAATAAATGGTACAATAGGAGAATCATAATAAGGTGCTGTGGAGGAGCAATGTTTAGAAAGTTTATCTCCTATTGAAGAGCAATGTCCAAACTTAGCTGCAAGTAAATGTCCACAAAATTGGCTACCAAAGAGCAAAGTCCCAGCAGTTCACTATTAGGTACCTTCTAGCATTGCTCTCACCAATGCAGATGAAAGAAATAGTGAGTTATATTTGAAACATAATAGGAAAACGGTGCTCTCACCACCATAATCCAGAGGCTGTAAACAGGTACAAAGTTATAAGCTGCTGTAATAAAAGTTCTCAGAAATACAGAGTTCAAGGGAGATGCTCTTCAAAGCTTATCAACATTGCTCTCACTAATGTTGAAACAGAGCTATTCAATGTTCAAGGAGTTTGAGTGTAACTAGGAAACAGAGCTCTCACCCTCAGAATCCTGAAGGCTGTACAGCTGCTTGAACTCGCTGAGTAGTGCCCCATTAGTGCACTGATTTCACTTTTGCCCATGCTGTTGGCTCCGACCCCACAGCTGCGGATTGCAGAAAGTACTGTCAGCACAGTTCACACATTTGCTACGCATGCTAACGGTATCCAGCAAGGAGAACAGAATCCACTTGCATGGGAGACTCAGCAATAGGCTATATAATCCGGTCTGGTCAGCAGTTACTTCATTCAGGTGAACTCTCTTCCCATAGGTAGCACAACATGCCATTCTCCAGGTGGACTCTCCCACAATCAAATTACCAATCAGTGGAGAGGCAGCAGTAACAGCAAACAGCAAGAAGTTAAAAGGAAGTTAATAAAAAGCTGCTCTACTCTTCCACAGCACATTAACTCTTTGAGTAATGAGTATGTTTGAACGTATACAGATTCTGGACGTGTATATATATATATATATATATATATATATACCTGCAGTTTCCTAAGGGTTAACAATGCTCACCAAAAATTAAAAAAGTTGACTGCTGCGCTACCCACTGTCTGACTTGATTAAACTTAAAACCTACTCCTCAACTCTAGCTAAAACTTAATGAGTAAAAATAAAATAGCTTGACTTAAACTTAAGCTACACTCTAGATGCTATAATTAAGTATTTTAGTGCCACAATGAATGGATTCTCCTACATAGAAACATAGAATTTGACGGCAGATAAGGACCGCTTGGCCCACCCAGTCTGCTCATTTCCCTACCTAATGGATAAGCTGCAGATCCTAGTTAACCAGCAGCCTACTTCTTCCTACCCCCACCCGATAGAATTGCCTTATGACTGTCCCATGCATGCTTGAATTCCACCACTGTTTTTGACTCCACAACCTCCTCCCGAAGGCCGTTCCATGCATCCACAACCCTCTCTGTGAAAAAATACTTCCTTAAATTGCCTCTGAGCCGCCTCCCCATCTTCAAATTGTGCCCCTTGTTCTTGCACACCTCTTTTTTTGAAAGATGCTACCCTCTTGGACTTTGTTGATTCCCTTGAGGTACTTGAAAGTTTCTATCATGTCCCCCTCTCCTCCTTTCTCTCGAGGCTATACATATTAAGCTCCTGAAGTCTCTCTTCATATGTTCTTCCAGTGCAGACCCTGCACCACTTTAGTTGCCTCCTCTGACAGCTTCCATCCTGTCTATGTCTTTATGAGATTGGGTCTCCAGAACTGCATGCAGTACTCCAGGTGGGGTCTCACTAGCTGTCTGTACAGGGGATAATAACTTCCTGTTTTCTACTGGTGAAGCCTCCCATGCATCCCAGTATCCCCCCAGCCCTCCTTGCTGCCCTCTCACATTGCTTGCCCACCTTTAGGTCATCTGATATGACTACCCCCAGGTCCCTTTCCATTTTTGTTGTTGTTAGTATCTCACCCCCCATTGTGTACTCTTCCCCTGGGTTTTTGTTTCCCAGGTGCATTACCTTGCACTTCTTAGCATTGAATCTAAGCTGCCATACATTTGACCATTCTTCTAACCTTGCCAAGTCCCTTCTCATCCTTTCCACCCCACCTTGTGCATCAACTCTATTGCAGATCTTTGTGTCATCTGCAAAGAGACATACTTTTCCTTCCAGTCGCTCTGCAATGTCACTTATAAAGACATTGAAGAGGACCGGTGCTAATACTGAACCCTGCGGTACCCCACTAGTAACCCCCCTTTCTTTAGAGTGGAGTCCATTTACTATTACTCTCTGTGTCCTCTTCTCCAGCCAGTTCTTTACCCAGACTGTCATCTTGAGACCCACTCCCAGGCTGGCTAACTTGTATATTAGTCTTTTGTGTGGGACTGTGTCAAATGCCTTGCTAAAGTCTAGGTAGGCCATGTCCACAGCCCCTCCCTGATCTGCTACTTTGGTCACCCAGTCAAAGATATCTATCAGATTTGTCTGGCATGACCTTCCCGCTGTGAATCCATGCTGCTTTGGTTCCTGTGCCCCTCTGGCCTCTAGATACTCAACAATTCTTTCCTTCAGAAGTGATTCCATCATTTTCCCTACCATTGAGGTTAAACTAACAGGTCTGTAGTTTCCTGCTTCTGCCTTGCTCCCACTTTTGTGAAGAGGAATCACATCTGCCCTCCTCCAGTCCTCGGGTACCACCTCATCCTCCCATGATTTGTTAAAGAGGGTAGTCAGTGGTGTCATTAGTTCTACCCTTAGTTCTTTTAGAATTCTGGGATGAATCCCATCAGGCCCCATTGCTTTGTCCACCTTCAGTTTTAAGAGTTCTTTCAGAACCCTTTCTTCTGTAAATGGGCTGCTATCAACTTCTGTATCCAGAGTGTTTCTACTGTTTGTTTTAGGTACCTCCCCTCTTCCTTTGTAAATACTGAGCAAAAATATTTGTTTAGTATCTCTGCCTTTTCACAGTCACCTCTGCCCACCCTCCCTCCCTTTATTAAGCCTCACTATCCCTCCCTTGGTCTTTCTTTGCTCCCTGATGTACCTATAAAAGGTTTTATCCCCCTTCTTAACTGAGTTGGCTATCTTTTCCTCGGTTTGGGCCTTTGCTGTTCTGACTGCCTTCCCAGCTTCCCTTTGCTTTAACTGTTACAGTTATCTGTCCTGCTCCTTCTGTGATTCCTTGTACTTCCTGAATGCTTTCTTTTTCTCTTGAACTTTCACTGCCACTTCCTTTGAGAACTATAGTGGTTTCTTACATCGTTTTGTTTTGTTTATTTGCTTCACACTCTGTGATGGCAGTTTTTATTATTTCCCATTGTTCTTCCATCCCCCCTTCCTGCCCATTTGCTAGTGCATTCCTTAGGCACTCACCCATTTTGGCAAAGTCAGCCTCCCAAAGTCCAGTACTTTTGCCTTTGTATGGCTTGACTCTATTGCTGTGTTTATTGTGAACCATACTGTTCGATGGTCGCTAGTTCCCAGATGGCTACCCACTTCTACATCTGTGATCCTCTTCATCTCCATTTGAGAGAACCAGGTCTAAGATTGCTCCCTCTCGAGTGGGCTCCAATACGAGTTGTCTAAGGCATGCCTCCTGTAGGGCATCTAGAATAACCCCACTCTTCGAAGTGGCTGCTGCAACTGCACTCCAGTTAACAACTGGCATATTCAGATCACCCATCAGCAATATCTCCCCTTTTTCTGCCATTCTAAGTATACTTTCTATCATTTCCTTGTCCATTTCCTCCCCCTGAGAAGGGGGTCTGTATACAACCCCTGTGCGGATTGTGGTGCCATTGTCTGTCTCCAAATTTACCCACAGTGCTTCTTCTCCTCCCTGTTTACCCTTTTGTTCTGTTGCTTTGATTCCTTCCCTTATGTAAAGAGCTATTCCTCCTCCTGTTTTACCCTCCCTGTCCCTCCTGTAAATAGTGTATCCTGGTATGTTTACGTCCCAGTCATGGTTTTGTGTGTACCATGTTTCTGTGACTGCCACAATATCCAGATGTTCCTCCTCCATCAAGGCCACTAATTCAGGGAGCTTGTTACTCAGACTACGGGCATTGGTACTCATTGCTCTCCATTTTTTGATGGCTTTACCTTCTGTTGCAGCATCCTGCACTGACCTTTCTACCTTGGTATTTTTCTCATTTAGTACCCTGTTTTGTAGGGAGAGGCTGGGATTTTCCTGCTGCTTATCATACAATAAATAGCGATCTAGGGGAAAGTAGCAAAAGTAGCCAAATAGACAAATAGTCAAAATAGTCAAAAGATAGTGAAGAGTTTGGGATCCCCTCAGAGCCCTTGCAGACAGAAACTCAGTGTGGTGGCCATCGTACCCCTCCTCCGAGGGATTAAGGGTCTGTGAACAGGAGGAAGCAGTGTGTAACCCCCCTATACTCAGCACAGAATCAGTGACAGCCCTCCAGGCCCCAATATCGACACAAGAGGTAACAGATGTCAGCCGTGGTGTGTCACTGGGGAAGTCTCCAGGACTGGATGACTTTCTCAGTGATTTCTACATGGCTTGTACAGAGCTCCTGGCACCAAGGTTGACCAGAGTATTCAGTGAGGCATGGGGCACAGATAAGGTGCCGCACTCCTTCATGCAAGCCCTAATAACCTTAATCCCCAAAAAGGGCAAAGGTAGCATCAAATACTCTCTCTCTTCTGGCCATTTCTCTCACAAACATTGATGCAAAGGGTGTTAACAAAGCATATGGAAGGGCTTATGGGACAGCTGGTGTCCTCAGATCAGGTGGGTTTTGTGCCAGGGAGACTAGGGACTGATAGTACAAGATAGATCCTAGACCTGTTGAGGGCAGTACGAGACAGCACACCACCATCTGCCACCCTGTCTCGTGATAATGAAAAAGCACTTGATAGGGTGAAGTGGGTTTACCTGTTTGACACCATGGCCCATTTTGGTTTCCCGCAGCCATTTATTGCACTTGTACAAATTCTGTACACCAGTTTGACAGCATTTGTACTTACTAACTCAGTCATATTGCCCCCCCCCGAGCTTCAGCATGGCACAAGAGAGGGGTGCCCATGTCCCCCTTTATTTTCCTACTCTCTGTGGAGCCCCTGGAGCCCTTGGCATACAAAATGTGTGCCTCCCCTCCCCTTCCATTATGGATATTCAGGTAGATGGCTCCTCCCACACACTGTCACAACTTGAGGATGACATTGCCGTGTTTCTAGTAGATGTTCCCTAAATCTCCAACAGCACTGACCAACATTGTATTGGGATATTCAGCCCTGGCTGGCTATAAATTGAATCATGCCCCTGAAAAAGGGACCATTATGGTCTCAGTGGGCCTACCCGGTCACCAAAATTTAAAGTAAAATAAATAAATAAATGCCAAATCCCAAATCATGTCTCTGAACTTGTGTACCCAAACACTATTCCTAGGCTACCCATCTCAGTGGTCTTCCACTGGAGTGACATGTCTGAGGATCTAGCTTCACCCCATGATAATAGCCACAATTACAGCCAACACACATACTATGTTGCATAAACTAGACAAAGACATCTCCAGATGGTAGGCGATCATGCAGAGAAAGCAGAAATGTTTGTTTGTTTGTTTGTTTGTTTGTTTGTTTGTTTGTTTGTTGAATTTTGTTGACCCGTAAACCCACTGGACCTAGAAGTCCCTTTTCAGGGGTGGGGGAAGGAATACAGATGGTAAGAACTGAAATTGAACCAGATTAAGCTGTTGGTGGTATTTTTTTTGTGAATATACTGATGAAATACTGAACAAATACTTCTGTTCGGTATGCATGAAAGAGGGGGAGGGGCAAGGATCACAGCTGGATAACAGACATGAGGGGGGGAGGTAAACACAAGTTCATTGACAATGGAAAGAGTCCTGGAGGAATTCACAAAACTGAAGATGGACAAGGCAATGGGGCCAGATGGTATACATCCAAAGATATTAGAGGAGCTGTGTATAAGAGCTAGCAGTGCCTCTGGTAGCCATAGTCACTGAGTCACTCAACACCAGAGTGGTTCCAAAGGACTGGAGGAGGGCACATGTGGTCCCTCAAGACAAAAGTGGTAGTAGGGAGGAGGCAGGGAACTATAGGCTGGTCAGCCTCACCTCAGTAGTGGGGAAGATTATGTAGGCACTGCTGAAAGAAAGAACTGTGGCACACTTGGAATCAAATGGGGCCCAGGATCCAAGGCAACATGGATTCACAGCAGGATGGTTATGTCAAATGAATCAGACAGATTTTTTTGACAGGGTGTTGAAGGAAGTAAATTGGGGGGGGGGTTGGATGTCACCTACCTTGATTTCAGAAAGGCCTACGACACCATCCCACATAAAAGGCTGGTTAACAAGATGGGTAGTCTGGGCATGGGGCACAAGGTGGTAAACTAGGTTAGGAACTGGGTAATGGACAGGAAGCAGAGGATGGTGGTAAATGGGATCCAAGCCGGGGAGAGGGGAGTGACCAGCGGAGTACCTCAGGGATTGGTCCTCAGACCAGTCCTTTTCAATATCTTTATTGGTGACATTGCAGAAGGGCTGGAGGGAAAGGTCTGCCTGTTTGCAGATGACACCAAGATTTGCAATTGGGTGGACACTCCAGAAGGGGTGGAGAAAATGAGGAGAGATGTGGGGCAGCTTGAAAAATAGTCTGAGCTGTGGCAACTAAGGTTCAATGCAAAGAAGTACAAAATAATCCACCTGGAATGAGGGAACCCTGGGTAGAGCTACAAGATGGGGGGTGCTGATGATCACCATGGAAGAAAGGGACCTGGGGTTTATCATTTCATATGTCCTAAAGGTGTCTAAGCAGAGTACAAAGGCTGCAGGGAGGGCCACTGGCATGCTGGGATGCATAGGCAGATGTATCACTAACAGAAGGTGGTAGGTAGTGATGCTATTGTATAAAACACTGGTGAGGCCTCACCTAGAGTACTGTGTACAATTCTGGAAGCCGCACCTTCTCAAGGACATAGACAGGATGGAGGTGGTCCAGAGAAGGGCGACTAAGATGGTACAGGGCCTGCCTTTTCTGGGGTGGGGGACTTCAGCCAATGGGGATTGAGCCCCCTGTCGGCAAAGAACGACTGTTTGAAGGGGCATGTTACTGAGGGGGATTGTGCACCCCTCAGCACAAAACAAATTGGGAAGGGGGTTACATTATGCCAACAGGAAGTGGGCTGCCCCGTTGGCAAATTAACTGGATTGAGGGCATGCCGATAGGGGGATTGGCCACCCCCATCAGCTTTCATGGGGCTGTGAGGCAGCAGGAAGCCACCGCCATGTTTACAAAAAATGTTACACTAAGCAAGGTAACGCCCTGCAATGATGGGTCACTCCCTCACTGCAGCAGAATGTCTGACGCTGCAATGACAAGGCAGCCCCTCATTGCAGCGATGAAATTGTTTCAACTTGGTGGCACTTTTGGAAACCAATGTCATCAGCACAGTGTGCCTGCATTGGTCCAACAGTGCCAAGCCCCCAAATGCAGTGGTGCCGATGGCTGCCACAGTGCTGCGCCTCCACAACCCGCTTCTCTTCTAAGCTGCCGCATAATGTTTTTTGTGCATGCGTGCAAGCAAACATAATAAGCTCGTGGGACCCCAGAAAGCCCACCATTAGGCTACAGGCAGGCCAATATTTTGCAGAAGAGCACTCCTCTAATTATCCTGTTATTTAAAGAGCCACTGATGCCTCAAGAAGAACTTTGAAAAACATAATATTTGGACAAAAAGCTGCTTATTTTTCTTATTAGCTCTGTATTTCTTACCCCCATAATTTATCACTGGGGTCACATACTTGAAAACAGGAGAGTTGTTCCTTGAGGGTTCATCAGCTCCTATTGCTTCTTCTCAACCTGATATCATAATACACTGCTTGTGACATCACAGTTATTCCCATGCAACATATTGTGATGTCACAACAAAGCATTATTATTTCAAGTAGTGAATAAACTGTAGAGGCAGATGAACTCCAGGGGATACAAATCTTGTTTGTGTGGGAATTTCCTTAGTAATAAATAATGTAGAGGAGAAATATATAGAAGATATATGGAATACAGCCTGACTTGTGTCTAAATATTATGTTTTCCAAAGTTTTCCCAAAGGCATCAGCTGCTCTTTAAGGATGTAGAAATCTTAAGAACCCTTGACTAGAGGAAAGCATAAGTGCTATAGACAAAAATATCTAAAGGAACCACACTCTTCAGAAAATAATCTCAGCTACTTGATGTGCCTCCATCCCCTCTCAGTTTTAAGTGTCCCCCTAGAGACCACTCCCACCTTTTCTTCTATGTTAGTCAAACTGCTGCTTCACAGACTTTGGAGGGTGATACACAAGCTTCATGCAGCAACAGCCTGGGAACTGTTGTACAATAATGTTCCATGGTCATGTTATTGTTCATTTTTATCTGCTTAAAAACTTTTAAGGGGTCTCCGAGGTCCCTAGCTCCTGCAATAGTGTTTAATATCTTGCGTGCAATGCAATACTTTCTGTATCTGTGGGGTTTTATTAAGATTTTCATATTTTTATGAGATACACCACCATGAACAATAAGTCTAAACTGCAGCTTTGAAAAGTCAAGCCGTGATAATGGGGACGCGCATAAATAAGTGTCACGCTTATGCACATGCCAGTGTCGCTGCTTCACTTTTCAGTGTCAAATTTCAGTATGGAACAGTGCTGGTTTCTAACAGCGAGTCACTTTCCTAAAATCATCTTACTGAGCTGTTTTATAAAATCTACTTATCAAACAGTGTTCAAAAGTTGCTAGACTCCTTCATGGATGAGTTTACCTGCAGGTTAGGGCCATGTTGGCAAAGTGAATGCGCATCGGGATCGGCATCTGTGAATAAGAATGAATTGGTGGCTAGTGGGACAACTAAGTAAGGCTCAGAAATATGAAAAATGACTACAGTATGGCATAATATTTATTTCTGGCTGCATATATCTATTAAAAATGTCTCTAGAGGACTTCAGGCACTTATTTAAAAAGGGGATGTCAAAGTCAGCCAAAAGCTGACAGTACCCCTTTAATGCTACTGTATTCCCCAGATCTGTAGCCACACGATTTGCTATCCCTCTGGTTATGCTATTATCATACACTTTAAGCATGTTTTCCCTGTGTCTTTGAAACTACAGTTTGGAATGTAGAACCTGTTGTTCTTAAAATTTTGGAACATGCAGAACAAGATTTTATGCATCTTCCAATGAAAATAATGATCACACATTCTGATTCTCAGAAGCGTGAGCAGAATAGTCACGAACAGCTGACAGCATTACGCACCGATTCAAAATTGGCCATTTAAGCTACAAGATCCCATTCCATTTGCAACGTTGTCCTTAACATCGTAATCCAAACATTCTTGATTTATAAAAAGCATATGTTGGGAAAACAGGCTGAAATTGTATTATACATTATAAATGAACCCCCCCCTTTGGTTAAGAACTCACAGATTCTCAACATCTTGTTAGATCATTGGCTTCAGGAAGGCACTTGGGCTTCGTTTTCGTGCCCCTAATGTCAGCGATCTAAGTGGGTGTTGAGGATCAGCTCATTCTTAGTGAATGGGGGTTAATTATTCTATACGTACTTCCCAGATCTGTAGTTGAATTCACTCAATTTGTTATCTGTCAGTTAGTGCTACTGTACTCTCCTGATCTGTAGTTGTACCTGCACCACGTTCAAAGACTGATACTAGCACTAGCCCTGGCCCCTAAATCTAAGAGGGCCCCCAGCAGCCAACGGGACCACTGAGGGTACTTGAGGCTGGCGCTGGCAGATCTGCTTTTCAAGTGGATCTTGGATGCAGCAGGTTCCTTCACATTTACATTCAAATAGCTTGAGCATGCAAAGCCAGAGGACTTTCTGTATGAGTTACAGTACTTGAAGGCAAGTTCAGCCAGCCTAATGGAATGCCAATCAGGGACCAATTCCCGATGTGGGCATCCACCCTAAAGACAGTAGGTGCACTAAGTAGACTGCAGCCATCAGTGTTGGAATTATGATTTGTTTACATTTTTATTGTAGACAGGACTAAATCATTGAGCAAATGATCATTCTTGATGATGACCTGGGGGCAATGTTGAACATTACAATGAATTATACTTAGTAGAAAAATATAAAGATTATAAAACATAAAATACACAAAATGGATTTTAAATATTCATCATATCATATAATAACCATAGAGAGCATATATATAAAAATTAGATGGACATCACATGGAAAAACAAGGGCTTTCATGCTGCCATATGCAAGTGGCCTATACCATGTATGTGGGGATACTATACAAATCATTGGAGGGGTCACGTGATGGCCCCTCTAGTTTTTATATATATGGTCTTTAAGGTACCAGCCAGCCATATGGTTATAATAGATACAAACAAGCAATTTACATATTGACTCTATACTCTGAGATTTCAACAGCTGTAAAATGTAATAGCAAGGTTATTCTAGGGCATTATTGTGCTTTAAGCTTAAAGGCTACAGCAATGCTTAGGTTGTAAGTTTGTCTCATGAAGCCAGTCTTCAGATTTGAACTTACAATTTTCAGTAAAAAGGAGATTGCTCAAATAATTGTGAAAGGAATACCAAAGCCAAGATCTGGACTACCCCAACGATTTTTCCCCGAAGTCAGCAGCAACTGTCAGGACTATGAATTCTTAACATGAGGAAGACCGTAGATCCAGTCTTTGTTTACAGATCTGAAGGTAATCCTCTAGATACGCTGATGCATTTCCATGTACGCATTTCCAAACAAACAAATTCTGTGCAAGTCTTGTCTGGTATCAAGTGAGAGCCAGTTTAACTGTCTATAAATCTGGCAGTGGTGGGTAAATAAAGGACAGCCCAGGAATAAGCTAGCAAGCTTGTGGAAAATAGCATTTGGTTTATTTAGAGCATAAGCCAAAGCTGATGCACAGAGGAAGTCAGCGTAATGTATAATAGGCATAAAATACAAGATAATAATAATATGGCTTAAAGCTTCAAAACATAAAATAACTTTATTCTACACAAATAAAAATCTAATCTAAGCAATATTTTAGTACCTGTTTTTCAACGTGAGTTGACCAGGTAAGATTCTGGTCCATCCAGAGTCCCAGAGCTATACACATTGTACTTAAAAACTAATGTATTACAATGCAAACTTATTTTCTACCCATAAAACAGAGAACTGAATTGAATTCTGAGCTTTAGAAAATGGTCAAACCCAAATTTACCAAAATAGCATTGGGCAAATCACTTGACTTGGTGTCAATGTTTTTTTTTTAGTCCTTGATAACTGGGTAAGGCCCACTAGGCACAAGTGCCTGTTTCTAGGGGTGACCTGGGAGCACTGGGTGGTTAAGTGACTTGCTCAGAGCCACACAGTATACACCTGGAGGTTGTGGGACTCAAACCCAAGTCTGCTGGATGTACCAAGCTCAATCACAGCTCATTACCATAACCTCTAGGCTATACTGCCAGCCCAGGACCCAGAATGAGTCTAGAAAGGCCTTGGGCCTGATTTTCAAAGCCCTGAGAATGCCTCAAGCCCCTGGTGAGCTGATTGTATGGCGCACGGGGCTTGCAGCATTCTCCCACCCAGCGATTGGGATTTTCCATCCCGTGCGCCGAGTGCCACAAGTTAGACCAGCTTTTCCTGGTCTAACCTGTGACATGTGGGAGATTTGTTTTACAGGGCTTGTGCATGATATTTGGTGCAAGCTGCTGTAAAGTAAAGAAGCTGTTACAACTGTGCCCCAGAATAGTAAATCAGGTGGTACTGCAGAAAACGGTGTTTGACGCAGCTGCGCCAGAAAAATGGGTCAAATACAGGGCGTGATGCAAGCCCTGCATCACCCTTTGAAAATCCAGCCCCTTGTTTTCTTAACCAGTTTTTGAGGCCATTTATGTGTATGTATTGTCATACTAAATATACATTATGCAGCTTATATGCTAATTATTCATTTGCACGTCAAACCATTCAACATTTTTAAGAGATGATTCTTTTGGATCTGTGTTTTTTTTATTAAGATAGTTATCCTCCAAGCCAGGGGCCTCCCAATACAGTACTCACCAGCCACCAAACAGGCCAAACAAGTCCTTTACCCATGCCTCTGGCTATCCATGACTTATTGTCCATGGTGGGGCTATCAGGGAGAGTTTCCTCAAATGCTGAGAAGGATTTGGCTTGAAGCATAGCAAGCTGTGTTGAGTCCAAAAGAGCTGCCAGCCTTCATTATGCACTTACTTCTTTACTTTTGCTTTTGTTACTGTCCTGTTCTTGTCCAACCCTCCACCCTTGGTGCTGTACCTAGCTCTGTGGAGCCTTGCTCACTTGCAGTGGACTCGCGTGGAAGAGAGTACAGGTAGTGAGTGTACTCCCAGGCAAGAACTATGAAGAACATACCAAGTCTTGTCCAATCACAAAAACATGCTGTTTTTACAAGGTAAGATTGGTACTCCAGTGAATGATGTACAGCAGTCGTTATAACCAGATAAATTCTTTCAGAAAGGAGCTATTGCAAATACCAAGTTTTAACAATGAACTGGTGTGAGTTAGTACTCCACTTTGAGTGATTACAAATGCTATGGCACTTCGCTCGAATAGAGCTTCAGCGCCCCGCTACTTATGCATGTCATTCACTGGAGCACAAACAGTACCTTGTAAAACATCATGTTTTGTGATCGGGCAATGTTTGGCATGTCCAGCAAAACTTGTATGCCAATGAACTGCAGAAACTGACGCGAGTGGTAATGTGCTTTTTCTTGTCCACAAGTGCACTCATTATTTATACTCTTGTCATTGTATTTGGAGGCTGGTTACCTCGGTGAGCACACCAGACTCTGCACTGGCAGATGCATGCTTCTACCCTGTTTGTTCAAGAACCCTGCAGAAGAGCAGGTTCCCTTGTCCACCACTGGGGTCACTGTGGTTATGGAGTATGGGCGTCTCCCTCTCTGATTAGGAAGCACTGCTGTTGATAGCATTTTGCCAATATATGACTGTCCAACACAAGCGCCCCCAGTCTGTTCTTGAACCCAGGTCATCAGCATGTTCACATGACATGGTGATGCAGAGTCATCAGGCAGCCTCTTGGTTCTAGAGTCTAGATCCATCTGGGTTCCAGGGATTTTTCTTTTTAAAAGCTTTTGTCTTCTGGAGTCAGACAGGTGGGCTCCAAGCCCTGTCTCCATCTCCCACCATGAGTGGCTGTCTCCCTTGGTCTCAGAGCTTATGTCCCCCTGCAGTGGGGCCAGAGAAGGGAGGGCCATCCTTCCCCCAGTACACAATCCAAACATGCCCAGGGACTGAGTGGTGGTGCAGGATGAGGGTAAATGGGTGAGGCTTCATTAATCCTGTCTGGGTTAATTTTTTTAATTTTCTTCCTTTCCCCTGGCCACAGTGGCACTTACTTGTATGTACATGGAGGCACATACATGCTACAGAACCATAGTCCCTCCCTTAAGTCACTTGGAGCCCGCGCTATCCCCAGGCCTCCACCCAGGGGTAGTGACAGGTCGAGATGGCTGGCCACCCCTTCCCAGGGAGATGATAGCAGTCCATGGGATGCTGAATCCTCTTCTTCCCTGGCCAACTCCCAGTGACCTGAGTCTGTTCTCGAACTCTGGTCATTGGTGTAACAGCAGGTGAGATGCAAAGGCCTCAGCTCTCTGCAGCACTGGGACTGCATTCTAGGGAATTCTTATTGTTTCAGAACCTGTTCTGGCTGTCACATATATTATAAAAAGGCCTAAATCATCATATTGAAGCAGAATTTTTTTTTTTTGCAGTTAATCTTTTTATTAGGAGATTTCAGATTATTACATATGTAGAACCATTAGACCAAATGGCTGACTAATTGGTTACAAACATGCCACTTAATACAAACAGCCGAGGCACCATACAAACAACCATATCATGCTGGTGTACATGTATTACAACTGGCTTAACAAAGTATTAACTGTGAAGCATCATTAAACCTGGAAAATCCTACCATGGGTATACTAAGAAAATCCAGAGAAAGGTATTTACTCACTTTAAAAAGATGGGATCAAGAATGACAGAGCATCATCACATGAGGTGTAGAAACTTGCTTTTGGGGGGGGGGACCTGTATGACCATCTGGAGGTGGGACACTCAAGATAGCCATAAAGAAAAGCCATTGCAGTCTTTTAATAATTAATCAGCCATTACTACTAGGGTGGTCATTGGGGTTTTAGTTTGTCCTTCAAATATCTGGAGGGCAAGGCATGGTTACTGTGGTCAACATAGGTTAAATAAGGGGCCCAAAGTGCTTCAAACTTGTTATAACACTGGCTTTTAACACAAGATATCCTGGTCAGGGTGGCCAACCTTTCCATGGCACTGAGCCACTCTACTAGGGATGGAACCTCTAGGGATCTCCAGTGACGTATGTTAAGACGCTTACATTCTACCGGGGCCTGTATGAGCCACAGTGTAGAGGCTTTGGGGAGAGTGAGAACCTCGGGTATAAGGCCTAATAGCCAAACACCAGGATCTGCTGAAAGGGACGTCTTGAAGATAAGGGAACAATGTAGGATTACTGCCTTCCAATAGGACTTCAAAGGAGTACATGACCACAGGATGTGACACAGATCCGCGTCTGGGGCCTCACATCTCCAACTGCAGTCGGAGGAGAGAAGACCCATCTTGTTTAGTTGGGAAGGGGTATAGTACCAGAGGTGCAGTATTTTATTCTGTAAAAGAAGGCTTTGGGGAATACAGCAGGCCTGGCGAGTTCTCAACCAGCACTGTCGCCATTGTAGATCAATTATGGTGATCTGTAATGCAGTGGCACACTTGGTTTTGGCTGGTAGAGAGGGATTGGGAGCACCATCTCTTTGAAATCTCTGTATAAGACCAGCCCTACCTTTGGAATGCATAATCCAGTCATCTATAGGAAGAGAGGGTTTAACAACTTTACATTTTATACAAGTGACTCAGGTGCATCTTTTCTTAACCCAAGACTGGTATAGGCTTCTCATCTGAAGGTATTTCCAAAAATCACTGTGGGGGAGGCCATACCTGTTTTGCAAACCCTGGAACGAGTCCATGTCTAAGTGTTCTGGGGATCTCAAGTCCCCAATGTAAAGTACTCCTTTAGAGGCCCAGTCCACCCAGTTCACAGGAGATTTATTATTACAGAGGCTGGGGTTATACCAGAGAGGGGTATGATTTCACAAGCCAAGGAATCGAGAGGTTTTGAGCCCCAATTTTTGCCAGGCTTGATGTGCATGATGGATGGAAAGCCAGCACTTGTGTGGCTTTAAGGGGATGAGGTACCAGCGTGGAAACCGAAGGGCCCTGCAAGATATCTCTTTCAATTTGGGACCATGCCGTAGATTGAAGGGAGTGACAGGGACCCTCCTCCTTTAGGGTCTTTGCTACTATAAATGCTGTGGAGTACTGAGAGAAGTCAGGTAGGTTCCAGCCTCCCCTCAGGTTTTGAGCCCTCAATTTAGCTCTATTAAAGCTAGGTCTGTGCGAACCCCATAAAAAGGAGCTGATCAGAGTGTTCGCCTTTTGATTCCATGCATCAGAAAGAAGAAAGGGAATATTGGATAGTAGGTGGTATACTCTAGGGGCAAGCAGCATTTTGATCGCGGCAATCTTGCCTGCCAGGGAGAGGTGCAAATGAGCCCATCTGTTCGTGGCAGATTGTAGTTTGGTCACTAGGGGTTTAAAGTTTATGTCCATTAAGGACGAGAGTTTGGAGGTAAGCCGAATGCCCAGGTATGTTATTTCGGATCTTGCCCAGGCCAGACCTTGGGAATCCACAACGGCCGATGTAGTAAGAGCATTAAGAGTGAGGATTTCAGACTTTGCTAGATTGATGTTCAAACCTGAGATTTTACCGAATGTTTGTAATGTACAAAGGATGTGTGGTAGGCTGTGTGGTAGATCACGGGTCAGGATCAGGCAGTCATCGGCATACAATTTAGTGATATAACTTTTGTCCTTAACCTGAAGTCCATTTATATGAGGGTGATTGAAGTCCATTTATATGAGGGTGATTTCTGAGGGTTGCTGCGAGGGGTTCAATAACTAAAACAAAAAGTAGGGGGGATAATGGGCATCCTTGTCTGGTCCCTCTCTGTAGACAAAATGGTTCAGAGAGGACATTATTGGTAAGGATCCTGGCGGTAGGGCAGGCATAAAGAGTCTTTATCCAAGTGGTAAAGTACGAGCCAAAGTTAAAAGTGTTCATGACTGCGAATAAATATTCCCAGCCTACCATGTCAAAGGCCTTCTCAAAGTCAATTGTAACTTCTGCCGCTGGGGTGGTGAGGGAGGCCGCTATCTGTATTAAGGGTACTAGGGACCGGATATGATCTGAGCTGATTTGACCCTTAACAAACCCCACCTGCAAAGGGTAAATAATCTCTGGAAGGAATTCCTCCAGTCTAGTGACCAAAATCTTGGCTAGAATCTTGACATCAGTATTAATTAAAGAAATAGACCTGTAACTGGAGGGGAGGGAGAGATCTTTACCCTCTTTTGGTAGTATGGTAATTATGGTCTCAGACAGGGTAGGAGGGTGATGTCCACATGAGTGCGCCTTGTTCAACATGTTTGCCAGGGGGGCTGTAATCAAAGGCTGAACTAGTTTGTAAAAATCCACTGGAAAACCATCCCCCCCCAGGTGCTTTATGAGGCGCCATCTCAGTAATGGCTCTGCCAATTTCTGCCTCTGTTATGGGTAGGTCTAGTGTGGCTTTCTGTGAGTCAGAAAGATTAGCAAGGGGCAAGGGCTCAATAAATTGAGTGTAAGACTCACCGTCTCAACAACCAAATTGTTTTTTTTTTAAATCACAAAGAACAAACAGATGTAGTTGAAACATGACCTGTTTGGATTTTTTTCCCTTTAAAGGACAAGTAAACAAGCTTTTTTACACATTTAGTTTTTTTTTTAAATTACTCCATGGGCTTGTAAAGGAGAGGCTGTTGTTTACATTAATACTGAAACAGCATTTATTTAAGTAGGAGGAATGTAGTTTCATAGCATTTAAAAATTTTAAATACAGCCTGTCCTGATTCAAAAATCCTGCTCTGAGAATCCTAAAATAACTGCCCTGATATTATCAAAGAAGTGAGAGATGCCAGCTGTGTAGATGTATTATTGCTCCACTAACTGTATTCAGATGCGAATAACTTTAAAATAAAATATGATAGCATGGTACTTTGAGCACGAAGGTTGTTCAACACAAAAATATCTACACAATGAGAGGTGTTTCATTTATAGATACCTTTTAGTTTTTTTTGAAATTAGCAAAAATGAAGCAGGAAATTCATTTTTTTGTCATTTTGGCAACAAACAAATGTAAATAACTTCAAAACAAAAAATGGTAGCATGGTACTGCCAGCAAGACTGTTGTTCAGCACAAAACTATCTGCAAACTGAGTGGTGTTTCATTTATAGATACATTTTCTTTTTTTATATAATTAGCAAAAACTGAAGAAAATTCCATTTTCTTTTTCACTTTTAGCTACAAACAAATGCAAATAGCTTTAAAATGAAATATGATAGCATGGCACTTTGAGCACAACAGTTATTCAGCACAAAACTATTTGCCACATGAGTGGTGTTTCATTTATAAATACCTTTTAGATTTTTTATAATCAGTAAAAAATGGCAGGAAATTCAATTTGTTTTCCCTTTTTTTTTGGAGGTATAGCATACATGGAATATGCTATCTACCTACTGGAAATACTGTTGATATTTTTTGTTCTAGTTCCTTTCCCAATTAACCAAACTACAACTTGCTTTTCAAATAGCTCCCACCTCCTGCCTTTTGAATGGGGGGAGGAAGCAAAACTGTTTTACGCTTAATGGGCCAGATTTTGAACAATATTTCCAGTAGGGAGGTAGCATATTCCATTTATGGCATACCTCCAAAAAAGTGAAAAACCAAATTAATTTTCTGCAGTTTTTTGCTAATTATAAAAAATCTAAAAGGTATTTATAAATGAAACACCACTCGTGGCAGATATTTTTGTGCTGAATAACTTTTGTGCTCGAAGTACCATGCTATCGTATTTCATTTTAAATCTATTTGCATTTGTTTGTTGCAAAAAGTGAAAAAGAAAATGGAATTGTCTGCAGTTTTTGCTAATTATAAAAAAAAACTAAAAGGTATCTATAAATGAAACAACACTCATTTTGTAGATAGTTTTATGCAGAACAACTTTTGTGCTGACAGTACCATGCTATCATGTTTTGTTTTAAAGTTATTTACATTTGTTTGTTGCCAATGTGACAAACAAAAACCAACATAATTTTCTGCTGGTTTTTGCTAATTATAAGAAAACTAAAACATATTTATAAATGAAACACCACTCATTTTGTTTATATTTTGTGCTGAACAACTTTTGTGCTCACAGTCCATGCTACCATTTTTTGTTTTAAAGTTATTTACATCTGTTTGTTGGTAAAATGACAAAAAAAATGAATTTTCTGCAGCTCTTTTTGCTAATTAAAAAAAAACTAAAAGGTATCTATAAATGAAACACCTCTCATTGTGTAGATATTTTCTGCTGAACAACTTTCATGCTCAAAGTATCATGCTATAATTTTTCATTTTAAAGTTATTCACATTTAAATACAGTTAGTGGAGCTAGACTACATCTACACAGCTGGCATCTCTCACTTCATTGACATCATCAAGGCAGTTATTTTAGGATTCTCAGAGCAGGATTTTTGAATCAGGAGAGGCTGTGTTTAAAATTTTCAAATGCTATGAAACTGCATTTCTTCTACTTTAATAAATGCAGTTTTAGTATAAATGTGAACAACTGCCTCTCCTTTATAATCCTATGGAGTCATTAAAAAAAATGTGTAAAAAGCTTGTTTACTTGTTCTTTAAAATTGAGTGATTACGTTGGAGAACTGGGTTCAAATTAATCAAAGCTGAATTCCTGCCAGCCCGGTGGTGCTGAGCGTTGAAGTGCTAAATGTCACACCTCGCGCCATGCCAGTGACCTGCATTTAGGAACAAGTGTGGGCCACAGGGGGTCAGCAGGGAGGAGATGGACTGAGCATCCAATGGACTGCTCTCCATCTCCGGGGAAACATAGAAACATAGAATTTGACGGCAGATAAGGACCGCTTGGCCCACCCAGTCTGCCCATTTCCCTATCTGATGGATAAGCTGCAGATCCTAGTTAACCAGCAGCCTACTTCTTCCTACCCCCACCCCCTAGAATTGCCTTATGTCTGTCCCATGCATGCTTGAATTCCACCACTATTTTTGACCCCACAACCTCCTCTGGAAGGCTGTTCCATACATCCACAACCCTCTCTGTGAAAAATACTTCCTTAAATTACCTCTGAGCCCTTCTTCTATCTTCAAATTGTGCCCCTTGTTCTTGCACACCTTTTTGAAAGATGCTACCCTTTTGGACTTTGTTGATTCCTTGAGGTACTTGAAAGTTTCTATCATGTCCCCCTCCCTCCTTTCCTCGAGGCTATACATATTAAGCTCCTGAAGTCTCACTTCATATGTCTTCCGTGCAGACCCTGCACCATTTTAGTTGCCCTCCTCTGGACAGCTTCCATCCTGTCTATGTCTTTATGGAGATTGGGTCTCCAGAACTGCACGCAGTACTCAGATGTGGTCTCACCAGCTGTCTGTACAGAGGGATAATAACTTGTTTTCTGCTGGGGATGCCTCTTCCATGCATCCCAGTATCCCCAGCCCTCCTTGCTGCCCTCTCACATTGCTTGCCCACCTTTAGGTCATCTGATATGACTACCCCCAGGTCCCTTTCCATTTTTGTTGTTGTTAGTATCTCACCCCCCATTGTGTACTCTTCCCCTGGGTTTTTGTTTCCCAGGTGCATTACCTTGCACTTCTTAGCATTGAATCTAAGCTGCCATACATTTGACCATTCCTCTACCCTTGCCAAGTCCCTTCTCATCCTTTCCACCCCACCTTGTGCATCAACTCTGTTGCAGATCTTTGTGTCATCTGCAAAGAGACATACTTTTCCTTCCAGTCCCTCTGCAATGTCACTTATAAAGACATTGAAGAGGACCGGTCCTAATACTGAACCCTGTGGTACCCCACTGCTAACCCCCCTTTTTTCAGAGTGGACTCCATTTACTATTACTCTCTGTGTCCTATTCTCCAGCCAATTCTTTACCCAGGTTGTCATCTTGGGACCCACTCCCAGGCTGGCTAACTTATATATTAATCTTTGTGTGGGACTGTGTCAAATGCCTTGCTAAAGTCTAGGTAGGCCATGTCCACAGCCCCTCCCTGATCTACTACTTTGGTCACCCAGTCAAAGAAATCTATCAGATTTGTCTGGCATGACCTTCCCACTGTGAATCCATGCTGCCTTGGGTCCCAGTGCCCTCTGGCCTCTAGATACGCAACAATTCTTTCCTTCAGAAGTGATTCCATCATTTTCCCTACCACTGAGGTTAAACTAACAGGTCTGCAGTTTCCTGCTTCTGCCTTGTTCCCACTTTTGTGAAGGGAATCACATCTGCCCTCCTCCAGTCCTCAGGTACCACCCCATCCTCCCATGATTTGTTAAAGAGGGTAGTCAGTGGTCACTAGTTCTATCCTTAGTTCTTTTAGAATTCTGGGATGAATCCCATCAGTCCTCATTGCTTTGTCCACCTTCAGTTTTAAGAGCTCTTTCAGAACTCTTTCTTCTGTAAATGGGCTGGTATCAACTTCTGTATCCAGAGTGTTTCTACTGTTTGTTTTAGGTACCTCCCCTCTTCCTTTGTAAATACTGAGCAAAATATTTGTTTAGTATCTCTGCTTTTCACAGTCACCCTCTGCCCACCCTCCTCCCCTTTATTAAGCCTCACTATCCCTCCTTGGTCTTCCTTCGCCTCCCTGATGTACCTATAAAAGGTTTTATCCCCTTTAACTGAGTTGGCTATCTTTTCCTCGGTTTGGGCCTTTGCTGTTCTGACTGCCTTCCAGCTTCCTTTGTTTTAACTGATACAGTTCTCTGTCCTGTTCCTTCTGTGATTCCTTGTACTTCCTGAATGCTTTCTTTTTCTCTTGAACCTTCACTGCCACTTCCTTTGAGAACCATAGTGGTTTCTTACCTCGTTTCATTTTGTTTATTTGCTTTACACAAAGGCTAGTTACCTCTGTGATGGCAGCTTTTATTATTTCCCATTGTTCTTCCACCCCTCCTTCCTGCCCATTTGCTAGTGCATTCCTTAGGCACTCACCCATTTTGGCAAAGTCAGCCCTCCTAAAATCCAGTACCTTTGTCTTTGTATGGCTTGACTCTATTGCTGTGTTTATTGTGAACCATACTGTTCGATGGTCGCTAGTTCCCAGATGGCTACCCACTTCTACATCTGTGATCCTCTCTCATCTCCGCTTTGAGAGAACCAGGTCTAAGATTGCTCTCTCAGTGGGCTCCAATACTAGTTGTCTAAGGCATGCCCCCTGTAGGGCATCTAGAATAACCCCACTCTTAGAAGTGGCTGCTGCAACTGCACTCCAGTTAACATCTGGCATATTCAGATCACCCATCAGCAATATCTCCCCTTTATCTGCCATTCTAAGTATACTTTCTATCATTTCCTTGTCCATTTCCTCCCCCTGAGAGGGGGGTCTGTATACAACCCCTGTGCGGATTGTGGTGCCATTGCCTGCCTCCAAATTGACCCACAGTGCTTCTTCTCCTCCCTGTTTACCCTTTTGTTCTGTTGCTTTGATTTCTTCTCTTATGTAGAGAGCTACTCCTCCTCCTCTTTTACCCTCCCTGTCCCTCCTGTAGATAGTGTATCCTGGTATGTTTACGTCCCAGTCATGGTTCTGTGTGTACCATGTTTCTGTGACTTCACAATATCCAGATCTTCCTCCTCCATCAAGGCCACTAATTCAGGAAGCTTGTTACCCAGACTAGGGGCATTGGTACTCATTGCTCTCCATTTTTGATGGTTTTACTTCTCTGCAGTGGCAACCCCACTGACCTTTCTACCTTGGTATTTTTCTCATTTAGTACCCTGTTTTGTAGGGAGGCTGGGATTTTCCTTCTGCTTATCAGTGCCTCCCTTGACTAGTTTAAAGGCTTGCCAATGAAGCATTTAAACCGATTGCCCAAAAGACTTGTTCCCTTCCTGGACAGATGCAGACCATCCTGCCAGTATAGGCTGGTGTCCCTCCAGGTGGAACCCCAGTCCCCAATGAAGCCAAACCCTGTGCTCCACACCATTTTTTCAACCATTTGTTAAACTGCATGGTGCAAAGTACCTCGCCTCACTCATGCCACTGACAGGCAGCACCTCTGAGAAGGATACTGTGTGTACATTGTCTTAAGCCCTCCCCAACTCTAAAAGTCCTTTGCACTGCTCTAATCTCATTATGAGCCAAGTCATTTGTCCCTAGGTGGACAATGATGTCCAGCTCAGACTCCCATGCAACTGTTCTCGTGATCCTAAGGATGAGCTTCCTGTCCCTTCAAGCCATGGCACCAGGCAGGCACCTTACTTCAGTTTTCCCTGCTCCCCCCAGTTCTATCCCCCTAATAATTGAGTCCCCCACCAGGAGCTGCTTTCTTTCCCTGTGGTGCCCTCTGCCTCCTTCCTGAGGGCCTCTCTTGTGACAGTTGTCTGCACCCTCCTTAGTCTCCTCTCTTGGTGCATCCATAGGGAACTATGCTCCCCAGAATGGTGTATGGATTGTGGAGTGTAACAACTGACTGGTGTGCCTCTGTTCCACCACCCTTACCCTCCCTGAGCCCACTGTGGTCCAACTGCTGTGCTTTCTTCACAACCTCTGAGGTAGTGGTGGTGGCTGTGGTGCTCCTGGATGGGGAGGTTCCTGCCACTGTCCAGTGCGGCCTGAATATGGGCAACTTCCTCCCTCAGGGCAGATAGTTCTCTGCAAACAGGGCAGCATCTCAGCCTCCAGAAAGACTCCCGGAAGACTGCTGCCCCACAGCTATTACATTGTACTACTCCCCACATAACTGTCTACCTTGTTTAGTTTTTTTTTTTTTGTGTGTGTGTGATTGATGCGTTATATAGAAATATATGTATTTATATAATATGTATGCTTATATTGTCAGTGCAGTGTGCTAGACAGGATATGACAGTGATGTGTACCTTGCCCTCTTGAGGAATGATGTCAGAACCCCAGGTATAAATCAACTATTTCCAGGAGTGGGTGAGGTGAGGGGTGGGAAGGGGTTGGGCCTAAACTGTGTCCTCACAAAACAATCAGCTAAACGCTCTGACCTACCGATGCGATGAGTGCCTTCCTGTCAGCAAGATGCCATACACGACAATTTGTAATACTGCTTCAAACCAATTTGACAGAGAAAATACCCTGCTAATCAAACAGAGAAAAATCCAAACATCCAAGTCAGACACAGGTAAACCTCCCCAGCCCCAAAAGAGCCTGGTGACTTGTGCTCTGAAAACAGTCAGCCCCAAAACACATCAGCTGTGCAGAAGGGCAGACACAGAAAGCAGTATTTAGCCTATGTGGGTTTAAACTCTTCCTGCACTGAAAACCTTAACACTTGTAACACAAGTAAAGCAAACTCCACCTCCCTCTGTTGATTGAAAGACTGCCTTTTCTGATAATTCTAAGTTGCTTATTTCACCCTTCAGTTAGAAGTATCCTCCACCTGAAGAATATTAACTTTCCTAAGGAATCTGCTTCAAACCAAAGACAACTGTAAATTGTAAAGTTCACCTCCCTCTGTTGTGAGCACTACTCACTTTCTTGCAAATCTTAAGTCCAGTGTTGCAGCTTGCAGCCAGAGGTAGCTTCACCTGAAGACTATGAGGGAGGGGGGCGATCTGTGGTTGGTGCACATCTGACCCCTGGCAGATGCTGGGGCTCAGTGCTATGCTGCCACTAGAAAGGGGGATGGGAGTTCAGCAGAAGCTTGGTGGGGATGCGTTCGGGTGTGTGCATGTGCCCACCGCTGGCATCATTGCATTCCAAATACCTGTAAGGGAGAAATATGGAAAAAAAAGACTCTGGTGGCTGGTCGTTGTGGCTTGATGGCTGTCCCCCGGTGCTTTATTTCCGGAGGTAATACCACAAAATGGATCCTGTACGGCGGGTGAGTAGGGGGCTCCCCACAGCCGCGCCATGGGGCATAAGCTGTGGGAGTTGCAGGGGTGAAGGTCTGATGGAGCAAAGCAAGGGGATGGCAGCCAGACAAAGAGCTAACCAGGACCAGGGAAGGAGAAAGATAAAGCAAAAAAAAAAAAGCTCAATTCCTGAGGGAAGAAAAAAAATCTGATTTTTTTTTCTTAGCCCAAATGAACAATGAAAATTTCTCAAAGGAGTAGCGTTGTAAGTTTTCATGATGCACATGCTTACAAGAAGTCTTCGGGTCTGAAACCAGTCTTTTATTTATTTATTTATTTCTCAGAGCTATTTATTTATTGCCCAGAGGCTCATTTACAGAGGTTCCACATCAGTAAACATAACAATGGTACAGAGAACAAATACATATACAGAGTTTTCATTACAAAATAGCAGTCTTAAAGTAGCAGTAATTGAGACAAGTTATATACAGGATGAGAGATATCATGTAGCAAGTTACATTAATAAATGCCAGGATAATACATGATCAGGTTCAATTAGGTGTTGCCGAGTGCTTAAAACAGAATATATCCAGACCAGTAGCAGATTGTGTGGGAATCTATTAGTTAGGAAGACTGAGATACCAGTAAGGATGCCAGAACATGTTGGTGGAACAGTTCCATTGTCTGACGAGATTAAGAGAATAGGCTGCAGGGGGACCAATGCAACCTAGGGAGGAGCGGAGAATAGAGATGGGCGAGGTGACCCCAACTCACTCTGCGAAGTGATTCGTGGAGTGAAGGCGAATTTGCAGAGTGCTCCGCAACGTAAAGCGGAGTACTTCACGTTGTAATGGGTAATGAGAAGTCCATTGGGAACAATGACTTCGCATTACTCCACCTTCCCAAACCACTACTCCACCAATTCTTAAGGCGAAGTACATTGAAAACAATGTCTCTGCCTCACTTCGCCTTGTTTTTAAGCTCCAAAGGTGAATTTTGCAGTGATTCATGGGATTTCAGGTCACATGGGCTCTACATTGTTCTGCACAGCCTCAGTTTTGGGTAGTGTATATAGGAAGCTGTAGGAGACAATCTGCTCTGAGAGTTGTCTGCAATTCAAGCCTTCTAAAAGCTGCTAAAAAAGCCTTTTTGAGTCATTTTTTTCGCTGAAACTTTAGTTCATCGATTATGGGAAACCCTCCTGTGCTCATATCATCAAGTGTTTGCTGTTTGCGTATGGATTTTGAATGTCAATGTACAATATTCAGTCTGTGTACTGAGAGACAGTGGAAGTGTGCTTTGGGGAAGGGGCGTATCTGTGGTGTAGGTAGATTAACTTGAAGACAAAGACGGTGCTTTCTGTTTTGGTGATATTTTTCTTGTATAACTGTGTTAATGTACACACAGTAATATTTTCAATAATTCTTGCCATTTTTTTGCTGACTGTTGTGGTGCAGCAGTGCATAATTTTAGTGTGTTTAAAATATATGGTTATATTACTGAAGTTTTCAATTTGCTATGCATTACTTAGTCTGTGTGTGTGAGTATGTGTGTGACGCGTGTCATCAAATCAGACACCTTTTATTGTGCCACATAATAATTTCAGCAATGTGAACCTGCTATCCACTGTAGCTGTGTGATTTTTGTACTTCTTTGTGGTATCTTTACCAGTACTAGTACTAGTGACTGTTACTGCAGCAGTGCAGTACACTGCCCCCGTGGCCCACCCCAACCGGCAAAGGTATTCTTTTCCAGATTTGAATTTCTGATGGTGAGCACTGGTTAGGTGTTGCGCCTTTGTGTCTGCATCTCTTCAGTGCGCAGCACAATCTTAATCTGTCAGTGCAGTTGCATCTCTTTAGGGCCCAATCTCCATCTGTAACTTAAGTCACAGTTGTTTCTTTGGCTTCCCTTCAGAGTACTGGACAGGTGTGGTGCATAATTCTGCATGAACATTGTACTCATTAATATGCGTTTTTAAGTCAGAACCATCATCACGAGTCACTTGTGATACAAATCACGTTCTTCATCATCACAGTCATAAATCACGATTCACAATCACGTCACGAATCACAACATTAATTTTTTTTCTAGTTACTTGGATATATTGTAAGCCTGTTTTGTAGTATCTCTCCAGGCTTCAGCACCCCACCATTTTACTCATTAATACGTGTTTTTAAGTTGGGGAGTTTTGTGCTGCAGCTCATTGGGGAAGTACAGCCATAGGCATTCGCATTCCTTCCTATACAGCATGTGAGTTACAGTACTATAAGTAGTGGTGGGCGAAGTGGCCTCTATTCGCTCCACTAAGTGATTCACGGAGTAACGTGGAACCCGCGGAGTAGTCCACAATGTGAAGTGGAGCACTTTGCTTCATAATGAGGAACGTGAAGTCCACTGAAACCAGTGACTTTGCATTATGCCACCTTCCCCAAACCACTTCTCCACCAATTGTAAGGTGAAGTACATTGAAATCAATGTAATTCACCTCACTTCGCCTTGTAATTGAGCTCCAAATGAAATTCTGCAGTGATTCATGGGATTGCAGGTCACATGGGCTCTAGATTGTTCTGCACAGCCTCATTTCTGGCCTGGGTAGTGTGTGTGTAGTGGTAGCTGGAGACAGTTTGCTCTCAAAGCTCTGCAGTTCAAAACCTCTAAAAACTGTTTAAAATGCCTTTTTGAGTCTTTTTTTGCTCAAAATTTACTACATCGATTGTAGGAAACCCTTCTGTGCTCATATCATCGAGTGATTATTGTTGTGTGTGGATTTTGAATGTTAATTTAGAACAGTCAGTCTGTGTACTTTGAAGTGTGCTTTGGGGAAGGGGCGTATTTGTGGTGTAGGTACATTAACTGGGAGAAAAAGGCAGTCTTTCTGGTTTGGTTATATTTTTCTTGTATAACTGCGTTAATGTACACACAGTAATATTTTCAGTAATTCTTGACATTTTTTTGCCAATTGTTGTGGTGCAGCAGTGTATAATTTGTCTGTTTAAAACATTTGGTTATATTACTAAAGGTTTTCAATTTGCTATGCATTACTTGTAGTGTGTGTGTGAGTGTGTGTGCGATGTGTGCCATTAAATCAGACACCTTTTATTGTGCCATAGAGTAATTGCAGCAGTGTGAACCTGCTATCCACCGCACCTTCATTAATTTGTTATACTGCTTTGTGGTATCTTTACTGGTAGTGGATTGTTACTGCTGTGCACTAATCCCCCAACTGGCAAAATGTATTCCTTTCCAGATTTGGATTTGTGACTTGTGTGCACTAGTTAGGTGGTGTTGTGCCTTTTCGTATGCATCCCTCGAATATGCAGCGCAATCTTAATCTATCTGTGTGTTTGCAGTGCACCATTAATTCTGGGAAACTGCATTTCTTTTTATGTTCTCATTTCACTTCGTCAGCACTGGGAAATTTTCTGGATACAAGACAGTAGCATTTCAGCAGCACTGGGGAATTTTCTGGACACAAGACAGCAGCATTTTGGGGATGCACATTAATTCTGGTGACTCTGTGAGTGATCACTGTGTACATGACTGAGGGCGCCAATAATTCTGGGAGACTTTGCATTTCTTGTTACACTCTCATTTCGCTTCATCAGCACTGGGGAGTTTTCTGGACACAAGACAGTAGCACCTTGGGGATGCACATTAATTCTGGTGACTGTGTGGGTGGGGTGCTGCCAATATTGTTGTCACTCCACCTTACTTCACGTTTAAAGTGGAATGACAATGTGAAGTAATAATAACAAGGTGAAGTGAGCCTTTCTTATGGGGCACTCTGTGTAGCAAAGTGCCAGTGCAAAGTGGCCACTTCGTGTTCACTTCGCAGGTGGATTTTAAATTTGCTGCTTCTCTAGTGGAGAAGAGGGACACGGGGTGCAATGAGAGGGGAAAGGGAGGGGTGTGAGGGCTGGGAAGGAGCAGGGATAGGCTAGAGCAGAGATGGGGTGGGGAGAGGGGAGAAGGAGGGAAATGAGGAGGGGTGCTGGGGGGAGAAAAGGGTCAGTCCAGGGCTGGGAGGGGTGAGGAGGAGAAGGTTGACAGAGGCTGGGGAGAACAGAAGAATAAGCAGGGGAGGCGGGAGGCTGGGGGAGATCACGATTTAGGGGAAATGAAGTCAGGAGAAGGAAGAGTACGGGAGCATGGGGAAGGGGGAGTTAGGTCCCACAGTCGCAGCTGCTGTTTGAAGTCAAAGTGTTGCGGAGTTTAGATTTGAAAGATCCAAGTTTTAGTTCTTTCCTGATGTCAAGATCTAGTGCATTGAGCCATAGTGGGGCATGGTATTCATAGGATTGCTACCCTTGTGTGGACTGATGGAAGGGAAAATGAAGGGTCCATTTGTTTAGCCCCCTGGTACTTCTGGATGTGGTTGGGCAACTAAGGAGGCTTTGTAGGCCTGGTGTGGTAAGACCAAGTGAGGATTTATTGGTTAGTAGGCATATTTGATATTGAATACAGCCATCAAGGTTCAGCCACCCTGTATGTTTGTAAAGTTTGCAGGTGTGAGTGAGCCACGGTGCTCCAAGAGCTAGTCAGCAAGCTTTAATTAAGCATTGTTCTAATTCGTTTTAGGGCAGCTTGGGATGCAGACCCATAAACTACTAGCCCAGAGTCTATCACTGAGAGCACTGAGCTGTTAAGAGCTGTTTTTAATGCTTCAGAAAGTTGGTGTTTGTACAGCAGGCCCAGTTTTGCATTAGCTGATTTTGCAACTATGTCAATATGGTGGCTGAAAGATAGGGCACTATCAAGTGTCACTCCCAGGTATTTAAAGGTTTGGACCATGTCAAGGGGGGGAGTTCTGATTGTTAAGGATGAGTAGAAGTTGTAAGCAGTGTTTGTTATAGGATGATGCAAACAGCATGGTTTTTGTTTTTTTTGTAATTTAGGAGTAATTTAGATTGGAGGAACCAATGTTCTACCGAGGTGAAATTAGACTGCATTTGCTTTTCAAGCATTGTGGGGTCGGCATTTCTGGAGTATAGGACCGCATCATCTACATAGAGCAGGTCTTGATCGTTTATTGATTGTGGCAGGTCATTTGGAAATAAGCTAAAAAGTAGTGGGCCAAGAATGGAGTCTTGGGGAACCCCGGTGGTAACATAGCATTTTTCTGAGAGGGTATCTTGTATTTTCACTTTTTGGGCCCTCCCATTGAGGTAGCTTCTGAAACAGGCTATTGATTCAGAGGAGAGGCCGGTAAGATAAAGTTATGGCCCAGTAGCAGATTACAGTTTACGGTGTCGAAGGCCTTCGTGAGGTCAATGTATGTTACCCCCACCAATTGCCCTCTGTCCAGGGCACTGTGGATAAAACTAGTGAACTCGACTAGTGTAGTTGCAGTGCTGTGCTGCTTGCAAAAGCCATGTTGTTGCCAGCATTGCAGGATATACTTATCTAGATACTCTGTTAACTGGTTGGAAACAATGCGCTCTAATGCCTTTGAGAGAGGGGGCAGAATGGATATAGGGTGGTAGTTTGCATGATTAGCTTTGTCTCCACTTTTTGTGGACTGATGTAACCTCTGCTGACTTTCAGATGTGTGGGAATTTGCCAGTTATCAAGGACATATTTAGTATTTTATTGAGGGTAGTGAAAATTGAGTCAAGGGTGAGCCTAACTAGCTTGAGGTTCTGATAGTCTACTGGGGAGCTTAAGTTTCTAGCTATGCACCACAGGACATCTCTTTGCTTCATTTATTTATTTAGATTTTGGTAACCGGGTGAGCCCACTGAGACCAGAGATCCCTTTTTCAGGGGCGACCCGGAATTAGTTACAGAAAAAGATACATAATAGCATTATTTACAGTAGTTACAATAGGTACACAAATATACATTAGCAACAGTTTACAGGCGTAACATCAGGTTCACATTCAGGCTCTTATAAGCAATACATGACATCAAGTTACGCTCCAATTAGTAGGGAATTGTGACAACAACAGAATAATTGACATCCTTGTTTTGGAGATTCATCCGGGACGAAGGCGGGTTTAAGGGAGGGTGACGGAAATGAGACCTGGACTAGGGAGCTAACGGTTGCAGCCACAGAGGCTGAGATTGAGGAGATATAGTTTGAGTCCAGTCTTGAACTGGTTAAGGGTGGGGAGTCAATCAAGCTAGCTGGTAGGGAGTTCCATAGGTAGGAGGCAGCATATTTGAAGGAGCGTTTGCCTTGGTTGGAGCGTATTCGAGGGATGTCTAGGGGGTGATTTGCAGAGGATCGCAGGGTTCGGCATTGTACTTTGGGGGAGAGTAGTCCACTAAGGTGGGAGGGGGACCAAGAGTAGAGAATTTGAAGGCAAGGCAGGCAGTAGGGTAGGCTAGTTTGTGCCAAAGAGTGGGCCAGTTCAGTTCCTTAAGTGCCTCACAGTGATGCCTCCTAGGGGAGGAGTTTGTGGCGAAGTGAGCCACTTGGTTGTAGAGCACGGAAAGTTTATTGAGTTCCATCTCATGGAGGAACTGCAATAGGGGAGACCCATATAGGATGGAGGGGAGAAGATTGCAGCAGGCAATTGCTCGACGTGCAACACAGGATAGGGAGTTCTCCAGATGGTAGAGGAGGCCAAGCCTTTGGTGGATGGACTGGGTTATGGAGTCGATATGGGGTCTGTAGGTCATCTCTTGGTCAAGATGGACCCCAAGGTATTTGAAACTGGTCATGACCTCAACTCTTTTTCCTTGGATAGTGCTGATCTGGAGCAGCTCACTTCTGTCAGAGCCCAGACGTCTGGAACCAAACAGTACGACTTTGTTTTTTTCTTCATTGAGCTTCAGGGAGTTTGAGGAGAACCAGGCCTCAAGAGTTGAGAGACTTTCCTGCAGTTTGGTGGAGATGACACTAGGTTGTGGGTCACTGCAGTAAATGACAGTGTCATCCGCATACAGAATGAGTTTGCTGAGTGTGCAGTTTCCTTCAATATTATTGAGGAAGCATGAAAAGAGCAGGGGGCCCAGGATTGAGCCCTGGGGTACCCCAGAGGTAACAGGTCTGGGTCCAGACTGGGTACCCCTCCAGCGGACTTTTTGGATACGGTCATTCAGATAGCTCTTGAACCATGAAAGCGAGTGGTCATCCAGTCCTAGGAGTAGGAGTTTGGAGAGAAGGATATTATGGTTGACAAGGTCAAAGGTCTTGGATAGGTCAATGAAGAGGGTTCCCATTGGGAAGCCTTTGTCCATAGAGGCAAGGATGTCTGCTGTGAGCTGGATGAGCGCAGTGTCAGTACCGTGGCCCTTTCTGAAACCATGCTGCACATCAGCCATGAGAAAGTGCTGCTCTAGGTAGTCCTGTAGCTGGTTAGAAACTAGTCTTTCCTGAATTTTCCCAAGGGGGCTAAGAAGGGAGATTGGTCTGTAGTTTCCCAATTTGTCCCGGGGCCCACTTTTGTAGACGGGGACGATGGTCGCTACCTTCCACATTGTTGGGACTATTCCTTCCCGAAGCAACCTATTTATGAGGAGGGTGACAGGAAGGGTGATAGCCGGGGCAGCAGCCCTAAGCAGGCGAGGTTCAAGCTGGTCATGGCCCAGGGAGGCAGTAGGGTTAATCTTGCATAGGACAGGTAGTGCCTCAGACTGATTGACCAGCTTCAGCTGGAATTGAGGCCTTGGGTGCACCCATACCTCTCTAGAGTAAAGGGCAGATCTGGGGAGAAGAGGGAGGGGGGGGCCCATTTGGGATAGAGAAGGAGGCACAGAAGGCCTCAGCAACTATGGATGGAACATTGGTCAGTGAGTCCCCTACCAGGATGGAGTCAGTTTGACTGCTTGTGGAACCCTTGAGGAGTAAGTCTATGTGGCCCCAGAATTTTTTTGGGTCACGTAGGTGACTTGTTTGGAGGTCATTTAGGTACTGAGATTTAGCCTGTTTCGAGGATTTTTTACACTGATTTCTCAGCTCTCTGTACTTCTCCCAGTCTGAGGAGTTGCCAGAGGATTTGTAGGTGCCTCATGCTCTGTCCCGGAGGAGCATGGAATGCTTGAAGCTCGGGCTCAGCCATTTATGGCATTTTCCCTGTACCCTGAGCTTTTTTATTGGGGCGTGCATATTAGATGCAGACAAGAAGGCCTGGATGAAATATTCAAGTGTCTCGTCAAGTGTAGGGAGGGAGACAATGGGGTCCCAGTCAAGTTTCCTCAGGTCGGAGCAGAAATCAGCTGGTGCAAACCTACTACAATTCCTCGCTTCAATGACCTTAGTGGTAATTATTGGAGGCTTGTTGGACTAGATGCAGAAGATAGGTAAGTGGTCGCTCAAGGAGTCAGACATAATCCCCACCGACAGAATACGGCCTGGGCAGGAGACGAGGACCCAGTCAATGAGAGAGTGGTTACCAGTCTTGGGGTTATGTCTTGTGGGGAGGTCAATGACCTGTGTAAATGGAGAGCCAAGTAGTGGGTTCTTAGTAGAGGAGGTGACTAGGGATGGCCAGTGGAGACTGCAATCCCCGAGGAGTATGGTCTCCCCCATGGAGTAGTCCTCAAGGTGATTTGTTAGGGATTCCAAGGAGGAGACCGCAGTTTGGGGTGGGAAGTAGACACACCCTATGGTAAGGGGCTTGGTGTTACCAAGGAGGATTTTTACAAATAGTGTTTCAGCTAGGGATCCACTTTGAGGAGGGAGTCTAGCTCCGAGGCTTGCAGTGCAGTGCTGACGTAAATAATAACCCCTCTTCCCTTTTTCCCTACCCTGTCCTTTCTGAAGGTAAGGTAGCCCACTAGGTCCAATTCGTGGGGGAGGATCTGTGGTTTGAGCCAGGTTTCTGTCATGGCTAGTACGATAGGCTTATATAATGCAGCCCATGCCTCGAGGTCATGGAATTTGTGCCTTAGACTGCCAATGTTCATGTGAGCAAGTTTGAGCCCTTTGGAGTCAGCCCACAAGGGGTTTAAGGGGTCGTTGAGGGTGAGATTTGGGGAGTAGGGACCTGGATTAGGTTCTATATCCCCCCCAAGGGCTAGCAAAATCCTGCTTAGGTGACCAGAAGGTAAGTAGGGGTGGTAGGGTCCTCCGCCCATCACTCCCCCTAGGGTGAGAAACCAGGGTACCGCTCCGTGTTTCTGGAGCGGGTCCTAGTAGGATTCGAGTTAAATTAGGCCCATATGGAGGGATCATGTTGCCCTTAGTAGCTAGGTGGAGTCCCCTTAGAGAAAAGGCACAGCAACAAGCTGTAACCAGCAGGTAGCTTGGTTCAGGCTGGTGTCCCCAGTTGGGGGCAAAGGATTTAGATACTAGTTAGTTAAGACGGGGAGGGAGGGAAGGTATTAGGCAGCAACAGTATTTATTTGTGAGGAAAGGCTTCTCTAGGATAGTTTAGTGTCCCAGAAACAACAGGGTAGCCCCTTGTGGAGAAGCTGAGTAACTTGCAGATGGCAAAGTGAGCTGATAGGTATTTTCCGCTCACGTGACCATCACAGTGCGTATAAATTGGAGTGCCGAACAAGGGTGGTGGTGGGGGTGGCGGGGCAGAGCTGAGCCTCCAGCAGCAGCACAGCAGCCAGCGAGTCTCGTTAGGAGCGAGTGATGAGGGGCAGCCTTTGCCAGGCCACAGGACTCCGGGTAAGCCCAGTTCCATGATTCCATTGCGTTTAATCAGCAGCCCCAGTTAGGATTTGAATTTATTTACCTTTCTTTTTCTGCGCCGCAGCGGGGGCAGGGGAGGGCAGGAGCAGAGGCCCTCATGACCTCTCGGATGGTCCCCGGTACCTTTCTTTTTCTGCGCCGTGGCAGGGGCGAGGGAGGGCAGGAGCAGAGGCCTGCCCGACCTCTCGGACGGTCCCCGGTACCTGCTTCATGAGGGCTATTAGTTGGGGAGTGATGCAGGGGCTGTTGCGGGTGTGGATCTTGTGTTTTGATAGGGGGCATGTATATTGCATGCTTCATTAAACTTGTATATGAAGCTATCTCGGGTAACGTCAATGTCAGTGCTGGAGTCAATAAAGCTCCAGTCTTGTAGGCTGAGGTGTGCTTTAAGACCTTCCAGTTTGCCCTTCTTTAGGAGCCTAGTATTGACAATTTTGGCTGGCACTTTTGAGGCCTTATTTGACCATCTACAGATGACAGGGGAGTGGTCACTGAGGGAGACTGCGAGGACTGCAGTGGATGATATTCTGTTAGTATGGTTAGTGATTATCCAGTCTATAATTGTGCCTGTCCCTGTATGGTAATTAAGGTGCATAGGGGAGTCTATCATTTGCACGAGGTTGAGTGAGTTTAGAGAGTCCTTATAGGGTGCAGCATCTGATGAGGACTAGTTTATATTAAAGTCACCTATCATGATCAACTCCATCTTTTGCCTCAGCACTGAGAGGTAGTCAAGGACAGATTTGAAGCCAACATCCTGTTCCTTAGGAGGGATGTAGACTGAAGCTATGGTTAATGTTTTTCCATTCGAACTGAGTATAACTTTTATGGCCAGTAGTTGAGTGCCACAGTTAGTGTCATAGTAATTTAACATTTGGCCCTGGATGTGGTCTTTCACATAGATGATACACCCACCCCTTCTTTTACTCAGTCTGTCTAGCCTGAAGGAGGCATAACCTGGGAGTTGCACTGCAGAGTCAGGTACCCTGGGTGTTAGCCATGTTTCCACCTCTGTGAGGATATTGGGCTGGTGCTGTGTTACCCATACTTGGAGGGTGTCTATTTTTGCCAGAAGACTGCAAATATTGATCAAGGTTAGGATTAATCCATGCTGTTTATTATGTAGGGTTGAGGTGTTGGTCATAGGGTCAGGATTAGGGTGTGTGTGCCCAGATATAAGCAGAAGTAGGCAGGTCAGCCTAATTACCCGCCACTTGATATATTTTAGAACATACTAACATACTATGTGCCAGCAGATTAGGCCTTGTGGTCTATCGAGTTTGCTCATGCCTCAGAACCCTAGTTGTGTACCAAGGCCTTCCTCCCTCCCTCAATAGCAGAACCTGTGAGTGGTTGATAGTGCATACACTTTTGTGCTTCCTTCTAGTATAAGCTATGAGCAGATCAATGGTGGATGGTGGAAGGGGATACCTATGATGGCTCCAGGGTTTATGTCCCCAGTGAAAGGAGGGTATGTGGTTGAGAGTCAATGGCATAGGTGTGGCAGAGGATTTTAGGGTTGCCACGTATTGTTTCAGTATCAGTGCAGGATGAGTGCTGCAAGTTAACGGGTCACAGTCATCCAGGGGTACACAGATTCAGGGGTCATATCCCTTCTGATGACCACATTTTGGAATGCCCATTACTTTTAAGGGATCTAGTACTGATACTGCATGTAATAGGCATAAGGTTTTTAGGAGGAGCATTTTGTCATCTGGTGTCTGGACCTGCGCTTAGGGGAGGAAAACAGGCAGAAGAGGGGGCACTTAGGGCTACCACCTAAGAGAAGCCCTGGTGGTTGCTGAGTTTAGCAATTCAGGAATTTTAAGGTTGTTGAGCAGGCAGTAAAAACTGAGTGGAGAATGGCTAAGTACCTGGTGGTGGCGAGGAAGTGCTGAGCCAGGCAGTAGATGAGAGTTTCAGCAGAGGGAAGAGTGCTGGAACCAAAGGCCAATGGGAGGTTGATTTAAGAGGGATGGGAGTGGCCAATCTGTATTTAATTATGGTCAGGAGTAGGGGAAGAGTGGGCGGGCAAAAAAATACACCCACAACCAGGCAGAAACACTGCTACTGGCAGATCATGGCTTTGAGAGCTCTGAGCCCAGCCGCAGATCCACGGAGAGCCGCTTCTAGTCTGCTCAAGCCAGGCTACCTTAGCCAGTCAATGGGGAGCTGCACTGCTTGGCAGTCAACCAATGGGCAGTGCTGGGGCATGTGAAGCATCCAATCAGCAGTAGAGCCTTAGGTGGGAGTTCAGCCCGGTCTTGATGGATGAAATCTTACCATGTACCTCAAACTGTGCAGGTGGGTGGCAGCACTTGGAGAGCTGCTGGTGGCTGGAGAGCAGAAATCAGGGGCCTCCGGCTGAAAGAGAGTAGAACAAAAACAGGGTTAGGAGATAAACACTGAGGGAGCAGCCTAATTGGTGGGTGTGGATAGACAGTGAGGGAGACAAGGGAACAGCAGTGTAATTACAGAGTGATTTACTTTTAGCTAGAGTTTGGAGAGACGGGGGGAGCTGAGGGAGAAATTCGGTAGGAAGAGTAAAGGGGATTTAGTTTAAAGTACAGTTGGGTGAAAGAAATATTTTTTTGGAGTGGAGGGGTTAGTTACAGCTAGAGTTCAGAAAAGTAGAGAGATTTGCAAAGAGAGTAGCAAGCTGTGGTTACCTCTACGACACAGTCACAAAATAGTGCTGTAATCACTAAAATTCTGCTAAATGTTAGGGCGGACATCATATAAATGCTGCTAGCAATAGGACTGTATTCACATTAGAATTCTGCTAATATCCATAAGACTACTTGTACAACTGGCAATAGCAAGGGTGTTAGAAATTCCTGTCCTGAAATATTGACTACACAGTCTTGATCCAAATTAAAAGCTTTTGCCATCTCACATAATTTTTGATCTCGTTAAAAGAGAGGCAAGATAAAAGTACCTGGTGAAACAGACAACCAAGAGAAAATAATTCCAGAAAGTAATTTCTTCTACTGTTTTCCTGCTATACATTATATAAACCTAATGTGCGGCATACACAGATTTTTTTGCCATAGGCACAAAACGGGAGACACACTTTTATGAATGTAGCTCATGCCATTATATAATCTGTGCTACATTTACAGATGATGACATTTGATTATGTATATGTCTCGAGAACAGATTCCTAGGAAAACACCTTTACACTTATACACATCCTTTACACAATATATTTAAAAGCAGGGAACCACCCTTTCCCTGCCAATTGGCACATAATTTATGAATTCCTTGGGGGCAGTTCTGGGCAGCTTTTATTTATTTATTTATTTATTTATGTTTTGAAAAGTTTCACCAGGAAAGACATCATGAGCTGTAATAGCTAGTTTCCAGATGTGTCCTGGGGGATGGGGGGTACAAAGGAGAGAGCAGTAAGTAAAACATTACAGGATGAATACAGAAAATACATTAATGCATTAAATTCAAGTAAACTGGGAGACAGATTAGGAATAAAACAACAGCATGCAGCTTAAATTTGGAAACACATAGCAGATATACAAATTAATCAAACACATATGCATTCACAGAGAGAGACAATACTGTACCAGACAAGTAGTGTAAAACAGGCTAGATATAATTATGCTACTGATTAACAAACAGACCAAAAGAATGTTACATATAAAGTGTTAAATTATTCCATGAATGGGGGTAGATTTATAATGTAAAGTGCTAAAGACAACTAGATTACATTTGATTGTATAGCAACAAAAAGTACACAGTGGGATAACAGAGGAAGAGAGGGTGGGAGGGTGAAAGGGCAGCAAATGCCATCTCCCCTTCAGGATGCGGGGAACCCTGCAAGGGGAATAGGGAATTTGCATGAGGGGAGGAGATAAACAATGTTTCTGGGCATTAGAGGAAGAAGGCGAGAAGTAATAGAAGTAAATAGAGGGAGACGGAAGAAATTAGGTGTAATTGCATGATGGAGCTGTGTGTTGACAGAGGAGGAGGAAAAGGGAGCTGGGGGTCTGAGCAGAGCGGAAATCAAGTGGGAAGGCATTCCAGATACTAGGGAATTTATATGAGAAGGCAGCTTGCTCTGATGTGGTACATCGGTGGGGAAGGGCAAGAACCCTGTGGACGTAGGTATGGAGATTATTGTCTTTGTCATTTAAAAAGGCATCCATCAAAACATAAAATTAGAGATGGCAACAGCAGAACCTAATTATACAATATTGCAAAAACAATACTGATAAAAAAGCTGAATTTAATACAATTCCATTCTTTATTTCTAAGGGAATCAGCATAAGGGAAAGGGGAAATTGTTTAACCAGGAAAGGTACATTAAACCATAGAAACATAGAAACATAGAAGTTGACGGCAGATAAGGACCGCAAGGCCCATCCAGTCTGCCCATTTCTTTTTCTGCCTTATAAATGTGCCATTGGCCTTTGCTCTGTCAGTGGCCTATCTATTCATACTCATTTGTATTGCTCCCTTATGCCTATCCCATTGCTGTTTGAAGCCCTGCACTGTATTCATAGCCACCACTTCTTGATGTAGGCCATTCCATGCATCCACCACCCTTTCTGCGAAAAAGAATTTCCTCATATTCCCCCTTAATCGGCCCCCCTCTAATCTCATGCCGTGTCCTTTTGTCCTGCTATTTTTCTTATATCTAAACATGTTAGACTTTTTCACCTTGTTAATGCCCTTAAGGTGTTTGAATGCCTCGATCATATCACCTCTCTCCCTCCTTTGCTCAAGGGTATACATATTGAGCTCTGTTAATCTGTCCTCATATGTCTTCTGATGCAGTCCCTGCACCATTTTGGTTGCCCTTCTCTGGACTGCCTCAATTTGGTTAATGTCCTTGTGAAGGTGTGGCCTCCAATACTGCATGCAGTACTCCAGATGGGGCCTAACCAGTGTCTTGTAAAGAGGGATTATTACCTCCTCTTACGACTTGTGATACCCTACTAATACACCCTAACACCCCTTAGCCTTACCTACTGCTTTAGAGGTCTGCTTGGATGATTTCAGGTCATCAGTGATGATGATGCCCAAGTCTCTTTCTTCCTTTGTGACTGCTAGCAACTCCTCCCAGACTATAGGTGGCTTCAGGGTTTCTCTTCCCTATGTGCATGATCTTGCACTTTTGCATTAAATCCCAGTTGCCACTCTTCTGACCATTTTGCTAGTTTATCCAGATCTCTTCTCATTCTGCCCACCCCATCTGGATCATCTAATCTGTTGCAGATCTTGGTGTCATTTGCAAACAGACAAGCCTTACCCTCTAGTACATCTGCAAGGTCACTAATGAAGATGTTGAAGAGGACTGGCCCCAGGACTGATCCCTGAGGTACCCCACTTGTGACTTGCATCTCTTCTGACTGTATACCATTTACCACCACTCTGTTTTCTGCCCGTCAACCAGTTTGCCACCCAGTTGACCAACTTCTGACCCACCCCAAGCCTACCCAGCTTATTTATCAATCTTCTATGTGGAACAGTGTCGAAAGCTTTGCTGAAGTCAAGGTAGGAGACATCAACTGCTCCCCCTTGGTCCACCACTCTGGTTACCCAGTCAAAGAAATCTATGAGATTAGTTTGACAGGACCTTCCTTTTGTAAACCCATGCTGTCTTGGATCCTGTGCCCTTATGGATTCCAGGTGTTGCACTATCCTTTCCTTAAGGAGTGCCTCCATAATCTTGCCCACTACTGAGGTAAGACTGACTGGTCTGTAGTTCCCTGCCTCCTCCCTGCTACCACTCTTGTGGAGTGGGATCACATGAGCCCTTCTCCAGTCTTCTGGGACCTCACCTGTGCTCAGAGACTCACTAAACAGTTCTGCTAATGGCTCTGCTAGTTCCAACTTTAGCTCCTTAAGTACCCTGGGATGTATGCCATCAGGTCCCATTGCCTTGTCCACCCTGAGCTTAGCAAGCTCTTGTAGGACCCTTTCTTTTGTGAAGGAAGTAGTGCTCATCTCCTTCCCCCCTGTGTCCATGGTGCTGAGCTGTGGACCCTGCCCTACCTTCTCTTCAGTAAATACCAAGCAAAAGTATCTATTTAGGATAGATGTTTTTACATGGTCCTCCTCCTCACATACTCCCTTTTCTCCATTAAGCTTAGCAATACCCCCTCTGGACTTTCTCCTTCCACTAATGTATCTATAGAAAGTCTTGTCACCTTCTTTTACTGTTCGTGCTAGTGTTTCCTCAGTTTGGGACTTTGCCTGCCTTACTGTCTTCCCTGCTTCCCTTAGGGCAGTTTGGTATGCCTCCCTATCTTCATCCCGCTGTGTTCCCTTATATTACCTGAAGGCCAGCCTTTTGGCTCTGACCTTTTCTGCTACTGTATTTGAGAACCAAAGTGGTTTCCTTCTTCTTTTGCACTTCCTTTTCTGTCTAACACAATGGGATGTTGCTTCAAGTATTGCATCCTTAATGCTTGCCCACTTTGCCTGTACCCCCTCACCTGTGTTTCTTTTTGCTAGGGCTAGCTTAACTCTGTTGGCCATCTTATCAAAGTCAGCTCCTCTGAAGTCCCATATTTTGCCTTGGAATGGGATGATTTAGATGTAGTAGCCAAATTGAACCATACCATGTGATGGTCACTGGCCCCCAGGTGGCCTTCTACCTGGAGATTTGTGATCCCTTCCCTGTTAGTCAGTAGTAGATCTAGGATAGCCCTGTCTCTTGTGGGTTGTTGTACCAGTTGTTTGAGGCCCCCCCCCTGCAGGGAATCCACTATGTGTCTAGTTCTGGCAGATGTTCCTGCTGGTATTGACCAATCTGTATCCGGCATGTTGAAGTCTCCCATTATCAGAACCTCCCTTTAGCTGTCATGTTTTGTATATCTTCTAACAGTAATGTGTCTATGTCCTTCCCCTGGTCTGGGGGCCTGTAGACAACCCCAGTTCTTATGGCTGTCCCATTTCCTGTTTCCAGGGTGACCCACAGTTCTTCTGGCTCCTTATGTGTATTCTGAATTTCTGTAGCTTTGATATTTTCATTGACATACACGGCCACTCCTCCCCCCCTTTTTGCACCTCGGTCTCTTCTGAACAATACATAGCCAGGTACTGAAGTCTCCCAAGTGTGGTTACTGGTAAACCACATCACACTAATTGCTACTATGTCCAGTTTAGCCTCTGACATTATTGCCTGCAGGTCTGGAATCTTATTTCCCAGGCTGTGAGCATTTGTGTACATGATTTTCCATTGGCCAGATTTCGGTGTGTTAGTTGTTGGGTGAGGTTTGGCATTACCCCTGTGCGTTGTATGGGGAGACAAACCTTTTTTCTTACTTGGTGATGCAAATGAACTGCAAACATGCTGAATCCCTGTTTGACCACTAGTTGAGGGGAGGGGTGTTCTTCCCATTCAACGTATGGGTGCTACACCCTCTCCCATTTACTAGTTTAAATATTCTGCAGAGACGTCAAACTTCTGCCCCAATGCACTGACTCCCTCCTTAGTCAGATGCAGTCCATCAAATTTAAAGAAATTTCGCTCCCGGAACTGTTGCCAGTTCCCTACAAATCTGTGTCCTTTTTTCTGGCACCAGCCCTTGAGCCACGTGTTTAGCTCCCCTATCTCCCCTTCTCTGACCTTCCATCCATCTGCCCCCTCTCCCAGACTGGCAGAATCTCAGAGAAGGAGATGCCGGACAAAATGGATGATAGTTTGTCACCCAGCCTGGTCAGGTGTTCCTTGGTCTCCACAACTGACTGGCTGGCGAGGTCATTAGTCCCTATGTGTACTAGGACATCAATTTTTTCTCCTGCTTTGTGAACAATTTTAGCATTGCAGTCAGTGTCTCTCCATGCTGATGTACCTGGGGGACATCTGACCATTACCCCTGGCTGAAGATGGGTATCAACTCCCCAAATCATGGAGTCTCCTATGATCAGAAGTTTTTTGGATTCCCTTTTTGCTTTTTTTGTTTTGGTTCCTGATTTGGGTGAGTTTTGTTGTGCTAGCTCCTGTGCCACAGTGTCCTGCTCTGCAGTGTCTTCTGCCTCTTTGTTTGATTTCAGAGATAGAGGCAGATACCTGTTTGTAGTGTTTATATGGTTTTTGAGGTAATATGTTGGAGAGCAGAGGTGATGGGGCACCGATTTGCCCTCCTAACCACCTGCCAACCTCCTGGTCCAACTACCCTCGCGTCGAGGTTTTTCTGTTGATGCTGGGGAAATGGGGTGGTTCTTATAATGTATTCCTCTTGAATATGAAATTTGGGCGTGCAATCTCTGCCCATACTGCCCGGAGCTGAGCCCTAAGATCTCCAATGGCCCAGCATGTAGGACAGTGTCCTAAATCCTGTAAGACTATCCTTCTGAAAATTGTTCCACAGTACCTGCAGTTAATGATATCCATTCCAGATAAGTTGCTGGGTTTATAACCTAGTCAGAGTAATTAGAAGGAAAAAAAATGCAAGTAATGGTTTGATTGTGTTTTTGTTTTGTTTAACTTGTTATAACAAGTTAAATTACTAGTGCCCTGTAAATGAGCTCACCTTGTGGATGCCCCACTGATCCGCCTTTCCTGCTGTGCACAGGAAATGTCACAACTGTGGTACCCTATAAAAGGAGTGTAGTGTGGGGTGGTTGGAGGTGGGGTGGGTGGCTGGGCCCTTCCCATGCCGAAAAAGAAGAACCACGGACGAAAGTACAAGGAGGTAAGAGCGGAAACAATCAGTCAACAACAAATGCAGTAACCCTGAAAACTTATCCTAATGTTAGATAAAACTGTAAAACCTGTAAAGCACCACCTGTAATAATTTCAGAGAAGATATACGCTGTAAGAAACACTTTGCTACAGAGAAAAATAAAGCAATGAAATGTTAGCAACAAACAGTAGCAATCCCTGTGAGTAAAAATTAAAAACAACACCACACAGTAAATCTGCTTAGCCAAAAGAAGTCTTAATCATTTTCCCTTGCTCTGGTAAAGTTTTCTACTCTGCCTTTCAAGCAGTCTTGGAAGGAAAGAGCTCAGGTGAAGCTAGCTGCCTTGGCCAGCAAACCAAGTCTTCTACCTCCAAGAAATCAACTAACTTGACCTTTTAACCCTTCTTTCTGTTGGAAATTACTGACAGTTTGCCAGCTCCACCCCTCACATGCACACCTAATCCTTTGGAAGAGCTGTGGGAGGAAAGCAATTAGCTCCTTCAATGTGAGAAGGAGACTGAAACACCTCTGAGACAACAAACCTTTTCAACAAAAAAAACAAGAATAAAATAAAACAGTGTCAAACAATAATTTTGCTTAGCCCAATGATAAAAAAGTCACAAAAATGTAAGCTCCACCTGTAATAATTTCAGAGAAGATATACCCTGTAAGAAACACTTTGCTACAGCGAAAAATAAAGCAGTAACAGAAGATATACCTTGCAAAAGACAATTTGAATCAGAAGATTACAGCAGTAATCTGTTAGCACACACCTGTAGGCACACCTTGTAATAATGCAGAAGAAGGTATACCATCAACAACAATTTGAATCAGAGAAAAATAAAGCATGAAATGTTAGCGACAAACAGTAGCAATCCCTGTGAGTAAAAAATAAAAACAACACCACACAGTAAATCTGCTTAGCCAAAAGAAGTCTTAATCCTTTTCCCTTGCTCTGCTAAGGTTCTCTACTCTGCCTTTCAAGCAGTCTTGGAAGGAAAGAGCTCAGGTGAAGCTAGGTGCCTTGGCCAGCAAACCAAGTCTTCTACCCAAGCCAGAGCTTGTTTCCAGGTGTGACCTGGGAGCACAAGGAAGTTAAGTGACTTGTTCAGAGTCATGCAGTACGCAAGTGGGAGCTGATGGGAATCAAACTCAGACCTCCAGGTTTGCAGCTCAGTGCCCTTAACCACTACGCTATGTTGCCTCCTGCATAAAAACCAGGGGCTGGATTTCTAGCCAGTTGCATAACATTTTAGTGCAAATGTACTACCTGCGACACAACTGTTAGACCGCAAAAGAGGTGGTCTAACTTCATGTCATGTGGAATGCATGTTGCACCTCAAAAATGATGCACGTGTCACTTGTTTTTTTGCCATAAAGTGTGAAAAGTGTCATATATTCTTCAAAATTAGTGTCATGTGGAATTTTGGAAAATTTCACCTAATTCCAAAATTTTTAAATCAGAAAAGGTTTTGCGGAATCGTAACCCGTGGCTTACATAATACACAGATTATGTTTCTACAATCCATGGAAAATTAATCCACAGTTGACATAATTTGCACAAATTTATTCTGTGATTTGCTTAGAAATGCTTTTCAGTATTCTGCGGAGTTAAGAAAGAAATTCCAAAAAGCATTATGGAAGTGGAGTTGCCATTCTGCACAAATTCCATTGGCAAAATTCTGCATTCCACAAAGCTCCAGTCAAAATATTTGAAAACAGCACGCAAGCATGCAGATGCATTTGTAGTGACGCAGCTGCGGCAGAAACACTGCTGCAAGTCCTGCATCCAAGCTTTTGAAAATCCAGGCTGGCATCTTTGACTTTTAGAGTTTAGTTGCTCCTGATCCTTAATCCCTAGCAGATGCCATTATGCAGAGTCTGTGACATCGCAGTCTTTTCTACAGCAACTGACTGTGATGTAACAAGCAGGAGATTGTGATCTCAGCTGAGGAGTAAGCATCATATAAACACTAAGGGCTGGATTCTCAGCCACTTGCATCATGTTTCTAGTGCCATCACACTACTTGAGATGTGGCTGTTAGACCACAAAAATGCTCATCTAACTTCAAGTCACAAGTTAGAGAGTGGAGCTTGGGAGGAACCCACTACCAGAGGGGGAAGTTGATAACAAATCAGTTGGAAATTTCAAAAGGGGGTGAGATGAAGTCAAGGGGAAGTTTAGGGTGACAGGTGAGTGGATGGAGCAGCTTGTAGCAAATGCACATGAGCTCCACAATGAGCAGACTTGATACACCTTTGGGGCCATCTTCTGCTGGCATATTTGTATGTTCGCTAGTGCCACATGTTGCTCATCAAAAATGATGCATGCATCAAAATAATGATACTTGCATTCAGGTTTTGCGCTGTAAATTATGTAAAGTGTCAGAAAAGGGTCACAATATTTAAAAATAGCATGCAAACTTTTGGATACATTTGCAGTGATGCAGCTGCGGCAGAAAAAACACCATGGCCAAGATATTCAAAGGGGTTGCACCAGCACAACCCCAGAAATGCACCCTGGGCCAATATTCAAAAGGGGGAATTGCATAGTGCAATTCCCTATACACTGGGATGCAAAGATAATGTATGCGGCACATCTCCAGGGGGCGTGCACATGCATATGCGGCACATCCTGATATTCAGTCCAGGATGTGTGGTGCATATGCTGGCACAACCCTGAGATGCGCCGCATACCGGGGCACAAAGTTGAGCCCAAAAATATGGCTCAAATGGTAGCCACCCACAGGCAAGCTGCCGTAATGCAAGGCTCATCACAGCAGCCACAAGCTGTGGGTGGCCTCACCCCCCAGAACACTGTGCACAAGCACCACAAATGTCCCTGGTTGGTCCAGTGTTTCTCCTGTCCGTAACCTGATTGCCCAAAATAACTTATTTTTAAAGTCCCTGGTAGCCTAGTGGTTCCCCCTTCCCTGCCCATAACCCCGATTGCCGAAATAAATAAATTAATATTCCCTGGTAGTCTAGTGGTATCCCCCACCCCTCCCGTACTTCTGATAACCCCAAATGTGAATAATATTGCCCTGGTAGTCTAGTGTTACCCCTGTCCCTCCCATACCCCCAATCACCCGTACAGTTGAATACAACATATCTCTGGTGGTCCAGTGGCACCCCTTACCCAAACAGGACCCCCAGCCCACCCAGCTCTGTAATAATCAGTCAATCAGTCAATGAAGTCATTCACTCACATATTTGTGACTGACTATTACAGTATGCATTGCAAGCCCATTGGTCCACAGTGTGGACCATGGGCTTGCAGCTGATGCTATAAGCTGTCATTCGGTGGGCAGCCATGGAGGTATGCGGGTAGGTGTGCTGTTGCCCGCCAATGATGGGGGGGCTGGGTGAGCTGAGGGTCCTGTGTGGGTGAGGGGGGTGGAGGGGTGCCACTGGACCACCAGGAATATGTTGTATGCAACTGTACGAGTGATCAGAGGTACAGGAGAGGCAGGGGGCAACACTAGACTACCAGAGCAATATTATTCACATTTGCAGGTGATCGCAGGTACAGGAGGGGTGGGGGGGGTACCATTAGACTATCAGGGAATATAAAATTATCTATTTTGGGTGATTGGGGCTGTCGCAGGAGGGGACCACTAGACTACCAGGTAATATAAATTAATTTATTTTGGGTGATCAGAGTTATGGGCAGGGAGGGGAGCCACTAGACTACCAGGGACTTTAAAATAAGTTATTCTGGGCTATTAGGGTTACGGGTGGGGTGGGGGGGTAACACTAGACTACCAGGGAAATATTATCCTTATTTGTGGGTGATCGGGGTTATGGACAGGAAGGGGGCAACCACTGGACCACCAGGGAGTTTATACCACTGTATAATGGTGATCAGTGGCACAGGATGGGGAGGGGGTACTACTGCAGTCCCTGGTACAGGGACTGCATGCTGTGCAGGGTGCCATGCACATTTCGCTAGCTGGCCCTGCACAACACATGCAAATGGGGTCATAATGACATGCAAATGGCCCATTTATACCTTGCATGCATAATGGACTCATTTGCATATCCAGGTCTGAATATCTGGGAATTGAGCCTGGCGCAGCTATAGTTGTGCTGGAGCATTCCCATTCCTGGTATTCAGACCTGCCTGGGGAATGCACCGTGTGCATTGTGTGCTATATTCAGAAGAGATGCACCATGGCACATCTCTTTTGAATAACTTCCTTTGTTGCTCCAGCGCAACTCAGTTGCACTGCTCCACCACTTGTGGCTTTGCCAGGCACAGTTCTGAATATTGGGGCTCACAGGTCCAGTGTCCAAACTTTTTAAAATCCAGGCCCAAATGCCCCAGTCAGTTGCAAAATGAGGGGCTCAAAGGTTACCGCAACCACTTAATACCACCAATGGCAATATTGCAACCCCCTTGGGCTATGCTCAGTGAGGTAACAACCCTATGCTGTGATATTGCAAATGGCTCTGTGGCCATGCAAAGCAAGGGGTGGGGCCACCATGCAAATGGATCACAGGGCCTTTCACAAAGACATCATAGCCCTTGCAAGTCTGGTTGCAGTCTTCTATGCCCCCGGTAACTTGTTAAATCCAGCCATTACTGGAGAAATAGGGCTGGTACTGGGCACCACACCCACAGGAAGGGGCTTCTTAGTGCAGCAGACCAACAAAAAGAAAGGAAGTGGACCCAATGGGCATAGGGAGGTCATCCTCCTAGACAGCTTATCTTATCTTTGGGACTTCTCTTATATAGGGGAGCAATGGACTCCCAGGAGATTGGGCTTTTGGGTCACAAAGGGACAGGAGTTGATACCAGCCCATTTACAGAAAAAAGGGTTATGAAAGAACTCTTAAAACTGAAGGTGGACAAAGCAATGGGGCCTGATGGGATTCATCCCAGAATTCTAAAAGAACTACGGGTAGAACTAGTGATACCACTGACTACCCTCTTTAACAAATCATGGGAGGATGGGGTGGTACCCGAGGACTGGAGGAGGGCAGATGTGATTCCCCTTCTCAAAAGTGGGAGCAAGGCAGAAGCAGGAAACTACAGACCTGTTAGTTTAACCTCAGTGATAGGGAAAATGATGGAATCACTTCTGAAGGAAAGAATTGTCGCGTATCTAGAGGCCAGAGGGGCACAGGACCCAAGGCAGCATGGATTCACAGCGGAAAGGTCATGCCAGACGAATCTGATAGATTTCTTTTGACTGGGTGACCAAAGTAGTAGATCAGGGAGGGCTGTGGACATGGTCTACCTAGACTTTAGCAAAGCATTTGACACAGTCCCACACAAAAGATTAATATACAAGTTAGCCAGCCTGGGAGTGGGTCCCAAGATGACAGCCTGGGTAAAGAATTGGCTGGAGAATAGGACACAGAGAGTAATAGTAAATGGAGTCCACTCTGAAGAAAGGGGGGTTACTAGTGGGGTACCGCAGGGTTCAGTATCAGGACCGGTCCTCTTCAATGTCTTTATAATCGACATTGCAGAGGAACTGGAAGGAAAAGTATGTCTCTTGGAGATGACACAAAGATCTGCAACAGAGTTGATGCACAAGGTGGGTGGAAAGGATGAGAAGGGACTTGGCAAGGTTAGATGAATGGTCAAATGTATGGCAGCTTAGATTCAATGCTAAAAGTGCAAGGTAATGCACCTGGGAAACAAAAACCAGGGAAGAGTACACAATGGGGGTGAGATACTAACAACAACAAAATGGAAGGGACCTGGGGTAGTCATATCAGATGACCTAAAGGTGGGCAAGCAATGAGAGGGCAGCAAGGAGGGCTGGGGGATACTGGGATGCATAGGGAGAGGCATCACCAGTAGAAAACAGAAGTTATTATCCTCTGTACAGACAGCTGGTGAGACCCCATCTGGAGTATTGCGTGCAGTTCTGGAGACCCAATCTCCATAAAGACATAGACAGGATGGAAGCTGTCCAGAGAGGGCAACTAAAATGGTGCAGGGTCTGCACCGGAAGACATATGAAGAGAGACTTAAGGAGCTTAATATGTATAGCCTCGAGGAAAGGAGGGAGAGGGGGGACATGATAGAAACTTTCAAGTACCTCAAGGGAATCAACAAAGTCCAAGCGGGTAGCATCTTTCAAAAAAGAGGTGTGCAAGAACAAGGGGGCACAATTTGAAGATAGAGGGGGGGCGGCTCAGAGGTAATTTAAGGAAGTATTTTTTCACAGAGAGGGTTGTGGATGCGTGGAACGGCCTTCTGGAGGAGGTTGTGGAGTCAAAAACAGTGGTGGAATTCAACATGCATGGGACAGTCATAAGGAAGTTCTAGGGGTTGGGGGGTAGGAAGAAGTAGGCTGCTGGTTAACTAGGATCTGCAGCTTATCCAGTAGGTAGGGAAATGGGCAGACTGGGTGGGCCAAGCGGTCCTTATCTGCCGTCAAATTCTATGTTTCTCTGTTTACCACCAATGGCAATGTTGAAACCCCCTTGGGCTATACTCAGTGAGGTCACAGCCCTATGCTGTGCTATTGCAAATGGCTCTATGGCCATGCAAAGCAAGGGGTGGGGCCATCATGTAAATGGATCACAGATCCTTTCACAAAGACATTATAGCCCTTGCAAGTCTGGTTGTAGTCTTCTATGCCCCCCAGTAACCTGTTAAATCCAGCCATTACTGGAGAAATAGGGCTGGTACTGGGTGCCACATCCACAGGAAGGGGCTTCTTAGTGCAAAAGACCAACAAAAAGAAAGGAGGAGGACCCAATGAGCATAGGGAGGTCATCCTCCTAGACAGCTTATCTTATCTTAGGGACTTCTCATATAGGGGAGCAATGGACTCCCAGGAGATTGGGCTTTTGGGCCACAAAGGGACAGGAATGACTGGCCCACAAGAGCCCCAAAGGTACTCAGGGGTATGGAGGTAGGACACCTCCAAAACTAACACCAGTTTGCAGACCACTGTGACCAGCTTGCAGCATGGAACTGTGCCATGAGCCTGATGCACTGCCATGCTACAACCCACTTGCAGTTAGAATCCAGCATGTTAGTGGATGTAAACCCCATGTTTGCTCTCTGACATCTGGATTTGCAATTAGCATTGTGCCTTCATTGTATGTGGTGGGGCTCAGTTACCTGTAACGCATAGTTTTCAAGGATTAATGCAGAGGTGCTCAAATACTTCATAGGAAACTTTGTATATTTATTTTTTTATTTATTTGAAGCTAGGATTACAAGTACCTTTGAGCCAAGGCTCCCTTACAAAGGTTCCACATCAGTTGCAGTACAATAACAAACAAAAAAACAAGACAATTAAGTAACAAAGGCAGGATAACAGGTTAACAATCAGTTACATGAATATTGATGCATACATTTGGGTTAAACTAAAGCCAGAGGCATTGACAGGGTAAATAGTGTTACAAGACATGGCAAGGACACAAAAGGTAAGAGTAACCAGAGGCACTGTCACATCACAGAGAGAACAACAGGCGGTGGAGGGGGTGCAGTGGGAGGGGGGAGAGAGGGTGGGGGAGGGGGTTGTAGGAGATTAGGGGTAGATAATAGAAGTGCTATGTAGAAAGAGCTGAGACAAGGATTGGGTAACAGTAAAGAGGGCTGATTAAAGGAGATGGTTATAGGTGCTAGAGGCAGAGAGGAGTAGGCGGAGCCTGGATTTGAATGGGCCAAACTTAGATATGCAGGAGATGTCACTGCTGAGACCATTCAACCAGCTAGGGGTCCTACGAGCAAAGGATCTTTGTCCCTGGGTGATACGGCAGTGAGGGACCTGCAGGAGTTGAGATTCGGATCCCCTAGTGTGGCAGGGGTTACTACTGGGGCAAAGGAGAGCTTTGTGTATGGCAACAGCAGGTGATGGTGCAACGGGGAGATGAACTTCCCTCCAGTTAGTGCTGTCACCACTAGTGACTGAGAATAACATGGTAAAAACATAGTAATAACATGTTATAACATAGTAATTAGTGCCGTGTGGAATGTGGAATTCTGCCGGTGGAATTAGTGGGGAATGACCATTCCTCTGGTGAAATATTTACTAGAATTTTGCTAGTTCTTCTAAAGAATTCTGCGTGCTATGATTTGTGGAATATTACTCCATGGAACAGTATTTTGTCTGCAGAAAATCATTCCACAACTATTTCTGTGGAAAATATTGAGATCCGCAGAATAATATTCCGTGAAACAACATTTTTACCACCGAAAATCATTCTGCAACCATTTCCTGGGAAAATATCGAGATACATGGAATAAAATTCAGCAGAAATCAGCCATTTAGTTTCTGGTGAAATCTGATGAAAATTTGGCAGAATTTTGAAAATTCTTCGAAATTCTATTCTGCTAGAATTTGAAAATTCCACACAGCACTGATAGTAATACAGTCACACACATGGCTGAGGGTCGATAATGGGCATGACTGCCAAATAATTTCTCAGCACTCTTAGTACATCTATTTCTTCTTTTGTCCATTTTAGGTCATTAGAAGTGATTGCTGGGCTGGAGAGTAACAGCAAAACCTTCACAGTGTATGTACATGGACTACTGCAATTACAGGTAAGCTAATGAAAAGTTAATAGGGCATATCATGATTCCTTTGGTTCAAAAGAAAAACAGCATAGATGTCCCTTTTTAAACTTATTTTGTCTTTTGGTGATCGTATCTAACCAAATAGTCTTGTAAGCCAAATTATTGTTTACAGTGGCTCCTTGTCCTCTGAAATGTCAAGGACATTTTCAGAGATGAAGGCAGAGGTGTCCAAATACTGTGTGTCAGAACACTGAGAATCTCCTTCATAAAGAAGCATGAAGGCATGAAACTGATGATTTTTCTGGCACAGAAATAAGCTGTTATACTCTGTCCATAAACATTTGTCTCAGCGGCTCCTTACCATCTTGTGGTTTCCTTATAAAATGAGCTAAGGATTTTGAGCAATCTAATTGGTCATTAGCCATGCATTGCAAGTGTTTGATGTACAGCTAAAAAACTAGTCCTGCAAACCTGGACACATTACATGGTCAAAATCCATAAACCAACAAGAACTTTCAAAATGAAACAGCTGCTATCTTTTCCCCACAGGTGACCATGACTGCTCATTGTTTTAGCTTCTCTTATTCATAAATATCTCCACTGACAGCAGGAGGAAGGAGGTAGTACTTCTTCTCACTGTGCCCGGTTCTGGAGTCTCAACCTGAGGAAAGACAAAGATAGGCTAGAGACAGTACAGTGTAGGGTAACCAAAATGATTAATGGCCAGCAGGGTGGATCCTATGTAGATTGGCTTAAAGGAAAACTGCACCCTTATATCTTCTAAATGTCATTTGTTTCCACGTCAACAGACAGCTCTTTTCATGTAGCTGTTAAAGAAGTATGCAACTGCTTACGTTAGTTTTTATTCTTCACACTAGGCCCTGTCACTATACTGGGAGGGTCCATTTCATGGTTGTTGAAATCTCATTGTTCCGAAGAGCTGCATTAGCATATGAGAATGTGATGCGTAATCAACCTTTAAACTCCCCAGTATGCCTGTCTGCTTAAGTAGTTTTAAGAGAAACAAGCTGCAAGAAGGTATGAAATACTACATTTACCTTCAGTGAGTTTTACAAGCTATCTGAGTTGTAATGCAGATTTTTCCCCTTTAAACTCCATTTGGTTTATAAGTTTCTAGAGAGTTTTTCCAGGGTATTTGTTATTTCAGCATAGAGATACATGATATAAATGGTTGATCTAACATCATGTTCTCATATGCTAATGCAGCTCTCGGGGACAATGAGATTTCAACAACCACGAAATGGACCCTCCCAGGACAGTGACAGGGCCTAGTATGAAGTGTGAAAACTAACTGAAGCAGTTGCATACATCTTTAACAGCTACATGAAAAGAGTTGTCGGTTGACATGGAAACAAATAACATTTAGAAGATATGAGGGTGCAGTTTTCGTTTAAGGCCTTGGACATGTACTCACTGGAGACCAGAAGGGAGAGGGGAGATATAACTTCAAGTTGTTGAAAGGAATGAACAGGGTAGATTGTGAGGAACTATTCAGCAGGACTGGTGAATCAAGAACATGGGGGTATGAGTGGAAGCTGACAGTGGGGAGATTCAGGAGGGATGTGAGACAGTTTTATTTTACAGAGAAAGAGTTTGAGCCGTGGAGCAGCCTATCGGTAGAGGTGGCAGGAGCAAGAACCATTAATGGTTTCAAACACAATTGGGACTGAGTAAAAGCCTAATAATTCATCCAAAAGACAGCATCTCAACAGTGCTGTACCTCCTAGTCCTCCACTACAGTGTCAGTTATGGGTATTGCCTGGTGTGGGACTAGAACACGCAACCTGCCGATCTTCTGTCCCTAGAGGCAAACGTGCGACCTATTGAGCCACTGACCCTACTTGGTTCATTACATCTATACTGTAATCTGGTTTCACTAGTTTCCTGTTACTGAGGTGTAATGTGCAAGTCCCATTGGATAGTGGCAAATGGATGATTTGCTGTTGTATCCTCCTTTATTAGTTAGAACACTAGTGCAGACTGAAGTCACTCCCCATGCCACCTAGGAGTGGGTAAATTGGGGGTGGGGCAACCTGTGTTGTTGAAAAACAGAATTTTCACACAAATACTATAGGATCAGCTGAATATGAATATTGAGATATTCACATACCCCTAGTAAGTATAACAATTTGGGGGCTACAGCTATTTTTTTATGCAGAGTTTCCAGTTCTGAAAAAGTTTAGATGGAAGATGTAGCACACCTTGGAAAGAAAAGTGGATTTCTTGGCCATTAGTTTCTAGAGCTTTCAGCAACTGACAGGTTTCCTCTCCATAGAGCAAAAGTTCTTAAAATATGTTGGTAGCACTTCCCCTTTTTTTGTCATATAGGTTTTTCTCTCCTGTTCACTGCCATCGCTCAGGTATATACCCTATTCAGGCTTAGCCATCATTGGGCTGGCAGAGAAGTTTTTCTGCCTCATTTTCTCTCTGTTCCCTCTCTCCTTCCCATGACTGGAGTCATGACCTGCAACCTCAGCAATGTAACATGCCCCTGATGAGGAAGAAACTGCCTGGACCACCCACAGGGGTTGCTGTGCACCAGAAACCTTTCGCCAACCCAACCTGGCTGAGGTAGGCAGCAGTTTGCAACCTCCCATGGCCTAGCCAGGCCCTTGATATGATAATTACAGTCCACTCCCGAACTCTGGTTGTCTGTATTGCAGTGCAACTCACTACTGCTGAGCCATCGGGTCTGTGTAGCACTTCCCATTTAACAACCGTTCCAGGTATTTCACATGGTATTCACTGCTGCAATAGCCTGGATTTCAAGAGATGAACAGTCTGTATTTTCTTTCATCTAACATTTAATTTATTCATATGTTTTACTGTTCTTGTGATCTCCCATCTACGTTACTTTCCAGTTTTGGGAAGAAACATAAAGGATATACAGTTGTCAGATTTAGATGATTCTGACAAAATCACCGATGTGTCACGTCAAATCTGCATACAATAAATGCTCTCAAAGTGCTCACATCTAGCTAGAGCTAGCAGGAGCTTTGGGCCCCTATCCCAAATTCGGAACAGATTTATTTATGATCTGAAGCAGATGATTAGCAGTAAGCTACTGAAGTTTGCTGATCACAATGAATTAGTAAGAAGAGCTGAGCTGGACTCAAGAGATGAGGGGAACGCATGATAGAAAGATACACACTTGTTAGTGGCATGGGCCAAAAAATGTAGGGGAAGATTTAATGTAAGGATGTGATATGAGCAAACACAAAATCGTGCTCGCCATATCAGTGAGTGCACATCAGCAAAAACACAAAAGGTGACCTGCACTACACCGATCACAAAAACAGTGCCAATCAGCACCATACTCAATATGTGCGATAGCAACCTTTTCTGGTTTATGCAGGGGACAATGCCCCCAGCACCCCCCCATGCGGGGGTATTTGCCCCGCGCACTCCTCGTTATTAACATTTTCAACTCCGAGGGGGGGCTTACACTGGGGTACAGAAACATCTTCGGGAGGGAGCAATTTTAATCGGGACACACAGGGTAAAAAATATTAAGTCCCAACCACAACCAGCATAAAAAATGTAGTGCATGCAGCTAGCTCTGAACCCGGAGCCCCTCACACCACAGGTACACACCCTACCACTAAGCCAAATGGCCAGCTGAGAGCTGCTTGTCCACACTTCCTCCCATATGCTGTTCCTCTTTACCTCCCTATCATAGGCGCCGTATCTCCATTTCGCGATTCTTGTCAATTGCAATCGCTGTTCCCCTCCTCACTATCCTGTCCTATTCGCTCTTATGTCAGGTGGCCAAACTGAGGCGCTCGTACTGAGTCGCTCAGTTTGACTTGCCCATATCACTGGATGCTGCATGGTACTACACCTGGGGGGAGGAATCTGGCTGGCATATTCACCATGGGTGGTGCAATAGACAGCACAACTAAAGGAAATGATACAGGAGCAACTGAGGACTGTAAATTGGAGTCAGGCAGGCAGTGGCCTGTTGCAGCCAAGAGAGCAAAGGCAAAGTTGGGATGCATAGTGGGATAAGAAGTAGATTAAGGAAGGTGACATTCATGCTGTTTAAGGAATGGTTAGACTACACCTGAAACCAGATATTTAAAGGATGATGCAGTGCCTGCATCAATCCTTGCATCCATCCTATGCTTCACCACAGCTGCACCAAATCCAAATGCCACAGCTGCACCCGATTTTCTACTGTCAGACACAGTTATGGCACTTTGATCTGCTTTGCAGCAGCTTGCAGCAAAGACTGGCTGCAAGTTGCATCTAGAGGAAAGCAAGAGTCCCCAGCATTGATGCATACTAGACCAAACAACAGTGGTCTAGCAGGTATCAGAATGATGCCAGGGATAGAAAAATCCCATTGGTTCACTGCTAGCCCAGTGCACCATATATTTGAGGCACCTGGGACTTGCGGCAAAAACCTACCTTAGAAAATTCAGCCCCTAGGCCAGGCTGGCAGCATGGAGGGCTAAGGTGTTGAACGCCTTATCTTGTGCCATGCCAGTGACACATGTTCAGGAATGAGCACTGGTTGCTGGGGGTCAGAGGGGTGGGAGAGGATCGAGCATCGCAGAGACAGCTATTCTCTCCTAGGGAGGGGTAGTCAGCCATCTCAACCTATAACTGCCACTGGGTGGGAGCCTGTTGGATGTGCAGGATTGAGAGACTCAAAGGGAGGGGTTGTGGCTGTGCAGGACATGTGTACCTCCACAAACTCATACTGGTGCCACAGCAGGGGACACGGAAAACAGAAAATGGGAGGATGGGCTACATGAAGCCCTCTCCATCTCCCTGGGGCCCACTTTGTCATGCAAACTGGGGGACTCTGGATATGATTGTCTAGGGGGCAGGATGACCCTACTAGGGCTGTGTGAATACTGAATATTATTTCCCGAATACCATGAATAATGAGCTATTCGTTATTCAGAATCCGAATAACGAATAGCTCACTATTCGTGCGGTATTCGGGGAATAATATAACCCCCTTTTCCCCCACCCTCAGATAGCACCTAAAACCCCCTCCCCCTCAAGCTCCCCAACCAGTTTTACAATTAAAAACAAAGTCAGCAATTTCTTTTGGGGCGACTGGTACAACTCCACCCATCTCCATGGCTGTCTGCCCGCCAGGTTTCATGCATTCATTACTACAGTAATTTAAAAGTTCAAATTGTCCTCCTGTGGCCCGTCCTCATCTTCCTCGGTCTCCCCCCCAGTAGCCAGCAGCATCCCCCGCATCCCCCTGAACCCTGCCTGCACCTAAAGAAAAGTAAGAAAATGTAAGCAAAAGGCAGCTGGCACAGCCCACCCTCCTCCACAGCCGGCTGCCTTCTTGTGAATGAAACCTCGCTTGCTTCCTCTTATATAGAGAATGAGCTGATCACATCATGGCTCCTGGGGGGGGGGGGGAGAGGACGGACCACAGGAGGACTATATGAACTTTAAATTACTGTAGTAATGAATGTATGAAACCTGGCGGCTAGCCGGCCGTGGTGGTAGGTGTTGTTGTGCCGGTCTCCACAAAAGAAATTGCTGACCTTTTTTTTTAGTTGTAAAACTGGTTGGGGAGCTTGGGGGGAGGAGGGTGTTATGGGTGCTATCTGAGGGTGGGGATAGGGGGAATTAAATAATTGCCGAATACGAATATGCGGCTGAATATTCGGCCGTTCGGGCCCTGAATACCGAATATTCGGCCGCATATTAGAAAAAAGGTATTCGCACAGCTCTAGACCCTACCTCTCCCAGCCCAACTGCAGGGAGAATCCATGGGAGGTGTGCACCCTGGTGTCAGAGGAAGAGGAGAAGCCAGTCACAGGACACAGGGCTAGGGCTGAAGAGCCACTCATTCACCCGGAAGGTAGAGAAAACCTTTATAGGGGGAAAAAAAAAATCCAGCCCCTGGAGTGCTGGTCATTGCAATATACAAAGGATATGGATGAGATTGTGAGGGTTCAGCACAGGTGGGTCACCCTGCTGATTATCAGCTTAGGAGGGAAGAGCCATGAGGAGAGACAGGAAGTACTCAGAATATTCAGCCTAAAGATGTGAAGGAGGATGGGGACAAAATCAGGATTTTATAAATTCTAAAGGTGATAGACAAGGTGGCCCATACACAAATGTCAGAGCTGGTGAGGGAAAGCAGAACCAGAGTGCATGCATTTAAACTGGGGGGAGAAGGGCGGGATAAGGGGAATCATTAGAAAGCAGTACTTCACTCAGAGGGTTGTTAACATGTGGCATAGCCTAATTGGTGAGTCTCTGGAAGTTGGCATCCTTCAGGCTTTTAAAGCAGGACTAAGCAAATTCCTGTGAGAGAATGACTTTGAGAGCTAAACAACATGAGTAGAGTTAGCATTCTGGCTGACAAAGCAGAATGCAGTTACGTCTGTAAAGAACAAAGGAGCAACCACATTCACCAAAACCCTCATGAGACCATCTTGCCTCCGATTCATGTTGAAGCTGCTACAAATCCTTCTCATAATCTCAGGCAATATCCACCCCAACCCAGACCCACCACAAAGCGGAATTCCAAACTGAGCTGCCCCCGCTTCCTAAGAATACTGTCATTAAACATATGCAACCTCCACCTAAAGTAACCCAGCTGGAAGCTCATGTGTCCCAAAACAACCCAGATATTATATCACTCACAGAGACGTGGCTCACATCAAGAACCCCTGATACTGCCATCGCCTTGCCTGGGTAAAACACCTTTCGGCAGGATCGTAGCAGGAAGTGAGGTGGGGGGTGCTTTCTATACTTAAGAAACAACCTAAAAGACCAACAAATCTTCTTGGGAACCCCTTCCCTTGACTGCGAATGCCTTGCAGTCATGATAATTCTGGGGAAAAAACACAAGAACCTTGTTATCATGATTATTTACATTCCCCAAGGAAAGCAACAAATTGGACTGGAAATATTCTCCGAGCTGTACAAACAAGCATCACAAAATTGGGAATCCTTGCTGACAGGCAATTTCAATATTGACTAATCATCCAAAAATAGCAACAAATACTGGGACATAATGGCTTCACTATAGCTTACTCAGGCAGTAAAAGGGAATACCAGTACCAACTATGGAGCTGGTTCAAGTTGACTCCTTCACTGGGTGCTAACAACGCACCCTGAAAGAATCATGGAAACTACAGTGCTACCCGACACTCCAAGCAACCACTCACCCATCCTGTGTGAGTGGTCAGTCAAACAACTCAGACCCCCACCCAAAACTGTGTCAAGTAGAATACTCAGGAAGGACACAACTGAGGACTTCCAGAAACACATAGCACTAATAGACTGGAGTTACCTAGACCTTTGTACAAATCTGGACTAGGCACTAGAATATTTTATTACAGAGTTCACCAAAGCTAATGATAAATTTTCACCCATTAAAATGAGAAAGGTAAGGGGCAAAACTACAGAATGGGTTACCCCTCCACTTCTGGAGCTCATGAAACAGAGGGATAACATGTGGTACCGGGCCAAACCCTCAGGCACCCCCACTGATATCCAGAACTATAAAGCCACATGAAACCAATGTAGAAGGGAAATTAGGCAAGCAAAAGCATCCTACTATAAAGTCCAACAAACAAAACTTTAAGGGAACAGTAAAAGACTCTGGAAATCTATTAACTAATTTGTAGGTCACAAAGATATGAGCCCACCGACAATGATAAGGATAGGTGATAACATCTCCCTGGACCCCACAAATGTTGAAAATGCCTTTAACCAATCATTTACAGACCTCAGCTCAATTCTGCCACAAGGCAAGGCTGACCCATCTCCAGAACCCAACATTAGCCTGAAGAACAAACCTACACCACCTAAATTCCATCCTAGGGCCATAACAATGAAATATACTATCAAAGTGATCAAGAGTGTATTAGGCAAAATGAGGGTGGGCAGCGATGGCCTTGATATGGCTCTGATAGGGGTTGCCCTGCCAGAAGTTGCTGAACCCCTTAGCAAAATCTTTAATCTCTTTCTCCACTACTCACAGTTCCCCAGCACATGGAAAATCACCCACGTAACACCAGTCCATAAAAATGGTGACCATGCTCTTGTATCAAACTACCAACCAATCTCCCTCCTGTCCCCTCTATCCAAAGCCCTTGAGAGAATTGTATCTTTCCAGCTTGTGGAATATCTTGACAAGCATGAGCTGCAATGCCAGCAATAGCATGGCTTTCATAAATTGCACAGCACAAATTCTGCACTGATTGAATTTACAAGTTACACACATGAGGCACTGCACAAGGGGCACTTGGTGGGGGTCTATCTTTGTTGACCTCACCAAAGTTTTTGAACTTGTGGATCATAATCTTCTCAACGAGCTTAAACAAATTGGTCTCTCAGCTGACACCTGAGATTGGTTTAATAGCTGAACACAGAAGGTAAAACTGAATGGAGTGTTCTCACTCTCCAGGCCTGGCTCAGTAGGTGTGTCTCAAGGCTCCATACTAAGCCCCCTTCTGTTTAGTTTATTTATAAACCAGCTACCGTAATCTTGCCTAACCTTTAATGTTTTAATGTATGCAGATGACACAGTTCTCTAGTCCAGCTACCCCTGCCAGGATTCCATCATAAATAAAGTGCAACAAAACTTTAACAAGCTAGGTAAATGGTTCACACACAATAAGCTCATTCTCACCTGCAAAAAAGACAAAAACTACACTCTTTGCCAGTCCCCAACTGGGAAAAAAGACAAGCCCCTTTACAATAAACAATGATAACAGGACCCTGCTTGAACAGGTACAAGCATTCAAGTATCTAAGTGTGGTCATCAATGAATCCTTTTCTTTCATCCCCCACATTGGCAACATTACAGAGGCCATTAATAGGAGACTAGGTGTTCTATACAGGCACCGCCTAAACCTAACCAAAACGGAAACGCGAGTTGCTGCCACCTGCTTAGTATTACCCATCATAGACTATGGACTGGTGATGTACTGGGCAGCCAGTGACACTGCCCTGCACAGAACTGGGATCCATGACCAGTCATCAACAATGTTTTTGTCGAATGACTGTACAGCAAAACCGTCATGTCGACAGCATTTGCGGTCGGCATACGGTTTCACGCTGAGAAACATGTTTTTCTTTGGGGGACTTTGCCCCTGAACCCCCATGTGGGGGACTGTGCCCCCTGCACCCCCCCACTAAATATAATCAACTCAAGTCAGTGCTGATTAGGGGAGGGTGCGCATGACCCCCGGAATACAGTGCCTAGATCCAGTGCCGACACTACAGTGAACTGGCGCTGTAGTCGCTGTAGTGACGGTCGCTGTTAACTTTTCGCTGTCAGCAGTGTATACCCACAGAATCCATATAACACTGAACAAGGCCTGCTGGTTCATGGTAGACACAAACAGATATATTCACACCTGTGACCTTTATGCTGACACCGGCTGGCTCCCGCTGGCCAAAAGAATGAGATATCAGGCATGCCTCTTGGGGGGGAAAAAGTCCTAACTTGGCCTCACTCCACCATCTCTACAAGCCCTTTTCTGCCTCTTTAAGAACCTGTGCACCACAAGAAGCATGTCCAGACAGGCTCTCACAGTACACTTTAGGAAAACCATCTCAGCTTGATGGTCCTTTGCTGTCCGAGTGCCCAAATGGTTAAACCAACTACCAGTGCATGTACTAAACATAAACAATATTGCACAGTTCAAGAGGGAGCTTATCAAATTCCTTAACCCAGCAAGACACTGTTATTGCCCAGGATGACGGTCAGGGTGATTCCCCTCACCCCCCCCCGCACTCCCTCCATGCACTCTTCCCTTCCTTGACAAGGCTCTTTTGCTTCTAACTACCTTCCTGTCTCACCTACTGGTTACCTCACTTATTAGTAACAGCACCGAATACTGAGTTTACCTACCAATATACAGCCTTCTGGTTAATAATTAAAACAGTGGCCTTGTGTGATAGAAGACCAGACTGAAATGGCTTGCTAACAGTGTAAGTACTGTATATAGCTCTATTCTGATCCTTGTATGGCATTGACAAAGCACTGTTATCTGGCAATAACTTGTGATTGATGTAAACTCTGTACATATTTCCTTGCTTCTCCTGTTGGTAGTTTGTAATGTTCCCAGTTTCCCCTGCTATGCTCTGATGCCTGTATAATTTCTGTTGATGTGGAACCTTTGCAAAAAAGCTTGTAGCTCAAAGGTGTATGCCAAAATAATACATAAAACAATAAAAAACTGATAAATAATTTCATTGTGGAAACATAGGAATATACAGGCAGAAAAAGGCCTGTGGTTCATCCCAGCCTGCCTGAAGACTCTAGCTAGTAGGAGTGACATGCCCATCTAGATGAAGCAACTTGAAGATGCCTACATCAGAGATTCATGTTATTTCTCCATGCCCCCACTCTACCACCACTACATGCCCCCTTAAATCTTTCCCATCTGGCCTTGAATCCAGCTATAGTTTTAGCATTGACCATGCTGCTAGGCAAACCATTCCATCTGCGGTCACTGCCTGCTCAGTTTGTATCATATCCCCCATTCCCTTCTGGCCTCCAAGAAATACATGTTCGGGTTTTGCAACCTTTTCTCATATAAATGTCTTGCTGGCACTGAATCATTTTAGTCACCTGCGTTTGGACTCTCTCTAACCTGTCCTGTTCCTTCCTTAGACATGAGCTCCAGAAATGCAACAGTTTTCCACTTGTAACTTCACTAGACTACTTTTTATACTTGCTGTCAGGCAAAGCATTTTGGTATGGTACAGGGCTTTGAGAGGTGTGTCACAGTGATCTAATGTAGGAGACTCTACAATTGGCTTGACCAATAATCAGCAGGCCTGATAATGACACTGCTCAGGCATGAAGTGCATGCACTTCAAAACACTGTGCAGATAGACACATTAATAAATCAGCTCTTTCAGCAAGCACAGAAGTTCTCATCTTATGCCCTCATTCTCTCTGTGTCAATTCAGGGAAAGGTTAATGTCTGTGTCATACAATGGCTTATCTTTTACCATGCACATTCTTTTCATTAAATTCCAGCTTGGCTGCTTCTGTCCTGAATTCAAGCACTGCAGCCTTTTTAGAATCGGGATTTTAACCAACATATAAACTCTTTACAAAGTACCCTCTGCATTTTATTTACATCAACAACCAGCAAACATGCTTAGCATTTTATGATTGCTAAAGCACTATAAGCACTTTCTTAAGTAGTTTTTCTTATTCATATGCATATCAAACATTTTATTCAGCATGGCAGACACTTTAGCACCACATATGGACAGAAAAGAAAAAAATGTAAGAGAAAGAACAGTGAGAGGGGAGACTACCTAGGTAGGTGGGCAATCTACCGAGGCATAAAATGGGAAATAAATAGGATAGGAAAATGGCACTGCTGCAGCAAACTACTAAAACAGAAAAGGGGAGAGGTTAGAAAAATATGTCCCTGGGTGCTCCAATTATTCCTAACATAGAGCACAGTTCTACCACAGCCTTCGGTTCAGTTTTATGATGTTCTCACTCCAGACTGGTGGGAATAGAAGCCACATTCCTTTCTGAAGTCGCCCAAGTACACCAGACTTCAGCAGCACTGCTGCAGAGGAACCTCTACACTGAGAGTCCAGCCCCCACTCCAAGCAGAGAATGGTGAAAACTGTATTTATAATTCTTTTAAATTCCCTTCAGTTTGTCAGTTGTTGCCCCACCATAACTGCCCTACCCAGGGTCCAACCCTTAGTCTTCCGGCATGGCCCTGGATCTGCACCTTGACCCAGTACAACATTAATACCAGTGGCAAGCATCTGACATTGACAAATGCTTGTTGTTTTAAAAACAATGCATTTGTAATGTCCTTAGAGTCATCTGGCCCAATTCACAAAGCCCTAGAAGGACGCAAGGTGCCTGCATCAAACATAAATGATGCAAGTGGCACCTTGCAGCAAAAGATGCTCCTGGAGCTATTCAGAAAGGCATACTGCATCAAATGCAGGCTGCATGCATCAGAAAGGGGGCTTGTGCCAGTAAACTAGCTGTGGCATGGTGCTAGGGGGGCATGTGGCAGATGCAAACTGCCACATCCCTTATAATGTGATTCACAAAACTTCCCCAGAGGGCAGATTTCTAAGTACCATTAGACCAGTCGGGGCTGGTCTAGGGGTACAAGAATATGTCCTTCTGGGATAGTTGAGTTATTTGCGGCAATGTGCTGCTGTTTCCCCAATCCCCGATATCACCAGTAGTAAGAATTAAAAAGAAAAACTCCTTCCATGGTGGCTAATGAGCACCCTCCCTGATCTCCGATGTCACAAGTAATAGGAATTAATATCTCCCACTTTCCCTGGTGGTCTAGTTGTCCCCCCTCCCCAACCTGATGCTGTCGGTAATAATATTTAATAATGATTTTAAAAAAAAAGTTCCCGATCCCCAATGTCCCCAGGTAATAAGAATTAATAAAAAAACATTACCCTGGTGGTCTAGTGGACCCCACCCCAGCAGGTAGTGCCCACCACCCTGCTCCCTCCCCATCCTGAAACAGAGCCAGTGACTGGCAAATACCCCCTGTCACATCTGCGGCTGGCCGCCGACTAAGCATAGTGTGTACAGTATGCTCAGTAACAGTTTAGTTGGCAGCTGGCCACAGAGATAAGAGGAGAGCTGTGCCCAGTCACCGGCTCTGTTTCGGGATGGGGAGTGGGGTGGTGGGCACTACCTTCTGGGGTGGAGGGGTGGGGGGCCACTAGACCACCAGGGAAGGGGTTTGTATTCTTGTTACTCAGGACATCCCAGGGTCAGAAAAGTTTTTTATTATTAATTATTATTACTGATGGCATTGGGGAGGGGCCACTAGACCTCCAGGGAAAGGGGTTTATTAATTATTATTACTAGCAGCATCAGGGATCAAGGAGGGGGCCTCTAGATCACCAGGGAAGGGGGGACCTTATTCCTATTATCTGTGACATTGGGGATCAGGGTGGGGGCACTAGACCACAGGGGAAGGGGTTTATTGATTCTTATTACTGGGGGCATCGTGGATTAGGAAAGGTTTTTTTTATTAAGTATTATTACTGGTGAGATAGTGGGGGGCATTAGACCACCAGGGACAGGAATTACTTTATATTATCAGGGAATCAGGGATGGGGGGACTGCTAGCCTTTGCCTTACATAGCCAGCTGCAAACCCCTCACTTGCACCTTGTGTTTGTCGTACGGGAGAGATTGTGGCAAGTGACGGGACCTAGGCACTGGGCCCCCTTATGTGCCAGAACCTGGCACAGGGTCCCTGGTGCACTGGGCTTTGGTGCAAGCTGCTGTTTGCCACAGCTTGCACCGATCTAAGCCCTCTTTGAGAATGAAGACCATCATCAACATATTTTTAATTCCCTCAGATATTTTTAAAACAGCTTTTATACCCAGTAATCAATGGCTCAAATCGATAAATGTGGCAGCCACTAGCAATGGTGAGAAATTGACTCTGCTAAGGCTACATTTTGCTGTGCAATACTAGTTTCATTTTGTGAAGAACCCAGGAACCTCGTGGTCACACCAAGAGTACAGCGGGTGCCAATGAAACTGTAACAGACAAGCAAAAATAAAAAAAAAATGCATTCCAGGTATGGGAACAAAAAATGCTTGTGGCTGTAAAGTTACTTTATTTCAACCAAAGGCTTACATACATTGGATGAATCAGTAGCATAGAGCTACCAATTCATACACTTTATGTGATTTTTTGGTTGAAATAAAGTAACTTTATAGCCACTAGCATTTTTGTTTCCATACCTGGAGTGCATCTTTTTATGATTTTATTTTTTATTTTCATATTGAGGATGCATTAGTATAGTGCTCCCATGCATTTCTAATGGTAAACAGTACCGCACCAAACCAAGAGGTTACATTTTTTCATAGTGGACATGTCAGTACAGGAGAAAAGTTTAAAGATTTCAAAAGCAGGGCACCAGTTCACCTAACAAAAATGTGTCATGCTTTCATGCTGGATGCCTGGATCCATGAACAGACTTGGGAGGTGTGAGACAGGTGACCGGGCAGGAAATTAGTGCTGCTACTGGCAGCAATTTCCTGGGCAGGTAGGTGATAGCATATAAACCATCACCAAGTGGACCTTGGGGGAGACCCAGGGAGCTTGCTGTAGTGTCCACAGCTAACTCCGAAGGCTGACAGCACCATTGTGCTCGTGGAGAGTGGTGGAAGGGAACTACAAAAGTTATTAGAGGAAACACCTTGGCGCCATCTGAATGGTAGCCTATGTACACGTGGGTCCCACACCATGTATTCTGCCACTGATAGAACTGTGCTGGTGGTGGGCTAGTGGTAGATGTGGCTGGGTGGTTGTCCAAGACCCAACGAGGATGGCTGACACTGGGCCAGAGCAAAAAACCTGTATGAATAAAAAAATTAAACCAGTGGTTCTCAAGTCTCAAATCCCAGTGACCTCAAATAACTCAAAGAGCATCAACCAGAACTTATTGATGACCTCTGTCCTTACTGTTTTCATCCCAGACCCCCGATATACACCCCCAATATAACACATTTATTTTCACACTGTACACATTAACTGATTTATATTTTAAATTCTGTATACCCTCCCCAGTCCTTTACTCTGACTCTGTCTGCATTCTTAGACTGTATTTAAAGTAGCTTTACACTACATTTAATTCCAGTTTCTAACCTCTGCTTATAATTCTATTTGTATTTTAAATTCTGTATACCCTCCCCAGTCTTTTACTCTGACTCTGTCTGCATTTACAGTCTTTTGACACTGTTTGCTTTTAATTTCTTAGACTGCACTTAAACTAGCTTTACACTACATTTAATTCTTGTTACTGACTTTTGCTGAATCTGTTTATATTTAAATGTTTTATACCTTCCCCAGTCTCTTACTCTGACTGTCTGCATGTGCATTCCTCAGTCTTTTACTCTGACTCTGTCTGCATTTACATTCTTTTCACTCTGTTTGCTTTTAAATTCTTTAACCCTCCCCAGTCTTTTCTCTTCACTGATACTCCCACCAGGTCCATCTCCTCCTGTAAGTCCCTCCCCCTGATTTGTCCTGCACTGCCTAGCTCTTTGTACTTTGTGGTTAAATTCCTGCCTCCATTCTGCCCCACAGGCTCTCACCTGATTTTCCATTTGCTTGTTATAGGAGTTGGCCACTACAGGCATCACAATATATTACCTTCTTGTTCTCCGTTTTGCTTACAGATTATCTTATTTTCAGCCCCTCTGCTTAAACTGTTTTATCTATTAGTGCATTCTCAGACCCTCTGCAGAAACTTTCTATCTGTTAGTCATACAAGAAATATTTTAACCTAAGCCTGCCTTTGTATCTTACATGCCTGGCATTTAGTAGGCTCTTGCAGGCGCTGGTCTTCCTCCTCTATAAGTTGTCGGCTTAAATCCTGCCTCTCCCTGTTCCGTCTCTCCCACTGACCAGTATCCTTTGGATTCCCTCTAAGCATGTAATCATGATGGAATGGAATTTGCATATCATTAAGCCTTACTTTTTATATGTGCTGACACTGCTGATCCTTATCCCTTCCCCCCATGCTGGACTCTTGCTATACCAAGTCGACTGTAACCGGCACCCCTGTATTCCTCTGTCCCAATTCTCCCATTCCAGCACTGATCCTTTAGCTGTCAAGGCCTTTCCTGTTATCCAAATACCTGTCAGTAATATCAGCACCCAATATGTCCTCTCCGCTAGGGTGGTCTGACAAGCCTTCTTTGCCCTTATAAATTATATCAACCAGCACATTACACGAGCTTCCTTTACCCAGTCCAAACTAGGATGGGTCCTGTTCCTCAAATTCCTATTTTTTGCCCTTAAGAAACTATTTTTCCTACTTTTACTATGCTCAGGGAATGTGAAGCTGAACCCTGGCCCTCGGCAGGCACCCATCTTAGCCCCTTCTGACCTGACTCAGGCAAAAGGTCTGAGCTTTGTACACATAAACGCTTGTAGTCTCCTAAGAAAATTGGACGCCATCCAAGCCTGGGTCTGTCTCACTAATCCAGATGGTTTAGTTATCTCTGAAACATGGCTAAAATCTCATATTCCTGATCAGGTCTTAAATATCCCCTCATATTTATTTAGTTATTAAATTTTGATGACCGAGTAGACCCACTGAGCCCCAAAGGTCCCTTTTTCAGGGGTGACCCGATAATGTGTTCTGGGCCAACAGATCCTCTAGAGGTGGGGGGGTCGCAATACATGTCCGAGATAAATTCTTGGTCTCACTCATTGATTTCACCTCTGTAAACAGAGAATTTGAATGCCTTATTATTAAGGTTAGTATCTCCCCTACTGAGTCTTTAATTATGTCTGGTTGCTACAGGCCACCCTCAAGAGGGCTTGAATTGCTACAACATCTCCAGTCCTTGCTTGGTCTCTAAATCTCGGAATGAATCACTATGGGTGACTTGAATCTGTATTGGTTCTCTCCCTGTTCATCACCCCCTGAAAGCACTCTGTGATATGCCTGGGCTTTCACAGCTAATCATGGAGGCCACTCGTATTAATTCCAAAAACCCTGCAGAGTACTTTACTCAGCCTCATCCTGGTTAACAAACCTCACAATTTTACCAGTGCGGGTTTTTTTTTTTTTAACGATATAAGCGATCATAATACCCTTGTTTGTGTGAGATACTTGTCCAAACCCATCTCCTCTTCTACCTATATCTACAAAAGAAGCCCGCCAGAACTTCAACTGTGCTCACTTCTTATCACATCTTAGTAACATCAGATGGCAAGATGTTTACCTCACTCCCTCAGTGGATTTAGCATACACTATATTCAAAACCTGATTACTACAGGTTATCAATAAACACACCCTACTAGTCAAAATCAGAAACATAGAAACAGATGTAGAAACATAGATCTTTATGGCAGATAAGGACCGTTTGGCCCATCCAGTCTGCTCATTTCCCTACCTATTGGATAAGCTGAAGATTCTAGTTTACCAACAGCCTACTTCCTTTTACTCCCCACTATAATTGCCTTATGTCTGTCCCATGCATTCTTGAATTCCCCCACTGTTTTAGATCCCACAACCTCCTCAGGAGGATGGTTCTGTGTGTCCACCAGTCTGTCCATGAAAAAATATTTCCTCACGTTGCCCTCTATCTTCGAATTGTGCCCCCTTGTTCTTGTACATCTCTTTTTCTGAAAGCTGCTACCCTCCTGGACTTTGTTGATTCTCTTGAGGTACTTGAAAGTTTCTATCATGTCCCCCCTCTCCCTCCTTTCCTCAGGGATATACATATTAAGCACTCTCAGTCTCTCTTCATATGGTTTCTGATGCAGACCCTGCACCATTTTAGTTGTCCTCCTCTGGACTGCCTGCATCCTGTGTATGTCCTTGTGGAGATGGGATCTCCAAAACTGCACGCAGTACTCCAGATGGGGTCTCACCAACTGTCTTTACAGAGGGATAACCACTTCCCATTTTCTACTTGTGATGCCTCTCCCTGTGCATCCCAGTATCCCCCCAGCTCTCCTTATTGCCTTCTCACATTGCTTGCCCACCTTTAGGTCATCTGATATAACTACCCCCAAGTCCCTTTCCATTTTTGTTGTTGTTAGTACCTCCTCCACCATTGTGTATTCTTCACCTGGGTTTTTGTTTCCCAGGTGCATTACTTTGCACTTCTTTGTACTGAATCTAAGTTGCCATACGTCTGACCATTCCTCCAACCTTACCAGGTCCCTTTTCATCCTTTCCACCCCCCCCTTGTGTATCAACTCTGTTACAGATCTTTGTGTCATCTGCAAAGATTCATACTTTTCCTTACAGACCCTCTGCAATGTCACCTATAAAGACATTAAATAGGACTGGACCCAGTGCTGAACCCTGAGGTACCCCACTAGTAACCCCCCTTTCTTCGGAGTGAGTTCCATTTACTATTGTCCTCTGTATCCTGTTGTGCAGCCAATTTGCTACCCAGGCTACCACCCTGGGACCCACTCCCAGGCTGGCTAACTTGATTATTAATCTTTTGTGTGAGACTATGTCAAATGCCTGCTAAAGTCTAGGTATGCCATATCCACAGCCCCTCCTTGGTCTATTACTTTGGTCACCCAGTCAAAGAAATCAATTAGATTCATCTGACATGACCTTCCTGCTGTGAATCCATGCTGCCTCGGGTCCTGTGCCCTTCTGGTCTCTAGGTACTCAACAATTCTTTCCTTCAGAAGTGATTCCATCATTTTCCCTACCACTGAGGTCAAACTAACAGGTCTGTAGTTTCCTGCTTCTGACTTGCCCCCACTTTTGTGAAGGAGAATCACATCTGCCCTCCTCCAGTCCTCAGGTACTACCCCATCCTCCCGTGATTTGTTAAAAAGGGTGGTCAGTGGTGTCACTAGGTCCTCCTTTAGTTCTTTTAGGATTCTGGGTTGAATCCCATCAGGTCCTATTGCTTTGTTCATCTTGGGTTTTAGGAGTTCTTTCAGGACCCTTTCTTCTGTAAATGGACTGGTGTCAACCCCCCTGCCCAGAGTGCTTCTATTGTTTGGTTTAGGTAACTCTTCTTCTTCTTTTGTGAATACTAAGCAAAAGTATTCATTCAGTATCTCTGCCTTTTCACTGTCTCCCTCTGCCCACCTCCCCTCCCCTTTATTAATTTTCACTATCCCTCCCTTAACCTTTCTTTGCTTCCTAATGTACCCATAAAAGGTTTTATCCCCTTCCTAACTGAGTTGACTATCTTTTCCTTAGTTGGGCCTTTGTTATTCTGACTGCCTTCCCCACTTCCTTCTGCTTTAACTGATACATTTCCCTGTTGTGCTCCTTCTGTGATTCCTTATACTTCTTGAATGTTATCTTTTTCTCCTTAACCTTCTCTGCCACCTCTTTGGAGAACCATAGTGTTTTTTTACTCTGTTTTGTTTACTTTGTTTGTTTCACACAAAGAATTGTTGCCTTCATGATGGCAGTTTTGATTTTTCTCCATTGTTCTTCCACCCCTCCTTTCTGGCCATTTGCTAGTGCATTCCTTAGGTATTCACCCATTTTGCCAAAGTCAGCCCTTCTAAAGTCCAATATCCTCATTTTTGTATGGCTTGTCTCTATGGTTGTGCTTATAGTGAACCACACTGTGTGGTGGTTGCTTGTTCCCAGATTTCTACCCACTTCTAAATCTGTGATCCTCTCTCCATTTGAAAGTACCAGGTGTAATATTGCTCCCTCCCAAGTGGGTTCCAACACTAGTTGTCTAAGGCATGCCCCCTGTAGGGCATCGAGAATGACCCTGCTCTTGGATGTGGATGCAGTAAATGTGTTCCAGTTAGCATCTGGCATATTCAGGTCCCCCATCAACAATATCTCCCCTTTTTCAGCTATTCTGAGAATGCCTTCCATCATTTCCTTGTCCATTTCCTCCCCTGAGATGGGGGTCTGTATACAACCCCTGTGTGGATTGTGGTGCCACTCCCTGTCTCTAAGGTGACCCACAGTGCTTCTTGTCCTCCCCCTTTACCTTTCAGTTCTGTAGCTCTGATCCCTTAACTTATGTTGAGAGCTACTCTACCTCCTCTTTTTCCCTCCCTGTCCCTTCTGTAGATTGTGTACCCTGGTATGTTGACATCCCAGTCATGGTTTTCTATGTACCATGTTTCCGTGACTGCCACAATATCCAGGTGTTCCTCTTCCATTAGGGCTACTAGCTCAGGAAGCTTGTTTCCCAGACTACAGGCATTGGTACTCATTGCCCCTGGTTCAACAATTCTCTTAAGTCAGCCGTACACAAAAGAGATACCCTCTGGAAAAAGGCACTTAAAATTTGATTACCAGCCGATTGGGCAGTTTTATAGCCTCCTGGAACCTCTGCATAAAGTTAATCACAGCCAAAAAAGTAAAATATTTTCAGACAGCCCTGGACTCATCCTCTAATGACCTGAACAAATTCTGGAAGATCCTGAGAGAAATACAAGGCCACAACCCTCCCCTTCCCCTCCCCATAAAGATCTCCACCAACAACATTACAACCACTAGCAAAAAGGACACCCTTAACCTTCTAAATAACCTCTTTGCTACAGTGGGTCTTACCTTCAACTCATCCCCTGCTAGTACATTATGCTCCTCTCCTCTTAACTTGGACACCTCTCCTCCCCCTATGATGGCCCCGCCCCATGCAAATTCCTTCAGTTTCAGTCCAATCACCTTTAAACAAGTGGAAGAACTTCTGCTAGATATTGATATTACTAAGAATGCTGGGGAAGACCAAATTGACCTGTATTTCTTGCAACTCTGTTTCCAAGTGCTGACCGCCCCTATCACTCTTCTCTTTAACTCAGTGACAATGTGTTATTATGACTCTGGAACTGTGTCTCGCACTGTATTTGTCAATAGCTATATATCTGTAACTGTGTATCGTGTTGTGTATGTGCTAGATTGTATGTAATATGACGTGGAGCCTTTGGAAATGAGTCTTTGACTAAAAGGATTGTAATTCTGATATCTTACAAATAAAATAAATACATAAATAAAATCTATCACCGAATGAGTTCTCCCCAGTGAGTGGAATGTAGCACATGTTGTCCCTCTCTTTAAATCAGGAGACCCAAGTGAACTAAACAAGTACAGTTCCATATCCCTATCACCAGTCCTTTCCAAATTACTCAAAAAATTAGTTAACTCCCAAATCAGAGAAACCTTGAAGCAAACAACATGTTAAATCCCCTTCATAGACTTTGACGGCAGATAAGGACCGCTAGGCCCATCTAGTCTGCCCATTTTCCTACCTACAGGATAGGCCGCAGATCATAGTTAACCAACAGTCTATTTCTTCCTACCCCCCACAAGAATTGCCTTATGTCTGTCCCATGCATTCTTGAATTCTCCCACAGTTTTAGACCCCACAACCTCCTCAGGAAGACTGCTCCATGCATCCACTACCCTCTCTGTGAAATAATATTTTCACAATGCCCTGAACCGCCTCCTTCTATCTTTAAATTGTGTCCCTTGTTCTTGCAAGTCTCTTTTTCTGAAAAATGCTACCCTCTTGGACTTTGTTGATTCCACTGAGGTACTTAAAAGTTTCTATCATGTCCCCTCTCTCCCTTCTTTCCTCAAGGGTATACATATTATCTCCTTTAGTCTCTCCTCATACGGCTTCTCTTGCAGACCCTGCACCATTTTAGTTGCCCTCCTCTGGACTGCCTCTATCCTGTCTATGTCCTTGTGGAGATGGGGTCTCCAGAACTGGACACAGTACTCCAGATGGGGTCTCACCAACTGTCTGTACAGAGGGATAACAACTTCCTGTTTTCTGCTGCTGATGCCTCTCCCTATGCATCCCAGTATACCCCCAGCCCTCCCTATTGCCTTCTCACATTGCTTATGCCTTCAATCCAGCTTTGGACCCAAATACAGCACCATAACCTTTTTAGCCAAAGTATCCAATGATTGGCAATCAGCATTCGATGCCAAGAACCATATCTGTGCTCTATTTCTAGATTTAAGCAAAGCATTCGATACGGTAGCTCATGATCTCCTGTGCATGCTGTGGAACATTGGCCTAAATTACACCTCCCTCAAATGGTTTACTTCTTACCTAGTTGGCTGACAGCAACAGGTTAAAGCTCAGTGTGAACTCTCCCTGCTAAAAACTCTTATGAGAGGAGTCCCTCAGGGTTCTATTCTTAGGCCCATCCTATTCACGATCTACATTAATGGCATTGACCTTAACATCTCCTTAGCAAATATACACCTCTTCACAGATGACACTGTACTGTACATTGCTAAACTGTTCCTGGAACTGGTCTGTTCAGACCTACAGCAAGAATTCTACAGTACCTGCTGCAGCACAACCTACTGCAACTCAAACTGCTGCTCAATGCCAAAAAAAAAAAGTCATGTTTCTTTCCCCCCCCAGGCTAGCTCCATAGTCACCCAACCTCAAGGTGCTAGGCCCCAAATCACAACCCTCCTTGGTGAACCTCTAGAGTCAGTAGATAAATTCAAATGTTATACCACATGTCGAAGAATTAGCCAAAAAACTTAAACAAAGATTAGGAATTATCTACAGAATCAAGCACCGTCTCACTGTAGAGGCAAAAATAAGGCTAGTTCAAACAACTTTCCTTCCACTCCTGGACTACGCTGATCTTCTCTACATTCATTGTCATGTCACTTCTCTTTCCAAACTGGACACTCTGTACTACAGAACCCTCAGATTCATCATTAACACACCATACAACACCCATCATTGCATCCTCTGTGCCCAACTTGACTGGCATTCCCTACAAATGAGGAGAATAAAAAATGTGTTAACCTGGATCTACAGAGCCATATCGGGTAAGCTCCCCCAGTATATTATAATCTCCTAGTTTGCTCTAAGGGATCCTATTCCCTTAGATGATATTCTTGCCTCTCATTCGACATCCCCAGAGTCAGAACCTGGCATGGTATCTCTTCTTTAAGTTATTTGCTTACTTCCATCTGGAATAGTATCCAAAAATCCCTAAAACTTCCACAAATTGTTAGTATGTCTACCTTCAAAATGCTGCTGTACCATCTGTTGAAAGAAACCTGCAACTGTTACTGCAAGCCATAGAACTCTAGCATGCTCATTGGTTAAGCCCATCCGCCTCCCTATCCTTCTAGGTTAGACAGGAGTCCTTCATGAACTTTATCTCCTCTTACCCTCTTCTCTTACTTTTCTAGGTGGGACTTGAGTCCCCAGTGACCCTCACCTAGTCTTACACCCTCCTCACCCCCTTCCCCCACCTCACCCTTCCCCTCCCCTCCTGGCTTCCCTCTCCCAAGCACTACTTACTCGCTTGGTGTCTTTATGTCTCTCTCCTCCTCTCCTCTCCTCTCTCTCCTCTCTCTCTCCTCTCCTCCTTTCTCTGCTCCTATTAAATTGTTGCCTTCATAATTTATTTTCTTCCCCCTGTTTTTCTACCACTCTAGGCTGTATATATTGTGCATATTGTCTATCCAATATCTCATGTTACATATCTGACTTCCTTGTATCTATTTATTGTATATTATTTTCCTAAGTTTGTTCTTTTCAAGTGTCAATTTTATGTGCTTTGTCCACCCAGGACCACTTTGTAAATACATTTAACTCAGTGGTGCTTCTCCTGGTTAAATAAAAACTGATTGATTGATCAAGTCCCTGATGTATTTTCATTTGAAATTTTATCTCCTGTGTCTTTTTTTAAGTTAAGGCATTGTCTGTTCAGTTACCTTTGTAGTTGGGACTCTTAAGAGCTCTGTGGCTGCACAGAATTCTGCTACTTTTAGCATGGTGACACGATGGTCTCATTTGAGAAACAACCTCAGTCCAGAAATGAAATAAAATTAAAAGATCATGGGTCCATTGATGTTTTGTTTCCAGAAAGGCTTAATTATTAAAAAGAAAAAACAATATGATGATTTTTTTGCCAACAAATATTTAATTTTATTTATTTGTTTATATGTGTATCAATCAATCAATCAAAATCTGTATTTATCCAGGCAGATGCCGTTGAGCAGTGCTCATTTTTGAGGTGGATCTGGGTAGAATACAGTCAATATACAATACATCATATAAGGTCAACACATAATACAACTGCAAATACATATACAACAAAAATGGATCCAAGGGCAAATACACTGTACAAAATGCTTAACAGCAATGGCATGTATGTATTTATTAATTGTTATTTAAAACATGTTTTATCAGGTAAACACACAAAGCCCAGGGCTCATTTTCAGCTCTGAGCTGGGGGGAGGGGAACTGGGAGAGGGAAGGTATAATTATATTAATTTATCTTTTTTTTTTTTTTTAGTCTTTGCTAACTGGGTAAGGCGGCCCACTAGGCACAAGTGCCTGTTTCATGGGTGACCTGGGAGCACTGGGTTGTTAAGTGACTTGCTCAGAGTCACACAGTATGCAAGTGGAGGTTGTGAGAATCAAACCCAGGTCTGGTCTACTGGATGTACCAAGCTCATTCACAGCTCATTACTCTAACATCTAGGCTATACTAATACGAACATACAAAATGCCAGAAGAAACAGGCAATACAAATGAAACAATATACATGGTACAAGTAGGTACAATTAAATAGATCCCCAGCGTGACTGCAGGGTACGTACAAGCAGGAGCACAATGCAGATAACTAGAGCTGAAGTTACATTGAATTGGACAGAAAGAAGTATCTGGGGATATCCATGCACAAATAACATTTTATCTTCCAGCATTCCTGACTAGGACAAAGATGCAAGGCAAGGCAACTCTTATTTTTGTTGTGCTTACTCCATATGACTCATAGTGCTTTACAAGGAGAGTAAAATAATAACATATTCAAAATAAATAAACAAATACCACATTAAATAAACATTACTAAGAGAAGTAGAGAAGCTGGAAATAATACATCTTCAGGACTCCCTTGAAGGCATCCACTGTACCCCTGCTGCTTTCATCTTGGATATGTACCTAAGCTCAAACTGGGCAGTGGCAAGAGGGACTGACGTGATGGAAAATTGGAAAATATGTTCCTTAAGTCATCACAATACAATGTTACTGTGTAAAAACCGAACCACTTTTCATCTTTACCAATGTGGAAAAATGGGTTCTAGCCATGATTTGGCCATGAATCAGAAGTTTAATGTTTGTTATTGTCCTGTTTTTCATCCCTTAGGCTGGACAGTACACCTCCATCTTTGTGGACAACAGCGCAGGTGCGCCAGTTACAATCCAGAGCGGATCTGATTTCATGGGCATGCTTATGGGGGTGTAGCAGGCTAACTGAACATTGAGCCCCAGAGCTATGCGTTTGGCAGAAAACTCTTTCCTTCCCATTGTGATCTATCAGTTATCTACAGTAGAGACAGTCTGTTGATGAAAAGCAGCATGCAGTGGAGTAACGATGAGCCTCCTCCAGGACTTCTCCAACATGCTTGCCATTGAATGCTGCTGCTTTTGTCGCCTCTTCACCAGCTCTTCCTAACAGCTTAAAAAAGAAAGACTGCATTTTATTTAAATATCCATGCTTAGCAGCAATTCTACAAAGTCTTTGAAATGTTGTATAATTTCTTCTGTAAACTGAATTTTTATTAAGCATGTTTATAGATAAATGACAGCTGCAAAAGGTCTCTGTAATATATACATATACATATATTATATATATATCTATAGAATTCTGGGCTGAATCTCTGCAAGTCCTTTTCATATCGTTTTAAGGACTTTGGGGAATATTTCACCCCCAGAATGGGGCAGTTCAGCTGCAAAGAACTGAATATGTGTAAAGTTTTTAAATGGGGGTGACACCCTTTCAAAAAAACAGTGATGTGTAATAGTTTACCGATTCCTTGTCTGCCATTCAGGCAATCAACTTGCACCTCTGTTTCTCCTTTCTATAGTCCGTGATGCATCTTTAGACTCAAGGTACAGTGGAAAATGCATTATTTTTGACAGGGGTGCTGATAAGTCCAGAGAGAGTGACTTCTACAAAACTTCTCCCTCTGAGTTTCTTCCCTCCTTAATTGTATTGCTAGTGCTATGTATATGGGTTACTATGTTTTCTTTCTCCCACTTCAACATCTACCAAATCTACCCTGTGGAATATGTATTCAATACCGTGGCTCTGAACTTTAATTTAAGCAGGGGAACAGTACAAATGTATGATAAATCTATTACTTTTCCAAACAAAGCATCTACATAAACTGTCACACGATTTGTATGCGTATTTGTTTTCATAGATCAGTCTTCCTGATCAGTGCAGCTAAGAAAGGGAATATACAGGGCTGGTGCAACAATGGTGCTACCATGTGCGACGCCGATGACCTGAGTTCAGAATTGAACCCAAATAGTCAGAGGGCCGGGGGGGTGGAGGATTGAGCATCTGCTGGACTGCTCCCCTCCACCAGGGTGAGGGTGAGGAAGAACCCAGTGCTTGACTGTCCCCTAGTGGAAGCCAGGGGAGAGGCAGCCCAAGCTGGCAAGGTTGGGGAGACCTGACAGATGTCGGCATGCAAGCCATGACGTCATTGCATGTCACGTCTCTCAAAGGAGAAACCCCATGTCACACAAGATGAATGCTAGCCACTGTAAGCCCTGCATCCTGTGACTCAGGCTCCTCCCAGAATCTGGATCCAGTCCTGGTGGGTCGAGAGACTCCCCGCCACCCTGCCACAGAGGGCATGCCATGGGGGACCATGGGAGAGGTAAGCCTTGGGGGAAGCCGGGGTGACAGGGCTGGAAGGAGGGTGACTGGGACAGGGGAGCAACCAAATTAAAAAAAAAGTGAATATACATTTAAACTGCAGTGAATTAAAAATGCAGAGTTTGCTTATCTGCATAACACCCCCGCTGCCCCCCCAAAAGAAATGCAGTCCTTAAATCCACACAAAAAGAGTTTTAGCATTAACATCCTGTTTTTTGGACCACAGTTTTAGAATCACAATGAGCAGACTAATGCTCCTGTATTCAATGGGTTATGACATACTGTACATTTCAGTGCCATACCAGATACAGTTTTGTTAACATGAAGCAGTATAAAGTGCACTAATTTGATTCCCTCTCTCTCTTTTCCCCCTGAGCATTGAGAATCATTTTCTGATACTCAGATACCAGTCACAGAGGGTTAGATTTTTAGAAATCTGTAGGTGTAGGCCATGGCCCCACTTTCCCAGTTATCTCATATGGCCTCACAATGCAGTGTTGATTTTAATGGAGAAGCACTGGAATGCCAAAATATAGCCATTCACATCTAGTTTTGTCATCTGTAGATGCCTTGTGGTCAAGGTGGTGGCCACAGCTGTGAATTTTAAATGTCTGTTGAAAGATAAAGTTATGTCACCTAGAAATGAAATCTTGTCCTCTGATGCATGCAAGGAGGAGGGGGCATGCTATAATATTCCCTGGTGCCTATAATCCTAGATCCACTGGTCACTGTAAAAGGTTATTTTTGTGACCTTAAATGCTTACTGAAGTGCTCACAACCCACAAGACACCTGTCAGTGGGCCTAGAAATTACTCAGAGCTCAAACCTAACTATTCTACAACTTTAATGCCTCACTGAGCCTCTGACTGAGTTGAAAAACCTAGCTCAAAGTCTTATTTTAGATATGCAACCAATACGATTAGTAAATAATGTTGCTAGTCCTGCCCTGGAATTGCAGCTGTATTCTAGACATTTACAGACTTGAAGAGGCTCAAAATATAATAATAACATTTCCAGTTAAAAGCAACTGCATACATACAGCAGGGAGTTATATACAACATGCCTGATTTTCACAAAGTGGTCTGGGATTTGTGTCATGTTACTAATGCAACTGCACAGCTTCTGACAAAAAGTTAGACCTAAAGATGGCCTACAGTAACTTCCTGGTGCACTTTGGCTCTCACATCACAAAATTGAGGCACGCCTCCATGTAGGACATACACATCATTTGTTTTCTGTAAGCTGGTACAACTATTGCAACTGCATTAAAACATTTGAAAACATTTGAACACATTCATTTTGATGTAGGCACAACTCAAAATTAAGAATTGTGCCTACATCAAGATGTTTGAAACTCTAGCTCAATTTCTTCAAAATTTTCTGGTGAATTTATTAAACTTCTGTCTGAATTAGGAAGTGCATTTTACCTGTAAGACGCCAGATAGGAAAAGTGCATTTGTCACTGTTAAATGTTGTGTTCAGAACTCAAAGCAGTAGTATTTGTTAGTCAACAAACAAATTTACTGTATAGTTCAACTAACTTAAACACTGGTATCAATAGGTACCAAAACCCAATTTACAATCAGGAAATGACATTTGAAAATGATGCTCCATTCAAGTGAATGGCATGCACCCCCATGTTCAACCTATAATGACATCGCAGAACATCAGAGCACAGGGGTGGATCCGTGAGTCAAGAAGTGGAGAGGGATCATGCGGCCAGCCCCTTGGGGGCAAATTACAGTCCCTTCTCTTCCTTTTGGGGCTGAATTGAAAAAAGTGAAAGTAACCTGGAGGAACTCTCGATGAGGTAACGGAGCTCCCTTTTTAATGGTTTTACACTTGGGAAAGGTGCTGTTTAACTGTGATGTAATCCTGGTGTCTGAGGCAGTAGTCTGGAGTAAAGTTACTAAGAAGGTATGCCAGTACTACAGATTTTCAAATTCCACTTCTGCAAAAATTCCACAGAATTTTAGAAATTCCATCAAATTTCCATGGAATTCCTTCAGAGGCAGAATTCCAACATTCTGAAAGTGGAATGTTAACCTGTAATTCTTGATTGATTGTAACGTTGTTTCTTTTGTACTCTTCTGGGTCGTACCTAAAAAATAGGCATTTATTTGTCTAGTGTACCCACTCAGTTAAAAAAAAGCAAAATAAGTAAACAAATAAATAAATTGTGGCATTGAGTCCGCAGTTTATGTAAACCATCAACAAAAAACAAATGGCACTATGCTTCAGGATTACTGCAAAACCTTACTGTGCTCTGGCACCTCACTCTGCAACTGCATTTCTCCTGATCATCCTTTCCTCCTGTTCCCGACCCTCTGTCTGATACTATCCATGGCCATGGTGTTTAAAAAAAAAAAACACAAACTGAAAATAAGTCCTCTTTGACACCACAGATCCATCTATGTCTGTCTGTCTGTGTCCAAACTACCTCAGCCATCCCTTCACAAAATGGCATCACCATTTCTCCCTGACGATTTTTTGACAGCCACATCTTTAACCAATTAGGTGGCATGTCAAGTTTGAAAAGTTGTGTGGTATCATTGTGACATTAGAATGATACCACATCAACTTTTCATTACCTTTGAACTGTACCACAATAAGAAAATTGTCAAGATTGAAATGCATACACAATAGCGGCAAACCATACACGTACTATGTTCATACATTAGCATCAAGTGCAAATATTACAAAGGCATTCATAATTACATCAACCTTTTAAACAATTAACTTAATGGTTACTGTACCACTAATATGGTCAACATAATCTAATACAAGGAAAACCAACTGAGACCCTAATCTTAAACAACTCTGCCTGTATATGAAACTCCATTTTTGTCTTAATTAAACTGGGATAGTGGTACAAGAAATGTCTAAAGCTAATGACTTTATGCTGAAATGGGATCTAGCACAAAACCAGAAAAGGGATCTGACTTTCTTTTCCCCAGTGCGATGATATCAATACATAACCAGAATGTATTGTTACTGCTGATTTCCAAGGGAGGAGAGAAGTCTACGCTTTGTTGAAAAGCCATCCAAATTTGAGGAGACATCTATCTCCCACAAATGTATCTTTTACTGGGGTCATTAACTGAGTCTCGTTATCTTGTTTCTTGATCCAGATTGTAATGAAAATATAGCAGCTAAAGAAAAAATAAAAATTGGACATTTCTTTAGAAATAAAAAACATAGAAACATAGAAATGTGATGGTGGAAAAGGACTGCCAGGCTCACCTAGTCTCTCCAGGTTGCCTAGACCACTGCTAGGACTTAACTATAACCCCTCCCCTTGCCAACAGGCCCCTATGCCTGTCCCACACCCCCTTGAACCCATCCACTGTCCTCTCTCCGACCACCTTTTCTGGAAGCCTATTCCATTTATCCACCACCCTTTGAATAGTAAATGTTCAAAAAAGTGAAAGCTGGTCAGTATTTACTAAACTGACAAATGATCACCAAAACCAGTGTATGTTTATAAAAACAATGAGAGAATATTTCCCCAAACTGCACATATTGGCCACAAATTAAAAGATATTTGGCAAAATTAGTGAAACATTGCAGGGGAAAATGGAGGCAAAAAGTATATTTTCCTTGTATGGAATCAAACTGACAAACAGGCAGATATTTTTTTTTCACTATTTATTAAGAACATACAGATACTGTTTAATGCAATCCCGTGTTTACCCAGTAAACCAATGGCTTTCATTTGGCAAAACTCTAGGTTTGATGGCCTTGGTACGATGGATGACAATTGGAACCAGTGCTTTGCTGGCAAGGTGTGTGAAACCAGAGGCATTTGTAAGCCTTTTAAAGTTTGCCGATTGACTTCAAAAAGTTTACAAAGCTCTGCTAAACTACTCTCCTTTCTAACACTAGCACTTTTGATGTTTTTACAAATGTAAGTGTAATAGTCCACTCCAGGTGTGCATCAGCATTTGCAGTATCCTCACTTCCTGGGTTGGTTGAAGGCCCTCAACTGAGCCTCATGCCCCACAACTCACCCACCCAGGGCCTTTTGATATTGCAATATTGCTACATACTGGACCATGGATTATAAACTACATAGCAGGAAACAATGGGGTGGGGGAGACATCCCATGTGACAAATGGTACAACATTATTGTACTATTGCTTTATGTTATAATTAATTCTGCATGCATGAGGCCATTGACATTCTGGGAAAACATGTACAGACTACAGGTCCATTTACCAATCATCTGACCTGAGCTAATCAATCACAGAAATCATTACAGATGATCTGTTTTCTGACACAACATACTATAGGCCCCTAGGCCAATGTTTTATCTGACACTTTTCACATGACTTACCAATCTTGAGCAATGGGTCCTATCCTCATAAGGGGAGATAAATGTGTAATATCACACATTACATAATATATTTGTATGTGTGTCTTTCTTGCTGTCTCTTTGTATGTGTATATCTTTATATTTTTACACCACCATCTGAGATAAACTGGCAAAACAAGCAGTCATATCTTTGTAGCTAAACTCAAGGTATCATGAAATACTGTTGTTAGTGCTATCAAAATGGGTATTTTATAGGCTAGTTTAATCACAATGGAGTACTGGACCAATTAGGCCCTGGACACACTGGGGAACTTAAACAGTTTAAGTGCCTTAAAACAGTTGAAATCCCCCTGGCACTGTTTGCAGACAGACTACAAGCCCCTTAAAACGTTTTAACAAAAGTGTTTTTAAACCCTGCTAGGAACCTGGGGGGCAGTCATATCAAATGACTTAAAGGTAGGCAAGCAATGTAGGAAGGCAGTAAGGAGGGCTGGGAGGATACTGGGATGCATAGGGAGAGGCATCACCAGTAGAAAACAGGAAGCTGTTATCCCTCTTTAAAGACAGTTGGTGAGACCCCATCTGGAATATTACGTGCAGTTCTGGAGACCATATCTCTGCAAGGTCATAGACAGGATGGAGGCAGTCTAGAGGAGGGCAACTAAAATGATGCAGGGTCTGCACCAGAAGCCATACGAAGGAAGACTAAAGGAGCTTAATATGTATACCCTTAAGGAAAGGGGGAAAATGATAGAAACATTTAAGTACCTCAAGGGAATCAAGAAAGTCCAAGAGGGTAGCGTCTTTCAGAAAAAGATCTGTGCAAGAACAAGGGGGCACAATTTGAAGATGGGGGGTAGCTCGGGGCAATGTAAGGAAGTATTGTTTCACAGAGAGGGTAGTGAATGATTGGAACAGCCTTCCTGAGGATGTCATGGGGTCAAAAACAGTGGGGGAATTAAAGAATGCATGGGACAGACATAAAGCAATTCTTGTGTTGGGTAGGAGGAAGTAGGCTGTTAGTTGACAAGAATCTGCAGCTTATCCAACAGGTATCGAAATGGGTAGACTGGGTGGGCCAAGCAGTCCTTATCTGCTGACAAAGTCTATGTTTCTGTGTTTCTATGTTTTGAGTCACCCACTGCATATCCCATATGCAGTGTTAATGGGTTGTGTTGGTGTTTCATTAAAATGTCCTTATTCAGGGCTGGCCCGGTGGTGCTGAGGGTTGAGGCACTGGAAGCCACACCTTGCGCCACCCTGGTGACCTGAGTTCGGGAATGAACTCGGGTCACCCGGGGGATTGCCAGGGGGAGGAAGGATTGAATGCCAGTAGACAGCTCTCCTTCCTTAGGGAAGGGGAGCAGTGCAGCATGGCTGGGTGCCAGCACAGGTACATTGCCCAGACCAGGCGAGGGCACCCATCCAGGGTGAATGGCTGCTTCCACGGAGGTGGGGGCAGCTGCCTCACCCATTGCACTGTTCAGGTGCCCAGGAAGAAAAGGCAAAAAATGGCCAGGAGCCAACGGGGTCCATGATGACCCAACACATTTGGGTTGGAGTATGAGTCCCTCCTAGGGAGGGCCAGAGCGACCCATTGGCTCCATGGAGGAGCCATAAAGTACAAATAAAAAAAAATGTCTTTATTCAGAGGATGATATTTTGACCATTTTAGAGCATAGGACAGAAAAATGTGGCATGCACCTTCTCAGTTCTGCGATCTGTTAACCTTCCAAATTTTAGAAGGATCAATTTTGTACTTTCAGGGATATTAAGGTCAGAAATGACATATTTTTTGCATGCTTTGCTAACTAAATTTGTGCCCTCAGATAACAAAAAAAAAATGGCTTAGAGTTGAGGTATGAATCTTGCAGGGTTTGCAGATATCATCATCAACATCATCATCATCATCATCAATTTATTTCTAAAAAGCACCCTTCCAATGCTCAGGGCGCCCTTACAATCAGAGACATTAAATCACATGTACATAAAATCACAGCCTCATACACATTTAAAGTATTAATGAAATTCTGCACAAACATTTCTTCTTTATAAGCAGCTGACTAATATAAACCCCCAATATCAAAACCAGAAAAGGCCTGATTAAATAGATGGGTTTTCAAAGTTGTTTTAAAACCCTCCATGGTCAGGCTGTCTTGTATCCGATGAGGTAGAGAATCCCATAGGGTCATAGCCATAAAGACAAAAGATTTCCCTCCAGATGTTTTTAAACAGACCCTGGGAATCTTTAGCAATCCCTCATCAGAGGATCAGAGTGGGCGGGAGGGGCAGTAAGAGGACAGGAGTTCTTGCAGGTACTGCGGTCCCTGGTCATGTAGGGCTTTATAGGTCAGCAATGCTACCTTGAAGGTTATCCGTCACTGTACTGGCAGCCAGTGCAGTTCACGCAGTACAGGTGTTATAAGCCTGGATCTAGGGGCTCCAGTCAACAACCTGGCCACCGCATTCTGCGCCAGCTGCAAGCAGCAGAAATTAACCCCCAAAAGCCCTAGGTAGAGGGCGTTACATTAATCAAGATGGATGGTGACAAAGGCGTGGACCAGAATAGGAAGATCTTCACTCGGAACCAGGTGTTTCACCCTAGCTATATTCCTAAGATGGCAAAAGGAAGATTTGACTACAGCCTCATTGGGGAATATGTCCTTTTGAGGTTTTTGTTAAAAAAATTGTTTTATATTAGTTGTGATTAATTGGTTGAATATGCACACTAAAACAAATCACTGAGAAAAATAGCTAAAACTGCACAGACTTTTTCCAAGTTAAAGTTCTACACAAACAAAAACTATAAACTAATGTCATGTTTTAAAAACTTAAAAATAGAGGGTATGAGTTAATTGATTGTGAGGAAGGGGTACTACAAGGTACACAGTATAGTTGGTTGTTTAAACTAATTAGTAATTACTTATAATTAATTAAAAATAATTACAGAATTAATACCATACGATTTTGTTTTACAAAATCTACTCAAACTACTAATATTGTTAAGATTTGCAGTAGGATGATTTTCCTACTTTGTGTGTACTTTGAATAAATGTTAGTAATTTTACAATATCTACAAAAATATGAAAACTTCTATGATTAACACCGGAATGGTTTTCCTACTTTGTATCTACTTTGAAAGGTGTCCGTAAAGGATACTACAGTGGAGGGAAAGATAGGGGACAGATGAAGGCTTCTGGCAATGCATATCATATACCAATTTTAATATGTTGACCCTGTTGGTTGTTCCATACTGTTGATGTATGATCCTGTACCTGTAGACTGCCCTTGGGTCCTGAGGATAGGGAACATGGTAGGGTGGGTGGGAGTTCGACATAAGTACACTAATAGCACATTTCTTAACTTTGTGGGCCTCTTGTCTGCAACTCTGATAGATTATTTGCAACCTTTGTGTGGTTTGTATTTTGCACAGTAGCAACCCTAATGAGCATTAATGTTTTTTTGCCATAAATATATATATATATATGTTCATTTCAAAAAGTATGCTAATGCAGACATTAGGGCTGAAGACTGCAAAGAGCACAAAGTAAGGACATGAAAAACATTTAGGGTTTGAAGTCTCATGAGTCTTGATGATTTGGTGGGGTGGTGTTACATAGAAACATAGAATCTGTCGGCAGATAAGGACCACTTGGCCTACCCAGTCTGCCCATTTTCTCCTACTTATAGTATCACCGTAGACCCTATTTGATCTCCGGTTCTTTTTTCCTACCCATATTTCTTTTCACTAAGATCCCCTTATCCATATCCCATGCATTCTGAAACCCCTTCACTGTATTCATCCCCACCACCTCGCCTGGTAGACTACTCCACAAATCGACCACCTTTTCTGTAAAGAAGTACTTCCTCATGTCATCCTGAACCTGCCCTCCCCCCAGTCTCACAGCATGTCCCCTTGATCTTCTTCGGAGGTATCTCAGTCATCAGGTGCCACCATAGGAACTTCACCATAGGTGAATGGGGAATCCACACAAAAGATTTTCAGCAGTACAACTGGGGCCGCTCACACCATTGACGTCCATCAATGTCACCAACCCTATATAGGTGTGGGCAGCCCCTCTCCCTCTTCAGTTCTTTCCTGCCACTGACTTGCAAGCACAGTCTCTGCGGAAGAGCCGTCACTGTGTTTGCATCTTTTCAGCCTACGGCCTTTTTTCTTTACCAATCTACTAAATCTCTTTTAGAGATTTATTTTCTTTTTGTCATTGATGTCGAGAGTTAAATTGTCTAAATCCCTCTTCCATCACTGCAGCTGCAGAAAGAAGATTGCTTCCAATGATAGGCACTTGGTGTGTGTTTGCTGTCTTGGGCCTTATCATGACGCCTCAGATTGTGAGGTCTGCCAACAATTCAACCAAACCATCCTGAGGCGATGCAGAAAAGCTCTCAAACCCTTCATGGAACAACAGGTAGCCAACTCTGAACTGGTGTCCTCCGGGACACCGGCCACCCAGTCCCCTTCCGGGTCCAAGAGCTCCAAGGCCTCCCAGGTCAAAGACAAGCCCTTGGGGAAAAGTCAGAGGAAAGATTGGGATCACGACCACTCCCCCCAGAGGCCATCCCATTCCCCGTTGGCCTCTCCTTCTCGCTGGGGCTCTTCATCATCAGCTACATGCCCAATGAAGAGACCTGCTGTCCAGGTTCTGGTTCACTGTAGACCCGTACCAACAGCTGCACCGCCTGTCTCTCAGGGAGCCCGACTGTTGACCTCCGGGTCATCGGCCTCTCCTTCATGGATGACGGGCTCATCAATGATGATGACCCCTTCAAGATCTGCTCCTTCTCCCCCAAAGGATGCTGGCTCATCAAGCACGCAGACTACTTTGTCGGCCTCAGTGCTGTCGACCCCTCCTCTGGTGATGATGGACTTGAACATGGTTCTTGTTTGTTTTACCAATGTTATAACGGGGCCGGCCTGGTGGCACTGAGGGTTGAAGTGCTGGACGCCTCACCTCACGCAACACTGGTGACCCAGGCTTGGGAATGAGCCCGGGTTGCTGGGGGCCGGCAGGGAAGGGAGATGATTGAGCATCCGGAGGACAGCTCTCATCTCCCACTGTACAGCACTTGGCTGCTCTCTGGCAGAAACAGGAGACACAGCAAGTGCCAAGGAGCAGAAGTAGAAGTGGGGTGAGTGGCAGACATTGGAATCAATGCCTTGATGTCAGGGCACTAGCCACTTCCCAGGAAAAGGGGAAAATGCATCTCAGCTCCGGCGGAGATGGAGCACCGAAGCATGCCCCCAATTTGAGGCCGCCCACCTGGCACCCGACCGACCGACGTTACTGCAGTGTCAGGGTGTTGGGGCCAACCTCGTCCCCACTGGGGGGTAAACTGAGGCTACATGGGTGACGGAGGACTGACCAGGTAGGAGCGACTGCAGGGGGATGACTCCTTGGTGCTCCCGAGGAGACCAGAGCTGAGGTGGAGAAGGAGGAATAAATAAGAAAATATCAAAAAAAAAAAAAAATGTTGTAGCACAGCAGTTTGCTGCTTTTATCAGGCCTTCATTGCCGGTGGCACCGCCACCTTCATCATTGACCCCTGTCCTTTGGCCCATGGAGCCTGCCTGAGGGCTGTTGATGGTGCAGCTGCTGCAAGACCCACAAGAAGAGGTCGACGTTGAGGAGGAGTACCACCCTGACCTCATATTTCCAGACAAGGAGGGAAGTGGTGGTACCATTGTACAGCTCCCTAGTAAGGCCTCATCTGGAGTACTGTGTTCAGTTCTGGAGGCCCCATCTCCAAAAAGACATAGATAGGATAGAGACGGTACAGAGGAGGGTGACAAAAATGCTGTTTTTGATGCAGCATAAGTCATATGAGGAGAGACTCAGAGCTCTAAATATGTACTCCCTGGAGGAAAGGAGAGAGAAGAGGGACATGATAGAGACCTTCAAATATCTAAAGGGGATCAACAGGGTACCAGAGGGGAGCATCTTTCACATGAAGGGAAACAGCAGAACAAGGGGGCACAGCATGAGACTAAAAGGTGGAGAACTTAGAGGGAACTTGAGGAAGTTCTGCTTTCACTGAAAGGGTTGTGGAGAGATGGAACAGGCTCCCCGAGGAAGTGGTGGGGGTGGCCATGGTTCCAGGGATTCAAGAATGTGTGGGCTAGGCACATGGCAATTATCGAGCTAGGGTGGGGGAGGCTTGTAGCATCTAGGGTACCTTAAGCATTAGAAAGAGGGATAGCACAGACTGGATGGGCCACAAGGCCCTTATCTGCTGACAACATCTTTGTATCTATGAGGTTGAGGAGGAGGAGGAGGAGTTAGAGGACAAGTACTTTACCTCTGACACGTCTACTGCCTCTTCAGTCAGTGAAGAATCTGTCAAGCACACCCCCAAGTCTCCACCTGAGGATGGCTTCTTTCTTTAGCATTATGAAGCAACTGTCTTCCACCATGGGATTTCAGACAGAGGAGGAGGAGGATGCCACCAGAAGGGATCTGGTGGACTATCTTGAGATTCCAGAATATCCACCTAAAATTATTCCTCCCATGCTTCCAGCTCTTAAAAATACTACCACAGCAGCCTGGCACAGACCTGACATTGCGCCAGCTATGCTCCGTAGAGCTGACAAACTCTACAATGGCCCTCAGGGCCTTCCTTACCATGCTGCACAAGCGGAAACTGACCCAGTGGTCATTAAGGCAGCACATGACAGGTCTAAGGCTCCCAAGAACCTTAGTTCCCTGCCCGGGTAAAGAGTCCCATAGGATTAATCTTTGGGGCAAAAGGGCATATGCCTCCTCTACCCTAGGTCTGAGGATTGCCAACTAACTGTCTCACAGGGTAAAATTCTGGAACACCAACTCTAGGAAGGGAAGGGAAAGGCTGCTGCCCAAGCCCTCCCTGATGGTGTCCAGAAGCAGGAGCTGCTCCAGTGCTTTCAGATGGCTGAGGATGTTGGGAAGCATCTCCTGAGAGCCATTTATGATTTGTCAGATATGGTTGTCAGAGAGGCTGCCATTGGCATAAGTCTCCATAGGCACTCCTGGCTTAGGTTACCTGGGCTTGCAACCGACGTGCAAAACAAAGTGCTTAATGCTCCCTTTAATGGCATCGAGCCTTTTGGTCCAGATGTCCAGGACATTATCAACGATCTGCAGGCCTCAGGCACAGCTTTCAAGTCTATTTACTCTCTTTACCACACTCAGAAATGTGGCAGGGGGCACTCTGCCTTTCATAGGCAGACCAACAGACCAGGCTCAGGTTCTTGTCCCCAGGGAAAGTGTGAAGCCCAGTCCTCACTGCCTTCCCTCTCCCAGGCTGGAGCGGCAGCCAATCATCCCAGACCTGAGGGTCCTGCTTCTGCAGCTGGACCCACCTTAGCTTGACTCCTTGCCAGACCTTCCTCCTCTGGTCCAGGCTTAGGAGGTGGTGGTCAGAGGTTGGTTCTCCCTCCATTTGAACCAATTTAGAACCATAATGTCAGATGCTTGGATCCTGCAGATCTTAGAGAGCGGTCATACACTAGAGCTCATTCAGCAACCTCCAGACACCCCTCTGCCACCTGCAAACTACCCCCTGGCTTATCTACCTGTTCTCTGGGAGAAAGTAGCTTAGATTCAATGCAAAGTAGTGCAAAGTAATGCACCTGGGAAACAAAAACCCAGGGGAAGAGTACACACTGGGGGGTGAGATACTAACAACAACAAAAATGGAAAGGGAACTGGGGGTAGCTATATCAGATGACCTTGAGATGGGCAAGCAATGTGAGAAGGCAGTAAGGAGGGCTGGGGGATACTGGGATGCATAGGGAGAGGCATCACCAGTAGAAAACAGGAAGTTGTTATCCCTCTGTACAGACAGTTGGTGATACCCCATCTGGAGTACTGCGTGCAGTTCTGGAGACCCCATTTCTGCAAGGACATAGACAGAATGGAGGCTGTTCAGTGGAGGGCAAATAAAATGGTGCAGGGTCTGCACTGGAAGACATATGAAGAGAGATTAAAGGAGCTTTATATGTATACCCTCTAGGAGAGGAGGGAGAGGGGGTCATGATAGAAACTTTCAAGTACCTCAAGGGAATCAACAAAGTCCAAGAGGGTAGCATCTTTCAGAAAAAGAGATGTACAAGAACAAGGGGGCACAATTTGAAGATAGAGGGGGGACAGCTCAGAGGTAATGTGAGGAAGTATTTTTTCACAGATAGGGTTGTGGATACATGGAACAGCCGTCCTGAGGAGGTAGTGGAGTCAAAAACAGTGGGGGAATTCAAGAATGCATGTGACAGACATGAGGCAATTCTAGTGGGGTAGGTGGAAGTTGGCTATTGGTTAACTAGGATCTGCAGCTTATCCATCAGGTAGAGAAATGGGCAGACTAGGTGGGCCAAGCGGTCCTTATCTGCCATAAAATTTTATGTTTCTATGTAAGTACAGACTTTACCGCACAAGCAGGCAATAGAACTGGTGACAAAGCAGCAGAGAAACCAGGGGTTCTATTCCAGGTTCTTCCTGGTCACTAAAAAGACGGGAGATCTAAGGCCTGTTTTAGATCTAAATGACCTCAGTCTCTTCATACAGTACAAAAAGTTCTGGATAGTAACTTTGCTGGGCTTTTTGCCCATCCTCAAAACCAAGGACTGGCTCTACTCCCTGGATATGTAGGATGCTTAACTGCACTTTGTGGTTTTTCTTCCTCACAGGAAGTTTCTCCACTTTGCCTTTCAGGGAGAGCAATACCAATTCAGTTCAAGGTATTGCCCTTTGGTTTATCCTCTGTGCCACGTGTCTTTACCAAAGGCTTAGCAGCGATTCACAGCAGCCCTCAGAAGGGAGGGTCTGTACATCTTTCCTTACCTGGATGACTAGCTACTCAAGGCCTCATCCAGGGAGCAGCTAATGTTTACTCTGGAGCATACCATCCACCTCTTTCAGTCTCTGGGCATCATAGTCAACCTGCCCAAGTCTGTTCTGGTAACATCCCAAAGATTGGTTCGGTCCTGGGCTCAGAGCAGGGGAAGGCCTTCTTACCTCAAAATAGGGTGGAATGCCTTATTGCTCAAGCCCAGTAGGTCGCTCAGAGTTGGTTCATTCCTGCCAGACTGTACCTCAGGCTCCTGGGTCTAATGGCTGCAGCCGTTCCCACTGTTCTACTGGTCAGGCTCTACATGTGCACCCTTCAGTGGACCCTCAGGGTGCAGTGGGACTAGCATCTGGATGAGCTGGACCATCTAGTCCTGGTCTACTCCCCAGTGTGTAAAGTATTGCAGTGGTAGATGGACCCCTTGAACCTCCTTCAAGCGATACCCTTATAACTTGCCTCCCCACATCAGATCCTGATGTTGGATGCTTCAGGTCTGGGCTGGGGGGCACACCTGGGTCCCTTACAAACCCAGGGATCCTGGTCCTAGTTGAAAGCCACCCTGCCTATAATTGTCCTGGAGATGAGAGTGGTGCTGTACACCATGCAAGCTTTTCAGGAGCACCTGGCCCCAGGGCAGCTGTTGGTGCAGTTGGACAATCTGAGTGTAGTCTACTACATCAACAAGCAGGGTGAGACTCACTTGTACCCCCTCTGCTGGTAGGCAATGCCAGTGTGGTATTGGGCGCTGGATCACAGCCTGACTCTCTTAGCAGTTAATGTGCCAGGAGTGCTAAACACTCTGGCGGACAGTCTCAGCAGGACTCAGACCAGCATGCACAAATGGGAGCTCTTCTCATCCATAGCAGAAGATCTGTTCGACAGATGGAGTCATCCACAGCTTGACCATTTTGCAACCCCATGCAATGCAAAACTGGCCAACTTTTGCTCACTAGATCCAAGGCCTGGAGTTTTCTGTTGAGACGTGTTGTGCCTCTTTTGGAGCAACAGGTTTCAGTATGCATTCCCTCTGTTTCTACTAATATAGAGGGTGCTGCTCAAGCTACAAATTTAGGGGGCCAGCATGATCCTGACAGCCCCATTCTGGCCTCACCAGATATGGTTCCCTCTGCTTCAGCAGCTGGTGGAGGAACCTCCAGTTCCCCTGTCTCTCTACAAGAATCTACTGATCCAGGCTCTGGAGACCCAGATCCATCCAAACCTCAGGTCCCTCCATCTGCATGTTTGGCTCCTGAGGACGTAGCCATTGTCAGTTTTGGGGTCTTTGTTAGGGTAGCAGATGTACTAGTGGCCACCCGCAAGTCTTCCACCCATACCACTTACGCCATGAAGTGGAAGTGGTTTGCCATATGGGCTGCCAAGCATTCCCTAGACCCCTTCGCCTGTCATGTGAAGCATGTCCTGGACTACCTGATTTCCTTGTCTGACTCAGGTCTCCAATATTTCTCCCTTAAGGTGCACCTTTCGGCCATTTTGGCCTTCCACGATCCCATGGGTGACCGTACTATAGCTCAGCTGGATGTCTCCTGCAACATCCTTAGGAGCATCCTGCATCTGAAATCCCTAATTGGTTCCCCCATCCCAGCTTGGGACTTGAATTTTATTTTGGAAAAGTTGACCCTGTCTCTTTTTGAGCCAATTGTGATTTGTGATTTGCGCCATTTCCCTTGGAATGCACTCTTTTTAGTTGCCATTACTTCTGCTGAAAGAATTTCAGAGCTTCAGGCCCTCTGGTGCGAGGACCCTTATTTGATTTTTCACAAAAACACGGTATCTTTGTGCACAGATCCTAAGCTTCTTTCTAAGGTGGTTTCCGAGTTTACACTCAATCAATCTATCCACCTTCCTGTTTATTTTCCCAAGTGTGCCAATCCAGGGGAAGCATTGCTCCATACACTTGATGTGCACAGAACTTTGAAATATTATATGCTCAGGGCTAAGGAGTCCAGAAAGTCTAAGCAATTGTTTGTTTCTTATGCCCCGGGCAAAAAGGGTGCTTCATTTTCTAAGCAATGTTTATCCAAATGATTGGCAAATTGCATTGTGTTCTGTTACAATAAGTATGCAAAGGATTGCCTGGTGCTGTCAAAGCTTATTCCACCAGAGGCATGGCTATCTAGGTGGCTTGTTTCAAAGGTGTTTGGTTGCCCCAGTTTTACTGCTGAAAATCTTTCATGTGGATTCCCCATTCACCAATGAAGTTCATATGTTGGTACCTGATGACTGAGATCCCCTTGAAGAACTACTGTTACAGCAAGTTCTTACACAACTGTTCTTTCTTATACATCCTTAACACGAAAACATAGAAACATAGAATTTGTTGGCAGATAAGGACCGCTTGGCCTACCTAGTCTGCCCATTTCCCTACCTAATTGATAAGTTGCAGATCCTAGTTAACCAACAGCCTACTTCCTCCTACCCCCCCACTAGAATTGCCTTATGTCTGTCCCATGCATTCTTGAATTCCCCCACTGTTTTTGACTCCATGACCTCCTCAGGAAGGCTATTCCATGCATCCGCAACCCTCTCTGTGAAAAAATACTTCCTCACATTACTTCTGAGCTGTCCCCCTGCTATCTTCAAATTGTGCCCCCTTGTTCTTGCACACCTCTTTTTCTGAAAGATGCTACTCTCTTGGACTTTTTTGATTCCCTTGAGGTACTTGAAAGTTTCTATACTGCCCCCCCTCCCTCCTTTCCTTGAGGGTATACATATTAAGCTCCTTAGTCTCTCTTTGTATGTCTTCTGGTGCAGACCCTCACCATTTTAGTTTCCCTACTCTGGACTGCCTCCACCCTGTCTATGTCTTTGTGGAGATGGGGTCTCCAGAACTGCACGCAGTACTCCAGATGGAGTCTCGCCAACTGTCTGTACAGAGGGATAACAACTTCCTGTTTTCTACTGGTGATGCCTCTCCCTATGCATCCCAGTATCCCCCCAGCCCTCCTTACTGCCTTCTCACATTGCTTGCCCACCTTTAGGTCATCTGATGTAACTACCCCAAGATCCCATTCCATTTTTGCTGCTGTCAATATTTCACCCCCCCCCCCACTGTGTACTCTTCCTTTGGGTTTTTGTTTCCCAGATGCATTACTTTGCACTTCTTTGCATTGAATCTAAGCTGCCATACATTTGACCATTCCTCCAACCTTGTCAATTCCCTGCTCATCCTTTCCACCCCACCTTGTGTATCAACCCTGTTGCAGATCTTTGTGCCATCTGCAAAGAGACATACTTTTCCTTCCAGTCCCTCTGCAATGTCACTTATAAAGACATTAAAAAGGACTGGACCCAGTAGTGAACCCTGCGGTACCCCACTAGTAATTCCCCTTTCTTCACTGTGGACTCCATTTACTATTACCCTCTGCACCCTGTTGTCCAGCCAATGTTTTACTCAGGCTACCACCCTGGGACCCATTCCCAGGCTGACTAATTTATTTATTAATCTTTTGTGTGGGACTGTGTCAAATGCCTTGCTAAAGTCTAGGTCGGTCATGCCCATAGCCCCACCCTGGTCTACTACTTTGGTCACCCAGTCAAATAAATCGAGATTCATCTGACTTGACCTTCCCACTGTGAATCCATGCTGCCTTGGGTCCCGTGCCCCACTGGCCTCTAGGTACTCAACAATTCTTTCCTTCAGAAGTGATTCCATCCTTTTCCCTACCATTGAGGTCAAACTGACAGGTCTGTAGTTTCCTGCCTCTGTCTTGCTCCCACTTTTGTGAAGGGTAATCACATCTGCCCATCTCCAGTCCTCAAGTACCACACCATCCTCCCATGATTTGTTAAATAGGGTAGTCAATGGTGTTACTAGTTCTCTCCTTAGTTCTTTTAGAATTCTGGGGTGAATCCCATCAGGCCCCATTGCTTTGTCCACCTTCAGTTTTAGGTGTTCTTCAGAACCCTTTCTTCTGTGAAAGGACTGATAACTACCCCCCCATCCAGAGTGCTTCTATTGACTGGATTAGGTACCTCCCCTCCTCTTCCTTTGTGAATACTGAGCAGAAGCATTTGTTCAGTATCCCTGCTTTTTTACTGTTCCTCTCTGCCCAACCACCTTCCTCTTTATTCAGCCCCAGTAACCCCCCCCTTTGTCTTTCTTCGCTCCCTAATGTACCTATAAAAGGTTTTATTCCCCTTCTTAACCGAGCTGGCTATCTTTTCCTCTGTTTGGGCCTTTGCTATTCTGACTGCCTACCCCGCTTCCTTCTGCTTTAACTGGTACAGTTCTCTGTCCTGCTCCTTCTGTGTTTCCTTATACTTCCTGAATGCTATATTTTTCTTCCTAACCTTCCCTCCCCCACCTCTTTTGTGAACCATAGTGGTTTGTTTTTTCATTTTGATTTGTTTATTTGCTTCACACAAAGGCTTGTTAGCTCTGTGATGGCAGTTTTGATGTTTCCCCTTTGTTGCTGCACCCCTCCTTCTTGCCTGTTGGCTAGTGCTTTTCTGAGGCACGCTCCCATTTTGATAAAATCAGCCCTCCTGAAGTCCAGTACCATCACTTTTGTATGGCTTGACTCTACAGCTGAGTTTATCATGAACCATGCTGTTTGGTGGGCATTTGTTCCCAGATGGCTACCCACTTCTAGATCTGAGATCCTCTCTCTGTCCCCATTTGAGAGTACCAGGTCTAAGATTGCTCCCTCCTGAGTGGGATCCATCACTAGCTGTCTGAGGCATGCCCCCTGTAGTGCATCGAGAATGGCCCTGCTCTTGGATGTGACTGCAGCAAAGGTGCTCCAGTTAACATCTGGCATATTCAGGACCCCATCAGCAATATCTCTCCTTTCTCTGCCATTCTAAGGATGCCTTCTATAATTTCCTTGTCCATTTCCTCCCCCTGAGACGGGGGTCTGTATGCAACTCCTATGCGGGTTGTGGTGCCATTTCCAGTCTCCAGGGTGACCCACAGTGCCTTCTCTTCTCCCTGTTTACCCTTTAGTTACATTGCTTTGATCCCTTCCCTTACATAGAGAGCTACTCCTCCTCCTCCTCTTCTACCCTGCCTGTCCCTCCTGTAGATTGTGTACTCTGGTATGCTGACATCTCAGTCATGGTTCTTTGTGTACCATGTTTCTGTGACTGCCACGATATCTAGGCATCCCTCTTCCATCAAGGCTACCAGTTCAGGGAGCTTGTTACCTAAACTATGAGCATAAGTACTCATTACCCTCCATTTTTTGATGGCCTTACCCCTTTTGTGCCCCATCTCTATCCTTACTGCCTTTGTCTTTTTCTCCATTTACCCCTGCCCTTCTCCCTATCAACTTCCCCTACTGAAAAATACTTAATTCCCGTACCTTATTCACCCCTGTAAGGTATTTAAAGGTTTCTGTCATATCCCCTCTCCAATTCAATTCAGTTTTTATTTTTACCAGGAAAAGACACCATCAAGCAGATTTATTTACAAAGTGGTCCTGGGAGGTCTCAACATAAGAGATGATATAAAACAGCATTTCATACAAGGACAATACATTTTTAACAATACAGGAATAATTTTTCTTCTGAAAAAAGCCAGCATCCTGACTCTAGTATTCACAACAAGGAAACAATACAGAGTGATTATACATTTGATAAGACTAACATAAAAGTCCTTTATTCACAGTAAGGGAGCAACAGAGTGATGATATGATAGTCTTCCTGGATTCAGGAGGGCAGTTTGTGAAAAACAAGAAAGAGTGTGGGGAAAAGGGATTTGGAACCTGGGTGAGGAAGTGGTGTTCAGGAGGATTACAAGTATAGGGAAAAAGAAGGAGCAGGACAGGTATGATGAGGATAGATTATTCTACATTTCTTTTTCTTTAATCAATTGACATAAATTCTATGGACTTTGAAAGATGTTAAATACATTCTTTTTTTAAGTGGGTCTTGGTGGATCCTATATATTACTAATATTGGCAAATCTGCTGTTAAGTGTTTTTCCTACATTAATCCACAAGAAAGATTCTGTTTAATGTCTGCTGTTTGGATAAATAGGGTTGTTGCATTTTTTTCTATCTCTACTTTCTTTATGAGAGGTTTGGGGGAGGAGGGGATCCTGTTGGATTCAGCTTGATTGAAATGTTATTAGGAATTCAGTCTATTGGAATGGGGAGGTTTATATTTCTAGATTTGGTTAAGGTGTGCTACTTAATGTTTCACTTAAGACTGTTTCTTCTTTATTGGGGAGTTGTTAATTGGGTGGGGGGTCATATGTACAACCTGGAAGAGCTGCAAACAGTTTATATTGAACTATAAAAACATTCTTACCAGCTTTATTTATTCATTTATAGCCATGTACTATGTCAATGTCATTTAAGGTGGTCTCCTGAAATGTTAAAGGTTTATGCCTCAGGATTAAAAGAATGCAAATTCTCAATTATGTAAATTCACTAGGATACCAACTTGTATTTTTACAAGAGACTCACCTAATGACTACCGAATGAGACCATCTTAAAAAATGTGGTTATTCTCAGGTGTTTGGTACTGGACAATATTCATCAAAAGGTGGGGTTGCTAGTTTAGTAAATAAATAATTAAACTTTACCCCCACCCAAATTGTTCAAGATTCTAACAGAAGATATATCATTGTTTAGGGAAATGTAACCATACAAGTATTGTTTAAGGTTCCGTTTATAGCCCTAATACTAATACTTCTTTATTTTTAACTGAAAACTCTTAACAGCTTTATTCCCATTCTTATCACATAAGTTGCTGACTGGTATTGGGATTGGAATATTCCTTTGAACCATTTGCTAGATAGATCCAACTCATCAAATTCTGCACTTCAGTCTGATATGCAAGCGTTAAATGAGTTTTTAAACATCTGTAATTTAGCAGACCCATGCAAAACCCTTTATCCGAATACTAAAAAATTCTCTTTATATTCTCCAGTTCATAGGTCTTATTCACACATAAATTGCTTCTTAGTGTCTAAATCTTGGATCAGTGATGTTCAAAGCACACAGATATTGAGAAGATCTCTATCTGATTATTCTTTGGTAGATTTACATATTTTCTTACCAGTTCCCTATCCAAAAATTATAGTTGGAGGTTAAATAACACCTTGTTCAGACAAGAGTATATTATTAATTACGTCAATCTTTCAATTACCAATTTCTGGAAAGAAAATCTTAATACTATTGACAAGTTTGACATCAATTGGGGTGCCTTTAAAAGTTATATTGGGGAGACTTTATTAGGTCACTTCAAAGCAGAAGAAACAACGTTCAGAGAAAATAAACTTTCTTTCAAAGAGAATAGAATCACTAGAAAATAGAGATCAATCTTTACTAACTGACCAGGAAAACAAAGAATTACAGCAACATAAAAACAAAATTTTCTTGCTCACAAAAGAGAGGGCGGAGTTCACTATTTTGAAAACAAAAGCAAGATATATTGATTTGGAAGACAGTCCTAGTAAGCTCTTAGCTAACAGACTTAAACACCAGGAACAATCAAAACTTATTCAGTCAATAATTGCTACTGACTCTGGAGAAGTTAAAACTGACCAAAAATATACTCTAGAGGAATTCTATAAGCATTACTCACTAATTTATGATCAGATGAACAACCCTCCTACAACTGAGGATATAGAAAAATATTTAAGTAAATGTACTTGATCCAAAATTACTCAAAGTCAAGCTACATATTTAACCAACCATACTGAACAAATGGAAATAGAAGAAGTTATTTATAGGTTAGCAATAAATAACTATCCGGGCCGAGATGGGTTCATGGCAAACTTTTACAAAACCTTCAAAAAATCTCTCATTCCATTTCTTAAAAATTTTTATAATTTCTTACTTGAAAATGGCTTTAAAGACAATTTGCTCCTTGAAGCCCTAATTATTTTAATATCTAAGCCCAACAAACCTAAAAATAAAGTAAGAAGTTATAGGCCCATTTTTTTGATTAAGTATGACATTAAAATCCTCACCTCCATCTTGGCGCAGAGAATTAAAAAAATTTGGCATCCCCTAATCTCTAGGGAACAGGTAGGGTTTATTTCACATAGGCAAGCTCCCAATCATATCAGGAAAATTTCCCACATTTTCTCCGTCTGGCAATTCTGACTCCCCTATGGCTTTTGTATCATTAGATGTAGAGAAAGCTTTTGATAGAGTCCACCCCAAATTTTTATTCCTTACTCTTCTTAGATTTGGTTTCCTAATAAAAGTTTAGATATTGTTTAAAGATTCTGTATTCTTTTCCATCAGCTAGATTAAGTTGCAACTGGCTAATACTGGACATCATTAAACTGCAATGTGAAACCAGACAAGGCTGCCCTTTATCTCTCCTTTTATTTAATCTATATTTGGAACCACTTCTTTTTTTCTTAAATACTAACGTTCTAATCACGGGTATTGTTTGTGGAAATTTGCAGTGTAAAATCTCTGCAATTGCAGACAACATTTTACTCCAAATATCTAATCCAGTAAGCTCAATAAAAGCAGCTCTAGTAACTATACCGAAATATAGTGTCCTTTCCAACTGTAAATTAAATATTGATAAAATGGAGATCATGCCTCTCAGTTCTCTCTCTTTTAAAAATGAAATTACAGATTTGGGTTTAACTAGGTCACCCTATAACCTAAAATACTTAGGTATATACTTAATACCTGATCTATCTCATCTTATAAAATTAAATTTAGAAGATTTATCCTCCACAGTCAAACTAGATTTAAAAAGGTGGCAGAACCTCCCACTCTCATTTTGGGGTACAGTTAATTTTATAAAAATGAATATTTTCTCCTGGCTATTCCATCCCCTCAGCATGTTAAACACCTTTATCTCTATGGAATGGTTCAATAATCTACATTCCAAAATCATTAAATTTATTTGGTGTGGTAAAACTCCATGAATAATATGGAGGAAACTTATCCTTCCTAAGGAGCAAGGTGGAAGCAAGTTACCAAACTGCCTTTTATACTACCTGGCTTCACATATCAACAGGTATATAAAATGGCTATATCAAAGGAATCACTTTGGGAGTTACTTTCCAATTTGGCTGAACCTCGAATTAAATATGATAAAAAAATATAAAGTTTGCCCTGAAACCATATTACACACCAAATTCAGCTTGCTTTCTATTAAGTTGAAACCTCAATGATCGGGACTTCTCTAAAATTTCACCACCAAATTATGTCTTTTTTGGGCTTTTCAGGTCACAACAGAGTATATCAACCTATTTTTGGTAATCCACACTTTAGAATAAATGGGGAATCTATTTCAGCCAATTGGTTTCCTAAAAACACTAATTTCACAGTAAGCTATTTCATTAGAAACAACTTGTACATTCCACTTCAGACAGTTTGGGATAATGGGAATCTTCATAAGACATTTCTACCCAAGCTACTACTAATTCAAATGTCCTTAAAGGCTCATTTTGGTCCTATTCCATTGCCTTCTGTCTTTTATGATCTAGTGAAAGATATGGAGTTTAGGAGTTTTAAACCCTTCCCTATTTCCAACTTATACCAACTTCTATTAACCTCCAAGTTTAATGTGGATCATATCACTCCTTCTTATTGGAACAGGGAGCATGGAATTAGCACTCAAAATCAATCCATTTCATGGAAGAACATATACCAGTACATACCCTTGGATAATCTGAGGTTAATCCAAATACAAACTTCTCAACAATAGCTATATGACTCCCCAAATACTGTTTACATTTGGATTTCTGGAATCTGATAGGTGTATTAAATGTAACCTAGGAGATGGGACTCTCTGTCATATTCTATGGGATTGTCCAAAATCCCAGCATATTTGGAATCTGGTTAAATCAGAATATGGCAGAAGTCTATCTTTACACTATGCTTTTAACTTTGAGATCTGCATTTTAGGAAGTCTCAGCACAGTTAAGGGCTTAAGTGACAAAGTCATTATTTCTATGATAGCTGTCTCCACAAAACAGCTGACTGTTAGACATTGGGCGGATAAAGTAGTATTAAGTTTGAGAGAATGGACATCCAACATTCTTCTTAATTTATAGATTACTAGACTGATTTATTTATTTCATAATAATATTACCCAATTCTACAACAAATGGGGAAAGATTTATGGTTTACTATCTTAACTCAACCTATTAGTCCTTTTCATAACTCCGGGGATGTAACACTCAGAACCTTTGGCGAATACTTTTTATTAGATCAGGGCTTTAGCAGTTCATATTTCTTCCAAGTGTTCCACCAGACTGTCACTTTTTAAGATGCTAAATTTGGGGAGGGATGAGGGGGTGGGATTTTGTCAAGAACTGCTAATGAAGCTATCCCTACATAACCGATTTTGGGGATACCTTTTATTTGATTATGGAATGCTGTATTGTTCTGTTTTGTATTTCAAGAAATCTTATGAAATAAAAGAAAGTTTAAAAAAAAAGTATGGCTTATTAGGGCCGTGAATGAACAGGACATGTATGATTAGAAAAGTCTACAAGGGTTGAGCAAGTCAATGATTAAATAGCAAGGCGGATAAGTTAGTAACATAGAGAGGGAGGGAAGCTCATGGAGATTGTGGAACTGAGGACAATTGGTGGAGACAACTACAGAAGTGTCTACAAACAGCTAAGGGAGTACAAGTGCTAATATGCAGTGCAAGGGTTAGTAAGAATTAAGGTGGAGGCTAGGCATAGTAGTTACACCTTTCCTTCAGTGATTGTCTAAGTGCAGTTTTGAAGGCATTCATCTCAACAATATGCGTGAGTTTTAAGGATCTTTGCAGTGTATTCCAGAGGGTAGGGAGGGAATGGCTTATTGATGAGGAGCCATAGCGAGTATGGATTCTGGGTATATCTAGCATATTTCTGTAGGAAGTTGCAGACTTTTTCATCAACTTGGTGTTGCAGTTCCCCCGATGGATGGTTCTGGGGGACTTCAATGCCTCAGTCAATGATGAACTATCATAGTTTGGTCAGGAATTCCTCCATCTGATGAATTTGTTGGGCTTCACACAGGTGATTACCTCTGTGACCCATAATCATGGTCATTCATTGGACCTGGTCTTCCTACTGGGTATAGAGACCTCCAACTTGGTGGTGGAGCCAGTTGGATGGTCTGACCATCACACTATAAGGTTCAATTTCCAGGCTCCCCCCATAGGCCTTTTCCTATGGAGATGGAGGTGGTCTGGTACCACCCTTTAAGGGGTTTGACTCCAGATGGCCTGGCTGTGGTACTGGACCTATCAGGCTTACCAAATACAAACGTGGATCCAGATAACTTGGTACAGGTCTATAACAGGGCAGTGACTAAGGCTCTGGATTCCCTGGATCCTGTACGAGTTCACCCCCCCACCCTTAACCCTCGGTCCCCTGGGTTTGATGGGACCTTGAGGGACCTGAGGAGAGAGGGATGAAGGATGAAGTGGCACTGGTGGAAATTTGGCCTTGATAATGAGCAACTTAGATTGATGGCCTATTATAAGGACTATCAGTTGGCTATCTCCTGTAAGAAGGCAGAGTTCCTGTCCAGGGAGATCACTACTGCACAGAATTGACCAGCCCAGCTCTTTCAAACTGTGGACAGACTGTGTACTGCAGCCCGTCTGCAGTTTTGGAGAGCATTGTCACAGGAGAAGTGTGATGAGTTTGCTCGATTCTTTGCAGGTAAGGTTGCTGACATCTGGTTCGAGATCTGTGAAGCTTGCTCCAATGGAGACAGCAGTGGTTGGTAGGAGGTTGCAGTTCCTTGGCTTGTCTGCTCCAACTTTGATCGGCTGGCTATCATGGATGACGTGAGGATTATCCAGAGTATGAGGCTGACCTGCTGTGGTCTGGACCCAGGCCCAACTCACTTCCTTGTGGGGTGTGTTGAGGTCATTGGCCTGGTCCTAGCTGAGATAGTCTGGTGTTCATTAGAGTCAGCTGTATTCCCAGACACCTTGAAGGAGGCGGTGGTGGACCTCTCCTTAAGAAACCGTCTCTCAACCCAGACTGTCCTGTTAACTACAGACTTGTCTCCAACCTTTCCTTTGTGGGTAAGGTTACTGAGAAGGTGGTTGCGCTGCAGCTGGAGAATCACCTTACCATACATGACATCTATGATCCTCTCCAGTCTGGATTTCGGAAGAAGCATAGCACTGAGATGGCCCTTGTTTGGGTTCTCAGTAGTCTCCTGCTAGTAAAAGATCATAAGAGCCATTCCATCTTGGTTCTTCTTGATCTCTCTGTGGCATTTGATACCATGGACCATAACGTTTTACTGGAGTGCCGGCAGTGGATCTTTGGACTATTGGGTATGGTCCTCAGTTGGTGTTAGTCCTTCCTCACCAACAGGTTTCAGAGAGTTGCATTGGGGATTTATTCCTCTGACAAGTTCTCCCTGTTGTGTGGGGTGCTGCAGGGCTCTGTGTTGTCACCCATGTTATTCGCTGTACATATGCTACCATTGGGAGACATTGTAAGGTGGTATGGGCTGAGTTTTCACTGCTATGCAGATGATACTCAGCTATACATGTCCTTTCTGCCCAAACAAGTGGTAACTGTCTTGAGTTTTAACAACTGCCTGTCTGAGATCCAAGACTGGATGAGTGCTAATTGGTTGAGGTTGAACCCTGACAAGACCGAGGTTTTGGCTGTGGACCCGGGTCATCGGGTAGAGGGGTTGTCAACTGGGTGGCCATCTGGGCTTTGGCTTGGAAGGCAGCCAGCTGAATACCTCTGAACGGGTGTGAAATCTGGGTGTTATTCTTGATGAGGGGCTGATGCTTAGATCTCAGGTGTCATCCATCGTCATGACTTCCTTTTACCATCTGAGGAACATCACCCAGATTAAGCACCTGGTTCCACTTGACAACCTTGCAATGTTGGTCCATGCCTTTGTGACTTCCCACCTTGACTACTGCAACTCCTTGTACCGAGGTCTACTGGGGGTTGATATCTGCTGCTTGCAGCTGGTGCAGAATGCGGTAGCCATGCTGTTGACCAGGATCCCTCGAGCTTGCCATGTCATGCCTGTGCTACGTGGCCTGCACTGGCTGCATATTCAGTGGTGGATCACCTTTAAGGTCGATTTGCTGACCTACAAAGTCCTACATGGACAGGGACAGTGTTATCTGCAAGAGCTTCACTGTCCCTACTGCCCCCTCCACCCACTCTGCTCCACCGATGAGGAATTGCTAGAGATTCCCAGGGTTCATTTGAAGACTTCTGGGGCCCGGGCATTTGCATTTGCAGACCCCATCCTGTGGAATTCTCTGCCTCACTGGATAAGAGTGTGCCTGATCGTGGAAAGTTTCAAATCTTCACTGAAAGCATATCTGTTTAATCTTGGTTTTCTTGATTCTGGATTAACTGTTGATGTTAATATTTTTTTAATTACTTAAGAATTTCATAACTTGGATTTTTTTATGATCAATTGTGTTAGCACTACAGTCTTTCTGTGAATAGCGCTATTTTACAAATAAAGTCTTGCTTGCTTAATATACGAGTATCTTCTTAGCAGGTAAACTCCAGAGGTGTATTTAAAAAGGTCACCGATGTAGGAGGGCAGCTTGTTAGGCTTTGTAGACCCAGAGAGAGGTATTTTTAATTCTTCTAGTGCTAAATGAAGTCCAACCTAATTGTGCATAGAGGGAGCAGTGGTAAGTATTAAATGGAGCTCCAGTGATGGATTTTAATGCTCTGTGGTACAGAGTATCCAGCTTGGCTAGAGCAGTGGTGGAAGAATGGCTATAAATAAAATCAGCATAGTCAATGAGGGGGAGAAATGTACCAGTCTTATTTTGGCTTTGTAGTTAAGCAGATGCCTGATTATGAAGAAGAGGCCTAGCCTTTGTTGTAGCTTTTTGGAGAGTTCCTCTATATGTGTAGTGAATGATGGCCTACAATCAAGCCAGAAGCCCATGTATTTGAATTTCTCCACTACCTCTAGTGGTTTCCCCAAGAGGATCTTGATCTGGAGTTTTGTATTAGTGGAACTAGTACTATTAGGTTTAGCTTGAGGACATATGAACATAATTTTTGTTTTTATTAGCATTGAGCAACAACTTTAGTTGGAAGAGGTTTTGTTGCAGCAGGTTGAACTCCTGCTGTAGCTCTATACAGGCAAGCTCAAGGGTAGGCCTAGCAACATAGAGAACTGTGTCATCTGCAAAAAGATGAACACTTGATGTACTGATTTTGGCGTCAATATCATTGATATAGATTGCGAATAATAATAGCCCCAGTATTGACCTCCAAGGAATGCCTCTTTGTAATGTTTTAAGGGGTGAGAGATCATTTTGAGCTTTGACCTGCTGTTTTCTACCTATCAGATAGCAAGCAAACCATTTCAGAGCTGTGTCATTCAGATCAATACATTGCATCATAAGTAATCATAACTCATGGTCTACGGTATTGAATGCCTTGCTCAAGTCCAAAAAGAGTGCGCTGACATGGTTTTTAGAATTTAATGCGACTTGCCAATCATTTGTTACCTTTGCCAGTGCTGATATCGTATTATGTTTAGGTTTGAATTCGGATTGGAGGGGTTCTAGCATGTTCGTTGTTTCTAGGTATTCTCTTAATTGTGCATTGACTAGTTTTTTTAAGTAATTTAGAAAGTATAGGTAGTAAGAATATAGGCCTGTAGTTGTTAAGATCACTTGAATTACCAGATTTAAAAAGTGGAATAACGTGCAATTTTCCACTCTGTGGGGAGATTCCTTTGGGAAAGAGACAAACCATATACAAACTACAAACAGGTATCTGCCTCTATCTCCAAAATCAAAGAAAGAAGCAGAGGACACTGAAGCACAGGAGCTAGAACAACAAAACTCACCCAAAACAGGGACCAAAACAAAAAAAAGCAACACAAAAAATACTTCTGAACATAGGAGACTCCATGATTTGGGGTGTTGATGCCTACTTCCAGCCGGAGGTAATGGTTGGATGTCTTCCAAGTACATCAGGGTGGAGAGACACTGACCACATTGCTAAAATCATTCAGGAAGCAGGAGAAAACATTGATGTCCTGGTACACATAGGGACTAATGATCTCTCCAGCCTGTCAGTTGTGGAGACCAAGGGACACCTGACCAGGCAGGGAGACAAATTGTCATTCATTTCATCCAGCATCTCCTTCTCTGAGATCCTGCCAGTCTGGGAGAGGGGGGCAGACAGACAGAAGATCAGAGAAGGAGAGATAGGGGAGCTAAACATGTGGCTCAAGGGTTGGTGCCAGGAAAAAGGACACAAATTTGTAGGTAACTGGCAACAGTTTTGGGAGCGAAAGTTCTTTAAATTTGATGGACTACATCTGACTAAAGAGGGAGTCAGTGCATTGGGGCAGACATTTGACATCTTTGCAGAATATTTAAACTAGCCAATGGGGAGAGGGGTGCAGCACTGATACATCAAATGGGAACCCCCCCCAGCTAGAGATCAAACAGGAGTTCAGCATGTTTGTAGTTCATTTGCATCACCAGGTAAGGAAAAGGTCCAGCTCTCCATACGATGCACAGGGGAAATGCTGGACCTCGCCCACAACTTAACGCACTGAAATCTGGCCAATTGAAAATCATGTACACAAATGCCCACAGTCTGAGAAATAAGACAACAGACTGCAGGCAACAATGACAGAGGCTAGAAAGCCAGAAGGAAGGAAACATATTCAGTTCGGTGCTTTACAGTAACTGGTAATTGCTATTTTTCTTTTAAACTTAGATTGTGAGCTTTTAGTGACACTGTACTTTCTTTGTTGTCTTTACTTAGAATTGTTTTTGGGCTGTTGAAAATTTAAAACGTAGTGGTGGTGTATTTCTTTGCTGTCTTTAATTGCTGCAAATTTAGTCTTGGCTCGTCTGACTTGCCCTGTAGTTTGGGTGAGGGGTGTTAATTGTCTGGCCTCTGACCTCAGCTATGTGATAATGGAGGTGGGGCTTAGTCAGAGTTGAGGTAGCAAGTGAGTTTTATTTTCTCAGAAGAAGCCAGAAGGGGAAGGAAACATATCAGTTCAGTGCTTTGCACTAACTGGTAATTGCTATTTTTCTTTTAAACTTAGATTGTGGGCTTTTTAGTGACACTGTACTTTCTTTGTTGTCTTTACTTACAATTGTTTTTGGGCTGTTGAAAATTTAAAACATAGTGGTAGTGTATTTCTTTGCTGTCTTTAATTGCTGCAAATTTTCACCCCTCCTCCCTCCCCTCCCCCAACTCTTAATTATATGCCCTGTTAAATCTGATTGACAGGAGCTAAACACAGGGTATAGTAAATGGTGTAGAGTTGGAGGGGCTTAAGGGTGAAGAAGCCCACCCTCAGCACAAGTGTTTTGACTCATTTATTTATTTATTGGTTTATTTTCTTTTTTAAAAAAGAAAAGTATCTGAGGATCAGTGGCAGGATTTTAAGGACAGTAAATTAATAAAAAGGGAACTAGGAGAGCTTCAGTAGCAGACAAGTAATGGAATAGCAGTATAATTGCAGTATAATGTGGGGGAGTGGTGCAATGCATTGGCTGTGGGGCAGCCATATTCAGGCAGACCTTCTGGACACTGAGGTGCTGCCCTATCTGCATGCATCTCTCTGGACTGTGGGATGAGGTAGCCAGACTCAGAGTGGAAGTAAACTGGGTCAGGAGTACCATCACCCTTTCCAGAGACCACCCAGTCCAATGCAACTGCCTCAAAGGATGCCGAGAACGAGGAGCACTTGGATGACAGTGGGCTCAGGGAGGGTTAGAGCGGTCAGGCAGAGGCACATCCCAGATCCTGTTCCACTCAAGAACTCATATGCCACACTGACAAATGGGGACAATCAAATAGAGGTACCCAGAGAAGTGGAAGGAAAGGATGTGGAGGTTAGCCAAGGAGGTGACCTCAGCGGGGAAAGCAGTGGACCTCAGAGGAGGAGGAGGAGGAGGAGGAAGCAAATCCTGGTGGGGGACTCCATCATAAGAGGGATCCAGCTAGGAACACAGGAGTGGGAGGACAGGGAGGTGAGGTGCCTACCAGGTGCCACGGCATGGAGGGATAGAAGGAAGATCCTGGGGATCACTGGGAAGGCAAGACGGGAGGGTGAGCTGGATGTCATTATCCACCTAGGTACTAATGACCTGGAAAATGGAGAGCCAAAGGAAGTTCAGGAAGAGTTTAGGAAATTGAGAGGGCTTCACAAGTAGCTACTTCTGTCACTTTCTCAGAAGTACTACCTGCGAGAGGCAAGGGAGAGCATAGTGCATGCACCAGGAACTTTAACTCATGGTTGAAGAACTGGTGCTGTGAAGAAGGGTTTGGATTCATTGGTGACTGGGGACCCACCTGGAGGGATAGAGGTTTGTTCAGGCCTGACGGCCTGCATCCATCCTGGAGGGGAATCCAAGCACTCAATTATAAGTTTAAATGCTACATTGACAAGCATTTAAACTAGCAAAGGGGGGGTGGCAGGCCAGCAAGGAGGGTACCTACTTGCTCACCCCCCACAGCTAGCAGTGTAACCAGTGAACCAGTGGAGTGGCTATCTCTACAAAGCAGTGTGCAAAAGATGGAGATTAGCACCCAAGAGGTGGATAGGCAGAAAAGAGGCAAAATTCAGCAGAAGGGCAGACAGCAAGGAGAACCAGAGATAAAGGACAACCAAGGAAGGGGCTGGAGTAGAACAGTGAAACAGTCTAGGGAGGTCAAATCATGGAGAACCATGTGTGCAAATGCCAGGAGCCTTAGCAACAAGATGGAAGACCTGAGGCTGTCATGGTGCAGTCAGACCTGGACATTGTGGCCATCACTGAAACCTGGTGTAATGATAACCACTACTGGAAGATGGCGTCATGGCCTACAACATATTCAGAAGAGACAGGGCAGGCAGGAAGGGAGGAGGAGTGGCACTGTATGTGAAAAATGACGTAAGGGCCACAGAGATCCAGGAGGAACAAAATGGGGGAGAGATACTGTGGGTTAAGCTGGAAAGGAAAATGGGGCCAGCCATCCTGCACAGGTGTGGTCTATAGACCACCAGCCCAGGAGGAAGAAACAGATAGGGAGCTGATGCTAGCCATCCAAAGGATGGCAGACAAGGGTGAGGTAGTACTGGTTGGAGACTCTAATATTCCAGACGTGGACTGGAGCATCCCAGCAGCAGCATCAACTAGGAACAGATTATCCTGGACTCCTTCAGGGTGCCTTCCTCAAGCAACTGGTCATGGAACCAACTCGGCAGAAGGCAATACTGGACCTTGTGCTCACAAACAGGGACAGTGTGATGGGGTAACAGTGGGGGAGCACCTGGGGAACAGTGAACACCAGTCATTGTGGTTTGAAATCACAGAAAGAGCAGAACCAAACCACACAAAAACATGTATCCTGGATTTTAGAGGGGCAGACTTTGGAAAAATGGGGAGATACTTGAAAGAGACATTAAGGGGAATAGGGCAGGAATCAGGGGTTGAGGAACAGTGGGCAGTATTTAAAATGGGGATTACAAGAGCAACAGAATTATGCAATAAGCAAGTTAGCAAGAGGAAAAGGAAGAGGAAGAGGAGACCATTATGGTTTTCCAAAGAGGTAGCAAAGAAAGTGAAAGCCAAAAAGACTGCATTCAGGCAATACAAAAAGACACAGGCAGAAGGGATAGGGAGAAGTACCAGGAGAAGCAAAGGGAGGCAGGGAGGTCAGTAAGGGAAGCCAAAGCTCAGATAGAAGAACACATTGCAAAATCAGTGGGTAGAGGGGACAAAACCTTTTACAGGTACATAAGGGAAAAAAGAAAGACAAAGAGAGGGATAGTGAGGCTGAAGAGGGAGGATGGGTGCCGCATGGAGGATGACAACAGTAAAGCTGACATATTGAACAGGTATTTCTGCTCAGTCTTTACTGAGGAAGAGGAGGGTAATGGGTCTGAAGGGAGTACAAGGGGCGAGAATGGTGCAGAAATGGACACAAGTCCCTTTACACGAGAAGGGTCCTGAAGGAACTGGAAGATAAGAGTTGATAAAGCAATGGGGCCAGATGGGTGCACCCAGGGTCCTTAAAGAACTAAGAGAGTGGTGGCTGAACCTCTGGCTATCCTGTTTAGCCGATCACTGGAAACAGGGAGGTACCCAAAGACTGGAGAATAGCAGATGCAGTCCCCTTATACAAAAGTGGGAACAAAGAGGAAGCGGGGAACTACAGACCAGTCAGCCTCACCTCGGTAGTGGGGAAGGTCATGGAAGCACTACTGAAGGAGAGATTGGTGGAACATCTGGTTGTCAATGGACTACAGGACACAAGGCAGCATGGTTTCACCAGGGGGAGGTCATGTCAGACCAACCTCGTTGGATTTTTTGACTGGGTGACTAGGGAGATGGATCGGGGAGGGCAGTACACATGGCCTATCTGGACTTCAGCAAGGCCTTTGACACTGTGCCACATAGAAGACTATTATACAAACTGGGGAATATGGGTGTGGGCAGGACAGTAGTGTGGTGGGTAGGTAACTGGCTGGGCGGCAGGACACAGAGGGTGGTGGTAAATGGTTGTCACACCACAGAGGGAAGATTGACCAGTGGGGTACCACAGGGATCAGTGCTGGGACCAGTCCTATTCAACATCTTCAACAGTGACATTGCGCAGGACCTAGAAGGCAGAATTTCACTGTTCGCTGATGACACAAAGCTCTGGAACAGAGCAGACACACCAGAGGGTGTAGACAGAATGAGAAGGGACTTGTAGAAACTTGAAGAATGGTCAGGGGTTTGGCAGTTGAAATTCAATGCAAAGAAGTGCAAGATAATGCACATGGGGCACAAAAACCCTGGCACAATATATCAGTTGGGGGGGGGGTGAGGATATAGCATGCACCAAGCAGGAAAGGGATCTTGGGATTATCATCTCTGATGACCTCAAGGTAGTGAAACAGTGTGACACGGCAGCAGGTAAAGCAAATAGGATGCTGGGATGCATAGGTAGGGGCATCACCAGCAGGAAAAGGGAGGTCATAATTCCACTATACAAGACACTAGTGAGGCCCCACCAGGAGTACAGTGCACAGTTCTGGAGACCTTACCTATGTAAGGACATAGACAGGGTAGAGAAGGTTCAGAGGAGGGCAACAAAGATGGTACATGGATTGCATCACAAGTCCTATAAGGACAGGTTGAAGGAGCTGAATATGTACTCCCTGGAGGAGAGGAGGGAGAGAGGGGATATGATAGAGACATACAAGTATCTTACAGGGAGGAACAGGGTGCAGGAATACACTATTTTTAAGCGTAAAAAGATGTTCCAGGACTAGAGGGCATGGGATGAAGTTGGAGGGAGGGTGATTCAGAGGAAACGTGAGGAAGAATTTCTTCACTGAATGGGTGGTGGACAAGTGGAACACCCTGCCAGAGGAAGTGGTGGGGCTGAAACAATCACAGGATTTAGGAATGCAGGGGATAGACATAAAGGAATTCTGGAGGTCAGGGGTAAGGGGCAACAGATTTCTAGGAAAACATAAACTGAACTTACAAGCTCAAATGGGCAGACTGGGTGGGCCATAGGCTCTTATCTGCCAACACTGTCTATGTATCTATGTAAGATCCCAGACCTGCAGGCAACAATAACAGAGGCTAAACTGGACATAGTAGCCATTAGTGAGACATGGCTCACCGGTAACCACACTTGGGAGACTTCAGTACCCGGCTATGGATTGTTCAGAAGAGACCGAGGTGCAAAAGGGGGAGGGAGCAGCTCTTTATGTCAATGAAAATATCAAAGCTACAGAAATTCAGAACACACATAAGGAGCCAGAAGAACTGTGGGTCACCCTGGAAACAGGAAATGGGACAGCCATATGAACTGGGGTTGTCTACAGGCCTCCAGACCAGGGAGTGGACATAGACACATTACTGTTAGATGATATACAAAACATGACAACTAAAGGGGAGGTTCTGATAATGGGAGACTTCAACATGCCAGATACAGATTGGTCAATACCAGCAGGAACATCCACCAGGACTAGACACATAGTGGATTCCCTGCAGGGGGAGGGCCTCAAACAACTGATACAGCAACCCACAAGAGACAGGACTATCTTAGATCTAGTACTGACTAACGGGGAAAGGATCACAGAACTCCAGGTAGAAGGTCACCTGGGGGCCAGTGACCATCCGTATCACCCCATGTGGTCGACATCCCAATGGCGAAACACAGAAAAAAAACATTATGGTGACATTCGCGGTAATGGTCCTTTTTCTGTGTTTCACCTTCCCCCAGTGTTCCGCCCCCTCCCCGGACCAACTCCGACCTGGAGTTGGAATCCTGGAGTCTGGGGGTGCGGGGGGCAGATCCCCCCACATAAGAGGTGTGGGGGCAGAGCCCCCCACAGAAAACAGCGAAGCAAGAGGTGGCACAATACCTGCATCGGTATTGTGCCATCACTATGGGGGAGGTCCGCATTCTCGCCGATAAGATATCTTGGTGCTTCCGTGACCATCACATGGTATCATTCAATTTGGCCACTAGAAGTAAATCATCCCATTCCAAGGCAAAAATATGGGACTTCAGAGGAGCTGACTTTGATAAGATGGCCAACAGAGTTAAGCTAGCCCTGACAAGAAGAAATACAGATGAGGGGGTACAGGCAAAGTGGGCAAGCATTAAGGATGCAATACTTGAAGCAAGATCCCAATATGTTAGGGAGAAAGGCAAGAGAAAAAGAAGGAGGAAACCACTTTGGTTCTCAAAAACAGTAGCAGAAAAGGTGAGAGCCAAAAGACTGGTCTTCAGGAAATATAAAGGAACACAGCGGGACGAAGATAGGGAGGCATACCAAACTTCCCTAAGGGAAGCAGGGAAGGTAGTAAGGTAGGCAAAGGCCCAAACCAAGGAAACACTAGCATGAACACTAAAAGATACATTAGTGAAAGTAGAAAGACCAGAGGGGGTATTGCTAAAATCAAAGGGAATAAGAGACACTGTGTGGAGGAGGACCAAGGAAAAGCATATATCCTAAATAGATACTTCTGCTCAGTATTTACTGAGGAGAAGGTAGGCAATGCCCACAGCTCTGCACCATGGACACGGGGGGAGGGGGGAGGAGGGAGGTGTGCACAAGTCCCTTCACAAAAGAAAGGGTCCTACAAGAGCTCGCTAAGCTCCGGGTGGACAAGGCAATGGGACTGGATGGCATATATCCCAGGATACTAAAGGAGCTAAGGAACTAGCAGAACCATAATCAGAACTGTTTAGTGAGTCTCTGAGCACATGAGAGGTCCCAGAAGACTGTGGTAGCAGGGAGGAGGCAGGGAACTACAGACCAGTCAGTCTTACCTCAGTAGTGGGCAAGATTATGGAGGCACTCCTTAAGGAAAGGATAGTGCAACACCTGGAATCCATAGGACCACAGGATCCAAGACAGCATGGGTTTACAACAGGAAGGTCCTGTCAAACTAATCTCATATATTTCTTTGACTGGGTAACCAGAGTGGTGGACCAAGGGGCTGCAGTTGATGTCGCCTACCTTGACTTCAGCAAAGCTTTTGCTATTGTTCCACATAGAAGATTGATTAATAAGATGGGTAGGCTTGGGGTGGGTCAGAATTTGGTCAACTGGGTGGCAAACTAGTTGGCAGGCAGAAAACAGAGAGTGGTGGTAAATGGTATACAGTCAGAAGAGATGCAAGTCACAAGTGGGGTACCTCATGGATCAGTCTTGGGGCCAGTCCTCTTCAATATCTTCAATATCTTCATCAGTGACATTGCAGATGGACTGGAGGGTAAGGTTTGTCTGTTTGCAGATGACTCCAAGATCTGCAACAAAGTAGATGATCCAGATGGGGTGGGCAAAATGAGAAGAGATCTGGATAAACTGGAGAAATGGTCAGAAGAGTGGCCACTGGGGTTTAACGCAAAGAAGTGCAAGATCATGCACATAGGGAAGAGAAACCCTGAAGCCACCTATAGGTTGGGAGGGGAGTTGCTGACGATCACAAGGGAAGAAAGAGACTTTGACATCATCATCACAGATGACCTGAAATCATCCAAGCAGATCGCTAAAGCAGTAGGTAAGGCTAGGGGGATGTTGGGGTGTATTATTAGGGGTATCACAAGTCATAAGAGGGAGGTAATAATCCCTCTTAACAAGACACTGGTTAGGCCCCATCTGGAGTACTGCGTGCAGTACTGGAGGCCGCACCTTCACAAGGACATTAACAAGATGGAGGCAGTCCAGAGATGGGCAACCAAAATGGTACAGAGACTGCATCACAAAACATATGAGGACAGATTAACAGAGCTCAATATGTATAACCTATAGCAAAGGAGAGAGAAAGGTGATATGATCGAAACATTCAAACACCTTAAGGGCATTAACAAGGTGAAAGAGTCTAACATGTTTCAATATAAGAAAAATAGCAGAACAAGAGGACACAGCATGAAATCAAAGGGTGGCTGATTAAGGGGTAATGTGAAGAAGTTCTTTTTCACAGAAATGGTGGTGGATGCTTGGAAAGGCCTACCTTATGAAGTGGTGGCTATGAATACAGTGCAGGGCTTCAAACAGGCATGGGATAGGCATAAGGAAACAATACAGATGAGTATGAATAGATAGGCCATTGACAGAGTAAAGGCCTATGGCACATTCATAAGGTAGAAAATAAAATGGGCAGACTGGATGGGCCTTGAGGTCCTTATCTGCCGTCAACTTCTATGTTTCTATGTAAGTTAACTAGATGGACAATGGGCGGTTAAAAATTGGCGACCTAGCTTTAGGAAGAAAGGTTCAATTAGATTTGCTCCTGCACTTTTTTTTGTGTCCAGAGTTATTAAGAGGTCCTCAACCTGCTTAAAGGTTATTGGACGAAAACTAAACTTGGCTGATTACTTGGTAGCCTTTGAGGATGGGGGGGAGGGGCATGGCAAGTCTTTGTTGCTGGGTTGTGTGAGAAGTTTGCTTGCTGGAGAGGTATCAAAAGCTAACCCAGCAGTGGCAAAATGGTTATTTAGTTGCTGTAAGATACATTGTGTATGAGTACAGGTGTTGTCACTGGAGATAATCTTGGGAGGTAGTGATGATGAGGTGCTGTGCCCTTCAATATCCCTTAGGATTTGCCAGAATTTGGCTGCATCCTTTTTGGATGATTCTAGTGCAGATTAAAAGTATTTGTTTTTTTCAGCCCTTATAAGCTTTGTGCATTGGTTTCTAGTGGTTCTAAAAGCTGCCCAGTCTGTTGTGAGTTTTGTTTTGCGAGCCCTTTTCCATAGGGTATCTCTGCCACGTAAGACTGACTTTAGTTCACTAGTAAATCAGGGGCATGTCCTTTTCTTTGTTCTAATTTTTACCTGAGGTGAATGTTTGTCAATCACCTTCAGAATAAGGCTGCGGAACAGACTGTAGGCCTCTGTGATTGTGGGTGCTAGGTACAAATCTTGCCATCAAATTTTCTTAGATCTGTGAGGAAGTTGGTGCAATTGAATTTGCGGTGACTCCTCTTAAATCTGAAATGGGAGGTAGATATGGGCTTGGGTAAGGGCCTGATGCAGGCTATGTGGAATACCCTAATGAGTGTAATTTTGTGGGGTTTATTTAAGAGGATTAGATCAAGAATGGTAGTGTGCGCAGGAGTTTTAAAGTTAGGGTAAGTGATGTCAGTAATAATTTGTGTAAGGTGATAACAGTCACAAAGATCTTTTAAGGGTTTTGAGCAAGGGGAATGCCAGTCAAGGTTAATGTCTCCCATTATAACTGATTCAGAACTATGAGCATCCAGCAAGTTGTGGAGATGGATTAATAACCCCAGGCCTCCTGAGGGTGGTCTGTAACAGCCTGTGAGTAGTATAGCCTCATCAGGTGATAAGGAGATTTTTAAGGTAGCACTTTCAAACTCATTGGGGCAGTGGATATGTCAATTACTGCTACTGAAAGTTTATCCACAATATACATTGCACCCCCCGTGGGTCTATTTTGGCCCTAAACACATTGTCACTGCCAAGCCCCCGATCACCTAGTATCGTTAGCATGATTTAACACCTTTCTTGCTATTTCTGAGCCCTTGAGTATGATACCTTTCAGCCATATCCTTAGTGAATGTTATCTGCCTCCTCCTAAGACCCATCACCAGGTTTCAATCCCCTGACTCTTCACACTGTATTCGGGGAACTCTAACCTCTAAGCCATCCTGTCAGCCACACTTCTGTCCAACTTTTTCCACTCCTCATAGCCACACCTCATTTTATGCATAATAGTTCAGTATAAGCGTACTTTAGCTCTTGTCTTGCTATTTTCCTGAACCCTTCTCTATGATACCCTGCCTTTCAACCATATCCCTAGTGAACATTTTCTTCCTCTTCTTAGGATCCAAACCCCTGACCCTTCACACTGTAGTCAGAGACGCTAACCTCTAAGCCATCCCATCAGCCTCACTTTTGTTTAACCCTGTCATCTCCTTATATCTCATTTTAGCCACACATCATTTTATTCCCAAATCCCCCACAGTACCTGGTGGCTGCCTGAACACCCTTGCTACTGAGCTAATCCCACTCTTGCCCTCTTTTGACCCATCATGGAATTACGCTCCTGACACTCCTGTCTGAACGTCCTTGCTACTGAGCTAACCCCACTCTTGCCCTCTTTTGACCCATCATGGAATTACGCTCCTGATACTCCTGTCTGACAACCCTTGCTACTGAGCTAACCCCACTCTTGCCCTCTTTTGACCCATCACGGAATTACTCTCCTGACCCTCCTACTCCCCCTAAGTACCTGATTTCCCATTAGCACTTTATTCGCATTAACTAGCAGAGGGCTCCCGTCCTCTCTCTAAGCCTGTACTAATCCAGAGCTACTCATTTCTGCTAGTTGTCTATTTTTGTTGGGGAAGTTTTCTCAACTGACGCTCTGTCCTCATTGTGCTACTGTCAGCCATGTCCAGCATCTGAAACACAACCTGACTTGAGCAGTAAGGGATATGGAGCTACACAATAAGTGGTATACATTAATATACTGTCTCACTTTGCTGAGCAGCTTCTGTTGGCCCTTCCAAATTATGGGATTGTCCTAATAACAGCACAAGTATAATAGCTACTGCACAGTACAAATGCTTCCCTGGCACAGACTATCTAGAAACCCCCGTGATTACCCTGCATCCCATAGCATGGCTCATCACGTATGGTCCCCTGCTACTCCCTGCTCATGTGGCAATCAATGCATCTTTGCTTCTTGACCAATGTGCCATTCCATACGCATCCACCCCCACCCCAAAACCTACCAAACGAAGACGTCTGTTGCTTCGTAGAGTATTGATAAATGGACTTAAGAAGCTTCTACTCTTACTATTACTTTGCTCCAGAAACATCAAACTAATCCCTGCTCCCTCATCCCCTATCGCGGCACCCTCTGACCTATCACATCTCAAAGGTCTCAGCAACCCAGTATCATACTAGCCTTCCCAATTGCTTTGTCACATTGCCTGGCCATCTTTAGGTCTGAAGAGATTATTACCCCCATGTCTCTCTCTTGCTTTGTTGTCATTAATAATACACCATCCATTCCTGTGTCCCAAATACATTATTGTACACTTTTTCACTTTAAAACCCAGCTTCCATACCCATGACCACTCCTCAAGTTTTCTCAGGTCTCTGCTCATCCTTTCCACCCCACCTGAGATATCCACCCTATTGCAGATTTTGGTGTCATTTGTAAATAGGCAGACCTTCCCTTCCAGATCCTCTGCAGTGTCACTTATAAAGATATTAAAGAAGACCAGCCCCAGGACCGAACCCTGAGGCACCCTGCTGGTCACCTTCCCCTCCTCTGAGTGAACTCCTTTTACTACCACCCTCTGCTGCCTTGCCCCAACCAATTTCTTATCCAGTTTACCACCTTTTGACCCACTTCTTGGCTACTCATCTTGCTTAAAAGTCTTCTATGTGGAACTGAGTCAAATGTCTTACTAAAGTATATGTAGCCACATTCACTGCTCCATCCTGATCTAATTCCTAGGTCACCCAATCAACAAAATCTATCAGATTTGTTAGACATGACCTCTCACCCATGAATCCATGCTGTGTTGGGTCTTGTAACCCATTTGATTTAAGATAATCTACTATCCACTCTTTCAGCAGTGATTACTTAACTTTTCCACCAGCGATGTGAAGCTGACTGGGCTGTAATTGCCAACTTCCTCCCTGCTACCACTTTTATGGAGTGGGGCTGCATCTGCCCTCCTCCAGTCCTCTGGAACCACACCTGTTTCAAGTAAGCAGTTGGAAAAGTACTGTCAAAGGTGCAGCCAGTACCTTCCTTAGCTCCCTCAATATCCTAGGGTGCACCTCAACTGGTCCCACTGCTTTATCCACCTTCAGATTAGCGAGCCCTTTTGGACTCTCTCCTCTGAAAATGTACTAGTGTCCATCTTTCTGCCTACAGAGACCCTACTACTTTTTTGTGGCCCATCTCCTTCTCCTTCTACTGTGAACATAGAAAAAAAATATTTGTTCAGGATGTCTGCCTTTTCCTGGTCCTCTTCAGCCACATCCTTTCTTAACCTTACTGTTCCTCACCTGGTCTTCCTTTCTTCACTTATGTCTTGTCCCCTTTCATCATCTCTTGAGCAATTTTCTCTTCAGTATGTGATTTTACTCTCTTTACTGCTTTCCCTGCTTCTCCTGGTATACATCTCTATCCTCCTCCGTCTGAGTTTCCTTATAGTTTCTGAATGCGACTTATTTAGTCCTAACCGTTTCAGTTACCTCTTTCGAGAATCACAGCAATCTCGCTTTCCTCTTACTGTTACTCACTTGTTTGATGCATAGGTTTGTTGCCTTCAGTATTCCCCCTTTTATTTTAACCCACTGTTCTTCCACCCACCCTATTTCTTTCCCCATGCTAGTTCATCCTTGATGCTTTCTCCCATTTTTATAAAATCTGCCTTTCTGAAGTCCAGGACTCTCACCCTTGTGTGGTTCTATTCCTCAGCCGTCCTTATGTTGGACCACACCGTACAGTGATCACTGGTTCCCAGGTGGTCTTCCACCTTGACATCTACAACACTGTCCTTGTCACTAAGTACTAGGTCCAGTACTGCTCCATTACATATGTATTCACTGATTAGCTGTCTGATGACTGCCTCTTGCAGTGAATCCAGGATGTCCCTACTTCTATTTGAAGCCGCAGGTGGGATGCACCAGTCTACATCCAGGAGATTAAAATCCCCCACCAGCAGCACGTCCCACTTTTCTGCCATCCTGCTATGCTAATAATTTCTATCAGTACTGTATCTAACTCCTCACCCTGTGCTGGAGGTCTGTAGAGCACAGCAATGTGAATATTGGCTCTATTCCCGTTTTCCAGAGTGATCCACAGTACCTCAGCCTCTCCCATAGTCTCTGTATGTCTATTGCCTTTGTGTTTTCCTTCACATAAAGCACCACACTCCCTTGTTTGCTCCCACCCTGTCCTTCTTGAATATAATGTAGCCTGGTATGGCCATGTCCCAATCATGGTTTTCAGTGCACCATGACTCAGTAATGGGCACTGTATCCAGGTCAGCCTCTGCCATTATGGCTTCTAAATCTGGAATCTTATCTCCTAGACTGCTTGCATTCGTACACATGTCCTTTCAGATCTTGTTAGCACCCTGCTTTTTAGCCCCCTTTCACTTTCTGCCCCACCCTCATTCTCCTCTCTTCTTTCTTTTTATTTATTTATTTATTTATTTATTTATTTATTCATTTGTTTACTGGGTAGGTGCACTGGACTAAGAATCATTTTCAGACACAACCTGGGCCATTCAGGATGGCACAGGAATACAGCAAGTACAGAGGAGGATAAGACAAGGCATAGAGTCATCAAGTTGACAGTGATAACATACAGGATAATATACAGGATAAATCTACATGAGATTTTATATATATATATATATATATATATATATATCAAACACACACATACATACACACATAAAGTTGCAGCACTATTGATAAATACAATTTATGACAATAGCAGGTAGTAGCCAAGTTGTAATACAAATTAGGCATAGTAGGTGATGGAGGAAGGAAAACAGGCATCAATGCTGTTTTGGTACAGATCAATAAGAAAAAAGAGGGATGGGGAGTAAAAGCATGATAATCGGGTGGGAGGGCAGGATCAAGGGGTAGAGGACAGAAGATGAAATCTAAGGAGAGAGAGTGGAAGAGTCCTGGAGAGCCAGTGGTTCTAAACAGGGAGGGCAGGGTGTTCCAGAGGGAAGGGGCTGCAGACGAGAAAGCCCATTTACCCATACAGGTGGAGACTAGGGGGCACTAAAGCATGGAGCCCACAGCAAGATGAAGCTCTGGAATGAACACTTTTGGCTGGAGGAGGTGGGAGAGTGGAGAGGTGGCTCAGTTTTGGATGGCTTTATTGACTGTGCTGGACAGGAGATAGGTTCACCGGGCTGATGGGGGGAGCCAGCCCAGGGCCTGGTAAAGTGAGCATTGATGAGTGGAGTGTGGGGCCAAAAGGGCAAACCAACAGATGTTGTTGTAGGTGGTGTTTAGCTGAGCCTGGTTAGAGGAGGAAATAAGGGTGAAAATAGGGGCACTGTAGTGAAGTAATAGCAGGAGATTGAATTGGATGATTGCAAGCCAAGCTTCAGGAGTGAGACACCGAATAAGGTGGTAGCTGGCCCCCAATTTTTGGTTGATGCGGTGTATGAAGATATCAATGTGATTAGTGAAAGTAAAGGCAGGGTCAAGGGTAACACCCAGATATTTAAAGGAGTGAACTGTATCAAGGGGTGATCCATTGGGAGAATGGATGGAGAGAGTGCTATGGGTTTGGATGAGTTTTGCTAACCTGGGTTTTGAGTCAAAGAACATTGCTTTTGTTTTTTGAGTATTGACAAGCAGTTGGTTGGCAGTGAATCATTTATGGGCTTCGAGGTAGTTTGTGGTAAGGGATGAGGAAAAGTTTGACATGGATTTATCACTTAAGCAGAAGATAAGGTCATCTGCATATAGCAGGGAGTGGCAGGTGAGGCTGTCCTGGGGGATAGAATTTATGAACAGGAAGGAGAGGATGGGCCCCAGGATGGATCCCTGAGGGACACCAGTGGAGACAGGTTGGACAGAAGAGGTAGCTTCATCCACGCTGACCAACTGGGTGCATTCTGAGAGGAAGTTGAGAAACCAGTCTGTGGTGTCAGGGGACAGTCCGAGCCAGTGGAGATTGTTAAGGAGAATGTTGTGGTTCACCAAATCAAATGCCTTGGAGAGGTCCACAAAGACAGCTCCTGTTAGCATCCCTTCATCCATTTTATGGAGGACATGAATGGAGAAGAAGGCCAGTGCAGTAGTGGTGCTGTGCCCTTTTCTGAAACCATGTTGTTGGGGACACAGAAGGTTATATTTTGTAGCATATTTGGTAATCTGATGGTGGACAGTTTTTTCAAGTAATTTGCTGAGGGGGAAGAGAATGGATATGGGGTGGTAATTATCCATAATTGTGTGGTCACTGGGCTTGAAAACAGGGACAACTCTAGCCTGTTTCCATATCGTGAGGACTGTGGCAGTGGCACGTGAAAGGTTAACAATTTTTGTGAGTGGTTTAGCAATTTCTAGGGTCACTATTTTGAGGAAGTGAGGGGATAGGCCGTCACTACCAGCACTACCTTTATTGGGGAGACTCCCAAATAGTTTGAGTATATCTGAGGGAGATGGCCCTGAAGAGGAATGGGGACAGTGGGGGCGAGTGGCCCCTTGGTCTGTGGTGGAGGCAGGGTAATTTGCTAAGGTATTCTTCTTGGTTTGTAAACTTGTGGTTTAGAGCATCAACAACATCGACTGGGTCTGACAAGGGGCCAGTGGGGGAAGAGAGTTTTTCTCCCAGGGGTAATTAGTGAGTGGATAATGTTACTATCCCCCCCCAGATACTAACACCCTGCTTTCTTTATTAATTTGCAATATGGGGGGGGGGGTTCTTCCCCCTCAGAATCTCCTCTCTCATCAATACTGCCACCGGGGGTTGTTGTTTCTATCTCCCCTGTTCCTTCTACCATCCCCACTGGCTAGTTTAAACATACATTAAAATAACATTTAAATAATTCACTGAGGACTACAGTACCTGTTTCAGATGGATGCAAGCCATCACCCCATTAGAGACCCTCATCCTATCAGGTGGGTCTCCAGTCCCAAATGTAGCCAAACCCTTGCTCTCTACACCATTCCTTCAGCCATGAGTTGAATGTCCTTTGTGCAGAGAACTCTCTCCTTTCCCCTGTTATACACAGGTAGCATCTCAACAAAAGCTACTGAGCTAGCAGCCTAAATGCACTTCCCAGTTCCATAAAATAAATCTTTCTACACTATTTCTGGCTCCTCCCTAGCCAGGTCATTAGTGTCCAGGTGGACAGTGACATCCAATTCTCCCTTCCTGCTGCTCTAGCAATCCTTTGTATATGTTTCCCATCTCTCCAGACCATGGAGCCAGGTAGACACCTGACCTCACTCTCCCCCCTTTCCTATTCCCAAATTTATACCCCTTACAATTGATTCCCCCAACAGAAGCTGCTTTCTCTTCCTCTGGGGTACACTTCCGCCCTCCATGGGGCCTCCACTATGGATGACCCTCACATGCTCCCTTGCCACAGCCACAGATGCCTCCTTCTGGCTGTTCTATCCCACCGGGGTGGCGTAGGAATTTGGTATATGTACTGATTTAGGAATGTGCCTCCCATTCCCCCTAGTCTTCCAGAGCCCACCACTCTCTCCCTTCTCGAGCCCACCACAGTCTATCCACTCCTTCTCCATGACATCCTCTGAGGTAGTGCAGTCTGGCATGGTGTTATACTTTGTAGTGTCTTACCCTTGTTCTCCTGTCCAAGTTCCCTTAAACCCTTTGCCTTACCCCTACTTCTCTCCCCACCACCTTCTACTTCACTATCATCTACAGATAGTAGGAGAAACCTGTTTTGTAAGGAAACCTTTCGTGAATGTTCACTCTCCTATTTCTTCTTCCACATTCCCACCTTTCTTTCTTGAGGTTCCTTCAGGCTCCTTGGGGTTGCCAACCCTAATACCCACCCCACTCCCTAGACCCTAGCCTCCAGTCAAAATCACCAGTTACAGCTCCAAGTCCATACCTCACCGGCATATACTGTCTGGCTATAGAGAACTATGGCTTACCTAATGTGGCTAACAGAATCAGTCATACTTTTCTTCACACAGGGCCTCATACCTTTCTTCACACAGGGTCTTGCAGGTCCTGTGTGAAGCAAGAGATCATGTATAATCTCGTTTGCTCTTGGGCGGGGTGAACTTCAGGGTGGATAACCCCAAGGACCACCACACCACTGATTTGCCAAGACTCCTGACACATTAAAACCTAGGCCCACATTTTCAAAGGAGATGCGTGGCCCAAAATAGAGATGCAGTGCACATCCAGGAAAATGCTCCAAAGTGCAATATTCAACCGGAGATGCGCCGCTCAAATTTGACTGCGCAATTGCGCAGAAATATTGACAGAGTCACAAATACAGGGGGAGTTCCCATGAATGTGCTGCACATCTGCAAATTCAGCCAAAATGTGCTGCACAAGTGTAGCGCATCCTAAAAATGAGCAGCCCAAAGACAGGTATAAAACGAGATGGCCTAACTTTGCCAGCAACCCATAGGCAGGGTGCAGAACTGCAGCCATGGACGGCTCAGCCTTCCTCATGGCAGCTGTGATAGAAGGTGTGAGGAGATGGGAACAACAGCAATATGGCCAGAGAAGGGCCAGTAGGTGGTATGCCCACCAGAGATGGTACTGGAACGTGTCACATTTGAACAGTTGACTGACACAGAAATTGTGGGCTGATACCATTTCAACAGCTCTGTGAGCTGCTTCATAATGAGCTGCAGGCACCAACATACAGAATTCACGCCATGCCAGTGGAGACAAAGGTAACAGCAGCACTGCGCCTGCTCACCATGGGCATCTTCCAGATACCAGTGGGTGGCACCACTGGTATCACCCAATCTGCCATGTCCCGTCTCCTCACACAGTTCCTTAGTACACTGCTGCTCCATGCTATGGAGTTCATTACATTCCCTAGCACAGCAGCAGGGCATACAGAAACAATGGAGCGCTTCTACAGGGTTGCACACATGCCATGCATGCTAGGAGCCATTGGGTGCACATGTGGCATTTAGAGCACCACTTGGCATTGACAAGGACACGTACATCAACAGGAAGGGGTATCACTCCATCAGCTGCCAAGTGGTGTGCAATGCCACAGGGTGCATCAGCAATGTCTTTGCCAGTTACCCTGGGAGTGCACATGATGCCTACATCTGGCATCAGTCGGCCTTGTGCCACCAATTTGAGTCTGGGGAGATACCCAGTGGCCACCTTTTGGGTGAGTGGTACAGAACCCCATGGACATGGTGCCCACGCATCCTCAGAAACTACTGTCAGTTGCTGTGCAGGGAGGGGATCAGTATGACAAAGCCGAAGCTATGGCCAGACATGTGGCAAACTGGATGGGGTGTGGCCACCAGAGTGGGGCCCACAAACCAACAGAAACTAGAGAGATGGTGGGAGCAATGGGTGTGCCAGCAAATGTGATGGTACACAGCAGGCACTGGCAACAGAGGGTGCAACCACACACACCCTGATGGTGCTACTGTGTGTGGGGCAGGGTAGTGTGACACTGTGGGAACAGAAAGCGACATGGGGTAGTAACAGGCCATGTCATAGAAGTGCATCACAGATCAGATGTCAGGCAAGCCGTGGTGGTAGTGGCAGTGGGCAATCAATGGCTGTGAGTGTGCTACAGCGGCATGTGAGGGTGCTTGCAGGCAGGAACCATAGACAGGTGAACAGTGTGGACAGACAACCAGCATACACAGGGCATGTTGGGGACACCTGTGGGACATGAATGGATGTGCACAGTAGACTAACATATCACTCTCCCCCACACAGGTAACAGCACCTTTCCCCTCTGACCATGGCTGCTCACCCCCATACTGCAGACCTCATCCAAAGCAGAGGAGAGATATAACAAGGCACATATTGCCACAAAGAACATCACTGAGCACATGTTTGGCATGCTGAAGATGCATTTCAGATGCCTGGACAGGTCCGTTGGTGCCCTACAGTATAGCCCAGACAAGGCCTGTGGCATATTCCTGGCCTGTTGCATGCTACACAACATGGCCATTGGCCATGGAATAGTTGTTCAGGTACCTGAGGGTGACAGTGTAGAGGATGAGGATTTGCAGGACGAGGGTGAGTAGCCACCACTACTCAGAAAGGACCCCAGATTGACCTTGAGGGCACGGCGGCAGAGGGACACCATCATGCAGGAGCATTTTGGACCCTGAAGGTGAGTACCAGAAGCAGTTGTGTCAGTTCTGGCATACACATACAGTACACTCAGGTAAGCCTGACCCATGGTGCACCTCAGGGCATGGCAGCCAGACACAGTCAAGGGGGCATGACATGCACACATGTGCACAATACACATGCACACATGCCCACAGCAGGGGCAACAATGTCAAGGATGAACACAGGAGGATGTGGAGCAATGGCATGGGTCAAAGAAAGGCCACTGGCACAGATGCACAACTTAAGGTCACAACCGCACCCATCATTTCCATGCCCACCACCACAACACCATGGCCCGCATCATGGTCCGGATGCCACACAGACAGCACAAACATGCCACAGAAATGCGTGCTTGTGGCCGAGTGACAGCACACAGCCCTGAGCAGATCCTTGATGATGTCAGACCAGCAACGGCCATGGGGCAACATGTGCAGGCCAACTGTGGCCAGGACACCTCTGGTTCTGCCTGTGCGGCCACCACGGACATGTGGGTGGCCACGCATAACAGGCAAAGGTGCCTCACCTGGGAGACCACCTGCCACAAGGGGGTGAATCCTCCACTGCCTAGGGGGTTGAACCACGTGACTGTGACCAGCTGTGTGTGGGCATAGTTGTCCTGATATGCACATTGGAGCTGGGGGGGTGTTAGGAATATCAAAGGCAGGAGATGGCATCCGGAGCACATTGGCTGCATGCTGTCTCATGGTGGGGGTGCTGATGTTGCTGCATGGCATGCAGTGGGTGCACCTGCAGGACCATGGGGCCCTGGCTGCACAACACACCACAATGGCCTGTGCAATCCTATCAGGATCTGCCGTCATGTCCGCCCGCAGGAGGTGGAGTTTTGCGGTCATGTCCGCCCTCAGTCGGCACAACTCACCGAGTGCCTCAGCATGCCGAATGGCTGCTCACTCATCAAGGAGAGCCTCCTGCACGTGCAACCCCTGCACGGCTCCCTGAGCACCACCTGGCTCTCCACGGAGTTCCACAGAAGCTGTGTGCGCTCGTTGGGCTCATCAGCTGTGGACATGTGTTGGAGTGGTGGCTGACTAGCAGGGGAGGGTGCTGGCCTGCTGTGTGGCAACCACCACTGGTGGCTGCCAAACAGTAGGCTGCTGTTGGCATTGGGAAAGTGTGCATGCAGACACACTGGGTGCTGGGTCGATCTGACTGTGTACCTGTGCAGGCTGTTGCTGACCAACATCACCTGGGCGGATGCTAACGCTACACCCGGGCCACACAGCAGAGCCCTGCCCCTGACCAACCACAGCCAGCTTAGTGGCCACTGGCATGCCATGTGGTAGGGGATGCTCCTTTGATGTTCCAGGATGGCTGCCACTTTCGGAGAGTGCCTGTGTGGCATCTGGCATGCCAAGGTTGCTCATGGTGTTGGGGATGATGCTCCCCAACTGGGTGACGTCGGTGTCATCATCATCATCATCATCATCATTGTCGTCGTCATCATCTATGACCCTGGCAAGCACCGCAAGATCATTCAGGAAGTCAATCCCAGACAGAAGGTTGAGATCAGTAATGCAATGAACCTGTCACACCTCCTGTGTGCTTGCCCCAACAGAAGTGGCCACTGCAGCTGTCGATGTGCTGGCACTAGGTGCTTCTGGCTGCTGTCCCCCAGGCTATACCCTGGATGCTGCAGCACTTCTGAGATGTGATGGAGCTGTGAAAGCAGAAGAGGAGAGCACAGTTAGGACTGCATGCCTATGGCGAGTAAACAGTGGCATTCACATGGAGGTGTGCATGCATGTCACAGGTGTGCAGGTGGTGGCACACATGACCAGGACTACTATTGAGGGGCACATGGCACACATGCCATGCTGACAGGTGTGGTTGTACTGCAGTATATGTGTGGCTACAAAATGACCCATGTGAGGTACAGCCGAAATAGCCGATACCCCCCCACCTGGCCTGCACTCCTGCACAGTGGCCAGCATGTGGCACACAAGCCCAATGAACATGCCAGATGCACACCCACACCACAGACCACAGGGGTGTACTCCCACACAACACCCATGGCCTATCAGTATGGTCCCGACAGTCAGCAGTGACTGCAGACATGTGTGGTGTTGCATGTACCTGTCCCACAAACTGGGCAGAAGCACCCATGTACAGAGGCCCTGTGGGCCCACCCTAGGGCCATGCACAGTCATGCTATGGCCACAGCCCTGTGCCTGCACAGTGCTACAATGCTGGTATGACATACCAGCAACCACCTGTGCACACTACAAGGCCTCCACAATACCTACAGTATGCAATGCATACTCACAGTGCAGCCACAGCGCACCTCCTGTATCAAAACCACCACCTGAGACACCCTCAACAGAGACATGGATCAGGGTGGTAGTGATCAGAGCCTCCTGTGCCATCTTGGTGTACACTGTTGATGGTCCCCCCAGTGGCACTGAGGGATGCCCGGATCTGGGCCAGACATTCCTTGGCCTGTATCCATTCGCTGTTGATTCTATTAATACATTCCTGGGGTGTACAGTTGAATGTACCATGGGCATTCACAGCCTCAGCTACCTTTGACCACCCCTGTGCCTGTTCTTGCTAGGTCCCCAACTTCCTGGCCAGGAGGTCCTCCCTTAGGATATCGGCCTCAGTGAGGGCCGTTAGTTTATCTTATGTGAAGTTAGGATGCCTTCTCATCCTTCCCTCCTCAGGTGCCATACTGGTGCCTGTGGGAAAGAAAGAGAAACATAGGGACAGGTACAGCATCAGTGCCACGTAGTGAGATACATGCAGAGTTAAGGTGAAACCAAACAGAAAATGCCATTGTGTAAACACACTTACCTCCAAGGATGCAGTACCGCTTGGTCACCTTTGTGGTGGGATGGTGCATGCTGGCCCAAGTTATAGCTCATCACATGCAAATGAGAGGCAGAGTACCCTGTAATGAGATGCACATGTCTGAGATGGGCGTGAATTTGGCAATGAGTTCATTACCATATTCTGGCTGAATATTGCAAAGATGGGACTGGTGCAACTCAAAGAGCATTGCGCATGTATTTGCAACATAACTCAAACGCAGAACATTTCTGATGCATGCGCGATAGGTGTATATGCCACAGCTGTGCACGGTCATGGACAACGGACGTCAGTTGTGGTGCAGTGCATGGCAGACATGTACGGCGCATAGCCACAGACTTGCACCATGTGTATGGCTGTGGTCGTGGCATCGGCTGACCTTCCTAACATGGCAACGCCGTGCAGCCACGCATGCGTGTTGGTGGGGGGCACAAACTCTGTTTCCCACGTGGCACGTCACTACTGTGCATGTGTGGTAATGTGCCATGGTACACCTATTACGTATCCCAATGGCGCATGCACTTGCCACCTAGGGCCAAGAATGTGTGGTCTATCGTGCAACTGGTGCAGTCCAGATGCCTTGCAGTTACTGCCACAGCAGCATCACACTGCAGTAGGAGTGGCTGGATTTGCCAGATGGCACACGCCTCATCATCCCTGTCCACCAGGCTCTTCTCCCAAAACTGGGGGGAGACCAAGCTGGACAATTTGGTGGCCCTTGTGGAGGGGCAGCTACAGTATTTGGGGCCAAGGAGCTCCAGGTGTGGGTCAGGATTGCCATGCACCTTACGAGGTGCACAGGCATCCCCAAATGGGGCAACAGTACCGCCATTGCTTTGGAGACCTTGGCCGGTGGGATAGGGCCAAGCTGGAGTGGCTATGGGAGCTGGTGCTGAGGGGAGTAGTGCCACATCCAGGTATGTATGCAATGTGACTGTGCACCATTCATGGTACTGGATGATGATAGGTGTGTGACAGTGGCAGGCACTGCCCGTTGTGGACTGTGGCATGTCACCTGTGATGTCTGGCAGGTGTGTACTGGTGTGCTGGTGTGTGGAGTGTGTGACACTGTCCAGCCCCAGCACCCCTATGTGGTGTGTGGTCCCCAATGTGGGTCCAGGGCCATGACCACGGTGTGTGCCACTGTGTGGTGGTGAGGGCCATGGTGACTCACAGTGGTGACACATCATCTGTTGTGGGCCCTGCATGTGTGGCACCCCTCCACTGTGTGGTACCACTGTATACTGTGCTGTAATGCAGGACAGGGACCATGTCCAACCCTCCTGTATGGTGTCCGTGGCCATACCTGGTGCTGCACCTCATGGTAGTGGCAACAAATGTTGCCCGTCCCCATGTACCACTGTCTAGGGTAAAGGTGACATGTGCAAATCACACAAGGCATGGGACTGTTGGCACACCTCAGTGTCACACAGGTCACCATGGTGCACCACCACCAACACATGCTCAGTGTTCCGTGGCATTGTACTGTGTGGGCACTGGTGACAGGTGTGTGTTTTTACAGGCCTGTATCATGCAACAGTGCCTGTCCACTATAGATCATGTGACTGTAGAAATGTAGTGTGGCATATGTATTTGTTGGGGCTTCACATTACTGGCTTGGACATGGTGTTGGGGGGGTAATGTGCTATAGCTTGCTGCTAACTGTGCCCTTCTCTTTGTGTTTCCATTGCAGGCAGAGAGGAGGTCCGCCAGGCCCGGAGGGATGTCTGCAGCCAGGGCGATGAGGACAGCAGGTCGCAGGACAGCGACCATGGTGCTAACAGGCATTCACCATGCCATGCGGCAGGTGAGTGGGCATGTGTTGTTTCATGTTGCATGAGTACATGAGGGGTATGCAATGCTCATTGCAGTCCAAGGCATGTGGCACGGGCTTGCCCATGGGGTGCTGGTCGTGCACACATATGATGGCAGTGTTGTGCCATGTGACAGCTCCCTAGTGCTCCTGGCCCTTGTGTACCAGGCACTGTCCAGTACATCTGAACATGGCCGTGGTCACTCTCCACTGACCACATGGGACAGGACTGGGCCATCACTCATGGTGCACGTACTTGTCAGGTTCACACATTGTGGGGTACATGGCATGTGTGGTGTCCTTCACCACACGCCTCTGACCCCACACTGCACGCCATGGTGTGCCATTGCAGTGCAGACATCCTTGAACCCACACCCAGCTGCAGCACATGGCATACTGCCTGGCACACATATTCCCATTTGTGTGGTTCACCGCACTGCCACTGTTGCTTTCATGTGTCCTGTATGTCTGTATGTACTGGCGGACACTGCCACGGCAGTCCATTGTTGTTGCCATTGCCATGCTGTGTCTGTGGCATCTACATGGTGTGGACAGTGGCACACTTCATGTGTTGTGGGTCATCCCTACTGTACCCAGTCTGGGCGATGTGCCTGCGTGCTCCATCACATGATACCAGTCCTGTGTCACATCCACCACTGTCCGTGGCTGCATTTTGCCATTTTACACTCTTCACATGTGGCTGTTGTCCACCATGCTGTCATGCTGGTTAACACCACTGTGTCACAGTGCACTATGTGTGTGCCGTACAGCTGTGGGTATTCAGTCCATGGTCATTCACAGTGACATGGCACATGGGGCTATCTGTGTTTGTGCCACCTGCCTTTGTGCTCTGTGTTGCCAGTGTCATCTAGGCCTGCAGTGTTGCTGGGCCATGTGCTTGTGCGCACCCTCCGCTGGCCAACTAGATGGCACCATGACGCTGTGCCTTTTCGACCTGCATGGTACCTGTTCCGTCCATCCTATTTCATCTGTGTGTCCCTGGTCAGTGCTTTGTGCTGCTGGGAGTGTACAGGTTTCTTCTGGTGATGGTGCACGTAGGTCTACGTGTGCTGTCCTGTGCCATCAGACAGTGTGTTGCATCGTGGTGACCACTGCTGCTAGTGCATGTGTGCCCCATGTGCACTGGTACAACCCAGGGCATTGTCCCAACATGCAAGTGTGTCCCCTGTCATTGTCTGAGCTCCCTGCAGTGACTACCTCCATCTACATTGTGTGGGCATGTGTTCCAGGCCCTGTTTGCATGTGGTGGGAGGTGGCGGCTGTCAGTCACTCGGTGCAACCTCTGTGGGAGGGTCCTGATCATGGTCCCAGGTCACCTCTGGGGCACTCTGCCCCATATGGGCTGTGCTTGTGTGTTGCTATGTGGTTCCACATGTGTTGCCTTCATTAGCAGTCTGTGATAATGGCATGGCTCATTGGCATGTCTGGGACAGTATTTGGGGACATGCTCGTCTAGACACCCTATGGTGTGATCCTGTCAATGTGCCCCATGGGTGTTCTCCTGGCACCTGCCTGTCGAGTGGTCCAGTGTGTCTCCCATGGCTTTGCATCACTCACCTGTTGTTAGCCGGCATGCTGTTGCCATTGCCTTCCCCTGTGGGGTCACTCATGCAGCCATGCATGGCCGACTTCTCCCTGTCTGTCCAGTATGTGTGTAGCACTACTGGTTGGGCCAGGCATGTGTGCATGTGGCGTGCCATCCATGCATACCTACATGTGTGGCCTTCTGTGGACAGTTGTGTACATCTGTGCTCCTACCTCTGAAACACCTGTTGTGGTGGTTGCCCACCCGTCACCATCATACACATGTACCACTACATGTGGTCAGTGTGCTTCTGTGGAAAACACTGTACTTGTGGCACACAGCCATGTGGTGCATGGCCAGATATGACCCTTTGCCATGTCCTGTCCATGTTCTGCTCTTCCATTGCCTGTTTCAGCAGCAGCATCCCATGCAGTGCACCATGTGTAGCACTGTTTCATAGCATATTGCCTGTCAGTAGTGGGTTTGGCAGTGTGGCAGTCTTGCGCAGTAGCACATGCACCTGCAGGCATGCACATCACCATCACTGCATAGGGGCGTTCTGTCTGTGACTGGGTGACTTATGGCATTGAGGTCATGTTTTGTTTGTCTGTTTCCTCCCATAGGTGGACAGTCCACATCTGGATGACAGAACGGAGGAAGACGGCCACAGTTTCGACTCATAGTCCGGGGCAGGGCAGCTATGAGCATGGATGTCCTGATAGCCATCTACAGGTGGTTGGGGGAGGTGCTGGGGGCCATATGCACCTTTACATCAGTTGTGGTGGGCTGCAGGGTTCACCGGGGTGCACAGCCCTAATGCCAGTCATGGCACCAGCCTATTGTGGGCCACTAAGACCATATATTTTGAAAATAGTTGATTTTGCCTCACCCTGGACCATCCCATGTAAATAGTTCCCTCCCTGCATCCTGTGTTCCCCCTTTCCCCTCAGCCCCCCTTTGATTACTTGTATATAGTTCTTTGTATATAGTTATATTTTTGTATGTTGATGTTTCTGGCACTTTACCGGTGTTCTGTTTTTTATTGTATTCCTTGTTCATATTACTATTGTTCTTGTTTGTGCTGTTGTTGTTGTTACCCATACCTTTTTATGTTGGTGTGCTTGCGTAGCCAACATCTTGCGGCAGTGGAGATTTGGAGGCACGGTCACTGTTGGGCACATGCAGGGCATCCCTCATTCCCCAATCAGCCAGCAGCAGGGGCTGACACCCTGCCTGGCTAATGAGGGGACGACTTCTGAGAAAAGGTCCGCTGCAATGAAAGCAAAGCTCTCATACAGCATGACCACAGCACGCCTCTACCTACATGCAGGCAACATGGTGGCAGTGACTGCCACTGTTGTATGTCAACCCCCCTTCCTTTATTGTGTGCCGATGGGGGTGCCCAATCCCCATCGGCATCATGTAACCCCCCCTTTTTTTCATTGCCGAGGGGGTGCCCAATCCTCCTCGGCATCATGCACCCCAACAGTTTCTCTTTGCTGACGAGAGGGTGCCCAATCCCCATCGGCATGTATCACTCCCTTCCTGAATTTTGCCAATGGGGAGCCCACTCCCCATTGGCGTAATGTGGTCCCCTTCCTTTTTGATTGCCGAGGGGTGCCCAATTTCAGCTCCTGCGTGTCTCTTTCTTGTTTGCCAATGGGGGTGCCTAATCCCCATTGGCTAAAACACCCACCCACATTAACAGGTGGCATGCTGGGAGCCCACCCCAGCATGCCAGCACCTATTAAAATAAAAATGGTCCTCAATGAATTTTATTTTTTTTCCCTGTAAAGAAGGAAACGGTGCCTCGGTACTCTCCCTGGCCCCCCTCCCACAACCTGCACCCACTCACTGTGCACCTGCTTCCCCACACCCCCTCACCCCATACTTTCCTCTGGAGCATAGTGCGATGATCTTCGGTCGACCGGGAACATGTCTGCACTCTTCAAAGCCGACCGTGAAATGAGGAAATGCTGGTAAGCTGTATAATGGAAAGAATAGGGTTTTTTTCAACTTTGCTGCATATCTCGGGCATTTGTTGGAATTTTGGCACCAAATTTTCAACATGGAGTTTTTGGGACCCCTCCTCATGAATTCTGTCACTGTCATGGTGTTAATCGGCCTTGAAAGGTGATTTCACAGTCACTGCATGGAATCACCTTTCAGGACCAATTAACAAAATTACAGTGCCATTGTTCATGAGGTGGCCACTCAAAAAGACTATGTTGCAAATCTGGTGGAAAAAATTATAAAAATGACTGTTTTACAAGCATGCATTGCGCAGTTGCTATGCAGGCTCATAACTTCATGAATTCCCAATATTTTCACGCCAGATTTTCAACCTTGTCATTTTTGTACACCTCCTTGTGAACAATACAGCTGCCATTTTCCACATCCTGCCCGAAATGTGTTTCTGTACTTCCGGCGCACAATAACACGGTCACTGTGGAAAATCAGTGTTTGGGCCAGATTATGAAAATGACATTGACACAGTTCATGAGCAGAGATCCTAAAATGCCTATGTTGAAAATTTGGTAATGATACTCCATAAAATGACTGTGTTACGAGGCATTGGCAGATTGCTACTTATCACTGTAACATCGCATTTGTAATATTTTCCTCTGGATTTTCACCATTGTCATTTTCCACACCTCTTGATGAACAGTACAGCTGTCATTTCACACATCCTGCCCAAAATGTGTTTTCGCACTTCCGGCGCAGAATAGCGCAGTCACTGTGCTAAATCACTTTTTGGGACAATTTGAGGAAATAACAGTGACACTGTACATGAGCAGAGGTGCTAAAATGCCTATGTTGAAAATTTGGTGCCGAACGCCCATAAAATGACTGTGTTCCAAGCGTGTGTTGCACATTTCCCACGCACCCTTGTAACTTCACAAATTTGCTATATTTACATGCCACATTTTCAACACTGGCATTTTTTTACACCTCCTTATGAACTGTACAGCTGTCATTTTTCACATTCTGCCCAAAATGTTTTACCACACTGCACTACCAAAGCCAATGCCAGCGTGACAACATTCGGCATTGACAAATGTTTGTTTGACATGGCTGTGTATGTTTCTATATTACATTTTTTTTGCCTACTACTGTGTGGCTCATGTGGCCTACATAACGTGAACATGGCTGCACAGGTGTGTGCCTGCCATTGTCTCACCTGACACACCCTTTCCCAAGGGTGTGGCCCCCACTGTGTCTGTCACAGACATCCCTGCACTGGTTACATGGGATTCATGTCAGTGCTCCTTGCGTCTCTTCATACTGGCTCCCTGTGTTGGCCCTGTGTCCCTCTCTGTTGTTGTCATCATAGGCCATGTGGTTGTATGTTGCACTGTTGGTGGCCATGACTCACTGTCAGTGTGTGCCCCCTGTGTGGGCCCTGGCCCCAGCCATTGTGGTGCTGTGCCAGTGGCACACTATGCCATGGCTCCATCTGGCAGGTCTGCACTGTTGTTACTCTGTCTGTGCATTCAGCCCTATCCATTGGCATGGCCATTGCTGTGGTGTCCTTTCTTTCCATTAAGATTTTATTGCAGGTATAATTACAGAGAATGCATCCAAGAGAAACATGCACATCCAATTGAATATACATTCATACATATCACAGATAGTAACTGGATCCATCCTCTGCCATGACCCCAAAACTCCCCACCCACCCCCACCCCTCCCTCCACCCCCAGCACAAGACACCTTATCGTACTCATTTTTATCCAAGAGGGGACCTGTCCAGTACTATAATGAGTAGATAGTATAAAGGGACCCCAAATCTTATTAAACCTAGAGAGTTTATTCTGAAGGAGAGCAATCATCCTCTCCACCCTAAGGCTGGCAAGTAATTCCTCTAACCATTCTGTATAGCTGATCACGACAGAGTCTTTCCAATGTCTGAGAACAACTTTTTTGAGAGAAGCTGAGATTAATGATATATGAAACTTTCTATTCTTGACTGAAATATGAGCTACATCTCCCAACAGACATATTTCGGGTGTGAAGAGATCCTCCAAACCTAGTAGCAGATCCATTCCACTTTTAATAGCTGTCCAAAGTGGAATTATCTTCGGACAATTCCAAAAGATATGCAACAGGTCCCTCTCCCCTTGGTGACACCTAGTACAGGATGGGGATGCCACCATTTTTAAACTCGCCAACTTCTGAGGAGAGTAATAAATATTGTGAAGTATTTTGAACTGCATCAGCCTCAACCGGTCTTGTAGGATAAATTTGTGACAGTTTTGCCAAAGTGCAGTCCAGTTAAGTTCCTCCTTAGGAAAGACCGAGGCCCAATACGAACTTGGGGCCAAGTTCTGAGAGTAAGCCCAATTAAATAAAATGCTGTATAACCTGGAGACCGCATGTGGAAGACCTACCAAAGGTCTCAGGGTCCCGTAAAATTCTACTTTCGGAGTCTGTATTGGCATTGTGGTGTCCTTTCTATGACCATGTGTGTCTACACTGCCTGGTGTACATGGCATTCCCCATGGTTGGTGTCGTTTGTGTAGTGCATTGTACTGGGCACTCAGGGGCACTTCTTCTGGCTGTTTTAGCCTCTCTGCTGTGCCACTGTCCTCTCCTATCACCTGGGATGCTTCTCTGTTGCACCATCACCGATCCAACTTGCACCAGTGCTTTGGGCTACTTTGCCTGTTTGTACGCCACAGTCCCTGCCTATCTTGTGCAGTTTCTCATATTCAGCTGTGCCCTGCTGAGCCACACATTTCCAGTTGTGCAATTATGCATCTTCGGTATATTTAGCTGGACATGAGCGATCACTTCTTCTGGTGCATCTTCTGAATATCGCATTGTTTTGTGCCTGTGCATTTCAGATGAGTGGTGCAGGCACTGGCGCAATTCAGCCGGCCACTTTTGAATATTGGGCCCCTAATATTTAATTTTCTTACTTTGTGTGCTTTGCATTCTACAACCCTTACGTCTGTATTAACATAGTCTTTTGCAATGAATTTCCCTTCTTTTTGTGATAGTGGAATTGCATCCTCATTCAAATGGAATAAACAGAATAGTGGAAATATTTCAAGTCCCATTTTTCATTTCAACCCACTTCTCTTGACTTGAGGCAGTATGTTGTCCCATCAGGCCTTGACTCTCATCTCAGCTCTTTTATAGGGATGGCTCCCTGGCCCACCACAAGGTGCTGTCTGCGTGGCAGAACACTGCTCAATCGCTTCCCAGCTTAGGAGCAGCAGTGCACAATGGCACTGGCCTCCATCCTTGTGATGTCCAGCCAGCTCCCTGAGCTAGTCCCTGAACCCAGATAACTGGCACACTAACACAGCACACTTCCCACTGGGGCAATGACTGGCCCTGCACACAATGTTTCTTCATAACCTTTTTCTTCTTTTGACATTTTGACCCCAAATTTTCATCATTGTCTTTTTATGAACCCCTTTCTGAACATGACTGTGTCATTTATGAAAATACTAGCTGATGCCTCCTTTCATGTCACAACCGTGAAAACACTTTTTGGGCAGGATCTGAAAAATAACAGCTGTCATGTTCCTGTGGAGTTGTGAAAACAAAATGTCTATTTTAAAAATCTGGGTTCAAACTATTGAGCATTACCAAAGTTATGAGCGGACAGTGAAAAATGTAAATGTACCGTCATAACACTGATTTTTTTTCAATATTTTTTTCCTCAGATTTTCAAAATAGTCTTTTTATGATCCCACTTCATGAACCTGATAGGGGAAATATTTAAAATCTTACCCAAAAGGTGATTTTGTGGAACGACTGCAAAATCACCTTATGGGTGAGAGATGAAAAAAATTATCTGCCTTATTCATGAGGTGGGATTCAGCAAAGGCCATGTTAAAATTTGATGGAAACATATTAAAAAATGACCACATTATGAGTAAACATTCAAATGCATTGAAAATGCATTGACAGACTACACACCTTGTTTCATCAGTTCTTGGTTGCCGTTTGATGAACAGGGCATGTTTCTTTGCAGAAAGTAGATATACTGCAGTGGACCATTTTTGGGTGAGTGAGGGTTGTCGGGATGTGTGGGCTGGTGGGTGCTGAGTGGGAGGTCAGGTGGGGTTGGTGGGGGTGATCAGAATTCACCAATGGATGTTTTTCTTTACAGGTTCCTTAAAAACAAAGATCTTTGGGGGACAGTTTTCTTTGTTTCAGGAATACTTGTTTCTGGGATACTAACACTGGGGATTGGGCACCCCAATGTCAGCAGGTTAATCAGTTGCACCAGGGGTGAGCACTCTGGTGTCCCAGCATATGGGTGGGGGGGGCCTGGAGATTATTCCGAGGGGCTTTATCTATGTCAGCACCGGGGGTGAGCACCATGGTGCCACTCAGAATTGGTGGGAATGTTAGCTGGCACTGGAGGGTTGGGAAATCCACTGTTGGAAAATGTTTCACTCATAAAGCAGCTGGATTGGGTACATGCTGTTGTTCAGGTCAGTTGGGAGGGGCGATGCTGTCTGGCAGAATTGGGCATCTGCTGGCCGGTTTGCATCATAACAGTGTTGGGGGGGATACCAGCTGGTGGGATTGGTCACCTGCTAGCCCAGTTTCTAAAAAGTAAACATGGGTTGGGAGGAAGGGAGGATACTGCCACCGAGAGAGAGCCCTTACAGCTGGTGTTCTAAAACTAAGTTACAAAGCAATGTGATTGAAAGTAATTTTTTTTCACTCTGCTTTTGTATTCACTGCTGACAAAAGCAATTTAAAAGAGTTCACTTTTAGTCAGACTGCTTTTGCAAAAATCCAGCTATTTTTAGAATGTTCATTTTAATTGAGCATGCACAGTAACAGCACAGATTATAACTTATATTTCAAAAACTATATACGTTAAAAACTTGCCAATTACAAAAGCATGTACCTTGGGCCAAAATGTTTCAAAACTGTAAGTTTCAGCTTTTAAAGTAAAATTGTTTTTGACTTAGAGGTGAGCAAGAAGAAGGTATTAATTGTGGAGAATTTTAGTGTTTTTGCACCTCTGGACATTTTCCTCCTTCTACCAATTGTTACAAAATGTTCAGGATCCAAAGATCCTGGCATCAACTCCACATCTACCAAATTTCATGCAAATCAGTTGAATGGGGGCAGATTTATTAAGGTGCAAAATTAGGGGTTTAACATTAAAATGCTTACTCAGACCTAATATACAGGGGTAACCATGCCTGTAGTATAGTGACACAGTAGGGGTTTCTATGTTAAACCTCAAATTTTGCACTTTAATATCTCTGCAACCATTCAGCGGATTTGCTCAAAATTTTGTATGTGCTGTTTCAGAGGGGTAGATCTCTTGACGTGCCATGTTTTGTTACAGTTGGATGTGCTGATTGCAAGAAGCAGAAAGCAGAAAAAGTTAAAATATCAGTTTTTTTGTTGTTTTTTTGCCATCACTTAGCGTCCAGATGGTTTGGAATTTTGATCTGAAATTTTCATGGTAAAAAGGGCCTGCTGCACTGATGTGCCTTTTGCTGGTTTGGTGACACAATATCAATCCGTGTGAAAGTTATTAAAGAGCAGGTGTTTACTAAAAAATCTCTCTCCCGCTTACCCAATTTTGGTACCTTACTCTCCAGTTTAGCGATCCAGTTTAGTGCTGCATTTGTTGGTTAGCAATATTTTTCTTAGAAATACTTGTAAAATGTGCTCCTGGGACCAGTGGCCAAAATGCTGCTATTTCCTAAGTTTCAGGCATGCCGCCATGTTGGCACATTTTCTGACGTCAGTACTAGAATTGTACAGGGCGCACCCCGTAGACTATAATGGAGCCATTTTGGGAGTGTGTTTTTATCTGCTTTTAAGTGCTGGTTTTAAAAAAAGAAGGCCACTGCTCAACTAACAAAGTCCTTCTTTTTTCAAAACTAGCACTTAAAAGCAGATAAAAACACATGCCAAAACCAGCCGCACTATAGCCTATGGGGCGCACTTCAGCTCAATTCTAGTACTGATGTCAGAAAACATGCCAGCATGGGGGCATGCCTGAAACTTAGGAAATATCAACGTTTTGGCCATGGGTCCCAGGAGAACATTTTATGAGTAAAATATTGTTAACCAAAAAATGCAGCACTGAGCTGGATCACTAATCTGGAGGGTAAGTTTCCAAAATTAGGTAAAGGAGAGAGATATTTTTTAGCAAGCAGCTGCTCTTTAAATTTTGAAATGTCAGTTCTAAGCATGCTCAGAACAGTCTTTTAGATAGCTGCTTGGAACAAAAAAAGAATTTGGTCCATAGGAAAAGGGATCCTTTTTCATATGGGAGTAATCCTTTTTTGTGTTATTTCCATTTAACAAAAAGAAAATTCAAAACCCACAAAAATCCCATCCTGCACACATGCCAACACATGTATCTTGCTCATCGGGACCACATTAGGTGGATTTTGTATTTCGTTTGTGGGTAAATGCCCAGAAATGTCTCTTTTTAACATTTAAAAATCCTTTTTTTGTCAGCTGATTTTCTTTTTTCGAATGGGCATATGAAAAAGAATTGGTCCATACAAAAAAAGGGTGATGTCATACGAAAAAAGAATTTGGACTTAGTTTTTTTCTGGGTTTTTTTTCGTATGAAGGCATTCTTTTTTCATATGAACAAAAGAAGCATATAAAAAAGAATGCCTTTACACAAACAGAATGGAAAAAACCTAAGTCAAAATTCTTTTTCATATGAAAACTGTTCATAAATCATACCCAGGGTGATGCGCCTATGAATTGTAATCATTTCAATTATCTTCTAGATATTTTCTTTAGGATACAGTTTGTCATAGATAAAACGTGCATTCTTGTTGCTCCATGGGCCAGTTTTCCAGACAGTTTATTATTGTTTTTGCCTCATTTACAGTAGTTTCTGTTGCCTTACAAACCTGTGTTCCCTAGATTTACACAAATGCTGCATCACTCCTCCATCCATTTAAATAAATCTGCAAAAGTGGTGTCCAGTTCATCATATTAGTTTTAGTTTTAGTTAGTTTTTGTTGGCCGGGTAAGTGCACTAGACAAATTCTGCCTATTTTCAGGCACGACCCGGGGAAGGGGGATACAGATGAAAGCCAACTGACCTTGAATCAGATTAAGCTGTGCTTTTAGGAGTGGGTGGTCTTAATATTGGAGATTTCATTGCTTCAAGCATAATAATAAACAAGCAAAATCATAACTGCCTTGTTTTGCATGGTTAGTTTGTTCTATTCATGTTCCATTAAGTACAAAATTCATATGTGCAGTTATTTCAGTTTATGTTTATGAAAGTAGCATTTATAGAATGCATATGGAATTCATGTGGTGCTTTACCCCCCCCCCCGCACACACACAGGGTACTTGTAGAGAAGTTTAAGATGTAAATCAATAGATCAGATATTCATAGCAGAGGTAATAAAGTGGCGTTCTGTATAACATCATACTTATTTTTATTTTTTATTTGCTTAAAACAGTTTAACTTAGAGTACCCTGCCAATATCATGTGACTGCATCACATGTGATAGTGATTCTTGTCATTATTGCATGGTGCTGTGTAATTTATACAATGCAAGTGGATTCTGATAGAAACACACATACTATATCATAACTCAAGTTAAGAACTGAAGTTTCTATTGTTTTTATAAAGCTATGTAATGTATTTGTAAAATATAATTCATTACTGCTTTACTGCTAACACGTCTTATCCTGAATCACATGTTCTTCTAGCTTTGATTTTAATAGTCAGTTAGCCATTAAATATCCACCCATTGATCTACTGTGGAGAATTAAACCAGCTATTATTTAGTGCTAATTCAGCATAGCTGCTTTGTTTAATGTTGATAGGTATGAACCTGGATCCATGAGAAAAAAATTGGCAAACTGTTATAAGGGGCTGTCACAAACCTGCTCAGCAGGTCAGGCCCTCTGCTCCCACTGTGCCAGCCTCTGAGCACAGTATTGTGAACAGGTAACAGACAGGGTAACCCTCCTGTCTGCTTGTGGGTCTGAATCAGCTTTAGTCTCAAGTTCTGGGGGGATTCAAACTGTGAACCTTATGCTAGCGTACCCAAATGTACAGATTCAGATAATCTGCTCTTCGGGGGATGCCAGATATCTTTCACCTAAGAGCACCTAACCAGATATCCAAAATGAAACCTTAAAACTCTATAAAAGACCTTAGGTATAGTCTTACCTTTTCTCAGTTTGGTAACACCATTCAAGCTTCTGAACAGTTTTGTCAAATCTTAACCCTCAATACATCACATGCAAAAGAAAGAACTTGGAAGACCCAGGCAGTATTTGGAATAAAAGGTTTACTTATATGGATAAAAATATGTAAAATATAAACACAGAACACTATATCACAAAGCATACAATCACTTAAAAGAAAACAAGGAAAAGTACAAACTCCTACCAACATACAGTTAGACTTTCTCTGTCTAATGTATACCTCTACCAGTGCCTTAGATCTGAGATCTTATTTCTTAGGAGTCCAAAAAGGAATGTGTCACAAAGATCAGGCACAAGTATTAGATTAAATCGTGCCTCCACACACACCCCTTCCATGATGTCATCTAGCTCCTCCTTTCAGAATATAAAAAATATACAAAACAGGATGTCCTATCAGGAGGTATATTAAATACTATGACTTTTGCCAAAAACTAATTTCCCAAATGATGACAGTCTTTAATTCAAGCCTTTCCTTTGATCTTGTGTGGTTTTCTGCTCCCAAGACATCAAAGGTTTTTTTTTTACAACTCTGCCATATCTCACTTAGGTGCAATATAGTGTTTTAACACCAGTTGATATTAAATGTTCTTCTTCTTAAAACATTAAAAAAACTTTTATGATCTCCATCCTCTGGCAGACTCATAAAGTCCCATTTCATTTCCACTTCAAAGCAGCAACAGGCCATAAAATGCAATGTCTTGGAAATTAATCACATTAAAGAGATCTACTGTTTAATATATATCCTGTCATTTTAACTGAAGCCTGGGGGGAGGAGGAGGAAGAAGCACCCATAGCCAAGCTGTCTTATGGAGACAATTACACACAACATTTTTATGTTACAAAATCATAGAACGATCATAACCAGCTGGCCAAGCGTCACAATCCTCCCCACCTAAACTGAATTTGGGGGCTCTATCCCCTGCATGGGATGAGCTTCCCAAATCAGTTCACTCCTCATAAAAATGCGAAAGGCCATCGCTGTTCTGATTGGTCACTCCAGCACTATGTAAGATTGTCATGTCATACCCTTGTAATACAAGACCCCATCTTCACAGTCTACCATTAGTTTCTCCCATTTGCATCAGCCAAACCAGGGGGTTGTGGTCAGTTTGTACCACAAAATGCTGCCCATATAAGTATGGCTCTAACTTCTTTAGGGCCCACACTATGGCAAGACATTCCTTTTCCACAGTAGAGTATGTCTGCTCACTGGGAAGTAACTTTTTACTCAGATACACTACTGGGTGATCTTTCCCTTGGTTGGATGTCTGATTCAGTACTGCCCCAATACCCCATCTGAGGCATCAGTCTGAACTATAAAGGGTCTGCAATAATCAGGACTTGTCAATACAGGAGCACTGAACAGTGCCTCCTTCAGTCTGGTAAAGGCTTTTTCCCAGGCTGGTTCCCAGGTAATTTTCTTAGGCATCCTTTTCTTTACCAGGTCAGATAGGGGAACAACCAGGATCTGTAATTGGGTACAAATTTCCTATAGTACCCTGCTGTCCCGAGAAAACTCAGGACCTGCTTCTGTGTTTCTGGTCTTGGCCATGCCTTGATCACCTCTATTTTTACTTGGTTAGGACAGATCTGTCCCCAGCCTACCACATGCCTGAGGTAGGCCACTTCAGCCATGGCCACCTGGCACTTCTCAGCTTTGATAGTGAGCCCGGCCCTCTGTATCCTGCCCAGCACTTCGTTAAGGTGGGACAGATGTTCCTCCCAGCTGGCACTAAAGAGGCAATGTCATCCAGGTATGCCACGACGTACTCCTCAACACCATTTATCACCTGGTTCACCAACCTTTGGAAAGTGGCCGGGGCATTCTTCATTCTGAAATGCATTACTTTAAATTCAAATAAGCCTATCAGAGTGATGAAGGCCAACCTCTCCCTAGCTCTGTCCGCTAATTCTACCTGCCAATACCCTTTTGTCAGGTCAATAGTCGTAAGGTAGGTTGCCCCTCCCAACTTGACCAGGAGTTCGTCCATCCAGGGCATCAGGTGGGCATCTGACTTTGTGACTGCATTCAGTCCATGATAGTCCACACAGAAATTAGTAGAGCCACCTGGCTTGGGCACAAGGACTACAGGTGAGGCCCAGGGGCTATGGGATCTCTGGATTACCCCTAAATCCAGCATTTCCTCCACCTCCCTCCTAATATCCTTTTGGATAGCCTCTGACACTCGATATGCTGTCTGCTGTATGTGCGTCAGTGCCCCTGTCTCTACATTGTGCATCGCTATGGGGCTTAGTCCAGGCTTGGTGCTAAACAGTGGGGCAAAGTCTGATAAAACCTCCCTTACTTCCTGGATCTTGTCGGGGGCCAGCTGGGGAGACAATTTTACTGTCTCCACAGAGGACTCCTGCTTGCTTTCTTCCAGCAAGTCCAGAAGGGGGTCTCCTACATCCACCACCTCCCCAGGACTACATACTGTGAACACCATGTCAGCTCTATTAGCATATGGCTTCATCACGTTGACATGATACATCCTTTCTGTCTGTCTTCTGTCAGGTAACTCTATGATATAGTTCATATCATTTACCTTCCTAACTACTTTGTACAGTCCTGCCCACTCAGCCTGCAACTTGTCTTTCCCAATCAGAATAAGGATCATGACTTCCTGACCCACCATGTACGAGTGAGCTCTTGCTCTGCGGTCGTACTACACTTTTTGCTTCTGTTGGGCAGCTTTCAGGTTGCTCTGGGCTGTCCCCATAAGTTCCTTTAGCCATTCCCTAAATCTAAGGATGTAATCCACTATGGGAGTTCCCTGGGCAGCGTGCTTGCCTTCCCAGTCCTCCTGGATCAAGTCTAGAGGCTCAAGTACCCGGCGTCCATATAAGAGTTTGAAGGGAGAAAATCTTGTCAACTCTTGGGGCACCTCCCTGTATGCAAACAACAGGTGGGGAAGGTATTTCTCCCAGTCCCTCCCATGCTGTTCAGCAAACGCTTGGAGCATTGACTTCAGAGTACCGTTAAATCTTTCCACAAGCCCATTAGCTTGTGGGTGATAAGGTGTTCTGTGCCTCTGCACCATCCCACACTTCTCCCACAAACATTTCATCAGATCTGATATGAATGAACCCCTGCAATCAGTGATAACCTTCTGTGGAAACCCAACATGGGAGAAAATCCCAAGTAAGGCATCTGCCACTTTGTCTGTCCTCAGTGAGGATAGGGTGACTGCCTCAGGGTACTGGGTGACATAATCCACCACAGTCAGGATGAACTTCTTCCCAGAGGAGCTGGAGGTATTTAAAGGCCCCACAATATCCATTCCCTCTGTCTGGAATGGCTCCTCCACTATGGGCAATGGAATCAGGGTGGCTTGGGTTTTCTTCCCCTGCCTTCCCTATTTCTTGGCATGGGTGACAAGATCTGCAATACTCCTTCAATTGCTGGGTGAAGTTGGGCCAATAGAAATTCTGGGCCAACCACTGTGTAGTGAGTGCGATTCCCAGATGACCAGACAAGGGAATATCATGTGCAATCTTGAGCAACTGCTTACGATACCCCTGGGGAATGACAAGCTGCCTGCCTAGCTCCCCTCCCTCTGTCTGCACAGCCTGAATATCCATTTTCCCAATAAACCTTATGTTTACAGTCACCTCCCTGTGCACTGTCGGAGTCTACCCAAGCCCCTCAGCTTCTCTAGACTAGGGTCAATTTTCTGAGCAGCTGCAAACTCCTTACACATTCCCAAGGCATGGAACAGGTCCCCTTCGGTCTCTAAACTATGGTCCCTAGCACTAGTGTCAGGGCACTCAGGATCACTGTCATTCCTAACCCTCTAACAATGGGTCACCCCTCCTGCTTTGGAGTAACCCTCCGTAGTTGTGTGGTTAATTGCTACTGGGGAAATTTCTAACCATTTTTCATTAGTCTCCCTATCAGGAGACACAGGCTGGGGAACCAGCCTCCCAGTGGTTTTCAATGGCTTCTGTGGGGTCCAGGGAACTACAATTTTCCCTTGCCACTTGGCTACGGGTAACTGCACACACCATCCCCTGTTTGAGATTGTTGCCAAGGATGACGTCCACTGCTAAAGTTTTGGCTACAGCCACCTGTTGCACAGTTCCCCCATTTCACCCCAGTCTAGGAGAACACTAGTGAGGGACAATGTTTTCTCCTCACCAGTAAAGTCTTGTACAGTGACATATTTATTGGGTATAAGCTGACCATTCTCTACCAGATCCCCTTTTACCAATGTCAGGGATGCCCCGTGTCCCTTAACCCTTGTGCCTGTACACCATTCACCGTGACTGGGTGCATGTGTTCCCTCATGTTCACAGGCATGCTTCCAGGGACTCACAAACAACCCACTTCTTTCCTAGCCCCCTACTGCATATTGCTCCTCCTTTTGGGACACTGTCTGGCAATATGCCCAGTTTCTTTACAAAACCAACATTCATTTCTTTTCTCAGAGAACTCTTTACTTTGAAACCTGGGGCTAACTGGTTTTGGTGGAAGCAGTGAGGGTTTTAGCTGCCCTGAAGGTGTGCTTTTCCCTTTCTGCACAGCCATGCCCACCCCATTCACTCTCAGAGCAGGTCTGCTCTTGGCATAGCGGTCCGAGAATTCAGCAGCCTCTTGCACTGTTTTGGGATCTCGGTCCCCCAGCCAGGTTTTCAGCTCTGCTGGGCATGCCCAAAAAACTATTCTAACAAAATAGCATTTTCAATTTTATCTACAGAGTTTGCTTCAATTCCTTCTCACCAACATTTTAAAAACTGACGTTGTTTCATAGCTAGCTCCTCGTAGCTCATATCAGGGCTTTTTCTGAGCTTACAGAATTTAGCTCTGTAGGTTTCAGCAGTTAAATCAAACTTTTTTAAAAGTGCAGCTTTAAGTTTGTTGTAATCATTACTGTCCTCTTTGTCCATTTGACCCAATGAATCCTGAGCTTTCCCAGTAAGCAGCGGGGATAGCTGGAAGCTCCAGAACCCTCTAGGAATTTTAGCCTGAATACAAACTTTTTCAAAGGAATTTAAAAAGGCATTTGTATCCTTTCCCTCTTTAAATTCAGCTATGAATTTGGAATTCAATTTGTATCCCAGTCCTTTAGTTCCAGTTAAGTCCAAGCCACTTACCTGCTCTGGTGCTGGTGGTTGGAGTCATAGCTTCTTCAGTTCATGTCGCCTCTGACGCTCATGCTCCTCACGGTCTGCCTCTTGCTGTTCATGCTCCCACTTCTCCTCTGTGGCTCACTGTTCTCGCTCCCTCCTCTCCTCTGTGGCTCTCTGTTCTTGCCTCTCCTCTCTCTGGAACTCCAGTTTCATTCTGTGCAACTCAATCTGCAGCTTGATTGCTTCTGGCTCCAGAATGCTGGTGACCTTCCCCTGTTGCTGTGGCCCTTCACTGGCACTGGCCCTGCTGTCATCCTCACCGGATCTGGACACTGCACTGGCCACTAGCCCCTCCTCGTTCAAGGTTCGGTCCCTTACAGTCACAGTCTGTGACTCAATGCTTGGGCATCTGCTGCCATCAGGGCATCCATGAGGTTCTGCTTGGGGGCTCTCACCTCGTACAGGACTCCTCTGTCCTGGCACAACTGCCTCAAGTAGTCTGCAGTGTATCTGCCGTAGTTGGAAGCCATCTTCTTCCCTAACTACAGCTACTCTAACTTGCACTTTAGAAAAAAAATAAAACAGTTAGGAACTTGACCGTAAGCCAAATGATATAGTTCTGTTTCCTTTATTAAAAATAAATCACTGCCTTTTTTGCAAGTGAGCTGTACAGTATCAAGCTGACACACTGAATAATTAAAGCTTGTGTTACCAAATGTATCTGCATCGCTGCCAACCAATCTGTCACCAACCTCTCTCAGCAGGTCAGGCCTTCTGCTCCCACAGTGCCAACCTCCAAGCGCAGTATTGTGAACAGGTAACAGACAGGGTAACCCTCCTGTCTGCTTGTGGGTCTGAATCACCTTTCGTCTCAAGTTCTGGTGGAATTGAAACTGTGAACCTTATGGTAGCGTACCCAAATGTACAGGCTCAGATAATCTGCTCTTCAGGGGATGCCAGATATCTTTCGCCTAAGTGCACCTAACCAGGTATCCAAAATGAACCCTTAAAACTCTATAAAAGACCTTATGTATATTCTTACCTTTTCTAAGTTTGGTAACACCATTCAAGCTTCTGAACAGTTTTGTCAAATCTTAACCCTCAATACATCACATGCAAAAGAAAAAACTTGGAAGACCCAATCAGTATTTGGAATAAAAGGTTTACTTAAATGGATAAAAATATGTAAAATGTATAGACAGAACACTATATCACAAAGCATACAATCACTTAAAAGAAAACAAGGAAAAGTACAAACTCCTACCAACATACAGTTAGACTTTTTCTATTAAATCTATACCTCTACCAGTGCCTTAATTAGATCTGAGATCTTGTTTCTTAGGAATCCAAAAAGGAATGTGTCACAAAGATCAGGCACAAGTATTAGATTAAATTGTGCCTCCACACACACCCCTTCCATGATGTCATCTAGCTCCTCCTGTCAGAATATAAGAAATATACAAAACAGGATGTCCTATCAGGAGGTATATTAAATACTATGACTTTAGCCAAAAACTAATTTCCCAAATTATGACAGTCTTTAATTCAAGTATTTCCTTTGATCATGTGTGGTTTCCTGCTTCCGAGACATCAACGTTTTTTTTACAACTCTGCCATATCTCACTGAGGTGCAATATAACGTTTTAACACCAGTTGATATTAAATGTTCTTCTTCTCAAGACATCATAAAAGTTTATGTTCTCCATTCCCTGGCAGACTCGTAAAGTCCCATTTCACTTCCACTTCAAAAAAGAAACAGGCCATAAAATGCAATGTTTTGGAAGTTAATCACATTACAGAGATCTGCTGTTTAATAGATATCCTGCCATTTTAACTGAAACCTGGGGGTGGGAGAAGCATCCATAGCCAACTGTCTTATGGAGACAATCACACACTACATTTTTATATTACAAAATCATAGAACAATCATAACCAGCTGGCCAAGCATCACAGGGGCATCATTTCTTTTACAGTACTTCTTCACATAATGCATTTTCTTCTATGTCAAGCATTCTACTGGACAAAATCAACATATACACAGTGGCTCACATCTGGAGTCTTGCAAAACAGAAGGAAAAATTAGCATTGATATATATTTTGTTGAGATGTAATCTCTTAAATCTGTCCACGATAGGGAGAGATAATTACACTTTCACTGCAATGCCAGGGGTCAATGTCTCGACGATCTTGAGGAGTTCATTTCCTAGCTGTAGTGTGTACATAAAAAATGGTGTTTTGAGATTATAATGTTAAATGATGCAGTCCCTGGGGAGTGCAGGCAGGCTAAAATTAATTTGATGTAAAAGGTTTTAACTTTTCAAGGATTCAAATTACTTTCAGGGTTTAGTTTAGGAAAATGAGTTCAGATATAACTATAAGAAGGACAGGAATGGTGTCGTGGGATAGTTACATTTTTAACTTTGTGTTTGTCAGTGAAATTGGTTAGTTATCTTTGTCACGGTGTCCCTTTGTCACTGGACAGTATGCTAGCCTAGGCTGGTAACCAGGGGCATCAGACTCACTCAGGGTCTTCACAGCTTAAGTATCTAAGGAACAGAAATTAACACAATTACATAGAAACACAGAATTTTATGATAGCTAAGGACTGCTTCACCCACCTAGTCTGCCTGTTTTTTTCTGCCTACTGTAGCACTGCAGACCCTCCTTGAGCTTATCCTCCCCTTGTCTTATCACTAAGTTCCCTTATGCCAGTCCCATGCTTTCTTGAACCCCTTTACAGGTTTTTCCCCCACCACCTCAGTTGGGAGACTGTTCCAGTCCACCGCCACCCTCTCTGTGAAAAAGTACTTCCTCACATCTCCCCTAAGACTACCCCCCTGCAGCATCATAGCATGTCCCCTTGTCCTTGAGCACCTTTTTCCTGAAAAACACTTACCACTTCAACCTTATTTATACCTGTGAGGTATCTGAAAGTTTCTATCATATCCTGCTCTCCCTCCATTTCTTCAGTGCATACATAAAGTCCTTCAGTCTTTCCTCATAGATCTTTTGATGCAGACCCTGCACTATTTTTGTGGCCCTCCTCTGGACTGCCTCCACTCTTTCTATGTTCTTCCAGAGATGAGGTCTCAAAAACTGGATACAGTACTCCAGGAGAGGTTTCACCAGTGATCTATACAGATGTAACACCATCTCCTCCCAATTTCTGCTGGGGATCCCCATCCCTATGCACCCCAGCATCCCACTAGCTCACCCAGATGCTTTGTCACACTGCCCAGCCACCTTTAGATCATCAGCTATGATAACTCCCAGGTCTGAGGTTGTGAATAAAGCACAGCAGTTGGACCACAGTGGGCTCAGGAAGGGTGAGGGTGGTGTAACAGAGGCACACCCAGTCAGTTGTTCCACTCCACAATCCATACATCATTCTGGGGGAGCATAGCTCCCCTATGGATGCACCCACAGAGAACATAGAAACATAGAAGTTGATGGCAGATAAGGACCGCAAGGCCCATCCAGTCTGCCCATTTCTTTTTCTACTTATAAATGTGCCATTGGCCTTTGCTCTGTCAGTGGCCTATCTATTCATAGTCATTTGTATTGCTTTCTTATGCCTATCCCATGCCTGTTTGAAGCCCTGCACTGTATTCATAGCCACCACTTCTTGTGGTAAGCCATTCAATGCATCCACCACCCTTTCTGTGAAAAAGAATTTCCTCACATTCCCCCTTAATCGGCCCCCCTCTAATCTCATGCTGTGTCCTCTTGTCCTGCTATTTTTCTTGTATTTAAACATGTTAGACTCTTTCACCTTGTTAATGCCCTTAAGGTGTTTGAATGCCTCAATCATATCACCTCTCTCCCACCTTTGCTCAAGGGTATACATATTGAGCTCTGTTAATCTGTCCTCATATGTCTTCTGATGCAGTCCCTGAACCATTTTGGTAGCTCTTCTCTAGACTGCCTCAATTTGGTTAATGTCCTTGTGAAGGTGTGGCCTCCAATACTGCACGCAGTACTCCAGATGGGGCCTAACCAGTGTCTTGTAAAGAGGGATTATTACCTCCCTCTTATGACTTGTGATACCCCTACTAATACACCCGAACACCCCCAGCCTTACCTACTGCTTTAGAGGTCTACTTGATGATTTCAGGTCATCAGTGATGATGATGCCCAAGTCTCTTTCTTCCTTTGTGACTGCTAGTAACTCCTCCCAGCCTACAGGTGGCTTCAGGGTTTCTCTTCCCTATGTGCATGATTTTTCACTTCTTTGCATTAAATCCCAGTTGCCACTCTTCTGACCATTTTGCTGGTTTATCCAGATCTCTTCTCATTCTGCCCACCCCATCTGGATCATCTACTCTGTTGCAGATCTTGGTGTCATCTGCAAACAGACAAGCTTTACCCTCTAGTCCATCTGCAAGGTCACTAATGAAGATGTTGAAGAGGACAGGCCCCAGGACTAATCCCTGAGGTACCCCACTTGTGACTTGCTTCTCTTCTGACCGTATACCATTTACCACCACTCTCTGTTTTCTGCCCATCAACCAGTTTGCCACCCAGTTGACCAACTTTTGACCCACCCTGAGTCTACCCAGCTTATTTATCAATCTTCTATGTGGAACAGTGTCAAAAGCTTTGCTGAAGTCAAAGTAGGTGACATCAACTGCTCCCCCTTGGTCCACCACTTGGTTACCCAGTCAAAGAAATCTATGAGATTAGTTTGACAGGACCTTCCTTTGTAAACCCATGCTGTCTTGGATCCTGTGCCCTATGGATTCCAGGTGTTGCACTATCCTTTCCTTAAGGAGTGCCTCCATAATCTTGCCCACTACTGAGGTAAGACTGACTGGTCTGTAGTTCCCTGCCTCCTCCTGCTACCAGTCTTGTGGAGCTGGATCACATGAGCCTTCTCCAGTCTTCTGGGACCTCTCTTGTGCTCAGAGACTCACTAAACAGTTCTGCTAATGGCTCTGCTAGTTCCACCTTTAGCTCCTTAAGTACCCTGGGATGTATGTCATCAGGTCCCATTGCCTTATCCACCCTGAGCTTAGCAAGCTCTTGTAGGACCCTTTCTTTTGTGAAGGGAGTAGTGCTCACCTCCTTCCCCCCTGTGTCCATGATGCTGAGCTGTGGGCCCTGTCCTACCTTCTCTTCAGTAAATACTGAGCAAAAGTATCTATTTAGGATAGATGCCTTTACAGGGTCCTCCTCCTCACATGCTCCCTTTCTCCATTAAGCTTAGCAATACCCTCTCTGGACTTTCTCCTTTCACTAATGTATCTATAGAAAGTATTGTCACCTTCTTTACTGTTCGTGCTAGTGTTTCCTCAGTTTGGAACTTTGCCTGCCTTACTGCCTTCCCTGCTTCCTGTAGGGCAGTTTGGTATGCTCCCTATCTTCATCCCACTGTGTTCCTTTATATTTCCTGAAGGCCAGCCTTTGACTCTGACCTTTCTCTACTGTATTTGAGAACCAAAGTGGTTTCCTTCTTCTTTGCACTTCCTTTTCTGTCTAACACAATGGGATGTTGCTTCAAGTATTGCATCCTTAATGCTTCTGCCGACTTTGCCTGTACCCTCTTCTGTGTTTCTTTTGCCAGGGCTAGCTTAACTCTGTTGGCCATCTTATCAAAGTCAGCTCCTCTGAAGTCCCATATTTTTGCCTTGGAATGGGATGATTTAGATGTAGTAGCCAAATTGAACCATACCATGTGATGGTCACTGGCCCCCAGGTGACCTTCTACCTGGAGATCTGTGATCCCTTCCCTGTTAGTCAGTACTAGATCTAGGATAGCCCTGTATCTTGTGAGTTGCTGTACCTGTTGTTTGAGGCCCTCCGCCTGCAAGGAATCCACTATGTGTCTAGTTCTGGCAGATGTTCGTGCTGGTATTGACCAATCTGTATCCGGCATGTTGAAGTCTCCCATTATCAGAACCTCCCCTTTAGCTGTCATGTTTTGTATATCTTCTAACAGTAATGTGTCTATGTCCTCCCCCTGGTCTGGGGGCCTGTAGACAACCCCAGTTCTTATGGCAGTCCCATTTCCTGTTTCCAGGGTGACCCACAGTTCTTCTGGCTCCTTATGTGTATTCTGAATTTCTGTAGCTTTGATATTTTCATTGACATACAGGGCCACTCCTCCAACCCCTTTTTGCATCTCGGTCTCTTCTGAACAATACATAGCCAGGTACTGAAGTCTCTCAAGTGTGGTTACTGGTAAACCACGTCTCATTAATTGTTACTATGTCCAGTTTAGCCTCTGACATTATTGCCTGCAGGTCTGGGATCTTATTTCCCAGGCTGTGAGCATTTGTGTATATGATTTTCCATTGGCCAGATTTTGGTGTGTTAGTTGCTGGGTGAGGTTTGGCATTGCCCCTGTGCGTCATATGGGGAGACAAACCTTTTTTCTTACCTGGTGATGCAAATGAACTGCAGACATGCTGAATCCCTGTTTGACCACTAGCTGAGGGGGAGGGGTGTTCTTCCCATTCGACGTATGGGGTGCTGCACCCCTCTCCCCATTTGCTAGTTTAAATATTCTGCAAAGACGTCAAACTTCTGCTCCAATGCACTGACTCCCTCCTCAGTCAGATGAAGTCCATCAAATTTAAAGAACTTTCGCTCCCAGAACTGTTGCCAGTTCCCTACAAATCTGTGTCCTTTTTCCTGGCACCAGCCCTTGAGCCACATGTTTGGCTCCCCTATCTCCCCTTCTCTGACCTTCTGTCCATCTGCTCCCCTCTTCCAGACTGGCAGGATATCAGAGAAGGAGATGCCAGATGAAATAGATGATAGTTTGTCACCCAGCCTGGTCAGGTGTTCCTTGGTCTCCACAACTGACCGGCTGGCGAGATCATTAGTCCCTATGTGTACTAGGACATCAATATTTTCTCCTGCTTTGTGAACAATTTTAGCAATGCAGTCAGTGTCTCTCCATGCTGATGTACCTGGGAGACATCTGACCATTACCCCTGGTGGGAGATGGTTATCAACTCCCTGAATCATGGAGTCTCCTATGATCAGAAGTTTTTTGGATTACCTTTTTGCTTTTTTTGTTTTGGTTCCTGATTTGGGTGAGTTTTGTTGTGCTAGCTCCTGTGCTGCAGTGTCCTGCTCTGCAGTGTCTTCTGCATCTTTGTTTGATTTCAGAGATAGAGGCAGATACCTGTTTGTAGTGTTTATATGGGTTTTGGAGGTAATATGTTGGAGAGCAGAGTGATGGGGCACCATTTGTCCTCTAACCACCTGCCAACCTCCTGGACCAACTACCCTCTGCAGTCGAGGTTTTTCTGTTGGATGCTGGGGAAATGGTGGGTGGTTTTATAATGTATTTCCTCTTGAATATGAAATTTGAGGCGTGCAATCTCTGCCCATGCTGCCCGGAGCTGAGCCCTAAGATCTCCAAAGGCTCAGCATGTAGGACAGTGTCCTAAATCCTGTAAGACTGTCCTTCTGAAAATTGTTCCACAGTACCTGCAGTTAATGATATCCATTCCAGATAAGCTGCTGGATTTATAACCTAGTCAGAGTAATTAGAAGGAAAAAAATGAAAAAAAATGCAAGTAATGGTTTGATTGTGTTTTGTTTAACTTGTTATAACAAGTTAAATTACTAGTGCCCCTGTAAATGAGCTCACCTTGTGGAGGCCCCACTGATCCACCCCTTCCTGCTCTGCCACAGGAAATGTCACAACTGTGGTACCCTATAAAAGAAGTGTAGTGTGGGGTGGTTTGGGATGGGGTGGGTGGCTGGGCCCTTCCCCTGCTGAAAAAGAAGAACCACGGATGAAAGAACAAGGAGGTAAGAGCAGAAACAATCAGTCAACAACAAATGCAGTAACCCTGAAAGCTTATCCTAATGTTGGATAAAACTGTAAAACCTGTAAAGCACCACCTGTAACATTTCAGAGAAGATATCGCTGTAAGAAACACTTTGCTACAGAGAAAAATAAAACAATGAAATGTTAGTAACAAACAGTAGCAATCCCTGTGAGTAAAAAATAAAAACAACACCACACAGTAAATCTGCTTAGCCAAAATAAGTCTTAATCCTTTTCCCTTGCTCTGGTAAGTTTCTCTACTCTGTCTTTCAAACAGTCTTAGAAGGAAAGAGCTCAGGTGAAGCTAGGTGCCTTGGCCAGCAAACCAAGTCTTCTACCTCCAAGATATCAACTAACCTGACTTTTTAACCCTTCTTTCTGTTGGAAATTACTGACAGTTTTCCAGCTCCGCCCCCCACATACACACCTAATCCTTTGGAAGAGCTGTGGGAGGAAAGCAATTATATCCTTCAATGTGAGAAGGAGACTGAAATACCTCTGAGACAACAAACCTTTTCAACAAACAAAAAAAAAAAACAAGAATAAAATAAAACACAGTGTCAAACAGTGATTTTGCTTAGCCCAATGATAAAAAGTCACAAAAATGTAAGCTTCACCTGTAATAATTTCAGAGAATATATACCCTGTAAGAAACACTTTGCTACAGAGAAAAATAAAGCAGTAACAGAAGATATACCTTGCAAAAGACAATTTGAATCAGAAGATTACAGCAGTAATCTGTTAGCACACACCTGTAGGCACACCTTGTAATAATGCAGAAGAAGGTATACCAGCAACAACAATTTGAATCAGAGAAAAATAAAGCAATGAAATGTTAGCAACAAACAGTAGCAATCCCTGTGAGTAAAAAATAAAAACAACACTACACAGTAAATCTGCTTAGCCAAAATAAGTCTTAATCCTTTTCCCTTGCTCTGGTAAGTTTCTCTACTCTGCCTTTCAAGCAGTCTTAGAAGGAAAGAGCTCAGGTGAAGCTAGGTGCCTTGGCCAGCAAACCAAGTCTTCTTCAACTGTCACAAGGGAGGCCCACAGGAAGGAGACAGAGGACACCACAGGGAAAGGAAGCAGCTCCTAGTGGAGGACTCAATTATTAGGGGGATAGAACTGGGGGGAGCAGGGGAAAACTGAAGTTAGGTGCCTGCCTGGTGCCTTGGAGGGACAGGAAGCGCATCCTCAGGATCACGAGTACAGCTGCAAGAGAGTCTGAGCTGGACGTCATTGTCCGCCTAGGGACAAATGACTTTGCTCATCATGAGATTAGAGCAGTGTAGGAGGACATTGTAGAGTTGGGGAGGGGCCTAAGACAAGTAGCACACACAGTATCCTTCTCAGAGGTGCTGCCTGTCAATGGCATGGGGGAGGCGAGGTTAATTAGCACCATGCAATTTAATGAATGGTTGAAAAAATGGTGTGGAGCACAGGGGTTGGCTTCATTGGGGACTGGGGTTCCACCTGGAGGGACACCAGCCTATACTGGCAGGATGGTCTGCATCTGTCCAGGAAGGGAACAAGTCTTTTGAGCAATCAGTTTAACTGCTTCATTGGCAAGCTTTTAAACTAGTCAAAGGGGGAGGCACTGATAAGCAGCAGGAAAATCCCAGCCTCTCCCTACAAAACAGGGTACTAAATGAGAAAAAGACCGAGGTAGAAAGGTCAGTGGGGGATGCAGCAACAGAAGGTAAAGCCATCAAAAAATGGAGAGCAATGAGTACCAATGCCTGTAGTCTGGGTAACAAGCTTCCTGAATTAGTGGCCTTGATGGAGGAGGAACATCTGGATATTGTGCAGTCACAGAAACATGGTACACACAAAACCATGACTGGGACGTAAACATACCAGGATACACTATCTACAGGAGGGACAGGGAGGGTAAAGAGGAGGAGGAGTAGCTCTTTACATAAGAGAAGGAATTAAAGCAACAGAACAAAAGGGTAAACAGGGAGGAGAAGAAGCACTGTGGGTAAATTTGGAGACAGGCAATGGCACCACAATCCGCACAGGGGTTAGATCACAGACTTTCTCAGGGGAGGAAATGGACAAGGAAATGATAGAAAGTATACTTAGAATGGCAGAAAAGGGAGATATTGCTGATGGGTGATCTGAATATGCCAGATGTTAACTGGAGTGCAGTAGCAGCAGCCACTTCGAAGAGTGGGGTTATTCTAGATGCCCTACAGGGGGCATGCCTTAGACAACTAGTATTGGAGCCCACTCAAGAGGGAGCAATCTTAGACCTGGTTCTCTCAAATGGAGATAGAGAGAGGATCACAGATGTAGAAGTGGGTAGCCATCTGGGAACTAGCGACCATTGAACAGTATGGTTCACAATAAACACAGCAATAGAGTCAAGCCATACAAAGGCAAAAGTATTGGACTTTTGGAGGGCTGACTTTGCCAAAATGGGTGAGTGCCTAAGGAATGCGATGGCAAATGGGCAGGAAGGAGAGGTGGAAGAACAATGGGGAATAATAAAAACTGCCATCACAGAGGTAACGAGCCTTTGTGTGAAGCAAATAAACAAAACAAAACAATGCAAGAAACCACTATGGTTCTCAAAGGAAGTGGCAGTGAAGGTTCAAGAGAAAAAGAAAGCATTCAGGAAGTACAAGGAATGCAGAAGGAGCAGGACGAGGAACTGTCAGTTAAAGCAAAAGGAGGCTGGGAAGGCAGTCAGAACAGTAAAGGCCCAAACCGAGGAAAAGATAGCCAACTCAGTTAAGAAGGGGGATAAAACCTTTTATAGGTACATCAGGGAGCGAAGGAAGACCAAGGGAGGGATAGTGAGGCTTAATAAAGGGGGGAGGGTGGCAGAGGGAGACTGTGAAAAGGCAAAGATACTAAACAAATATTTTTGCTCAGTATTTACAAATGAAGAGGGAGGTACCTAAAACAAACAGTAGAAACACTCTGGATACAGAAGTTGATACCAGCCCATTTACAGAAGAAAGGGTTCTGAAAGAACTCTTAAAACTGAAGGTGGACAAAGCAATGGGGCCTGATGGGATTCATCCCAGAATTCTAAAAGAACTAAAGGTAGAACTAGTGACACCACTGACTACCCTCTTTAACAAATCGTGGGAGGATGGGGTGGTACCCGAGGACTGGATGAGGGTAGATGTGATTCCCCTTCACAAAAGTGGGAGCAAGGCAGAAGCAGGAAACTACAGACCTGTTAGTTTAATCTCAGTGATAGGGATAATGATGGAATCACTTCTGAAACAGAAACATAGAAACATAGAATTTGACGGCAGATAAGGACCACTTGGCCCACCCAGTCTGCCCATTTCCCTACCTGATGGATAAGCTGCAGATCCTGGTTAACCAGCAGCCTACTTCTTCCTACCCCAACCCCCTAGAATTGCCTTATGACTGTCCCATGCATGCTTGAATTCCACCACTGTTTTTGACTCCACAACCTCCTCTGGAAGGCTGTTCCATACATCCACAACCCTCTCTGTGAAAATATACTTCCTTAAATTACCTCTGAGCCGCCCCCTTCTATCTTCAAATTGTGCCCCCTTGTTCTTGCACACCTCTTTTTATGAAAGATGCTACCCTCTTGGACTTTGTTGATTCCCTTGAGGTACTTGAAAGTTTCTATCATGTCCCCTCTCCTCCTTTCCTCGAGGCTATACATATTAAGCTCCTAAGTCTCTCTTCATATGTCTTCCGTGCAGACCCTGCACCATTTTAGTTACCCTCCTCTGGACAGCTTGCATCCTGTCTATGTTCTTTGCAGAGACTGGGTCTCCAGAACTGCACGCAGTACTCAGATGTGGTCTCACCAGCTGTCTGTACAGAGGATAATAACTTTTGTTTTCTACTGGTGATGCCTCCCTATGCATCCCAGTATCCCCAGCCCTCCTTGCTGCCCTCTCTCTATTGCTTGCCCACCTTAGGTCATCTGATATGACTACCCCCAGGTCCCATTCCATTTTTGTTGTTGTTAGTATCTCACCCCCCATTGTGTACTCTTCCCCTGGGTTTTTGTTTCCCAGGTGCATTACCTTGCACTTCTTAGCATTGAATCTAAGCTGCCATACATTTGACCATTCCTCTAACCATGCCAAGTCCCTTCTCATCCTTTCCACCCCACCTTGTGCACCAACTCTGTTGCAGATCTTTGTGTCATCTGCAAAGAGACATACTTTTCCTTCCAGTCCCTCTGCAATGTCGCTTATAAAGACATTGAAGAGGACCGGTCCTAATACTGAACCCTGTGGTACCCCACTGCTAACCCCCCTTTTTTCAGAGTGGACTCCATTTACTATTACTCTCTGTGTCCTATTCTCCAGCCAATTCTTTACCCAGGCTGTCATCTTGGGACCCACTCCCAGGCTGGCTAACTTGTATATTAATCTTTTGTGTGGGACTGTGTCAAATGCCTTGCTAAAGTCTAGGTAGGCCATGTCCACAGCCCCTCTCTGATCAACTACTTTGGTCACCCAGTCAAAGAAATCTATCAGATTTGTCTGGCATGACCATCCCACTGTGAATCCATGCTGCCTTGGGTCCTGTGCCCCCTCTGGCCTCTAGATACTCGACAATTCTTAACCTCATAGTCTTCAGGTGAAGCTACCTCTGGCTGCAAGCTGCAACACTGGACTTAAGATTTGCAAGAAAGTGAGTAGTGCTCACAACAGAGGGGAGGCAAACCTTACAATTTACAATTGTCTTTGGTTTGAAGCAGATTCCTTAGGAAAGTTAATATTCTTCAGGTGGAGGATACTTCTAACTGAAGGGTGAAATAAGCAACTTAGAGTTTGAATGCCTATCCCTAAAAGTCTCTCTCCCCAATACAGCAGCTTTTCAGCTAGTTGGTTGCTACAGACCCCCCTCTGCTGAACACAAGCTCTTATCCCATCTGGGGATCCTGCTCAAACCCAGCACTGAAGAAGTCATTATTCTAGGTGACCTGAATTTCAACTGGCTTACCCAGGAAGCTGCACCTCTGGTATCATTCTGTGATACATATGGGTTCACACAGCTAATTAATGAACCAACAAGAATTAATGCAAGGAATAGTAATAACAGCACACTACTTGATATCATGCTAGTGAATAAACCACATCTATTCACACATGCTGGAGTGCTTCTCTGCGATATAAGTGATCACTGCCCCATCGCAGGGGTAAGATCCACCAGCATAACAACAAGCCCTGCAAAATTCCTCATGAGGAGATCCAAGAAAAACATCAATATTGAAGGATATTTGCATGATCTAGCTTACTCTCCACACTGGCAAGAGTTTTATCTTGCCCATTCTGTTGAAAAAAGCTCAGCAGGTGCTAAATAACATTATAATAAATGCCCTTAACACCCATGTCCCAATCTCTAGTATCCGAATAAAAAACAAATCCTGTCGTTGGTTTACAGCTGACCTCAAAGCTGCACTGCTGGAGAGAGACAAACTCTGGAAAATGGCAAGAAAAACCAAGAATGCAAATGACTGGATGATCTTTAGGAAAGCCAGGAATAGATGCACCAAGTAAGTTAGGGATGCAAAGGCTGCCTTCTACTTGGCCGAACTTGACACTTCCTACCATAATCCTGCTAGGTTTTGGGGCATCATCAAGGGTATGGTGGGGCAAGATGCTAATACCCCCCCTTCCAACTCAATTACACAACAGTTATGGCCCTATCACTGGCAAAATGGAAATTCTGGACGCCTTCAATAACCACTTCACAACGGCTGGCCTTGCCTTTGACACCTCTCCAGCTAACCTGCTGAGGGAACAATTAAGCTCCCATTACACTGGTGATCAGAGAGCTGACTCTTCCTTCAGCTTCAAATCTATACTGTTGAAACAAGTAGAGGATCTATTATGGCAACTGGATACCAAAAAAAAGCGCAGGGGCAGACTCTCTGGACCCCTACTTTCTAAAGATTGCATGCCATGTACTTGCAGTCCCCTAACACCTCTTTAACCTATCCTAAACTCTGGCTCTATTCCCACACTGTGGAAGACAGCCCAAGTGGTTCCCTTCTAAAATCAGGGACCCTTGGATCTTAATAATTACAGGCCCATTTCCATTCTACCAGTGCTATCCAAGATGCTGGAGAAATTAGTGAGTAATCAGTTAAGGAGTATCTTGACAATGCTAACCTCCTAAACCCAGCTCAATCTGGATTCAGGGCCAAGATAGCACTATCACTGCACTAGCCAAGGTCACAAATGACTGGCAATCCGAATTAGATAAAAAGAATAATGTCTGTGCAGTATTCCTGGACCTGAGCAAAGCATTCGATACTGTGGACCACGAGCTACTACTTTCATCTCTGTACCCCACTGGCCTAGATCCATCCTCCCTTAAGTGGTTCAGATGCTATCTCACCGGTAGGTCACAGCAGGTAAAAGCTGAAGGTGACCTATCCCCATTAAAACCACTGTCAAGAGGAGTCCCCCAAGGTTCTATTCTGGGTCCTATCCTTTTTGCCATTTATATAAATAACATTGATTCAGCCCTTACCAATTCCTCTGTACACCTCTTTGCTGATGACACTGTTCTGTATGTCAGCAACCCTTCGCCTGCAGCTGCTCGTGAAATCCTACAAACAGAATTCTCCTTGCTACAATATCAGCTACTCGAGAAAAAGCTTCTGTTAAATGCAAAGAAAACTAAAGCAATGATGTTCACAAATCAAAGCTCCACCAGCACATACTCTCCAATCATTCTTCCCCAGCTATGCACTATACTTGGAGAAAATCTGGAGTATGTAGAAAACTTCAAATGCCTAGGTGTGTGGATTGACAACAGACTTGACTTCACTCATCATTTAGAAGAATTGTTAAAAAAGCTTCACCAAAGGCTTGGCCTTCTCTATAGATTAAAACCCTTCCTAAACAGAGACTCAAAGATGAGGTTAGTCCAGGCCATTTTTCTATCAGTTGTTGACTATGCAGACTTCCTTTATAGTCACTGCCCCATCTCCTACCATTACAAGTTGGATACCTTATATCATAGAGCAATAAGGTTCATTACAGATCTGCCATCTAATACTCATCATTGCTCTCTTTATGCTGCAGTTGGGTGGGTTTCCCTTCACCTCAGAAGGAACAGAAATGCAGCACTGTGGATTTACAGAGCGTTGTCAAAAAAACTTCCAAACTATATTCTGGACTGCTTCACCCAGACCTCTCCTAGCTCCTATGCCCTAAGAAGCAACAACATCATCCTGCTCAAATTGCCCAAATTCAACACCAGACTAGGGAGGGCAGCAATCAGCTATTCTCTAGCTATAGCATGGAACACCCTACAAAATCCCTAAAACTGTCCAATATCATTCCATTTGCATCCTTTAAACAGCACTGTACAGTCTTCTTCAAAGAGAAATGCAATTCTACCACTAGAGCTAGCATTGTCATCTCACAAATCTCCCTTCCAAACCATATATGGCATATTCCTTCCAGACAGACACCCCATCTTATGGCACCCAGTAATACCTTCACCATCCTAGTATTACATTATGTTAGTGTCTGCCATGCCCCCACTGGGATATGTATATACTGTACATACTGTAAATATTAGCTTAACTTCCCTGTAAACTGCTTTTTATCATGTGAATTTACTGTACATCACTGTGTTTATAAACTTTATTTTCCCCTGTATGTATAACTGTCTTATATAAGTGTATGATGTATCTGTTGTGTATCAACTATTGAACCTTGACCTTATCAGGTCCATCTTGTAAATGAGCCTTGCTCAATGATGTTCGCCTGAATAAATAAAGATTTGATGATGATGATGATGATGATGATATGATTAGCCCCAGGTCCCTTTCCTTTCTTGTTGTTGTTACTACCTCCCCACCCATTGTGTATTCTTCCCCTGGGTTCTTGTTTCCCAAGTGCATTATTTTGCACTTCTTTGCATTGAATCCTAGCTGCCATACTTCTGACCATTCCTCCAACCTTGCCAAGTCCCTTTTCATCCTTTCCACACCTCCTTGTGTATCAACCCTGTTGGATCTTTGTGTCATCTGCAAAAAGGCATACTTTTCCTTCCAGTCCCTCTGCAATGTCACTGATGAAGACATTAAAAAGGACTGGACCCAATACTGAACCCTGCGGTACCCCACTAGTAACCCCTCTTTCTTCAGAGTGGACTCCATTTACAATTACCTTCTGTGTCCTGTTGTGCAGCCAATGTTTTACCCAGGCTACCACCCTGGAACCCACTCCCAGGCTGGTTAATTTGACTATTAATCTTTTGTGTGGGACTGTGTCAAATGCCTTGCTAAAGTCTAGGTAGGTGTGGTACAGATCCCAGAAATACACCGCTTTCAGCAACAGAGGCCACCCAATTCCATCCTCTGTTCGACTCCACCACCAGTACCTCCATCTTATCGGGGTTCAGTCGCAACCAGCTGGAGGCCATCCGATCATTGATCTCCACAAGACAGTTGTTAAGTACTTCCACCGCACTGGATGTTCCAGGGCCAAAGGAAAGATACAACTGGGTATCATCAGCATAGTAATAAAAACACAAGCCATATTTCCTAATGAGCTCACCCAGAGGCAGCATATACATGGAAAACAACACTGGTGACAAGACTGAACCCTGAGGTACTCCACATGACAGTAGGTTAGGAGAGGAGGAGAAATTCCCCATTACTACCCATTGCCTCCTATTCATGAGGTAGGACTCAAACCAGCAGATGACAGAGCCGATGAGTCAACAAAATTTCCTCAGGCGGTCGAGTAACACACGATGGTCTACTGTGTCAAAGGCTGAAGAGAGATCAAGGAGGACAAGAACTGTCCCTTCCCCCTGATCTCTAGCCCTGAGGAGGTCATTTTGCACCCAAACTAGTGCGGTTTCCATACTATGCCTCATGCAAAAACCAGACTGGAAAGGCTTGTAGAGATCAAAAGCCACAAGGTGTTCCTCAAGTTGCTGCACCACAACTTTCTTGACAACTTTCCCTAAAAATGGAAGGCTGGAGATGGAATGGTAATTTGCCTTGATGTCAGGGTCCAAAGAGGACTTCTTCAAGAGAGGATGAACCAGTGCCTTCTTCAAGGCATCTGGAACAATCTCTTCTGACATGGAGCACTGGGCAATCAAGGTGAACACCGGGCCAACAATGTCGACACATCTCATCAAGAAACAAGTTGGCACCGGGTCCAGTTCACAATATGTGTGCTTTAACTTGGAGATCACCCCGATGACCTCCGATGCCTCCATTGGTTTAAACTCCCCCTAACTAGGTGGAGTGCTCAGTGGGTGACCCAGACTATCACTGTAGGCCACAGAAGGGCTCACTGGTAGAACACCGAGTTGAATGGCGGACACCCTGTCCAAGAAGAATCGAGCAAACTCCTCACAAAGAACATCAGAAAAAGTATTTTTAGGCTGAATACAGGCTGGATTTAAGAGCCTGACCACAGTCCAAAAAAGCACAGTTGGTTGATCCTTCCTGGCAGCAAGCTCTCTGGACAGGAACTCTGCCTTCTTATGAGTGATTGCCCCCTGATACTCAGTATAATGTGAGCACAGGGCCAGTCTGTCCTTCTCCAGCCCAGACTTCTGCCAGCAGTGCTCCAACTTCTGACCCATGATCTTCATCCTCTTGAGGTCCCCATCAAACCAAGGGGACCTCAAGTGAGAGGATCTGGGTTATACACGGGTTGGTGCAAGGGAGTCCAGAGCAGCTGCCAGCACTCTATTACAGGTAGCAACCGCATCATCTGGACCCCCAACACATGCACTAATCACACTGGATAAGTCAGCTGCTGCCAGAAGTCCCTCTGTGGTCAAACCCCCTCAAAGGGTGGTAGCTGACCATCTCTGCAGGGGAAGGGCTCTTGGGGGCCTGAAACAAGAACCCCACCATGCAGTGATCGGACCAAACAACCTGACAGTTTTGAGGTTATTAACCTCAAGCCCCAGTGAGAAAACCAGATCCAACATGTGGCTGCCTTGATGGGTCACACAGGAAACTTCCTGCATCAGACCCAGCAATGACATTGTCTGGAGGAAGTTGTAACCTAGCCTAGATGATTCATCATTGGTCCAGGCATTGAAGTCCCCCAGGATCAAACACCGGGGGGACTCCAACGTCTCACCGACGATGAAATCGACTACTTCCTGTAGGAATTCACCTGCCAACACTAGGGGATGGTAAATCAGGAGAATCCTACTGCATACTGTGAGCCCTGCATGTTAGGTCCAGTCTGTTGACTCAAATAGCAATTTTTCTTGTATAGGACTCATTACTTTGCATACTGTGAGCCCTGTATGTTAGGCTCCGTCTGTTGTATTAAATAGCAATTTTCCAGTAGCGTACTCATTACTTCGCATACTGTGAGCCCTGTGTGTTAGACTCGATCTGTTTTATAAAAAAGCAGTTTTCCAGTAGTGTACTCATTATTTTGCATTCTGTGAGTACTGTGTGTTAGGCTGTATCTGTTTTATTAAGTAGCAGTTTTCCAGTAGCTTATTCATTACTTTGCAGACTGTGAGCCCTATATGTTAGGCTCCATCTGTTGTATTAAATAGCAGTTTTCCAGGAGTATACTCATTACTTTGCATACTGTGAGCACTGTGTGTTAGGCTCCATCTGTTTTATTAATGTATTAAATATTATATGACAGCTGGCCCGTCGGTGCAGCAGTTGGATTCTCACTTGCGAAGCCGGTGACCTGGGTTTGGGAATGGACTCGGGTCATCGGAGGCAGGCTGGGGGAGAAGGTTGGAGCATCTGTAGACAGCTTGCTTTCTCCACAGGGAGGGTGGAGATGTGAGCTGGGCACCTGCTGGCCCCTGGTGGAGGCCGGGAGCATAGCAAGACATCACGGCTCTAATTGCTGGGGGAGTGATGGACATCGGCGTTCACCTTGCCGTCATGTGGCATGTCATTCTCCAGGGGAGAAAAACCAGGAAACAGCTCCCTGGCTAAGCTGGATGATGGTCTCTGGCCCCCCGCTGCTGCCAGGCTTCACGACTGGCCCACCTCAGCGACACCTGGAGCGGATTGCCGCAGTGCGTTAGATGACCCCCACCGGTGCCTTCCTCTCAGAGAAGGGGGACCCACCCAGCAAAGGGAAATGCCGGGCTACTTCCAGGGGGTTGTGATATGAGGTAGAGTTGGCATAGGAGATGGCAGGCAGACAGAAGGACTTAAGGGGGCCTGAAGGAGGGACTGGCCAGGGGAGCAGAGGAGGAAAAAAAAAGAAAGAAAAAAAATATTATATGACAGGCATTAAACAGTTGTTTAATCAGCCCATAGCCATGACTACAGTTGTTTAATCAACCTACTTTTATGCCCACGGTGCTTTTTATTACGAACTGCATGACTGCAGTGAAAAAACAAAACAAAAATGCTACCTCCTGCCACGTACTGTTCGCCTCCATGTTACTGGACTCCAGAAAGACAAAACCCCAAAAACACACTCCACAAAAAACAAGGTATGTGACTCCACTTTCCTGGTGCGACTGACTAACCCCTCAAAGCACATCCACTACGTTCTGTGCTGTTGACGAAATGATGCTATGGGGGCACAACAAAGTAAGGGAACTTCCGGCAGTTGGAAAAGCTATGAAACTCCAACTCGTATAATAGCAATAACATCCAGTGAGTTGGAGTATACTCGCAATAACCTGCTTCTCGGCATTTAATCATCTACAGAAGCAGATTATTGCTTCATATACTCCATCTCGCTGGATGTTATCACTTAAGTAATTTCCTTGTAGAGGACTCATTATTTCACATACTGTAAGCCCTGTGTGTTAGGCTCCATCTGTTGTATAAAAAAGCAGCTTTCCTGTAGCAGGCTCATTGCTTCATATGCTGTGAGCATTATGTGTTAGGCTAAGTCTGTCAGATAAACAGTTTCATCCTTGCATGCCAGACCCTGTTATCCCAATAAAAGGGCATTTTTTTTATAACCTACTCACTTGGCACATACTCATTAATCTTGTTAAAAATTACTATCTATGACTTTTCCTGTCCAATATCCAAAAATCAGAATAAAGAAACTAGCTGCCCGGACCCCAGTGCTGATCAACAGCTGCAACCAGAGCAGCCATCAAGATATAAAGTGGAAGTACCAGTACCAGAAGATTTATGTGCAGCGAACACATCATCGTCTCCTGGAATATCTCGTGATACGCTAGAATCAGTAGCAAGATTTAAGCCTGCTGCTACTGTTGTACCCAGTGATCTAGGAACCAAAGAAACTGGTCTTATGCAGTCAAAGCTGTCTAATTTTCTACAAAGGGCTTTTGGAAATCAGAAGTGTTCATTTCCAAGCAGCTGTTATGCATCATTTACATGGCTCGAATATAGTGGCAGCAATAATGACATATTTTGCTTTGCCTGCCAAACATTTACCAGTTGCACTGGTTGAGCAGAAGCAGCCTTCACATCCAGAGGTTTTAACAATTGGAAGAAGGCAATAGAGAAGTTGAGGGAACACCAACAAACAACAATACATACAGGAGCAATGGAGGCCTGGTCTACATTTGTGAAATCTAAAGAATGAGGCAATGTTATACAGCTAATGGATTCAGCAATGATTGCAGATATTAAAAAGCACAGGGAGTACCTGAGAAGAAAAGTTGAAATTGTTTTCTTGTTTGACAGACAGAGAATTACCTTTTGAGGCAACAGTGAGTGTGAAGGGAGTTCAAACAAAGGTAACTTTTTAGAGGCTTTTGATCATCTTAAAAGTTTGATCCTGAATTGGAAAATTTGCAAATGCAAATGCCAGAAAATGCCACCAATCTCTCACCACTCAGTCAAAATCAGATGATAGAATGCTGTGCAAAATTAATAAGGGAAAATTCTAAATGAGGTAAAAGAAGCAAAGTATTTTGCAATACTTGCTGATGAATCTAGAGAAGTCACTTGCAGAGAACAAACTAGTATTTGCCTTCGTTATGTCCACCATGGTTCCCCTGTAGAGAAATTTCTGTGCTTCCATCAAGTAACAAAATCAGATGCCCAGAGTCTGACAAATGAACTGTGTTCAAAGCTGACTAACTGGGATCTCCATGAGAATTACGTGACTTGTGTAGCTCAAGCTTATGACGGTGCATCTGTTATGAGTGGCAACTTAAATGAGTCCAGGAACTATTTTGTCATAAGCATCCATATGCTATATATGTTCATTGCTATGTTCATATTCTGAATTTGGTTCTTGTAGATACCTGTGCTTCACTTCTTCGTATACGGAAATTCTTTGACATGCTTCAAGAGATACACACATTCTTTTCAAAATCTGTTCTGACTCACCAGGGGTTCTTAAATGTTCAAAAGGAGCTTGGGTTGAATAGAATTCTTGAGATACCAGGATTAAGGTCTACCAGGTGAGCTTGTCAAAAGCCAGCAACAAAGGCAGTAACAGAAACCTATCCAACACTTCTAAAATATCTATCAGAATGTGAAGAAGGAGAAACTGAAAAAGCCAGAGGACTCCACAGCAAGCTTTTAGAATTCAACAATATCTTTCTCCTTAAAATGTTTGACAAACTACTGTCAGCAGCTGATGGAACAAATAACTTACTTCAGACTCAGGCTTTGGACTTTGGATGTGCTCTGACTGCTGTATCTGCTCTGGGAGACACAATTGCAGATTTTCATACTGAGGAGAACTTTTCAGTTCTCTACAGGGAAGCCAAAACCATGGCAGAAAAATATGGGGCACAGACACCTGAAAACACTCCACAGAGGCAAAGGAAGCTACCTTGTTCTTGGGAGGAATTTGTTCCCGCTTCATAAAGTGGTACCAAACAAAGTGCATCACATGAAAAGAGAACTGCTGTGCATTTTAGAATCAGTATTTTTTACCCTGTGATTGACAAAAGGATTGGAAAGATTGACAGAAGGTTTTCCAAGCATAACCAAACACTGATGCTTTCTATCAATGCTCTTAGCCCACAGTCTAACACATTTTTGGACCATGACAAACTGTGTCCACATTGAGAGATGTGCAACTGTCCCAATCTGAAAGAGGAACTAGTAGTAGCAAGAAACTTAATTCGACGGCTGCCAGAAAATAACGTCCGCAAGACGTGACCACTCTTTATAAAGTACTTCCACAAATTATGTATCCAATGCTGCAGAAATCCCTGCAGATTGCTTGAACAATCCCAGTTACCACATGTGTATGTGAGCGCTCCTTCAGTGCCATGAGTCGCATTAAGACATACCTGAGAAACAAGACTGAAAATGAAATATTGAGTTCACTTGGGATTCTCAATATTCAGATAGAAGAAAGCATAAAACTTGACACTGATGAAGTAATTGATGAATTTGCACCCATGACAAACAGGAAGGTTGAGCTGCTTCTCTCAATATCAGCAAGACAATAATCTAGTAACAACTGGGTGACAATCTTTTTTTTTTATTCAATTTAATTCAGTTTTTGCACAGGTTACAGAAGTGACTACAAAAAACAGTCTGAATTGCAGTTACAGAAGTTAGGTTACATTTGTAAGACTGTGTGGTAAAACATGTCATGCATAAGTATAATTAAAGTTAATATTAAAATAAAGTAAAATATGAAATATAAATTGTAACTTTAAACTAATCCCCCCTTAATGACATCAAGTATAGAAGTTTGTCGCTTTTAAAACAATGGAAAATAACATTAAAATATATAGTGTGAAGTTTGAGTTTCTAAGGTTTCCATGCTATTAACAAAGCATCTAAGGTGCCCCATTTATCCAAGTAATATTGCAATCTGTTGTTCATCATGGCTATATGCTTTTCTAATTGAAGAACCAGTAACATTTCTCTATGCCATTCTAATACCGTAGGTAAAGAATCATCCATCCAGTGTCTCGTGATTATAAGTTTAGCCACAACGGTAGTTAAGGCTATAAAGGCTTTCCTAGATTTTATTGTTCCTATGGGATATTGATTGAGTAAGCAGACTTCTGGCAGGAATAATGGTTCCAATTCCATTAAGGAATCTAATGAATTTTTGATGGCTTGCCAAAACACTTGAACTTTAGGACAAGTTCATAACATATGGTAAAGGTCTCCATGTACTTCTAAACAGCGGTGACACTGGGAGGATGAAAGCTTTCCAATTTTATGGAGTTTCCTAGCAGTAAAATAAAGATTATGCATTATGTTGAACTGTATGAGGCACAGTCAGTCTTGTTTGACAAATCTATATAAATCAGTCCATGTTCATTGCCAGAAGTTAGCTTCCACTGTGAGAGATAAGCTGTGACTCCAATAGTAACATATACCTTTGGGTAGTTGAGCATCTAAAGATTGTAATTCCTTATATACCTTGGAGATTGGATGTGGTTGGTCAGCTATATTTAAAAGGGAGGATAACTCAACTTTGGGAAAGTGAAGTTCTTTTGTTTTATTTAAAAAGGAAACCATGGTATGTCTGACCTGCCAGTATTTAAAGGGGTTCCTGATTATATCAGGGAAATTTTGTAGGAACTGATTGTATGGAAGCACTTTGCCTTTGGGGGCAATATCTGTGAGCTGTATTCCCATCAGAAAGGTCCAGTATGCTGCAGGAATAGGTCGATGCTGAATTTGGAAGTGGGGGTTATTAAGAAGTGGCTGGTCCCCAGTTATATGCCAATTTAAATTCAAGTGACACTGTACTTGATGCATATCTCTCAGAGACCATCCTATTAGATTTTTCCAAAGTTCTATTGGGATGGATTTTGGGGATCAGTATATTAGAGCTGATAAAGTGCATACATTTTGGATGCTAAGGTTTTCTCAATGTTTAACCAGGAAGGAGAAAATGAGCCAGTATCTCCCCTATCCGGTAGATGCATCCAGTGCACTAATTCGCTGATGTGAATTGCTCTGTAGTATGTAAAGAAAGAGGGTAGGGAGAGGCCACCATGTGATTTTGGTGCAGTTAATTTATGATATGCTCTTCGAACTGTCTTATCTTTCCAGATTAAGTAATTTTTTTAAAAACATGATTTGGGGAAATATAAACCTAACATATTTAAAGGGTATAAAATCTGGGGTAGCACATTCATTTTGGTTATGCTAATCCTTCCCCATAGAGAAATTGGTAATGTGCTCCATCTGTCGAGATCCAATTTGATTGTCTGTATTAATTTAGTAACATTCTCTTTTACAATTATGGGAAGCTCTTTAGAGATTTTGATACCCAGGTAAGTCAGGATTTTGGATTCCCAGTTTAATTCAAATTCTTCTATATCTGTTAGTAATAATTTATTATTCAGAGGGAAAATGCTAGTTTCTGAAAGGTTAAGTTTGTAGTATGAGACTTTTGAGAAGGAATCGATTTCCCGCAGTAGAATTGGTATACCATCCACTGGGTTTTCCATGTGTAACAACACATCATCAGCATATGCTGACAAAAGATGTTGTTGTGTCCCTACAGTAATTCCATGCAGGTTCTGGGTTGTAATTAGTCTCTGTATAAAGGGTTCTAGATAGAGGTTAAAAAGAAAGGGGGAAAGAGGACAGCCTTGCCTGGTGCCATGATGCAATGGGAATGGATTGGAGAGGAAACCGTTGCACCAAACATGAGCTGTTGGTGAAGTGTATAAAAATTTGACCCAGTCAATAAATGTTTGTGGGAAACCAAAACGGGACAAAGCGCTAAAGCAGAAATGCCAGGAAACATGATCAAAAGCTTTCTCTGCATCTAATGCGATAAGGGCAGCTGGTATGTCTGAATTACTAGTTAGGGAGAGAAGGTGTAATAGCCAACGGATGTGATCACACGAGGATCTACCTGACAAGAAGCCAACCTGTTCACCACTAATTAGCGTACCCATCAAAGGTCCCATGCGATTGGCTAATATTTTAGCCAAGATTTTAATGTCTACGTCAAGTAATAAAATGGGATGATAATTTTTAGTATAGTGGGGATCCCAACCCGGCTTGGGGATTATGGTAATCAAGGCCTCAAGATATGTGTGGTCAGAGATTCCATTCTCATACCAGAAGTTAAATACTTTCATCAGAAGTGGGGAGAGTTCTGTAACATATAATTTGTATAGGTTAGTCAAGAGGCCATCCGACCCAGGAGATTTATCTGTGGGAAATTGTTTAATTACTTACTCGACTTCCCATTCCTTTATGTGAGAGCCCAAAAGGGAAATTTTATTTGGGGGCAATGTTGAAAGATTCAACTGCTCAAAATAATTTTGAACTTCTTATTCCTCTGGGATCTCATCTTGTGCAACATTATATCATTTTTCAAAATATTGCTAGAACTCGGAAGCTATTTTCCTCGAGTTCATGATTAGCGGACCATCCCTTGTTAGGTACAGTCCTGGTATGGATCGTATAGACTCAGCTTGCTTAATTCAAAGTAACTTACCAGCCCTTTCTCTGGATTCTAAATATTTAATCTTGGTTCTTTTTAAAGAAAGTTCAGCTTTTTGGGACATGAGGTCTGAGAACTGGGCATGTAAAGTATGTAGTTTAATCTAGTCAGCCTCTGATGAGTGTTGACTAATGGTTATTTCCAGAGATTTAATCTCCTGGAGTATATTTTCAATCTGAGCTTTAAATTTCTTGGCTTTGGTAGATGTTAGATGAATACATTCCCCACTTAAAACACATTTCAGAGCTGACCAAACTACATCGATTCGAGAGACCGATCCTATATTGATCTCTAGAAATGAGGCGATAACATTTTTAAGATGAGTCTTAGTACTGGGGTTGTGAAGTAATTGTGTATTTAATCACCACAGGAAATCTCTTTTAATACCTGGACCTAAAATATATGTAAGGGAGATGGGGGAGTGGTCAGATATAACCTGTGGGTGTATCTTTGTACCAATTATTCCTGACAGAGCATGAGAGCTAATCAGAAAGTAATCGATTCATGAACAAGTACGATGGGGGGAATAAAAAAAAGGTATACTGTTTTTCATTAGGGTTCAGGACTCTCCAAATATCTATTAGGGCCAATCCATCTATGAGATCTTTTAGGGCTCTCTGTGCTGGCAATGGGCCGGACCGTTTGGAGTCTGACCTATCTAGGAGAAGCTGAGGGATGATATTCCAATCTTCTCCTAGGAAGATTGTTCTAGGTAAATTAGAAGATATTAGTTCCAAAACATTTATAGAGAATGTTGGGGAATCAATGTTTGGACCATATACAGAACCAATCACAATCTGGTGGGAACCAAAGGATCCACAAAGTAGTAAATAATGCCCTTGCCTATCCCAGAGCTCGTGTTCCAATTTAAAGGACACATTTTTGTTAAATAAGATAGCCACCCCCCTTGATTAGTAGATATCCCTGCTCCAAAGGCTTGCCCAACCCATCCTTTACGCAGCAGTAGGGTATCATCTCTTCGGTGGTGAGTTTCCTGTGGGCAAACAATGCTAGTCTTAAGGTACAATAAATACTTTAGGAAGTGCAAGGTAATGCACTTGGGAAACAAAAACCCAGGGGAAGCATACACAATGAGGGGTGAGATACTGACAACAGTAAAAATAGAAAGGGACCTGGGGGTAATTATATCAGATGACCTAAAGGTGGGCAAGCAATGTGAGAAGGCAGTAAGGAAGGCTGGGGGGATACTGGGATGCATAGGAAGAGGCATCAATAGTAGAAAACAGGAAGTTGTTATCCCTCTGTACAGACAGTTGGTGAGACCCCATCTAGAGTACTGTGTGCAGTTCTGGAGACCCCATCTCTGCAAAGACTTAGACAGAGTGGAGGCTGTCAGAGGAGGGCAACCAAAATGGTGCAGGGTCTGCACCAGAAGACATACGAAGAACGACTAATAGAGCTTAATATGTATACCCTTGAGGAAAGGAGGGAGAGAGGGGACATGATAGAAACTTTCAAGTACCTCAAGGGAATCAACAAAGTCCAAGAGGGTAGCATCTTCCAGAAAAGAAATATGCAATCAAAGGGACAATTTGAAGATAGAGGGAGGACGCCCAGAGGTAAATGGAGGAAGTATTTTTTCACAGAGGGTTGTGGATGATGGAACAGCCTCCTGAGGGAGGTCGTGAGTCAAGAACAGTGGGGGAATTCAAGAATGCATGGGACAGGCATAAGGCAGTCCTAGTGGGGGGTAGGAGGAAGTAAGCTGTTGGTTAACTAGGATCTGCAGCTTATCTGTTAGGTAGGAAAATGGGCAGACTGGGTGGGCCAAGCGGTCCTTATCTGCAGTCATATTCTATGTTTCTATGTTTCTATGATTTGTCATTTACATCTATCCCTGGCACCTTTAACATTCCAACTCACAATTGTATATGGACCAGACATTTGTTATTAATTAGATACTAGCATGGAACATATAAATGTGGAGTAGGACGCACATAATAATAAGTGTAAACACTTGATGTCCTCCCTGTCCCCCCCCAAAAAAAGATGTAACACAAGTCTCTTGTCATTCCAACCCTCCCTAAAACCCCAAATTCCCTTTAACTACCCCAGTTCTTCCAACTACACCACATGATTATTCTGTCAGGTGATGTTTTAAAGCAAGCCTGCAAACAGTAATTCCCCTCTCCCCCCCCCCCCTGTTACCTAAAAGATAGGTATAATTTCAAAGTAGGCTATTAATGAACTGCTAAACTGTTATTTATATAAGAAACTGAATTATCTGAAGTGATATGTTTCTCCTACTCAGTAAAAATATTTCCTTTCTTGGTGGACTGACATGCAAAACTGCCACCTAATAATATTATTTAGCATCAGGAAATATTAACTAACAAGCATTATTGTAAAGATTCAATGCTCAAATAATGAAATTAGGAACAAATAACCAATCCATATAAGGCTGCTTGTTACTTCATAAGCGATATATAAATGGAATATTCAACAACAATGGGTTAAGTTCACTGCTGTCTATTAAATCAGGTGTGGAGCTGAAAAAAGTGTGAACCATTTAAAAGATTGGGTTCGTAAAGTTACTAATGAAATTTCGCTAAGTGTCTGACATGTCCAGTTAAGTCTTTGAAATAAATTGAGTAATGAAATGAATCGCAGGTTATTTACCATGTTTCAGCCTTATTCCCATTCTGATAGTTGGGGCAATGAAGAACTCGTAGCATTGGCACCAAAAAGCTGCCACTACTGTCTTCAGTTAATTAACATCACAGCCTCAGCTGATACAGTCACTTAAACAGATCTGGAAATGCCTTTTTTAATTTGCTCAAGGCCTGATCTTGAGTTTCATAGGTTTGCATTGTTCTCCCACTTTGACTTGTAACACTGCAGGATATTTTACATGGAATGGTTTGCCAGCGGCAATCAGTTTAGACACAAGTGGATGTAGCTCTTGACGTTTAAGTCTAACAGATTGGGTAAATCTTGAGTTATTCTAACTTGCTTTTCTTCCCATTGAACCTCTTGTAGTGTTTTCACTTGAGCCAATATGTGCTGCTTATCTAAAAAATTAAGCAGCTTGAAGATAATAGGCCTGGGTGGTGAGCTGGGTGGTCGTGGTGGACGAAGCGCCGGATGAGCTCTCTCGATTACATAGGAAGTACCATTTGGAGAACAGCCTGCTATTTTCTCGCAAAATCTTTGGATGAAGAGGATTGGTGAAATACCTTCTTGTTCTGGGATGCCAATAACCAGGAGATTATTCCAGCAGCTTCTCCCCTCCAAGTCTTCAAGTTTCTCTTCCAGTTTTTCAATTCTCAGATGTACCAAAGTGTGATCAATATCTGACTTGTCTTGTTTCTTTTCTAGGGACACTAAACGAGCTCCGGAGTCTCCAACTCGTATTGTGAGTGAGTCAGTAGCTATTTTAATTTGATGCAGCTCGTCTGTAATAGTAGCGATTGACTCCTGCATAGGCCTCATTATTTCCAAGAAGCGCTCTTCTGTGAGTGGAGTAGTCCCTGCGGTTGCTTTTGCTGCTTTGTTGCTTAGGCTGTTTAGGGGCCTTGTCTTTCTCGGGAGACGGCAGTGGAGAATGCAGTGGCGGCGCTTTGGGCATGTAAACTTCCATTGTTTTGGAAGTTAGTAGGAGTCAGAAAGACTTTAGGCACCAGTTCGGTAGAATGAGTTGTGGATTTTCCACCGGTGAAGTAGTTTAGAAGTGGGTTGTTGCGGGCGAGGAATGGAGTGACGGGAGCCTGCTGCTTGTCTTCTAGGCTGCCATCACGTGACCTCCTGGGTGACACTCTTATGTTTTGCTTCATGCGTTTCTGCATTCATAAGGATATTTTAGATCCCATCAGATCTCTGGAATAATGATGTCTGACTGTCTCTAGGATAATGATGTTTGACTGTTTGTTTTCCTGTAGGGTCCATTCTGTAGTCTTCCTATCAGATATGCAGAGATAATGGTGTCTGCCTCACCTGTCTGTTTTCCTATAGGGTGACTAGGGTCCTGTAACCTTCCCAGCAGATCTGCTTGGGTTATGGTGTCTGACTTGTCTCTTATTTGCTCAGGAGTCCTGTAACCTTCCCATCAGATCTGCTGGGATTATGGTGTCAGTTTTGCCTCTTATTTGCTCTGAGGTCCTGTAACCTTCCCATCAGATCTGCTGGGATTATGGTGTCTGATTTGTATCTTATTTGCTCTGACATCATGTAACCTTCCCAGCAGATCTGATGTTATTATGGTGTCTGACTTGTCTCTTATTTGCTCTTGGGTCCTGTATTCTTCCCAGTAGATCTGCTGGGATTATAGTATCTGACTTGTCTCTTACTTGCTCTGGGGTCCTGTACATCCTTCCTGGCAGATCTGCTGGTGTTGTGGTGTCTGATTTGTGTCTTATTTGATCTGGGGTCCTGTATATGGTGTCTGATTTGTGTCTTATTTGCTCTGGGGTCCTGTATATCCTTCCCATCAGATCTGCTGGGATTATCCCTGATGGGATTCACCCCAGAATTCTAAAAGAACTTATGAGAGAACTAGTGACATCACTGACTACCCTTTTTAACAAATCATGGGAGGATGGTGTGGTACCTAAGGACTGGAGGAGGGTGGATGTGATTCCCCTTCACAAAAGTGGGAGCAAAGCAGAGGCAGGAAACTACAGACCTGCTAGTTTGACCTCAGTGGTAAGGAAAATGATGGAATCACTTCTGAAAGAAAGAATTGTTGAGTACCTAGAGGCCAGTGGGGCACAGGACCCAAGGCAGCATAGATTCACAGCGGGAAAGTCATGTCAGATGAATCCAATAGATTTCTTTGACTGGGTGACCAAAGTAGTAGACCAGGGAGGAGCTGTGGACATGGTCTACCTAGACTTTAGCAAGGCATTTGACACAGTGCCACGCAAAAGATTAATAAACAAATTAGCCAGCCTGGGAGTGGGTCCCAGGGTGGTAGCCAGGGTAAAAAAATTGGCTGGACAACACGACACAGAGGGTAATAGTAAACAGCATTCACTCTGAAGAAAGGGGGGTTACTAGTGGGGTACCACAGGGTTCAGTACTGGGTCCGGTCCTTTTTAATGTTTTTATAAGTGACATTGAGGAGGGACTGGAAGGAAAAGCATGCCTCTTTGCAGGCGACACTAAGATCTGCAACAGGATTGATACACCGGGTGTGTGTGTGGAAAGGATGAGAAGGGAATTGGTAAGGTTGGAGGAATGGTCAAAAGTATGACAGTTTAGATTCAATACAAAGAACTGCAAAGTAATGCACCTGGGGGAAAAAAAAACAGGAGAAGAGTACACATTGGGGGGGGAGAGTACTAACAACAACAAAAATGGAAAGGGACCTGGGAGTAGTCATATCATATGACCTACAGGTAAGCAAGCAATGTGAGAAGGCAGTAAGGAGGGCTGGGGGGATACTGGGATGTACAGAAAGAGGCATCACCAGTAGAAAACAGGAAGTCGTTATCCCTCTGTACAGACAGTTGGTGAGACCCCATCTGGAGTACTGCATGCAGTTCTGAGACCCCATCTCCACAAGGACATAGACAGGATGGAAGAGTCCACAGGAAGGCAACTAAAATGGTGCAGGGTCTGTCAGAAGCCATATGGGGAGAGACTAAAGGAGCTTAATATGTATACCCTCAAGGAAAGGGGGGGGGGGGACATGATAGAAACTTTCAAGTACATCAAGGGAATCAACAAAGTCCAGGTGGGTAGCATCCTTCAGAAAAAGAGATGTGCATGAACAAGAAGGCACAATTTGAATATTGAGACGGATGGCTTAAGGGCAATGTGAGTAAGTATTTTTTCACGGAGAGGGTGGTAAATGCATGGAACGGCCTTGCCGAGGAGGTCGTGGGGTCAAAAACAGTGGGGGAATTCAAGAATGCATGGCACAGACATAAGGCAATTCTGGTGGGGGATAGGAAGAAGTAGGCGGTTGGTTAATTAGGATCTGCAATTTATCCAATAGGTAGGGAAATGGGCAGACTGGGCAGGCCAAGTGGTCCTTATCTGCCATCAAAGTCTACTTTTCCATGTTTATGTTTCTATGGTGTCTGCTTTGCCTCTTATTTGCACTGAGATGCCCCGTAACCTTCCCAGCAGATGTGCTGGGATTATGGTGTCCGACTTGTCTCTTATTTGCTCTGGGGTCCTGTATCTGTCCCATCAGATCTGATGGGATTATGGTGTCTGACTTGTCTTTTATTTACTCTGAGGTCCTGTAACCTTTCAATCAGATCTGCTGGGATTATGGTGTCTGATTTGCCACTTATTTGCTCTGAGGTCCTGTAATCTTCTCAGCAGATCTGATGGGATTATGGTGTCTGACTTGTCCCTTATTTGCTCTGGGGTCCTGTATCCTTTACAGCAGATCTGGTGGAATTATGGTGGCTGATTTGTGTTTTATTTGCTCTGAGGTCCTGTAATCTTCCAATCAGATCTGCTGGGATTATGGTGTCTGACATGTTTCTTATTTGCTCTGGGGTCTGTAACCTTCCCAGATAATCTGCTGGGATTATGTTGTCTGACTTGTGTTTTATTTGCTCTGGGGTCCTGTATGCTTCACAGCAGATCTGCTGGGATTATGGTGTCTGATTTGTGTCTTATTTGCTCTGAGGTCCTGTAACCTTCCAATCAGATCTGCTGGGATTATGGCGTCTGACGTGTCTCTTATTTGCTCTGGGGTCTTGTAACCATCCTAGTAGATCTGCTGGGATTATGGTGTCTGACTTGTGTTTTACTTGCTCTGGGGTCCTGTATCCTTTACAGCAGATCTGCTGGAACTATGGTGTTTGATTTGTCTCTTATTTGCTCTGAGGTCCTGTATCCTTCCCAGCAGATCTGCTGGGATTATGGTGTGTGATTTGTCTCTTATTTGTTCTGAGGTCCTGTACATCCTTCCCATCAGATCTGATGGGATTATGGTATGTGACTTGTCTCTTATTTGCTCTGAGGTCCTGTAAACTGCCCAGCAAATTTGATGAGATTATGGTGGTGCCTGACCTGTCTCTTCCTCCCTCTTGGGGGTCCTGTAACCTTCCCATCAGATCTGCTGGGATTATGGTGTCTAACTGTTGTCCACTGAGGGTCCTGTAACCTTTTTCTTAGCACATCAACTGAAATAATGTTGCCTGTCTGTTTACCTCTAGGGTCCTGTAACCTTATAGGTTTCATAGTAGTGATCAAGCCAAAAATAGGTGTTAGCCCATAGGCAGCTTACCCTTTATTCAAAGGGAATATCCATTGATGTTATTTGTTATACAGAATGAATCCAGATTTGTCTTAAAAGTTTCCATGTCCACACTCCCCACTACCACCCGGGGGAAGCCATTCCAGAGTCCACCGCCCTTTGTGTGAACCATGTTGCTGTCTTTGTGGTGTGACACATTTCACCCTTGAGCTAGAACTAATGCTTCCTAAGTGCATAACTATGGTTCTTCAGTTCTAATCTGAGGCATTTCCATATGTCTGAATCTGAGAACGCTCTGTACACAAGGCACATGTGTCCTCTCAATCTTCTAAACTCCAATGAATACATTCCAGTGTTTGGAGTCTACTGCCATAACTCAGATTTTTTACTGATTTGATCATCCGTGTGGCCCTTCTCTGTACCCCCTCCAGTAATGCAATACCAGTTCTGGCTGCTGGGGAAGTGAATTGTGCACAGTACTCTAGATGAGGTCTCACCAAAGATGAATACAGAGGTATGAGTACTCTCCTGTCCCTACTAGTGATATGCCTAGATATACACCCCAGTATGCTCCCAGCCTTCCTCGCCATTGCCTGATAGTTGCTGTTCATCTTTAGGTCATTAGTTATTAGTACTCCCAGGTCCCTTTCTTCTGTTGTTTTCCTTAATGTATGTCCCCTTATGGTACAGTGGACCTGTGTGTTTGGGCTCCCCAGGTGCATCACCACACATTTCTTCAAACTGAATTCCAGCAGATGCTTTGTTGCCCAATTTTCCAATTGATCTAAATTTTCTGCAAGTTATGAGCATCACATATGTTTTTAACTTGTGCCCCCAACTTGGTGTCATTGGCAAATTTTATTAATCACACGTTACCTCCACACCTCATGGATGATATATATATATATATATATATAGAGAGAGAGAGAGAGAGAGTTACTGTACACCTCCTGCTGGTTGTGTGTGATTGGTTGTGTGGAAATGGAGAAATCCAACTTCAGATATCATACATTATTTACAAAATTGTTCTTCAAGGTTAGTTCACATAAAGGTGAACCAAGCTGGCAGTAGCGAAAATGGTATACCTCACCTCATTTTCAACATATGGGTGTCGAAAGGCATGATGGGAACCGCAATGTTAGTCTATGGCAAATTGCTCAATTGTGGAACAGCGTAACTTTGTAATACTGAAGTATTTTACCACAATAGCAGGAAAAAGCACATCTGTGAGACCAGTTCTTGCCATCCTGTAAATTTTAGGCTAAAGGACCCAACCGTTTGCTTACAGGATGATGGCAAAGATGTGCAGTCATTAGGAGCATACTTTCACAAAATACTTTAGCAAACATGAAAGTGTCAAAGCACGACACTTTCACATTTGTGAAAGTGATTTTCGAAAGTATTTCAGGGATTGTGCAAAATCATGTTTTGGATCTTGTGAACCCAAAATACCATATGTGTAGTGTGTGTTATGTGTTGGTGGCAGCGTATGGCCCAAGATATCCAGTTGTCTATAGTGATATGTGTTTGGCAGTGTGTGGAATGTCCGAGATGAGAGTTAGCAGTGACGACCCCATGCAACAGCCCGATGAGAGCATGGGTGTGTGGTTTCATGGTTTACATAGTTGTATGGTATTACTGTTACCTGCTGGTGGTTGCATGTGATTGGTTGTGTTGCCTTGGTCCTTCCCCTACTTGCATGTATGTGTGTGTGGTGGTGGGGTGGGGAATGTGCAGTTAGGGTTTTCAACCCTAACACCGACTTTCCTCACTTTTGTCACTGTGGAACAACCCTAACTGATGAATTAAACAGATTTTTTTTTGCCATGAATTTCCCTTCTTTTTGAGAATGTGCACTATAAATAGCGAATGGAATATGGTGGTGGGAGCTCGGGGCCCACCATGTAATTTTTTGTCACTTCGCTGCACAAAAACTGTATGCCCGAGTGAAATGAAAATTGGGTACGGAAATAGAAATGCAAACGGTAATGGCAATGGCGATGCAAAAGGAAACAGTAACGCACTCGACAACGGAAACACTACCGAAAATGCAAACGGTAATGCTAACAGAAATACAAACGGCAATGGTAACGCAATTGGAAACAGAAACGGTTATGGTAACACCAATGATGACACCAAATGGAACATTAACAGAAACAGAAGCGCAAATGCAAGCGCGTATGCAAACACAAATCGTAGTGCGCATGGTCACGGTAATGCAATTTGAAAAGCTAACGCTTATGGCAACACCAATGATGACACCAAAGGAAACAGAAACAGAAATGGAAACGGAAGCTCATACGCAAACGCAAATGGTAATGCACACAGTGATGCAAAAGGAAACGCAAATAAAAACAGTAATGGAAACACAAATGGTAACAGTAATGCAAACGCAAGCGCAAATGCAAACGCAAAGGGTAATGTACATGGTGACATAAACGGAAATGCTAACGCAAATGGAAACGCAAGCGGAAGTGTTGATTGTAACAGTAAGGGAAACGCACACCCTGTTTTTCCCCAAAAGGTGCATTCAGAAGCACATTGAATACAAAGAATGTATGCATAATAATGGGCCTAGGAGCAGAAAATGAACACTTGGAATACTAAATTGCTTATGTCTCAGGAACCGTATGACGTAGAAAAAAAATTCAAATGTCATATTATTTATGTCTTTCCTGGCTAGTTTTGCACTTAGACCCCTAGTGGGGTGCTAAGCATTTTTCTGATGAGAAGTCCGTATCTCGAAGCGTTTTTGAGATACGGGCCCCGAAAGGCACGACAGATGCCGTAATGTTAGCCTATGGGGAAAATCATCAACTTCAGAGTGATGTAACTTTGCAGCCCTCTAATATTTAGTGACCAAACAATGAAAGAGGCACATCTGTGGGATCTTGGCTTTCTTCCCTCCAAATTTCAGCCCAAAAGACCAAACCGTTCTTTTGCAGCAGGGTGGCAAAGATTTCCTATTCTTTTGGGCATAGTGTCAAAAAAGTAGTGTCACGATTTGCGACACTTTTGACAAGAAAATCACGAAAGTGTCCAATGTGCGACACTACCATTCAGAAAAAATTCAAAAATATGTTTCTAGGGTGTTTAACCCTCCAAAAAAGACATGGCTAGCATCCTCAGGACTCGACTAGGTGAGCACAGCAAGAATTATGTCTCTAGAAGGTCCCAAATTTAAATGCCAAGCATTTCTGTGACCACCAACTAAAAGCAAGATGGCAGATTTGTGACACTACAGGGGTCATTTGCAACACTAAAAACTGCATTTGTGACACTTTTGAACTTTTTGTTAACTTTTCCCATTTACTATAATGGGAAATTTGTTTTTTGAATAACTTTTCAACCGTTTAATATTTTTTTCACGAAATCTTGGAAAGGTGCATTGGGGACCATGGCTGCATGTTCCCTGAAGATTTTGGACCGGTCGCACAGGCCATGCTACCTGTAGGCATGAGTAAAGAATGTGCAATAATGCGTAATTACTACATTCGACTGCGCTATGCAGCTCCGCAATCATATATCCGATCATTACGACACTTGGTAGATCCAGAGACCTATGGTACCACTCCATGCATGCCAAATTTCAGACAAATCTGTCTTATGGTGGCAAAGTTATTAAGCTTCCAAATCTCAGAGTTTAACCTTAAATGGGGTACTCAACTCTAACTATAGTGGCACTACCGTGCTACTATATATATATATATATATATATATATATATATATATATATATATACACACACATATAGATATGTTAAACATACAAGGTTCCAGAACTGAGCTCTGTGGCACCTCACTTGTCACAGTCATCCAATTTGAAATACTACCCCTCAGGCTGACGGTGCTCCCCTGCAGGTTGACACCCCGATGGCGAAACACAAAAAAAGACCATTATGGCAACAGTCACTGTAATGGTCCTTTTGGTGCTTCACTTTCCACCAGTGTTCCACCCCCCCCGGACCAACTCTGACCTGGAGTTGATAATCCTAAAGTCCAGGGGGTGCGGGGGGCACAGCCCACCACAGAAAACACTCGCTGCATGGGTGGCACAATACCTGCATTGGTATTGTGCCGTCGCTGTGGGAGAGGTTGGCATTTTCACTGTCGACCTCCCTTGATGCTTCCTCAGGCTGACCTGCTGTCTCCAACCTGTCAACCAGTAATGTGCCTATCTAACAACATTGTTATGCAACCCCAGTACTTGCAGAGCTTTGACAAGCTCTTTCTGTGGCACTTTGTCCAATGCCTTGCTATAGTCCAAGAAGACCACATCCACTGGATTCCCCTCATCCAGTGCCTTGCTAACCTCTCCATAGAACTGTAGCGAGTTGGTCTGACATGATCTTCCAGGAGTAAAGCCATGTTGTAGTTCATCCACGATCCTGTGTTTACCAGATGACTCTTGAACTCTTGCTTATGTATACCCTCCATAACTTTACAAAGACCTGACATTAAACTAACAGGTCTATAATTCCCACACTCCTGTCTACTCCCCTTCTTAAAGATGGATACCACTATTGCCTCTGTCCTGCATTTCACTATTTGTCCAGTGTACAATGATTTCTGAAAAATCCTTATTACTGGTCCCACCAGTTCCTTAGCAAAGACTCTAAGTATCTTGGGATGAATGAGGATTTATTAATGTCTAGACTCCTCAATCTGTTCCTGATGTCCTCCTCCCTTATTACCAAAGCAGTACATCCATTGTTGGAATCTCTCTCCACCTTCACCTCTAGCCGAGTATTAAACACTGAGGCAAAATATTGATTTAATTCATCTGAAATAGCCGTATCCTCTGATATTAATTTCCCATTTGTATTAACTAGTGGTCCTACCTGTATATTACCCCCTTTTGTATGATTGATATAAGCATAGAATGACTTACTGTATGGTTGTCCTTGACCTTATCTACTAGGCTCAACTAATATTCCTTTTCTGCCCTCTTAATCTAATCTCCTGTTGACATTTCCTAACTATTTCCTTGTGCTTGGACCATTCTAAAGCAGAGTTGTTCCTCTTTGCCTTATTAAATGCTTTTTTCCTCCTGTTCATAGATTTAATAACCCTCTTAATAAACCATGGAGGGATTCTACCCTTCCTATTATACTTCCTTCGCTCGGGTACATATTCCTTGACTAAGTGGTTTAATTTTCTCTCCAAGATGTTCCCCATCTCCTCAACCTGCTTTGCTTCAAACTCCTGCTCCCAATCCCAATTACATAATTCCATCCGTATACCACAATAATCTGCTTTACCAAAATCTATTATTTTTGTCTTCCCTTTTAATAGGTATTCTCCTTCCTGAGCCCAGATTTGACCATATCAGGGTCGCATGTTCCTAATGGGTAGGTTACTCTGCAGTCCATGACTGTCTCTCCGAAATTACTCAACACTAGGTCTAAGGTATTGTTGCCCCATGTAGGCTGATTTACATATTGTTCCAGATCCATACTAACTGCTACTTTGATGAATTGCCATTCAAATCTAGTTTTGCCAATACCCTTTCCCCAGTCTATTGTAGTGAGATTAAAATCTCCCATAATAAGGATATCTTTCTCTGGGTTCATGCTGTTTATCAAAGCCAACAATTTTTGGTCTATGTCATGGTTCCTTGTGAGTGGCCTATAGACTACCCCAAGTGAAAATTCCCTCCTGCCCTTTGTGCTAATTTTCAACATAATATATTCCAGCTCACTGTTCTGTTCCAGTTCTATAGTGGATTCCACGTTGATCTCATTGGCTCTATATATAGCTGCCCCTCCTCCTCCCATCTGTTCTCTAACTTTACTATATGTCTTATATCCTAGGATATCTCTATTCTACTCATCCCCTTTTTGCTATCATGTTTCAGTAATGGCACAGATGTCAATATGCTCCTGAATTAATAGGTTCTCCAATTCTCCCTTCTTTTTTTACTAAACTCCGTGCATTAATAAGTATGCATTTCCAGTCCCTTTTTATTTCCCTAGTAGGTTGTTTAGTCTTAGATGGTTTAGATGCTTTATCATGTATCTCTCCTCCCTCATTCCCCTGATGTTTTAGTTTAAATGCTCATCAATTACTCCCCAGATCCTATTAACTAAGATCCTAGTACCATATTTGTTTAGGTGTAAACCATCTTTCTGGAATAATCTATAGTCACTAAATTTGTCCCAATTTCTAATGAAGGTAAACCCTTCAGTTGTGCATCATTATCTAATCCACCCATTCAATTGTTTGATGCTTTGTGACCTGGCGTCCCCTGCCCTTGGCACCGGTAATATCTCTGATACAATAACATCACATTTGTGTTCTTCCGAATTCCTCAAAGTCCTTCTGAATCTCAGATTCTCTTTATTCAGCTATGTCATTGGTACCTATATGTACAAATATACTTCCTAGCAGATCTGCTGGGATAATGGAGTCTGTCTGTTTTCCTCTAGGGTCCAGTAATGTTCCCACTTTCTTTGGGATCCTTAAGTTTCCCAGTAGATCTGCTGGGATAATAGTGTTTCTCTATCCGTTGTCCTCAGTGGTCCAGTAACTAAATTTTTCCACATGTACCAATAAATAGAGGTCATAATACCCAGGCTTTTCAAACATATCTTTCACCATTAAAATGTAGGAAATACCACCATTTGAAGGTAAAAATGTCAATATTTGCCAGGGATGCATGCCCCCGGACCCCCCCCAGCTTTGTTAGGATTTTTATTGTGGGGACTTGGCCCCCTCCACTTTAGAACTCAGGTGATAGCCCTGCATGTCTGCCTTTGCCATCCTAACTGCCACCCTTGCTTCTTTGAGTCTAGTCTGATATATATTCCTGCCATTCTTCCTCCTCCTTGTCCCTCTACTACCTCATGAAGGCCCTTCCCTTTGCCCTCACGGCCTCCCCTCACCTCCTTTGAAAACCATATTGCCTTTTTGTGCTTGTTTCTTTTGGTGCCCTTCTTTACACAAGATTCAGCCTCTTCCATAAGTGACCCCTTAATTAGGGATGGGTGAACCAGTTTGGCCAAAATACGAACTGACCTGAACATTCTAAAGTGTTTGTAAACAAATGGCTTCCAAACATTTTCGGCTGTTCAGATCAGTTCAGATGGCCATTGTATCACAGGAAATGCAGTGCGAGAAGTGACAGAGCAGGAGGAACCCACAGGAGGGACCAGAGACAAGACTCTGGTTCCTCATTGTATAGCCGAGCTGTCCATCTCTCTAAGGTGGCACCTGATTGCGTTGCTGCTTTAGCAACCTACGTGGTCCACCTTAGACCTATGCAGAGGAATCAGGATGGAGAAGGAGCAGCAGCTTCTGTAAGCTGCTCCATGCTGTGAATTCTGTGTGCTTGTGCAACTTGTGTTTTAATTATTTCTAAGACTTTTTGCGCCCTTGGGCAACAGAGGAAGAAGTCGACTCTAAAAAACTGAAAGAAGACTATATATATATATATATATCATGGTAAAAAACTCTGTTTATTGCATCAGTTAGGGTTGTTCCACAGTGATAAAAGTGAGGAAATTCGGTGTTAGGGTTGAAAGCCCCCTCTTTCACCCCCCAGCCCGCCCCTCCAACTGGCATTGGGGTGTGCCTTGGGGTCATCGGCCATAACTCTCACCCCATCACATGTGTAAACAAGCTGAGGTATAGGAGAATGGGGTGAGAGATAGACCGATGACCCCAAGGCACACCCCGCTGCCAGTTGGGGTGGGCTGGGGTGCATTGGGGGCTTTCAACCCTAACACCAAATTTCCTCACTTTTGTTGCTGTGGAACAACCCTAACTGATGCATTAAATTGATTTTTTTGCCATGAATTTTTCTTCTTTTTGAGAATGAGGACTATAAATAATGAATGGAATGTGGTGGTGGGAGCGCGGGGTCCAAAGGGTCCCACGCTGCCACCATGTGATTTTTTTGTGACATAGTAACGATAACAGCAATGCAAATGCAAGCGGTAACGGTTATGCACATGGTGACACAAATGTAAATTGTAAAGCAAGCATTAATAGAAATGCAGGTGCAAAGTGACACCAAAGCGAAAAGTGACGCAAATGGAGACACAAGCGCATACGGAAACACAACTGGTAACGCGCACGGTCATGGTACCATTATTGTAAATGCAAATGATAACTGTGATGGCAACAATAATGTGAAAGGAAACAGAAACAGAAACGCAAATGCAAGCGCTTATGGAAACGCAAACCATAATGCGCATGGTCACGGTACCGCATTTCTAAATGGAAATGGCAATGGTATCAGCAACAATAATGACAAAGGAAACAGAAACGCTAACACAAACGCATATGGAAACACAAACCATAATGTGCATGGGAACAGGAACGCAATTGGAAATGCAAATGGTAATGGTAAGAACAACTATGACGCAAAACGAAAGACAAAAATGGAAACGGAAGGGTGGCCGCTAACAGAAATGGTAATGTGCACGGTGACACTAAGCAAAACACAAACACAAACAGTAGTGGAGACACAAATGGCAATAGTAACGCAAATGCAAACGCACATGGAAACGCAGAGGGTAACGCACACGGTGGTGTACACGGGAATGCTAACTCAAATGGGCACAGAAAAAGAAGTGTAAAGTCTATGTGTAACAGTAATTGCAGTGCACACCCTATCTTTCCCCAAAAGTTCCATTGAGAAACACAGTGAAAACAAAGAATGTATGCATAATAATGGACATCGGAGCAGAAAACAAGCAGTTGTAATACTAAATTGCTAATATCTCAGTAACCTTACGACGTAGAAAAAAAAATTAAATTTCACATGATTCATGAGTTTCCTTGCTAGGTTTTCACTGAATGCATAGCCCACAGGGCTACACATCTTTGTGCAAAAATTCTGTATCTTGCACCATTTCTGAGATACAGGCCCTGAAAGGTACGGCAGACGCCGCAATGTCAGTATATGGGAAAAGAGTCAACTTTGGAGTACTGTAACTTTGCATCCCTGCAATATTTTTTCACCAAACCACAAAAAGGCACATCTGTTGGATGTTGGCTTTCTTCCCTCCAAATTTCAGCCCAAAAGACCAAACCGTTCTTTTGCAGCAGGATGGCAAACAATTCCTGTCATTTTGGCCATAGTGTTGCAAAGTAGTGTCATGATTTGTGACACTTTTGCAAAACAAATCACGAAAGTGTCACAGGTGCGACTCTACTTTGTGACACTACTGTTCCCAAAAATTTCAAAAACTTGTTTCTGGGGTGTTTAACCCCAAAATAAAGACATGCCTAGCATCCTCAGAGCTCGACTAGGTAAACACAAAAAATGATTGTGTCCCTAGATGGTCCAAATTTTAAATGCCAAGCATTTCTATGATCAGTAACTGAAAACAAATGGCTGACTCATGACACTACAGGGGTCATTTGCGACACTAAAACTGCATTTGTGACACTGTCTAACTTTTTGTTAACTTTTCTCATTGACTATAATGGGAAATTTGTTTTTTGAATAACTTTTGAACCGTTCAATATTTTTTTCACAAAATCTTCAAAAGACACATCAGGGACCCCGGCTGCATATCCCCTGAAGTTATTGGACCAGTCTCACAAACTGTGCAACCTGTAGGCATGAGCAAAGAATGTACAAAAAAACCGATAAATGTGCCCCAGAATGTCGCTTAATAACTCCGCAGCCGTATATCTGACCAGTACGAACGTTGGCAGATCCCAAGATCTATGGATATGCCCTGTGCCTGCCAAATTTCAGGCAAATTCATTGAACAGTGGCAACGTTATTAAGGTGCAAAATTTCACTATTTAACCTTAAATGGGGTGCTCAACCCTAACTATGGTAGCACTACCATGCTATCATAATGTATATATATATATTACGGTAGCACGGTAGTGCTACCATAGTTAGGGGTTGAGTACCCCATTTAACGTTAAATGGTGAAACTTTGCACATTAATAACTTTGCCACCGTACAATGGATTTGCCTGAAATTTGGCAGCCATGGGGAATAACCATAGATCTTGGGATCTGCCAACTTTCATACCAGTCAGATATATGGCTGCAGAGTTATTAAGCGACATTTGTGCATGCAATTATGGCTTCATGTGCATTCTTTGCTCACACCTACAGGTCGCATGGTTTACGCGACATGTCCGAAAACTTCAGGAAATGTGCAGCCAGGATCCCCGATGTGCCTTTTGAAAATTTCATGAAAAAATACTAAATAGTTCAAAAGTTATTCAAAAAACAAGTTCCCATTATGAGTCAATGGGAAAGTTAACAAAAAGTTCGAAAGTGTCGTAAATGCACTTTTTTGTGTCGCAAATGACCCTAGTGGTGTCACAAATCCACCATTTTGTTTTCAGTTACTGATTAGAAAAATGCTTGGTGTTTAAAATTGGGACCATCTAGGGACACAATTATTTTTGTGTTTACCTAGTCAGACCCTCAGGATGCTAGCCATGTCTTTATTTTGGGATTAAACACCCCAGAAATATGTTTTTCAAATTTTTGGGAAAAGTAGTTGTCGCAAAGTAGTGTAGCACCTGCGACACTGTTGAACTTTTTTGCAAAAGGTGTCGCAAATCACGACACTACTTTTCAACACTATGGTCAAATTGACAGGATTTCTTTGCCACCCTGCTGCAACACAATGGTTTGGTCTTTTGGGCTGAAATTTAGAGGGAAGAAAGCCATTATCCCACAGATGTGCCTTTTAGTGGTTTGGTGACAAAATATTGCATGGATGCCAAGTTACGGTACTCCGAAGTTGATGCTTTTTCCCATAGACTAACATTGCGGCTACCGCCATGCCTTTCAAGGCCCGTATCTCAGAAATGGTGCAAGATACGCAATTTTGCATAGCCCCTGGGGCTACATATTCAGTGAAAACGTAACCAGGACAGTCATGAATCATCTGAAATTTAAATTTTTTTTCTACATCATACGGATCCTGAGATATAAGCAATTTAGTATTCCAAGACCTCATTTTCTGGTCTGATGCCCATTATTATGCATACATTCTTTGTACTCACTGTCTTTCTCTATGCAGCTGCTGGGCACAACCAGGGTGTGCTCTTCCGTTACATTTCTATGAATGTTTTCGTTACCATTTACATTTGCGTCACCATGTGCGTAACCATTACTGCTTGCATTTGCATTGCAGTTACTGTTACTATGTCACAAGACATCACGTGGTGGGAGCGCAGGGCCCACGCTCCCACCATTGCATTCTAGCCACTATTTATAGTCCTCATTTTCAAAAAGAAGGGAAATTCATGGCAAAAATCTCTGTTTAATGCATCAGTTAGGGTTGTTCCACAGTGACAAAAGCGAGGAAATTCAGTGTTAGGGTTGAAAGCCACCTTGCACCCCCAGCCCGCCCCCAACTGGCATCGGTGTGCATTGGAGTTGTCGGTCCTAACTCTCACCCCATTCTCCTATACCTCAGCTTGCTTACACATGTAATAGGGTGAGAGTTAGGGCCGACGACCCCATTGCACCCCTCGATGCCGGTTGGGGAGGTGGGCTGGGGGGTGCAAGGGGAGCTTTCAACCCTAACACCAAATTTCCTCACTTTTGTCACTGTGGAACAACCCTAACTGATGCATTAAATGGATTTTTTTTGCCATGAATATATATATATATATATATACACACACACATACACACACCGGTCTTGTGACATAATAATGGTAAGTGCAACGCAAATGCAAGTGGTAACACTTACGCACATGGTGATGCAAATGCAAATGGTAATACAAGCTTTCATAGAAATGCAAGCGCAAAGTGATGCCACAGCAAACAGTGATGCAAACAGAGACACAAGCGCGTACAGAATTGCAACTGGCAACACGCACGGTGATGGTACCGCTATTGGAAATGCAAATGGTAACTGTAACCATTCCTTCAATAATGCTAAAGGCAACAGAAACAGAAACACAAATGCAAGTGCGTGCAGAAATGCAAAGCGTAATGCGCACGGTCAAGGTACCGGAATTGTAAATGCAAATGGCAACAGTAACAGCAACAATAACGCCAAAGGAAACATAAACAAAAACACAAATGCAAGCGCATCCGGAAATGCAAACCATAACACACATGGTGACGGTACCGCAATTGGAAATGCAAATGTTAATGGTAACAGCAAAAATAATGCCAAAGGAAACAGAAATGGAAACGCGAACACAAGTGCGTACAGAAACGCAAACCATAATGCGCACAGTCATGGTACTGCAATTGTAAATGCAAATGGTAATGGTAACAGCAAGAATAATGCCAAAGGAAACAGAAACGGAAACGCAAGTGCGTACAGAAACACAAACCGTAACAAGCACGGTCACAGTACCGCAATTGTAAATGCAAATGGTAACAGTAACAGCAACAATAACGCCAAAGGAAACAGAAACACAAATGCAAATGCAAGCACGTATAGAAACGCAAACTATAATGAGCACAGGCATGGGAACGCAATTGGAAATGCAAATGGTAACAACAACGATGACGCAAAACGAAAGAGAAACGCAAACGCAAATGGAAGGGTGGACACAAACACAAATGGTAATGCGCACGGTGACGCAAAGTGAAACAGAAACAGTACTGTAGACACAAATGGCGAGAGTAATGCAAACGCAAGCGCAAACAGAAACGCAAAGGATAACGCACATGGTGGCATGCATGGGAACGCTAATGCAAATGGGTACGAAAATGCAAGTGAAAAAGCTATGTGTAACAGTAAGTGAAGCGCACACCATGGTTTTCCCCAACAGCTGCATAGAGAAATACAGTGACTACAAACAATGTATGCACAGTAATGGGCCTTGGAGCAGAAAATGAGCAATTGGAATACTAAATTGCTTATATCTCAGGAACTATATAATGTAGAAAAAAAAATCAAAATTTTGTATGAATTATGACTTTCCTGGCTAGTTTTATTGTTAAGCCCCCATTTGGGGGGGGGGCTAAGCATTTTTCCAATGAAAAGTCCATATCTCGCACCATTTCCGAGATTTGGGCCCCGAAAGGCATGGCAGACGCTGCAGTGTTAGTCTATGGGAAAAAGTGTCAACTTCAGAGGACCATAACTTTGCATCCCTGCAATATTTTTTCACCAAACCACCAAAAGGTACATCTGTGAGATGTTGGCTTTCTTCCCTCCAAATTTCAGCCCAAAAGCCAAACAACTCCTGTCATTTTGACCATAGTGTTGCAAAGTAGTGCTGTGATTTGCAACACTTTCACAAAAGAAATCATGAAAGTGTTGCAAGTGCGACACTACTTTTCCCAAAAATTTCAAAAATATATTTCTGGGGTGTTTAGCCACAAAATAAAGACATGCCTAGCATCATCAGGGCTCAACTAGGTAAACACAAAAAGAATTGTGTCCCTAGATGGTCCCAATTTTAAATGCCAAGCATTTCTGTGATCAGTAACTGAAAACAAAATGGCAGATTTGCAACACTACTAGGGGCATTTGTGACACTAAAAACAGCATTTGCAACACTGTTGAACGTTGTGTTAACTTTTCCCATTGACTATAATGGGAAACTTGTTTTTTGAATAACTTTTGAACCGTTCAATATTTTTTCACAAAATCTTCAAAAGGCACATCAGGGAGCCCGGCTGCATGTCACTGAAGTTTTTGGACTGGTCACATAAACCGTGCGACCTGTAGGTGCGAGCAAAGAATGCGCAAAAAAACGTAATTGCATGCATGAATGTCACTTAATAACTCTGCAGTCATATATCCAACCAGTACAAAAGTTGGCAGATCCCAAGACCTATAGTTATGTCCCATGCCTGCCAAATTTCAGGCAAATCTGTTGAATGGTGGCAAAGTTATTAAGGTGCAAAGTTTCACCATTTAACCTTAAATGGGGTAGTCAACTCTAACTATGGTAGCACTACTGTGCTACCATTATATATATGTACTAAAACAAAACAAGTGAATTAAACTTGGGGAAGTTGGGGTTGGGGAGTAGGCACTGGAAGTCGGGGACTCGGGAGGGGACTGAGCCGAGGACTAGGTGTGGGAGTCGGGGATTGGGGTGGGGAATAGTTATATTATTGAGGACACTCGGGGAGGTGAGGAGGAACTTGGAGGAGATGGGAGGCAACTTATTGTGAGAAAGAACTTGAAAACAGACTAAAGTGCAGACAAAAAAGAAAAGAACAAGAGGACTTCATCATTAAGTGCCAGAGCCAGACTGCCCATTTTATTTTTGAGGGTAGCAGTCTAACAGAGGGGGTGAAGTCTGTTGAACTGTGCCAGTGTGCCACTCACTGCCACACCACTTCCAGTTAGGCTTCTTGCCATTTCCCCAGTTGCCTCCAACAACAATAAGTCAGTTCTCAGTTCTTCTGCCTGTACTCACTCAGTCATTTCAGTGGAGATTTCTATTTTTATGTTTGCTTCACACATGTGCAAGAAACATAGTGCCATCATCCGAGTTTTTGTAGGTGTGGCACCCTGTCTTACAATTCAGTCAGTGTGTTTGCAGGCGTGGCCACAGTTCACCAATGAATGCTGCAGCTGTCTATGACAGCAGTTGAAAATGCAGTGGCGTACAGTTGAAAGGGAGAGACCGCTTCAGTAAGCAGCAATAAGATAGTGTAGATTAGCATATTGCTGGCAGTCCTGCTGGTATACGTCTCTGCTTTCTCTTCCTGGAACATAAATTAAGTTTGAAGTGAACTTTTCCTAGGACTATCTTTCCGGGAGGAGGCAAGTGACTAAAATGACATCCTTGGAATGTTTCCAAAAAAATATCTAATTGCCATCCTTGGAATGTTGAGTCAGAGTTCAGGGTAGGAGTGGCATTGACAAAAGCAGGAAAACAGAACCCCAAAGAGACCGAAAAAGTAGACGCAGTTTTCATCTATTGGCATACCTGATCAGTATTGTAATAATATTCCCGAACCCTCTGAGTGTTTCTGAATAGTGCTCCCCCCTGCCCACCGCACACAGTATGGCTGACAGGGTTGTCCAATCCCCCATCAGCTCCGCACCCCCCACAGAGTTCTAGGTGCCATGCTGGGAGCCCACCCCAGCATGGTATAAGTGAGAATGGTGATGGGGTGCCCAATCCATTGGCTTAATTAAACCCCCCCAAAAGAAATAGACTTCCAGTTGCCACGCTGGGAGCCCACCCCAGTGTGGTACACATCTGTATGGCTGATGGGGGGGCCCAATCTTCCATCGGCCCCACTGACTCCCCCCAAAACATCTTCCAGCTACCACGCTGAGAGCCCACCCCAGCATGGCACAAGTCCCATGTCATCTTCCTAAAAAGAAAACAAACACCTGAAAAGAAAAAAATGGTCCCTCGTTGATTGTCTTGGCCCCAACCCGCCCACCCTCTGGCATCCACCTCCCCATACTCCTACCTCACCCCATACTTACCTCTGGAGGCCGGCGCAATGATCTTTGGTGGACCTGGAACACGTCTGCACTCTTCAAAGCTGACCACCAACTGAAGTAATGCCGGTAAGCTGTATAATGGAATAAATAGGGTTTTTTCAACTTTGATGCATATCTCAGGCGTTTTTTGGAATTTTGGCACCAAATTTTCAACATGGGGTTTTTGGGACCCCTCCACATGAATTCTGGTACTGTCAAGGCATTAATCAGCCCCGAAAGGTAATTTTGTGGTCACTGCATGGAACCACCTTTCAGGACCGATTTACAAAATGACAGTGTCACAGTTCATGAGGTAGGCCCCCAAAAACCCTATGTTGAAAATTTGGTGAAAAAAATTCCCAGAAATGACTGATTTACGAGCGTGCATGATGCAGTTCCTATGTACACACATAAGTTCTTGAATTTTTAATATTTTCACTCCAGATTTTCAACATTGCCATTTTACCACACTTCCTTATGAGTAGTACAGCTGTCATTTTTTGCATCTCGCCCAAAATGTGTTTCCATGCATGTAGTGCACAATGACGCAGTCCGTGTGTGAAATCAATGTTCAGGACAGATTAAGAAAATCATAGTGACACTGTTCATGAGCAGAGGTCTTAAAATGGCTATGTTCAAAATTTGGTGACAAAAGTCCATAAAATGACTGTGTTACGAGCGAGCATTGAGCAGTTTCCATGCACCCTTGTAAGTTCATGAATTTGCAGTATTTTCAGTCAAGATTTTCACCACTGGCATTTTTCCACACTTCCTTATGAACAGTACAGCTGTCATTTTTCACACCATGGCTGAAATGTGATTTTGCACTTCCAGCGCAGAAATGCATGGTCGCTGTGAGAAATCACTGTTCGTGACAGATTCGGAAAATCACAGTGACGCTGTTCATGATCAGTGGTCCCAAAATGCCTATGTTAACAATCTGCTGTAAAAAATTCCCAAACTAATTGCATTACGGGTGTGTGTTGCACAGTTTCTACGCATGCTAGTGACTTCATCAGTTTTTTAAATATTTTCACTGCAGATTTTCAACATTGCCATTTTTTACACCTCCTCATGAACAGTACAGCTGTCATTTTTCACATCCTGTTCAAAATGTGTTTTCGCACCTGTGGTGCCAAATGGCGTAGTCGCTGTGCAAAACCAGCTTTTGGCTAACAAACTGATATTGCCACTGTTCATGAGGTGGGGGTCACAAAAAAAACATGTTGAAAATTTGGAGTGAAAATGCCAACGAACTCCTGAGGCATTAGGGTTTCCGACCATAATGCCCCACCCCGTAGAGACTGACAGGCATCAGGGGTGTGACTTGGGATTGTCGCCTGTAATGCTCATACCATTCCACCCACACCCACAATCTGCAGCCAGTGAGAGGCATTGAGGTGTGCCTTGAACTCTTTGGCCCCAAAGTTCACCCCATTCTCCTATACAGCACCCATCTCACCATTTTTCCAGGTGGAATGGGATGAACATAAGGGCCAAAGACCCCAAGGCACACCGTGACACTTGTCAGTGTCTGCAGGGTAGGGTGTGGAGAAATGGCAGAGCCGTTATGCCTGATGACCCAAAGGCACACCCCAATGCCTGTCAGTATCTGCAGGGTGGTGGTGGGGTTGACTTCAGTTCAGTACTTCACTGCCATTCCTGTTATGCAGTTCTGTAACTCCTACACTACCAATGCCAGTGCCAGCAAGCAAACATTTGCCATTGACAAATGCTTGTTTTTATTTAATACAATCTGTGTGTGTGTGTGACTGTGTGTGAAATAAAAAATCTGCCAGGTCAGCCAGTCGTCAGTGCACCAGTGCCACTTTTTGCATACTGTGTGGAGCCCCCCCTCCACAAGAAGTCAGTTATCTGTCCTCTTCCTCCCTGTGCTCGCTCAGTGGGGTATAAGCTTTGGCTCAGTGGGCAGGGTATTCCATCACATCAAGTAGAATAAATGAAAAATCCTTAAAGGGAAAAAGTACTGTGTCAGAGAGGGTTAGGCCAGGAAGGGTCCCTGAATTTGTATGGGTAGCAGCAGCACTTGCAGCATCGCCCTTGGCATAGGTGGTGCATGAAATAATTGTGTGTGTATATATGTGTGTGTTGAAATAAAATCTGCCAGATAGTCATCAGTGCACCAATGCCACTTGTTGCATACTGTGTGACCCCCCACCCCCCCAAGAAGTCAGTTATCTGTCATCTTCTTCCCTGTGCTCACTCAGTGGGGTATACACTGGCTCAGTGGGCAGGGCATTCCATCAAATCACATGGAATAAATAAAAAAATAATAGTAACCACTGTTTTACCCTAAACAAGTGACAGTGTGGCATTATGAGTACTCCAGGAAACAGTAAAGCAAAAGCCAGAGGCAAAGGAAGTAATAAACATAAAAAAGTTTATTCAGTATCCCAGAAAGGAGTGGCCCAAAAAGTAAAGTACAACATCATTGAGCACCACAGTCTGTTGAAGGGGCTGAACTAAATGCTACTACTATCCACGTGCAGACTAACTCTCAAAAGTACGGAAAACCCAGCAAGGGTTGGTGGAATGTCAGAAGAGCTCAGAAATACAGCCAACAAAGTGTTGAAAGACAGTGGCAATAGCAAGTTGTCTGAGGAAAAAGTGCAAAAACAAAGAGTATTCCAATTGTACATAAAGTTAAAGCACTTACAGGTACAACTCGCAGTGGAGTTGCTCGATTTGCAACATATGCCTATCGAATAACTCAGTCTGTGACTGCAAATGTTAGCTCTGTTGAGTCTGATGATGAGGATGGTGAGGACCACGGTCATGGTAAGACTGATGATGATGAGCTTGTGACTTTGCCTTTAGCTATGTCTCATTCTGGTTCTGACAGTGACAATGTGGATAAAAATAATGACAGTAGTTGAGTGACAAAAGGGGAAAAAGAAAAAGTCAAAGGCACAAGCCACACAAAGTGAAATAAAGTCTGACAGTAGTGATGATGATGATGATGATGACGGCAATGGTGCTGCAGAGGATTTGATGATTGTCTCACCTGATGAACCTAAATCCTCCGCTGATATGTCTTGCTCAAGTAAACCCAGCCACTCAACTCCTAGTCCTACTGAGGTCATTACTAGACATAAACAGCCCACCTGTACTGTTTGGAATCATTTTTACGTAAATCCCAAGGATTCTTGCCAAGCTCTATGTGTGCATTGCAACACATGTGTTAATAGGGGAAAAAATAAAGGCATCTTGGAACCACAACAATTATGTGACATATTTCATGAATTCACCCTATTGTTGTATATGGTTCAATAAAACAGTCTAACATAGGTGGCTGGAAATCTAGCAGGGCTCTCGGTGAACAGAAACATTCCGCTGAAGCAGTGGGAGATGAGCACCAGGCAAGATCCAAAGGTCCACTTTTGTCTCAAGGTCACGATAATTCTGTAAAGTCCTCTGTTTTACCAGGCATGGCATGTAGTTGTACAACACCCCCAGCCAAATATAACTTTACCCCCTCCTGATAAGAGGCAGTTGAGGTTAAAAGAAGTTTTTGAAAGAAAGTCTAAATATTCATGGAACCATCCCATAGCACTGGCAATAAATCGGAAAATAGCAGAAATTATTGTTCTTGATTTGCAGTCATAATCTATTGTGGAAGATGTTTTTTCTTTTATTTATTTAACAAATCTGAAAGACCTTTGAGCCAAGGGCTCTTTTATAGAGGTTCCACATCAAGATGTGTGTTTTAGAAGGCTTATGGGATGCTTAGAGCCACAATATTTAATGCCAAGTAGAAAATACTTCTCAGTAATTGCTGTGCCCAGGATGTATGACAGCTTAGTAGTTCAAGTAAGACATGCTCTCCAAGAGGTTGAGGACAAGACAGTAGTTCACTTCACTACTGATATGTGGACCAGCAGCCAAACCATTACCTAATTTCTCTTATTGCACACTGGGTCACTTTTGTGGGTAACTCATCATCATCATCCTCACGTACTACTAGTCTGTCTACCACTTTAACTAGTACTACTACTATTACTAGTACCACTACTATCTCTCAGAGCTCACAAAACCCATCATGTTTCAGAAAATGGTAATTCTCCATGTATGTCACTTTCAAGACACACGCACAGCACAGCACATTCAGCAAGAACTGGAAAGATTACTTACTGCTTGCGTCATTTCACAGGGTTTGAAAGTTGCTGCTTTTTGTTGCTGACAATGGTTGCCATTGCCTTAACCTAATCGTTTGAAGCTTCCTGGATAATGACCAGCAACTAACAGTTCTTCCAGCTATTTCACCTTACCCTATCACAAATGTGTTTCAACCATTTCTACCCCTTTCTCCTCTTTCTTTCCACCTCAAAGCATTACCTTCCTACCTCTGCTCTGCCCTCCTACCATTGCCTCCCCTCTACTCTCACCTCCACCCCCCCACCCCTGACCACCCCACCACTCCTGGAATCCAAGCCACTCTTTCTACCTCATGTTCAATATTCCAGACGTGGACTGAAGCATCCCAGCAGCAGCATCAACTAGGAGCAGATTTATCCTGGACTCCCTTCAGGGTGCCTTCCTCAAGCAACTGGTCATGGAACCAACTCGGCAGAAGGCAATACTGGACCTTGTGCTCACAAACAGAGACAGTGTGATGGGGGTAACAGTGGGGAGCACCTGGGAACAGGACCACCAGTCATTGTGGTTTGAAATCACAGAAAGAGCAGAACCAAACCACACAAAAACATGTATCCTGGATTTTATGGGGCAGACTTTGGGAAAATGGGGAGATACTTGAAAGAGGCATTAAGGGAATGGGACAGGAATCAGGGGTTGAGGAACAGTGAGGTATTTAAAATGGGGATTACAAGAACAACAGAATTATGCATTAAGCAGGTTAGCAAGAGGAAAAGGAAGAGGAGACCATTATGGTTTTCCAAAGAGGTATCAAAGAAAGTGAAAGCCAAAAGATTGCATTCAGGCAATACAAAAAGACACAGGCAGAAGGGAATAGGAGAAGTACCAGGAGAAGCAAAGGGAGGCAGGGAGGTCAGTAAGGGAAGCCAAAGCTCAGACAGAAGAACACATTGCAAAATCAGTGGGTAAAGGGGACAAAACCTTTTACAGGTACATAAGTGAAAAAAGAAAGACAAAGGGAGGGATAGTGAGACTGAAAGGGAGGATAGGAGCCGATGGAGGATGACAACAGTAAAGCTGACATATTGAACAGGTATTTCTGCTCAGTCTTTACTGAGGAAGAGGGGGTAATGGGTCTGAAGGGAGAACAAGGGGTGAGAATGGTGCAGAAATGGACACAAGTCCCTTTACACGAGAAAGGGTCCTGAAGGAACTGGAAGTAATAAGAGTTGATAAAGCAATGGGGCCAGATGAGGTGCACCCCAGGGTCCTTAAAGAACTAAGAGAGGTGGTGGCTGAACCTCTGGCTCTCCTGTTTAGCCGATCACTGGAAACAGGGGAGGTGCCCAAAGACTGGAGGACAGCAGATGTAGTCCCCTTATACAAAAGTGGGAACAAAGAGGAAGCAGGGAACTACAGACCAGTCAGCCTCACCTCGGTAGTGGGGAAGATCATGGAAGCACTACTGAAGGAGAGATTGGTGGAACATCTGGTTGTCAATGGACTACAGGACCCAAGGCAGCATGGTTTCACCAGGGGAGGTCATGTCAGACCAACCTCATTGAATTTTTGACTGGGTGACTAGGGAGGTGGATCAGGGAGGGCAGTGGACATGGCCTATCTGGACTTCAGCAAGGCCTTTGACACTGTGCCACATAGAAGACTATTACACAAACTGGGGAATATGGTGTGGCAGGACAGTAGTGTGGTGGGTAGGTAACTGGCTGGGTGGCAGGACACAGAGGGTGGTGGTAAATGGCTCTCACCCACAGAGGGAAGAGGACCAGTGGGTACCACAGGATCAGTGCTGGGACCGGTACTATTCAACATCTTCATCAGTGACATTGCGCAGGATCTAGAAGGCAGAATTTCACTGTTCGCTGATGACACAAAGCTCTGTAACAGAGTAGACACACCAGAGGGTGTAGACAGAATGAGAAGCGGCCTGCAGAAACTTGAAGAATGGTCAGGGGTTTGGCAGTTGAAATTCAATGCAAAGAAGTGCAAGATAATGCATATGGGGCACAAAAACCCTGGCACAATATATCAGTTGGGGGGTGAGGATATAGCATGCACCAAGCAGGAAAGGGATCTTTGGGTTGTCATCTCTGATGACCTCAAGGTAGGGAAACAGTGTGACAAGGCAGCAGGTGAAGCAAATAGGATGCTGGGATGTATAGGCAGGGGCATCACCAGCAGGAAAAGGGAGGTCATAATTCCACTATATAAGACACTAGTGAGGCCCCACCTGGAGTACAGTGTACAATTCTGGAGACCATACCTACTTAAGGACATAGACAGGATAGAGAAGGTTCAGAGGAGGGCAACAAAGATGGTGCATGGATTGCATCACAAGTCCTATGAAGACAGGTTGAAGGAACTGAACATGTACTCCCTGGAGGAGAGGAGGGAGAGAGGGGATATGATAGAGACATGCAAGTATCTTACAGGAGGAACAGGGTGCAGGAAAACACTATTTTAAGCGAAAAGATGTTCCAGGACCAGAGGGCATGGATGAAGTTGGAGGGAGGACGATCTGAGGAAACATGAGAAAGAATTTCTTCACAGAACGGGTGGTGGACAAGTGGAACACCCTGCCAGAGGAAGTGGTGGGGGCAGAAACAATCACGGGATTTAAGAATGCATGGGATAGACATAAAGGAATTCTAGAGGTCAGGGGTAAGGGGAAACAGACTTCTAGGAAAACAAACTGAACTTACAAGCTCAAATGGGCAGACTGGGTGGGCCATAGGCCCTTATCTGCTGACACTGTCTATGTATCTATGTATGTTTCTGATAAGGCCTGATGGCTGCTTACTCCTTATTTATATTTTCTGTGTTCCCTTTCACCCTGTTTCAACTCCCATCTCTAAAGTTTTATTTCTAGATACAAAGTATGTACTATTGCCGTTTGTTTGAAACCTGTCTTTGTCTTACTGCCTTTTCATGTTTGTTTACTGTTCCCCACTGACATGGAACCTTTGTAATTGAGCGCCTGCACTCAAAGGTATTGTAATCCAAGACTAAATAAATAAAGTATCAAACACTGTGGGTAGAGTGCGCAAAGCGTGTGTCGTCTTCAACCATTCAGTAAAAGCCCATGACATCCTTGCTGATATCCAGAAAGACAAAGCTCTTCCTCATCTCCAGCTTGTTCAGAATCTAGCAACAAGGTGGAATTCAACTTACTTTATGATTGAATGCATCCTTGAACAAAAGGTAGCTATCATTGAGTATATCATGTACAATGATGTTGGGGAGGGCATTGTACTGCATTATACTCAATGGTCTCTGCTGGAATAGTTGTATCTCATTCTGAAACTATTCATGAGTACTACAAAAGAGGTGAGTGCAGAAAAGGCATCCCTTAGCCAAGTTATTCCACTCATTCTACTTGTCAAAAAAAGGTTACAGAAAATGAGGAGCAACATAGATATGAACCAATCTCTAGTCAGTAACATGCTTACCAGACTTAGCAATGATGAGAAATGTTCAGTCATGACACAGAGCAAGGAGTATCTCATAGCAACATTGCTAGAGCCACGATTCCAGAACAGACACCTTCCTGATGTGGTTTCTGATGATATGGAGGAGTGGAACTACAGGCAACTTTTGATTGATGTAGTAAATGAGGTTTCATTAGGATGATTGGCAAGCAGTACTACAATGACTCCACTTCAAATTCAACAGACTGCTCCAAAAACCAGTACAGAAGCAGACTGAGGAGGATGACATTTGGGGCCAGCTGCAGGACATTGAAATTACACAAGGAGAAAATGCATGCTCAGTAGTAAGCATGGTACATGCATATCTGTCTGAGCCCAACATTAATACTAAGGATGACCCTTTAGCTTACTGGCAAGAGCAAAACTCATGCTGACCAAAGCTGGTGACCCTGACTTGTAAGTATATTGGATGTCCACCCTCCAGTGTCTGTTCTGAGCATTTATTTAGTTTTGCTGGGGATGTTGTGACTGATAAATGAATGAGATTAACACCAGACAATGTGGAGAAACTAACATTCTTGAAGGTTAACTTGCCAAACGTTGGCTACATATGTGATGCTGATCTTAAAGAAGTTGACACTGACAGCAGTACTTGTGCTGCAGCTGTGGAGTGTCATATTATCAACTTTCAATTTTGAGACTTCCTGGACTGATTAAAATTAGAGATCTGGGACTTGCCTGCCTTTTGACCACATCATCGTCATCCTGGGTGTGGGAGGTGCCGCCAGTACATCACGTTCACGTCATCATGTGCTGGTAGCAACTGTGGCAGACAAGTCCCTGATCTCACACACAGTCACTTTCTCATTCTGACAAAATTAGTTATTTTATTACGGAATGCACCTAAGAATAATTATTTCTTATATAACCACAGCTCTGCTTTTCCCCCATGATAGTAGTGGTAGTAGTAGCAGTGGTAACATGGTCACTTCAGACTGCCTTATGCTCTTGTTCTTTCACATTGCTTCATCTTGATTTCATACCGAGACCCGTTGCTATGTTAAAATAATTGGTGACATACAAAAACCACACTGACCCCTTCTAGAAAAAGTCAGACTCAGGAGACTGGTTTAAAAAAATAGAGATCTGGGACTTGCCTGCCTTTCGATTGCATCATTGTCATCCTGGGGGTGGGTGGAAGATGCCAACAGTACATCAGGTTCACATCATCATGCACTGGTAGCAACTGTGGCAGACAAGTCCCTGATCTCACACACAGTCGCTTTCTCATTCTGGCAAGATCATTTATTTTATTATATAATGCACCTAAGAATAATTATTTCTTATGTAACCATAGCTCTGTTTTTTTCCTCTGATAGCAGTGGTAGTAGTAGCAGTGGTGAAGTGGTCACATCGGACTGCCTTGTGTTCCTTGTTCCTTCAAATTGCTTTGCGTTGTGTTCCATACTGAGACCCATTGCTATGCTAAAATAATTGGTGACATACAAAAACCACACTGACCCCTTCTAGAAAAAGTCAGACTCAGGAGACTGGTTTAAAAAATAGAGATCTGGGACTTACCTGCCTTTCGACTACATCATCGTCATCCTGGGGGTGGGTGGGAGGTACAGCCATTACACCATGTTCAGGTCATCACGTACTGGTAATAACTGTGGCAGACAAGTCCCTGTTCTCACACACACAGTTGCTTTGTCATTCTAAGGAGATCATTTACCTAAATGCACACAATTAAATAACCACATTGATAAATGCAGCTAGCTCTGTTTTTTTTCCCTGGTAGTAGTGGTAGTATTACTGCAAACTAAAATGCAATTATTTAAACACACTATTATCCCCTTCTAAAAAAATCAGACTCAGGAGGAGATCATTTATTATACAATGGCAAGAAAAGAACCTGATCTCTGGTTGGTCAGTCTTGGGCTGGACCCGTGCTGTTATCCCAGCACAACATCACGGCTCTAGTCTCAGCCTCACTGTGAACCTGGAGATGAGCATTTATTGATTGTTTTATGGAGCATTTGATTGATTGTTTCATCTTCTCTTAAAAACCAAAAAATATTTTTCCACACAAAAACATCTTGAAAATTATTTTTTTTATTCTGTATAACAACAAGCCATTGTATAATAGCAATAATGCCCTCTAGGGTGTGTGTCGTTTGGGATAACATCACACCTCAGTCGTTGGATGCATTTGGCCTGTGACCTCGTGCCCAACCACCTGAGGCGTGATGTTATCCCAGCACTACACACACCCAGTCGAGCATTATTGTTTAATTTACAAACTAGAGAGCTGGTCTGGAACTTTCTTGTCATCACAGTCACTTTCTTATTCTTTTCTAAGCAGTCATTTTTGGTAAATGTACCTTAACTATATTGATTTCAGTACTGGTAGACTACATCAGGTTTTCCCCTGATTGTAGTAGGTAGGGTTTATTTTATTTTTATTTTATTTAAACAGCAGTTTGGAAAACCTTTGAGCCATAGGCTCATTTACAAAGGTACCTTGTCACAGTAAGACAAACCAAAATACACAGTATAGCAGTACAACACATAAGTATAACAGTAAAATTAAGACATAGATACAAACAAGCTGGTACAGGTAGGATGGATGCAAACAATACCAGAGTTATGTCGTCCTTAGCAGCTTAGTAATAAGCTTTGTCATAAGGGTTAGTAGCAGACTGCAGTCTTGAAGTGGTAGCTGGCTGACTGGCTATTTCTGACTTGCTGCCCTCTGCTCTGGCCTGGTGCTGTTTTTGTGCTCCTGGCTTCTTCTTCATCACTTAACTTTTTTTTTTTCTAATTGTTTAACCAGGAGTGGCACACTAAGCTGAAAGCTTGTTTACAGGTGCAACCTGGGAGCACAAGGAAGTTAAGTGACTAACTCAGGGTCACACAGTATGCAAGTGGGGCTGTAGGATTCAAACCCAGGTCTCCAGATTTGCAGCTGAAAGCCTTAAACCACTGCACTATACTGCCTCCCAAACTGTCTAAAACACATCTGGTGCCTGCCTTTACCTGCTAAAAAACAGAAATCACTACTGTTAATAATATAACTTATACACAGACAGTATTAGTATTACTTTCTTAAATGTCAGAAACAGAAGAGTTATTAGAGAGCATTCTCTGCTACTAAACAGTGGCTTAATTGTTTTTTTACAGATATATTGATTAAAAGCAGTTTAAAATTATTTTTTAACATATGGTTACCATAAAACAATAAAGGTCATAAAATGTTCAGATAAGGTTCTGATAAGGATCCAAACCTTTTTTTTTGATTATTAGAGCCTTATTTTTAACTTCTGTTGTTTTATTCTTGTCACAGTCATTATTACATTCAATTCCAAAAGACAACTTTTAGAGACATCTATACATTAATTCCATTACATTCTTATTTAATCTTTACTATACTCTTATCTTCTATCCTTCTACCTCTTATATTTTTATATATATTAATGATTCCTCACATCCAGCAGTAGAATCAACTTATGGGTGCAAATTATCAAGCCCCAGGTTTTTAGTTGGTAGTTCCAGTTCCTCATAATGTGGCCCATATAAATGTCCCAGTACAGGTTTCGAATCTTCTTCACTTCTTCCATCTTATTGTTTTCATTTCTTTCCTGGGAATTCTACTTCCTCAGTGAACTGCCTGTTTTATCATTATCTAATTATTTTTATCTAACCTTTCCAATCAAAACCATTACAACCACATCAACTTCTTTGCTTCAAACCAATGCACTGTGGTTAATATTTCAATCTTATATTAAAAATATATTCATATATATACCTTTACTGATACATATACATTTCTTTACACGTGTGTCTCCATCCCTGCTTCCCCGGAGGACCCTCCTATCTCAATATGCCGTTACGCACCAGTCATTCTCTTCTCCCTTCGGCTTTGGTGTCATCTCTCATTCCTCTCCTCTGTAGTTTCTCTATCTTCCTCCCTTCTTATGCTCCTATCTTCTATTCTCACCCCTTCATCCAACCCTTCTTTCCAGCAATACCAAGGTCTCCAGATTTCCAAGAATCTGTCTTTTCTTTGATGGATAGTATACGTTATGTTCTCTAATCTTTCCATTTCCTCCACTTTGGAGGTCCATAACTGGAAGGTTGCAGGTTCCTGTTGTAACCATTTAGTTGTAATGCATTTTAGTGCTGCAAGCCTTAGTATCTGAAACAGCTCCACACTTCTCCTTTTTTGTGAGGAGAGGGTTGGCATTCCTAGGACTAAGTCTTGAAACGTGTGTGGTATAACCAATCCCCCCATTTGGGTCATAACCCTCTGGACTTGAGACCAAAATCTCTGTATTTTTACACCCCCCAGAAGATATGGTAATGAGTACTTTGTGTCTCCCCACATGCACGCCAACATGCCGAAGATGCTTGGGGATTATAATGTTTGGTAATCATTGGGGAACGAAAGTAATGGGTTAAAATTTTCCAGTTAAATTCACGCCATGTCATAGCTGAAGTTACCTGCCATCCTCTCTGTAAGCGATGCTCCCAGTCTCCCTTCTGTATTGTCCCCTGAGATTCTATCTCCCACTTCTTTCTGATGTCTTCTAACCCAGGGGTTTCCTTTTTTTCCATAAGTATTTTGTACAGGATGGAAATATAGGGTAGTTTATCTTTAATTCTTCTGGAATCCCACCAGAACTCCTCCAGGGGGGTGAGAGCCCTACTGATTTTTTGGAGATTTTCTCCAGTATTAATAAAGTGCCAGATCTGGAGATACCTATAAAAATCTTCCTTACATAATGCAATATGTTCCTGAAGTGTGGCATAAGCCAAGCAAGACCCTACATCTACTAGTTGTCTAAAGGTAGTTAAACCCTTATGCTCCCAGTAGACATATCCCTGATCCAACCTCAGAGGCACAAAGTTTGACATATGTCTGATTAAAGACAGGGAACCCAGGGTATTTGGGGTATTTGTTTTTTTCCTAAGTTTAAGAAGAACATATAGGGATTGTTTTACTCAAGGATTACAGATTAACCGCCAATTATGTGGGTCAACCTGGCAAGTTGGGTAGATCCATATTTTACTATTAGGGATTGATTCATTTTCAATAAGATACCACCCAGATCCAGCACGTTGTTTAGCCCATGTGACTAGCTGAGCCCCCTGTGCCGCCAGGTAGTAATGATACATGTGTGGTAGACCTAAGCCTCCCCTCTCCCTTGGCTTCATCAAGGTACCAAATGCTATCCTTGGGTGTGCCCCCCCATATATATTTGGATATTTCTTTTGTAATTTGGGTCCAAAACTGGGACGGTATAGGGATAGGGAGTGTCTGAAACAAAAATAATAGCCTGGGCAATACATTCATTTTGATGATCTGTATTTTACCATAAAGGGAGTGAGGCAAAAGTTTCCATCTGGCAAAATCTGCTCTAAGGATCTGGAGCAACTTAAGAAGATTGTTGCGGTATAACTTGGACGTGTCCACCGACACCTGTATTCTCAGGTATTTAAATGTGGTTTTTTTAGCCCAGGGGAATGGGAAAGTTTCTCGTAGTTGTTTATTAAGGGTACCACTCACCACCATCCCCTCAGACTTAGTTAAATTAATTTTATAGCCTGCAAGGGAGCCAAATTTTTCTAACACTTCCAAAAGATCGGGTAAGGAATACTGTGGTTCCCGCAAAAAGAAAAGAGAATCATCCACATAGAGCGCTGTTTTATGTTCCACTTCCCCTGCCCAGATACCCTTGATATGTGGGTTGCCCCATATCCAGATTGCCAATGGTTCCAGAGAGAGGGCAAATATTAATGGTGATAGGGGGCACCCCTGTCTGGTGCCTCTCATAAGAGGCAGACGGTTTGAAAGCATACCGTTCACCTTAACCCTGGCCTCCAGCCTATGGTACAGAGCAGCAATGGCTGATACAAAATGTTCTCCCAGCCTGAACCTTGACAGGGTGGATGGCATAAAGTGCCAATCCACCCTGTCAAAGGCCTTCTCCATAACCATACTGATTGGTAATTGCAGGGCCGCCGAGCCTCTTTGGGCTGTGAATATATTCAAAAGACATCGTATATTGTCTTGTAGGTATCTTCCTGAGATAAATCCTGTCTGGTCTGGGTGGACCAAAGTGGAGATACAACTTTGCAGTCTATCTGCCAAGATATCTGTAAAGATTTTTAAGTCTACTGGTAACAAGGATATAGGGCAGTATGAGCTACATAACTCCGGTTCTTGCCTGGTTTTGGATATTACTGAAATCTGGGCCAAATTCCAGGATGGTGGCACTTGGTCCCCTCTATCAGTATCTCATTGCAGGGCCAGTAACATGCCCACCATCTGAGACCTAAACTCTTTATAAAACTCAGCCCCAAACCCATCTAACCCTGGTGCCTTACCATTCTTTAGTTTTTTAATTTTATTTATAATTTCCTGGGTAGTAATTGGGGCATTCAGCTCCTTCTTCACCGGGTCTGGCAATGTGGGTAATTTAAGGCCATTTAAAAAGGTTTCTACTTCTTCCCTGTGTCCTGGAAAATTGTCTGCCCTATATAGGTTTGTATAATATTTTTCAAATCTCTGAACGATTTCAGCTGGAGAAGTGGTGGTCTGTTTATTACTGTTTATTATCTTCCCCCTGCAAATGAATCACTGCTCTGCTTGCCCTTTCTTGTCTGAGTTGCCATGCTAAAAGTCTCCTGGCCCTGTTGCCTTGTTCATGGTATCTCTGCCTGGAATACCGCAGTTGCCCTTCAATTTGGGTGTCCAGTATCTTATTTAACTCATGTCTGGCTTTATCTAGCTCTTGCTTAACTTTGGGATTTTGGTTCACCTAATGGGTGGATTCAAGCTGAAGGATTTTTTTTTCAAGTTGTACCCTCTGCTAAATTCTCTCTCTCTTGATTTTAGAAGCATATTTTATTATCTCCCCCTAAGACTACACTTAAGGGCATACCATCTCATTCCCTCCTTCGTGTCACCTTTCGGGTTATCTAACTCAAACTGTTGTATTTTGTTCTTTATTAATTCTTTAAAATCTTCCCTGGTGAGGAGGCTCACATTGAGTCTCTAACAGGATTGTGTCACTATTGGAGCCATACAGACATGAAGGGAGACTGGGGCATGGTCAGAGATAATTATTGGTCCTATGCAGCACTGTTCTATTTTTTGCACCCAATTAGTGGATATCATAAAATAATCTATCCTAGAATAAGCACCGTGTCTTGGGGAGTAATAAGTATAATCTCACCCTCTAGGGTGCAAGAACCTCCAACACTCCGTCAGCCCCAGGTCCTGACCTAGTCTAAGAATTAATTTCCCGGTTCTGGTTATCCCTCCTGGGGTCTTCCCTGATCTATCCACCCCCGGATTAATGACTTCATTGAAGTCTCCCCAATGATTACCATACTTTGTGCGTCTGTAACCGTTTCTTTTATTATTGTCTCTAGGCATGCCAACCTTGGAACCTCTTCGTTTGGTGCATATATGTTTACTAGGGTGCAATTTTGACCTCTATAGCTCCCCTGTATCTGCGCGAATCTTCCTTCTGGGTCTGTTTTAACTTTAGAAATTCTTAGGGGGACATCTCTTTTTATCAGGATTGCAACTCCCCTACGGTGTGGGCTGTCCATATAATGTGAGACATATACACTTCCTATCCAGGTTCTTCTTAATTTCAGATGTTCTTGGGCCTTCAAATGCATTTCTTGGAGGAAGGCTATCGTGGCTCCTCGTCTTTTTAAATCTTGTAATATTTTAGCCCGTTTCACCGGGTTGTTAATACTCCTCACATTTAGGGAAACAATCTTTAAATCAGCCATTCTCAATCCCTTGTGTTAAGTGCAACTTTCTAAAGTTCTTCCAGGGACAGGGACACACTTCCAGAGTATATTTTATATTAAATCTGTGCATTTTTTCTAACATAAAACTTTAATTCATTAAACCAACAAGTTTTTATAACTCAACTTTAAAACAATAACCTGTAGCTCCTTGATCAACCTCCTTGACTTCAAGATGTAATTGCCCTCTTTGCCACCCTCTGCAAACCCCGATGCTTGAGGCATGGCTGGATGACCCCAACCCTGTGGGCTTTCCGCTTGGCTATGGGCCAATATTAGCCCCTTCACCAGAAGGCTGGTCTTAAGCACCTTCACCATGTGATCCAGGCACTTTGTGAGCTGTATATCGAGCCCCAATATGAAAAGGGATTTCCCTACCAAGAGAGAAAACCCTCCAAGTAACTAGTGTACCTGGTTGACCTTTTAACCCCTTTCTCCCCCTCCTGCCATGATTTTAATAATCCAGGTTTGTTTCCCTTGATCCCTCTCTTGCTAGAGGCCCCTCCTTTCCATTCCCCTTCTCCCTGTTCTAGTTAGAGGCTCTTGTCTTATTTTACCCTTATCCTCCCAGACTTAAATCTACCCCAGGCCCTCTTGTTTGCTTGCCTAAATTTCTCTTTGATTATGATCTGGGTCATATGATTCCTTCGGTGTCCACACATAATTTTCATGGCTCTCTTGTTGTATTGACCCTTCTCTGATTTGCCCCATTTTGTAGACCCCTCTTCCCCTCCCTATCCCCTTCTCTCCATAGCTATGGAAGATCTACCTTCCAGTTTATTGCGTTGCCACTCTTGCGATTTTAAACCTGCTAATACCCCTTACCCTTCAAAGTGTTACCCCCCCCTTTCTGTCTTATTCTGATCCCCAAACGTTCCTTGCTCAAATTGTACCCGAGCCTCAGGATCTACTAATGATCTTGCTGTACTCCACCTTTTATATACAAAGAGAAGGGTGAGAACCAACCCTCCCCTTTTATATCATATGTTTAATTCAGACCAATCCCCCCCCATCCACTTCAGCGGGTATATCTTTTAACCTCTGCAGAATTTTATTTGCCTCTCCCATAAAGTCACTCACTCCCGGGCATCAGCCCAATGTCCACTGTCCATCAGGTCTCTAATTCCGTTGTCAAGATACTTTGCTCCGAAGCCTCTCCCGGTTCTTCATTTTGTTCACCTTCTTGTGCAGGCCCCATGACGTTTGCTTCTCCTCGTGCTGTAAGTGAGTCCTACATAGCGGAAGTCCCTGAACAGTCATGCAGCTCTTTCCTTTTAGTTCCACCTTGGTGCCAGGCCCTATCAAGCAAGCGCTCCCTCTGTTGCGATGCACCCTCTGGTATCTGTATCCCCGTCGAGGTCAGAAACTTTTGTGCAGCTTGTAGGTCTGTAAATCATTTTACATTGTTCTCATTGATCACTTTGAGTCATGCAGGATATTCTATGACTGCTTTAACCTCCTTTTGTTGCAATTGGTGCACTACTTGTAATAATTTTTTGTGTTGAACTAATAGCTGAGGGGAATAGTCCTGCTCAAAGTATAGGCGAGTGTCCCCAAATATTATTTCTTTTTTGGACCATGCCATCCTCAGGATCTCCTCTTTTGTATGATAATCCAAGAATGCCATTGCCAGGGACCTGGGTCTAGCTTTTGGGTCCCGCGGCTTAGGTATCAGCGAGCGGTGAGCACGGATGATATTAAGTGGCTGATCTGCTGGCCAGTCCAGGATCTCTTGCAGAAAAGATTACATAAATTGTGGCACTGGGCTCATTTCTGTCCCTTCTGGTAGTCCGTGAATACGGACATTATTTTGTCTATTCCAGTTTTCAAGCTCGTCTAATCTTGCCTCCAGTAACAACCCTCTCTTGTGCAGATCTAATAAAGCAGCATTATGCACATCCGTAGTTGCTGTGTAATCGTTCAACACTCTTTCCATCTGTTCTACTTTTTGCCCAGCAAGTTCTATTTTCTCTCGATCTTCGTTAGCTTTGGCCTCCAATCTCTCTAAGGTAGAGTTCATCTTTTGAAGAGTATCACATAATTGTTTAGAGGTTATCGTGTAGTCTTGTTCCTCCATCTCCTCTATATTGATTCCCTGTTTCGGCGCTGTAGGTGATGTATAGGGCGCGGCCTGCTGGGCAAAGTCCAACAACGTTTTGTGTTGTTTTATCTGCTGTGCACTTGATTTTTCTTAATTTTTATGCCTGGATGTCATTGTAGCTTTAATCACTGCAGATTCCATCGCCGGATGGTTCCGATATCTTTCAGATTGTGGTAGATTTGGTTCACGGCAGGCTGGAGTGTCTGGATCAAGCAGCCATTCAGTCAGTGCGCTCACCGGAAGTCCCTTGATTATTAGAACCTTTTGAAGTTCTCCCATCCCTACCCTTAATCCTACTCCACTGATCTTTAACCAAGTAACTCTAGTCATAGCATAGAAAGGTTAAGGGAGGAATAGTGAAGATTAATAAGGGAGAGGGGAGGTGAGCAGAGGGAGACAGTGAAAAGGCAGAGTTACTAAATGAATACTTTTGCTCAGTATTCACAAAAGAAAATGAGGAGGAGTTACCTAAACCAGACAATAGAAGCACTCTGGGTAGGGTGGGTTGACACCAGTCCATTTACAGAAGAAAGAGTCCTGAAAGAACTCCTAAAACTCAAGGTGGACAAAGCAATGGGGCCTGACAGAATTCACCCCAGAATCCTAAAAGAACTAAGAGAGGACCTAGTGACACCACTGACCACACTTTTTAACAAATCATGGGAGGATGGGGTGGTACCTGAGGACTGGAGGAGGGCAGATGTGATTCCCCTTCACAAAAGTGGGAGCAAGGCAGAAGCAGGAAACTACAGACCTGTAAGTTTGACCTCAGTGGTAGGGAAAATGATGGAATCACTTCTGAAAGAAAGAATTGTTGAGTACCTAGAGGCCAGTGGGGCACAGGACCAAAAGCAGCAAGGATTTACAGTAGGACGGTCATGTCAGACGAATCTAATAGATTTCTTTGACTGGGTGACCAAAGTAATAGACCAAGGAGGGTCTGCAGATATGGCCTACCTAGACTTTAGCAAGGCATTTGACACAGTCCCACACAAAAGATTGATAATTAAGTTAGACAGCCTGGGAGTGGGTCCCAGGGTGGTAGCTTGGGTAACAAACTGGCTGTACAACAGGACACAGAAGGTAATAGTGAATGGAACACATTCCGAAGAAAGAGGGGTCACTAGTGGAGTACCTAAGGGCTCAGTACTAGGTCCAGTCCTCTTTAACATCTTTATAGGTGACATTGTAGAGGGTCTGAGGGAAAGGTATGCCCTTTGTAGATGACACAAAGATCTGTAACAGAGTTGATACACAAGGGGTAGAAAGGATGAGGAAGGACTTAGCGAGGTTGGAGGAATGGTCATATATATGGCAACTTAGATTCAACGCAAAGAAGTGCAAAGTAATGCACCTGGGAAACAAAAACCCAGAAGAAGAGTACACAATAGCAGGGGAGGTACTAACAACAACAAAAATGGAAAGAGACCTGGGGGTAGTCATATCAGATGATCTAAAGGTGGATAAGCAATGTGAGAAGTCAGTAAGGAGAGCCAGGGGGATACATAGGAAGGGGCATCACAAGTAGAAAAAAGGAAATGGTTATCCCTCTGTACAGACAGTTGGTGAAACCCCATCTGGAGTACTGTGTGCAGTTTTGGAGACCTCATCTACACAAGGACATAGACAGGATGGAAGCAATCCAGAGGAGGGCAACTAAAATGGTGCAGGGTCTGCATCAGAAACCATATGAAGAGAGACTGAGAGAACTTAATATGTATACCCTTGATGAAAGGAGGGACAGGGGTGACATGATAGAAACATTCAAGTACCTAAAGGGAATCAACAAAGTCCAGGAGGGTAGCATCTTTCAGAAAAAGAGATGTGTAAGAACAAGGGGGCACAATTTAAAGATAGAGGGGGGACGGTTCAGGGATAATGTGAGGAAATGTTTTTTTCACGGAGAGAGTGGTGGACGCATGGAACCGCCTTCCTGGAGAGGCTGTGGAGTCTAAAACAGTGGAGGAATTCAAACATGCATCGGACAGACATAAGGCAATTATAGTGGGGGGTGGCAGGAAGTAGGCTCTTGGTTAACTAAAATCTGCAACTTATTCAGTAGGTAGGGGAAATGGGCAGACTGGGTGGGCCAAGTGGTCCTTATCTGCCATCAAAGTCTATGTTTGTATGTTTCTATGTTTAGTCTACAGCTATATTCACACTGTAGTCAAGCACAGCTTGATTGACAGTGACAGCAAAAGGTTCTAAAAATGGTAGAAAAGTAGTATCAGTATTGGGCAGACTTCATCATAGCTATCGCTGGACTATTGCCCATTACAAGTGAGCCCAATGTACCTTCAAACTGTGATGGGCACAATTTATAAATGGCCCTTTTTAACTTCCCAGCACTTCTGTGCCAGCAACTCAGTTTGTGAACAGATGCCAGAAGGGGAACTGGATGACCTAGGATGGGGAAAGTGCTGCTGTGCACAGCGAGGTTCAACTCAGGGAGGGAGGACATCACAGTCTGCCAACATAACCCCCACGCAGTTAACCAGGTAGCCCAGCTGTGGGGCATGCATGTCAAGATGTACTACACTGGGCAATGTCACAAGAAGCTCACTTGATTTTGGGGAGGTAAATGGGACCATGACCAAGGAGGGAAACAGAAAATATGGGGCCCACTGTCATGGTGGCTCTGGGGAACTCTTGGATGAAGCACAACTATCTCTTTTCACATATCAGATTTATCCTTGATTGGGAGGGAAGCCTTTCTAAAGACCCTACCTTGGGAGAAAGCCATGTGTGACTCTGGAGAGAGGAGTGCAGGTAGTGGTGGTGGGGTTACACTAAGAAACAAATTAAAAAGCCACCGACACCTCAGGAAGAACTTTGAAAAACATAATATTTTGACACAAAGCAGCTTGTATTTCTTATTACTCTGCATTCCTTATCCCCAATATTTATTACTAAGGTCCATATGCATGGAAACAGGAGAGTTGTTCCTTAAGAGTTCATCAGCTCCTAATGCATCTTCCCAAGTTGATATCATAATACTCTGCCTGTGGCATCACAGTTATTCCCATGGCAACAGACTGTGATGTCACAACAGAGCATTATGATTTCAAGTAGTGAACAAGCGTTAGAGGGAGACAGACTCTAATGGACCACGATCTTGTTCTGGGGGGAATTTTGTGAGTAATAAATAATGGACAGGAGAAATCTTTAGAAGATACATGAACTATTATGTTTTCCAAAGTTTTCCTAAAGGTGTCAGCTGCTCTTTAATGTTAGGCATATGACTCAGGAGGATATAAATGAATGTTAAAAAGAATAATGTTATCATATTTTTTATTTATTTATTGTTTATTCAAAATTGTCACCAAATAAAAGCAAGATAACTAATAAGATTTTTAAAATACTTTGCAACACCTGGAATCCATAGGAGCACAGAATCCAAGACAGCATGGGTTTACAACAGGAAAGTCCTGTCAAACTAATCTCATAGATTTCTTTGACTGGGTAACCAGAGTTTGTAATTTTGGATGTCCAGTTGTTTGCCAGTGGCCCTGGCAACTGCCCAGAGATGATCCCTTAGTTTCGCTGTAAGAGAAGACCCACGGTGACCCATGGGTTAGAGAGAGATTTTGTTTTGCACCTTTTGTCAGGGGCAAAGAGGTCGCAGGCTTTGTTGAAAATTGAGATGAAGTGATCAAGAGCCAAGTTAACATCTGTTACTTTACAGATGGGTAGCCAATCTTGCAGAAGCAGGTATTGTTTGAGATGTGAAAGTTTTCTATGAGGAAGGACTCTGCTATCGATAATTTTGGAAGGGGGCTTAAGGAATTTGTTAGATCATGCACACATGACTAGGGAGTGGTCACTGAGAGAGTCTGGAAGAATGGTCATATGAGAAATCCTTGTGGGGTGAGTGGTGAGGACCCAATCCAAGAGGTTACTGGTGCCAGTCTTGTAGTTAATCATAGTAAGGGAGTTTACCATTTATGTGAGGTTAATAGCTGCGATGGAGTCTTTATAGGCACTGGCGCTCGATGCTAACCAGTTTATGTTGAAATCCCCTAGTAGAATAAGTTCAGCTTCAGGAGGATGAGAGTTGATAAAGTTTAGGATGTCATTGAAGCCATGTTTAGGGTCCCTGGGTGGGATGTATACAGAGACAATAGTCAGGGCTTTATGGTTGGGACCTAGGATGATTTTTATTGGCAGAATCTGGTCTGAGGCAGAAAGTGATGGAGTTGCTACAGGGTGCCAAGACAGGGAGTCTTTGATATAGATTGCGCAACCACCACCTTTTTTGGATATCCAGTCCAGCCTGTGGACATTGTAGCCCTGTATTGTTACTGCTGAGTCAGGAACTTTGGGCGTCATGCGTTTCCACCACTGCAAGGATGTCGGGTTGTGTTGGCATATGAAGGCTTGGAGTGCATCCGGCTTTGGTAGTAGGCTGCAGATATTAATGGTTGCAAGGATAAGGGCACCTGGAGTTTGTGTGTGGCCTGAGCTTCTAGGGCCAGGATTGGGATGGACACTGCCTAAGATGAGAAGGAGGAGGAGTAGGAGTTTTAAGGAGCAGAGTCACAGCTCTTTGAGAGATAGTTTTGATCGTTGTTTCCAGGAGTAGAGGTTGCAAGGTTCCAGACGGTATCCCATATGGACTGCAAGGTGGTACAGTGTAGAGAGGTGGCCACACTTGTTGAGAGTAGTGGTTGGGTTAAGTAACCAGGAATATCCAAATGGTGCACCAAGCATAAGTCTCAAGTGGAAGTGGAGAGTTCCCTTGGAGTAGCAGTGGAAACCAGAGTAGAGGTGGCGGGGTGGGGTAGGGTGGGGGTGGGGTGGCTAGAACCAGGGAGAGAGAAGGGAGGCAGGGCAAGGAGGAGGAGGAGAGGTGAGAGAAAGGCAGAGAGAACCCACATGGCTTACGTACTAGATAGAGATAGAGATATAGCCTTCTAGTGGTGAGAGGATATAATCTGCTAATGGAAAAGTTGACAGTCAAAAAAAAAACCAGCTCAAAATTCACTTCTAATGTCAACTCAGAACTTAAAATGACTGTCAGGAGTAAACAAATTATTAAACCCTGGCACATAAATTCAACTAGAGACACAGAGGGAGATACAGTAGTTAGAGATGTGGTCAGCAGAGATAATGTGGGCCACTTGGAAATCAGTTTCCACTGGTACCAAATCCAAAAGTCAGGGCTAGTACCTTGCAGTACAGAGGATTTCTGAAAAACTGTTTAGGTTCCAGAAATTGAGGGGTCTGTGGCCTGGTCAAGGCATGCTGGATTCCTGGTTTCCCCTGTGCATCTTATGGGGCACCGGACCTATGGATTCCCGGTGTTGCACTATCCTTTCCTTAAGGAGTGCCTCCATAATCTTGCCCACTACAGAGGTAAGACTGACTGGTCTGTAGTTCCCTGTCTCCCAATCTGTATCTGGCATGTTGAAGTCTCCCATTATCAGAACCTCCCCTTTAGCTGTCATGTTTTGTATATCTTCTAACAGTAATGTGTCTATGTCCTCCCCCTGGTCTGGAGGCCTGTAGACAACCACAGTTGATATGGCTGTCCCATTTCCTGTTTTCAGGGTGACCCACAGTTCTTCTGGCTCCTTATGTGTATTCTGAATTTCTATAGCTTTGATATTTTCATTGACATAAAGGGCCACTCCAACCCCCCTTTTGCACCTCGTTCTCTTCTGAACAGTACATAGCCGGGTACTGAAGTCTCCCAAGTATGGTTACTGGTGAATCATGTCTCACTAATGGCTACTATGTCCAATTTAGCCTCTGACATTGTTGCCTGCAGGTCTGGGATCTCATTTCCCAGACTGCGAGCATTTGTGTACATGATTTTCCATTGGCCAGATTTTGGTGTGTTAGTTGTTGGGCGAGGTCCGGCGTTTCCCCTGTGCATCGTATGGGGAACCGGACCTTTTTCCTTACCTGGTGATGCAAATGAACTACAAACATTATGAACTCCTGTTTGATCACTAGCTGAGGGGGGAGGGGTGTTCTTCCCATTCGACGTATCGGGTGCTCCACCCCTTTTCCCATTTGCTAGTTTAAATATTCTGCAAAGACATCAAACGTCTTTAAAGGAATGAACATATAGTGTTTTGAAAACTTAAAGTAATGGGGTGGATCAATTTCAATGTTTTTTTTCAGCTTATTCCATAATAGAGGTAGCATGTAACTTATAGAAGCCCTGCCAAATTGCAATTTGACTTGGGCATCATCAGAGAAATACAGGACGCACTTCTCAACAAGTACTTACCTATCGTACTTAGTGGAAGGCAGTCTGAAATATAGTGGGGCAATTTCTTGGTAATTGCTATGATGGTCCAGAAGGCAGCATTTCTCTGTCACCTGTATGTAAGGGAAGATCATCCCACAGTCGAGTATAAGGTACAGTGGTGTGTTGAATATGGAGGGCCAGTAATAAACCTTAGAGCTCTGTGGTAGAGCGTGTCAAGCTTCGCAAGCAGTGCGGTAGGACCCTAACTGTAGAGGAAATCCACATAGTCCAGAAGGGAAAGGAAGGTGGTATGGACCAGTCTCAACTTGGCATCCCTCGAAAGGTGATAGTTAATCCTGTAAAACAGAAGTCTCTGTCTGAGCTTTGTTTATCAGTTCTTCTATGTAGTCCATGAAGGAAAGTCTATGGTCGATCCAAACCCCCAGATATTGGAACTTTGTTACAAATTCCAAGGGTTTGCCTAGGAGTGAAAGGATCGGTGGTGTAATTACAGGAGTGGCTGCATGGAAATGGGGTGAAAATATCATTGCCTTAGTTTTTTTGGCATTTAGGAGTAGTTTCTGGTTTAGAAGTTATAGCTACAGCTGGTTGAAGTCTTGTTGTAGGTCACTACATGCTGCGCCGGGGGTCAGTCTGCTGATATACAACACCGTGTCATCTGCGAAGAGGTGTATGTTGGCTGCTTTGTTACTGACATCAGTTCTGTTAATGTATATTGAGAAAAACAGTGGACCCAAAATAGAGCCCTGCGGAACACCTCTTGATACCGGTTTTAAAGGAGAGAGTTCCCCTTCTTCTTTTACCTGCTGAAACCGACCTATGTGATAGTTAGAAAACCATCTCAGCAATGGTTGATCTAGACCAATGTTACGGAGGGATGAAAGAAGCACCAAGATTCTTATTTCACAGTAGTCAGAATTTGAACATTTTATACAGTATCCAGACTGGGCCTAATATATCTAACACAGAGTTCCTACCTACAAGCTTAGTGCTCTAACAGAGGAAATAAATAAGATATCAATATGCAAGACTCCGTTTACTAAAGAAAGGAGATAATTTGGCTTCAGTTTAGATGCAGCCATGGCACACAAAACAGTTTCGGGTCTTAGCAGGATTTTTTTTTGTTTACAGGTGCAACCTGGGAGCACAGAGAAGTTAAGTGACTTGCTCAGGGTCACACAGTATGCAAGTGGGGGCTGTGGGATAACATTTTTTTATCTAAAATCTTGGAATGTAAAGTCTATGAATAGGTAAATAATTATTTAGATACAAATATTATAATAGTAGATGAACAACATGGTTTTAGAAAGGGGAGATCCACAAACACTGCCCTGTTGGAATTTAATGACCTGGTTGCTACATCTATGAACCAAGGAAAGTACACAGGGCAGCGTTGTGGATCTCAGTAAGGCTTTTGATTTAGTTCAATATGATTTGCTTTTGATTAGGTTAAGGGCCATAGGGATTAAGGCCAAATATTAAAATGGCTTTAGTCATATTTGACAAATAGATATCAATGTGTTCAATGTGGCATAATGATGTCGGCCCTGGGAAACTAGAGAGGTGTTCCCCAGGGCTCTATTTTGGGCCCATTATTATTTAATATTTATGTTAATAATTTGGTTCATGAAATTAAATAGGAGGGTGAGACTGCACGCAGACTACACTGTTTTAGTGGCGTCTGCTGACAGTCTCACAGGTATGATGGATTCACTTCAAAGTGTTTTGTTACAAATGCAAAAATGGTTCCGTAAATCTAGTCTTCTTTTGAATGCTAAAAAAACACAAACTATGTTGTTTTCGATTGGTTCATATAGAGGAAAAGAGCCCAAACCACAATTACATTTACAAGATGTTACAAAGATTGAAAATGTATTAACATACAGATACTTAGGGTTTCAAGTAGATGTTAGAATGACATATGTAAATCATATATCAGCTCAGGTAAAGAAAGTGAATAAAAGATTAGGGGCCCTTAGAAGAGTTGCGGGAGCTTTACCTTTGGTGGCAAAGAAGCGATTGGCAAAACAGATGCTGTTACCCATATTGTAGTATGGTTCTATAACTTACATGAATTCGACTAAAGCTGCTTTAAATTTGGTTAATCAAATATATTATAGGATAGGTAAATTTGCTTCCAGAAGTATTAAAAATGAGCATCATTGTATAATTTATAATAAGTTAAATTGGCTTCAACCTGAAGCAAAAATAAACTATCTCTGGCTTACTATATGTCATAAGATAATTCACAAAAAGTAAAACCATCCTTTGTATAAGCAATTAAAAAGAAAGACAAATAACGAATCATATATAAAGACTAGGAATCCATTAAGCAACATCCCAATGTATAGAAGCTTTAATAGACAAGGGGATAATATGCTCCAGAATAGTGTAGCATTAAGTTGGAATGGTATGACTGAATCACAGAAAACAAATTTAGATTTTTTTAAATTTAAAAATGAGTTGTTTAATAGTTTGTATTTTCTATGTATCTGTTTTAAATAATGTATGTATGTACAGTGTGATTATGTCTGTTTGTATTAGTTATGTTAAATGTCAATTGTTAATTGGTAATTGTATTAGAATCTACATGCAGGACTTCGTTGTAAAAGGGACTTTGTCCTAACAAATGAATTTCCTGTGAAAAAATAAACGTTAAATCAATCAATCAATCAAACCGAGGTCTCCAGATATGTAGCTCAGAGCCTTAAACCACTGCACTGTACTGCCTCCCTGTGGATTTTTGTTTGTTTTCTCCACCACAAAGGCAAAGTCAAAGTCGAAAGCTGAGCAGGGAGAAGAAACAAAAGGAATGCAACAGTCAATTTCGTTGTGGAAAGCTGAACAAAGGAACAGTGGTTAGGCGGGCAAAGAAACAGAAGAAGAAAGAAAAAATTAAAAATTTAAAAGTTAGCCAGGCAGTTTTGGGTCTTAGCAGGATTTTTGTTTGTTTTCTCCACCACAAAGGCACAGTCGAAAGCTGTGCAGGGAGAAGAGACAAAAACAATGCAGCAGTCAATTTCATTGTGGAATTTAATGCAGAGTTGTGGTAGGATTCGGAGCAGAGTCTGGTTTCAGGAGAGCTTAAGAAAAAAAAGTCAGGCTAGGAGGTTGGGCCATTCAGGGAACACCAAGTTGCAAGCAGCCAAGAGGGCAAGTCCCTGGGAAGGCGCCTAATTTCAAAGAAAACAAGCATTTGTCAATGCCGAATGTTGCTTGCTTATATGTGCTGTTTAGATATTTGGAAGTGATAGTACCATGCCTAAGAACTGTCATGTGCCCCCCCAAGACATCCACTGTGTCTTTCTGTTCAGTATTCACAGAACAAGAGGAGGAGCAAGGGCCACAGCAGTACAGCAGTTGCAAAGGCATGAAGAGGTGGACAATGGTCCATTCACAGGCAGAACAATCCTGCAGGAGGTGACTAAATTGAAGGTGGACAAAGCGATGGAACCAGATGGCATACACCCAAGGATATTAAGAGAACTGTGAAGGAAGATAGCAGTACCTCTGGCAGCTATGTTCACTGAGTCATTCAACACAGGGGTGGTACCAGAGAATTGGAGGAAGACACATGTGGTTCCTCTATACAAATTCAGCAGTAGGGAGGAGGGAGGAGGCAGGGAACTATTAGCCGATCAGCCTCACCTCAGTAGTGGGGAAGATCATGGAGACATTGCTTGAAGAAAGGATAGCGGGGCATCTAGAAGCCATCGGAGCCCAGGACCATAGGCAACTTGGATTCACAGTGGGGAAGTCATGTCAGACAAATCTGGTTGATCTCTTTGACTGGGTGACAAAGGAAGTAAATCGGGGTGGGGCAGTGCACAACACTTACCTTGATTTCAGCAAAGCCTTTGACACTGTCCCACATAGGAGGATGATAAACTAGCTGGGCAGGCTGGGCATGGGGAAATGGTGGTAAACTGGGTTAGAAACTGGCTAACAGACAGGAGGCAGAGAGTGGTGGTAAATGGGGTGCAGTCTGGGGAGAGGGGGTGACCAGTGGGGTACCGCAGGGATTGGCCCTGGGGTCCATCCTGTTCAATGTCTTCATTAGTGACATTGCAGAAGGGCTGAATGGAAAGGTCTGCCTGTTTGCAGATGACACCAAGATCTGTAATGCAGTGGATACCCCAGAGGGGGTGGAGAAAATGAGGAGGGACCTGGGAAAGCTTCAAAAATGGTCTTAGGACTGGCAACTGAAGTTTAATTCAAAAAAGTGCAAAATTATGCACCTGGGACACAGAAACCCTGGGCAAAGCTTCAGGACTGGGGGGAGGGAGTTGCTGACAGTCACAAAGAAGGAAAGGGAGCTGGGGGTTCTTATTTCAGAAGACCTGAAAATGTCAAAGTGGTAAGGCAGCTGGGAGGGCCAGTGACATGCTGGGGTGCATAGGCAGGGGTATCACCAGCATAAGGAGGGAGGTAGTGATGCCATTATATAAAACCATGGTCAGGCCTCACACGGAGTACTGTGTGCAGTTCTGGAGGTCGCACCTTCATAAGGATATTAACAGGCTGGAGATGGTCCAGAGAAGGGTATGAGATGGTACAGAGCCTGCAACACAAGACTTATGAGGAGAAATTAAGGGACCTCAATATGTACTCACTGGAAGAGAGGAGGGAAAGAGGGGATATGATAGAAACATTCAAGTACCTCAAGGGTATAACTACTGAGAAGCAGGAGACAGCTGCTATAGGCACATGTGCCAGCTTCTGTGTGATATTCTTTTGTTCTTATAAATCTATAATCTCCAGTGTTTCAGTAACCACATGACCACACTGCTTTCTTTAGGCAATTTTACTCTGGTCGATGCCTGGTGTCAAATGGCAAACAGAGGGCTCACCAGATTGTGTTGCCATTTGAAAAACTTCATAGAGTGTTCTTTAACCGGTACGCATTTTGGAAAGCTGGTGAAGGTCTCACAATTGTTATTATGATTTTATCTCCTTATGTCTGTCCTCTTTGGTCCCCCCATCCCCACACCCCAGCAGTCATCGGTGGCCACAGCTGCAGCCTTTTTCTTGCCAAGATGGTGGGTGAGTAGTTGCCTTCACAGACTGTGAAATCTGGCGTCTTTCAGTGCCGCTTATTGGTCATCTTCCAACACAGGCGAGGCACTGCCAGCCCAAAACTAACTCAGGACAAGCAGCTTTTAAAGTGGGGAAGAAATAGAGTGAGCAAGAATCAAGTACTCATTCAGATGCACCATCGATTTTAAGATCAGCATACCGGTGTGGACACTGCAAGTAGAACCCCAGCTCTTTAAGCAGCCTTATGAAGAGTAAAGACTTCTCGAAGCACTGGGGTTCTGTTTATTGTACTGTAAGTGGGCTGCATCTAATTTGGTAATTTACTGTACCTTACATCTGGATGTATGGTAGGGCCAACTTTAAATAAACATTGCACCTGAGTGAACACATGATGCCGCAGAAACAGAATTTGTCAGCAGAAAAGGATCGCTCAGCCCACCCAGTTGGCCCAAGTGTTCTCAACCTACTTGTAACTCCTGCCTGAACATGTCACTGTATGTCTTATTCTGCCTGCGTTCATCAGGACCTCCTTGTGAATGAGCTTGCTCAATGGATATTTCCTGCAATGAACTTGAACCTACTCCATCTCCATAGCCCTATTGATCGCTGTTGATGCCCTCCTTCCGCTTTTTCTAAAATACTCCTATGTTTATACCATGCATGCTTCATGCCCTCTACCATTTTGGCCTCCACCATGTCTCCTGGCATTCTGTTCAAGGCGTCTACCACCCTTTCAGTAAAGAAATATTTCTTCACATCTATCCTGAACTCCCCCCCAGCTTCATTGTATGCCCCTTGGTTTGGGTGCTCATCCTCATTTGAAGGAAACTCCTCAGCTGTACCCTGTTTACTCCTGTGAGGCACTTTGTAGGTCTTGATCATGTCCCTTCTCGATCTCCAGTCTTCCAGAGTGTACATGTTGAGATTCTTCAGCCTTTCGCTGTAGGGATTCCTGTGAAAATCCTGAACCATTTTAGTTGCCCTCCTCTGGAAAACCTCCACCTTATGTACTTTCTGAAGTGTGGACTCTAAAACTGGACACAGTACTCCAGCTGGGGGTATACCAGGGAGTGATACAATAGCAGCACAACATCCCTCCTCCTCCTACTGAAGATGCCATTCCTTATGCACCCCAGAATCCAGTTTGCCCTGCCCATAGCCTTGTCATACTGTACTGCCACCTTGAGGTCCTCTGATATAATAACCTCAAGGACCCTTTCATGTCTAGTGAGTATCAGTACCTCCCCCCATTCTATACTCAGCATCGTGGTTCCTATGCCCTAGGTACATGATTTTACACTTGTTGGCATTGAACCCCAACTAAGTAAGAAAATGGAATTGATTTGAATGAATTGCAGGCTTTTAAGCAGCTTTTTGGGGAGTGTGTATGTGTGTGTGTGTGGGGGGGGGACTCTGCTACTATAACTATTTGCTTTTGATTTTGGCCTCAAATCAGCTGCACTCCCGTAAACAGATAAAACACGTTTAAGAAAGACTCATAAGAAATGTGATAAAGTCTTTGTACATTAGACGGGGCTGAGCTTGCAGGCAGGAGAGATAGAAACACTGAAACATAGACTTTGACAGCAGATAAGGACCGCTTGGCCCACCTAGTCTGCCCATTTCCCTATCAACAGGATAGGCTGCAGATCCTAGTTAACCGACAGCCTATTTCTTCCTACCCACCACAAGTATTGCCTTATGTATGTCCCATGCATTCTTGAATTCTCCCACAGTTTTAGACCCCACAACTTCCTCAGGAAGGCTGTTCCATATGTCTACCACCCTCTCCCACCCTCTCTGTGAAAAAATACTTCCTCACATTGCCCCTGAGCTGTCCCCCCTCTATCTTCAAATTGTGTCCCCTTGTTCTTGCACATCTCTTTTTCTGAAAGATGCTACCTCTTGGACTTTGTGGATTCCCTTGAGGTACTTAAAAGTTTCTATCATTTCCCCTTTCTCCCTCCTTTCCTCGAGGGTATACGTATTAAGCTCCTTTAGACTCTCTTCGTATGTCTTCTGGTGCAGACCCTGCACCATTTTGGTTGCCCTCCTCTGGACAGCCTCCACCCTGTCTAAGTCTTTACAGAGATGGAGTCTCCAGAACTGCATGCAGTACACCAACTGTCTGTACAGGGGGATAACAGCTTCCTGTTTTCTACTGGTGATGTCTCTCCCTATGCATCCCAGTGTTCCCCCAGCCCTCTTTACTGCCTTCTCACATTGTTTGCCCACCTTTAGGTCATCTGATTTAACTCCCCCCAGGTCTCTTTCCATTTTTATTGTCAGTATCTCACCCCCCATTGTGTACTCTTCCCTTTGGTTTTTGTTTCCCAGGTGCATTACTTTGCACTTCTTTGTGTTGAATCTAAGCTGCCATACATTTGACCATTCCTCCAACCTTGCCAAGTCCATTCTCATCCTTTCCACTCCACCTTGTGTATCAACCCTGTTGCAGATCTTTGTGTTGTCTGCAAAGAGACATACTTTTCCTTCCAGTCCCTCTGCAATGCCACTGATAAAGACATTAAAAAGGACCGGACCCAGTACTGAATCCTGTTGTACCCCACTAGTAACCACCCTTTCTTCTCTGTGGACTCTGTTTACTATTACCCTTTATGTGTTGCTGTCTAGCCAATGTTTTACCCAGGCTACTACCCTGGGACCCGCTCCCAGGCTGGCTAATTTGTTTATTAATCTTTTGTGCAGGGCATGCAATGGTGTTCCAGGGTGGGGAGGCTCCGGAAGGGGGTAATTCACAGTGGACTGCGACTTGCGGCATGTAGGGCCATTGTGCCATGATCGTGGCACTAGTCTATGCCTGCCTCAAGTTGCAGGACATGGGTGCCGGGGACCCTGCCTGTCTTGGAATATGGCACAGGGTCCCTGGCATAGTGCCGCATGGCGCAACTAGCATACACCCGTGAGTTGCACCATGCTTCTTGGAATTGGCCCCTAGGTCTCCAGCTTTGTAGCTCAGAGCCTTAAACCACTGCGCTATATGCAAAACATGAAAGTGGTCCGCTCTTAACAAAATGTAAAATGGACAATACGGTCATAAATACTTTCTGAAACAGATTAGGAAAGCCAACAAACACTGAGCATGGACAAGCAACACTGAACATGGCACACATCTAACTAAAGCAAAATGGCTAATAAGAATATGAACATAGATATGAACATACAAACATACACATTTGTCAGTAGAAAGCTTTTGGTGTATCAAACCTGCCCGATTCAGAGTCCATGCATTCGTCTTTATATGCTGCTCCGCTCCCCCCCCCGGACACTCTTACGCTCCCCTTAACTTTATCCCACCCCTTCTTGAACCATCAATGGTTTTCTTGTTTACCATCTCGTCTAGTATCCTGTTCCACCCTGTTACCACCCTCATTGTGAAGAAGTGAGTCCTAACCTCCTTCTGGAACCTCCCCCCACCCACTTTGTAACTCTGTCCCATTCTGCCCTTGTTATAGCTGGTCTTGAAAAGTTCAGTGGAGTCTACCTTGTTAATACCACTGAGATACTTAAAGGTCTATATCATGTCTCTACGTTCCCTTCTATTGTCTAAAGAGCACATTTTCTGGTTCTCCAACCTCTGCTCCTATGAACCCCCCTTCTGCCCCTAAATTCTTTTTGTGACCCTTATCTTTACTGCTTCCATCTGTTCGATGTCCTTTTTGTGATAGAGTTCCAGACCTGTACACAGTCCAGGTGTAGTTGCAACATGGATCTGTACAACGGTAGTATGACCTCTTTTCTTTTGCTGGTGACCCCCCCCACACTTATGCAACCCGGCATCCTATTAACCCCCGTTGCTGCTTTGTTGTATCATGTAGTGGTTTTCAGGTTGTTCATGATTGTAATTATCAGGTCTTTCTCCTTTTTGGACACCATGATGGTCACTCCTCCCAGTCTGTACTTGACCCTCATGGTCTTACTCCCTATGTGCATGTCTCTACACTTCTTGGCATTGAATCCTAGTTGCCAGATCCCGGACCACCTTTCCAGCTTATTGAGGGCCTCTCTCAAGTCCCAGTTCCCTTCCTTTGTGTCCACCCTTCCACAGAGCTTGGTGCTGTCTGTGAACAGGCAAATTTTGCCCTTAATATGAACATATGAAATTTTCCAGCAGATAAAGGCCTAGAAGTCTATCAAGTCTGCTCAAATGTGCAGCTAGCACCCCTTATTCTGCAGCTGCCCCTCCCTTCCACCCTTCCCCTTCATTAACCTTCCCCCTTGTCCTGCCCCGTCCCCTTTTGAACCAGTCCACTGTTCTACTGGATACCACTTCTGCAGGTAACGCATTCCACCCAGCCACTACCCTCTCTGTAAAAAAGTGTCTCATCATCTCCCTCCTGAACCTTCCTCTCTCCAGTCTAATATCATGGCCCCTGGTGTCCCTCCCTTCCCTTACTTTGAACAGCTCCTCTGTACCTGTCTTGTTTATTCCTTTCATATATTTAAAGGTTTTAATCATGTCCCTCCTGTCCCTCCTCTCCTCCAGTGAGTACATGTTCAACTCCCTCAACCTCCTCTCGTATGATAAGTCCCCCAGCCCCTTGATCATCTTTGTCACCCTGAGCTGCACACCCCTCCAGTAACTTAATGTCCCTCTTCAGATACGGGTGCCAGTACTGCACGCAGTACTCCAGGTGCGGGCTAACTAATGACCTATACAGTGGCAGAATCACCTCCTCCCTCCTTGAGAATATACCCCTTGCAATACAATCCAGCATTTTGTTGGCCTTTGCAGCTGCCTTCCTACATTGTGCCAAGTTGTTCATTGACCCTGTAATGAGCACCCCAGATCCTTCTCCTCCTCTGTCTGGGCTAGCTGTACCCCCAGCTGGTAACTCCTCTTTGGGGTCTTCATCCCAAAATGCAGCACTTTCCACTTTTTGGCATTAAAGCCCAGTTGCCAGGTGTCTGACCAGGTTTCAAGCTTTGACAGATCATCCTGCAACCCCTGCCACCCCCCTAGGTCATCCACCACTGCTCCTACCTTGGTATCATCAGCAAACAGACTGATCTTGCTCTTGATGTCCCATGATATGTCTACAATGAATATCCCAAACAACACTGGTCCCAACACCAAGCCCTGTGGAACACCGCTCATCACTACCCTTGGGTGTGAGCTCCCCACCCACCACCACCTCTGTTGCCTTCCCTGAAGCCAGTTTCCTACCCATCTCACCAGCTTTGCACCCACCCCTGTGCCTACTAACTTACTTCCCAGCCTTCCATGCACCTAGTCGAATGCCTTACTGAAGTCCAGATACAGGACATCCACTGCATGGCCCCCTGTTCAGTTGCCTAGTTACCCAGTCAAGAACTCCACCAGGTTGGTTTGGCAGGATCTGCCCCATATGAAGCATGCTGTCTGCTATCCTGTAGTCCTTGGCCTCTAGGATGGCCACCAGCCTCCCTTCAGGATAGTCTCCATTAGCTTACCCACGATGGATGTGAGGCTCACTGGTCTGTAGTTTCCTGTTCATCCTTAGCTATTCTTGTGGAGGGGCACCACATGAGCCATCCTCCAGTCCTGAGGTACACAACCTGAATGTAGTGAGGCATTAAATAGGTCTGCCAAAGGTCCTGCAAGGACCTCTGCCAGCTCCTTCAGTACCCTGGGGTGGATGCAATCTGGGCCTGGTGCCTTGTCCACCCTCAGTGCCTTCAAACCCTCCCGAACTCTGCCCTCCATGATTTCCCCATCTGTCACCCCTTCCCCCCCATTTCTGCAATTTCTCCTCCCCTTGGGTGTCACCCCCCTTTTCTCTTTAGTAAATACTGAGCAGAAGTACTCATTTAGTGCTTCTGCCTTATCGCACCCTGCTTCCACCAAACCCCCCTCCTTCCTAATCCTTACTATGTGGTCCTTACAGCTCCTTTTCTCCCTGATGTACCTAAAGAAGTCCTTCTCCCCCTTCTTAATGCCTTATGCCAGCCTGAGTTCCGTAGATGCTTTGGCTCCCCTTACTGCCCTTGTCACCTCCTTCGATTCTGTCAAGTACTCCTCCCTGTCCTTCCCCTTCCCTGTTTTCTTGTACTTCCTAAAGGCAGCTGTTTTCCTCCTTACCTTTTTCATGACCTCCTTGCTCAACCAGCTTGGTTTCTTAGCCCTAGCCTTCTTGTTCTGGGCCTTGCAGCAGGTTTTGGTTGCCTCCACTATCCCCAGCTTTATGAGCTCCCACCTCTGGTTAGTGTCCATACTAGATTTAATTCTGGCCAGGTACCCTTTTACCGCTTCCCCATCCTCCCAAAGTTGGCCCTCATGAAGTCCAACACTCTTGTGCCAGATTCCACTCCTTCCTTGCCCATATCCAATGTGAGCCATCATGAGTGGTGGTCACTCCCTGACAGCGGTTCCTCCACTGTAAGTTCTCTCACAAAGTCCCCATTTGCCAGCACAAGGTCAAGGGTATTCCCTAACCTGGTTGGTTCACTGACTGTTTGCAGCAGGAAGCTGTCCTGGAAGGCATCCAGCAGTATCTGCTCCCTTCTGTTCCTGGTTATTGGGGTACTCCAGTCCACTCCTGGCATGTTGAAGTCCCCCACAATCACCACCCTACCCTTATTGAAGGTCCTCCTGATCTGTCCTGCTAGTTCCCTGTCTAACTCCTCCGTCTGAGATGGTGGCCTGTACAGCACTCCCATTCTAAGAATTCTATTCTTGGAATCCCGGATTTGCATCCAAAGTGACTCCGTACTACCTTCCTCCCTTACACACTTCAGTCCTTCCTTCACATATAGTGCCACACCCTCTCCTTTCCCAATCACCCTGTCCCTATGAAATAACCTGTACCCTGGTACAGACAGGTCCCAGTCATTGTATTGGGTGGTCCATGTTTCTGTGATGGCTGCAATGTCCACCTGTCCCTCTGCCATGAGCACCTGTAACTCTGCAGTTTTCCTCCCAAGGCTCCTAGCATTAAGGGTTACCACCTTCCACCCTTCCCCCCCATCCTGCCCTCCTTTACTAGCATCACCAATAGTACTTGCCATTTGCCCTTTGTCACTATTATGGGGGATAAGCTCATATTGTTTCCTAACCTGTGGTCTCTGCATATCTCTTGCCCAATTGCCACCCCCCACTCCTAGTTTAAATTCCCAACTTCCTCTATGTACTCCTCCATCCTCTGTTTCAACACTTTCTTTCCCTCCTCACTCAAGTGTAGTCTGTCCTTGGCATATAGACTACTGTCCTCCCAGGTCCCTCCCCACCCAACAGTCCATATCCTTTAGCACAACACCAGGTTCTTAGCCATCCATTAAAGTCCTCTATTCTCAGCTTTCTTGTTGTGCTGTCCCCAAAGTCATTAGGAAATATATTAAACAGCACCGGTCCAAGCACCAACCCCTAGTTACCCCACTGGCAACCTCCCTCATCCCTGAGTAATCTCCCCCAACTATTGCCATTTTGGTTTTCTCCCCTAACCAATACACCACCCACCTAGTAATTTGGTGCCTCAATCTCCAGGTTTTCCAGCCTCTTAACCAATCTCTGATGGTGACCAGGTCAAAGGTCGACCTCTATTGACCACCTTTGTTACCCAGTAGAAGAAATTAATCAACTGCCTTTGGCATAACCTCCCTGACAAAAAACAGTACTTTCTGTCATCTTGGAGCCCATTTACTTCAATGAACGCATCCAATCTTTCTTTGAGAAGGGTTTCCATCAGTTTGCCAACTATCAATGTCAAGCTGACTGGTCTGTAGTTCCACAGCTCATCCCTTGCCCCACACTTATGGAAGGGCACCACATCCATGGCCCTCCACTGTCTTGGCACCACACCTATTGAATAGATCAGCCAGAGGGGTTGCCAGAACTGCTTCAGCTCTTTCGACACCTTAGGGTGCATACCATCATGCCCAGGAGATTGACCTACACTAAGGGCCATAGGTTCTTTAGGGACACTGTCATGGATGTTTGGTTCCTCTTACATCTGCACCCTCCCTCCCTCCCTATTCCAATATTACATTAAGATACTAGTTCATCCTTCTCTTTAGTGAAAATGAACAGCTTTCTTCTATTGTCTTCTATCCATCATACCCCTTGTCTCAGTCTTTCCTCACAGGGCTTCTGATGTAGACCCTGTACCATTTTAGTTACCCTCTGCTGGACCACCTCCACTCTATGACCTTCCAGAGATGTGGTTTCTAGAACTTGACACAGTACTCTAGGTGGGGTCTTACTAGCAATATATACAGAGTCAATACCACCTCCTTCTTTCTGCTGGTGATACCTTGCCCTGTGCACTCCAACATCCCACTAGCCCTACCAACTACCTTGTCTCACTGCCTGGCCACCTTTAGGTTATCCAATATGATTATCCCCCTGGTCTTATTATGCTTGGTGGTTGTTAGTACCACTTCTCCCATTTTGTACTCTGTCCCTGTTTTTCTGTGTCCTAAGTGCATTACTTTGCACTTTTTAACATTAAAAAACCCTGTTGCCATATCCTTGACCACTCCATGAGTTTTCCCAGGACTCTGCTCATCCTTTCCAGCCCCTCTGGAGTGTCCATCCTATGGGAGATTTTGATGTCATCCACAAACAGGCAGACATTCCCTTCTAGCTCCTCTTCACTGTCACTTATGAAGATTTTAAAGAGGACCAGCCCCAGCACTGATCCCTGAGGCACCCTGTTGGTCACCTTCCCTTCCTCAGAGTGAACTCTGTTTACCACCACCGTCTGACACCTATCGCCTGACCAGTTTCTTACCCAGTTTGCCACTTTTGGACCTACTCCTAAGCTACCAAACTTGCTTACTAGCCTCCCATGTGGAATGGTGCCAAAATCCTTTCTGAAATTTAAATAGGCATGTCCACCGCTCCACCCTGATCTAATTCTGTGGTCACACCAAAATGCTCACCCATTTTGGCAAAGTCGGCCCTTTTGAAGTTCAGAACATGTGTTTTGGTGTTTAGAACTTCCATTCCTATATTGAGTTGATACCATACGGACAGGTGATCATTACTTTCAAGGGGCTCTGCCATGCTGATGAACCTGACATGGCTGCTGTTGTCAATAGTAGGTCCAAGATTTCCTTATCCACAGTCGACTCAGTCGCTCCCGGGTTAAGAAGTCATCTTGGAATGTGTCCAGGAGTGATTGGTTACAGTTATGGAGCCACCTCAGACACAAGCATCTGGTACTGCTCCTACTTCTTATGTCTGGATCATTCCATCCTCTCCCCGAGCCTCTCCTCCCAGAGAAGAGACCCTCCTCCAAATCTGCCCAACATATAGTTCAACTGAACATTCAGAGCCTCACAGCAAACCCCCACCCAAAAAAAACAGACCTTTTGAAGCATGGGTCAAGAGTCCAAGTATGATATCATTGCTCTGTCCGAGACATGTCTCACTAACAGAATCACTAACAGAGATGGTATATGAAAAAGACCTAGGAACCATTGTAAATAATAGATTAACCTTTGAGACTCACACCATGGCTACAGTTAAGAAGTGCCAATGCATTACTGGATGCATTCTCAAGCACATAAAGAGTAGAGAGCTGAAAGTACTAGTCCCCATTCACTCAAGCCAGTCAGACCTCATCTAGACATTGCGCTCCTTTCATGAACCATCATCAATAGGTGGAAAAAAACTAATATTGAGGTACAAAGAAGACTCACCTGAAAGTAAAAGTATGCACAATCTAGATTATGGACAAAGACTAAAAAAGCTTGGACTATATTCAATGGAGTATAGGAGATTAAAAGGTGACCTATGTTTCACATATAATGCCATGCAGAATGCCTCCATTATGGAGATTGTAGAACTGGCAAGGCAAAATGCTAATTTATTTATTTATTTAGTTTTTGTTAACCGGGTAGGTGCACTAGCCAACAGGTGACTATTTTCAGGCACAACCCGGGAGACACAATTACAGTACAAAAATAGGTCAGTTTAGTTAACATAATACAAGCAAGGTACAATGGTACAAGTACAGACATACGATTTCCAAAGGCAGGCATACGGTTACAATAGGCAGAGGGTACTGGCGGGAGGTTACATTTAGGGGGAGAGAGAGAGGAAAGGGAAAGTAAGGGGGATTTGAGGACAACCAGGCAGGGTGTGGAACTGAATGGGAGGTGGAGGGCAATGACCAAGAGGATGGAAGATAGCAGCTGACGGCCTTACGGTGTTTGGGCAGGGATACACAGCCAGGCTCACGGCACCAAGGAATGGCAGAGCGGGGGGGGGGATGAACAGCAAGTAGGGGGGAAGAGTGTTGCAGAAAAGCAAGAGGATGAAACCAGAGGGTAAGGGGTAAGGAGGAGTTGAGGGACACAAATTCAAAGTGCAGCATTTAGTGGGAAAGCACAAAGGGATCCCAAAGCAATGGAGCTGGATCAGGAGTGGTGACTAGGCTGAAAGCACGTACGGCAAGGAGTGGCATAGTTATGGCTTTAGCGGGAAAAGGCACTAAGAAGAGCCGGGACTGTGGAACTAAAACCCGGCTGGGCTCAGGGATTCATGCGGTGAAGTATGGCTAGTTACGGCTTTTGCGGGAAAAGGCACTAAAAGGACCCTGGGCTATGGAGCTAGAACCCGGCTGGGCACAGAGGCGCATACGGCAAAGTACGGCTAGATAACGTCAGGTAGGGGGAAGAGTGTTGCAGAAAACAAGAGGATGAAGCCAGAGGGTAAGGGGCAAAGGGGAGCTAAGGGACACAAATTCAAGGTGCTGCATTTAGTGGGAAGGCATAAAAGGGGTCCAATAGTAACAGAGCTGGATCAGGAGAGGCGGCTAGGCTGAAAGCACATACAGCAAGGAGCAGTGTGATTTCGGCTTTATCGGGAAAAGTCCTAAGAGGACTCAGGGCTGAGGAACTAAAACTCGGCTGGGCTCAGGGACTCATGCAGCAAAGTACGGCCAGTTACGGCTTTTGCGGGAAAGGCGCTGAAAGGACCCGGGGCTATGGAACTGGAACTCGGCTGGGCATAGAGACGCATACGGCAGAGTGTGGCTAGATACGGGATGGTGGGAAAGCGCAAAAGGGGTTATGGAACAGAGACCAGGTAGGACTGGGGGGGAGAGGAGTGAGAGGGAAGGGGAGAGGGAAAGCAAGAGGTACCAGTGCCCATTAACAATTAGATACATCTTATGGTTTAGTACTACACAGTAGAAATGATGAAGGATAAAACAAAGAAGGATTATGTCAGTTATACACAAGGTCAGAAGAGAATAAAACAATGTTGGATATGCAGTATAAATGGTCAGAATAATGTACATAATACAACGTTCAGGCAATTAGGCAGCAAACATGTTTGGAATAGAGTGTCCATATGTGAGGTTTGTAAGCATTACATTGAAAGTGCAGGCAGTCTTGTAGATAGTTCATTAAAGTGCAATCAGACAAAACCAGGTGTCAGAGCAATCAAGGGGAGGTAGACTATTGAGTATATGGCAAGGGAGGATTAATTTAGACAGGTTACAAAGCTTAAGTGGGGTCAAAACAGGTGCATTGGTCCATAGAGTAGGAGTACGAGTGAAGTCCCCGCTTGAAAGTTAGGTGTGATGGAGCACTTCTCAGATCCATAGGCAGTAAGTTCCAGGCGAGAGGGGCAGCGCACCTGAAGGCACCAGCACCCTTGGAGGTACGGCAGTGGGGAACTGATAAGAAAGACTTGTCTGACGACCTCAGGTCACGCGATTGTATTACAGGTTGGAGTAGTTCAGACAATGTGGCAGGTTTTGACACTCTGATTATGGAGTCTGATAGGCTGCAAAGGTAGTATAGCCTCGTGGAGGAAGGGGATAGCCAACCTAACCCTTTGTAAAGTTGGCAATGGTGCATCAGATGTAGTGCTTTAGCTGCATATCTACAGACATTATTGTAGGTGGTGTCCCATTTCTGTAGAGCAGTTTTATTTGCCATGGTGAGGATGGGTGTGCAATAAAACAGAGTGGGTAATAGGATACCCCTGGCAATAGCAAGTTTGGCGGTGGATGTGAGCATAAAGTTAGTCCTGTAGGCAGCACCCAGCTTACAGTTGACATTCTTACACGACTCCTGGATATGCTGCTTCAGATCAAGATTTTGGTCAAGCTGTATCCCAAGATAGCGGAAAGAACTTACAATCTCAAGGGTGGATCCATTGATATCAGGAATTGTCAGTGGAGATGTGCAGGCTCTAAGCTTATGCTTTGATCCAAAGAGCATGGCCTTGGTTTTGCTAGCATTGAGTATAAGGTGATGAGCTTCAAGCCAGTGCTGTGTGATGTGGAAGGCTGATGACAGTGTGGAATTCAGGTGAGAGATGTTGTCAGAGTGAACATATATAACAAGATCATCAGCATAGAGTAGTGAGTTGCCTGATGTTATTACGTTGGGCAAGTTGTTGATAAATAATGAGAAGAGGAGTGGACCAAGAATAGAGCCCTGTGGTACGCCAATATTGATCGTGGTACTGTCAGAGATGGCTGAGTTAAGCTTTACCGCTTGAGACCTGTTGGTGAGGTAGCTACTGAACCAGGACATTCCGGGGGGTGAGAAGCATAGGTTTTTGAGGGTAGCAAGCAGTAGTGGATGATCAACAAGGTCAAAGGCCTTTGTAAGGTCGATGAACACAGCACCTGTTAGCTGCCCTTTGTAACCACTAGATCCCATAATCAAAAACTAAGGGGTGAAATAAACAGGACCACCAAAATAAATTATTGGTATACTGAAACAGTTCTATCACCATGGACTGCATTACCAAAAAGAGTAATAGATAGTGATATTACGGAAATATTTAAAAATAGGCTTGATCAACATATGGGGAATAAAAAAACTACAATTTCATAGTTAAACCAATCCACCAAGGACATAGGTGGTGAATTCTAATAAGGCATGTGGCCTTCAGAATTCGTAATGACCTATGAACCCATGAATCTCAAGTGATGAAATAAAACTGGTGAAATACTCTACGTTTAAGAGAGACAGGATGAAGAGAAGGGGTGGGCATTGCCTTTTCTACACCTCTAAACTCCTGAGGGTCACTGAGTTCCCTTCCCTGCCACACACTGATCTTTATGATTTATTTTCTATAGATATTCTATTTGGCTGAGACAAAACCCTCACAATCTATACCCCCCATGTCTTACTGCTGAGAGCTTGAATGCTTCTCTGAGTTTGACCTTACACTGTCTAAAAGCAGAGAATGGCTCCTACTAGGCAACTTTAATATGAGCTGGTCCACCAACCAAGCCATTGTCCCCAAGGACCTATTCTTAAACCTAGGGCTAACCCAAATTATAAGTGACTCCACTAGGGCAAAGTACAAAAAAGGACACAAATCCATCCTTGACTGAATTGCAATGCCAAACTCCTCAAATATCCACAAAACTGGAATACTCCCTGACTCCATTAGCGACCATAGCCCAGTTTCCTGTGAGTGGTCCATGAAACTACCCTGGGCCCAACCACACTGTATCTAATCCAGATGGCTCAGTGATGTAAGCCTGGATGCTCTTAACTTTGCTGTATACTCCAGCAACTGGTCTTGCCTTGATAACATTGTGGACATAGACACTGCTTACAGTAACTTTTGCCATATTCCCATTAGCATCTTTGATTGCCTCTGCCCTCAGAACAGACTCAGAATACAGGATAACAAACAGGACTGGCTCTTCAAGGGGCTCCTTGGGCTGTTCAGAGTCTGAGAAAAACAATGGTCTCAGTTTTAAAAAAACATCGACCTTGCCCTTCTGCAGGAATATAAGACCATCTGCAACAGCTGTAAGTCAGCAGTGTGGAAAGCCAAAATTAATCACATAGAAATCGGCCTGTTCTATGACCATGGAAACTCAAATAACTGTGGCCCAACATCAACAACCTTGTGGGTAGGTCCAAGCATGACTAATCCTGGACTACAGAAGGAAAAGACGGGATTATCTGTGACTCACAGGCCATAGCTACCCTGTTCAATGATTTCTTCAGGGAGCTTGATAAATATGGAAGGCTTTCTGCAGGCTCCCCCCTCCTGAGCAGTTGCCTGGGACCTCGACCTGGAGCCTCTTTCCTGAATTCTATTTTAGGTACTTATCCATTAACCAGGTGGCCAAATACCTGAGCTACTCCAACCCCAAACCTGTGCTTGGTCCCGACGGGCTTGACTACTGCATGCTTAAGCTAGCCAGCAAGGCTCTGGCTTGTCCCATCTCCAAAATCTTCAACCATTCCTTATGCAGAAGTACCTACCCCAAAGTATGGAAGCTGCCCACCATCATTTGCATTCACATGTCTGGTTCCAAACATTTCACTGTCAACTACTGTCCTATTTTCCTTCTGGCTCCCCTTTCTAATGTCTTTGAAAGGATTGTCTTTTACCACACTACTGAGTACATCAAGCAATATGGTCTTCTGTCCCACACCCAGCATGGCTTCTGCCCTTAACACAACTTGAAGACTGTCTGGGTGAGGTTTATGGACGTTGTACACCAAGCAATTGACTCAGGTAATTTGGTAACCTCTGTATTCGTAGACCTTATCAAAGCTTTTGACCTTTTTGACCATGAATTACTGATCCAGACCCTTTCCTCCCTCAGTTTTTCCCCAGCGGTCACCTACTGGTACAAAAATTATCTGACTGACCATGTCCACAGGACCGCTATTGACATCTGTCTCTCAGGCTTCTGCCAAGACTACTGTGGGATTCCCCAGGGCCCTGTTCTTGGCCGTCTGCTTTTTTACATGTTTCTGAATACGTTACCTAATTACTGCCCATCAACAGAAGCCATACTGTATGCCTATGGTGCTCTCATTTTCAGTATGGGCAAGGATTTGGCATCCCTAAACAATGTTGTTTGGTGAGAATTTGATTTACTCCAGAACTGGTTTGTAAAGCATAGGCTAGTTCTCAACACCAAAAAAACCCAAATCTGTGCTTTTTTTCTGGGGTGTACAAAATATGGCCAGTGCCCGTCTGCAGCTTTTTGACCTTGATGGCACTGAGGTGGACCACACCACTCAGTTAAAATATCTGGGTCTGTACCTGGCCTGGTTCCTAAATTTTAACTCCCATGTAAACCACCTAATAAAATATGTTGACAAGAGACTTGGTTCTGTCTACCAAATAAAACGATTCATAGTCCTGGAAAACTAAGAGGATGCTTGTCCATAGCCTCTTGTTCCCTCTAATTGAGTATGACTACTTGGTATATGTGGCTGTCCTGCTCAGATCTTCTCCAACAGTGAATGCCATCTCACAGACCTGCTGTTTCACATCCACAGCTGCCATCTATATTCTGTTGCCTCCTGCCCTTCCATGGAGGATTGCCTGGCCCATAGGTCTTCTGTATCACTCCACAAGGTGGCACTCAGGAAAGCCCCATCATGCATTTCTGAGCTCTTCCAATGCTCATCCAACTCGCAGGGGACTCGTTCCTAGTCCAGATTTACCTTCACACTCCCATTCAGGAAAACCACCACTGGATAGAAGGTGTTGACCTACAGAGCCATTGGCCTTTAGAACCACTTACCCACCCAACTCACTGATATTGGTAGCATTCATGCCTTCAGCTCCAGGCTTTGTCAACACATCTGAGCAATTGAAAGTCACTCCATGATTGGATGTGCACAGTAAAACATTAAACCCAGAACAAAGAATGTAGCGCTATCCACCAGTATACTTTACAAACACAAGCTTACTCCAAAATAAGGTGTACAAAAGGTTTATTCAAGGTCTGCACCTCTGATGATGCCTTGAACGAAATTGGTCAGAGGTTGGTTTGGTGTGAGGAGCTCCTGCTGGTGTTCCCATGAGAGGTATTGAATCCACACAACTTGAATAAACTTTGTATGCACCGTATTTTCATGTGAGCTTGTTTTTGTAAAGTATACTGGTGGATGCTGCTTCGTTCTTTGTCCTGGGTTTGACAACACATGCCAGACAATCTGCACTGCAACTGTTTCTCTATATCCTGAAACTATGCTGTATACACTTTTTTTTTATTGCATCCTGTATTCATTGTGATGTTACCTGTACTGTACTTTTAGGTTCAGGTCATAATCTTCCTGTACAACATCCTAAAACTGTACCCTTTATCCACTTGTTACTTTTTTATTGTACCCTGTGTTCATTGTGATGTTACCTGTGCTGTACCTTTAGATCAAAACCTTCTTGTACAGTGTCCTAAAACTGCAACTTGTCCACTTGTTAATTTCATTATTGTACCCTGTATTTATTGCGATGTTGTCTGCTTTGTACTCTGTACCTTTCTGTAGAACTGGTCACTTGTGAAAAAGAGCTATGTAGCTCATCTTGCTCTCCAGTATAAAAATAAAAATGAAATGAACAGGTTGGTTTCTGCTGCTGTTGGCTTGTGGGATGCTGCAACCTACATCTGGTAGGTTGAAGTCACCAGCTATTACCACCTTACCATGCAGTGAAGTCATCCTGACCTCCTTACCAGCACCTGGTCTGTGCATTCACTTAGACTTGGAGGCCTGTACACCACCTGCACCCTGATCTTTCTTCCTGCCTATGTTTAAACCTGTACCCAGATTGTCTCAGTGCTCCCTATATAGTCTCTCACAGTTATAATCCTTTCCCTGATATAAAGTGTCATCCCTCCCCCCTTCCCCTAACCAATCCTTTCTATAGAGAGAGAACCCCGGAATGGAAAGATCCCAGTCATGGTTTGGGGATGCTAAGGTCTTGGTTACTGGCACCAGAGCCACGTGTCTCTCCATGACCACGGCCTGGAGGTCATCCATCTTGTTTTCCAGCCTCCTGGCATTGCTAGAAACTGCCCTCCTTAATGCACGCCTTCTCCTTTCTCCCTCCTCCCCTTCCTGCTATTTCCCTGAAGTTTTGGTCACTGTACTGAATTTCCCCTTACCCATTTTAGTAGCACTTCTTCCTCTTGCTTTCCGGTTACCCTTGCTCCCCTATCCCCAGCCTCCCTTCCACCTATCTTACTGCCCTCCCAACTCACCTTACCCTTACATCCTGATTCCCCACCGCCAAATCAGCTATATCCATGTGGGGCTGCTAGTCCCCTCTCTGGGAAAAATCAAGGTCCTTTGCCCCATAGCAGTCTCCCCACTTAGTTTAGATTTAAGTTTTATGAAATATACTTTCCTAGTTTGTCTCCAGGTCTTCTAGTCTTCCCCTATGTAATAAAAGCCTGTGTGATGAGTACAGGGTTTTCACCATACGGTCACTTCCCCAGTCCCCTACGTATCTGAAGTCTTCTTTCTTATACCACTCTGTAAGCCAGTTGCTAAAGTTCAAGATCCTCAGCTTCCTAACCAAATTGAATGAAAAAAATGCTTAAAGCAGCTGTTTATGTTGACCATAACAAAATGGTGCTGGCTGTTTACAGTTCTGTAAGGGAGCATCAATAGTCAGGCTATTGTAACCCTAAAATAAGTTTAGTAAAATAGTTTATTTTTACCTAAAGTAATTTTTTGTGGCTTGGTAGGAAAGGATATCTCTAGCCTAGCCCTGCCGATGATAGAACAATAACAATAAATGTCAGCCTTAGTTGGCAAATCACAGCAATCCGAGGTGAGAAAAGGGCTAAACTACACTGATCTTCAGCGCCCCCCTGTGGCTGAATTATAAGTAACTTGGGGGGTTTCAAAGAAGACCCCCACCTGTATGTCCTGAGGCCTAGGTTGAGTGGCATGGTGTGGCCCAGGTGGGAGGCTGTATTAGCTGGGCAAAAAAAAAAAGATCCTTCATAAACATAATAAGCAAAAAAAATAGATTCAACTTTCACATTTAGAAGTTCATGTAACTCAAATTTAATGAACAATAGCTTATTGTATGTCTCTTGGGAGAGACAAGATTTAAGGATCTCCTGTAGGGTCTTAAGGTTCACCTCAAGCTCTTTTCTTCTTCATCACTGTCTCACTTTTGTAATCCTAAAAGTGTAACTTACCCACCTACACCGAGCTGCCTTGTAGGCATTATGGAGCACATTATAGGAGTCAACCGACACCTCATTACATTAAAAAAAAATCCTTAGTCTTATTGTGGATTACCTGAATAAACTTCATGTCTCCCAGAGGGAATAAATATAGCCTCAAATAATTTGTTTTAGTCAATGGACCACCTAGGAAAAGGGCATGTGTAATAGGGGTGTGCTATGAAAAAAAAATGCTTTCCACAGATGACTCATATTCCTCTAGGTGAGCAAAATTAGTTCTAGCATTGAAGTGATGAGCATTCGACAGAAACTTCCATAAATCTGAAAGTCCAAGCTAGATGTCACAGTGTGTGTGTGTGTGTATGTATGTGTGTGTGTGTGGGGGGTGAGGGGTGGGAGAGTGGGGGTGGGAAGTGGTAAATTTAAACATTCTATCAAAGAAGGCTGTATCTGTGCTGCATGCAGTTTTGCAGTTTACAGTGCTGGGTGTGTTACATGATACTATAGTTGAAAGATGTATCAACATCAATATTCGAAACATATGAAACACACAAACATATGAGTTAGCTAGCAGAAGAAGGCCATATGGTCTATTGGGTCTGCTCGACTGTGGTGCCTTTGATCCAGAGATTACAGTGGGCCTTAGCTTCCCCCCAGCCCTGAACTTTCCCTTCACCCTTTCCCAAGCTCTCTTGAAGCCACCCACTTACTTTTGGTTTATGACCACAAATGGGAATTCATTCCATCCTGACACTGCCCTCTATGTAAAGAAATGTCCCCTGACCTCTTTCTTGAATAGTGCCTCGGCCAGCTTAAGACAGTGCCCCTAGTGGTCCCGTTATTGATATAAAAGTTAGCCTGATATTTACCTCGTTTATACCTTTCAGGCACTTGAATGTTTCAATCATGTGGCTCAGTTGGTAGCACATTTGCCTCTGGGCCAGAAGGTCGTGGGTTCTTGTCCCACACCAGGATTGGGCTCATACCTAAAAAACGCTGCCACTTGAGTGCAGTATTAGGAGGATACTGTACTATTTGGGTGTGCCGTCCTTCAGATGAGATGTTAAACCAAGATCCCTTCTTCTTATCCTGGTGCTGTTCTGGAGGGTGTCCAGGAGGAAGTAAAAGAACCACCCACAGGTGAGCTGCTGTACTGCAAGGTGCAACGCAGCAGCCACCAACTGTGAGTGGCCACCCGCCCACCCAGTACACTATGCAGAAGCACCCATATTGTCCCTGGTGGTCGAGTGGACCTCCCCTCCCTCCCTGTAGCCCTGATCAATGAAAATAAACTATTTATATAGCCCTGTAGTCTAGTCATTGCCCCCTCCCTCCCCGTAGCCCTGATCGCCGAAAATAAACTATTTATATAACCCTGGTAGTCTAGTGATTCCCCCATCCCTCTCTGTAGCTCCAATCATCAAAAATAAAATAAAAATATATCCCTGGTAGTCCAGTGTTTCCCTCCCCCCCTCCTGATGCTCTGATCCCTGTAAAATAACAACACTGTAATTCCCTGGTAGTCTAGTGGTCCCCCCACCCCGCCTGATGCTCCGATCCCTGTAAAATAACATCTGCATATTTCCTGGTAGTCTACTGGTCCCCCAGCCCTCCCATAACCCCGATCACCGATCATACATTTAAGTCACCTCCCTGGTGGTCCAGTGACACCTCCCCCCCACCACTCAGAACCCCCAGCCCACCAGCTCTCCCCATCATCAGCAGGCAGCTGCATACCCATCCACATAACTCCATGGCTGCCCGCCAAATGACAGTGTACAGTATAGGCTGCAATCCCATTGGTCCACAGTGTGGACCAATGGACTTGTAGTGCATACTATAATAGTCATATGTTTTGAGAAGTGACAGATTTAGATAGGGGTTCTAGCCATTGTTGTGCTAAGTGGATCCAAAGGTTTTTGATAAAAGAACATTCAAATAATAAATGTTCCATGGTTTCAATAGAATTATTATATTATAGGGACTGACTGATAACTCATTTGATACAAAGAGTTATCAGTACCACTAAACAGATTTCTTATAATGACACATAGACAGGCAACAAGAACTGCAGGTTAGCAGCACTGTCATTATGTAGGTGCTGCTATCAGCCCTGTCTACACATCACTGATAACATCAATACCGTACTACATTCCATAGTAATGCTGCCGGTAATGTTTCAGCTGTACTAAACCACAAATTAAAGTGCGAATTGCGAGCACACCTGATTGAAGTAAAGAATAAAAAAAAAGTAACGCTCCTCATGCAACATACTTTTCAATGATATATAACAGATACAAAAATGAACTAAAAAAAAATCCCAATACACACAATGTCATTGAAACAGAATACATACACGAACATACAGCAATGCTCCCGACCCTGAAACACGGACAGAAACACGGATGGACACAAACCCGCCCACATCGTCGAACTACCAATCACATGCCACTATCGCACAGTAACAACCGATCAAATAATTTGTAGCGTAGCAACACAAAAGTACAAATTAAATCCCCAAACACATCAGAAAAGTAACAAAATAACCACAAAAATACACACGCAAACGACACAGTGAAGTCAACCCCTATAATATAAAATGAATACATGATGGTGCAGCATCTGATAGTGGTTTACATCAACACTCATGGCCAGTGAGCTCGGGGATTAATTACTTGTGGCTCCACGACTCATGATAACCCCCGAGCTCATGGGCCACTCGTATTGATAAAACCGCTATCAGATGCTGCACCATCACATATCCCCTTAATATACTGTGGACGACTGCATATTGTCTTGTAACTGCTTATGTTTGTGGTAGATTTAACATTTTAGTCTTTCATGACAGGATAGCCAATGGACATCCCACATATGTGTGGGTATTCTAGTATTCTGTACAAGTTTCCTTAACGATCATGAATATGGGGCTGGACATTTTTCAAAAGGTTCAGGTACTGCACATAAAGTAGACAGGAGATTTTTGTAAAGGGCTTTGTGTGTTAAGGATAGCATCATCTGTGCAGTGATCTTCCACTGCTTTACTTTACAGAATGTATCTCTATTATAGACTAGTGTCATTAATGTGTTCCTAAGTGTTTTTAATGCATTTGTCTCCCACTGGTGAAACCAGGATTTACAATTACTATAGAGCAATGGCTCCCACACTCTTTGATTGTTCACTAATAAAGGTTTCAGGTTTGTTGTAAGAAAAATATTGTTAAAGAAAAGAACTGGATTCACCATTGTAGGCCTCGGTCTTTTACTGGAAGATAGGTAACATTCCTCTTAAGTGGATTAAGCCAGCTGCCCCAGAGTGCTTGAAGGAAAATATTAAATATGGTTGTCTCTAATTTCTTAGGTATCAGGAAGACATAGCTTAAGTACAGAAAGATAGGAATCAAAAATGTTCTGATTAAAAAAAGTATTTTTTTCTTCCTAACTTCCATCTATTCCATAGTGCTACTTTCTGTCTTCCTATTACCATTTTCTCTTCCCAGTTTAGAATATCCATTTCTGAGGAGCCATATTTGATTCCTAGTATAGTTATGGAGTCTTTCTGAATTTTGATGGGTCCTGTTCTGGTTATATTCATGGGTGAGTGTCCTAACTTGAAACCTACACATTTCTTGAGATTAAGAGCCACGCCAGATACAGCTCCAAGGTTCGTACAAAGACTCAGCAAGCTTTGTACTGCTGCATCATCTGCCAACAGTAAGCTCATGTTGTCTGCATATGCGATAGCTTTGTAGTGAGCTGTATTCTCGCTATTTGATATTGGATTGATGGTTTATAGTCCATTAATTTTGCATAATAAGGGGTCAATGAAGAACACGTATAAGAGGGGGCTAAGGAGGCATCCTTGTATGACACCCATCTTTATAGGTATCATGGGGCCCCTCCATCTGTTTGTAATGGGAATGATGGTGCCTGTCCTGTAGAGAGATTTTATCCATGTTACCAAAGGCTTAGGTACTTTATAATGCTGTAATGTAGCCCAGAGGAAGTCATGATTGATAGAATCAAAAGCCTTTCTCTGGTCTAGGGAGATCACGTAGCCTTGCAGGGAGTCAGAGTTCCCCCTTTCTATTATTTCACATAAAAAACAAGCATTTTTCAATGCCGAATGTTGCTTTCTTCTATGTGCTGTCTAGGTATTTAGAAGTCATTGGGTTGCAAATATTGAAAATTTTCGAACTTACGAGTGTGCGTAGGAACTGCGCAATGCACGCTCGTAAAACAGTAATTTTTAGGAATTTTTTCACCAAATTTTCAACATAGCCATTTTAAGACCTCTGCTCATGAACAGTGTCACTGTGATTTTGTTAATGTGTCCCATACATTGAGTTTGCACACTGACTGCGCCATTGTGCTGCTACATGATGGAAACACATTTGGGCAGGATGTGAAAATGACAGCTGTACTGCTCATAAGGAGGTGCGGTAAATGGCAATGTTGAAAATCTGGAGTGAAAATATTAAAATTTGCTAACTTACGAGTCATGTAGGAACTGTGCAACGCACGCCTCTAAAACAGTCATTTTTAGGAATTTTTTCACCAAATTTTCAACATAGCCATTTTAAGACCTCTGCTCATGAACAGTGTCACTGTGATTTTCTTAATTTGTTCCATACATTGATTTCGCATACTGACTGTGCCATTCTGCGCTACATGGTGGAAACACATTTTGGGTGAGATGTGAAAAATGACAGCTGTACTGCTCATAAGAAGGTGTGGTAAAATGGCAATGTTGAAAATCTGGAGTGAAAATATTGAAATTTCGTGAACTTTCGAAGCTCATGTGAGGAACTCGCGCAACACACGCCAGAAACAAGTCATTTTGGAATTTTGACACTACTAATTAATGGTTTTGGGACCCTTTCTTATGAATGATGTCACTGTCATGGTGATATTCAGGCCCGAAGGGTGATTTCGCAGTCACTGCGTGAAATCACCCTTTGGGCCCGAATAATGCCATGACAGTGACATCATTCATGAGAAGGGGTCCCAAAAACCCCATGTTGAAAATTTGCGCAAAATTCCTAAAATGCCTGAGATACCTTCTATCTAGCCATTATACAGCTTACTGGCATTTCCTCAGTTCGCGGTCGGCTTTGAAGAGTGCAGACGTGTTCCCGGTCCACCAAGATCGTCGCGCTGGAGTCCAGAGGTAAGTGTGGGGTGAGGGGGTGTGGGAGGCTGGGTGCATAGTGGGTGGGTACGGGTTGTGGGAGGGGGTCGAGATGTGTCAGGGACCGCTTTACTTTTCAGGTAAAAATAAAAAAGACGTCATGGGACTGCTTTGCCACGCTGGGTGGGCTCCCAGCGTGGCACAATGACGTTGGGGCGCTTCAGCCGACGAGGATTGGGCACCCCGTGCCAGGGCTGGGACTGATTGCCATGCTGGGGTGGGCCCAGCGTGGCACCTACAACTGGGGGACGAGCTCAGCTAACGGGATTGGGCACCTGTCGGCCACACAGTAGGTGCGGGCGCGACGCCTGTGTGTGGGGAGCTACGCTTCTTATCTCTGCTCACTGAAGCGTAGCTCCCTTTCAATCAGAGTGTACTGCATTTTTGAGCGTGTCATAGACAGCTCCAAAATGCATTGGCTTACAGGGGCCACGCCTGCCAGCTCACTGACTGAATTGGAGGAGGAAGTGACACACCTCCGAAATCTCCGATGATGGCACTATGTTTCTTGCACATGCGTGCAAGCAACATAAAAAAAGGAAAAGAGTTTCTGGGGACTCTTCTTTGGACTTCTGCAAATTCGACTTTACTACTGTTTGTTAAATGTGTAGTTGATTTTGTTTGAAGTTTCTTATTTAGATTTATTATTATTTTCTGTTTAAAATTTTTTTTTAAATGAAACTCTGCAAAAATCTTTGAGGATATTGGACACTGTGTTTTATTGGACAAAAATCAGATGATCAAACTTGTTGGTAGTTATTGAAATTGTTTTTATTGTTATTTTGGGGTTATATTTTGGGTTGGGATTTTATTTTCTTTTTTCTTTTCCTTTTAATGTGTAATAGTGTTTTTGTTTGACTCTCTCCTCTGTGAGAGAGGGTGAAGGAGTGATTTATTATTTTTGCTTATTTGATATTTATAGGTTTATTTTTGTTTATTATTTCTGTTTTTCCTTTCTTGTTTATTTGTTCATAATGTGTTGGGGAGGTTCAGCGATGGTTGGGCGTTATTTCTCCACCAGGCTCAGGGAATTACGCCCTTTTGAATGCCCCCTTGTCATCTGACACCTATTTTAGGTGTCGTGCGTTGGGCATTCTCAGGAAGAGTAGGCGGAAGGTGGAAAGCTGGGCCTGTTGGGGGACAGGAAGGGGGTGGGCGGATTGGGGTTTTGGGGTTCAGGAGATGCCCTGGGGCAAAATGGAGTCAGGATAGGGGTTATTCCTGTCTTGTCCCCATACCCAAGGGTTCTGATGTTAATGGACTGATGCTGAGGTCTTCCTCAACAACTCATCCTACCATGGCGGTGTTGTGCAATGTCAGATCTATTAAAAACAAGACAGCTATTATAGCTGATCTTGTTGGATCAACTGATCTGGCTTGCATCACTGAGACCTGGCTGGATGAAAATCCAGGCCCTATATTGGCCTCGGCAGTTCCAGCCGGGTTCTCGGTGATACACCGTCCAAGGTTGGATCATAGGGGCGGGGGTGTAGCCATTATGTTTAAGACTGAGCTGGGCCTTGTGGATGTGCCATTAGGAACTACCAGATCCTTTGAATATATCCTGGAAGAGGGTGTAGGTTGTGGGATTCTCCTCATTTACCGTCCACCAGGTGACATTGGAGAATTCCTGCAGGAGATAGCAGACTTCATCGTTGACTTGGTATTGAGGTTCCCCAGGCTGATAGTTCTGGGTGACTTCAGTGCCTGGGTCGACGATGAACTCTCACATTTTGGTCAAAATCTCCTCCAGCCGATGACAATGCTGGGCCTAACACAGGTGATTACCTCCTCGACTCATGTAAGGGGTCATTCATTGGATCTGATCTTTCTTTTTGGTATGGAGATCGCTGAACTGGGGGTGGAACCAGTCAGCTGGTATGACCATCACACCATAAGGTTCAGCTTTAGGGCCCCCCTAATAGATCTTCCCCTATGGAGATAGTTCGCTACCGCCCTTTAAGGGGTATTAACCCCAGTGACCTAATGGCGGTACTGGATCTATCGGGTTTGTCGGGTGAATGCATGAGTCCAGATGATCTCGTACTAGCCTATAATAAGGCTGTGGGAGATGCTCTGGACAAAATTGCTCCTGTTTGTGTTTATTTATTATTTAGTTGTTTAACCAGGTATAGCACACTAAGCTGAAAGCTTTTTTACAGGAGCGACCTGGGAGCACAAGGAGGTTAAGTGACTTGCTCAGAGTCACACGGTATGCAAGTGGAAGCTGTGGGATTCAAACCCAGGTCTGGTCTGCTGGATGTCACCAGATTTGCAGCTCAGAGACTTAGACCACTGCGCTATACTGCCTCCTGTTTGGCCTCTCGCCCTCCGTCCAAGGAGCCCTTGGTTTGATGGCTCCTTGAAGGAGTTAAGGCGAATTGGCCGAAGGCTGGAGACAGCCTGGCAGAAGTCCGGCAATGATGTTGACAGGCTTAGGTTGATGGCACATTATGATGGCTATCAATCAGAAATCACCTGTAAGAAGGCAGAATTCCTGTCCAGGGAGATTTCTGCTGCACAGAACCGACCGGCTCAGCTTTTCCGGACTGTGGACAGATTGTGCAATCCAATCTGTCTCCAACCCAGAGAAGCCTTTTCTCAGCTAAGATGCGAGGAGTTCACTCAGTTTTTTGCAGATAAGGTTGCCAGCATCAGGTCTGGGGGATTGCAGTGGTCGACAGGAAGTGGCAAGTACTCGGTCTGTCTGGTCAGATTTTTGCCGGCTTGAGTTCAGTGACATTGTAGAGATCATCCAGACATTGCGACCAGCTATGTAGTTGTAGTTTGGATCTGGGCCCTACACCCCTCTTACTAGGATGTGTAGATGTTATCTGCCCAGTCCTTGCTGCCATTGTCTGGAAGTCTTTGGGGAGGGGGGTCTTTCCCGATCCCCTCAAGGAGGCGGTCATTTGACCACTCCTTAAAAAACCCTCCTTGGATCCAGATTGTCTAGCTAACTACCGGCTTATCTCTAACCTGTCATTTGTTGGTAAGATTATTGAATAGGCAGTTGCGTTGCAACTGGATGATCATCTTATGACTCACAATGTCTATGATACTCTCCAGTCTGGTTTTAGGAAGAAGCACAGCACAGAGATTACCCTTGTCTGGGTATTGAGTGATCTCCTAATGGCTAGAGATCGAAAGGCATGTACCATTCTGGTCCTTCTCAATCTCTCTGCTGCATTTGACACTGTAGACCATGGTGTGCTGCTGGAACACCTGTGGGTTTATTGTGGGCTATCTGGTACAGTACTCAAATGGTTTCATTCTTACCTCACAGACAGGTCTCAGAGAGTTGCCACTGGAATTTATTTCTCTGGCGCTCATTCCCTGCCTTGTGGGGTACCGCAGAGCTCCATTTTAGCTCCCGTGTTGTTTGCAGTGTATATGCTGCTATTGGGAGAAACCATCAGGCGATACAGTCTGGGTTTTCACTGCTATGCAGATGATACCCAGCTGTATCTGTCCTTTCTCCCTGACCAGGATGATGCATTCTCCATGCTAAACAACTGCCTTGCTGAGATCAGACTTTGGATGAGTTCCAGCTGGCTGAGACTGAATCTGGATAAGACTGAAGCATTGGTAGTGGATCCAGGTCATCCGCGGGATGGTTTGGGAGCTGGACAAGCCTCAGGTTTGTTACTTGTGGTATGCCGCTCCCTACCTCCAATCAGGTGCGTAATCTGGGCATTATTTTTGATGACGGACTGACCCTAAAATCTCAGGTATCAGCTGTCGTCAAATCCTCTTTTTACCATCTGAGGAATATTGCCCGGGTGAAACACCTGGTTCCTTCGGGTGATCTTCCAACATTGATCCATGCCTTTGTCACTACCTGTCTTGATTACTGCAATTCCCTTTACCTAGGGCTACCTGGGGTTGATATCTGCAGCCTGCAGCTGGTGCAAACACAGCAGCTAGGCTTTTGACTGGGACGTCTAGAACCAGTCATATTACACCTGTGTTCCGCGAACTGCACTGGCTGCCTGTTAGTTGATGGATCACCTTTAAGGTTGGTTTACCAGCCTTTAGAGCCCTACATGACCAGGGACCTGGTTACCTGAAAGATCTCCTGATTTGCTATTGCCACCTCCATCCTCTCCGTTCCGCCTACGAGGGATTGCTAGAGATTCCCAGGGTTTGGTTGAAGACATCAAGATCACGTGCTTTTGCTTTTTCAGCACCAACCCTGTGGAATTCTCTACCTTATTGGTCAAGAGAATGCCCAACCGTTGATAGTTTCAAAACTGGTCTAAAAACATATTTATTTAGTCTAGCTTTTATTTAATTAGGGTTGACATATTTTAATGTTGCTTTAATCTATATTATGTATATGTTTTTATGTACAGCGCCTTGGCTCTGAAAGGCGCTATATAAATAAAGTTGATTTGAAGTTGATTTGAAATGGTCTGAGATTTTCCTGTTCGGAATGGATCATAGATACATAGATACATAGACAGTGTCGGCAGATAAGGGCCTATGGCCCACCCATTCTGCCCATTTGGGCTTGTAAGTTCAGTTTATGTTTTCCTAGAAGTCTGTTGCCCCTTACCCCTGACCTCCAGAATTCCTTTATGTCTATCCCATGCATTCTTAGATCCCATGATTGTTTCAGCCCCCACCACTTCCTCTGGCAGGGTGTTCCACTTGTCCACCACCTGTTCTATGAAGAAATTCTTCCTCACGTTTCCCCTGAATCGTCCTCCCTTCAACTTCATCCCATGCCCTCTAGTCCTGGAACATCTTTTTCGCTTTAAAATAGTGTATTCCGCACCCTGTTCCTCCCTGTAAAGATACCTGTATGTCTCATCATATCCCCTTTCTCCTCCTCTCCTCCAGGGGTACATGTTCAGTTCCTTCAACCTGTCCTCATGGGACTTGTGATGCAATCCATGTACCATCTTTGTTGCCCTCTCTGAACCTTCTCTACCCTGTCTATGTCCTTACGTGAGGTAAGGTCTCGGAACTGTACACTGTACTCCAGGTGGGGCCTCACTAGTGTCTTGTATAGTGGAATTATGACCTCCTTCCTGCTGGTGATGCCCTGCCTATGCATTCCAGCATCCTATTTGCTTTACCTGCTGCCTTGTCACACTGTTTCCCTACCTTGAGGTCATCAGAGATGATAACCCCAAGATCCCTTTCCTGCTTGGTGCATGCTATATCCTCACCCCCAACTGATATATTGTGCCAGGGTTTTGTGCCCCATATGCATTATCTTGCACTTCTTTGCATTGAATTTCAACTGCAAACCCCTGACCATTCTTCAAGTTTCTGCAGGTCCTTCTCATTCTGTCTACACCCTCTGGTGTGTCTACTCTGTTACAGAGCTTTGTGTCATCAGCGAACAGTGAAATTCTACCTTCTAGGTCCTGCGCAATGTCACTGATGAAGATGTTGAATAGGACCGATCCCAGCACTGAGACCTGTGGTACCCCACTGGTCACTCTTCACTCTGTGGAGTGACAGCCATTTACCACCACCCTCTATGTTCTGCTGCCCAGCCAGTTACTTACCCACCACACTACTGTCCTGCCCACACCCATATTCCCCAGTTTGTGTAATAGTCTTCTATGTGGCACAGTTTCAAAGGCCTTGCTGAAGTCCAGATAGCCATGTCCACTGCCCTCCCTGATCCACCTCCCTAGTCACCCAGTCAAAAATTCAATGAGGTTGGTCTGACATGACCTCCCTGGTGAAACCATGCTGCCTCGGGTCCTGTAGTCCACTGACAACCAGATGTTCCACCAATCTCTCCTTCAGTAGTGCTTACGTGATCTTCCCACTACCGAGGTGAGACTGACTGGTCTGTGTCTCGGCTCTCTTTGTTCCCACTTAGCAAGGGGACTACATCTGCTGTCCTCCAGTCTTGGGTACTCTCCCTGTTTCCAGTGATTGGCTAAACAGGATAGCCAGAGGTTCATCCATCTTCTCTCTTAGTTCTTTAAGGACCTGGGGTGCACCCATCTGGCCTCATTGCTTTATCAACTCTTATTACTCCAATTCCTTCAGGACCTTTCTTGTGTAAAGGGACTTGTGTCCATTTCTGACCATTCTCACCCTTGTACTCCCTTCAGACCCATTACTCTTCTTCCTCAAAAAGACTGAGCAGAAATACCTGCTCAATATGTCAGCTTTGCTGTTGTCATCCTCCACATGACCCCCATCCTCCCCTTCAGTCTCACTATCCCTCCTTTGCCTTTTTTTCACTTATGTACCTGTAAAAGTTTTGTCCCTCTACCCACTGATTTTGCAATGTGTTCTTCTGTCTGAGCTTTGGCTTCCTTACTGACCTCCCTGCCTCCTTTGCTTCTCCTGGTACTTCTCTATCCCTTCTGCCTGTGTCTTTTTGTATTGTCTAATGCAATCTTTTGCTTTCACTTTCTTTGCTACCTCTTTGGAAAACCATAATGGTCTCCTCTTCCTTTTCCTCTTGCTAACCTGTTAATGCATAATTCTGTTGCTCTTGTAATCCCCATTTTAAATACTGCCCACTGTTCCTCAAACCCTGATTCCTGTCCCATTCCCTTAATGCCTCTTTCAGTATCTCCCCATTTTCCCAAAGTCTGCCCTCTAAAATCCAGGATATGTGTCTTTGTGTGGTTTGGTTCTGCTCTTTCTGTGATTTCAAACCACAATGACTGGTGGTCACTGTTCCCCAGGTGCTCCCACACTGTTACCCCCATCACACTGTCCCTGTTTGTGTGCACAAGGTCCAGTATTGCCTTCTGCTGAGTTGGTTCCATGACCAGTTGCTTGAGGAAGGCACCCTGAAGGGAGTCCAGGATAAATCTGCTCCTAGTTGATGCTGCTGCTGCTGGGATGCTCTAGTCCACGTCTGGACTATTGAAGTCTCCAACCAGTACTACCTCACCCTTGTCTGCCATCCTTTGGATGGCTAGCATCAGCTCCCTATCTGTTTCTTCCTCCTGGGCTGGTGGTCTATAGACCACACCTGTGTGGATGGCTGGCCCCATTTTCCTTTCCAGCTTAACCCACAGTATCTCTCCCCCATTTTGTTCCTCCTGGGTCTCTGTGGCCCTTATGTCATTTTTCACATACAGTGCCACTCCTCCTCAATTCCTACCTGCCCTGTCTCTTCTGAATGTGTTGTATCCAGGTATGGCCATCTCCCAGTCGTGGTTATCATTACACCAGGTTTCAGTAATGGCCACAATGTCCAGGTCTGACTGTACCATGACAGCCTCCAGATCTTCCATCTTGTTGCTAAGGCTCCTGGCATTGGCACACATGGCTTTCCATGATTTGACCTCCCTAGACTGTTTCGCTGTTCTACTCCAGCCCCTTCCCTGGTTGTCCTTTATCGCTGGTTCTCTTTGCTGTCTGCCCTTCTGCTGAATTTTGCCCCTTTTCTGCCTATCCACCTCTTGGGTGCTAATCTCCATCTTTTGCACACTGCTTTGTAGAGATAGCCACTCCTCTGGTTCACTGGTTCCACTGCTAGCTGTGGGGAGTGAGCAAGTAGGTATCCTCCTTGCTGGCCTGCCACCCCCCTTGCTAGTTTAAATGCTTGTCAATGTAGCATGTAAACTTATCGTTGAGTGCTTGGATTCCCCTCCAGGATGGATGCAGGCCATCAGGCTTGAACAAACCTCCAAAACTGTGCTCCAGAAATTACTACTTCTGCAATTAGAAATAGTCTTTTAGTTAGGAGTTTGATTAGAATTTTAAAGTCTGTATTTAACATACAGATGGGCCGCCAATTTTGTAAGTTTGATTTGTCACCTTTTTTATGTAAATTTATTAGTGTCCCCTTGTTAAAGTCTAGAGGTACCTTCCCTGTCTGTAAGATATTATTGAAAACAACCATCAGTTCTTCTCCTAGCTGTTCACCTAAAATTTTGTAAAGTTCATTTGAGAGGCCATCAGGGTCTGGTGTAGTGTTAGATTTTAATGATTGAATCACCTCCAAGACTTCCTGAAGGGAAATCTGCTGGCATGCCTTAGAATACACCTCAAGGGGGATTTCAGGGAGAAGAATATCAGAGAAATATTCCTTAAATTTGGAGGGGTCTGTCTGCAGAGGGGAAAATAATTCTAAGGAATAGTCTGTAACTACTCTGGTAATATCTTCCCGAGTTTTATATCGCACTCCTGATTACCCTATTAAAAAAGTAATTTCCTTCTGTCCTACCCTATAGTAAGTTTGGTCAAAGGGGCAGACTGTATCCATTGCCCCCTGTGTACCAAATTTGTGTTGGTGGTATAGTTGTTTTGATTTTTGCACATGAAATGTCATAATTTCTTTCTGTACTAGACTAATTTGTTGTGCTAGATTCTGTCCTGTGGTGCATACCAATGTCATAACATTTTGAAAGTGGTGTCTTTGCTGTAAATATGCTAAATATGTATTGCAACTTTTATTGTTGCTGTATTGTTTTAGGAATTTTTTCATGTCTTTTTTGTGTCTTCCCACCATGTTACTGGGTCTGTGAAACAGATTAATACTGCTTTTCTAGCTAAAAGAAACTGGTTTGATGATGCAAGAAAATGTCCCTCTTTTACTAGTTCTGTGTTAAACTTCCACAGTCCTGGTCCTTTAGACAGGAGGGGATGTGTACCCAATGCAACCAAGACCATTTTATGGTCTGAAAATTCCAGGGGTCGAACTTCAGCTTCCTTAATAGGGAGGCCTTGAGAAATAAAGATAACATCTGTTCTTGTTGTTAATGCCCCTTTTTGGAATGTGGGAGAATGTTTCTGTGTTTTTTTCTAAGCATCCATCTCTTAAACGTGCAGTAAGAAAAATACTGAGTAAAACTTGTGAATAACAACATAATTTCTGAATTTTGGAGTATGCAGTCTTATCTTGTAGGCTAAGGCCACAGTTAAAATCCCCTGCAAAAATGATATGTCTGGATGTGTGAAGATAAGGCTGTATGAGTTTGAGGAGCTCAATCCGGGCTGTTTTAGTCTGTGAGGCATACTGATTTGCTAATCTATATGGCTTATTCTGAATCAAGGCATCCAAGATAAGGGCTCTACCTGGTGCAACATCATATAGTTTGATTAATTTAAACTCTGGCATCCTAATTAAGATCCCAATCCTGGAGCAAGCCTCCTGCCCTATGGATCAAAAGGAGGGACCTAGGAGCCAGTCCCTTTGTGCTTGCCGGATTTCATGTGTTATGTGAAACGTTAAATCTTGTAGAAAAATTAACACCAGTTTTAAAACTGGTAGGAAGGAAAATACAGTGTGCCTTTTCTCTGTTCATTTAATACTATTAACATTTATAGTATAACAAGAGAGAGAGAGTTTCACACATCATAATGCAGAGTATAACACCATACCATCCTGATTCCATTTCAGACCACCTTTTCTTGTTTGTTTGGTCTCTCCCTTTCATTTTTGTTTGGGTCTTACATTTCTGTGGGCCCGCTTCTCCTTTTCATACCTCAGTATCTGTGGTTCCCTCTGGGTGCGAGGAGGCTATAGAAGAGAAGTCAGTTTCCCCCCCAGATTCTTCAAAGTTATCCTGTAAAATCCCATATTTATTAGCAAGTTCTATGGTAGACGTTTTTGTTGTTTTTTTTGGGGGGGTCCAAATTTTGCCGGTTTCTAGTGGACCGTCTGCTGATGCTCTGTGTGAGTTCCTTGGGAAGGGGCATCTCAGATGCCTGGGGGAGGTGTCACCTACAGCAGTGTCAATGGAAGTAGATGGAAGGGGTTGAGAGTGGTGCACCACTTGTTCTATTGCGCTGGCTTGAGGGGGGGGCACTTCTGCTGGAATGGGTATCTTACTGGCTGGCTCATTTACCACAACAGGGGATGGTGCTGTCTGTGCTGAGGGAGGTCTATTCCTTATTTTAGCTTTCTGTGCTTGTGTGATCAAGAATCTCTGTTCTGCCCCATCATCATGGTTGGTTTGATTATGTGCTGCCCAAACACAATTTTGGAAAGTATGCCCCACTTCCTCACAAAGGTTGCACTTACATTTGTTTAGACAGTTTGTACCCACATGGCCTAACTCTCCACAAATCGTACATTTAACTTTTTCACAGGTGTGAGACGTGGACAGCCAGTTCTGAGTACACTATGGTTTTTTGTAATATAAAAATGTGTTATGGACTGTCTCTCATGAGAGATGCTGAGACAGCATGTGAAATGACACACACACAGGTTTTAGATACAAGATGTTACCTGGAAGGCTAGAAGCTAATTATAGACTAGAACAGGCCTTAATCAAGAATCTCCTGTTTTTCTAAGTTAAATATAGCTTTAACTGCTAAGAGGGAAATCAGTATCCCTTTCATGACTTTTCGAGGAGGAAACCAGGTTCGACACACTGGTGCAAAATCATAAATGCTTTGATGTCTGTGTGAGAGGGGATACTGCTCATAGATGAAAGGAAATTTACAGACTTGATTGGGGAAGTCACATGGGGAAAAGAGTTTCTGCTGATGTAACCTTAATTAACTTTCCTTCTAAAATGATAACATTTCCTGGGTGTATGAGTTTTAATAAACACAGGAGAGCTAGGTGACCTCACACAAAGGGGTTGGCAAATACAGTTTTTTAATGGGTATTCTTTTTTCCTTCAGGACACTTTTATCTACACTCTGACAAAGAAACATCTTTGAGCACTTTAAGCAAGTATACAGGTAAAAAGAGACAAAATCTAAGTACTGTAGTAGGAATTGTATTGTTAAAACCTTGTTCTTTTAAAAAGATTGTATGGCTCCTGTGAAATATAGTTCTGTATTTTATGTTTTACATAATTTTGTCTATTTTAGTAAAACTCTATTTTTAGAGCCTACTTGGTGTGTCTTTGAATTTCTTTTTTTTAACAAGTGAAGTATATATGGTTAATGCAGACACTGTGCATAAGCTTGAATGGTGATACCAAACTGGAAAAAGGTAAGAGTAATCTGAGGTCTTTATTACAGTTTTTTAGGGTTCATTTTGTACACCTGGTTAGGTGCACGTAGGCAAAGATATCTGGCCCCCTGAAGACAGAATTATCTGAGCCTGTGCATTGGGTACGCTAGCAAGAGGTTCACAGTTTGAATCCCTCCAGAACTGAGACCAAAGGTTGTTTTGAACCCACAAAACAGACAGGAGTGTTACCCTGTTTCTGTTAACTGTTCACAAGACTGCGCTCAGAAGTTGGCACTTTGGGAGTGGAGGGCTGACCTGCTGAGTGGGTTTGTGACAGCAGGCACTGCTAAAATGTGTTGTATCCCCACATCTTTAAGAGGCTTTCACTCGGCTGGGGTAAAATAAAACTCCTCTATCTCGTCCTAGAAAAAAGAGTTGGGGAGGTGTAACACCCCAGAATTGGTGGATTTCAACAACACTTTTACTTTCCATCCCCCTGTCCATATGTTCTCAGAGTCTAGAATTGCTTCTGGTTCTCCTATCACAGTACAGTGAAGTTTTAACCAATACACAACATCAGACATATTAACTCCTTCATTGCGGAATAAAATGGTAATTGTTTTGTATGTTGATTTAGTCAATGGTATAGCAATAAAAGGAGTCTATAAGGCAATTCTTTTCAATGTATGGTACTTTGCCCAAAATCTCTCCGGGCCTCAGGTGGCCTTAAAGCTGATATCAAATGTGGTCTCTCCTGAAATGTGTATAAGTGCGTATATCTTGTGGGAGAAAAACATTGAGTCCTTTATCAATGTTCTGGCCACAAATAAACGGTTAGGTGATTCTGGCATGCCACCTACGTAGGATAATCGCACAGTGTTGTGCCTTTTTGCTGGACATATTGGTAGTTTAAGAAGAGAAGAAAAATACTTTTTTTGAGTTTCTGGCCTGAGGTTAAGAGGGGCAGCTGCCTGTTGAGCAGTAGTTGAGGTCTTTGGTGAGCCATTTTGTTCTTGTTGCAAGGTATTTGGTAAGTTAAGGCCTGGATTTTGAGTTAAATTCAAGCCTTCTGGTATTTACAGAATCTCCTCAAGGATAGGGCCTTCTTTTTGGCTGTGATCCCTGTCTAGGGAGTGCCTCCGTATTGGAATCTGAGGAAAATCTGAAGCTTTTGGCATCTGGATTGGGGAAGTTCCAGACACTCATTGACCTGTCTCTGAGCTTTTTTCCCAACCTGCGCCTTGCAGCTCTGTTGCTACAGACCAGTCCTTTCTCCCTAGTGCTCATTCCTCAATTCCCCCCCCCCAATTTTTCCCTGTACACCATTAGCCCCAACAGTCTCAAAAGATTCTGAGTTACTCACAGTGGTTTGTAGTTGCAAGTCTGAGGTATTTGCATTCAGCCGTTCAGCTCCATTTTCTTCGGGCAGCAGCCGCTTTGATGCTCCGACGTTGGCACTCAGCTGAGAAGTTCTGACAGACTCAGCCGCACTGTCAGAGCGAAGCTGCCAGATTTTCTGCCGCAGTGTCATTTTCCTGAAAATAAACTTACACTCCTAGGCCTCAAGAATTCACTGTAGTTTAAGTGTTTCTTCTGTGTCCTGTTCTGAGGATGTCTGTGGGAGCTCCTTGTCCTCCGGTGAGTCATTTTCATTGTCAGTGTCCATTGGAATTGCTGGCCTGTACAAGGGCAGTCTGATATTTGTTTCAGTGTTTGTTTTAGCAGTCTGCTCCATCTGGTGTTTCTCAATCATCTGACACTCATTTCCCGATACTGTTATGGTCTCTACATGGGTTGAGGTGGGAGAGGAGACATGCTCTCCCACCTCCACATCCTCCAGCCACTCCTGTGTTCCACTGTCTGCCATCTCGGCAAGCTGACAAGACTGCAGAGCGGCCCCCTACAGCAAGTGTAGGGGACTTCCCCGGTGTCCTGGACAATATTTCCCTTTCCATAAAACCAGTTCATGCAATTGTCCAGGCTGTGTGGGTGCTGATGTGCAATATGGTCGCTACTACACATTCAGTCACTTTGCTACCAGTCTAGCATTGCTTGTAAAATGCTTTGGGATACATTGTGTATGAAAAGCTATATAACTGCTGATTTTTCTTCTTCTTTTCTCTCTCCCTTCTTTCTTCAAGTGAGTACACGTATGTTGCATTCTCTCAGCCTTTCCTAATATGCCCTGCGCTGCAGCTTCTAAACCATCTTTGTTGCTCTCCTCTGGGCTGCCTTGAGCTGGTTGACATCTTTTTCATGTAGGAGCTCCAGAACTATATGCCATACTCCATGTGTGGTCACACTAAGGATCTGTACAGAACCTGCTCACTTTTGAGGAGTGTCTGCAGTACCAGACCTGCCTACTCACCAAAAAATCTCGTCTAGGGCTCTCCCCCCTGGGAGTTTCTGCTTCCCTATGGCATGTGTCCTCGTCTGTTGCCACCCATAGCTCTGTCATGGCCACCTTTCTGGTGCCCAGAACCAAGACCTCGCTAGCCCAGAGGTCCTTCCATTACTGAGCCACTGCTTTGTTCAACTCCCTCCCACCCTGCATCACAGACATTGCCAAAATTGGTCCCTTCAAAATCACCCCCCCGGAACCATCTCTTCGATGCTCGTTGCTGTAGATGTACCTAATTAATCCCACTGTGGGATCCTCCTGTCAGGCCTCCCTGACTTGACAACATCCTCCAGACAGCCTATCCTCTCCCCCTCCCTCTCACCCCCACTCCCCATCCCTACCTCCACCCTCTCCAGGTATTATCTAGGTATGTCCAGGGCTGTACCCTCAATGTAACTCTTGGGTACCTTGTATTTGACTGTAACCTATTATAAGTAACCTTATTGTGTAACCTATGTGTACTCTATGTTCAATGTTCTGCACCTGTACTGTTCTCACTGTTGTAACCTCACTATGTAACTCTGTCTACCCCCCCCGTAACGAGGTGCCTTTGTAAATGAGTCCATGACTCAAAGGTTGTAAATCTGACTTTTCTAATAAATAAATAAATAAATAGAAGCATCATAACCTCTTCCCTTCTGCTTGTGAACCCCCTAACAATGCAGCCTAACATTCTGTTTGCCTTGGCTGCTGTCTTCCTACACTGAGTGGCCTGTTTAAGGTCTCTGGTGATAGCTACTGCCAAGTCCTTCTCCTCCACTGTTTTGGTGACCCTGACCCCTCCTAGACTGTAGTCTGCCCTCAGATTCTTCCTTCCTACGTGCATGACCTTGCACTTCTTTGCACTGAACCCCAGCTGCCAGATGTCTGACCGCTTCTGCAGCTGAGCCAGGTCCTCCTTTAGGTCCTGAACCCCTTTGTCCATGTTCACCCTCTCACAGAGCTTGGTGTTATCAGCAAGAAGGCAGATCATACCTTTAACTCCATTTCCAATGTCACTTATGAACACATTAAACAACAGTCATCTATTTTTTTTTGTCAATTCAATTCAATTTATTTTACCAGGATAACACCATTGAGACCACTCATTTGCGAGCAGGTCCTGGGGGATGCAGATACATATATAGATAGCACTAAAAGCAATCACAAATGCGAGTTCAGTTAGATCATACACATATACAGCTAAAACAAAAACATGTACAAAGTGCAATTTCAGCAAATACAGCAAATGCGTCAAGGTTCAGTAAAACACAACGAAAAGGCAGACTGTGAAGCCAGGAACTGGTAGGGCCGGAGGGAGAAGGGACAGATAGGAGGACAAGATTAGAGGAGGGAGAAAAAGTGGAGTATAGGTAAAATGCTAGAGAACAGCCAAGGGGTGGGCTTTAGAGATCAAGCGTAGATTCATCCATAGCACTTACATCCTTCCTTCAGTGTGTGTCTAAGCATGGACTTAAAAGTGCATAGGCCAATGATATGCTTAGGTTTCAGTGATTTTTGTAAAGTGTTCCATGGAGTAGGCAAAGCATGGCTTACAGAAGAGGAACTGAAATGGGTCCTAATCCTAGGGGTGTCAAATGTTATGTAAGAGAGTTTTCTAAGTGTATACACACAAGGAGCATATTTAAACAGGGAGCAGATGTGGTGGGGGGAGTTGCATAGTTAAGGCTCTCTACACCCAAAGAGATGCATTTTCACTACTTCCTGGTGCTGAGAAAAGGCAAGCCAATCCATATATAGCAGGAACAGTGGTGAGTGCTAAAAGTGGTGTTTGTGGTGAATCTTAGGCCCTGTGATGAAACATATCCAGAGTCGATAAGGCTGATTTAGGACTGCGACTGTATATAAAGTCTGCATAGTCGAGTAGCAGGAGAAAGGTCATTTGGACTAGTCTGAGTTTGGCATCGTAGGTAAGCAAATGCTTTATTCAGCAAAAAAGACCAAACCTTTGGCACAACTTTTTGGTGATTTCCTCAATATGTGTAACAAAGGATAGCTTACAGCCTAACCAGAAGCTGAGATATTTAAATTTCTCAACCGGTTCAAGATTCTCACCAAGAACGGTCTTAATATGATACTTAGCATCCAAAGGATTAATGGGTACTTCTTTGTTGTTAGGGGAAAGGGGCATGATTTTTTTTTTAGCATTGAGAATTAACTTTAAGCGGAGCAGGTTTTGTTGAAGGAGGCCAAATTCATGTTGTAAATTGGCAAGCAAGTTGCAGGAAAGGCTTAGTGACATATAACACAGTATTGTCTGCGAATAGATGGACACTTGCTGTGCTAATATTATTGTCGATGTTGTTAATATAGATGGCAAATAACAAAGGCCCCAGTATTGACCCCTGCAGGACTCCTCTCCGTAGTGGTTTTAAGGGAGAGAGAGCACCATTGGCTTTTACCTGTTGTCACCTATCAGAGTGGTAGGAAGAAAACCATTTTTGCGAGATGGCATCTAGTTCAAGGTTGTTTAACATGTCCAGCAGTAGCTGATGATCAACAGCGCCGAAGACCTTGCTTAAATCTAAAAAGAGTGCACAGACTTGGTTTTTGGCATCAAGGGAGGTTAGCGAATCGTCAGTGACTTTGGTCAAGGCCGATACAGTGCTGTGTTTAGGCCTGAACCCAGACTGAAGAGGGTTCAGTAAATTTTTAGCTTCTAGATAGTCTCTAAGTTGAGAGTTAACTAGCGAGATTGGCCAATAATTATTTAAATCACTTTGATCTCCAGATTTGAACAGGGGAATAACATGAGCTATTTTCCAAATGGGAGGCAAGGTGCCTTGGAGAAGAGATAGATTGAACAGGTGGGTGATAGGTGGGGAGGAAATATGGTTCCAACAAATCGGCACCGGCACTTTTTTTATGGTCCAGAGAAATAAGGAGATCCTCAACCTGTTTGAGAGAGACAGGACTAAAGCTAAATTGCACAGAATGGGGGTGAGATTTTGAGGGAGAGGATAGGGGATCCTGCAGGAGGCAGAAGGGGTAGCTTACTAGCAGGAGATGAGTCGAACGCTAGACTGGCTGTAGCAAAATGGTTGTTTAACTGATCCAGTATATCATCACTGGTTGTGTAGGTATGGATCCTGGAAATAATCTTGGAAGGGAGGGATGAAGGTGAATTGAGCCCTTAAATTTCTCTGAGAATTTCCCAAAATTTGGCTGCATTGCTTTTAGAAAATCCCAATGCTGCCTGATAGTAGTTAGCCTTTTCTGCTCGGATAAGTCTCGTACACAGGTTCCTCGCTACTCTAAAGGCAGCCCAATCGGGGTCAGATTTTGTCTTACGAGCTTTCTTCCATAGGTGGTCTCTATGGTGTAGGGCAGTTTTTAATTAATTAGTGAACCAGGGGCAGTTTTTTTTTATTGTTCTGAGCTTTGTCATTGGCGCATGTTTGTTAATTACCTCCAAAACAAGGTTAAGGAAGAGGGTACAAGCTTCATTGACAGTTGGGGCCAGGTAAAAGTCTTGCCATCTAATTTTGCTCAAGATCAACCAGGAAATTGGAAGGGTTGAATTTATAGAAGTTTCTTTTAAAGAGGAAGTTTGATTGGAGCATTGTTTTTGGGTGGTGCCTCACACTGGCAATAGCACTCTCATCACTATATGAAACACCCCAATGTAGGCAATTTTATGGGGCTTACTAGTGAAGATCAAGTCAAGGAGAGTGCTGTGCCCAGAGTTTCCAATAGTAGGACGGGTAACCTCACTGATTAGTTGGGTGAGACCGTAAACATCACAAAGGTGGTTTAGAGGGGCCGAACAATGGGAGTTCCTGTCTAGGTTGAAGCCACCCAAACAAATATATTCTGAGTCAGTGGTTCCTAGGATCTTGTATACAGTGGTAGTCATACAAAAATATCCTGATATTGTGCATCGCACGTCACTGTGTGGTAACGGTATACATATTATTCAATGGGTACCGCATTTGTGCAATGCTTGGTATACCACTCAACTGAAACATAGAAACAGAAACATAGAATTTGATGACAGATAAGGACTGTTTGGCCCACCTAGTCTGCCCATTTCCTACCAATTGGATAAGCTGTAGATCCCAGTTTGCCAGGAGCACACTTCTTCCTACCCCCACAAGAATTGCCTTATGTCTGTCCCATGCATTCTTGAATTCCCCAATGTTTTTGACTCCACTACCTCCTCAGAAAGGCCATTCCATGTATCCACAACTCTCTCCATGAAAAAATACTTCCTCACATTACCTCTGCATCATCCTCCTTCTATCTTCAAATTGTGCCCTCTTGTTCTTGCACATCTCTTTTTCTGAAAGACGCTACCCTCTTGGACTTTGTTAATTCCCTTAAGGTACTTGAAAGTTTCTATCATGTTCCCCCTCTCCCTCCTTTCCTTGAAGGTATATATATTAAGCTCCCCTAGTCTCTCTTCATATGTCTTCTGGTGCAGATCCTGCATCATTTTAGTTGCCCTCCTCTGGACAACCTCCATCCTGTCTATGTCCATGCAGAGATGGGGTCTCCAGAACTGCACACAGTACTTCAGATGGAGTCTCACCAACTGTCTGTAGAGATGGATAACAACTTCTTGTTTTCTACTGGTGATGCATCTCCCTATGCATCCCAGTATCCCGCCAACCCTTCTCACTGCCTTCTCACATTGCCTACCCACCTTTAGGTCATCTGATATGACTACCCCCAGGTCTCTTTCCATTTTTGTTGTTGTTAGTATCTCACCCACCATTGTGTACTCTTCCCCTGGGTTTTTGTTTCCCAGGTGCATTACTTTGCACTTCTTTGCATTGAATGTAAACTGCCATACATTTGGCCATTCCTTCAACCTTGCCAAGTCCCTTCTCATCCTTTCCACTCCACCTAGTACATCAACCCTGTTGCAGGTCTTTGTGTCATCTGCAAAGAGACATACTTTTCCTTCCAGTCCCTCTGCAATGTCACCTATAATGACATTAAAGAGGACTGGTTCCAGTACTGAACCCTGCGGTACTCTGCTAGTAATTCCTCTTTCTTTAGAATGGACTCCATTTACTATTACCCTCTGCATCCTGTTGTCCAGCCAGTGTTTTACCCAGGTCACCACCTTGGGACCCAATCCAAGTTTGGTTAATTTGATTATTAATCTTTTGTGTGGGACTGTGTCAAATGCCTTGCTAAAGTCTAGGTAGGCCAGGTCCACAGCCCCTCCCTCATCTACTACTTTGGTCACTCAGTCAAAGAAATCTATTAGATTTGTCTGACACAACCTTCCTTCTGTGAATCCATTCTGTCTTGGGTCCTGTGCCCCGCTGGCCTCTAGGTACTCAACAATTCTTTTCTTCAGAAGTGATTCCATCATTTTCCCTACCACTGAATTCAAACTAACAGGTCTGTAGTTTCCTGCCTCTGCCTTGCTCCCACCTTTGTGAAGAGGAATCACATCCACCCTCCTTCAGTCCTCAGGTACCACCCCATCCTCCCACGATTTGTTAAAGAGGGTAGTCAGTCGTGTCACTAGTTCTACCCTTAGTTCTTTTAGAATTCTTGGCTAAATGCTGTCAGGCACCATTGCTTTGTCCACCTTCAGTTTTAAGAGTTCTCTAAGAACCCTTTCTTCTGTGAATGGACTGGTATCAACCCCCCTATCCACAGTGTTTCTATTGTTTTGTTGAAGTACCTCCCCTCCTCTTCTTTTGTGAATACTAAGCAGAAGTATTCATTCAGTATCCCTGCTTTTTCATTGTCACCCTCTGCCCACATTCCTTCCCCTTTATTATATCTCAGTATCCCTCCCTTGGTCTTTTTTCACTCCCTAATGTACCTATAAAATGTTTTATTCCCCCTTCTTAACAGAGCTAGCTAGCTTTTCCTCAGTTTTGGCCTTTGCTATTCTGACTGCCTTCCCTAACTCCTTCTGCTTTAATTGATATAGTTCTCTGTCCTGCTCCTTCTGTATTTCCCTATATTTCTTGAATGCTATCCTTTTCTCATTTACCTTCCCTGCCACCTCTTTTGAGAACCATGGTGGTTTTTTCCTTAATTTTGTTTTGTTGATTTGCTTTATACAAAGGCCTCTGTGATGGCAGTTTTGATTTTTCCCTCATTGTTCTTCCACCCCTCCTTCTTGCCTCTTTGCTAGTGCTTTTCTGAGGCATGCTCCCATTTTTCCAAAGTCAGCCCTCCTAAAGTCCAGCACCCTTGCTTTTGTATGGCTTGAAGCTAAGCTGTGTTTATTGTGAACCACACTGCATGGTGGTCGTTTGTTCCCATATGGCTACCCACTTCTAAATCTGAGATCCTTGCTCCATCCCCATTTGAAAGTACCAGGTCTAAGATTGCTCCTTCCAGAGTGGGTTCCAACATTAGCTGTCTGAGGCATGCCCCCTGTAGTGTGATTACCACTGTACTGTAGGTGAGTAAATATCCCAAGACCACCAGAAGGGGGTCTATAGCAGTCAGAGATATAGATAGTCTCATTTGAAGGTAGAGAAATGCTCAAAGTGAGACTCTTGAATTCCTTATGTGAGAAGGTAGCGTCAAAGATGGAAACTGCATACTTATCATGGACATAGATTGCAACTCCTCCTCCCCTAGTTGTTCTGTCTGTTCTAAAAACACTGCAGAAGGGGATGGGGGATGTTGATGTCCTGGTTTGGGTTGATGCTTTCAGCCAAGATTCAGAAACCATGAATACATCTGGAGTGGTATGGGGGACCCAAGCTTGAATTAGATCCATTTTCTTAAGCAGGCTGCAGGCACTGATATGAAGGAAACTGATTCCTTTTAATTGAGAAAGGTCTAAGGGAGCCAAAATGGGCATAGGCGGGCCGGGATTTAGCTCTATGTTTCCTGAACACAATAACAATAGTCAAAGGAGTTTTTTGAAATTGCTAGTAAGGAATTTAAGGAACAGTTTGCAAGCACATTTGGATGAAGAGGCCCTAGTGGAGGGAATTTGAGGATAAGTTGGAAAGTGAGGGAACACTAACCCAAGGACTGCCACACATACAGGGATATACTGTGGTGTGGGAAAGCCAGGAGGAGTCATAAGAGTTTCACAAGGCTCAAGGTGTCTCATGTGTTTAGTCCCCAAGGAATAAGACAGATGTGGCAGCATAGATGAATTAGGAAGAGGAAAGTGGCATGTGATCTGCAGCTGTAGCTGTAGGAGGCTACATGGGTTAAGGTCAGCAGGTGCCCATAATGGGGAATGCTCCAGGATAGGGTTAAAAGAGTTCAGTAGTAGGAGGAGGAAAGGAAGTAGGAGATGAGTTAAAACAGAGGAGGCATTGTTAGACTTGGTTTTTAGAGTTACTAATTTAAAACCAGAGTACTAAAGGCAGGGCAATGACTTGTGGGGTGCTGAGAGTGAAAGCAGTCAGATGGGCACACAAAAAAAGAGGAGCAACCATGCAGAGGTAACAACTGCTAGAGATGAGGATGGTCCCTTTAAGGAAAAAGCTGACTAGCAGAAAAAAGAAAAGGGGGCAACCTTGCAGGAGTAATAGACTGCCAGAGATGAGGATGGTCCCTTAAGGGGAAAGCTGACTGTAATAAGCACCAATTGGATATGGTGGAGTTAAAGATCATTTACTAGAGGTTGGGGCCGGGGTGGGCGAGTGGGAAAAATTCAATATGAGAACAGCACGGAAAATAAAGATGCAGCGAGCACCACAAATGCTTCAAAAGAAGCTGAAAGTCCTTGACAGCCAATTGGAGAGTGGCAGCAGGCAAGGGAGGCCAATCAAACTGATGGCACTGAAGCCGTGCTTCCCTGGGAGCTCAGAGGCATACCTGCAAGAATCTTCTTGTGGGGGGGTGAATCAGGAGCGGTTTGCAGAAGATGGAGCTGGAGCCACAAGCAGTGGAGGAGCCTGTGCAGGAATAGCCTAAAAAAGAGAGGGAGAGAGCATAAGTTTAGGAAGGAAATATGTGCAGGACAAAAACAAGGCTAAATTGTGGGTGGGCAATGGACAGAGACAAAGGCAAGGGGAGTAGGTGCTAAGAGAAGGTTTATAGGAGAGAAGAGCAAGAAATTGCACAGTGGGGGTTGTTATGGGTCTAGAGCCAGAGGCAAAAAAAAAAAAAAAGAAAAGAGGAAAAGGTTCAGGGCTAGAGGGAATGCTCGAGATGAGCAGAAATAGGAGGTGGGAGATCACAAGGTACTTTGGGGAAGACAGGCTCAAGATGAGCTGAAAGTGAGAAGCAGTAATTCACTGAAAAAAAGCAGGAGAAGGCAGGTTCGAAGGAGCTGGCATGGAAAGTAAAAGATTACAGTATAGATCAGGTGAAGGCAGGCTAACTACGTAGAAGTACTCTGAAAAAATCTTAAATTTAACAGGCAAAATCTAATCATCTAATTAATGTGTAGAACACTGTATAAATCTTAGGATTAACAGGCAAATCAAATGATCCATGAATGTACAGTGCACAGTGTAAATCTTAAATTTAACATGCGAGCAAGACTGCCAAAGAAATGTACAGATCAGATTTTAACCAGTAAAACAGCATTAAAATTCAATATGAGGAGGAGAACAGAAAATATAGATGCAGTGAGAGCCACAAACACTTCAAAAGAAGCTGAAAGTCCTTGACAGTCAGTCGGAGAATGGCAGTGGCTGAGGCAGGCCAATCAAACTGATGGCACTGAAGCGGTGCTTCCCTGGGAGCTCAGAGGCATACCTGCAAGAATCTTCTTGTAGGATGGGTGGGTCGGGAGGGGTCTGATGCCAGCAGAAGGTGTAGCCAGAGCTGCAAGCAGTGGAGGAGCCTGTTTAGGGATAGCCTGCAAGAATCTTCTTGTGGGTCGGGTGGGTCAGGAGAAGTTTGCGACCGGCGGAAGGTGGATCTGGAGCAGCAAGCTGCAGAGGAGCCCACTCAGGGCTAACCCACAAGAATCTTCTTGTGGGGTGGGCAGGTCGGGAGAGGTTTGTGGCCAGCAGAAGGTGGAGCCGGAGTTGCAAGCAGTGGAGGAGCCCACTCGGGGCTTGTCTGCAAGAATCTTATTCATCTAATTACTGACCCCCCTTCGGGACACCATTTGTATCCTCCCTTGTACCTGATAGATCCCCCTCCCTACTAACCTCTGGGTTCTACTGCTAAGCCAATTTGTTACCCACCTGGTAAATTTTCTCTCTACCCCTAGGTTCTCCAACTTCCTGATAAACCTCTTGTGTGGCACCGAGTTGAAGGCCGTGCTGAAATCCTATGACGAGAGTGGTAGACAAGAGTCAGGCAGCTGACATTCTATATTTGGAATCCAAATACAGAATGTCAGCTGCCTGACCATTTTCCACCGCAGTCATCACCCCTTAATCATGCTGGTTTCATTGGGCCTCCCTGACATGAACCCATGCTGTCTCTGATCCTGTAGCCCATTGGCTTCAAAGAACTCAATGTACTGGCACTGCATTGAAACATTTACAGTGAAGGTACATTACAGTGATAAATCGACCATGTTGCTGTAATGTAACTGCGGGACCCTGGCACTGCTTTTCCGGGACTTGCACCCCATCCCCGAATCAACGCTGACTCGGAGTTGATTATAATAATATATGGGTGGTGCAGGGGGCAGAGCTCCCGCATGGGGGGCGTGGGGGGTGAAGACTCCCACAGAAAAAGACCAGGGACAGTGGTTTACTGGGATTGAGAAAGGGCATATTCCGTTTTGCACATTGTAAAAAAAGTATTGTCACCGGTGTCTGTTAAGTCAAAATCCAGTTTTACCGGTGTTTGGTTTTGTGTACTTTATTTAGCAATTTTTAACTCTGCTAACATGCATTTTAGCAATTTTGACCTCCACTATTATACATCCTTCCATCCTTGTACCTATTTAAAGTTATTTTAGGAACAAGATGTAATGGCAGCAGTGGCACTACGGCCCCATCCCTCAGGTGTGATGGCAGCACCAGCAGCACTAAGGCCCCCATCCCTCTGGTGTGATGGCAGCACCAACAGCACTAAGGCCCCCATCCCACTGGTGTGATGGCAGCAGCAACAGCACTACAACCTCCGTCCCTCAGGTGTGACAGAAGCCGCAGTGCTGTGGCCTCCATCCCTTAGGTGTGATGGCAGCAGAACTACATTCACCATTCCTCAGGCTTGATGGCAGTATCAGCACTATGGCCCCCATCCCTCAGGTGAGACGGCAGCAGTACTACATTCCCCATCCACCAGTGGTGATGGCAGAAGCACTACAGCCTCCACCCCTTCTGTGTGATTGCAGTAGCAACAATGCAGTCCACATCCCTCTGGGGTGATGGCAGTAGTGACAGCACTATGATCCCCTTTCTTCAACACCCACACCCCACATGCACAAGTTACAAATGACTTAGTCTCTTTGTTTGTTAGAACTCAGATGTGAATTAATCTGAACCATCACCACTAAGGTGGATGACCTTTGTTTTTTCCTATCTATAATTTAGCTGCCTGAATTGGATTTCTGCCTGTGACACCATTGACCAGGATTAGGGAACAGACTTGGGTGTTGGAGGGCCAGCTGGTGGATGAAAGCTTGAGTATCCAACTACCACTCACTTTCTCCTGGGAGGGAGGGTGGGTTCATGGCTCAGCATTTGCTGGCTCCTGGTGGAGGTCAGAGGCACAACAACATGTCAGCCCTCATTTCAGGAGGGAGCGTGATGGACGACGGCTTGTGCCTTGACATCATGTGGCCTGTCACACTCCCAAGAAAATGGGAAAACACCCGCTGACCAACTGAAGGATGGCTGTTGGTTCCTCCATAAGCCATAAGCCCCAGACATGTGTCCAATCTGACCCCTGCCATGCCCAGGATACACAGGAAGCTCTTTGGGGTAATTCTTCTCCCCTAGTAGCCTCCCACAGGGGTAGAAGCCCACTCAGGTGAAGGGTTACTTTGGGTTATCTGGTAGCACAGCAGTAAGAGGGAGTGGATGGTGGTCGGGATTCAGCAGCAGAGGTAGGGGGCCTTGGCAGGCCTGAAGGAGTGGATGGCCGGGGCTAGGAAGAGCAAAAAAAAAACTGCTTGAATTTGCTTCTTTGAAATAAAGTGTCTTTACCTAAAACATCCAAAAGTGATTAGTGGAGAACTTCCAAATGGATTCATACATCTCCCAGACATGTGTATGCTTTTTTTTTACTTGGTGTCCATGAAAAGGTTATCTCCCAGTTTTCATGCCTTTGTTCAAATGTGAATTGAGCACCACTCTGCCCATAAGTCTTACCTTCTGTATGTCATTGACTGCGCTTTCAAAATCCACTGGCCAAACATAAGTACACTTAAACAGTTAACATTTGCTTTTTGTTGAAGCAGTCTATCAGAAATATTTTTGTTGTCACAGAAACTGAAACAGCAGGTGGGAGAAAAGGTGCAGATGATCCCATTCACCTAAATGGGGTGCTAACTGTGAAGTCTTTTCATAATTAGTAAGGCAGTTTCTTCTTTGTGAACATATTTTCATTCAGACTCGTTTTCATTCAAACAACTGAGGATTTTGGAAGGCCCTACTGATTATAAACTAAAATAAGCTAGTTGGTAACAGTGATCCTGCATTTAGCAATCTACAACCTAGATGCTTATATGCAAAGAATACAATAAAAACCTGACTAAAACCTAAAAACAAGCTTATAAAACGTATCTGAACATATATCTTTACCTATAAAAAATCATTGCAGCCCAAATAAAACTCAGGTAAATTACATGGTACCCTGACTACTGTTCTATGATGTGGTAAACATATATTGGTATTTTTTTCTTTATTCTTTGTAAAGTAGATAAGGCCCACTAGGCAGAGCTGTCTGTTTTCAAGAGTGACCTAGAATCAATGGGGAGGTTAAGTGACTTGCTTGGAGTCACACAGTATACAAGTGGAGGTTATGGGAATCAGACCAAGTCTGCTGGATGTACCCAGTTCAATCACTGTTTGTTACTCTAACCACTAGGCGTGGGTGGTTAAATTGAATGGCTGATTACAATAAAGCAGTGCGGGTGATTTTCTTACTGACTGTACATGCAGCATAGCAGAAAGAATACAAAGCACAGCAACATTCATTTTAAGATGCTGAAATCTGGGTCGGCCCGCTGGCGCTGTGGTAGCACTATTGCTTGCAATGCCAGTAACCCAGAGTCAGAAGCAAACTCGGGTTACATAGACTTTGACGGCAGATAAGGAACACTTGGCCCACCCAGTCTGCCCATTTCCCTACCTACTGGATAAGCTGCAGATTCTAGTTAACCAACAGCCTACTTCCTGCCACCCCCCCACTACAATTGCCTTATGTCTGTCCCATGCATGTTTGAATTCCCCCACTGTTTTAGACCCAACAACCTCCCCAGGAAGGCAGTTCCATGCATCCACCACTCTCTCCAGGAGTAGGATAGGGCACCTGGGGGACTGCTCTCCTCCTCCTCCTCCGGGGAGGGTGGGCTGCAGATTCTGCAGCTTTACCACCACCTGTGTGACCATGGGTGGTGGTGCAATGGTGCTGCAGAGTGATTAGGAGGGGAGGACGCTAGCCAGAATTTGGAGCAGTGACATGTCTCTATGTGACCTACCTCCTTGGATCTCCTCTAGTGCCAGTGCCCTCAGGGACAGAGACTAGAAAACCAGGAACAATCACCCCACATCGGCCACTGGCAGAAGGGACCCAGGTGCCCCAGACTTCATAACCAGGCTCCATAAGGGACCCACTAAGCTGCCTGACACACACTAAGGGAGTGTGAAGGGGTGACCTTGGGTCACCTCCTTCCCACTTGGGAGGGGTACAATCCAGGCAGAATAGGGGCAGGCCTACAGGAGCTCCTGAGCATTACCTGGGGTGAAGCTAGGGGATACTCAACCTAGGGATCTCTGAAAAGTGGAGACTGAAGCTGTGAGAAGGGGACATAGAAAGAGAAAAAAAAAAAATTTAAAAAGATGCTGAAAGAGCCGGCTTGTCGGCGCAGTGGCTGGATTTCCACTTGCGACGCTGGCGACCTGGGTTCGGGAACGGACTCGGGTCATCAGAGAGCCGGCTGGGGGAGAATTTGGAGCATCTGTAGACAGGCTCACCTTCTCCAGGGGAGGGTGGGGATGTGAGCCAGGCACCTGCTGACCCCTGGTGGAGGCCGGAGCATGGCAGAGTGTTAGGGGCTCAAATTTCTGGGGGAGTTCACAATGACGTCAGGTACGTCACTCTCCATGGGGAGAAAACCAGAAAATGGCTCTCTGGTGAGCCAGATGATGGCTGTCTAGTCCCCTCATTGCCATCATGGCCCCGCGACCTCCCACCCCAGCAGCACCTGGAGCCGATGCCGCAGTGCGCCGGATGACCCCCACCAGTGCCTTCCCTCTCGGAAGAGGGGGACCCACCCGGCGAAGGGTTACACCAGGCTACCTCCAGGGGGCTGCGATCTGGGGTTGAGGCAGGTCATGGGGATGGCAGACAGACGGGGCATAACATTGAGGGCCCGAAGGAGGTGCTCACCAGATGGAGCAGAGGAGCATAAAAAAAAAAAAAGATGCTGAAATCTTAGAGATTCTGTGCAGTGACATGCAATTTCCGTGAGGCATCGGTATAAGAATTTAAAATCCGCAAACCAAGCAGGATTCCGTGATTGTTACCGGTGTTACTGGTAAAAATGGAAAACCAGGGTCCCTGAAAAAGATTGCCGTCTGTGACGGCTGTCTGCTGACTGTCAGCATAACAGCTGTTGCTGTACTTGCAGTTGACACGTTTTCTGTCAAACCGCCGTGGTGGAACCAAAGAACTCCACTATTCTTTTCTTCAGAATGGTCACCATGAGTTTACACACAGTGTAAGTCAGACTGACCCACCTGTTGTTCTCTGGGTTGTCCCGGGGCCCACTCTTGCGAAGCAATACCACATGTGTGGTTCTCCATTCCTGCAGTACACCCCCGTAGCCAAAGAGCTGTTGAACAGGTCCACCAGTGGAGCTGCTGACTCCTCTGCCATTTCTCTCAACACTCTTGGGTGTATGCCATCTAAGCCCGGGGACTGGTTTACTTTTAGCAACATGAGCCCCTTCCAAACCCTGTCCTCCATTATCTTGTCCCCCAAAACACCACCATCTTCCCTTGTGGCACTGGTCCATGCATTGCTTTAGTAAGCAGGAGTACTTGTTCAAAACTTCTGCTTTCTTGTTACTGTCTCCCTCACACCCCCTCTTTTTGTAGCTTAACCATACCTGCCTTCAGGACTCTCTTCTCACTGATAACCTAGAGAAGGCTTTCTCCCCCTCACTAATCCCCTCTGCAATTTGCAACTCCTTCCTAGCCTTGGCCTGTCTGACTAGCCTACTGACCTCCCTAGCTTTTCCCAGCTGGACCTTCTCATCTTTGTTCTTTGGGACTTCCTGTGCCTCTTATCCCTGACTGCCTGACACACCTTTCTACTGCACAAATGGTTTCCAGGCCTTAGAATTCTTTCCCTTCTGTTTTAGGCATGTGTTATTAGCTGCCATGATCCCTTCCCGGGTCACTGTTCACTCTGTTTCACATTCCTATCTTCCTTAAGGCTAGCTAGGTGTCCCTTCAAAATCTCTCTGAACCTACCGTAGTCATCCTTTCAGAAATCTAGCACTTTTGTCTTCGTGCTTGGTGGTTCTTTCCCCCATGTTGATTAGGAAATAAACCATCCTACACCTGCTCAGCAAGAAGAAACACCAAAAAACAAAAAGACAATCACTGTGTAAGAGGCAGGCAAGTGTGTGTGTGTGTGCGTGCGTGCATGCGTGTCGGTGTTGTAGCAGCCTAGTAAGACTGTTCCACCAAGTAAAACAGGGACAGATAGTTAGTTTTAGTGTATCTAAAAAATAAGTACTCAAGGATGCAGGTTCAAGACCCAGAGTAGGTAGGAGCTGCCAGCTAGACATAGGGTGGCCCCTGCTGTAACATAAAAAGTAGATTTAGAATCTACAAGTGTAATAAATAAGTAATCAGTAGTTTTAAAGTAGATTAGCTATAGGAATCAGCATGAGTATATAATTAATTGAAATAGTGGGATGCTGCACAGGGGGGAAGTTGGAAAGGATTCCTGGCCCTGGCTTTCCTCACAGCTCACACACATGTAGTTTTGCTCATTTGATTTATGATTGCCAATGTTTTTATATAAAATATAGTGTTAATATTTAAAGAATGATAATCATAGTCATTGGTGGCCAGTGGGCTAGTAAATGATTGCCCTGGCTACTGTCACAAGCTCTGTTAGTCCAGTGATTAATTTGGTGTGTCTGGGTTGCCTGTTAATTTTAAAATATTTATTTGTATTTGTAAAATCACTCCTGAAATAAAGAAAGCTGCTCTGTTGAACTAAATAAGTAAAATGCAGAGTGGCAACTGCGGGCTCTCAGCATGCCAAATAGAATGAGGAGAGGAGCGTGAGTGACCGAGTGTCGGTCCCACAGCAGAGTACAACGGGCTCGAGTAAGGAGTCCCCAGGTCTGCTTGTGGGCAGCCACTCCTCCACTCCGATGCTGGTCAGAAGTAAGACATCGGCCTACAAGTCAATCCTGCTGTGTGAAGCTCCAAGAGGGAGATGCATCATCGCTCCTTTCGAGGCAGGATCAACCAGATATTTTCCCATTTCTGTAGATGTGCAGGCAGTAAGCACCAGGGAAAACTGGTTGTAGAGACTGGTTCACAAATAAAAATATAAATAAGCAGTACAGTCTTGTAACAGCCTCAGATAGCATGTTCCACCAAGAGAATAGGGACAGCCTATTAATTTTCATTGTAGTTCTAAAATTAGTAGTTAAGGACACAGTTTCAAAACCCAGAATAGGTAGGAGCTGCCAGAGGTACATGCGAAAGCCCCTGCAGTCATAACAAGACTAGATTCAGCCTTCATAATTTTAACATAGTAACAGTTAGTAGTTTAAAATTAGTTTAATTATAAAATATGCTGTGAGCATATCATTAATGGATGATAGTGGAAAGCAGCACAGGGGGCAAGAGGAAAGGACTCCTGGCTTACCATTTCCTTACACACATGCATTTTTTACACTTAAATGTAGAGACTGGCATTGTTTTGTGAAAAACTATAGTATTTTAATGGTAAAACAAAGAATTGATATGCTGATGGCCAGTGGGCTAGTAAATGGATCACCCTGGCTAGTGACACAAGCACTGGACAGCCAGTGTATAATTGGGACTGCCTGAGTTGCCTGTGGTGATTTTATAGTAATTGTACATTTTTTTAAGAAATAAAAAATCGTTCCTGTAAAGTATTGCTGCTCTTAGATAAAATAAGTGTAAGCAGAGTGGTAGTTGCGGGCTCTAATTGCACCAAAAATCTGAGTGAGAGTGGAGTGTGAGAGTCCGAGTGTGAGTCCCACAGCAGAGCGCTGTGTGCTCAGTAAGAAATCCTAGGTTTGCCTCAGGCAGCTGGCTCACTCTGCAGCCGTACGGAAAGTAGGCTTCGGCCTATCAACTGTGCCATACTTCTTGAAAGCCGAGAGGATGCAGCTTGATGCACTCCTCTTGTGGCCGGATCAACTAGATAACCAATTCCCTTACAATGCAGTTGGCAAGGCGAAAAGTGCCAGGGGATGTGGAAAATAGGGACTGACTCTCATAAATAAATAAAAATAAATTAATGAAAATGATCTGGACGAATCGAGGCTCACAGAGTCTCCACAGTGGAAAAATGCACACAGTATGAATTGAAGCTCCCCAGGAGCCATTTTGTGCAGTGAAAGGGGTGTGATTTGGCACGGGAACTCATTGCTTTACATGCATTAAAAACACACTAAAATTAATTAAATAAATAAATAAAAGGGCATGCGGGGGCTAAAGGAGTCCTGGGCACAGCACACATGCATTGATTAATTCAGAATATGTACTGAATCCAAAACGGAGCATTTTTAATACAGACAGTCAGAACATGAGGCCCAAAGCCAGAATGCATTTGATATGTTTAGCAATGCGCTACCAAGATAGATTTAAATGAAAATGAACCAGACTTGGCACGCATGTACAAAATCGTGTCCTACACATGGGAAAAATATGTTGAGCTGGCTAGAATTTAAAATAAGTGAGTCACTAACCGTTGAAGGGAGAATGGTCCTTAGTGAAACTAACTCCATGCAGGCAGTTATACTGGAGGTGGAGCTTAGCATGGGAAAATGCATAATTAATGTCTGTGTGAAAAAACTTGTGATTAGCACAATTAAAGGGGAAATTACTGGTTTAACAGGAAAAAGAATAGGTAAGTGTTCAGAAACGATTATTTGTTTCATTGATAAAATAATAGAAGTCTTAGCGACTCTGCTTTCCTAAAGGCTATTGTGAACAGAAAAAATTCAACAGAAAGCTTAGGAGGTCAGCTGTCCAACCATTATAGTGAAAAAGTGCTAGACCCTTGGGAAAATGTTTAAGTGACAAACAAAATGTATTTTAAAATTACCAAAAGTAGAAAAAAATGGAGAAGCCTCAGAATGTTCAGGAGGGCATTTGAGCTTCAAAAATGAGAATTCCATTATGGCCTATGCTGCTGCGGAGAGGAACTTGATTGGTGCTGAGCCTCTGGACAGGTCAGTGTCCACTCAGTGACCACAAATTTAAATATACTAATGAGATTTTAGCTATAAAAAGAGCTGCACAGCCAGTGTGCATTCGGTCTTAGCAGGGAGAGTGATCAGCAAGGAAGGTGTCTATGCAAGGGGTGTCTACCTGAAGATGCCTACTGAAGGAAGAAAGCCTGACAGAACCAGTTTAGTTTAATTACAGTGTAAGGATAGGGGATCACCTATATCCCAGAATAGGGTCAGAACAGGGCAGGAAGTAAGAACAGGACCCTTTAATGACAACGATGGGGTTATACTAAATGAACAGGAGTTAGTAAATACACAAAATGACTATTTTTGCTCAGTTTTTAATCCTGGTAATACATCTGCGATTGTTAATAAGTACACACTGTCACCTGGGGCTATTAAAATAACACCTGCTGAGGTAAAATGCAGACTGACTAAATTAGACATCAATAAATCTCCAGGCCCAGACAATATTCACCCTAGAATTCTACGGGAACTTGCAGATCAACTAGCTGAGCATTTGAGCTTTTTATATCAATCATCTTTAGATAGAGCTGAGATTCCTCAAGCCTGGAAGAGTGCTTTGGTTGTACCCCTTCACAAAAAGGGATCTAGATCTGATCCAGCTAATTTTAGACCCATTAGCTTAACATCATTATTGGGCAAAGTCATGGAGGGCATTTTAAAAGAAATTGTGACTGATTATATTTCATCTAACAATTTATCTGATCCCGTCCAGCATGGATTTGTTAAATCTAGATCATGCCAAACAAATTTACTATCCTTTTATGAAAATGTTAACTCAGAATTGGACCAGGGTAGACCAGTGGATGTGGTTTTTATGGATTTTGCTAAAGCTTTTGATAAGTTACCACATACAGAACTAATACAAAATCTGGTTAAAATAAGCATTCACCACAACATTGTGAAATGGATAGCTAATTGGTTGACCAACAGGAGGCAGAGGGTGGTGGTAAGGGGCGTGATGTCCGAGTGGTCTGCCATGACTAGCGGGGTGCCACAGGGCTCGGTGCTGGGCCCGTGTCTTTTTAATATATATATTTCATCTTTACACCTTAGCAATCCTTCTATATGGATTTCAAAATTTGCAGATGATTGCAGACTAGGCATCACAGTGTCTACTATGGTTGATTCGTTTTCCTTACAGCAAGTTATAAATGAAGTTTATGAGTGGACAAAAACTAGCAAATTGGAACTTAACATCTCCAAATGTAAAATTATGCACTTAGGTAGAACAAACAACAATCATTCATACAATATAGGGAACAACACCTTATTAACAACATCTGAAAAGCAAGACTTGGGCATTAAAATTACGTCAGATTTAAAGTTCAATTCACACTGCAATCAACAAGTTAAAAAAGCTAATCAGATTTTGAATTGCATTTTGAGGCACATTTCTAGTAGGCACCATAATGTTATCATGCCTTTGTACCAGGCCCTGATGAGGCCTCACTTGGAGTATTGTGTGCAGTTGTGGTCCCCACAGTGTAGAGAGGACATTGAGAGGGTGGAGGGTGTGCAGCGTAGAGTGACTAGATCAGTATTTGGACTAAAAAACTTACCCTACGAGGAAAGATTAACTAAGTTAAATTTATACTCACTGCACTACAGAAGACTAAGGGGAGACCTCTGCATGATGTACAAGATATCACATGATGATACATTAAGAGCAGACTTAAAAATGACCTATAACACAGGACACTGTAGCACCAGAAAACACAAGTTGCAATTTGTATTGCCTAAGTGGAACACAAATAAAAGGAAGAACTGGCTTACTGTAAGGGGGGTGTCAGCATGGAATAACTTACCTGCAAGTATTGTGGGTAGCTCGAGCATTGATATATTTAAAACAAGCTTAGATAAACATCTCTTTTACAAAACTACTAAATTTTAGTGCAAACGGGCAAGCATTATGGACGTAAGTCTCACTGCTTGAACTAACTTATGAAACTTTTGAAACTTATGAAGTGTAGAAAACCTGTTGCTTCAAGTGCCTGATGATCCTGTATAACCAGTTTTTCTCACAGAGAAGAATCTGCAAATCTGAAGTCCGAGACTCCTTTACAAAGGCTCCACGTCTGGACAAACACACGGATTATGTGAGAAACAAGTATCATTGCTTAGTGTTATACAGTGGTGCTTACATAATGACATAGTACATATACAGATATTGAATAGTCTCTTTAGGATTGCTTAGCTGCCCTGAGTCTATAGAACATGCAACTTAAGGGTGGTACATGAGTACTTTCCATAGTTTGTAACAACATTTGCAGCATTTAGGTAGCACCTAGGGGTTGGTTGTCAAACCCTGCGTCTAGGTGGTGTAGCGTGCTCAGTTGCAGCTACACGTCTCTGAGTCTATGAGGTGCCTCTTGATGCCAGTTTTAAACTGGCCCAGTCTTGGGGCCAGTGAGATGGGAGGAGGGAGTTCATTGAGCCAGGTAGGTGCCCAATAACTAAAGGACCTTTGGCCTAGCGTGGTCCTTCGGTGGGAGACATGGATGGGCATATTTGCAGACTTGGCTCTACTTTGCTAGCATTGACTACTGTAAAGTTTACTTTATCATTGGACTGTGAGAAGAAGATATGGATTTGAGACTCTCAGGAATGGTAGATGCATGTGAGGAACCAAAAGATATAGGGAAACGCACAGTCTAAATCCAGTTGTGGGAGTTGGAGTGAATTTTCATTCCATGAAGCACCAGCATTTAAACTGAGAATCAATGACTCGCCTGTGTTACGTGCCCCTGGCCCCCAAACCCAGGCAGCCCTGTAGGACCTCCTGTTTGCAAAGATGATACACTTTTTAAGAACTTGTGAGCAGGAGCAAGGATTCAGGAAGACTTCCAGCCTTCCTTTTCCCAGTGGGAGGATGGGTTCTGTAGTTTCAAGATCCCTTGACTCTGCACTACTTTCAATATTTGAATCCCACCACGGCCACTGGCTACATCTTGCCTAAGTAGTTTTATATGACAGCCGAGCAGTTCTATGTTTTTAGGCACACAGTCTTTTCAAAACCCTTCTGTTTAAAATGTTAAATCATACAACCAGACCCCAGGCAGAGTTGCTAAGAAAATAATAAAAGTTTACTTAACATGAAAGCAATACAGAAAAGTCTATAGTTTGGAAGCACTTTTGAATGCAGACAATAACAAAAGTAAAACTGGATGGTTTACAGAAAACACTAGATACTGTATTCTAAACTATACCTTATTTTAATGTTAGAGTTCAGACAAGATTTCAAATGTCCTGATAGAAATGAATCCTTAAGCAACAGTTGTTTAGCAATTGCGTATTTCCAAGTCAGTTCTCTGAAATGTCGTTTTTAAAAATCTTAAGGCACTTCCTTAGTGCAAAGTCTTGGTTGCCAAAATTCTGACTTAAAAATCAGAATTTTCTGTTCAGTATGTGAAGAGTCTAATTTCCACACACTCAGATCTGGTTTTAGAGATTTTTCCAGGCCTACACAAATACTTCTGGTCTACAAGTATATGCCAGCTGGAAACAGGCAATCTGCCTTCCAACTAAACTGGTTTTCAACTGCTCTGTGTTTGAAGTGTGTGTCTGATCATATACTTGAGGGCTATTTTAGGACACACCCACCTTATTTTTTCCTCTGGGGTAGGGTTAATGATTCCAGGACAATACAGATATTAGAGTGCAACAGTTTAACTTTCCCTGTAGGTATCACTGTGGTTCCATGTCAATCCCAGTGACATCCATGCATTTGGCTTAACCCCTGACCTCTAGGTCATTATATTACATTACCCTTCATTGTCATGGAAAGTCGCAGTGGGATGTTTTATGCCTTCTTGGCGCCATATACCTGTCTCCCTTATCTTGAAATGTAACAGGTCCACACTAGCCTTGATAGAAATAACAGTTATTTTGTAATTATCTGTTAAAGGGACAGTGTCTTAATTCTAAAGTACATTACGGCATATACAATATGAAACCGCATAAATGGATCTAGGCCTATCATGTCACAACCTGTAGTAGAGAGAATGACGATGCCTGTAGGACTTGGTAGGAGTTTTTCGAGAGAAGTGCCTTTGGAAACAAGGCAATTTGATACTGAAGAGGTGGCAAGAAGAATGAGCCATAAGCTAGAAAGGCGTATGGAGCAGAAGCTGGAAGTGTTCATGGACAAGATCATGAATAGCCTGCAGAATTTAAATAGTATGCCAGAAAGGATAGAAAATACACCAAATGTAAGTGCAACCAGAAGACATGAAGCTCGTGAGGCTTCAATGAGGAGGAGTGAAGGCCAAGAAACTCCACAATGCAGGCCAAATCTGTCACAAAGTTATGAGAGACCTATGATGCCCATAATTCCTTTAGTTGCATCATGGACTGGTGGAAATCTTCCCATATTTAGTGGAGAGAAAGAAAGGAGGATGCTTCCAAATTTCTCAAACATTTTGAATGTACATTGCACCAAACTCAAGTGCCAGAAGAAAACTGGGTATAACACTTCGAAGGAGCGGCTCGAGGTGTCGCAAGCAAATGGTGGAGCTACAAGCAGGACCAAATACAAGATTGGAGACAACGTAGAGTAAAATTCTTGGAATATTTTGACAAGGCTCACAGTAGACAGCCCCTGAGAAGACAGCTGGATCATCCACAGAGAAATGGAGATTAACTAGACATGCTAGTCCTAGAAAATACAAAATCACACATGCCCCCACAATGCAAAGCATCATGGGCTGCATATGCAAATCACCACAGAATGTTATGCTGGTCCAACTTTAAGCAGAATTGCATGGTGCCGAAAGGCAAGTGGAACATGTACAAACAACTGTATCCATGAGCTCATGAAAGAGAGATAGTCTAGTTTATCATTGGAACTCTTCAACCTGAACTCCAAAATCTGTTAATGTGCACAATGCCAAGAACCATAGAGGAATTAATTCAAAAAGAAAAAACACTACAAGAGAACCTAAGTCAGACAAAGCCTGTAGAGAATCATGGTTACAGAGAAAGGTTCCAGGACAGAGGACCTGAGACTCAAGGAAATGTGATGCCAGACAGACAAACACAGCAGTGGTATCAACCAAGAAGGACTAATCCAGCAGAACTGAGATATTACAGATGTAATGAGCTAGGTCACAAAAGGCCTGATTGTCCAAAGGGAAGACCAGATATGAATGCTAACAAAGCAGCAATTACTGTCATCTGAGATGAAGAAAAGTCAAAGCCTGAGCTGATAGAAGTAACCAAGGGAAAGAATGTTCCAGAAATAGTAACATCAGTTACAAGTTCGAATTTGCTGTACTTGCCAGTTAAGTTGGGAAACATGATCACTCAAGGTCTGGTAGATACTGAAGCAACTACTTCAATAATTTTAAGACCTACGTTAATGCAAAGTATCGATTCATGGACATGGTTCCAGAGGAAACCAGATGTAGAGCTCACGTTAGCATCAGAAGAGTCATATAGTCCATAGGGACAAGGAGAATTGAATCTCAGTGTATGAGACGTCCTGTGAAAGGGGAGAATCATATTCGTTGACACCGCTGTAGCAGAAGAGATCATTGGAACAGACATTCTTAAAGATTTACAGATGGTGATAGATATAGCAAGCAAGACCATGAAGAGACCTGAACTGATTAATGACAAGCTACCGGAAGAGACAGTAACTGAAGAAGAAACTGAGACAATACAAGAAGTTACAAAGAAAGGGTGTGTCTGAGGAGCACCAGATTGCAATGGTAATTGTAATGGAATCAGAGGATATTCCGCAAAATATCAAGGTGTTCGCAAGTCCATGTCTAGACAGGCTGATGAAACCAGATGTTAACAGAGATGAGCAGCTCGAAACAGTGCTAGGCGAGTATCCAGAGGTAGTTACAGGGAAGATTGGTCACAAAGATCTGATTCAGCACACCATAGAAACTGGAAATGCACAACCAATAAGAAGCAGACCGTATGTATATTCACCCGCCAAAAGAGAGATTATTTGAGAACAAATACATGAGATGTTGGAAGAAGGAAACATCCAGCCATCGTTGTCAGCCTGGTCATCGCCAGTGGTGTTGGTGCCTAAGAAGGATAGAACCACATGATTTTGTGTTGATTGCAGGAAGGTGAATGCTGTGATAAGAGGAGACACCTGTTCTATGAAGAATATGCGAGAGGTGTTCGATACACTTACCGGAGCACAGCTATTCTTGACAATTGATCTCAGGAGTGGATATTGACAGATGCCTGTAGAGGCTACAGATCAGTGTAGGACAGTCTTTATCATGCATGAAGGACTTTATGAGTTTAATGTACTGCCATTCAGATTAAAAAGTGCACCTAGTACTTTCCAAAGATAGATGGATGCAGTGTTGAGAAGAATTCAGTACTGATTCTACTTTGCATACATGGATGACGTAATCATCTATTCAAAAACAATGGAAGAGCACTGGGAACATCTGAGGGAGGTGTTACAAAGGCTCAAAAGTCACGGATTTGCAATAAAGGGAGAAATGTTCTTGGGTCACATAATACCTGATGGAGGCATATTACCTAAACCAGCTACTGTGCAAATCTTCTGAGGCTTTCCAAGACTAAAGAAAGTGAAAGACATTCAAAGGTTTTTAGTGGTATGTGCTTGGTATGAACTGTTCATTCAGCAGATGGCAGATATTGCAGAACCTCTAAATCAACCGCAAAGGACAATAACCAAATGGGAGTGGATGCCTGTACATAAAAAGGCATTTCAGACAATAAAAGAATGGATGGAAGATGCAGAGAAATTGTTTTTCCCAGATTTTGACAAACCATTTTACTTACCAACAAACTCAAGTGATAAGGGACTTGGTGCTGTATTATAGCAAGAGAGTGACAGAGAAGAAAGTGATCTCATATGCTAGCAGAACTTTGACCGCAACTGAAAGGAAATATCATACATCAGAAAAGGAATGCCTGGCAATTGTGTGGGCTGTGAAAAAGTACAAAGGATACTTAGACAGCAAACCATTCACATTATACACAGATCATAATGCTTTGACCTGGTTATTCACCATGAAGGATACAAACAGAATGTTGGGACGTTGGTCATTGCTCTTACAGGAATACGTGTTTAAAATTCAACATTGCAAAGGGAGTATGAAAGTGATGGCAGATTACTTATCTTGAAGCATAGACAATGAGGAGGAAGACGAGACTGAGGCAGATGATACCGACATGGAGAGAGTAATTCCAGATCTATGCTGTAGTGTCACAACCACAAGAAATGAGTCCATTGAAGATGATGAAGAGCAACTGCTACCATTCAACCAAAAGGATGCTAGATAAGCACAGAGAAGTGACACTGAGTTAAAAAGACTAATCAAGAGTATCCAAAGGGGAGAATTCATAGAAAGTTTATCTAGTTACTGAATTTTGTTGACCCAGTAGGCCCACTGAGACGAGAAGTCCCTTTTTCAGGGGTGACCAAGGGGGAGGGAGGATACAGATGGTAACCAACTGAAATTGAACCAGATTAAACTGTTGGTGGTAGTTTACCTGTTAAATAGAGAGTGCCATGTCAAGAGCACCGGTACATATTGGTAGATTACATCCTGATGGTACATGTGTAAAGTCCAGAAGAATAGAAAATTGTTTTGCCAGAGAATAGCGAGAGAAAGCCATGCAGCTAATGCATGATTGTATCATATCGGGGCATATATGGGCAGTAAAAAGACACTTGACTGACTGAGAGCATGATTTTACTGGCCAAGGATGCATCAAGATGTTATATGGTATGTTCAGTCATGCAGTACATGCCAAGAGACAAAGGTAAGCAATCAAAAGATGATGGAAAGAATGATAATCAATCATCCCAGTGGACCATGGGCAACCATTGCTACAGATTTGATCAGGCCTTTGCCAAAAACAAACAAGGGAAATGAATACCTCATAGTAGTTGTGGATCAATTCACCAAATGGGTTGAAGTTTTTCCTTTATGCATAACAAATATGGATGTGATAGTGTGAAAGATGGAGATATTTTGCAGATGGTGGAATTCCAAATCATATCCTAACAGATAACGGACCACAATTCAGATCCGAACAATGGGAGCAATTTTATACAGCTTGGACAGTCAAGCCTATTTATACAACACCCTATCATCCGCAAAGTAACTGAACTGAGAGAACCAATAGAAGTATTAAAACCTATATGCGAGTACATGTGCATGATAATCAGACAAGATGGAAGCAAATCCATGCAGGCAGTTACATTGGAGGTGGAGCTAAGCATGGGAAAAATTAATATTTGATTCTTGTGTGAAAAAACTGCTGTGATCAGTGTAATTAAAAGGGAAATTAGTGTTTTTTTTATCACCACTATTTTGAACCTCCTTGCAGCCACAGCCCTGCTTACTTCCAGCCACCGCATCTCCTCACTGCTGACCCCAAAGTTGTACGTGCCCAGCTGGCATACGCAACTGTGCCATTGAAAGGGGCTCCCGTATGCCCCCGTGCCTGGCCAGGATCCAATACTGGCACACGCCTCTATTCAGGCATTTGCTGGCCGGTGAAGCTGCGGGCATCAAGCTGCCATGGACTTGTGCTGCCATTTTCCTCCTCAGTACCCCTGGAATGCAAGTGTGCAATGACATCAGGCACAACACGCCGATGTCTGCTGCACTCCACCCCTTGCTGGCACTGCTCTGGTAGTGCCCCCAGTTGTCACCGGGGCATCTACAGAGTGGTGGTTCCGTGGATCCCACCCCAGGATGGGAGAGCAGTCCTCCGGATGCTTGATCCCATCCCTCCCCTGCCAACCACTGGCACTCTGGGCTCATGTCTGAACTTGGGTCGCCAGCATAGCACGAGGTGTGGCGTCCAGAGCCTCACCCCTCAGCATCACCAGGCCAGCCTGGAATGACTGTTTTTAATGGAAAGTGAAGAAAAAAGTGTTTAGGAATGGTTATTTCTTCAGTTTAATAATAAAAGATTGTTAGTCTTAGCAACTTAGCTTTCAAAGGGGCTATTTTGTACAGATAATTTCAGCAGAGAGCTTAGGATAATAGCTTTCTAGCCTTTATAGTGAAAACCTGCTTAAACTTAAAGAAAGTGCTTATTTTATGTGACAAAGAAATGTATTTACCAATGATCCTCAAAGTTATAAAAAAAAGGGAGAGCCTTAGAATGTTGAAAGGGGCAGTTGAGCTTCAAAATTCAGTATTCCATTGTGGCTTATGCTGCTGCAGAAATTATTTTGATTGGTGCTAAGCATCTGAACAGCTCAGTGTCCACTCAGTGACCACAAATTGGACTATGCAAATGAGTTTTGGTTAAACAAGAAGCTGCACAGACAGTGTGCAGGGAGTCTGAGCAGTGAGAGCTACCGAGAAGGAAGGTGCCCAAGCCAGAGGGTGTCCTGTCTGAAGAGGCCTGATGCAGTGATACAGCTTGATAGTGACAGCCTTTATTTAAATATAGTATAGGATTAGAGAATCATCTGCATCCCAGTGTAGTGTCAGATAGGGCAGTAAGTGAGAACAGGGTAAAAATAGAAAGCCTGTTGCTTCAAGTTTTCCTCACAGAAAAAGAAAAAGCTGCAACCTGGAGAAATGCTCACTTCTCCTGATGTCACCATGAAACTGCTGACTCAGAAGGGCCCCTTCAACAACAGCAAAGCTACAACAACTTCATCAACAGAATTTCTTCAATAAACCCAAAGGAGTGTGGTATTGTACAAATCTTATTGATACAGTTTGGGGACTATTTTAAACGTCAAAGTGACATTGATTTACAGAGAATTTACTTCATCCCTTCTGAATTTAAAGAGGCTTTTGTCAATTGAAGGACTGAACCTGAAGGGACTGGGGTGGGGGGCGATAATGTCACAGCCTTTAATGTGCCAGTATTCAATTTGTTTTATGTCACTGTCATTCTTGAATGTTTTGATTTACAGTAATTCATGAGTAGTAATGTCTAATGATTTTTGAATGTTTTAGAGTATAGTGATAAGTATAGCAACTGCGTAATTGGATACCAGGGTATGTATCTGGCAGAAGGGGTCAGTGGGCTGACTAAGGTAAGATAAGGCTTAGTAATCACTGTACGCCCTTAAGGCAAGTGAATCAAATGGCATTAGGGTCTGAGGTAAGGCCTAGTGCTGGGCAAACAGTACAATTGGTTATCAGGGAGGGTATCTGGCAGAAGGGTTCAGTGGACTGACTGCTCAGAGGTATAGCCCACTAGTCACTGCATTCCTTAGATCTAAAGTGTGACAATGTAATTGGATACCAGGGAGGGTATCTGGCAAAAGGGGTCAGTGGACTGACTGCTCGAAGGTAGAGCCCACTAGTCACTGCATTCCTTATATCTAAGTGTGAATAAGCTCAGGGATCAAAGACAGGGAGGGCGCTTATCCCAGGATCTGTGTGTTATTTGGAGGGCTGGTGGGTGGTGAGTGCCAACAGTCTCCAGGGGAGAAATACAAGGAGGGTAGTGGGATGGTGTTGCCCTACTGGGATAAAGTAAAAGTGTGAGCATACTGCTAATTTATGTGTTTCTATTTGTCATTTATTCACAAGCTGAATTGTGCCATTTGTGGCTGTTATTCCAGATATCTATTTTGTATTTTTGGAAGAATTGTACCTTTTTGCTCAACAATCCAAGTTTCAGTGTCCTTGCTTAGAAAGCCAGTGTCTCACATTCCTGCAGGTTTCCAGGTCAGTCCGGTGCAGTATTCTCTACTCTTGGCAGCTCTTGGCTACTTCAGTTGGGGAGGTGAGGTACTGTGCCCTGGTAGCACCCAACTGGGGAAATGTTTTCACAGGGGAAGGAAAAAGGAATCCTTGATGTCACTGATCTCCGAGTGGAATAGTCCCATCTGTGGCCAGAGGTTAATACAGTACTGGGTGTGTCATCACAGTGTGTAACCTATGAAAAGACCACACATATGAAAGTATATTGTATGCACTGCAGACGCAGTGTTCATTCCACACAATCTAAAGTCAGGAATTCTGTTAGAGAACAGAAGTCATATTGTACAGTAAAAGAAGTTTTTGAGGACAAGTACACATATGTGTAATGCCTTCTTGCAGTGTCCTAATATGTTGTTGCATGATTTTCTTTCCAAGAACTGCTAGGCTGACAAAATTATTGGTACAGTAAAAACAACTTCAGGTCACTTTTTCCACTTGGTGAAGGCACAGAAGCCTCTGAAAGTCATCCAGCAGGCAAAACAACTGCTATAACATAACCATGGTTGGGATGTAGTTAGTTGGTTGAATTAACATACTAACATACTAAAATGCCAGCAGAATAGGCCTAACGGTCTTTCATGTCTGCTTGTTTGGTCAGCCCCCACCCTGGGTGCTGACCTTGCTGTCCCCCTCGCCTTCTCTGGCTTCTCCCTTCCCAGTTCCGGATATTCTTGCTGCATTGGATTTTGCTTCCAGAACCCTTCCCCTGTACCTGTCCCACCCCTTCTTGAACCCCTCCACTGTCTCTGCCTCCACCAGCCCGCTAGGCAGTGCATTCCATGGCTCCACCACCCTCTCAGTGAAGTAGCACCTCCTCCTTTCTCCCCTGAATCTTCCCCCCTCCAGCTTTCACCCATGCCCTCTAGTGGCCCCTCCTCCTTCCTTCGAAGCACCCTGACTGTTCCTCCCCTATTTACCCTCTTCATGTACCTGAAGACCTCTATCATGTCCCCCCGGTCCCTTCTCTCTTCCAATGTGTACATATTTAGCTCTTCGAGCCTCTCCTCATAGGTCCTGTCCCCCAAGCCCCAAATCATTTTGGTTGCCCTCCTCTGGACCCTCTCCAAGAGGTTAATGTCCCTCTTTAAGTGTGGCCTTCAAAACTGCACGCAGTACTCAAGGTGTGGCCTCACCAAGCAGTTATACAGAGGGAGTATCACTTCCCTCCTTCTGGAGGTGATCCCCCTAGCTATGCATCCCAGCATCCTGTTGGCCTTGGCTGCTGCCCTCCTACAAGTCTCAGAGTTGTTCATCTTGACATCCACCACCACCCCCAGGTCCCTCTCAGCCATCGAGACTTATAGCATTTCCCCCCCATTCAATTCAAATGACTATGTGCATGAACAATTCCCTGGAACAGCAGCTGGCTGTTCTTGAGTATCTGATATCAAAAAAAATTGCTGGTGTAGGTATATAATCCTTTTGGCCAGCAAGCTGGAAGTTTAATAAAAACTTGGTTCCTATAATGGAACCATTTGAGGTGACCACTTTGAAAGTCAGCTACAAAATAATTTGTTTAAGCTAGTATCTTCCCCACATTCATTTTCTGTATGCTGTTCTTCAATAAATAACAAGAACCAATGTAATCAGGTTGGTGGTAATACCTTTTATTTGACTATCAGAGGATAAAATTTGGAATATGATTTAAAAGATGATGATCTAGAAACAAATTGGAACACACTGAAGCAGGTTTTGGAGCACAAATAAGCACCTGTAAAAATGAAAGTTCAAAACTGGGACAAGTATCATGCAGACTCAACAAAGCAATAAATAACAAAATGGAATCATAGGAAAAGTTCAAACAACAATGAACAGACATGGCTTATTATGCATTTAACATTTTTCAAAAAGAGAGCAAGAAACAAATTAGACTGGATAAGAACATTTGTGAAAGGAATCTTGCAAATAAAGCAAAATATATACTTTTTTTTTTTTAATTTTAGAAGCAAAAATAATAAAGCTAAAACTGTGGGGTCCTTGAAAGATAAAGATACTGTTGTGAATAGTGAGCATCATATAGAAACTATTTTAAATAAGTACTTTTGTTCAGTATTTATAGAAAATGGAAACTAAATTGCAAAATGTAATTGTGCACCATCCGAATCTACTTTCAGAATCGAAGAGGTTGTAGTTTTTGAGAAATTGTCTGGCATAAATTAAACCAAATCACTGAGTCCTGATGGCATACTGTACAACTAGAGATGCTGCAAAGTATTAATTTGCTGGTGAAGTTAAGGGGAAGTCACCAACTTCACTTCCCTGAATCAATTCACACATTTTTGCTATTATCTAGAAAATTCTCCTTAATAAGTACACCTAGAAACTTTGCCTGTAACTTTACCTTTAAGGTACATTTAGGTGAAGTTTTGTCAAAATGAGGCTACTGGTAAACAAGTGCCTCAAGGTCACACGGATGAGCTTCTGCAGGTCACATGGTACATCTACACAGTGAGTCTGCTCCACTTCCAGTTTTGAATTGTGAATTAGTCAGTGGAGGAAACAGGAGCCTGCTAACTTTTCATAGCTATATAGGAGATGTATATCACCATATTCTTACTTTACCAGTTTATTTTTGATTGTTTCTCATTCACATTTAATTCTTTAACGTGTCAGTACTTTAATTGTTGTTTCTGTTATATGTTCTCTATATTTCTATAATGAGAACCTTTTGTTAGAGATCCCCGTTTTCCCTTTTGCTCCCTTTTTTTCTCTCTGACTTCCCTTCTCTCACTCTTTTGTCTAGTCTCTTTATAAGTACTCTCTACATTTAGTCTCTATATATTTTCTTTGTAATAAAAAAATGAGTTGCAGACCAGAGGAGGAGATGGAGGAGAAGAGGGTCATGGTCCTGGAGGAGCCATACATCTTCAGTAGATAGCACCAGGTCCAGTAGCAGGAGCAAGGGACAGCAGAAGGGGTGATCCAGAAGCCCCCCACCCACAATGTTGTAGCAGCAGACCCCAGTTATGCAGCAGCAACAGCAGCTCCCAGTTGCATGGCAGCAGCCCCCAATTCCCCCTACTTCATCTCCACAGCTTGACCCCCCCATTCCGTTATGGTACCACCACTCTCACAGGCTGATCTCTCAAAGAGCCACATGCAGGATAATCACAGAAACATAGAAACACAGAATTTGATGGCAGACAAGGCCTGCTTGACCCACTCAGTCTGTTCATTATTTTCCCATGCCTTTAGTGTCACTGCAGCCCCTGCTTGCTCTCCAGCTCTCTCCCTCCAATAAGATTCCTTTATGCCTATTCAATGTATTCTTGAATCCCACCACTGTCTTCATTTTCTGGCTCCTCATGACCTCATTCCAGGAAGAAGCCAGTCTTCCCTTGTGTAGGAGCTTTTGACCCAGGAATCCAACAATGACAGTGTGGTGAAGTATGCCATTTAGGCATATCTATTTGAATATCCAACATCTGACCCAGTGGGAGGCAACAAAGAAGGAGGGGATGAGTGGTAGTGGCAGTGGTCCTTCTGCACCACAGAGGAGGCAGGACAGTGCTAGACCATGGTGGTCACTTGGACAGTTGCCAGAGGGGGCTCACATGGGTTTGTGCCCAGAAACAGTAGCCATACTGAGGATCAGGGTCAGGGGCAGTACCAGCACCAGAACCAATAACAATAACAAGAGGTGAACTGGCACAGCTACACTGGGACCTCCACTGCCAAGTTCCATCAATGGAGGAATCACTACAGAAGCTGCTGGAAACTCAGAAACGTCTTCTGGTGGGCATGTCAGAGTTCAAGTTATGGCAGTGTGGGTGCTCTTCCTTCAGGTCCCTAAAAATAATCTACAAATACTGCTTCTTTCCATCTTTTTTCTCCCATTCTCCTCACTGATCCCCCCCTGTTCTACCCTGTCCTTAGCTATGACAATAAGCTACTTCCTTCTTTTTTCCTTTTAGTCTTTTTTCACCCCTCTTTGTTAACGAAAAATAAATAAATAAATAAATAAATAAAAATTTAAAAAATACAAAACAATGTTAAACCCCTCTTTATAAGAAATATAAGTAAATAAATACATAAAGTTTAAAAATGCACAAACATTTTAAAACTCTTTTCCTGTCTTTGTCTTTGACTCTTTGACTCAGTCCTTTCTCTTCTTGATTTCTGTCTGAGTGCCCACCTGCCAACTACATCTATTTCCCATCTATACTTTCTTTAATTGCACTGTTTATGTGCCATATTATTCTTTCTCTCTCGCCACTGTTGTTGTGAAGCACCGCTGTTTTAAAAAGTACCATAAGAAAAACTGTCTGGTCCCTGATTTTGTTTTCCAGTCCTACAGTTAATGCTGCACTATGTTAGTCGCTCACTTGCCCTATCAGACAGATTTTTTATTTCTGAATTTTTTATGTGGGGATGCTACTATGCTTCTTCAAAAGAATGGATTCCAAGCACCAATATTTTCTTTAAATTATCTTTTTATTGCCCCACATTTCGTTCATGCTAGTGAGCTTTTTCAAGGGGCTTATTCACTGTTTTAAAGCAGAATATACACATTTTTAGTTTCTGTTATTGTTTAACAATATGTTTTACATGCTGCACTTTTTTCATTCATTAATTAAATCCATTACCTCTGATCGCCTATTCCTTCCAATATATTCTGATTACAATGCTTTGAATTTGCACTTTCATAATGTAGTTGCAGTGGGGGAGCACCTGGGGAACAGTGACCACCAGTCATTGTGGTTTGAAATCACAGAAAGAGCAGAACCAAACCACACAAAAACACGTATCCTGGATTTTAGGGGGGCAGACTTTGGGAAAATGAGGAGATACTTGAAAGAGGCATTAAGGGGAATGGGGCAGGAATCAGGGGTTGAGGAACAGTGGGCAGCATTTAAAATGGGGATTACAAGAACAACAATTATGCATCAAGCAGGTTAGCAAGAGGAAAGGAGGAGACCATTATGGTTTTCAAAGAGGTAGCAAAGAAAGTGAAGGCCAAAAGATTGCATTCAGGCAATACAAAAGACACAGGCAGAAGGGGATAGGGAGAAGTACCAGGAGAAGCAAAGGAGGCAGAGAGGTCAGTAAGGGAAGCCAAAGCTCAGACAGAAGAACACATTGCAAAATCAGTGGGTAGAGGGGACAAAACCTTTTACAGGTACATAAGTGAAAAAAGAAAGGCAAAAGGAGGGATAGTGAGACTGAAGGGGGAGGATGGGGGCCACGTAGAGGATGACAGTAAAGCTGACATATAGAACAGGTATTTCTGCTCAGTCTTTACTGAGGAAGAGGAGGGTAATGGGTCTGAAGGGAGTACAAGGGGTGAGAATGATGCAGAAATGGACACAAGTCCCTTTACACGAGAAAGGGTCCTGAAGGAACTGGAAGTAATAAGAGTTGATAAAGCAATGGGGCCAGATGGGGTGCACCCAGGGTCCTTAAAGAACTAAGAGAGGTGGTGGCTGAACCTTTGGCTATCCTGTTTAGCCGATCACTGGAAAAGGAGGTACTCAAAGACTGGAGGATAGCAGATGTAGTACCCTTATACAAAAGTGGGAACAAAGAGGAAGTGGGGAACTACAGGCCAGTCAGCCTCACCTCAGTAGTGGGGAAGATCATGGAAGCACTACTGAAGGAGAGATTGGTGGAACATCTGGTTGTCAATGGACTACAGGACCCAGGGCAGCATGGTTTCACCAGGGGGAGGTCATGTCAGACCAACCTGGTTGAATTTTTTTGACTGGGTGACTAGGGAGGTGAATCAGAGGAGGGCAGTGGACATGGCCTATCTGGACTTCAGCAAGGCCTTTGACACTGTGCCACATAGAAGACAACACAAACTGGGGAATATGGGTGTGGGCAGGACAGTGAGTGTGAGTAGGTAGGTAATTTCTGTTCGCTGATGACACAAAGCTCTGTAACAAGTAGACACACCAGAGGGTGAGACAGAATGAGAAGGGACCTGCAGAAACTTGAAGAATGGTCAGGGGTTTGGCAGTTGAAATTCAATGCAAAGAAGTGCAAGATAATGCATATGGGGCACAAAACCCTGGCACAATATATCAGTTAGGGGGTGAGGATATAGCATGCCCCAAGCAGAAAAAGGGATCTTGGAGTTATCATCTCTGATGACCTCAAGGTAGGGGAAACAGTGTGACAAGGCAACAGGTAAAGCAAATAGGATGCTGGGATGCATAGGCAGGGGCACCACCAGCAGGAGAAAGGAAGTCATAATTCCACTATACAAGACACTAGTGAGGCCCCACCTGGAGTACATGTACAGTTCTGGAGACCTTACCTACTAAGGACATAGACAGGGTAGAAAGGTTCAGAGGAGGGCAACAAAGATGGTGCATGGATTGCATCACAAGTCCTATGAGGACAGGTTGAAGGAACTGAACATGTACTCCCTGGAGGAGAGGAGGGAGAGAGGGGATATGATAGAGACATACAAGTATCTTAAAGGGAGGAACAGGGTGCAGGAATACACTATTTTAAGCGAAAAGATGTTCCAGAACTAGAGGGCATGGGATGAAGTTGGAGGAGGATGATTCAGAGGAAATGTGAGGAAGAATTTCTTCACAGAACGGGTGGTGGACAAGTGGAACACCCTGCCAGAGGAAGTGGTGGGGGCTGAAACAATCACAGGATTTAAGAATGCATGGGATAGACATAAAGGAATTCTGGAGGTCAGGGGTAAGGGGCAACAGACTTCTAGGAAAACATAAACTGAACTTACAAGCTCAAATGGGCAGACTGGGTGGGCCATAGGCCCTTGTCTGCCGACACTGTCTATGTATCTATATAGTTACTTCATTTCATCACCTGGATGTACAGGCAAAGAACTCAACAAAATAGGCCCGGCCAACCTAAAAGATCTATCTCCAGACAGCTTCAGCATGGATTGGGCACAGACAGTAGGCCAGCGCCAGTGGGGCAAAGAGGGTGGATAGAGGTGTAAGGGGTCAGGACATTTTTCAGAAAGCCAGGACCCAAGTCACACAGAGACTTGCACACCAACAAGCATATCATGATATTAAAAGACCACTGAACTCCTGATTTTAAACAAAGTGACAGAGATTTGCAATCATGGAACAATATTTTTACTGGTACATTGCAATTGCTACAATACAACTGCTACGCTATTATGATTTTTTACTTCTTACAAAATGTTGCCTCCAGATTTATTGCAGTTGCCAGGCCTGAATTCCTATCAGGCAGCAATCTATACTGGATAATAAAGTGCAGTGCATTATAGCAGTTAAAACTAAAATACCAGGAAACATGATGTGATGTAGTTAAGCAATAAGGCATCACAGGGTATATTTCATACAGGGAAAATGAAAAAAAAAAAAAAAAGACTGGGCACTTACCACCTCAGTGAAGTATGATGCTACTCAGAAAGAGGTATGATGCAAAACACAAATTTGTTAAGTGCCAAGGGCTAACCCAAAATACAAAAGACCTAACGCATTTCAGATCTTGTGTGATTCTTTGTTATAGGTAAAAACAAATACAATTTAGTTTCTTTTTATGCTGGTTCTTAATGATGACATCATCCAATGTCATGCTCACAGGTGAAGCAAAGTCTGCTATTAATAATGATGACATCATCCAGTGTCATGTCACAGGTGAAGGAAAGTCTGCTACTAATGTCTAAAGAACATGCTACATATTTACATAAGTGCAAACATATTAAGTCATTGTATAAACATGCAATGTAAGCTATCAGCAACACAGACAGCAAAACAAAAGTTATATGATTGTTACTATGGTTCTATTGACAATGTGTAAAACATTTAAAAAACACACTTTAATTACTCCTACAACTGGAATCATTAGGCTTCTGATTGTTTGCCATATGTAACACGTGCTACAGCTACATTGTGCCATGTATATTACTCCAGTGTGTCACACATTGTAAATTGTCTCATTTCATATTCCTTTCCAGAGTCAGGGTCACACTTCACAAAAGAAGAGGAGGGGAGGTACCTAATCCAATCAATAGAAGCACTCTGGATGGGGGGGTTGATACCAGCCCTTTCACAGAGAGAGGTTCTGAAAGAACTCCTAAAACTGAAGGTGGACAAAGCAATGGGGCCAGATGAGATTCATCCAAGATTTCTAAAAGAATTAAAGGGAGAACTAGTGACACCACTGACTACCCTTTTTAACAAATCATGGATGGATGGTGTAGTACCTAAGGACTGGAGGAGGGCAGATGTGATTCCACTTCACAAAAGTGGGAACAAAGCAGAGGCAGGAAAATACAGACCTGTTAGCTTGACCTCAGTGGTAGAGAAATTGATGGAATCACTTGTGAAATAAATAATTATTGAGTACCTAGAGGCCAGAGGGGCACAAGACCCAAGGCAGCATGGATTCACAGCAGGAAGGTCATGTCAGACAAAAATAATTGATTTCTTTGAGTGGGTGACCAAAGTAGTAGATCAGGGAGGGGCTGTGGACATGGTCTACCTAGACTTTAGCAAGGCACTTGACAGAGCCCCTCACAAAAGATTAATAAACAAATTAGCCAGCCTGGGAGTGGGTCTCAGGGTGGTAGCCTGGGTAAAAAATTGTCTGGACAACAGGGCACAGAGGGTAACAGTGACTGGAGTCCACTCCGAAGAAAGGGGTGTTACTAGTGGGGTACCGCAGCATTCAGTACTGGGTCCAGTCCTTTTTAATGTCTTTATAAGTAACATTGCAGAGGGACTGGAAGGAAAAGTATTCCTCTTTGCAGATGACACAAAGATCTGCAACAGGGTTGATACATTGGAGGGGAGGATGAGAAGGGACTTGGCAAGGTTGGATGAATGGTCAAAAATATGGCAGCTTAGATTCAATGCAAAGAAGTACAAAGTAATGCACCTGGGAAACAAAAACCCAGGGGAAGAGCACACAATGGGGGGGGTATTAACAACAACAAAAATGGAAAGGGACCTGGGGATAGCCATATCAGATGATCGAACGGTAAGCAAGCAATATGAGAAGGCAGTAAGGAGGGCTGGCAGGATACTAGGATGTATAGGGAGAGGCATCACCAGTAGAAAACAAGAAGTTGTTATCCCTCTGTACAGACAGTTGGTGAGACTCCATCTGGAGTACTGCATGCAGTTCTGGAGACCCCATCTTCATAAGAACATAGACAGGATGGAGGCAGTCTAGAGGAGGGCAACTAAAATGGTGCAGGGTCTGCAAAAGAAGACATATGAACAGAGACTAAAGGAGGTTAATATGTATACCCTTGAGGAAGGAGGGAGAGGGGACATGATAGAAACTTTCAAGTACCTCAAGGGAATCAACAAAGTCCAAGAGGGTAGCAGCTTTCTGAAAAAGAGGTGTGTAAGAACAAAGGGACACAATTTGAAGATGGGGGTGGCTCAGGGGTAATATGAGGAAGTATTTTTTCACAGACAGGGTGGTGGAAGCATGGAACAGCCTTCCTGAGGAGGTCGTAGGGTCAAAACCAGTGGGGGAATTCAAGAATGCATGGGACAGACATAAGGCAATTCTGGTGGGGGTAGGAAGAAGTAGGCTGTTGGTTAACTAGAATCTACAGCTTATCCAATAGGTAGGGAAATGGGCAGACTAGGTGGGCCAAGCGGTCCTTATCTGCCATCAAAGTCTATGTTTCTAGGTTCTGCGAACATGTCTTCTTGGGTAATATGCTTACATATGGTGCACTGTTTACATAGGAAGCAATCTCTGATAAGAGAGACTGATGGACCTCAATATATGCCCCCTGGAAGAGTGGAGGGAGAGGGGGGATGTGATAGAGACCTTAAAATACATCACAGGGTAAATGAGGTACAGGAGAGAAGTATTTGTTTCAAAAACAAGGTGCTTGGGAAGAAGGGAACATGATATGAAGCTGGAGGGGGGTAGATTCAGGAAAGACGTGAGGAAGTACTTCTTCAAAGAAAGAGTGGTGAATTCCTGGAACCGACTTTCTTGCAGAAGTAGTAGGGGTGAAAACAGTGGTGAGGTTCAAGAATGCATGGGATAGGCACAAGGGAATCTTAGTGGAAAGGAAGGGGGGAGGGAGAAACAGCCAGAGATGAAGTAATGTCTGCAGTGATACTGTAGGTAGGGAAAAATGGACAGACTGGGTGGACCAAGCAATCCTTATCTGCCATCAAATTCTATGTTTCTATGTTTTTATGGAGGTAATTATCAAATGTATCAAGTTCCTCAAGGTCTCTGCACCACACCGCCACCACACCATCGATATATTTTGCCACAAACTCAGTTTTTCAAAAAAAAATGGATTGACCTCTCTGTCCTGTTAAGTATTGCTTCTCCCATTGTCCAACATAAAGATTCACTAAGGAGGGGCTGAACGTTGTCACAATTGCTGTCCCCTTTATCTGACAAGAGCATTTATCCATAAACATGAAACTGTTCTACTTGAGGACATATTCAGTTAGTTTTGGGGAGTCACATCAGGGTGTCACTGGTTAAGGTACAGAAAAGTCAGCCAGGATGAAGCGCAGTGTCACAGGTTTTCTCTCACTGTAAGTATTACCTGAGCAACCACTCCCGTCGTCACGGGGCAAAAATCACACCACTGGGTTTTGTCTTAACGTCGCTTTATTTGATCAAACCTTACACATGCATGTGGGACTTCTACAATGGAGAAGTTCCCCGATTACAATTTACAGCAGCTTTTTATAAGCTAGATTTTGCACTTCTTATCTTGAAAAATACCAACATTTCAGTATGAGCCAATCATAAGACAGCATAACAAGTTTTTAGCAATGTAACAGAAAAAACACATTGATATGCATGAGGTATTTTCCACTGCTTATTTTATTTCTTTCCCATTACTGCTTGATACATATGCCTGGGTCAAGCTGACCTGAGAGAGACAATGAGTTTCACTCACACCCATAGCACGTACAGCTTGCCTTCAATGCCACTACGTGCTGTTATTTTTATATTTTGCCCAGGCATGCTCTTATCTTTATATTTTGTCCAAGCCCGTTATTCAGGCTGGTACAACCAGTTCTGCTCAGTTTTATCTATCTTTCTGTTTTACAAATGTACCTCAAGTAACCTCAGTATAAATTCTATAACCCTTAAAAAAGAAAACATGAACTCAGAAATTTCTACTACATTCATTATGACTTTGTTACAGCATGCTTTCAAAGCAAGCATAGCTTCAAGGCATTTAATAGCAAATATAGCTTAGGATATATAAAATTCCTCACTCTCCCCTTTTGATACTATGTATCAATTCTTCGATCCTTTTACTTTTTCTCACTTTATATTTTGGTCACAATTTGGCTCGTTTTGTAATGGAAACACCTCCAGTTTAATGGGGTCCTTTTGTTCGGGTTACAGCAAGGGGCAGGTGGGTGGCGATCCCGTGATACCCATTGAAGTTGTACAGGCATTATAGGAGAAGTTTGATTAGGACAACAGTAGCCAGAGTGCCAATATGACCACTTACAAGTACTGTCACCCAATGGAAGAGTAGCACCCCAGTCACCAACTACACTTGTAAGCCATGACCATGGGTCCCATATTTATGTGTATCAAGCTTAGAAAAAAATGCAAGGCTGGAATTTGTGCATATTTTGGCCACGACCTCATTTTATGCTTTTAGCTATTTTTTTTTTTTCATTGTATAGAATTTTACAATTAACCCTTTTAAAGTCTTACACGCACACATATTAAGTGACATAGTGGTATTTTCCACTTGCAGCCTTTTGCTACAAGATATACTAATTTACATGTTGGCATTATTTAGTCATTTACTAACCATTTTTACCTTTTACTAGCCCTTTAGCAATTTACACTAGCCATTTTACACCTTTTTATTTCCTCAGTTTTATGGTTAGCCAACTACACATTGTTGATAAAAGTTTGGTTACTGATTACTAAAACCTTGGCCACTGACCACTGTTAATAATTTTCACCCTGAAGATAGGAGGCCCCTGAGGGACTCGAACATTTACAAAAATTGAACATAAATGTAAAGATATTAGTTAATAACTGAAGGTTAAAAAAAAAACTAAACATTTCTACTTTTAGACTGCTAGACTAGGTGAATAGGTATATGATTTAAAACTGGTTGCCAACAGTTACAGCTAGTCAAGGCATTTATAAAAAGCATCCTGTTTTGGAGTTGGCACAGGGGTGGTTACAGACGGAACACAAATCGTGAGTTTGTAAAACATAATACAGAATTGAGGGATGTCAACACCACAATTGAAATATGTGAAAAAATGCTAACATGTGACACCACATATAACACAATATAACATAACAATTTTGTTGATGAAAAAGAGTTCATGGAATTCACTTTGAGAGTGAATAAGGTAGATGCTACCTTGTGTTGAGGTGTGGCACACCCTGGGAGCTTGATTGAAGAATTTGTTGATAATGTCTCTTGACAGATAAGTCCTTATAAAACATAACAGTCCATGAAATTAACAGTTCATAAGTTCATATAAGTATTCACAGGTTGATGTAGTTACAATACAGATGAAATGTCATTTGCAGAATGGTGGTAACCCCACAAGGCACATGGGGCAATGCAGACAGTAATTTAAAAACAAAACACCAGCATAGTAGAAAAGTCAGTGTTCATTTTGCTGGCTAGCTGCTGGATGGCTGATTAGTAGACACACTGGCCAGGGGTGCATTGAGTCCTTTTAATGGAATAGCACACACACACACACTGGCATGGCATTTGTTTTGTCGTGAGTTGATTACACCCGGCATAAAGATTAACAGTCCATAAAAGGTAACAATTGACAATAAACCATTAAGAACACAGTCCATAACAGAGCAATAGGGTTGTAGAAAGTACCAGCCATGTTTGGAACAAGCGGCAGTGAAGAAAATGGATGTATTGCTTGAAGGTCAATTGAAGCAGAATCTTTTCGCTGGAGTTAGGGAGTGCCCCTTCCCCAGACTTAACTTCATAGTAAGCAGAAACAATAAGCTTGATTGCAGAGTCTGAACTGACTGGACCTTCTTCAGTTGATTTAAAGTTCTACAAATAGGTGTAATTTTGCTGAAAACATTACACTTGCAGAGGTAATAATAACTGGATTTATGCAATAGTCCTTATAAGGAACCAGTCAGGCACAAAGATGGTGATAACATTAAAACTGTGGCAGTTGTTTTCCTTTTTTAAGGAAAAAGATGAAGGTCTTGGCAACTTAGATAAAAGTATTTCTGCTGTTGAACGTGGAGATCTTATGTGTGCCACACCGTGAAACCTGCAAACTTGCAAAGTGTAGTTAGACACTGAGTTAAAAACACATAAATAACAATCTTTTAAACCATTTACTTTTTGTTTTGTAAAGAGTGGTGTGACAGAGCCTAAATTCTGGCAATTAGAAAAAGAAAAAAGAAAAATGGGACATTAACCGTACACCTGGGGGTGCAGGCCGAGGTTCAATTATACCATTTGACCATCTGTAAATTATGACAATGTTATGGTTACCTCCTGCTTTTAAATCACAGAAGCAGTTATGACAGTGATGAACATTATTTCCCTGTCTGTTGCAAGCAGGCCTGAGTTATAAAATTTTGTAATGTTACAATACATAGATACATAGATACATAGACAGTGTCAGCAGATAAGGGCCTATGGCCCACCCAGTCTGCCCATTTGAGCTTGTAAGTTCAGTTTGTTTTTCTAGAAGTCTGTTTTCCCTTACCCCTGACCTCTAGAATTCCTTTATGTCTATCCCATGCATTCTTAAATTCCGTGATTGTTTCAGCCCCCACCACTTCCTCTGGCAGGGTGTTCCACTTATCCACCACCCGTTCTGTGAAGAAATTCTTTCTCATGTTTCCTCTGAATCGTCCTCCATCCAACTTCATCCCATGCCCTCTAGTCCTGGAACATCTTTTTCGCTTAAAAATAGTGTTTTCCTGCACTCTGTTTTTACCTGTAAGATACTTGTATGTCTATTATCATATCCCCTCTCTCCCTCCTCTCCTCCAGGGAGTACATGTTCAGTTCCTTCAACTTGTCTTCATAGGACTTGTGATGCAATCCATTTCTGCACCATTCTCACCCCTTGTACTCCTTCAGACCCATTACCCCTCTCTTCCTCAGTAAAGACTGAGCAGAAATACCTGTTCAATATGTCAGCTTTACTGTTGTCATCCTCCGCGACTCCCATCCTCCCCCTTCAGTCTCACTATTCCTCCCTTTGTCTTTCTTTTTTCACTTATGTACCTGTAAAAGGTTTTGTCCCCTTTAACCACTGATTTTGCAATGTGTTCTTCTGTCTGAGCTTTGGCTTTCCTTACTGACTTTCCTGCCTCCCTTTGTTTTTCCTGGTACTTTTCCCTATTCCCTTTTGCCTGTGTCTTTTTGTATTGCCTGAATGATATTTTTTTGGCTTTCACTTTCTTTGCTACCTCTTTGGAAAACCATAATGGTCTCCTCTTCCTTTTCCTCTTGCTAACCTGCTTAATGCAGTTACACGCTTCAAACATATTGTTCATAACAATATGCCTTTTACACAATGCAATTAGTGGGACAAATACATATGTTGTTGGCCTATGCCAATTTAATAACAGTGCCTATTGCACCTGTGACAAGTGAAAAGGTCTACCTTCTTTACCCTGTATAGTGAAATACTCCAAAGTACTGAGTGGGGTAAGGCTTGAAGCATAGGTTTGGAGTACAATTTAAATTTTGCATATTATAATTGTTAAAATTTAAAATGACAAAACCTGCATAGAGTACACTCATTCTTCAGGGGTACCTGTGAGCAATAAGACAAATGGAGCATTAATTTTACTTTTGGTTTTGCTTTGGAACATATTGTAGGGGTGGGTCAGCAATGCTGGTCCCAGTATTTAGGTTTGTTATGAACATTAAAACGTTATACATGTGGAGCACTTTTCTGAATACACACATGATACAGTGTAGCAAGATGTATATTAAAACATTATAACATAAACATGAAACATAAGCATGTTTGTAATAGAACAATTTCAGTATTGAGCATAATGCATAATGCATAAAATACATTTTAAACAACACATATAGACTGTAAACTTAGCTTAGAGTCCAGAAATGTTAGAGTACTGTGAATTTACTGGTTGAAAAAATGCATTCATTGCTGTAAGGCAATGACAAAGTTATTTTGCATTTGTTTGATAAAGAAAAGCTGAAAAGACAATCAAAAGAATGAATATGTGTGGACATACATACACAACTTCACCCTCCAGCGTAACTGATTACTTGCTGAGGCAGAAACCCTTGTACCAATAATAGGTGTGAGATTTAACTGTTTGCACTAGAAAAACAGAAGGGCTTGGGCTGGGTTATGCTGTTAAAATACCTTGGTCTTTTTAAAACCTGTAAATAAGAAACAATTATTGGCAAATATACATTTTCTTTATTTACCCCTTTGGGGGAACAGTGATGTACCTTGCAACCTTTGTGGGTACTACACTGGAAGGGAGGAAAGGTAACTTACCCCCTTCCCCCAAGCTCCTACTGGTGGAAGAGACAACTCGAAGTGAAAGAGACAGCTCAAATACTGCAGCAATAAAAAAGTTAGCTGTGGATGGTGACATGATCCCCACCTACTACACTTTAAATTATAACAAGATAATATTACAATTAGTTTAGTAAGTTTCATACCTTACTATAAAGATGGGGAACTTCTTTTTCTCTAGAAGAAAGAGAAGAAACACAGACAAACAACAAAAACAAACATACACCAGTTTAAAAATAAAACAAGATTATTTCCATAGGATAAAAGAAGCCAAGCGTCCCTGGGTTCCCTTATCCCAAGCATGACAAAATGTCAGCTGAGTTTATAAAAAATTCAGATTGATGGTAATACCGTACGTACGTATCTCTTAGAATGCATTTCAAAAAGACAAAAAAATGATTACACCATGGACACACATAAAAACAAAAGCCATTGTTTTTAACTGTAGATGGTAAACTCTCAAAAACAGCTGTAATAGTCCTTTTTTTAAAAGCGTACTATATATATATATAATAAAAATATGGGGAGATGATGAATAATTCTCCACTTCCAGCTGGAGTATTGCCTGTGTTGGCTGCAAGTCAGAAGCAGTGAGACGAGAAGAAAAGTTTGTCTCTCTTCACTTAGAATACTAGTTTTGCAATAAAAAGTCAAATTACATGGTTCACTCTTGGTGTGCTTTCATGAAAACATACATTTTGTGTGAAAAGTTGTGCTTTAGGTATGGAATACACATTAAGTTTGAACTGGTAGTAACATAAAATGTTGAAACACAAGAAGGTCAAATAACGTGCAAAAGGTCACAGTGTGCATGCAAGGGTCATTCAAACCCAGTTATTTTATTTTTTTTAGTGTCCTCGAACACTACTGATATTAAATATCTTTAAATAATAATAAAGCATACAATAAAACTGCTGGCCAAGACAGTACACACACATACACATACACAAAAAGAGATACTTAACACAAAATAAAACTGACGTTGTTTCACACCAATTTGCTGAGGTAATGCCCATAGTTTCATTAGAAAACTGTATGTGTTTTAGATATATGTGCTGCCTCCCCCTGTCTTGTAACACTGACAATTTTTAAATCAACACATTTATACATATCACCATGCCAAATCTTTCCAGAACAAAACACTTTTTAAATACATTTTAACTCCGTTAAAACGCAGCACAACATATTATTTGTAAGTGAACACATCTTGTATAACATGGTTACACCTTTTGGCGCATAGCCAAAATATGGCACCCTGCTATTTTGCAAAAAGTTTTTGGTTATAACTAGAAGTATGATAAAGCCATTTATAGCTGTTAACACATTACATTTTCAACTAGCAGTGGCTTGGCACATTGCTTGCAAACTACAAATCTTTCTGCACATTACAATCTATATGACGTCATAACTCTTCACCATCAACACTACCTGCTCCAACCAACTATAAACAAAAGTTCTTCACTGACCCTATCTAGGCAGCACAAATGTTCCATTAAAAAATAAAGCCAATTAAAACAGTCAGCTATGAGGCAAAGAAGCTTCTTCTTTCTTTTTTTTACTGTAACATGTTGTGCACTGAAAGCAGTCAATCCTATTTCGAAACCTTGACAACAGAACATAATTACAGAACACAGATCTAAGCTAGAAAATATGCTCGAGAAGGACGGAGCATTACCTTGTTTAGTATATGTATTACAGAAATAAAACAGACAGACATAAAACAACTTTAAATAAAAAAATTTAGACTTACCCGGTGCCAAGGTATTTTTCTTCTTCTTTTCCGATACACTAGTCTGAGTAAGAAAACTGACTGCAGGACCTTCATGATAATTTCCAAACGCTGCAGCTATTAACCCCTTCAAAGGTTTTAACCCTTTCAAAGGTTTTCTTTTGGCCATTTTAGTAACCTGCCAAACCAAGTCTTTTTCCAGAGCTCTGGTTTGCAGTTTAAAAACAAAACAAAAAAATCTCTAACAGTACTAGGTTGAGATCCATCTGGTAGAGGTCCCCAGTACTTGGGTTTGGGATCAAATGTTTCCAGCCTCTATAGGAGGCAAAGGAACTAAATTGATACAGAAAAACTTGAAACTACACAGATAGGCAGCAAGTGGGGTAGTTTTCAAATCATCCCGTCTGTAGTCACCTACTGTGCGTACATCCACAGTAGTTTATTTTTCTTTCTCTAGATGTTGCTTATCTAACATTACTTAATCAGCCGCTGCTTTTCTCCTAAAGCAGCCTGAACTGTAAGCCATCGTGGCTCTAACAGTATATACTTGCAGCAAGCACAAATTACAAGTACAAAAGGGCAGTGCAGTTGCCCTTGTAATTTGTTTGGTCCAAACTTGTCAAACATACATTTTGCGGTTCGAATAATACTAACTCTGGACCCAGCTATTTTCCCCTTGTTTCCTATATTATCTAGGCCTGTCCTTTATAGTGCACACTCGCTCCAAGGTATTCTTGTACTTACAGTGATGATGAGTGTCATGCCCCTAGGTGTCACATCCTGATGGGGTTCCACAAAATGTCCTTCTTTTTGTCCAAGAAACAACCCGATCATGAGGTGACATGGACGAAGAACTTATCCTGCCGACTACGCCAAAACTGTGATCGCAAATTCTCTCACTGTAAGTATTACCTGAGCTACCACTCCCGTCGTCACGGGGCAAAAATCACACCACTGGGTTTTGTCTTAACGTCGCTTTATTTGATCAAACCTTACACATGCATATGGGACTTCTACAACGGAGAAGTTCCCCGATTAAAATTTACAGCAGCTTTTTATAAGCTAGATTTTGCACTTCTTATCTTGAAAAATACCAACATTTCAGTATAAGCCAATCATAAGACAGCATAACAAGTTTTTAGCAATGTAACAGAAAAAACACATTGATATGCATGAGGTATTTTTCCACTGCTTATTTTATTTCTTTCCCATTACTGCTTGATACATATGCCTGGGTCAAGCTGACCTGAGAGAGACAATGAGTTTCACTCACACCATAGCAACGTACAGCTTGCCTTCAATGCCACTACGTGCTGTTATTTTTATATTTTGCCCAGGCATGCTCTTATCTTTATATTTTGTCCAAGCCCGTTATTCAGGCTGGTACAACCAGTTCTGCTCAGTTTTATCTATCTTTCTGTTTTTACAAATGTACCTCAAGTAACCTCAGTACAAATTCTATAACCCTTAAAAAAAGAAAACATGAACTCAGAAATTTCTACTACATTCATTATGACTTTGTTACAGCATGGCTTTCAAAGCAAGCATAGCTTCAATGCATTTAATAGCAAATATAGCTTTAGGATATATAAAAATTCCCTCACAATGACAAAAGGGATTAACTCCCATTGAAATTGCATTATTTACTGCAGTAACTCTACTACAGAATTCTGCAGCACTACGCTTCATGCTGGGTGACCTCACTATAATTTATTTTTTGCAAGTAACTTTATTAAAAAAAAAACAATTACAGAAACACATAAATAACACAAGTCATAACCAGGATTTATCATGACTAAGCAGTCACAGATATATATATATATATATATATATATATATATATATATATATATATCAGAGAAATAAAAGTACATAAAACCCCAAAGGAAAAAGGAATAAAAATAACCAAAGGATACCAAAAACCCCTCCCACCCCCCCAACCTGCAGCAGCCCTTGTAACCAACCCCATTTACATGTACAGCTAGTAGTGTGCAGACCACAAGGGCCCATACTTAAGACCCTGAGTAACTATAAATATGGGAAGGTGGCACAACCCTTCACCAACAAACTCAAAGAATCTGTTCTATGTAGAAAGGGAGGAAACATGAAAAGAGGATACTACACTAGAAAACAGTAGAATATAAAGGAGGAAAGGGGAAAAGGAAGAGGACATGCTGAGAGACACCTCTTCCCCCTCACGGAACTGGAAAGTATAAACCTTTCACCATTAGGAAGAATTTATTTATTTAGTTTTTTTATTTAGTTTTTGTTGACCGGGTAAGTGCACTAGACAAATCCTGCCTATTTTCAGGCATGACCCGGGGTTGGGGGATACAGATGAATGCCAACTGACTTTGAACCAGATTATGCTGTTGGTGGTATTTTTTTTTTTTGTAGTGAATGAGGAAAATTTGGCCTGGACACCGGGGAAATTCCCTTACTCTTTTCGATAAGTGCCATGGGATCTTTAACATCCACCTGCACTACCACCAATCCAGGCAGATGGGACCTTGGTTTAACATCTCATCCAAAAGACGGCACCTCAGAAGTTCAGCACCCCTCTCATGCTGCACTACAGTGTCAGTACTGGGATATTCACCCAAGTGCCAGATGTAGGAACTGAACCCACAGCCCTCTGCTCTCCCGGCGTCAGAGGTGAGTGTGCTACCTACTGAGCCACTGACACTGCAAATTTAGCACAGGAATCTTCTATAAGGGATTGTAAACAGAGAGTATTGGACCTGGTAAAGAAAAAAAGAAGAGAAAATAGCAGGGGATTAAATTAATAACCAAACTTATCTTTAAGGATTGAAAAGAATTCACCCCAACATTCATGGAACCTCTCACTGGAGTGGAAGAACCAAGCTACACATCTTTCTGCATTTAGAGCAGTAAGAAATTCCATCCACCATTCCTTGAATGAAGCTTCCTAATCCTCTTTCCATTGCCTAAGTATTACCAATTTAGTGACCATAGTGACCAAAGCTACTTGTGATTTTTGGGAATATGTAGGGATCTATGAGTACATACCTAACACGCATGTGTCTTTGTTAAGGTATGCAGCAATATTAAGATATGGTGCCACCCATTGTTTAACCGAGTTCCATAATTTAACAATTTTTGCACACGCCCATAGTTTATGATAGAGATTAGCGGGTTCAAACCCACAGTCCCAACATTCTGATGAGGGTAGCCTCTTAATCTGGAATAATTTAGTGGGCATATAGTATAAATTATGAAGAATGTTAAACTGGGTGTTCCTTAGTCGGTCCTGCTTAATTAATATCCATCCAAATCTTTTCCCAAATTTTAACTGGAAAATCTTTATTATGACTGTTTTCCAATAGTAGGCTATGGGGGAAAACTTTAACATAATGTAATTCAAGATTTTCTTGTACAGCTTAGCTATTGCTTTCTGCCCCATAGATGTTAGCCAAAGATTTTTTAATATACCTCCCGCCTCATCTGACCATGGAGGTTTACCCAAAAAATGGTTAGTACACTGCCGTATTTGAAACAAGTGAAACTGGTTTTTATGAGACACGCCAAATTTTAATTGCAGTGTAGAAACAGATAGGACTGAGTTTCCCGAAATGAAATCTGCTAAGTATAGCTTATTGTAAGATCTTCCATAAAAAGTTTGCATCAGTTTCTTATCTATTTTTAGGTCTGGATTATTTAACAGAGGTTGTTTTAAGCCTTTTATAGTGGAAATTTGAAGCAACGAGCAAAGTTGCTGCAAGGCTCTCACATCCCAACCGAGGGGAGAATTCCTCAGTTTCCATGGGATATTGGACCATGGATTATATAAAAAAAGCCTCCAGGTCCATCTTGCAGGAATTTGCCTGTTGCAAGTCTAGGAGCAGCCAAGGGGGACTTTCCAACATAGAAGCCATAGAAGAAAACCATTGCAAAAATCTGCTAGCATGAATTGCTAGATAATAAACATAAAAATCTGGTAATTGAAGCCTCCCCAACACTCTTGGGCGAGTAAGTTTTGCATAAGCCCGATGTGAAGCCTTACCTTTCCAAAGAAAATCTGAACAGAGTCTTTGAAGGGGTAAAAAAAAGACTTTGGAAGATAAATGTTAAGGTTACACAAAGGGCAGAAAAATCTAGGCAGAATTGACATTTTAAGAACATTAGCCCGTCCCCAAAAGGATAGCAGTAGCTTGTTCCACCTCGCCAGATCTTCTTTAGTAGATTTTTTTCAGTGGGGCTAAGTTAAGGTCTTTAAGGTTAACCAAGTCTTTAGATATTTTAATACCCAAATAAGTTAAATATTCATTTTCCCACTGTAAGCACAAGTTTACAATCAGATCTCTTGTAAAGAGAGGGGATAGAGAATAAACCATAGTTTTATTCTTATTAAGCTTATACCATGAAAAATCACTGAACTGGGAGATAATTTGGAGAGCTCGGGGAAGGGAGTGTCTACTGTTCAAAATATGAAAAAGTAAATCATCGGCAAAAAGAGATAAATTACATTCAAAGTGTCCCAGTTGAATGCCCATTATTTCCTTATCCGAGTTTAAAACTCTAGCTAAAGGTTCTATATAAAGATTAAATAAATAGGGAGAAAGAGGGCTGCCCCGATGGGTGCCTCGATGCAGAGGAAAAACATCAGAGATGAGGTTATTACATTGGAGTCTTGCAGTTGGACAGGAATACAAAACCCATATATAGTTAATAAAGGGTTGCGGGATGCCAAATTTTTGAAGAACCATGAACATATACTTCCACTCTACTCTATCAAAAGCTTTTTCTGCATCCAGAGACACCAACGCCGCTTCCAGCTCGGGGACCCTGGATGCAGAAATTAGATGGAACAATTTTCTAAAATGATCTGCTGAGGTGCGCCCCGCCACAAACCCTGCCTGTTCGGGACTTAATAGACCTTCCCACACACCCCCCAACCTGTTAGCCAAGATTTTGGCGTATATTTTGATATCAATATTCAGGAGTGAAATAGGTCTGTAATTGCTGATCATTGATGGGTCTTTCTTCGGCTTGGGTAACACGGTTATTCTTGCCTTGAATAATGACTGATCCAAGGCTGGGTGGGAGCTCCAGTAACTATACGGCTGGAGTAGCAAAGGGATTAGATGTTCTTTAAATGTTTTGTAAAATAAACCTGTGAACCCATCCAGGCCTGGTGCCTTATCCAGTTTTAAAGAATCAATAACTGCTGAAATTTCTTCTCCAGTAATTGAGGCTAGTAGAAAGTTTTGGCTGTCAATTGACAAAGAGGGTAAATCTGCTTTCTCTAAAAAAGCCATCATTTTTGCACTATGATCCCCCAACTCCAGGTCTGGAGAGTATAATGCCTTATAATAATCCCGAAATAGGGTTAAAATCTCTGAAGGACTAGTCACCGAAGATTCTGATTGGGGATGTCTAATAGCTGCAATCCATTTAGATACAGACCATTGCTTTAGTTGCCATGCAAGTAATTTCCCTGCTTTGCTCCCCTGGCCAATATAAGGTGCCTTTAATAGTGAAGCAGACCTCTCCACCCTCTCAAGTAAAATACTGGCATAATGGGCTCTTGGTCTAGATAGTTCCTGGTCTTCTAAAAGCGAAAGCTTATTCACCCCTTTACTTTCCAAATTTTTAACTCTCTGCAAGCAATTGTTCATTTGGCTGTTTTTTTTTCTTTTGTATTGTGGCAATATGTATTAGTTCCCTCCTCCAAGTTGCTTTTAAGGCTGCCCAAACCTGATCCACAGCAGGAATTGAGTTACAATTAATCTTAATAGAGTTTTGCAAGAAATTTTGAAATTTTAAAGTAATTATTTTGTCTTTTAATAACCAATTATTTAAAGACCACGTGTGCGACCTAATAGGAATATTAGGTAATTCCAACTGGGTTAGAATTGGAGAATGGTCAGAAATTACTCGAGCTAATATTTTGAATTCAACCATATTTTACATTAGTTGATGACTGACTAAAAAGTAGTCAATTCAAGAATAGCTTTTATGTACTGGAGAAAAAAAGGTAAACTCTTTACTTAACGGGTTAAGTACTCTCCAAGGGTCTAAAAGGCCCAAGGAGGAAGTAAATTCGCTTAGGGCTTTTTGTGCTGAAGACAAACTCACCCCCCTATGATAGGTACAGTCCAAATCGTTAGCTTGAACCAGATTCCAGTCTTCTCCAATTAGAATAGGATATTGCAGGAGGGGGGCCAGTACCATAGCTAAGTGAATAAAAAAGAAGGGGTTTCTACATTAGGACCATAAACTGAACCCAATACTATATCGGAACTGCCCACTTTGCCAACAACAAAAATAAAAGTCCCCTCAGGATTGGAGATACACTCCATCAGAGTAAAGGGAATTCTTTTGGCTAGTAACAAGGCCACCCCACGTTTGCTGGAGCTAAAACCTGCTCCAATGACTTGACCTACCCAGCTCTTTTTAAAAAACTGTAACTGTTCTGGAAGCATGTGTATTTCTTGCAGAAACACTATTGAAGGGTCAGTATTTGGCAAGATGGTTTAAAATAATATATTTTTTCTGATTATCTTCCCCCCCTTTATGTTCCAAGAAAGAATATTTAAACCATTGAACATATAATAAGCTTTGAGTGTGCCATATAGTAAGTGATAGATGAAGGGCTACACTGCTGCCACACCCCTTCCCCTAAGGAAAAGAAGTGAGATATCCCAATGGTTACTTTTGAACCCTCTAAGTTTAAACTAACACCACAAAATGTTGAACTATATACATATCTACCTGTCCAGGCCCTAAGCCTCCACCTAACTGCATGGCTCACGATACTCACAAAGGAGCGAGCGCAGCTCCCCCACCTCCCAACCCCCAAACAAAAGACAAAAATAGAAGAAATTGAGGAAGTAACCCTCATCTTCCCATCACTGAATATTCTTCCCCTATTGATTGAGTACTATAGCTAAAGAGAATTATTTTGTAACTCCTATCTAGTAAAAGACTGAGATACCCAAAGTAAAAACAATAAAGAAAAAAAGAAAAAAATCTACTTACGTTCAACACACACTTCATTACTTTTCCCAGCTTACTCCAACTGAGACTATGCCATTATATGTGGCTAAACATTTCCTATCCCTCCGGTAATACATATAATGCGTTTAAAATCCCAGGGAACATAATCTCTGAAAGAATCAAACTGCTCCCGAGATTAACATAGCAACAGAACCTTGTAACAGCCCACTGTCCGTTCATTTAACCTGTGGCCCAACCACCCTTCAGGCTCTGAAGCAGGTTCCCCAAAAAGAAACTGTCTCAAATAAGTCGTGCCAAAATAGATAATGATATAAAGACATGAAACAAGATAAGAAACCAACAGGAAATAGTACTGCAGGGCACACATCACTCCACTAGGAGTGCTGATCAGTGGCTTTGCTTGTCACCAAATTCAGTAGAGAGTAAAAGGTTCGGATATTCCCCCAAAATGGGAGCTTTAATGAAAGGAAAAACCCTTATTGGGAGCCAGACTGAAGAAAAGGAGCTTGAGATAACAATAAAACCAGAAAATCAGGAAATTTAACTCGAACAGTCTGACCAACATCGAATAGTCAGTATGTGGTGCCATCTAGCAGACAAACCCGAGTATAGCAACTCTCGCACCCTCATGGTAAAGCCACTTGAAGGAAAGAGAAAAACAACACTTTTCAAATAACCAGCAAAAAAACGCTAGTGTCCCAAAAGCGAACCCCTTCTGTTTGGCTGAGAAAGCCAATACCCATGCCTCCTGTGACCCAACACCAGAAAGGCAAAACAGCCCAAATACAAGAAAACAGTTCAAGAATGCACAGTCCTTCCGGAATGTTCTCAAAACTGGTCTTCAAGCTTCCCATGAATAAACTAGAATCCTCTCATTTAGGAAATAAATCAGGATAGCACTTCTTCAGAATCTTGACAGCCTCCTCTACGGTGTCAAAGCGTCTTGTTCCTTCCTTCAAGGACACTTCCAGATGAGCTGGGTATAACATACAATGCTTAATACTAGCTGCCCACAGCTTAGAAGTGACAGCACGAAATGATGCTCTGAGCTGATGGGTTTTCAAAGTTCAATCAGGAAGCAGCCTCAGTTTTTTACCTTCCCAAAGAATAGCCGATAGTTTCCTGGCTTCTCTATAAATGAATTCTCTGTCCAGATAATTCAGTAGTTTGAAGATTATAGGCCTTGGCGGGTCAGATAAAGCACGTTTTGCCCTCAAGGATCTGTATGCTCTTTCAATGATAAACTCTAGACCATTCGGGGAGGGACCCACAGTTTTCTTCAAAATATGCTGTAAAAATGTAATTGTATTTGGACCCTCTTCCCCTTCAGGCAACCCTATTAGCACCAGATTGTTTCTCCTATTTCTCCCCTCTAGATCCTTGAGACAATCTTCCACTTTAGACAAAGACCTTTTGACTTCCACCGCTTCTGATTCCATTTTATCTTGTTTTCTCTCCACTGAGGTTATTCTGGCTTCTGTATCAGTTACCCAGCGGGCTAGCTGGGTAAGTGCTGGCTTGAAATCTGCCACGTCCTCAATCAGATTCATCAAAGCTTCCTTAATTGTGGAAAGCTCTGATTAAACATGCGAGGGGGAGAGCTCCTCCGAAGGACTCCGGGGAGAGGAGCTATGGTGAGGGCGCTTGGCTTCTGACTCCTGCGCGGCCTCCTCCTGTTCTTGCTGCACAGACATATTGCAAGCATACTCTATTGTTGCCGACACCACACTTGACACTCAAGCTTCTTAGTATTTAAAATAGTAAGGAAAATATTGGTATAAACGGAGGTTAATTGCGGTAGGGTCAGTGAAAAGAGCGGAGCTCCGACAATCACGTCCTATCCCCTGCACAGCATCACGTGACTCCCCACTATAATTTTTTTTTATTTTGATTTATTTATTTTATTTATTTACTGAAAGAATTGGAATTACAACCTTTGAGTCAGGGACTCCTTTGCAAAGGCTCCACATCAAAAATGAAATAACATAACAGGATACAAGAAAGACAAGAACAGAGCAATATTACAATGTTGAAAAGAGGACAAGTACAGTAACCCCTCGCTATAACAAATGGTTTGGGAGCCATAACTTGCGTTTGTTTTAGCTCCCCATTCGTTACAATGAGGAATGCTAGAATTCATTATAACTGCCAGCAGATGTCACCTAGACACCCACACACTTATTCTTTACTTGCTTATTTAAGTAAAGACAGATATGACTAGTATAGTCTGTTTTCATCATTATTACTTAATGTTAATCTGCTTCAGATGGTGGCTCAGTCCTTTTACAGGATCACATGTTCTTTACTATTACGCCGTCTCCCTTGCCCCCGCTGCACAGTTCTGCATGCTGTAGTTCTGCTAAACAGCACTCCTGGTTAGCAAGCGAGATTATAGCAACTGGGGCTTTGTAATATACAGTAATGTAGTAATTTTGTAAATGTTGCTTGCTGTAAAATTGTAAATCTAGTAATACAGGATCTCTTGTTCCTCTATTCTGCTTTTGTACAGTATGTGTGAGTGAGTGAGTGCAGAGTGAGCGAGGTTGTAGCAACTGGCACTTTGAACTGTAATCCACAAATTACCCTGTATGTAAAATGTTGCTTGTTGTAAAAGTGCAAGTCTGCATCCACCTCACACAGAATGTGGCAATACAGTATATATTGTTCCTTTATTCTGCTGCGATAGGAATGACTGCTTTTGTGTGTGCGAGTGAGTGTGAGTGAGCAGGAGAGAACCAGCGAGTGCAGAATGGCAGTGAGAGGTAATCAAAGTGGCGCATTTAATAAAAATAAAGAAACTGTAGTTGAAGGTACTGTATTTGTTTATTCTCTCTTTTAACTGTTGTTAAGGCAGAGAATGGGAGATAGAACTGCAGTGTGGAAGTTAGTGGTTAGATGCATATAGGAATCACTAAACAGCTGAGATATTGGGAGCCACAAGTGGTATTCGTTATACCCGAGATTTCGCTATAGTGGTGTTCGCTATAGCGAGGGGTTACTGTAACAACTTCAAGGGTGGAGAGATCTAGCCCGAGTCAGACAGTGAGCAGTAAACAACAACAGTTACAGTATCAAAAGGCAGCGATCAATAAACTACAGTCTGGTTACAAGTTCTGCAGAGTCAGGCGGTAGGGACAGACACCAGGTCAAAGGGAAAGTGGGGGGAAGTAGTGGGTGACTTGTGTCTGATTGCAGATAGGGACTAGGTGCAGTCACAGCAGGAGTGGGAAAGATTTCAGAGCAGAGTCAGGATTTAAATGAGCCTAGACATTGCTCCAAAGAGGCAGCAGGAAGTAGTTCATTCAACCAGAGGGGGAGGCCCTGTGGAAAAAGGAGCGTTGGCTCAGGGAAGTCCTGCAGCGGGGTACTGAGAGAGGGGTAGACAGAGAGCTTCGAGTTGTCCTGGGTTGAGTGGAGTGCTGCACAAGATGGCGAAGACCCAAGGGGGAGGAACTGAGTGAGAACTTTCTGGCAAGGAGTCAGGTCTGGTATCTGAGCCATCCATTGAAGTTAAGTCAGTTGGTGCGATGGTAGAGCTCACAGGTATGGGTCCACCAGTCACATCCTGTGACAAGTCTGTAGGCTTTATTTAGGGAGACCTTAATATGGCATAGAGTGGTAAGGTCAGTGGAGCCATAGATGACAATCCCATAGTTGATAAGTGAGAGCATTGAAGATAGGCTGGCAGTATAGCCTAGAGGTTAGAGTAACGAGCTGTGAACAAGCTTGGTACATCCAGCAGACCAAACCTGAGTTTGATTCTCACAACGTCCACTTGCATACAGTGTGTGACTCTGAGCAAGTCACTTAACCACTAATAGTGCTTCCATGATGCCCCTGAAAACAGGCACTTGTGCCTAGTGGGCCTTACCCGGTCACCAAAGACTAAAATAAATAAATAAAATAAAATGTCACAGCAAGATTTAGGGCATTTGGGGCAGGCAACCCCTATGCCTATACAAGAGCCCTATTCTAGCATTGACAGCAGAGCAGAGGAGATTGATGTGTTCATGGAAAGTGCAAGAGGAGTCAAGAGTGATGCCTAGGTATTTACCAGGTCACATGGGGAGCCCTTGGAGTTGAGGATGGTGAGGGGAAAGTTTTTATGTTTGTTTTGTCTGTGGGTGAAGAGCATGGCCTTGGTCTTTGTGTAGTTCATGACAAGGCAGTGTTCTGAGAACCAGGCTTCAGCCTCAGTGAAGGAGCGCTGCAGGGAGGCTTGAAGAGAAAGGGGGTCAGGGTGACTGTCGAATATGACTGCATCATCGGCATAGAGAAGCAGCTGACCCAAGCAGGCCTTGGGGAGGATGTTCAAAAACATGCTAAACAGGAGGGGGCCCAATATAGAGCCTTGGGGGGCCCCAGAACAAACTGGTTTACTGGGCAAGAGTGTGGTGTTCAACTTGACCCTTTGGGTTCTATTGCTCAGATAGCTTTTAAACTAGGTGGCGGCTTCCAGAGATAGCCCCAAGAGGGTTAGGGATTGTAAGAGAACCGTGTGTCTGACAGAGTCGAAAGCCTTAGTTAAATCGATATAGGTAGAGCCAACCAAGTGTCCTTAGTATAGGGCTTTGTTGATGTAGGTGGTGTATTCAAGAAGGGCAATAGTAGAGCTGTTTCCCCTCCTGAAGCCATGTTGTTCAGGACAGAGCAGGTCATATTTGTTGAGATAGTCAGGGAGTTGGTCTGACACTGTTTTTTCTAAAGCCTTGGAGATGGGGGTGGGGATTGAGATGGGGCGGTAGTTGCCAGGGTAGGTATGGTCCCTACTTTTAAGGATTGGGGTGGTGATGGCTGATTTCCAGTGTGTTGGGAATTGTCCAAGGCAGAGAGACCGGTTGAAGATGTCTGTGGGGTGGGGGGATTATAGCATTTGGGGGCAGGAGCAGGGAATTCCCAGCCTCCCCCTACAAAACAGGGTACTAAATGATGTAAAGACCAATGAAGAAAGGTCAGTAGGGAGCAGGACAGGGGTAACTGGAGAAAGCAAAGTCAATGAGGACAGAGATGGTGCTACTAGAGGTAAGGCCATCAAAAAATGGAGAGCAATGAGTACCAGTGCCCATAGTCTGGGTAACGAGCTTCCTGAATTAGTGGCCTTGATGGAAGAGGAACATCTGGATATTGTGGCAGTCACAGAAACATGGTACACACAGAACCATGACTGGGATGTAAACATACCAGGATACACTATCTACAGGAGGGACAGGGAGGGTAAAAGAGGAGGAGAAGTAGCTCTCTACATAAGGGAAGGAATCAAAGTAACAGCACAAAAGGGTAAACAGGGAGGAGAGGAAGCACTGTGGGTCAATTTGGAGACAGCTAATGGCACCACAATCCACATAGGGGTTGTATACAGACCCCCATCTCAGGGGAAGAAATGGACAAGCAAATGATAGAAAATATCCTTAGAATGGCAGAAAAAGGAGAGATATTGCTGATGGGGGATCTGAATATGCCAGATGTTAACTGGAGTGCATTTGCAGCAGACACTTCTAAGAGTGGGGTCATTATAGATGCCCTACAGGGGGCATGTCTTAGACAACTAGTATCAGAACCCACTCGAGAGAAAGCAATCTTCGACCTGGTACTCTCAAATGGAGATGGCGAGAGGATCACAGATTTAGAAGTGGGTAGTCATCTGGGAACTAATGACCATCGAATAGTATGGTACAAGATAAACACAGCAGTAGAGTAAAGCCATGCAAAGGCAAAGGTACTGGACTTCAGGAGGGCTGACTGCCAAAATGGGTGAGTGCCTAAGGAATACACTAGCAAATGGGCAGGAAGGAGGGGTGAAAGAACAATGGGGAAAAATCGAAACTGCCATCACAGAGGCAACAAGCCTTTGTGTGAAGCAAATAAACAAAGCAAAATGATGTAAGAAACCACTATGGTTCACAAAGGAGGTTGCAGGGAAAGTTAGGGAGAAAAAGAGAGCATTCAGGAAGTACAAGTAATCACAGAAGGAGCAGGACAGGGAATTGTATCAGTTAAAGCAAAAAGAAGCAGGAAAGGCAGTCAGAACAGCAATGGCCCAAACTGAGGAAAAGATAGCCAACTCAGTTAAGAAGGGCGAAAAAAACATTTATAGGTACATCAGGGAGCGAAGGAAGACCAAGGGAGGGATAGTGAGGCTTAATAAAGGGAAGGGAGGAGAGCAGAGGGTGACTGTGAAAAGGCAGAGATACGAAACAAATATTTTTGCTCAGTATTCACAAATGAAGAGGGTGAGGTACCTAAACCAAACAATAGAAACACACTGGATACGGGGGTTGATACCAGCCCTTTCACAGAAGAAAGGGTTCTGAAAGAACTCTTTTTTTTTAATCTTCTTTATTATGATTTTTATGTGTTCCAACAATATACTTGTACACACATACCTCAGGGTTGAACTCTGGCCCATATCCCCAAACTGGATATGGATACTATTTACATCCCCACAACTATTTACAGTCACAGTTATATTTTATCTAGGCCATATGTTTAGGTCCAGTTCTACCTAATATCACCTTCTATGCAATTCCTTGACATTTGACTTTGAAACTAGTCTATTACTTAACTTAAATTTTCTTAATAGTATCTTCCCATGTTTCAAGGCATGTCCTATCTTCTCTGGACATAGCTCTAATAACTGTCCCTAGGAGAGAGAGAGAGAGAATCCATCCATATCCTCAAAGATAGTAGCATACTAATCCATAAAGAGACCATCTCCTGAGTATTATGACTCCATTAGTACAAAAGTTACACTATACAACGTCATATTTCCATACAATCTGGTCCCAATCTCCCATTTTACTGAGAGAAACCATCAGACAAGCTAAACTCCTTCAGACAGACAGATCTGTGTCCAGGCACTCGTCAATTGTACCGAGTATACTGCCTCTAGCACCCTCCATCTTTATCATAGTACTTCTTTTCCCTCTGTTACCATTTGTCTTTAAGTCTGTCCAAGACCTGCAGTAGGTCACCAACCCATTGGTCATAGCTATAAATACTGTCAGTTTTCCAGTGCCTAAGAACAAAGGCTTTAACCAGGGAGGACATCAAAGACACATGATATTTGGCTGAGCTTTTTAGTATCGTTTGCATGTCCCCTAACAAGCATATCTCTGGTTTAATATGCTCGGAATAGTTTAGTAATGGATCAATTTTTTGCCCTATTTGAGTCCACAATGGTTGGATTAAAGAGCAGTTCCACAATACATGCAGCAGGTCCCCTGATTCTGCTCCACATCTAAAACACAGGTCTGTCTGTCTGAGTTTTCCAGAACATAATTTAACAGGAGTATAGTAGATATTTGAACAAATAAAAAACTGCATGGTTTTATACTTTGGTATAGGCAAGACCTTAATATTTCTCCAGATTTCCTTCTATTCAGGCCTTAAGGGGGATAAAGTTTTCTCCCAGTATCTTATCTGAGCTTTAACTTCCACACTCATGAAGTCCAACAACACCCTGTAAACTTTTGAGAGGGGATGTTGTAAGAGGTCTATCCCTTTCAAATGGTCCCACGTAAATAGTATTTGTTCCCTTTCCTTATTGTCCATTATAAATTTCTGAATTAGGTTTGTAATTTGAATCCTTATAAAAGGTCCCATGCTCACAACACACCCGGTAGTTTCACTCTATCTTCTACTATCAGATCTGACAGCATCAGGCCAGACAGTTGATGGTGCCCATTGGCCACTAATTACTTGCCCCCTAAAGCGAAAGTTAGGGTTTCCTATTATAGGCTGATTTCTGGTTCCCTTCTAGCCTCCTCTGAATCATGTTCCAGCAGATCCACCATGCTTTAACTGATTTATAAATTGGTTACTGCCTTCCCTTCCAGCAAAGCATCCGGGTCTGTAAACAGCATTGCAGGGGAGAAAATTTTAGGTCCTTTGCATAAGCTGTTCCAGCTGAAGCCATGTTGTGTATATCCCCTACTTCCTCACTCCTTGGCCACTTTACACACAAGCTGACCTGCTACATAATATAGAAAAAGGTCCGGGAGCTTAATCCCACCCTTAAAGTAAGGGAGGCGTAGAACAGCGTGCTTCCTCCTAGGAGATTTGGAGTCCCACAGAAAATCTGAAATTACCCTCTGTATGCTGGTAAACCTCCCCTTTGGAATGCTATAGGGTGAGAGATAGATCGGGTATAATAACCTGGGTAGAAGGTTCATTTTAATCAGTCCCAGTCTAGCAGTTAAATTTAAAGGAAGTTTATTCCACCTTAATATGTCAGTTTTATTTGTAGCTAACAGGTTACCCACATTTTCCTCCACACCATTCTCAATCTAGGTAGATCCAAATTCCCAGATACTTAATTTTTCCCAGCCCAATTAATAGTCAGAGTGTTTGAGAATCTGCTCTGTTAAGTGTAAGCAGTGGCGGGAGAACCTGAGTTTTGCTTAAGTTCAATTTATAGTTAGATACCTCCGAAAATTCCCAATTACTTCCAATGCCTTTTGGAAACTAGCCACAGGGTTAGTAAATGTAACAAAATATCATCGTGAATACCAGAAATTTAAGCTCAATCCCTGAACCTCAATCCCTGAACCCTGGGCTCCATATTTGGGATCTTAATAAAGGTTCCAAATAAATGTTAAATAAGATTGGTGACAGAGGCAGCCCTGCCTAGTCCATTTCTCAGAAGAAACTCCTTTGATAAATAAACATTACATAAGACTCTAGCTGTAGGGGCCTTGTATAGATTTTGGGCTTCTAAGAAAACCCTTTGGGAAGCCCATTCTCTCCATGTAGAATAAAAATGATGGAGACTAGATCAAAAGCCTTTTAAGCATCAAGTGCTATTAGGGCCATAGCAGATTTTGAGTAGGAAGCCCTATGCAAAATGTGATGCATCTTTCTTAACGCGTCCTGTGCCCCCCTCCCTGGCATGAACCCCACTTGGTCCCGACTGAGTAACAGAGGTGCAACTTTCAAAACCCTATTGGATAGAATCTTTGTAAGTATTTTGATATCTTGGTTGATTAAGGCAATAGGTCTATAATTGCCTGGCAGGTCCCTAACTTATCCGGCTTAGGGATCAAGGTAATGTAAGCTTGGTATAAGGGAGGGTGGGGACACCATTGTTCATAATGCTTGAGAATAAATCCAATAGTAGAGGACTATTGTTCCTCGTGGACTTTATAGAATTTTGCAGACAGGCCATCTGGCCCTGGCACCTTATTATTTGGAAGGTCTCTGATTACTTCCCTGATCTCTAGTTCCGAGATTGGTGCAGCTAGTACCCGGGCTTGCTCTGCTTCCAATTTGGGCAACGGTATATCCTTAAGGAACCTTTCAACTGCTGCCTCCGTACTGGTACCCCCTTCTTGATAAATCCCTGAATAATAGTCCGCAAAAGCATCCGCCATCTTCTGCGGTTCTGATATAATCCCTCCCCCGAAATTTACTGACATGATCATTCTTTCCGCCTCCCACTCCTTAATTCTATGAGCCAATATGCGACCAGGCACATCCCCCTGCATAAGATACTTAGCATTTAGTCTTTCCAGCCAGCGATCTGCCCTAAGGTTCAATATACTTCTGTATTGATCTCTCAAATCCTAATTCCTTGTCCATTTCTTTGCTTGAACCTTCTACTTGAGTAATAATGATTTAATAGCCCCAACTAAAAAATTCTTCCGCGCTCTATTGAGTTTGTTCTGCCTAGAGGTATAATCCTGCGCCATTCCTGCATATAATACCTTACAAGCTGGCCAGGCTAATTTTTTATCCTCTAATGTTGGGATTTGAGTTTGAATGATCCCCTTAAGTACCTCCTCTAACTTAAGCACCATACTGTCTTCTGCAAATATCCCTTCATCTAGTCACCATCGAAATGGTCTTGGGGGAATGTTGTCCAGCTCCCATAATAGCTGTATCGGAGAATGATCAGATAGGACCCTATTATAAGTATTCAAGCCTTTGACACCTCTCAACCCTTCCCTATTAACCACAAAAAAATCAATCCTAGTATGTGTCTTGTGGACCCCAGAGTAGAATGTCATCTCTGTATCCCCTTTCCTGTACATTCTATATGGGTCTACCAGTGCTGTTGCTTCTAAGAATCTGTTTAAAGCTCTGTGGGGGAGAAGATGGTTTATGAGGCAGGGCTCCTGTCCTTCCTATTATCAAGCAGATATTCCAGTCTCCTGCCATGATAAGTGGAGTCTGAGGGAGTGTAGTAATATACGACTTCTAGAAGAAAGATTCTCAGCTTAGCTGGAGTAGGGCCATACATTGAGGCACAAGAAAGTGGGCATCCCAAGTTGAACCACCACATATATCCCCTGCCATCCTCTCTTGACTGAATTCATTCAATTACATATGGGCATGATTTCCTGATTAATATTGCCACTCCCTCCGACGTTTTCATTTTCCCAACTCCCACTACCTTACCTACCCACCCCCTCCTAAGAAGGTTTACCTCCTCAGACAGTAAGTGAGTTTCTTGGAGTGCAGCAACATGCACCCCCAATTGATTTATATATTGCAGTACAACCAGTCTTTTTTTTCTCCCCCTGAGACCTTTCACATTCCATGAAAGAAGTTTAAGTGTTACCATCGTTTATGTCACAGCCCCAGATGTTCACTCTCATATGTTGTATCTTCTTTACCTCATGCTTTATGGATTCTCTCTCACTCCTTTCCCCCCAGTATCCACCCTTCTTACCTCCCCCGATCCTTCGATCACCTTCCTCAGTCCTCATGAAACGTGTATGAGTCAGCCCTCAAGATATCTCAGAGCCCCCCTCAAATCCCAGCGTATCATCCATCCAGTGACCCCATATCCCAACCCCGACATTAAGAATTGGCTTTGTCTATGTCCTTATAGAACTTTTCTCTCCATGGCCAAAAAAGAAAGAGCATAACAGCCCCAATAACAATACATAACCCAGCTTAGTACTAGTCAGGGAGCTTTCTCCACTAAACCATTCACTCTTGTATCTTGCTCTAGTAACCCCTGAAATAGAGAGAGAAAGAGAAAAAAAAAAAACTAGCCATATGGCCATACTAGCTAGCCCGCCAAAGGGCTGCGATCCATCCCTTCTTGACACTTCCGGATAACATAGTAGAACGATAATGAAAAACAGTTAGTCTCTATTTCTTTAAACCAAAATCTGGTCGAAATCAGGAATTAGCCATCCCTGCCAGTTCTCACAATAGTTCCCCGGTGCTGCTGATCACACTCGCCGCTGCATTGCCAGCGTTCTTGCCAAACCCTCTTTATTTCAAGTCGTTGACTTGAATAGTTCTGGTAGTTCAATTCTGAGACTTTCCAGAGCTTCAGTTGCTGTTAAGTAGCGTTTATCTCCTTTCGGAAGTTTCACAGTTAGCGTCGCTGGATGTTGCAATTGAAATTTTAGACCCGCTAAATGCAGCTTCTTTTTTATCTCCGCGTATTCTTTTTGTTTCTCTCTCACCGAAGGCACTAAATCTTGAAAGATCCATATTGAAGCCCCATTCCACTGCAGGGATCTATTTGCTTTTGCTTTATTCAGGACATGAGTCTTTTCCTTGTAGTTTAAAAACCTCATAATCAGAACTCGAGGTCTGGCTCCAGGTGGGGGTGTCTCTCTCAGTGACCTGTGGGCCCTCTCCACGTTGTACGAGTCACCAAACGGCGAAGGACCAAATAGCTTCAAAAGAAAGTCCTGCATAAAGGCTACACAGTCCGAGCCTTCCGTTTTTTCAGGTAAACCTGCCATTATTAAGTTGTTTCTCCTACTGCGTGACTCTTGGTCCTCCAGATGTTCTTCAAGCTTTTTAACTTGCCTTTTGAGCCCAATCATTTCTAGGTCAAAGGCCCCCGTTTTCCTCTCCTGCGAGAAGCCACTCTGGCCTCTACATCCCCACCCTTTGTGTTAAGGCATGTACTTGGTTTTCAGTATGGTAAAATCGCTACTAGTCCCTGCAAAGTTGTTTAATTTATGAAATATCCTGCGAGGTTGATACCCTCCTTGGGCTTCTGTTTTCAGGTCCTCGGCATCGTCTGGAGAGTGGGGTTTGGAGCGCTTAGTCGCCGGTACTCTTGCCGCGAGAGGCTCGGGGCTTTCGATTTCCAACTCGGCCATTTTGCTCTCCTGGCTTGCCGCTGTTAAGTTGATCTGTTCCTTCCTACAATTAAGCCTAAGGTGATTACAACTGCATAGGGCTCGCCTAGTCGACAGGGATCTTTGCAATAACAGGCTTAGGGGGTCAAAAAGAGCTTAAATCTTTTATTTTATCTGCTGAAATTCGAGCGCGGTCTCGGAGACGTCTGAACCTTGCTAGCTCATCACGTGATCCTTGTGAAAGAACTCTTAAAACTGAAGGTGGACAAAGCAATGGGGCCTGATGGGATTCATCCCAGAATTCTAAAAGAACTAAGGGTAGAACTAGTGACACCACTGACTACCCTCTTTAATAAATCATGGGAGGATGGAGTGGTACCTGAGGACTGGAGGAGGGCAGATGTTATCCCACTTCACAAAAGTGGGAGCAGGGCAGAAGCAGGAAACTACAGACCTGTTAGTTTAACCTCAGTGATTGGGAAAATGATGGAATCACTTCTGAAGGAAAGAATTGTTGAGTACCTAGAGGCCAGAGCAGCACAGAACCCAAGGCAGAATGGATTCACAGCTGGAAGGTCATGTCAGATGAATCTAATAGATTTCTTTGACTGGGTGACCAAAGTAGTAGATCAGGGAGGGGCTGTGGACATGGTCTGCCTAGACTTTAGCAAGGCATTTGACACAATCCCACACAAAAGATTAATATACAAGTTGGCCAGCCTGGGAGTGGGTCCCAAGATGATAGCCTGAAACATAGACGTAGTCTTTGACTCCTAGTCCTAGCCTGGGTAAAGAATTGACTGGAGAATAGGATGCAGAGGCTAACAGTAAATGGAGTCCACTCTGAAGAAAGGGGGGGGGTTACTAGTGTGGTACTGCAGGGTTCAGTACTAGGACCGGTCCTCTTTAATGTCTTTATAAGTGACATTGCAGATGGACTGGAAGGAAAAGTATGTTTCTTTCCAGATGACACAAAGATCTGCAACAGAGTTGATACACAAGGTGGGTTGGAAAGGATGAGAAGGGACTTGGCAAGGTTGGAGGAATGGTCAAATGTATGGCAGATTAGATTCAATACTAAAAAGGGCGAAGTGATGCACCTGGGATACAAAAACCCAGGGGAAGAGTACACAATGGGGGGTGAGATACTAACAACAACAAAAATGGAAAGGGACCTGGGGTAGTCATATCAGATGACCTAAAGGTGCGCAAGCAATGTGAGAGGGCAGTAAGGAGGACTGGGGGGATACTGGGGTGCATAGGGAAAGGCATTACCAGTAGAAAACAGGAAGTTGTTATCCTTCTATACAGACAGCTGGTGAGACCCCATCCGGAGTACTGTGTGCAATTCTGGAAACCCAGTCTCTGCAAAGACATAAACAGGATGGAGGCAGTCCAGAGCAGGGCAACTAAAATGGTACAGGGTCTGCACCAGAAGAAATATCAAGCAAGACTTAAGGAGCTTAATATGTATAGCCTTGGGGGGGGGCATGATAGAAACTTTCTAGTACCTCAAGGGAATCAACAAAGTCCAAGAGGGTAGCATCTTTCAGATAAAGAGGTGTGTAAGAACAAGGGGGCACAATTTGAAGCCAGAGGGGGGATGGCTCAGAGGTAAAGTGAGGAAGTATTTTTTCAAGGAGAGGGTTGTGGGTGCATGGAACAGCCTTCCTGAGGAGGTTGTGGATTCACAAATAGTGGGAGAATTCAAGAATGCATGGGACAGGCATAAGGCAATTCTAGGGGTGGAGGTAGGAAGAAGTAGGCTGTTGGTTAGCTAGGATCTGTAGCTTATCCATTAGGTAGGGAAATGGGCAGACTGGGTGGGCCAAGCGGTCCTTATCTGCCATCAAATTCTATGTTTCTATGTTTAGGGTGAGCAGGACAAGTTTGAGGTCCAGTGAGTCACTACTTAAGCGCAATTTGCCCAGGGCCTTGGTAAGGCAAGGTCTTGTCTCATGTAGGGAGAGTGTATGGAGCCTGAAGGTAGGGGTGGTTGTCGGATGGGGGGGGGGTTAGGGGCAGCTCAGGGACCGGGTCAAAATAATTGGTGGGACGTGACACTGCTGAGGTCAGAAAAGGCAGAATTAAGGGTATCTACAATTAGAAAGGGGTCATGGGATAGGGAGCCATTTACCAGCAGTTAGGCTTGGGGGGGGGATGGTTTTTCCACTAAGTACTTTAATGCTATTCCAGAATTTACGCCCCGAGCTCCAGGTGGAGAAGGGTGACTCCTAGTAGTGGGTGGCTTTGGTTTTCTGAATTTCCCAGGTGCATTTGTTCCTAAGTTCTTTGTATAATTGCTGGTCATGTGGGTTGCCTGATTCATTGGCTAAGTGCCATTGGTTGTCCTGCTGATTCACAAGGTCAAGTAGGGTGTGGGAGAGCCAGGGGTATCATAATTTTTAATCAGTTGCTAGGAGACTGGGGTGTAGCAGTCACAGGCTGTTAAACATAGAGATAAAGTGGTCAAGGGTGAGGTCTATGGTGGGTGCAGAGTCGATGGGGGATCAGTCACAACGCTGCAGGTACTGCTTAAGCTAGGAGAGGGAGCCCTTTTTTAAGCGATGGTAAGAGGTAATATTTTAGTCTTTGGTAACCGGTTAAGGCCCACTAGGCACAAGTGCCTGTTTTCAGGGGCAATCTGGGAGCACTGGGTGATTAAATGACTTGCTCAGAGTCACACAGTATGCAAGTGGAGGTTGTGGGAATCAAACCTAGGTCTTCTGAAAGTACCAAGCTCATTAACAGCTCATTACTCTAACCTCGAGGCTATACTACCAGCCCAATGCAAAATGCAACTACATTCAAAGCACCATCATGAGAGATGCTTGTGTACAAGAACTTAGTATCGTTGATGGCTAGGTATGAGTCCCTGACCACAGCCATCCATTTGAGTACCTGCAATATTTCTTTAGTATCCTTAAGGTAAGACCTTAGTGCCCTGACATGAGGAAGTCCACGTATTCTGACAGCAGCTCGGTGAGAGACCCTATGCCACTCACTATAGATCTGCCAAGGGGGAACCTCTTGAACTTATGCATTTTAAGGAGAAGATAGAAAATTATCCATACCAGGTGTTCTGTTGTTAAAAAAGCTTTTGTATATTTATCTATGTACCCCTTGTTGTATGCATCTTGTATTGTTTCATCAATACTCCATTTGTGTTCCCTCACTGGATCTCTTTCCAGTTTCAAATATAAATCATTGTTCAGTTGGCATAAGGCCTCATTTTTATAATAATTTCTATTTAAAAGGATTGCATTACCGTTCTTTCTTCTGCTGGAATATTTTGAAAGTTCAAATGTGGTAAGTTATTAAAGAGTGTTGTTGAGTCTCTTTCTCAAAGGTCATTGAACGTTAGAATAGCAGGACTTGGTAGCAGACAGAATGTTGATTTTTTGGGGAACTGTCTTATTTCCTCTAGGGTCACAGATGGTTCACCCTCTGCCATAGATTTTTCTGTAGTATTAGTATACCCCATCTTTGACTTATTTTAAAGGAATGACTTTAGGCTCAGATTTCAGCAGGCTACCTGGAGGTCTATTACAGTCTGAAATTTATTAATGGGTACTGTGTGTGTAAATGTGTGCCCTTTATTATGTTTAGTGTGCCTGCTCACCAAATGTTTTGTGACCAGAGAAACGGGATGTGGCTGTGTGTGTCACTGCCAAGCCCATTGCAGTTCAGAATAGCAGGGGCTCAGCAGTTTACCCCAGTGCCCACTCACTGTGGTCCTGACGCAGCTCTCTGCTTGGTGGGCATAAACTTCATGTACTTCAAAGGACCAAAGCCGCTCCAATCAGATAGAACTTTGGTCCTTTGATCTGCATGAAACCACATCAGCAAACAGCTAATCGGCTTTCAAAATAAGTTACCAGTTGCACATATGAACAAGCCAGCAGAAGAAGACCATTTGGTCTATCAAATCTGCTCGTATTTCAGGGTCCACAGCTTGAGCTAATGTCCCTGCTCTCCCTCCCCACTCCTCCCATCCTCCCTACCCATGATTCTTATCTTCACCGGAAGTTTGCTACAGATGTCACCAGTGTGCAGCTGCCGTATGAAGCCCTTTGACAATGAAAATTGTCCATCGATGTTTGTTGCTGGTGCCCCTGTTACTCTCTCCCCACCTGACCCACCCTCTCAGCACCCTCCCCAAGCGGATCTCACGATTGGTGTTCGACAAAAGTTTGTCGAATGACCCGGACAGCAAATTCAGTCATGTGGCCCGCATTTTGCGGTCAGCAGATGGTTTCCCAGTTGGAAAGGTATTTTCTTCGGGGGCTACCCCTGAACCCCCCCACATGGGGTCTGTGTCCCCCTCACCCCCTTCTATATATTATCAACTCTGAGTCAGAGCTGATTTGGGGAGGGGGTGCAAATCCCCCAAATACAGTGCCTGGATCCAGTGACCGTCTGTACAGTGAGCTGGCGCTGTAGTTGCTGTACTGTCGGTCGCTGTACATGTGTTGCTGTTGGTGGTGCATAACCCCCCCCAAACAACACTGATACTGAGGGGCCCAATTCCCCATTGCCACCTCACAGTTTGTACATACATAGATATATATATATATATATTATTTATAAAGCCTGTAACAAAGACAATTGTCCATCGATGTCTGTTGCTGGTGCCCATGTAACTGTCCCCCCCACCTGACTCTCCCTCTCAGCACCCACCACACCTCCCACATGTAGCACTGACACTGAGGGTGTCCAATCTCCAAGTGTCACCACATCATAGTTTTTTTTTTAACAAGCCTGTAAATAAGAAAACCAGCCATCGAAGTCTGTTGCTGGAGCCCCCTAACTGTTCCCCACCCAACCCTCCCTCTCAGTGCTTCTCCCACAATATAACACTGACACTGGGGTGCCTAATCCCCCAGTGTCATCACCCGAGATGCCACCTCAGATTGTAGGAGCAGGACCTGCCTATGTGCCACTCAGATCTGATTCATACAGGAGTTTAAGGATCTTCTCCACACCGCAGACACGCCTTCACTCTTCAAAGCTGGAATGCGAACAGAGAAAATCAGGTATGTGGTCCAATATATTTCAGTGGGGTTTTGAACTTAGTGGTGTAACTTGACCATTTTTGAATACATTTGCCCCAAATTTTCAACATGATTTTTTTGGGACCCCACCTCATGAACAATTACAATGAAGTTAGAAAAATCTGTTCCAAAAGGTGATTTTACGGTTACTGCGCAAAATCACCTTTTGGGCAGAAGTTGAACATTTCTCTACCCTTGTTCGTGAAGTGGGGTCATAAGAAGGCTATGTTGAAAATTCGGTGTAAAACTATTAAAAATCAACAGTTATGAACCTGCTTTGCAATTTGCAAATGCAGGTTCGTAACTTTCGTAATTTTCAATATTTTACCCCAAATTTTCACCATAGCCATTTCTTTACTGTGCATCATGAATGTGACAGCTATCATTTTCAAATCCTGGCCAAAATGTGTTTTCACAACCCGAAAGGGTGACTTCACAGTTGTTGCATGAAATAGCCTTTCGGGCAAGAGGTGAACATTTTCTCTGCACTTGTTCATGAAGTGGGGTCATAAGAAGGCTTTGTTGAAAATTTGGGGCACAAGTCTTAAAAAACAACAATGTTATGAGCCTACATTGAAATTTATGAATGCAGGCATGTAACATTGGTAATTTTCAATATTTTCACCCCAAATTTTCAACATATAAATTTTTTCACAGCAGCTCATGAATGTAATAGCTGTCATTTTTCAAATCCTGGCTAAAATGTGTTTTCATATCTGTGGCACAGAATGACTTTTCAGTGGCATAGGATGATGTTTTGGTTGGGATTTGAAAATTTTCACCTACTGGGTTCATTAGGTGGTGTAATAAGAAGGCTGTGCTGAAAATTTAGTGTACAAATTTGGTAAAATGCCCATATTATGACTGAACATTGCACTATTTCAACATTCACTCATAACTGCTAATTTTCAATATTTTGACTCCAACCTTCCATCGTAGCCTTTTTTCCACACCACCTCATAATCATGATATGTGTCATTTTTTAAATCATGGATGAGAGGTGTTTTGCACCTATGGTGTGAAATGACATTTCGGCCAGTATACTATAAATGGTACAGGGCATGTCTATAAGACATATCGTAAAACAAGTATCTTCAAAATTTGGGGTCAAAATTGCAGAAAACAAGTTGTTTACCAAGCATCAAATGTTCGGCATTGACAAAAGTTTTCACTGTACTCACTTCCTGAAATTTTCTCGCAAACAAGAAATTATTAAATGGTGGTAAAATTATATTGCTTCTTCTGTGCTGCTCAGGTTGGCCTCTTGGACAGTCTGGATTGTAAACCATTTTAGTTGACACAAAAGCACGAGAGCAATGTATGAAATCTTACTTCCTGAAATTTGTTTCTTGAACAAGAAATTATTAAGCAGTGGTAATGGTCTACTGTTCCTGCAACGCTTTTCGAGTCACCCTCTTGTACAGTCTGTATCATGAAGCACTTTAGTTGACACAAGTGCAGAAGCACAATATATACATTTCTCACTTATTGAAGTTTTCTTCAAAACAAGAAGTTATTAAATGGTGGTAATATGCTACTCCTGCTGCTGCTGTTCTGATCAGGTCACCATACTCCATACTCCCAGAGTTTTTTCTCTACTACCAACATAAATATGTCAGATTGCTGCATGCTGCTGTGGTGACTGGACTCAGTTGGGTGTTCATCTCTTCTGGACAAGGAGAGGCAGGCACAGTGGTTCCAGGTACAAACAGGTAGCTTTTTATTTCAACAGCCACTGGTTTCGCTGAAAAATAAGGGGTTACTTACTTGCAATGTAAGACAAGGCACTAAAATGATTGTCGTGCACAACACAATACTCAGTGATGAAAGGCACTATGCAGGTACAAATGCGGTGAACATGACGATAAACAGTCATTCATATATATATATATATATATATATATATATATATATATATATACTGTATATAGTAGCAATGGGTAATGCACCTCTAAAAGGGTCACTTAGTGCCCTACATCTACAGACATCAATAATAATAACTGTCAATACCCAACCACCTTGACCAAGGATAATTAGACAACACCGGTTAAGTCTGACAGTCCAGTTCGAAACATAGAAACATAGAATTTGATGGCAGATAAAGACCATTTGGCCCACCTAGTCTGCCCATTTTTCTACCTAACAGATAAGCTGCAGATCCTAGTTAACAAACAACCTACTTCCTCCTAGCCCCCACTAGGACTGCCTTATGTCTGTCCCATGCATTCTTGAATTCCCCCACTGATCTTGACTCCACGACCTCCTCAGAAAGGCTGTTCCATGCATCCAAAACCCTCTCAATGAAAAAATACTTCCTCACGTTACCTCTGAGCCATCCCCCCATCTTCAAATTGTGCCCCCTTGTTCTTATACTTCTCTTTTTCTGAAAGATACTACCCTCTTGGACTTTGTTGATTCCCTTGAGGTACTGTAAGTTTCTATCACGTCCCCCACCTCTCTTCTTTCCTCAAGGGTATACATATTAAGCTCCTTTAGTCTGTCTTTGTATGTCTTCTGGTGCAGACTATGCACCATTTTAGTTGCTCTCCTCTGGACAGCCTCCACTCTGTCTATGTCTTTGCGGAGATGGGGTCTCTTGAACTGCACACAGTACTCCAGATGGAGTACAGTTGGAGGAACAGTCTCTTTGGTGCAAAGCAGGTGGTGACTAGCTAGCTTAGAGAGTGGGTACAGTACCTTAGTGACCGATCGGTCTCATTGGCGGGCAGGAGGGCTGAGACCAGAAAGATGAAGATGAAGAGGATGAAGAAGATGAAGCCTGGTCCAGAGCTGAAGATGCAGGTGATGAGAGGATGGAGGATGGTTGAGGCGATGTTGTTCTGCGGCAATGGCAGGTCCTCTGGAAGGCTCCTGTTAAGCTGCCACCCAGCCAGGGAAGGGGGCTATGGCCACCTCGGAAAAAAGAAAACAAACACGGGGCAATTTCCTGTTCGCATACTGTGGAGGGAACCTCACTATCGTGAGCTGGGTCGGCTCCTAAGCTGACTGTACAGGGAAACTAGCTATCTCTGCACTAGCTACTGCAGTCTTTTGCATCTTTGTGGTTCTTGGCAGGCTGGGTGGGAGGTGAATGATGCTTGGCCAGGTGAAAGACAGGTGACCCCTGGGCTCAGGGGTACAGGCAACTGCAGTCTCTCGCAGGGCACTCAGTTCAGGTGATAAAAACTCCCACAGTTGGGCATTCTGTCCATTTCCCCATGGCAACAACATCAGTCTGGGAAAGGGATGGGAATTGGAGTGGCATAATACCATTGGTGGTGGGGCAGGCAGTTCAAGCCTCTTATCTCACAGTGCAGAACCCAACTGGTCAAGGTGCAGGTAGGCAAGTTCAGCCCCGGCATGGATAGGTGGCTTCAGTGGGTGCAGGACAGGCTGTTCAGGCCCTGCTGCAGTTTTGGTCAGACCCTGATGCAAATAGTTTAGTCCGTTGGGGTCAATGACATCCCAGGGTGTAACCCGAGGAGACACTGAAAATATCAATTGCACAATAACAATAGTAACTTTTCACCTGGTACTGGGTTTAGCTACGTCCAGGTTCTGAGTGGCAGGCAGCACAGCACAGGCCTGACCGTACCTTCAGTCCACAGGTGCATCGGCTACCAGCAAGCAGTCCAGGGGGATGGGAGAGACAGGCAGGAGGTGTTTGGGGCCACGGTGAAGAGGTTGTGCCTCTGGGGTGGCCTTCCCATGAATGGGATGCTGGCCTTTTAAATCTCAAAGGGACCTCTTTTCTTCCCTCAGTAGGCCCTGTGGGGGGATTTACCTAGGCCCAGCTCCCACCCTCTGCATATGTATGAAGGGGCTGGTGACTGGGCTGTGCAGTAGGCCCAGGCTTCCCCCCACCCCTAATAAATATTCCCCTTTAGGCTATACCCTACCCCTCTGCCCTCTCTCTGCAGCTGTGGCTGCAGACCTTCCCCTTTTATCTCCTTGAGACCACTCCCTTCTGCTGTCCCTTTAACTGCCTCTCCTTCTGTGGAGTGCCGTTCTGGCACCAAACCTAGACCCTGGGGCTCATGCCACGCAGTGCCCCTTATTTTCTCTTAGTGGGTGCTCTGTCCACTTACCCCTCCTTGCTTCATCCCTGGTTCCCCTTTATTTTGGGCCCCTGGTCCACTTACTGCCTCAGTCTTTTGCTTCTAACCCCTCTTCTTTCCAGGCACCACCGGTGCCAAAGAAAATAATTTTTGATCTTGCCACCCGCTTACCACCCGGCCTGGGTCCACAGGGGTGGGTTTCTGTTGGTGGTGTGAGGTGGAGGTGGTTGGGGAGCTACTCTCCCACCCTGTGTCTCTGCAGACTGTAGCAGCCACTAAAGTGGAATGGTTGCATGGCAGGCAGTTGTTTCCGCCGGATGCACTTCGCAGCTGCACCTCATGGTCTGCGCTCTCAGAATGGCCCCACCCCCTATTAATTCAGTGTGGACTATACCACAGGCAAAGAGTCTGTGACTGCAGTGGCACTGGGCACTTGAGGGGACTGGGAGGCAGACACAGGGGATTCGGGAAGGAGACTACACGGCAACAGGGGGAGTGCTCCATTCCCCACCACTACTTGCAAGGCAACAGGGAATCCCACCTTTGTAGAGGCTGGGGTGAGCTCCAGAAGCTGGGAGCCAGCACAGGGGGAGAAAAATAGTGACTGGGCAAACAAAGTTTAGAGCCCACAGGCGACCGGCCATGCGGAGCTCCCAAACATAACCACCCTACTTCCTGCAGTATGGGTGACAAAGGAGGCCATCTGAGGGGAGGGACAGCAACTGGGGCCACAGGGGCAACAAGGCCCTCCAAATAGAGAGACAGGGACACAAAAACACAAAAAGGAAAAAGGAAATGCAGATGGACGGGGAGGCCAGAGGCAGAACAGACCCGACCCAGGCCACCAAGGGGCAGAGTGCAGAGAGAAACAACCCCCCCCCCCAGATTCCAGCCCAGGAGACTTACCCAGCTGCTGTTGGCTGTCCGCAGGACCCCTGGACCTGCTGGGAAGCAGAGCTATAGGACTGCTGCTGTTGCCACTGCTACTGCTGCTGAAGACCCTGGAGGACCACTGGCTGCAGAGGACTAGCCGTCAAGGAGCTACGGACCCGAGCTTCAGGTAAGCCTCCAGGCATCTGGGCCCTTGTGCTCTCCATTCTGTCAGCCACCCAGCCCAGAACTTCTCTCTGGCTAGCAGAGGAGACTCTTTTCTAGCCTAGAGGTGGACCTGGCTTCTGGTCAGATGATTGGATCTCTGGGGCTTTGACCAGCCTTTGTATTTGCCAGGTAATTTAGGCCCTGGCTCTGCTACACAAAGGCTGAAGCCCAGAAAAGTCCAGGCGGGGGGGAGGGGAAGAAGGGGTAGGGACAGGAAGTGGTCAGCCAGCTGGCTTGGTCATGCAGCTGGCTGTGCAAGGGGTGGTGGGGGTTAACTCTTCCCCTCCTGAAAGGTTTTCTGGCTGGAATTTTCTTAGCAACCTTTGGGGTGCTACACTGCTACATGATGTGCTGTGTCAGTCCCACCCACCACAGTCCTTGTCATGCCCTTTAATCGAAACTGTGTGCGAAAAGCACAATGTGCATAAAATCTGCACTCCCAGCATTTTTCTTAACTACCACAATAAATATATTAGGCTGCTTCTATGTGCTGTTACAGTTGTGCCCAGTGTCACCTTTTTTTACGCCATTTCACGCGGTACATCATTTTGCAGTATTCTGTGGCAGACAGCGTCACAACACCTGTTTAGTGCTGTGGTGATGCCAATATTCATGTGCTATCTCTTTCCCATACCATAGGTGGCCCTAGCAATTCATTCTCTTCTTCCAGTGGGTGTGTGTGTCTATGGGCCCTGAATGCTGTTTGTTAGCCTTCACATGAAATCACCCCCCCTCCAAAAAAAAACACTTTTCCCTTGGAATAGAGACTTGTGCTTCAAAAGATATTTAGAGGACATCTTGAGGACCATGATTCTGGAATCTCAGATGAATGTATGCAGAAATGCAAAACTTAGGAGTCATTTTCTATGACACTTTCAAATGCATTGTTTCTATTGCACTGAATGCCATTTGTCAACCTTCACATGAAATCCAACCCCTTCCCCCCCGAAAACCACCTTTTCCTTGGAGTACAAGCTAGTGCTACCTGGGCATTTAGGGGACAGCTTTGGGGACATTATTCTGAAATTTCAACCAAAAGTATGCAGAAATGTTAACTTTAGGTGCCATTTTCTGTGATACTTTAAAATGCATTGTTTCTATGACATGGAATGTTGTTGTTCAGCCATCACATGACATCTTCCCCCAAAAATACGCCTTTCCCTTGAAGTACAAACTTGTGCTTCTTAGGATACTTAGGGGACATCTTTTGAAACAGGATTCTGAAACTGCAGATGATTCTTAGGAAAAACATTTGGGAACATGATTCTGAAATCTCAGGTGAAATTTCCTGAGATACTTTAAAATGCATTGTTTCTGTTGCACTGAATGCTGCTTGCCAGCCATCACATGACCCCCCCACCACAAAAACCACCTTTCCCTTGCAGTACAGGATTGTGCTTCCAGGGGTATTTAGGGGACAGTTTTGGAAACAGGATTCTGAAACTGCAGATGAAAGTATACAGAAGAAGCCATACTTAGGAGTCATTTTCTGTGATACTTTTAAATGCATTGTTTCTATGGCACAGAATGCTGTTTGTTAGCAATCACATGAAATCCCACCCATGAAAACTGCCTTTCCCTTGGAGTACAGACTTGTACTTCCAGTATTATGTAGTGAACACCTTTGGGAACATGAGTCTAGAATTTCAGATGAAAGTATGCAGAAATGTTTAACTTCAGCACCATTTTCTTTGACAGTTTAAAATGCATTGTTTCTACAGTATGGTACTGATTGCTGTTTGTCAGGCATCGCATGAAATCTCCCTATTAAAATCACAAATTTCCTTGGTATACAGACTTGTGCTTCCAGGATTATTTAGGGAACACCTTTGGGAACACGATTCTGAAATCTCAGGTGAAAGTATGCAGAAATTAAAAACATAGGAGCCATTTCCTGTGATAATTTAAAATGCATTGTTTCTATAGCACTGAATTCTGTTTGTCAACCTTCATATAAAGTTACCCAAAAAAAACATGTTTCCCATGGAGTAAAGACTTATGCTTCCAGGCAGGAGCAGATCCAGGATTTTAAGAAGGGTCCTGTGGTAGGAATAAAAGGGCGGAGCCAAATATAAAGGTGGAACCAAAGGAGTGTGGCTATTAGATTATGGATTCATGTACTCAATGCAATGGCTGTGGTGAGCCACAAGAAAATTAATTTTAGATATTTTATACATATTAAAACACTAATACTGCTTAGTGTAACATCAAATGAATGATTCTTGTGTAATACACACTTTTTTTGTACTTAATGAAAATGAAATTAAAGTAACATTCACATGAATGCTTCATTTATTCAGTGGTTTACTAACACAATTTTTGTTTGGTTACACAATATACCTTCATACAACCATAGATTTTATGTGGCTATTATCGCTCCAGATCCAACATGCATAAACACAAACAAAGCAGGGTTTCTGCCCAGATGATCTGGCAAAAACCTTTCTTTTTCTCATGCCAGAGTACCCCAAATATAATTTAGCAGCCACTGGGATTATCTGCAGCCAAAATACCTCTGCACCATATCTTGTCTTCAGTATACCCATATACATACAGTACAGTATGTACACAACACCAGCATAAATACCAAAGCATGTTAGCCAGTTTCTTTGCTTATATGCAACATATTTTTAAAACATTTCAATTGTGAAAAGATTTAAGGACATATGAAATAGTCAAATACATGTAAATTGTGCCACTACTATTCACAATTACATTTTCTTGTCTATCACTTCCTTGCACAGCCACAACACAATCAACTAAAAATCACAAAATCAGTTTCATTCTGCACGGCTCTAAAGCATAGCGAGCAATCAGTATATCAATAGTTTTCTCTGTGTCTTCTGTGAATTCTCACTGAATATAAAGCAAAGCGTCATTCTCCCTTAACTTCTCTGCTACTATCTCCTACTCCCCTACCCATGGTCCCTCATGTCTCTGCTCCCACTTTCATTGGCCACTTTTTGGTGTTATTAAAGAGTTTCTAGCTGTTTACTAGCTTAAGCACTTATGCAAACTATATGTTTGACAGACCTAATGGCACATACCCTGGGCCTGTACTAGTCTCTTGTCAACCAGGTTATGATAGTTATTCACTATTTGTATGATGTTACTGTAATCCATATCCTACTACTGTAATCTGACCATTTTTTGTATTATGTTTAACTGTACCATTTTATTTATTTATTTAGTTTTTGTTGACTGGGTAAGTAAACTAGACAAATTTTGCCTATTTTCAGGCACGACCTGGGGAAGGGGGATACAGATGAATGCCAACTGACCTTGAACCAGATTAGGCTGTTGGTGGTATTTTTAGTGAATGAGGGAAATTTGACTAGGACACCGGGGAAATTCCCCATCTCTGTCGGTAGGGGGCTTGGCCGTTTCTCTGCGCTGGCTACTCAGAGTCCAGTGCTGAATGGTGCGGATGCACTGGAGGTAGGGGAGTCGGTCTCCTTCCCTATCTCCCCTCAACTAGATACCAACTTGGAAAGTGGAAACCTGGTTTCGGGTCCTGAGTTTGTTCCTAATTCAGCTATGAAAGCTTTGGAAGTTCTAAACATTTCTGGATGTACGGAGAGTAACCCTTGTGCTGTACCTGACGTTCCGGTAGATTTACCTGCAATGGCTCCTGGAGAATCATTAGATGCATCGCTGGCTCCGGTGTCTAGGAGACCTGTCATTAGGGGAGTGACATTGTCTGACAGGGCTCAGCTGCGAGCGAAGAGTCAGACTGTAGAGTCATCTGTTGGCGGCTCCCAAGTTCTTGCTGTGGCAGCGTTTCACGGAAATTCGGAGACTGGCAGTTGTGTTTCGCTGACGGGCGAGTGCCTAGAGTCTTGTGAGTGTCCCTCTGGTCTAAGTACGGAGGTTTTGTCTGGGAATCAGATTGCTGCTGTAGTGGACTTACAGAGTGCAGACTGGGTGCAGTGTCCGTGTCTCCCGGCTCAGCTGTTTGCGAGCTCCTCATCAACTCACTCGCCTGCTTCCACTTCAGGTACTGTTTTTTCTTTACCTAACCTGGTATCCAGGACATCTGAGTCTCCACAAACTGATTCTCGACAGTGGGATTTTAAGGGTCAAGGACCTAAACTGGCTTCTGCTCTTCTTCAACCTGGGGTTACTTTCGATAAAAATGTATCTGCTATGGGGCTAACTATTGCAGAAGCATTGCGAGGAGTGGGGTGGGAAAAGTCTCCTCTGGATGATTCTTGGGCCTCTCCTATGAGGCCTAGCCCTGCACCTCAGGGAGACCTACTAGACATTTCAGACCCTCTTGAGTTGCCCTCGGGTTTGCATCTCACACAGAACTCTGACTGGCGTGTTGGTGGGTTTCGAACACAGGAACTGGAGGGGTTACTTACTACTGAAAAGACTCCTGCTACTGTGGGGGTTACTTTGAAAGAAGGGCCTTTGATTTCTTCTCTACAGACAGAATCACCAGATTTGTTGCAGTTTGAAGATCTCCCTGATTCTCAAGCTAGGGCAGGAGATGGTAAATTACTTGACTCTGTGGAAAGTGAAGCCCCTAAAACTTCCTCTGGTGGTTTTTTCCTTGGACTAAGGTGGCTTCCTCTGTGGTTCCTCAGGCTCAAGTTATTAGAGCTCCTGAACAACCTAATAGTCAACAGAAAAATAAAACATTTGCTGGCCTTTTTCATACTCCTCCTGAACAAAGCTCAAACGTAAATGCTGTACTCCGGAATAGGGGTGGGCTGCATTTCCTGATCGCTCATATGTTGGGAAAACCTTAATCAAAGCCAGTTTACAGTTTGCACCCTCTGAAATTTATGCCCATATTCATACCTCTGGGGATAACTATTTTGATATCAGTTTTAAAACATCAGTGGGTTTAGACACGTTCTGGCATAGGTATCAGGCAGTCAGGCATACTCCTTTATGGTCCCCCTTTTTTGCTGTTCCTCATACAAAACCCACTATAAAAACCATTACAGTTTTATTTAAAAATGAAGGAGTGGCAATTAATGCTATTGTGAGATGGTTGTCTTCTAAATGCACTGTGTTGGGCTTGCCTGATTCTATTATTGACTCCGAGCTCTTTTGGACAGGAGGATGGAAATTACAGGTGAAATTGCCAGTAGTGAATGGTTTGATCCAGCATTTACCCAGTTGTTTTTATTTGGGTAGGGATAGGGGTTTTGTTTTTTATCCGGGACAGCCTAAATCTTGTTTTAGGTGTGGGGCCCACATACATCTAAATAATGCTTGTGATAGGCTCAAATGCTCCTCTTGCCTGGGTTCAGGACATGTTAGTATTAATTGTCCTCACCCAACTTATTGTAATCTTTGCGAAGAAGACTCCCATTCCTATAGAGAGTGTCCTTGGGCCTCTCATAATAACCATGAAATGCCGAAAGAAAGTCAGGATGAGACTGTCTCTAAGGCCCAATGGACTGCCCAGGCTAGGCCTCAATTTCGGCCTTTTGCTCCTGACCATTCCCCTCCCCCCTTACATTCTCCTTTGACACACATAACCCCTTCTCTGTCTCAGGAGACCTCAGGTGAGGTTCCATCTTTTTCTGATGCTGCACCAGCTGAGTAGAGTATGGTAAACCTATCTGAGCCCATGACTTCTGTTGACACTGTGTTACAGTCTGAAGTGGCTAGTATACCCAGTACTTCCTCCCAAATTTGTGATCCAAAAGAGGTTATGCCCCCTCCTGAGGATTCTGACTGGGTGCCAGTGGGTACTCAGAGACAGACAAGAAGTTCCACTATTAAAGAGGTTCCTTCTTCCTCTGATCCTCAGTACTCTGATTTTATTTCAAAAAATAGAATTGCTGTGTTACATAAATGTAAACAGGCTACTGAGACTGAGGAGGATTCCGATGCTTCCTCTGTGGTCCCTTCCCTGGTAGATACGTTGATGGACACTGATCAGCTTTCTGGAGATACTAAGACCATTAGGAAAAAGAGGTGTAAAATGAAATCTCCGGGAAAAGGGAGAGGTAAAAAGAAGTGTCCTGAGGTTTTTGTTGGCTTAAATGGGGGATATTTTGTCATTTGGCAGTTTAAATACCAACAGCCTTAAAAATCCTAAAAGGAGATGGGCTATTTTTTTCTTTCCTTGCCTCTATATCACTCCACATTATTTTTGTACAAGATACCAGGCTTCACTCCCTTCGGGAGATTAGTTAGGCATCTCGTGATTGGAGGGGCGGATTATCTTTCTGGTCTTTGTCAGAAGAAGCGTGTGTAGGAATTCTTATTAAGAACTTAGAAGTACAGGTCATTAGACTTCTCGACCTGATTCAGGGTTGGGTTCTTATTTTGGATGTAATTATTCGACAACAAGAGTGGAGACTGATCAATATTTATAGCTCCCAACTTAAATTACAGAGAATAGCTACTTTTAAAACTATTCACCCTTTTCTCCATTCATCAAAATCAATAATTTTTTGGGGGGACTTTAATTGTATTTTATCTCTTTCAGATAAAACTGGGGTAACACAAAAATTGTATTCTGATTCAAATTTTCTTAACTCAATATATATTACAGCTAATCTTCATGATGGGGCTTCTTTTGGTCCACAACCTCCTGCACACACATTTCATTGTGGTAGATTCACCACGAGGATAGACTATTTTTTTATTTCTAACTGGTTGCTGGGTGTACCGTATTCAGTTCTCCCTTGTGAGTACTCTGACCATTGTTTGTTAGTTTTATCTTTAGGTCGTCCTATTAATAAACCAGTATCACATGATTTTTGGAAAATTAATATCTCCATTTTAGAGGAGGAACATAGTTGGTAGGACTTGTACTTAGTTCTTCATGACAAAATTTCTGTTTTTGAATTATTGATAATCTGGGCTTTTGGTGGCAGGATACTAAATTGGAAATCAGAAAATTCTTCCAAAGGTTTTCCAAAGCTTATTCTTCTAGTAGGTATCTTAAATACCTAAATTGCCATTGTCAGTTGCAGAAATTACTATCCTGGCAAACTGAATTTCAGTTAGATTATTCTGCTCAGATTCGGCAATTGAAAGCAAAAATGTGTACTTACCAGTATGACAGATCCACTTCTCTTTTTCTGGAACAAAAATATGGGAGGAAAGGGGCGGCCAAAGTGGTTAACCTTTTTGACAGTAGTAACCAGCAGGTTCAGTCCAAATGTATGCCCTCATTAATTTCTCATACTGGCTCCTGGATTTCCGATAATCAACAGATTGTAAAAGAAGTGTCCTACCATACCCAGATTTTGTATGGACAGGAATACGAGCCACAAGACGGGAATATTTTAAATATTCCTTTATTATCCCCTGAAAGTGTTTGTGATTTAAGTCGGCCTATCACCAGTGTTGAGGTTAATTCGGTAATTAGTCATTTGAAAAATATTGTGACCCCTGGTCCTGACGGAAATTCCAAATAAGTTCTCTAAAAAAGCAAAATCTGTACTGTTACCTTACCTAACAGCTGTCTTTAACGTAATTGTACAAGGAATATTGGCAATACCCGCTGCATTAGCAGATAGTAATTTATTTTTTTATTTAAACATAAAAATAATAAAGAACATTTAGACAATTACTAGTCTTTTGAATTCTGACTGGAAAATTCTATGTAAACTTATTTCAGTTAGACTTTCCAATATTGCCCAGAAAGTAATTTTTCATACTCAAACATGTGCCATTCCAGACCATTCTATGATTACTAATTTGAAAATAGTAAGGGAGGTTTTTGTTGGGTTTGGTACACAGGGGTATGTATTTAGTTTAGACCAATCAAAAGCCTTTGACCGAGTTCTGCACAACTACTTATTTGCAGTTCTGAAGAGATATGGGGTGCCGAATAATTTTGTCTCCTGGATTAGAAACATGTACAAGTATGCCTCCATGACTCCGGTAGTGAATGGGTTAAAGGGATCTCATATTCGGATAAAAAGAGGGGTGCATCAGAGTTGCCCCTTAAGTCCCCTTTTGTACGTTTTTTCTATAGACCCTCTTCTCAGGAAACTGAATACTGACGCTTCCATTAGACATATTTCTGACAAAGCGGACCTGGTTTTTCCTAGTGCTCTGGCTTATGCGGATGACATTTGTGTTTTAATAGCAGATCAGGTGTCAGGTGTGAGAGCTATTGAAATTGTGCAGTCTTTTTCATTAATCTCTGGATCTACCTTGAATACACAAAAAAGTTTTGGCACTGCTGTGCAGATTCCCTTACAGGATGTTTCTACTGATATTGGGGAGATAGCTATCTAGTCTGAGAAGATGCAGATTTTGGGCCTGTCTTTTGGAATACCTTCAACAGCAGAAAGTAATTGGCTTTCCTCTATTTCTGTTGCAGAATATAAAATTTTGAAATGGAAATATTTTCCTGTGTCTCACAAAAAGCATATTTATATGTTGAAAACTTTTATTCTTCCCATTTTTTTTATTAGTTAGTTATATTTTTCCTCTTCCACTGCATCTAGAAGCCCATCTCTATAATTTATTTTTTCAACTTTTATGGGGCAGCAGGCTGAACCCTGCCAAACGAATAATTACATATTGGCCTATAAAACAAGGGGGTCTCAGTATGGTGAATCCGGTATTGTTTTTCTTTACTATTTTTGTTCATTCCAATGTTTACCCTTGCATAGTTGGTCATTCAGACTTTTGGGTACAGAGTTTCATGTCCAGATCTCAATACTTTATAGATAAGTGGCAAGCACCGACGTGGAAACCTTTTACTAAGATTCCACCAGGGACCTTGGGGTATCTTGTTGAGCTTTTTAAAAAAATAAAACAATGACAGGTATCCTGTCAGGTGCCAGATTTACAAAATAGAAAGCTGTTATACTCCTCTATTTTGAAAAAGATTTTTTTTGTTATCACCCTGATTTGACTTACTTTGTGACAGTCAATGTTTACGTAAACAATTATTGGATGGTAGGATCCCAGTAAAAATGTGGGATGCTTTATGGCTGTGTTGTCACAATAAATTAAATGTTAAAGGGAATCAAGCCCATAAACAACTGAAAGAGTGGTATTGTGTTAGGGAGACTTGTGTTTGCCAAGTAGAAACTATGGTGCATCTTTTTTTTGATTGTCCTTTTATAACACCGTTGTGGCCTCAGCTGGCACACGAGTGGTCTTTACCAATGCTTGCTGATGTAACATATTCAGACCTGCTTTATGGGAATTTTGGGCCTGCTTGGAAAATTTTTTATCCTGGTACTCTTAGAGTCCTGTTTGCTATTTTCAAATGCTGTATATGGCATAATAGATGTCTGTTTGTCCTTCAGCAAAAACAAACTACATTATATGGATTGAAATGCCATATTAGGAAAGAAATTGCTCATGTTTATGAATCTGAGAAAAAATCATTATCAGCAGATTTAGTTGCATTCTGGTGGAGGGCACTGCCATTAATACTGTTTGAAGGGGTTACTTAAAAAAAAAGGGGGGAGTGTGTTAGTTTGGTGATTTTTTTGTATTTGCTTTTTGTATCATAATTTATAGAATGTGTATTCTTTTCGATATGTTATTGCCTTGATTGACTGTCTGTTATTGTGTTTGCATAGTATTTTGCTTTATTATATTATTTTCCAATAAAAAATTCCCCTACTGCATTGTTGGCAGTAGGGGGACTTGCTGTCTGTGAGCCATGACCACTTTGAGTGGAACGCTGGGAAAGCAGGCCATCCTGAATGCAGGAGAAAGAGTTTCTTCAGAGCAACTGATTTTGGATGATTCAGAAGTGTTTATGGACATTTTGTCAGATTTTCAGCAAGCTGAAGACCTAGAGATACTGCCTGATGGTAAGGTTTTGGATTTAAATCGACCTGAAGTACTAAACGCTGCACGGACTTTACCTGCTATGGATATGGATGGGAAAGCCCTAAAAGAGCTGTTAATTGTGGAGAACGAGAGGCATCTTTGCGTGACTGAGCGCTTGGTTGCAAAACTAACCCATTTCCAGGACTCTAGACTTAATATCATGCCACCGGACTAACCTGTTGTTGGGCATGTGTTCCATAGTGATGTGGCAGCTGAGCTACACTGTGAAGAGCAAGGTAAGCCTGTCAAACCTTTAACTTCTGAACTTTTTTTTTTTTAGTTGTTTAACCAGGAGTAGCACACTAAGCTGAAAGCTTTTTTACAGGAGTGACCTGGGAGCACAGGGAAGTTAAGTGACTTGCTCAGGGTGACACAGTATGCAAGTGGAAGCTGTGAGAGTCAGACCCAATTCTGGTCTGCTGGATGTCACCAAATTTGCAGCTCAGAGCCTTAAACCACTGCACTATACTGCCTCCTGAACTTGCTGAGAAATGTTCTGATGTTTCTGTTTCTCCAGCTGGCAGTGAAAGAGTTCTGGATTACTCGTGCCTAAAGTTGGAGAAACCTAGGTATTGTCTCCTGAAACTGCGGTACAAGTGGAGGATTCTACCTCCGAGGGTGCTCTAATTATGGCTCATTCTGTGCAGACTGTGCTACCTGACTGTCAGGTGGCTCCTGGAGATTCATCACGCCCTACTCTTTCAAGGACTGCTGGATTTGTTTTTCATGCAGAGCTATCTACAACACCCTCACTTGTACCAGGTCCTGCTATAGTTTACCAGACCTCTCCCACCACACAGGAAGGTTTGACTGTTTTTTCTTTCACCCAAGATTCGGACCCACAAACGGGTTCATGGGATTCTTGCACGCTTCAACAAGCAGCTCCTGCTACAACTATAGAACCACTTTCTGCAGCTCCTTCTGTATCAGGAACATCTCGCATTCACCTTATTTTGCCAGACACCTCTCAGGGTTCTGCTATATGAGTACCTGATGCTATACTACCTACTGGATCTTCTGAAGAGCCATGGTCTCCTCAGAAAGCCTTAAGCGAGGTGGGTTGGACAAAAACTGAGAAAGAAATCTGGATTCCCACTCCAGACTGGGACCCCACGTTAAATTTCACTCAAAGCTCCCCAGAATGGCACCCTAAAATGGCTGTTTCTGCTTTGCCTATGCAATCACAAGACAGGAATGTTGCAACTGATTAAGGATTTGACTATCAGAAGTTACCATTACAAGACATGCCTTCTGAAGATAACAACTTGTCTAATCCTTCAAAAACTGAGTCTCTGCCAAATGTGACTGAAGATCCTCCTGCCCCTACGGATACTACCAAACTGCTTCTTTCAGATCTTTTTCCAAAAATTTAAAAAGAAGCAGCCCCAAGGCGTAATGCAGTATGCATATGCTATAAAGGTGGTTTGGACATATCCCCTGACAGACACTATGTGGGCAAGTTGTTATTAAAGGACTCACTAAAGTTTTCTCCTAAGGATGTAATTGCATTCATAAACATTTCTGGAGAAGATAATTTTGATATAAGTTTTAGAACTGCTTATGGATTGGACATGTTCTGGGAAAGGTATAACCAAGTCAAGTTCTCTCCCCATGGACCCCTTTTGGTCATTCCTTTAACTAAACCTTTAGTAAAAAATGTTACTGTGATGGTCCGAAATGAGGGGGTCCATGTGGAAGACATAACTTACTGGCTTAGTCAGAAGTGCGATGTAATGAGCCCACCTGAAGCTATTTTAGATACGGAACTTTTCTGGACTAGGGGTTGGAGGTATAAAATCAAACTCCGACAATCTGAGGCTGGTGTTGAGCATATCCCAAATTCCTTTTGACTTGGCAGAGACAGAGGTGTTTGCTTCTATGCAGGTCAGCCTCGAGCTTGCTACAAATGTGGCTCTAAAACGCACCCCTCTAGCTCCTGTGACAATTGCGGGGAGATTGGGCATATTGCATTTCAGTGTGCAAATCTCACAAGATGTGATCTCTGTGAGGAAACAGGACATGTCTTTTCAGAATGTTCTTGGGCTGCAAAAAACAAGGCCTCTTGCCTAAGCCCAGATCTCCTTATTCAAAATGCCCAAAATCTGGCTCCTTCTAAACTGGTTAAACCTTCAATGTCTGCTGCCTTGAATAAACCTCCATCTGAGGATCTTCCTCCTCCCTCATCCCCTTCTTTTCCAGACCCCCATAAAAAGGTGGAAGTAGAACCCCCCCCTTTGGTAGTTATGCCCATGGATGCATCCCTTCCTATCTGTTATACTGACTCAACAGAGGTGGTAGCAAACACCTCCCAACCTTCTCCCTTTACTACTGTTCTAGTACGCAGGTCAGCCAGAAATCTGAAAGGTAGTCAAGACCAATCTATGGTGGACCTTGAGCTGAAGAACCCTTTTTCTATTCTGCCCACCCAATGGGGGGGATACTGAAATGGATTTAGGAGATTCAGACTTCCAATCCACTAAAACAGAAAATAGCACTCTTTCCCAAAATAGATCAGATTACAAGGGAACGAAAAAGAAAAAAAGAATCTTCAGTCTAATTAGGGCTTCTCTGTATGGCTTCTATAAGTATTGGTTCCTTGAATGTTCATAGTTTATTGAATTATAAGAAAAGGACTGTAGTCTATCACTACATCCATAATAGTAAATTTGATGTCTGTTTTCTTCAAGAGATGTGGATGTACACTAGTGACCAGGAGAGGTTCTTTCAAAGGGAATGGGTGTGGGGACCTTCTTACTGATCTTTTGGAAATGCAACTGCAGATGGTGTGGGATTCTTATTCAGCTCATTTGATTTTAAATTGCTGAAACTTATTGATTTAGTCCCTGGTAGGGCTTTAATATTGGATGGAATGTGGAAACATATGCATTGTCAACTTATCAATGACTATGGTTCACAGGTTAAATCAGAACGGGTAGCTTTATTTAATAGTTTAAAACCATATTTGCTCACTTTCTCTATAAATTTCTGTTGTGGTGACTTTAACTGTACTTTATAACCCATTTCTACTACACCACTCTTGAAAGAAAAAAAAAATATATTGTGATTCTAACGCTTTACAGAAATTGCTTGAGACTGCGGATCTTTTGAACTGTAAAACAATGCACACCTCCGGGCATAAATTCACCTTTAAAAAAGAATAGATACACTTCCACTATTGATTACATATTTTCTTCTAAATCCTTCTCTAATGTGCAGTTTGAGACTATAGTAACTCCATTCTCAGATCATATGCTATTATTAGGTATTTTTAACACCTAGCTCTAGCACACCTAATGTTAGGCCATGATGGAAATGAAATTCTTCAATTCTGGCTAATCCAGACATAAAACTCCATATGAATAATACACTGGAGGCTAGATTATCTGTTCCTTTTTTTTATGAAGATTTAGATGATTGGTGGGTGGATTCAAAAATGGATTTTAAACATTACTTTTCAAAACTCGGGAAAACTAAGGGAAATATTCAATTTTTAAAATACTTGCAACTCAGACAACAATTACAAAACTTATATACACTGGCCAATACCTCTAGATTTGATTATTCAGACCAGATTAACAATCTTAAAGAAGACTTAATCAAGTACCAATATAATAGGGCTCAGACTATGAAAGGCCTGTTACAATATGGGGCACTGAAAACTCCCCATGAGGATCCATTTGTAGCCTTTCAAACCTATAGCAATTCTATTGTTATGGACTCTTTAAGGACTGAAACAGGTGGCATTGTGTCCTCAATACAAGGGATACATGCTATAATTAAGAATTTCATGTTCACTCATGTCCCTTCACACCCCCTTCAGAAACCAATATTAAACATGTTTCAAACTCGGTAGCATTCCCTATAGCTCCACATCTTAGTAGTAAACTGATACAACCTATTACGATATTTGAAATTGAACAAGCAATAAAATCATTAAAAAACGGTACATCACCCGGGTCAGATGGTCTGACTAACGAATTTTATAAATCCCTCTCTGGTCTTTTGGCCCAGTGTCTGGAAAAGGTGTTTAATTTCTTTCTTACTCATGCTGTACCTTCATGGTTTACAGAAGGCCTGTTGATTCTATTGTTCAAATCTGGAGATAAACTTTCTATTGATAATTGGAGGCCAATTACACTGTTGAATACTGATTAGAAAATCTTTGCTATCATTCTTAACAACAGAATAAAAACCCATGAGATAACAGTGTCATCCTCCTGGCAATACTGTGGTCTGCCTGGCAGAAAAATTCAGCAAGCCCTAATAATTATTAGAGAGTTAATTGACTATGTGGGCTCACGAAATGGTCAAGGTTGTATACTCTCAATTGATCAGTATAAGGCCTTTGATAGGGTTTTCCGTCCTTTTTGGTTTTTAACTCTGGAAGCATACAGCATCCCTAAACAATTACTACATTGGCTTCAATCCCTATACTACGGGGAAGTAGTACACCCTATTATTAGACACCACATCACAACTGGAATTCCTCTACAAACAGGTGTAAGGCAAGGAAGCCCCCTTAGCCCTCTCATGTATATTTTTACTTTATACCCCTTAATACATCGGCTGACTACCTCCCCTAGGTGGAAAGGTGTTACAGGCCCAAAGAAGGATACAGCTTTTCAAATGCTTGCATATACTGATGATATTTTTATATTTTTTACAGACTATACTCAAATTCCTATTTTTCTAGATTCTAAGGCTACTTATGCTAATTTTTCTAACCAAAATTAAATACGTTAAAATGTAAAGGGCTTTTTATAGGTACTAATTGTCCAACTCCGGTGTGTCTCAAAGAGATATCAGTCTCCTCTGAGCCTCTCAAACTATTGGGTATTTATTTTGGAGCTCAAAATATTCCTTCTTTCAATTGGGACTTAGCACTAGATAAAGTAGATTCTAAAGTACAGAGATGGAGGCATTGGAGACTAGCTAAGCTTAAACAGATCCAGATTATGAAGCAGTTCCTCATTCCTCTGCTTTTATATGTTGCCATGATCTTTCCACTGCCACAACAGTTGGAAACACGTCTCTATAGTATATTTTTTCAAATGCTGTGGGGGAATAGACTAAATCCTACTAAATGTCAATATACGTATCTTAAAAAGGAAAAAGGAGGTCTAGGTATAATAGATCCAGTAGTATTTTTTTATACCTTGTTTTTTGCCCATTCAGTCAAATATTGTTTAATGCCAGACATAGAAATATACTCTTATTGAAGTAAAATAAACCTAGCAAACTATATTACTAAATGGCAGACTATCCCACCAAAACTAATTAGCAGCATTACTGTCCCACAATGGTTTATTCCAGCTGCAAAAAAACTATATAAGTGGGGGGTAACAAAGCAGATGTTCAGTAGTAATACGGGGCCTCAACTATATACATCGGTGATGTCTTTAATACATCCTACTGAACCCTGTTTTAAAAACTGTTCATCCTCTCAAAATAAAGACATATTAGTGCAACTCAACAATCCCAGAATCCCATCTCATATGTGGGAATTTTTATGGTTAATGGTTTATGGCAGGATTAGTGTATGAGGTAATGCAAAGTATAAAGCCAAATCTGAAAGAAATTGTCCATATGAGGCTTGTATAAATGAGGAAGAAACCATTGAACATTTTTTGTTTTTTTGCTCTTATACCAAAGCTCTTTGGAAACACTTTGCCTCACAATGGAATATGAAATGGTTAAATAAAATACCTTATGGAAATTTAATTTTAGGACAGTTTCATAATCTAGGAACTGTTTATTCCACAAATACATTGGTGGTCTTTTGTTGTATTTTAAAATATTACCTTTGGCAAGCTAGATGCCAATGGGTACTTTATCAAAGAAGGATGCCCTATGAGACAGTGGGGAAACTAATACAAACTGCTATGAAAAATGTTCATAACTCAGATTTAGTCCATTATACATCTAAAACATTTACCAATTGGTGGAAAGGTTTTTCTTGGTTTATTAAATATCAGTAATTATTTAGTGGTTTAAGCAAATGATATTGAATTCCATCTATCATTTCTACTCACCATGTTTAACTAATTTTTTTGCTCTATGGTTAATTTTCTTTCTGGTTGATTGATATTGGGTGGGCCAAGTGGTCCTTATCTGCCATCAAATTCTATGTTTCTAATAAAAAATTCCCCTACTCTTTTCGATAAGTGCCATGGGATCTTTAACATCCACCTGAACTACCACCAATCCAGGCAGATGGGACCTCGGTTTAACATCTCATCCGAAAGACGGCACCTCAGAAGTGCAGCACCCCTCTCATGCTGCACTACAGTGTCAGTACTGGGATGTTAACCCAAGTGCCAGATGTGGGACCTGAACCCACAGCCCTCTGATCTCTCGGCCTCGGAGGTGAGTGTGCTACCTACTGAGCCACTGACACACGCTAGTTACTGTCTAAAGTCACATCCTACCACTACCTGTACTGTACTGTTTATGTCTGTAACCTCCCGAGTCATGTCTGAAAATAGTAATTTCTATGGCTAGCACATTCACCCAGTAAGCAAAAACTAAATAAATAAAACAAGGCCTGTCAACCTGTTTTCTGTCATAGCTGATCAAAGGTAGTTCTTCAGAAACCTCATAGTAGAAAAGGATCTTTCTCCACCAGCAGCAGACACTGGCATTGTTGCGAAGATCTGTAGTAATAGAGACTTCCTCTTATGCTGGTCCACCATGAGCTTATCAAAATTGTGCTACTGGTTTTGGACTAGACAGCTGTGGTCTTTGGTTCAACCCCCTTCATTTCCCTTGCCAGACTGGACATCCTCTACAATGCCTTTTAGGTTTTACAAACTCACCTCCTCATACAGACCATTGCTCCCTTTACTCCTCCCTCTCCATTTCCCCTAGCACATTGTCGTCAGCCACACTGTTCCGCATTTATTTCCAAATACTGGTTTGAATCCCTTCCATCCTACCTCTCATTACTTCTCTCTCCAGTCATGCCTGCACCATGCTCACTCCATTCCAGAGACCAGTGAACTATACCCACTCCTCACCGACACTCCTCTGACAGTCAATCTGCCTCCTCTAATTGTCTCCCAGCTCTCTGGAACCAGCTCTCCTCATCCCTCCATCACACCACCACTACAGGCTCCTTCTAGTATCAGCTAAAACCAGTGTTGGAATTATACTTCCAGAGCTAGGGGGCCCTACATTTTTTTTATCAGGAATCATCTATAGCTGCTTTAAATAGGTGTGTAAAGTATGCCAATAGGTCAGATGGAAGGCACACTGCACTGAATAGTACTCACTGGTTTGTGTAGCCCATTGTTTCTTAGTAAAACTAATCATATCAAAGCATACAATGCAGATCCTTGTGTTATATGGTCTTTAATGTATTTCTAAAAACTGCATATTTGAGCATGGCATGTCATTTATTTGTTAACTACTGGCAACCAGGAATGGCACTCTGAGCTAAAGCTCATTTCTAGGTAACATCCATGACAGGGAAACAAGAAGGTACAAAGTAAGGGGAAAAAAGCAACAAGGCACACTTTCTTATCCATGTATGTATTTATTTGGGGGTGCAAAGGTGGGGGAACAGTACACTCCAGCATGGTGCAATAAATGCAAAACAATAATTGTGCAAAATGCATATACCAGATGCAGATAAATACAATACAATAATATGCATAAAGTTAAATAAGTTTGCAAATGTACAAAAGCAATACAAGTATAGAGTAGGAACAATACTGTAAATTGGTGAGGGTCGATGAGTGGATGAGTATACAGTGCAAATGCTGGACAAAGGAAAGCTATGGCTGGAGGGTGGTGGTCATCAGTTTTAGACAGATAAATTACAACAAGATAAAACAAAGAAAATTCAGTTACACATTGAGTAAAATGCACTATACAGCAGCACAGCCCTAAAACATATGGTTGCCTAAATTATACATCTGAGCTGCATCCTCTTTAACATCTCAGCTGACATCTGATATCAAGAAACCCGATTAGAAATCAGGAAAAAGGGAGTGAGAAAGCAAAAACTTTAAAGGAATTGCAGGCTCTTTTAAGCAACTACAGACTCATGTCAAAGTTGGCTGTAAATCTGAGTGGAGATCAGTCCCATTGTCACATGACATAACTCTTTGCTGATTAATTATGTAAGCAGGCTGTACTTTTTGTGTCAGTTTAACCCCCTCACACCTGAATTAAAGTCAATGCAAAGTGAATTTCAAAAGTGGCTCTTTCTTAGGTGCGAGGGGTTAAACTACTGCAACAGTGCACGTTACCTTTTTTCCTGTGGCCAGCCAAGAAGGGTCCTTCTTCCACAGGATCTGCAGAATGGCTAGATCTGCCACTGCCCAGGGGCATTTAGTTGACACCTTTGGGAACATGATTCTGAAATTGTATGCAAAAGAATGGCTGTTTTAGTCTGTGCATTCACTGCATAATACAGTAGCAGCATGTTGCATGCATTGCACTACAAAGTATAGTAGAGCATTGTTCTGTATAAAATTATATCCCTTTCAAAATGCTGTTGTACCACAGTTCAAAGGTCATGGAATGTAACTGTACCCTTCTGTTGTACAACAGCATTCAGAAAGCTCTAGAGACTGCACAAGTTAGTTTCATTCTGAAAACAAATGAACTGCTGCGTGTACATTTCACATAATGCTATACACTATAAAAAATACAGGATGAGCAACTTTATGCTCAATCAGTGTGTTCTGCCACCTTGGGGTTCTGATTCCCACAGACCTCTTGAGCTTCACTCTTGAGGTCAGAGGGAATCAGAACCCCTCTGTGGCAGAACACACTGGTTGTACATAGTTGCCCTTCCAGTATTCTTTATGTACTCACTCTTATTCTATTCCTCACCCAGTCATACTGAGCGGGTGCAGTGAACACCCACTGCTGTGGGTCCAGGAACCCCACAACAAAGTGACTTGGTGGCATTGGCAGTCTTGCTTCAGCCATGTTTCAAATAGATGTTTTATTGTATGTACTGTATTATGTTTTATTATTTTCATTTCTGGAATATACCTTTCCTTGAGGGGTGACAGTAAGGTGTTCAGCGAATGGATACTAATATTAATAGCTCTAATCTTTAGTCTTTAACAGTCTTGTGTACTGGTATTGGGATACTGATGACATTAAATTATTTACACAATATGGGTGAGTGGATAATCAGTAGCATGACATCAAATCTCTTCACTGCAGTGGGGATAACAAGGCAACTAAGTAGATAAATGCTGTTTATCCACACACTCGTACATTTATACACACAGTCATGACATCAGACAGACAAGTCCAGCAGTGCACACCTGAATCCCAGCTATATAGCTAATCACCTAAAAAAAAACAAATGAAATCTAAGTCACCTGAATAGAAACCTAAAAAAACATGTTACCTCATACTACTGTCAGCACAAACTGACAGAAACAAAAATAAAATATAAAATAGTACACCCTCCCAGGAACAGCAGGAAACAACAAACCCGCCATAAAAACAAAAACATATCTGGAAGTATAACAGAAATCAGAAAAATATCCAGCCAAGTAAGAAAATATCTCACTGCCACATGATGACATCGATATAAAACACAAACAATATAACACACAGTGAACTCACCTCACATCAAACACATATGTCAGCCTCAGGTAAAAGTAAAATCCAGGAAATAATGCACATAAACATACAAATCAGCACCAATAAAACAAAATAAAATCAGTCAAAAGAAAAACTCCCACATAAAACAAATAGAATAACAAATACATTCTGTGTATTACAAGGCAGTAATTCATTGAGAGGATCTGGGGGCACAGTAAACCTTGAGAGCGAAGCTTGAAAGGTTTCTAGTGCCCAGATCTGAGATGAAGAACTGCCTTGTAACACAAGAATGTATTTGTTATTTTTTGCAATATATGGATGCGAGGAAATTGTAAGTGTGTAATTTTGCCATAAAATGAGGAATCTTCGGTTGGGGTGCTGAGGAGATTTTCGTGTGAGTAGGAGCCAATGATTGCAGCATCATCGAAAGTGTTTCCAAAATTCAAATAGTAAAACTGTGCAGTGTTAAGGAAACTGCAAAATGAAACGGCAGTAACAACTTTTTTTTTTGGAGTGAGTGATGTTGCTGTGGAGACTTAGTCAGACTCCGAGTTGGAGTACATGACATGCCGTCTTTTTTTTCCTGGTTGAGGGAATTTTTGAATATTGATGGCTAAATCCCAAAAGAAGTTGCAGTGGGACCCGAATATCAGACTGTAGGTGCGATGTGAATGTCTTGTCGGCTTTTACTGTATGTGACAGTTACAGTAAAAGCCGGCTCGCAGTCAGCGCGAGCTGTCCGGTGGTGCTTGTGCTCTAGTTAGTTTGCACTAATACTATTGTCGAGATCTTCCATTGATAGTATTACAGGATCTCAATGATAGTATTACGGGATTCCATTGTTACTATTATTGAGTTTGCACCGGTGTATTACAAGGGATATTTTGTATGCTTTTAAGGGGTATTATTTTGAAAATCCATATTTTACAAGACACTATAAAATAACATGGAAGAAAAGCAAAATACAGGAAAAGACTGCCAAAAACCAAATCGGCACAACCGAAAGCCACAAGCCCACAAAACCCCACCAACTAACCCACATACACTAATCAGCATGAACCTGTAAGAACACAGATAAGCAACTACCAATCAGAAAAAAACAGGATAACAGTAAACCAACCACAACAGAGCAACACTTAAAACCACTCAGAAAACAAGAATTCCATTCACAAAACATAGTCCAAACTGCAGAACAACCACAGAAAATATAAACCCAAAAGGCACGATAAACTACCACATACACACAGAAAACTACAACAAAAAGCAACCAAAAAAACAAGGGGGCACTATTGTATAAATTGAACATGTGTTGGGCTGTGGTGGAATACGTTATGAATCTGCACTCGTGCAGACTGACCTCGGGCACCATCACTCGTGGCTTCGCTCTGCTCTGCCACTCGTGAGGTTATTTGAGGTCAGTATACACTCATGCAGCCACCACAGCCCAACACATATCCCCTATGTATTCCATATCATACTCATTCAGTTTTGTCAATAGGTGCTTAAGGGTACAGAAACAGTACCTTGTTTGGTCTCATAATAACCCCCCCTCGCTTCTATAGCCACCTGTTACATGCAGTTTGTGCTCTTATTTTCATGTCTGGGATTTATCTAGCTAGAGGGGAGGTCACATATGTTATCATACTGTCATGCTCTTATTAACAGGTTCAGTGTTCACACTTTTCCATTTTCGTTTAATGGATACCATGTGCATGACCTTATTTTAAAACTCTAACAGGGACCTCATTTTTGTGAATTGGCATATACTATAATAGTACATGTACAAGATTTAATCTAGTCATATGTTTATCAATCCCCTTACCCATCCCCACTGATATTCCACTCTTTACTGTGCTGTAGTTTGGATTGGACATCAAATGTCATGAAACGTATTTATGTTAAAAGCTGTTAATGTACCATAGCAGTATTTCTCTTTCACCCTGCTGAAATCTAACCTGAAAGTTGCACTCAAGACCCTCACCATACATTGTCTGTGATCTCCTTTCCCTTTCTGATAGTGCACAGGTCTGTGGGCCAGATGTTAACATCTGAAGAGGTGGTAACTACTTTGCTCCAGATTGCGATGTTGTCATGGTAACCCAGTGAAACCTGATGTGTATCTGGTTGTAATGTGAAAATCGTCCTATTCAATGTTAGCAAGTAGGAATGGAACTTTATTTTTGGCCAGATATCCTTTGCTATTTAATAACACCAGAATTTATTTATTTAAACATTTGTTGACTGGGATAGGCACACTGAGCCGAGGCTTGTTTCAAGGTGTGACCCAGCAGTGGGGAGATAGGAGTACATACAGTATTGATAAAGACAAAATATTTACAAAATAGTAATTTGAAAAACAAACAGATTCAGCAGAAATTGACTCATTTTGGGTCATAGAGTCAAGAGGCATCAGCTTACAGCTATAATTCAAAAATGTTAACATAGAATGTCATACTGTAGCTTGAACAATTCATTAGCATGAGACAAGATAAGAAAACAAGAATTCAACAAAAGTAGGTGTACTCCGTGTGAATGAGGTCTAGTAGGAGCTGGGAGTGGTGACAGAATCACCTGGGACACAGGTAAGAGGGAGGTGGTAGGAGGCATAGTTATGTCTGCATGGAGCTACAGTGCCAGTGGAATAAATTTCTGGGAAACCATGGCATTGGATGTGTCCCCCTTCCTCTCAGGAGCACTTAGAAAAATGTGCACAGAATGCATTTTAACATCTATTTAGCACATAGGGGACAGTATGTGTCATATAATGTACTATATTTTGCTATTTAGGCTTACTTTCATAGTGTGTGACATGTGTGGTAATGTGCATACTGCAGTTACAGACACGTATGCTTTTTTAGGGCTGTGGGTGGAGCCTATAGCCCTACTGGGATCAGATTGTAGCTCTAAAATGGCTGATTGTGGCACTCCATTTTTGGACTTCAGAAAGTATTCCTTTATAACTGCAAAATAGTGCGCTCCCTCTTTGATTTTTGCTATTTGCTGCTTTATGTTAAAGGTGTCTGAAGGAAGGGGGATGATACTGTATTGTACCTCAGAACTTCTCAGGATATTAACAAAAAAAACCAAAACTTTTAAGCTGTTGTTTCTATCATCTGTCCAGCTCAGTCTAATAGATTTATTCTATTTTTTTCAGCAACCTGGGGTTAACTCATTATATGTTGTTCTGGAATTTACTGAAACTCTGAAAGTTAGACTACAGTGTCGGATTATAGACAATGCAGCTGCGTTAGCTATCTCATTCCTATGGGCATGACAGGTTGCACGCTCACACACTCATACACACACACACACACACACACACACAGCAGCAGCAGCATGTACTCTGACTAAATAAATTCAAGAGGACTGAATTAGTAGCAAGCCAGTTTTTGATGATTGTGACTAAACAACACTATATGACACTAACAAGAAAATAACTTTGGTTATTTGGTAGCTCTTCACAGCCCTATCGGCTCTGGCTAGAGTTTGTTTATATAGTATCAGCACTTGCATTAGGGCTTTGTAAAAGTGCTGCTTATATTTGACAACATTATTTCACAACATCCAGACTCTCAAGAGAAAAAAAAACACACCGGTGGAGGAAATCTCTGAGGAATAATGGCCTTGGATGTGTCCATCTTCCTCCTGGGAGCACTAAATGAAATGTTGCATCTCTTTATACTTATTATTGTGTACTGTGTGTTATCATGGGGGGTTCTTTTATTGAAATATTTCACAATGTTCTACGTTTCTCAGACTCATACAGTCCACTACATTTTAACACTGTAGCATTTGCATGTGGATGAAAACATCACAAGCATAATTACACAGCATTGTAGGTACTGTATCTTACAAAATAAACTGTTACAGGAAAACATAATTCAGACAACTAATAAAGTATACTGTAATACAGTACAGTACAGTACAGTGTGTTAAATTACATTCCTGCCTCATGTCCTACATAGCTTAGCAACCATGGCAAGAAATACTTTTTGCAAGTGTGCAATGTATTGTTTGCAGTGTCTTCTTTTTAACGTCTTCCAAAATTGCTTTATGGCATCAATGAGTTCTTGTTTTGTCTGTGGTTTTATCTTTCTCCTGGATAAATGTTTTCATGACATGATGCACCATCACAATAGGGTCCATAGCTGGAGACCTGGTCTGACAAATATAAAACACACAAATATTATTTATTTTTTTACTGTGGCTGCTGTTCAGGTGGCATCCTGACCCAATTAATTCCAGCAGTTGCAATAGCTACTGCTGATGCAGTTTGTTTAGGGGCATTGTCTTGAAAGAATCGATGTCCATCCAGATATTTTCTCATTATGTATTTCTGTGCAGCTCCCACAATGATGTTTTCTCTGAAGAATTCACCATCCATTGTTCCTGTGGTCATAATTCAAGTGGCACTATGAACAATATGTGACATTTGAATGATTTCTCAAACTACAGTAGAATTTAGCATCACTAACACTCACAAATTTGCAGTGAACCATACCTGCAGTTAGATATGGAGCCTCAAACATGAAGCTTTGGTGGATGCTTTGGATTTGGCTTCATGGAGTCCCTGCCCTTCTTACAAAATGCTATGGAAGGAAATTGCTCTAAAGATACTGTTGTTGTTTCAGAAAGAATGATGAGGTGAAATGTCTTCTTGTTCTTTATCCATGCCCTGGCCTGTTCCAGTCTCTTTTCTTTGTTCACTTACCTTATCATTGGGCAAAAACTTTGTTATAAAACAGATACTATACTGTATTTTATGAGATACAACTCACTGTGATAACACAGTATAACACACATTTTGAAATGTCCAGTTTATGGTAGCCTTACCATGCTCACACATATGTCCACCCCATCTGCTGGTGCATTCACTGAACAGATGAGATAGATGTCACTACCTCATGATCAGTGTCCAGACTTCAACAATTTCCCTCGCTGAAGTCTCATCATCCTATGTTGGCATGCTGTCAACAAGTGATATTGTTTCCTTGTCTGCAGAAAGAACAAAAAATTCAAATAAAAGACATAAGCAGAATTATGTTGGTAAATTACTGCAGGCAAATTTATAATACTAGACTATAGTGAACTGTATAGTGTCAGAAGCAGTCAGTAACTGTGCTATATACTGTAGGTGAGCACTTGGTGCAGACAGAAATCCATGGTGCATGTGGAACTAGGATATAGCATTTCAGATGTGCCCTCAGTCTATCCCTTATGGAGATCCTGGTGCTGTTCAGAATCTCCTGGCTCTTCAGGATGCTTTCACATTCCGACCTCATCCACCTCACTGCAGCACTGATGTCATCTGATATCTTCTTCACCATTGTGCATGGATGATGTGATAACAGCTAAGGAATTGCCAGATATGGAAGCACATCATTTATTTGGAAACATTAAAGGGTACTACATCACTTTACCTGTTGTCCAGTGTGATGCAATAATATGCCTATGATGTGTTCCTGCTGTGGCGCACATCACCAGATGCCATTTTTTCTCCACCTACATAATGCACAAAAATGTTCCATAATGCCAGTGGGACTTGGCTCTACATTTTGGAAGGACTGTCACTGCTGTATCACATGTCTATTCTGCCATGGCAAGACTGTTTTCTATTGAAGAGAATTACACAAGGTGATATTTTGACCACTAAGAAGTCTCAGTCTGGCAAAAAGAATACCACCTCTGACCAGGCTGTCTGCCACCGCAGGAAAAGAGAACATTCATAGACTGAATAAATGCAACCTTAGGAATTCTGCAGATATGGTTAAGACCACAAAGTGGACTAGGACAAAGGCACTCAAGGTAAAGTACAGCTCAGTTCCTAACTTTTTTGCAATAAGTACTATATTACCATATTCTGCAAGTCATTCTTGTTTTAACAAACAGCATAAGACAGTAACTGTTATTCTATTTTTTCTAACAGTGTAAACCTGTTGATAAAATGGATGACTATGCAACATGAAGCAGCAGCAATAAAAATAGTACACACGAAGAAGAAAATAGCACTGATGAGGTTCCAAAAAATGATAAACAAGAAGAGGTTAAAAGAGACATGGAGACACTATCCTGAAGCACTGCATGAAATAGAGGATTACCAAATGGAGATTTACAGAAAACTTGATTTTTAAATCAAGGTGGAACAGCCAGATATTAATAGGGCAATGGAGAATGCAATTGGGGAAGAAGTGCCAGATGTTAACAAAGAAACGGAGAGTGCAATTGAGGAGAAACTGCCAGATGTTAACAGGGAGATGGAGGATGAAACTGAGGAGTAACAGTCAGATGTTAACAGGCAGATACAGCATGAAATGAAGGAGAAATGACTAGAGGAACAAGATTACATTCCAGTTGTGCATGAATAAGAACCAGAAGAGCACATACCAGTGCTCAAAACTGAACTGGATGACATGGCAGAAAACGTAATGAGCATTGAGAAAAAGATGGACCTCTTGTTCCAGCTGTTACAGATGAACAGTGGCACATGCAGTACAGTGCTGTCACGTCTGTGAGAGTCATCACCTATGTCTGTCATCCAGCTCCTTAAATCTGATGTGCAGATTCCAAGCAGTGGGAGCAGTGATAGCACAGCAGTAGTAAGCTCAGTTAGTTCCCCACATGTGCCAGTTATGCCTGCCATTGAATACAGGAGCATTACATCATCCCCACATGAAATGAAATTTATTCTGATGAGGGAGGCAAGAGAACTTGAACTAGGGACAACATCCAATGGTAGGCCTGAGGGTCTGACAGCTCTGGGTTTTAGGACACTGGTGCCTCAAACTCAATATATGTCCTGGGGAGAATGTAAATTGGGATGGTGGCAGGGTGAAGAGACCAATACCAAGTGCAATATGCCATGAGGTTTTAAGGATTGTCAGTAGGCAGTTCGAGGTTGGTAGCATCCACATGAAATTAATAAGGGGTAGAATAAATGAACAGTTATGGAATCCCATAAAGACTGCAAATCTTACCAATACATAAGCACAGTACAGTGTAATTTTTTTAAATTTGAATTAAAGTTTCAACCTAAATCGTTATTTTTCTAGGGGTTTAGTTTTTATTGATAATGTACTGTAATTGTGGTTCCATTTTATATTGTAACACCCTTCTATATTATGTTTTAATACCTTGGCTTTGAAGAATACAGAGATGTGATTTCAGTTTGGATAATCCTGAGGCTGGGTACAAATATTAGAAGCACTCTGGATAGAGGGAATTGATATCAGTCATTTCACAGAAGAAAGGGTTCTGAAAGAACTCCTAAAATTGAAAGTGGACAAAGCAATGGGGCCTGATGAGATTCACCCCAGAATTCTAAAAGAACTGAAGAGAGAACTAGTGGCACCACTGACTACCCTTTTTAACAAATCATTGTGGTTCCTGAGGACTGGAGGAGGGCAGATGTGATTCCACTTCAAAAAGGTGGGAGCAAGGCAGAGGCAGAGGCAGGAAACTACAGACCTGTTAGTTTGATCTCAGTGGTAGGGAAAATGATGGAATCACTTCTGAAGGAAAGAATTGTCGAGTACCTAGAGGCCAGCGGGGCTCAGGACCAAAGACAGCATGGATTCACAGCTGGAAGGTCATGTCAGATGAATCTAATCGATTTCTTCAACTGGGTGACCAAAGTAGTAGACCAGGGAGGGGCTGTGTTCATGGCCTACCTAGACTTTAGCAAGGCATTTGACACAGTCCCACACAAAAGATTAATAAACAAGTTAGCCAGTCTGGGATTGGGTTCCAGGGTGGTAATCTGGGTAAAAAAACTGACTGGACAACAGGACACAGAGAGTAATAGTAAATGGAGCCTACTCTGAAGAAAGAGGGGTTACTAGCGGGGTACCACAGGGTTCAGTACTGGGACCGGTCCTCTTTAATATCTTTATAGGTGACAGTGCGGAGGGACTGGAAGGAAAAGTATGCCTCTTTGCAGATGACACAAAACTCTGCAACAGGGTTGATACTCAAGGTGGGGTAGAAAGAATGAGAAGGGACTTAGTAAGGTTGGAGGAACAGTCAAAAGTATGGCAGCTTAGATTCAATGCAAAGAAGTGCAAAGTAATGCACCTGGGAAACAAAAACCCAAGGGAAGGGTACACAATGGATGGAGGAAGGGAGGTATTAACGACAACAGAAATGGAAAGGGACTTGGGGTAGTCATGTCAGATGACCTAAATGTAGACAAGCAATGTGAGAAGGCAGTAAGGACGGCTGGGAGGATACTGGGATGTATAAGGAGAAGCATCACCAGTAGAAAACAGGACTTTGTTATCCCTCTTTGCAGACAGATGGTGATACGCCATCTGGAGTACTCCATGCAGTTCTGGAGACCCCATCTCCACAAGGATATAAACAGGATGGAGGCAGTCCAGAGGAGGGCAACTAAAATGGTGCAGGGTCTGCACAGAAGCCATATGAAGAGAGACTAAAAAAGCCTAATACTGTATGTATACCCTTGAGGAAAGGGGGGGAACATAATAGAAACTTCCAAGTACCTCAAGGGAATCAACAAAGTCCAAGAGGGTAGCATCTTTAAGAAAAAGAGATGTAAAAGAACAAGGGGGCACATTTTGAAGATAGAGAGAGGATGACTCAGGGGCAGCATGAGGAAGTATTTTTTCATGGAGAGGGTGGTGAATGCGTGGAATGGCCTTCCTGAGGAGGTTGTGGGGTCAAAAACCGTAGGAGAATTTAAGAATGCATGGGACAGACATAAGACAATTCTAGTGGGAGGCAGGAGAAAGAAGGCTGTTGGCAAAACTGGGATCTGCAACTTATCCGATAGGTAGAGAAATGGGCACACTTGGGCTAAGCAGTCCTTATCTGCTGTCAAAGTCAATGTTTCTATGTTATGTTAAATGGCCATGCTTCTTATAGCCATTAGTGCACCCTTAGTTGGAGATACAGCGAATTTAAAATTTGCCGGTGAAGAGGCCAATTTCACTGCATGGAGTAATCCGCAAATTTCTCCAGTTTTCTCCCGATTTCTGCAAGGTGAAATTTCACCCTGGAAGGTGAAATTTCTTTGGAAGGTGAAATTTTGCTTGTGGAAAAGCAAAATGTCGCCTTGGAAGGCAAAATTTCACCTCTAAAAGCCAATTTTTGCCTTGGAAAGCAAAATTTTGCCTTATAAGGTAAATTTCGCCTTTCTACAGATGACATTTTGCTGTTCCACAGGTGAAATGTTGTGGCGAAATTTTTCATTTCACAATGCGAAATGGGCAAAATTCACGGATTACTCCATGTAATGAATTTTTGTCACTTCGCCCGTCTATGCCCATAGTGTAACAATACTCACAACCGTCTGTTAATGCAGTAAATCACAGTTTGTGCTCTTTACCAGTGCAGTCTCTGTGTGATTTCTATATGTGGCTTTAATTTTTAAAGACACTATACAGATACAGCCCAGTACTATATATCAGTCAAAAACACATTTAAGCTTATTGTACGGCATGAATGCCATATTGCATATTTCTGGTTGGCTAGCACATGATAAAAGGCATTTTGGTTTTGAAACATATCTAAACCTTCTTAAGAATCCACAGCGAAGGAAGTGTTTTAAGAACTACCACCTTAAATATCATGAAACCATAGATTAAGATATATGTTTAAGAAAGATCAGACTGGGACTCTATGTAAAAGCCAAAAAGGAGAGGATGATTTAATACATCTACTGATCTTATGCCCCGTACAACAAATATAGGCAGACATTTTTAGGATAGATTCTGGCTTTTCAAGAACTGGAAGCAAACCATTTGCTCTCCCATCTTTTCAAGTCTAACTCATTGGAGGTCTTGGAATCAGTACTACCCTTCCTTAAGATTATAGATGAAAAAAAAAACTGTGTATCATCAAAGAAACATAGAGAATAAAATGTCTTACACTGACTTTTTATTTTTTAATATTTACATTGTATTGTGTCCTGGTTTTGAATATTTATACTGTACCATGCATGCCCTGGTTAAAATATTTATGAAATGAAAAATGCTTTGCACATTGTATATTAGATATTATTGTTTTAAGGTCATAACTTGACAACTAAATATATATATATATATATATATAGATATATATATATATATATCTATATATATATATATATATATATTTGTATTTTGACTCTATTGTAAAGACATAACTTGTCAAGCAATAAACTAAACTACTACTACTATTTCAGGTTCATGTAAATTGCCCGCTTATTGTGCATTGCCCCTCTAGTTTGCATTGCCCTATAAAATGTTCCACAGCATGGAACCTGCGTCCCTCTGTCCTGCGGTACATATAGTCTTGCAGGGTTAGTTAAAATTGTCAGAAGGATGGAGAAGACAAAAAAAGGCACTGTCACCATATCAATGGCACAGGACCCAGTGCCAGCTTCACCCAATCCTGATGGCATTAAACCAAGAGTGCCTGATTTACTGCGACCCAAAGGGTTGGGTGTCGGACATCGAGCAGCCCACTGCAGTAAGTGCTGAACTGCACATTATTTAATGTAGTAGGTATGATCAGAATCCCTAAAGAACTAAATACATAGTATAAATAATGTGCTGTTTCATTACTGTATGTAATTTTGGTCGATCAACTTCGTAGTTAGTGAAGTGTATCATGCACAATTAGTAATGTACTGCACACACAGTTACCATTATCTACTTTTATGTATTAGATTGTGTAATAAAAATTAAGTCATTTAATGTCCGTTAACATTAGCTATTGTAAATGCTTTATTATTTAATGCTGTACAATACTGTCAGTCTTTTTTGTATCAGTACAGTTACTTTTTTTATTTCTTATCCATTGCAGGGCCAAGCTGGGGAGGAGGTGAAGAGTATATTCATTAGACAGCAGGAGGCCTCACTGTATCCCTTTGGATGGCAGCACTGGACTGGCACAGCCTATATTCCCACTGCACTTGTCCTGGTCAGTCCAAACCTCTATGAGGACTGGGGATCCAGGGGTCTCTGGGTGGCGACCCAAGCACATAGAGTAAATGGGTACTGGATAGTACATTATTTATTTATATTGTCAGGTTTAATTAGTTTAAATTTGTAATCATTACTGAATTAGAGTTGCTGAAATATTGTGAATCTGTGCTATTTCCACGTGTGTTTGGGTCTGTCTACTCAGGCAGGCACTAGTGCTGTGTGGAATTTTCAAATTCCAGTGGAATTAAATTTTGCTGAATTTTCTAAATTCTGTCTAATTTCTGCCAAATTTCACCGGAAACAGAAAGGTGGATTTCTGCAGAATTTTATTCCATGGTTCGCAATATTCTCCACAGAAATGGTTACTTAATGATTTCCACAGAAAAATGCTGTTCCTCTGAATATTGTTCTGCAGATCACAGCAGGTGGAATTCCGTAGAAGAACTAGGGAAATTCAGGCAGAAATTTATCTGGCAGAATGGTCATTCCGCACTAATTCTGCCAGCAGAATTCTACATTCTGCACAGCACTAGCAGATACATTTTACTGTGGTACTCTACTGTTCCCCCATGTGTTCAATGCTGGCAATTCAGGAAGTCATGTTTCAATGTTAAAGGGTCTGCCTTGCCTTGACTTAAATTAATTAATGTTGGTTAAAATGATCTCTAGCATGTATTAACATATATATTGCACTGTACGTATGCTGCATGCACCACTGCACTGTTTATTTTTGTCTCTTGCAGGAGATCAGAACTGTGGTCCTGCAGCTGCTGGAGGAGAAGGAGGTGAATGCACTTTGGTGGGTTGCAACTGACAGGGCCCCAGGGGACCTGGCAAGCAAGGATCCCCAGAATAAGCATGACAGGGACCTGAGAGGAACTGGAACAGCTTATCCACAGCCAGATAGATAGATAGATAGATAGATAGATAGATAGATGAATAGATGGATAGATGGATAGATGGATAGATGGATAGATAGAGAGATAAACTTTATTTGTATAGCACCCCTTCCCAGAGGCTCAGAGCACTATAACAATATTTAAAAAGAATTCATGCACAACATACAACTTCAAAACATAATGCAGAGTTCAATATAAAATTCTACCTATCATTCACTAAGATAATACAACAATAAGATAACAGTCAGTTAATTTTTAATTTTCAGCTTCATTATGAATTATATATGTCAAATGCTTGATTGAATAAAAGCATTTTCAATCCTTTTTTAAAGGTTTCTACTGAGGGTGCCTGCCTTAGATATCTTGGCAAGGAGTTCCACAGTGTCAGTGCAGCAACTGAGAATGCACAGTTCCCAGTATGCTGCAACGTGGCCCTGGGAACCACAAGGAGGCAAACTGTGGAGGAATGGAAGGCCCAAGATGGGCAATGAGGAACCAGGAGATCTTGCAGGTAGGCTGGTCCCCCTCCCCCACCCCATGCAAGGCTTTATAGGTCAGTAGTCCGATCATGAAGGCAATCCTCCACCTTACTGGCAGCCAGTGCAGTTCATGGAGGACAGGTACGATATGATCAGATCTCAAAGCATCAATTAGCAACTTAGCTGTCACATTCTGCACCAGGTACAGGGCATTGCAGTAGTCCAACCTGGACATGACAAAGACATGCACCAGGGCCTGGATCAGAGCAATGTTCCTCAGATGGTAAAAAACACTTTTGACAGTGGCTGACACCTGTGCATTAAGTGTCAAGTCATCATCGAGGACCATGCCCAGATCATTAACCTGAATGGAGGGGTTCCCAGTAATAGACCAGGGGAATCTCCAGATCCCTCTCTGTCACATCGATGACCTGGATCCACCACCAGTACCTCTGTCTTGCCTGGGTTGAGTAGTAACCAGTTACAAGTCATCCAGTTTTGGATCTCCTCCAGGTAGGTGTTAAACACTGGGGCCACCCATCTGATTTCCAGGTTGCAGGACAGGTACAGCTGAGTATCATCAACATAACAATGAAAACTCAGCCCATGCCACCTGTTAATGTCTCCCAATGGCAGCATGTACACTGTGAGCAATAAGGGTGACAGGACCAGCCCTGGCAGAACTCCACAGTGTAGTGGCATCGGATTAAATGAGGATATCCCCATCATCACCTTTTGCACTCTACTCATGAGGTAGGATCTAAACCAGTTGATGACATTACTGGTTAGTCCACACCAGTTCCACAGGTGGTCCAGCAGCACCTCATGGTCCATGGTGTCAAACACTGCCGAGAGATCCAGGAGAACTAAGATGGTACTCTCTCCCCATATCCCTTGCCATTAGAAGATCATTTAGGACTGTCACCAGGGTGGTCTCCATGCTGTATCCGGATCTAAACCCAGACTTGAAACACCCATAAGTGGTGGAGAAGGCAAGACGCATCTCGAGCTGGATGGTCACCACTTTCTCTAAAACCTTCCCTAAAAATGGGATGTTTGAGACTGGTCTGTAGTTGCTGAGACACTCCAGTGCATCATGGCTGCAAACCAGCACCAAGACTGGAATATTGTGGAGTGCAGCTGACTTAAATAATGGACTTAAATTTAAAAACTGAAGCAAACAATTGAAGTACAGTAAAAAGTAAAGTACAGTACATACTGTTAGTACAGGTATAGGAAGACATACTAAACTCTGAACTGCTGCCTTTGTCAATGAAATAGAACACAGAACCAGCTGATCCTTTCTGTAATCTTGATCTTGGTATGCAGAACTATAAAGACTGACTACTGAGAATGTCTTTTCATATCTGGCACTATACAAATTTACATGCTCGGGGGTACAGTATTTTGGTGTCTGAGGACTCTGGGGTGATAGAATGTGTTGGTGTCTGAGGGCAATGGGGTGGAACACTGTGGGGGTCTCTGAGGACTCTGGGGTGGGACAGCATGTGAGAGTCTTAGGGGTCTGGGGTGGTACAGTGTGTGGGTGTCTGAGGGCTCTGGGGTGTGACAGTATGTGGGTGTCTAACAGAGCAAGGCATGACAGTTGCATTAACCCATGCATGATGGCGGCAACAAAATTTGCAAAGGAGGGCACTCCAAGGAACATAGGCAAAGTAGGCGCAGTAGGCTAGTAGCTAATTAAAGCAAACAGCGTTTATTGCAAACAAATCCAAGCAACCTGGTGGGGGCAACAACCAGTGTCATGGTGTTCAAAGCTTGTACAGTAGCATTCATTGATGTGGTTTGGTATGTTTATTTAAAATCTGGTAAATCCATAAGCTTAAAGCCCATTTTCATTGGTGACCAGATATAACAATCAAACAAATATTGCAGCATAAATAATCAGATTCACAATACAAAAATAACAGAATCATGTATAATGTATACAGCACATTGCTGACAAATGACAGTTTCAGTTACACTTGCAAAATTCAGTACCAAACAGATATTTTTTAAGAGCAGACTTAAAATTCAAAAGACTAGAATTACCAGCAGTTAAAAAGTGAGGCAATGAATTTTATATAGAATAATAGCTGGGTAGGTGGTTGTAATGAAAAGTTTATACACCCTCGATTTGTGAGATGCCACATAAATCCAGAGAACGAACCTCGAGGGGTTTATTAAGGCATCCCACACTGAGGGTGTGTGTAAAATATTAGTTTTACACACTCACCCAGCTTTTATTTTATATAATTGCGGGGGAGCATTTTTTCACCACAGCAATTATATAAAATAAACAGACAGAGACATGGACCTGTTGTATGTCAGCATGGTGCAAAGTGGCTGACAGAAAATAATGTTTCCATTTCCTTTTCACTTTAAAAAAAAACTTTCAACATAACAGGAGAAAGAGATCTTTTTATTTTATTTTTAAAGTAACTTACCACCGAGTGTGAGGGTGGTGAAGTCTTCATTGATAAGCAATGACCCCGCGGAATAGTGCAGAGTAAGGGCATAACGGAGGCTGGTGCATGCGTGATCCGAGGGAAACCTGGTGCATGTTTGCCATTATAACCAGCTGGTTATAATGACAAATTGTAACTGGGTTTCCCTAAGGGAAAAAATGCTCAGCAGTTATTGTCCCTGGATCCACAACCAGTAATAATTCAGTCCACTCAATTATCACTTTTGGATGCTCACTGGCAGTATTTATTAAAAAAGGCCCAATCATCTCATTACATGTACATCTAAAGTTCATGTCCAACAATATGTATTTTACACCTTTGACATGACAGTCCAATATCCCTTCTAGGATCCAACAGTCCTGTCTTCCCTCTGGTGGTTCTTTGTCAGGTGGTCTTCCTTTTCCGATTAACTTCCCAGAGTCCGGACACCAGGATCCGGCCCCACCCTTTCTCATCACCATGAACCAGGTACCACCTTACCTAGACCACCCCCCCACCAGGTGTGGACACAGCGATCCACCCCATAGCTCTATATTCCTTCCCCCCCGTTTCTCCCATGCCTGGGTTCCTTTGTTCCCAGCCCGTGGTACCTACCCACCTCTCCCCTCTGCCTGCCCCTTTTTCCCTTGCTCCCAAAACCCTTCCCTCAGAGTGCCTCTCCCTTGCCTCCCATCCTCCAGTGGACTTCACCTAGTCCCCTGACCTCCGCCGCCATCTGCAGCTCCTTGGCCCATGCCGGGTCCCATCCTAGGCCGCCATCATGTTGGCGCCTCCTTTTCAGTGCCTATTTCCAACATTACTCCCTCTTCTTTTCTTACTGGGAGGGTGGGTGGGGAATATTACAGCAGAAGAGGGCTTGCTATAGGTTGCTTGCCCTTAAGTACCCCTAAGGACCCTTATTTGGCCCTCTCCCTGGCCAACGGCCAGTGAGCTCCTGGTCTGGTCGTATGACCCCTCCATGAGGTCATCCCTCCCCTTTTTCTGTAGTCCCTCCTCCCTCATTAGATTCCTTGGTTGTGTCCCAGGACAACATGGCCTGCCTTTTATTGGCAAGCCTAATTGTCCATGGATCCACAACCAGTGATAGCTCAGTCCACTCAATTATCACTTTTGGATGCTCGCTGGCAGTATTTATTAAAAAAGGCACAATCATCTCATTACATGTACATCCCAAGTTCATGTCCAACAATACAGTATGTATTTTACATCTTTGATATAACAGTCCAATATCCCTTCTAGGACATAACGGTCCTGTTTCCCTCTGGTGGTTCTTTGTCAGGTGGTCTTCCTCTTCCGATTATCTTCTTGGGATCTGGACACCAGGATCCGGCCCCCCCCTTCTCATCACCATGAACCAGGTACCACTGTACCCGGACCACTCCCCACCAGGTGTGGACACAGTGATCCACCCCCAGCTCTATATCCTCCAACCTCCCCTTTCTCTCACTCCTGGGTTCCTTTGTTCCCAGCCCGTGGTACCACCCGCCTCCCTCTGCCTGCCCCCTTTTTCCCTTGCTCCTGAAACCCTTCCACTGACCCATCTCCAGCATGCAATGGAAGATGGGGCTCCCCTCCTTGTTGGTTAGCCCTTAGGCCCCTTCTTATTGATATCCCATACCATTTCCCGAAAGGCCAGAGGAACAACCCCATGCCGAATTCGATCAGGTGCACCCCATCTGCCCTGTACACCCCCTCCTGCTCGTATGAAATATCCCTATGTCGTATATGTACCCCCAATTTCAATCACTGCCCTAGCCACCTTTCTGTTCAGGTGCTCGCGTGCCACCTCTGTTACCTTTGGCCCTTTCACCCCCCCTCCAGACCCCCCGGGATGTAATTTCAGACCAGCCAATCACCACCATCGGCCATCAGCCCTTTACTTTCTCCAAATCTGCTAGAATGTCCTGTAACAGGGAACCCAGGGCACTGTACCCAGGTCATTACCCCTTAGGTGGACAATGATACCGTCTGGTGTGGCCCAGTGCACCCGGAGCTCTTCTAACAAAGGGTAGTAGCTGTGACCAATGCATGCCTCTCAGACCCGTCCACCACACCTTGGTGTGCTCTGCTCCCAGACACAACTGCATCCCTGTCCTTGTAGTGGCTGCAAACCTCTCCACCCAGTAGATGAAGGAGTGCCCCATGATCCAGACCTGTCTTTTGTACCCTGCTGTGGGAAGAGAAAAAGGGATACGAATTAACCATCGGCAACACAGTACATATCTCCTGTAACAGTTCGATGTCCATCTACCCACCCTCTTGACCTCCTTCTCCTCTGCCCCTGTAGCAGCCACCTCTGAAGCTGCCCCAATCTTGAAAGATTGTGGGGCAAAATTCCTTGGTGTTCTCCCCCACAAATGCCACCACCTTCTTCAGTACCACCCCTACCTGAAAACCTATCACCGGGGAGCCATCCCCATGTATGAACGAGGCCCCTGGCCAAAGGCTGCTGACCTTCCCATAATCCACCATGGCCTGCACTGCACAGACTCCTTCCCCAGCCTGCTTGAGCAGTTCCACTGTGGCGTCCTTACCCCGCTGATCCGTTTTTGATCGCTGGAGCCAAATGGCCATCTTCTCCCCCTCCAACCTCACATCTTCTTCTTGTAAACCCACGGCAGCAGCTCCTTTTTTGGGTGTTACCATCTCTCTGACCCTGAAAGCCCCTTTCACCATCATTGTGAAGATCGTCCAAAACAGGCAAGCCTCTTTAGTGGAACTGCACACATGGTCCAATGCCTGCACCACCTTCGTGAGGAGGGGCCCGATCAGGGGCCATTTCCCATCCTGCCTTGATCCTTGCCCCCTCATCCATCCCATGACCCTCCGCTTGATGACCCTGCTGCCTGCAGCATCCTCCCAGCTGCAATCCCAGCAAGCCCAGCTGATCCCCCTTCCCATTTCTCCACCACGTACTGCATAACCTGCTCCTCGTGGACTGGCCACTCTGTCTACCAACCCCTCTCAGCCCAAAACACCTGGAAGCTTGCCCAGGCCCCCTCGTAGGCCTTCAGTGTGTTGGTTGACCATGACCTTCAGTACAAAGCCCTGGCTGTCACTGTCCAATCTCCCACATCTAGTCTGGGACCCTGGTCCGGGGAGACACAGCCTGTGGTGCAAACTCATGGAACCGCTCCATCTGTAAATGAGAAAGACAGTCAGCCACCTTGTTCTGTGCTCCCTCAATATGTTGCACCTTAAATGACAAGTTCAAACGTAGCCCTAGCAACACCATGAGGCTTAAGACCCACCCTATGGACTCTGTGCAGCCAGTTTGCCTGTTGATTACCTCTACCACACCCTTATTATTACACCAGAATAGGATGTGCCGACGCACCATCTGGGCACCCCATAATTCCAGGGCCACCCAGATTGGAAAGATCTCAAGGAACGTAATGTCCTTGGTCCAACCCTATTTGTGCCATTGGGCTGGCCATGCCTCCATGATACATTCCCCCCCAAAATATGCCGCCATCCCCAGACCACCTGCTGCATCCATATACAGCTCCATGTCTGTGCTACATGCCCATTCCTCCTGCTAGAAAGTCACCCCGTAGGTCCTCCTTAACCCCACTGTTTAAATCCACCCAGTGATGGGGTTGTTTTGCCCTCCCTGTGACCCTCCCCAGCCTCCTCATAAAAGCCCTGCCCAGGCTTATGGCCTTGCAGGCAAAATTAAGGTGCCCCAGTAGCTCCTAAACCTGTACCAGTGGCATCCTCCACCTCCTGCCCACTAGCAAAAGCAACCCCCGTAGCCATGCCACCTTGTCCCCTGGCAGCTGGAAACACTCCTCCTCAGTGTCCACCTCAGTCCCCAGGAACTCTGGTGTCTGTGCCAGGCCATCAATTTTCCCAGACACCAGCGGGATCCCTATCTTGTCACACATGTCCTGGAAATCATTCAACATACCCTGGGTCTCCTCCTAGCTGGCACCAATCAGCAGAAAGTCATCCAGGTAATGGACCACTCTTCTGTGCCCATACCATGCCCCAAACACCCACTGTACTCATGAACTGAAAGCCTTGAAAGTGGAACATGCTACCGAGTACCCCATGGGCATCGCCTTGTTGAAATACAACCCGCCCTTGAATTGGAAACCAAGTAAATCCCAGTCCGTGGGGTGGACCAGTTGCAAGTGAAAGGTGGACTTTATGTCTGTCTTCGCCAACCAAGCACCCTCAGTCACCCAGATCAATTTCACTGCCTGGTCCAGAGACGCATATGGGACCATGCTCAGTGCCTCTTGGATTCCTCCATTTACTGACCCGTCATGGGGATAGGATAGGTGATGTATGAGCCGGAACTCTCCGCCTGCTTCTTCTGTACCACCTAGTAGTGACACTCTAAAACTGTGCACAGGGGGCCGTACATCGGCCCCTCTACTCTTTCCGCCCTGACCGCTTTCAGGACTTTTCCCCATACTATGTCCTCCTTCCCTCTCACTGTCCCCAGATTCTTCACCCGCATCCCCACCTGTGCCCCTTCAAAGCCCAATGAAAAAACACTTTTAAAACTTAATCTCAGCAACTCCGTCCCTCACCTGTTAGAGTAGCCCACTGTCCATTCTTCCACTACTCTTAATCTGATGGGGGTGTGTGCCAAGGCATAGCCCCACCTTCCCTCTTCAGATCCTGCCCTAATTCCAACCATAGTTGGACCTATAGCCCCCATTCCAAGGCCCCTCACACCCCGTCCCCTGCTACCTCCCCCCGCCCTCCTTGAAAGGGCTGTTTCTAGCCCTGTCCTTTCGGCAATCCCCCTTTTTCACCCCCTTATCTACAGCTCATTGCTGGGTGTGATCCCCCACACCACAAGAATACATGCCTGAACTTGCAGCTAGACCATGTACACAAAGTCCGGTTAAACAACCAGCACACTTTAGCGCCCTGGGCCGGTGCTACTCTCCTTCCCTGATCCACCCCCGGTCCCCCCGTTGAACCTGAAAGTGTCCTCACCCACAACTCTGTGTGGGTGCAGTCCCACCGGAGGTCACCCTTCACCGCCATTCTCCTCTGCAATGCCTCGTCATGCTTAAGCCAACCAAACCCCAGCTTCACTTTGTATGCATCTCTGATGATTGCCATATAAGTCAACAATGGGATTGCCAGATCTGGCTGCTTCTCCAGCACCAATGCGCTATAAATCAGGAAGGCCACCTGCCACGTATCAATGCTCTTGCTCTTAAACCTTACTTCCTCTGTTTTTCGCCCCACCACACCAGAGCCACTGACTCCCTTTGCTTGTACTTTTTGGCCATCTTCTCATCCACTAAACCAAAAATATCCACGTAGTCCCCCTTCCAAATGTTTTCTTTTATCATAACCGGCACGTGGTCACCCAGCGTAAAGCCTGGCGGTCCATTGTACAGCTTCCTGGCCCCGCCCGTGGCTCCCCCCTCCTTTTCCTTGCTTGCCTTTTTCCTTGATGGCCTGCAGAGCCCGTTCTATTTTTGAGACCCCCTCCTCCCCCATGTCTCCCAGCAAACCCTCAATGTACTCTTTCAAGTCTGCATCATTGCTCACATCTATCTCATCCTTACCCCATCTGGCTGAGGCCCTGCCGGGACCTGGTTGGGCCCTACACCTGCCCCAGACTCCACCAGAGGGCTGGGTGCCACCCTCTTCAGTCTCTTGTTTCCTTTTCTAGCCCACTCATCTTGATACTTCCTCTTCCTCTGGACCTCCTCCTCTGCCTCCTTTTTCTTTGCCCCCTCCATCAACTGCGTCATCTGCGTCATCAATTTTGAAGCTTCTGCCAACATGGTAGTGCTGGACATTGGAGCCTTCTTTGGTGCCATCTCTACTGCTGCATTCTAGGCTACTTAATAAGAACCACGTGATCATGCCAACGAAGCTTCATTGGTTGCAAGGCCCCTCCCCACTGCACCAGGTTAATGGCAACAGTGAGCTCCCCACCCACTCCCCCATAGCGGCTGAGACTCATTCAAAATGGATGGCATGTCCCTGGTGCACCCTGGGAGCACAACAAAGTTAAATAGTCAAACCCTGGTCTCCAAAGCTGCCGCTCCCAACCCCGCACTACTGCCTTATTCTGCCCCTTATATTATTTATTTTAATGGGCCACTACCCCCACCTGCATCATCTGTGAAACTCCCCCCTCTGAGCGACTTGACCCACCTGAAGTCCTTCCCCTTCCCGGAGCTCTTGCCCCCGCTGCCCCCTTTCCATAGCCATGAATGTAGGCTGACAATACTGGCCCCATGTGCCTACTGTGCATTGGCCTACTGCCCTGTTAGCCAATCCCTCCATTCAGCTGGAAAATGCTCGCAGCCTAACCCTCACCCCTCCGTCCCTTCAGGGCAACCTCGCAGTCCAAAGCGACTGCTCCTTGTGGAGAACGGGGGGTCCTCCGGACCCAACTCCAGGCCTACCTGGCCCCAGCGAATGCAGACAGCAAGCGCAAGTCATTCCAATTGGCTTCATGGACCCATGCTAAAAAGGAATCGGACCGTAGTGCCCAAACAAATGCTATCTGGTCTTGCCAGAAGACCCCCAGGCTCACCATGCCATCTGCCCCTGCCCCGTGGTGTCAAAAACCCCACACCCCAGAAGACCGAGATGAAACCCTACTTCTTGACTCCATTGTGCTACCATGCCATCAGGCCTGCTGGCTGTATGCCCCTACTCGGACTCCCCTCTGACAAAAGCCCCTACCATGTGGTGACACTGAACCGCGCCTTGCTGCTCAGCCCCTAGTGCCCCTTAGACCATCTGCTGGCCTGACCCTGCCACGTGGTGCCCCACCCTAGAGCCCACATCTCCAGGCCCAAAAAAACCTTCCATTTTTACTTTGTACCGTGCGACGCCCCCACAAACTGGCCCGTCATCTCCGGGCCCAAAAGCAGCAATTCAATGTCTTGCACATCTGCGCTGTGCAATGCCCCAACAAACTGGCCTGGCTATCTGCTCCTCCCATACTCCTCACTGCAAACTAGGCCTTCTGCCTGTTCCTGGTGACCGCTGCCCTTTCAACCTCATGGCTTATTGCCGGGCCTCCCATTCACCCACTCTGCTCTACCAGTGCCGCAACTTCTCCTGCACAGCCTGCCTCCTGCTTGCTGTCCTTCTGGCTACCAAATGCTGAAAATGCCCCAGGGCCATCCACACTGGCCATTCTCACCACGTGGTGCCCAGACCAGCAGCCCACATCTTCAGGCCCAAAGCACACTCCTGCATTTAAATTGCACTGCAAGGTGCCCCCACAAGCTGGCCCACCGCCCATTCTCCCGCCAGCCTTCTGTGCTGTAACCAGGCCTTCTTGTCAGCTCCCCCAGACCATTCAATGTACCCAACAATATCGCAGCAATAACCACTTACCTAATTTCCTTTACTTTGGGCTACAGATGCCCCATCAACACAGCACAACAGGACAACACCTGAACCAAAAACTTTGCTGCCGGGAAAGCTGTGCACATCAGCCTGGATATCCACCACAGCTCTCCGGTACTCAACCATCTAGCTTGCAATACTGCTTCAACTCATCACATTTCTTTTTAAATTACCTCTTAAGCATGAGAACATCCCAATGAGCCTAGTAGACCCCAAACCTTCCGTACCTTACCTTACTGCCAACGATGTGCTGTAGTTCAGTCTCAGAATATTACAGCAGAAAGAGGGCTTGCTGTAGGTTCTCTGCTCTTAAATACCCCCAAAGGACCCTTATTTGACCCCTCCCCCTGGCCAAAGGCCGGCAAGCTCCCTGGTCTGGTCGTATGACCCCCCCATGAGGTCATCCCCCTCCCTTTTCTGTAGTCCCCCTCCCCCTACCTGTATTCCTGGCCTGCCTTTTATTGGCAAGCCCTAATTATAAAAGTATAGCAACTGATATAGTAATCGTTTTTTGGTCTAAACTAGTTTTCATGGTGGGTATGGCAAAATGAGTGTTATTAAAAGATGAATGAGTACTGAACACAGGAGAACATTGTTGAAAAAACTCATGAAAAAGTTCAGGTATCTTTTTCCGTACAATTTTCCTAACTAAAATTCTGATTCGTAACTTGTATCTCTGATCTAAAGAGGGCCAATTAAGTGAATTATAAAGAATGCAATGATGCGTTCAGGGGGAAAGTTGAGAGGCAAACCTAGCAACTCGATTATATGAAATCCTAACCCTGGACAGCACACCCTCACAAGCAGAAAAAATAAAATAGTATACCACAAGCGGTAATAGGAAGCACAAAACTTTGTGCAAGTAATAACCTAGTAGATGGTAACTAAACAGAATTCAACCTATAAAGAATGCCCAATCTCTGATGTATAGTGTTTACCAAATGTTAAATATGTACATAACAAGACAGTGTACTGTCCAGGGTAAGGCCAAGATATTTAACATCTCAAACCTTTTCTATTTTTGTGCCTTGAATAGTTTTTAATTCTGTAATATTAGTTAAAGGCAATTTTCTTTTGGCATCATGAAAAGCATAGATTTGGTTTTGGTAGCATGTAGCACCAATGTCTGAGACAAAAAATATTCTTAAACTAAATTGAAATCTTTTTCGTACTATTTCTTTCAAATCAGAAAGAATGGGCCTACTTGTAAAAAAACCTGCATCATCAGTATAAAGTAAGATATTACATTTTACATACAGCAGGGAGGGAATTTAAAAATAAACTAAACAGGAGTCCCAGGATGGATCTCTTGGGAACACCCATAATTACTGGAGCTGGGGGGGGACATTGGAAATCTTAGTTTTTTTGTAGTTTCTCCTGCAAGTAATTCTGGTGCCAGCTCACTATGTCTTCAGAAACCCCTAGGCCTCTAAGTGCAGTAAGAAAATGTTGATGGTTAAGATCAAAGGTTTTGGTGAGGTTCACAAAGACTGCCATGGAATGATATCTTTTATCTAAGGCTTCATGGAGCATCTGTGTAAATCTTACCAAGGCCGTCACAGTACTGTGGCCCAGGTGGAAACCATGCTGTGCAGGTGTCAGAATCTCATACTTATTTAGAAAATCCAAAATTTGATCAAACGCGATGTATTCCAATACTTTTGAGTGGGGTGCAAAAGTGAGATTGGATGAAAATTTTACATATTAGAGAGAGTACCAGATTTATGTGAAGGAATAACTATGGCAGTTTTCCATACAGAAGGAAACTGTCTTAAACAAAGTGAACTATTAAACATTTTGACAATGGATAACATAAAATATCTGCACTAATTTTTACAAGCCTATAATCCAAATTGGCAATTCCCTGTAGGCCAGGGAGTCATTCTAGTAAAATATTTATAATATTCAATTGGACTGAGTGATTTCAAGTAGAAATTAGGCATATTCTTGTTAGGTGAAACCAAAAACAAATCATTTGGGCAGTTTGACACATCTGTTGGAATATATTTGGACAGGTTTGTAAAAAAGGTATTACGTTCTTCAGTTATACGGTTAGGATAAATAATTGTACCAGAATCAAAAGAAGGCATATTAGGACTATCTTTGTGATTTGTTTCCCCCAGCAAATCATTAATAAAATTCTAGAGTGCTGTCACATCCTTCAACATAAATTTTTGTTGTTTTTCAATTAAAAAATGTTATTTTAATTGTCTAATCAACAATTTACATTTATTTTGTAGTTGTTTATAATTAAAGTGGCAGCATTTTGAGTTTTCATAAATTCTCTCCATTTCTTATCCCTGACCCTCATCAGGTCTATGAAATTAGCTGTAGTCCATTCCTTTTTATTCCCTCTGATCCTAAGCCTTCTTAAAGGAATAACATTTTCACACACCTTGTTGAACAAGGAAACACATTCTTAAAATGCATCATCGATTGAAGAAATATGACTCAAACAGGACCAATTGACATGACACAAAGCATCTCTAAATTTAGAAACATTGTTACCTCTTAAAATTTCTTGAAAAAATACACACTGGAGGAACAGAAGTCTGTTTAGCACTCCAACAGCAAAAAACTGCACAATAGTCATTGATACTATCAGGAAGAACACTGGAATACTTTATTTTCGTAGCAGAAACCAGAATCCAATCAGTTACTGAGGAGCTACTTGTTTTATAGTTATGTCTGGTGGGACTTTCAATGATCTAATTTAACTGTGAATTTGACATCATTCCCCTGGTTCTACCACCAGATTCAGCATTCCAATTATAATTCATATCACTGACTGCAATAACTTCCCTATTCTGTGGCAAACAAAAAAACTTCTAAATTTACAAATAACATCCATGCCATCTGAATAAAAACCAGAGAGGCATAGATTACAGCCAAATAAATAATTTTGTTATTGTCTTAAATTAGTATAAGTGGAAGAAACTCACAATTAAAAGGATTTTTAAATTTACACTGACTTACTGGATAATGATCTTTTACATAAAACAGGTAACCTCCTCCATGACAACCTTTTCTATCCTCTCTAAATATACTGTATAGCAGCTTGAACTTGTGGTTGCTATATTTCACACGGGTTGACCCGAAGCACATATTCACACCCACTAAAATTTGTTCATCATTTATACCCTCACCTAAGCTGTAGTTAGTTGGTTAGTCTGAGCTGCAGTTAGTCAATTAGAAGCAATCACTGTTAAAGAGAGAGAGATACGCCCAGAGTGTCATCAGTTAGAAGAAAAATGTAGACTAGATCAATGGGGAGGCTGGGGGCTGGATGATTCAGTGCTGATGTTCCTTTGAGGATCCCAGGTTCGGGGGTTGCTGGAGAAACTGGGTCTCCTCTCTCAGTGCTGACATCCACCAGCCACCATCTATTGTGGGCTACTGGAGAGAGGAAAGGATGTGAAGGTGTTTTTTTGTTACTTGTTTGAATCCCATATTACCTGCTAACTAGAGTTGGGGATCACAAAAGTAGGAAGCAGTCAGTGTGAGGTGGGGGTCAAGACTCAGGAGTTGCCCCGTGGTTTTAGGTGTCCAGTGGTCAGCAGCAAAACTTTCAATTACAGTACTGTACTCCTACAAGAATGCTGTAATTTGGTTACCTACATGCTAAATGGCTGGTGATAGTAAGTGTAGCTGCTAAAATGGCTATTACATACGGACTCACTCACACTTCAGTTTTGCTAAGTTGCCATATATATTTCACAAAACATTTACTTTTACTGAAAATTCTGAATGGCAATTACAGTGAAAATAAAATGAACATGAAAATAAGCTACTACACAATATTACAACCATTTAATGAAATTATGAAATTTTGATTTTTTTCTGTAAGCCAAGTTTCAGACAAAGCAACAAAATCAGAATTATTACTTGAGACCCAAACTTTGAAACTATTCTATTTTGCAAGTACACTTAGGATATTTAAGTGCCCAAAACGAATTGAATGTTTTGTGAATTGTAAAGCATGCTTAACATGTATCTCATTAACAGGTCCTGAACTAGGATGACTTGCTCCAGAAATTAAAAGCAACAGAAGACTCAATGGTCATTTGTCAATAGTCTTTTCAAATGTGCTGTATAATTGTTGGAGTACTAGCCTCTGACGGGGGAACCACAGGAGCATCAAGTAGCAAATAAATTAGACAATGTGCTCCAAATAATCCCCTCTCTGATGAGGAACAAGTTACTTCCACATTCCAGACCAAAAGAGTATAATGAATCTCTAAAACCACAAATGGTAACATCAGACACAGTAGGGTAAGTAAACGAAATGTTAAAAGTACCAAAATTATAATTGTTGTCTTGTATGTTTTTGAAACTAAAGTGTTAGCATTGAGCCATAGAAAAAATAAGCAATAACAATACATTTGGAAACATAACATTCTAGCAAATCAATTTCATTGGCTGTTAGTATATAACAATGAAATGAGTCTAAAACACTACAAAAATAAAACTAATCTAAAGCTTCCCTGGCTGACTTCAGCAGACTCCATGCTCTGCTGTCATACTCAGCTGCTGCTAGTCAGATGCTACAGTGTCTTTTCTTAGAAGTTTTAAATAACCCAAACTGGCCCACCCACAGTGGCCCTGCCACAGTGACTGATTGGTGGGTTGGACGATTGGTGGGAGCAGCACAACAAGACAGTGAACGCAAAGAAAGTAATGGGATACAGGTGAAGTACTTTTGTTAAATGAGATTAAAACACAGGCAATGCAGTCCAATACTCCACATCAATTACAAACATATCCTTGTCTAAACATAACTACTTATAATAATGTTGCTCTCGAGAGAGTATCACAATACAGATATTTAGGTCTCTGGCTTGACGAATGCCTTAAATGGAACTATCACATTACGACCATTTTTTTTTGTTGTTGACTTTGTTTATGCTCCTCCTAGGCTGGGCATCCTTCTGGGGTGCACACACGGCAAGGACTGCTACTTTCTGCCTGAACCCTGGTCTTGAAGGTACTCCTGCAACACCCCAGGCAGACCTAGCCTCCCGGATCACCCCCCGGGATGGGTCCATTCTTCCTTAACGGCCTTTCTGATATTAGAGAGGTCTTACCTGAGTGTGCTGGGTTGGCCAAGAGTTCCCCAAAGGAGATGGGCTGCCGGTCGAATGTCAGTCCTGCCCCTGGAGCCCCCATCATCTCCACGATCCTTGGAGGGAATTATTTATTATTTTTCCCGTGGGAGTGCGGCGTGCAATGGCGTCCATGCATGGCTATTCTGCTGATGCCTGCTGCACTCCTCCCTCTCTTATGCTGGCTGGCATGCCTGTGCTTTCCCCGATCTCCATCGGGGGTCACTAGGATGCCGAGCAGGCCCCGGAACCCTCCTCAGAGAGAGCAGAGCAGTCCACCGGATGCTCAATCATCTCTCTCCTCCGCTGACCCCCGACATCCCTGGCTCGTTCCCAAACCCAGGTCACCGGCGTGGCGAGAGGTGCGGAATCCAGCTCCTCAACCCTCAGCACCACCGGGCCGGCTCATTACAAGCATTGTTAGGAAAGTACATTCGAGAACTGGGTTTTTGTTCCAACAAAAAGGTTGTTTTTCTTTTGGCAAAAGACTTAGACTGATATAGTCAGGGATTCTTCCTTTAATAGATTATGGTTTAGTGGTTATTTTAGGGGTACACCTCTCTTGTGTCTCGTGGCTTGATACTGCTTATTACAAACTTGCAAGGTTTGTTCTTCAACTTCCTCAGCATATTCACCACTGTGATCTTCTAAAATCTCTTTGTTGGTACACTCTGGAACAGAAACATATTTGCACACCCTTATCTTGCTTTGGAAGTGTGTCAAATGGAAACCCACCTTTTATCTTCACAAATTGCTTACTTTTCACTTATTTAACAACAATCTTAGGTCAGCACTTGGAACAGAACTTGTTGTCCCTATTGTTAAACATTCTATGGGGTGTCAAACTTCTTCATATATTGATTAAAACTTTTGAATTCTTTTCCTGTGTATTTGCATCCTTCTGATGGACCACTGCCTTCATTGCAAAGTATAGAAAGTTGGTTTAAAGAAAACTACTTAGTCCATTGCAGTTCTTGCATACAGTGAATAAGTTTGTTGTTGCTCTGTTTATCCACAAGATGTTTTCTTGTTCTTTTACTACATATACCACGTATGCTTACCTTTGTTGTTTGTTAATTTGCAGCGGATGTCTATATTTTTTAATATGTGCTAATTTTAATCAGAAAAATGTTGAAAATGAGTGCAAGCTCAATTGGTTTCTTACACATTTCCTGTTTTAAATAAAAATCTTGAATCCTGAAAAGTGCTTAAATTAGGTGTTAGCAAGCAGTCTCTGAGGAGTTTAATTCAAGCACGCAGCAATAACCCAGGAATATTGAACAGTCATTTACAGCAAGACAGTCACTAAAGCAGCATGTTTTGAGTCACACTTCACTTCAGTCAGAGACAAACATTTCAACAGGTAGTTACTTTACAATAGTTCCTGAAGGTGTACAAAACAGCCAGACTTGTATCATGAGGTGTTGGTTAATGGACAGGTATCAGAGGTTGGTGGTTGGGGGTGAGGTCTCATCTCCCAGAAGGTCATTAGTGGGATCCCCCAGGGATCGGTGTTTGGGCTGGTCCTATTTAATGCATTCATCTCAGACACTGGGGTTGGAGTTAAGAACAGAATGAATCTGTTCATGGATGGCTCCAAACTGGGAGCAATGGTAGACAAGGAGGAGGGGAGTAGAGTGCTGCAAGAGAACTTGGAGACAATTGAATGGTGGTTGCACACTTGGCAGCTGAGGTTCAATGCCACAAAGTGTAGTGTACTCCACTTGGGGGCCAAGAACCCTGAATATGACTACAGTCTCAGAGGGGTAAAGCTGGCTGTCTCCAGGAAAAAAAAAGATCTCAGGTTGCTAATAGACAAAAAAATGAATAACTCTGAGCAGTGTAGAAGGGCATGCTGTGAAGGCAAATAGGATGCTGGCGTGCATAACCAGAGGGATAACATCAAGAAGGAGAGAGGTCCTACTGCCCCGTACAACTGCCTGGTCAGGCTGCACCCAGAGTACTGTGTACAGTTTTGACACCCATACTTGAGGAGGGATGTTGCCCTTCTTGAGAGGGTTCAGAGGAGAGCATCAAGTATGATTCACAGCCTGAGGGACCTGTCCTATACGGAGAGAGTCTATGGGATTTGAACATGTATTCCCTGGAGGAGAGGAGGGATAGAGGTCTTTAAATATTTGAAGGCAATTAACTGGGTTAGCTCTGATGGACTGTTCCAGTTGAGGGAAGACAGAGCCACAAGGGGGCATAGCCTGAGATTGGTGGGGGAGGAGGCTTAAAGAGGAGGTGAGGGGTCAATACTTCATGGATAGGGGGGTGGTGATGCCCTGGAACTCGTTGCCATCAAAGTTGGTGGGGATGGAGACAGCGGGAGGATTCAAGAGCATGTGGGACAGACACAGGGGTAAAGTCCAGGTGGGGGGAACAGGGTATGGAAAGGGTCCACAGCGGGTCACAAAGGGGTAGGGGGGCAGCAGCAGTCAGTAGACTGTAGGGCTGCTACTCAAGCAAAGTCACTAGACCACTAGGTCTAATCTGCTGGCAATTTAGTATGTTAGTTTGTTCCATTCACAGCTGATGGATGAGTAGGGTCAAAGTTCACCTGCCATTCACCTGCCATACTCTGCCAGAAGGGGAAACAATATTGTCTGCACCCCTGACTGTTAAGCATTTTATTCAGCCTCCTGTTGAGTCTCACAGCAAACTTAAAAAAAAATAAGACTAAGTATTGTACATGTGCATAAAGTACAGCACTTGGGCCTTTTGTCATGTGTTACAGGGTGTCCTGCTGTCTAATGAACAAAAAAAAAAAACAAGAAACAAAAAAAAAAAATCCAGAACCTGTATGAAAGTACAGAACAAAGTATTGTAAAAAACTGAAAGCAAGTATGTGAAATAAACAGGAATGGAAATACAATTCTGCTGTATTTTGAAGGGGATCAGTCAGCATGAAAGGCACCAGACTCAAGTGGTGGGCTAGTGTCAGTGTTCACTTTGTGTGCAAATAAGACTTTGGTTTATTTAAAGTAGTACTGCTGACTAGCTCTCTGAGCTAGTAGCTTTGATGGAAGATGAACAATTGGATATTGTGGCAGTCACAGAAACATGGTACACCGAGAACCATGAATGGGATGTCAACATACCAGGGTACACAATCTACAGAAGGGACAGGGAATGCAAAAGAGGAGGTGGAGTAGCTCTATACATAAGTGAAGGGATCAAAGCTACAGAACTAAAAAGTAAAGGGGGAGGACAAGAGGCACTCTGGGTTACCTTGGAGATGGGGAATGGCATTGCAATCCGCACAGGGGTTGTATACAGACCCCCATCTCAAGGGAGAAATGGACAAGAAAATGATAGAGGACATTCTCAAAATGGCTGAAAAAGGGGAGATACTGTTGATGGGAGACCTGAATATGCCAGATGTTAACTGGAGGACATGCACTGCAGCCACATCCAAGAGCAGGGTCATTCTCGATGCCCTGCAGGGGGCAGACCTTAGACAGCTAGTGCTGGAACCCTCTCGGGAGGCAGCAATACTAGACCTGGTACTCTCAAATGAAGAGAGGATCACAAATTTAGAAGTCAGTAGACATCTGGGAACAAGCGACCACTGCACAGTGTGCTTCACAATGAGCACAACCATGGAGATAAGCCATACAAAAACAAGGATACTGGACTTTAGAAGGGCTGACTTTGGCAAAATGGGTGAACACCTGAAGAATGCACTAGCAAATGGCCAAATAGGAGGGGTGGAAGAACAATTGAGAAAAATCAAAACTGCCATCATAGAGGCAACAAGTCTTTGTGTAAAACAAATAAAGAAAACAAAGCGGAGTAAAAACCACTATGGTTCTCAAAGAGGTGGCAGGGAAGGTTAAGGAGAAAAGGCTGCATTCAAAAGTATAAGGAATCACAGAGGGCACGACAGGCAACTGTATCAATTAAAGCAGAAAGAAGTAGGAAAGGCAGTCAGAATGGCAAAGGCACGAACCGAGGAAAAAATAGCCAACTCGGTCAAAAAGGGGGATAAAACCTTTTATAGGTACATTAGGGAGCATAGAAAGGTTAAGGGAGGGATAGTGAAGATTAATAAAGGAGAGGGGAGGTGAGCAGAGGGAGACAGTGAAAAGGCAGAGATACTGAATGAATACTTTTGCTTAGTATTCACAAAAGAAGATGAGGAGCAATTACCTAAACCAGACAATAGAAGCACTCTGGGTAGGGGGGATTGATACCAGTCCATTCACAGATGAAAGATTCCTGAAAGAACTCCTAAAACTCAAGGTGGACAAAGCAATGGGGCTTGACGGGATTCACCCCAGAATCCTAAAAGAACTAAGGGGGGACCTAGTGACACCACTGACCACACTTTTTAACAAATCATGGCAGGATGGGGTGGTACCTGAGGACTGGAGGAGGGCAGATGTGATTCCCTTTACAAAGTGGGAGCAAGGCAGAAGAAGGAAACTACAGACCTGTAAGTTTGACCTCAGTGGTAGGAAAATGATGGAATCACTTCTGAAAGAAAGAATTGTTGAGCACCTAGAGGCCAGTGGGGCACAGGACCCAAAGCAACATGGATTTACAGCAGGAAGGTCATGTCAGACTAATCTAATCGATTTCTTTGACTGGGTGACCAAAGTAATAGACCAGGGAGGGCTGTGGATATGGCCTACCTAGACTTTAGCAAGGCATTTAACACAGTCCTGCACAAAGATTAATAATCAAGTTAGCCAGCCTGGGAGTGGGTCCCAGGGTGGTAGCCTGAGTAACAAACTGGCTGCACAACAGGACACAGAAGGTAATAGTGAATGGAACACATTCCGAGAAGGGGGTTACTAGTGGAGTACCTCAAGGCTCAGTACTGGGTCCAATCCTCTTTAACATCTTTATAAGTGACATTGCAGGGTCTGGAGGAAAGGTATGCCTCTTTGCAGATGACACAAAGATCTGTAACAGAGTTGATACACAAGAGGGGGTAGAAAGATGAGAAAGGACTTGGCAAGGTTGGAGGAATGGTCAGACATATGGCAACTTAGATTCAATGCAAAGAAGTGCAAAGTAATGCACCTGGGAAACAAAAACCCAGGAGAAGAGTACACAATAGCAGGGGAGGTACTAACAACAACAAAAATGGAAAGGGACCTGGGAGTAGTCATATCAGATGACCTAAAGGTGGGTAAGCAATGTGAGAAGTCAGTAAGGAGAGCCAGGGGGATACTGGGATGCATAGGAAGGGGCATCACAAGTAGAAAAAGTGAAGTGATTATCCCTCTATACAGACATTTGGTGAGACCCCATCTGGAGTACTGTGTGCAGTTTTGGAGACCTCATCTATGCAAGGACATAGACAGAATGGAAGCAGTCCAGAGGAGGGCATCTAAAATGGTGCAGGGTCTACATCAGAAACCATATGAAGAGAGACTGAGAGAGCTTAATATGTATACCCTTGATGAAAGGAGGGACAGGGGGTGCATGATAGAAACTTTCAAGTACCTCAAGGGAATCAACAAAGTCCAGGAGGGTAGCATCTTTCAGAAAAAGAGATGTGTAAGAACAAGGGGGCACAATTTAAAGATAGAGGGGATGGCTCAGGGGTAATGTGAGGAAATTCTTTTTCATGGAGAGAGTGGTGGATACATGGAACAGCCTTCCTGAGGAGGTCGTTGGGTCTAAAACAGTGGGGGAATTCAAACATGCATGGGACAGACACAAAGCAATTATAGTGCGGGGTTGCAGGAAGCAGGCTGTTGGTTAACTAGAATCTGCAGCTTATCCAGTAGGTAGGGAAATGGGCAGACTGGGTGGGCCAAGTGGTCCTCATCTGTCATCAAAGTCTATGTTTCTATGTTTCTATGTTTCAGAGCATTAGCCAGCAGTGGGAGATTCAGCAGCCTGCAAAGCATGTTAGAGTTTGTATAAGATCAGAGTGTACAGTATACAGTATAAAGTCAAACATGCACTGCAGGCTAGTGAGTCTCCAACTGCTGCCTACTGCTCTTATGTTAGCTGCAGGGGATTCTGGGATTTTTAGTAACACACAGTGTCAGCCTAAAACTAAACAAAACTGATTAAACAGTAACTGTAAATAAACCAAACTATTTCTACACAGCTAGTGCACTTTGGTAGCAGCCCTACCCTTGACTCTAGGGCCCTTTCTAAGCAAAGACATAGTTCAGTGTGTACAAATCAGGGCAATCTGCTGTCCAAAAGAAGCCTAGTACCTGTTCATTAAGTACAGCACAAAATAAGTGTGAAAGCAATAAAAGGGAGAAAGCAATAAAAGACAGAATGGTCAAACTCTTGTATGTGTTTTCTTTCTCTTGTGTATTCATTTGCTGTTTGCAGTGTTAAGGATTGTTTGACGTGGAATCTTTGTAAATGAGCTATTCTTGGCTCAAAGGTATTGTAATCCTAGAAATAATAAATAAAGGATAAAGTCTGGCAAATGCCCAGGTTGCTCACTCCCCAAGCTGTCCCCTGAAGTCCCCCATATGTTCAGGTTTCTAGTCAAAGAGTAATATGGTTTTCAAGGGGAATTTCTGTGTGTCATCTGTGAAGCAAAGGGCATCTAAAATGTCTCCTGGTAGCCAATGCATTTGCTTCACAAGCAACACAGTGAAGAAGTTATAACTTTTTGAATTTCTTGTGGCACAAGCATAAAGATCAGTACACATATTGCCTAAGGTGTCTTCTGAAGTCCTCCAAACATCCACATTTGTAAACAAAGGGTAAAATGGTTTTCAAGGGGAATTTCTGTGTGCTGTCTATGAAGCAAAAGGCAGCATGACAGTTTGATTTCCACCTCGAATATCTGATGGCAGGGCCTGTTTTCAGTTCACTAACACCGTACAGAAGCAGGCATAACTATTGAATTTCTTGTGGTACATGGATGACATTTTTTGTGCCTGTTCCCAAGGTGTCCCCTACAGTGCTCTGTAAGCACAGGTATCTAAACAAAGGGTAAAGTGGTTTTTCGAGGAAAATGTCTGTATGTTGTCTATGAAGCAAAGGGCAGCTAAAATGTCTCCTGGTGGCTAATGCAGTTGCTTCACAAGTAACACACGGAAGTTATAACTTTTGAATTTCTTGTGACAAAACATGAAATTCAGCATACATGTTCCCCATGGTGTTCCTTGAAGTCTCCCATATACCCTGGGTCTTGAAAAAAGGGTAAATGGATTTTCGAGGATCATATATTGTATATGATGTTGATGAAGCACGGTGCAGCTTGACAGTTTGCAGAGACAGCTTTCAATTCACAGGCACCCTACAATCACCCCCAAGAACCAGATTTCCCTTGGACTATTAAAAGGCTCCTAAAGTTGGCATTTTGGCTTACTTAATAATACACAACAGTATATTTACATTATCAGTACACTGTAGGGGAAGACTGGTGGATCACCACAGAGTCAGCACATGTACATATGCGACAGTCAAAAACAACACACCGTGGCAGTGATAAAAAAATTACACCTAAATTTAATGTATAGAGAGAGTGAAAGCAACACATACCACTTGTTCAGTTGGTATTCAGTTCTGATTACAAGCAGATTCAGATTAGTTTATTGTTCTTCCAAAAAATATTAAAATTTTGGACAGTACAATCTTCAAATACAAAAGAAGAATAAATACAATAAAACAGTCATGCTTTCTAAGTATATTATCAATAAATATTTCTGTTGTAATCTTCTCAAATGAACCTTTTTTAAACTGATTACAGTTGAAAAAAAGTTAAAACACATTCTTGCATCTTTCACTGTGCCTAGATGGAGCAGAATGAATACTGGATCATAATCTAAGTTAATGTATCTGGATAAAAAATCATTTACAAGCAAATTTCTCCTCTTGTTATACCAAGGGCATTGTATTATAATATGATGTAATATTTCTTTTAACCCTTTATTATAGGGACATTCATTATTATTATGATTAATTAAAGGAAGTAAGCAATTTAAATATGTGTATTTGGAGTTAATTAAATAAATTATTGCCCACATTATCACCTTATGAATATTTGGAGCTATTGGAAGGAGTAAATCATTTTCTAATGTCGAATCTAGTTCATTCTTCCCACACCATATAGCTTGTTTTTGGATTCAAACTAACTGTATTTGGTTATTCAGCGCTAATTCAAATTTGTTTTTTGAATTTATCTCTGTAAGTATCAGATAAGAGAATGCCCAGCTGCTGATCTCTCCAAAGATGCATACAATTTAACTTTTGAAAGTTGGTTATCAAAGCTTTTAACCAAGGTGAGATAAATCCCATAGAGTACCATTTTCCTTTTTCTTTAAAACAACGTTTTAATAAATTATTATTGTGATTATTAAGAATCCTAAGCCAATATGACAACAATCTAAGATTAACTAAATCAGCCAATGGTATTCTATCAAGTTCAGCTCTTACTATCACATCAGCCATTGCTTGGGGAACTTGGAGAATTGCTTTATAAAAAAAGGAAAAGGTAACTCTAATTTTGGGTTAAACTTAACTCTCCAAATTTCAGCACCATATAGTAAGATAGGAGTAATTTTGGATTCTCCAGCTTTAATGGCTGGGACTACCGATAGTCCTCCATATTTATGAGTAAACCTAAGCAAAGCTTTGGCTGTACACTTGACTTTAGTAATTTGATCATTGATATGTAAATTCCAGGAACCAGTCGAGGAACATTTTATGCCAAGATAGCAGTATGAGGTTACTACATCAATTTGTGAGTTGTTTAACTTTATTTTTGGTTTTGAATGTTTAATACCAAAAACCATTAACTTTGTTTTTTCAAGATTTATTCCCAAATTGAATTGTTCACATTTATTTTTCAATTGGTCTAATTTTATCTGAAGTCCTTTTTGAATTAAGGAAGAAAAACTAGATTGTCAACATAAGCTTAAATGTGAATATATTGGTTGTTAATTTTAAGGGACTCCAAAGGAACTGACATATCAAAGGAAAGCAAAGAATCAATATAGAGATTAAACAAAAGTGGAGCCAATACGCAACCCTATTTGACCCCTTTATTAGTAATAAAAGTTATAACCCATTGTATCATATCTGATTGCTGTAAGTGTTTCAGAATATAATAAAACAATGGGAGTTAATACATTTGTGGACAATCCACGATCCAGGAGAATATTCCAGAGTTTTTTCTAGCTACTGAATCAAAGGCCACAATAAAATTGATAAATAATACATAAAGTTTCATTTTTCTATACATGTTATATTTTTCAATTAGGTGGGCCAAAACAATAATATTATTTAACGTCAAAAAGCCATGTCAGAAACCAGCTTGGAAATTAGAAAGAGGACTGGCTTTGTTAACCCATGTCTGTAACCTATTTAGCAGAATTCTGGTAAAAATTTTACTACTAATATCAACAAGGCTTATGGGACAGTAATTTTGGGGAATTTGAAAGTATCCTTTTTTATGAATGGGGATTATAATATTTTTACGCCATGAACTTGGAACATATCTTTCTCGAAGACAAGCATTAAAAAAGTTTAAAAAAAATACATGAAAGGAATAAACAAGATGGGTACAGAGGGGCTGTTCAAAGTAAGGAAGGGGAGGGCCACCAGGGGCCATGATATGAGACTGGAGTGAGGAAGGTTCAGGGGGGAGATGAGGAGACACTTTTTACAGAGAGGGTGGTGGCTGGGTGGAATGCGTTACCTGCTGAAGTGGTATGCAGTAGAACAGTGGACTGCTTCAAATGAGGATGGGACAGGACAAGGGGGAGGTTAATGAAGGGGAAGGGTGGAAGGGAGGGGCAGCTGCAGAATAAGGGGTGCTAGCTGCACATTCGATCAGACTTGATAGACCCCTAGGCCTTTATCTGCTGGCAAATTTCGTATGTTCGTATGTTTGTAAAGGAATCCAAAAATTCATATTCTCTTTGTAAATTTCTCCTGGGATGCAATCTGGAAGAGGAGCCTTGTTATTTGACAATTTAGATATTGCCTGCTCTACTTTTATCCAAGAGAATTCCAGTGGTTTATAGGTATCCGCTAGCATCCATTCCAGATTTCTGGAATAATTTCCTGAATCTAAATCAGTAGGAAAAACTTTGAAAAATAAGAAACCCATGTTTCTTTTGGTATATAGATTGCCATGGAAGGTTCATATGATTTAACTCCCTTTGCCACTAATAACCAAAAAGTCTTCACATCTTTTTTTTTGTATAGCTTCTTGCATATATTCCCATTGCTTTTGGGTAAACTCATATTTTTTATATTTTAAAAATGTCATATTTTTTCTTTGCTTTATTAAGATTTGTAATATTTGCTCTTGACGAGTTTTAATAGTTTTTTTATCATAATTCCTAATCTATGTTTTTCATCTATACATTGCTGATCAAACCATGTCAGAGGTTTTGATTTTAAATTTATGTGAGAATAAATCACAGTTTTAATGTTTAAAAAACATGTCTCTAGTTGTTTATTTAATTTCTGTGCTGAGCAATTACCTTGGGATAGTGTATATAATGAAGTTATACTTGGGGAATATATTATATCAGAAACTTTTTCCATATATTTATTATTCAAAATAAGTTTATGTTTGCCTCTTAGGGATAAGGAAGATGCAAAAAAAGTTTGAAGTATTCATATTACTATCTTTTATAGTGTCTATCTTAACCAATAGAGCCACGTGATCACTTTCTGGCACCATTGATATCTTAAAATCCATGAAAATCATTATAATTTTCTGGGGAAATCATCCGGAAGTCTACGATGCTCTTCCCATTAGGGGAATAATATGTATATGATCCATCCTGGTCACCATCTTCTCTCCCATTTAGAATAAAAAAAATACCATTATTAATAAAGTACATCAATTTAAGACCAGCTCCATTAACAATAGTATCTGCAGAATTCCTTAGTTCAAGGTCTCCCATATAAATCTGAGACTGTAATATAGCTAAATTATCATATTTTGCAATATGGACATTTAAATCCCCCCCCCATTATGATTATATTAATTTGATGTTTTAAATATAGGGAATCCGTTACATAGATACATAGACAGTGTCAGCAGATAAGGGCCTATGGCCCACCCAGTCTGCCCATTTGAGCTCGTAAGTTCAGTTTATGTTTTCCAAGAAGTCTGTTGCCCCTTACCCCTGACCTCCAGAATTCCTTTATGTCTATCCCATGCATTCTTAAATCCCATGATTGTTTCAGCCCCCACCACTTCCTCTGGCAGGGTGTTCCACTTGTCCACCAACCTTTCTGTGAAGAAATTCTTCCCCATATTTCCTCTGAATCATCTTCTCTCCAACTTCATCCCATGCCCTCTAGTCCTGGAACATCTTTTTCACTTAAAAATAGTGTATTCCTGCACCCTATTCCTCCCTGTAAGATACTTGTATGTCTCTATCATATCCCCTCTCTCCCTCCTCTCCTCCAGGGAGTACATGTTCAGTTCCTTCAACCTGTCTTCATAGGACTTGTGATGCAATCCATGCACCATCTTTGTTGCCCTCCTCTGAACCTTCTCTACCCTGTCTATGTCCTTACGTAGGTATGGTCTCCAGAACTGTACACTGTACTCCAGGAGGGGCCTCACTAGTGTCTTGTATACCATAATAATGACCTCCCTTTTCCTGCTGGTGATGCCCCTGCCTATACATCCCAGCATCCCATTTCTGATGATAATTGAAACCAAGTGTCATTTTCAGCAGTGATATGAAAATTAGGTGGAAAATACACATTAACTGACAAAAAAGTTAAAGAGTCCCAAATTACAACACTAAGCAGGATCTCATTTCTCAGTGATAAATACTCTAGAATTTGAATACCCTCTTTAATTTTAATATATGTAGATAGCCCACCTTTAGGTCTTCCACAATTTTTAACCTTTATAGCAGGCACATGGAGGAACTCATAACCATTAATATAAATTTTTGATGTAGCCCATGTATCTTGAAACAATAGAATTCAAACTTTGAAACAATATCCTGCCAGTGAGAATCAGCCAATTTAGGTTTTAGACCTTCGATGTTCCATGAAATAAAATTAGCAACCTCTTGAGTTGAGGTATTAACTAGCTCATTGCGGTCCCTAGTATCGCAATAACAAGATGGTAATACAGTTAAAACTGGTTGTCACTTATTTTCCTCCTTCCCTTCAGTCCTGTTATCATAGCAATCTAAATTTGAGAAATCAACAATATGAATATTAAATTTGTCAAGTTTATGATTATTTAACATTAGATAATTATACAACTCTGTTGACTTAATTACTATGTCTCTTGAGAATCCAGTGGACATGAGTAAATTCTTTTAACTGACTCAAGTTCATAGGGTTGAATTTCACAGTCTAGACACATAGCAAGGATGGATTGAATGAAAGTTGTCAACCTATTACTATTTTCACCTTCATATTTCTGAATAACAAAAATGGACATTCGCTGTGAATAATTAGTTCTTTCAAAATTCCAGTTTAACATAGTTAAAGTTGAAATAATAATTCCCTTGGAGCACTTAAGAGGTGCAATAGATCCATATGCAAATTTCCAAACCATTGTCCAATTTACTGGAGATGAAATCAATATTTCCAGTTTATTAATAAGGCACTGTTTTGCCCATATTGTTTTTGCGATGTCCATGTTTGATAATAGTACATAAACTGGCATGTTGGGATGGATTGATCTCTAAAAACTAACGTAATGTCCTTTACTGCTTCAGATAAATCTAGTTCACCACTAATTAAGTGGAAAATTATATTAAATAGTGTGACATCTGTTTCATGAGGTTTTAGAAAGATGTCCTCAAATTTAAAAATGACCTCTTTCCCAGAAAAATTTACTTCACCTATATTAGGGGGCAAGATTAATTCTGATTCTAGAGAGGTTTCTAAAATGTGAGTACTTATCTCCTTCTTTAAAATTTCAGGGTTTTTTTCTGTCTTGAGCTGATATTTTTTTGGAGTAACCTGTGTAATCCCAGAGAACAGATACTTAGGAACCGTTTCTGAAAGGTTGACAGAATATTTTATTTCTACCTCCATTTCTCCCTCCTTATTTAAATTCAGTGGGCATTCTTTAATATAATTAACTAGAACTGAGTCCTGGTTATTAATATTCAAGGGATCTTAAGACAATAAATTCTGAGTTAGATTAGAAATCACAAGTGTATCTTCGGTTCTTTCTGTATTACTTTTTTTTGCTCATTTCTTAGACTTCTTCTTTAAATTTTTCTGTGAATTTTTTTTTCTTTCTTATCCCTAATGGGAAAGGGGGGGAATATGAATTGAGAGGAAGGAAGGAAGGTCTCCTGTTTTTTTTCTCACTCTTTACTTCCTTTTCTATATTATCTAATTTACTAGAAAGATCAGAAATTCTGTCAATAAATATTTCAGAAAGTTTCTCTATATAGAATTTAAGTTCTTTAAAAGCTTCTAGCAACACAATGTTGGCAATAATGGGGTGTGCAAGTGCCTTGATTGTATATTTAGATATAGTATCAGGGCAGGGTAGAAGAAATTCTGGATCTATATCTATTTTTCCTACTTCTTTATCAGCTTACTAAAAACTTTATTAAGTGAACCTTCCAATAAAAAGGAGTTCTCCGAGTGGTACAAAGAAGAATCTGAAGTAATATGGGATTCTAGAGGACTAAAGAGATCTAACCCTGTAGGATGTAGGGAGATCTCTGATCCTTTGGGTAAATTAGTAGGTTTTATATTTGTAATTCTCTGATTAGTCTCTCTAATTTCTCGCATCTCCACACTAAAGTCTACACATTCATGTTCATTAGTGTATGACAAGGAACTGTCTCTTATGTTTATTTCTAGTGAACGTGGATAGGATGAAAAAATCAGTCTTTTTTTTATTTTGAGCTTTTAGTTTGTGAGTAGAGTACTTAGATATGATATGATACATTTTTCCCCCTTTAAAGAAAAGATCCTCAGTAGATAACAACAGTTCAATTATTTCTTTAGTTCCATTAACACAGTTTACTTTGCTTAGGTTAAGAAAGCTGATATGTCCTTGATCGCCCCTTAATGTTAAACTATCTATAGGGGTAGAAGAATTGGAAGATATCACAATCTGAGGTTCAGTGAAATCTTCTTTAAGGTAAATAACAGAGTCAGTACTTAAATGAGCACTCAAATGCTTAGAAGGTGTTAATTCTACTGATAAGGGATCAGGTCTATGATCGATATATATATCTTCCTTAATTTGAGTTGGTGTTAAAGGAAGTTCTGAAGGGTCATAAGGTTTAAACACTCACACAGGACCATTCTGATCTTTGGGAGTGGATGATGCGATAGAGACAAGTGACAACTCCTGTGTGAAAACACAGCAGTTTTTCTTGTCACTCACGTGTCAACCAGCATCCCAGGGCCTTACCACTTTCTTATCCTGGGCTTGTATCAGCTCTCTACCACTTCTGGTGAACTCATTATGTGCTCTTCTTCAATCTTCCTTTATTTCTTTTCCTTTCCCCAGTCCTAATCCTCACTGAGGTAACTAACCCTCACACCTATTAACTATGGAAATTGATGAAATCTATGCACTAGTTGCTAATAACCTAATACCATTTACTATTTCCCAATTACCAATTTCCAATATCCAAATATCAGTTTCCAAAAAAAAAAGAAAGAAACAATAGTTTACAATGTCTTCAAAAGATAATATAATAGAATAAGTCCAAACCAGTGACCAGGAGTCCAAAGTTATTTCAATAAGTCTTTTCAGTTGTTTCTTAACCACAACCAGCAAAGCCATCAAAAATCCATTGGATGATTCTGTCCTAATTGCGTTTGGCACCGTAGGATTTATAATGCTTTCTAGTATATATGAAATGAGTATATCCCCAAGGTATTCTGTTTATCCACTAAAATGAAAAAAATATTGGGATCAAGGTAGAATTCAAATGAAACATATTCAAAAAAAGCTACCAAAGTAGTTTAAATATATAAGGAAAGCATCAGTAAAGTAACTTCATTTCAACTCACTAAAACATGTAATAACTGATGTGCTCAATGCACTTATTGTGCTAAATATGCTAAATGTTTTTAAAATATCCAGCTAATCATTGCATATATTTTACTTAAATGAAGGCTAAAATGGGCTGAGTCTAATAAACCTGTTAAGTAAGAAACAATGTGTATAGTTTTCCTACTTACTTTTAAGGAATTGAATTTATAAAAGTAAAACTAATCTTAATCTCCGATGTTCTGCAGGAGTAGTTCGTTAAGAGGAACAAGATCAGAATCCCAGATTAAAAAGCAGCACATGAGAGCAAGAACCGTCAGGTTTTAATAAAATATCACAAGAAAAGAAACAGTATAAACTCAAAAACAGTGACTGTGTTCAAATTAACTTATCAGTCACTGGTTCAGATAATTTTCTTAAAACTTCTCCTATAGCCATTCCTGCTCCTGGCCATTCAATTTCAAAAATGGCACTCATAACCTAGAATGACGACACATACGCACTTATACTCGTAGGTCATGTGCCACTACCACCCAATCAAATTAATGTATTCTGCCTTGTTTTTCTTTGAAATAAAAAAATAAAATAGAAAATATAAATTTATATTTCATTGTTAACTAATGGTTATATCCAATATTCATTTGATAAGGTCATGTGTTAACCCGTAAGACTAGAAAAAATTATTTTGTCGAAGAATGTGAATCAAACAGAATAATATGAGTGTGCGTTTAATAATTATTCCACTTTCCCCTGATACGTCTACTAAAATCAGAAATAAATATATAATGACACAGCACTGCAATAACACTGCAAAAGCAGAAAGGAGTGGGAAAAAATACAAAGTATCCTAAGAAATAGGGACACCCAAAGGCCGTTTAACCCCTGCGGGCTCCTCTGATTGCCCTCACTTCTCCGTGGGCTTCTCCACCACTGAACTCCACACTGATACCTGGGGCTAACCAGAAGCCTACGGTCTTTCTCCACTATTCTGGAACAGATTCAGCTCAAAGTTGGACTGGAAAGGTCGGTGAATTTATTAAAAATAGTGTGGCAACGGTGGCATACCTTTATTAAAATATTTAGTGCTTTTCACCAACTTCTGCTACTGACACTTCTCCACAGTGACTTAGCAAACAGCTGAAAGATCAGTCTTACTCCTGTTGTCTCCTCTCTCACTTAGAAAATATTTACTTTGGTATGCATGCCAAATATTGAGTGTATACCAGAATACTGTTGCTGAGCTGCTCCTTGGAAGCTAAGAGGAGGCCTGCTTGCTAGCAGCTCTGCAGCAGAATGAGAGCCACTATTGCAAATGAGCAACCAAGGGGGAATCTGGAGGTGACTGTAGGCCTGATTACAAGCACTCAATCCATTCCATGTTTCATTTCCACTGCTCTTATTTGAAACATGTAAACAAGTGCAAAAAGTAAAGTGCCACAACAGACTTATATGCAGTACTACATAGTGTTTAGCAGAAAGGCAGCCATGTTGCCTTCTGATCATTCACTTCTGATGAAGCTCCATGAATAGAGTGAAATGTTAGGTCAATAGGCAGCATGGCTGCCCTTCGGCTGAACACCATGAAGTACTGCGCATAAGTTTGCTGTGGCACTTTACTTTTTGCACTTGTTTGCACTTTTCAAATAAAAGCAGAAGAAATGAAATATGAATGGACTGAGTTCTTACAATCAGAACTATTGAATACCCTCCAAACAGGTGGTGAGTGCTGCTTTTGTTCTCTGTGCTTTCCATTAAGATTTTGAAACCAGGTACCGAGAATACCTGGTGCATGCTCACATCCTGAAACATTATATGCACCTAAATATACTGGCACAAAAAAAAAGATGGTCAGTACTGCAGAGGTGATGCACAAAAAAAAATGCAGGTACACAGCACTGAATTGAGGCACCACTGCATGACCACGTGGCAATAAACAAAGTACCACTGGCCACAACTGTACATGCAGCTGTGATACACCTGTTGTGATGCACATTAGTGCTAAGAAATTTTTATCCTAATACATTATCATGTCTGAACATTTCTCATGAAGCCCTGAAATGAGATGAGCTCCCAGAATTCATATGCTGATGCTTCGCTGTGTAAGTCTCCCATCAAAACACCCATTGCGATGCACTTGAGTGCCCAGAAATTCTCAATTGTAATAAATTGTTATGATTGAAAATGTTCACACGAGGACCCAAAATGAGATGGGCTCCCAGAACTTATATGCTGTTGCTGCTGCACTTTGCGACGAGTGTCCCACCACTGCACCTGATGTGATGTACTTTAGTGCCCACATATTCTGGACGTTTTCTCACTAAATGATAAAGCCTGTTAGGAGCACAGATCTGGATGATGATCTTTGGGTATCACTATGTGTCTTATCAGAAAAGGTAAGTTTTTATTTATTTATTTCTCCTTTTTGACTGTGGAGGGAAAGTTTCTTTCTAATCATCTTTGGTACCTGTAGCTCTCTTTCCAGGTATTTATCACTTGGGTGATGGAATCCTGCTGATGCATAGGTCCAGTCTGCATCTGGTTAATTAATTGATATACTAAGATATTAGAAGAACAGTTAGATGATGAAATGAATACCTGATGATGGACCTTGAGCAGTGTGTCCTACCAGGGAAGGTAATAAGTATTTAATTCTTTTTTTTTTCATTCTTGACTATCATTGCAGGTATTTTTCAACTGGGTAACAGTGGAGAACCAGGTAGTAGCATCAGGCTGATGATTAGTGTTTATGGTGGATACAGTGGATGGGTTGAATTTAATAAGACCACACATGGGGTGGAGAAGCTGGAGGAGGAGGAGCTCTGAGCATGAGGCTGCAATATTGACCACATCCACATCTAGTGGAGTAAATGATGACAACTTGCTTGCTAAAGGAGGAGATGGAAAGAGACCTGTGAATAAAAGAGAGAAATTAATTAAACTTTAGTACACTTCCTGTCATGATGCACCTGTGGAAGGAAGCAAAAAATGAAAAAGCATAAGAAGAAAGAACTTTTGGAAAAGATACCTACTGTCACGTTGGTGATGGCCATGCTGTGAAATAACACTAAGTTGCCAGACAGAGGAGATAGAGGAGGAATCATCTTGCTTGCTGGAGGAGGAGGCAGCAGGACTGGTGACCTGTGAAGACAAAAGAAAATTATTTAGACTCTGCTTAAGTAACCACTGGGGGTGACTGCACGGTTATATCCATTGTCCACTTCCTGTACCAGTCCCAGCCAAATGCCCTTTGGGGTAACCCTTGCCTCAGTGTTTGCACACAGAGGTTCTTTGTCTTTTAAATAGATTTTTATTTTAATGGGTTCACCACAACATAACCCAGACAGACCGTCTTAGGGTAGCTGGTTCATTCCACTGGGGTGTCAAACAGATGAGGCATAGTGATGAGTCCTGGTAGGACGAAACACGTGTCTATGTCATCTGTTAGCATCCTTTGCAAACTGTGTGAGAGGCCTTTTGGCACCATGCAATTCTGCTTAAAGTTGAACCAGCACAACATTCTGTGGTGATTTGCATATGCAGCCCATGATGCTTTGCATTGTGTGGCATGTGTGATTTTGTATTTGCCAGTCTTACTCTACTTGTCACCTGTGAAGAAATGAGCGAAATGATTTAGCCTTTGTTGGCCACCATGGTGGCTGGCACCATATGGTATATCCATTGTCTGCTCCCAGTCATAACATTCCTGTCACCTGTGAAGAAGAAAAAAGAGAAATTATTTGGCCTCAGTTGGCCACCATGGTGACTGCACAGTATATATCCACTGTCCTCTCCCAGTTTTAATATACCTGTCACCTGTGAAGAAGAAAAAAGAGAAATTATTTAGCCTCAGTTGGCCACCATGGTGACTGCACAGTATATATCCACTGTCCTCTCCCAGTTTTAATATACCTGTCACCTGTGAAGAAAACTTTTGGATCAGTTGCCCACTGTGTACCTGTGAAATGAAAACTTACAATTAAAAATTAAGAAAAGGGAAAAAAAATCACGTCATGATACTTACCATTAAATTAGTGAAGGCCAGAGCATGTAGTGGCACAATGGTGCCACAGTTAGAGGTGGCATAGGAAGAAATGACATAAGTCTGCACCTTGAGGGCTGTCTGGCTTTACAACTGGCTTGCCAGTCATTCCTGTGAATGGTCAAACCTGCAGTGAGAGGGAGACAAAATAAATGAAACAAACACGTTTTAATGTCTTGCAAGCAATAAGGTGGAAGCCCCACCTGTGTAAGGAGTCACCAACACCATTAAGGAGGAGAAGTGTGAACAACAGTGAAAGCCACTTACTATCACAGCAGACAAAGGTAGGCCTTGCTGGAATGAGGTCTTGTTGCCTTGATCGGCTGACTGACCAGAGGGTTGGCTTGAGGGCTGGCTAGCTGAAGGTCTTCTTGTCAATGGCATTTACACTGGATTAAGAGTCTGGTTTGTCAGTCTGGTTGCATGTAGTGGAGGTAACAGTGGCCCATTGTTGTTTGTGGGTGTAGAAGACACAAACAGGCAAGAGGAGGAGGAGGAGGAGGTGTCTTGCTTTATGGAGGAAGCATGGTCTGCCAGAATGGCAATGGTATTTATGCTGGATTAGGAGTCCAGATTTGTCAGTCTGGATGCATATGGTGAAGGAGGTGGTGACCCATGTTTGTGGATGGGAGGATGCAAGCAGACAGCAGGAGGAGGAGGAGGAGGAGGTGGTATCTCGCTTAAAAGAGGAGGCCTGATCTTCCAGGCTGGCATTGGCATTTATGCTGGATTAAGAGTCCGGATTTGTCATTCTGGATGCATGTGGTGGAGCCAGTGTCATGCTTGCTGGAGTAGGCATGGTCTGACAGGCTGGCAATGACATTTATACTAGATTAAGAGTCTGGGTTTGTCAGTCTGGATGCATGCAGTGGAGGAGGCAGTGGCCCGTGTTACTTTTGGTATTTAATTATCCAGTTTCCAGTGATTTTCTAGTTTGTATGTAGGCATGACATAGGATAGAGTAGAGGCAAATAATCGGATGGACACGGGAACAGCAGCACAACTTGGGGAAAATTAAAATGACTTAGAGAAAAATATGAATTATAAAGAAAAGGATTCAACTGATTAGGTGGAAAGGAAGGACAGAATTTTATGCTTCATGTTCATCAAGGAAGCACCCCTCACAGTCTTCCATATTGGAGTTGTCCTGACATGGGAATTCTTTCCCATCTGTGCTTCATCTACTTCAGTAGAAGACAATTTGCCAATACAACAACATCCTGCTCTCTTCACCACCAACGTTATGTTCATGTGGTAGGAACACCAGCATGACTGTGTTATGTGGAATGTGCCCTGCATTTAATCAATCAATCAATCAATCAATCAATCAATCAATATCTTTATTTATCCAGGCGTGCACCATTGAGCAAGCTCATTTACAAGGTGGACCTGCGACATACAACAATAACACAATTGAACATATAAGTACAGGCGTAGGAACAACCATTGCACAAACTCATTTACTGGGTAGATCTACGACATACAAATATTAATACAGTTGAGCATATAGTACAGCCATTGGGACATAAGTACAGCCATTGAAACAACATGTTTGGTAACAGTCTATAATAATAATACATATGAAATGAAAATGACAGAAGACATCAGTCAGAAAATGGGCATAGAAACAGTGCTTGTACAGGCTTAGCACATGATGTTGAGCATTTCTGCAAGATTTAGTTGTAATATCTGAGGGGAAGGGCAGGAGTGGGAGATCTATGCGGCATGGACTAAATAGAGAGGGCAGGGAATCAAAGTGCTCTTGAGTACGGTAGGCTGACGGTCACAGTTGTATAGGAGTGGCAGGTGGTGTGCTGTCACAGAGATGAAACTTCCACCTGATTATTGGCCATTTACCATAATTCCGACAAATACGGCAGATATGAGGATGAAAACCGCTGAGATCATATACTCCATGGGCTCAGATTTGGGCAGTGGTACAGGCTGGGGGTGAGGACCATAGGAAGATTTGAATGACTTCGATCAAATTAGGGGGAGGCGCAGAGCTGGCATACAGAAGTGCTAAGGGGGAGGAAAGACAAACAGGGCGAGCAAGACAGTTGCAGTTTTCTGTTATGCCATTATGGTATAGAGTTTTTAGCATGTCAATGCTAATGGGGGACTTCAGCTTTAATGTTTTTTGAAGTCTTCATTTTAATAAATGTTAGCTTGCCAACATTTCTAGGAGACAGATTATTATGCCTGGCCTGCACAGTGGCCCCTACTGAACTAAATAGTCTCTCCACACTGACACTTGAGTGAGGACAGCTCAGATATTTTATTGCTGCTGAGATCAGTGTTGGCCAATCAGTGACCTTGCCACTCAAGTACAGCAAAGGGCTCATTAGTGATGGTAAGATGCCTGATGTCCACCAAACATACATCAACCATGCATTACACTGCCCACAATCCTGCTGCCTCATCAGCCTCGTTCTCCTCATTTTCCTCCATGTCTTCAAGTCCCACCTAGTACAGAACATCCCAAAACAGATTTGTTGGGATTTTTTCTTTTATCTTGCATGATTTTTTAGCCCCTTTAGTATGCAATGTGGCAGCAACACCTGGTCTGTGTTGAGTTTTGTGTTGCACCTTAGACAACTGCGACTTTAAAGAGCTACTGATGCCTCAAATAAATCTTTGAAAACATAACATTTAGGTACATTTCAACGTATATTCCCTACATATACTATTGGTTTCTCATCTCTATTGTTTATTACTGAGGAAATTTGTATGAATACATGATCTTTATCCCTTACAGTTCACCTGCCTCTACAACTTACTCGTTAATTTGTCATAATCCTCAATAGTGATAACACAATCTGTTGCCGTGGAAGTAACTGTGATGTCACAAGGAGTGCATTATTACCTCAAGTGGGGAGAAAGCAACAAGGGCAGATGGAATTTTCAAGAGCAAAGATCCTGTTTTCATACATATGATCTTAGTAATAAATAATGGGGAGGAAAAATACTGAACTAATGTGAAATACATGCTGAACTTTGTCTGCATATTATATTTTGTTAAAGTTCTCCTGAAGGCATCAGCTGCTCTTTAACATCTGTACCCCATGTACACGTCTTAACAGAAGACTGAATTTTGGATCTGATCATGCCCACCCTCAATTATTGATGTCAGGCCACATTTATAACATGGGTCCAGCATGGTGGTAATCCCAAAATATGCAGACTGCAGAATGTCAGAAATATGGGTATTGCAGTCCAAGACATGGATCATGTGTTCCATTAAGACACAACTTCCCACCACAACACTTGTCTTCAGCACCTGCTGTACATTCAACAGCATCTGCCTCAGCACATGTAGAAGTAGTATGGCCTGACTGATACAATGTCCTCACTCACTGTCTTTAATTGCATGTTTGAATGGCCTGAGAATCATAATCAGGCCAGCCATTGTTCACCACTGGTTTGTTGTCAGAAACATGGAAATTCCATCATTGTCATGGCTTGTATGCAGCTGCAGATATTTGGAGATGGCTTTGTACTGCTTGTACAAGTGCTTGATCATGTGCAGTGTTGAGTTCAATTTGGTGATGATGACCTTCAGTTTCATATGGTGCTGAAGCAGTTCATTCTGTATTTATAAGTGCCTGAGTGAGTCAAGGACCCTTCTGGAATGGGCAAAAGGGGCACAGATGCAACAGGCCACAGTCAACATGGACTTGATATCAGGATATGCTACAAACTCCAGCACAATAGGATTAAGACAGTGGGCCATGCATGGCACTCAGAGAAACCACCTTTAATGAGGCATTTCACTACATCTGCACCAGTATCATTTGCAGTGAAACCTGCTTTCAGTGAATGGGTGTGCAGTCACTCAGCAGTCTAGGTCAGGAGCAATTCTAGCATTATTTGATCTGTGTGTTTCAGCAACAATCTTCATTGTCAGCGTGGCATGCTGGCATTTACCCAGAGCGTTGTTAACACTGCAGTTGGGCATAGTACAATATTTACCCTGGCCAGAGTCAAATACTAACCCATGTACCTGTGCCCAAAGTGCTGTAAAAGGACAGATAGGATCTACCAGCTGTTTGGCTCTGATCAACACATCCATACCGAGCTGTATGTCTGGTAATGCTGAGAGCAGCAGGATGTGGATTACGGCAGGTGACATAATCCCATACAGTTCAGGAATGGCACGTGTGGAGAAATATGTTCTTGAAGGAATCTGCCATTTGGAACAGGCACAGGCCATCAACCTTCTAAATCGCACACTCTCCACAAAAGAGAATAATAATAGATTAATTACCAGCATTTCAACTGATGTTGCATTCAGTTCACATGTAATAGCATGACTGAAAAGACCAAAATGATACAGTGCGCAAAAGAAAACATGTTGAATACTGAGTATAGCTGCAAAAAGGATTTATTGTCGATCAGTGAAAAAGGCAGCACTGGACCCTGGTGCTTCAAACTTCTGCAGGTTCTTTCTCAGAAGGGATGTTCAAACATGCTATGCTGTGTACCCTGGACCTTTCTGGGTGTTGGGCTACAAAAGAGCTGCACTTGTCATGGAGGCATGGTTGGTGAGGCAGTATTTGACTCCAGGGAATTAACAGGTGCTGCATGAATAAAAGCAGTGATTTGGGGTGTTTTCTGCAATGGGGTTACTGTTGTTTAGTGTCTCTGGGTGGTACTAATGAACCCACCACTGCTGCTATGACCACTACTAGGCAGTCCTACAGACTCCTCCTCATCTCTGTGGTAGTCCTTCTCACTCACCCCTCCCTCCACCTGGGCTACTTTCCTGCCACTTCTGGATGCCTTGGCAAATGATGATGATAAGGGAGAGGAACCCCCTGCAGTAGCTTCCTTCTGGTGTCCAGCGTAGAGGCGGGCGAAGTGGCCAAAATCCGCTATGCTGAGCAATTTGCATATTAAGGTGGAATCCACAGAGTAATCCGCAACTCGAAGCGGAGTACTTCATCTTCAAATTATGATTGTGAAGTCCATTGCAAGCACTGACTTCACTTTACTCCACCTTTCCCCAACCACTTCTACACCAATTTTAATACAAAGTACATTGATTTTGATGTACTTCGCAATACTTCGCCCTGTTGGTGAGCTCTAAGGTGAACTGTGCAGTGATTCATGGGATTGCAGGTCACATGGACTCTAGATTGTTCTGCACAGCCTCAGTTCTGTGTAGTGTGTGTGTAGTGGTAGCTGGAGACAGTTTGCTCTCAGAGCTCTGAGATTCAAACCCTCTAAAAAACATTCAAAAATCCTTTTTGAGACATTTTTTTCTCAAAATTAAGTGCATTGAATTGTAGGAAACCCTCCTGTGCTCATATCATCGAGCGTCTGTTGTTTTTGTGTGGATTTTTAAAGTTAATTTAGAACATTCAATCTGTGTACTGACAGACACTATTGAAGTGTGCTTGGGGAAGGGGCATATCTGTGGTGGAGGTAGAGTAACTGGGAGAAAGGCAGTCTTTCTAGCTGTTTGGTTATATTTTTGTTGTATAACTGTGTTCATGAACACACAGTAGTATTTTCAGTAATTTTTGACATTTTTTGCTGATTGTTGTGGTGCAGTGCATAATTTCAGTTTGTTTAAAAGATTTGGTTTTTGGGCCGGCCTGGTGGTGCAGAGGGTTGAGGCGCTGGTGCCTTACCTCACACCACACAGGTGACCCAGGTTCGGGAACAGACTCAGGCACTGGAGGGTTGGTAGGGGAAGGAGTAGGATTGAGCATCCAGAGGACTGCTCTCCTTTCCTGGGGTGGGTTGGGGATCGGCATCTCTCTGTAGCGGCCCACGGAGGACACCAGGGGAAGCTCAGATGCAGCGCAACCAGGGGAATTCAGAGGAAAAACAGAAAATGGCATCTCCTCCTATCAGATGATGGTTGCCCGGACCAGTACCTCTTCGAGCTCCACAACAGCCAACCTGACCGCAGCAGCACCCAGGACCAATGCCTGGACCTATAGGCTAATTCTTCTTGAAAGAGGAGGACCCACCCAACGCAAGGGTTACATCGGGTTACCCTGATTTGGCTGTGATATGGGGTCAGGATCGGCGGCAGAGACGAGTGAGAGGTGAACATCTTTGTGACAATTGGCCTGAAGGAGAGGTAGAGGGGGTCACAGGGGAGATAAATAGATAATACAAAAGAAAAGATTTGGTTATATTACTGAAGTTTTCAATTTGCTGCACATTATCTGTAGTGTGTGTGTGAGTGTGTGTGTGTGATGCATGCCATCAAGTCAGACACATTTTATTGTGTCACACAGTAATTGCAGCACTGTGAATCTGTTATACATCTGTGTTATTTTGTACTACTTTGTAGTGTCTTGGTAGTGGACTGTTACTGCAATGCACTGCCCCCCTCCCCCCAGCTGGCAAAAGGTATTCTTTTCCAGTTTGGGATTTGCGAGCACTGCTTAAGGTGTTATTGCACCTTTGCATCTGCATCTCTTCAGTGCACAGCGTAATCTTAATCTGTCTGAGCATTTGCATCTGTTTAGTGTCCAGTCTCCTTCTGCAAGCCACAGTTGTTGTTTTTGGCTTCCCATCTACCCCAAACTGAAAGTTCATAATCTAAATTTGTTTAGAATTTTCTTGTTGAGCCCCAAAATTGCCTGCAAAGAGACGTGCAAGCAAAGCTCTTTCTGGCCATGGCACTGCTACCAGTGGCAAGATTCGCCGTGGGCGTGGTAGTACACAGAAGTGCATAGCTGATGTCAGTAAAGGGATTTATCCATCAGTGATTTTTATGGCACAGTCTGTTGCTTCACTGGTAGTTGGAGAAGATGATTTTGTCCCTGCTGGTGGTGCTAGTGCAGTTGCTGCTGGCGTGAGTATTGCTCTCCCAAGTTCTACTTCTGACCAGTTAACTGTTTTAGAAAATATAGTTGAGTCTAAAGCTGTGACTGACAGTGTAGATGATGTCACACTCCCTAACATCCTGATGGTAGTTGAACATGATTCTGATCCTGACGACGATAACTCACAATGTCACATTTCCAGCACTGTTGAGGTCATGCCTTTGCCATCCAATGATTCAAAGTTTGGCAAAAATATTGGGTGTTGATAATGATGCTGTGGTTGGAATATGTTCTCCACAGGACAGCATCCAAGCTGAAATTGTGGATGTGGATAATGAATATGATGATGATGTTAGTGGCCACTGTGGGGAAAAAGAAAGTCAAAGTGGCTGTGTCTGGTTCTGTTGGTGTTAAATCCCCCCCTCCTCAAAAAAGTTGTGACGTAGCGGTTCCTGTTGAAGATAATGATGATGACCCAGTAATAATCATAGGTAGTCATGGTGGTCAGTCGGAATACAAGTGTGTCCAGCAAGAAAAATCATGTAGTACACCCCCCATTTCAGTGGTTAAAAAACTGGAGTCCAATACACAGCATCAGGGACATGTTAGAAGTAGGGGATCAAAGTCCCTTGTTTGGGATTTTTTTTTGTTGTCCAAGATGCAAATGATGAGTCAGTTGCAATCTGCCAGGTTTGCCATGCGCGTGTGAGTCGAGGTAAAAAGGGGAGTCAACTGGGCACTGGGGCCCAGCATATACATCTTAAGAACAGGCACATGGCACTGTGGACTCGGCACCAGAGGGCAGCTAATGCCATAGTGGGGAGTTCACTCCCATTGTCAACCTTATCGAGCATGTTATCCCCTTCCATGAGTGTAAGACCAAGTAGCAATGTCTGTAGTAATGTTGAAATAACACCAGAGGATTACTACAGGCATGATGATGAGGAGGAGGAGGATTATGATTTATAAATCTTTTCAAGTGGTAGTAAGAGTAGCAGCAGTAGTGGTGGTCTATGCAGTATGTCTAGTGCAAGTGGTACATCAACCCCTGTGCTTAAAATGGGGAAAATAACTTCATTTGTGGACTTGTCACCTGGGCACCCCTCTTCATCACATGTCCGCACCCCACCCTGACCATTCGCAGAGCAGAGTCATTTGGCACACCCCGAGCAAAATGTGTAACAACAAGTCAGCCCACGTTGCAAAGTGTTTTTGCCCGTAACCTGAAGTACTCACCCAATCATGCAGTGTCACATGAACTTAACGCTGCTGTGGCTGAAATGCTGGCAATTGATCTTTTGCCTTTCTCCTTCATGGAGAATTCAGGATTCAGGTGGTTTACAGCATGCACCTGTCTGAAATGGAAAGTCCCATTCAGGGCATACTTTTCCACCCACCCGTGCTGTCCCCAAGTTATACTGGACTGTAGCTGATTCTGTAAGACATGCCCTTCAACATTCCTCCTCACCATTAATCCATTTAAGTATGGATATGTGGACAAGTGGCAAAACGGTGGGGAGTTCACATTTGTGTATTACTGCACATTGGGCGCAGGTGCTGGGGGTTGTTTGTGATGGTGGTAGTGGGAATAATCAGTGTAGTAAGGCAGACTGTCATGGTAGCAACCTTCCGGGAATTCGACAGCATGCAGTGCTTGCAATGTGCAGTGTGGCCTTTTCCCACACTGGTGAAGACATGCTGGACTTACTACTGATCAAAACTGATGAGTGGCTGAACCCCCTGTCCCTGACAGCTGGATTTATAGCAAGTGACAATGGCTCAAATGTGGTTAAATGCATCATGAATGGTGGCTTTGCTTGGGTTCCATGCATGGCCCACTGTTTAAATCTGGTGGTCCAGGAGTTTCTGCAGCACCCCGATATAAAGGAAATGCTGACAGTTGCATGCCATATCTGTTTGCACTTTTCACACTCTGCAAAAGCCCGTGACCAACTTCGGCAGCTGCAGATCCAAAACAGCCTCCCGCAGCACTGCCTCAAGCTGGAAGTTGTCATGCAGTGGAACTCAACTTTATACATGGCAGAGAGGTTTGTATGAACAATACAAAGCAATCTCCGAATATCTCATCATGCGCACTAGCCATGACACTTCCGGGGCCTCCATGTCTCTCAGGATCAAACAGTGGTGCCTCATGAACTCTGTTATAACAATTTTGAGGCCTTTTGAACCCTCCACACAGGCAGTGAGTGGCGAGTCTGCCACCATCAGCCAATCAATTCCACTGATGTGGGTGCTGAGTCAGACATTTCTGAATCTACAGCATAGCCTTGATGGTTCCAGAGACTGTGCCAGTAGTGTGTTACTGAAACACATGCTGACAGTATTCGACCGCAATTGGCACATCTTGAGCATTCAGCAAAGTGACGAATTTGCAATATCAACAATGGTGGACCCACGATACAAACATGGAATTGCATCACAACTGGAGGGAGGGTCTGAACAGGTTAAAAATGTCAGTGGGCAACTGGTGCACTTAGTTAATGGGGCACAGAAGTCACGTGCCAAGGTCAGAAAATCTCAGCAGCATAACAAGGCTGAAGGTCAGTTTGGAGCAGTACTAAGCACATCCTGTAAAGTGGCTGCAGTTCCAGGTGGTCTGTCATCAAAACCAGCTGCCATTAACCCGCTTTGGGATGCTTTGTGCCTAGTCAGGATTTCTAACATCAATGAATCCGGAGAACAGGATGATGAGTCAACCACTGGACTTTGTGCAGCACAGTGAATGGTTGACTCATATTTGGCTGAAAACAGGCATCTGTCAGTAATTGATGATCCTCTTTTATACTGGAAAGGTCAGTGAATGGCCACAGCTGACCTCAGTGGCACTGAAGTACCTGACCTGCCCACCCTCCAGTGTAAGTGTTGAGAGGGTATTCAGTTCTGCGGGGGCGATAGTTCAGGTCCGTCATACAAACCTCTCTCCTTCAAATGTCAGCATGCTGACATTCATAACAATGAATCAGGGGTACATACCAGCTCAAACTGCAACCTCTGTATTCGTACCCTGTCATGCTTATGGTAGTGGTGATGTGGGAGAAGCAGACCATCCTAATGGCAGCATGAAACAGCCTACCATTAAGGTAGATGATGAAATCATGGAGAAAGAATTCCCTAGTGGGCACAATTCAGACATTGACTATGAGGGCAACCTCCTGTATTATGATGATGATGATGACGTTGATGTAGGTGGGTTTTAAGTTAACTGGTTGAAAGGCTGTCACATTTTCTCAATGGTGTATGTTTTATTTTTCATAATGTAAAATCAGTGTCCCACCCTGATTGAGTCTCATTCCATAATTTCATATTGGCAATTTGGCACAAGCAAATTCACAATCCTATTTTACCTTCCCCACCTTGGTATTATTTCTGATTAGACTTAACAGAATGTGTGCTGCTGTCATTAGCAAACACAGTCAGCCTCTTAAACATAACTGTCCATTTGTAATACTAGGTGTTAGCAGCTTAAAACCTGCTGATTCAGGACCTCTGCCTCCTGACTGAGAGTGAAATACTGTAACGCAATACACACCATATCCAGCCACCCACCCATGTGTGTCTGACAGTGAGAGGAAATGTGCTGCAGCTATTCCCATGACCACCACCAGTAAACCACAGTCAGCCAAAGCCACCAGACGGTGAGAGGGAATGTCATCATGTACCCATGACCACCACCAGTAAACAGCAGTCAGCAAAAGCCACCAGAAAGTGAGAGGGAATGTCATCATGTGCTCAGGACCAGCACCAGTAAACTGCAGTCAGCCAAAGCCACCAAATAGTGAGAGAGAATGTCATCATGTGCCCATGACCACCACCAGTAAACCGCAGTCAGCCAAATATGCCAGATGCTATCTTAGTGAGAGGGAATGTGAGTTTTCCATTCTGTGCCCTGCCCACGCCATGGCAGACGGAGACCGCATCCAGCAGCCACAGCCAAAAGGCTTCTTACTATCAATACTGTACAGAGATTGTGTGTACTAATTTTTCATACTATGGAAGTTCCTTGAGCTGTATTATGCTTCCTGTTTCATTTCTGAGATGCACTTGAGAAACACATATGGTTAACTTATTTCCTTTTTTAACAGATTAACAGTTTCAAGCACTCGCCTGGACTGGAGGACTGTAGTACTGCAGTACTGTCTACAACCACCTATAGGATATCTGTTTCAGGTAAGTATATCAATTTTATTTCATTAGGTCTTTTTTGTAGTTCATTTTTTCAAGAGTGTGTAATTCATAGAAAGTAGGTGACATGTACGTCACATAATATATTTTTCATGCACATCAGACACTGTATTGCTGCAGCAGGTCATGGCAGTGTTGAACAAAGTTTTATCCAGGTCATGACAAGATGTCTTTTAAAATGTAACTTAAGACATTAGGACAGTGTATGGGTTACACGTACTAAATTTGTAATTTGGTCTTGGTGTGGCTTACTAAGAGCTTGGTATCTGTTAAGCTGGATGTATAACAGACAGTAACAGCCACACTTTGAATAGAATGTGTTACTGCAATGAAGTACTAATAATTTCTTGTCCATCTGTTTTTGCAGGAAACATTTTGGTGCTACGTGCTGCCATCAGTGCTTTCTCCAAATAAGAAGTTCAACATCACACCCGCAACTGGTATGAATCCCACCATCAGGACTGGACTGGAGGATACACAGAAAACCTATGAAGATTTCACAAAAAGAGAAACCATTAATGAAAGTTGCTTCTAAATGATAACCCCACCCACCCACCCTCACAAACAAATATATATATATACTACCTTGACTGGCAGATAGTATTACAGTGCCAAAATTCCTCATCAAGCCAAAAAACGCACCCAAGTTCAACTATATGATGACCTGTGATCCCCAAAAAGCAATGATTACATGTATGTATGTAAATACATGTATCTATCTATATACAGTATATCTATATATATATATATATGTATATATATATATATATATATATATATATATGTATACATACATATGTAATAGATAACCCACTCTTAGGCGTGCAGGTCACGCTCTGATATCTATCGCCTTGGTGTGCATCAACCACCCAAGGTATGCGTGATATCAGAGCGTGACCGCACATCCTAGAGTGGGTTATCTATCTTATAAAATGGCAAAATTGTTTTTTTTGAGGGGTAAAAGTGCAGTGTGCGGTCATGCTCTGATATATGTATGGTCTTGTAATGACGATTGTCCACTAGATGAGATACTTTTTTTCATATATATATATATATATATATATATATATATATATGTGTGTGCATATAAACATTTAAGGTCGGGTTCTGTGGAAAACCCTGATGGTGCCAGGTACATTAACTTACCATTGGTAGTATGAGTGTACACACACATAGGGCATGCTTCCTGTTTGGGTCAGCGCAGCAGACTTTGGGTAACCAACAGCATCATCACATCATCTTGGTTAACAGGTTAGGCCTTCATTAGGGGCCCCCTAATGAAGGCCTAACCACTGAAGTGCAGGGGTCATTTGTGTGGCTTGTTTTGCCATCAATAAATTTGCACTAGCAGTGAACATTTTTTCTTGCCATTTATTCGTCTGGAGTGCTGGTATTCTGGTTTTGTTAAGTAGGAGTATAATGAGGGCAAAGACACCACTTTTGTACTTTATTTTATTTCAGCTGTTTTTGGGCATGGTTCTTACCATTTTTGGGAGGTAAACAAGGGTATGTGAAAGAAAGATGGAACACATACTTAACATTATACACATAATAGTCCACATTGGGGGGGGGGAGAGACTAACAACAACAAAAATGGGCAGTGACCTGTGTTAGATGACCCAAGGTATGCAAGAAAAGTGAGAAGGCAGTAAGGAGGGCTGGGGGACGGGGTATACTGGGATGCATTGGGAGCCATCACATTAAAGTGAAATCCAAAAATGGAAGTTCTTATCCCTATGTACAAATATTTGGTAAGACCTCATCTTAGATACAGCATGCAGTGATGAGAGCATATCTCTACAAGGATATACACAGGATGGAGGCTGTACAAAGGAGGGGAACTAAAATGTTAAAGGGTATGCACCATAGCAAAGCCAGACAAAGAGACACTAAAGGACATTTCATATAAACACAAGGAAAGGGGGGCTGATAGAAACTATTAAGTACCATAAGGGAATCAACAATGTACAAGAGGGTAGCATCATTCAGAAAAAGAGATGTGAATGAAGAAGGGCCCAGCATTTTTTTTCCATAATATTTGTATTAGTTTTCCAAATATCAGCATATAGAATACACAATCAAAAGCTAATCAATAATTGTCATAACATGCTTTTCTTATCTAAACACATATTAGAGTCAAAGAACTATAAAGTAAAGCAGTAAATATCAGATACAATCTGGGATAATCTATTCTCAAAGATAAATTCATGTCACAACAGTCTGGTATAGTATACCTAGAAACTAGAATGCAAAAAAGATCAGATACCTATATCTATACGTTTAATAAAAAGATAGTAATAGAATATCCATATTTCTATGTGTTAACATGTCTAAGTCATAAAGGGGGCCCATATCTTTATAAAGTTTTCATTCTTATTTAAGATGTTATAGCTGATCCTCTCATTATTCACTTGTAAAGACATCTGATTGTGCCATTCATTCAAAGTAGGACTAGATTTATCTAGCAAGTTTCTTAAGAGAATCATTTTGTAGCACAGAGAGGCATGGCATAACCATATAGTTTGGTGATAGCTTAAAGAAGGACACTCTGACATAATACTCAAGATATAAATGGCAGAATCAAAGGGAATATCTAGTCCGGTCACCGTACAACATATCTCATGAATTTTTATCCAGCCTTGTTGTATAATCTTACATGCCCAAAGCATATGCACAAGATCAGCTTCTGGTTGATCATAGCACCAGCAGTTAGAGTCCACTATACTTCCAATATCTTATAACTTCTTAGGTGACATATAATAACCACACAAAATTTTGAATTGCATCAGCCTACCTTGTAGTTCCTTGAAGCTGCAGCAAGCTTGTTTCCAAGCATCTTCCCAATCTGAGAGAGGGATATCAATTTCCAGTTCAATCCCCCAATGTTTTTTTTAGCTCTGTCAGTCAGGGCTACAGATGAGAGAGGTGTTAACCACTTGTATAGGGTACTTGATTTGGCTCCTAGTCTATGTAATTTAATAATGTCTGCCCACTGATCATTCCTAGTCAGTTGAAGTTCAGTCTTAATAACTTCTTTAGTTAAACATTCCCTTAGTTGTAAATAAAAATAAAAATGTAACTTGTGTATTGGGAATCTCTGTTTTATGTCAGCAAAGGATAGAAGAGTGTTTGTTTCAGAATCCATAACATCTTTAAGTGTTAGTATACCCTCTTCCTCCTAGGATGTGTTTCTTAAAGGCGTTCCTTCAAAACCCAAGATAGGATTAGACAATAAAGGCATAAAGTCAGGAAAGCATTTATTGGGATTGATTATGATAATCTTCTTTAGGGCTCTAATTGATGCTAATAAACAAGGATTGTCTTTAACATTTTGATCCATTTTAATGAATAAATAATCACATATATTTTTGGGTCTAATGATCTGTTTATCTATGTCCAACCATAAAGGGTTCTGTGTCACTGAATGGGCCTGTTCTGAAAAATGTGACAATGTTTGTTTGAGAATAAAAGCAAGATAATACCTCTCCCACCAAAAAAGGGCAAAACCCCCAGCCTCTTTTGGAGCTCTAAGTTTCATGATGCCGAGTCTAGGTTTTTTATTATCCCAGATGAATTTTCTGGCTATATTACCTATTTTCTTGAAGAAACCAGATTCTAGTGGTATCGGAAGGTTTTGAAATAAAACAATTTTGGAGCTTCTATCATTTTGATTGTATTAAGTCTACCTATTAAGGAAAGATTTAGTTTAGCCCATCTTTTAAAGTCATCTTCCCAGTTATTCACTAAAGTCAAATGGTTATTTTGAAACATGTTTTTAAAGTTTAGAGAGATTTTAATTCCTAGATATGTAATGGAGTCCTTGACCATGTTTTATCCATTATTTGGTCTATTTCTTGCTGAATGTTAGTCATGAAGTATCCATTTATCATTTGGTGTTTTCCCAATTTATAACCAGGCCAGAGATGGATGCACAGCTGTTTAAAAGTATTTTCAGATGTCTGCATGTTTTCCTTGGGTTAGTAATAGTGAGTAAAAGATCATCGGCAAAGGCAAGCACTTTCTGATGTTGTTTTCCTACCTTAATCCCTTTATAGCTCCTGATGGCAGTTAATAGTTTGGATCAGAGGGTCAAAAGCTAATATAAATAGATATGGTGATAAAGGGCAGCCTTGCCTGGTACCACAATGCAATTGAAAGCAAGAAGATAGTGAACCATTGGTAATAATTTGTGCTGAAGCTTTGTCATATATTAGTGTTATTCTGTGTAGGTAATTATTGCCAAAACTATACTCTCTTAAAACCCTGAATAGGTAACCCCATTGAAGTGAATCAAACGCCTTAAATATGTCTAGAGAAAGAAGCATGTAGTGTTCTTTTTTATTAAAACTCCACCAGATTAAGTTTAGTAACCTATGCATGCATTCCACACTAGATCTATTTTGAACAAATCCCACTTGTTCTCTACCTACAAGTTTAGTTAATACTGTTTGGGTTCTTTTGGCTAATATATCCGGAAGTATTTTATAATCCAAGTTAAGCAAGGATATGGGATGATAACTAGAGCAGTCAAGTGGATCTTTGTCTTTTCTTTGGAATAAGGGTAATGAAGGCATTTTGCATAGAAGCAGGTAAAGAATCCAAATCTTCATTTAATTGTAATACTGTATGTAGTTTGGATGCCAGAATGCCAGATAGTGATTTATAAAGTTATCCTGGCAGCCCATCAGGTCCGGGTGTTTTACCAATGGGTACCCTTTTAATAGTTTCTTCTATCTCCTGTAATGTTATCTCCTTCTCTAGAAGTTCATGATCCAAGTCATTTAAGGTTGGTAAATTAACATTCCCTAGGAAGGCTTCAATGTTCTGAGAAGAGCATAATTCTGAATTCTTATAAATGTTTTTATAGAAGGTCAGAAATTCTTCATTAATACCCTAATTATCAGTGATCACTTTCCCTTGCTTATTTTTTATGCCTGGTATAATGTTTTGTTGTTGGATATTCCTAAGTCTAGCAGCTAGTAATTTACCACATCTGTCCCCAGATTCCCAATATTGCTGCTTAGTTCTAAAGAGAGCGTATTCAGCTTTACCTGTTAACATTTTGTTGATCTCATATTTAATCAAGAAGATTTTTTTAAGTATTTCCCCATCGGGAGTTTTTTTGGACTTGGAAAGTTTTTTGAGAGATCTAAGTTCCTTTTCTTTTGAGATCAGTTCCTTTTCTTTTTCTTTTTTCTTCCTGGAAGCATAAGAAAGTATTACTCCTCTTATAAGTGCTTTATAAGCATCCCATATAGTACTTTATGAAATCTCTCCTGTGTCATTAAATTCAAAATAATCCTTAGTCTGTTGTTTAACCTGTTCAATAAAGTTTGTATCTGTAAGCAGTGTAGTATTAAGGTGCCATCTGTGTTGTTTATTATTTCTATCATTCCATTCCAGATTAATGGATACTGGCGCATGATCTGATATTGTGATATCCCCTATTTCTGCTTTAAAAACAGTGTTGATGATGTTTCTGGAGACTAGGATGTAGTCAATCCTACAGTACTACAGGATCTACTGTATGTCTATCTGTAAAAAAGGTAAAGTCTCTGTACTCTGGGTGCACTAGGTGCCAGATGTCTGTCACAAACCCACTCATCAGGTCAGGCCCTCTACTCCCAAAGTGCCAACCTTCGAGCACAGTCTTGTGAACAGTTTAACAGAACAAGGTAACCCTCTTGTCTGTTTTGTGAGTTCGGATTAACCTTTGTTCTCAAGTCTTGAAGGGATTCAAACTGTGAACCTCTTACTAGCATACCCAATGCACAGGCTCAGATATTTCAGTTTTTTTGGGGGGGCAGATATCTTTGCCTATGGGCACCTAACCAGGTATACAGAGAGGAACCCTTAAAGACTTTAATAAAGACCTCAGATTTAAAACGCTTCTCTTTCCAGTTTGGTACCACCATTCAAGCTTATGTCTAATGTCTTCTATAACCATATATACTTTTCTTACAAATAAAAGAAATTCAAAGACAGACCAAGTATGCTCTAAAAAGAATTTTACTACAATAGATAAAAATATGTAAAACACAAAATACAGAACTGTTATATAACAAGACATACAAGTCTTTAAAAAGAACAAGGTTTAAACAGGGCAATTCCTACTTACAGTACTTAGATTTGACTGTCTTTCTAAATACCTGTTTACAAGTGCTCCAAAGATGTTTTCTTTGTTAGAGTCTAGATAAAAGTGACTAAGTAAAATGGAATATTGCTTAAACAAACTGTACTTGCTAACCCCCTTTTTTTGTGTGAGGTCACTAGCTCTTCCTCTGTCAGAATATATATAAAAAAATATATATCTTATACAAAAACAGGATGTCTTTTGAAAGTATTACATTCTGCAACTTCAGCATAATTCATGTCCTTCAAATGACACTTCGTTGATCTCATAATAAACTTCCTTCTTCCAGGACATGAAAGCATATTTATGATTTTGCACTAATACATCACAACCTGCTTTTCTTCCTCTGGAAGCGTCATAAAATGGATTTGCTGAACTCAAGCTTCTTCCACCCTGTAATTAGTTTCAGGCCTTCCACGTAACACATTGTCTCTAAAACCTGTGTGTGTGATCTCACATGCTGTTTTCAGCATTTTCTCATGGCTTTCATCTTTCAGCTGAAACCTGGGGGCGGGATGAGTGAGGTCATTCTAAGAGCACCAGATTATTCAGCAGAGACAGTCAGTAATACATTTTATATTTAAAAAAATGATACAGCACTCAGTACTGGCTGTCTACGTCACAATTCCTCCCCACCTAGACTGAATTTGGAGGTTCTATCGCCTACATGGGATGAGCTTCCCAAATCAGTTCACTCCTTATAGACCCTAGACAGCCCATTTGAGTTCTGGTCATTCGCTTCAGCCCTATGTATGGTTTTTAGATCATACCCTTGTAAAGCAAGACTCCATCTTAGCAGTCTCCCATTGTTCTTCCCCATCTGCATCAGCCAAACCAGGGGGTTGTGGTCAGTCTGCACCACAAAATGCTACCCATACAAGTATGGCTCTAATTTCTTTAGGGTCCACACTAGGGCAAGCCACTTCTTTTCCACCATGGAGTACGCTTGCTCCCTGGGAAGCAACTTCCTACTCAGGTACACTACTGGGTGATCTGTCCCTTGGCTGGATGTCTGACTCAGTACTGCTCCAATACCCATGTTTGAGGCGTCCGTCTGAACTATAAAGGTTTTGCTATAGTCAGGACTTGTCAAAACAGGAGCACTGCACCATGCCTCCTTTAGTCTGGTAAAGACTTCCTCACAAGCTGGGACTCAGGTAATTCCTTTGGCATCTTTTTCTTTGTCAGGTCTGATAGGGGAGCAGCCAGGACACTGTAATTGGGTACAAATTTCCTGTAGTGCCCTGCTGTCCCTATAAAGCTCCTGATCTGCTTCTGGGTTTCTGTTCTGGGCCACGCCTGGATCACCTCTATCTTTATTTGGTTAGAACGGAGCTGTCCCCAGCCTACCACATGCCCAAGGTATGCCACTTCTACCATGGCCACATGGCACTTCTCGGTTTTGACAGTGAGCCTGGCCCTCTGTATCCTGCCCAGCATTTCCCTAAGGTGGGATAAGTGTTCCTTCCAGCTGGTACTAAAGATGGCAATGTCATCCAGGTATGCCACGGTGTACTCCTCAGCACCATTTAACACCTGGTTCACCAACCTTTGGAAAGTGGCCGGGGTGTTCTTCATTCCGAAAGGCATTACTTTAAACTCAAATAAGCCTATCAGAGTGATGAAGGCCAACCTCTCCCTAGCTCTGTCTGTCAACTCTACCTGCCAATATCCCTTTGTCAGGTCAATGGTTGTAAGGTAGGTCACCTCTCCCAACTTGTCCAGGAGTTCATCCGTCTGGGGCATCAGGTGGGCATCTGACCTCGTGAGTGCATTCAGTCCATGATAGTCCACACAGAAATGAGTAGAGCCATCTGGCTTGGGCACAAGGACTACGGGTGAGGCCCAGGGGCTGTGGGATCTCTGGATTACCCCTAAATCCAGCATCTCCTCCACTTCCCTCCTAATGTCCTTTTGGACAGCCTCTGACACTTGATATGCTGTCTGCTGTATGGGTGTCTGTGTCCCTGTCTCCACATCATGTGTCACTAAGGGGGTTAGTCCAGGCTTGTGCTAAACAATGGGGCAAAGTCTGCTAAAACCTCCCTTACTTTCTGGATCTGGTCTGGGGACAGCTGGGGAGACAATTTTACTGCCTCCACAGAGGATTCCTGCTTACTTTCTTCCAGAAAATCCAGAAGGGGGTCTCCTTCGTCCGTCCCCTCCCCATGACTTCACACTGCAAACACCATGTTAGCCCTATTTGCATATGGCTTCATCATGTTGACATGGTACATCCTTTCTGTCTGTCTTCTGTCAGGTAACTCCACAATGTAGTTCACATCATATACCCTCCTAACCACTTTGTACAGTCCTGCACACTCAGCTTGCAGCTTGTCTTTCCGGACTGGAATAAGGACCATGACTTCCTGACCCACCATGTATGAGTGAGTTCCGGCTCTGTGGTCGTACCACACTTTTTGTTTCTGTTGGGGGGCTGCTAGGTTGCTCTGGGCTGTCCCCATAAGCTCCTTCAGTCTTTCCATAAACCTAAGGACATAATCCACAATGGGAGTTCCCTGGGTGGCGTGCTTGCCTTCTCAGTCCTCCTGGATCAAGGCCTAGGGGCCCACATACCCGGCGTCCATATAAGAGTTCGAAGGGGGAAAATCCTGTCAACTCTTGGGGCACCTCCTAGTATGCAAACAACAGGTGGGGGAGGTATTTCTCCCAGTCCCTCCCATGCTGTTCGGCAAACGCCCAGAGCATTGACTTTAGGGTACCATTGAATCGTTCCACAAGTCCACTGACTTGTGGATGATACAGTGTCATGCATCTCTGCACCACCCCACACTTCTCCCATAAACATTTCATTAGGTCCGACATGAAGAAACCCCCTCAATCGGTGATTACCTCCTGCAGAAACCCAACACGGGAGAAAATCCCAAATAAGGCAGCTGCCACTTTGTCTGTCCTCAGTGAGGATAGGGCGACTGCCTCTGGGTACCGGGTGGCATAATCCACCACAGTCGGGATGAATCTCTTCCCTGAGGAACTGGGGGGTATTTAAAGGCCCCACAATATCCATTCCCACCCTCTGGAATGACTCCTCCACTATGGGCAATGGAATTAGGGCAGCTTGGGTTTTCTTGCCTGCCTTCCCTATTTCCTGGCACCGGTGACAAGACCTGCAATACTCCTTCACCTGCTGGGTGAAGTTAGGCCAGTAGAAATTCTGGGCTAACCACTGTGTAGTGTGCGCAATTCCCAGATGACAAGACAAGGGAATATCATGGGCAATTTTGAGCAACTGCTCATGATACCCTTGGGGAATGACAAGCTGTCTGCCTAGCATCCCTCCCTCTGTCTGCACTGCCTGAGTATACAAAAGTCCATTTTCCCAATAAACCTTATGTTGGCCGTCACCTCCCTGTGCTCCCTCAGAGTCTGCCCAAGCCCTCAGCTTCTCTAAACTAGGGTCACTTCTCTGTGCAGCTGCAAACCCCTCACACATTCCCATGGCATGAGACAGGTCCCCTTCAGTTGCTAAACTAGGGTCCCTAGCACTAGCATTAGGGCCATCAGGATCACTGTCAATCCCAACCCTCTGACAATGGGTTACCCCTCCCTCTTTGGAGTGACCTTCCATAGCTGTGTGGTCACTTGCTACCGGGGAAATTTTTACCCTCTTTTTATCAGTCTCCATATCAGGAGACGTAGGCTGGGGAACCAGCCTTCCAGTGGTTTCCACAATGGCTTCTGTGGGGTTCAAGGAACTACAATTTTCCCTTGCTGCTTGGCTATGGGTAACTGCACATATCATCCACTGTTGGAGATTGTTACCCAGGATCACATCCACTGCTAATGTTTTGGCTACAGCCACCCATTGCACAGTTCCCCCGTTTCACCTCAGTCCAGGAGAACACTGGCCAGTGGCAATGTTTTCTCTTCACCAGTGAACCCTTGAACAGTAACGTATTTATTGGGTATAAGCTGACCAGGCTGTACCAGATCCCCCTTTACTAACATCAGGGATGCTCCTGTGTCCCTTAACCCTTGTGTCTGCACACCATTTATCATGACTGGGTGCATGTGTTCCCTCATGTTCACTGGCATGCTTCCAGGGACACACAAACAACCCACTTCTTTTCTAGCACCCTGTTGTGTATTATTGTTTGCCTTTTTGGGTCACTGTCTGGCAATATGCCCAGTTTCTTTACACAACCAACATTAATTTCTTCTCTCAGAGAAATCTTTTCTCTGAAACCTGGGGCTAACTGGTTTCAATGGAGGCAGTGAGGGTTTTAGCTGCCTTGAAGGCTCGCTTTTCCCTTTCTGTGCTGCCACACATGCCCCATTCACTCTCAGAGCCGGTCTGCTCTTGGCATAGCGATCCGAGAGTTCAGCAGCCTCTTGCACTGTTTTGGGATCTTGGTCCTCTAGGCAGGTTTATAGCTCTGCTAGGCAAGCCCAATAAAACTGTTCTAATAAAATCACATTTTCAGTTTTGTCAACAGAATTTGCCTCAATTCCTTCCCACCAACATTTTAAAAACTGACATTGTTTTATGGCTAGCTCCTCTTCATTCATATCAGGGCTTCTCCTGAGCTTACAGAATTTAGCTCTGTTTGTTTCAGCAGTTAATTCAAACTTTTTTTAACAGTGCAGCTTCTAGTTTCCTGTAATTATTACTGTCCTCATTGTCCATTTGACCCAATGCATCCCGAGCTTTCCCGGTAAGTAGCGGGGATAGCTGGAAGCTCCAGGACTCTCCAGGAATTTTAGCCTGAATAAAAACTTTTTCATAAGAATTTAAAAAGGCATCCATGTCCTCCCCCCTCTTTAAACAGCTATTAATTTGGAGTTCAATTTGTAACCCAGTCCTGCAGTCCCAGTTAAACTCAAGCCACTTACCTGCTCTGGTGCCACTGGTCGGAGTCGTATCTTCTCTAGTTTGTGTTGCCTCTGGCACTCCTGCTCCTCATGGTCTGTGTCTCAGCATTTTCATTCTCTCTTCTCCGCTGCAGCTCACTGGCACTCACACTCCTCATGGTCTGCCTCCCTCTGTTGTCGCTCTGCCTCTGGCTGTTCCCTCTCTGCCTCTCTGTGTTCTCGCTCTGCCTCATGGTCCACCTCTTACTTCTCTCAATCTCTCTTCTCCTGGAACTCCAGCTCCATCCTGTGCAACTCAATTTGCAGCCTGAGTACCTCTGGATTCAGGATACTGGTGGCCTTCCCCTGCTGCTGTGGTCCTTCACTGACAGTGGCCCTGCTGTCCTCCTCACAGGATCTGGACACAGCACTGGCTGCTAGTCCTGCCACACTCAAGGTCTGGTCCCTTTCAGTCATGGTCTGTGACTTGCTGCTCTAGGTATCTGCTACCATCAAGGCCTCTATGAGGTTCTGTTTTTTGGCTGTCACCTCGAACGGGACTCCTCTGATTCTGCACAACTGCTTCAAATAATCTACAGTGTGCCTGCTGTAGTTGAAATCCATATTCTTCCCTGACTACGGCTACTCTGACTTGCACTTGAGGAAAAAAAATAAAACAGATAGGAATTTGACTGTATGCCAGGTGATATATACTTCTGTTTCCTTTTTAAAATAAAACTCTGTCTTTTTCTTTCTTTGCAAGAGAGCTTGCATTCTCAAGCTGACACAGAACAATAAAGCTTGTGATGCCAAAATTATCCCACCACTGCCAACCAATCTGTCACAAACCCACTCAGCAGGTCAGGCCCTCTACTCCCAAAGTGCCAACCTCTGAGCGCAGTCTTGTGAACAGTTTAACAGAACAAGGTAACCCTCTTGTCTGTTTTGTGAGTTTGGATCAACCTTTGGTCTCAAGTCTTGGAGGGATTCAAACTGTGAACCTCTTGCTAGCATACCCAATGCATTGGCTCAGATATTTCTGTCTTTGGGGGGCCAGATATCTTTGCCTACGGGCACCTAACCAGGTATACAGAGCTGAACCCTTAAAAACTTTAATAAAGACCTCAGATTTAAAACGCTTCTCTTTCCAGTTTGGTGCCACCATTCAAGCTTATGTCAATGCCTGCTATAACCATATATACTTTTCTTACAAATAAAAGAAATTCAAAGACAGACCAAGTATGCTTTAAAAATAATTTTACTACAATAGATAAAAGTATGTAAAACACAAAATACAGAACTGTTATATCACAAGGCATACAAACCTTTTAAAAGAACAAGGTTTAAACAGGGCAATTCCTACTTACAGTACTTAGATTTGACTCTCTTTCTAAATACCTGTTTACAAGTGCTCCAAAGATGTTTTCTTTGTCAGAGTCTAGATAAAAGTGACTAAGTAAAACAGAATATTCCTTAAACAAACTGTATTTACCAGCCCCTTTTCTTGTGTGAGGTCACTAGCTCCTGCTCTGTCAGAATATATATATATAAAAAATATATATCTTATACAAAAACAGGATGTCTTTTCAAAGTATTACATTCTGCAACTTTAGCATAATTCATGTCCTTCAAATGACACTTTGTTGATCTCATAATAAGCTTCCTCCTTCCAGGACATGAAAGCAACTTTATGATTTTGCAGTAATACATCACAACCTGCTTTTCTTCCTCAGGAAGTGTCATAAAATGGATATGCTGAACTCAAGCTTCTTTCCCCCTGTAATTAGCTTCAGGCCTTCCATGTAACACATTGTCTCTAAAACCTGTGTGTGTGATCTCGCATATTGTTTTCAGCATTTTCTCATGGCTTTCATCTTTCAGCTGAAACCTGTGGGGGGGGATGAGTGAGGTCATTCTAAGAGCACCAGATTTTTCAGCAGAGACAGTCAGTAATACAATTTATATTAAAAAAATGATACAGCACTCCCAACTGGCTGTCCAAGTTGCAATGTCTATAAGATTTAGGTCAGTAATAAGTTTATTAAAAGCAGTTCTTGCTTTTGTCTCAAACTGAATAGCCTTATTAGAAGATCTATCTAATATGGGATCTAGTATAGTATTAAAGTCTCCCCCCCCCCCCAATAATAATATCATAATCTGGTAGTCATGCAAAGCTGCTCCTACTGAATGGAAGAAGCTATCTTGTCGCTCATTAGGAGCATAAATGTTGCAAAGTACTGTTTTCCTCCCATCTAATCTGCCCACCAGTAGCTGAAATCTTCCCTCTTGATCTACTATGTGTGTTTAAGGAAACAAATTCCCTTTCTTATTAAAATAGAGGTTTGTCTTTTTTTTTAGAGTAGCAACTATGTTCTTCCAAACCCACCCAATCTCTCTGTAGCTTAACCGCTTCTTCATGAATAAGGTGTGTCTCCTGAAGGAAGACTATATCAGCTTTGGTTCTATTCAAGAATGTCAAGACCTTTTTCCTTTTAATAGGTGATCCTAGCCCTTTGACATTCCAAGAGACAAGAGAATAGATAACCATTTTAAGTGTATAGGTATTAGCTTACTCTATGAATAAGAATAGCTCCAAGAACTTGCCTACACTCATGCACGTAACAATAAATACTAAGAAATTTTGGATAATAATACAAATAAGTATCTTAGTCCTGAGGTATACTAATTGCAATATAAGTATAGCTTCTAGTAGTTTGTATTACCTCTAAGATATAAAGCACAATAAAGGTAATATTATGACAAAATCACACTAAAAAAAAAAAAAATGGGAATCTTCCCACCCACTACCCCTTAATAAGCAATCTGTAATAGCTCTATCAGAGCATTTTATCAGTAGTATTGCTCCCCCCTTTTTTTGGGGGGGGGGGAGATTTTGATGTCAGTATCATTTCTTATTGAGAAAACTATTTACAAGGTTATGCTGAAGATATGCTTTCACACAGAATAGATATGTCGGTCTTTGAGTCTGTCACATGGGGAATTATTACAGACCAAAATTTATCAACATTAATTAATAATGAATAATGGGCTCTGTACAGCAATTTATCAAGACTTCATACAGTATAATGACTCATCATGTACCGGTGCTTTCCCTTGTCTCTGCTACTTCTCTTATGCCATATGTATTATGCTTGTCTCTGTGATCTCAGGAAGCTGGGATGGACAGGAGTGAACAACATCGTTATGCTATTATATGGCTCTGTATCTAATTTCTCTCTTTCTCTGTGCTTTCCTAAAAGTAGACTCTACTTCATTTTGTGATATTATTCATGGGTGGGCAGAATGTCTGCAGCTCGCAGGATGCTGGGAGTTTGTAGCCTGATGCTGCATTGATACAAAAGTGCGTTGGTGATGCTCTATTTTAATGGGGGTGAGCACCTCTCATTATTCTTACACTACAAATGTGCTTAGCTCTCACTAATGCAGGAAAGATTCTCAGTATCAGCAGAGGCATCTGCTTTACTGACTGATCCTGCAAATGGAATAAATATGAACACAGGTCCCAGACTCGATATTTATGAATTAGACTAATGTGAGCACGTCTGAAGTTGCTGTTACTACTTCTTCTCTCTCTCCTCACTCATTTGAAATGTGGGGTTAATCTAAGAACAATTTTATTCTCTGATACTTGAATGGAGCCTAGCAATGTGTTGGGGAGAAGAATCTTCTATTTTGTTGTCCAGACTTAACATATTTTTGAAATAACATGGTCTGAAGTATTCTCAATGTTCACAAATATAATATCTCAAATATTCTCAATGGATCTGGGAATAACATATAAATGTTATAAAAATAAAATATATACTCAACATTTTTGTCATTACCAGGAAAGATATTTTGAATATAACTACATTAAAAGACCTATCAAAATTAATTATATACAGACTTGGGTGGCAGTGATATGCAGTCTATTGCCAGTGTTTTGAACCTTTCCACCTTGGATTGAAAATTTGGTGGATGAAAGGTTGAAAGTAGCTTTACAACCTACTTTGTGTTTAGATTCAAGCTCGCCAAACTTTGCGAGGAGTAAGTTAAATTAAGTGTTTTTGATTACTTACATTGTATCATAGTCATATTCTGTGATTCTAATCTTAATTGTGAGTGACAGTGTAGAAAAGAGAAAAAGGTATCTTGGAATATATATATGACAAGTGTTTTTTTTTGTTTTGTTTTGTTTGTCTGTGAAGGGCCCAGCATTTGAAGATGGAGGGGGGACGAATCTGGGACAACATCAGGAACTATTTTTTCACACAGAGGGCGGTAGGTGCAAGGACTAACTAAAACTAATCATCAGCGTTGTGACGGGACAGTAGCAGTTGAAGCATCCCCATAATGTGTAGCTGGTGCCCTTCAATTTGCTGCAACTGCTGCCCAGCGTTGTCAAGAAGGTGGTTAACAGCCTCCAACTCACTCCACATTAGGCCTAAATTGGCCTGTGTGACAGGCAGTTGGACAGGGTTGCCACCATCACCTGCTGCAGGTTGTGATGGTGGAGCAGCCGGTTGATCCATGGCCCTTCCCCGCTTCACACCATCACACGCAGGTGGACGCCGGGCTACCCCCTCTTCCCCGGCAGGGCCAGCAGTTGCATTATTGCCCTGTTCTGAATCCTTGGCCTGTCACTGTACACAGTGGTGGTTGTACAGGTGGGTGCGTTGACCACCTGTGCCAAGATGAGTTCCTTTGGGGCCACAGCGCACCTCCATACCACACAGATTACACTTCACTACACTGCTGTCCCCAGGCAGTGTAGTAAAGAACTCCCACACTAATGAGGTGCAGGGAGGACCAGGCAGGGGGGCTCAGGTGTTGTTGTAATTGGGGCTGCTGCTGCACAACTGGGGCCAGGGGTGCAGAAACCTATTGTTGTGACTGCTGTGGCTCCTCCTCCCTGGCTTCCTGCTGCTGAACTGCTGGCGCAGGGGTCATAGCAGGTGGTGGCACTTGGGGGGCACTGGTAGGTGTCACAGGAGGTGGTGCTTCCATGGCACCAAGTCCACTACCTCCTGCTTCAGGGGGAAACACTACTCAAGATGGTGCTCCAGTATAAAACGTAGTCTGCCACTATGTGTGCATACACCGATGCGATCTCCTCTGCTATAGCTGCGAAAACCACCTCTCTCCCCCTCCATTCTGGCCTCTCTCTCTCTCTCTCTCTATCTTTCACACACACACACACACACACACACACACACACACACACACACACACAAACAATTAACAATTAACAAATACTAAACTGAAATACTGCACAAACACAAATCCAGGCAACAAATAGACAAAAATAATCAGCTAATTAGCAAAAAATTTAAATGGTTTATGGTAGAAGCACTCTGGATAGGGGGTCGATATCAGTCCTTTCACAGAAGAAAGGGTTCTGAAAGAACTCCTAAAACTGAAGGTAGACAAAGCAATGGGGCCTGATGGAATTTGCCCCAGAATTCTAAAAAGAATTAAGGGGAGAACTAGTGACACCACTGACTACCCTTTTTAACAAATAATGGGAGGATGGTGTGGTACCTGAGGACTGAAGGAAGGTGGATGTAATTCCCCTTCACAAAAGTGGGAGCAAGACAGAGGCAGGGAACTACAGACCTGTCAGTTTGACCTCTGTGGTAGGGAACGTGATGGAATCACTTCTGAAGGAAAGAACTGTTGAGTACCTAGAGGCCAGTGGGGCTCAGGACCCAAGGCAGCATGGGTTCACAGCGGGAAGGTCGTGTCAGAATAATCTGATTGATTTCTTTGACTGGGTGACCAAAGTAGTAGACCAGGGAGGGGCTGTGGACATGGCCTACCTAGACTTTAGCAAGGCATTTGATACAGTCCCGCATAAAAGATTAATAATCAAATTAACCAGCCTGGAAGTAGCTCCCAGGGTGGTAGCTTGGGTAAAACATTGGCTGGACAACAGGACACAGAAGGTAATTGTAAATGGAGTCCACTCTGAAGAAAGAGGGGTTACTAATGGGGTACCGCAGGGTTCAGTACTGGGTCCAGTCTTTTTAATGTCTTCATAAGCGACACTGCAGAAGGAGTGGAAGGAAAAGTATACCTCTTTGCAGATGACACAAAGATCTGCAAGAAGGTTGATACACAAGGAGACGTGGAAAGGATGAGAAGGGACTTGACAAGGTTAGAGGACTGATCAGAAGTATGTCAGCTTGAATTTAATGCAAAGAAGTGCAAAATAATGCACCTGGGACACAAAAACCCAGGGGAAGATTACACAATGGGGGGAAACAGTAACAACAACAAAAATGGAAAGGGACCTGGGGTAATCATATCAGATGACCTTAAGGTTAGCAAGCAACGTGAGAAGGCAGTAGGGAGGGCTGGGGGGATACTGGGATGTATAGGGAGAGGCATCACCAGCAGAAAACAGGAAGTTGTTATCCTTCTGTACAGACAATTGTGAGACCCCATCTGGAGTACTGTATCCAGTTCTGGAGACCCCATCTCCGCAAGGACATAGACAGGATGGAGGCAGTTCAGAGGAGGTCAACTAAAATGGTGCAGGGTCTGCAAGAGAAGCCATATGAGGAGAGACTAAAAGAGCTTAATATGTATACCCTTGAGGAAAGGAGGGAGAGGGGGGACATGATAGAAACTTATAAGTACCTCAGTGGAATCAATAATGTCCAAGTGGGTAGCATCTTTCAGAAAAAGAGATGTGCAAGAACAAAGGGACATAATTTTAAGATAGATGGGGAACAGCTCAGGGGCAATGTGAGGAAATATTTTTTCACAGAGAGGGTGGTGGACACATGGAATAGCCTTTCTGAGGAAGTCGTGGGGTCTAAAACTGTGAGAGAATTCAAGAATGAATAGGTAGGGAAATGGGCAGACTAGGTGGGCCAAGTGGTCCTTATTTGCCGTCAAAGTCGTTTATATGGCAGTTTTAGACTACTTTCTAGATGTTCCTCTCTCTCTGTTCAGCAAGCTCTTTCTCCTCCTACAAGGTGAAAGTGAAACTCTTTTTCAAGTATGATTCACTTCTTGCCTGCCTGCCTGAAGCATTTGACCTAGACTGTGTAAGCCATGTGATGTGTGTGGGCTCCCTGTAAATTCTCACTCCGCCTTTAAAGTGAAGTGAGGCGGAGTGAGCAACGCGAAGTCATTATCTCCATTATTACAAGGTGAAGTAGTGGTTTTCAGTGGGCACTTTGCAAAGCCAGAGAATAACGCAAAGTGGGCTACTTCACGTCTAGTTCGCCAGCGGAATTTAACTTCACTGCATCTCTAGTCCAGCGTAACAGTGCCTGGACTTTGGGTGTGTGTGTTGCCCACCAGTGCCTAGGTGGCTGCACAAAGTTCCCCTACTAACTCGAATGCGATGTAGCAGACAGACAGCAACTGTTTCATCAGCCGGGTACAGTATATAAAAATCTCAAATTAGGGATTTGGTACCCCTTGATTTTGCATGATGGTGGTGGAAGTGGGACAGGGAAGGGGAATGGGTGGAAATGTGTGTCTGACATTTAATGAGGTCATGATTAAGAGGCTCAACTGATGTAGTACTGGGGGGACTTTGGTAGTTGTATGAGATAGTGGTGGGAAAACCCATGCATCTTTAGCAGCACCACCCTTTCTTTTTTCCTCTTGTTCTTTCCCAGCTCACATAGGAGATTCAAATCATCATCCCTGCAGCCACTGATAACCTCCTCCTCTTGGGCTTTATCCTCATCAGTCTGAGATGCATTTTCCAAGTTAGTCATTAGGCTCTGACTTATACTCAGGGTCCACACTCTCATTTGGGAATTTGGAACAATCCTCAAGATGCGTTCTCCTTCTGCTTCCTTAAACTCTGGAATTCACTGCCCCTATCCATTCCCTCTGCTTCCTGCAAATGCTCTCTATCCTCTCTACTCCTAGCCACCACCGCTCCCTCCTGTAATTGCCCCTAGCAATTTGCCCATCCCCCTCACTCTTCCTCTCTTCATGCCTACCTTCTCCCCCCACACTCCCCCGTATTATTCCCCCTCATGCCCCAACCCAAATGTGCAGCTTGCGCTCTCTTGCTTCTAAATGTGTTGTATAATTATCATACTACAGTAAAATGCTGTGTAACTACTGTAGCATTGTAAATATGTAAATTTTATCTCTGCTGCATAATGCTGAGCAACTACTGTATATTGTATTATTGTATTTTGTAATACAACTTTTTTTTTTATCATACAAGATTTTATTGGATTTTCCAAGTACAACCAACCATGGTAATACGAGCTTAGTGCCAAGCACACAGATAAACAAGAACACCATTACTATGACTTGAACATTACATGACTACAATTGCTAGGAAAGGGGTACGTATTGCATCCCACCACATTTATAAGCCTTAGAGACTAATATCCTGTTTAATCTAGCTTTATGAGTATCCAAATACAGTGCAAGATTTCTGACTTAACACATCTATCAGACAGGGGGATAGCTAGTAACTAAACTGCTCAAAGAACAATCATAGTGGTTAAGGGTCAAGACCCTCATACCTCATCTCGTTAGTCATTCAGCCTGAGCTCTTTCAGGTTAGGCAGCTGAGAGCAAAGACAAGGAAAGAGCAGGTAGAAAGAAAGTAAGGATGATGTAAACAGTATGAGGTAGGTAGCCATTTATACTGATATAGGGCCACAGCAGCCTGAAAAAGAAAAAAAGGGGGGATGGAAGAGGGGACTCCATGATTCAGAGCAGCAGAGGGTTTTTGGGGGGGAGGGAGTGGGACTGCACAAATGTGTAAGTGCAAATATGTGTCTCATTTCTTGTTAAATCTGGAGAGGTGGCCCTTCCCTATCACAGGGACTCTCTCAAATGTGGCCAGCCGAGCCATGGCTGCCCACCAATGGGAGATCGTGGGAGGGGAAGGCTGCCTCCACTTCATCAGTATGGCTCTCTTAGCCCCCATCACTGCAACCAGATCCCAGGCCTTAGTTGGTGCAGGTAAGGGTCCCGGTGTAGAAACGTCCCCCAGCACCAGAGAGGACTGGCCAATCGATAGGGGTTTGCCGACAATCTTTGAACAGTCCTCTAGGACCTGCAGCCAGAACCCCTGAAGTGCTGGGCATGTCCACAAAACATGGAGCAGATGGGCAGGGGAGGTATTGCACCTCCAGCATTTGTCATGTTTCATTATTTTCAGTTTGTATAACACTGTGGGTGTCTTATACCACCTGAGGAGAATTTTTAACTTTATCAATTGACTTTTGGCATTCTCATACGCTGAGTGGGCAGCTTTCAGGCAGTCAGACCACTGCTGCTGTGGAAGGGGGCATTGAAGTTTAGCTTCCCAAGCTATTCAGCTGGCTGAAGTGGTATCCAGCTGGGCATCTCTAATTACTTTATACAAAGTTCCAACCAGGCCCCGGCCCTTTCTGGGCTCGTGGAGGGTAGTGAGGCAGTTCCACTTGCCCATATCAGTTGAGGCTGTTAGGAGGGGGGCAGTTGCTCATCAAAGCTGGAGATATCTCCAAAAATCCTGTGCTTTCAAACCATAGGCCTCTCACAGTTGCTCAAAGGACATGAGTATTCTGCTACCTGGGAGGAGAAGATCCCTCACCACCAGGATACCCCTGGAAGCCCAGTGGGACCAGTGTAGGGGTTTATCATCCACCATTATGAGCTGATTGTTCCACAAAAGGGCATCAGGGATCGGGGGCAGGTATCCCCTGCTGGGAGCACCAATGAAGGCCATTGCCCACCGCCAAGCCCTACAGGTTTCAGTCATGATGGGAGTGAGCAGATCCCCAGATGGCTTCTTATTAGTTAGCAGAGAAAAAAGTGAATTATCGGGTAGGACAGCAGCTTCTAAGCATACTCATTGAGGAGGGGGGGGACAAGGAAGGGGCGAACCAGTTAGTAGCCTGGGTCATACGAAAGGCTAGGTGATATCCCATGAACCAGGGGAGTCCCAGCCCTCCCCTAGTCCAATGTGCCTGTAGTTTAGCTCGTCCCCAGCGTGCCATTTTACCCTCCCACAGGAAGGAGGAAATCAGTTTGTTCAGTAGTAAGAAGGGTTTCGGGGACAGGGGGATTGGGAGATTGCTAAGGAAGTATGAGACTCTGGAAAAAATAAACATATGGCTAGCCTCTATTTTACCCTTCAAGGGAGCTGCAGCTTTCTCCATCTCTGGACTTCAGCCGTAAGGGCTGTTAATAGAGGAGAGAAGTTGACCTTTTCCGTATCTTTCCAGGCAGAGGGAATAAAAATCCCAAGGTATGAAAATCCGTTGGGGGCCCAAGTGATATCCGTACCTATTAGACAGCTCCTTCCACACTTTGTGTTTAGGGGAGATAAAATTGTCTTTTTTTGGTTAATTAGCAGACCAGATAAGGAGGCAAACTCTTGCAACACCCGTAGTATTGTAGGGATGGAAAGCTCTGGATTAGACAGGGTAAGTAACATATCATCCACATAGGCATTAACCAAGAAGCAATGTATCTTCACTGGAATCCCAGTGATGTCTGGGGTGCCCAGGAGTTTTAGTATCAGAAGATCTAGGGCTATAATAAAGAGAAGGGGGGAGAGAGGGCAACCTTGTCTGGTGCCCCTCTGTAAGGGGAAGGGTCAAGAAATATCCTGATTGGTTACAATTTTAGCTGTGGGCAGGTGGTATAGAGTGGAAACCCATGAGCAGAAATGGGGCCCAGATCCATAACGGGACAGCACCATGCGCAGATATCCCCATTCGAAAGAATCAAAAACCTTGACAAAGTCTATTGCCAGGGCTGCTATTGGTGTGTCAGAATGCAAAGCTAACCATTTTAAATTGAGGACTAGTCGGAGGTTATCTGCACCTGACCTCCCTTTCGAGAAGCCAGCCTGCGAGGGGTGTATTAAGACCGGTAGAACTTGAGTTAGCCTGTTCGACAGGACTTGGCTAGTACTTTAGTATCCACTGATAGCAGTGAAATGGGCCGAAAGTTGGCACAATCCATTGCATCTGAGGATATTTTGGGAATTAAGATTAATAGGGCTTCCCACATAGTGGGAGGGAGGGCTGTAGTGGCCTGGGCTTCTTGCAGGGCTTGTAGAAGTGGGACAGTAATTTCTGCCTTGAGAAGTTGATACAGCTCCACTGTCATTCCATCTGGGCCTGGTGCTTTCCCTTTGGCCATCTAGGACAAGGCAGATTGGAGTTCCTCCGGGGTAACAGGGGCATCTAAAACTGCACATTGCTCTTGAGAGATTTTAGGGACAGAAACCCCTTCACACATCTTGGATAAATGAGTAGATCACTCCATGTCTGAGAGCTGGGCTTGAGACCAGTAGAGATCTTGGTAGAAGCTCTGCATCTCTTCATTTATGGCCTTAGGTGTAGATACTATTTTGCCCTGTGGATTTTTGAGAGTGAGTATCCTGGAGGATGCTTGTTGCTTGTGAAGATAGTACACGAGGAGTTTGCCCCCTTATCTCCTCCCTCAAAGGTCTTATGCTTGGCTCGAATTAGCTGCCATGCAGCCTTTTCGTTTAGCAGAGTGTTTATTTGATACTTTAAACCAGTGATAGTAGACAAGAGAGGGGAGTTAAGCGGATTTTGGGTTGTCACTTTGAATTGTCTCTCCAGGGTCACGAGTTCTGTTTGTAACGAGGATATAGTCTTTGCTCTAGCCTTATTCTTGGAGGCCATGAAATAAATAATTCTTCCCCTAAGGACAGTCTGAAATGTCTCCCATACTGTGGAAGCCGTAGTTTCCCTGGAGGGGTTAAGGGCAAAGTAACAATCGGCCTTTCTTTTTAATGTAGGCTTGGAAAGTTTTGTCTTGCAACATGGACGGGTTACACCTCCATCTTGTGGAAGGGGCACCCTGGCCCAGTGGAGAGTACAAAATGGAAACCGGTACATGATCAGAGATCAATATGCTGCCTATAAAGGCATCCATTATTTTTGGTGCAGCAGCATAATTAATGAGCCAAAAGTCCAGTCTGCTATGCGTATGGTGTACTGCTGAACAGAAAGAATAGTCTCCCCCTGTGGGTTGGTTCTCTTTCAGGGGTCACATAGACTCCATTCTGCCATCAAATCAGTGAGGCTGGCTAGCGCCTTGGGGTGAGTTTGTGGGGTGGGGAGGGACTTCTCAAGAAAAAGTCCAAGACTAGATTGTGATCCCCTCCTAACAAACTGGGAACATCAGAGAAGCCACTCATCAAGTCCAAGAAGGCCTGACTGAGGTCCGGAGATACCTTCCCTATGTCTGAATTATGGCCATACACGTTGGCCACCAGCACCCTTCCTCCCAGGTATGGCAACCAGGTTACTATCCATCGCCCTTGAGAGTCTGTGCACTTATCCTCTATTACCCATGGCACGGTTTTCCATAGCAGAATGGCCAATCCTCTGGATTTAGTGGTGGTGCAGCTGGCAACCACTGTGCCAACCCAGAGCTTCCTTAACCACTGTACTGTCCGGCTGGTAAGGTGCATCTCCTGTAGAAGGGCTACATCCACCCCATAGAATTAAGATATTGCAAGACTTTGGTTCATTTAGCTGGATGATTGAGTCCCTTAACATTCCAGGAGATGCACCTCCAGCCTTGTCCTGATGAGGGTGCAACAGTCGTTGCCATATCTCCGAGGTTTAGTGAGAAGAAATATGAAAGGAGTACTCACCCTAGTACAGACCAGAAGGTATACGACAGTCAGCAAGGGAAGTGGGGTAAGGGAAATCACCTGTCGGTTGTCCATATGTGCGGGTGATAATGTAAGGTGTCAGCAAAGTAGCAGAAGCAATAGTAAGAAAAAAAAAAAAAGGAGTATGAGCAGTTGTTATCCCATCTGGGTCAGACCTGGTTAGGTGAGAGGAGGAGAGAACAAAAAAAAAGAGAACTTTTATATAAAACATTGAAAGTGCAATACAATAAAGTACAACAATGGAGCTATTGCTTTTAGTATAACACAATGAACAAGTAAAAGTTAATGATGCTGAGGTGAACATGTGAAAGGAGCCATCAAGTAAAAAGATGCTCCACGCCACACTGCTTCAAGCACCAAAGGTACAAGGGGAGAGGTTACACCAAACATGGGTAAACTGTCCCAACCTGGCCTCGTGGATCACTATAGTTGATTGGGATCTTGAGGGTCCAGGAAGAAGAAAAAGCCTACCCTAGCAGTAGGACATAAATGTGGGCCCGGATATTCAGAAGGGTTGCGCATGGCGCAACACTGATGCGCCCTGGCACGATATTCAAACGGGGATTGAGCCTGGCACAAATCCCAATGTGCCGGAACGCATCAGTAATGTATGCAGCGCAAGTGGGGGGGGGGTGTGCCCATGCATACTCCTCACATCCTGATATTCAGCCTGGGATGTGCTGAGCCCATGCATGCACAACCCCTACTTGTGCTGCACACAGGTGAGCCAAAAAAAAAAAGGAGCAACAGCTGGCCACCCACAGGTGAGCTGCCATATTGCAGAGCACAACACGGCAGTTGCCACCTGTGGGTGGCCACCTGAGCTCCGGCTGCACCTTATGGTGGCGCTCCGCCCCATGCCCGATCATGGGCATATGCTGTTAAAATGTATGTCCGATACCCCTGGTGGTCCAGTTGACCATTTGCAGCCCGATCGCAGGCATATGCCATTAAAATGTATGTCCAATATCCCTGGTGGTCCAATGGACCGCTTGCAGCCCGATCGTGAGCATATGTAGTAAAATAAATGTTCTATATCCCTGGTGGTCCAGTGGACCGCTCGCAACCAGATCGCAGGCATATGTAGTAAAATAAACATCCTATATCCCTGGTAGTCCAGTGGACAGCTCGCAGCCTGATCACGGGCATATGTACTCAAAAGGAGAGGCCCAATATTCCTGGTGGTCCAGTAGTACCTCCCTCCCCACTCGCCTACTGAGCCCCACCGCCCCCCTCCCCGGTCAGCAGCGAGCGGCAGCACCCCACCCACCTGCTGTCCCGCCACCTGACACCATACGGTAGGGCTGTACGCCCATTGGTCCACAGCATGAGCCAATGGGCATGCTGCCTGTTCCATGCTACACAGTCCAGATATGTGAATGGATCCACTGGATATCTGGACTGTGTAGTGATGCGAGCTGTATGCCCATTGGCTCATGCACTGGAACCAATCAGGCGCCTAGCCCTACTACGGTGTCAGTCAGCAGGTGGGGCGGCAGGTGGGTGGGTGCCGCCGCTGCTGCTGACTGGGGTAGCGGGGCGGTGGGGCTCAGTGGGCAGGTGAGGTGGGGAGTACCACTGGACCACCAGGGATATTGGACCTCTCCTTTTGAGTACATATGCACGCGATCGGACTGCGAGCAGTCCACTGGACCACCAGGGATATTGGATGGTATATTTTATTACTTAAGCCCGCGATTGGGCTGCAAGTGGTCCACTGAACCACCAGGGATATTGGACGATTATTATTTTCTACATATGCCCATGATTGGGCAGTGGGGCACATTTCCACGATGTGCAGGGGGCGTCGGTCCCTGACGGCTGCAGCCTGGCAGGGCGCCAGGCGCAAGTCACCGTGGATCGGAGCACCTGCATGCAAATGGGGCCATAATGACATGCAAATGGCCCCATTTGCACCTTGTATGCATTATGGCCAAATTTGCATGTGCACTTTTGAATATCGTGGTTTTACACCTAGCGCAACGGAACTTGCGCTAGCGCATCCCCCTGCTCCACTCTGGCCACTTGTGCTGGTGCAGTGCCACTGCACCATGCTCACTGTGAGTGGCCAGGGTGCGATATTCAGCGATGTTGTGCCATGGCGCAGCTCCATTGAATATCACCCTGTCAACGCCCCTGCGCAGCCAAGTTATACTGCACCCAGGCTTGCGCCACAGCCTGGCACAGTCTGAATATCCGAGCCATGATGTATAACCACCAGAGAGGGAAAAATGGAAGGGGGGGTGAGTTTCAAGGAGGGCAGAGGGAATAATTCCTGGGCATAATACAAGCCAGGAAAGGAGAGAAGGGGGAAGAGATATGGGGTGGGGGGAACTCTGTTGCTAGCACAAAGCTGTAGGTTCCTTGGTAGATTGGGGGGAAGCCCAGGAGGATTGTTGCAGGGGAAGACAGGTATCAGATGCAAGGTGAGCATCTCAGTCATCAGACATAGCCCCATTAACCCATAGGTCAATCATGGCTTAAAATACCTGTGAGGGCTAAGTTCAAAAAGAGGTAGGCCAAGGAGTAAGTAGAAGTCAGGGAGTAGTGGGAGGGAATGAGGGATAAGAAGAGGGGTAGTTTATTTCAATGAACTGCAACCCTTCTAATTTCTGTAGCCCTGAGGAGGAGAGCACCACCATATAGGGGGAGGGGGTTCACAGCGATGATGAGAAAAATATCCTTGCGTGCTACCCATTCTCTCAGCCTCTAGGGAGGGAGGTCTGTATGCTCAAAGGGAGAAAGAGGTCAAAGCTTATCCAGCTCAGAGTTCTAAAAGTTCGTTCAGCCTTCTTTCCCCGATAAGGTGGACTGCTCCTTGCATGTCAATCTGGGCAGGTCTGGAGAGGACGCCAGCGCCTCCACAAAAGATTTAAGTAAGCCCGCCTCTGCAGCAGCTTCTTTCTCACGTTCCTCCACTACAGCGACCCAATCTAGCGAACCCATTGCATCCATGGATTCTTTGGTGTCTTCAGCCAGAGATGCTAGAGCTGTATTTGTTGCTGCCATATTCACTTCTGCTCTGGGGTGTTTGACAGGGGGAGAGGCTACTATGTTTTCTGAAGCCAGCTGATGAGGGCTCCTGGACTGTTGTCATTGTCGGCCTGGTGCTGAATAGTTGATCCGATCCACTTGTCCGCTTGCTTCAGCACTACTTGCTGACCGCCCAGCTTGATTTGGGGGAGAGCCCGCATGGAGGTGTCTATCCACCTTACTTGAAGCAGATGGAGAAGGAAGAAGCAAGGGGAACACAATTGTGCCTGGACCAGTCCGATCAGTATTGATGTCTCCCTGGAAGTGGCTCCCTCTTTTGTCAGTTCTCTTTACTGTGTGCTCTTTCAGGGACCAGAGGCATCTGGGAAATGCAGCCCATGGTAACAGACCTGGCCACTGGCTGTTGATCCAGGCTTCTGCCTCCTTGGGCGAATCCACCAGGAATGTTCTCCCATCTCTGGACAGGTGCAATGCAGTCAGCCTCTTAAATCGATGTTGGAAGGAATTAGCGGTAAGGAGCTTCTTCAATGGGCCATATGCTTTTCATTTCATTGCCACTTCTTGGGTGAAATCCTAATAAAATGAGATTGTATTGTCTTTCCAGGTAATCTCTCCTAGCTCCCTTGCAGCCCGCAGAAGTTTTTCATTGACGGAGTATTTTAGCAAATAGGCGATGATCGTTCTGGGACCGTGGGTGCCATCAGGTCTGCCAAAGACACGGTGTACCCTTTCCAGCTCCACAGGCTCTTTCCATCTTTCACCAAGCAACTGTGGCAACCACTCATTCAAAAACTTCTCCATATTCAGCCCCTCAGCCTCCTCCGGCACCCCTAGAATCCTAATGTTGTTCCTCCTACTACTATTTTCTTGGTCCTCCGCTCTTTGCCACAGTCTAGAGAGTTTTTCATTGTGGTCTCTGAGCCTTTGTAGTACTGTGATGTGCTATCTCTCTAATTCCTCTGTCCGCTGTTCAAGCACATTTTGTTGGTCCTCCAGTTTGTGTATGTCTGCCACATTTCCGGCCAAAGACACCCCTATGTTGTCTACTCTGATCAGGAGCACCTCTAGTATCTTTGTTATGTTGGCTAGGGCATCACTGAGCTGGGTCTGATCCTGTGACAGGTGTGTAGACTGTGTAGAGTGCCCCAATGCGCTGTCTCCCGAGGCCTCCATCTCCGCTTCCAATGCTGTAGCACCAAGGTAGGGAAGATCAATATTGCAGTTTACAGCGAGTCTCCAAAGTGGTCAGGGGTGTCCGAAGATAATGAACCATATTTGGAAATATTGGGAGCTTCTACACCGGCAGTTTAGCTCTGTAATACCGTTGTCCCCCCACATTCTGGTCTATATGGCCTAGTTCCTCAGGTGGCTCTGAAATACACACGGGTTGTTTACTATTCTTAGAGCGTGGCTTCCCTCATCAGGATAGTTTGGCTAGCATCAACAGAGCTGGGGATGGATCCTCTGGTGGTTAGCAGAAGAATTCAGTCCGGCATTCCAGCGGATCAGGTAGGATTTATTGCCAGGCCAGGGCAGAGTGAAAGGACTATGCTGCCATCTTTCTCGGGTCCAAGCCACGCCCCTATATTTTGTAATACAACTTAATTTCTGTACCTACCCCCCGACACATGTAGGAACAAGCTAATTGTTTAAGCTCAGGATGTCTTTCTTGGTGAAACTCTTTTAAATAAAGAATCAAGATAAGCTCAGCAGCATCACCACCAGGAGTCACAGGGACACTAACAACCTCCTCCTTGACCACTGTGCCTGAGGCTCCTCTTGTCGCCATCTTCCCCAGCCCCCACCAGCATGGATTCCACAGACGTGGCCGAGAAAAATGTGGCCACACTAATACCACTGCTACCAACTACTCCTTTACTATTACTACTGTCCCCGGGGCTCATAGACACTGCTGCAGATGTTTTTTAGCTGCAACACCCTTTTGCCCCATAGAACAACCGGACTTCTTTGCTGCCTCCCTAATTTCTCTCCCTTTAGTAGACCATCTCTTCTCAGCAATTTTTTTAAATATTTAAATTTATAATACTGTCGGGGAAAAATTGTAAAGAAAACTTGCAGTACAACCAACTAGCAGCAGCAGACACTTCCCCATGGAATTAGCAGTATGATCTGAAAAATTAAAAACAGTTTACTGAGCTAATAGTAGCTACAGTAAAACCACCCATAAAATGTTTTTTTTTTTGTTTAACACTACAGGAATTAGAAAGATGCATATGACAGGGGTAATTAAGTAAGGAATCAGACACTCCAGGTGTGATTTATGGACTAAGAGCATGCCCCAGGCGCGTAATGAGGCATGAGTCACTCTTGCCTAGTGCCTTTAGCACTTGGAAAGTGCTCTTATCAGCCCATAAATCACACCTTGGAGTGTCTTATTCCACTTAAAAAATGGGTCCTTCAGTAAACTGTAAATAATTAATTTCAAAATTAAATATAACTCAAAAAAAATATTAAGAAATACAAAAAAAATAGTCCTTGCACTCTTAATATCCTATTGTTCTGTAATACTGTAAAATGGAAATGTGCCACTGAAGTGTGGTGGTTTCTGTCTGACCCCTTCTAAACACACACATATACTCGAATCCGAACACACTTGCTTTGCTGCTTTATTTTTTTTATTTTATTTTTTTTCTCAAGCTCTCTGTTAGGAGCTTGTGAGTGAGTGGCCAATTTTATTCTTCTACAATGAGAATGAGCCCTCAGGAATGAGCATATCCCTTATAACATGGCTGTATCTGTCTGACCCCCCCAACACACGCTTCCAGACACCCTCACAAATTTTTCCCCAATTTTTTCACTGTTTCTTGTTCTGAGACTTAGAGCCCCTTCCCGTATATATTTCCATAGAGGGAATGCTCAGATCAGCCATTGGATTGAGAGCACGTGACCAACTTAATTAAGAGTGAGCATGTTCCTCTCCAGCCGCCACATTTCTGGACCACAGTTTCTAACATCAGCCGCTCACTGTTCCAAACTGGAAGGTTTCATTTAAAAAAAAAAATGTTTTCTTTTATACTGCTGTATCTGTTTTTGTCAATGTTATCAAGTGACTGGCTTCAACAAGAGTGAATGTCTCTACTGGGAGCTGCCGTAGTCAATTTTCTACTTTACGCTTCTGCTTCTCGAGCGAGTGAGCGGCTTACAAACCATTGCACTTTCATCACGACGCTCTAACAAACACTGTTTTTTTGTGTTTCTTTTTAATCTAACCTGGTATTTTTAATTCGCTGTGCAGCTGTGAGTGAGGAATTATTGTGGGTGACATCGGTAGATTGGCAGGTGGGTTGGTCAGTTGCTTGAATACTGCTGTACTGTAGTTAACTCTTTCTCGATCGTGGTTTTGACTGTTCGTTCTTCCATAACATTTAAATCTGGAAAATGGAGGAATGGGCAACACTGAAAATAACATCCGGGGTGCTGAACATTGAAATGTTAGCTGTGGTGGGGGGGCCTGAACAGAAACAGTGCTGTCCATTCGTGGCAGTGGTCTCCCGCTGTAGCTCTTGTGGTTCTGTGCTTGGTGTGGAGCTGAAGCGGGACAGCTGCTGGGAGTACTGATTTCAGAGAGTGCTGTGTTTTGGTTGGCAGAAGTAGTGCCAATTGCCAGAATATGTCCTGATAAGGACATGGCAAATGGTAGCTCTTATCCAATCAAAACGCTGAAAATTTTCTACCCATTTTATAAGTAAGGAATAAGACATGATGGGGTGTAGTTTATGGGCTGATAAGAGCAGGCCCCAGGTGAGTAATGAGGCATGAGGCACTTGTGCAGAGTGCCTTCAGCACCTGGGAAGTGCTCTTATCAGCCCATAAACCACATCTCGTCATGTCTTTTTCTACTTATAAAATTAGTCCTTCATTTAAAATCCTTCCCCTGGAAATGAAATTAATGATTAAAACAAGTCTTTTAAGCATAAGTGTTAAAATGTAGGTTAATTAAAGTAGAAAATGGAAAAAATAGTCCTTGCATTTCAATTGTGTGTTTGTGTTTGTTTCTGTCTCCCCACCCTCACTCATTCTGTTCCCTCCCCCACTTAATTTTTTTTTTTTTTTTTTTACATTTTGTTTGTAGCTTTCTTTAGGCTTTTTTTCTCATCCCGTTTGTGTAGCAGCCACCTGTAGCTAGGGAGTAGCGGGTATGACTGGCACTGAGGGTGTCTGCCAATGATCCTGCATTCCAGCCCCCCCAAAACAAACACACACACACACACACACACACACACACACACACACACACACATATGCAGCTACAAACCAAGACTGCCTATTTTGTTTTATTCTTCTTTTTAGCTGTTCAATTTCTCTTCCATTTGTACCAGGGAGTGAAATCATGGAGTGCTTCTTGTGTTTACATGCTTGCTGCCTGATATATCGGAAGCAAGCGTGTCCCTTAGCAGCTGCCATGCAGAGCAGTTTTCTGTTTGCATGTTTCAAATTGTAGTGGTATTGCACTACAAGATGAGAAGATGACTTGTTTGTGCTAATGACAGTATGTTTTAAGTGCAGTAGTACTGGCAGCAAGGCAGGTGGAGACTTGGGGTTCAGATTTTATTTAACAGCCATTTTTTTGCAGCACTGATGAGTGGGTCTATAGCACGATTTCTAACCCATGTCCTGGAGGCATCCACATCAGTTGTTTCATTGTGGTCAGCTTTAATAGACCACCACAGATCAGAAATTATTTTAAAAGTGTTTTTGTCTAAACTGATTTGACTACAGTAACTGAGAGATTGTGAGAGTGTGTGTGTGTGTGTGTACATGCACGGGCGTGTGTGTGTGTGTGTGTGTGTGTGTGTGTGTGTGTGTGTGTGTGGAGGGGGAGAGTGTTCTCCAGCTCCAGTAGCCAGTTCCACTTCTAAAAGGTAGAGATTGGCACAGGGATATGTGCTGTTCTCCATCCTGACTGGCTGAAGAGGTGCTAGTTGGTACAATATGTCCTGATAAGGACAAGGCCACAGGTGCCTCTCAGCCAATCAGGATGCAGAAAACTCCAGACCCAGTTTATAAGATGTGGTTATGCCACTGTTTCAGTCTTTGGTGAGACCACATACTGAGTATTGTGCCCAGTTATTTTATTTATTTATTTATTTAGTCTTGGATTATAATACCTCTGAGTGCAAAGCAGCTCATTTACAGAGGTTCCACATCAGTTCTGGTCCCCTTATAGCAATATTGCAAGGTTGGAGTGGGTAAAACATAGGGCCACCAGGCTGGTGAGGGGATTGGAGGGTAAAGATACTCAAACTATACTTGACCAGTTAGGTTTGTTTTCACTTGAGAGGAGATGTTTCGCAGGAGATATGATCTTAACTTATAAAGCAATGAAGAACTGTAAACTATTGTGCAATTTTAGACAGACCCCTCCCAAGATATTATCAGACCACAATACAAGAAGCCACAATTATCAATAGAAAGGATACAAGCCAGGCATGATCAGAGGTTGCATTTCTTCACACAGAGGGGATTCAGTATGAAATAGTCTGCCAACAACAGTGGTAGAATCCAAGAATATCTATTCCTTAAAAGAAAAAAAAGCCTAAAAAGTTACATGGCGAATAGTGCTGGATGAAAGTATGAAAATCCATGTTGTGTTCCTTTTTGCAAAATTGTGCCATTTTTGCATAATATCACACAATTTTGTGAACTGAGCACATTGTACAGTACTATGTAGCTTGCTGTGCAAAATTAGCAGACTGCACAATTTTGTAGATTAAAGTTAATAAAAATGCACACTTTTGAAAGTTTATGCTCAGCCTATGGCATTATTTGCTGAAATTGCACACTTTTAAGAATTCCCAGTTTTAAAAATATGCAATTTGGGGTAAAAGGATACTATTTGTTGAAACTGAAAATTTTTAATAACTCACATTTTAAAAAAATGTACAACTTGGAGGACATGCGCAATTTGGGGAAAAAAGAAAAGCAAAATTAAGCTGGGTTTGACACAATTTCATAAAAATTGCGCCAATGTCAAATCGGTGATTTCATGCAATTTCACAGAGTGCTAGAACTTTCATTCAGCACTTATGGTGAATCAGGAACTTACTAGGACTAACTGTGGAATGTATTTGAACTTGTATTTCCTGTACTCTCCCGGGTCATACCTGAAAATAGGCAAATGTCTTGTCTAGTGTACTTACCTGGCCAGCAAAAGCTAAATAAATAAATACATAGTGGCTGATGGACTAGATAAGCTTCATAGCTTTCTTTCATTAGTAATTTCTTAGGTTTATTTTCTAAGAGACTTCAAAGTTCAAAGTTGAAAGTTTAATACAAAAGATATATAAAAACAATACATGTTATCACATCCATCACATAACATACATAAATTATTAATCATAAGACAAAATAAATAAAATATTGTAATAAAATGTTGTAAAACAGTATAAGTAAGTAAATTATAAAATGAATTATACTCAGGGTTCACTTTTTTAACTTATTGGCAAAGTTAGCCATACCATACATTATCCTAATGTTTTCCAGACCAAGCAGATGCTTCATACACATATCCTTATTTCCCATGTTCTCTACCATAATTAGAGGAGTTATCCATTTATCTCTTTCTTTTTTCATTTCATCGCAGTCCAATAACTTGTGTTGTAAACTTTCTGCATCATCCTTATTACAATTGCATTTTATCCCATTCCCAAACTGACCCCACCATTTGTTATACTGTAAATTTACAATACCCAAACTTTCCAACCTCATATTGCACAAATTATTCCTATGTTGTTTTTTTTTCACAGTGTACCAAATATGTTTCTATTTTCCCTTTTACTTTTATGTCAGAATAATACCATGTCTATCTAACTCATGTATTCTGGTAAGGTCAGTTTGAAACGCAACATCAGAGAATCTTTGAGTAGCAGCCTTCATAAACAGATTTGCAACAATCATGGCTTTGTTAGACCATATGTCGTCCATATCAAAATTCTTTAGTAAGTTATTCAAACTTTGGAACCACCCATCCATGCCAGTCCCTCCCTTTAGTCTCTCCAAAAAGTCAACCAAACATAATTTGGGAAGTCTATCCATGGGCATCTTCATTACCTTTTCTCAATATTTTATGGCTTTAATTTTAATTTTAACATTTAGAGCAGGGATACCTGCTTCCAATCTCATAAAAGCTGTCGAGCAATCCCGTGGGAGCTCCAACATATTTCTCAGAAAAGCATTCTGGATAGATTCTGATTTTGTATCTCCTGACAGCAGGCCCCATATTTCACAACCATAAGTCTAGCTAATGGTCTTAGCTTCAAATGTTCTCCTAAGTGCCATGAAAGAATTATTAGCAAACCTGTTGGAAAAGGCATATATGGCACTCATTGAGCTATATGATTTGTTTTTTTTATCTCACATATGTGAGCATCCCACCTCAGATTATTCTCAAATATGATTCCCAGATACCTAAATGATTTCACTTCTTCTATTCTTTTATTATTATTTCCCAGGAATGTTTCACATTTTTTTTCCCCAAATGATATTATTTTAGTTTTCTTAACATTCAACTCTAATTTCAGTTTGGCAAATGACTCCTTCAAGCTTGTCATTGCCCTCTTTAGGCCCAAAGGAGTTTGTGAGATAACCAGAACATCATCTGCATATAGTAATAACTGGATTCTTTCCTTGTTTATTGAAGGGGCAAATGTATCAATCTTGGCCATATCTCTAATTACTGTTTCAATATATAAATGAAACAATATTGGGGCTAATAGGCAACCTTGCTTGACCCCCTTTCCACCTTTTATCCCTCTTGAAAGTGCACCATCTCTGGAATATCATACTAAGGCAGTGGTGTTATAATGTAACCTTTGTAACATCTTTAACAAGTGCTTATCTATGTTTAACATTGTCAAAATCTCCCACAGTTTATTTCTGTCCATAGAGTCAAAAGTGTCTCTTATATCAACAAAGCATACATAAAGTACACATTTCTTCCTATGTATGTATAGTTCCAACAGGTAATTCAACATATAAACCAGATCCAGCGTATTACAGTTTTTCTTAAAACCACATTGATACTTTGAAATTAATTCATTTTCTTCCACCCAAACTAATATCCTCTTCAATATCAAATGGGTAAAGATCTTTTGAGAGATAGACAATAAAGTTATTGGTCTATAACACATAGGGTCATATTTGGAGCTTTTTTTAAATATCGGAAAAATTACCTCTTTATTCCAATTTAGTGGCAAGACAAGGGATTGGGCAATTGCTAAGAATAAACATAACACAACCTCTGCCCAATGTTCAACATTATGTAAGTACACTTCAGCTTGAACACCTTCAATTCTTGGGGCTTTATTCCTTTTTTGAGCTTGTATCGCCTCCCTTACTTCCCCAAGAGAAAATAAAAGTGAGAATGGATCACTTCCCTCTATGTCATCATCCATACCACTAGTATCGTCATTGTCATAAATCTTACTAAAATGACACACCCACTGTTCTTCTGATATCAGTCCTAACAAGTTATTTTGAACATTAGTCTCACAGCATCCAAAGGCCACCAGTGACCAAAATGTTTGACTAGCTTTCTTAAGGATGGAGTCCTGTAATTTACCCCATAGTGAAAGGTTATATATCCTCTTCTTTTTGTATATCATAGTTTTGTATTCTAATTTTAAGTTCTTAAAGGCCTTCAATACAACTGGGGAAGTATTTCATACCCTAATTTTACCCACTTTTTTATCTCTTTCCTTAGATTTCTACATTCATAGTCAAACCAAGGGTGGGAGCTGCCAATATTAGCCTTTGTCACACCTCTTTTATTAGAGCTCGCTGCCAAAATTATTTGTTGCTTGTAATGTTCAAAATATTGGATTTGCTCAGTTACTCCAACCTTATTCATTATATCTACTGGATGTTCTATCATATTTTGCTTTTGTATTATCAGGTCAATACATTCTTTTGTATATTTGTCCCATATAATTTTTCTCCCATATTTAATACATATATTAACCTTGGCCTCTTTTTCTTCCTTTAAATTTTTTCTTTTAACTTAATATTCAATACAATAGAACATAACACAGGAAAGTGGTCACTATCCCACGATTTAAAAATCTTAAAATAGTTCACTGTATGATAATCTAGTGCTTCTACAATGCCTAAATCTAGGACACTCCCCCCTTTGATTGTAGGGAAGGAAATATCCACCTCCCAATTACCTCTAGTCCTACCGTTTAAGATCCTTAGATTGAATTTATCCAGAAACTGTAATAGTAATTTACCTTTTAGGTTTAACACCCCATCCTTTGATTGTTGCACAGGTATATTTAAAATGTCATCAACTCCCCAATCCAGTGCTACATTCTCAATACCACTACCCTCATGTACATTAAAATCTCTGAAAAAGAATATAGATATCCCTGGGTATCTGGATTTCAAAGATTCAGTATTCTGTCCTGAACGATTAAGGATGCCAGTCAAGTCACTTATTTTAGTTACTGGAGGAATACATATATTAAATAGTGCAAAACATTTCCCCTGGGTTATGATAACAACATACATAAAAAATTCATTATACATACTAACTAAGGGTTTCTCAAATTCAATTAACACACTGATACATATGATCAATCCCCCTCTAGCTCTACCATATTTAGAGGTTTTATATGCTGGAGAAATCCAGCTTTTATAGCCATTTACCCATATCTCATCCAGTTTACCCATCCATGTTTCTTGTAAAAGCAATATTGGGAATTTAGTAATCCATTCTAGACAGGCTTTATCCTCCATCTTTTCTTTGAAGCCAGCAACATTCCAGGATATTAATTCTATACCTTTATTCTCATTGTCTTGTCAGATCGATGAGCCCAGTGTTACTATCTCATCCTCACTATAACTCACTCTTGTTATACTGTTAAACTGTCTCTAAACATATGTGGGGAGCTAGCCTCTTCATAGTCACTAATCAGACTTTTATCAGGTTCCAAAATCACAGAGGAATTAATACGTATTCCAAGTTGCTTCCTACCTCTTCTCATTATACAATGCATATCTTCCCCTGTTAATGTATGGGTTGTCTCAATTGGTTTCAAGAATGCTGTAATTCTAGGTTGCTTTACCATATCTTTATCTTTATTATTAACATCTACCCTTACAACCTGCTTTCCTTTTAAATCATTTGGGCCATTTATGGCCGTTATGATTGTTGTATCAAGGAGCATTCCCAATTCACATAATTTAGCTTTCTCTTCCAGAATATCTCTAAGTTTTTCTGCATTCTTTAAGACAACACATTACCATCCTTTGTAAGGTCTAACTTGATACCTGTAAACTGATCTAATGTCTTGCCAGTTAATTTTTTTCCAAAAATTCCTTTTATGAGATTATACGCTGCTAGTTTCACCATATATACATTCTTGTTCTTAATACTGCACTCAGTCGGTGGCTGGCTATGGAGGTGAGAGGGCTGTGCCAGTCACCGGCTGAGGATGGTGGGGGTGCTGGGTGGCTGGTACGGCTGGGTGGAGGCCACTAGACTACCAAGGAAATGGGATTTTGTGTTATTTTATTAATGTACAGTTCAGAGGGGGCACTAGACTGCCAGGGAAACAGGGACTTCATGTTATTTGATTAATGTACAGTTCAGGGGGCACTAGATTACCAGGGAAATGGGGATTTTGTGTTATTTCATTAATGTACAGTTTGGGGAGGCACTAAACTACCAGGGAAATGGGTATCTATTTTTATTTTATGATTGGGGGCTCTGGACTACCGGGGTAGGTGACATGTTGCATATGCAGCGGGTGACCTGTGGGTCAGGACATGGGTGGGGGGGTGCACTTTTGACCTGTAGCAGTGGGTTTCAACATGCTGACCTGGTACGCCCTCTGTGCGGCGTACCTTGCCGCATGTCGCAAGTCGCAGGACTTTGCTGTGGAGACCCTGCCCCTTCTAGAATAGGGCACAGGGTCAATGTCACAGTTGCTGGTGTTGCAAGTTGTGTTTGGTGGCAACTTGCACCACCCTTCTAGAATCAGGCCCTATGTTGAAAATTTGGACCAAAAATATTAGTAAACAACACAGTTATGAGCCTACATTGAAATTTATGAATGCAGGCTTGTAACTGGTCATTTACAATATTTTGACCCCAAATGTTAAACATAGCCATTTCTTCATAGCACCTCATGAACATGACAGCTGTCATTTTTAGGACCCTGGCAAAAGTGTGTTTTTGCATCCCGAAAGGTGATTTCGCAGTCGCTGCACAAAATCACCTTTTGGACAGGAGTTGCAAATTTTCTCTGCACCTGTTCATGAAGTGGGGTCATAAGAAGCATATGTTGAAAATTTGGGCAACAAATATTTACACCCCCTAGTACCAGTGTACCAGTGCACACAGCAAACATTTGGCATTGGTAAATGTTTGTTTTTTTCTCTTCTTGTTGTGCTCCAGTTACCTTGCATGTACAACTTTTGTGGCGTGGCTCTGTGTTGCAGCACAAAACAGCAGGATCCTCATCCTTGGATAACACTTTTTCTTTCATTTGCAAATAAAAAAAGTGTTATCTGAGGATGAGCATCCTGCAATTTTGTCCCTACAACACATTTACTTCTGTTGAGCTATACTCTTTCCAGCCATTAGTAGTTTAATCTCAGTCTGGTAGCTGAGAAGCAAATGGTGCTACCTCTGACAGTGAGACCAGTAAAAACAAAAGCAAGGGACAGACAGACTCTTGCTAAATGGCAGGTAATGGGTTTAGATCTGCTTCAACTCATCCCCCCACTTTTCAACCCATAGGTAATAAACATTTCCCTTGACAGTTCATTCTCCAACTGTCTATGAAATAAGGAATGCCCCCACTACACACACACACACACACATACACATATGCACATGCATGCGCACATGCATACACACATGCATGCATACATGTGCACACACACATGCACATGCATATTGCACTCCAGCTGAATTAATGAGCAGTGTCTTTCCCTCAACACCCTGACCTGACCCCATGATGTAGGTGACCTGTAGTGTTGATACACTGGTGGAACTGGATGTAATAAACGAAAGGTCTACTGCCAAAGTGTCACAGTATCCTACCCTACAGTGCTTTCATAGCTCTTTTAATGTCTGCCAAATGTGACCCGATGTAACTAGCTCAACCCCTGTCACCTCCAACACTGGACACCATATGTCTTTGCTGTTTTTATTATGTTATTCTGTAAGCAAGACAGAAGGGCCCTTACACTGAGAGTTTGAAATATATTTTCTACAATTATAGGCACATCTGTGCAAATGCAGACAGCGTCCAGTTGGAGGTGATGGGGGTTGAGATCCTTACCATCCGGCTTGACTGTCATCAGACATTAAAATACATTTCAATAGCATGCCACTTTGGCAACAGACCTTCTTGCATGTGTTGTACCCAGTATTGTATGTGCAGGTCACTGCACCATGGGGTCAGTTGTCAAGGCACAGGTCAGGAAGCATAGGAAAAACCAGGAGCAGTTGCAGAATTCACAAAAAGTGTTTATTAGTACCAGCAGTAACATAAAAACAAATTGTTCAGAATAACTGTTTACAAAGACAGAATAAACAGAGAAGATCCATCTGAGTTTTCCATCAATCTCTGTGTCTTTCAAGAAATTGCAGCTCTGTCTTATAAGTCTTTGCAATCCCCTTTCTTAACAAGCATCCTGTTTTTTTTTTTTCCAAAATGTTCTTGTAAATTTCAGGCAGGTGCAGCTAGAACACAATGTCCCAGAACTGAGGTCCCTTCTCCACAGCTTCTGAAAAAGTGCTTAAAAACTGCTCTCAGGTTAACCCATTGAGTTCCCAATAACTTTTTGCAATCATCTCAAACTATAATTATATACATTTCAATGGTAACACTATATAATTTCTAAACAAAGGAATCCCAATATCAGTTACATTTCCACCCAATGATTTACATATATTTTTATACCAGCAGATATGCAAGGGAGGAAAAAGACAGAACAGCAAGTGAGGGTAAAGAGATAGTGAGAGACAAAGAATTGAGAGACTGTCAGGGTGATAAGATCCTAGGTCTCGCAGGAAAATGTGGTTGTGCAACAAAGACAGACAAAAAATGGAAAAGGATTGAACAGATCCCTGCATTCAAACTCTCAATAACAACTGTGACCCTATCACATACACCCACTCCTTAAGAGGGAACCTATTTTATAAAAACAGGTTTCCAAAACTTTCTAGTAATTCTCAACTAACATTAGCGTCTACCTTTCAGAAATTAAGCACATGTGCAGTATCTTTTTTTCTATAACAGTACAGCAAACAATAAAGTTTAAACTCATACATTTGTTTTTCAACCTTCAGAACCCTCAATTCCTGATCCATATCTTGACAGAAAATCAGCATTGCTATTCTCTTTACCAGATTTGTGTATCATCTTGAATTTAAATGGCTGGAGTGCCAGGTACCACCTTGTGATTCTAGAATGTGTATCCTTCATTTGGTTAAGCCAACAGAGTGGATTGTGATCTGATGTAAGTACAAAGTCAGTTCCTAGCAAATAAAACTTAAGGGACTCCATGGTGCACTTTGCTGCTAAACATTCCTTTTCAATGGTGGAGTACCTTTTCTCTCTGTCATGCAACTTCCTAATTATGTACAGAATAGGATGTTCTTTCCCATCTATATTTTAACTCAGTACTGCACCTAGGCCTACCTCTGATGTATCTGTTTGTAACAAAAATGGTTTCTCAAAGTCTGGGCTTCTTAAAACAGGGGCTGAACATACTGCAGCCTTAATGGCTTGAAAAGCTTCATCACACTCAGGGGTAAATTTCACATTATTTGGGTACCGTTTTTTCATGAGTTCAGTGAGGGGAGTAGCTAACTCAGCAAAGCTGGGAACAAATCTCCAGTAATAACCAGCCAGCCCTACAAATGACCTGACATGTTTTTTTGTTTTAGGGACAGGGCTGTTAGCTATAGCTTCTATTTTAGAAATGTCTGGCTTAACTTCTCCATTTCCCAACTCATAGCCCAAATATCTGGTCTCCTGCAAGCCCAATGCACATTTGGTAGGATTAATAGTCAGACCTGCATTTTTGATAGCTTGGAAAACTGCTTGCAGGTGTTCCAGGTGGCTTTTCCAGTCTGGACTGTATACTACAACATCATCCTGGTGCCCAGCACAATAACCAGTGTGAGGTGATAAAATTACATCCATGTACCACTAGAATGTAGCTGGCACACCATGTAAACCAAATGGCATGGTGGTGAACTGATAGAATCCAAGAGTGGCAAATGCCAGTCATAATCAAAGATACTGATATACTTTGCACTCCTCAGTCTTTCCACCAAATCATCTATTCTGGGCATAGGATAACTGTTAAATTCTGACACTTGATTAAGTTTCCTAAAATCAAAGAAGACTCTAACACCCCCTTCTTTTTTGTTTACAATTACCATTGGAGCTGACCAAGCACTCCTCGACTCTTCTATGATGCCCAATTCTTTCATTTTTAATATTTTCTTAACCACATCAGCTATTAACCGCACTGGTAACCTATATGTTTTTGAGCATTCCTTGGCACTATTACATGCTCGACCTCTTTTGCTTGGCCTGGTACTGTAGTAAAAGTATTGTTAAATGTCTTTAGCATATTACGAATATCTGCAATTTGTTCTGAGGTTAAGGAAACAGTCACCTTTACAGCATCAGCAGTTACAGTTTATTCCAGTCTGTCATAAGCTACATCAATATCTTCTTTATCAGTTTCTGGTAAAACTAGCAAAGCAGCCTTTGGTGTTTTTTCAACCCATTTCTTGAGGAGGTTAGCATGGTATATCTTAATAGGATTTTTTCTGTCAGGGGTCTCAATCTCATAGTTAACTGTGCCAGTACTGTACGTCTAAGAATCTTATAAGACCCTTGCCACTTCATTAACAGTTTATTTTATGTAGTGGGAAACAGTAGCAAGACCTTTTCACCTGGCTCAAAAATTTTTTATTTTACCCCATGGTCATTGTATACCTTCTGTTGGTTTTGGGCCTCTTCCTGATTACTGTGGGCAGTTTCAACATATTTTGCCAGCTTCTTTCTTAGGGCACACATATAAGATGTTATAGATGGTTTCTGAGTGGGGTTATCTTCCCACGTTTCTTTTATCACATCCAGTGGCCCTCTTGGCTGCCTACCATACAGCATTTCAAATGGCAAAAACCCTGTTGATGCCTGTGGCACTTTTCTGTAAGCCAACAGTAGTTGAGGCAAGTATTGGTCCCAGTCTTTCCCTTCCCCTTTTACAAACCTTTTTAACATGCGTTTAAGGGTTTGGTTAAAACACTCAACAAGACTCTCTGAGGGTGATGGGGGAGATTCTTATAGCAGTGATACCTTGTAGTTTGTACAGCTCCTTATGTAATGCAGCACCAAAATTACTACCCTGATCAGTAATAATTTCTTTAGGTATGCCCACTCTGCTGAAAATGTTTGCAAGCTCTGCTGCCACTTTTGAAGCTGTGACAGTACGCATTGGAACTGCTTCTGGGTATCGAGTAACATAGTCGCATATACCAGGATAAATCTATTACCCTTTTTGCTTTTGTCTAAAGGACCAACCACATCCATTGTAATTCTCTCAAAAGGCACATCTATCAAGGGTGGGGGTGTCAGGGGCACCTTGTCTTTTCTAGTGACTGGGGCTACTTTCTGACACTCAGCACAGGAATTACAGTAGGTAGCAACATCTTCATGAATTCCAGACCAGTAAAATCTATACAGCAATCTGGCAAGGGTGCACTCCCTCCCTGAGTGACCAGCCATAGGACTATCATGTGCCATCTGTAACAACTCTGTTCTACTCTTTTGTAGTACAACCAATTGTTCTATTTGGTGCTGTGCCACAGGTTTAACTCAAACTCTGTACAGTAGCCCATTACATTTTTTAAACATAGGTCCACCCTGTTTTGGTTTTACCCCCAGCTGCTTAAAATAACCATGGGGAGGAACATTGTTAGCTTGTTCTGAAACAAAATCACAATCAATGATCAGTTTAGTTTCAGCATTTTCATATGTTAACCCCTTATGTCCATCAGTCATTTGTTGCCACAGTTTCTTCAAGCATCGTCTTTCTTTCCTGGATTTCTGGATCTTGGAGATGTGCTCAAACAAGTCTGAATCAAAATCAGTGAAAGGAAAAGAGTCCCCACCATCAGAATTTTCTTTTTCTGTGCTCTTGTTACCACTGCTGCTGAAAATGCAGGGTTCAGTTCCTCTGAGATTAACTCACTAAATCCTGGATAGTCATTTCCAATAATCATGGATGCAGGTAACTTAGGAACTACCTCCACTTTCATTTGGTGCGACACACTCTTAAAGGGAAACAATGGAAAAGACAAAGCTTTCCTCAGACACTGAGGAAACTCTCAGTTAGTGCTTTCAGACAGTAGCAACTTTATTTAATGATTTAGAACAGCTACCCACAACTTCCACTTCCTGTTGTTGGCAGCAGCCATTTCATGAGCAGCAATGAGCTTCCTGAGCTCACTGTATGCTAATATGCCTGTTTCACCTCAGCTATTGGTTGGCAGGACATATTAGCATAAACTGAGCTCTGGAAGCTCTCTGCTACTCATGAAAGGGTGGCTGCCAGCAATAGAAAGTGAAAGTTGAAGGCCACTGTTTAAATCACTAAAAAATCAGTTAGATTAATTTGTTAAAAAACATTTACTGTCTGAAAGCACTAATCAGGCATTTTTGTAGTGCCTAGGTAAAGCTGTACCTTTTCCACTGTTTCCCTTTAATGGTTGGAGTCACTTGGGTGGTGAGATAGTATCAGGTGTCCCCATGGATGCAGATGACACCAGTACCTGGTCCTTTTGGACATTGTTTTCCCAGCACTTCAATATGCACTAGGGTCTGTCTGCTTCCTGAATCAGTGAGTCCCTTAACAGTCTTATCCCCCACCTTCATATCTGTTAAGTACTTGCCCCAATTTGCTAAGGACAAATCTGCTCCAGAGTCACTCTTCTTATGGCAATTCCTTGCAATATGACCTGGCTTATTACAGTTATAACAAATAATGTCTCTGGGCACAGATTTGTTACCCACACCAGCTCTTATCAGACTTGGAGTTTAAATTGGAAAAAAGTGTCTTACCGGTGCTTGACTGTTACCTCACTGCTGTGGCATCTGTCTGGCCATTTGGTAGTCCTCGGCCAAAGGAGGGTAGCATCTTTCAGAAAAAGAGATGTGTAAGGAAAAAGGGGCACAATTTAAAGTTAGGGGGGGGACGGCTCAGGGGTAATGTGAGGAAATTCTTTTTCACGGAGAGAGTGTTGGACGCATGGAACCGCCTTCCTGGAGAGGTTGTGGGCTCTAAAACAGTGGGGGAATTCAAACATGCATGGGACAGACATAAGGCAATTATAGTGGGGGGTTGCAGGAAGTAGGCTGTTGGTTAACTAGAATCTGCAGCTTATCCAATAGTAGGGAAATGGGCAGACTGGGTGGGCCAAGTGGTCCTTATCTGCCATCAAAGTCTATGTTTTTATGTTTCTATGTTTCTAAAGAAACAGCCTTTTCCCCACTTTCTGGTCGATGTTCTTTCACTCAGAGTTGCACAGCTGTAGGCAGGATGTTGAATTGCTCCATTGCAAATGTGTCGATGATCTGTGGGACTGTTTTACTCTCTGGTTGGAGCCATTTTATCAGGAGTTCTCTGAGTTGGGTGAAGGCTTCTCGAGGATTGTCGACTGAGTTGTACTTCAGAGATTGAAATCTCTGCCTGTAGGTCTCTCCCGAGATGTCATACCTTTTCAGGATTTCGCTTTTCACCAGGTCTTAATTTTCTGACTGTGCAGTGTCCATACTGCTGTGGGCAAGTTGGGCTTTCCCTGTCAGCTAGGGTACCAGTCTGATTGTCCATTGCTGCTTTGGCCATTGGCAGGCTGTGGCAATTCTTTCAAAAGTTGTCAGGTATGCCTAGATATTATCTGAGGGACACAACTTTGTAAGTCTAATGGCTTTTAAGTTGCTTGTGTTTCAATGCACATCTGGATCTGTGCCAGATCCTCTGACTTTGATAGCTTGCAAGGCATCCAGTCATTGCTGCTCCTGTCACTGCATCTCTTCTTTCATCTGCTGCTTCTCTTCTCTCATCTGCTGCTCTTTTCACTGCATCTCTTCTCTCCTCTCCTCTGTGATTCTAAATGTTGAATTTCTTTTTCTCTCTGCTTGTCCTTCTCTTTTTGTTGTATAGCCCACCATTTGAAAAAGTCCATCAGGCTTTCAGGTTCTGTCACTGCCTGTTCTTTTTCCATAACTTGTGCTGGCTGTACAGTCTCAGCTTGGACTTCAGTCTTTGCTGGTTTGGCTGCCATTCTCTTGGTAACCACTCCTAGACTTGCTGCTGCAGAATCCATGCCTTTCTCTATGCTTCTCTGGTACTGGGTCCAGTACCCATGCACAAAACTCCTGGCTTAGAGTATGCATGGCATAATCCCACTTAGGCTAACACTTTCTGTCATTGAGTCACAGGTCAAGAAGAATAGAAAAAACAGGAACAGTTGTAGAATTCACAAAAAGTGTTTATTAGTACCAGCAGTAACATAAAAAATGTTTTTCAGAATAACTATTTACAAAGACAGAATAAACAGAGAAGATCCATCTGAGTTTTCCATCAATGTCTCTGTCTTGCAAGAAATTGCAGCTCTGTCATAAGTCTTTGCAACTCACCTTCTTAACAAGCATCCTGTTTTTTTCTAAAATGTTCTTGTAAATTTTAGGCAGGTGCAGCTAGAACACAATGTCCCCGAACTAAGGCCCCTTTTCCACAGCTTCTGAAAAAGTGCTTAAAAACTGCTCACAGGTTAACCCCTTGAGTTCCCAATAGTTTTTGCAACCATCTCAAACTATAATTATATACATTTCAACAGTAACACTATATAATTTCTAAACAAAGGAATTCCAATATCAGTTACATTTCCACCTAATGATTTACATATATTTTTATACCAGCAGATATGCAAGGGAGAAAAAAGGCAGAACAGCAAGTGAGGGTAGAGAGATAGTGAGAAGCAAAGAATTTTATTTATTTATTTTATTTATTTAGTTTTTATTGACCGGGTAAGTGCACTAGACAAATCCTGCCTATTTTTAGGCATGACCCGGGGAGGGGGATACAGATGAATGCCAACTGACCTTGAAGCAGATTAAGCTGTTGGTGGTATTTTTTAATGAGACTGTTGGGGTGATCAGATCCTAGGTTTCACAGGAAAATTGGGATGTGCAACCAGATAGACAAAAAACAGAAAAGGATAGAACAGAGCCCTACATTCAAACTCTCCACAATAACTGGGACAGGGTCCTAGTCAACCCTGTCACAAGGCCCAGTCTACACATAAGATGGTATCCATGTGATAAGTGGGGACTGCTATTTTGTTATACAAATTCTTATTATTAAAGCCTTTATCTTTATTGACATTCATGATACAGACTCAGTCTCCTCCATACACACTCTTAGGCATACACACAGATAAAAGAATCAGTAGCCTCTAGTGAGAGGCAGTGCAGCATAGGGTTGTGCTTGTGCAAACCAATGTATTGTGGCAGTATGGGATTTCAGGGGGTGTCACTGCCGAGCCCATTGCAGTTCACAGAACCAGTGGCTCAGCAGTCTGCCCCAATGACCATTAGGTGTGATCCTGATGCAACTTTCTGCTGGGTGGGCTGAATGGTCATGCACTGCAAAGGATCAAAGTCACTAATCCAAGAGGGCTTCGGCCCTTTGATTTGCATGACCATTCAGCCCACCCAGCAGATTGGCTTTCAGCCACATTCTTTGATGAACAACACCCAAGACATGCAGCAATGAATAAGAGAGGAGCCGAAGACTGCACTTTACCTCAGGAAATGGCAATTGGACAGGGACGGTAAGCCTAGGCAGTGTGGGGAAGAGGATTCTCCTTGGTGTTCATGCCTTTTTTATTATTCTGTGTGTCTTGTTTACTGCCCCATGCTGTCCATGGTGCTGCTGCCGGTCTGCTACAGGCATCTTGTTCCCTTGCTCGCTCTACTCCGTCTGGCCATTATGGAAATGTGAACACTATGGACTGAGCCCTCTCTCTGCACCTTGCACTCAGCTTTGCCTGCTTCCCTGCCTACTGTGGGTCATGTGCTATAAACAGCTCCCAGCTGCTGGCTCTCTGCGCCTTCCCAGCTTGCGGCCAGCTTCAGTAATGTACCACTTAAAGTCAGCGGCTACAGCTGGGACAGCCTGGCACTGACAACGAGCCCCCCCCAGCTGAAGGTGGAGGACTTGCAAGGCAAGGGTTGCATACTGACTTCCAAAAATAACACTTCCAAGACTAAGGGGGAGGAACACATTCAAATAAGGATACAAGAAAAATAGCTGACAGCTTGACTGGCAGGGATGCAAAAAAGTGGATTTTTGTGAAAAGTGGGATTTCAGAATTGCAAAAAAAAAATGTTTAACAAGAAACACATTTTCGACATTGACAAATGCTTGCTTTGTATGGGATGCTATCACTTGTTACTACTGATTGTCTTATGTTTTATGATGTTTTTTTTACCATTGAACCTTGTTGCTACAGTTATTCTTTGTACTTTGTACTGTATGTAATTAATCCTGGTTGCTCCTAAAAAGGGACCCATGTCTCAGTAAGCCTACCCTGTTAACAAAATCCAATAACTAGCTAACTAACTAACTAACTAACTAACTAACTACAGGAACAGTTCATGAATTCATCTCATGAACATTCATCAAACATTAATCAAATTGTTCATGAATGTTTATGAATTGTCCATGAACATAAAATGGCACTCCTGTGTTCATGAATGCTCATGAACCTAAAAGCTCAAGAAGGTCCCTGAAAGTTCATGAATCTCCCCTCTGAACTTTTATGCACAAAGCTCATCAATATTGTTGGTGAACAGAAATGCTCTGCTTTTATTCTATTATTTAATTCATCTGCTCTTATGCTATTGTTTAATTCATCAGGTAACACTTTTTAGTCCTATTCTCAAAGGAATGTTGCCCTGTATACAAAATGAGATGCAAATCCATTCAACACTTAGTTATTTTATCACACTGTTTAAGCAATCACGCAGCCTTAGTTGTGGATGGTCACCCATCCACTGTGTTATACAATATATGGTTAGAGCTTATTGTGGATGAATTGCATTTTTTTTATTTGCTAGTTAACTTCTGCCCTGGTGCTGCTCCCGCTGGCTTCTGCTTCCCCCCACTCACACTCACTCCAACATCTCCCCGCTCCCTCTGGCATCTGTTTTCAGCAGATTTTATTTTTTAAATTAAAAAAAAAAAGAATCACTTTTGTGACACAGAGAAGTGTGAGACTCTGTGTATCAAACTGATCGGTGCTCACTAAATTACACCACCATGTTTCCGATACTTTTTCTAGTTGGAGCCAGTTGAGTGAGCCAATCAAGTGGCAGAACAAGGCTGAAAAGTTGTGCTATCGATGTGGCATCAGAACGATAGTACAACAACTTTTTTGACCTTTGAACTGTTATACAACAAGATTTTGTGAGCCTCTGATTTTCACTGACAATAAGCTCTAATCATATATATACCATTTAGTTGTTTTATCATGTAGCCTAAGTAATTAACTATAACAATTGAATTATTTTAACAAACTCAACATTTTCTAATGAATGTTGTTTTTTACCAGACATTTTGCAATTAGTAGCTTACCTTATACTTATTTTTTTCTGTTGTTGTTCTTCTTCCTACATGTAGAATCACTGCTCACTTTTCTTTGATGAAGAGAAAGGCAAATTGATTTTAATATCAGAAACTGAAACTCTTTTAAGATATGGTGAGTGCAAGTTACTCTTACTTCTGGGTGCTCAAATTGTTAACTGCATTGTAGAACATATATGTCCCACTTCTAAGCTGAATACTTCAGATTTTTGTGATGCTTTATAACTGTTACAGTGGAAAACAGTGCATTCTCATACACAAAAGTATTACGCAAATTGATTTTTGTCTCTGTTCATCATGGTCCTTTACATGTTCAACAAGTTCATGAACTTTGCGTTGAGGAAAAGGTCACAGACTTGATTCATAAACTCAGATGAGTTTGAGAGCTTTGATGGATGTTCATACACCACTCATGAACATGTCGACATTGTCAAATGATTGTACCTGTAACTAACTCCAGGTCACCTCTGAAAAAGGGATCTTTTGGTCTCAGTGAGCTTACCCGGTTAACAAAATTGAAATAAATAAATAAACAGTCATCAAAGTTCATGAGTTGATTAACTTCATTTTGCCTGTGTTCTTCCTCTTGGAGGTTGTACAGGCCATAATTCCTATAAGGTATCTTTATTTAGTCAATAGGTTGATAGGTTTTATTACAGCACTTAAATTGACATATTAGTCAAACAGTGTACAATATACATTATGATATAAAAAAGTCAAAATTTGTGAGTTCCTCAAAGTGTTATAAATCATAAGAACACACTAATCAATTAGATTTAATTGTTACTTTAATCATGATGTGTCACATGCTAAACTGACTGTTGCAATGTCGACTGGGTAAGCACATATCTCGAGTGGTATGGCATTGGCAAATTTATTTTTAACCATCACAAAACTTTGGAATATGATGAGGAGAAGGCAAAACACTTTTTGTATGTTTGTAAATTATTACTAATGTATTAGTACATCTCATTAAGCCACTCATTGCTGTATAAGACCCTATGTATAAAACCCTGCCTATTCTCTACCTGTTACCTATTCTGGCCTCCCTTTTGGCTGCCTACTCTTTCACCCCAATTTCTACCCTATTCCTTAATACCTCCTTATTTTTTATCATTTAGGTATGAGCTCTTACTCAGCAGAGACTATATGGGATTGTTGTCTCTTCTCATTTCAGTAAAGCTTATCATTATGTACCTTTGCATGTTAATTATGTTGACTGGTATGTATAGGCCCATATTGACCGGCACCTTCACAATGTTTTTCCTTTTTTTTTTTGCATCGTTGTCCACCATAATTGTAATCTTATGAAGTGTACTGTATTGTATTTATGCCCAGGACCACCTTTAAAATGAGCTTGCTCAATGATGTTTATGCCTGGTTAAATAAAGCGATTGATTGATTGATAAGAGTGGCAGCCCTTGAATCTTACGGATAACAGAACAGCCTTGTATTGCTGTTCTCTCACTCATTGAATGAGGATGCATTCACCATGTGAGTGGTTCCATAGGATGTATTAAAACAAACTTCCAAAGTCTCCTTTCCTGAGGAACATATTTTTAAAATAGCCTTTTAGAACTTTTACTGTCAAACCCAGTTGGGAATATATTATTCGTGAGAGATGTTCTCCCACTGGTGCCTGGGGGTTTGGGTGCTGCCTTGTGAATCTGTTCATGTTCATGAGAAATATGAGAGTCTGTGCAGTTTCCATCATGCATATCTTTTCATTTTGTACATTTGATCAGGTCTATCAGCTTACTAGATATGCAGCTACAGAACCATCTAATGTCAACAGTGGAGCCTGCCAGCATACAATGTAATACTGCAGCAGAGTTACTGCAGGAAACAAGGCAATGTCAATGGCAGTTGATTCATTTTGTCATGTAGTAACCTGAGACACTGCTTTGCTTCCTGGCAGGCTCCACTTACATCTTTTCTGTGAGTGGAGAATATACAATGTTGCTGCTGTTTAAGTTTCTGCTGGTTTTGCATCTTGACTTGGGGCATCTTTTGTTATTTGGGTCTGCGGTGTTAGTTTTATGAAGTTATTGTATGGATTCTGCCATAGAAATGCCAAGAGTCTGAATACCAAAACTTGAGGTTCAATGAATAAGCCTGATACTTGTGGGTTATTATCCAAAGGGGTTTATATGTCTTTTAAGATGGACAGGATAATACTAAAGGGTGTGGTATGTAGTAACTAGTGGTACACAATTGTTTGTTGTGTACTTTTTGTATTCTAAGAGGCTCCATCATGATACTTGTGTTCAGTTCCATGTCATAATAGCAATCTTAGAATAGCGATTGCTATTATGGTGAGTGCATATTGCTGAAAAGCAAATCGGTAATATACACTTCCAGGCGATAGAACATCTGGAAAGAAAAAAAGTGTTTTTGCGGGGGGGGGGCTGCACACCCCCTGTGCCCCCCCCCTCGCTGAGGGCTTTGCACCCCACACCACCCTGAATATAGATTTTCAACTCCGGGGGGGTGCATATTGGGAGGGGGCAAAACCCTTTTTCAGAAAAAATAAAGTGCTGCGGCCAGAGGCAGAGGCAAAAAGTGTATGCACCCAGTTCTGAACCTTGAACTTGCTGCACTAGAGCTAGCCACCCACACCACCACCACCACACCACATAGCTAGCTCGGTGGTAGCAGATACAATCATCCCTCAAAACCCCTTCCCTGTCTCTCCCCTTCCCCTCGCTATCCCCCCTTCCTGTCACCGTCCACTACCATTGCAGCTGTATACCGTTGCTACTCTTGCAGGGTAGCCCAAGAGTATAGTGCTGAATATGAGTCACCGTACTGATGTGGCGCCCATATTCGGTCGCTATACTCATGGTATACCCTTGTGTTGCCTGTAAGAACAGTTTCACAATTCTGCATAGGTAATATTTAATCAAGAAAAAGGTATTATGACCATTTTTTGGTTGCATTGATCCTCCATGACTAACACGGCAATGCAATGCTGCAACAGATGGCCAGTGATTTTCACCACAAGGAGAACAACAGTGATTGTGTTGCTGCTACTGCTACTACTACTACTACTATTACTGCTACTGATAATATTTTCATTAACACTATGAGGGGAAAGCATTAGCACAATCAGAAAGACTGTGAACAACAAAAGAACAACAAGGTCCTTACCCACGTCCTCAGAGCACTCACACACATACCTGCAGCAGTCCAAAACGGCTAAACCCAATATAAGGATCTCACTCAAGTGGTATTAGCCAGTGGAATAGATACATAGAAATTGTTGGTGGTGGATAAGGACCGCTAGGCCCATCTAGTCTGTCCGTAAGCCCTATACTTGTATGCAGTCACTGACCCTAAGTGATCAATGTAGTAGTAGTAGTAAAATGTTTATTTTTATACAGGAAAAGATCTTTCATTTAACATCATTGGGTTTAATAAACCCATTTTCAAGATGATCCTGTGTTATCACTTTTGTCTAAAAATAGAGACAAACACAACACACATACATACAATGCATTATAATACAAAAATAGTCTCATAACTCATCAATAATTGCCCATTACTGGTTAGTACTTCAATCATATTTCTTAAAAAGTACTTCAATTTATGCTTCAATAACATTTATATTAACAGGTTTTACATTTATAGTAGACAAGAATAATTTGGACATATGGTGCTAACAGAGATATAACTGTTACATGTTTTTAAACCAACTCAAAAGTACTAATAATGGTGTTCAAATTAACATCTGCAGCTTAAATCTAAGGTCTGCTGCTGAGATTTAATAAACAGTTTAGTATTTTGTTGCCTTGTGCCTGTCCCAGGCATGTTTAAACCTCACAACTGTGCTTGTCCCCACCACCTCTTGTGGCAGACTGTTCCAAGCATCCACCACCTTGTCTGTGTAGAAAAACTTCCTCACGTTACCTCTTAATCTACTGCCCTCCAATTTCATATTGTGTCCCCTCGTTCTGATATCTTTTCTACATTGGAAAAGATCCCCCACCTGCACCTTGTTTATGCCCTTGAGGTACTTGAAAGTTTCTATCATGTCCCCCCTTTCTCTCCTTTCCTCCAGTGAGTACATATTGAAGATTTTTAGTCTCTCCTCATATGTTTTGTGATGCAAGCCATGCACCATCTTTGTCACTCTTCTCTGGTTAGCCTCCACCTCTTCTATGTCCTTACGCATGTGTGGTCTCCAGCACTGCACGCAGTACTCCAGGTGAGGCTTTACCAGTGTTTTATACAATGGCATTAACATATCCCGTCTCCTGCTAGTAATGTCTTTGCCTATGCACCCCAGCATGCCACTGGCAGTCCCTGCAGCCTTTGTACACTGCTTTGACACCTTGAAGTCATCAGATATGATAACCCCTAGGTCCCTTTCCTCTTTGGTGACAGTCAGCACCTCCCCCTCCCCCCATTTTGTAGCTCTCTTCCAGGTTCCTCTTACCAAGGTGCATTATCTTGCACTTTTTTGAATTGAACCTCGGTTGCCACACCTCCAACCATCTTTCAAGCTTCTCCAGATCCCTCTTCATTTTCTGCACCCCTTCTGGTGTATCCACTCTGTTGAAGATATTGGTGTCATCTGCAAACAGGCAGACCTTTCCTTCTAGCCCCTCTGCAATGTCATTAATGAAGACATTGAACAGGACTGGTCCCAGTACTGATCCCTGTGGTACTCTGCTGGTCACCTCTCTCTCCCCAGATTGGATCCCATTTACCACCACCCTCTGTCTTCTGTCCATCAGCCACTTTCTAACCCAATTTATCACCTTATGCCCCATGCCCAGACTACTCATCTTGTTAACCAACCTTCTGTGTGGGACGGTATTGAAGGTTTTGCTGAACTCTAGGTAGGCAATGTTTACTGCCCCTCTATAATTCATTTCCCTAGTCAACCAATCAAAAAAATCTATCAGATTTGTTTGACAAGACCTTCCTGCTGTGAAGCCATGTTGCCTCGGATCCTGGGCACCATTAGATTCCAGGTGTGTCACTATCCTTTCTTTCAGCAGTGTCTCCATGATCTTCCCCACCACTGAGGTGATGCTGACTGGCCTGTAGTTCACTGCTTCCTCCCTATTGCCACTTTTGTTCAGTGCGACTACATGCACCCTCCTCCAGTCCTCTGGAACCACGCCTGTGTTGAGTGACTCTGTGAACAGGGTGGCCAGAGGCACTGCTAGTTCCCTTCTTAGCTCTTTTAATATCCTTGGGTGTATGTGGTCTGGCCCCAGGGCTTTATCCACTTTCAGCTTTGTGAGTTTCTCTCGAACTCTCTCCACTGTGAATGGACTGGTGTCCACTTTTCTCCCTCCATTGCCTCTGCTTCCCAACTGTGAACCTTGACTCTTTCCCTCCTTAGTGAATACTGAAAACAGACATAGAAACATAGAATTTGATGGCAGATAAGGACCGCTTGGCCCACCCAATCTGCCCATTTCCCTACCTAATGGATAAGCTGAAGATCCTAGCTAACCAGCAGCCTACTTCTTCCAACCCCCACCCCCTAGAATTGCCTTATGACTGTCCCATGCATGCTTGAATTCCACCACTGTTTTTGACTCCACAACCTCCTCCAGAAGGCCGTTCCATGCATCCACAACTCTCTCTGTGAAAAAATACTTCCTTAAATTACCTCTGAGCCGCCCCTTCTATCTTCAAATTGTGCCCCCTTGTTCTTGCACACCTCTTTTTTTGAAAGATGCTACCCTCTTGGACTTTGTTGATTCCCTTGAGGTACTTGAAAGTTCCTATCATGGCCTCCCCTCTTCCTCCTTTCCTTGAGGCTATACATATTAAGCTCCTTAAGTCTCTCTTCATAAGTCTTCCGGTGCAGACCCTGCACCATTTTAGTTGCCCTTCTCTGGACAGCTTCCATCCTGTCTATGTCTTTTCGGAGATTGGGTCTCCAGAACTGCACGCAGTACTCCAGATAGGGTCTCACCAGCTGTCTGTACAGAGGGATAATAACTTCCTGTTTTCTACTGGTGATGCCTCTCCCTATGCATCCCAGTATCCCCCCAGCCCTCCTTGCTGTTCTCTCACATTGCTTGCCCACCTTTAGGTCATCTGATATGACTACCCCCAGGTCCCTTTCCATTTTTGTTGTTGTTAGTATCTCACCCCCCATTGTGTACTCTTCCTCTGGGTTTTTGTTTCCCATGTGCATTATCTTGTACTTCTTAGCATTGAATCTAAGCTGCCATACATTTGACCATTCCTCTAACCTTGCCAAGTCCCTTCTCATCCTTTCCACCCCACCTTGTGCATCAACTCTGTTGCAGATCTTTGTGTCATCTGCAAAGAGCATACTTTTTCCTTCCAGTCCCTCTGCAATGTCACTTATAAAGACATTGAAGAGGACTGTCCTAATACGGAACCTTGCGGTACCCCACTAGTAACCCCCCTTTCTTCAGAGTGGACTCCATTTACTATTATTCTCAGTGTCCTATTTTCCAGCCAATTCTTTACCCAGGCTGTCATCTTGGGACCCACTCCCAGGCTGGCTAACTTGTATATTAATTTTTTTGTGTGGGATTGTGTCAAATGCCTTGCCAAAGTCTAGGTAGGCCATGTCCACAGCCCCTCCCTGATCTACTACTTTGGTCACCCAGTCAAAGAAATCTATCAGATTTGTCTGGCATGACCTTCCTGCTGTGAATCCATGCTGCCTTGGGTCCTGTGCCCCTCTGGCCTCTAGATACTCGACAATTCTTTCCTTCACAAGTGATTCCATCATTTTCCTATCACTGAGGTTAAACTAACAGGTCTGTAGTTTCCTGCTTCTGCCTTGCTCCCACTTTTGTGAAGGAATCACATCTGCCTCCTCCAGTCCTCGGGTACCACCCCATCCTCCCATGATTTGTTAAAGAGGGTAGTCAGTGGTGTCACTAGTTCTACCTTAGTTCTTTAGAATTCTGGGATGAATCCCATCAGGCCCCATTGCTTTGTCCACCTTCAGTTTTAAGAGTTCTTTCAGAACCCTTTCTTCTGTAATGGGCTGGTATCAACTTCTGTGTCCAGAGAGTTTCTACTGTTTGTTTTAGGTACCTCCCCCTCTTCATTTGTAAGTACTGAGCAAAAATATTTGTTTAGTATCTCTGCCTTTTCACAGTCACCCTCTGCCCACCCTCCCTTCCCTTTTATTAAGCCTCACTATCCCTCCCTTGGTCTTCCTTTGCTCCCTGATGTACCTATAAAAGGGTTTTATCCCCCTTCTTAACTGAGTTGGCTATCTTTTCCTTGGTTTGGGCCTTTGCTGTTCTGACTGCCTTCCCAGCTTCCTTTTGCTTTAACTGATACAGTTCTCTGTCCTGCTCCTTCTATGATTCCTTGTACTTCCTGAATGCTTTCTTTTTCTTTTGAACCTTCACTGCCACTTCCTTTGAGAACCATAGTGGTTTCTTACATCGTTTTGTTTTGTTTATTTGCTTCACACAAAGGCTTGTTACCTCTGTGATGGCAGTTTTTATTATTCCCCATTGTTCTTCCACCCCTCCTTCCTGCCCATTTGCTAGTGCATTCCTTAGGCACTCACCCATTTTGGCAAAGTCAGCCCTCCTAAAGTCCAGTACTTTTGCCTTTGTATGGCTTGACTCTATTGCTGTGTTTATTGTGAACCATACTGTTCGATGGTCTCTATTTCCCAGATGGCTACCCACTTCTACATCTGTGATCCTCTCTCCATCTCCATTTGAGAGAAGCAGGTCTAAGATTGCTCCCTCTTGAGTGGGTTCCAATACTAGTTGTCTAAGGCATGCCCCCTGTAGGGCATCTAGAATAACCCCACTCTTCGAAGTGGCTGCTGCAACTGCACTCCAGTTAAGATCTGGCATATTCAGATCACCCATCAGCAATATCTCCCCTTTTTCTGCCATTCTAAGTATACTTTCATTTCCTTGTCATTTCCTCCCCCTGAGAAGGGGGTCAGTATACAACCCCTGTGCAGATTGTGGTGCCTTTGCCTGTCTCCAAATTTACCCACAGTGCTTCTTCTCCTCCTCCCTGTTTACCCTTTTGTTCTGTTGCTTTGGTTCCTTCCCTTATGTAAAGAGCGACTCCTCCTCCTCTTTTACCCTCCCTGTCCCTCCTGTAGATAGTGTATCCCGGTATGTTTATATCCCAGTCATGGTTTTGTGTGTACCATGTTTCTGTGACTGCCATGATATCCAGATGTTCCATCTCCATCAAGGCCACTAATTCAGGAAGCTTGTTACCCAGACTATGGGCATTGGTACTCATTGCTCTCCATTTTTTGATGGCTTTACCTTCTGTTGCAGCATCCTCCACTGACCTTTCTACCTCAGTCTTTTTCTCATTTAGTACCCTGTTTTGTAGGGGGAGGCTGGGATTTTTCTGCTGCTTATCAGTGCCTCCCCCTTGACTAGTTTAAAAGCTTGCCAATGATGCATTAGAAGTATTTGTTCAGTATTTCTGCTTTGTCTAGATCCCCTTCCTTACACTCTCCCTCCTCCGCTTTGAGCCTCACAATCCTTCCCCATTTTTTCTTCTATCGCTGATGTACCTATAGAATGTCTTGTCCCCTTTTTTCACAGTTCGTACTAAACCCTCTGTGGTGGAGCTGGAGGGGGGCTGGGTGTGTGGTCGCCCCTCCTGGCTGCCCCAGTGTGAGTAGTGGCACCCCACCACCATCTTTATACACTGTTTAGTGCCCATTGTGGAGCCTGTGATTGACTAAATGGCCCCCCCGGCTCCCAAATGATCCCAAACCTGGCTCCGCCACTGCTCCTCTGTCTGTGCCTTGGCTCTCCTAACAGCTTTCCCTGATTCTCTTAGACATTCATGGTACACCTCCCTGTCCTCCTCCTTTTGGGTTCCCTTATACTTTCTGAAACCTGCTCTTTTAGCCCTTACTTTGTCTGCTACCTCTTTAGAGAAACATAATGGTTTACTTCTTCTTTTCCCTTTGGCCACAATCCTAACACACCGATTAGTTACCTCCACTATGGCTCCTTTTAGTTTCCCCCACTGTTCCTCCACTCACTCCATTACCTCTCCCTTCTTCAAGGCTGCTCTTAAACATCTACCCATTTCACTGAAATCCATCATCCTGAAATCTAATATTCTGATATTCTTTCATCAGATGTCCATGATTGCCTAGGCAGCCGCTGACTGTAAGTCTCTTATGATGATGGAGGTCATGCAACTTATCTGTTAAGTTATAGCAAAACATAGAAACATAGACCATAATGACAGAAAAAGACCAGAGGTCCATCCAGTCTGCCCATATTCCCTATAATCCCTGGAACCTTCCCTGGAACCTATTGTTCCTCTTGGGTATTAACCTTCCCTGTCCTATCCCCATTCTCCTCCCTGGTCTAGTCATCCTGGGTGACCACTATTCCTCTATCCCATGCTTACTTGACTCCCATGACTGTGTTTACACCCACCACATCAGCTGAAAAACTGTTCCTAGGTTCCACCACCCTTTCCATTAAGAAGTTCTTCCTCACATCCCTCCTGAACCTCTCTCCTGTTAATTTCCACTCATGACCACATGACCTCGAGTTGGTATTCAGGGTAAATAATTCCTCACAGTTTGCCTTGCTAATTCCTTTAAAGAACTTGAAGGTCTCTATCATTTCTCCCCTCTCCCTTCTGGTTTCCAGTGAGTACATATTTAGTGCCTTGAGGCACTCCTTATAGGACCTGCCCTGCTGGCCCTGATTAATTTTTGTTACTCTGTGCTGCACTGTTTCCAACCTATCCCTGTTCTTTCTGAGGTGAGGGCTCCAGAACTGGATGCAGTAGTCCAGGTGAGGCCTCACCAGGGATCTGTACAGGGGAAGTTTTACCTCTTTTCTTCTGCTATCAATACCCTTCCAATACATCCCAGCATCCTGTTAGCCTTGTTATAAACCTTACTGCACTGGCCTGTTTGTTTGAGGAAGTTACTGGTGATTACTCCTAGATCCTGTTCCTCTTCTGTAGTGCTAATTCTCACCCCGCCCATTCAGTACCCTGTCTTGGGGTTACCTTCACTAAGTGCATTACTTTGCACTTCTTGGCATTGAATTTTAAAGCAGCAGTACTACAAAAAACAAATTGCACTTTTTTGACAGTTTATTCCCGGTGCTCTGCTGATCATATACCTGGTACTCTTTCCCACTGGCATTGTACTATCACCAAGTAATTTGCTCAGTTATCCTCTGCTTTTTTTTACATTTCTGCCACCAAACATGTTGCGCTGGAACCCTCTCGGCTGCCAGCTGCAAATCTGTATGACTTGCAGGGACATCGGGAATGGTCAGCAGAGGGTCCCAATGCTGTAGTCAAAAGACATGACGTGATTTGAAAGAAAAGTGCATCTGAAAATTAGTCAGCCACCATATTTATTGTAGTGCCACAACAATTCAAATAAATTGCAAATATCTAAAAAACTAAAGATAACTGAAAACAAATATTTACAGGTGTGGAAACTGGAACTTTGGCCGCATGCTTACAGCCAAAAAGCCGAATTTTGATAGATCACATCCTCATTTGGTATTACTGCTGCTTTAACTGCCAGGCCTTTGACCACCCCTCTAGTTTTTGTAGGTCCTCTGCATATCCCTTTTTCCCTCATCGCTATCCACCCTCACACATAGTTTTTTTTTTTCTTTTTTTCTACTTATTTTTTATCCACTCCTGCTGTCCCTTCCAATCACCACTCCTTCTGTCCTGCAAGGAGTGACGACCCCCCAACCTCTACCGTCTAGCTTGGTCTGCCCCTAGAGTGGCACACTGCCATTGGGGGTGCTTTGATGGCCCGGATTACCCCCCCGGGTGGGGCGAGGAGAGGATCCCTCCCTCCCCCTCTTTCCCTCTGCAGCAGCTGCACCTTGGGGTCTGCCCCTGGTCAGAGGGTGGTAAAGCCAGCTCCGGAGGACTTCATCCAGGTGACCAGAGGGCATTTTCCTCTGAGTAGTTCCCCCCCTTAGCCCTGCCCTCTGAGACACTGGCGCAGAGAGTCTGCATGCTGATGCATGCTCCTCTCAAGCGCCTAATGATGTCCCCCCTCCCCGGCTCTGGTAGACAGAGCCGCCATGCCCTCTGAGAGTCGGTGCATCCACCGACCCTCTCAGGATGTCAGGCGCTCCAACGCGCCCCTGGCATCCCACCCCGAGGGAGGAGAGCATCCATTGGGATGCTCCATCCTCCCTCCCCCCGACAACCCGGGTCCGTCCCCGGACCCGGGTCACCGGCGTAGTGCGAGGTGTGGAGTCCAGCACCTCAACCCTCAGCACCACCGGGCCAGCTCTCACACATAGTTTTGTGTCATTTGTGAACAGACACAGCCTGACCTGGATTCCCTCGTCAGTGTCACTAATTGAATATATTGAAGAGGACTGGACAAAGGACAGATCCCTGTGGAATTCCAATCATAACCTCCTTTCCCTCTGATTTAACCCCATTGACCACCATCCTCTGCTGCCTCCCTTCTAGCCAACTTCCCACCCAGTTCAGTATGGTTTTAACCACACCCAGGTCTTCCATCTTTTTGAGCAACCTTTTGTGCAGTACTGAATAAAAAGTCTTGCTGAAGTCAAAGTACAGCAGATCAACAACGTAGCCCTTGTGAGTGTATAGGGGGCGTGGCTTAGCTGTCAAACCGAATGGCAGCTTAAATATTCGAGCTGCTGCGTGTGGACGTTTATATCCGACAACGCGCATCTATGAAGAGTTAAACAGATCGAAAGAATCGGGTATTAAGTTAAAAGAACTCCGGTGCATGACTTTAAAGGAATTTTAAATACTGACAGCCGAAATAACTAGAAAACCCCCTTTTCAATTTTGCAGCCTGCAAAATGGTGGAGGCGCCGGGCTCAGGGCTCGATCTGGTGTATATCAATAGCCTATCTGAAAAGTTACTTCACAGGATGGATGAAGTAACGGAGGCGTCACATCAAACTACAGAAGCAATTAAATATTTAACAGGGCGGATAGTAATAGTTGAACAGAAAACGGCGACGCAAGAATCTGAAATTGAGGTCATTAAAGGAATGCAGAGAGATCAGCAGGGGAAAATTAACATGCTTATGGCCAAAGTTGACGACTAGGAAAATCGAAGTAGAAGGAATAATTTGCAGGTAATAGGCTTCCCAGAGGGTGTGGAGCAAAAGAGATACTGCCCTGTTCCTTCAACAAGCCCTCCCTGAGATCCTCGGGCTGCACTCAGAATTTCATTTAGAGATAGAAAGGGTGCATAGTGCTACTGTCCCAGCGCCAGTGAAAGGAGGCAAACCAAGGGCCATTCTGTTTAAACTGCTTTCATTTAACACACGGCAGGCTTTGCTACAGCGTGCCAGAGAGGTGGGTCACCTGAGCTGGCAGGGGCACCCCATATCATTATATCAGGACTTTTCCAGGGAACTGTCATGCAAAAGAAGAGAGTACACTCCTTTATGTCATAAGATGCAAAAACTGGGGATTCAATATTCCCTAAGGTACCCCTCCACCATGCGGATAGTACACAATGGGACCCCACTCTTTTTTGAAACCCGTAGCCCTGGAGGACTTCTTGAATAAGCACCTAGGTGAACCATCTAATCTCACCACTTGCCCAGACCCCTCGGAACTAGAAGAGATGGTGACAGATCCTGAAATGCAGTCTGAATTAGCCACTGGCCTTCCTCGCTGGAGTAGAAAGAGAACAGCAAGAGATAATCATAGGTGAAGAGATCACCCCCACATCAGAACCAGCTTGAATATTGAAACAGCAGATCAGGAGGAACAACGCAGTGAAAGTACTGCCTTAGTGCGCTACATGACACGTAATCCCTATGAAGTACTGAGATCTCCCTCTCCTCCACCCAATGCGCACCTTGAGGAAGAAATCTCCACGGCAAAAGAAGATCCCCAGGTCAGCTGTATTATGGGAAATAAGGTGGGTTTGGAGGGTAATGGTGACGAGGAGCCACAGAAGGAGCAGCACTCCCCAGGCGCAGCATCCGAAGGCCACAAAGGAGACCAGGCCGTTGAAGAATCGACATCGAATCATCAGAGTTCAAGAGAGGAGCAGTAAGCTCGGATGCTAATTAGATAAGTAACGTCTCTGTTTAAGTATTGGGCAGTAGGAGGTATCCGGGTAGAGCGGTTACTACCTGGGTTGGGGTGCTGCCTATGGCTTGTTTAAAATTTAGGCCCATGAGATCATGAGACACTGAGACTTTGACCCTTCCAGGGTATAATGATCTCAGGGCTGGAGTCAACTCTCTGTGGGTAATTCATACGGGGGTGGGCAGGGGCAGTAACTAAATGAAATGTAAGCTGTATATGCAAACTGAATCTGGGGTATGTTAGAGGCAATGTGAAGTGTTGTATAGGCGCATTTGTATTCTACGGTGGCAGGGGACGGGAGGTACAAGGGCCCGGGTATCTTAAAACGGAAGACCAGTCAGCTGATGTTATATGGCTGGGCTTGGAAGGTAGATCCAGATTATGATTGGTACAAGGGCTGGTAGCCGGGTGGGATATAAGACACGCTTAGGGGTTTCTCGGCCAAGGTTTTTTTTTTTTTAAGGGCGCTCTCTTGACACATTATAGATATCTCAATAATGCTAAGGGAAGGGATACAACATCATGGAGTACGCAAATGGAATTTCCCCGTATTGGATAGCCCTTGCCTGGTGGTGTAATAGTTGACCGACTGCTAGGTTGTAGAAGGTATTCAAAGGATGCAGTCTGGATCCTGGAGGTACGTCTTGGCACGCAGCTTCCCCCCCCCTCGCTTTTTCTTTCGACTGCTATGATCTTTGATATGCAGGGTAGCACTGGGTCGAGTTATTCCCAGACTGCTACGTCCCCGGGAACTATTCTGCAGATCAGGCCTCTCCTCGGGAGGCAAATGATCCAATACGCAGGATGGCTCCAACGGAGCATGGAAGTGCAACATGTAAATAGGTTCAATGTGTGGTTGTTTTGTGTGATTGTGTTTAGAATTTTACTGTGGTACTTGTTTGACATGGTTTACAGCTTAACCTGGGTGTCAAGGATGGTCAGGGGTACGTACAAAGATATTGGTAGACTGGTTGTACAAGGTAAGGGGGATTAATAATGTCACAAAGTCTGGAACCCCAATCTGGGCAGGGCCATGGGTACTGGTATGTGGCAAGGTGGTGCCCTCCCTTCTTCACCGGCGGTTCGAACCTGGCATTTCACATTTCATTGCTTTTCAAGGGTTATGAATATGGCTGAACTGACCTGTATCACTTGGAATGTGAGAGGTATGAATACGCCGGTGAAGAGGAAGAAGGTAATGTCATATCTGAAAAAGATTAAAGCCCAAGTGGTTTTCCTCCAGGAGACCAAACTTGATGGGAAGGGCCATGGGTTACTTAAAAGGGACTGGGTGGGTATTGAGAACCATGCCTCAGTTGCTACAAAAAGCGAGGAGTAGCTATTTTAATACATAAGCAGCTACACTGGTCTCTTACTACTTAGGGCGGACCCACAGGCAGATGGGTGATAGGTACATTTCAGACTCCCACGGGAACTATAGTACTGGGGAACATTTATGGGCCAAATGAGGACTGTGCAGCCTTTTTCCACCAAACCTCCCAAGTGCTTTTAGACATGAATAAAAATAATATGCCCACCATTTTTGGAGGGGATTTCAATTTAGTGCCAGACCCTATGGTGGACAAAACTCCTAAAAAGGAAGATGTCACTCATGGGAAGGGTAGGAGAGCCCTGATAAACTGGATGGGTGACCAAGACCTGACAGATATTTGGTGGACACTGAATCCAAGGGGGAAAGATTATTCATTTTATTCACCGGTACATAACTCCTATAGCCGTATTGATTTTTTCTTAACATCCCCACAGATTACGCAGGCAGCCAGGGAGTCTAATATACTTCGTATTATAATATTGGATCATGCCCCGGTGCATTTGTCTGTAACATGGGGCCCCTGTCCCCTCATCTCAACATCTTGGAGGTTAGACCCCTTCTTAATAAAGGATGTAAAGTTCCTAGAATGGGCTAAGGAGGAGGCTCAGAAATTTTTTTGGAAAACCCTGCACAGGATACCACAGCTGGGGTCAGGTGGGAAGCTTTTAAAGCCACCATGAGAGGTGGGATTATTGCCTATGCAGGGGCAAGAAGGAGAGACAGGGAACAAAAATTAAAGAACTTAGAAGAAGAGCTCAAAGAAGTACAGAGACAGCATAAGGAGCAAAAAGGGAAAGCAAGGCATGATTTTCTTTGTAGAAAGATAGTAGGTCTTGAAATGGAGATAAATGATCTTTTATCAAGGAGGGCTGAATTATCAATACTGAGATTGAAGCACAAATACTGGGAAGGGGGAGAGAAAGGGGGGAAGGTGTTAGCATTTAGGTTAAGGAAACAGCAAATGGACCGATATATAGCTGGGCTGAGAGATACTGCAGGATTGATCCGCACTAACAATGGAGAGTTAAATGCAGTTATGGCAGAATACTATCAATCCCTGTATGCTTCATCCAGACAGGTGGACCCCCAGGTAATTCAGGATTTTCTACAAACAATGGAACTCCCCTCTATAACGTCACAGCAGGCCGAGCTACTGGATGCCCCGTTAACCATAGAAGAAATAAAAAAGGCTTTACTCTCTCTCAAACCAGGGAAAGCCCCGGGATGGCTACTCAGTGGAATTCTGGCAGGCTTTAGCAGACATTATTACTCCATTACTTCAACAAGTTTATGCTGAGGCAGAGGTGCAAGGGATATTTCTGCCCATGTTACGTGAAGCGGTCATCACCATATTGCCCAAAAAAGGGAAAGATCCCACTTCCCTTGGTAGCTACCGCCCGATCTCACTCTTAAATGTAGATAGTAAAATATTTACCAAAGCACTAGCACTAAAACTGGATTCCCTGTTACCACAGTTAATACACCCCTCTCAAGTAGGTTTTGTCCCTGGTAGGTACAGTGCAGATCATCTTAGAACCTTAACCAATTTGGCATATATCGCATCTCAACTACACACCCCAGCGGCAGCGGTAGCTATAGATTTCGAAAAGGCGTTCGATTCCCTGGAGTGGGATTATCTACATGAGGTATTGGGCAAACTGGGAATAGGCCCCGCTTTCAGTCCTGGGTAAAAGCCCTGTACACTGCCCCAATGGCCAGACTACTGACCAACTCTACCTTATCTCCTCCCTTCAAGTTAGTGCTTGGTACTAGGCAAGGTTGCCCTCTCTCTCCCTCCCCCCTTCTATTTGTGTTGGCTGTAGAGCCCTTAGCGGCGTACCTTTGGGGCAGTCAATCTATAAAAGGGATAGTGGCTGGCAACACAGAGTACACCACCCTTTAATATGCTGATGACCTCCTGGTCCTAGTGGCGGATGCAGATGAGGTGTTACCCTCCATACTTGCTACCTTGTGCCACTTTAAGGGAATTTCTGGACTTCGATTAAATGCCACTAAAACTGAAGTTCTCCCTCTTAACTCCAGATGTCAACCTTCGGTATTAGGGGACACAGGCTTGAAGTGGGCCAAGGAAAATATCACATATTTAGGTATTCATTTCTCTGCCGATTTCTTGAAACTATGGGAATATAATCTCCGTCCCCTTTTGGTGGAAATACAAGAAGATATGTCCAGGTGGACCAAACTTCATCTAACCCTAGCAGGCAAAATAGCCACGATTAAGATGATCTTGCCCCCAAAATGTTTTATCTCCTAGCACATATCCCTCTTGTATTACCACAAGTCTGGATTCAGAAGATAGATAAGGCAATAGGGAGTTTTCTATGGGAAGGGAATACCCCCAGGTATAGTAGGAATAAGCTTCGGGCACACTGGAATGTAGGTGGGTGGTGTCTTCCCTGGTTTACAGGTTATAAGTGGTCATTTCATTTGGCACAGTCAATACGCTGGTTAGGATTAGGTTCCTCCCCTCAGCCACAATGGGCAGACATAGAGCATGCTGTAAGTCAAAGAGTCTCTCTGTCATTGCTTATCTACAATAATCCCCCAAAAATGTAAAGAATCATCCCACGATATGGGCCGCTTTGCAATGTTGGGAGACAGTAAGGAGGAAGTCGAAGGTAGACTTGGCGCCTATTAAATTAACTCCGCTATGGGGAAATGGAAACCTGTGTATAGATAAAAAAGCTGTGTACTGGAAGAGCTGGGTAGAAAAGGGCATTACCAGGTTGGAAGATATACTAGTCCCGACCTCCCTGGTAGTGGACTCGTTTGCTAACCTGCAGGTCAGATGGTCAATTCTGACCTCCAATTTTTGGAAGTATTTATAAATAGGTAGTGCGGCCCAAGATATCTGACCCAGGTGGCAAAAAGAGGCACCTTAAGTACGCCTTCCTGGATAACACAAAACAAAGGGCTGGCCAGCTCAATCTACAATGCTTTCTGGGAATTAATACCCTGCCAAAGTGAAAAGTCTAAACAGAAATGGGAAAAGGCTTTAAAATTGGAAATTACTGATGCACAATGGAAGGAATGCTGGAAGGGAGCTCAAAAACATTTTACAGATGTGAGAAGTAAGTTAATATAAAATAAAATTCTACACTCCTGGTACCGCACACCGGTAGTGTTACAGAAGGCTGGGGTGATAAAGTCCAATCTATGTTGGAGATGTAACTCCCACCCTGGGGACCTGGTTCATATTCTTTGGTCGTGCCCAATGATACAATCAGTGTGGGATAACATTTGTGAAGTAGGAGCCAAAGTGTTAAAAAAGTGTATTCCTCAGTCCCCCTCCTTGCTTCTATTGGGTATGAAGTCAGAAGCTCCTCATTTAAAGAAACTGGAACACCGTTGGTTAGCCCTGTGGGCCATGCAGGCGAAGAGGCTTCTTGTATGTAGATGGCGGACCACACTGATACCTAGTGCTCAAGAACTCCTCGCCTCCATGGTTCACATCGCTACTATGGACAAACTCTCCCACTTGATCAGTAACTCCCTTGCAGTATATGAGGAGTGTTGGACCCCCTTTGTTAGATATGCTACCCCTAAGACCGGTGTGGGCTGAATTGTACAACCAGGATCTTGACTAAGGTAACAGGACTATGTAAACGGAACTGTCAAACTTGGCTAACCAGGGCTGTACGTATAGGGGGCAATACAATGCCTCCTTACTCATATGCAGTGTACCTAATAATATATAGAATAGTGATTCTTTGTGTTTGTTTGTTTCTTTAACTGGGGTGCCTGAAGCCTGGATAGCACCCGAGACATATACATTTTTTTTTCCCTTGTCATGAGGTATGAATGTGGAGCATGGAAGCCTTGCCTCTCCATTACTTTACGATAAAAATTGTATATAGTGGGGTAAGTACAGGTTATATGTAACATTGCCTCTTTTTCTGCTCCTGTGTTGAGTTGTATATGTAACCAACAACTCATTGGTAAAATCCTGTTTAGAATAAGGGTTATCATTATTGTAAAAAAAAATTGAAATAATAAAAAATTTAACAGCAAAAAAAAAAACAACGTAGACCTTGTATACTTCCTTGGTCACCCAGTCAAAGAAAAAAATCAAGTTAGTCTAACAAGACCTTCCTGCCATGAAACCATGTTTTTTACTATCCTGGAGCCCGTTGCTATCTAGGTAGTCCACAAGGTCTTCTTTGATTAGTGATTCCATCAGCATCCCCATGATGGAGGTCAAACTGACAGGCTAGTATTTCCCTGGTTGCCTCCTATCCCCTCCATTATGAAGTGGTACAATGTCTGCCATTTTCCAGTCCCTTAGAACTTCTCCAGAACTAGGTGAGCTGCTTAACATCCCAGCTAGTGGTTCAGCCAGTTCTGCTGCTAATTCCCTAAATATCCTAAGATGCAATCCATCTGGTCCTAGGGCCTTACCTATCTTAAAGGCTGGCAGCCCTTTCAGGACCCTCTGGCTAGTAAGTATTGACTGCCTCATCTCCCTTAGCATCCGCTTTGATGCCACTTTCTGGCATGAGCCCATAGTCCTCCTTAGTGAATACTGAGCAGAAGTAGTCATTCAGGATGGCGTCCTTTTGCTCATCCTCCTTTATTATCCTACTCCCCCCCCCAGCTAGCTGTGTGATGCCCCCTTTTTCTTTTTTCATTGTTACATCTAAAAAACTGTTTTTCTGTGTTCTTGACCCTCTCCGTGATACGTAGATAAATAGACACTGTCAGCAGATAAGGGCCTATGGCCCACCCAGTCTGCCCATTTGAGCTTGTAAGTTCCCTTTACATTTTTCTAGAAGTCTGTTGCCCCTTACCCCTGACCTCCAGAATTCCCTTATGTCTATCCCATGAATTCTTAAATCCCATGATTGTTTCAGCCCCCACCACTTCCTCTGGCAGGGTGTTCCACTTGTCCACTAACTTTTCTGTGAAGAAATTCTTTCTCACGTTTCCTCTGAATCGCCCTCCCTCCAACTTCATCCCATGTCCTCTAGTCCTGGAACATCTTTTTCACTGGAAATGTGTATTCCTGCACCCTGTTCCTCCCTGTAAGGTACTTGTACATCTCTATCATATTCCCTCTCCCCATCCTCTCCTTCAGGGAATAAATATTCAAGTCCTTCAGACTGTCCTCATAGGACTTGTGATGCAATCCCTGTACAATCTTTGTTGCCCTCCTCTGAATCTTCTCTACCCTGTCTATGTCCTTACATAGGTAAGGTCTCCAGAACTGTACACTGCACTCCAGGTGAGGCCTCAGTAGTGTCTTGCATAGTGGAATTATGACTTTCCTTTTCCTGCAGGTGATGCCTCTGCCTATGCATCCCAGTGTCCTATTTGCTTTATCTTCTGCCTTGTCACACTGTTTCCCTACTTTGAGATCATCAGAGATGATAACCTCAAGGTCCCTTTCCTGCTTGGTGCATGATGTATCCTCACTCCAAAATGATATGTTGTTCCAGGGTTTTTCTGCCCCATATACAGTATCTTGCACTTCTTTGCATTGAATTTCAACTGCCAAACCTTTGACCATTCTTCAAGCTTCTGCAGGTCCCTCCTCATTCTGTTTACTCCCTCATGGCATGTCTGTTACAGAACTTGGAGACATGAGCGAACAGGGAAATTTTGCCTTCTAGGTCCTGTGCAATGTTACTGATGAAGACATTGAATAGGACCGGTCCCAGCACTGATCTCTGTGGTACCCCATTGGTTACTCGTCCCTCTGTGGAGTGGCAGCCATTTACCACCACCCTCTGTGTCCTGCCACCCAGCCAATTATCCACCCACCACACTACTGCCCTGCCCACTTCCATATTCCCCAGTTTGTTTAATAGCCTTCTCTGTGGCACAGTGTCAAAGGCCTTGCTGAAGTCCAGATAGGCCATGTCCAATGCCCTCCCTGATCCATCTCCCTTGTCACCCAGTCAAAAAATTTAATGAGGTTGGTCTGGCTTGACCTCCCCCCCCCCGGTAAAACCATGCTGCTTTGGGTCCAGTAGTCCGTTGGCAACCAGATGTTCCACCAATCTCTGCTTCAGTAGTGCTTTCATGATCTTCTCCAGTACCGAGGTCACATTGACTGGTCTGTAGTACCCTGCTTCCTCTTTGTTCTCGCTTTTGTATAAGGTGACTACATCTGCTGTCCTCCAGTCTTTGGGTTAGGTACTTCCCCTGTTTTCAATGATCAGTTAAACATGATTGCCAGAGGTTCAGCCACTACCTCTCTTAGCTCCTTTAGGACCCTGGGGTGCACGCCATCTGACCCCATTGCTTTATCGACTCTTATTCCTTCCAGTTCCTTTAGGACCCTTTCCCATGTAAAGGGACTTGTGTCCATTTCTGTGCTGTTCCCACCCCTTATACTCCCTTCAGGCCCATTATCCTCCTCTTCCTCAGTTAAGACAGAGCAGAAATATCTGTTCAGTATGTCAGCTTTACTGTTGTCCTCCTCTACATGGCCCCTGTCCTCCCCCTTCAGTCTCAATATCCCTCCCTTTGCCCTTCTTTTCTCACTTATGTACCTGTAAAAGGTTTTGTTCCCTCTACCTACTGATTTTTGTGATGCACTCTTCTGTCTGAGCTTTGGCTTCCCTTAGTGACTTCCTTGTTTCCCTTTGCTTCTCCTGGTACTTCTCCCTATTCCCTTCTGCCTGCATCTTTTTGTATTGCCGGAATGCAGTCTTTTTGGCTTTCACTTTTTCTGCTACCTCCTTGGTAAACCATAATGGCCTCCTCTTCCTTTTCTCCTTGCTAACCTGCTTAATGCATAATTTTGTTGCTCTTATAATCCCAGTTTTAAATATTGCCCACTGTTTCTCCACCTCTGATTCCCTCCCCATTCCCATTAGTTCTTCTTTCAAGCATGTCCCCATTTCCCAAAGTCTGCCCTCCAAAAATCCAGGATATGTGTTTTTGTGTGGTTTGGTTCTGTTTCTGCTGTGATTTCAAGCCACAGTGACCGGTGGTCACTGTTCCCCAGGCGCTCGCCCACTGTTACCCCTATCAGACTGTCCCCGTTTGTGAGCAAGAGGTCCAGTATTGCCTTCTGCTGAGTTGGTTCCATGATCAGTTGCTTTAGGAAAGCACCTTAAGGGGAGTCCAGGATAAACCTGTTCCTGGTTGATGCTGCTGCCGGGAGGCTCCAGTCCATGTCTGGAATATTGAAGTCTCCAACCACCCCCATGTCCCCCTTGTCTGCCATCCTTTGGATGGTTAGCATTAACTCCCTATCTGTTTCTTCCTCCTGGGCTGGTGTTCTGTAGACCACCTCTGTGAGGATGGCTGACCCAATTTTCCTTTCCAGCGTAACACACAGTATCTCTCCCCCATTTTTGTTCTTCCAGGATCTCTGTGGCCTTTATGCCATCTTTCACATAAAGCGCCACTCCTCCTCCTCCTCCCTTCTGGCCCTCCCTGTCTCTTCTGAATATGTTGTAGTCAGATATGGCCATCTTCCAGTCATGGTTATCATTACACCAGGTCTCTGTGATGGCCATAATGTCCAGGTCTGACTGCACCATGGCAGCCTCCAGATCCTCCATCTTGTTGCTAAGGCTCCTGGCATTGGCACACATGGCTTTCCATGATGTGAACTCCCTGGACTGTTTAGCTGTTCTACTCCAGCCCCCTCCCTGGTTGTCCTTTATCCCTGGTTCTCCCTGCTGTCTGCCCTTCTGCTGAATTTTGTCCCCTTTCTGCCTATCCACCCCTTGGGTGGGTACTTATTTCCATCTTTTGCACACTGCTTTGTAGATATATCCCCTCCTCCTGTTCACTGGTTCCACTGCTAGCTGTGGGGGTGGGCAATTAGGTACCCTCCTTGCTGGCCTGCTAGTTTAAATGCTTGTCCATGTAGCATTTAAACTTATCATTGTGTGCTTGGATTCCCTTCCAGGACAGATGCAGGCTGTCAGGCTTGAACAAGCCCCCATCCCTCCAGGTGGGTCCCCAGTCACCAATGAATCTAAACCCTTCCTCACAGCACTAGTTCTTGAACCATGTGTTAAAGTTCCTGGTGTGTGTGCCCCTGCACTCTCCCATGCCTCTCACAGGTAGTACTTCCGAGAAGGTGACAGATGTAGCTACTTGCTTGAGACCTCTCCCCAGTTTCCTAAACTCTTCCTGAACTTCCTTAGGCTCCCTATTTGCCAGATCATTAGTACCTAGGTGGATAATGACATCCAGCTCACCCTCTCGTCTTTCCTTCCCGGTGATCCCCAGGATCTTCCTCCCATCCCTCCATGCCCTGTCCTCGTGTGTTCCTAGCTGGATCCCACTTACGATACAGTCCCTCACCAGGATTCGCTTCCTCTTCCTCTGGGGTCCACTACTCTCCCCACTGAGGTCACCTCCTCAGTTGACCTCCACATCCTTCCCTTCCACTTCTCTGGGTACCTCTGTTTGGTTGTCCCCATTTTCCAGTGCAGCATATGAGTTCTGGAGTGGAATAGGATTTGGGATGTGCCTCTTCTTGGCAGCCCTAACCCTCACTGAGCCCACAGTCATCCAAATGCTCCTCATTCTTGGCATCCTCTGAGGCAGCGGCATTGGACTGGGTGGTCTCTGGATGGGGGGGGTGAAGGTACTCCTGTCCCAGTTTACTTCCACTCTGAGTCTGGCTACCTCATCCTGCATTCCAGAGAGATACCTGCAGATAGGGCATCACCTCAGCATCCAGAAGGTCTGCCCGAATATGGCTGCCCCGCATCCACTGCACTGCACCACTCCCCACCTTATACTGCTATTCCAGTAGTTATCTGTTACTGAAGCTCTCCTAGTAGTTCCCTCTTTATTAATTTACTGTCCTGAAAATCCTGCCACTGATCCTCAGATACTGTTTTTTTAAAGAAGGAAACAACAACAAAAAATGAGCTAAAACACTTGTGCCGATGATGGGCTTCCTCCCCCTTATGCTCCTCCTACTCCACAACCCCTGCTATTCCCTGTGCTTGGCTTCTGTCAATCAGATTTAACATGGCATATAATTTAGAGTGGGGGTCGGGGACGGAGGGTGGGTGAAAATTTGCAGCAAGTAAAGACAGCAAAGGAAAACAGCACCACTAAAAGCACACCAAACTAGGTTTTACATTTTCAACAGCCCCAAAACAATTCCAAGTAAAGAGAGCGAGCGAGGAGAGAGAGCATCAGCGATTGGCATCTTACTTAATAGTAAAAGTGTTTTTATTTTTATTTTGAAAAAAACTGGTACAAGCAGCTGACTGAGATGGGAGTGAGCCAGTTATGTCAGACAGCGAGGCAGAAGCAGAGTAGAGTGTGGGCAGGGCCAGGTGGGAGCTGGAGCCAGGAATAGTGCAGCAGCAGTAGGGTGTTTCTCGGTGCAGATATCAGCAATTTATAGACCTGTATGGCATAGAGTGAACAGAAAGAAAACATGAACATATGAAGAAGCCAGCAGAATAAGGACATTTGGTCTATTTAGTCTGCTGATATTGCAGGGTCCACAGTTAGCTACTGACCCTGCCACCCCAATCCTCCCATCCTTTCCATCTGCTCCTCCCATGACCCTTACTTTCCCCTTAAGTCTATCCCAACCTTTATTGAAGCTGCCCACCATCTTCAACAAGACCACTTCGTCTGGCATCACATTCCAACTGGCCACCACCCTCTCCATGAAGAAATGTTTCCTAGCCTACCTCCTAAACCTCCCCCCTACAATGGGAGGGCTGGCCTGAGGTTCAATGTGGGGGAATAAACTCCTCCCACACATATTATTTAAACTAGCCACTCCCAGGAACCACCACTCTAGCGTTTAGAAAATTTGCATTCTCCTACCTGAGCTCTTGCATGCAAGTGTGCTGGTTTTTTTTGTTCCTGTTTGCTTTCGCTTCCCTTGTCTCTCTGTTGGCTGGTGCTTCTTTCCTTTTTGCTATTTCAGTGAGTCCCCCCCCCCACCATTCCCCTTTTGCTCCCTGTGCTGCTGTCTTCTCTGCCCTCCCCTTCTCATTCTCCAGCTCCTACAGGCCCCGTGGCAATGTTTTCACTTCTGCCTCGCTCTGGCTCACCCCTGGCTGTCTCCAGGCTTGTTCTGGTAGGCTCCCTTGGTCACTTTGTTACTTCCCCATCTAGGGCCGCTCCTGTGCTGGCATCTTCAGGGTAAGACAGTGTTTGCTGATGCTGTTTCCTGGCTCATCAGCACCATTGGTCTGTTTGTCCATGGAATTTTCATCCTACTCTGCCCCATTCCTTTTCTCATCCCCGAATACTTCTGTCTTCCTGCACGCTGTCATGTGGTGCTTGTAGGAATGTGTATAACCCTAGCACAACTCCTGTTTCTCTCTTTGTGTTGGCTTTTCTTCCTGGTGCTATACCTTGCGCTATTACCTCTACAGTGGAGGATTAGTTTCTTCATGGAGGATTCTGCAGGTCAGTGCTACTTTCCAATGGCATCCCTTTTAAAGTGTACTTGCTACTTACTGCTTGGTTTCCTGTACTGTATGTCCAGCATGCCATGTGCCAATGTACCTGCAGATTGATTTGTGCTCTTCTGCAGATACACCTGGCTCCTTTTCCCCTTACTGGGGATGACCTCTTTTCTTAAGTGTGGATGTAGTCTGTTGACCCGAGCTGGGTTCTCTGCCAGTGTTGTGACTTATGACTGGAGGGAACCTTCTCTTACCTATCAGTCAGTTGCAGCAATCCTTTTTCTTCACTCCAGGTAATTTCAGACAAATGACCCCAGTTTTGCAACTGAACACAAACAAAATAAAAACTTTTAGATCGTTTATTCCTCCATGGCTGTTCCTCCCTGTTAGCTTCCGCTTGTGGATCATGGCTCCTTCCTGTGGCTCCTTGTTTATCTTATGGCGGAGGACAAGGGGGTCTTGGTGGAGTGTCATGGCCCCTAGTGGTCGCCCCTTCATTTTCCCGCTGGCTGTTCCCCCCCTTTTTTCCTGGATCCTGCCTTTCTGCCTGCTCTTCCTGCTCCCCTCTTTTCTCTTGCTTCCCCTTGTTTTTTCAGCTCCTGCTCGCTCAGCACACTCCAGCAGTCTGTAGGCCTGTTCCTAACACTGCTTTTGGGATATTGAGTGCAGGTAGGCTGCTGTCTACCAGGAATGGGGGTCCCATTGTAGTTTGCTATGTATACAGGTCTCCATCCTCCAGCTGCTGTATCTTAGTTCGGCAGTGGATACCATTGGATGGGACTCTTGCCAGAAAGATTTTAGTAGTTTTGAGATTAGTCCTTTAGTATAAGGCAGCCTCGCCTTGGATGCCGATCCTTATGCTTGTGTGCCTAGTTCTGTTTTGGTCGGATTCCATCCCTGCGCATTTCAGTATGCCTGTGACTTCCATCTGGTACCATGGGGTTAGGAGTGCCTTCTTTCATTCTGCTCAGCCTGGCCATGCCCGAGTTTAGTCGGGCCACTTGTGTCTTGCTTCGTTTATTGTGTTTGGCCTGTACCCTGATCCTGATTGGGCTGCATGTTGCATTACTTGTTTCATCCTCCTGTTTGGTTCCTTCTTCCTCCAGGACCTACCATACCATGGCCTCCTCCTCCTCCTTGGATGTTCCAGTGTCAGATCCTGATGTTGACTCTCCAGCATCAACAGCTGCTCCTCCTGTGCCTCCACCTGGCAGGAAGTGCAGATAAAAAAAATGTCTCTCTATTTCTGATTGGACTGTGCCCCGGCTAACTGCTGAACTCCACTGCCGTGGCATTGCTTATCCCACTTCTGCTCATAAGCAAGTCCTTTACAACCTCTATTTTGCCAGTGTGCAGTCTACTCCAGCTCCGGCACCTGCTCCAGCCACTCCGCAGCCTACCTTTCCCATGTCTGAGATGTGGCCTTCATGGCTTAAATGGCTTCCTCTATGTCTGCTCTTTAGTCTTGCATTTCCTGCATTGAGGCCCACTTGGTGACAGAGCTGCCTCCTGTTTTGCCTGTATCTCAGCCTGACCTTCCTTCTCCACGCAACATTCCACCTCCTTCGGCTGCTCCAGTTTCATCTGCTCCTGCTCCTCTTGCTGTGCCAGGTACATTGCCTTCTCCTACTGACCCGGTTATTTTTCCAGTCCATCTTTTCTCGGATCACCTTTGCAAGGACATCATTGATGGCAAGGATGTTAATCTGGTTTCCTCATGGTTTCCTCCCAAGATTTTGTTGATAATCACATTGTCTCCTGCGGCAACGTCTCAGTAGTCCTCAAATCCAAGGATCCCCATCTTCTTCATAAGCTCACCTTTTCAGAATTTGTCCTGGCCTTTAGACTTTATTGAGATGTTCTCTGCTCAGCTTTTCTGGACCGCAGAGCAGAATTAGATTCATGCTTGTACCTCCTGGTAGATCTTAGTACCCATTACGGCAGTACCCTGTTCTATGACTACCACATGTCCTTCTCCTCCAAGGTGGCAGCTGCCTTGCACCATTATAATACCAGGCTGAATTGGGTGGTCCTGGGCAATTAATTGTTTTGTCACCATTTTGCAGGCCAAAGGGCTCTCACCTACTCCATTTGTGGTTCTTTCAACCACTTTTCACCTCTATGCCAGTTGGTAGTTTCCTCCTTGGCAGCCTCCTCCTCAGATCCAAGGACTTCTCCTTCATTGCCTCCCTCTACTCAATCTGGATTCACTCATACCTTTATGAACTCTAGGGCTTGTTCTGCCCCTGGCTGTTCTCTCCTGACATTGAACAATCATTAGGTTTGTTACAGCTTCAACACCAGCAGTTGTCTCTGCTCCAGCTGCGACTTTCTGCACATCTGCAGCTTCTGCCATGGTGCCCATGCTCTCAGCATTTGTCCTAAGGCTCTTCGTTCTTCTAAATGACATTTTTCCCATCTGTCTACACCTCTCCATGTCCCCAGATTGACAGCTGCCTTGGCTTCTCATCCTTCCTGTGCTGCAGTTGCTCACCTCCTTTTGGGGTTTCAGCATGGATTTCATACTGGCATAGCTGTCCTACCATCTGAATCTTACATCTGTCACAATCTGCAATCCACATTACATGAGCCTGACATTGTGAAGCAACTACATCAGAAGGGGCTCCAGAAAAAACGTCCTTATTGGTCCATACCTTTAGCCTCCATTTCCCGTATTCCGTATCAATCCCATTGGCATAGCAACCAGGAAGTTTTCAGGCTAACAGCATCTCATTTTGGATCGTTCTGCTCCTCATGCTTCTTCCACTCCCAGTATCAATTCCTTAATTTCAGCCAAGGAGTACTCCTTATTCTACACCTGCATACACAACACTATTACACTAATCAAGCATCTTGGCTCAGGAGCTTGGCTTTCCAGACACTTTTAAACTACTGCCAATCTATCCCTCACTTTGGCATCTGTATGGCATGTACTGGGAAAATAGTTATTACTCTGCAGTCCATCTGACGTTTGGATGTAGGAGCAGACCAAAATTGTTTGATCACTTTGCCGAAGCCCTCTGTTGGGCTTTACTTAATGTCTATCATAGACCAGCTGTGCTGCACTTCTTGGATGATTTTCTCCTTATAGACCCACCAGACACCATTCCAGAGGAAGTTATAAATATCCTTGTTCAGTTTTTCACATCCTTAACTATTCCACTAGCTAAAGAGAAAACCTTGTGCCCAGCTACCTCTCTCGAATTTCTCAGCATCATTCTGGATTCCATACGTATGGAAGCACATCTACCAGCAGACAAACTTCTTTGTATTCAAGATAATGTCCATTCCTTTTTAACTCGATCATCGTGTACAAAGCAGGAGCTACTTTTCTTGCTAGGTTACTTAAACTTCACCATGTGAATCATACTCAAGGCCTCAATTTTTCCGCAATTCTGCGGCCATGGAGATTGTCACAGAATTTAATGTAAATCGCAGAAAAAAATGCAAAATAATTTTTCTGTGGTTTATGTGAACTACAGAATATTTTTCTGCAGTTTACATGAACTGTGGAATATTATTCCTCAGTTTACATGAACTGCTGAATATTATTCCTTGGTTTACATGAACTGCTGAACATTATTCCTCGGTTTACATGAATTGCTGAATATTATTCCTCGGTTTACATGAACTGCTGAATATTATTCCTCGGTTTACAAGCACTGCTGAATATTATTCCTCAGTTTACAAGGACTGCTGAATATTATTCCTTGGTTTACATGAACTGCAGAATATTATTCTGCGGTTTACGTGAACTACAGAATATTATTCCACAGTTTATACTGAAGAATAAGTATTTCACTGGCCTGCCAGTGCAGTGGTACCGCTACCACGCACGACACCGACAACTTTGTGTTCAGGAACAAGCCTGGGGGTTGGAGGGCTGGCCAGGAGGAGGAGGATTGAGTGTCCTATGGACCGCTTTCCTCCTCCGGGGAGGAGGGTAGGCGAAGTCTCCGGTGTTTGGGTAACCCCTCATGGTACGCTGCTCTATGACTGCTGGGACTGACTATGTGTGGGAGGCGTGTCAGATGTTCAGCATATCACCCCACCATCATTGCATGACACACCTCCCAGGGAGAAAATGGGAAAATGGAGGTTCCACCACTACACAATGATGTCTGGCCCCATGTTGCAGACCCCATGCCACCAATTGGGCTCTTGCTCCTGTTCTTCTATTCAGTCTCCATTGAGGGAAAGGGCCCTCAGGCAACCCCGTCCCTAGGGGGCCAAGCCGGGGGTGTTCAGGAGAGAGCTAAGTCCTGGGGTGTGTGGCAGGGTGGATCGTGTGTAGATTGGAAATATAGGGGCTAGCAGATGAGGTGATAAAGCATAATAAATAAAAAAATGAAGAGTTAGGCCCAGATATTCAAAAGGGTTGCGCATGGCGCAACAGTGTTGCGCCATGCACAACCCACTGATGCGCCCCGACATGATATTCAAAAGGGAAAAGTTTGCGGCACAAATCCCGATGCACCGGAGCACATCAGTAATGTATGTAGGCACAAGTGGGGGGGGCGTGTCCATGCATAACCTGCACAGCCCGATATTCAGCCCAGGATGTGCAGAGCCATGCATGCAACCCTACCTGCACCAGCACAAAGTTAAGCCAAAAAAGGAACAACTGGTGGCCACCCACGGTGAGCTGCCGCGTGCAGGGGCGCAACATGGCAGCTGCCACGCTGTCAGGTGGCCACCAATTCGACTGCATCTGGAGTGCCCCCATGCCCGATTATGGCATTTGAATAATAAAATAAGAATTATTGCAATATCCCTGGTGGTCCAGTGGACCGCTGTTCACCCGACCACGGGCATTTGTATAATAAAATGAGAATTATTGCGATATCCCTGGTGGTCCAGTGGACCGCTTTCCACCCGATCGCAGGCATCTGTATAATAAAATGAGAGTTATTCCACTATCCCTGGTGGTCCAGTGGACCACTTTCCACCCGATCATGGGCATCTGTATAATAAAATGAGAGTTATTCCACTATCCCTGGTGGTCCAGTGGACCACTTTCCACCTGATCACGGGCATCTGTATCCAAAGAAAGGACCAATATCCCTGGTGGTCTAGTGGTACCCCCCTCCCCACCCGCTCACTGAGCCCAAACACCCCGCTCCCCCCCCGTTAGCCACCGGGTGGCAGCACCACCCGCCTGCGCCCGCCGACTGACAGCTTGTAGAGCTGCCGACGCCCTTTTGCCTGGCAGCGTGAGCCAGTGGGCGTGCAGCCCATACCATACTGCACAGTCCAGATATGTGATTTATTCTAGATATCTGAATGTAGTATGGTATGGAGTAGGCATCGCCCATTGGCTCACGCCTGAACCAATGGGCATGCAGTCTTCACCGAGCTGTCTCATGGGGCAGCAGGCTTGGGTGCTTCCTTCCACCGGCTGACGGGGAGGTGGTGGGGCCTCAGTGGGCGGGTGGGGAGGCGGTACCACTAGACCACCAGGGATATTGGTCCTTTCTTTGGGTATAGATGCCCGCGATCAGGCGGAAAGCGGTCCACTGGACCACCAGGGATAGTGGAATAACTCTCATTTTATTATACAGATGCCCACGATCGGTCGAACAGTGGTCCACTGGACCACCAGGGATATTGCAATAACTCTCATTTTATTATACCAGTGCCTGTGATTGGGCACAGAGAGGTCCACTGGACCACCAGGGATATAGGAGTCTTCTATTTTTGGACAGACGCCCGCGATTGGGCAGCATTCGGTCCACTGGACCACCAGGGATATTGGACGGGGGGGGTTTATTATAACGGATGCCCGCAATCGGGCACATACATAGAAACATAGAAACATAGAATGTGACGGCAGATAAGGACCGCTTGGCCCACCCAGTCTGCCCATTTCCCTACCTACTGGATAAGCTGCAGATCCTAGTTAACCAGCAGCCTACTTCTTCCTACCCCACCCCCAGAATTGCTCTTATGACTATCCCATGCATGCTTGAATTCCACCACTGATTTTGACTCCACAACTTCCTCCGAAGGCCATTCCATGCATCCACAACCCTCTCTGTGAAAAAAATACTTAAATTACCTCTGAGCCGCCCCTCTCTCCTTCAAATTGTGCCTCTTTGTTCTTGCACACCTCTTTTTGAAAGATGCTACCTCTTGGACTTTGTTGATTCCCTTGAGGTACTTGAAAGTTTCTCATGTCCCCCTCCTCCTTTCCTCGAGGCTACATATTAAGCTCCTTAAGTCTCTCTTCATATGTCCTCCGTGCAGACCCTGCACCATTTTAGTTGCCCTCCTCTGGACAGCTTCCATCCTGTCTATGTCTTTGCGGAGATTGGGTCTCCAGAACTGCACACAGTACTCCAGATGGGGTCTCACCAGCTGTCTGTACAGAGGGATAATAACTTCCTGTTTTCTACTGGTGATGCCTCTCCCTATGCATCCCAGTATCCCCCAGCCCTCCTTGCTGCCTTCTCACATTGCTTGCCCACCTTTAGGTCATCTGATATGACTACCCCCAGGTCCCTTTCCATTTTTGTTGTTGTTAGTATCTCACCCCCCATTGTGTACTCTTCCCCTGGGTTTTTGTTTCCCAGGTGCATTACCTTGCACTTCTTAGCATTGAATCTAAGCTGCCATACATTTGACCATTCCTCTAACCTTGCCAAGTCCCTTCTCATCCTTTCCACCCCACCTGTGCATCAACTCTGTTGCAGATCTTAGTGTCATCTGCAAAGAGACATACTTTTCCTTCCAGTCCTTCTGCAATGTCGCTTATAAAGACATTGAAGAGGACTGGTACTAATACTGGAACCTCCTGCGGTACCCCGGCTAGTAACCCTCCTTTCTTCTGAGTGGACTCCATTTACTATTACCTCTGTGTCCTATTCTCCAGCCAATTCTTTACCCAGGCTGTCATCTTGGGACCCACTCCCAGGCTGGCTAACTTATATATTAATCTTTTGTGTGGGACTGTGTCAAATGCCTTGCTAAAGTCTAGGTAGGCCATGTCCACAGCCCTCCCTGATCTACTACTTTGGTCACCCAGTCAAAGAAATCTATCAGATTCGGTCTGGCATGACCTTCCGCTGTGAATCCATGCTGCCTAGGGTCCTGTGTCCTTCTGGCCTCCAGATATGCATAATTCTTTCCTTTAGAAGTGATTCCATCATTTTCCCTATCACTGAGGTTAAACTAACAGGTCTATAGTTTCCTGCTTCTGCCTTGCTCCCACTTTTGTGAAGGGAATCACATCTGCCCTCCTCCAGTCCTCGGGTACCACCCCATCCTCCCATGATTTGTTAAAGAGGGTAGTCAGTGGTGTCACTAGTTCTACCCTTAGTTCTTTAGAATTCTGGGATGAATCCCATCAGGCCCCATTGCTTTGTCCACCTTCAGTTTTAAGAGTTCTTTCAGAACCCTTTCTTCTGTAAATGGGCTGGTATCAACTTCTGTATCCAGAGTGTTACTACTGTTTGTTTATGTACCTCCCCTCTTCCTTTGTAAATACTGAGCAAAAATATTTGTTTAGTATCTCTGCCTTTTCACATTCTCCTCTGCCCACCCTCCCTCCCCTTTATTAAGCCTCACTATCCCTCCCTTGGTCTTCCTTTGCTCTGATGTACCTATAAAAGGTTTTATTCTCTTCTTAACTGAGTTGGCTATCTTTTCCTCAGTTTGGGCCTTTGCTGTTCTGACTGCCTTCCCAGTCTCCTTTTGCTTTAACTGATACAGTTCTCTGTCCTGCTCCTGCAGATTCCTTGTACTTCCTGAATGCTTTCTTTTCTCTTGAACCTTCACTGCCACTTCCTTTGAGAATCATAGTGGTTTCTTACATCGCCTTGTTTTGTTTATTTGCTTCACACAAAGGCTCATACCTCTGTGATGGCAGTTTTATTATTCCCATTGTTCTTCCACCCTCCTTCCCTACCATTTGCTAGTGCATTCCTTAGGCACTCACCCATTTTGTCAAAGTCAGCCCTCCTAAAGTCCAGTACTTTGTCTTTGTATGGCTTGACTCTATTGCTGTGTTTATTGTGAACCATACTGTTCGATGGTCGCTAGTTCCCAGATGGCTACCACTTACATCTGTGATCCTCTCTCCATCTCCATTTGAGAGTATCAAGTCTAATATTGCTCCCTCTCGAGGGGCCCAGTACTAGTTGTTCAAGGCATGCCCCCTGTAGGGCATCTAGAATAACTGCACTCTTCGAAGTGGCAGCTGCAACTGTGCTCCAGTTAACATCTGGATATTCAGATCACCCATCAGTAATATCTCCCTTTTCTGCCATTCTAAGTATACTTTCTATCATTTCCTTGTCCACTTCCTCCCCTGAGAAGGGTCTGTATCTAACCCTGTGCAGATTGTGGTGCCATTGCCTGTCTCCAAATTTACCCACAGTGCTTCTTCTCCTCCCTGTTTACCCTTTTGTTCTGTTGCTTTTATTCCTTCCCTTATGTAAAGAGCTACTCCTCCTCCTCTTTTACCCTCCCTGTCCCTCGTGTAGATAGTGTATCCTGGTATGTTTACGTCCCAGTCATGGTTTTGTGTGTACCATGTTTCTGTGACTGCCACGATATCCAGATGTTCCTCCTCCATCAAGGCCACTAATTCAGGAAGCTTGTTACCTAGACTACGGGCATTGGTACTCATTGCTCTCCATTTTTTGATGGCCTTACCTTCTGTTGCAGCATCCCCCACTGACCGTTCTACCTTGGTTTTTTCTCATTTAGTACCCTGTTTTGTAGGGAGAGGCTGGGATTTTTCTGCTGCTTGTCAGTGCCTCCCCCATTGACTAGTTTAAAAGCTTGTCAATGAAGCATTTAAACCGATTGCTCAAGAGACTTGTTCCCTTCCTGGACAGATGCAGACCATCCTGCCAGTATAGGCTGGTGTCCTCAGGTGGAACCCCAGTCTAATGAAGCCAACCCTGTGCTCCGCACCATTTTTCAACCATTCATTAAACTGCATGGTGCCAATTACCCTCGCCTCCCCCATGCCTTTGACAGGCAGCACCTCTGAGAAGGATACTGTGTTTGCTACTTGTCTTAGGCCCCTCCCCAACTCTGCAATGTCCTCCTGCACTGCTCTAACCTCATGATGAGCCAAGTCATTTGTCCCTAGGTGGACAATTACGTCCAGCTCAGAATCCCTTGCAGCTGTGTTGTGATCCTGAGGATGCGCTTCCTGTCCCTCCAAGCCATGGCACCAGGCAGGCACCTTACTTCAGATTTCCCAGCTCCTCCCAGTTCTATCCCCTAATAGTGAGTCCCCACCAGGAGCTGCTTCCTTTCCTTGTGGTGTCCTCTGCCTCCTTCCTGTGGGCCTCCCTTGTGACAGTTGTCCTCAGCCTCCTTAGTCTCCTCTCGGGTGTATCTATAGGGGAGCTATGCTCCCAGAATGGCGTATGGATTGTGGTGTGTAACATCTGACTGGGTGTGCCCTGTTTCACCATCCTCATCCTCCCTGAGCCCACTGTGGTCCAACTGCTGTGTTCTTTGCAACCTCTGAGATAGTGGTGGTGGTTCTGGTGCTCCCTGGATGGGGAGGTTCCTTCCTACTGTCCATTGTGGCCTGGGGAAGGTCCCGTACTACTGTCCAGTGTGTCCTGAAGGCGGGCAACTTCTCCCTCAGGGCAGACAGTTGTCTGCAAATAGGGCAGCATCTCAGCCTCAGAAAGACTCCGGAAGACTGCTGCCCCACAGCCATTACATTGCACTACTCCCCACATTTTTTTTGTTTTTTTTGTGTGATTGGTTTGTAATGTAGAAATATATATTTATATTATACAATGTTTATGCTATATTGTCAGTGCAGTATGCTAGAGAGGATATGACAGTGACATGCACCTTGCACTCTTGAGAAATGATGTCAGAACCCCAGGTATAAAGGAACTATTTCCAGGGGTGGGTGGGGTGAGGGTGGGAAGGGGTTGGGCCTAAACTGTGCCCTCATAAAACAATCAGCTAGAAGCTCTGACCCACTGCTGCAATGAGTGCCTCCTGTCAGGAAGATGCCCTACACAACAATTTGATAGAGAAATACCCTGCTAATCAATCAGAGAAAATCCACATCCAAGTCAGACACAGGTAAACCTTCCCAGCCCCAAAACAGGCCTGGTGGTTTGTGCTCTGAGAGCTGTCCACCTCAAAATAAGTCAGCTGTGCTTTAAACTCTTCCTGCACTGAAAATCTTAAGAATTGTAACAAACAAATGTAAACCTTAATCCACCACCCTCTGTTGCTTGAAAGACCGTCTTTTCCTGTTTCACACTGCAGGTTTTCTGTGACCACTTAACCCCAGTAACTCTGTTTAAAAGAGTTTAACTATCACAAACTCCTACGCACCAGTAAATTATTTAAAATAGTTTCAGTCCGAAAAGCCTAGTAGTCAATCCAGCTACCCCAAGGGACAACCAGAATGAAGTATTTAAACACTTATGAGGTTACTTCCAAGATAAGCAGAGTTTGCAAGTTTCTTTTTCAACTCCTCAGCCACCTGAAATTTAAAAATAGTTTAACTGTCAGCAAATCCTAGTAGACAATCTAGCTACCTCCAAGGACCTACCCAAATGCAGTATTTAAATCCTTCTGCAATTACTAACAAGATAAACAGAGTTTACAAGCCCCTTCTTGGTTAAACCCTAAATAAATATGTGAATAAAAAGCAATTATTTATTTATTTATTTATTTATTTATTTATATATTTTAAATTACCAAGGGTAGTTAGTTTCACCTCCCACAGAATTAAGCAAAAGTGCACGTTTGTTGCAGATATCAAGTGCAATATAGAATTTCTCACACAGCTCGCAGTTGAAGAAAGCAGTATCCTTCCAGCTCCAGCAAATGTGCTTTGTGTCTTTGAAAATTGCAGCCTGTAGTGACTTATAGTAATCTGATCTAGTCTGGATATCTCCACCCAGGGCAATTTGTTGCCAATGGTTATATGTAGCCTTCCTGTTCCAATACAACCTGTTTGGTCTGAAACAATGTCCTGCCCCTAAGACTGTCTGTGTTTCAGTTCACACTGCAGGATTTTCAGACCACTCCTTAACCCCAGTAACTCTGTTTAAAAAGAGTTTAACTATCACAAACTCCTACGCACAGTAAATTATTTAAAAATAGTTTCAGCACCAAAAGCCTAGTAGTCAATCCAGCTACCCCAAGGGACAACCAGAATGAAGTATTTAAACACTTATGAGGTTACTTCCAAGATAAGCAGAGTTTGCAAGTTTCTTTTCAACTCCTCAGCCACCTGAAATTTAAAAATAGTTTAACTGTCAGCAAATTCTAGTAGACAATCTAGCTACCTCAAGGACCTACCCAAATGCAGTATTTAAATCCTTCTGCAGTTACTAACAAGATAAACAGAGTTTACAAGCCCCTTCTTGGTTAAACCCTAAATAAATATGTGAATAAAAAGCAATTACCAAGGGTAGTTAGTTTCACCTCCCACAGAATTAAGCAAAAGTGCACGTTTGTTGCAGATATCAAGTGCAATATAGACTTTCTCACATAGCGGTCCACTGGACCACCAGGGATATTGGACAAGGACTTTATATTTAAACAAATGCCCGCGATCGGGCTTCAGGGGATGTCGGTCCCTGACGGCTGCTGCCTGGCAGGGTGCCAGGTACAGAATCATCGGGGATCGGCGCACCTGCATGCAAATGGGATGCAAATGGGGCCGTAATGACATGCAAATGGCCCCATGTGTGTCTTGCATAAATTATAGCCCCATTTGCATGTCATCTTTTGAATATTTCGGGTGCTGTGAATGGCGCAATGGCACTTGTGCTAGCGCATCTCCATGCTCCACTCTGGCCACTTGCACTGGCACAGTGCCACTGCGCCATGCACAATGGGGGTGGCCAGGGTGTGATATTCAAAGCTGCTGAGCCATGGCGCAGCTGCTTTGAATATCACCCAGGTCACACCCCTGCAAAGCCAATTTGAGCTGCGCCCAAACTTGCGCCACAGCCTGGCGCAGTTTGAATATCTGGGCCACAGTATAAACTGTAAGCAAAACAAATCTGCAGTTTATATACGAACTTTTATTGCCTTTAGATATGTGAGCAAACAAATCTGCAGTTTATATATGGACTTTTATTGCCTTTAGATATGTGAGCAAAACAAATCTGCAGTCTACTGTATATTGACTCCGACCAAGGAAAATTATTCCTTCAATAATATAAACTGCTGTTATTCCATGGATCATATAAACCCCAGAAACCTATTCCGCAGTTTATATAAAATTTTGCAGAATGCTTTTTGGAATTCTGTGGAATTTAAAACCAAAAAAATCTGAAAAGCATTTTGGAACAGCCCCTGCCCATTAGTTTGTCTACAAGGGCTTTACCTTAAAAATCAAAAGAGGAAATCCCCCCCCAACCAGCTCAGCCCCACCACCCTCCCTACCCCACCCTGAGAACCTCCTTGGGTCTCTTTATTTGAAATATTTTTGTCAGGTCGAATATTGTGCAGCAATCCTCATCCTTCTAACTTCACCTCCAGGCTTGAATTCTGATTACTTGTCCCAGAAGTGCTTTGAGCACAGCCACACAAAGCACTACTAAAAGAAGAAACCGGAATTCTGGCCTAGTGGTAAAACTAGAAGGATGAGGATCACTGTGCAGTGTGGAAGCTGCTAAAAATATTACTTATTCAGATTTGTTGGCCCTGGGGACTTTCGGGCTGGGGTGGGGAGGGTGATGGGGCTGAGATGGTTGGGGTGGATTTTTTACTAAGAACTCAGGAGTTAATAGACAACCTTTTCTAGTTTGTAGGTCCCAGCCCAAGTACAAACATTTTTCCTCTACATGGGTGCTTGGGGGTGAGTTGCTGACTGCTATCAAAGGCAAGGCAAGGCAACTTTATTTCTAAGGCGCCCAATCTCAGATGCTCTGGGCACCATACACAATAAAACAGAATACAAAATACAGTAGAACTTTAGTGCAGTAGCTAAATATTGAAACAATATTGTTAAAAGAATAAATATAAAATATACAATATCTGAGGGTAGGGTAGAGGGGGGTAGATGGCTTAATCCCCAAAAGCCTGGCAGAAGAGATGGGCCTTGAACCTCTGCTTAAAGACACCAATTGAGGGGGCCTCCTGGACTGCAGCTAGAAGCATGTTCTACAGGGTTGGCCCAGAGACACTAAATGCTTGGTCACCAGAGGTCTTGAGCCGGACCCAGGGAATATCCAGGAGGCCCCACAAAGAGGAGCACAGGGAGCGGGCAGAGGTCGCAGGCAACAGGGGCTCAGACAGGTAGTCAGGACCCAGCCCATATAGAGCCTTATAGGTGAGTAGGCCCACCTGGAAAAGGACTCACCATCTGATCGGCAGCCAGTGCACAGCACGCAAGACCGGGGTCACATGGCATGACCGAGATAGTCCTGCCAGTAACTGGGCCGCTGCATTCTACACCCACTGCAGCCTGTGAAGGGTCCCTTCTGTGACCTCGAAGTAATGAGCATTGCAGTTGTCAAGTCTGGAGGTCACAAAGGCATGTACTAGGGTCAGCAGATCTTCAGGCAGAATGAGGGGCTTGATCCTGGTGATGTTCCGTAAATGGTAAAAAACACCCTTTACAACAGATGACACCTGATCTTCAAAGATCAGTATGTTGTCCGGGATCACACCTAGATTTTGCACCCTCGGGGAAGCAACCAATGGACCTGACCCCAGGAAAAGACTTGTATCTGCTCCAGGTAGCAACCCATCACACCCGGGACCCAGATAGACCACTGCTGCCACAGAATTTCTGCAGAAATAGGAAACTAATGCTGCAGAAGTTCAGCAGCAACAGGGAGGCTTATGGCAGAATTTAGACCTGACTTGCCCCATAAAAACTGGGGCCTTGACATACCACAAGGCAGATCATTTATTTCTTACCTATTAAACCTAGCTTCATCAGTTGACAGACTTCAGCTCTCAGTCACAGCAAAATCCAATCTAGCTATGTGGTCCCTATTCCTCGCCCATTGGAATGGTTGCTCCATGTTTTATAAAGATCCCTCTCCATTTATACCAATGCATCACCGACTCGTGGATTTGCTGCCATTTTTGACTCAGCTTGGTTTGCCGCCCCTTGGCCTCCAGACATCCAGTCCATACCAGAATTTTCCTCCACTGCTTCATTATTCAAAATCTATCTGATCACAGCTGTTGCCTTCCTATGGGGTGATTCATGGGCTCTGCAGTCAGTTTCCATATTCTCAGACAACCGAAGTACCGTGGACATTATAAATGAAGGGCAATCTTCATCCTTGACTACAGTGATGTTCATGCGGAAGTTGACCTTGCTCTCATTATACCATAATTTCACTCTTCAGTGTTTTCACATCCCTGGTCATGTCAATAAAACAGCTGATGCATTGTCCTGCTTCCAATTCCAGGTATTCCACAAATTATGTCCAGAAGTGGATCCAGAGATGGCGTCTCCATCTTCCTTCCAGGATCTAATCATGCCCTAGAATATTATCAATGCCAAGCATCCTCCATCATGTGGGAAACCTTAGCCCAATCTGCAAGAGCAACATACTCAATAGCCTGGTCTAAATATGTGACTTTTTGTGCCTCATAAAAAACAAATGCTATTTCTATTTCCATCGAACATGTTCTGGATTTCATAACCTATTGCCATAAGGCTTTACATCTCTCTCATGGCACCATAAAACAATACATTGCAGGCATCCAGTTTGTTCATTCTCAACATGCTCCTTCTGCTCCATCAATTCTGTTTAATCCTTCCATAAAACTCCTCTTGCTGGGTTTTTGGAATGTTGCTCTGCCCAAAACTCCTCAGAGACTGCCAATATTAGGTCCACTAATTAGATGCCTATTGGACTTACTAGATTCCAAGCCTTTCAATCTAAAGACTAACTTGATCCTTTCCACCGTTATATGCCTGGCCTTCTATGGATTTCTCAGACCCGGAGAATTTCCAGTTCGTACTCCTACTTTTTCTACATTTCTCAGGCTATCCAGTCTTCTCAAACAAGATTACTTCTATACTCTGTATCTTCCTTCATCCAAAAAGGACCAAGCTCATGAAGGAGTTACAATATCCTTCTTCTCTTCAAACAACAAATGGTGCCCCCTTTGCCCAACTGGACAAACTCATGCAGTTTCATGGTTTGTTCAAATCTTTCTATGACTTATTAACATCAACTTATAATGCACCAATGACCACCAACTGGTTCATCGACCACATCAGAATTTTGTTACACCGACTGGGGCTCAACCCGAATTCATACTTCAGGCATTTGTTCAGAATTGGAGCAGCTTCTTCAGCATCCAGAAACAATATCCCCAGTCATATCATCAAAAAGCTTGGAAGGTGGAAGTTATAGATACATACATAGATACACAGACACTGTCAGCAGATAAGGGCCTACAGCCCACCCAATCTGCCCATTTGAGCTTATAAGTTCACTTTATTTTTTCCTAGAAGTCTGTTGCCCCTTACCCCTGACCTCCAGAATTCCCTTATGTCTATCCCATGCATTCTTAAATCACATGATTGTTTCAACCCCCACTACTTCTTCTGGCAGGGTGTTCCACTTGTCCACCACCCATTCTGTGAAGAAATTCTTTCTCACATTTCCTCTGAATCACCCTCCCTCCAACTTCATCCCATGCTCTGTAGTCCTAGAACATCTTTTTTGCTGAAAAATAGTTTATTCCTGCACCCTGTTCCTACCTGTAAGATACTTGTACAGTATGTCTCTATCATATCATGTCTCTGTCATCGGTGTACAAAACATATATACCAAATCCGATTTCAGAATTAAGGTCAGCTTTCTCACTCATTTCCTCCTAGTATGCCCAGATGTCGGGCGGATCAATAACTATGGGTCCTCAGAGGTTCTCCCCAAGGGTTTTCTTCCTCTCCTGTGCATTATTGGTCACACTCTTTGTGAGTCTGAGGAGATGACCAACACCTTTTTTGTGGCTCTCCATTCCTACCAGCTATCACGCTATGTGTCTAAGAAATTAGGAATAGAGTATAGCCACATACAGAGTTGCACAAGCATACACTTATTCCACAAACATTTAATGGGAAGGTTGGCCCAACGTTCAATGTAGGGGAATAAACTCCTCCCACACGTTTTTGGTGACCAAACTCAGGTGGGTGGTTCATCTCTTCTGGTCAAGGAGAGGCAGGCACAATGGTTCCAGATGCAAACAGATAGCGTTTATTAGTAGCAGCCACTGGTTCCACTGGAAAGTAATAGGTTAGGTGATGGTCATGCACAAAACGGTGTTTAGCAGGAAGAGGCAATGATACAGGTATAGCAACAATAGCTATAAAAATAAACAATCATGCATTTGCTACCAATGGGTGAAATACCTATAACAGGGTCACCTAGTGCCCTACATCTGCAGATGTCAATAATAATACTTCATCAAGACCTAACCAACTTGGCCAAGGGTAATTAGAAAAGCACACCAGTTATAGTCTGACAGTCCCTTAGGAGGAGCAGTCTTTTTGGTGCAGTGCAGGTGGTGGCTAGCTAGCTTTGAAGAATGGGGTACAGTACCTGAGTGACCAATCGGTCTCATTGGCTGACAGGAGGGCTGAAGAAAACAAGCTAGAGATGAAGATGAAGAGGAAGAAGATGAAGATGAAGAGGATGCAGGTTGGTCCGGAGCTGCAGAGGCAGACGATGAGAGGATGGAGGATGGTCAAGGTGATGTCTTCCGATGACGGGTCCTCTGGCAGGATCTTGACACGGTGCTACCCAACCATGGAAGGGAGCTATGGCCACCTCAAAAGAGCAAAACAAAAACAGGGCAATTTCCTACTCGCATACTTCGGAGGGCACCTCATTATCGTGAGCTGGGGTGACTAGACTTGGGGGGTTAATGCCTACTGCTATGCTAGCTAGTGCAGGCCTTCATCATCTTCAGGGGTTGCTGGCAGACTGGGTGGAAGGCACTGGATGCATGACCAAAAGGCGGGTGACCTCTGACCTCAGGGGTGCAGGCAGTTGCAGTCTTCTTGGGGCAGTTAGGTGGGTGATGGGACTACCGCTGTTGGCAGCCTATCTACTTCTCCACGGCAACAGCTCAGACTAGGGGGTGGAGAGAGAGAACTGATATGGCTTGATGCAGCTGGTGAGAGGGCAGACAGTTCGAGCCGCTTCAGGAACAGTTTTGGCACCAACTGCGGGAGAAGCAGGGCAGGCAAGTTCAGACCCCATTGCAACTCTGGTTCAGACCCTGATGCACTCATTTCAGTTAGTTGGGGTCACTTAATGTCCCAAGGTGCAACCTGGGCAGATATCACACACAGCAAATACACAGTAATTACTTTTTGGTACCAGGAACTGGGTGGGCTTTCTGTTCAGGGTCAGGATAGAAGGCAGCACAGCATGGTCTGGGCAGTCCACACAGGTGTCTGGTATCCCCACACTTAACAAACAGTCTGATTGGTCCAGGGATTTCCCCCCACCCCTGCTTATTTGTGGGAACCCTTCCCACCCCTTTCATTTGCCCCTGTGGCTTGGTACAGTAATTGTGGGCTCGCTGCCCACCAACCTCCTGGCCCAGGTCCTGGGCCACTGGATAATTCCCTGGTGGTGCTAGTGGTGAGGTCAGGGAGCCGTGCTACCACTCAACCTCTTTTCTGCCCTTCTCAAGGGTGCAGTGGAACTCTGGGGCTCTAGGCGGTTGCTTCTGCCTGGACATACTTTGCGGAAGCACACTTCTGTCCGACCGCCCAATGCCTCCCCTCCCGAGTGCAGCATGAGCACAGAGCATGAGTCGGCAGCTCCAATTCCAGGAATGCACTGCATCAGGAGCTTGTGGGAGGCATGGAGGACCAGGGGGCAGGAGGGGGTGGAATGTAAGCAGCTCCACACTGCTGCTGATCACCAGACCGGACTCTGCCTGGGTCGGGCAAGGGGTGGGGAGCTTTACGGAGGAGGGAGGGCTGGCAAAAGTGCAAGGAGGGGTAGAAGAAAAAAATTCCCCAGACAACAAGAGATTGTCAGCCAGTAGGCAACCTGCCAAGATGCTAACTAGGAGAAGCCAGGGGAAATCCACTCTCCACACCAGCCCAGTATCACTTCGGAATTCCCTCCCAGGCCCCCCAAAAGAAACCCAAAATGCCCAGCAAACAAAAAGGAGGGGCAGAGGAGCTGCAAGAGCAGCCCCAGGTAGGGTGCACTACCAGCCACCCAAAGTATACCCCCAGCCACCCCAAACAAGAACTGCCTACCCAGGGAACAGATAATAAAAGGGGACTCAACCTGGAAATGGACTGCAGCTGCTTGACCGGAGGACTGCTGCTGCCTGGCTGGATGACTGCTGCTGCCTGGCTGGAGAACTGCTGCTGCCAAAGACCCCAGGACCCCTGGCTACAGAGGAGCAGCCACCAAGGAGCTATGGACCCGAGTTTCAGGTAAGCCTCTAGGTGGCCATACCCTTGTGCTCTCTACTTTGTTAGCCACCTAGTCCAGAACTGCCCTCCAGTTAGCAGAGGAGACCCTTTTCTAGCCTGGGGCCAGGTTTGGCTTCTGGTCAAGTGATTGGGTCCCTGGGGCCTACATCAGCCTCTTGGGCTGCTTTATGGCCCCTTTAAGCATTGGCCAGAGCTCTGGCCTTGCCAGAACAAAGGCCGAAGCCCAGGAAAAGTACAGGAGGGGGGGGAGAGGGGGGACCAGGAGAGGAAATGGTTAGCCAGCCAGCTCGGACAGCAAGCTGGTTGACTGTATGTGGGGTGGGTGGGGTTTAACCCTTTCCCTCCCTGCTGTCCTTTCTGGTCCTTTTGTAGCAACCATTGGGGTACTACATGTTATTTAAACTAGCCGCTCCCAGGAACCACTGCTCTAGCATTTGGAAATCTCCCCTTCCTCCTCCATTTTTCTGCATTTCCTCCCTTCTAAGTGGGGGGCTCTCTATTGCTACCAGCTATCAAGCTAAGGGCCAATGAAATTAGGAATAGAGTATAGCCACAAACAGAACTATACAAGCATAACACTTATTCCACAAACATTGAATTTAAGACTATGTCCCCTTGTGTTGCAGTTGCCCTTCGTCTAAAAGAGATCCTCCTTGTTCACCCTATTTATCCCCATCAAGTACTTGAAGGTCTCAGTCATGAACTCTCCCTCTCTCTCTCTCTCTCTCGTCTCCTCCAGAGAGTACATGTTCAGGGCTCCAAACTGCTCCTTGTATGTTCTACCCTGCTGGCCCATGATCATCTTAGTTGCCCCTCTCTGGGCATTCTCCAACAGGTTAATATCCTTTTTTTCCTTGATGTATTTTCCCTCCTCCCCACTCTGGTGTCCCCCACTCTTTTAAATATCCTTTTTAAGGTGTGGGCACCAGTACTGTACTCCAGCTATGGTGAGAAATAAAACTGTATCATAGTTTATCATAAATAGTGTGTTGCTGGTGAAGATGAGAAGTCGCGAGGCTGAAACATGTGGCAAAACTAGTTTTTTATATAGCTATGGCAAGTTTGGGTCTTAAGGCTTTTTGCCTTATAAACATGGCTGCCAAAAATATATCTAAGTAATAAGGCACAAAGGGGTGTGTGTAAACATATTTTACAGCACGGGCAGGGGCATAGTAAGGCACGAGGCCGAAAACCGTTTGACTTCATCCGCTGGATGTACAGTAAAATATGTTTTACACACATCCCTGAGTGTCTTATTGCGCTTATAAAATTGATGTCATTGATGATGTCATTGTATTATTGCGTTCTTTCGTCCTGTTTTTTAATCTGTTTTTCTCCACATTCAAGATATGGAATGTTTATCATGTTTACCACGGAATACGTGGATTCAAAATTCTGCTCAGTTCCACAGGCAGAATGTTTCTCTTCTAACACACTGTACACAACACATACAAAGGCCTTTGTTACAGCCACAGACTCAATTATCTCACTGTCAGAGCCAGAAGAAGAGAGTTCCCTGATGAGCAGGTAAAGATAGAAGGGGGATTTTTCACTGTCAGCAAAAAAACAGCTGTTGTGAAAACTATAAACAATACTTATTGTTTCTAATTTGTTCATGTGTTTAAGGAGAGTGTGTTAATCAGGGAAACAATATTTAATTAATTTGTTTTAGTTTTTATTTAAGGTAGTTTTATTTTTAGGGCCTAGTTGAAGTTTTTTTACAGTGTAAAGTTAGCAGCCATGTTTGTGATGGAAGATTAGTTCTAGTTGTAGGGGGCTAACTGAAATGCCTGTGTTCCAAATGCCCATTGATCTGGGTTCCAGACTTTTCACTGCTGAGCAGCCCTTTTTTAACCATGTGTAAACCATATTTTACACATAAATAAGAGCCAATCAGATTACATGATTTTACCCTGCCATTTTATACATTTTTTTAATTTCTGGGAAGCATGGATATATAGATGAGATGCATCCTGGTTGCCAAAAGGTTCCCCGACCCAATGGTTTCCTACTCATCAAGCATTGCATTCTGAATCACCTTGTTTAATTACAATGCTGCATTTATCCTACCCATTTCATAAGGAGTGCTATATACACTGGTATCACTTAATTACTCAAATTTCAAAGGCCAAAAGGAAACATTCTACCAGAATAATGATAAAAAGTTTATTTTTATACAGGATACAAATTGTTGGGTTATAACCCTTTTTCAACAATGTCCTGTGAATTCATACATTCATTTCAAACAGTCATCAATCTCTCTTACAAATACAATACACAGACATATACTCCTTTCTCTTACCAATACTCAATCAATCTATTACACATATACCTTTAAAAATATTCTATCTTCTGGCCCCCCAAATACAGTACTCTAACTAAAACAAATACACTTCTTTAGCAAATAACTTTTCAGGACTTTTTTAAACTGTGTGGGGCTCCGAACTGTTTTTATTTCCCTGGGCAATTTGTTCCAATGGATCTCAAGATGGTTCTGTAAAGTAGTATCCCCTATTTTACTCCTGGACCTTGTACTAGGTATGAATATTTCTGAATATCTTAAAGAAACAAAAGTCATACGTGGGGGTACTTATAAAACATACTGTTTTAACGGATGCCTATTATAAACCAAGTTATGACACCAGGTCAACCAGTGATATAGATGCTTTGAAGCTGGATTTAGCCAACCTAAACTTTCATAGATTATACAATGATGGGTTCCAAATTTTGCTTTGGTCACAAGCCTATAATAGGTCTGATTTATTTTATTTAAATAAGCCTGGGGAGAATTCATATAGACAATAGACCCATATTCTAGGACAGGAATTAACAGTTGATTAACTAACCTTTCCCTTGTTTTAACTGAAAGGCATCCAGACAACCTTCTCAGGCTCCCAATCTTTGAATTGACCTTACTAACTTGTTACAGATATGTTCAGCGTATTTTAATCTAGAATCTACTACCACCCCTAAATATCTATAGGACTCCACATTTACAAGTTGGGTACCATCTATCAGTCTTAGTTGTATATCAGGAATAACAGACTTACAAGCTCCCATTGAAAAGATCATATACTGCATTTTCTTGACACTAATTTGCAAAGCAGAGTTAACAAACCATTCCTCCATGAGAGTCAAATCTCTCTGAAGTTGCTTTCCCAGCTGATCATAGCTATCAGCCGATGACACAAGTACAGTGTCATCGGCGTATAGCCGGATCACACCTTTAGATAATGTGGACACCATATCATTAACATATATATGTTGAATAATAGGGGGCCCAAGATTGATCCTTGGGGTACCTCTCTTCCAACATCTACTAGATCTGAAGCTGCTATACCCATGGAGACACACTGGAGTCTATCTGATAGATATGATTTAAACCAGTGTAATGGTTCTCCCAAAACACCTACTTTACATAATCTTTCCAACAGCCTATAGTGGTCCACAAGATCAAAGGCCTTACTCAGCTCCACGAACACCGCACCAGTCTTCAATCTTGATTCTAGAGATGTTGCAACTAAGTTATTGAAATCTACTAGTGCTGTGTTCGTGGATCTTCCTTCTCTAAAGCCATGTTGACAGTTGGTCAATAATGATTTTTGAATGATTAGATAAGGAAACTTGGAGGACAATTCTGTTCCAATGCATTAGTTATTGACAGGACACTGGCACGGGGACAGGAGGCGATATTGAGATTTGTTCATTGAGGAAGGTAAATGAAAGCCAGGAACTAGATGAATCACAGAAAAAGCTAGGCCAGCCTGTCAAACCAATTGATTTTCATGTAAATGAATGTTTTTGTACAAGACAATGCTTGGATAAATTAATTCATGCATGCATGCATTTGTTAGTAAATATATAAAAATAGTTTACCAGGAAAGACAAACTGAACTGGTAACAGCTCATGTCCTGATGCTTCTGTATGGAAGGGGAGGTGGAATACAGAATAATTTAGCAATAAGGTGCAATAAATAAATATAATAGACTGCAACTTACAGTTGGTGAGCAAAGAAGCAAGTATAAATCTTGGATAAACATACAGTTGGACAGGTGCAATTTGTACCTTAGCACGTGCTTTCATAAGTAAGATGTTTCAGCTGTTACAATTTACTAGAGAATGCATTTTTTTTATTTTCAGTGTTTCTTTCCTATATTTACAGCACATCATGGTAGTCCGCCTAAAAAGTCTGTATAGAAAACAGTATGCCATTACTTCATTGAAAATTTCACTGTAATGGTCGCGCTACAGTGGCGGGATCCCCGGCAAAGCTTCTCTGGGTCTTGCGACCCATCCTCAAAACACCTCTGCTGAGGAGGTGATCATAATAAAATCTGGGGGTGGGGATGGGGGGGCACAGCCCCCTGCAGATAACATACTTGCATTCCTGATGGCAAAATGCAGACCGCAATCATGGTCAACATTTGTGCCATTGGTGTAAAGCCGGTTGGCAGGTTTTCTACTGAACTGGCTTGGTGGAACCATAGAAAATATTTGGAAACATTTGCCTCTCCCCTGTTAACATCACAGTACTTTTGTTTATGACATCATAGTGCTCACCATGACAACAGACTGTGATGTCACAAATAGCAATTGTGTGGTAAGCAGGGGAAGAGTCAAATACATTTTGAAAGAAACAGTGAGGTAAGTGCTGCAATATCTACAATATTTAGTAGATCAGCAGCAGGTGAAACTAAAAAAAATAAATAACAAGAAAACAATAAACAAGCAATAAAGTTCAAACTGATGTAAAGCTAGTGTTTCTAAGGTTTTTATTATAATAGAGATTTGCCTTTAAACAATGTGTGAAAATCCAGGGTTAAGCTATGTTCTAAAAGGGTGATTGCTGGCGTGCCTGGAAGTCAGGTCATAATGTGGTCATGGGTAGAGAAGTCATGGGGGAGAGCTTTGAGGGAGAAGAGGGATGGAGCAGAATGGACAGCAAAGGAAGGGAAGACCAGAGCTTAGGCAACTGGAAGGAGAACACAACTTGGCCTCAGATTTCATAAGGCAGAGGGTGAGGGATCAATGGTCAGTGTTACGGAGGGAGTTAATGGGGAAAAAAGGGGGATGAAGGGAGGAAGGTAAATTGGCGGGGTGGAGTCAAGACAGAATAGGAGATAATAAAGCAAAGTGATAGAGATGCCTTACTTCAAGGGAGAGGAGGGGAGGCAAAGAGGAATAGAGGGAGAGAAAAACAGAGGGGGGGCAATGGTGGGTGCAAGAGGAACAGTCCAGGACAAAGTGGCAGAAAGAGAGAGAGAAAGAGGGAGTTGAATCTCGCCAGAGTGGTTTTGGAAACAGCACTATCAAAAATGTCTGTCACCATAGTTGAAAATTGATTAATGCCTAAATGCATATCTGAGCTTTTTAACAGGTCATTTAATGACCTGAGTACAAGATCTCTGAGCAGACTGGTTTGCAAAACTTGATTTTAGCCTACCACGCTTGGTCAGAGATCATTTATATCATGATCCACAAGATATTCCAATAAGCTTCCCACAAATGTTATACATTGCAGTAAAATGACTGCCTTTAACAATAAGATTAAGAATCTGTTGTTTGAACATACTGTCTGCACATGTTTTGTATAATTATGAGTTTATCTGTGTTGCCAACACTGTAATGTTGTAATTGTTATGTGTACTGGTCCCATCTGAAAATGTACATTTTGTTCATCTGCACTTCTTTCGCTGGATGGTCAACCAATCAAAGCTGTGGATGCGCTGTGGATACTGTAAAGAATATGGGGGTCATTTTGGACTACAAACTGATGCTAGAACAACAGATGTCATTGGTAGTCCAAACTGGCTTTTTCCATTTAACATCACCCAGATCTAACTGCATCTGGTGACAATAGCCAAATCTTTGTCACTTCTAGGCTAGACATTGAAATGCTCTGTACTTAGGGTTACCTGGAGGGGTCTATGTGATGCCTGCAGCTGGTAAAGAATGCTGTAGCCCAACTGATTATGGGAACTTCTTGGAGAGACCAAATCACGCTGTTCCTATGTGCTCAGTACTGTCTGACTGTGTGGTGGTGCATCACCTTTAAGATATGCTTGATGACATTCAAGGCCCTACGCAGTTTGAGTCCTGACAACCTGAAAGATTTCCTGGTTGTTTACCACCCAACTCATATCCTCTGTTCCTCCAGTGGCAGCCTGCTTGTTGTCCCCAGCTCTCATCTTGAAACAGTCTAGGGGCAGAGCATTTGGCATGGTAGCTCCATTGCTGTGGAATATGTTACGTAGAAGCATCCACTCAGCCTGAGGGGTGAAGGCCTTTAAAGCCTCTTCAAAAATCTAACTGTTCTCATTAGTATTCTCATATAGCGTTTAATAGAATTGAACTTTTAGGCAGTATTTTATTTAAAAACATTTTTTAAAGTCATTGTATGATTTTGGTTTAATGTTCTATTAATTGTACAATGTCCTGAGCCTCAGGGATTGGGTGCTTTAGAAAGAAAACTTTGCCTTACCTTGCTCACCAGCATAAAAAAATAAAAATGAAATGAAAATAATGGAAATCTCTATAGTGCTCCAAAGTACAGCAGGGCAAGCTAGGAAGGGGTCCTACAAAACGAAGACCAAAGGAACAGGGGCATGGGCTAATAGGGGAACCCAGGGGACAGTAAGAGGAAGGGAAAGGGTTAACTCCCCACCCACCCACCTATACAGAAAACCTGCTAGGTGTCTATTTTTATGTTCATTATGCGCGCACGCACAAGCAAACATGTTGGTATGACAGTTGCTAGAAAGAGGTGTGAGGGGTGCAAGTCTAACAGAGAATGGTGCTCTAGGGGCTGGTCTGTGGCAGACAAATCAGTAGACAGTGTCCTGATGACACTGGTTTTCTTAGAGGGCTGGTCTGGTCATACACTTCAAAGGACAGAACCGACGCAGTAGCAGCATGGCTTGGTCCTTTGAAGTGCAAGTCTGGATGACAAGCACTGTTATTCCCCCAACCCTCCCTCTAAGAACCTACCACCCTACAACTCCTCCAAACATACCATAGTGACACTGGTGAAGCCCAATACCCCAGTGTCCTCAAAATGTTCTGCAAACTCTCCCTGAAGGAAAAAAAAACTGTCAATCATCTTTTTTTATCCTGAAAAAAGAAAACTGTCCATCATTGTCCACTGTGTAACACCCCCCCCAACAGTATACAGACACTGGGGGTGCCCAATCCCCCAGTGTCCTCATCTGTTCAGCAAACTGTCCCTGAAAAAAAGAAAACTGTCCCTCATCGGGTTTCTTTTTCCTGTAAGAAAGAAAACCATCCATCGTTGTCTGTCTCACACCCTCCCACTCAGGACCCACCAGCCCACACACCCCCTACCTCATACTTACTCACCGGAGGTCCATCGCCGTAATCTTCCTTGGACTGCAGGTACATCTTCTCTCTTCAAAGCCCAACTGCGAGCTGAGGTAAGCACTTCAATGTCTTTCAATGGGGTTTTCGGCATCCATGTAGTTCGATGGAGGTTTCAACTTAGTGGCATAACCTGGTCATTTTTAAATATTTTTGCCCCAAATTTTCAATATACATTTTTTGGGACCCCATTTCATGAAAAATGCAAGTGATGTTAGGTAAATTTGTCCTGAAAGGTGATTTCTCAGTCACTGTGCGAAATCACCTTTTGGGTAGGAGTTGAAAATGTTCTCAATGATTGTTCATGAGGTGGGGTCATAAGAAGGCTATGTTGAAAATTTGGTGTAAAAATATGTTTTTGCATCCTGAAAGGCAATTTTGTAGTCGCTGTGCAAAATCACCTTTTGGACAGGAGTTGAACATTTTCTCCATATTTGTTCATGAGGTGGGGTCATAAGAATGCTACATTGAAAATTTGGCGTAACAATATTAAAAAAAACAAGGAAGTTATGAGCCTGCGTTGGAATTTGTGGATTCAGGCTCCTAACTTTGCTAATTTTTAATATTTTGACCCCACATTTTCAACATTGCCATTTCTTCACAGCACTTCATGAATGTGACAGCTATCATTTTTCAGACTCTGGCCAAAATGTGTTTTTGCATCCTGTGAAATCATCTTTTGGCCAGGAGTTTTAAATTTTCTCTGCACTTGTTCATGAGGCGGGGTCATAAGAAGGATATGTCGAAAACCTGAGGCACAAATATTACCAAACTAGACTCTTACACCGCCCAACATCATCACTTCTACTTTGCATTCTTGAATGTTAATATGCTGATTCCTTCACTGAAGTAATTTTCAAACACCACCCCCCCCATGACACCAGCACACATGATGAACATTCGGCATTGACTAATGCTTGTTTCTTCTTCTTCTTTCTCTCTTTCTCCCCTCTCACTCCCCCTTCCTTGAGTTTTCCAGCACTGGCCCTTTGTTCTGTCTCTACCATCCCTTCTCCCAGCTGAAGGCCAATGCCTCGGAGGTCCTCCAGCCATCTCACTAGGCCAGCCTAAGGACAATAAATCAGCACAGGAGGGCATCCCCCAGGCCCAGGGACTCAATCCACTGGCTAGAAGCCAGGAGCTCCCCCAGCCTAGAAAACTGCTTTCCCACTAGAGATTCAGGGGTTGTTGTCTGATGTGGCTGAGCGGGGTTGAGCGAGAGGAGGGGCACAAATGCCTGGAAGCTTACCTATAGCTCGGGTCCATGGCTCCTTGCCATCTCTCCCCATTGGCCAGTGGTGGAAGCTGTTCCCTGGGTCCTCAGTCACCTAGCGGTACTCCAGGCCTCTAGCTGCTGCCAGCCCCATAGTGTGGACTTTCCCCGTCACTTTGCTCCATGCCTTTTTTTTTTAGGTCCTTTCCTTTTTTGGTTTGTGTTTTTGTGTGCTTCCCTCCTTGTGGCTGCCCTTGCAGTCCTGCATGTCCTCGCCCCTCTGTTTGCTCTGTTTGCAGGCTCTCACACCAGCTGTGCAGCTGCTAGCTTTCCTTTTGTCCTTTTCTTTGGGTTTTGTCTTTTCTTTTGTTGGGTGGTCCATTTCATTTTTTTTTTGTTGTTTCCACCCGACCTGCCCGAACAAGGCAGAGTCCCCTTGTAGAGTTTGGTGGTAGATAGTGGGATTCTCTTTTTTACCTAGTTCACCCTCCTCGTGAGGCAAACACAGTATTTTCCATTCCACGCTGTATCAAAAGAGGGGAAACATTTGCATTCTGGCAGAGTGTGGTTCCTCTATGGAGGCACCAGCAGTGGAGACCAAGGAGGATGCTGGGAACCTCCACAAAGGAGACCCACAGCAGGGTGGCATGGGAGCACACAGGGTAAGGAAACAACTCCTGGTGGGGAACCCCATTATTAGGACGGTAGAACTGGGGGAGGGAGGGGAAAGTGAGGTAAGGTGCCTGCCTGGTGTCATGGCTTGGAGGGACAGGGATTGAATCCTCAGGATAGCGGGAACAGCTGCATGGAGGAGGGAGCTGGATGTCATTGTCCACCTAGGGACAAATGACCTGGCTGGGAAAGGGATCAGAGCAGTGCAGGAGGAATTTTTGGAGCTGGGGGAAGTTTCTTAGACAAGTAGCATGCACTGTAACCTTCTCAGAGGTGATGCCTGTCTATGGCATGGGCAAGGCTAGGGTGCTCTGCACCATGGGATTCAATCAGTGGTTGAAAGAATATTGCAGAGCTCCGGGTTTTGGCTTCATTGGGGACTGGGGGTCCACCTGGAGGGATGCAGACCTATACTGGTGCGATGGTCTGCATCTGTCCAGGAGGGGAACCAGGATCCTAGGTGATAGGTATAAATGCTTCACTGGCAAGCATTTAAACTAGTCAAGGGGGAAGGCATTGAAAAGGAGATGGGAAATCCTAGCCCCCCCAAAAGTCAGGGTTGTTAGCGAGGGAAACACCAAGATAGAGAAGTCAATAGGGAGAAGGGCAGGGGTAAATGGAGAAAAAGACAAACGCATTAAGGACAGGGGTGGGGCAAAAAGGGGTAAGGCCATCAAAAAAATGGAGGATAATGAGTACTAATGCCCATAGTCTAGGTAACAAGCTCCATGAACTGGTGGCCTTGATAGAAGAGGGTTGCCTGGATATTGTGGCAGTCACAAAAACATGGTACACAGAGAACCATGACTGGGATGTCAACATACCAGGGTAAATAATCTACAGGAGGGACAGGGAGGGTATTAGAGGAGGAGGAGTAGCTCTCTATATAAGGGAAGGGATCAAAGCAATGGAAATAAAGGGTACACAGGAATGAGAGGAGGCACTGTGGGTCACCCTGGAGATGGGGAATGGCACCACAGTCTGCACAGGGATTGTATACAGACCCCATCTCAGGGGAGAAATGGACAAGTAAATGATAGAAGGCATCCTTAGGATGGCAGAGAAAGGGGAGATATTGCTGATGGGGGACCTGAATATGCCAGATGTTAACTGGAGCACTTTTGCTGCAGCCACATCGAAGAGCAGGGCCGTTCTCTATGCCCTACAGGGGGCATGCCTCAGACAGTTAGTGTTGGAACCCACTCGGGAGGGAACAATCTTAGAACTGGTACTTTCAAATGGGGATGGAGAAAGGATCTCAGATCTAGAAATGGGTAGCCATCTGTGAACAAGTGACCACCAAACTGGTTCATGATAAACTCAGCTGTAGAGTTGAGCCATACAAAAGTGAAGGTACTGGACTTCGGGAGGGCTGATTTTGTCAAAATGGGAGAGTGCCTCAGAAAAGCACAAGCAAACAGGCAAGAAGAAGGGCTGGAGCAACAGTGGGGAAACATCAAAACTGCCATCACAGAGGCAACAAGCCTTTGTGTGAAGCAAATAAATCAAAACGAAAAACAAAAACCCACGATCATCAAATCAAATCAAATCAGTTTTATTTATAAAAGGCACCTTTCTGAAACCAAGGCGCCTGTACAATAAAATACATAAAATAAATTATTATAAAACAAGCATATAATTCCACAAAAAGCAATATAATACCAGCATAGTAAAGTAAAATAACCCCATCAATCAGCAAAAGCTAGGTTAAATAAATAAGTTTTTAAAGCAATTTTAAAACTCTGGACGGTTAGGCAATCTTGTACCTGATGAGGTAGAGAGTTCCACAAGGACGGAGCAACAAAACTAAATGCCCTTGCTCCCGATGTCTGCAAATGTACCCTGGGAACCTCTAGCAATCCCTCATCGGTGGATCGGAGAGGATGGAGGAGACAGTAGGGACAAAGGAGATCTTTCAGGTAACCCAGTACCTGGTCGTGTAGGGCCTTATAGGTTAACAAAGCAACCTTAAAGGTGATCTGCCACTGTATCGGCAGCCAGTGCAGACCACGGAGCATAGGCGTTATATGACTGGCTCTCGAAGCACTAGTCAACAACCTGGCTGCCGAGTTCTGCACTAGCTGCAGGCGATAGATATCAACCCCCGACAGTCTTAGGTAAAGGGCATTGCAGTAGTCAAGGCGGGAGGTAACGAAGCCGTGAACCAATGTTGGAAGATCATCAGAAGGAACCAGATGTTTCACCCGGGCGATATTTCTCAGATGGTAAGAAAAAGTTTTAACAACTGCTGACACTTGTGATTTTAAAGTCAGACAGTCATCAAATATAACGCCCAGGTTCTGCACTCGGTATGAGGTAGCTAGCCGGATACCTCCAAGCCACAGACCCGAAGGTGAACCTGCCAGCATACCCGCCTCATGACGACCCGGGTTCACAACCAACACCTCAGTTTTTCCAGGGTTCAACCTTAGCCAGCTCACATTCATCCAGGCCTGAATTTCAGTTAGACAGCTGTTGAGCACTGAGACAGCATCATCTTGTTCAGGGACAAAAGACAGGTAGAGCTGAGTATCATCTGCATAGCAGTGAAAACTCAAGCCATACCATCTAATAATCGCTCTCAATGGCAGCATATACACTGCAAACAACATGGGCGCTAAAATGGATCACTGCGGAACCCCACAGGGCAGGGAGAATGGAGCTGAGGTACAAACCCCAGACATCACTCTCTGAGTCCTGCCCATGAGGTAAGATTGAAACCATCTGAGGACAGTCCCTGAAAGTCCACAGATAAACTGCAGGCGATCCAACAGCACACCATGGTCCACAGTATCAAATGCTGCAGAGAGATCAAGAAGGACCAAGATGGAACGAGTCTTTCGATCTCTCGCTATCAGGAGGTCATTTAGTGCCCGAACAAGAGCCGTCTCAGTACTATGTCTCTTCCTGAAACTGGACTGGAGAGAATCATAGATATTGTGGCTGGTCAAATGGTCATCCAGCTATAAAGCCACCACCTTCTCAATAACCTTACCCAAAAAGGGGAGGTTAGAGACCAGCCTGTAGTTTTTAAGACAGTCGGAATCCAAGGAGGGCTTCTTAAGAAGAGGCAGAACCACGGCCTCCTTAAGGGAAGCTGGAAAGATTCCCCTCTCCAAGGATAACCAGACTATCTCGGCAAGGACCGGCCAATGAACTCAACGCAGCCAACAAGCAAGCGGGTAGGGCATGGATCCAAACTAAGTTGGTAGGTCGTAAAGACTGGATAACCATGACAATATCACTGATTGTAGGCTGGCCAAAGTCACACCACTCAAACAGGGAGCCCGACATCTCCTGCTGACCACTGCTACTCCCTAGAGAAAGGGTCAGGTGGATGTCAGACCTGATCGTGACAACCTTATCCATGAAGAAATGAGCAAACTCCTCACACTGCACTTGTGAAAAAGCATTTCTGGGCTGAAGACAGAGTGGATTGCACAGTCTGTCCACAGTCCTGAAAAGCTGAGCTGGTCGATTCCACGTGGCAGCAATCTCCCTGGACAGGAATTCTGCCTTCTTATGGGAGATTGTTGATTGATAGACCAAATAATGGTCCATCAAACTAAGCTTGTCACCCACCAGGCCGGACCTCCGCCTCTTCTAGCCTTCTTCCAACTCTCCTCAACTCCCTCAAGTCCTCTTCAAACCATGGAGACCTAGGGCGAAGGGAGAGTGGATGAACGCGAACAGGAGCAATGGAATCCAGGGCCTCTATCACTACCTTATTATAGGCGAGTACAAGATCCCCTGGATCCATGCATTCCCTCAGCATGCCCGATAGGTCCAGCACTGCCATCAGGCCATCTGGGGAAACACCCCTCAAGGTGCGGTACTGGACCATCTCCATAGGGGCAGGCCTCTTGGGGGGGCCTCAAAACTGAAGCTGATGGTATGATGGTCCGACCACCCGACTGGTTCCACCACCAGATCGGATATCTCCATCCCCAGGAGAAACACCAAGTCCAATGAATGAATACCAATGTGGGTTGAGGAGGAAACAACCTGTGTGAGGCCCAGTGAACTCATTAGCTGGAGGAAGTCTTGTCCAACCTGCTAGAGTTCATCGTTGACCCAAACATTGAAATCCCCAAGGATCAGCCATCTATGGGGTCCCAATGTCAGGTCAGCAACGAAGTCTGAGACTTCCCGCAGGAAAACATTCCCGTCTCCTGGTGGATGGTAGATGAGAAGAATCCTGCACCCCACACCCTCACCCACGATACATTCAAAGGAGTTGGTGGCTCCCACTGGAATTTCCCTCAGGTTCAGTTCTGATTTAAAACAAAGGGCCACACCCCTGCCCCTACGACCAATCCTCGAGTGGTGTATCACCGAGTACCTGGGTGGAACCGCTGAAGCCAAAACAGGGCCAGCATTTCCATCCAACCTGGTCTCGGTGATGCAAGCCAAGTCAGTTGAATTAACAAGATCCCCAATTATGGCGGTCTTGTTTTTAATCGACCTGGCATTGCATAACACCACCCAAGTTCAATGAGCAGCCGAGGAGGACCAAGTTTCCTGTCTGCAATAAGCAGAACCCTTGGGTATGGGAACAAGACAGGGAAGACCCCTCTCCTGGACCCATTTCACCCCAGGGCATCTCCTTTTTCCTACAATCCCAAACCACCCACTCCTCTCCATTCCCCCAACAGGCCAAGTCCCCGCTCTAACCCTCCTTGCTATTCCCAATCCCCTACACTGTCTATACACCCGGGATAAAGGGGCAACAAAAGGGCGGAGATCCTCAGCCTGAGGGGGAATAATGCTCAACCGCCAACCCTGGCCAGCACTTTTCTAAAACAAACAACCCCAAACCAAGTAATAAATAACCATACAAAACAACACAATCTAACAAATACAACCCTCCACCCCCAAAATTAAAATGAACTAACTAAAACAGGGTGCAAAGGCTTAAAGACAGCTGCAAAATAATCCAAAATCAGCAATTTGTCTCTATCTAGGGAGCTCCCACCTCCCTGGAAGATAACACAATTAAATTTCCCAAACAAAACCTCTCACGTTTGTCAGGGTAAAATCATTAAGTAAGATGAGACTTTGACACCCTCACTATTCAAAGTCAAAACTTCAGGCTCTCTCACTGCCCATAATCACAATAATACTCTGGCCAAAACAATAGAAAATGGGGAAAAGTCAAACCAGGCTGTAGTCCGATCTTCCAGTTCAAATCCAATTCAATCCGATTTGGCTCCCAGGGTCTCCAGTACGATTCGAATAAGGAACCTTCAAGACATCCCAAACTGGGCTTACAATAATCCACAACAATCCTCCTCCCTCCCCAGTCACCAGCACTCCACACCTCAGCACACCATAGACACGGCCCTCCGGCTGAATCCCTGGAGAGCTTAGGGATAACAGGTTTTAGGGCCAACCTTCAGGCAGCACCCTTGAACCCAACCCCTGTGTGAGTACTGATAAGGGAGAGAAAGAAGAGAGCAAGGCCACAAATATCCAAGACAGCCACAGTCCAGGAAGAAACGACTCCAACAGACTTCCTCGATCCTACAGCAGCCCCAGAGTTCTCTCGGAAACAGTTCTGGATCAACAAGCGGTCCAACAGTCGACCAGGTCCGAGTGGTACAGTCTTCAACACGCTCCACCACTGGCCCAGCGCCGCTCCCCCGACAACAGTTCCGATGCAGGACATGAAAACAAAAGCAACAATGGACTCCTCGTTAGAATCCTAATAATGAACTCCTCATCAAATCCCAATGCAAGTCGTCAAAACCACAGGATCAGACAGTAAGATGGACGGACAGACAGGTAAATGTCCAGTTACACCACCTCTTCCATTTTTGTTATATGAGCCAGAGAACTTTTGAACAGTAGACTCCAACTAAGAAGTCATTCATCTAAATGCTGCTAACTAAGCCGAAAACGCACTGCAATAACTACACTCACTTTAATCCCTCACTAACTAAACTAATCACTAACTAAAATCGTAATGCTAAAAATAAAAAGAAAAAGGAAAAAAGAATAAATAAAACAAATGAACTATGCTGCTACTCCAACATTTGGACAGTCAACCCAGCTCAAAAGAGGTGGTGGGAAAAGTTAGGGAGCAAAAGATAGCATTCAGGAAGAATAAGGAAACAGAGAAGGAGGAAGACAGAGAACTGTACCAGTTAAAGCAGAAGGAAGTGGGGAAGGCAGTCAGAATAGGAAATGTCCAAACCGAGGAAAAGATAGCCAACTTGGTTAAGAAGGGGAATAAAACATTTTATAGGTACATTAGGGAGCAAGAAAGACAAAGGGAGGATACTGAGGCTGAATAAAGAGGAGGGAGGTGGGTGGGCAGAGAGGACAGTGAAAAAGCAGGGATACTGAACGAGTACTTCTGTTCAGTATTCACAAAGAAAAGAAGGTGGAGGTACCTAATCCAGTCAATAGAAGCACTCTGGATAGGGGCATCGATATCAGTCCTTTCACAGAAGAAAGGATTCTGAAAGAACTCCTAAAACTGAAGGTGGACAAAGTAATGGGGCCTAATGGGATTCACCCCAGAATTCAAAAAGAACTAAAGGTAGAACTAGTAACACCACTGACTACCCTTTTTAACAAATCATGGGAGGTGGTATATGTAGACTGGAGGAGGGTGGATGTGATTCCACTTCACAAAAGTGGGAGCAAGACAGAGGCAGGAAACTATAGACCTGTTAGTTTGACCTCAGTGGTAGGGAAAATGATGGAATCACTTTTGAAGGAAAGAATTGTTAAGTACCTAGAGGCCAGTGGGGCACAGGACCCAAGGCAGCATGGATTCACAGCAGGGAAGGTCACGTCAGATGAATCTAATTGATTTCTTTGACTGGGTGACCAAAGTGTTAGACCAGGGAGGGACTGTGGACGTGGCCTACCTAGACTTTAGCAAGTCATTTGTCACAGTCCCACACAAAAGATTAATAAACAAATTAGCCAGCTTGGGAGTGGGTCTCCAGGTGGTAGCCTGCGTAAAACATTGGCTGGATAACAGGACACAGAGGGTAATAGTAAACAGAGTCCACAGTGAAGAAAGAGGGATTACTAGTGGGCTACCGCATGGTTCGGTACTTAGTCCGGTCCTTTTTAATATCTTTATAAGTGACATTGCAGAGGGACTGGAAGGAAAAGTGTGTCTCTTTGCAGATGACACAAAAATCTGCAACAGGGTAGATACACAAGGTGGGGTAGATAGGATGAGAAGGGACTTGGCAAGGTTGGAGGGATGGTCAAATGTATGGCAGCTTAGATTCAATGCAAAGAAGTGCAAAGTAATGCACCTGGGAAACAGAAACCCAGGGGAAGAGTATACAATGGGGAGTGAGATACTGACAACAACAGAAATGGAAAGGAACCAGGGGGTAGTTATATCAGATGACCTAAAGGTGGGCAAGCAATGTGACAAGGTAGTAAGGAGGGCTGGGGGGATACTGGGATGCATAGGGAGAGGCATCACCAGTAGAAAATAGGAAGTTGTTATCCCTCTGTACAGACAGTTGTGTAGACAGTTGGTGAGACACCATCTGCAATACTGCATACAGTTCAGTGGACCCCATCTCCACAAAGACATAGACAAGGTGGAGGCTGTCCAGAGGAGGGCAACCAAAATGGAGACCAAAGGAGCTTAATATGTATACCATCAAGGAAAGGAGGGAGAGGGGGGATATGATAGACACTTTCAACTATCTCAAGGGAATCAACAAAGTCCAAGAGGGTAGCAACTTTCAGAAAAAGAGATGTGCAAGAACAAGGGAACAAAATCTGAAGATACAGGGGGGATGGCTCAGAGGTAATGTGAGGAAGTATTTTTTCATGGAGAGGGTTGTGGATGCTTGGAACAGCCTTCCTGAGGAGGTCGTGGAGTCAAAAACAGTGGGGGAATTCAAGAATGCATGGGACAGACAGAAGGCAATTCTAGAGGGGGGTAGGAGGAAATAGGCTTTTGGTTAACTAGGATCTGCAGCTTATCCATTAGGTAGAGAAAAGGGCAAACTAGGTGGGCCAAGCGGTCCTTATCTGCCACCAAATTCTATGTTTCTATGTTTCAGACTGAGGTGGGTGGTGGTGAATTGAGTCCAGGCGGAAACAAGCACCTCAAACTCTGTAGTTCTGCCCCCAGCAGACTCAGAACAGACAGAAATGCTGAGAGGGAGCGTGGCTCCCTGGCCACCTCAGCAGACACCAGCACTGACCCCAGCAGTAGCAGCAGACTCAGACCAGGTTGTGAGTGGGATGTGAGCCCAAAATTACCATACCTAGCACCGTAGGCACCATTAAAGGGGGAAAAGTTTAGGAGTGGGCAGAGCACCACCGTGGTGAAGGAAAAGGGGCATCATAAGGCATAAGTCCCAGGTGGGATAGGTTTGGTGCCAAATCAGTGCCAGAGAAGAGAAAGGAGCAATGTGGGTGTAGTGGGCTGAGGGTGGATCCTCAGGCTGGACCCCAGGCACAAATTTGCACCAAGAGTACAGGGGCCGGGGCCAGAAACAAAGGCCCAAAAGAAAACTATTGCAAGGGAGGGGCTATCAGCAAGGGCCTTGGCCCTCATGCATATTAATCAGAGGGCCGGGCCATGCAAGGCCCTGCGTAAGAGCAAGTCATGGTGGCCTTATTAATATTCATATGGAAGGTGGGGCCCGGGCATAGAGGCCCAAAAAGAATGGGTAGGTTCAGCAACAAAGGCCCTATTAATATTCATAAGGGATATGGGCCAGGGCATAGAGCCCCATTGGAGCAGGCACAGAGGCCCTTACGAATATTAACTAGGGGGGTGGCTCTGTCCCTAGAGCGGGCTCCACTGAAACAGTCAGAGAAGGAGGAGGATATTTGAGGGTTTATCACCCACTGGGGAAGGGGGGAATTGTTTGATGGCCGTAGGTTGTCCACGGAGTTACATGGATGTGTCCTGAGCCTCACCTGAATTGAACTGTGCTGTAGCCTGTCTGGTGCCTCCTAGAGACTGAACCCTTTTTGCAACCTGAACTGTGTTGTGGCCTGTCAGTTGCCCCCTAGAGACTGAACCCATTTGCCTCAAAACTGAACTGTTTGCTTGTAACCTGAACTGTGCTATTGGATTGTGTCCCTGGTGTTCTTGAGGACAAGCTGCACCTCCGTTGCCAGAACCAGTTTAAGTGCCTGACGCCAACCTAGGGAGGTCCTCAGCCCTTCCTCCAGCTTCAGTAGACCTGTCTCCAGTGACACCAGCCTGTATCATGTCTCCGCCACTGTTCCAGCATCAGTCCTGTGATGGTAAGTTGTAGACAGCCATTAGTTAGGCATCCAGAAGTGAGTCAGCTTAGCAGCCACCCCAGCTCAGGAGTGAGGGACCACAATTGGCATCATGCATAACCTTTTTCTTATTTTGTTGCCTGTCTGCAAGTGTGTGGGTACCAGTACCACTCTGTAGAGGCTGTGCTGAGGATCGCACCACCAGTAGTCTTCTTGCTGGGAGGTGGCCTGCGTGCCAGGGACCTACCAGTGGTCATTGCTGTGGAACGTTCAGAGAACACTTTGCTCAACCAGGAGACTTTGGCTTCTTTCCAAGAGTTGACAGGATTGCCAAGTACTTTATTGTCCAGCTAGCCGCTTTCCTCTTTATTTCTGTTTGTCTGGGGAATGACCTGTTATGTCCTGTTCATAAAAAGCACTTAGTGGGGTCAATTTCCAATTGCTGATCAGCCAACGCATTGCAAGCCCAAGCTTGGTTCACCAGTTGTCTTGTCATCTCAGCAAAGTGCATGCAGGACTTGGACTGAAAGGGGTTAACCCCCTCTTATTGAATGACCAGTTGCTGGTCCCAACTGTATTGTTTTGTTGTTTGTTCTGTTATCTTGTAGCACTGTGGAAAAACAGTTATCTTGTTGTTCTTCTTGTCCCTTGTAAATAAACCTTTTGCATCTAGGTCCCTGGGTAAGTTTTCGTCCTCTCCTTCCAGATTCGTCTGGCCTATCCTGAATTCTTAGGGAGACATGAATCCCATTCCACCTGAGCTTTGGCTGACTCCTACATCTCTGCGTTCAAACAGTCAATGCATTACTGATTTTGGTTGGTTTTGTTTGATTTTATTAGGAAAGCCTTTGGGGATATGCATTAATACCTGTTTTCAAAGACATCCAAGTTAAAAAGGAAAAAAAAACATACAACGCAAGGAAAATGTATAATTGTCAATAAATACAAATAACAATATATACATTCAGATAAAACATGCACAGGCAAATGTAAACATAACATTCCACTGTAACATCAACAGCAATCTGTCATGCCATAAGAAACTTCAGCTGCATGTATGTTCACTTTATTAACTGCTGAAACTCATACTCCTCCCAGTACCTAGGAGAGCAGCAACTGATATTATGCAGTTTAGCTACCCTGCTCTTAAGAAAACACAACTCTAAGGATTTTCTCCTCACATTAGTTGACAATGCCCATTGTGTTTTTAAGCACAATTTGCATTTACTTACTGTATGGTATGCCACAATATTAGAAACAGAAGGGGGCAGAACCCACTGTGGCAGATTCCCCACTTGTCTACCGGGCATATCCACTAACCACCCTTCTCCTTACATGTATGTCCAAGAGCTTCTTAAATAACTCAACAATTTTTAGCACTCATTACCTCTCTAGGTAAATTGCTCCATAGCCTCACCACTCTACTAGTAACAGTGATTTTCCTAACTTCAAGCCTAAACAATTCTTGATTGATCTTCAGGCTGCTACCCCTCATTACTCCATACAGGACTACTCACAAATCTCTTACAGATGCTTCTACCATACCATGAGGTGAGGGCAATAACTCCAATTAGACATTAGGTCCTGGGTTAGGATAGGGTAAAGTAGGGCAGACTGCATGGACCAATGGTCTTTTTCGGCCAACATTTTCTCTGTTTCTGTGTTTTATGTAGTGTTTTAAAGACCATAATCATGTCTTCCTACAGCGTCCTATATTCCAAAGGGAATATCCCAAACTTCTCCAATCTTTCCTCATAGTCAAACCCCCTAATTAATTCCATTGTCCCCAATGCCCTCCTCTGCACCCTCTCCAACAACTCCATATCTCTTCTCATATAAGATGACAACTGGACCCAATACTCCGTATGCAACCTTTCATAGCTCTAGTACAGAAGAATCATCACCCCACTTGCCCTACTAACAAATGACCTCTTAACATTATCTAAGACTCTATTAGCTGTTGCTGCTACCCTTCCGCACTGCTGTGTACTTTTCAGATCTGATGATGTTATCACCCCCAAATCCCTCTCTTCCTCAATCCTTCCCTGAACTGAGTCACCCTAGATGTATTGGAACCTGCTGTTTTGATGTATATGATTTCACATCCACTACTTAGTAATAGCAAACTGTTATATTGCTACACCGTGAGTACCTCGTGCTTCATGGGGGCCTATGTGTGAAATATGAAAATGTGGAAGATAATACACTGTGCATTTTGCAAGATTACTGGGTACTACATCTCAGTAAAGCTAGTTTCATAGCTACTGTGTGTAGGAGTATGACTAGTCCCCCGAAAACTGGAATTTCAGAAAATCTGCATGAAGCAATTAAGAGCAACTTTAGCTGTAAAATGTGTAGTGTTACTGCACACTTAAAGACAGGTTTTCAGAACCTGTAACTTAATTATTTCTATCTTTACCAGGAAAGCAATGTGCTGTAATATTTCAATTTCAGGTGTGTCCTAGGGATTGGCTTCCATGGACCTGCTTTATTGACAGGTAGAATACTGACATGGGCAGTGAGGAAAATCCCCATCTCTTATGTTAGATACCATGGGATTTGTAAATTTTACTTGTATGGGTAACAAAGATGGACAGCAGGGACCTTAGTTTAACATCTCATCCAAAAGATGCAGTATTACCACCCTGCAATACTATACTACAATGTCAATATTCATTAGTGTAAAGGGGGGGGGTCCTTTCTCTGTCATGCACACCCTGGCACCCCCTCACACACTGAGCTCCCTTGTAGTCAACATGGGTTCTTGTGGGTGTAGTACACACATAAAATATCAGGGACAGGTGTTGGTGCCTCCTGCAGGGGTATAGAAAGGCTACCCAGTGTGGCCCTAAACTCCCCCCAGGAGCAATTAACAGTATCCCTCCCACAGACAATTAGATTGCCCCCACACAGTATAAATGCAAACAAAGCAATACCCATGAACCAGTGTTATAAAGTAAACTGGTACACACAAACTCTGGATAAAGGACCTTTGCCTACTGCGCAGCCATGGTGTGGAATTCTTTGCCTGAAGTGGTTAAGCTTAGTCCAACTATTAGTACTTTTTATACCGCTGTTTATAATCATTTCAAAAAATTGAATGCGTGCACTTCTGTATCTTGATGTATTATTTGTTGTATGTGTAAATTGTTAAATTAAGTGTAATGTTGTTAGTTTATGTTTGTATGCTATAACTGCTGATGTCAGGTCATGCCTGAAAATGGAATTTTATTATTCCAGTGTACTTACCTGCAATAATATACAAATGAAATGAAACTAACCTGAGATTTATTGTAGGGAAGGAGTAAAGGGGAAGAAAAAAAATCATAGAACAAACTATTTTGATTTCCACAATTGTCCCTCAAACAATCCCAGTGCCAAGCCCCCATGGGTGCACCCAGCTTTCCCCCACAGCCGTAAGAGCTGTTACTGTCCGTTGCGGTGGGTGCCTCATCAGGTTGCTCATGGCCAACCAGTTGTTGCAGAGTTGTTGAATATTGGGGATACTGATTGATCAACAGTGTATTGAACTTGAACTGGCAAAACATGGAAAGGAGCCCCAAATGGTTGCCCAACAGGATTTTTTGAAATCTTAGGCCTGGGTTTTCCTTGCAGATTACTAAAGTCCTGCTCAGGACCTCACCCCTTTATAGCTAACTAACTAACTAACTTTGAAAATAACTTCTCAGAACCACAGCCCAGAGGTACTCAGTTTATTGACAGTGTCTGTGGGTGCTAAGAAATGATTTAAATTGGCAGCACTGCTCTGACTGCAGCAGAACAGAAGACACTGGCTGAAACTTCAAAGTTGGTGCTGGACCATTCGCCTGTAACAGACCTTTTTCATCTTCACCCCTCGGGCCTTTATCCTCTTTGCCTATCACAGGTCTTTCATTATCTTCTCCTCTCAGGCCCTTAAACATTTCACAAGGGACCACCCAGGCCCGAGGTCACCCAGAATGTCTACTGAATACCAAGACTCTGCTGGCACTTAAAACACAAATAAGCTTCTAACAGTCTCCAACCCAGCTCAAATAATGTTTCTTCCTGGCTGGGATAACAAGTAAACAGTCCCACAAATGTCTCAGCTCGAAGGCACAGTATCACAGTTCAAATAAGTTTTAAAACTGAAACAAAACTGGGGGCACTGTGGAGCATGCCTACAGATGAGACGTGTCTAGAAGGACCTCTCTACTACTTGGAGATTAAAACTTTTAAATCAGCACTTCAGAGCTGAAAAACTGGAATTTAAGGATTTCTGTGCTGATCCTTACAATCTGCTGAACATTTTGATACCTTTTATAATGATGAGGTGTACAAATAAAGCCCTGGCAAGCATCTCTAAGTCTCAACCCCAAGAGACACTTCCTCCAGCAGACACAGCAGCTGAATCTAGTGGAGGAATGGAGCCTCCCTGGAAGGCCTTACAACAATCCATGAAAGCCACCGACAGGAAGGTCGAGTCAACAGTTACTCACTTTGTGGAGCAGGATGCTAAAATTGAGGTGACCACCAAAACAGCAACTGCAGCAGAATTGACAGCAGTAAAATGCTATCCGCAACTACTACAATTATTCAAGAAAATGCCCAACTGAAGTACAGATTTAAAGTGCTTGAAAATGCACAGAGGGCCTCTAATGAGCGCATGGTGGGCCTGCCAGAACACTGTGAGGAGAGAGTCTTTTAGACTTTTTAACAGGATGGCTACCAAAGGCGCTTCATCTGAAAATGGAGCAAATAGCCAAATATTTTTTGAAAGCCTACCAGATTTCTCCCCGATCAGTTTCAAGCACTGCTTCACTATCCAGAACTGTTCTTTTCTGGTCAGCCCCAGCCTGGCCATACGAGATTGTCTCCAGGCTGCCAGACATTCAGACACCTTTAACTTCCAGGGCAACATGGTCCATCTCTTCCCCGACCTATCCTACACAACACGTACTAGGGGTACGAGCTAAACTTCAAAGTTTGGGGGTAGCTCACTCGCTGCTCACGCCTGCCAGACTGCAGGTTCATTATGGAGGTCAAACGCTCCTGTACACAGACCCAGAAGAAGCGAGGAAGAAAGCCACAGCCATTGCATGAGAGTTCGAGTGATCCAGACCACAAGATTCTTCGGACTCTGAAGATGCCACCTGAACTCTGGATTAATGGGTCTGAACTTTTCTCTTTGCCTGATTTAAAAAAGTATTTTTAGGCTCTGGATAATTATTTCTGTTGACAGTTTCATGGTTATCTAAAGTGACCTTAATGTTAGAACTAAGTGGATTCCAGTTTTCCACAGAAATTCTATCTTTTTATTACTATTCCATTGTTGAAGTGCACTGTTATCATTATAATAGAGCTAGAATTTAGTTATGTCTGAAGCATAGCTTGAAGTTATATTGTCCTAATAAGGGTAGCCTTCTATTTGGGAATGAAGATGCTATTACAGTCCTTTTCTGTCTTTAGGATTTTTCTTTTCTTCATATGTTTATTTCCTCCATGGCTGGGAGGGGTGGTACCTATGGTTCTCCCAATCTGTCTGGCCACACAGCTCCCACACCACTCCAAGTGCCCATACTCGACCCCCTCCCCCGTTCCACACATTGGCTGCATGACGGTGGGTACTTACCCCACCACTGCAGAAGCTGGGGGTCAGGATCCAGGGGGAGAATCCTGAATTGGAGTGGCACTATGCTGATGGGCTGTCTGTCATGTAGCATGCAGAGTATTTTGTTTGCATATAGATCCCCTTTTCTCCCTGGCATGAGCATGCAATGGCGTCAATGACACTGTTGTGTGTGCTCCCACGTGCCACATGTCTGATGCCTCTCATGCCATCCCCACATTGATTTGCTGCTTGCAGCCACCCCCTAGATCCGACAGAGGCATGGAGTATCCACCCCACCCTCTTCGGAAAAGGAAAGCAGTCCCTGGGAAGCTCAATCCTTCTCCCCCCGGCCAACCCCCAGTGACCCGAGCTCGTTCCCAAACCCGGGTAGTCGGTGTGGCGTGAGGTGTGGTGTCCAGTGCTTCAACCCTCAGCACCACTGGGCCGTCTTTAGGATTTAAGATTACCTGAGGTTATAAGCATATGGCTTTATCTAGGCATCATCTCTGGAGTGTAGAGGCTGTTAGTACTGGGCACTAAATTTATGTTGGATAAACATGGAAGGGGGCAACACAAGGCCAGCAGAAAAGGTGGGGGCAGGGGTGGATGTCAGCCCCTTCCAGGAAGAGGAGATAGCGAGACAGCTTAAGGGATTGAAAGTGGACAAGGCTATGAGGCCGGACAGGGTTCACTCAAGAGTGTTGAGGGAGCTGATGGAAGTCTTAGCAGCCCCCTTGATGACTCTGTTCAATGAGTCCTTAAGGTCGAGGGAGGTTCTGAAGGACTGGAGGTGTGCAGATGTGTTGCCCCTTCGCAAAGGGGGAGGGGGCAGATCGCGAGCAACTACAGGCTGGTAAGCCTGACTTCTGTGGTCAGCAAGGTCATGGAAAAATTGCTCAAAAACTGAATTACCAGAAACCTGGAGGCAAATGGCTTACATGACCCAAGACAGCATGGGTTCACCAAGGGCAGATCCTGCCAAACAGACTTGATTGAATTTTTTGACTGGGTCACCAAGGTGGTCGATCAGGGAGGGTCAGTGGATGTGGCCTACCTGGATTTCAGGAAAGCTTTTGATTCGTTTTCTCACATAAGACTGTTGTATAGAATGGATTGCCTAGGGCTGGGAGGGGTGGTCATTCGGTGGGTGCAAAACTGGTTGGTAGGCAGAACTCAGAGGGTGTTAGTCAATGGGGTTCCCTCGGGGGTGACAGAGATCACCAGCGGAATCCCTCAGGGATCGGTACTGGGGCCTCTGCTGTTTAATATCTTCATATGCGACATAGCGGAGGGTTTGGAGAGAAGGGTGAGCCTGTTTGCAGATGATGTAAAGATTTGCAATACAGTGGACACACAGGAGGGGGTAGAGAGCATGAGGGGAGATCTGGGGAAACTGGAAGAGTGGTTCAGGCATTGGAAGTTACTGCTCAACACAGCAAAATGCAAACTAATGCACTTAGGCAGAAGGAATGGGAAGGCAGAGTACAGGTTAGGGGAAAGGCTGCTGGAGGTAACCAAGGAGGAATGTGACCTTGGCATCATCATCTCACAGGATCTGAAGGTTTCAGTGCCCTTGCAACTGCCCTACCACACTGGTAGGGCAGTTACAAGGGCCAACAAAATGTTGGGTTGTATAGGGAGGGGGATCACCAGCAGGAGGAAAGAGGTCCTAGTCCCTCTGTACACCCAGCTGGTCAGGCCTTATATGGAATATGGGGTCCATTTTTGGAGGCCTTACCTAAAAAATTATGTAGAAAGGGTGGAACGAGTTCAGAGGAGGGCGACCAGGATGGTGCTGGGGCTCGACCATTTACCATATGAGGAGAGATTGCAAGTCCTTGACATGTACTCACTGGAGCAGAGGAGAGAGATGGGGGGACATGATAGACTTTTAAGTACCTAAAGGGTATCAATAAAGTGCCTGCTGGGGACCTCTTCCAACTAAAGGGTTGCCCATGGAAAAGGGCCATGATCTCCAAATTGAGGGGGGTAAGTTTAGGTGAAATATTAGGAAGTACTTCTATACTGAAAGGGTGGTGGACACCTGGAATGGGCTACCTAAGGAGGTGGTGGGGGAAAATACTGTAAGGGGGGTTCAAGAGGGCCTGGGACAAACGTATAGGGCAGTTAAGGGGGGGAGGGACATCTCAGCAGGCCTAGAGGTACTAGGCAAAAAAATGGGTAGACTAGGTGGGCCTGGAGGTCCTTTTCTGCAATCACTTTCCTATGTCCCTATGTTCCTGATGTAACCCCTAGATGGCGCTATCCCAGGGGCTACTACCCCTGCCTGATTTGCCACTAACAGGTTGAGGGGCCTGGATCCAATGGCGGGTGCCTCCACCCAGAGGTCACGGTTTGCAATAGTTAAACTTACTTGGTCACAGCCCTCTGGGACACTGCAACCCCTTTCTTCCCACTAGTGGCCCACACAATATATCAGAATTACTTCTCAGTATACACTTACCCCCAGGACTAGTTCCGGCACTGGGACCTCCTGTGAAATAAGATACAGTGCAACAATCACAGTACAGTACTTAACATAGACAAATACCTCAGGAAGTATAACTTTGCTGAAACAAGCAGCTCTGATTTATTTAGGGGATATAACAAGGACAGGGGAAATCAGGTTAATTAGCTTATCACTTTACTATCTCACTATGGCTCTGTGCACAGGCCTATCCCTTACCAGTTACTGTCCCTGGGTACCCAAGCCCTAGTGGCTAGTCCAAACCGTGGCAGCTGGTAGGGCCCTTTCACACAGTGAAAAGAAAAATTAGTTTAAACAGTCAGCAGTACAGTGATTCCATTTGGATTTAATGTGGCAATTCAACAGGGAGCGACCTAGTTAGTACTCACGACCTCCAAACAAGATAGGGTCCTTCAACGTCAGCAGGGCTACTCTTGAGCTCCACAAGACTCTTCACACATTTATATGGTAAAAAAGAAAGTACTATACCAGGCAGGCTGCTTCTCTATCCCGATCGCACTACTGCACAATACCCGAGAACACACAGCAGATTCAGTTCCTGACAGACCGAAAAGTGCAATCAACAATTTCTCCAGTCTTCTACAGGGTGAGCCTGGTTTCTACTCTTCAGAGATCCTTTGATTCTTTCACAGGACAGATTCAGTCCTAACAAGCAGTTACACAAGCTGCAGACCGGAACTCTGGGCCTTACACATGTTTTTGACTGAAACTGTGCACTGAAGGAGCACAGGGTTTCTTTCCCTTCACTGCCAGATCTAAACTGAAACTCCAACAGACAAAACCGGCACTTCCTTTGAGTTCCTCCCAGTTCTTGACTGGATTGGCTGTCACACAATAGACTGCTGCTGTTGGTCCAAAAGGCGCCAAGTCTAAACTACATCTCCCAGAGTCACTGCCATACAATCCTCTTGTGGCTGGCTCAGATTATGAGTCCAAGTTCTGATTCGTCCAAGGCACCATTTTAGAGCTAGCTTACCCCACACTGATTGGTCCAGTTCAGCAGTTCAAAACCAGAATGGGGAACTAGGCAAACACAGTTCTGACTGCAAAGAAAGCAGGTTAGACAAACTGTAATTTCATTATTACTCTAAATGATTTCTGGCAAACAGTTACATCTTTCAGATAGGTTCCCTTTGCACTCCTAGTGACTGCAAAATGGAGTGAATTGGCAGCAGCTCAGTGGTACTCAAACAGAGAAGCACACAGTCCCCCATACAAACTAATTATGTCTGCAAGCAGACAGCTCTTAAAGAGACAGTACCAGAGGCTCTAAAAACACTCACTGATAAATGGCTTAAACGCCAAACACCATTCAGGCTTGGAGCATTCAAGCAAGCTCCTGGAAGTCTTTTGGGAACCCCCATTTGCAGGGGGGTTACACTATGATCTAGGGGTCATAACAACACTGGTTGTTGTGGAACATTTACGAATTAACATTATCTTTGGTTGGATTACTCATAGTTGTGTGGGGTGCAGCATCTCTTGGATTATCTACTGGACTTTTCTTTTTATAATGGAATACCCCCATATCTGAAATCCAGATTGTTTAGATTAAATATTACTGTCACATTGAATGTATTGTTAGATTGAGATGTAAGATGTCTGACATGATAAATTGTATGTAATTGTTTTAGTTGTAAAACAATAAAATACAATTTAAAAAAATGTGAAGCAAAACTGGAGAACCGCAGTTCAAATAACTTCCCAAGGGAAAAACAGGTCAGCAGTCCAATTACTTTCTAGCTGAGAAAAAAAGGCACTCTGCCTAAAGAGTTTTGGGCTCCGAGGGGCCTATCTATACACTGGCTAGCCTACTGGCTCATGCAGCCCTCCCTCACAGTCTCTTTCCCTCCAGTTCTCAGCTGAAATCCCCCCAGACCTGAGGGCACAGCCAGTTTTATAGCCACCCCCAGCTCTCCTTCTCATTGGTCAACATTTTTCTGGGCAGTGGAGGGTGCCCTCTAACCTCTTCCAGAAACTCCGGTGGCAGGGAGAACTACATGGAGGCCGCCATATTTGTTTCATATTTGGCTGCATTAATTGCAGCCCCCCCCCCCAGATTCATTTAAAACAGTTCACGGGCTAATAAGTATATGCCCTAGCCCCGCTTGCCTGATGGTTCATGGGAAATCTTCATTTTGTTTCAAAGGAGCTCTGTTTGTCTGTTGGGGCTCTGAAAAGGAAAGGCACCCTTTTTGCACCTTCAATGTCTGCGGATGTGCATGCACATGTTGCTTATGCTGTTCCCAGTCCCACTGCCTATATGGGGACAGGCAGACCAATACTGCGTGCATGAAGGCCTTTTTTCAACTTGAATCCCGGCTCTGCTGCCTGCGCTGGAGCAGGGATCGTTTCTTTCATTTACGCCCGCATGACCAAACTGCCAGGGAACCGTGGCTCTTTTAAGACCCGACCGCATATGCGCAGTGCTCCTGTATTTATGGTCATGTTTTGTAACAGCACGCAGGCCGTCCTAGCAACCCTCTGAAACAAGGGGAAACAATATTCTTTCCCACCTGGTGCCCGGAGGTGCAAAACAGCTCAAATGGACCCCTGCCCTGCTTCAAGAATGGGGCTGAGGAACAAGGACCCTGGTGGCCACTGTTGTGAAGAACGGGGCAGAAACAGGCCATAGCCCACACAGGTAAGCCCCTCGGGGGTTGGGGGGGGCTTACATTAGTACATGCTGTGGAGCTAAAACCCATAAGCATCTGATTCTCCAGCCCCAGCTGTGAGTGTGCTATCTACTGAACGACTGACACTACAAAAGTAATTTAATTTCCAGGATGTAGTCCAATAACTCTGGACTTCTACTTCATCTCCATCATAGAAATATGGTCCTCACAGAAAAAGTGATTTGTGCCAGACTGTCCCTTTGCAGCAGCCCTTGCCAAAGAGGCTGTCTGTAATTTTTGCCAGATACAATTCATTAGCCTTTTAAAATAGGTTTAACCTATTACCTCCAATAGCTCCGTATAAAGTCCAAACCATCAGTTGCTTAAACTGATACAAAATGGCTGCCCAGGTGACAAAGGCTCCTTGCCTCCTCTGAAGAGAATGGGGGGGGATAAAAATCAAATTATCATTGTAAAGACCTCAGAATTCTAGCTGTAAATAGACAATTCTGCAGGTGTAATGGGTCTAAAAAGATGACATTCCCTCAAAAATCATATAACCCACATCCAGCAAATTTGTTTTAAGCACCCCACATCATCAAGTTCTTTAACTATAAATCCTAAAAGCACACTCTCCTGGACTGGGCACTCACCTCATACCCACACAGGGTACTCCAGTCTGGTCTGCTGCCTGATGTTCTTAGTGATCATCATATGATCATCTTAGTCAGAAAAATCCACCGACCCAAGGCCCCTCCCAGACTACTATTGGATCCTACAATACCGTTGACCCTAGCACTCTACATCAGGACCTAGCACTCATTGACTGGGACCCTATAACCTCCGCTACATCTATTGATCTTGCTCTTGCATATTTCAGAGACAACTTTCTCTCCACCTGGAACAAACATGCTCCTCTTAAGCAGGTCAGAGTTTGTGGAAATCACCTTCCTGGGATCATCCCTGAGCTCCTGGCCTTGCAGCAAAGTGTGATTTAGGTACTGGTATTTTCTTTGGGGGGTTCGGGGAGAGGTATGGTCTCCGTGGTATGATGTATATTGTATTTAATTGTATAATGTGTGGGGGTTTAGGAAGGGGGGGGTTTGTTTTGTTCGGTTTGTTAACATTTTGGACATTTTGGTTATTTTCTGGTTGGTATGTTGGAAACTAATAAACTTAAATTTCAAAAAAAAAAAAATGTGATTTAGTTTGGAAAACATTCAAATCAACCAAACTCCCTTGCGATCTAACTAACTACCGTACCCTCAGAAATGCCTGCACAAAAGCCATATGGCAGTCCAAATCCAAATTTCTGGTCCACCTTTAACACTAATATAAATAACCCATCAACATTTTTGAAAGTTATCTACTCACTTTTCTCTCCCCAAGCTAAACCTTCACCTCCCTTGCTTAAAATTAACAACCATCTCACTGCTGATCATCCATTGGTAGCTGCTGAATTCAACCCTTACTTCACTTCCTGCACCTCCACCTTACTAGCATCCATTCCAGCCTTCCCTTCTACCCCATCCCCCCATCGTCCCCTCCCAGAACCACCACTTACCTTTAAGCTTTTCCTTTCCACCAATCACCTCTAACAACATGTTAAAGGCTCTCCTCTCTCTCAACCCAACAAAGGGAACCTCTCCTGATGGCCTCGAACCAAAAATGCTCTACTTATCTGCTCATGCTATTTCCTACCCCCTAGCTGACCTACTCAACCTGTCCTTCCACACTGCAACTATCTCTACTGTCTGGAAACATGCAACTGTCCTCCCTCTTCCTAAGGGTGGTGATCCCTCTTCTTCAGGAAACTACTGCCCAATCTTGCTGTTACCCACCCTGGCAAAACTACAGGAATACCTTGATCTCTCGCAACTCTCTTCCTTCCTTGATGACTCCTCCTTCTTCACTCCCTTCCAGTTTGATTTCCAGAAGAACCACTCCACAACCACCTCCTTTCTCAGGCTCATGGATTCTATCCACTCAGCCACGGATAAAGGCCACATTACGTCTGCCATCTTTGTCGATCTTGCTAAGGCGTTCAACACTGTCTCCCACTCCCTCCTTCTGGAAATCCTCTTGTCAGCTGGCCTGTCACAGCCTGCATGCGATTGGTTCAGATCCTACCTGGCAGGTAGAACTCAGTCTGTCAGAATTGCTGACTCTACGTCCCCTCTATTACAAATCCCTACTGGTGTGCCTCAAGGCTCCGTTCTTGGCCCACTCCTGTTCTCTGTTTTCCTAAATGATCTACTGTCAGCTTGCTCCTCATCCCTTATCCACATGTATGCTGTTGACACAGATTTGTTTGCCTCTGGCAACTCACCCTTCAATGTGACTACCAGACTTCAACTTGGCTTCAATAATGTTCAACGCTGGCTAAGTTCTCATCAGCTCTTTCTCAATGCCAAGAAGACATATGAACATACGAACATACGAATGTGCCAGCAGAAACAGACTACCCAGTCTATCTAAGTCTGCTCGAGTGTGCAGCTAGCACCCTAATTCTGCAGCTGCCCCACCCCTCCCATTTGTCATCCCACTGCCACCCCCCACCTCCCCACCTCACTCTCTCGTTTCCGTCCCATGCCCTTTGAAACTGTTCACAGATTTACATGATACCATCCATTCTAGTAGGGTGTTCCATTTTGCTACCACCCTCTCTGTGAAATAGTGTCTCCTCATTTCCTTCCCAAATCTTCCCTCCTCTATTCTTAGTGCATGCCCCCTGGTGACCCTCCCCCTACTTAACTTAAAGACCCCATCTGCACCCATCCTTATTGATTCCCCTCAGATACTTGAATGTCTCTATCATGTCCCCCCTGTCCTTTCTATCCTCCAGGGTGTACACATTCAGGTCTCTCATCCTGCTGTCATAGTCTGTCCCTTCCATTCTACATATCATCTTTGTTGCCCTCCTTTGCACCCCCTCCAGTAGCCTGATATCATGCTTTAGGTATGGCCTCCAAAACTGCATACAGTACTCTAAGTTCGGCCTTACCAGCGACCTGTAGAGGGGCAAGATCACCTCTCTTTGCCTGGACGAAAACCCCCCTCGCAATGCACCCCAGCATTTTGTTTGCTTTTGCAGCCACTCTCCTGCACTGGGCAGTGTTGTCCATGGTCCCTGTTATCATTACCCCAGGTCATTCTCCTCCTCAGTGATCCCCAGCTTAACCCCTCCCAGCCAGTATTCTCTCCTTGGGTTCTTCACCCCAGAGTGCATAACCTTATACTTCTTTGCATTGAACCCCAGCTGCCACCTGTCTGACCACTCCTCTAGCTTGCTTAGGTCCCCTGCAGCTGCTTCCATCCCTCCTCTCCATTCACCACTGCTCCAATTTTGATGTCATCCATGAACAGACTTATTTGCTCACCACCCCATGTGCAATATCTGATATGAAGAGCCTGAACAATACTGGCCCCAACACAGAGCCCTGTGGCACCCCACTCATCACCAGTCTTGGAGTTGAGAGCTCCCCTCTTACCACCAGCCGTTGCAGCTGCCCACTCAGCCAGCTTGTAATCCAGTTCATCATTTTTGCCCCTACCCCTACACCAGTTAGCTTCCCGACAAGCAGCCCATGAGGCACAGAATCAAAGGCCTTGCTTAAGTCCAAGTAAAGAACATCCACCACATGACCCTTATCCAGCTCACCTGTCACCCAGTCTTAATATTGTATCAGGTTGGTTTGACAAGACTTCCCTGAAACAAACCCATGCTGTCTCACATGCTGGAGGCCATTGTCCTCCAGGTACAACACCAGTCTTTCCTTTAGCATTGTCTCCATGAGTTTTCACACTATGGGGGTGAGATCTACTGGGCGATAATTACCAGGTTCATCCCTTGGTCCGCTCTTATGTAATGGTACTACATGTGCCATCCTCCAGTCCAGTGGCACACATCCTGACTCCATTGAGGTGCTGTACAGATCCACCAGTGGCTCCACCAACACCTCTGCCATCTCCCTCAGCACCCTAGGGGTGGATACCATCCAGCCCTGGTGCCTTGTTTACGTTCAGTGCCCTCAGTCCCTCTAGGAGTCTACTTGCCTCAATTCTTCCATCTGTTGCCTCCTCTCCCCTTTCCCCACCCTCCCAGCCCATGGTGATAGCGGTCCCTTTTTCTTCCATGAACGCTGAGCAAAAGTATTCATTCAGTGCTTCTGCCTGCTCCTCACCCTTTTCCGACAGTCTCCATGACCTTCGGCATTAGGCAGATACTCTCTCTGCTGCCTTCCCTCCCCTCCTTCCACACCCTTGCTGGGACATCTTTGGAGGATTCCACCTCTTTTAAATATTTGGGTGTCTGGCTTGACCAATACCTTAACTTTTCTGATCATATTGATGCTATACTGCAAAAACTGTGCCCCAAGCTTGGTGCCCTTTGCAGAATCCACAGTTCACTACTCCTGCCGGTTAGGCATAATCTTGTTCAGAAAATGATACTCCCCATTGTCTACAGTGCTGCTCCTAAGTCTTCCCTTGCCAGACTGGATTCCCTCTTCAATGCCTTCTGTTGCTTTGCCCTTGACTCCATTCCATGCACTCATCACTGCATCCTATACTACTCTCTAGCGCTGCCTTCCCTGGAATGCAGGTGCCTCTCACACTGTGCTAAGTTCACTTCCAAATTCTGGTTTGGGTCCCTCCCCTCTTACCTCTCCTCCTCTCTTTCTCTGTTCCCCCTCCCACCTCTCACCCTCTTAGATCCCCTGACTCCAGCACTCTTGTCATCTCTCATCGCCACACCTCCATAGGCCAGGATGCTTTCTCCTTCTACTTCCCTAAACTCTAGAACTCGTTTCCTCCTTCGATCCAACTATTTCCTTCCCCATCATCCATCTACCAAGCCCTACGTAACTTCTACTCCTCTAATTGCACCTCCACCTAGTCCCCCTATCACTATCCCTCCTACATCCCACTCTATCCACGTATCCTTCTTCGGTCACCAACCCCCTGTTCCTTCCCCCAACCCTATTCACCCTCCTCAATCACCTGTCCACTGCTAGCTCCCTCTCCACCCCCTCCCTCACCTGTTACCCCTTCCACCTTGTTTCCCCTCCTCATAGCCTCATTCTGCCCATCCTCCTATCCACCCCTAAACTCATCTCCTCTCTAGCCTATATTCCCACTCCCACCCAGTAAACTCATACTGCACCCCAGTTCCTGACCTGGTGCTGAGCACTTACTTCTAGCCCATCTCAAACACATACTCGGCCCTCTATTGCCTATCTTTAAATCACCTACTCTACCCCCTTCTGCCACCTTCTGTTCCCTCCCCCCCCAAACTCCTCCTGCCCCTCTCCTTCTCTCCCCCTCCAAACTCTTCCTGTCTGGTCCTGCCCTCCTTGCACGGTTCCTTGCATCCTGAAGGGGAGTTCTGGTCCTGTCGACCTTTCCTACCCCCACCCTTTCTCTGATCTTCCACTAGCACTTCCAAAGCCCGGCTCCCAACTCTTGGCACTTTGCTGATTCTTTGATTTCCTTGTTTTCTTCATGCTCTGGCCTCCTGGTCTTTAGGCCCTGGTTCTTATACTGGGTTCTTATACTGGGATTTGAATGGTAGAAGACCCATTGGTCCATATAAACCATTCCCCACCTCATTGGGTACATTTTAACCTATTCCCCATGATCAACTCCTCTATCTTCCTTTTAATTTCTGCCAGTGACTTACTAGTAACTACTTCACCCGGCAAAACATTCCAAATTCTTCTGGTTCTGTTCATGAATGAATAGTATAATATATTTCTTTTAACCACATCCAGTATAATTTGCATCCTATGACCTCTAAGTCCTATAGGTTTTCCCTATAATCACAGACCTATCTTATGTACTAGTTCCATGTCATTTATGATCTTATACAAAGACATTAAATCTCATTGCCCTATATAAGTTCTCCAATTAATTTGTTACTGCTACTTCACTCTCCGGCCATAATGTTGTAGTGTTGTAGTCAACTACCCTGTATGTACTGTATATACTTTTTCTCTGCTTTTGTTTGATTTTGCTTGTTGTTTGCCTCTCCCAACCTTTGTATCCCCTCCCCAGGATGCTTCTGGAAACTACCTGTTCGTCAGCTCATGTTGTCTTTCCTGGTGAAACATTCTGTAAATAAATAAAAATAAAAAAATAACCTATGGAACAAAAACAGAAATACAGGACAAGTTTACTAAACACATCTACCCTGTTGCTGTACTTTTAGTAGGAAAAACAAGGTTACAGCAAAAAGGATACAAACAGTGCAAAGGGGCATCCCCTTAGGTAGTGCAAGGGCATGAAATAGAATTTTGTGTAGTGTCCCTTGGCACTGTGTGTATCTTTTTTGCTGGCAAAGTTGCCTTTACAAATAAAGTATAGCAATGGGATCACTGCTTGCACAAGACTGTTTGTTAACATGGTGCCTTGCATCTGTCTGCTCCTGTTCCTACTACATGTTGATGGGCTTCTTTTTATCATTTAATCTTATCAACAAGAAGGCCCACTGATTTACGGTAGATTAAATAATCAAATTCCATTTTTATGGTTTGAAATTTCAGAAACTGTCTGGAAATTGCTACTGTAATGTTTTTTGATGTTACTGGAACTCTGTTTTCTAGCATTATGTGCATAAATATTTAGGATGAAAGAAAGCTAAACATAAAGCAAATTAAACTAGTGGAGAATTATAGACCCATCTCTATTCTCTTAGTGCTATCACAGATTCAGGAGGGAATCATTCACACCCAAATGGCTGACTACTTTGAACAGTACCACTTAATGAGTGAGCAGCAGCATGGGTTTCATCGTAATCATGGAACAGACTCTGCATTTGTGGGGTTCATGGACACTGTTTACAGAGCTATGGATAAAGGTTTGATGACAGGAGCAGTGTTTGTGGATCTCACAAAAGCATTTGACCTGGTAGACCACAATCTATTAATTACTAAACTAAACAAGCATTTGTCAATGCCGAATGTTGATTGCGTTGGTCTGTTCAGCTTGCTCAGTGGCCCTCTGTCACTGGCTCAGTCTGTTTGTCCCGGTGCTGCAGGCTGCTTTTTTGTAGTGGGCTGCTGCCTGCTTTGGTACCTTGCTCTGCTGAGGAAGAAATACGCAGCTGTCCCGACAGAGCTTCATTGAGGTGGCTCACTCCCCCTCTCTGACTTGCTCATTCTGTTTCTCCTGGTGCTGCAGGCTGCCCTTTTGTACTGGGCTCCTGCCTGTGTTGGTGGCTTTTTCTACCCACAAAGAAATCCACAGCTGTCCTGACAGAGCTCCATTGAGGTCGCTGACTCCGCCTGTCTCACTCACTCGTTCTGGTTCTCCTGGTGCTGCAGGCTGCCCTTTTGTACTGGGCTCTTGTGTTGGGGCCTTTGTCTGCCCACAAACAAATCCGCAGCAGTCCTGACAGAGCTCAGTTGAGCTTGGTCACTCTCCCCTCTCACTCGGTCGATCTTAATCTGTTCCAAACACTGATTTCCCAGAGTGACCATGCTATTGTCTGGCAGGAGTGCAAAAACATATTGTAGCCAGGATGTGAAAAATGACAGCTGTAGTGTTCATTAGGAGTTGTGGAAAAATGCCACTGTTGAAAATGTGGCATGACAGTATTACAAATTTGGGAAGTTACAAGGGTGCGTGGAAACAGTTCAATGCACGCTTGTAACACAGTCATGTTATGGCAGTCCCGACAAAGCTCCGTTGAACTCGCTCACTGCCATTATCTGACTCGCTCATTCTGTTCTGCCGGCGCTGCAGGCTGCCCTTTTCTACTGGGCTCCTGCCTGCGTTGCTGCCTTCTTATGCCCACAAAGAAATTTGCAGCAGTTACAATACAGCTCTGTTGAGCTCACTCACTCGCTCATTCTGGTTTTCCTGCCACTGCAGGCTGCCCTTTTGTACTGGGCCCCTGCGTGCATTTCTGCCTTTTTCTGCCCACAAACAAATCTGCAGCAGTCCCAACAAAGCCCCGTTGAGCTCACTGACTCCCCCTCCCTCACTCGCTCATTCTGTGTTTCCTGGTGCTGCAGGCTGCCCTTTTGTACTGGGCTCCTGCCTGCATTGGTGGCTTTTTCTTGCCAGAAAGAAATCTGAAGCAGTCCCGATACAGCTCCACTGAGCTTGCTCACTCCCCCTCTGTCACTCTCGCATTCCATTTCTGCCGGTGCTGCAAGTTGGCCATTTGTACTGGGCTCCTGCCTGCGTTGCCGCATTTTCTGCCTACAAAGAAATCTTCAGCAGTCAGAGTAGAACTCCGTTGAGCTTGCTCACTACTGCTCTGTCACTCGCTCGTTCTGTTTCTCTTGGCGCCGCAGACTGAAAAACATATTGTAGCCAGGATGTGAAAAATGACAGCTGTAGTATTCATAAGGAGTTGTGAAAAAATGCCACTGTTGAAAAATGTGGCGTGACAGTATTACAAATTTGCAAAGTTACAAGGGTGCGTGGAAACAGTTCAACGCACACTTGTAACACAGTCATGTTATGGAGTTTCATCACCAAATTTTCAACATAGGGATTTTAGGACCTCTGCTCATGAACAGTATCATTGTCATTTTCTTGATCTGTCCCGACAGTGATTTCCCACAGCGACTGCTCTATTCTGCGCAAGTGCAAACCACATTTCGCCAGGATGGGAAAATGACAGCTGCACTGCTCATAAGTAGGTGTGGGGAAAATGGCAATGTTGAAAATCTGAGTGAAAATATTATGAATTAGTTACGAAAGTGTTAACCGCGCAACGCACGCTCGTAACACAGTCATTTTATGGAGTATCATTATCAAATTTTCAACATAGGGATTTTAGGACCTCTGCTCATGAACAGTATCATTGTCATTTTCTTGATCTGTCCCGGACAGTGATTTCCCACAGCGACTGCTCTATTCTGCGCCAGAAGTGCGAAACCACATTTCAGCCAGGATGGGAAAAATGACAGCTGCACTGCTCATAAGTAGGTGTGGAGAAAATGGCAATGTTGAAAATCTGAGTGAAAATATTAAGAATTCGTGAAGTTACGAGCGTGCGTGCCAACTGCGCAACGACGCCGGTAACACAGTCATTTTATGGAGATTATTACCAAACCAACATAGGCATTTTAGGACCTCTACTCATGAACAGTGTCACTGTCATTTTCTTAATCTGTCCTGAACACTGATTTCCCACAGTGACCGGGCCATTCTGCGCCGGAACTGTGAAAACACATTTCAGCCAGGATGTGAACAATGACAGCTATACTGCTCACAAGGAGGTGTGACAAAATGCCGGTGTTGAAAATCTGGCGTGGAAATATTGTAAGTTTGCAAAGTTATGAGCGTACGTAGCAACTGCGAAATGCACGCTCATAAAACAGTCATTTTTTGGATTTTTTCCACCAAATTTGCAACATAGGCTTTTTGAGAGCAAACCTCATGAACACTGGCACTGTCGTTTTGGTAATCAGCTCTGAAGGGTGATTCTGCGCAGTGACCACGAAACCACCTTTCAGGGCCGATTAACGCCATAACAGTTCAAGAATTCATGAGGAGGGGTCCCAAAAACCCCATGTTGAAAATTTGGCGAAAAAATTCCCAAAAGTGCCTGAGATATGCACTAAAGCTGAAAAAACCCTATTTATTACATTATACAGCTTACTGGCATTTCCTCAGTTCGCGGTCGGCTTTGAAGAGTGCAGACATGTTTCCGGTCCTGCAAAGATCGTCGCGCCGAGCTCTGGAGGTAAGTATGGGGGTGTGTGGGGAGGCAGGATGCGCAGTGGGTGGGTGCGGGTTGTGGGGGGGGCATGGAGACTATGTGGGACCGTTTCCTTTTTTACATGTTGAAACAAAAATAAGACATCGAGGGACCATTTTCTGATTTAACAGGTGCTTTGGCATGCTGGGGTGGGCTCCCAACATGCCACCTGTGTGGGTGGGTTAGCCAACGGGGATTGGGCACCCCACCAGCAGACAAGGCAAGGGGAGGGAGCTGCAGGAGCCGAGGGGATTGGGCACCCCTCGCTACAGCAACTAGGGGTATATTATGCCAACGGGATTGGGCACCCGCTGGCAGGAACAAAACGGGGGATAATCATTATGCTGACGGGGATTGGGCACCCCATCGGCAGGAACAATGGGGGGGCTAATCATTATGCCGATGGGGATTGGGCACCCTGTCGGCAGGAACAAAAGGAGGGGATAATCATTATGCCGACGGGGATTGGGCACCCCATCGGCAGGAACAACGGGGAGGGTTACAGAATGCCGACGGGGAGTGGGCTCCCCCATCAGCAAGTAAACACGGTGGGGGGAGGGGGTTATATTGTTTGTGAACATGGCGGCAACCTGCCGCCATGTTCACAAATAATATCAGGGATCCCACATCCCGCCCTGCAATGACGGGTCACTCTGTCATTGCAGCGGATGGCTGATGCTGCAATGATGAGGTGGCCCCTGATTGCAGCAGCTGATTTTTTAGAAGGTAGTGGCACGCTGGCTGAATTACTGTCAGCAGCAGCATGCCACGGCATTGGGGGACGGGGGACAAGCCTTTGCAGGCTGTGGGGGCATTGGGCACAACAGTGCCATGCCTCCACAACCTGCTTGTGGAGAAAGCTGATGCAACATGTTTCTTGCACATGCGTGCAATCAACATAAAAAAATGGGTTTTGCGCCCCCTGTAGCTGGCCAGTTCACCAACTACTGTACATAGATAACAGGAGACAATGGGTCAAAATGGGATCAGCGTTGTCAGATACAAGGCTAGTGATGTGTGTGTGTGTGTGTGGGGGGGGGCCACATGGGTCCATACTTGGACTTCTGCTTTTCTTGCTTTTCATAAATATGCCCCCTCAGTCTGCACCAGTACTAATATGCTACATTATGCAGATGATACCATACTATTCACTCAGGCAAAAGAGGTTGTGATTATCAACAAAAATCTAAACGTTGACTTGGGCACTCTACATAGGTGGTTTGAGGAAAGTAGGATGATCATTAATGTAACAAAAACACAATGAGTGTTTCGGGGTCAGTCTCAAAAACTAGAACAAATGCTGATAAACTATCAGTATCAGCTTACAAGGGTGCACCCCTTGAGACGGTTAACGTTTTTAAATACCTCAGTGTTCTTTTAGACTCAAACCTGCCTTTTGGCCCCATATTAAAAACCTAACAGGTCAGCTCTACCATATTCACAAATTCCTGACACATGATGCCAGGCTTAATATTGCAAGACACCACTTTCTTTCCCTGTTAGATTATGGCTCCTTGGTTGTTGATGCAGCACCAAAAGTCAATCTTGATGCTGAGAAAGTCCTCTACCATGAATTTTCAAAGTTTGCTGGTCAGCACGCTAACAGGGTGCATCACTAATCCATTCTTGAAGAGTAAGGCGGCCAACATTCAAAATGAAATCCAAACTAGCTCTGGCAAACTTCAGTTTCAAACCATTAGATAAACAACAGCCTGTGAGCTTGGCAAGCCTGTTTAAACTGGTTGCACCAAACTTCGACTCAAGATCAACCCCAAATCTGTGCTTATCAGTTCCACAAATGTCCACAAGCATGATTCAGAAATCATTCAGTTTTTATGCCCCTCTCTACATGGAACACTATCACTGTCCCAATCAGAACACTGACCAGTTTTGTCTCATTTTCTAAAGAACTAAAAACTCATGCCTTAACATTGAACGACTGCATGTGTTCTGGCTGAAGTCCTTTGTCTTACATTACTGCCTCTCTCTCTATTATAATACTGCCTCTTTATCCGTGTGCTGAAGAATTGTTACTTTAATTCAGTCATTGCACTATGTATGCCCATACCTCAAACCTGTCCTGTTTATCTATTTATTTATGTATTTATTAGGCAATCAGAATTACAACCCTTTGAGTCAAGGACTCTTTTTGCAAAGGCTTCATGTCAGGAATACAAAGAATACAAACAGTGCAGGAATATAAACTTCCACACCCTTGATGGGACCCTACTCGAGGACACATCCTCCTACAGGTACTTAGGTGTCTGGCTGGACCAGCACCTAAACTTCTCTGTTCACACTGACACCATCCAGAAAAAACTGCGCCCCAAACTTGGTGCCCTGTTCAGGAACCATAATTGCCTCCTCCTTACGGCCAGGCATAAGTTGTTCAGAAGATGATCTTACCCATTTTTGACTACTATGATATAATCTATGGTGCTGCTCCCAAGTCCTCTCTGGCCAGATTGGATACCCTCTTCAACTCCTTTTACTGCTTTGCCCTTGATGCTCCCTTCCACACTCATCACTGTTATCTCTATCATGCCCTATCCTTCCCCTCCCTCACAAATAGACGTCTTACCCATTGTGCCAAATTCACCTGCAAACACTGGTTGGGTGTACTCGCTTCCTACCTCTCCTCCTATTTTATAACCACTGCCCCTCCAGCTCACTCACTACAATCAACTGACTCTCTCACCCTGGTGGTTCCCTGCTGCACCACCCTCATTGATCAATCAGGCTACTCCCATCACCTCCCAAAAATGTGGAATTCCCTCCCCCTAAGATTCACCACTCACCCTCCAGCTACTCCATCACCTCAGCCATCGAAAACTTCACTGCCCTAGCTGCACCTGCTTTGATCCTCCCTAACTCCTCACCCCTTGCTCCTACAAGACACCCACCCTCCACCCCCAATATCCATACTACTTGATCAGGTTCTATCCCTTGTGGCTCCCCCCCTTCCTCACTCCTATTCTTCCAGCCTAGAAGCCCCTCAATCCCTTCCCCTTACACCTATGCAATTTAGACCTGGATCCCCATCTGACCACCTAGCTATCAACCTTCCCCCACTCTTTCCTCCCCCACCCCTTACCTGTGACCCCATCCCCCCATGCCCATGCATTCTTGCCTAGGCTCATTCCACCAATTCCACCCCAATCTTCCAGCCTCCTCCCCTTCCACTCTACTCCTCCCCCACCTGGTACCTGCTACCCTACCATCTATACTCTACCTCTACCTTGCAGTCAGGGTTCCTCTGAGTACTGGTGTGATCAGGCCCCAACTGATCATTTCTCCTTCCCCCCCTTAAGTCCTCCTTGTGTTACCCTAGACTCCCACTGCCCTCTACCTGTTTCCCTCTTATTGTGCTTGACCACTGCCTTGTGCAGACAGGGTCACCAGCATGATAAAGGGGATAGCCCACCTCTCTTCCCCTCCCCCTCCCTCCTCCCTCACTGCTTCCTGCCTCTATTTCAACCTGCTTAACCTGTTCCCTTTTGTCATGCTTGACCACTGTCTTGTGCAGGTAGGGTCGCCAGCTTGCTGGAAGGGTTGATCCTCCTCTCTCCCCCTCCCCTCACCCTCCTCTCTCCCCACTGCACCCTGCCTCTACTCAGCCCCATCCCCCTTAGCTAACCTTGTTCCTGCCTACCCCAAACTCAAAGCACTTCTACTCAACCTCTAACTTGCACTCCTGTTCACCTTGTAATTCTTATCTGTCTGTGTTTCGTCTCACCTTGTCCTAGCCCATTCCTCTGGATCCCTCTCAGCCACTTCAAATGACAAAACTATGCCTCACCATGAGTTGCCAAATGCTAGTTGTCTTATCTTGCCTATCAAGCTCTCACTGTTAGCTCCGAAACCATCTAGTTCATTCATGTTAGCTTCCCCCTCTCTATACTTATGAAATGTCTGCTCAATGTATTTTTGTAATCAACTTTTATTCCTGTATTGTTACCAAATCTCTGTATATGTTGACTGTACTCATATTGGGTTTATATACTGTGTACCAGAACTTTGTTTACTATCCGCATGATCCCTTCCCCCAGATCGCACAAGGAGATGAGCATCTTGTTGCTTAGCGTGCTTTCCTGGTGAAATGTTTTCAATAAATAAACAAATAAACAGTGACAAAAGCTCAGAAGTACATGCAATTTAGGGCCAACGACCCAGCATCAGATAGTATCACAGTACAAAATTGTAGATAAAAGCAATAAGAAGCAAATACATAATTAAGATCAGAAGTATAGCTTCTGGGAGAACTCATATGCAAGTTAGACCACCCCACTGGTGAGGGTTGTTAGGCTAGTCAGGAAAACAAGATATTGGTTGGGGGGGGCAGGCAAATTCTCTAGTGATGGTGGGGCTAAGAACAGTCACAGGAGGAGGAACCCAGGAGGAGGGTCTTTAGGTCAGTTTTAAAGTACAACCATGCCCCAAATATGTATTTTAGTACCTGTTCATATTGTAATTCATCCATCCTGTGGCACAACCATGCTCCAAATATTTATCGTAGTACCTATTCATGCTGTAATCCATCTGTTTGATACTATACTGTTGATATTGTACTACGGTTTACCGGATCGTACCTGTAAAACGTGCAATTGATGCCAGTGTATCTCACCCAGTCATCAAAATAAAAACAAACAAATATATAAAGCAAAATAAAAATAGTACAGGAAATAATTTATAGTAAATTAAATTATATGTAGATGGACTTCTCGGGTATAAAATACCAAACTGTGTGAAATCCTGTGATTTTTTTTTTGCCGGTGTACAGACTGAATTTCCGGGATTTCACTGTTTTTTCCAGTGAAAACCATACAGTACATTGATGGCCCTGCCAGTAACCATATGGTTCTTGAACAGATATCATCCTAAAATACTGTATCTAGGATTATATCTGGATTGGTACATGGCACGGGATATTCAGACTGCACCAGGCTGTGGCGCAAGCCTGGGTGCAGCACAACCAGGATGCGCATGGGCGTTGACAGGGTGATATTCAACGGAACTGCTCCATGGCACAGCATCATTGAATATCGCTCCTTGGCCACCCGCAGAGTGCATGGTGCAGTGGCACTGAGCCAGCGCAAGTGGCCAGAGTGGAGCAGGGGGATGAGCAAGTGCAAGTGCCATTGCGCTACGCACAACAACCACGATATTCAAAAGTGCACATGCAAATGGAGCCATAATGCCTGCAAGGTACAAATGAGGCCATTTGCATGTCATTATGGCCCCATTTGCATGCAGGTGCGCCGATCCCCGGCGACTTGCACCTGGTGCCCTGCCAGGCTGTAGCCATCGAGGACTGACGCCCCCTGCCCCCACTGGCAACACGATCTGACGCCCGATCGCAGGCATATGTATAAATTGTAAATGTCCCATATCCCTGGTGGTCCAGTGGACCGCTCCCAGCCCGATCGCGGGCATATGTGACACACTACAAGGTCCTATATCCCTGGTGGTCCAGTGGATCACTCACAGCCTGATCACGGGCATATGTAACACAATAATAGTCCTATTTCCCTGGTGGTCCAGTGGACCGCTCGCAGCCCGATCACAGGAGTCAGTAATAAATTATGACAAACCAATCCATCCCTGGTGGTCCAGTGGTACTCCCCTCCCCATCTGCCCACTGAGCCCCATCGCCCCGCTCCCCCTCTGGGGGAACAGATATGGTCCATTCACATTTCTGGATTGTGTAGTACTATACAGGCTGCATGCCCATTGGCTCACGCTGTGGACCAATGGGCGTATAGCCCTACCGTATGGAGTCAGTCGGCGGGCAGCGGGGGGCGGCAAGCGAGTGTGGGCAGCTGCCGCCCACCACTAACCAGGAGGCAGTGAGGCTCAGTGAGGCGGGTGGGAGGGGTACCGCTGGACCAGCAGGGTTGGATTGGTTTGTCATAATTTATTACCGATGCCTGTGATGGGGCTGTAAGCGGTCCACTGGACCACCAGGGAAATAGGACTATTATTTATTACATATGCCCATGATTGGGCTGCGAGCGGTCCACTGGACCACCAGGGATATAGGACTATTATTCTATTACATATGCCTGTGATCAGGCTGCAAGTGGTCCACTGGACCACCAGGGATATAGGACCATTCTTACAATACTAATGCCCATGATCAGGCATGGGGGGGCACCACAACGAAGGTGCCGCCGGAGCTCGGGTGGCCACCCACAGGTGGCAGCTGCCGTGTTGTGCCCTGCAATACGGCAGCTCACCTGTGGGTGGCCAGCTGTTGCTCCTTTTTTTTTTGTATCGACCGTGTGCAGCACAAGTAGGGTCGCGGCTCAGAGAGCTCAGCATCCCGGCTGAATATCGGGATGTGCGGGTATGTGGAGCAGGCCCCCTACTTGCGCCACATACATTACTGATGCGCTCAGTGCGCCGGGATTTGTGCTGGGCACATTCCCCTTTTGAATATTGCACTGGGGCACATCAGTGGGTTGTGCATGGTGCAACTGTGTTGCGCCATGCACGACCCTTCTGAATATCCCACCCATGGAGTACAAATACTGTAGTGTTTTGATCTATATGTTTTACTCATGTTTTAAATGCCCAGTTGATTTGTTTTTAATATGTATGTAAAGCACTTTGAGCCTCACGGATGAGGCAAAATATTAAATACAATTTGCTTGTTTGCTTGCTTACTGGACAATGAACCGATCTTTAAAGAGCCCCTTTTCTGGTGCTCCCCCCAAAACCATAGAAGCACACTTACCTGGTTCCAGGTCCACTGCTGCCTAATTCAGAATTTCCTGATGCTGCTATTTTGGAAGGGAAGGGATTGTATATCTTGGCTGTATGGAGCCAAGTCACCGATCCCTTCCACTACTTTATCCTGAATGTCAGCTCCACGCTAGCACGTTATGAGCAGGGCCCCGATTTTTCTGCGGCACATCGGAGCAAAGTTCTGCGGTAGTTCTCATTTACACAGAACTTCTGTGGCACTCAGCACCAATTTCTATGCAATTCTAAGCACATTTTACCCTTAATTTTTTTTTTCCTTTTTTTTTTTTCCCAATCCGACACAATGCACGCTTTGTACACAGTCATTTTAAGGGCGTTGCCACCAAATTTTCAACATAGCAGTTTAAGACCTCTGCTCATGATCAGTATCACTGTGATTTTATTAATCTGTCCGAACATTGATTTCAAGACACCGACCTGCTGCCATTGTGCGCTATGAGCAAGTGAAAACACATTTGGGTAAATAGAAATGACAGTTGTACTGTTCATAAGGAGGTGTAGTTAAAATGGCAATACTGAAAATCTGGAGTGAAAATATTAAAAATGCTCAAAGTTACGAGCATGCATAGGAATTGCGCAATGCACGCTAGTAAAACAGTCGTTTTGAGGAATAATTTCACCAAATTTTCAACATAGGGTTTTTAGGAGCCTACCTCATGAACTGTGACACTGTCATTTCATTAATCATTCCGGAAAGGTGGTTCTGTGCAGTGACTGCGGAACCACCTTCCGGGACCAATTAATGAAATAACAGTGTCACAGTTCATGAGGTGGGGCCCCAAAAACCCCATGTTGAAAATTTGCTGAAAAAATTCCCAGAAATGGCTGAGATATGCACTAAAGTTGAAAAAAATCCATTTATGCCATTATACAGCCTACCGGCATTTCTTCAGTTTGCAGTCAGCTTTGAAGAGTGCAGACGTGTTCCCGGTCCACAGAAGATCATCGCGCTGGGCTCCGGAGGTAAGTATGGGCTGAGGTGGGGGTGGTGGGTGTGGGGAGGTGGGCACGCAGAGGGTGGGTGCGGTTGGGGAGGGGGCAAAAGAATCACTGATGGAAGGGTTTTTTTTTCAGGGTGTTGAAGCCTCACACAAGGAGGGACTTTGGCCACGCTGTGGTGGCCTCAGCGGGCACCAGGCAGTTTGGGGGTCGATGAATAAGGGATTGGGAATCTCGCCTAGCAAGGAAGTTTTGCCATGCTGGGTGGGCCTCAGCGTGGCACAGACACATTTGGGGGCAGTGAAACCGACGGGGATTGGGCACCCGGTCAGCAAATGAAGCATTTTCCCACGCTGGGGTGGGCTCAGTGTGGCACCAGGAAAACTTGGGGGTCAATGAAGCTGACGGGGGATTGCGGGCACCTGTTGCAAAGGAGTTTTGCCGCCTGGGGTGGCTCCAGCGTGGCACAAATATCGGTGAAACCCGACGGGATTGGGCACCCCAGCCGGCAATGAAGCATTTGCCACGGTGGGGTGGGCTCCCAGCGTGGCATACTAATATTTCAGAGGGGGCACGTTTGTTCTGCGGGCGGCCGCTAATTCCGCGGGTGACGGCAAATTCCGTGGATATTTTCGCAGTTTGGCACACCCACGGAATCGCGGAAATCTCGGGGCCATAGTTATGAGATGCAGTAATATGGAGAGCATGGAGGCATGCTCCATAGAGTACTATAGGGACAGATTTTAAAGTATCTAATACTGTTAGTTCCAATTTGCAAAAAATCAAGACCACTGCTTAACTAACAAGACCCTTGTTTGTTGAGAGGTGGCTTTGATTTCTGAATTGGAAGCTAACAGTACTGAAAAAAAGTACTTCAAAACCCATCCCCATAATATTCTATGGAGTACACCACCATGCTCTTCATATTATTGCATCATATAACAAGATAGTTCGTAGGTGACACCCAGGACTAGGATGTGGAAGGGATCAGCAGCTCAGCTCCACTGAGCCAAAATATGAAGCCTTCCCTTCCAAAATAGCAGCATCAGAAAATTATGAATTAGGCAGCAGTAGACTTGGGCCCAGGTAAGGGTGCTAATTTGGTTTTGGGGAGGCATGTGACAAAAGGTGCTCATTAATCCCCATACTAATTCTTCATACCTTTTTTAGAGGTTTTTCTGCCACTGGGTTGTTGTGTGTGGCCTCTCAGCCCTATCCCTATTCCTCTCATGCGGTGCACATCTCCCAGTCCCAGGTCTTCTGAGCTCTTAACTTGCGATGGATTGCCCTCCCTCGGCAGGGCCAAGAAAGGGAGGGCTATGCTCTCCCCACTCAGAGATTCTTATTCAGCTTGGGTTGGTCAACTGGCCGAAGGCACAGGGGCAGAGGTAGGTAGGCAGGGCTTCATGTGGCCCATGACAACCATTTTCTGTTTTCTCCCTGGATTCCCCTACCACAGCATCCTGCAAGCGTGTGCATGTGGAGGCGCACCCATGCTACGCAACCACGGCCACTCCTTACTTGCCACTCAGACTTCTGGCAGCTCCTCCAGACCTCCACCTGGAGGCAACCAAGGGCAGAGTTGGTGAACATCCCACCTTGGGAGAGGAGAGCTGTCCTCCGAACACTCAGTCCTCTCCACCCTGGCCATCCCCTAGTGACCCAATTTCATTCTTGACCTTGGGTCACTGGTATGGTAAGAGGTAAGGTGGTAGGTGCGTCAGGTCTCTATATTACTGGTCCGGCCTCTAATTCTTCATACTTAAAGGGAAACATCCACCTAAAATTAGGCCCCACCTCAGTGTGAGGCAGGGCCCGATTAGCATTTTCTTAAGAAGTTATTTTCTAGTACTTACTGTGTCTTGTTTTATTTAGATTTTATCTGGTTGAGCCTGCATCCCTCCCCGGCAGCATTTTAAATCCAAGAACCCCTAGCGGCACACCCACAACCTCCCGGGGCTGTCCCGAGAATGATGTATGATGTGGGGAGCAGCCGCAGGATCATCCATAGGTTTACTATATACTGTAAAACTGGTAATTTTTTAATGAAATAAATTCTCGCTATGTTCATGCTTCTTTAGCATGTGCAAACATTCTTTTACAGCAATAACCAATTGATGCAGATATTTAGATATACATATTTTTATTGCTTCACAAAAAAGAAATCTTTGCTCAACAGGTCGATCATTTTTTTCAATTACTGAGGAAATGTATGGGCTCAAATTATATTGGAGCATTGTCTGTATTTGCCCAGTGGTTGTCGGAATGAGTTATGTGCCATTCTGCTATGAATTCAAAGGTGGGCTGGCTATTGGTATATCACCTGAGGGGGCAGATATTCTCCTGCCAGAGTACATCCCATTACCAGAGAGACCTGTTGCTTGTCTCCCAGGCCAGTTACCTCCACCTGCTTTGCTCCCACCTCCTCCATCGTCCACTGGGAGCTTGGGACATGATTCACCCCAGTTTCATCAATATTAATGATGAGTTTGGCTGGAATTAGTTCCTGCATACTGGCAGTGCTGATGCATTATGGATAGTGCTTTCATTAATGGGGTTATTGTACTTGCCCTGATAATGCCTAACTACATTCACAACCCCATGGTGGCCGCATACTTCCCAAGCTCAAAGCGTACCTCTGGGGAATAAGTCATGTACTCTGTTCTCCGTCATTTAACTGGGGGTGTTGCATTTTGCAGTTCTTTAACAACACTGTATGCTGTTTTGTATGATACCCCAGCACAGTCACTAAGTGTGTCTGCCGTAAATGAATCCAGCATTGAGCAGTCACGCTTCTGGGGTTTGCTTCGTTGTAGCCACTGAATAAGCAACATTGCAAAAATCAGCACAGCAAGCAAGGTAAAGGAAGGCAAGGCAAGGTAAGGAAGGCTAAAGCAAGGCAAAGTTAACCGCAACACGCAACAACATGCATAACGGAACCAGCACCAGTACCTCTGAACTGACTATGTTTTAAAAGGAATGTTAATCCTGTACCTGGGAGTGGTGGATACATAGATACATAGACAGTGTCGGCAGATAAGGGCCTATGGCCCACCCAGTCTGCCCATTTGAGCTTGTAAGTTCAGTTTATGTTTTCCTAGAAGTCTGTTGCCCCTTATCCCTGACCTCCAGAATTTCTTTATGTCTATTCCATGCATTCTTAAATCCCGTGATTGTTTCAGCCCCCACCACTTCCTCTGGCAGGGTGTTCCACTTGTCCACCACCCGTTCTGTGAAGAAATTCTTCCTCACGTTTCCTCTGAATCATCCTCCTTCCAACTTCATCCCATGCCCTCTAGTTCTGAAACATCTTTTTCGCTTAAAAATAGTGTATTCCTGCACCCTGTTCCTCCCTGTAAGATACTTGTGTGTCTCTATCATATCCCTCTCTCCTCCTCTCCTCCAGGGAGTACATGTTCAGTTCCTTCAACCTGTCCTCATAGGACTTGTGATGCAATCCATGCACCATCTTTGTTGCCCTCTTCTGAACCTTCTCTACCCTGTCTATGTCTTCAGGTAAGGTCTCCAGAACTGTACACTGTACCCAGGTGGGACCTCACAGTGTCTTGTATAGTGGAATTATGACCTCCCTTTTCCTGCTGGTGGTGCCCCTGCCTATGCATCCCAGCATCCTATTTGCTTTACCTGCTGCCTTGTCACACTGTTTCCCTACCTTGAGGTCATCAGAGATGATAACCCCAAGATCCCTTTCCTGCTTGGTGCATGCTATATCCTCACCCTGCAACTGATATATTGTGCCAGGGTTTTTGTGCCCCATATGCATTATCTTGCAGTTCTTTGCATTGAATTTCAACTGCCAAACCCCTGACCATTCTTCAAGCTTCTGCAGGTCCCTTCTCATTCTATCTACACCCTCTGATGTGTCTACTCTGTTACAGAGCTTTGTGTCATCAGCGAACAGTGAAATTCTGCCTTCTAGATCCTGCGCAATGTCACTGATGAAGATGTTGAATAGGACCGGTCCCAGCACTGATCCCTGTGGTACCCCCACTGGTCACTCTTCCTCTGTGGAGTGACAGCCATTTACCACCACCTCTGTGTCCTGCCCCAGCCAGTTACCTACCGACCACACTACTGTCCTGCCCACACCCATATTCCCCAGTTTGTGTAATAGTCTTCTATGTGGCACAGTGGCAAAGGCCTTGCTGAAGTCCAGATAGGCCATGTCCACTGCCCTCCCCTGATCCACCTCCCTAGTCACCCAGTCAAAAAATTCAATGAGGTTGGTCTGACATGACCTCCCCCTGGTGAAACCATGCTGCGTTGGGTCCTGTAGTCTATTGACAACCAGATGTTCCACCAATCTCTCCTTCAGTAGTGCTTCCATGATCTTCCCAACTACCGAGGTGAGGCTGACTGGTCTGTAGCTCCCCACTTCCTCTTTGTTCCCACTTTTGTATAAAGGGACTACATCTGCTATCCTCCAGTCTTTGGGTACCTCCCCTGTTTCCAGTGATCGGCTAAACGGGATAGCCAGAGGTTCAGCCACCACCTCTCTTAGTTCTTTAAGGACCCTGGGGTACACCCCATCTGGCCCCATTGCTTTATTGACTCTTATTACTTCCAGTTCCTTCAGGACCCTTTCTCATGTAAAGGGACTTGTGTCCATTTCTGCACCATTCTCACCCCCTTGTACTCCTTTCAAACCCATTACCCTCCTCTTCCTCAGTAAAGACTGAGCAGAAATACCTGTTCAATATGTCAGCTTTATTGTTGTCATCCTCCACGTGGCCCCCATCCTTCCCCTTCAGTCTCACTATCCCTTCCTTTGCCTTTCTTTTTTCACTTATGTACCTGTAAAAGGTTTTGTCCCCTCTACCCACTGATTTTGCAATGTGTTCTTCTGTCTGAGCTTTGGCTTCCCTTACTGAACTCCCTGCTTCCCTTTGCTTCTCCTGATACTTCTCCCTATCCCCTTCTGCCTGTGTCTTTTTGTATTGCCTGAATACAATCTTTTTGGCTTTTACTTTCTTTGCTACCTCTTTGGAGAACCATAATGGTCTCCTCTTCCTTTTCCTCTTGCTAACCTGCTTAATGCATAATTCTGTTGCTCTTGTAATCCCCATTTTAAATACTTCCCTCTGTTCCTCAACCCCTGATTCCTACCCCATTCCCCTTAATGCCTCTTTCAAGAATCTCCCCATTTTCCCAAAGTCTGCCCCCTAAAATCCAAGATACGTGTTTCTGTGTGGTTTGGATCTGCTCTTTCTGTGATTTCAAACCACAATGACTGGTGGTCACTGTTCCCCAGGTGCTTCCCCACTGATACCCCTATCACACTGTCCCTGTTTGTTAGCACAAGGTCCAGTATTGCCTTCTGCTGAGTTGGTTCCATGACCAGTTGCTTGAGGAAGGCACCCTGAAGGGAGTCCAGGATAAATCTGCTCTTAGTTGATGCTGCTGCTGGGATGCTCCAGTCCACGTCTGGAATATTGAAGTCTCCAACCAGTACTACCTCGCCCTTGTCTGCCATCCTTTGGATAGCTAGCATCAGCTCCCTATCTGTTTCTTCCTCCTGGGCTGGGGGTCTATAGATCACACCTGTGCGGATGGCTGGCCCCATTTTCCTTTCCAGCTTAACCCACAGTATCTCTCCCCCATTTTGTTCCTCCTGGATCTCTGTGGCCCTTATGTCATTTTTCACATACAGTGCCACTCCTCCTCCCTCCCTTCCTGCCTGCCCTGTCTCTTCTGAATATGTTGTAGCCAGGTATGGCCATCTCCCAGTCGTGGTTATCATTACACCAGGTTTCAGTGATGGTCACAATGTCCAGGTCTGACTGCACCATGACAGCCTCCAGATCTTCCATCTTGTTGCTTAGGCTCCTGGCCTTGGCACACATGGCTTTCCATGATTTGACCTCCCTAGACTGTTTCACTGTTCTACCCCAGCTCCTTTCTTGGTTGTCCTTTATCCCTGGTTCTCCTTGCTGTCTGCCCTTCTGCTGAATTTTGCCCCTTTTCCTGCCTATCCACCTCTTGGGTGCTAATCTCCATCTTTTGCACACTGCGTTGTAGAGATAGCCACTCCTCTGGTTCACTGGTTCCACTGCTAGTTGTGGGGGGTGAGCAAGTAGGTACCCTCCTTGGTGGCCTGCCACCCCCTTTGCTAGTTTAAATGCTTGTCCATGTAGCATTTAAACTTATCATTGAGTGCTTGGATTCCCCTCCAGGATGGATGCAGGCCATCAGGTTTGAACAAACCTCCATTCCTCCAGGTGGGTCCCGAGTCACCAATGAATCCAAACCCTTCCTCTCAGCACCAGTTCTTCAACCATGAGTTAAAGTTCCTGGTGCATGCACCCCTATGCTCTCCCTTGCCTCTCGTAGTTAGTACTTCTGAGAAAGTGACAGAAGTAGCTACTTGCTTGAGACCCCTCCCCAATTTCCTAAACTCTTCCTGAACTTCCTTTGGCTCCCCATTTGCCAGGTCATTAGTACCTAGGTGGATAATGACATCCAGCTCACCATCCTGTCTTGCCTTCCCAGTGATCCCCAGGATCTTCCTTCCATCCCTCCATGCTGTGGCACCTGGTAGGCACCTCACCTCCCTGTCCTCCCCCTCCTGTGTTCCTAGCTGGATCCCTCTTATGATGGAGTCCCCCACCAGGATTCACTTCCTCCTCCTCTGGGGTCCACTGCGCTCCCCGCTGAGATCACCTCTTTGGCTAACCTCCACATCCTTTCTTTCTACTTCTCTGGGTACCTGTATTTGTTTGTCCCAGTTTGCCAGTGTGGCATATGAGTTCTTGAGTGGAATAGGATCTGGGATGTGCCTCTGCCTGACTGCTCTAACCTTCCCTGAGCTCACTGCCATCCAAGTGCTCCTCGTTCTCGGCATCCTTTGAGGCAGTTGCATTGGACTGGGTGGTCTCTGGATCGGGTGATGGTACTCCTGACTCAGTTTACTTCTGCTCTGAGTCTGGCTACCTCATCCCACAGTCCAGAGAGATGTATACAGATAGGGCAGCACTTCAGTGTCCAGAAGGTCTGCCTGAATTTGGCTGCCCCACAGCCACTGCATTGCACTACTCCCCACATTATACTGCAATTATACTGCTATTACACTACTTGTCTGCTACTGAAGCTCTCCTAGTTCCCTTTTTATTAATTTGCTGTCCTAAAAATCCTGCTACTGATCCTCAGATACTTTTCTTTTTAAAAAATGAAAATAAACTAAGAAATAAATAAATGAATCAAAACACTTGTCGTGCTGATGGTGGGCTTCTTCACCCTTATGCCCCTCCTACTCCACACCCCTTACTATACCCTGTGTTTAGGTCCTGTCAATCAGATTTTACAGGGCATATAATTAAGAGTTGGGGGAAGGGGGGGCGAAAATTTGCAGCAATTAAAGACAGCAAAGAAATACACCACCACTACGTTTTAAATTTTCAACAGCCCAAAAACAATTCTAAGTAAAGACAACAAAGAAAGCACAGTGTCACTAAAAGCCTGCAATCTAAGTTTAAAAGAAAAATAGCAATTGCCAGTTACTGTAAAGCACTGAATTGAATATGTTTCCTTCCCCTTCTGGCTTCTGGATAATTGACAGCATACAGAATGAAACATAGCTGTAATTTGAAGTGCCAGCTAATTAACTGGCACTTATAGTGGGGCTACTGCAGGTCAGGCAGTGTTCAATGCACAAAGTCACTTTTGCGCTTTAAACTTCTGGTGGTTTTAACCGCAAAATTTGCTTTATGTTTCACTTACATATTTTACAGTATCCAGAGCTTTTAATAGCTCCAATTTAAAATGTACATGTTTTGGTGTTATACTAGGACCAGGTATAGACTGGCAGGGATGCAGGATCAAGCAGATAAATTCTAAATAAAAGAAGGCACAGTAAGTAGTAAAAAAACACTTTTTTTGAAAATGCTAATCAGGCCCTGCCTCACACTGAAGTGAGGTGTAGTTTTAGGTGGACGTTTCCCCTTAACTCTAGATAGGTAGCTGGGCAGACTGGCTAGACCTCTAGGCCTTTTTCTGCCATATGATTTTCTCTGTTTCTGTGTTTCTATATGTCTATGATTCAGGGCAACAAAAAATGAAATCCAGGCTGGGATTGTTACGTATAAAAAGGTAGCATGTCCAACCACACAATTTTGAAAATCCAACCCCTAATAAATTGTATTTGGGAGGTATGCTTTTAGATGACAGAGTTTCAAATACTCTTATGTTTACTAAAGGAGAACAGTCAGCATTAAGAACCCCACACCCAAGTGTGGGGCTGGCCCAAATTTCCTATTTGTGTGCAAAAAAAAAGAGTTTTTCTGTTTACAACAGTATACTAGATTGTTTTATTTATTTATTTATTTGGTAACCAGGTAAGGCCCAAGTGCCTGTTTTCAGGGGCAGCCTGGGAACATTGGACAGTTAAGTGACTTGCTCAGAGTCACAAAATAAGTGGAGGCTGTAAGAATCAAACCCAGGTCTAGTCTGCTGGATGTACCAAGCACTTTAATAGCTTGTTACTTTAACCTCTAGGCTATACTGCCAGCCATCGTACTTGGCTGAATCTGTTGAATCCCCACCCTGACATTTTCTATAGTCAGGAATGTCAGAATCCTCTGCAGATGATATCAGAGCTAGGCTGCAGCTTTGGAGGAGTAAATAGCCTGAAGTATGTGTTAAGAGTTTTTGTAAGCTCTGATCTTTTGCTTGCTGGCCCCAGTGTCACAGAGAACTGTAGTTAGCCCTGGGAGAACAGCAACACTGGGAAACAGATGAATAAAACTTTAAAAAGCTCCAACATGCACTGCAGGCTATGGAATCTCCCATAGAGCTGCAACCCAGCTCTGCCATTCACTACGGGGGATTCTGGGATTTCTAATTACAGCACATGTCAGGGTGGGAGTTAACAGGATCAGCCAGATATAATCTGCTATACTGCAGTAAACAGCAGGTAAAGAAAAAGTTTTGCACACAAAGTACAATTTGGGTCCAGTCCCACTTGGGTGTGGATCTCTTAGTTCTGACTGTTCCTCTTTAAGATAGAAGTTTGATGCGATTTCTTTTGGTGGGATAAACCAATTATAGTATATTAATGTTACAAGGAATCCATTCTCGCACAGCGCTGTCCCCATCACATTTAAAAAGAAAATGACAGCCATTTGTCAAGGCAGGTGAGCACCTCCAATTAAAACATTTTGAGTCTCAGTATCTGGTAACCACACATTTTGGGATATGACTGCATTAGGTCTGACTGACATTTGGTGTTGCTGGTCTCCTAACAATCTTCACCCCCTAGGTTTAAAATGCAACAAGTAGCCACTTGAGTTAATATTTTCCCTGGCACTTGTCATCGTTCTCCGGATCGCTCCTCATGTCATGATTTCACCAGTCTGGAATGGAGTCATTTTGTCAGCTCCCATCACAGTTGTTTAATGATTGCTACTGTAAAGAAAATTGGAAGATCTTACTGGAAAATGCTACAGTTTGAATTACCCACTTGAGTTGGACCCTTTTCTTGACAGCACTTTGCTTTATCTCTGTAGTCTACATTGACATGGCTTAACATTTTGTATGGAAGTCCAGAGTGCAGTAATGGCTAACGAGCAGAATTCCAAGAGTTTCATTTCATTATTTATATTGAATATCAAAGACATTTGAAGAAAATTGAGTGATGTGCACCAAGTGATATAATGCAGTTCCTCAAATCCAAATACAGTACTTCACTGAGCTGAGTGAGCAATGGGAAATTAAGCAATAAGGTATGCCAGAGTGTGCTTTGCTGGGATAATGTCATGCCTCATGTGCATTGTGAGACACAAGATGGCCACAGGCGGAGTGCCTTCAACCATGGGAGAAGTGAAGTTATCCCAGTGATTCAAAGCTTGAACTGCCTTAATGCAGTTACAAAATGGATACATGTGTTTGTACTCATCAGTAGGCACTAATTTGACCTGTGAGGCTGTGTTGGAATAACATTACAGGTGAAACTGGCTCTCCACAAATTAGCTTTCAACATTTTTTTTCTATTATATAATTCAAAATAATTACCAAGTAAAGTCAATACAGTATTTATTTATTTATTGAATTTTGTTGACCTGGTAAATCCACTGGGCCTAGAAGTCCCTTTTTCAGGGGTGACTGGGGGAGGGAGGATACAAAGGGTAAGCAACTGAAACTGAACCAGATTAAGCTGTTGGTGGTATTTTTAGTGAATGGGAGAAATTTGGCCTGGACACCGGGGGAAATTCCCATACTATTTTTCAATAAGTGCCATTGGATCTTTAGCATCCACCTGAACTACCACCCATCCAGGCAGATGGGACCTCGGTTTAACGTCTCATCCTAAAGACGGCACCTCAGAAGTGCAGCACCCCTCTCATGCTGCACTAGTGTCAGTATTGGGATATTAACCCAAGTGCCAGATGTGGGAACTGAACCCGCAGCCCTCTGATCTTCCAGCCTCAGAGGCGAGTGTGCTACCTACTATCAGATGAAGCCTCCTGAGAGAAAGCCTTTCAGATAGATTCTGTAGAAAAAAAAATTACAATTTGAATGATTAATGACAAGAAAAACACTTGGATTAGTATAACATTTTGATCCAGAAAAGTTGCTCTTGCTAATTTCACAAGATAAGCTACATATTTTAATAAAATCACATGAATCCCAACTAACATTTAAAGGAACACTGTCAGGATTTTGATTCATTTTTTTCATTGTGTCTTTAATAATAGTATAAATAGAGCTCTTAGCAGGCACTTATTATATGTAGCAAGATACATACTGGCACATTTTTCTTCCTATATTTTGACAAGAATTAAACTCAAGTGGACCGACCTTACTTGCCGCCACCTGCTGCCTGTTCATGCACAGTACTGCCATACTGCTGAGACTCATGCCAAACTCATGAATGAACAAGTTCGGTGATTTGGGGGCATGTGCAACAAATGTCTCACTGAATAGTGGCCATTGAACTGAGCTCGCCAATACCTGGATGAGTATTTAACAAGTCTTACATTATATGATATTCTCTTTTCAAAAATGAAGCCGTGACTCTGGGCTGTGCATGCCTTGAGTCGCGGCTTCATTTGTCAGAGAGAGGCTATATGACATAAAGCTCGTTCAATGCCATACAGGTATTCTCATGCTCAGTTCAATGGCCACTATTCAGTGAGCCATTTTTTTTTTTTCAGATGTCATCAAAATTCGCTGAGCTTGTTGATGCATGAGCTTGGTGCGAGTGTAATTGGTATGGAAGTATCGTGCATGTGCAGGCAATGGGCAGCAACAGATAAGGTCAGTCCGTTCGAGTTGAACTTTTGTCAAAAATACTGTACTTATTATAGGAAGAAAATGTGCAGGCATGTATCTTGCTACCAATAACTGCCTGCTAAGAGCTCTGCTTATACTATCATTAAAGACAGTATGAAAAATCTATCAAAAGTCTTACAGTGTCCCTTTACTATATATTGTAAATGGCAAATGAAATGGCAAATGAAAATTCACAAACATGATTGGCTGAAATATGTCACATGGCTGTACCTCAAAATGCTTTAATGTACACCCTATTGTATGTTATTGCTAACAGAATCATTGTGCTGTACTTCAATTGGAATTATTTAGTCCATGTTTAGAACTAGTGTGTTTTTACAGATCTCCAGACTTGAAACTTAACAAGCCTACTACTGTAAGTGTACAGCACAAATTTAGTAATTTTAAAATATTAAAACATAAAGTAATACACTCATATATCTATACTTCTGTTTGGTCTAACACTTTTTTTTTTCTTAACCAGGAGAGACACACTAAGCTAAAAGCTTATTTACTGGTGCAACCTGGGAGCACAATGAAGTTAAGTGATTTGCTCAGGGTGACACAATATGTAAGTGGGGGCTGTGAGACTCAAACCCAGGTCTTTAGGTTTGCAGCTCAAAGCATTAAACCACTACGCTATACTGCCTCCGTACAGAAATAACTGATATTACATTAAAATAAGTACTTGATTTTGCCTGATAAAACCCAAGAACAGTTTGTGTGATTTAACACTATAATTTATGATTATTTGCCAGCTTTTTGGAAAACCATTAGCTTTGATTGAAATTGAACTATCCAGGCATTACCCTTGAGCATCAGCAAATATTTTTATGAGCTCTGATCTGGGAGGTTATTTCTTAAGCCTTATTCGGGTTTCAGGCTTCCTAAATTATTTAGATGCCACTCTTCAGACTGACTCCATTGGTATTTGAGTTGGATTAGTGACTAATTGCCTTTCTTCACCTTTTATTGCTGCGGTATATGTAAACTCCCAGTGAGTGGCATGTCATTAATCTTTAGCAAATTATTAGTTCATCCTATAAAGCTCTATTTTTAATGGGATGGTGCATATATGATCTTGAAAAAGTTTTGCATGATAAAGTATGACATCTTTGTTTAAATTGGAACTACCACTATAATGTCCTACATCTTCAACATTGTGTCATATTCTATATTGGAAGATTCAGCTACATGGAGCAGTAAAATCCTGTCAAATGTGTAACTGTGTATCATTTAATTTGTGGACGAGTACTTTCATCTCAAATGCTTTATTTACAAGTAAGTATTACATTCAGCTCATGATAGTTGATTAACCTACATTATAAAACCCCTGGCAATCAGCAGAAAAGTGGACATAGCTTAAGTGACAGCTATTGTACACATGCACTGATTAGAGTAATAGTGGATGCCATGACAATATGATAACTTGTTTATTTTCCAGCTTTTATAATTATAATAAACGTTATTTAATATAGCACCTTTCAAATATCAAGGCGCTGCACAGATAAATAAAATTCAGAAAATTCAATAAATACCAGTAAAATCAAAGAAGTTCAGGATATGTTTTACCCCATAAAAAGGTCTTTAGTGCCTGCTTAAAGCACCCCACTGTCCTACACTCCCGTAGCTGATGGGGCAGAGAATTCCAGAGGGTAGGGGCAACAAACCCAAAAGCGCAGACCCCAGATGACTTTAAACTAACCCTCGGAATCTCCAGCAACCCCTCGTCAGCCAAGCAGAGCTGTTGCAAAGGGGTGTAAGGAATCAGGAGCTCTTTCAAGTAGTCAGGACCCTGTCCGTATAGGGCTTTGTAGGTATATAAACCTACCTTAAAGGTGATCCACCACTGAACAGGCAGCCAGTGCAGATTGCGCAGCACTGGGGTAATGTGAGATCTCTTAGATACCCCAGTCAATAAACGTGCAGCAGTGTTCTGCTCTAGATACAAGCAGTGGATATCAACCCCAGGAAGCCCTAGGTAAAGGGAGTTACAGTAGTCAAGGCACAAGGTCACAAAGGCGTGGACCAAGACAGGCAGGTCACTGGATGGAACAAGATGCTTGATCCTAGCAGTGTTCCTAATATGATAAAAGGCTAGCTTGATGACTGCCAACACCTGATGATGAAGGTCAGCCCATCATCAAGCATCACTCCCAGGTCATGCACCCACTCAGGGGTAAGGGTCTGAGCCCCCCAGGACAAAACCAGAGGGGAGATCAGTCCTCAACCCCTCTGTCCTTTGATCTGGGTCCACCAGCAAAACTTCAGTCTTTCCTGCGTTCAACTTTAATCCACTAGAACTCATCCAGTCTTGGATTTCCACGAGGCTGCAGTTCAATACCAAGATAGCACTAACCTGGTCAGGGCCAAAAGAGAGGTAGAGCTGGGTATCATCAGCATAGCAGTGAAACCTCAGCCCATACCATCTTACAATGTCTCCGAGGGACAGCATGTACACTGCAAATAACAAGGGAGACAGCACTGAGCCCTGGGGCACCCCACAGGGCAGAGAGAAAGACTCGGAAGAAAATATTCCCGAGACAATTCTCTGGGTTCTACCTGTGAGGAAAGATGAAAACCATCTGAATACTGTCCCTGGCAGCCCACAGATGGACCTCAGGTGCTCGAGCAGAACCCCATGATCCACAGTGTCAAAAGCTGATGATAAATAAAGGAGTACCAGGATGGAATGGTTTCTCTGATCTCTCACCAACAGGAGATCACTGAGCACCTGAACCAGAGTAGTCTTAGTACTATGCCTCTTACGAAAACCCGATTGGAGAGGTTCGTATAAATTATGGATGGTTAAATGGTTCTCCAGTTGAGTTGCACAACTTTCTCAATAACCTTTCCCACAAAAGGAAGGTTAGAGATAGGTCTGTAGTTCGCTAGAATATCCGGGTCCGAAGAAGCTTTCTTCAGAAGGGGTGTCACCATTGCCTCCTTCAGGGAGCTAGGGAACTCACCCGATTCCAAGGAGCACTGGACAATCTGAGCTAAGACTGGGCCAATGATGTCACTACAACCCAAAATCAGGGAAGTGGGGCCCGGATCTAAACTATTTTAAAAAGCTTCTGATTTGGGAAAATATAGGAAATGGTATATATACACCAACTAATCTAGATGTCCTTCCTTAAATGAATTCCAACTCCAAACAATTATTTAATCATAACTTTGACATTTATAAATGGTGTATCATTTATTTAGCAACCCATTGTCATGTCCCACAGACCCATTTTTGCATTGTAAACTAATGCGGTGGGTTGCTAGTGGATTATACAAAAAATGTGACTCTGGGGTGATAGTATTTATTTATTTAGTTGTTTGACCAGGTATAGCACACTAAGCTGAAAGCTTTTTTACAGGAGCGACCTGGGAGCACAGTATATTAAGCACAAAATTTGTTTTTGTGTTGAAAACCTTGGATCAGGTTTAACGTTACAAAAATATTTTTTTTAGCATGACAGTGCTACAGCAGATTTCTGGCATGGTTTACATTGAGGAACTTGCTTAACTGAAGTGAGTGGGGCACCTGTGTTTAGGTGTTACCAAACCAAAATAGTCCACTGTTCAAGGTAGAAAACTGTACATCACAGAACAGTCTTAAACAGTTGCTTATGCCCCTGGAATACTGTTTAAAAATATAGCAGTTAGACACAGTTCAGCTTGTATTTCATATAACTTCTTTGGATTTATTTAACCCCTTATTTATTACTGAAGACATTTGCATGAAAACAGGATCTTTATCCTCTACAGTTCACTTGTCCATACAATGTATTCCTCAATTTAGGTAATAATCCTCTGTTGTGACATCACAATCTGTTGCAAAAGAAATAACTATGATATCACAATCGGAGTATTATGACATCAGGTTGTGAATAAGCAATAGGGGTAATGAGCTCTCAAGAAACAACCTGATTTCATACATTTGACCTCAGTAATAAATAATGAAGAGTAGAAACACAGAACAAATGTGAACTACAGGCTGAGGCCCAGATATTCAGAAATGCGCCAAAGGCCAGTACAAGTCTGGCGCAGTGCAAATCCGATGCACCGTGGTGCAACAGGAGCCATATTCAGAGGTTGTGCCTTCTGCACTGTGCCAGCGCAACTCAGCTGAATATGGTACAGTTGCAACTAGGCTTGCGCTATGGTGCAACCAGAGTTGCACCATGGCGCAAGCACAGTTGTGCCATGGTGCAGAAAGAGAACCTCCAGTAACTGTGGGAGCAGAGCAGTGGAGCAGCAGAGCAACGGGGGGGGGGGACCGCACAGAGAAGAGACCCAGGGACAGAGCCAGGGAAGCACAGTGACAGGCCATAGGAGACCACCACCAGTAGGGCACAGTTGGGCACACAGGCACCCACACCCCCTCAGAACACAACAGCGGCACAGATAGTAGGCAACAGGAGGTGCCTATGGCCAACAGAGGGCCACCAAGGGAGCTCTCCCCACAAACTGCAGGCTGTACCCTCCCACACAAACCCAGACCAGAGCAAGCCACACCCAGGACCACGCAGCCAAGCACACACACACACACACACACACACACACACGCCACAGAGGCACACAGGCGACCCACACAGTAGGCACAGAATGCACCAGGAGCCACATAGCATAGCAGACCACATGGGACAGGCTGCACAACACCAAGCAGGGGCCCCAACATGGCGTGCGGCCAGTATCTGATCAAAGACCATGGCTGTGTGCCATCACCACAAACACACCCACCACACACCCCTGACAGCTGCCCCATGGGCACCCCAAGGCACAGCCAGCGACCGAGGGGAGGGACACCACCACAATGGTACACACCACAGCACAAAGCAGTGAACCACAGAAGCACAACATGTGCTCTGACACATGCACACCACATGGACAGACACTGGACCACTGCAGCATGGCTTCTCACACCACCTGCAAAGCAGACACTGACACAGACAGGTAAGTCAAAATAGATATATTTCAGATAAACTATATACAGCAGCAATGGGGTGGGAAAGGGTAGGAAAATGAGGGGAAGGGAATAGGGAACAGGGACTGTACAGTGGGATGGGGGACTGTAGGGAGAGGTACAACAGGGGAAACAGAGGCATGCTGGGGTCCATTCACCAGCGGCCATGGCCTGCCACCCCTTGGTGCCCTCTCTGCCTCCTATCATCCAGCAGCAGGTGACAAACCTGCAGGACAGCCTCCATTATTGTTGATGTTATCAATATCAGCTGCCAGAGCAGCCTGCAGTACATGGGCCTCCGTCTCCATCACTGGACACCTATGACAAGGGACAGGACAGGTGATCAGTGCAATGTCCCAGGGAACCATGCCCACCAACAGTACACAATGGACAGTGGGAACACACGCCCCCAGAGGGCCTGTACCGGCCACCTGCAGAGGGGTGGGCCAATGCCTGCCAGTAACGCACGTGTCCAATGGATGCACCACAGTGGCAAGCACCATGCATAGTGTGACACACACAGCTGCCATGGCACATGGCACAGGTTGCTATGCCAACACCCATGCCACCACCACCCCGATGTAATGTGTGAAGGGCCATGGCAGTGCCTTCCTGTCCTCCATGGCCCCGTTGGTGCTGGAGCCACTCCTGCACCACTTCCATGGCCCGCTGTGACCTGCTGACCTGCCACAGCTGCTGCCGCTGCCACCACCCTCTGGCAATTCTCAGGCCCTGGGAATGGAACATAGACAGGTACACATCAGTAAACATCCACACCAGCTGCCTACCATTCCCATCTCAGTGCATAGGATGAGCCCCTGCCCGACACGTCCCACACAGCTGCATCGCAACACAAGTGGTGGCTGGCAATGTCACCCCATGATAAGCACGATGACAGTGCACTGCTCTGCAGGCCATGCCAGGCAGCCTAGCCAACACCACAGTACAGCACCAGGGCACACATGCAATATGGGCCTACTCACCTGGCTGTGGCACAGCCCTACTCCTGACACACATCTCAAGCCTCCTCAGGCACTCTGAGTCCTTCCTCACAAGGTCGCCATATCTGTGGTGGCACTGTTCCCCCATCCTTGCCACCCTGATCCATTGCTGCAGTATGGCAGCAATCCCCTGCCACACCCTGGGCTGCTGCAGAGGCACCTAGCCAAACAGTTGGAAGGCATGGGGCTGGACACAGGCAACCATGTTGACCAAATCGACCTGAGTCCAGTTCTGTGCTTGTGGTGACCTTCACTGCGCCATGCTGCGAGATGAAGCCAGTGAGCAAAATGGTGGCAGTAAGCACACGTGGCCACGACATGAGCCAGATGTGCAGTGTGAGGGAACATGCTCTGTGTCTGCCCATTGCACAGTCTTGGAGATGCACAGCATGGGTGTGGATAGGTGGGGTCAGCGGGTGAGGGGGTGACCTAGGGATCAGGGGTCACAGCAGGGGTCACCCACCTCTGCGCAGTGCACACATGTGCAATAGCAGGTGTGGCGCATCACGCACCATGCTCCCCATCGCACAGACAGTGCACAGTGCACGACTAACACCATGATACCATTTGGCACATGTGCACTGCAGGCCTGTGCACCACGCATTCGTGTGCATTGCACCATGACTTGCTCTGGAGCAATCTCATTGTGCACAGAGCAAAATCGCAATATTCAGATGCCACATGCAAATGAGCTCATCAGCCAATGCGGCTGCACTGGGGGCGCTAGCATGTCATTACCATTGCAAAAAGCTCACTTGCATCTGTTGCACTATATAAGTGCCACAGAACAGCACAGGCCATGAACTGGTATTGCATCCTATCAGGGTAAGTTGCCCATGCCTCTGCAGCTCCCTGGGAGCAGCCAGCACAACAGGGTGGGATGGAACAGGGTGATGCTGCCACTGACACACTGTGCTGTCCATGTCCACAGGAAGCGACAAGTTGGAACATGAGGAGGGTGAGGAGCATGGGCCTGCTCGGAAGCGCAGGCCCAGTTTCACAAAGACAGAGACAGAGGCCCTGTTTTATGCCTACCTTGACAGGGAGCCCCTGTTTAGTGGTGCCATGGGCACACCATAGGCAAGGGCTGGGGCCAGGGAGGAGGTGGTGGCATGCATCAACCAGCAGGGCAGCCACCAGCGGTCAGCGTAGGAATGCAGGAAGAAGGTGGGCATGGACAAGAGGCACAACAAGGAGAAGATGGCAGCCATCCATGTGTCCTGAAATGCCACTGGAGGGGGACCTGAAGATGCGCCACTACTCACGGCGCAGGAGACTTACCATGCACCGCAGTATGGTGGAGGGTGTGCCTGGTGGCGGATTCCAGACAGGTGGCAGCCCATCACTGCATGGTAATTATGTCAGCCACACACAGCTGGGGGCGTGGAGGGTGCATACATGACCATGCTGGCATGCATGCAGCTGGCATGCATGGCATGTGCATGTGTGTGCACCCACATGCATGCCATGCTTCAGGACACATGCAGTGGCAGTATGGGGGCACATGTGGGCAATGCATCACTGACACGCCTCCCTTCCTCTTGCAGCACCAGCATGCCTCCATGTAGATGATTGGACACCAGCAGCAGCAGCAGCTGTGGCCACTGGACCGGCCCTAGAGGACCATTCTTCCACTTCCATGAGCATCCGGGGGCTCTTCAGACTGCAGCTCACCACCACTGTGCAGGCAGACGTCCTGGACCTGGGGTCGGACGAGGCCCTGGATGTGTTCCTGCAGGATGCCAGCCTCGGTGTCCTCTGCATAGAGACACAGGTTGGGGCAGGGTCCAACACCGATGATGATGTCACACTCATCCTGGACAGCATGGCCACCATTGTGGGGGAGATGCCCCTGCTGGCCACTGACACAGGAAGCACGCCCCATTGTGGGGGAGATGCCCCTGCTGGCCACTGACACAGGAAGCACGCCCAGTGCTGTGCCAGCATTGGAAGAGCTGCCCACCACCACTGTGGGTGCAGTGGTGTGTGTGCTGCCCTGGCTGTGCCCTGAAGTTGTGGTGGTGTGGCTGCGCAGGCTCTGGGTGGCATGCAGCAGCTGGACGTGTGACAGCAGTTGGCTGTAGATGCCACTGGGCAGCCAGACACAGAGTCTGCTGCCTGTGCACCTGCCATACCCAATCTCCCTGCAGACCCCACTGTGCAGCACCCACCAGAAAGGGGGGCTGTGCAGCATGGCCGGTCACCACATGGGGATCAGCATCCGGCCTGGGAGCCCCAGGACACTGACCCACTGGCTGAGCACACCCAGTTTCTGTGGTTGTCCATCCAGCAACAGGTGCTGCTCACCACTGGGGTGCATGCACTGTGCATGGAGGTGTGCCAGTTAGCCGAGCAGGAGGAGAGGGGGCACTGTGCAGATCCTGGCAGGGATGCAGTGCATGCAGGAAGCCATGACTACATCTCTGGATCACATTGCCACTGCGATCTTGGATGGCTTTGTGCTGCTGGTTGCCAAAGGGCATGGCCGGGCAGAGATGACCCCCCACAGTGTGCTGTCCACCGCGCATACCCAATGTTGGGTGACCCCAGCACAGTCATTGTCAGGCTCTGATGTTGGCATCCCAGGCACACCTGGGCTGGGCTGTTTGGGTGCCTTGACACCCCCTGCTCAGACACGGTCACAGTCCCACTGTTCCACCCCTGGAGGGCTGTTGCACACACTCCCAATGGCTGTTGCAAAGCCTGTGGCTGCCGAACAGCTCAGGCATGGCTGCCCTGGTGGCATGGTGGCCCTGGTTCCATGCAGCGGACCTGATGTACAGGCTGCCCCACCTGCAGTCTGCAGCTGCTGTCCAGTGTGCACAAGGTTGGTGTGTGTGCCTACCACTGGTGTGGCACCTGTGTGTTGCGCCACACGCTGCCTGTGTGCGTGCTTGCCCAGCCACTGGGCTATGTGGCATGGGCGTGATAATGGCAGTCTTGCACCGGTTGTGCCTGTGCACTGATGCAATGCATCTGATCCACACCACATACCCACGTCTGTGTGTGGGTGTGTGTGTGTGGGGGGGGTGTGTGTGTGTGTGTGTGTGTGTGTGTGTGTGTGTGTGTGTGGTGTGGGCTGTGAGATATCAGTGTGATTTTGTGTGGGTGTGTGCCCCTGTCCCCCTACCCCTGCTTCACACCTCTGTGTGTGCATGCTCAATGCCATGCATGCCCCTGCATGTGTGCTGTACCTTTTTGTGTGGCTCATGCACGTGTATTGCACTATCTATCTGTGTGCACCATAGCGCTCCTGTGCAATGGTGTCCCAGTGTCGTCTCACCTGCTGTTGTAGATGGGGATCCCTCCACCCAGAGGATGGCTGTCCACCTCCCCTTGGCCCATTACCTCCATCATCCCCACTACTGTTGCCCTCATCAGCCTCGACAGTGATCCCACGGTCAATGGCCATGTTGTGCAGTATGCAGCAGGCCAGGAATAGGCCACAGGCTTTTGAGGGGCTGTACTGTAGGGCACCACTTGACCTGTCTAGGCAACAGAACCATGCTTTCAGCATGCCGAAGACTCATTTGATGATGTTGCACATGCTGGCATGTGCCTCATTGTAGCATTCTTCAGCTGGGGACGATGGGCGTTAGTAAGGGGTGAGCAGTCAGGGCCGTAGTGGATAGGTGCTGTCCTCTGTGTGGATAATGACATGGTTAGTCCTCTGTTATACAATGCTGCACCCCCTGCCTGTCTGTGGTGCCCACGCCACTGTGCACACCCTGCCCTCCCCTCCCCATCCCAAGGTATGCACTGCCCATCACCTCATGCCCATGCCATACTCACCCACTAGCTGGCCCATGGGGATGTCCCCACGTTCGAACCTGTGGCACAGCACAGAGCTGTGCCAGATGAACACATCATGTGCACTTCCAGGGTGTGTGGCACAGGCACTGTTTATGTACCCCGTGGCATTGCACACCTTCTGACAGTTGACACCTGGGCTCCCCTTCCTGTTGATGTACACCACACCCTCGGGGCCAGGTGGCATGCTGATGCCCATGTGGGTGCAGTCAATGGCCCCAATCATGCCAGGCATATGTGCTATCCTGGAGAAGTCCTGCATGGTTGCTGTATGCTATACCTGTGTGCTGGGGAAACGGATGTATTCCGATGCACGTGGCAGCAGAGCATTGAGAAATAATGTGAGGAGGTGGGATGTGGCTGACTGAGTTATACCTGTGGTGTCCCTGTTGGTCTCTGGAAGATGCTCGTGGTGAGCAGGTAGATGACTGCTGTCACTTTCGTCTCCACAGACATGGTGTGGCTCCGTCTGGTGGGTGCCTGCATCTTCTCACTGCACAGTTCACAGAGCTGCCTCAGAATGGCATTGTTCAGGTGGTACAGGCCCACATTTCCGTGTCACTGTACTGCTTGAAGATGATGCGGGTGCGGTACCGCCTGTGTCAGGCATACCGCTGACAGGCCCTTCCACGGCCATGTCACTGTTCCTTTGGCCCCCTCACACCCCTAATTATGGCTTCCATCACGAAGGGTGTACTATCCATGGCCCTTGCTGTCCAATATCCCCCTGGGTGGTTGGCTGCTGCTGGCTGTGTGGCACCCTGGTGCACTGCCTGGCAGTGTGTCTGTCTGTCTCTCTCTCACTCTCTCTGCCCCGTCTCCCTCTTTAATATCACCTCTGTCCCCCTCCCTCTGTGTCTGCCTTGGTCTGTCTGTCTCTCTCTGTCTGTCTTTATGTCTGTCTTTCCTTCTTTCTTTCTCTCTGTCACTCTCTCTCTCTCTCTCTCTCTCACTCCCTCTCATCTGGCGCAAGTGCTGTCTATGTGCTTGTGCCATGTATTTATAAGGACAAGTCTGCTCAGCACATCTTTGATTTGATCCACACTAGTGCCATGGTTTCACAGCTGAGTATCTCTCTCTGCGCTGGATATTCATGGGAATGCCCCCTGCACTTACGCCTGCATTCATGATAGTTGCGCATTGGCACAATGAGATTAGCGCTGCACACTGGCTCCTACTGAATATGGCACCTTGGCACAAGTCTGCACTTGCACCAGTGCAACTCATTTGTGCCCTGTGCAACTGCTTTGAATATCCGCACCTGAATTGTGTCCAAACATACTGTTTTTCAAATTTATCCTGGAGGCATCAGCTGCTCTTTAGGCACAGAATTCAATCTTTCTATTCTCCCACATTTGTGGAGCTCACCCTGGAAGGAGACAAGAGCGAAATAATATTAGGCATGCTTATACGTAAACTCCAAAGGACATCTTTTGTACTGTATAACCAAGGCCCCTGGAATTCTGCGGTTCAGCGGTTGTGGAATTTGCCGCAGAATTTGCATCATGCCGCAGAATATATATGGTGCTGCAGAATTCATTGTTTTTGTTAAATTTTCATATAAATTTACTGTTTTTCCATAGTGTCAGGCTTTCTTTCCCACCTTGTTTATCCTGAAGCCCCTCCTTTATGCTCAGCATATGATGTCATCGATGACATCACATCATATTTAGCCAATGACAGGACTGCATTCTGCCAGAGAAATGAATAAATCATGCCGCAGAAATCAGAAAATTCTGCCGCAGAAGTCAAGGAGCCCTTCCGCAGAAATTAGAAAATGTTGCCGCTGAACACCAGGGGCCCAGTGTATAACCTTTGTAAGTCTCATATGGTTGAGACAAGTATAACACCAGTTCCAATTCTTAAAACATCCACGTAACACAGTTCCAGTTCAATACAGGTTCAATTTAACAATCAGACCTGATTATAAAGTACTAATTACAAGTGCAAAAACTGTGCTCAAGGCTTCTTACCAGTTGCCCAGGCACTTTGATTCTTTTGAATCTTCATCAGGATCCCTGACCTCTAGGACTGAGCATGGCTTATAATGTTGGTGCTAATCAATGTTCAAGCATGCATGAGACAGTCATAAGGCAATTCTAGGGGGGTGGGGTAGAAAGAAGTAGGCTGCTGTTAGTTTAACCTCAGTGGTAGGGAAAATGATGGAATCACTTCTGAAGGAAAGAATTGTTGAGTATCTAGAGGCCAGAGGGGCTCAGAACCCAAGACAGCATGGATTCACAGCGGGAAGGTCATGCCAGACAAATCTGATAGATTTCTTTGACTGGGTGACCAAAGTAGTAGATCAGGGAGGGGCTGTGGACATGGCCTACCTAGACTTTAGCAAGGCATTTGACACAGTCCCACACAAAAGATTAATATACAAGTTAGCCAGCCTGGAAGTGGGTCCCAAGATGACAGCCTGGGTAAAGAATTGGCTGGAGAATAGGACACAGAGAGTAATAGTAAATGGAGTCCACTCTGAAGAAGGGGTTACTAGTGGGTACACGAGGTTCAGTATTAGGATCGGTCCTCTTCAATGTCTTTATAAGCGATACTGCAGAGGGACTGGAAGGAAAAGTATGTCTCTTTGCAGATGACACAAAGATCTGCAACAGAGTTGATGCACAAGGTAGGGTGGAAAGGATGAGAAGGGACTTGGCAAGGTTAGAGGAATGGTCAAATGTATGGCAGCTTAGATTCAATGCTAAGAAGTGCAAGGTAATGCACCTGGGAAACAAAAACCCAGTGGAAGAGTACACAATGGGGGGTGAGATACTAACAACAACAAAAATGGAAAGGGACCTGGGGGTAGTCTTATCAGATGACCTAAAGGTGGGCAAGCAATGTGAGAGGGCAGCAAGGAGGACTGGGGGGATACTGGGATGCATAGGGAGAGGCATCACCAGTAGAAAACAGGAAGTTATTATCCCTCTGTACAGACAGTTGGTGAGACCCCATCTGGAGTACTGCGTGCAGTTCTAGAGACCCAATCTCCACAAAGACATAGACAGGATGGAGGCTGTCCAGAGGAGGGCAACTAAAATGGTGCAGGGTCTGCACTGGAAGACATATGAAGAGAGACTTAAGGAGCTGAATATGTATAGCCTCGAGGAAAGGAGGAGAGAGGGACATGATAGAAACTTTCAAGTACCTCAAGGAATCAACAAAGTCCAGAGGGTAGCATCTTTCAAAAGAGGTGTGCAAGAACAAGGGGCACAATTTGAAGATAGAAGGGGCAGCTCAGAGGTAATTTAAGGAAGTATTTTTCACAGAGAGGTTGTGGATGCATGGAACGGCCTTCGGAGGAGGTTGTGGAGTCAAAAACAGTGATGGAATTCAAGCATGCATGGGACAGTCATAAGGCAATTCTGGGGGTTGGGGGTAGGAAGAAGTAGGCTGCTGGTTAACTAGGATCTGCAGCTTATCCATTAGGTAGGGAAATGGGCAGACTGGGTGGGCCAAGCGGTCCTTATCTGCCATCAAATTATATGTTTCTATGCTGTCTTGGCAGGAAAAAGCCAACCCAGTGGTGAACCAGGGAAACTGAATTGGAGTTTGGTGCATGTTGGAGAAAAGAAATAGAGAACAACTGTGAACTACATGCTGAACTGGGGAGTGGTGTGGCAAGTTGAGGGGCAGTTGTGGACCCTGAATGAGTGGAGCATCGATGTGCAAGCAAGGTAGCAAATGCAAAACAAAACAGGCCAGCATTGGTCTTTGGGGGCTGACAGCATCTCTTTAAAGTGAAATTGCAGTTAACCTATAAACTTCTTTTTTTCAGTTCAATATTTTATTTAAACGGGAGAAGATAAATGATTCTGGACAAATTCTCTTTTATTTTATGCATGTGTGTACATATGTATGTATGTATTTTATTTCAAAAGATTTATCAGAAGAAACATACTGAGTTGAAATAGACCATTTCCAGATGTGTCCTGGTGAGAGGAGGAAAGAGGAGGGTACAGCAGCAATTTATTTGTTTTAAATTTTGGTTACCGGGTAGGCCCACTGAGACTTTGACAGTCCCTTTTTCAGGGGAGACCCAGGATTAGTTACATGTACCTAGAGGGAGAAGAAAACCAATACTTTTGATTGTACTACAGTATGTGGTACATTGCTCATGTATACGTTTAGTTTAGTTTAGTTTATTGTTCTAGGAATTATTACCTTTGAGCCAAGGCTCTTTTACAAAGGTTCCATGTCAAATTGAGTACAGACAAATCAAGTTACATAGAATGGCAAACAAGTTGTGTTGTATCAATAGCCAGTAAAACACAGTCCCTTAATAACAAACTTTGTGCAAGACAGGAAAAAACAATAAATACTTATCATACAAAAAAATCAAGCCAGTTGTGGGGAAAAGCATTAGAGAAATGTACAGATAGAGAGGGTAAGAGGAGGTGAGGGGAGCAGACAGCAGCGAGAAAAAAGATTCTCGAACATGCCTTTGTCAAGAAATGGTACAGAGTGGGTGAATGATAGAAAAAGATTTAATCAAGGCAGTCATAGGAGCTGGAGGCGGTGAGGTGAGAGTGTAGCCTAGATTTGAAAGCACCTAGAGAGGTGGAGGAGGTAATATGAGTGCTGAGGGCATTTAACCAGCTGGGGACACGATAGGCAAATGATCTTTGACCCTGAGTAGTCCGGCATCGGGGGACCTGGAGAGGCTGATGTTCTGATCTTCTGGTGAAACGGGTACTAGTGTTCAGGCATAACAGGTCTTGGATACACGGTGGAGTGAGGCCCATGGTGGATTTTTTCGCCATCAGGCAGGTAAGGTACTTTAAGCAGTTTGAGAGTTGCAACCAACCTGTTTCTGTGTAGAGCTCACACGTGTCTCAGAGATAGACATTACTGCAGTTGACATTGGTGAGTTTATGTACGAACAACCTTGTTAGTTACACACATTCATGAGTAGATAGTAGACGTAAGTGCAGTTCAGTACATTATGTCCTTCCTTACTGTTCCTCCCTCCCTTTTTGTCTGTATTTACCTGAGGCATCCCTCTTCAGCAGAGGTGCTTTTATGGACTGTGGCACCTGCAATGAAACCCAGTGCTTAGGTATAGTTTTAAACCTTTCTTGTACCGTTCAACAGAGGTGCAGTCCTGGAGCTCTCTTGGGAGATTGTTCCAGAGTTTGGGAAAGGTTATTCTAGGTGACTGCTGTCCTAAGTTACACAAATTATAAGCCTGTGACCTTCTCAAGGGGTTCACAAAGCTGCACTATAGGACTAGTACATAGGTTTCATAAAAAAAGCATGCAAACTAAAACGATGGTCATTTATGCTGCACACATTTTTAGATCATAGTTCCAAAAGTAAACAGAAATGAAAGTTACTTACTATGCAGAAAGGTTCATTGCGACAGTACATTAGAATTACTCATACATCATAGCAGATTATAGATCATGGGAGAGTCACGTGGTGCTCCTGACTAATCACTACACTTCTTTTACGTAGTTCGTGAGGTACTCTTATATTCACAAGAGTATCTCATGTGCTGTACTGTAGTAACAGGTTTCTCACTATAGCTGCTTGCCCCACACAAATGAGTAGATAAAAAGTTAATAACAAAAAAAAACTAACGTCATATGCTCTATAATAACTTTATTGGGATGTTAGAAGTGCCTCCTATGGATATAACAGTAGTCACTTCTTGTCTTTAGGGCACCAGAACTGCTCACCATTGGTTTGCAGTTCTCTTGCCCTAACAATGTGCGAGACAACACTAATAGGGGGCAGTATAGCACAGTGGTCCAAGGCTCTGAGCTACAAATCTGGTGACATCCAGCAGACCAGACCTGGGTTTGAATCCCACAGCTTCCACTTGCATACTGTGTGACCCTGAGCAAATTACTTAACTTCCTTGTGCTCCCAGGTTGCTCCTGTAAAAAAGCTTTCAGCTTAGTGTGCTATACCTGGTTAAACAACTAAAAAAAAAAAAAAAATATCCATAAGAGGGTCTCCTAGCACTCCATAAAGTTATATGAGGAAGATAGTCACAGGTGTTAAGGGTTGTACCTTTGGATTGCCACCAGCTGGCTTAGTCTCAGTAAAGATGGAGTTGCTACAGATTAAATCAGGTTTACACAGGGTGGCAGTGACCTGTGGGGTGGCTATTTTGCCTCCTTTAAGTAAGTGAGTGGCTTTATTTAGGACAGGAGAGGTACAGAAACCAGTGAGCGCACATTAATTTCCAACAGTGTCCTGCATAAAACAACAATAATACAGCCATATATTTCAGGTAGTAGCAAGAGTTCTATTTATTATGGCACTGTTCCCTGAAGGCTCAGGCCACCTCACAGCAGGCAAGCATACAAGACATAGTATACTTAAAGCTCAATCTTAAAACCATAAAACCCACCATAGAGTAAATAACAGAGTAAACATAAAACAGACTCAGCAGATCAATACACAGGCTTGTAGGGCATTCATGTGGTTCAAAATGCCTCATTAAATAGGCAAGTTTTCAGACCTCTCTTAAAGGATTCTACTGAAGGGGTCTCTCTCACCTCAATGGCCCAGTCCCCCAAGGATTTCAACCTGGCCCTGGGGACAGTTAAGGGGCCCGCATCAGTGGAGTGAACAGAGCAGGAGGATGAATGAAGAACTAGGAGCTCTGTCACATAGCCTGGACCTATCCCATGTAGGGCCTTAAACCTTGAAGGTGATACACCACATCATCAGCAGCCAATGCAGTTCACACAGGATGAGGGTCACATGACAGGACTAGGCATGTCTGACAGTAACCTGGCAACTGCATTCTGCACTGACTGCAGGCCTCGTAGAACACCTTCTTTTACTCAGGGGTATAGGGCATTGGAGTAGTCTAGCCTAGACATCACAAATGCATGCACTAATGTCACCAGGTCCTCAAAGAGGTTAACAGGTTTAATCTGGCTGATGTTCCACAGATAGTAAAAGCCACTCTGAATTACAGCTGACACGTGCGCCTCAGATGTCAGCCTTAACCCCCAGATTTTTCACCTTAGCAGAGGCTTCCAGCCTTGAGGACCCATGCGGTATCCCCGTCTCCTCTTCAGCAGTCACCACTACACCCATGGCCTGAATCAATCACTAGTATAGAGTTGCAGTGAAGTTAAATTTCATTGGCGAAGTTGCTGCAAAGTTGTGAAACTTTGTGAATATCCTATTGTCATCACCAACTTCAACTTTACAATTACACAACATTTTTTAAGGTGAAGTGGCATTTTTTCCTGTGAAGTTGCAACTTTTAGAGTGAAGTTTAGGAATTTCATGGGAAAAAGTTCCACTTTGCCTGGCAAAAACACATTGTGAAGTTGGCACTTCAGACTTCGTGAAGTTTGCAAATTTTGCAACATTTTGTTGAAGCAAATTTTTCTCAACTTCACACATCTCTGCTAGTACCTCAGCCTTACTTCAGCTGAGTCTTAGCCAGCTTGATGACATTCAATCTTGGTTCTCAGTAAGACTCATATTTAGCACCACCACTGCATCAAGCATCACAGGAGCAAATTACAAGTACAACTGGCTATCATCTGAATAGCAGTGAAAACCAAATTGTACTGTCTAATGATCTCACCCAGGGGCAGCATGTACACTGAAAACAGCACAGGTGAAAAGACTGACCCTTGGGACATGTCACAGGACAGGGGCATGATGAGTGAGGAGAAATTCCCCATCACTACCCTCTGTGTCCTGTCCCTGAGGTAGCATTCGAATCAGCAGATGACTTTAGAAGTGAGTCCTCTGTACTCCTTTAGCCAGTCCAACAGCAACCTACAGTCTACAGTGCCAAATTCTGAAAAGAGATCAAGCAGTATGAGAGTTGACTGCTCCCCCTTATCTCTCACCTTGAGAAGGTCATTGTGCACCCTGACCAGTGCTGTCTCTGAGCTGTGCCTTGACCTAAAGCTGGATTGAAGGGGCTCATAGATGCCAAAGGCTGTGAAGTGTGCCTCAAGCTGCAGTGCCACAAACTGCTTGATAACCTTGCACAGAAAGTGCAGGCTAGAGACAGGTTGATATGGTCCAAAGATGTCTCTTTCAGAATAGGCCTCACCAATGCATCATCCAGTGCAATTGGAAAGATCACCTCTGACAAGAACTACCAAACATTCCAGGCAAACACTAATGCGGTTGCCCACTGCAGCTCACTGGTAGTCACATTGGACCCAGGTCTGCATCACAGAAAGGGGAATAGCAGCTCCAAGATCACACCACAGACATCTTCCACTTTACCCATCCCATGCTCTCCCATGGAAAGATGAATGCATCTGTGGTGTGTAGACTCAGCCCAACTGAGCTGCCACAGCCCACTCAGGTACATCCCAGCCAAAATGTCCAAAAAGAAGCAACTGACTTCACACTTAACATATGAACAAACCCTAGCAGACTCCAAACAGGCTGGATGGAGTCTGAAAAAGCTCAGCCAGTCAAGTCCTCCCAACAGCAATCTCTCTGGATAGAAAAGCTACCTTCTTTTGGATGATTGCCCTTTCTTATTCGTCATAGTGAATATTCAAAGCTAGTCTTTCCTGCAGAGCACTGGAGCTCCTCCAGCAATGTTCCAGCTTATGATCTCTGGTCTTCATTTACCTGAATTCACCATCAAACCACAGCAAATCTCAGCACGAGACCAAGGGGTGTACATGGAATGATGCTAAGATATCAAAGGCTGAAGAGATAGCTCTGTTTTAGGTCTCCACTGCCTCCACTGACCCAGTCTCACAAGCTTCCAACACACCCAATATACCCAATACTGTGTGAATCCCCTATTGCTGCAGCCTTCTTGGACCATCTCCATAGGGGTGGGGGTACCAAGGAAGAATTTTACCATGCTATGATCCAACCAACTGACAGGGTCAGTCCATATGCTGCTAATCTTGAGTTTCAGGGAAAAAAATAAGTCCAAGATATGACCATGTTGGTGTGTGAAGAAGTAACTAATTGTGCTAGGCCAAGTGATTCTATCACCTGGCGGAAATTCTGACCAAAATGCGAGACCTTGTTATTGACTCATGCATTGCAGTTACCCCGAATTAGCTATCTGGTTTACTCCAATATACTGTTGGCGACAAAGTTCAAGATCTCCTGCCTGAATTACCCCTCACCCTCTGGGAGGCTGGTACATTGAGAGGACCCTCTAGCCTGCACATGGACTCCCCATGCATGGCCATGCATTCAAACATCAAGGATTTTTTCCACTGGATGCACCATGAATTTCAGCTTGGACAAAACACAGATGGCAAACCTCCCCATGATTTCTCCTCAAACAACATACTACAGAAAATCTGTCTGGGATAGCTGTCTCCAAAAGTTGACCCGCATCATAACTCAGCCAGGTCTCTGTGATGCAAGCAAGAATGACCAAGTAATCACAAATAAAATGTGCCATAATAGCAGTCTTTTTCCTCATCAATCTGGCATTGCACTAAACTGCCTGAAGGGGATGCATAGAGGTTGCTGGTCTCACAACTACATGCCCACTTGGTCCAGAAGGAGTCTTGGGAAAGGAAGCCAACCACATCTGGCCTTGCTCTACATCCTATCTCCCCTGGGGCGTCTTCTGGTCTTCATTGTCCTAATACAACCCTCCCTGTTAGCTCTCTCTGAACCCAGCATCTGACCAGTGTGCCTCCTCACAATCCCCACTGACCTGCAACAATGGTACACAGCCATTGAAGGGGGTTCCAGAAAGGGATGCAGATCATGGAGCTGGGGGGGGGTAGCTGAGCCTGGAGGTCCCAATCCTGACACACATGTCCTGAAGTCAGAGTAATAATGCCCTCAAATACCCAACAACAGTAGTATCACCCTCCCTTTTCAACAAAACCAGTCCCACCCCCAACAGTCCCACTCTGCCTAACTTAACTACACTCCAAGGCCACCCCCACCCAAAATCACAATGCAAAAGTACTACAACACACTCCACCCAATCTCTACACAAGCCCTAATAATATATTTCTCTTACTATCTCCCCTCCCTTTGGAGTTAACTTTGCTCATCTCCTTCCCTGCACTTTCTAAAATGTATCCTTTCCCAATCCTCCCTTTCCTCTTACTCCTGTCCCTACACATCCTGAGATCCTAGGTGATGCTGTCTCTCCACTCATTCTCAACTTGCCTCCTTTCTACGTTCCACTTTCCCTAATCCATCTGACTCCTAATTGCCTACAGTAACCCTCACCTCATCCCCCTAAGGTTCTCTCTCTCTCTTTCTCACCTTCCCTGCCTCTTTTAGTTTTTCCCTTTATAGCTTGCTTCCTATACTAACTCTGAGCTACAAATGTCTAGCAATATGGTATCAAAGTACCATTTTTATTTCATTACCTTTCATTCTTAATATTTGATTGTCATATTTAATTGTAACCCAACTGTTTGCTTGTTTCTGCACCCATTTCCCCCGGGGTTGCATCTGGAAATGAGCTTCCGCTCAGTGTGTCTCATCTGGTTGCCAAAAATTTAAATAAAATTAATAAATATGCATTCAGACCTATACACATCACTGACTAAATTCATTTACCTTTACAGCCTTTACAGCCATCGACCTAACCCAACTAGTCTCCCAACCCACTAGAGTGAATCCTAGAATGGGCTCTAGCACACTCCTAGATGTGGTCCTCACAAACCGCCCTAACCACATCCGCAATATCCAAATCCTCCCAGACTGCCTTAGCGACCACTCCCTGGTTCTCTTCTATTGGTCAACCTCCTTGCCCAAACCCACAGCACAAACTACCCTTTGGCGACGTCTTAGACCTGGTGGGCTGAAAGGCCTTAAGCAACTCCTAGCCTCATAGACTGGCCCACTATACTAAATGCCCCAGATATTGACATGGCCCTTACCTTCTTTATCCACACCTTCAACTCTGCTTGTGACATTTTTGCACCCATAACTGCACGCCGGTCCAAAGTAAGGCATGCCCCCTGGATTACCCCCACCCTGCGCCAACTTCTTAAGCACAGGGACAATCTATGGCACATTGCCATGGAAACAGGCTGCCCAGCTGGACAGGCTGGCCCATGCTGCTGCCCGGAACAAATGTACATGGGGCATCCACAAAGCGAAGGCTGAGCACTATCAAGCCTCCCTCACTTCCTCATGGGGGAACACTAGGACCTTCTGGGACAACATTAAGCAGCTGAATGGTGGCACGTGTTCCCCCTCACCTTCGCTTATCAACATTAATGGTTCGGTCTCTTCAGACCCTGTTCTTATTGCCAACCACCTCAACAAATCTTTCACAGACCTTAGCCCGGTGCTCCCTGATAATTTCTTCGCTCCCACTCCCTCCAGGTCTGTCCCTATTCTCTCACACCCTTTGTTCTACCTGTGCCGAGTCACTGCCCAGGAAGTTAGACCTTACCTACTCAAGGCCTTAAAGAGTAACACAATTGGCAATGACTCCCTTGATCCTAGTCTTCTCCGTCAGGTTCTGGATCTGGTTATCTCACCAATCACCAAGCTCTTTAACAAATCCCTCTGCCTAGGGCAATTCCCCTCTGCCTGGAAGATAGCTACTGTCACCCCAATACACAAGGGTGGTGATAGGACCCTCCCTAGCAATTATCGACCTATCTCAATCCTCTCTCCTCTCTAAGGCCTTAGAAAAGATTGTGGCCACCCAAATCTCTGAATACCTCGATAAATATAGCATCCTCTGCCCAGAACAACATGGTTTCAGAGCAGGCCACAGCATCAATACTGCCCTCCTGGAGTTCTCTAACTTTCTTCACACCTCACTGGACTCTGGCTCCCTAGCAGGTGCAGTGTTCATTGACTTATCAAAAGCCTTTGATACTGTCTCCCACCCCTCCTGCTAGCTACCCTTAGTCACTTAGGCTTTGCCACTGGGCCTGTTTCCTAGTGCTCCAGCTACTTGTGCCCCGCTCACAGCGTGAAAATCAACGAAACTTTCCAGCACCTGCCCTATCCACTCTGGAGTCCCTCAGGGCTCCATTCTTGGGCTCTTGCTCTTTTCCCTTTTTCTCAACTCCCTGCCCAGTGTATGTACTGGTAAAATCCTTCTTTACGCAGATGATGCTGTACTCTTTGCCTTCGACCGTAATCCCATCTCACTTCAGGATTCTCTGCAGGAATCCTACAATGATGCAGAAGCCTGGTTTACTGAGCACAGGCTCGTAATTAATCTAAAGAAAACCAAAACCATGCTCTTTGCACACCCCCAAAATAAATCCAGTAACTATCCTCTCGCAGTCCACTCCACCTCTAAACTCCGTATTGAGCTAGTTCACTCTTATAAATACCTAGGTAAAACCTTTGACGCTGCCCTCTCTGTTCATGCCCACATCTCTGCCCTTGCCTCAGCCTCTAACACTCGACTGGGTATCCTCTATCGTCATAAAAACTGCCTCCCATGGATGCCCTCCGACTTTGCAGTCACATCCTCTGTTCTATCTCTGGTAGACTATGGCCTACCTTGTATGGTGCAGCACCAGACTGCCCCACAAGATCTGCCTCACCTTAAACAAGGCCTGCAGGCTCATAACTGGGGCTCCTAGTCTAACCCACACTTGCTGTCTTTACACCATGGCTAATCTACTCAACCTAGATGAGCACCTCAAATACCAAACCTGCCTCTAACAAAAAATCACTCCTTAGGCTATCCGACCGGGTCTGTCAACCACTATCCACCATGCAAACCCTACAGTGCATACCGCATATCCTAAAACTGCACTGGTTATACCGAGGTGAGAACCTCACAAGGTCAAAGGACACCCTACAGAGCCCTTTGTTGGTATAATGCCCTCCGCTGGAGTCACTGATGCCGCCTCGTTATCTTATTTTAAAACTAGTCTTAGAAATCACCTGCTCTCAACACGCAGCTGTACCTGCCTCTAAGCCTCCTCCTATCCTTCCAGACAAAGCTCACTGGCAGCTCTCTGACCTTCTGTCCAGCTCTACCTTTACTTGCTACTATCTTCCCACACTCCTCTTCTGATGTCTTCCACCCAGCCTTACCTTTATCTGCCCACTGAATCAATCTCCATGTAACTACTGTATATTGTCTACTCTGTAAAACACACATGTAAGCCTGTTGTATACTGTGTTTGACAAATGCCTGTATTTTTTGCCTGATTCCTAAATGTACTCAGATTTTTTGTCTGCCTTGATGTTTGTTTCTTGCACTGTTTTGTCCTCACTGTGACGAGGTACCTTTGTAAATGAGCCTCTGGCTCAAAGGTTGTTAAACTGATGTTCTAATAAATAAATAAATAAATAAATAAATTTAACAGACTAAACACTTCACAATCACTCCTAAACATGCCTATGCTATACCAATCATACCCTGTCACTCCAGTAAAAATATAAACAGTAAACAAAATCCAATCAAACAGCACATAACCTGTGGTGGCAAGTTATATCATATAGAAACATAGAATTTGATGGCAGAAAGAAACATTTCGCCCACCTAGGCTGCCCATATATCCCCTACCAATTCATCATCATCATTTTTATTTGTAGAAAGGCACCCTTCCAGAGCTCAGGGAGCCTGAACAACCATGTATAGTAAAACAATCCAGTAACATTACATACAGATGCATCACATTCATATATTAATACAGGTCCACGGACAGCAGAAAATCAAGTACCATTAAAAGCCTGAAAAAAAAATGTGTTTTGAGGTCAGCTTTAAAACCCTCGATGGTCAGGCTATTTCATATCTGGTGAGGTAGAGAATTCCACAGGGTAAGAGCCATAAAGACAAAGGATTGTGCACCTGATATTTTTACGCGTACCCTGAGAATCTCTAGCAATCCCTCGTCAGAGGATCAGAGTGCATGGGTGGGCAGTAGGGATGCAGAAGGTCTTGCAGGTAGTGGGGTCCCTGGCCATGTAGGGTTTTATAAGTCAGCAACATGACCTTGAAGGTTATCCGCCAACTTACTGGCAACCAGTGCAGTTCACACAGCACAGGTGTTATGTGGCTGGATCTAGGGGTTCCAGTTGACAACCTGGCCGTCACATTCTGCACCAGCTGTAATCAGTGGATATCTACCCCTGGTAGCCCTAGGTAGAGGGCATTACAGTAGTCCAGCTGGGTGGTGACAAAGGTGTGGACCAGTGTGGGAAGATCTTCGGCCAGGACCAGGTGCTTCACCCTGGTGATTTTTCTCAGAAGATAAAAAGCAGATTTCATCAAGACCTGAGATTTTAAGGTCAAGCCTTCATCTAAGATCATGCCACAGTTTCAGACCTGGCTTAAAGCATATAGTGGGGGTTCCCCCAAGTGTTATTCCAGTGGGTTGTCCTCCACATGCCCTGGCCGGTTCACGATCTGGGCCCAAAACCAACACCTCCATTTTTCCCTAGTTTAGCCTCAGCCAGGTAGCACTCATCCAGTCCCATATCTCAGTCAGACAGTTCTTAAACAGCAAGACAGTATCTAACTCCTGCTCAGGCACAAAAGACAGGTACAGCTGAGAATCATCTGCATAACAGTGATAACTCAGACCGTACCATCCCTAATGGCAGCATGTACACTGCAAACAACATGGGCGACAACACCGAGCCCTGAAGCACCCCACAGGGCAGACAGTGAGGGGCCGAGCAATAATTCCCGAACACCACTCTCTGAGTTCTGCCCTCGAGGAATGAGCAAAACTGACTGAGGACTGCCCCCCCCTCAATCCACAGAAAAACTGCAGGCGCTCAGGTAGCACACCATGGTCAACAGTGTCAAATGCTGCTGACAGATCAAGGAGGACCAAGATGTTACAGGCCCTCTGATCCCTCACCATCAGGAGGTAATTTAGTACTCGAACTAGGACCATCTCAGTGCTATGTCTTTTCCTGAAACCCAACTGGAGAGGATCATAGATATTATGGATTGTTGAATTATCTTCCAGCTGCAAAGAGCCCACTTTCTTGATAACTCTACCTATGAAAGGTAAGTTAGAGACTGGTCTGTAGTTTACTAAACAGTCTGGGTGCAGGGAGGGCTTTCTTAGGAGGGGCCTTACCACCGCCTCCTTTAAGGGATCTGGAAAAGTCCCTCTCTCCAATGAGACCCATACTATTCCAGCAAGGACTGGGGCAATCATCTCAACATAACCTACTAGAAGGTGAGTTGGGCCTGGGTCCAGACTACAGCAAGTTGGCCACAGAGTCTGGATGATCCTCACTATATCCTTGATTACCAGTTGGCTGAAAGTAGACCAGGTTATTTGGGTGTTACTACCATATGGTTGATCACTGCAAGGTCCACTGGGGAGGCACTGGCTGATCTCATCCCTGATGGAGGCCACCTTATCAGCAAAAAACTGTGCAAACTTATGGCACTTCACTTATAACAATGCTCGAACAGAGTGCAGATAGACCGGATTGCACAGTCTTTTCACAGTCTGGAAGAGCTGAGCTGGTCTGTTTTTAGCTGCAGCAATTTTCTTGGACAGGAACACTGCCTTTTAATAGGAAATTGCCGATAGGTAGACCTTATAATTGTCTAACAATCTAAGCCTGTTCTCCTCCTGGTTGGTTTTCCGCCAGTGTCTCTCCAGCCTTTGTCCTAACTTTTTCATCTCCCTCAGTGCCCCATCATACCATGGGGCACCCGGACGGAGAGTTAGAGGATGAACACGTACCAGAGCAATGACATCCAGGGCTCCCAATATCACCTTGTTATAGGCTACAATGAGACTCCCTGGGTCATCGCTATCAGTAGGAATTCCTGAAAGACTGAGCACCGTCATTAGGCTTTCTGCCTAATTCATTCTCCACAGACCATATATGGTCTCTGTCGACACTCTCTCTCCTCCCTGCATATTACCTAGTATACCCTTAAGTCTATCCATATATGCTTGAAGCCCCCCACTATTCTAGCCTTCACCACTTCTGCTGGTAGTTGTCCCAAAATAAGCCACAGTAGCAGCTTTACTTTGTGAGACTTAAGTTCCCTAGTAGAAACATAGAAACATAGAAGTTGACGGCAGATAAGGACCGCAAGGCCCATCCAGTCTGCCCATTTCTTTTTCTACCTTATAAATGTGCCATCGGCCTTTGCTCTGTCAGTGGCACATCTATTCATAGTCATTTGTGTTGCTCCCTTATGCCTATCCCATGCCTGTTTGAAGCCCTGCACTGTATTCATAGCCACCACTTCTTGTGGTAAGCCATTCCATGCATCCACTACCCTTTCTGTGAAAAATAATTTCCTCACATTCCCCCTTAATCGGCCCCCCTCTAATCTCATGCTGTGTCCTCTTGTCCTGCTATTTTTCTTATATTTAAACATGTTAGACTCTTTCACCTTGTTAATGCCCTTAAGGTGTTTGAATGCCTCGATCATATCACCTCTCTCCCTCCTTTGCTCAAGGGTATACATATTGAGCTCTGTTAATCTGTCCTCATATGTCTTCTGATGCAGTCCCTGCACCATTTTGGTTGCCCTTCTCTGGACTGCCTCAATTTGGTTAATGTCCTTGTGAAGGTGTGGCCTCCAATACTGCATGCAGTACTCCAGATGGGGCCTAACCAGTGTCTTGTAAAGAGAGATTATTACCTCCTCTTACGACTTGTGATACCCCTACTAATACACCCTAACACCCCTAGCCTTACCTACTGCTTTAGAGGTCTGCTTGGATGATTTCAGGTCATCAGTGATGATGATGCCCAAGTCTCTTTCTTCCTTTGTGACTGCTAGCAACTCCCCTCCCAGCCTATAGGTGGCTTCAGGGTTTCTCTTACCTATGTGCATGATTTTGCACTTCTTTGCATTAAATCCCAGTTGCCACTCTTCTGACCATTTTGCTAGTTTATCCAGATCTCTTCTCATTCTGCCCACCCCATCTGGATCATCTACTCTGTTGCAGATCTTGGTGTCATCTGCAAACAGACAAACCTTACCCTCTAATCCATCTGCAAGGTCACTAATGAAGATGTTGAAGAGGACTGGCCCCAGGACTGATCCCTGAGGTACCCACTTGTGACTTGCATCTCTTCTGACTGTATACCATTTACCACCACTCTCTGTTTTCTGCCCCAACCAGTTTACCACCCAGTTGACCAACTTCTGACCCACCCGAGCCTACCCAGCTTATTTATCAATCTTCTATGTGGAACAGTGTCAAAAGCTTTGCTGAAGTCAAGATAGGTGACATCAACTGCTCCCCTTGGTCCACCACTCTGGTTACCCAGTCAAAGAAATCTATGAGATTAGTTTGACGGGACCTTCCTTTGTAAACCCAGCTGTCTTGGATCCTGTGCCCTATGGATTCAGGTGTTGAACTATCCTTTCCTTAAGGAGTGCCTCCATAATCTTGCCCACTACTGAGGTAAGACTGACTGGTCTGTAGTTCCCGCCTCCTCCCTGCTACCACTCTTGTGGGGCGGGATCACATGAGCCCTTCTCCAGTCTTCTGGGACCTCTCCTGTGCTCAGAGACTCACTAAACAGTTCTGCTAATGGCTCTGCTAGTTCCACCTTTAGCTCATAAGTACCCTGGGATGTATGCCATGGTCCCATTGCCTTATCCACCCTGAGCTTAGCAAGCTGTAGGACCCTTTCTTTTGTGAAGGGAGTAGTGCTCACCTCCCTCCCTCCCGTGTCCATGATGCTGAGCTGTGGGCCCTGCCCTACCTTCTCTTCAGTAAATACTGAGCAAAAGTATCTATTTAGGATAGATGCCTTTACAGGGTCCTCCTCCTCACATGCTCCCTTTTCTCCATTAGCTTAGCAATACCCCCTCTGGACTTTCTCCTTTCACTAATGTATCTATAGAAAGTCTTGTCACCTTCTTTTACTGTTCGTGCTAGTGTTTCCTTAGTTTGGGACTTTGCCTGCCTTACTGCCTTCCCTGCTTCCCTTAGGGCAGTTTGGTATGCCTCCCTATCTTCATCCCACTGTGTTCCCTTATATATCCTGAAGGCCAGCCTTTTGGCTTTGACCTTTTCTGCTATTGTATTTGAGAACCAAAGTGGTTTCCTTCTTCTTTTGCACTTCCTTTTCTGTCTAACACAATGGGATGTTGCTTCAAGTATTGCATCCTTAATGCTTGCCCACTTTGCCTGTACCCCTTCACCTGTGTTTCTTTTGCCAGGGCTAGCTTAACTCTGTTGGCCATCTTATCAAAGTCAGCTCCTCTGAAGTCCCATATTTTGTCTTGGAATGGATGATTTAGATGTAATAGCCAAATTGAACCATACCATGTGACGGTCACTGGCCCCAGGTGACCTTCTATCTGAGATCTGTGATCCCTTCCTGTTAGTCAGTACTAGATCTAGGATAGCCCTGTCCCTTGTGGGTTGCTGTACCAGTTGTTTGAGGCCCTCCCCTGCAGGAATCCACTATGTGTCTAGTTCTGGCAGATGTTCCTGCTGGTATTGACCAATCTGTATCCGGCATGTTAAAGTCTCCCATTATCAGAACCTCCCCTTTAGCTGTCATGTTTTGTATATCTTCTAACAGTAATGTGTCTATGTCCTCCCCCTGGTCTGGGGGCCTGTAGTCAACCCCAGTTCTTATGACTGTTCCATTTCCTGTTTCCAGGGTGACCCATAGTTCTTCTGGCTCCTTATGTGTATTCTGAATTTCTGTAGCTTTGATATTTTCATTGACATACAGGGCCACTCCTGCTAGTACTCCTGCAGTACTCCTGCTAGTACTGCTTCCCTCTTACACAGACTCAGAGCCATAACAGTCACAGAGAATTATTCAAACTATCCAGAACACTGTATCTTCTCCCCACCAGAAAGAGTCCAATTAGACCAATTTCAGCAAACACAGCAGCCAACACCTTCAGCTTTGGCACTATTGAGGAAGGCTCAAAAGCCTGTAAATAATGAATGGAAGAAAAAGGGAAAGGTGAGCCCGTAGGCTCTCTCACTGCCTCCAGTCCCAACCACAGGTAGGTATCATATATTATGATACTGTGATATGAAAACAGTTTTACTGGGCCAGCCCATGAGTCCAAAGGTAGTGCTACAGCTCACAGTGCTCAAGACCCAGGTTTCAGGAACAAGCCTGGGGCATTGGAGGGCAAGTCAGGGATAGGAGAACTAAGCATCCCACAAGATGCTCTCCTCCTCTTGGGAGGGAGGGGGGAGGGGAGCTCTCTGCTATGTAACTGCCACCTAGGTGATTCCAGAGTGGATGCACAGGCTCGAGAACTTTTAGCCAGGGGAGGTACACTGACTTGCTGGAGCTGAGAGTGAAGCAGGACATGTGCACACACCATCCTCAGCTGGCATCTCTATGGGGTTGGGAAAGAAAACAAGGAAATACCTGGACCAATGCAGAATGATCGCCTTGCACCGACTGCAGAGCTTGTAGCCTCTGCCCTGGGCTCTTTCTCAGCTGAAGCAACCTGTCTGTTCCAGAGGAACCTAGTCCAGCTGAAAGGCCTCCATCATGAGGAGGAGATACCACAAGCAAACTGATTGAGGTAAAATAAGTTCTGGGGGATAGCAGGGTGACGGGGTTGGAGATGGGCAGGATCCTGAGATGGGGAGTGTGAGCCAGTCAGGAGAAGTATAAACAGAATGTAAAACAAAACACAGTTTTACGATGTTACTATGTTAAATACAGAATTTAGGAGACATCCAGCTCAGAGCTGTGGATAGGGTGAAAAATCTGGGGGTCATAGCAGACTGCAGCCGAGCAATGGACATCAGGTGTCACCTGTAGTCCACTGTAGCTTGTTCCATTTTAGAAATAAATTCATTTATTTTGCTTCTCTTAACCAGGTAGGTGCATTAGTCAACATAATCTGGTCAGAGCCAAAATGGCTGCATAATGATAGTAATGATGGTGTGTGGAAGTATTGAGTAGTTATGGAGAAGCAACACAATGAATTGCAAGTAGTAATCTATGCTTATTAGTGAATATTAGGGAAAAAGTGTTAGTAAAAAGCATGTTACAAACTGTGCAATGCAAATGATATTAAGCTAATCAATACAGATAGTAGAGGCAGATTTGGTTTCTATGGAAGCACAGTGAATGATCATCTTATATCCAGTCTTTTGATTTTGTAAAAAGTTGAATAGTCCACGTTTTTGGTTTGTCCATGAGGTGTTGCTTGGGTTATGTAGTAATACAAAATGTGTTAATAGCAGTGCAGTTAGTTTCAAAGTTGTTGATACAGTAGTATGTTTAGTTGGACATCATTGTAGTTTTCTCCTCTTGCTTTTTTGGGTAGGTGTTTTAGTAGTTGGTGGTTGTGGTGTATTTTGTTCAGGCTCAGAGAAGTAATCACTGTGAATTTTGTTTATGTCCTCGTATACAATATGGCTGATTGTAATAATGTAATAATGTTGTACAGTCACTGCATGTTATTGGGAGGCTGTCGAAAATGAATTTTTCTAAGTCTCTCATTAGAAGTAGGAAGTTCTGAAGTAGGTCTTTATTAATTGTCATGGAGTTTATTTTGCAGTCAGTGATGCATGATTTACAATATACAGTTACAACATGTACCCTAAACTGAGCTGGCATTGCTGAGACAGCTAAGTGCATCTGCCCATGACCTGGACAGCAGAGGGCATGGAGAAGTGTAAAGAGGGGGAAGCAGAATGGCAAAGTGGGAACAACACAGTCTTGAGGACCGGCAAAACCCAGATTCAAATTCCATAACAGTCACTTGCTCACACTGTGACCCTACATAGATACATAGATACATAGACAGTGTTTGCAGATAAGGGCCTATAGCCCACCCAGTCTGCCCATTTGAGCTTGTAAGTTCAGTTTATGTTTTCCTAGAAGTCTGTTACCCCTTACTCCTGACCTCCAGAATTGATTATGTCTATCCCATGTATTCTTAAATCACGTGATTGTTTCAGCCCCCACACTTCCTCTGGCAGGGTGTTCCACTTGTCCACCACCCGTTCTGTGAAGAAATTCTTTCTCATGTTTCCTCTGAATCGTCCTCCCTCCAACTTCATCCCATGCCCTCTAGTCCTGGTACATCTTTTTCACTTAAAAATAGTGTATTCCTGCACCCTGTTTCTCCCTGTGAGATACTTGTATGTCTCTATCATATCCCCTCTCTCCCTTCTCTCCTCCAGGGAGTACATGTTCAGTTTCTTCAACCTGTCTTCATAGGACTTGTGATGCAATCCATGCACCATCTTTGTTGCCCTCCTCTGAACCTTCTCTACCCTACTTTACCTCTAATTTACCCTGAGAAACTAAATCAACCTCCCCATGCTTCAAACCTCCCAGCTGCATGACTTCAGTGTAAATGAAATGCTGCTGTTTAGTTGAATTCTATTGGGTACATAAATTTAGTTAAAAAATAGAGCTTTAGAATTGCAAATCTTGGGATGCATAAGGCAAAGTGGGAACAGCACAGTCTTGATGAGACCCAATACCAAATTCCATAAGAGCCATTTGCTCACACTGTGACCTTGAGCAAGCAAAATTACCTCCAAGTGCTTCAAATTTCCAAGCTATATGACTTCACTGAACATCTGATGCTGCTGCTTAATTTAATTGTCTTGTATAAAAAAATTTGGAAAATAATATTGAGCCTTGGAGTTGAATCTACTTCCTTTCCTTCACATTTAACAGAAGGTGAAGTTCACTTTAGGAAAAAAAAGTAAGTGGCAACAGCACATTCTTGAGGATCCAGAGAGCCAGGTTCAAATTCCATAATAGCCAGTTGCTCACAGTGTGACCCTAAGCAAGTAACTCGACCTCCACATGCTTCACACTTTTCAGCTGCATGACTTCACTGAAAATGAGATGATGCTGCTCAGTTGAGTTCTCCTGGGTAAATACACTTAGAAAAATTAAAAAATCAAACTTGGGACTTGGAAATAGGGAGAGGCAGTATGTCAAAGTGGGAACAGCACATTCCTGAGGACTGGGAGACCCATGTTCAACTTTTATAAGAGCCACTTTCTCACAGTGTGATCCTGAGCAAGTAAATCAACCTCCCAGTGCTTCAAACCTCCCAACTGCATGACTTCAATAAAACTGAGATGCTGCAGCTCAGTTGAGTTCTCCTGGGTAAATACATCTATGGAAAAAAAGGGGCCCTGGAGGTGGACTCCACTTCCTTTCCTTCATGTTTACCAGAATGTGAGGGTCACTTTAGGAATGAAAATTACTTTTCATTCATATGGCCCTTTTCAAACATATCCTGTTCCTAAACCCTATCCAAGACTTCCTCAGTTGCATTAGCTATAATGCCTATACAGACCGATTAAGAAATCATAAAGATAACACCAAACAATGAATGGGGAGAGGAGGGAATGGCTTGGGCACAAGGAGTTTAACTGACTTGATCAAGGTTACACGGCATAAAAATGGTAGTAGTGGGGTTCAAAGATATGCTCCCATGATAACACTACTGTATCCATTGTTGCCTGATTTTTCTTGGTGTGCGCACATACACAATAACTGTACTAGGATACTACTACCGACAACCTCCATATGCTGCAATACAAATGAACAATTTCTACTTCTTCCACATAAATAATGGCTGCATATATCATTGGTGGCAGCAGGAGGAAAAAAAATAATTTGCACTGCCTCACCTTAAAGAAAACTGCTCTGTATACGTCCATTTATTACATTTTATGTAGTTTATTTTTAACCTTTCAAAAACAATGTCATGTATGTCTCTCTCAATTTTGTTAGTACACAAGCAGTGCATTAAATTTATATGCAGTAGCAAAGTCAGAGGTTCATTTCAGCAATTGCGGTTGATGCCCTCCCATTGCTACACAGTAAATGAACAATTCTTCCTTCTTCACCTGACATATTGGATTATAGAAACATATAATTTGATGGCAGATAAGGACCATTGGCCCACCTAGTCTGCCCATTCATCATTTGTGGAAAATGCTGGAAAAAATATAAGATGAACGGCACCATGTTACAGAAGACTGCTGTGCATACTTCATTTTATACCTTTTATACTGTTTTTGTTTTCTTTGTAAAACATGTTTAGTTGTGTAGCTCTTACTTTTTATAATCAACTGTCGGTACTGTCAATGTATGTGACAAGATCATAGGCTCAGTTCAGAGACCTTGCTAAATTAGGATGTAAATGACTGCATATGCCCATGACTGTGATATTTCAAGGGTGCAGTAACATTCAGGTTAGGTCAGGCACATCTGCATTACAGGCTTACAAAATCTGACCTGCTTACATGGCCGCTGACTGGCGTGCAGAGACTTCAAAACACGAGCCCAACAGAAATGGGATTGGTTTCAAACCAGATTGCTTCACTACCATATATTTTTAAAATGCAAGGATTGGTTAATTCTACATGCTGTAAAGAGAGTTAGTGTGGAGAGGAGTTTTGTAAGTTTTTCTATTTTTTTTATTTGACTTAAAGTGGAATTTAGCTTAAAGGTTTCTGTAGCTGGAGGGATTGAACAGGACATTCCCAGACTTGCCCACCCACAAAGCCTTTAAATTCTGACAAAGCCATCAAAATGTAGGAGAGAAGGATTAGTTAATTCTGCTTGCAGTGGAGTGAGTTAGTGTGGAGAGGATTTTTGTAAGTTTTGCTATTTTTTTATTTAGCTTAAAGGTTTCTGTGGCAGGGTTTTTGAATTAAGCTTAAAGGTTTCTGTGGCTGTGTCTTTTGAATTTAGCTTAACAGTTTCTGTGGCTGTATTTTTTGGACTTAAGCTAAACGGGGCACAACAGCTCCACTTAAACCCGGGTGGGGGTGCCTAAAGAGGACCTGGGGCAAATGTCTAATTTCTGGATTGTATGTGTTTGTGAGACTTGGAAATGCTATTGGTGGGTTTGTAATTGTGTTCGTAAACAACTGCAATCAGTATAGAGAGACTGTATTTCACTTTCTTGTATAGGTAGTGTGAACCATGGGTAGGACTGTGGGGGTGCAATGGTTGTGGGGCAGCAATGTGGATGAACATACTGCGGAGGCTGGAAGGGTGCTCAATATGCCACAGGGTAAGGAGGCTAGAGGAAGAGGTTCAGTGGCTTGGCAGGGAGAGGTTGAGGGATGGGGGGGTTGTGTTGGTAGAAGGGCTGACATCTAAGAGTATCGAGGGCACCACAGAAAAGGAACAGTGGGTCAAGGGAGGGGTCAGGGGAAGGGGAAAACTAAGCAGGAAGCCAGCTGATGAAGGGTGGACTCTAGTAGGACCTAGCAAAAGACGAGTAGCAGTAGGCAGAAGGGAGGAGAAAACACATAGTAATGCAAAGAAGGTAGGGAGCATGTCTTTTGTACTAGTGACACATGGGGAAGAGGACGCAGGAGGAGATTGCATAAGGGATAGTACTCATGAAGAGGAGGGAGTGAGTGGCATTACTAGTGGAGAGATTGAGCATGGTGTGGCAGGTGGAGGGATAATACTCAGAGAGGTGAGTAGGGAGAGGGAGGTTAGCAGTCAAACAGGAGGAGGGGCGGGTTCTTAATTGAGAGGGGCGGGGGAAGACACTGTGGCAGATGGTAAAAGCACTGTCTTGAGTGGCCCCAGGAATTAGAACCTGGGTGGGGGGGTGGCGATGGGCACAAGGAAAGAGGAGAGGGGTGTACTGGTGTTCGGGGACTCCATACTCAAGGGTAACAGATGGGGCAGCAAGGGGGAGAGGCACAGTCAGACACGGGTGGAGTCCATAGCAGGATTAAAGGCAGACAAGGCAGGACAGGCAATCCTAAAGTGCGCAAGGAGGGGTAGGAGGAAACCGCACATTGTGGTACATGTGGGGACAAATGACCTAGCGGGGGAAATGATGGAGGTAACATGGGAAAGGTCTGAGGAAGTGGGAAGGTTGTGTGAGGAGACTGAGGAGTCTGTGGCCTTCTTGGAGGTGCTCCCAGCACCCTGTGCAAGCACAGCGAGAAAGGGGAGGATTGGGGAGTTGAATGCATGGTTGGTAGAATGGTGTTAAACTAAGGGGTATGGGGTTGTGGGTGACTGGGGCAGTACCTGGGATAATAACAATCTGTTTGCAAGGGATAGGCTGCACCTGAGTGGGAAGGGGAAGGAGGTATTAAAGCAAAGACTGGGAGGTATATTGTGACAAAGGTGGATTTAAACTAGATTGGGGTGGTGGCAAGTGGACACCAGGTAGGAAGGGATCCGCTAGAGTGGAGTCACAGTCAACACCCAGGCTAGCAGGGAAGGACTTAGGGTGGCCAGAAAGGGAGAGAGTAGAAGGGAGGAGATGGAGGGCGATGAAGGGAAGGGAGCAGGATGGAGGGTGGTCTTGCTGAATGCAAGAAGATTAGGCAACAAATCAGCTTAGCTACAGGCACTCTTGGTAGTGTGTAGGGTGGATATTGCAGCTGTCATGGAAACATGGGCAACCGAGCACCTGGACTGGGATCTGGCAATCTCAGGGTACAAATTATACGGGAAAGACCATAAGGAGGTGGTGGGGGGTGGAGTGGAAGTCTATGTGAGGTACAGGATCAAATGCATACTGGACAAGGGGGAGGAAAGGAGAACAGAGGCACTCTGGCTGCAGCTGCTAGACTCAAGGGGTAGGAAACTGAGGTTTGGGGTGGTATACAGGCTGCCGTCCCAGTCTGAGGAGCTTGATAGGGAATTAGCGGGACAAATCAGAAAGGGATGTAGAAAAGGGAAGGTGGTCATCGCGGGGGATTTCAACTTGCTGGGGGTTGACTGGAGCATTCTGGTCACCTCCAGTGCAAGGGAGCAAGTGCTCCTGGATGCAATACAGAACGGTCTCCTGTCACAGTTGGTCAGTGCACCTACTAGGCTAAAGAACACTTTAGATCTGGTATTGCTGAATGGGGAGGCAGTAAGGGAAATAAGGGTGGAGGACCCACTAGCTGACAGTGATCACCAAACAGTGTAGTTTAATATCATGATGTGCAGGGAGCCAGAGAAATCAGCAACCTGGGTGGTAAACTTCAGGGGGGCGGACTTTGGGAGAATGTAGGAAGTACTGAAAGGTAAACTGGAGGGCATAAGGCAGGAGATGGACGTGGAGCAGAAATGAGATATTATTAAATGGGGGATTATAGAGGCAACAGAAGCCTGCATCAAGACACAGAGTAAGAGGAGCAGAGCAAGGAAACCATGCTGGTTGAACAGTGAGGTAGTGGATGTACTGAGGGCTAAACGAGAGGACACCAGAGGTATAGAAGGATGGGGAAGAAAGGGGAGATGGAGGAGTATGCAAGATGGTCTAGGGAGGTGACCAGAAAAGTGAGAGAAGCCAAGGCCCAGAGGGAGTTGAGATTAGCACTGGGAATTAATGGGGGGAGAAAGATTTTTTCAGATACAACAGGGAGAAAAAGAAGTGCAAGGAGACAATAGTGAGGATAAAAAAGGGTGGAGAGTGGATGGAAAAGGGGGAGGAACAGGAGGAAGCACTGAATGAATACTTTTGCTCAGCGTTCATAGAAGAAAAGGGGGGACAGCTGCCATTGTGGGCTGGGAGGTTGGGGATGGGGGGAGAGGGGGCGACATATGGAAGAATTGAGGGAGGTAGAGTCCTAGAGGGACTGAGGGTAGACAAGGCACCAGGGCTGGATGGTATCCACCCAAGGGTGCTGAGGGAGATGGCAGAGGTGTTGGTGGAGCTGCTGGTGGATCTGCACAGCACCTTACTGGAGTCAGGATGTGTGCCACTGGACTGGAGAATGGCACATGTAGTGCTATTACACAAGAGTGGACCAAGGGATGAATCGGGTAATTATCATCTGGTAAGTCTCACCGCCATAGTGTGCAAACTCATGGAAATGATACTAAAGGAAAGACTGGTGTCATACCTGGAGGACAATGGCCTCCAGGATGTGAAGCAGCGTGTGTTCATGTTGAGGAAGTCTTGTCAAATCAACCTGATACAATAATATGACTGGGTGACAGGTGAGCTGGATAAGGGTCATGTGGTGGATGTTCTTTACTTGAACTTCAGCAAGCCTTTGATTCAGTGCCTCATGGACAGCTTGGGGGGGAAGCTAACTGGTGTAGGGATAGGGGCAAAAATGACAAATTGGATTACAAGATGGCTGAGTGGGAGGCTGCAATGGATGGTGGTGGAAGAGGAGCTCTCAACTCCAAGGCCGGTGATGAGTGGGGTGCTACAGGGCTCTGTGCTGGGACCAGTATTATTTGGGCTCTTCATATCAGACATTGCACATGGGGTGGTGAGCAAGGTAAGTCTGTTCACAGACGACACTAAAATGGGAGCAGTGGTGGATGGAAGGAAGGGATGGAAGCAGCTGCAGGGGGGACCTAAGCAAGCTAGAGCAGTGGTCAGAGAGGTGGCAGCTGGGGTTCAATGCAAAGAAGTGTAAGGTTATGCACTTCTGGGTAAAGACCCCAAGGAGAGAATATTGCCTGGGGGGGGTTAAGCTAGGGATCACTGAGGAGGAGAAGAACCTAGGGGTAATAGTAACAGGGACCATAAACAACACTGCCCAGTACAGGACAGCAGCTGCAAAAATGAACAAAATGCTGGGGTGCATAGTGAAGGTTTTTTTTTGTGCAGGCAAAGAGAGGTGATCTTGCCTCTCTACAGGTCACTGGTAAGGCTGCACTTGGAATACTGTGTGCAGTTTTGGAGGCCATACCTTAAGCATGATATCAGGCTACTGGAGGGTGTGCAGAGAAGGGCAACAAAGATGATATGTGGAATGGAGGGGAGAGACTCTCAGAGGAGGCTGGGCAACCTGAATATGTAAACCCTGGAGGATAGTAGGGACAGGGGGAACATGATAGAGACATTCTACTGTCTATAGGGAATTAATAAGTATGGGGCAAATGGGGTCTTTAAGCTAAGGAGAGGAAGGGAACCTGGGGGCACGGGCTAAGAATAGGAGGGGAAGATTTAGGAGGGAAATGCGGAGACACTAGTTCATGCAGAGGGTGGTAGCAAAATGGAATGCACTACCAGAATGGGTAGTGGTATGTAAATCTATGAACAGCTTTGAAAGGGCATGGGACATGGAACGGGGAGAGTGAGGGGGAGGTGGGGGCGGCAGTGGGATGACAAAGGAGAGGGGGATGGGGCAGCTGCAAACTAGGGGTGCTAGCTGCACACTGGAGCAGACTTAGATAGACTTGGTGGTCTGTTTCTGCTGGCACATTGATATGTCCGTATGTATGTAATGCTTTTTTAGGTAGCCAAATATGTGGTGCTGCTTTGGTTGGCATACATGCAGTTATTACTTGTGGGGGGAAGGGGAGCGAACGCTGCTTATTAACTGCAAGAGACAAAATGGGTCACCCTCTTTAGGCACTTTCAGACCAGCTTAGACCATAACCACTTTCTTTCACTCTTATTCATACGAAACTGTGTTACTCTGCAATACTGGTTGGGGGAAGGGGGATTTGTGATGTTACTTTACTGGGCCACATGTAACTGTCATCTTCACCACTCGCAAAGTAAGGTGATTAAAACTACATTTATAACTGTTATAAAAATGGTGGTGAATTCCATGAGTTGGCAGGTGTCAACAGGAACACAAACAGCTACAGTTACAACACATTTTGCTCATGTTGGACATTGTAAAAATAGAAGTAAAAAAAATGACCGTATTATACAATATAAATTAAAAAAATTACCCCTAAGTGAGTTAGCCTCACTAAAATAGCTACATGCATCTGCCCATGACCCTGAAACCAGAAGGCCTGGAGATGAAGAAAGAAGTGGAGGTACTATGGCAAAGTGGGAACAGCACAGTCTCAAGGACCAAAGGACAGGTTCACAGTCCATAAGATCCACTTGCTCACAGTGTTTCTCCATGCAAGTAAATCAACCTCCCAATACTTCAAACCTCCCAAATGCATGACTTCAATGAAAAGGAGATGCTACAGCTCAGTTGAGTTCTCCTGGATACAGAAATAAAACCACAAAAAACACACTCAAAGAAAAACAAAACAAAGGCTGCTTGGAAATCAACACACCTTTCTTTTATTCATGTTTACCGCAAGTTGTGGTTCATTTTAGAAAAGAAAATTAATTTTTTTTCATATAGCCCTTTTCATACCTACCCTGTAGGAAGCTAAACATCAGACCAAACAATAATTGCAGGTTGGGGGAGGGAGATTTGGGCATAGCACAGTCAAATGACTTGCTCACTGCTACACAGCACACAAATTATAGTGGTGGGATTCAAACCTGTGTTCCCAATATCACACTAGTGTATCTACTCTAGCAAGCCCTTTCTTGCTTCTTGCACATACACAGGATTTGTGATAGGAGACTGGTCTTGAGCACCTCCGACTGCTACACTGTACATTGCCAATTCCTCCTTCTTCCCCATACATAATGGCTCCATAATTCATTTCTGATAGACACAGAAAAAAAAAGTTGCACAGCACCACCATTACAAAGACTGTTGTGTCTGCTTCCTTGTATACCTTTTATACAGGTTTTTAAAACCTGTCTGAAACAATTTGATGTGTGTTTTTCAAACACACCCTGTTCCAACACATTTTCTGATAATCATTTGCATCAGTCATACTACTGTACATATACAGAGCAATTATTAACAGCTACAGGTAAGACCAATCAATGAAAAGGGAAGGGGAGGGTAGGAAGGGTTGGACAAAAGGAGGTCAATTGGCTTATTCAAGTTTACACAGGGTAAAACTGTCATTGGTGGATCTCAAACCTGTGCTCCACAGGTCACAATTTTGTATCCATTCTAGGAAATACTATAAGGTGTCAGGTGTCAATAGTAACACAAACAGCTACAGTTGCATACCATTTTATTCTTATTGGACACTGTTACAGCAAAAATTAAAAAAAAAAAAAAACCCCAATAACCTTAGTTTACTATAAAAGTTGTAAAAAAAAGTACCCTTCAGTGAGTCGGCCTCACTGAGACAACAAACTGCTTCTGTCCAGCATAGGGCCTTGAGATTGGACAGAAAGGTAAGGCAGAATGGCAGAGTGGGCACAGTACATTCTTGAGGACTGGGAGACACAGGTTCAAGTTCCATAAGATCCGCTTGCTCACAGTGTGACCATGGGAAAGAAAATTGATCTACCCATGCTACAAACCTCCCAACTGCATGACATCACAGAAAATGAGATGCTGCAGCTCAGTTGAATTCTCATGGGTAAATACATTTCGCAGAAAAAAACAAACAAAGGGTGCTTGGAAATTGACTCAACTTCCTTTCATTCATGTTTACCGACAGTTAAGGTTCACTTCAGAAAAGAAAATTAATTTGGTTTTATTTAGCTGTTTTGATTATACCCTGTTGAATGCTAAACATAACACCAAACAATGATTGGGGGTTGGGGATGGGTTTGGGCACAAGGATGTCAACTGACCTGCTCAATGTTATTTTTTTATACTTGTTTTATTAAGATTTTGTTACCATTACATACATTCCAACTAACATACAATTCCAGTTTATACATTTTCGGTTGTATGCAATATGTAAACAAAAGTGTTGCTCAATCATAAAATGTTGTTAAAACACATTCACAACTCATTAAAATCCCTATAACTTATAACACTTTTAAAGAAACCTAATAATAAACAATCCATTCCAGTACTGTACCTGGAGGAGATAAGTGGTATCCTTTGTGAGAGGGGGGAGAGTAAAAGGAAAAACATCGGGGGGGGGTCATATTATATTATCTTTATCCGACTTGCTCAAGGTTAAACAGCACAAAACATTGTAGTGGTGGGATTTAAACCTGTGTTCCCAGGATCACAGTACTGTATCCATTCCACCAAGCCTTTTCTTGACTTCACTGAATATGAGATGCTGCTGCTCAGCTGCGTTCTCCTGGGTACATAAATGTAAAGAAAAAGAAAGGAACTTTGGTAATCAAATCAACTTCCTTTACTTCATGCTTTAGGGATGGTGATGTTCACTATAGGATAGCAAATTCATTTGGGTTTATATACCCTTTTTCATACATACCCTGTCCCAAAACACTTTCCACTATTTAATCAATTGCAGCTGTCGTTCTTACTTTTTATACTTATGACTCCCATTTGTACAAAAGTTGTGAATGTACACGCTGAAAGTTTCATTTATTTATTTACTCACATTTTTATCTATATACTTTTTTATTCAGGACACCAAATTTCAGTATCAGGTACACTAACATTTGCCAGGTGTGCATTACCAATTCCATCCATATCTGTGTAGCTATATTTTCAGATCATGTGAATGGTAACTCAGGTTGTCTGCAGTGACCAAAATTCGATGTTATGACACTGGACAACAGGTAACCTCCATCTTCATCACTCACAAAAAAAGGTACTGTAAACTGCATTTATACCTACTGTGAAACTGAGGGTACCGTATTTGTCTGAATTAGAGCCCGGGCCCTTATTTATTTCATGATGTTTTGAGACCAGGTGCTAATTCAAACATGCGGTTATTTGAGCAGGGATATTTATTTATTTAAAGCTATGTTTGCTATAAGAAATACAAAAAAGAGACACAAATCCATTGGTGAGCTTATGTTTTTTATCATTTTTTTCTTACTCAAAATATCAAAATGTCATTAAAAATATACTTTGACTTTATTTATGTTGATCAAAAACAAGGAAGGGGGGTTCACAAGAGGAGTAAAAGATTGCTCAGTCTTTGTCACTGCCCTCCACTACAAGTTCATTATCTGCATTTTCCTCCACATCCGGTTCTGTTTCAGTATATGGTGTTGGGTCTGGATCATTTTTACCCGTTGTAAGTGTCTGAAGCTTCATGAACACATCTTCTCTTTGCTGGTACAGAATGCCATTTGGTTTTAGCACATTTATGGAATCATTGTCAGAGCACATACAACAGGAATGATGTCATCTTGGGGGCAACAGTATCAGAGATTTTTTTGTCCCACTGTGGTTTTTCTGCATTGGGTAATGCCATATCTGTGGAAAAAAATTCCTCAGCCACTCGTCGTTCACAAGGAAATGCGTGTCCGCGTTAACACCTTGCAAATATTTTAATTGCTTCCTTCTTGCCTGCTTTGCGAGTCACTCGCAACTGCTGAGCTCACATTGTCTCGATCCAGGAGTAGAGTTGAACCTCCAGTGTCTCAAAGACAGGGCGCCGACCGCCACCTCCTAATTTTCTTCTCCCCATTGCTGACGTGGATCGAAGCTGGTCTTCTTGCTTAAACCACTCTCATATCCTTTTAGCATCAACACCAAAGCTATGAGCTGCACTTTCTTTGCTTTCCCCATTTAGGACACTTTCAATTGCCTGGAGTGGAGTTTGAAGTCTATGTTGTATCTATGCAGCTTTCACTTCCAGTTCTTCAGGCTCTGCCTCGGGTGAGTAGCAGGACACTTTCAATTACCTGGAGTGGAGTTTGAAGTCTATACTGTATCTATGCAGCTTTCGCTTCCAGTTCTTCAGGCTCTGCCTCAGGTGAGTAGTCTCGGGGGCACTTTGATGTGTCCTGCTCATTGATGCTGCTGCTCATGATGATAGCTGGGATGTAAGGTGTAATGTGGACGATGATTACTCAGTGTGATTTTTACACCCATTCAAGCAACCTGCTTAGTACTTAATTCGTTTCATTGCCAAGAATGGGTGTTAATCACCCGCTGCGTGTCAGCAATACCTGCAATAATCACTTTTGTGGTATAACAGACCCAGTGCTTAATTGAGCAGCTGGTGCATGGAACTCAGATGTGGATTGCCTTCCTGACTTCCCCGGCCCTTAATTGCGCACCGGCGCTTATTAATTTCAAGATGCTTTTTAACTGGGCACTTAATCAAACAGGCCCTTAATTAAGCATGGGCGCTAATTCGGACATATGTGGTTTATTCCATGAATTGGCAGATGGCAAAATGAACACAACAAAGTACTCTTCCTTGACATATTAAGTTGCAGAAGCCATTCAAGCCTTTTTTTGCTGCTTGCACATACACAGGATTTGTGATAGGAGACTGGTCTTGAGTACCTCCGACTGCTACACTATACATTGCCAGTTCCTCCTTCTTCCCCAAACGTAATGGCTCCATAGTTCGTTTCTGACAGACACAAAAAAAAGTAAGTTGCACAGCACCACCTTAACAAAGACTGCTCCAATAAAATTATTTTTTATTTCTATATTTAAATTATTTAACCAGGAGTGGCACACTAAGCTGAAAACTTGTTTACAGGTGTGACCTGGGAGCACAAGGAAGTTAAGTGACTTACTCAGGGTCACACAGTATGCAAGTGGGATCTGTGGGATTCAAACCCAGGTCTCCAGATTTGCAGCTCAGAGCCTTAAACAACTGCGCTATACTGTCTCCCATATTTGTTCATCCATATGCTCATTTTTCTGCACTTTGGTTAATTTGCAGAGAATATTTTAAAAAGGACTTCCCCAAACAAATGAATGATCTACTGCCTCTGAGATCTCTCTCCAAGCACTGTAGTTGCTTTCCAATGATGTTCCCCGACCTGCATACACTTTTGTGCACTGACTTGTTTTCCAGTGCTTTACTCTTTGAGGGGCTTCCCCTCTCCAGACCAAAGGGTCCAGCAGTACACTTTCAGTGCAGCAGCAGCAGCATGCTACCTGTGACTGTGTAGCTACCTCCCCTCCGATCCTCCAACAGGTCAGTCCTCCATGCAGCCAGTTCCTTCTGGGGAGCAAATCTTTTTTTTTCCAACTCCCTTAGTTTGGCACCAGTTTCATGGCAGAAGCAGCACATCAGTTCACCAGCTCACATGTGAACTCTTCCCTTCCCCGGTCCACCGATACAGTCTTCCTGCAACCCCTTCAGGCCTGCAACAAAATTTTCCCTCAGATTCAGTCACATAATTGAGCGATCCATATAGTTTTTTTATTGCATCCCTTCAGCTTTGCCACCACTTAGAAACTTCCTTCTGGTGACTGATCTTTTTTTCAGTCAATTGGAAGCCCCACAGGCTCCCAAGTTCACTCGTGTTCCCTCCCCAGTCCAACATTTACACTGCACCTGCCTGTGGCTTTTTTACCTCCCCCTCCAAGCCTCCAACAGTCAGCCCTGAAATGCAGGTAGCCTTGGGATCAGAGCGATCAGCTGATCACATTCTTTCATTTTTGCCACCAGAGAACCCCCCGATATTTTCTGTGCCACCGACAAGAGTAGCCACTAGTCCAGATGAAGAGGACACCACAATATGTGAGCGCCTGCGTGAAGGGCCTTTCTTTGAGGATCTGGCGTGTCATGTCACTCGTGCATGTGCATTTCGGCACTCTGCCCTTCCCAAAATGGTGGATTTAAAGGGACAGAGTGCTACTGCTCATGTTTGAAAGAGAAAAACAGCAAAATGTAAAAATATCAAAAGTCACTGAGGGACCAGAAAATCACAGTTCACGTGACCTCTGTGATGAATTTACACCTTTAATAATGGCCCCTTGCCACCGGTAGTGATATGCCACAACCCTGCATGGATGTCTGTGGGGGTGTTGCATTTTATGTTACATTCTGCTGTTTCCATTTGGCTTCACTGGCTTTGTCCATTAAAGCCTTCCTGTGCCATCCATGTATGTGTTTCTTGTCTCCTGGGTGTGGGGGGGACAGGCACAGGTGTGCAGTCATGGGGGGCAGGCATGGGTGTGTGCTGACATGGGGCAGGCATGGGTATGCTGTCATGAGGGCAGCAAGCATGGGTGTGCCATCATGGGTGGGGCAGGCACAGGTGTGCCATCATGGGGGAAGGCACAGGTGTGCCATCATAGAGGGACAGGCATGGGTGTGCCATCAAGGGTGGGCGGGCATGGGGTGCATCATGGGGGCAGCCATGTGTGCCATCACAGAGGGGAGCCTGGCCTCTGTGTGCCTGTCCATGACCACATATGGCATCATGGCAGGGCCCTTTGCAGCCCATATGGCAGTCCATACCGGCTGGCTTGGGGGGCACTGGCTGTGTGCACGGTGGCCTACATGCTTTGTGGTGGTCCACCCATGGCATGCTGGCACATTGCTGGGGCTCATGTCCTGCACCACACACCTCCATAACAGTACTCTGTGGTCCAGGTAGACCCGTTGTTGCCATCTGTGCTGTGGGCACCCACCACCATGGTGGGCACCAGTGCACCACGGCATGGCCCCTTTGTTCATTATGGCAGATGGAGCTCAGCAACTGTTTGCCCTTGGCTGTGCTCTGGCGTGATCACGGGCATGTGGAGGTCACTCTACAGCCATAAGCCTCCACTGTGCCTTGTTGCATGTGGTCCGGCGTCTGGGCACATATACTTATGGCAGACCTCTGGCTCACATAGGTGGCTGTGCCTTGCACACTGTGCATAGCCATTGTACATGGCTTTGTGCATGTGTGCTGTGGTGGTATACGAATGTTACTACATGGCACGCCCCCAAGTACATGGCATGTGGTGGGTCTGCATGGCTGCAGGTTACTACCCTACACAGTGTCCTGGAAACATGTTGTGCATGCTGCAAAGGGGTGTCTGGTGCACAAATGCTGTGTACCCATCCATCCATGCTCTGTCCCAGCGTGCCCTTTGCATGATGCACACCAGTCATGCATAGGCCCCCAGTGTTATGTATGCTCTTTGTGGTTGTTGGTTTGGATTCTAGAGAACCACTTGTTAAATAGCAGGATTTTCAAATTTTCAGCAAACACATCAGTTAGTGTACCCCCCAATTAGCCTACCTGTGAATTTTCATCCAGTTTTGTTCACTGTGCTGTTTGAAATTTATCTTTTTATTTTGTTCCTTTTGTGCACTTGACTTCCTTGTTTTGGTGCTCATGGTCCTCTCCAGGGCGCTTACTCACAGGAATTCCAACCCAAAAGTGTCATCAAACTGGCCTTGACTGAAATTCTGTACCCGATACTGTTCTTACTTGTTGTTAGTCACATGATAGTGGCAGGTCAAAGCTTATGAGTTCACAACAATCACATTATCATATCCTTTGCACTTTCTTGTGCCAGAAAAAAAATTGTTTTATTTAGAAAAATCTGTGCAATTGCAAGCTGTCATATAAAAATAAATAAAAATAAGCAAAGCAGTCCAAATGTGTCTTTCACATCATTGTGGTGACATAATGCCAACATATTACCCCTGCAAGAATACATATTATTTTCTTTAGCTGTCATTACTATCACTTTCTTTGCATAAATAGTGTCTCTTGCTGGTGGCTGCTGGATTGGGGCTGCTATGAGTTTATAAACGCAATGTTGTAAAATGTAATGTGTCACTACTAAATCTTGAGAGGATCCAAAACCTTGGACTAACTGCGTATGCCTGAGTTAGTGTACCCTATGCTGTCACTTGTTGGCAGTCCCTCACAAGTGCCAGCACTAAATTTATGCCTTCACAGATGTTCTTTGCACTTGCTTATGCCTGAAACGATAATAATGTCATTATGATTAGGGGTGCAACTGTGAGCTGTCACTTGCTGTCAGCTTCACATTTCCAACATGAAAACAAGCAGAGCATTCCAAAAGTGTATTGTGCATGGTTCTAGTGACAGAATGCCAACATATTGCAGGTGCAAGAATACAGAAGTCAAGAACAGTCCAAAGGTGTTTTTCCAACCATTATAGTGACAGAATGCCAACATTTTACAGGTGCAACAATATATCTTATTTACAGTGCCTGCCATTACTATGCTGTCATTGAATGAATACTGTCTCTTGCTGGCCACTGCTGGACTGAAGCTGCCATGAGTTTAAAAAATGCAATATCAGAATAGATGAATGCTGTTTGAACACAGTTGGTATGACAGACAACCAGCACTAATACATATTTATATCCGTTATCATTTGTCAGCCCTTCATCACATAACATGTATCTTTCTTCCAAGCCATTCCTATTGTTGATGACTGCCATTACATGACATTGGCATTCTTTGTGCAATAATAAAAAAAAAAATGTTATGTGTACTGTCTGAGGTTGTGTTACTTTCTGTGCATTGCCATATCTGTGTGATACACTTTATGGAATAAAAGGTGTGAATTAATATTCTAATTGCATCTGCAGAGAAACAGAAACAATATATACTGTGACTAACAATGCCTTGAAGTGAAAACATGTTATACAGTTCCATACAATGTAATGTGTCACTATTGAATCCTGACAGGATCCAAAACTTCGGACTAACTGCATATGCCAGAGCTAGTATACCCGATGATGTCACTTGTTGTCAGTCCCTTGCCAGTGCCAGTGCTGTTTCTGCCTTCACAGATGTCCTTCGCACTTCCTTATGCCTGAAACTATAATAATTTCTTTATGATTAGGGGTGCAGTAGCCAGCGATCACTCACTATCAGCCACAATATAGTGGCAGCTGCACATTTCCAACATGAAAACAAGCAGAGCATTCCAAAGGTGTCTTATTCACTGTTATAGTGACAGAATGGCAACATATTACAGGTGCAAGAATACAGCAGTCAAGACCAGTCCAAAGGTGTCGAAAAACCATATCTGCAAGGTACATATTATGGAATACAATTGCATCTGCAGAGAAATGGAAGCAATATTTACTGTGACTAACAATGCCGCAAAGTGAATGTACACATGACACTTACAATGGCAGTGTGCATTCGTTCCGCTGCTGTGCATGTTGTTGTGACTGTCACTTGTTCGGGGGAAAGCAGGCTGTGGCAAATACCAGAATGATTATAGATTTTTTAGGCAAATGGAATTTTACACTAATGAATCATGAGCAGTTTGAAAACCTCTGACAAACTGTCCATGCCTGCGAAAGTGTATTTCCACATGATGTAATGTACAGTAACATACACTTAGGTGTGTGTATAGCAGAGCATGCAAAAAGGCAGTAAGAAAATTTCCATTGGACACTCCAGCTGCAAGAATAATCCACAGTCAATTTGATGGTTTTTTTCCCCATCTCCATATAAGAAATCCAATAACAGTTGTATTTATTTATTATAGAGATCAGAATTACAACCCTTTGAGTCAGAGACTTCTTTGCAAAGGCTCCATGTCATGGTGAGAGAAATAAAAGAGGTAAAAATAACATTCTAACAACGGTATGGAATAACATAATAACAGAGGTAGAGAGAGCACTGAAAACACTGTGAATACACATTGTACTGGTTACAGAAGTTGTGACGGGCAAGTTGCCCTGAGTCAATATAATAAAATGGTGGGACAATTAAGAGGCAGTGTCGACAGAATCAGTGAGTATTTAGATCAGCACACTGAATCATAAGGATGATACATAAAGTAAGGCTGTTTTTATGTCTATCAGTTGTACTCACAATAACAAGTATTACTGGTGCACGATGCAGACAAATGGAAAACAAAACAATTCAAAGCAAAACAATTAAAAAAAATTGGTTATAACACAAAAATATGTGTTCTTATCTGTGTTGGCTGGCTGTATTTGTGTTTGTCGGGGGGTTTGTGATATGTGTGTGTGTGTGTATTTTTGGTGGCTAGGTTCATGTTGGCTGTGTGTGTGTGTGTGTGTGTGTGTGTGGTGGCGGCTAGGTTTATGTTGGCTGGCTGTGTGTGTGGGGGGGCAGGGTTGGAGTGAGTGGCTGACCCTGTGTTTATGTTTGTGTATGTATGTGTGTTGGCTGTTGTGTGTGTGAGTATCGGGGGAGTGGCTGGCACTATTTTGTGTGTGTGTGTGTGTATTTGTGTGTGTGTGTGTGTGCATTTGTGTGTGTGGGGGTGGCTGGGTGGGGATGGTGGGGATGGTTGCTGTGCTTCACAGCAGTAGTGGCCTGATAAGACTGTATGCATGAATGCTACTGTGAATGGTCCTCTTCAGGCTGGCTACCTTGATGTGTGTTTGCGCGGGAGGATGGCTCAGTGTGTATGGGTGGGGGTGCGCTTCACAAACCAGAGTGACCTCATCAGTCTGCATGCATGAGTGCCAGTGTCATCTCAGAATGGGGGGGCACCAGGCAAACATTCCCTTCCAACCCTTCTGCAATGTCACCACTGAAGGCATTAAAAGAGACTGGCAAAAGAACTGATTGGATCTGTCATTGTCAGTATTTGAATCAGAGGCAGCTTAAGCACCCTTACTAGGAATATCACTAGATACTAGAGGCTCAAATTGGTATGGTCGGATACCAATATCAAAGTTTAGATCAATGTCCTCCACAACTTCAAATTCTTCAGCTTCGAATATTATAGATATTGATCACAGGCACACTGAAAGTTTTGTGAACCAAGCTTTTTTATGTTGCATGCATGCATGTGCAAGAAACATAGTGCCATCATCGGAGATTTTGGAGGTGTGTCACCTCCTCCTCCAATTCAGTCAGTGAGCTGGCAGGCGAGGCCCCTGTAAGCCAATGCATTTTGGAGCTGTCTATGACACGCTCCAAAATGCAGTGGCATACAATTGAAAGGGGGAGCTACGCCTCAGTGAGTAGCGATAAGAAATGTAGCCCCCCCCACATGCAGGCGTGCGCACCCCCGCACGTACTGTGTAGCCGACGGGGTGCCCAATCCCCATCGGCTGAGCTTCGCGCCCCCCCAGTAGTTGGTGCCATGCTGGAGCCCACCCCAGCGTGGCAATCAGTCCTACGACGGGGTGCCTAACCTCTGTCGGCTGAACGCCCCCCTCATCTCTGTGCCACGCTGGGAGCCCACCCCAGCATGGAAAACGCCCCACGACACGCTTTTTTAAACCTATAAACAAAACGGTCCAGGTGCGCCTCCCACCCCCCACAACCCGCACTCACCCACTGCGCACCAGCCTCCCCACACCCCCCACCCCATACTTACCTCCGGACTCTGGCGCGATGATCTTCGTGGACCGGAACACGCTTGCACTCTTCAAAGCCAACCGCGAACTGAGGAAATGCCGGTAAGCTGTATAATGGGCTAGATAGGGGGTTCAACTTATTGCATATCTCAGGTATTTTGGGATTTGTACCAAATTTTAACATGGGGTTTAGGACCCTTCTCATGATGATGTCACTGTCATGGCAGTATTGGCCCAAAGGCGTGATTTCAAGACAGTGACTGTGCAGTGACTGCGAAATCACCTTCGGGCCTGAATACCACCATAACAGTGATATCATTCATGAGAAGGGGTCCCAAACCCCATGTTGAAAATTTGGTCCAAAATTCCAAAATGACTGTTTTATTTAGGCCGCTATGCGCAGTTCCTACGCAGGGCTCGTAAGTTCGCTGAAACTTCAATATTTTCGCCCAGATTTTCAACATTGCCATTTTACCACACCTTCTTATGAGTAGTACAGCTGTCATTTTTCACATCTCATCTAAATGTGTTTCGCCCTTGTAGCGCAGAATGGTACAGTTGGTGTGTGAAATCAATGTACAGGACAAATTAAGAAAATCACAGTGATACTGTTCATGAGCAGAGGTCTTAAAATGGCTATGTTGAAAATTTGGTGAAAAAATTCCTAAAAATGACTGTTTTACTAGAGCGCAGGTTGCGCAGTTCCTACGCAGGCTCGTAAGTTCACAAATTTTCAATATTTTCACTCCAGATTTTCAACATTGCCATTTTACCACACCTCCTCATGAGCAGTATAGCTGTCATTTTTCACATCCTGACCAAAACATGTTTCTGCCCATGTAGCTCACAATGGCGCAGTCGGTGTGTGAACTCAGTGTATGGGACACATTAAGAAAATCACAGTGTCACTGTCATGAGCAGAGATCTTAAAGTGGCAATGTTGAAAATGTGGTAAAAGAATTCCTAAAAATGACTGTTTTACGAGTGTGCGTTACACAGTTCCCACGCATGCTCGTAGGTTTGCGAATTTTCAATATTTTCACTCCAGATTTTCAACATTGCCATTTTACCACACCTCCTTGTGAGCAGTACAGCTGTAATTTTTCACATCCTGCCCAAAACGTTTTCCGCCATGTAGCTTATTAACATGCAGTCGGTGTGCAAACTCAATGTATGGGACACATTAACAAAATCACAGTGACACTGTTCATGAGCAGAGGTCTTAAATGGCTATGTTGAAAATTTAGTGAAAATTTCTAACAATGACTGTTTTACGAGCATGCGTTGCGCAGTTCCTACGCACGCTCATAAGTTCGCAAATTTTCAATATTTGCACTCCAATGACTTCCAAATACCTAAACAGCACATAGAAGCAAGCAACATTTGGCACTGACAAATGCTTGTTTAATACAGCCAAACACAGCGTGAGCCAATGATTCAGGCCAATGTGACATCACAGGAGATCCCTGGGGTGGGGCTGAGCTCAGTTTTCCTGAATAACAAAGAGAATATCAACAGACAAACAAACTCTTTTTTTGTACTTTGGAAGCTAAATTCAAACATAAAAGTAAGTTTTTTGGTTACAAAAGCCTATAAACTATTGAAATCTACCCTCAATTCAGGCAAAATAGAACTTTATAAGTGAGCTTGGGTCATTAACTTGGAGAGCTGTTAATAGCATGTGACTCAGAGTGAATGGCATGTTATTGGAGATGGTGATAAACTTCTGAGCTGCGCTTGTTTGGAGAAACTGTTTGGGCTGCAATTTAGACCAGGGAGGAACATTTTTCTCTTGTGAACAGGAACATTGTTGTGAGACAGTAGAACTGCACTTACATATGAAATAAATCATTGCCAGAGCTCCTTGCTGTAAAAAGAAACACCATCAGCATCATAAGAATGTGGTATACTGTATACTGTAAAGGAGATGGTCGGCTTTAACACTCTTGGCAATGCAGGCTTCACTTTCTCCTCCCTCATGAGAGGAACGCTACCTCCCATGCACACAGTTCCACCTCTTTCCCCTCCCACAACCCTTACATTGCTGTTACTGCTCCCTCCCACATAAAAAGTCCAGACACTCTTCCCTCCCATGGACCTAACAAAATAAACCTGTGCCAACATTTAGATCCATGCTAAACATAGGCTCGAACTGATTTCAGGGCAGGATCACAATAATGGTGGACTCAACTATTGTGTTCCAAGGAAGGTAATTTATGCAGGGAGTCCTTTTCTCAGCAAAACGTCTGCAGGCTACACCTACTGCAGCCATAAAAATGCCTATTCAAAGCGTAAAAGGAACAACATTAAAGTTAATCAGGAATTACAGGTAATGAAAGGCAGGATAAAATGACAGGTACATCAGAGCAGGATAAGAATCAGAAACAACCCCCTCTGCAAGCTGCTACCCTATTGCTCTTATTTATGGTCTGTATAGATAGGGAATCCCTCTATCTGTGTAATGAGGATCCGTTAATCAACTGTTGTTATGGATGACCACCTGCTGTACCATTGATTGCTCACAATTTCTACCCTGTTACTCTGTTTTGCTTCTGTAGTATTAAGCTTCATGTATCTCTGCCACACTGTCTGGTGCGGGAAGATCTTTTAATCTACTGGGTAAACTAACGTACACCTGCTGTATCTTTAATGCTCGTGACTCTGTCTCTGTTATTGTATTTTGTCTCTGTTGCCGGCATTATGTGTTGCTGCCATTCTGTTCGCTTATTGTATGCTCTTGTGCCATTGATATGGCCCAGGTCGTGCCCGAAAATGGTCCCTCAGATCAGTGCACTTACCCAGTTTTCAAAGTCATAAAGAAACAAATAATACAATAAGATTAAATACAACAATAGGTAGCTGACAATAGACAGTTGCAAAACAGCAATTTTCCAGCCTTGAATGAGAACAAATACAAACAGACTGTCAGTGATAACCAGTAATAAATAACAGCTAGCCAGCCTTGAATGAAAAGCTTGGAATGAACTCTATCTCATGCAAGAGGATCTGGTTACTCTGGTATATGCCTTTATAATGTCGCAGCAGGACTAGTGCAATGCAATTTACATAGGGCTGTCTTGGGGTTGGCGTACTGCATACATCTGGTACAAAATGCATCAGTGTTGAGAACTAAAGTAATTTCAGAGTATGTCGCACAGTGGCCCTTAGGTCCTACCCTATTGCTCTTTTTCTATCACAGGGCTGTATCATACAGAACTGTGGTACAAAGACACTCAACTGTAATTCCTAACAGGGCAGGCAAACTTGTAAATGGTGCCACCCTTCCCCCCAAATTTTTTTTAACTCCCCCACCCCAAAAAATGAATGACATTCATGAGACCCCCGTGTCGTGCAGCTTGGCCTGATCCCAACCCATGTCCAAAGGAATTCCCACTGCAACTGGGCACTGACCAGACCATGGGCTGCGCTAACCTCTTTTGCGTTAGTAACTCATATTCAGTGCATTTCAAACCTGAAGTGACCCAAGCTGTGAGGAACACTCACTGTTCAACATGTCTGATGACAATGACTCAGAGTTAGAAACACTATATCAATTTAAAAAGCTAGTGTACTGCCTAAAACTAACATTAGTCTTTAAAAGCAGACAACTATTACCTTTATAGTTGAGGTACTTTCACTTTTCCCTTTGTTTAATTAGAAGATCATTTACCTTTAGTAGGTGTGATGTGTGGGAAAGCACTCTGCCTGACAGCTGACATATCTCTCTCTATCCTTTCCCCACTACATCATCAGCATTGTGACCTCACTGACTGATATCACTGCTGCTTAGGAACAGCCACTCAGTGGCTGCCAGCTCAGTCACCTGTGCTGTCACTGAGATCACAAGGCTGGTGATGTAGTTGGAGGATAGAGGTAGATATGTCAGCTGCCCGGCTAAGAGCTGTTCTGCACATTTGGCACAATATTAACACATAGCAAACTTCCTAATGACCAAAAGGAAAATGAAAAATACTCCAGAAATAAAAAGTTACAACTGACTACTTCTTAAAATTTTTATTATTTTCCTGTCTTCCAGTTTTTGCTCCACTAGCTCTTTAATCTAATCCAAAGAAAAAATCTTACACACGCTGGCTAGGGTATGAACCATGCCATGAAGTTAATAGACTGAACAGGAGACCAAGTATCGGAAGGGGGGTTAATGGCAGTTCCACCAAGCCACAACAACAGAAAATACAACAGCATCCATCACATTGACACAATTACACTGACAACCACAGCAATGGTACAGAGTAAAAGCGACACACCGCTACAACAACATCAAGCACAGTACCTGTTGCAATGTGTGGGGCTGTGCCCCCTGCACACCCCCTGCACCCCCTGAACTATAAATAACAAACTCCATGTTGCACAGACAGTGGAGAATAGAGCAATCACCCCTGCTGCACAGAATTGTTGTCCACAAGTAGCCGCAACCCCTGGCACTCAAGACATACTCCCAGCTGGCATCTTTGCAGAGGTGCAAATGCTCACACCATTGGCTGCCCCATATGTACTAGTGTTGATCTTATTTATTTATTTAGTTTTTGTTGACTGGGTAAGTGCACTAAACAAATTCACCTAATTTTAGGCATGACCCGGTGGAGGGGAATACAGATGAATGCCAGCTGACCTTGAACCAGATTAAGCTGTTTGTGGTATTTTTAGTGAATGGAAGAAATTTGGTCTGGATACCAGGGAAACTTCCTCTACTCTTTTCAAGAAGTGCCATGGGATCTTTAGCATCCACCTGAACTACCACCAGAACAGGCAGATGGGACCTCGGTTTAACATCTCATCCAAAAGACGGCACCTTAGGAGTGCAGCACCACCCCACCCCACCCCATTCTACACTATAGTGTCAGTACTGGGATTTAACCCAAGTGCCTGATGTGGGGATAGAACTCACAGCCTTCTGATCTCCCGGCTTCAGAGGTGAGTTTGCTACCTGCTGAGCCACTGACACTACACACTTGTCTACCTTACCTACCTACTTACCTACTTGTCGACCTTAACTACCTATCACTGCACTGGCAATCATTGTGCAGCTGTCGATGTATGGGACTCAATGTTACCACTTTGCTGTTCTAACAGTGTACAGTTAAGGGCTCCAAAAGATGTTTTGCTGATCAAATCTTGACAGTAAACAACACAGACAAATTAAAAATCTTGCACCCCCCCCAACAGTATGCCACCCAGTGCTGATGTAGTACCTTGGAGAGAGCAACAGAGACTGATGTCCCCAAGCACAATTGCACCCCACCCCATACCTTGCTTCTCCTCACACCAGCTGTCAAACTTACTTCCACATGAAACCAAGCCACTCAATGTTCAGACCAGCTAAACTTTTAATACAAACTATCATCCTGCAGCCTCCCTCCTCTGGCTTTGCCTACCTGGTGTAGGTTACACTAGGAGCTTCATGCACCATTACTGACGGTGCCATTTCAGCGCTCCCCAATGCACAACCGGCTCACTCTCACCAACCCCTTCTACTCAGCACCAGTAGACTACCACCACTCCACCTGACCCCCTTCGCAACAACACAGCTCCAGCCGGCTGGAATGTTTATGCCCACCCCCTCACCACACGCTTCACCCACTGGCCTGTACATCCACATCCTGCCTGACAGAACGTTCCCTATTCTCACAAATGGATCAGGGCTCTGCCAGTCAAGCAGGGTTCACATGGTCACACTTCATAGCCTTTGTTTTTTGGGGAGGCATGCTGGATTCCATAGTTTTTAGCATGGGAAAGCTGTATAGCAAAAGGGAGCAGTGGCAGCAGGGTTCAGCTGTCACACTACAGATACAGTAATTAGCTACTGGACCAAGTGAGTGCATCCCAAAGAAGACACTCTCATAAGAAGGTGTTACAGATCCCAGACAGCCACTATCTTCCAGAAGATGTTCCACATCACAGACAGCAGTGGTCCCTCACATAATGCTACACACAGCACAGCACCACTCACAGGAATGTGATCTAGAATAAAAACTCACATAAACTACAAATGGTGGTTAATTTCCTAACTCTAGTAATACTGTTTTGCCCCAACCTGTGTGATGGTACTAAATAGGGAATGCTGCACTGCCACTGCCTGCTACAAAGATAGGGAGCTTAGACTAAAACAAAAGACTGGAGATGGAGTGGGAAGGAAGGCACTGGCTGGGCTGCCCTGTTTGAAATTACATTTGAGTTTCTATCGTAATTGTGTATCATACAGAACTGTGATACAAAGAAACTCAGCTGTAATTCCTAACAGGGCAGGCAAGCCCAGGAGGGTATTTATTTCCTTTCCGTCTTCAGTCTTTTAGTCTAAGTCCCCTATCTCTTTCTAGCAGCAGCAGGCAATGGCATACAGCAGAATGTGGGGTGTGGGAACTAGGGGAAGTCAAAACTGGGGCTAGGGGTCTGGGAAGTTCAGGAACAAGAAGCAAAACAAAACATCAGCAATTTTCTTTTTTTTGGCTGTTAAATGGCTCCTTTGGAATCATAGAAATATAGCATTTGACGGCAGATAAGCACCACTTGGGCCACCCAGTCATCACTGTCACTGACCTTGCTTGTCAGCTCATCTCTAGGACTGTCTGAAGTTGCTGCTACCCTGCAGACCAGTCCATGTCCACATCACAGAACCTGGTTCTTGTTCTCTCTCTCTCTCTCTCTCTCTCTCTGTCTGGCCTGCTCAAAGCCCTGGCCCCGGTCTCGACTCTCCTAGTTTCGATCTCCTCCTCTCTGGTGGCTCACACCCCACCAGCGTGGCTCTCAGTATCGCTAAGCCACATATCCTAACTGGTCAGGTGGTAAATAGTCCCGAGTCCCACTCCAGAGCATGGCCCCAGCACAGTGAGTGCTGTAACCTAACAATGGCTTGGCTGCCCTCCTGTACGATCACACTACATTTGTTCTTCCTCCACGCTCCCACCAAAACTGCTGCTGCTGCTGCCTGCACCTGCCAAGAAGAACTGCTCCTACTGACTACTGCATCTGTGGCAGGACTCAGCAGTTAGCCTCTCTCCATCTGCTCTGTATCAATTCTGTGGCTCTCTTTGCTGTTGGGGGGGGGGGCAAAGAGAATGTGCTTTGCCTGCATGGCTGCAGCCTGCATTACTCTACTTTTTATTCCAGTGGAACAGAGCTGGGTTTTTTTTTGGCACCCTGCACTGATGGGTGCCCAGGCCTAGGCAGTTGCCTAGTTCACCAGTGATTAAGGCTGGCCCTGCACACAGGTATTGCATGAACTCTACTTGCTACCAGTTTGGTGACTTATCGCCATCAAGATTTGTTTGTCACCAACCTGTTGGTGCACTGGTGCAGCTTCCATTTGTGATGTTAGCTGCCATTGTTCACAAGTGAGTCTCTATCATCAGGGACTGGTGGGGGTGGGGATGGGTGGGGAATAGGGTAGCTACCTCTGATACAACACTGCCACCTGGGGGACAATGGGGGCAATGCAGCAGAGGTACTGTGGGAGGGGGATGTTGGCCGTGCTCCCCTCCAGCACTCATGGCATGTACGGGCTTACAGCACCTAGTCCCAAGGGAAGGGAAAGTAATGAAAGAAGAAAAACCCTGGCTCACACAGGATAGCATCAGGCATGCTAGTGCCCTGCTTCCTGCCATTTGCCGCTCCCCACACCCCAGGTTCTCCTGCTGCATCTGGGGGTGCATCTGTGCTCTAAATGCCACCTCTGTTCAATGCACACTATGGATACTTCCCTGATCATGCAGCCTCCGCAGCTGCATAACATGTGTATACAGTGGCGGAGCCAGGTTTGGGAGTGTTTGGGAGCCGGGGGGGGCCATTCAGTAAATCACAGGCTCCACAATCGGCACTAAACAGTGAATAAAGATGGTGGCAGTGCGCCACTACTCACACTGGGGTAGCCAGGAGGGGCGACGGCCCCCCCAGCCATCCCTCTAGCTCCGCCACTGTGTGTATACTGACCCTTTCATAACTGCCTCTAATACAGAAGGGAAGTACACAGAGTTAAAGACCTGTGGGGGGCTGGGGAGCCACCCAGGTATTGCTCACAGATGACAAATGGTGGAGCTCGGATGGTTCTCATGGATGGGCGCTATGCCTTCTCAGCATGGGGGGGGGGACTAATGAGAGGGTGGAGTGGAGTGCTAATCCTGGCTGTGATAATCCATAAGTGGATGGAGGTTGCCTTGTGCTATGGTAACCCAGGTGTCAGGGGTCAGATAGTGTTTTAGTTGGAAGCCCACTGTCAGTTTCTAGTTGATATGCTGCAAGTTGTTGTTGATATGTACTGAGAAGGTTAGGGCGGAATCAAGGGTTAAGCCCAAATATTTGCAACAGGGTACATTTTCAAGGGGAGTGGCATCCAGAGATAGTACTATGAGGACATTGAGTACTGGTAAGTTTAGAGATCCTGGGTTTTGACCTCACAGGCATGGCCTTAGTTTTGATGGAGTTTACTAGGAGTCTATTTTAGTATCTGCATACCCACATAAATCTCATATCAACCTTTCTACTTTACTTCATTTTAAAGTTATGAGCTATTTTGTAACCCTGATTTCACTCACTGTTCAAAAAAAGCCAGTTTCAGTAAAGAGCCTCTGATACTGTCATAACCAGAAGTCATAGCCTAGTCCTCTCTGTCAGCAGCATTATAAGACCTATTACTTCAAAGTTTGAGAAACTGTAGCTGTAGCAATCATTGGAAAAAAAAACTGGCATAGGGCTGGCTGCAATTCTTGCTTTCCCAGAATGTTCGGATGCATGGTATTGTACTTTAGAATATGTCAGGAGGTGGTTTTAGAGTGCAGCACTGCATCAAGGTATAGCATTTCAAGATGATGCACAATTTTGGAAGGTTGAGGGGAGAACATGAAATCTCAGAAAGCAGCAGGAATGTGCCATCTTGAAATGTGATAGGACACTCAATCTCGGAATGTGACAGAGACACACATCAAGGAATTTGATGGGGACTGGCAATTGCAAAATATAGTAAGGATGCACATTGTCAGAATGTGACAGAACACACCATTTTATTCTGAAATTGCTTGTCATTGCCACATTCCAGAATTGTACGTACACACCACATTTCAAAATTGTGCATCACATCCCCACCACATTCTGACATTGTGCATCCCAGCCACATTCTAAAATTGTGCATCCCTGCCACATTCTGAAGTTGTGTTTCAGTGCCACATTCTGAAATTGTATCACCACCACATTCCAAACTTGTGTTACTGCCACATTCCGAAATTGTGCGTCACCTCCACATTCCAAAATTGTGCCTCACTGGCACATTCCCAAACTGTACATCACCACCACATTCCAAAATTGTGCATCACCACCACATTCCAAAACTTTGCAACCCACCACCACATTCTGAAATTGTGCATCACCACCATATTCTGAAATTATGCATCACCGCCATATTTTGAAATTGTGTCATCACTATATTTCAAAATTGTGCATCACTGCCATATTCTCAAATTGTGTCACCACCACATTCTGAAATTTTGCACCACCACCAAGTGTCAGTTAGCTTATGGGTGCAAGGTGCTGCACCGCATTGCTTTTAGTGAGATACCCCTGGAGTATAAGGTGTTTTTTCTTTTACATCATTCATGGGCTAAAGAGAGCTTTACCGGGCTGCACTCTTACCTGTAGGTGAGATAGGTAGGGATAAAAAAGTGGGGGGAGTTGTGGGAAGAATAGGCAGTGTACAGACTGCCATTCTTTTAAACTTGCTCTTCGGTTCAGCCTTTGGGAGTTTGCTACATCATTCTTTCTTTTTGTTTCTTCTTGGGATTCTGCCTCTCTTGGAGTTAACGCAGGTGGTGCCGGTGCTTAGTGGACTAATACATTTACTTTTCTCCCCAACAGGTATGCAGTAAAGGATAAATGGAGCCATTACTTCTCACTATGCTCTTCTCTTATTACAGCGTTGTCCTCCTTTTTGTGCCTGTTATATATCTGCCTCTCTTTTTTTTCTATGTTCTCCCATGGGCTGCACTGCAGGGGAGCATGGTACTGGATTGACGTGGGACTCAGACCTGTTCTGCCAGGTAAGAAAATGTACTGGTGGGCTTACAGAGTAAGGGACATTACTGTATATGCAGCAGGAAGTGTGGCTAATATTAACTGTATATTGTGGAACGCTCAAAGGGTGAACCACCCAATTAAACATAATAAAATTGTGTCTTTACTCAAAGAACTTAGGTGTGATATTGCCTTGTTCCAGGAGACATACCTCCTTAAAAAGGAGGCAGTTAAACTAAGGAGGGGTTGGGTGGGTGCCAAGTTCTCCAGCTGTTTCTCAAAGAAAACAAGTGGGGGGGTTCCATCTTATTGAAGAAAGGTTCAACATGTCAGGTCTAGGCAACAGAAACGGATGAGGAGGGTAGATGGGTGTTAGTATGGTGTAGAATGCAGGAGTGGGATATTATGCTACTTAATGTCTACAACCCAAATGAGGAAAACCAAGATTTTTTTCACCACATAATGCAGACGGTGATGGATAACCTACCCCCAGGGTGTCTTAGACCCACTAGGGGTGATAACCTGGTACTGAACTTATTTTCTCAGAAGAAGCCAGAAGGGGAAGGAAGGAAACATATTCAATTCAGTGCTTTAGAGTAACTGGTAATTGATATTTTTCTTTTAAACTTAGATTGTGGGCTTTTAGTGACACTATACTTTCTTTGTTGTCTTTACTTATAATTGTTTTTGGGCTGTTGAGAATTTAAAACATAGTGGTGGTGTAATTCTGTGCTGTCTTTAATAGCTGCAAATTTTCGCCCCTTCCCCCAACTCTTAATTATATGCCCTGTTAAATCTGATTGACAGGAGCTAAACACAGGGTATAGTAAGGGGTGTGAAGTAGAGGGCATAAGGAGAAAGAAGCCCACCTCAGACACGACAAGTGTTTTGACTCATTTATTTATTTATCGGTTTCTTTTCTTTAAAAAAAAAAATTATCTGAGGATCAGTGGCAGGATTTTTAGTACAGTAAATTAATAAAAAGGGAACTAGGAGAGCTTCAGTAGCAGACAAGTAGTGGAATTGCAGTATAATGTGGGGTGGTGCAATGCAGTGGCTGTGGGGCAGCATATTCAGGCAGACCTTCTGGACACTGAGGTGCTGCCTATCTGCATGCATCTCTCTGGACTGCGGGATGAGGTAGCCAGACCTCGAGCGATAAACTGGGTCAGAGTACCATCACCCCATCCAGGATCACCCAGTCCAATGCAACTGCTTCAAAGGATGCCGAGAACGAGGAGCACTTGGATGACAGTGGCTCAGGGAGGGTTAGAGCAGTCAGGCAGAGGCACATTCCAGATCCTATTCCACTCAAGAACTCATATCACACTGGCAAATGAGGACAACCAAATAGAGGTACCCAAAGAAGTGGAAGGAAAGGATGTGGAGGTTAGCCAAGGAGGTGACCTCAGCGGGGAAAGCAGTGGACCCCAGAGGAGGAGGAAATGAATCCTGGTGGGGGACTCCATCATAAGAGGGATCCAGCTAGGAACACAGGAGGGGGAGGACAGGGAGGTGAGGTGACTACCAGGTGCCATGGCATGGAGAGATGGAAGAAAGATCCTGGGGCTCACTGGGAAGGCAAGATGGGAGGGTGAGCTGGATGTCATTATCCACCTAGGTACTAATGACCTGGCAAATGGGGAGCCAAAGGAAGTTCAGGAAGAGTTTAGGAAACTGGGAGGGTTCAAGCAGTAGCTACTTCGTCACTTTCTCAGAAGTACTACCTGTGAGAGGCAAGGAGAGCATAGGAGTGCATGCACCAGGAACTTTAACTCATGTTTGACTAACTGGTGCTGTGAGGAAGGGTTTGGATTCATTGGTGACTGGGACCCACCTGGAGGATGGAGGTTTGTCTAAGCCTGACGGCTGCATCCATCCTGAGGGGAATCCAAGACTAATGATAAGTTTAATGCTACATTGACAAGCATTTAAACTAGCAAAGGGGTGGCAGGCCAGCAAGGAGGGTACCTACTTGCTCACCCCACAGCTAGCAGTGGAACCAGTGAAACAGAGGAGGGCTATCTCTGCAAAGCAGTGCAGAAGATGGAGATTAGTGCCAAAGAGGTGAGATACAGAAAAGGGGCAAAATTCAGCAGAAGGGCAGACAGCAAGGAGAACCAGGGATAAATGACAACCAAGGAGGGGCTGAGTAGAACAGTGAAACAGTCTAGGGAGGTCAGATCATGGAAAGCCATGTGCAAATGCCAGGAGCCTTAGCAACAAGATGGAAGATCTGGAGGCTGTCATGGTACAGTCAGACCTGGACATTGTGGCTAATCACTGAAACCTGGTGTAATGATAACCATGACTGGGAGATGGCCATACCTGGCTACAACATATTCAGAAGAGACAGAGCAGGCAGGAAGGGAGGAGGAGTGGCACTGTATGTAAAATGACATAAGGGCCACAGAGATCCAGGAGAAACAAAATGGGGAGAGATACCGTGGGTTAAGCTGGAAAGGAAAATGGGACAGCCATCCGCACAGGTTGGTCTATAGACCACCAGCCCAGGAGGAAGAAACAGATAGGAGTTGATGCTAGCCATCCAAAGGATGGCAGACAAGGGGTGAGGTAGTACTGGTTGAGACTTCAATATTCCAGACGTGGACTGGAGCATCCCAGCAGCAGCATCAACTAGGAGCAGATTTATCCTGGACTCCCTTCAGGGTGCCTTCCTCAAGCAACTGGTCATGGAACCAACTCGGCAGAAGGCAATACTGGACCTTGTGCTCACAAACAGGGACAGTGTGATGAGGGTAACAGTGGGGGAGCACCTGGGAAACAGTGACCACCAGTCATTGTGGTTTGAAATCACAGAAAGAGCAGAACCAAACCACACAAAAACACGTATCCTGGATTTTAGGGGGGCAGACTTTGGGAAAATGGGGAGATACTTGAAAGAGGCATTAAGGGGAATGGGACAGGAATCAGGGGTTGAGGAACAGTGGACAGTATTTAAAATGGGGATTACAAGAACAACAGAATTATGCATTAAGCAGGTTAGCAAGAGGAAAAGGAAGAGGAGACCATTATGGTTTTCCAAAGAGGTAGCAAAGAAAGTGAAAGCCAAAAAGATTGTATTCAGGCAATACAAAAAGACACAGGCAGAAGGGATAGGGAGAAGTACCAGGAGAAGCAAAGGGAGGCAGGGAGGTCAGTAAGGGAAGCCAAAGCTCAGACAGAAGAACACATTGCAAAATCAGTGGGTAGAGGGGACAAAACCTTTTACAGGTACATAAGGAAAAAAAGAAAGACAAAGGGAGGGATAGTGAGACTGAAGGGGAGGATGGGGCTGCATGGAGGATGACAACAGTAAAGCTGACATATTGAACAGGTATTTCTGCTCATCTTTACTGAAGAGGAGGAGGGTAATGGGTCTGAAGGAGTACAAGGGTGAGAATGTGCAGAATGGACACAAGTCCCTTTACACGAGAAAGGGTCCTGAAGGAACTGGAAGTAATAAGAGTTGATAAAGCAATGGGGCCAGATGGGGTACACCCCAGGGTCCTTAAAGAACTAAGAGAGGTGGTGGCTGATCCTCTGGCTATCCTGTTTAGCCAATCACTGGAAACAGGGGAGGTACCCAAAGACTGGAGGACAGCAGATGTAGTCCCCTTATACAAAAGTGGGAACAAAGAGGAAGCAGGGAACTACAGACCAGTTAGCCTCACCTCGGTAGTGGGGAAGATCATGGAAGCACTACTGAAGGAGATTGGTGGAACATCTGGTTGTCAATGGACTACAGGACCCAGGCAGCATGGTTTCCAGGGGGAGGTCATGTCAGACCAACCTCAATGGAATTTTTTGACTGGGTGACTAAGGAGGTGGATCAGGAGGGCAGGACATGGCCTCATCTGGACTTCAGCAAGGCCTTTGACACTGTGCCACATAGAAGACTATTACACAAACTGGGGAATATGGGTGTGGGCAGGACAGTAGTGTGGTGGGTAGGTAACTGGCTGGGTGGCAGGACACAGAGGGTGGTGGTAAATGGCTGTCACGCCACAGAAGGAAGAGTGACCAGTGGGGTACCACAGGGATCAGTGCTAGGACCAGTCCTATTCAACATCTTCATCAGTGACATTGTGCAGGACCTAGAAGGCAGAATTTCACTGTTCGCTGATGACACAAAGCTCTGTAACAGAGTAGACACACCAGAGGGTGTAGACAGAATGAGAAGGGACCTGCAGAAACTTGAAGAATGGTCAGGGGTTTGGCAGTTGAAATTCAATGCAAAGAAGTGCAAGATAATGCATATGGGGCACAAAACCCTGGCACAATATATCAGTTGGGGGTGAGGATATAGAGTGCACCAAGCAGGAAAGGATCTTGGGGTTGTCATCTCTGATGACCTCAAGGTAGGGAAACAGTGTGACAAGGCAGCAGGTAAAGCAAATAGGATGCTGGGATGTATAGGCAGGGCATCACCAGCAGAAAAGGGAGGTCATAATTCCCTATACAAGACACTAGTGAGGCCCCACCTGGAGTACAGTGTACAGTTCTGGAGACCATACCCACGTAAGGACATAGACAGGGTAGAGAAGGTTCAGAGGAGGGCAACAAAGATGGTGCATGGATTGCATCACAAGTCCTATGAAGACAGGTTGAAGGAACTGAACATGTACTCCTGGAGGAGAGAAGGAGAGGGGATATGATAGAGACATACAAGTATCTTACAGGGAGGAACAGGGTGCAGGAAAACACTATTTTTAAGCGAAAAGATGTTCCAGGACTAGAGGGCATGGGATGAAGTTGAGGGAGGACGATTCAGAGGAAACATGAGAAAGAATTTCTTCACAGAATGGGTGGTGGATAAGGAACACCCTGCCAGAGGAAGTGGTGGGGGCTGAAACAATCACGGGATTTAAGAATGCATGGGATAGACATAAAGGAATTCTGGAGGTCAGGGGTAAGGGGCAACAGACTTCTAGGAAAACAAACTGAACTTACAAGCTCAAATGGGCAGACTGGGTGAGCCATAGGCCCTTATCTGCCGACACTGTCTATGTATCTATGTATCTATGAACCTGCTTCTGGACAGATCCCCCAGAGAAGAGGGTAGTCTGACACATGATCAGGCTAGGCAAGCTCTGCAAAAATTGCATTGAGATTCAGCATTATGAGACATTTGGTGGATGTAGTTAGAGATGCAGCGAATTTAAATTTTGCCAGTGAAGTGCCTGCGCAGTGGGCACTTCACGTTGTTACTCTGCTATGCAGAGTATCCCATGCAAAAGGCTCACTTCACCTTGTGATTATTACTTTGCGTTGTCATTCTGCCTTAACGCGAAGTAAGGCGATGTGACAATAATATTGGCTGTGCTTCACGCACACAGTCGCCAGAATTAATGTGCATCCCCAAAATGCTCATGTCTTCTGTCCAGAAAACTCCCCAGTGCTGACGGTGATGAAGTGAAATAAGAGCACAAGAAATGCAAAAATCTCCTAGAATTAATGGTGCACTCAGACATCATGCATGCAGTAGTCACACACAGTCACCAGAATTAATGTGCATCCCTAAAATGCTACTGTCTTGTGTCCAGAAAATTCCTCAGTGCTGGCGAAGTGAAATGAGAGGGTAACAAAAAATGCAGTGTCTCCCAGAATTAATGGTGCACTCAGTCATGCACGCAGTGGTCACATACAGTCACCGGAATTAATGTGGGTCCCCAAAATGCTACTGTCTTGTGTCCAGAAAACTCCCCAGTGCTGACGAAGTGAAATGAGAGTGTAACAAGAAATGCAGTCTCACAGAATTAATGGCACACCCAGTCATTTGCGCAGTTCTCACACACAGTCACCAGAATTAATTTTTATCCCCAAAATGCTACTGTCTTGTGTTCATAAAATTCCCCAGCGTTGAAAAGTGAAATGAAAGGGTAACAAAAAATGCAAAGTCTCCCAGAATTAGTGGTGTACTGTAAATGCACAGACAGATTAAGATTGCGCTGCACACTCAAGAGATGCAGACCCAAAGGCACAACACCACCTAACCAGCGCTCACAAGTCACAAATCCAAATCTGGAAAAGAATACCTTTTGCCAGTTGGGAGGAGGCGGGGGTAGTGCACGGCAGTAACAGTCCACTACCAGTAAAGATACCACAAAGCAGTATCAAAAATTCATGCAGGTGCAGTGGATAGCAGGTTCACACTGTTGCAATTACTCTGTGGCACAATAAAAAGTGTCTGATTTAATGGCATGCATCACGCACACACTCTCACACACACTACAAGTAATGCGTAGCAAATTGAAAACCTTTAGTAATATAACCAAATGTTTTAAACAAACTGAAATTATACACTGCTCCACCACAACAATCGCCAAAAAAATTTCAAGAATTACTGAAAATATTACTGTGTACATTAACACAGTTATACAAGAAAAATATAACCAAAACAGAAAGACTGCCTTTTTCTCCCAGTTAATCTACTACACCACAGATACGCCCCTCCCCCAAAGGACACTTCACAGTACACAGACTGACTGTTCTAAATTAACATTCAAAATCCACACACAAACAATAAACACTTGATGATATGAGCACAGGAGGGTTTCCTACAATCGATGTACTAAATAGTGAGCAAAAAATATAGCTCAAAAAGGATTTTTTAACATCTTTTAGAGGATTTGAATCGGAAACTGTCTCCATCTTCCACTACACATACACTACACAAAACTGAGGCTGTGCAGAACAATCTGGAGCCCATGTGATCTGCAGTCCCATGAAGCACTGCAAAATTTGCCTTTGGAGCTCAAAAACAAGGAGAAGTGAGGCGAAGTACATTGATTTCAATGTACTTCGCCTTAAAATTGTTGGAGAAGTGGTTTGGGAAAGCGGAATAACACAAAGTCATTGTTCTCAATGGACTTTGCATTCCTCATTATAACATGAAGTACTCTGCTTCACATTGTGGAATACTTTGCGGATTCTGTGTTACTCCGTGAATCACTTCGTGGAGTGAATTTCTGCCACTTCGCCCACAACTAGATGCAGTACCCAAGTAAGAGAGATTACAACTATTGGTCCGCTTGCTTTACTTTCAATAGTACACTAGATTATTTTTTGTAGAGCTCTAGTGTCATGGCTGAGGTTTTAGGCATGGACATTCATCCAATGATAGTTTTAGATCATGCACCGGTCTCTCTCTCCCTCCTCCTGGCCACGACCACACCCAAAAACCCCAGGTGGAGGATGAACCCACTCATTCTTAGGTCCCCAGAATTTGTGAGCTGGCGGAAAAGAGAAGTTGCAACATATTTTGAATTGAAAAGACAACCAGAGATGTCAGAACAGGTGATGTGGGATGTGTTTAAATCATTTATAAGAGGCAGAATAATTAGTCATTCTGCAAAACTAGACAAACAAGCCAGGCTGAAAACTGTGATATTGCAATCCCAGGTCAAAGATGCAGAAAAGGCTCTTTATAATGTGCCCACACCCAATGAGATGGCAGTATCAAGGGTAATCCAGTTAAAATATCAGGTCAACACCTCACTACAACAGCAAACAGAGAAAGCTCTCTTCCACTTGGGCACACTCAGTGCCGCGACGATTAGCCCTCCCACCCATCCTAGGTGGGTAACATCCCTTTATACTCTCAAAAGCTCCTCAGTTAGGACTGGCACCTGCGGCTGATATTTATCTACTCAGCACCCTAGCTATTCCTCTACCCCACCCCCAATCTTTGAACTTTAGTTCCCAGTGAGAAACTAATCATCTGTTAACTCTGTTGGATCCATTTTTGTATCTCTACTGGGAGTCCAATTAATAGCCCCATCCAATCAGCAGACTAATCCTCACTCAACCATTTGCCTGCTTGTTTAGGCTCATAACCCCCCCCCCCAAGTAACTTCATGGCTGCTCATCTCTTCCCACATTCGGGGGACTCTCCTCAATTTCTTCAGCCATCGGAATTTGTCTAAACACGGTTAAATCATGACTTTCCTGGGTGTATTAATAGCCTCAGCAATCATTTGTTCCTTCATCTGTGGCCATCTCTTTGCTGCTACCTGACTACAGCAAACCTCCCCAGATAGAATGACACACATTGCTCGAATAGATACCCAGTGATATCAGTACAACTCTCTCCCAGTATTCTGCTCTTGTACAGTCTCTGCAGGAACGGCACCTGCTACTTGCTAATGGCAGGCAACAGAGGCTAGGTCACTCCGGCCCTCTACTCTGGGCATATAACCATGATTCCTAACCTTTGCCAATGTACTTCTCCTATCTGGGGACATTGATCAAAATCCTGGCCCTAATGCTACTAATATAAAAGTATTCACTCATTTGACTCAAGAATGGTCTAGAACTTCTGTACTTCTGAACTTCGGAACTGTAACTTCTGTAACCTCCTGTCTATCATATTGCATTTGTGTTGCTGTCTATGTGTTGAATCCACTGGAACTGACGTGAAGTCTTTGGAAATGAGTCCTTGACTCAAAGGGTTGTAATTCCAATATATATAATAAATAAAATAAATAAATAAAGAACTAAAGAGCTAAATATTGCACATATGAATATCCACAGCCTACGGCCCAAGTTACCTGAGCTAGTAGCCTGGTCACTCTACTATGACCCAGACATAATAGGCATCTCTGAAATATGGCTCAAACCTACAGTGTTACTTCAAGAGATTGAGCTGCAAGGGTACACAGTTTTCAGGTGTGATCGGCCATCTAAAAGGGGTGGGGCTGTCATCCTATACGTCTGCTCTCACCTAGCAGCCTCTGAACTGGATGTACCCTCGATGAAGGATTTCCAAGGGAATTCCATATTCATATCTGTTGCCTTGGGTGCTGTTAAGACACTCTGCATTGGCTGCGTCTATACCCCCCATAACTGTGCTTCCCAGGTGCTGTCCTCCTTCACCTCCTGCCTCTCTGAGCTTCCCAAAATGGAACTCATCGTGTGGTGACCTTAATCTAAACTGACTGGGCCCAAATCAGAAAACTTACCAGTCAACTCTGGGTAACACCTGTCTTGTTCAGTTAACAGTCAAATCTACTAGGCCGAACATCAGATCAGGCTACCATACACTGTTGGACTGGATACTAGTAAGCAGGGCAAACAGAATCAGTGCTGCTGGGGTTCTCCCAGGTACTCTTAGGGATCATTCACCTGTTTATTACATATGGAAAAGCAACTTTCCCAAACTCCTCCATATATATATATATATATATATATATATATATATATATACAACAAAGCTAGAGACCTCTCCAACTTTGAGGAATCAGTTTTCCTTAGGAGCCCTAAAGAGGTAGACTGGAGAACAATAATTGACCTCCTCAGTGTAGACCAGACACTAGACTACTTTGTACACAACTTTACTAATGTTGTTAATAAATTTGCCTCTACAAGACTTTGCAAGGCGAAGGGCCTCCACACTCTGTGGCTCCAGAGAGAGCTTAGAAAAGCTCTCAGATTGAGAGATGAAGCTTGGTCTCAATACAAACAATCGGACCTATCCTCTGATTGGCATTCTTACAGATCCCTCCTGAACACTTGCAAAAGTAGTCTGAAAAGTGCCAAGCAATCATACCTATAGACCCTTCAAACTCAGAACCTCTCTTCCCTCAAATACTTCTGGTCCCAGATTAGACAGTTGCTCCATGGAAGAACTACTTCTTCCACTTATGAAATTCAGTCAGGTGATCGGGTTCTATCTAACTACCAAGCCATAGCCTCTAGATTTAATCACTTCTTCACTGATCTAGAAAGATTTAAGGTCCCATTACGTACTTTCCCTGACATCCACCAATCTTCTCAACAGCAGCAACCCCCTGAAAATAATGAATCCCCACTATTACAGTCACCTGCTGGGGCATCTTTACTGCAGTTTTGCCTTGGAATAGTAACCAGACTAGAAGTACAGTACTTAGTTAAACAGGCTCAAAAGTGAAGGCTCACCGGGTAGTAACAATCTGGAACCACAGTTTTTGAAAATTGCTGCACTGATCATCGCCATCCCTATCAGAAACCTAATTAATAAGTCCTTTATAGCTGGCACTATCCATGTCAAATGGAAAATGTCTCTCATGGTGCCCATACACAAGTTGGGGGAGCAAAAGGATAAAATAGAAAATTACAGACCAGTCTCCCTCCTTTGGTGATTGCCAAAACCCAAGACAGGCTACTCTATGAACAATTATTAGATTTCCTTGAAAGAAACTGCACTCTTATTCACATCCAGCACGGCTTCTACAAAAATCATGGCACCAATACAGCTTTAGAACAGCTCACTAGTGACATTATTAATGCCATGAATCTAGACACGGCCTCAGGAGCAATTTTTGTAGACTTAACGAAAGCATTCAACCTGTTTAATCACAACCTGCTGCTCAATAAACTACGGGGCTGTGCTCTGGATGATCTCTCCTGCCGCTAGTTCCAGAACTATCTGACTAGGCAGAAAGAGAGTGTCAAATGGGAAGGCATGATCTCACTTCCCAAGTCGATTACTGATGCGGTACCCCAAGGATCCATATTTGGTCCCATTCTATTCTCGTTATTTATCAATGATCTACCTCGAATATGTGGTGGTGCCTTAGTGCAGCTATATGCTGATGATGCCATACTATATAGGTCTTCCACAGACCTAACCTGGATCAATACTCAGCTGGAGAAAGACTTCCACTCATTAAAAAGCTGGCTTCTGACTAACAAACTCCTTCTTAATGCCAAAAAAATGAAGGCGATGCTATTCGGTCACAAAAACTTGGCACAGACAGACAGTATCTCCTTAAAATTACCACCTGCAATGGAGTCAAAATTGGATGGTCCAGACCTTTAAATACCTGAGATTAGTCCTAGACCAATCCGTGATCTTTGCACTGCATGTAAATGTACTGACTAAAATGCTTAACCTAAAACTCAGGCTGCTCTTTAGACTTTCTTCCTACCTGTCCAGGGAGGCACACCATACCAAAGCAGTGCCCTCCTCCCACTTCAATTCTGTGGTGCCCTGGTATTACAGTCAGTTCAAGAATCCACCCTCACTAGGCTCAAATCAGTTTATCATAGGAATGGATGATTTGCAACCAGTGCCCACCCCAGAACCCACCACTGCACAACACTAATAATCCCAGGATGGCACTCCTTTGAAGCCAGACTGTGCTATTCCTTGTATTGCCTTACCTTCAAGCTATTGCAACCCCTCTCCCCACCCAGTCTCTTTGGCACAATCCAGTGCAAGCAGTTTGCCCGAACTCTTAGAGCCTCAGTCCTCCCAGTGTTGGAAGTCCCCAAAGTTTAGTAAGAAATTGGAAGGCGGTCCTTCTCATTCTAAGCCCCACATCTGTGGAACTCTCTGCCCCCCATAGCTCAGGCCTGCTTTACATTGGCATAGTTTAAAAAGAGACTGAAATCCCACTTCTGGACTACAGCTCCTTGTAACTTTTTCCTCTAAATCCATGTCCCTGCGTCCTCTCCTTCCTTCTGCAACTCTACTGGCACTAATATCCCTGCCTGCTCAAAACTCAATATTAAACGCCATTACTCTACCTACCTTCAGTAGCACTAATCACAATATTTTGGTCAGATCTAATTATTAGTTTGCTTCCTTCAAAGTCAATTATATGTATAGATAATTTTTGCTATTAAATGCAATTGTGTGTATTTGCTCATTGTTATTACCTGTAACTAATCTCTTATTGGAATACCAATGGTGCCTTGGTTATTTGAACTCAAAAGAACGGACTTCTGAGTGAAAGGGAGCCTTGATTTGGTGAATAGAAATGTTAAGGCTGCATGCTAAATGTTATAGGATTAGTATTGGTTGCTTATATTTGATTATATTTGTCCACTATCTAAAATGTGGATTGATATATTGCTTTTCCAACAGAATTTATTTTTAGGGTGTCCCACACGTTTAAACATTGATGCATTTCAGGTAGTACAAGGGAGAGTATTGCAGATAAATACCAACTTGATGGACTCCTGAGTAAATGGAGTCTAAATATCTGATATTAAGCAAAATGGACTCCAGTTAATGGAGCCATAACCTTGCTCCGGTTGGAACTAAACTTTGAACATTTTAAGCAACAATTATGTTTATATGTTTGCTTAAATATTTTATAAATCAACTGTGTATTTGCTTACCCTGTCATGCCTGGGAGCGAATACTATTCTTTTTAATATGAAAGGATCCTCTATTACTTGCTATAAGGTAAGCACTGATGTAAACATTTACGGAATATCCCGATGGAATGTGAGCAAATTTTATGTAAATGTCTATATGTTTGTGTGTTTTGTAAAGGCTATTGCTGAACAAATAAACCTTTGAAGTTGAAGTTGTTGGAATAAGAAGTGTCTGCATACTGTATGTATTTACAACCATGTATAATTCCCTGTGTATAACTAATTCTGGGTCGCCCTTGAAAAAGGGACATCTTGTCTCAGAGGGCTCACCCAGTCACCAAAATTCAAATAAATAAATACAGTACTTGCAGCTGCATTACTGGGAACATGGAAAGGGGGGAATAGGCATCTAAATTGCTAGCTGATGGATTGCATCAGTGTGCAGCATAAACACATATCTCTCCTGTTCGTCCCTGCTTGGACGCCATTACCTCGGACCCTAAGCACATCAACAGTGCTTTCAAAGAGTTTTCTGAAAACATATATACAAACTGACCATGACCTCTCCCGGACAGTAGTTACAGCTTTCTTAGAAAATCTATCCCCCAGGAGATATCCCCAGAGATGAATTACATGCTGGAAGCCCCTTTCACCCTGGCTGAAATATCTAAGGCTAACTCTGCACTGGCTAAAGGCAAGGCCCAAGTTCCAGATGTTCTACCAGGTCTTTTCTGAGGAATTAACACCTCATGGCTACCTGTTATATCAGGTCACAGGCAAAGGGGGAAGCATTCCCCAAACCATGCAGGAGGCCACCATCATGCTGCTGCCTAAGCCCAACAAGGACATAACTGAATGTTCTAACTACCATCCAGTATTGCTAATTAATATAGATGACAATATTCTGGCTAAAGTTCTGACTAGTAGGCTGAAAAGGCTGCTCCCCAGAATCATTCGCCCTTCACAAATGGAGTTCGTCAAGAGGAGACAGGGAGCAGACAATGTGAGGGCATTGGCTAACCTGATCGAAATAGTGCAAAAATGCATGGCTCAGCAGCACTCTTGGTGATTAATGGTGAGAAAGCATTTGACTCAGTGGAGTGAGGTTACCTATTTGAGGTCATGACATACATATGCACCGGTCCTCAATTTCTTTCACATATGAAAGAACTATATTCTGACCCAAAAGCCTCAGTGCTGACAAACAACATATTGTCACCCATGTTCCCACTCCACCAAGGGACAAGGCAAGGATGCCCCCTATCTCTCCTTCTCTTTGTGCTGGCCATGGAACCCTCAGTGGAGGCTGTCAGGGGGAATCCGGACATTGAGGGGGATACTGGTCAGCATAGAAGTACAAGGTACTCCTCTATGCAGATGACCTGCTGTTGACCCTGTCATGGGCCAGTCAGTCCCACCTGCTTTAGATCTGTTAACCTGCTTTGGAGCACTCTCAGGCCTACAAATAAATTGATCAAAAACTGAGCTAATGCTGATTGTGGAGTGATCAGAATCAACACTCACTTTAATGGCAACTAGCCTATCATGGGCATGGGAAGGCTTCTGATGCTTAGGAATTCAAATTTCCCCAAATACCAGCAACTGACCTGCAAAGAACTTGAATCCTCTCCTCTGTTGACAGAACTTGTGTTGGATATGGGGAGGTAGAAGAAGAACCTAACCCAACCGGACAAACTTGACGTTATTAAAATGATAGCCTTACCAAAATTAAACTGCTGTACCACAAATCTACCCATGAAGCTAATGGACAAATGGTGGCAGAAAATTGACCGTCTGTTTGCCTCCATCTTGTGGGAACAGCAACCATCCAGATTAGTGAAATAATGACTTTAGAGCCCCACACAGCTTGGAAGGGTGGAACACCCTGTGACTTTGGAATTACTACTTGACCCAGGAAACATAAAATGGCCTCACTTGGCCACTGCCACATGGGGATGTGCCTATGTGGGCCACCATAGAACGGGTCTATGTGATAACGGCGAACGCCTAAAGGCGATCACCATTATCGCTCAGTCAGAGTGCCGAACACATTTTTCAGCACTCTGACAACTCTGGTGCACCAGCACAACGGGCCAGGACATATTTTACTGCTTTCTTTTGGGCCAGCCCCCACACACACACACTACTCTATGGGGGTTTTCACTTCGCACTTCCTACTTAAGGATTCTCAGCTCCAGGGGGTGCATGTCGGGGGGTGAAAGCAGTAAAAATAAAAAGGTTTGTGCTGGGTGCAATAAAAATCACTCCAGCGCCCAGACCCGAACCCAGTACCTCAGCCACCCCAGCCACTAGCCAATCCCCGATGCCACAATGCAGCTTGACTGGCAACTGCAGCGCCACTCCCTATAGCCTCTACACCCCCTCCCAGCCCACGCTCTTCGTGCTCACTCCCACCCCTCCATGCACACGTATAGCGATGTCTTGTCACCTAGTTTGCCCACCCCCTCATCCGGTCGCCCTACCTGTCCATCATCGTGAGTGGATTGTGCGGGGAAGGTGTCGCCATAATGGACGGTGCTCTTCCTCATGCACCCACTTCACGGGCTACCCCATAGAACAGGCTAGTCAAGGAACTCTTGGATGAACTGGCTGGACCTATTACAGTTCTATTTCAAAAATCATTAGACATGGGGAGTATGGCTGAATGTTGGAGGCAAGCAACAGTAGTTCCCATCTATAAAAAGGGTAGTAAAAAGCCTGTGACAAATTAATGTCCCACAAGCCTGACCTCTGTAATAGGGAAGGTATTGGAGGGCATAATTAAAGAAGAAATCGAGAAACAAATCGAGGAGACCAATAGGACAGATGACACTCAATGTGGTTTTAAGAGAAGCAGATCGTGTCAGACTAATTAGTGGGACTCTGGACAAAGGTCGGCCTGCAGATGTTGTATTTATGGACTATAGCAAAGAGTTTGACATGGTACCTCATTATGAAATGGTCCAAGTTCTTTTACAAGTAGGAATTAATATTAACATAGTGGCCTGGATACACTCCTCATTGGAAAATAGTAAACAGAGGGTGAATATCCATGGGTTGACATCAGAGTAGGCCAATGTGACCAGCGGGATCCCTCAGGACTCTGGGCCCCACCTATTTAACTTCTACCAATCTACTATCCAGTGTAGAGAGGAAATATGGATATCTAAGTTCACTGATGATACCAAAATTGGTACCATGTTTAACAGCTCTAGTAAGGCAGAAATGTTGCAGACTGAATTAGTCAAGTTAGAAAAATGGGCTGATGAACTTAAGCTGAGGTTCAGTCTAGATGAATGTACAGTGGTGTACCTGGGTAGAAGAAATCCTAGGGTAAATTACACTTTCAAGGGTCAAATTCTTAACGAAACAACTGAAGAGAGAGATTTGGGGGTTATGATCACAAATTATCTGAAATTCAAGTCCCAGTGTAATACAAATGCAAAGAAAGTAACCACAATACTCAACTGCATTTGAAGACACATTAGCAGTAGGCACAGAAGGGTGGTGATGCCACTGCACACAGCTTTGGTCAGGCCCCACCTGGAGTACTGTGTCCAGTTTTGGGGACCAATTACTAAACAGAAATTAAAATGAGAGAGGAGAGAGAGAGAGGAGAGAGAGAGAGAGAGAGGGAGGGAGGAAGGGAGAGAGGGAGAGAGAGAGAGAGTACAGCATAGTGCGACAAGAATGATCATGGGTTTTAGTGACTTAAGTTATGATGAGGTGCTTAGAAACTTAAATCTATTTTCACTAGAATATAGACAGTTAAGAGGAGACCTTTGTCTGCTTTTTGGTTCACTAACAAATGATGATCTTTGGAAATGTTTGGGATTTGAACTGAAGGATCATGCCTACATAACAAGAGTACACAACCTACAATTTAAAGGGGAAATATGCTCCACAAAGTGGAGAGCTATTTGGTATGGCCAGAGGATGGCTGCAGTCTTAAATGGTCTCCCTGCAGAAATCATGGGTAGCAGGGACATAAAATGAGTTTAAGAACAGACTTAACAGACATTTCTCTGCAAGCCCCTCCCCCCCAGTGTCTAGGGGTATGCTAGATAGTAAGAGTGGGAGGGGGTGCTGTACAGCCAGAAAATACAGTCCATGAAAATAAATATGCTTGTTTACCTGGTTCATCTCTTGGAGGATGTTACAGGGGGTCAGGAGCTTCACTTCTCTTCGAGAGACAGCTGCAGGGGCAATGTCTGTTAGCATTCAAACATTGTAGCTATAATTATTGGATTAAATCCATTGTCCACATGAGAATAAACATGCAAATAACTGATTAAATTAAGAATCCACTCCATGGAGCATGGGGGGCACAATGATTAACGTTGGGGCAACTTCGCAGGCACAAAACCTGACCTTGAATCTGTAGCAATCTCTTTTTCTAACAGATTGACTTTTTTCATGCAGTGCTTTGCCTTAACCAAAAAGGCTACTATTCCAGGTAGCAGCACTGTTTTTGAGGGTAGAAAAGGCTGCACCAGATCTGTACTTTGAACTTCACAGGAATCTGTTTACATACTCCTTGCAACTTTCCAAACATTCCATTCACCAGCACATTTACTTTGGCTCCTTTTTTTTCTTGGGCAATCCATAACTTTAATTTATGGGAAACTGGGACAGCATGAGATGTTTCTTTCTGTTTCTTTTTGTTAATTAGTATTTTTATTGTTTTTTGTACCAGTGCTGTTTTTTGCCTGTCCCCAACTCAGCGCAAACGTACGCGTGTGGAGGCATGTGCATATCGTGCTATGAGACACCCTTTCTTCATGTTGCCCCCTCCTATGCTGTCACCAGACCTCCACCAGGTAGCAGAACTATGGGGAAGGGGGCGACAACCTCTCAGGAGAGGAGAGCTGCTGTTAGGTGGCTTGACCCTACTCCCCCCCTCTCCCCCCCCCCCGGCTGGCTCCCCATGACCTGAGGTTGTTCCCAAACCCAGATCGCTGACATGGCACGAGGTAAGGCATCCAGTGGCTGAACCCTCACTGCCATAGGGCCGGCAGCACAAGATGTTTCTATAGCCCAGTCACAATCCTAGTTTGCTTTCTTAAAATAGGGAGCACTCTTATTTCAAATGGTGGTGGTACTTTAGCATGAATAATCCCACTGAAAACCCTCCTGGCACCCAATCACTGATGCCACATGCCTGCTCCGAACATCCCAGGGAGTTTCCTCCATCCCTGGTGATCCCAGAGACCCAAGGCACTTTCCACTCGTGCAGCGATTTTAGTCCAGAAATGCCTTCACCCCAGGGGCCCAGCTGCTGTGCCTCATGGACCACACAGGTGGCTTGCCACCCCACTTGAGGTACCAAATAGCCACACTCCACACAGAACTCCTCATGCCTCCACAGGCTGCACTCACACCAAGAGCTCCAACTCTGTAGTGGTGCTCGGTCCAGGGGAAGCAGATAGGGTGCTCTCACTATCCTACCAATGATCCAGGCTGCCACTTCTGGACCACACCCCAGACCCATCCTGCTATACCGGGCCCTGTCGCCGTCCTCTCTACTGGCTCTCAGAGATGCACTCACCCATGGGCGAGACTTCTATTTACTCAGGACCCCTTTTCTGCTCCACACTTCTCTCATCGACCCCAAACTGCCACACTTTGCCGGTCTTTGAGGGAGGAGGCCAGGGTGGTGGATGGTCCACCCTGGCCCCACCGCAGCCCTCATGCTGAACCTCTAGGCCAACCCCACAACTCTCTCTCTCTCTCTCTCTCTCGCCCCCTCTCCAAATCTCCTGTTTTGCGCCAAACTACCCCTATTCATATCCTGTGGGCTAAGGCCCCACCTGGTTACAAACAGGGCTCCACTCCAGACCTACTGGCACCACAGCTTTTCTTGCGTTACTGCATTTAGCTACAGAAAATTTACCTAGTAAGCTCCCACAGGGTACTTACATTTCATTCTATGTAACAGATGCTCCCCTTATGTAAAAGGGGCGAGCTTCAAATAAATCTTTGGGTCTCATTAGTACATATAAAACTATGAGAACTATGAGGATTTGGTAGGTGCCCCACCCATACAAGCAGTGCTCAGGGCAAAGGACATCAGAGTTAAGATGCTCTCCCAGCCAACTCAATTCATGAAATATACTTTTCAAAAACTGAAGGCCATGTCACATTGGGAGACTATATCCCTAGTGGACTCTGAATTTCTATGGTTCAATCCCAAGCTGCAGGTAGTGGGATGCACAATTCATTGGCCTACGTGGGTCAAACAGGAGATTAGACTACTCAAGGACATCATCTGGCCCACCACTGCACCACTGAAATCCTTTCTGCAGCTTAAGGAAGCATACCATCTTCCTACCTAATACAGATCATTGGAGGTTTCTCCAGTTCTACCATGCTCTAAGGAAGTGGTTAGACCCACACCTCAAATATCAACCCAGCAATATGGGTGAAACAATGGATCAATGGCTAATATCAAAGGAGAAAAAGGGCAAGCTAATTTACAGCTACACGCAACACTTGCACCTTCCCAGCTGGAAGTCACGTTGACTTAAGTGGTGTGGGAGGCAGACTTTCATACAGTCAGACACTTGGTGCAGATGCTGGACCCTTGCTCACTAAGGTAATCCATGCCCCAAGGCCCGACTCATTCAGAAAAGAAGTGCTGGGTAGGTTGCACTGTACCCCAAATAAATTAAATAGGATGGGAGTCACCATAAAGAATAAATGCTGAAGATTCCAGTCTTCATTGGGGTACGTAGATCATATATTCTGGTCGTGCCCGGTGGTCAAAACCCTCTGGCAAGGTATCCTATAGAAGGCTGTGGGTCTGTTGGGGAGGGGTATACCTTGGTCACCAGTGTTATGGATTTTAGGGGATAATGCATTGCAGGTCAGCCAGCCAAACATAAACCTCTCATCTGCACTATGGCCATGGAGTCTAAATACCTATTACTAATGAAGTGGAGGGAGCCCACAGTGCCCTCTATACTAGAGTAGAATTGGCTGTTACAAAAACATCATCCTTTATTAGGGTGCTGCACAACCACCATGGAAATACCTACACTTTTGTCAGGGTTTGGGACCTGTGGATAAAGGAGGGGCACTGGCAGTGGGCATTGGCTAAGAAGAGTTGGGATGTTCCCTCGAGGTGGGAAGCACAGATGGGGACAGTGAGTGAGGTTAGGGCATAGATGCTCATTGCTGGGACCCTTACAGATGGAATTTCTTCCTCCCTCTCCCCATGCCTGTTTTCACTCCTGATCCTGCTTTCACTCCTGATCCTGCTTTCACTCCTGATCTTGCTCCTCTTCCTATCCCTCCTGTTCCACTCTGCCTGGAGATGGCAGAACTGAACCCCTTCCCTCAGTGCCCCATCTGCTATGACTCAGGGAAATCAGTAGCAGTTCAGCTAGCATAATGTTTTTACTGTTTTTCAATCTAACAGCCATCTGCAAGTATTTTCATCTTAACAGGCACTAAAACAGTACACGCTGAGAACTGAACCCACCTGATTGGCACACCTGTGGTTTAGTAGACTCCAAGAGATGAAGTAAAGGTTAAGTCTATTGTGTTACTCTTAAGTACATTATTACCTGCATTCAGGGATAATGTACCCTTGATCTAATTATCATAAGGTTACTGTGTTGTGATAGTTAGGAATTACGTATTAGTAGTAACTATCCATGAATGTCTATGTGTTAGTTTTCTCTCTAGAGTTAGGGATAGAAAGAGGCTAGTTATTGATAACTTTTATTTAGTGCTACAGATTTTTATTAGTTAGTGCTACTCATATCATAAAGGTTAATCTGTAACCTTTAACTGTTAAATATAGCAATTAGTGGTTATGTAGTTTTAATTCTATTTCCCAAATGAACTGCACTTCATGGGTGAAATAATGTTAAGGAAAGGAGCAAAGTTCTGAAAGCTGATCTTTTTAAATTTACGAGGCACCTGTTTTGTTTTGTTTTATTTACATTTTTCTTCCTCACCTCAGATGGCTCCCATCCACAGGACCCCCCCCAGCCATGTCACCCCAAAATCCACTGGGACTTACTGCCAGCCAGTACCCCAGGCCTTGCCCTCTCTGGTGGGGTCAGTGGGGTCCCCCAATGTGCCGCCATAAACCAGACCCAGTAGTCAGACTGGCAAGCCCAGCTAGTCAGGTGCGGGGTCTGTGAGAGCCTTTGCATCATCCTACTGCTAATGTTCCCTATTTTCCCTCGAGGAGCGCTGCATGCAATGACACCACGATGCATGACTTATGCACCCACGTGCCATGCATCGGTGTCTGCCCACCCCCCTACTCACTCTGCAGTAGTCTCTGGGTTCCTTCCTCTTGCCAGTGCTAGGGGCCAGGCATACACCAGGCCCTGCAATCCCTATCCCCTCTGGAGGAGGAGGAGGAGAGCGGTCTACCAAACCCTCGATCCTCCTCCCTCTGGCTGGCCCTCCAATGGCCAGAGTTCACTACCGAACTCAGGTCGCCGGCATCTCAAGTGGTTGCACTGCCACTGTGCTGGCATGCTGGCACACTAGGCACCTGCTGTAAGTACTACACACCCTGATCCTACATGCAGTGTACCCTACCAGTTCCATAGACTGCCTCTCTTCACACGTCATAGCAAGCGGTGAAGCCTGTCTACACAGCTGCTTACACAGCTCGCTTCTGAATGTGTCACCTACTTTGCTGTAGCTCACAGATTGGTGACATGGATGACTTACTATGATCCAGTTCTCAGGCCGCTGCAGTGTAAGTGTGGCAGTGAATACAGGCCTATAGTTTGGTTTGGTGGCAAGCCAGTCCTCTTTGATACACTGTGAGAAAAAGTGGAAGATACTGAACAAGGTAACAGAGTTTGCATTGAGGTCAACCTGTTGCAATCTATATAACAGAGTATCATTATCCACTGTATCAAATGCTTTAGATATAACTGTGGAAAATTGTTCTAAGTTACCATTGGTTATTAAGCAGATATTTTTGGTCTTTTAGTAAGATTTTAGTTCTGATGATAAAGTGGTTATCTTTGGACCATATTGCATCATTCACCAGTGATCTAGTTTATGTTCCTGTCTGTCAACTGATGTATTTCTATCAGTGAGATACAAGATTAGCAATGAGGCAAGTTATGTGCGAATGCAATTAATGCCATGTGCTCTCTATCATCTGTATAATGCAAGCAGATCATCTGGCAGTGCTAATGGAATGACTGCATGCATTGCACTAATTCTGCCAGACATCCAACTTGCATTATGTAGACAATAGTGTGGGCATGTTGATTACATTGGTTCACACATAACTTACCTCAGTTATCAGCGTGGCTCAGTTGTTAGCATATTCATATTTGGGCCAGAAAGTCGTCGGTTCTAGTCCCACACCAGGATTGGGCACATACCTAAATCCTGACACCCAAGTGCGGTTCTAGGGAGGTGCTGTACTGATGGGGTGTGCTGTCCTTTGGATGAGACATTAAATGGAGGTCCCCTCTACTCATCTCTTGTGGGTGTCCAGGTGGAAATAAAATAACCCATGGCACTTTCTGCAAAAGTAGGGGAATTTGTTTTTATTGCACATCTCACAATGTTATTTACAAAATATACATAGAGTCAAACATAAGTATACAATATGGAATCACAACACCCAAAACCCAAGAGAAAAAAAAAAACATCTCTTCCTCACTCAACGTGAAGAGAGAAAAAGAGAACAAAAAATAAAGGAAATTGCATTGTCATCATGCAGTACTTCTATACAATTCAGATATGGACTTAGAAACTGCCCCAAACTTTCTTGTAATGTGTGGTTATTTAAACAGTCCTAGTACTGTACAGTATTTCAGGTTATTGGTACAATGATATCTGTGATCCATGGAATATCCCTCCATTGTTTATGTAACTACTTCTGTTGTGTATGTTTTGCTTCTTGAAAATAAATAAGTCTTAATTCTTGAGTGATTTTCTGTATAAGTTCAGTGAGTGATATATCTTTCTGCTGTAGTGTGAATAAACATCTGGAATTCCATATAAACCACTTAATAACAATAAATATAAGCTGCAGAGTGTTTATTTTTTTAATTTTTCCCAGTCTTTGTCCTATACTCCATAAATTAACATTTCATATGTGGTATCTTTGAACTCTTTAGCATTTCAGGAATTTGCTGGCAAAACCCAAAACTTTTTTATGTCTGTACATGAGAAAAATAGATGCTCCAAGGTTTCTAGCTTTTATATACATTCAGTTCGTGTGTAATACCTCTCCTCTAGCTGTTTGTGTTTTTGATTTGCCTTTGTATTCAATTTTTAATGGCAGCAGAGCCAATGTACGTCTTTCATTTTGTCTGGTATTTCGACTATTGTTCAAATAGTCCTTAAGAGTTGGGACATAGTGCATTGGGCAGGCTGAGAATACTAAGGGTTCTGAAAATTTCTTCCTGATTATGCTTTTTTTAATGTTTCCTTGTTTGGGTTAGTACCATCTAGCTAGAGATTTCCCATGACTTAAGTTTAACAAAAACTTCTCTTAAATAAAGAGGAACTGATTGCTTCTGCCTTATCACCTTTGTTTGCCCTATCTCCCAATTATGAAACCAACCATTGCATGTTTCTAGGAATAGACTTTTCCATATTTCTTCACCCTGCTTTAATAAAGATTTTATGTTGGCATTAATATAAATCCCATAAAAACACTATGGGGTTTATCATTTTCCACCCTCCTTCCTTAACAGGCGAATATAAAATATTCCTTTTTATAAGATTCAAATGAGAACCCCAAATGGCCTGGAAAAAAAGACTTAAAATTGCAGTCTCCAAAGATTTTGGTAGTGGAAACAGATGACGAATATATTATAACAGTGAAACTAGAAAGGTTTTAACTATGTGGATTCTTTTCATCTTGCCCATGTGACACTTGTTCTATTGAGTTACAGAATTTGACCTTGTTCTATTTTTTTTGTGTCCAATATAATATTCCTAAATCTTCATTTCCAAATGTTATTCCTAGAATTCTAATGGGGTCTTATGAAAGTTGTATACCTGCTATGGTGTGTATGTTCCTGACTGCGTTTTTAAAAAGTCTTCTTGTACATTTGTGGATGTTCAATTTGCTTCCTGAGATACTCCCGTATGTTAAACATATATTTAATGCATGTAGTGCTGAATGTTCATTTTTGACTAACAGGCAGATATCATCTGCATATGCCAATGCTGTCTGTGAAATTTCTATTTTTCCTGCACATGTCCTGTCTATTTGCTGTGACATACCAATAGCTCTTAGTAAAGGCTCTATGCAGAACACGTATAGTAACAGACTTAGTGGGCAACCTTGTCTGACCCCTCTTTGTATGTGTACCATGGGTCCCTGCCATCCAGCAACCAGTAGTACAACAGTGGCTGTTCCATATAATAATTCCAGCCAAGATATAAACAGATTAGGTATACCATAAACTTTCAAGGCGTGCCACAGATATTTATGATTAACTGTGTTGAAAGCTTGTTGCTGATCAAGCGAAAGAAGTATTCCTTCTAAGCCTTCGATGTTATCTCTTTTTATTAATTCTCTTATTAGTATTAGTTGGTCTGACATTTTCCTTCTTGGAATGGAACATGTTTGGACTGTTGATATTAAATATTTAGCTGCTATGATTAATCTGGAGTTCAATATTTTTGTGCGTATTTTAAAATCCATATTTAGAACACTGATCGTTCTTCAGTTTTTAATGTCTTCTTTATCACCTTCTTTGAATAGAAATATTAATAGTCCCTCTGACATTTGTAGAGGTAGATTGCTTTCATGCAGTATGGCATTAAAAGGTAGTATAACACAGTGGTATAAGGCTCTGAACTGCAAACCTGGAGACCTGGGTTTGAATCCCACAACCCCCACTTGCATACTGTGTGACCCTAAGCAAGTCACTTAACTTTCTTCTGCTCCCAGGTTGCACCTGTAAACAAGCTTTCAGCTTAGTGTGTCTCTCCTGGTTAATAAATAAATAAAAACCATGGCTAATTCTTTGGCCATTTCTTCTTTTATTAATTTGTACAATTCTGCAGTTAGTCCATCTGTACCTGCCACTTTTTTGTCTTCAGGCTGTTAATGGCTAATTCAGCTTTGATAGGTTCAATATTTTTGTCAATTCTTGTAATATTTCTGGTGGACATTTAGGAGTCTGGAATTGTGAAAAAAAAACTGGGAAGTTACTTTAGTACTGTTGTTCTGTTCAGGGCCTTACTATGCATGCACCAACTGTTGGGACAGAGTTGGGATACAGATGGCTAGTGTTCATGCGCAAGAATTCAGCCCATAATGGAGGCGAGACGCCAGAAACCCTGAGCAGTTCTAAACAGGTAAGCAGTCTAATTCCAGCAATACAGGCAACAAATAACACTGAAAACAGTACTTGCAGGCATCAAATAAGTAGTAGCTAACAAGAGAATGCAGTACAAGGCTCCCTTAAAGTACCACAAGATAAATACCCAGATCCCAGCACCCAAATGTCCAAATCTCTAATAGCAGAAACAATCAGTCACTATGGGGACAGAAAAGAGAGTCCCAATAGTCCAACACCTCTTCAGAAAGTAAGCTGGAAGGAGAGAGGCTTTACCTCTTACAGTCCCTCTGTGAATCCTGCAGTCCCCTGAAGAGAGCTCTTCAGTGGGGAAGTGTTCTGAGGGAGGGGGATTCAGAGGCCTCTTACAACCCCTCTGTGAATCAGGCAGTCCCTTGATGAGAGCTCTTTAGCTGGGCAGTGTTCTGGGGGGGGGATTCAGAGTCCTCCTACAGCCCCTCTGTGAATCCTACAGTCCCCTGATGAGAGCTTTTCAGCTGGGCAGTGTTTTGAGGGAAGGGGGGGATTCAGAGGCCTTGTACAGCCCCTCTGTGAATCCTACAGTCCCCTGATGAGAGCTCTTCAGCTGGGCAGTGTTCTGAGGGAAGGAGGGGGATTCAGAGTCCTCCTACAGCCCCTCTGTGAATCCTACAGTCCCCTGATGAGGCTTTTCAGCTGGGCAGTGTTTTTGGGGGGATTCAGAGGCCTTGTCCAGCCCCTCTGTAGATCCTACAGTCCCCTGATGAGAGCTCTTCAGCTGGGCAGTGTTACCTCTGTTTCTGAATGTACTTCTGAAAGTCCTTCTGTTTCACAGTATACAGTCAAAATTGCGCAACCGCAACAGTGCAAGCAAAACAGCGCACACATGTTAGCGCATGTCGCAATAGCACAGAATCAAAGTAGCGTGGGTACATAATTGTGCAATGGCATGCGCAATAGCAATGGCATCAGTTGCCGGTGGGGTTGTGTTGTGCATGTTGTTACATTGGCCATCAGGTTTGTAAAGAGCCTGAAGGGAGGAGAACTCGCTTGTCTTGATGGGTTTCTTTACCGAAGGGAACGAGTGACTGCAAATAAGTCATACTTCAAATGTCTGGAGTATGACAAAGGACATTGTGGCACTAGACTGCATCTGAATGGGGAGACCTTGTTGAAAAAAAATGGTGATCACAACCATGTCCCATATTCATCATTGATTGCAATTAAGGAGGCAGTGGCCGGCATGAAAGAACGGGCAACCAATAGTTGCGAAACCACTCACCAGATTGTAGCTGGCGGTGTCTCTGAACTGTGCCCCTCAGCTGCGTCGCAATTCCCTGCCATGTCATTACTAAAGGCTTAATTGCAGGGCTGCTGCTGGCCCACACCTGAGCCTGCAGATGCTGCCTCGTTAATAACACTGAATGATTTATGCCTTACAGTAAAAAATGAGAAATTTCTCATTTTTGATTCTGGGCCCTGTCCTGACCATTTCCTGATTTTTTCAACCTCACAGGACCTACAGAACTTAAAGAGCAGTGCACATTGGTTCGCTGATGGAACTTTCAAAAGTTGTCCTAGCCTATTTCAGCAGCTGTATTCCATACATGTTATATGCAGCAGCACTGTTGTGCCTCTCGTGTATGTTCTGATGGCGAATCGAACAGCTGCCACATATGCTAAAGTTTTAAGTGAGCTGAACAACCTGTGCAACATTCTCCTGCCGGGGTCAGTTTTGCTGCACTTTGAATTGGTGGCAATAAAAGCTTTTAAACTGTCATTCCTAACAGCTCAAATCCATGGATGCTTTTTCCATATGAGTCAGTCACTGTGGCAAAAGATGCAAGATCTGCCAGATGTGTGCACACTTTATATTTCAGACCCCAACTTTGCTCTACATCTGAGACTTCTGCCAGTCCTTGCTTATGTACCAGTCGCAGATGTCATCCCTGCCTTTGTGGCGCTAATGGGCACTGAATTCTATCAAACAAGTGGTGACTTGCTATCCAACCTAGTTGACTACTTTGAAGATACCTGGTTGGGGCGTCCATTGGGAAGGGGAGGCCGTAGATGCCCCATGTTCACTGTCCCGTTATGGAACTGTTTTGATGCAGTGAATCAAGATTTACCACGCACTACTAATTCCATGGAGGCATGGCACCACAAGTTCAATCATTTTATTGGTGCGTACCATCCATCAATATGGAAATTTCTTCAGGTACTGAAAGAAGAACAGCACTGCAGCATTGTGATGATGGAGCAGCTGATAGCTGGTACTGCTGTCACTGAGACTAGGAAAAAATACAACGACATGGAGAAGGGGATAGCAGCTATCGCTGAAGAGTACCAAGTGCGTACAAAAGCGGAGCATCTCTGTGGTATTGCCTACAATTTCCAGCTCCAGGCATAATTGTGCTTCCTATGAGCCAGAAGAAAAGTGAAACCTGCTGTTTGAAAACTTTTAAATATCGTCAGTAAAGATTTTGAGTTTTACTATTGCCCCACTATTGATTCACTATATGTGTGAATGCACAACGTACAAGCATAAGCACAACCACATCACAGCACCTCAACCCACGAGTGTAGCCTCAATGATTACAAGTTCAAATGCCAACACTTAAGCAAACCACGCCAGTCACAACTGTGCACTTAATAAACAGCATAAGCACTTTACAGTGACTCACACCTCATCTACGATGAAATTGTAGTGCACTCACATTATCTGAGTAATATATCTGGTTGCAACAAGGTTCCTTTCACACTAGGATCACAACATGCCTATATAAGTTTTCATCAGAACTAATGAATACATCCCTGTGGGGGAACATTATAATGTGGCACTAGTGTGTAACAGCCTATGTAGTAACCACTGAATGAATCACACAACAGGTCTATGAAGTCACCACATAACGACTCAAACAGCGCAGAACCAACTATGCATTCATGGGAAAGAACACAGTGAGTATTGACACGATTTAAGAAGTGCTAAAATGTCTATGCACTAAAGCGGGTATGCACAAAAGGTTGCATGCTATATAGGATTGTGCTATATTGGTTGCGCGATTTTGACATTAAACCCTGTTTCAGCACCATAAAAATGTTCTTCAGTTTCGCATACAGCCAAGACTGGGGTAGAGACCCATCCCCCAGTCTCCTCCATGTCCATCCTCTCCAGCTCCACACCTGGATTGGCCATTCCGAAAAGCGACCAGCAGCTCCCCCTACAGCAGAGTAGGGGAATTTCCCCGGTGTCCTGGCCAACATTCTCCTTCCCATAAAACCAGGAGTGGAGTGGAGGAGTGGTCGGAAACATGGCAGCTGAAATTCAATACCAAAAATGCAAAGTCATGCACTTAGGCAGAAACAATCCCAAAAAGGATTATTACCTCGGAGGAGAGAAGCTAGCTTCCACCAGCCAGGAGAGGGACCTAAGGGTCATTATATCAGGAGACTTGAAAGTGGGTAAACAGTGCAAAAAGGTGGCACTAAAAGCAAGTGGCATGCTGGGCTGCATCGGGAGGGGAATCATGAGTTGCAGGAGGGAGGTGGTCTTACCACTTTACAGGGTGCTGGTGCACTACCACTTGGAGTACTGCGTATAGTACTGGAGACCGCACCTCAAAAGGGACATATACAGAATCGAGAGAGTGCAGAGGAGGGCCATGAAAATGATCCATGGACTGAACCATATGGCATATCAGGGCAGGATGAGGGAACTCAACATGTACTCCCTGGAACAGAGGAGGGAGAGGGGCGACATGATTGAGACATTTAAATATATGAGGGGTATAAATAAGGTTAATGTTCAGGAGCTTTTCCAATTGAAAGAGAGCAGGAGAATGAGAGGGCATGACATGAGGCTGAAGGGAGGGAGGTTCAGGAGTAACACAAGGAAGTTTTTCTTTACAGAGAGGGTGGTGGACCCATGGAATAGCCTACCCAAAGAGGTAGTGAGGGCCAAAATGGTAAGTGAGTTCAAGAATGCATGGGATAGATGTAAAGGCAGCATACAGAAAGGCAAAGGAGGGGACAGGGAATAGCACCAGGTAGGTTCTTGGGCAGACTGGATGGATCTTGTGGTCCCCTTTTGCCGTCACTTTCTATGTTTCTATGGTTCTATGTTTCTATGGGTCATGCAATTGCTCAAGGCTGTGTGTGGGTGCTGATGTAAAAAATGACTACCACTACACGTTCAGTCACTTCACCGCCAGTCTAATATTGTTTGTAAAGTGCTTTGGGATACAGTGTATATGAAAAGCACTATATACAGGTAAATACTAATTCTTCTTCTTCTTCTTCACCTCAGTGACATAAACCACATCATTATAGGCAAGCAATGATTTCAAAATAGTTCTCCCCATCAGGATACAGTCTGAGACAACCACTGAATCTACTGATTCAATATTTGAAAAATAACCAAATGGAGACCAGTATTTAGCAATGGATCTACAACTCAGGTTCAACAACTACATTGCCGACTGGCATCACATCGAAAGACTCCATGCTGACCACAATTTGCAGTCTGCAGGGAGCCGTGCATGTTGGACACTGTTTTTTAACTCCCCCCAACCCCCCCATGCAGAGGACTCTGCCCCCCACACCCCCATACTAATGGATTCCAACTCCGAGTCGGAGTTGGTTTGGGGAGGGGGTGCAGGATGGGGAAAAGTGTTGCTGGGTCCTGGGCGGACTTCTACAGTGACATGTCGATGTTGTTGGCATCGATGTATGTCACTGTAGAAGTGTTGCTGTGCAGAAGGCATACCTTTGGCAACCACCTCATTTAGAAAATACAGGTTTATTGATTAAAAATGTATCTGCCCTTTAAAGGGAATCTTAACATCTCTTTATCTTTTTTAATATGATGTAGTAGAAGTAGTAAAAATGTTATTCTGATACTCAGAAAGGGACAACCCAGTTGAGCCTAGACTCATTTACAATGGGGTCCCGTGGGCATAAGATAACAAAACGTTACACATGCAATATACAAAATATGCAAATTTACAATCAGTGCATATTAAAGCCAGAACATATTTAGAATAAGTTTACACAGTTTGATCACAACAAGCCTTAGATAAAACAACATTCTTCATCAACTGAGTTTTCATAGAGTTCCAATGTGGGACCATTTTTCTGTAAACATCAATGGATCCACGATGGGTCATCAACAAAATATTTGTCGAATGACCTGACAGTGAAACCAGCAGGTCAACTGTATTTTGCAGTTGGCTGCTGGTCTGTTGAAGCAACAAATTTTCTTCAGGGGACTTTGCCCACCAAACCCCCACATGGAGGGCTGCGCCCCCCACACACCCCCCACTTAGGATTCTCAACTCCAAGTTGGAGCTAAGTCAGGGGGGTGCAGGACCCCCTACAGACAGTGCCGGGTGCCAGTGGGTTCCCTACAGCAATGTGGCACTGTTGTCACTGTAGGGGACTCCACTGTCAACATGTCGACATCGGGGATGTATACCAATGTAAATTATCTGGTAAATTATTCCATAACTTAGGAGCAATATGAACAAAATTTGAAACTCCTTTCATCATTTTCTTAACTGGCACTTCATATTCAATCAAATCAGCCAAACACAAAGCACTCTTTACATTCCTAAGTTTTACTATATCTGATAAATGTATAGGTACTTTGTTAAGATACCACCTAAATACCAAGTGAATTGTATGGATATTTCTATGTACAGATAAACTTGTCCCATTTAGAGCTCTGAAAAGGAGACAATGATGAGTGTTCCATGAAGCATCCAAGATGTACCAGGTAAATCTATTATAGATCACATCCAATCTATGGAGCAATAGCCCAGATGCCCCTGAACAAAATGTCTCCATAGTCAAACAGAGGAATAACTGTTGAATTAACTATTTTTAATCTTGTGTCTTGTGGAATATACTTTCTATATTTATGTAGACACTCCAACTTTCTATTTAATTTACCAATTAGGGACTCTATATGAGTATTCCATTTACACTGGAAAACAACCCAGAACCCCAGATATTTATAGGAATTAACTAAATCAAGTGTACAATTATCTAAAGTAGTTATTTTCAGAGGTGTGCAAGAACAAGGGGGTACAATTTGAAGATGGGGAGCGGCTCAGAGGTAATTTAAGGAAGTATTTTTTCACAGAGAGGGTTGTGGATGCATGGAATGGCCTTCCGGAGGAGGTTGTGAAGTCAAAAACAGTGGTGGAATTCAAGCATGCATGGGACAGTCATAAGGCAATTCTAGGGGGTGGGGGTAGGGAGAAGTAGGCTGCTGGTTAACTAGGATCTGCAGCTTATCCATTAGTTAGGGAAATGGGCAGACTGGGTGGACCAAACAGTCCTTATCTGCCATCAAATTCTATGGGCTGGATATTCAAACTGCGCTATTTTATGGTGCAAGCCCTTGTGTTGTACAAAATAGTTGTGCAGGGTTGTGGCCGGGGCAATATTCAACGGAGTTGCGTTATTGAGCAACTCCTTTGAATATCACCCCCCGGCCACAGCCACTGTGCATGGTGCAGTGGAACTTGCGCCACCACAAATGGTCAGAGTGGAGCATTCAAGATGCGGTGGCTCAAGTACCATTGCGCCATGCGCAAATTTCTGATATTCAAAAGGTGACATGCAGATGGGGCCATAATTCATGCAAGGTGCAGGGGGAGCCATTTGCATCTATTTATGTCCATTTGCATTCCATTAGCATGCAGGTGCACCCGATCCCCGAGGACTTGCACCTGGCCCTGTCAGGCAGCAACCGTCTCGAGACCGATGCCTACAGCCCGATCCGCGGGCATAAGTTAAATCCCCACCCCGACTGGCCCAATCGCGGTCGTGAAATTAACCCCCGACTGGCTCGATCGCGGGCAGCAAAGAGTCAACCCCCAAGGACATATCCCTGGTGGTCAGTGGACTGCGAGAGCCCGATCGTGAGCAGTAAAGTGTTCCATTCACATATCTGGACTGCCTTGTACAGTATGGGCTGCCGCCCATTGCTCTTGCTCTGAACCAATGGCGTGCAGCCCTACCAGCAGTCAGTCGAGGCGGGCGGGGCGGCAGGCGGTGGATGCTGCCACACCCGCTGATGGGGGGGAACGGGTGGTGGGCTTTCGGTGGGTGGGTGGGGGCACTAGATCACCAGGATAGGTGGTCCCTGGGGGTTTGAACACTTTGCTGCCTGTGATCGGGCTTCACAGTCCACTGGACCACCAGGGATATGTTCTGGGGGTTGAACTTTTCCATCTGTGATCAGGCTTCACGGTCCACTGGACCACCAGGGATATGTCCTTGGGGGTTGAAATCTTTGCTGCCCGCGATCGGGCTTCATGGTCCACTGGACCACCAGGGATATGTTCTGGTGGGGATTGAGAACTTTTCCGCCCAGCGATCGGGCTTGAGATCCACTGGACCACCAGGGATATGTCTGGGGTTGAACTTATTCTGCCCAGCGATCGGGCTAGTGGGGGTGGGTTCTTCTTTCACTTCTGCCATCGATCGGGCTAGTGGGGGGTGGGTTCTTCTTTCACTTCTGTCTGTGATCGGGCTAGTGGGGGTGGTTCTTCTTTCACTTCTGCACGCAATCAGGCCAGTCGTGGGGTGGGGGATGTTTGAACTTCTGCCCGTAATCAGGCCAGTCGGGGGTTGGGGGGTTACTATATGCCCGCGATTGGGCTGCAGGAGGGGCACAGGGAGTAGGTTGAGGGCCACCCACAGGTGGCAGCTGCTGTGTTGCACCCTGCAATGCGGCAGCTCACCTGTGGGTGGCCCTCGACTTACTCCTTGTTTTTGGGCTCAAAGTTGTGCAGGCGCAGGTTGGGGGTTGCGCCTGCACAACTCTGCACAGCCCGCTGAATATCAGGCTGTGCAGTTTATGCATGGTTCCTCCCCCTCCGGTTCATTATGCCTTCATTAGCATTGCACTGTTGCTCAGCTTGACTTGGGGAGCTCAACTGCCTCTTGTTGAATTTGGCAGTATGGCGCAATTTCGGACTTGCGCAGGTGCAACCCTATTGCGCATGGCACAACCCTTTTGAATATGCAGCCCTATATTTCTATGTTAGCTTCTGGCTTGTTGCAAAGCAGCATTAATTGGAATTTTGTGGCATTTAACACGAAACCACAATCACAAAAATAGCACTTTAGCCTATCAAAATCACTCTGAAGTTTCTACTGTATTTGAACCACGGAGCGACCCTCAACATAAAGAATAGTATAATTTGTATACAGATTAAACAGTAAAGGCCCCATGACTGATCCTTGAGGGACCCCTGTTTTAATAGTTGAATATCCAGATCTAAAAGTGTTTTTCAAAGTTACTCTTTGTTGTCTTTCAGACAGGTAGCCATGGAACCATCTCAGGGTCCCATGGCTGAGGCCAATAGATTGTAATTTGTTAATCAAGACATCATGTTTCAGAGTGTTGAAAGCTTTTGATAAATCTATAAATATGGCCCCAACCATATGCGACACAACCTTTACTACTGCAGTAGAAGTACTGTGAAATGCTCTAAAGCCTGATTGATAGATATTGTACAGTTTCTGATCCTCTAAAAAACGATTAAGTTGATGAACTAGTAGTTTTTCAAAAATCTTTGAGACAACTGAAAGTAGTGATATTAGCCTATAGTTACTCATAATGTTTTTATGGCCACTTTTATAGATGGGAACTACATTTGCCTGTTTCCAGGCTTGGGGGAAATCCCTGGTCTGCAGAGAGAAATTAAAGATATCTGCAAAATGAGGAGCATCACTGGGGCAGCCAGCTTTAAAAAGTAGGACAGAATACCATCCTCCCCTTAGGCCTTTCTTATATCTATTTTTAATAGTTATTTAAGAACTTAGCTTACAGAAATAGGTGTAAAGGAAAAACTAGAGAGGCAGGGGCCTGTTTGATTACCGCCTGTCGACAGGAAAGACGGCAAACCATCAACTATTTGTTTACTTCCAGTCAACACGGTAGATAGCAAGTAGAGATGCAGTGAATTTACATTTCACCACGTGGAGTAATCCACAAATTTCTCCCATTATAGCCTGTTTTCACCAAGGTGTAATTTCGCCTGCAGAAGATGAAATATCACCTTGGAAGGCAAAATTTTGCTTGCGGAAGGCGAAATTTCACCTGTGTAAAAGCAAAATTTCACCTTCCAAGGCAGAATTTTACCTCTAAAGCTGAATTTCACCTTGGAAAGTGAAATTTCACTTTCCAAGGTGAAATCACCTTCAAGAGACGAAATTCTCACCGCTCCACGTTTAATGTGATTTCGCCATGTAAACAGGTGAAATTGACCACTCTGCATAGTGAATTTTTTTCACTTTGCCCACCTCTAATGGCAAGCCATTAGCCAAGCATGCTCCCATATTAACATACATTTCATTGGACATATTTGCTACTCTATCCGAAGTAACTTGTGGGATTCCATTCACTGAAAAAGAGCTAGACAGCTCATTTCGCTTGTTGCCTTGCAGTTTTTTAACCATTTTCCAAAAATCTCTTGGATGTTTATTCTTATTCGACCTAAAGTTTGACAGAAAACAATCTGCCTTTGCTTGTCTTATTTTTTTAATATAAATATTTCTAGCCTGACAATATTTGTCCCATAATGATCTTACACTGGGATTTTGTTTCACAAGTTTCCAAGCCTTGTCCCTAATCTTACGAAATTTTCTTAAGTCTGTGATATACCAAAGAGAATTATTATATTTAATTTTTTTTTTAAAATGAACTGGGGCATGTGCATCACAAACTGCCAGGAATTCACTTCGAAAATAGTGCCAGGCCTCATCAATGTTTGGAATGAGCATCAATCTATTCCAGTTTCTTGTTTCTAAGCCTACCATAAAAGCAGTATAGTCGAAGGAATTCAGGGCTCGATAAGTTTTTACTTGCACTACTTGGGTTTATCAGTTTTCTGTCTTATACAAAAGGTGACCTGGTGGTCGCTAAAAAGCATCCAGCAGCATCCCATGTAAAGGGTATTTATCTGGGGCAGAAGTAAATATTAAGTCCAGGATAGAAGAGAGATTTGGATTCTTTGGATTAATTCTAGTTGGGGAGTTAATTAAGTAAGAAACTCTCAGGGTGAATGATAGATCCAACAATTTACTTGTACTAGGTAGGGATGCCCAGTTTGTATTTAAAGGGACACTGTCAACCTGTTTTTCATCATATTATTTCTAGTTAAAAACTTACATTTTATGACTGCTTACCTTCTCTAAAATTCATTGATGTTGCTGTTTGTTTTGTCTGTCTACTTGTTAAGTAGAACTGAAATGCATGATAATGTATATTTATAAACAACATTGCTTTGTTTACAATCCTGGATCTGTTTTTACTCAAATGCAATAAGGACAGGGATGGGGAAAAAAGGGGTAAGGCCATAAAGAAATGGAGGGTAATGAGTACAATGCCCATAGTCCGGGCAACAAGCTCCCTGAACTTGTGGCCTTGATGGAAGAGGGATGTTTGGATATCATAGCAGTCACAGAAATATGGTACACAGAGAACCATGACTGGGATGTTAACATACCAGGGTACACAACCTACAGAAGAGACAGGGAGGGTAGAAGAGGGGGAGGAATAGCTCTCTATGTAAGGGAAGGGATGAAAGCAATGGAACAAAAAAGTAAACAGGGAGGAGAGGAGGCACTGTGGGTCACCTTAGAGACTAGAAATGGCACCACAATCTGCACAGGGGCTGTATACAGACGCCCATGTCAGGGAGAGGGAATGGACAAGGATATGATAGAAGGCATACTTAGGATGGCAGAGAAAGGGGAGATACTGTTGATGGGGGACCTGAATATGCCAGATATTAACTGCAGCACCTTTGCTGCAGCCACATCCAAGAGCAGGGCCATTCTTAATGCGCTACTGGTGGCATGTCTCTGACAGCTAGTTTTGGAACCCACTCATGAGGGAGTAATTTTAGACCTCATACTCTCAAACGAGGACAGTGAGAGGATCTAGAAGTGGGTAGCCATCTGGGAACAAGTGACCACCAAACAGCGTGGTTCACGATAAACTCAGCTATAGAGTCAAGCCATACAAAAGTGAGGGTATTGGACTTCAGGAGGGCTGACTTTGGCAAGATAGGAGAGTGCCTTAGAAAAGCACTAGCAAATAGGCTAGAAGAAGGGGTGGAACAACAATGGGGAAACATCAAAACTGCCATCTCAGAGGCAACAAGCCTTTGTGTGAAACAAATAAATCAAAATGAAAGAAAAAGCCACTATGGTTCTCAAAAGAGGTGGTGGGGAAGGTTAGGGAGAAAAAAGATAGCATTTAGGAAGTATAAGGAAACACAGAAGGAGCAGGACAGAGAACTGTACCAGTTAAGGCAGAAGGAAGCAGTTAGGGAGGTCAGAATAGCAAAGGCCCAAACTGAGGAAATGATAGCCAACTCGGTTAAGAAGGGGGATAAAACCTTTTATAGGTACATCAGGGAGTGTAGAAAGACAAAGGGAGGGATAGCAAGGCTGAGTTGAAAGGACGGTGGGCCGGCAGAGAGGGACAGTGAAAAGGCAAGGATACTGAACGAATACTTCTGCTCAGTATTTACAAAAGAGGAGGAGGGGGAGGTGCCTAATCAATTAACAGAAGCACTCTGGATAGGGGTGTCGATCTTACTCCTTTCACAGAAGAAAGGGTTTTGAAAGAACTCCTAAAATTGAAGGTGGACAAAGCAATGGGGCCTGATGGAATTCACCCCAGAATTCTATAAGAATTAAGGGGAGAACTAGTGACACCACTGACTACCCTTTTTAACAAATCATGGGAGGATGGTGTGGTACCTGAGGGCTGGAGGAAGGCGGATGTGATTCCCTTTCACAAAAGTGGGAGCAAGACAGAGGCAGAAAACTACAGACCTGTCAGTTTGACCTCTGTGGTAGGGAAAGTGATGGAATCACTTCTGAAGGAAAGAATTGTTGAGTACCTAGAGGCCAGTGGGGCACAGGACCCAAGGAAGCATGGGTTCACAGTGGGAAGGTCACATCAGATGACTCTAATTGATTTCTTTGACAGGGTGACCAAAGTAGTAGACCAGGGAGGGGCTGTGGACATGGCCTACCTAGACTTTAGCAAGGTATTTGACACAGTCCCACACAAAAGATTAATAATCAAATTAACCAGCCTGGGAGTGGGTCCCAAGATGGTGGCCTGGGTAAAACATTGGCTGGACAACAGGACACAGAAGGTAATTGTAAATGGAGTCCACTCTGAAGAAAGAGGGGTTACTAATGGGGTACCGCAGGGTTCAGTACTGGGTTCAGTCCTTTTTAATGTCTTTATAAGTGATATTGCAGAGGGACTGGAAGGAAAAGTATGCCTCTTTGCAGATGATACAAAGATCTGCAACAGGGTTGATACACAAGGAGGCGTGGAAAGGATGAGATGGGACTTGGCAAGGTTGGAGGAATGGTCAGAAGTATGGCAGCTTGGATTCAACGCAAAGAAGTGCAAAATAATGCACCTGGGAAACAACAACCAAGGGGAAGATTACACAATGGGGGGGGGGTAGTAACAACAACAACAATGGAAAGGGACCTGGGGGTAATCATATCAGATGACCTTAAGATTAGCAAGCAATGTGAGAAGGCAGTAGGGAGGGCTGTGGAGATACTGGGATGTATAGGGAGAGGCATCAGCAGCAGAAAACAAGAAGTTGTTATCACTCTGTACAGACAGTTGGTGAGACCCCATCTGGAGTACTGCATCCAGTTCTGGAGACCCCATCTCTGCAAGGACATAGACAGGATAGAGGCAGTCCAGAGGAGGGCAACTAAAATGGTGCAGGGTCTGCAAGAGAAGCCATATGAGGAGAGACTAAAGGAACTTAATATGTATATCCTTGAGGAAAGGAGGGAAGGGGGACATGATAGAAACTTTTAAGTACCTCAGTGGACTCAACAAAGTCCAAGAGGGTAGCATCTTTCAGAAAAAGATGTACAAGAACAAGGGGTCACAATTTGAAGATAGAGGGGGGACGGCTCAGGGGCAATGTGAGGAAGTATTTTTTCACAGAGAGGGTTGTGGATGCATGGAACAGCCTTCCTGAGAAGGTTGTGGGGTCTAAAACTGTGGGATAATTCAAGAATGCATGGGACAGACATAAGGCAGTTGTTGTGGGCGGGGGTAGGAAGAAATAGGCTGCTGGTTAACTAGGATTTGCAGCTTATCCTGTAGGTAGGGAAATGGGCAGACTAGGTGGGCCAAGTGGTCCTTATCTGCCTTCAAAGTCTATGTTTCTATCTATGTTTCTATGTCTACTGCATACTTTCTGAGCATTAGAAACACACCCAAACAGTGCAGTCACTCATAAGGCAATAGCCTTCTAAACTCCCACCGCATCATAAGTGGCTGGACTGTGTTGTGGGTGTTCTCAAGTCCAGGAAACATGCAGTGGGAGCTGATCAAGGAATGTAAACAAACCCGCTTTGGTGTGGTAACACCAGTATGTTGGGCAGTCTGTTTTTCACTTTTTTAAAGAAAAAAAGAATAAAATGAAACTACCAGCTACATCAGCAGTCTTTACAGAATGTTGGAAATCAGAAAATGTGTTTTTCAAACTAGGGACACTTTGAGACCTAAGGGGGTTGACAGTGTCCCTTTAAGTCACCTAATAGCATAAGTTCATGACTATCCCTACATGGAAGTAATAGTTCACAAATATTCAGAAAAATGTGATCATTACTTTTGGGGGGGATGTAACAACTCATTAACAAAATGGGTTTCTGGTGTGGAATTTTTATTTCTAATACTAATCTTTCCAAACCTTGGATCTTGATGTCACATTCAATACAATTTATACCCAAGGCAAGGAAACCATATGCCAGGACCTCCCCTCCTCTTTTGGTATGATTGTTCCTCCATAATTAATAACCAGAAATTAAAATATCAGTACTTTCTTTTTCAGCCATGATTCAGAAATTATCAATACGTGTAGTCTAAATTCTGGGACCCATTCTTTAATAACATAAAATTTTGAGAAAACACTCCTAGCATTGAAGTGGACAAAACTACTTCCTTTACTATTCAAAATTTCTGATGTGTGAGTTGTATTCTGATCTAGCTCGGGATTTAGATGAATATCCTCTGACAATAGAAGACTAAGCATGATTAAAATGTTCAATTTGACCATGGACCCACTTTTCCTCGACAATAGTTTCTTTAACATACAATGAGATAAGTATATATATGTATAATATAATTGGACATTTGAGGCATATATATATATATATATATATATATATATATATATATTTAAATAACAAATCTTTCTACAATGCTTTTTATTTTGTTAGCTTTGAAATAATCCTGTTTTCCCTCTTTTTTGGGTCCCTTATTGGTGCTGCATAGTTCTTGTCTGATATTCACTTTTATAATTATGGATCAGTTTTGGAACACATTGGTATCAGTTGAGTGGAAGTCCCCAGTATAAGATTTGCTGTAGTACCTCCACTCAACTGATTGTCAGTGGGTTCCAGAACAGATCAATAACTGTAAAAATGCACAACAGGCAGAACTTAGGCAGCTTCAATAAAGGGAATCTAAGAGGAAACAACAAGATTTTTTTAAAGTGAACAAATAAGGTGTGGTAAGGACAGTACAAATAATGTTTCATTTTCTTGTTATTTACTGTCTTTATTCCCACTGTCTTCTTGGTTTTAGGATAATTACTCCGTAGAATGATAACCATAGAAACACAGACAATGATGACAGAAGAAGACCACTGGTCCATTGAGTCTGCCCATAAATCCTAACAAACCTGGAACCTATTGTCCATATAGGGTTCTAACCCACACTATCCATCCCTATGCTCCTCACCCTACTGCTATCACTCTAGCAACCATTAAGCCCTTCACTATGTCCCAGCCGTGTTTGAAACTATTGATAGTTTTGGTGCCCACTACATCAGATGACAGATTGTTCGATGGCTCCACCACCCTTTCTGTAAAATAAAATGTTCTCACTTCCTTCTTGCATGTTCCCTGTCAGTTTCCACTTGTGCCCCTATGTTCTTGATCTGCTACTTATGCTAAATAGTTTTTCACAGTTTCCCTTGTTCATTCCTTTCAGGAACTTGAATGTCTGTATCATATCTCCTCTCTCTTGTCTGGCCTCCAGCGAGTGCATGTTCAGTGCCTTGAGCCAGTCCTCATAAGATCTGCCTTGCTGGCCCTGAACTGTTTTGGTCACTATATGTTGCACTGTCTCCAGGCTGTCCCTATCTTTTCTTAGGTGAGGACAACAGAACTGGGCACAGTACTTCAGGTGGGATCTTACCAGTGATCTATAGAGCGGTAGTAATACCTCCTTCCTTCTGCTGTCAATACCCATTCCTATACACCCCTGCATCCTGTTTGCCTTACTGTAGGCCTTGTTACACTAATTTGATTGTTTTAGGGAGTCACTGATGATGACCCCTAGGTCTCTTTCCTCAGAAGTCATGCACAACTTCACCCCCCCATCCAGTACTCTGGTCTCGGATTCTTGTTCCATATGTGCATCACCTTGCACTTTTTACATTGAATTTCAACTACCAAACCTTTGACCACCTCTCTATCTTTTGCAAGTCTCTCTGCATCTCCCTAACCCCCTCCTCACTGTTTACCCTGCCATAGAGCTTAGTGTCATCTGCAAAGAGATGCATCTTGCCCTTGATTTATTCCTCGGTCCCTCTCCCCCATCATGTGGGGTTCCACAGGGTTCTGTACTGTCAAACATGTAGTTTGCAGTGTATATGCTGCTGTTGGGAGACATTATAAGGCAGTAGGGGCTGAGTTTTCACTGCTATGCAGATGATACTCAGCTCTACATGTCCTTTGTTCCCAAGCAGAGTGGAGCAATCTCGATCTTTAACAGCTTCCTCTCTGAGATCCAGGGTGGATGAATGCCAATTGGCTGAAATTGAACTCGGGCAAAACCGAGGTGTTGATGGTGGACCCAGGCTGCCAAGGTATAGGATTGTTGGCAGGCCAACTGTCTAGGCTTTAGATCGGTTAGATAGTAGCCTGACATTAAAATCTCAGGTGTCTACTGTCATTAAGATCTCTTTTTACCATCTGAGGAACACTACCTGGATCAAGCGCTTGGTCCAGCCTGGCGACCTTCCAACATTGGTCCATGCTTTTGTAACCTCTCACCATGATTACTGCAATGTCCTTTACCTAGGGCTACCAGGGGTTGATATCTGCTGATTGCAGCTTGTGCAGAATGTGGCAGCTAGGTTGTTGACTGGCTCATCAAGATCTAGCCATGTGATGCCTATGCTCCACTGCCTGCAGTGGCTACCTATACATTGGCAGATCATCTTCAAATTTGGGTTACTGACCTATAATGCCCTACATGGACAGGGATTGTGCTACTTTCAGGATCTTCTATGCCCCTACTGCCTCCTCAGCTCACTCCGTTCCTCCGATGAGGGATTGCTGTAGGTTCCCAGGGTCCGACTTAAGATTTCTAAGGCCCGTTCTTTAGCGTTTGTGGCCCCTATCCTGTGGAATTCTCTACCTTGTGTGCCTGACCATCGAGAGTTTTAAAACTGCTCTGAAAAATCATCTTTTCTGTATGTCATTTCCTGATTTTATTTATTTATTTATTGATTTATATATTGAAATGTTTCACCAGGAAGGCACACTGAGCGACAAGTCGCTCATTTCCCGGTGCAACCTGGGGAGAAGAGGTACAATAGGAATGAGACATTAAACAATCAAGTTACAAGATCAACATTAACATACAGTTGTAAGGCAGGTGTTACAAACAGTGTTACAAGAGGCTTGGAGTCACATGATGCAGTCCACCAGATAGCAGCTCTCCAGCACAGCTCCAGCCCTCCGACTCATTAAACTCCTAATTTTATTGGTAGTAATTGTTAGAAGCTCATTAAACTATTCCCTACACCTCCAGGAAAGGGGCTAAGCAAGAATTTCGTGTAAGGTAGACACATGGAAACAACTATGAGGAGGAATTCGTCCAAACATACTCCTCTGGCCATGCCTGAGAAGGTCTCCAAAAAATCCAGGATCTTGAGTGGCACAGAAGGGTCGTCCTCGGAAACTACCGTGAAGGAGCAGCAGCCCCTCACCCTGCAGCGATTCCTGCAAGAATTTGCTCCCTTTAAAGAAAACCTTAGTGTAATCACGGCCGAGATTAAAAGCCTAACTCAGGCATTGGAGGACCTGCATTAACGGACGGCAGATAGTGAAGCCCGAATCTGTTCAGTGGAGAAAAGGATCAAGAAAATGGAACCTGAGATTGTGGCTATTCATCAGAAAATAGCACAAATGGAAGATAAGATTGAAGACCTAGAGGGCCGCCGTCGTAGAAATAACGCGGTCCTCATAGGTCTCCCCGAAAATGAAGAAGGATCCGATGTTGTGTTATTTATACAAAAACTGGTGGAAAGGCTAGCTGGTCCATCGCCCTTCAGACCGAAATACATCATTGAACGGGCGCACCGATCTCTTCACCCAAAACTGCCAGCGGGAGCACCTCCTCACCCTTTAATCTATAAATTTCTGAACTTTTTGGAACGGCAGCATTTTTTCACCAGAATTAAAGAATTACATGAAGTGCGATGGAAAGGTGTTAAAATCAGGGTGGCACAGGACTTGCCAGCCTCTGTCAGGCAAAAGAGAGCTTTGTTCCACCCTTTGGTGTCCAAATTAATTGCAGCCAGTGTGAAATTTCGAATGGAGTACCCCGCAAAATTAGGGGTCATGATATCTGGATCATGGGCATCCTTTGAAGATCCAGATGTTGCTGCTAAGGGGCTCAAGAATGCCTTTCCCAATTTGTTTAAAGAGTCATGAAAACCCTGTACAGGAGGGACATTGGTCACTGAGTGGGATATGGAGATATCAGATTTGGAGTTAGTTTAAGTTTGAAGCCTTCCCTACCATAAGATGATAACTCAAAGGCATGTCTGTCATCCAACTTATGAAGTTGGTAGATTGTGTAGCCCCTGGATGAAGTTTTTTTTTCTTCTTCTTTCCCCTGTCCTCCTTTTGTGACTCCCCATGTGACACTTCAACTGTCTAAGGTGGTTTTGTTTTCAATACAAGGTCTTAGACAAGTCATGCCCAGTTTAAAACCCCATTCCTGCTGCACTAGTATGGGAGCATTCTTTAATTTAGTTCACTCAGAGCTATCGCTAAGTACAGTCTGCGAGTTAAATATGCCCTGCTAGACTGCTACATCAGTGCTCGCTCTATCTTAACATCTGTTACCGCTAGAGGGAGCCTGGAGCCTGGCAGTGATATGAATTCCGTGGCTGACAGATGGCTAAAGTTGCATCGCCGATATTGGCTGCAGAGTTTCGCTGGCTGGGTGCTATTTTACCGAATGGCGGAGTGGCTTATGGATGATTTTCACTCCAGTGATTGGTTTCAATCTCTTTTCCTTTTCTTCCTTGTGTTGACAACAGCGAATGGCCAACATTTTGGGAACATTAATAACTCATTCAGAAGGGGCATCTGTTCAAGCCTGTCTCTTTCTAAGAAGAGTGTTATAAAGTTACAGGCTCAGTGGTACAAGATAAATGGACCCTCGATTTTACTTTCAGATAATGAAGATTATTACCACTAGACAATATTTTGTTAAAGGGGACATTCGGTTTAGAAAAGGGGGCTAAATGAACAATTGTTAAGGGTTTCACTATGAAAAAGACAATTCCTTTATTTTATACCCTCACATGGGGGCTGAAGCTCTAACTTGTTTTCAGGAGCACAAGTATTAGGTTTGTATCTTATCATAAGAGATTGAGTTCTGTTAGTAACTATCTGGGGTATAGTAGGTGGACTTAGTATTTGGGTGACACATAGGGTGGAAGACACCTACACCTACAAGATAAATGCAGATACCTACATATTTGAGAACTTGCTAGCTGTCTCCTGTTTCTTATTCTGAGAAATTAAGCTTATGGCTTTGATGACTAGGTGATGTTATTATAACGCTTTGCAATGCATTATGTGGTCATGACAGCATGGAAAAGAAAAGAGCTGGTTACTTGCTTACGCCTAAGTTAATTTAGAGGCATAGGTGTTAGGTCAGGGTTAAGATACCAGTTTAATATAATTAATAATTTAGAGCAGTTTTAGTAGGAGGATAGTTTATCTGAATAATGAGGGTTAGCAAGAATAGTTTGTTTCACACCCCCCGTTGCTTTATTTGCGACTAACTGTTCAAATGGTAGAAAGTGTGACGGGGTGGTAGTTGGATCCGGAGGGCTGGGGGTGGTGGGCATAGTAAGGTGCTCTGTTGACCGTAGATCGTAGTAATGAGGCGGGAGGGAGGGTAGGAGAACATCTTGATGTGGGTACTGGAATATTTTCGTTTTGGGTTGTTGGATTTTGGGAGGTGGGGGAGGGAGGAGGTAGAGGGAGGGGAGGGACTGAGTTTGCTCAGATCAATCCATTAATGCTAACCCGGGAACAGAGCTTGTCGACAAAATGCCCCAAAACTTTTACATTTGTATACATCCAATCCATGATCAGTAGCCTAGTCTTTTCCACATGGAATGTTAAGGGAATCAGGCAGAAGATTAAGCAATACCAAGTCTGGAAGCATTTACAGTTGTTAAGGTCCGATATCACTTTTATTCAAGAATCCCATCTACTGATAGAAGAACTCAAGATGAGAAGGCAGCAAATAGGGCAAGTGTTCGCAGCTGAGGGTACCACGCAAAGTCGTGGGGTGATGATTCTGCTAAAGTGTAACATCCCATTTTCACCATCTAAAGTTATTAGGGATGCTCATGGGAGGTACATATTAGTTCAAAGGAGAATGTGCAATACGGAGATATTATTGGGTAGTATATACGGACCGAATAGTGATTCTCTGGGGTTTTTCATGGAATTAATTAACATATTAGCCCCTTTTTTAGCAGTTTCTATGATTTTGGGAGGCAATTTAAATTTAGTGTTTGACCCAAATATGGACCGTACAGGTAATAAATTCAGAGGTCTTTCTCCAGCCCAAAGGGCTTTAAGAGACATGTGGGACAAGGTGGGATTGTGTGATGTGTGGTGTACTCTACACCCCTCAGATAGATGCTACACGTTTACCTCTCCAGTTCATAAAACGTCTTCTAGGATAGACTACATCATGATCTCTTAGCGATTATTATCGGGGGTTGTAGACTCGTCCATTCACCCAGGACCTCCATCGGACCACTCTCTTGTTACTTGTCAGCTTTCTCTTGCTGCTGTTCCAAAGGTAGAAGGTCATTGGAAAGTTAATAATCAACTTTTAAAGGACCCAAACATAGTGAAATACATTAGCAGTCATATCTCACAATTTGTATCTGTCAATCTTAACACTACAGGGAAACCCGATATGGAATGGGGTGCCTTAAAAGCCTATTTGAGGGGATTGTTAATTGGGGTGGCATCAAAGAGGAAAAAAATGAGAGAACAGCAATTAACACAGCTTCTCCACCAGATTAGAACTATAGAAAGGAATATGTCCCCTCACACACTGGAACAAACTCAGTTGGAACTTATAAAACTAAGGGACTCTTACTTGGATCTTCTGAGGGAGAGGGCAGAATTTTTGATTTTGAAGCTGAATGCAACTTATGTCGACCAAGGCGAGAAGGCAGGTCACCTCCTAGCTGCTCGAATCAAACAGCAAGAATCTGCCAGGTTTATCACTTCAATTTGGTCTGCTGACGGAGTGCTGGTAAATAACCAGATAGAAATTACAGCAGAATTTCACAAATTTTTCCATTTTTGTACTGTCCTATGGCTGACCCTCCTCCTCTTAAAGATTTGGATCACTATTTAGCCGAATCTCATCTGTCTTCTCTCTCAGAAATGCAACGAGTTGCATTATGTGCCCCCATAACTGAAGCGGAGATCTTAAAAGTTATAGATGGCCTACCTCTAGATAAATCCCCTGGACCAGACGGGTTTTCGCCTAATTTTTATAAAAGGTTTGCAAAGCAACTTGCCCCTTAACTCCTCTCTTTGTTCCAACAGATTCTTGCAGGTAACAACACAGATGGTACATTGTTTGAGGCATTGATAACTCTACTGCCAAAACCTGGTAAAGCACCTGAGTATATGGCAAGTCACAGGCCTATATCTTTACTTAATCAATATATTAAAATTTTGAATAAATTGTTAGCGGATTGTTTTAATATGGTTCTTCCTGATCTAATAGGAGCAGAGCAGGTGGGCTTCATGAAAGGGAGGTCAGCCAGTGACCATTTGCACACCTTGGCCCATGTCTTCTCGGTGTCCAGGGATGCTGAATATCCGGCCACCCTGGTGTCCCTGGACGCTGAGAAGACATTCGACAGAGTGGATTGAAATTTTCTTTTCCGGATACTACATGCTTTTGGCTTTCCCCCAGAGTTCCAAAACTGGATACGGGCACTCTACAAGGCCCCTACGGCCAAGGTTTTATGTAATGGGTGTATTTCCGATCTGTTTTCCTTGGGCTCTGGCACTAGACAAGGCTGCCCCTTATCCCCTTTACTTTTTAATTTGTATCTGGAGCCCCTCATCCGGAGACTGGTTGCTAGTCCTAAGAACCAAGGTATCACTATACAAGGTATTGAAGTTAAAGTCTCGGCCTACGTGAGGCACCTATTACTCAAGTTTCTTACTCTGAGAATCTATCCACATTTATTGAAGTTATTAAAGAGTATAGTCTATTTTCTAACTACAAATTAAATGTGAAAAAGACTGTGGTTTTCCCCCTCAATCAGAGAGTGATGAAACATGAAGTTAGTGCCCTAGGCCTGTTCTGGGAAAAGAAATCATTGAAATACTTAGGTATTACTTTCACGAGAAGTGTTGCACTGTTGCAAAAGAACAATTTGGACTCCTTATTACATATTATTACTCAATATTTAAATAGGTGGTCCCTTCTCCCATTGACTGTCTGGGGCAGAATCAGCCTTATTAAAATGAATGTCTTCCCTCGTTTGTATTATCCACTTAGTTTCTTGAATATATGGCTACCTCAGTCATAGTTCAAGAAAGTGCATAATATTTTTACCAATTTTATTTGGGCCAGAAAATGTCCCCGTTTGGCTTTTCATAAGTTAGCGGCCCCAAAACTTAGAGGCAGCCTTCGTGTGCCGCATGTCGGCCTTTACTACTGGGCCAGTCATGCGAGCAAATACTTAAGGTGGCTTAAGCTAAGTGATTTAGAAGATTCCTATGTGTATAAGACCTTCTGGATTAAAATAGAACTAGCCCAAATCCGATACTATAATCTCTCTCCCGCTGCACTGCTCTTTTTGAAACCTAAGAACCTTCCAAAACAGCTCTGTTCGACACCTATTGCAATATCTGTGAGGGTGCACTCCCAGTTCTGTAGCTTTATAAAATACAACCATTGTTTAGATTTGGAGCAACCGTTGATAGGTAATCCCAATATAGGTTAGATGGGAGGGTTCTTTCTCCCTTGTGGCTCCCGCTAGCTAAGGAGATTAAACTTACATACTTTTGGAATGAGATTAAAGGGGCATGGCTTTCATCTCCAGAAATTCTAGAGAAGTTGGGAGTTCTGACCTCTAATATCTTTAAAATTTTCAAATTGCGTCACTTATTTGTGAAGGTCATAGGGATGATGGCCCAGCCATCCAGGTGCCCTCCCTTTAGGGTGAATCTGGTTCAAATGGTGGGCCTTCCTCACGCCGTATCGAAGATTTTTAATGTTTTATATGATTGGATCTACCACGAACCCTTTGGACCCTCAGACTACTGGGCTGTGCTCCTTTCTGAGGTACCCATCAATTGGGAAATGCTCTGGAAAGGGTGCCACAAATTTATTATGCAAGACAGGCTCTGACTCATGCAGTTCCAAATTTTGCACAATTTATACTATACTCCTCAAAAAATGGATAAACTTGGTATTGCTTCTTCTTCTAACTGTATAAGGTGTGCACACGGGGAAGGTAACTTATTGCACATTTTCTGGCTCTGTCCCAAGATAGCCTCCTTATGGTCACAAATTAAACAAAGAGTAGATCCCCTGTTGGGTCTCAATGACTTGTTCTCGGCAAACATTTGCCTCTTAGGAGACTACTCTGAAATTCCAATAATCATGTGTAAATATCATATGGCGCTAATATTCATGTCAGTTAAAAAATTAGTACTTAGACATTGGAAAGATAGCGAAGAGATAACATATGCCGAATTGTTGAAGGAGTTCCTGGCTAATCTTAGAGTGGAAAAAATTATAGCCAGTCTGCGAAACAGAATGAGTAGGTTTAATAAAATCTGGGCCCCGTTACTAACCCTTTATTCTCTTCAAATGACATAATGTAATGGATCCTCTGGTGTAGGGGTATGAATTAAGCAATGCTGTGGACATGAAACCTGGGAGGGAAAGGGTGGTGGAGGGGCGGAGGGCGGAGGGATATTGTAGGGGGTTTTCTGTGTGTTTTTTTTTTTTTTGATGTATTTGTGTTTGGACGGGGGAAGGGGTATAGGGAAAAGGAAGGGCATATGTTTTTTTTCCAAAGCATACTGCATCTCTTGTATCGTGAGACTATGGTGTATTGTATGTTGAAAATCGAAATAAACTTTGAATTATAAAAAAACAAAAAAACAAACAGTGTTACAAAAGTGTTGTGCATAATAGGTAGAAAGAGTAGACAATAATAAGTGCCGGGTTAATAAGTGAACAAGTGCTTACGTGAAAGAAAAGGGGGAAAGGAGGGGTGAAGTGGGTGGAGGGGGAAGAATTGTGCCCCTGGAGACCCCTTCAGGATGTGAGGAACCCTGCAAGGGGACTGGGGGGACCAGAGAGAAGGGGATAAGGCAGTGTCCCAGAGAGACCCCTTGAGGATATGGGGGAACCATGCAAGGGGGCTGTGGGGCTAGATAGAAAGGGAGATAAGGCTGTAGGGATTTAAAGAGGGAGGAGAGAGAAGGAGGAGGTGTGACTTAATGCTAGGAGGGGAATAGGACCCTAGCCAAAGAGGACCCTTCAGATGACGTTGTGCCTGCAAGGGGGTTGCCGAAGGTCAATAGATAGGGATTAAGACAGTGATAGGAGAGGGAGGGAGTGAGAATTGAACCCTTGAGGGGAAGAGAATTTGCACCTTTGGAAGGGATGGGGCCTAATCAATAGTCAGTCAGGATGCATTGGACCCTGTTAGTAGTCAAGGAAAGCCAAGATAGTGTCTAGATTGGACAGGGTAGATATGCTTAGGCTCAGTTGAACACCTTCAGGATGCTGAGAACTCTTCAAGGGGACTGCGATGGCCAGGGAGAAAGGTAGATGGGGAAGGGGAAGGAGATGAGACAAGACTAGGCACAGTAGGATCCCCTCAGGATGTTGAGAACCCTGAAAGAGGGATTGCAATGACTGGAGAGGATGGTAGATGGGGGAGGGGAAGAAGAGGAGACATGCCTAGGCACAGTAGGACCCCTTCAGGATGCTAAGAACCCTGCAAGAGGACTGCAAGTCTAGGGAGATAGGAATGGATTGTGGGGGAAGGGAGTAGATGAGAGATGCAAGTCACTTGGGGAGTAGGAGGGGGACCCATGGAGAGCATTCGGGTTCCCTTATATTCTTTGAGAGATCAAGGGAGGCCAGTAAGGGGGAGCAATTTGGGGGAAGGGGAGGAGAGCTAGAAATTTGGGGTGTGTGGAAGTGCAGAGGTAAAATTAAGGTGATAGTAGAGGGGTAGAAGTTTGTCCAGACTTAGAGGAGGTAATTAGGAGGGACATGCAAGCAGCACAGCTGCAAGGTAATTATTGAGGGGCTGAGCTGATGGAGTAGGTGGAGAATGAGTGCCAGATTTGAGGGGGGGAGGGAATTCCATATTTTTGAGAGGTAGTGAGAGTAACCAGATTGGCCAATTTTGGTGGATCTGTGGGGGACTACCAGGGTGTGGGAATCAGTTAATCTAAGGGAATGGGAGGATGGGGGGTGTTATAAAGGAGGAGGTGAGTGGGAAGGGAGCTCACCCAACCAGTGCTTGGAGTTGAATTTAGCACAGTGGGAGAGTTGCCTATTTGTAAGAGAGGGGAAGGATAGGGTACGATAAAGATCGCTGTGGTGGGTGCAAGGGGGGCATCCAGGGCAAAGCAGCAGAAGGAGTTGAAGGGGGTGTCCAGTCTGGCCAGGGAGGACTTAGGGGCAGCACCACAGACTATGTCACAGTAGTCGAAAATGGGCAGTATCATCTTCTGAACAAGTTCATGCCTAGCCGTAGGAGGGATGCAACTATGGTTCTTGAACAGGGCACCAAGCTTGGGGTGCAGTTTTTACTGGATGGCATCAATATGTCCAGAAAAGTTTAGGTGTTGGTCCAACCAATCACCTAAGTACCTGAAGGAGGATGTGTCCTCAAGTAAAGTCCCATCAAGGGTGTGGAAAGTGGGTAGGAAGGGAAACCTAGAGAGTCTCTGCCTTGGTGCCAAAGGTAATGGAGACAGTCTTCTTGGAGTTGAGGAAAAGCTGATGGTTAGCAAACCAGAGCTGAACCTTGTCAAAGTCTTGCTGTAAGCTGGTTGTAACCTTAGCAGGACAGGAGCCAGATGCATACAGGACTGTATCATCAGCATACATATGTATAGTGGAGGGTGGGGAGCAAACAGAGGGAAGATCATTAAAGAAGATGGAGAATAGGAGGGGCCCTAATACAGAGCCCTGAGGGACACCAGTGCTAATCGGGAGGGAAGGGGAGGGGAGGGCATGTGGCATCCAAGATTTTAACTGATTGGGTTCTGTCAATAAGGTAGGCCTTGAACCATTTTGTGGCAGAGGGAGATAAGCCAGCTGCTGGGAGTGAGTCAAGGAGAAGGGAGTGAGAGAAGGTGTCAAAGGCCTTGGCTAGGACAACAAAAATGGCAGAGGTAATTTGGCCATTGTCCATCCTGGTTAGGATGGAGTCTGTGAGCCTTAGGAGAGAGGTGGTGGTTGAGTGATTTTTCCTGAAACCAAACTAGAAAGGGGTGAAAAGGAGGTGTCAGATAGAAAAGAAGTGCATTAGGAGAGGACAAAGTGTTCTTGAAGTTTGGCAACGTTAGGGAGGAGAGAAATGTGGTGATAGTTGCCAGGGGATGAGGGGTCACCCCCTCTAGGTAGAGGGAGAACCACTGCATGTTTCCATGAAGAGCGGACAGAGGCAGTAGAGAGATTTAGGATTATTGAAAGAGGGTAGGCAATGGCAGAAGCAGAGAGGGAGAGGAGTCTTGAGTCGAGGCCATCAGGAATGGCACCTTTAGAGGTGTTGATGGTGAGGAGGGCACGTAGGGCATTGTTTGGAGTTACAGTAGCAAAAGAGAAGGGGAGGTGGGAGGGTGGTGGAGGGGGCACACCGGTGGAGGGTGGGGAGGGGGATGAGTAGGAGGGGTGGGATTTCAGTAGCTCAGTGGCACAGAAGGTATAGTAGGAGTTAAATTCTGCAGCTATGGCTGGTGGGTCGGACACTAGTGAGCTATTTAATTTAAGTACTGGGGGGGCAAGAAGAGGGGGTAAATAGGGCGTGAACCACCTTCCAGAACTTTGAAGGGGAATTTATGTTGGTGATGAAGGCAGATTTGAAATATTCGGACTTGACTAACCTTGTAGAACTGGTGCAAGTGTTTTGGAACATGTGGTAGTTCACGAGGTCACTAGGATGCTCAGAGGCTGGGTAGCTTTATGATGCTTCCAGGCTCGATCTCTAACCCTGAGACAGGCCAGAAGTTCAGGGGTTATCCAAGGTAAGTGGTTACCTCTAACTCGGGTTTGTTTGAGTGGGGCAAAGGCATTCCAGTTTACAAGAAAGATTTCTTTGAAGTAGACAAGGGTCTTATCAACTGAGGGGAGGGAGGTTAGGGTGGACCAGTCAGAAGTGGCAAGGTTACTCAGGAGAGGTTCAAGGTCAAGAGACTTGAAAGTGAGTAGTTGTATGGTTTTGTGTGGTGATTTAGATCTGTGGACTTTCCTAACTATGTATATTGGGTTATGGTCACTGAGAGCATCAAGAAGGATGCCAGCGGTGATGACACAGTGGGGGTGGGAGGTAAGGCCCCAGTCGAATAGGGAGTGTTGTTGTGTCTTGTGGTTTGGGCGGATGGGGTTGGGATCAGTTGGGAGAGGTTTAGGGCTCCAATTTTGTTTTTAGTTTTGGGTGACAACCAATTTATGTTGAAATCACCTAGGATGAATAATTCCCCAGAGCAAGCAAGGGAAGTGATGGAGGTTAGGAGGTCTAGCGCGACTGAAGGATGGACATTTGGGCAGCAGTATATGCCAGCTATGAAGAAGAAGAAGAAGAAGAAGAAGAATCAGCATTTATATAGCGCTTTTCATACACAGTATCCCAAAGCGCTTTGCAAGCAATGCTAGACTGGTAGTGAAGTGACTGAATGTCTGGTGGTGGCCATATTGCACATCATCACCCACACACAGCCTGGATAATTGCATGAACCGGTTTATGGGAAGGGGAATGTTGGCCAGGACACCGGGAATGTTCCCTGCCCTTTGCGAAGAGTGCCCTTGGTTCTTTTAATTCCTCCTGGACACTCACCAGGACAACACCAGGATGGGCAGAAGGGACCTCGGTTTAACATCTCATCTGAAGGACGGCACACCCCAGCAGTACAGCACCCCAATACTGCACTCGGATGCCAGCGATTTTAGGTGCAAGTCCAACCTGGTGTGGGACATGAACCTACCTAACTTCTGGTCCAGAGGCGGATGTGCTACCAACTGAGCCACGCTGACACCTATGAAGATTGGAAGAGGAAGGGGAGGGTCACATGAATAGCTAGGGCATCATGGGTCTCAGGACTGGAGGATGAGTAGATGATGGAATATTGGATGGAGGCTAGGACATAAATGGTCACACCACCACCCCTGCCAGCACAGTCTTGCCTTAGCAGTGAGTAACCAGGAATGGAGACCGAGTGGTCAGGGTTAGTGCTCTTTAGTCATATTTCTGAGATGATTAGAATGTCTGGTTTTAGTGTGCACACCATGGTCTGAATCTGGTCTATTTTTTGCAACAAGCTGTGGGAGTTTAGATGTAGGATCTTTAAGCCCTTTGGGAGGGCTGAGAGAAGAGAGAGGGGAGAGGCAGTAGAGGAGGAAGTACCAGAGGAGCTAGGGGCAACAGTGCCTGAGTTGGTGTGGATATCCCCGGTAGAGAGCAAGAGGAGAGCGAGTACAAGAAAGTGGAGCTTAGGGGGTTTTGAAGGGGCTGGTGAGGAGGTTGGGAGTTTTGAGGAGAAGGGAGTGGATGAGTGAGGAAGAAGAAGGTGGAGAACCACAGTGAAAGTGGACACTGTTACCAAAGCCGGTGGTAGAGCGAGACCATATTTCAAATGGGGGGAGGGAGTGATAGCATGGATGCGGGTAGGGGATTGGATATAATAACTGATTGGGGTGGGAGAGTTATTAGGAATAGATGAGTAGTGAGCAAGTGGAGGTGGTAAAGACAGGGGTATGAGCAGAACAAGGGGGAGAGATCAGAGCAGCAGATGCACTGTTCATAAATGCAGAGAAATTAGTGAACAATTGATTTAGGAACAGGAAGAATTTATAAGCAGGGAGCACGGAGGGAGGTGGTCAGATGGAGGGGGTAGCTGTAGTTTAGGAAGGTATCTATATGAACAACAGGCAGGGATTGCTTTAGATAAAGATTGTGTCCCACTAGTGGCAGTACAGTATAACTTGCTAGTGGGAAAATGGACACAACCCCCCCACCCAAAAAAAAAACTTTTAGTGCTATTTAGCTTGCTGCCATCATTTTATTAAGGACTATGTTTTAAATTCCTGATTTTATTTATTTATCTGTTTATATGGATTTTATTGCTATGTACAGTACTTTGATCTCTTTGGAACTGTGCTAAAAAATAAAGTTTGATTTGATTTGGATTTGATTTGATTCCTTCTCTTATGTTGCTAATGAACATATTGAAAAGGACAGGACCCAGCACTAATTCTTGTGCATCCCACTAGTGACCTCCCTATCTTCTGTTCTGACTCCGTTAACCACAGCCCTCTGTTGTCTCCCTTCCAACAAGTTTCTCACTCATCAAACTGTGTCCTTCACTATACCCAAATCATCTAGCTTCTACAGCAACCTTCTGTGAGACACTGAGTCAAAAGCCTTGCTGAAATCAAAGTAGAATAAATCCACAGCATGGCCCTTATCCACTGTCCTCATTACCTAGTCAAAGAATACTACAACAAGTCCTTCCTGCCATGAATCTGTGCTGTTTATTATCTTGGAGTCCATTGCTCTCCGGTAGTTTACGAGGTCCTCTTTGACTAGTGCCACCATCAGTTTACCCACAATAGAGGTAAGACAGACAGGTGTGTTGTTACCTGGTTGCTCTTTGCCCACACAACTTATGGAGCTGGACTACATCTGCTACCCTTTAGTCTTTTTGGAACTACCCCTGTCTGAATTGAGTGATTAAATAGTCCCACCAAGGGTTCAGTTAGTTCCATTGCCAGTTCCTTGAGAACCTCAGATGTATCCCATCTGGCCCCAAAGCCATATCTATCTTGTGGGATGCTAGCCCTTTCCAAATCCTTTCACTGGAAAATCCTTGCTGCCTTATCTCAGGGATCCCCTTTACAGCTGGCTTAATACCACTCTCTGGCAGAGGCTTCTGTTTTCCTTTATGAATACAGAGCAAAAGTAATAATTAAGAATAGCTGCTTTCTACCCTTCCCCCTCAATTACCCTACTCCCTTTGTTAGCCTAGTAATTCCTCCTACCCCTTCTTTCTTTTTTCCTTAATATATATAAATAACTGTTTTTCACCACCCTTAAGCCCTCTGTAATGCATAGCTCTGTGTCTGCCATTGCCTCTCTGAGTGCTATTTTGGTTTCCCTTGTTCTCATTTGGTACTCTCACCATTTTTCCTTTCCTTGTTTTTCCTCGTACCTGGTGAAAGCCTTTTTTTTGGCTCTCACTGCTTCCCTGACCTTTCCAGAAAACCATATTAGTCTCTTGTACCTTCTTCTTTTGATTACCATTTTCATGAATGACTTTGTTGCTTTGAGAATAGCCTCTTGATTGCCCACCATCTTTCCTCCACATCCCTGATGATGTCCACGCTGACTAACTTGTCCTGGACCAGCTCCTTCATCCAGATGAAGTCTGTCCTTCTGAAATCTGGAACTTCAGCCTTTGATAAGGGCTTACTTATACCAAAGGCCAGGTTGAACCATATGGAGTTATGGTCACTGGACCCACGTGGCTCCCCTACTTTAAATCCTCCTACCACTTGATGAGCACCATATCGAGAATGGCAGCTTGCCTAGTTGGTTCCATAAGTAGCTGCATCAGCAGGTAGTCCTGAAATGAATCCAGTAGGGCCTCACTTCAGAGCTCCTGGCCACTGGAATGACCCAATCAATATCTGGCAGGTTTATTTATCCCACCATCACCACCTCCTCCTTTGCTACTCCCCTTTCAAGTTGTACTCCTAGTTCCTTATTGCTCTCTTCCCCTATCCTAGAGGTCTATAGATCACCCCCATCTGTATTTTCTTGCCTGAGGATACTGTGAGCTGCACCCACAGTGATTCTGTTTCCTCATTACCACCCCTGTGCCTCTATGACCTTTCTGACATATAGAGCTGCACCTCTGCCTTTACCTTTTCTTCTGTCCTGTCCAAACATGATGTAGACTGTGACTGTCAGATCCCAATTGTTATTCTCTGTGGCCCAAGTTTCTGTGCTAGCTACAGGATCCATCTCAGCATCTGCTGCCATTGTCTGGAGCGCATTCATTTTATTTTTATTTTTTTATTTATTTAGTTCAGATTGAGATTAATACCTTTGAGTCAGAGACTCGTTTACTAAGGTTCCAAGTCATACAAGTACATAGGACAGAACAGCCAACACACAGGCTGTATAAGGTTACACAGATTACATGGTAATATACATTGCAGAATATAATTTGTCAACATTAATACATAGGTTGCAGTGGTGAGTCAATTAATCCTGGTCACCCAGAACAAAAATAAGTGGTTTGTGGATCACAGCCAACTAGAGAGTGCTGTGTAACAACACAGGAGAAGAACTGGAACTTATGACCAGACAAGGGTAAGTGCAGGGGACAGTAAGAGTGACATGGAGAAGACTTGCTTGGTAGAGTGGAGCAGCCAGAGAAAGGCTTTGTGGGTTCAGGCGTGGGAGATGGAAAGCAGAGGATGAGACCATAAGCAATGCAAGGGGGGAAGGAAGGAGGGGAAGGGGATAGGTGGGGATGGGAGGGAAATTAAAGGGGTTGGCAGGGGAGTAAGGAGGGTTCAACAAGGGGGAGGGGCTGGAAGAAGGAGGAGGAGGAAGAAGTGGGGTTAGTGCAGAGGTGACGGGGAGGAGTTTACTGGTTACACTGGTGTCGGAGGGAGGAGGAAGGATGGAAGCCAGTGAACACTCCAACGGTAACTGCAGGAAAGAAGTTATGGTTAGAGAAGACATTTACAGGCATTCTTCTTGGCCAAGTGAGCTGTTAGTCCTGGTTGGAATTGTCTAATCTTACTACTTTCTAGCAAGTCCTTAGGGAGTTAATTAAGCCTCCTTGGACCTCGGAAGGAGAGGGATCTCTGGGCTTGAGATTTTCTTTTAAATGGCCCCACCAAACCACTCTTATCTGCATTTTGGGTCCTTATGGAAGGTTGTGCTGTTATGAGTAGATTGGATGTTGAACTAAGGGTAAGCCCTAACAGGGACTTCTTCACAAGTAGGCACGACTGGTGTAGAATCCGATTGTGTAAAGGGAGCCATCCTGCATCTTGATAGAGGGTGCATGTATGTGTCCAGTGCTAAACTCCCAGAACCAGGTGACAGGCTTTGTTAAGTAGAGCTTTAACCCTTTTGAGGACAGTGTCGGTACCAGCCCCATAGATAACTAGGTTGTAATCAAAGGTGGATAAGACTGAGCAACTTGTAACCAGTTTCAGGGCTTCTGGGGTCATTGAATGCTAGTGATAATAGAGGACACCCTGTTTTGCATTAGCATTTTTAACAACATGGTCAACATGAGTTCCAAATGGTACAGTGTCATCAAAGTGAACACCAAGCTATTTCTCAGACTCCTGGCATTAAGGCAGACTCCACTCCATCTTTCTCCTGATCCACTCTTGCTTTTTCCTGTTCCTTTTCCTTATTCTTCCCTAGCTTCCTTAATTTTTTATTTTTCGTGCTGAATGTAGTCTTTCTCTGCCCTCTCTCATTGGCCTTTTCCCAGAACCTTATTTGAACTTCAGCCTTACTGTTACCCACCTTGCTGCTACTAGTCCCCTGTTCAGGGGGAGTCCAAGCTAGGTTCCTCCCCGCTCTCCCTTCTCAGTGGCTCCCCTAGCCTCCGTCTCCCCCGCAGTCAGTTTAACTGTCCATTATACAATGGCAAAAAAAATTGTAGGATCCTGATTGGCTGGTGACCCTTAGACACAGTGATGTTATTACACAATAACATCACTGTGTCTACACCAGGCACAAAAAGACCAAATAACACATTAGAAATCACTCCCCTATTAAACTATGGACTGAAGCCAAATGACACTGAATCCTCAATATGTCACGGCTTAACCCCCCGCCTATCTGCCCAAACAGAAATTGTACTTCTTTCTTCACCAGATAGATAACAATGTACTAAATACATTTGATTTTCATGCCAGTTTCTCTCGAACAAGAGCTCTATGAACCTCACAAGAGACTGCTACGATCAAGCAAGGGTTCAATGGAAAGTCAGCCAGATGAGGGAAAAACAGACATGAAGATTGAATGTATCTGAATACTGAAGTAAATCTGAGACAAAACCTCCATCTTCCCCTGCTGTGCGCTTCCTTTACTCACTGAAAGACGAATCAGTATATCCATCTCCTCGACGATCAAATCAATCCTCTTACCGCATGCTCACTTCCGTTCTGTATCTTGCAGGGAGCTAGCTGAGTGGTTTGGTGGTAACCACAGGGAAAGAAAAAACCAGCCACCATTTAAACAAAAGAAACAAAAAATGGAAGTGCAGCCCTGTTTGGCAGGTTGGTGGAACAGCAGGGGCGGGGGTGTTAACAGCGCACACAACACAAAAGCAAGGATAGTCCATAGGGAACTGAATTTTTTTTTCTTTTTATTTAGTTGTTTAACCAGGTATAGCACACAAAGCTGAAAGCTTTTTCACAGGAGTGACCTGGGAGCACAACGTGTTGACAATGTAATTCAAGTGGCAGCTCCACTTACTGGTGGAAGAGTAGACTGGACTTTTTTTTTTAAACATACACATCCACGCACCAAAAATTAAAAAAAAAAAAGCCAATAATTCTTTCACTATTTTTTTTTATTAAAACAAAATGAGCCATTGTATAATAGCAATAAGGGACAACAGGGTGTGTGTTATTGTGTAATAACGTCACTCTTGGGGTGGTGGAAGCACTCGACTTCACCTCGTGCTTCAACCCACCCCAGGAGTGACGTTATTACACAATTACATACACCCTGTTGTGCCTTATTGCTTAAATATAAATGTAAAACTTCTGCCCCAGAGCACTGGCCCCCTCTCTTATCAGGTGAAGACCATCACTTGTGAAGAGCCTCCTGTCCCAGAAGCCCTCCCAATTCTCCACAAAGTGATACCTCTCTTCCTGATACCATCCCTTCAACCACCCATTAAACTCCTTAGTCTCTTCCTTTGTTACTCTGTTGTACCCATTCCCTTATTCCACATAGGGAGGACCTCGGAAAAGGCCAGGGAAGCCAAGTACAACTTGAATCTGTCCCAGGGCCTCTTCCAGAGGCTGGTTCAGAAATGTGATTTGAACTTTGTGAACAATGCAAAGTTTAGAGAGTGCAAGTTTTGGAATGTGTTTAGAGTTTAGGAGCTTATGCTACTCCTGTTAGAATGCTCCCTTTGATCACCTGTGAAATGACCTGAGTGGAAGCACTTTACTTACAGTTAGGACCAAACCATGGGGTTCCACCTTGGAGTCTGGTAGTTTGGCTTGCTCACATTGGAATTCCAATCTGAAAACTAAGAGGTTCCCTTTTCCAGGGAGCTAAAAGTAAGAAAATAGTCAGTTTGGGCAGCAAAAATGTTTTACTTCTCAGATTTGCCATGGGGGGGGGGGGTTGTGCACTGGACTCTGTTTGTTTGTTACATGCCACAAAACCAGCAGCACCCCTCAGCAGAAATTTGATTTTAACTCTGTGAACAATGCAAAGCTTAGTTTTTGGAATGTGGTTCACTGGATTGTTGGTACCCAAGTGTAACAGCACCCCAGATCCCCACACCCTTCTCCACCATCCTCCCTATCCTATCCTATCCTATCCTATCCTATCCTATCCTATCCTATATATCCTTGATGGCTGATGCACCAGGAAGGCATCTGACCATTTCACGCCCCTTCCTTCCCCTCCCCCACCCACATGTTGTTGTAAATATAATTTTATACAATGTTACTTGTAACACATATACCTGAGTGATTAGATATTCTAATTGTAGCTCTTTTATGTTAATACTTGTGACAATTGAATTTACATATGTGTAATACTATTTATTGTCAGTAAGTGTTAAAGATGCATGGATATATGAACATTCGATAAATTTAGACTAAACAATGGGCAAGTGTGACTTACAAGGTATAATTCAATTAAGAGGTTTATTGAACACAATAATCCACAAGACCATAGGCCAAGTGGATCTTGATGTTACATGAACCCTGAAACTGAATTGTCTCCTTGTAAGTTACACTTGCCCTACCTATTATTTTTAATAAGGCTACTCTAACTATGCAGATATAAATAGGAATTGTGATGCAATTTTTGTGGCTAAATCAGGAGAAGCCATTAGAGGAGCCAGAACAGTGAGAGAAACAGAGTGCATGAAGCAAACTGGCAGTATGATGCTCGAAAAAACTTATTTAGAGATACAGTATTTGATAGACAGCTTGTGATAATTCATGGAACTGATACATATATACATAGACAGTGATGGCAGAAAAAACCTATTGGTCTGTCTAATCTGTCCACCTACCAAATTACTCTGCACTAGCCTTAGTAGCTATCCCTCCCCTTTGTTTCTGCCCACCTTTTCTTTCTTTTTTTTTACTTTCTATTGTTATGCTTCCCCTGCTCTCCACTCCTTCGGGAGTCACCTGGCATCTTATCCTCGTTCCTTCCTGCTTGGAGCCCCTGGTGGTCCCCCCCCATGTAGCCTTGGTTTTTCCTCCAGGTGAGGATGAGGTGGGGCTCATACACTCCGAACAAATGCACTTCATCGGGAGCCGCCTATCAGGACAGGCAGGGGACCTTGAGGATCCATGCTGGCGCTCCAGCTGCCGGAATGGAGGGAGCCATTTTCTGGGTTTCCTCAGGCATGAAGTGTACCCAACATCAAAACGAAGCCCTGCCAACATCCATCATGCCCACCCCTTTCTGAGGCCAAGCACCAAGCTGCGTTCCCCCCTCCCTCCCTAGAGAAGGCAAGTGGCCCTTCGAACATTCAAGCCTCCTCCCTCCAACCGGCTCTCCAAAACCCCAGGCTCGTCCCCGTACCTGGGTCACTGCCTTTTGTGAGTGGTAGTGCTACTGCTGTGCTGGCGGGCTGGACAGCCTCCTCTGCTCCCCTTTTCTAACTAGCCCACATGCCTGTCCCATTCCCTGCCTGAAGCTGTTCATTGATTTGGCCCTTTATCAATTCCTCTGCTATCTTGTTCCACTTGTCCATCACTCTTTCTGTGAAAAAGTGTTCATGAATGTCCCTTTTAAATTTTCCCCCCTGTGAGTTTAAGTGAATTCCTTCTTGTTCCTGTAGTTGAACTCAAGGTGGAAAGTTCCAGGTTGTTCACCCTATTGATCCCATGCAGGTACTTGTATGTCTTGTGCATGCCACACCTTTCCTTCCTTTTCTCCAGGGTGTACATGTCTAAGTTCTGCAGTCTCTCCTCATATGTCTTGCCCTTAGTCCATGGACCAACTTATTTGCTTGCACCACTCCTTACATTTCATATTGTACTTTTGGGTTCCTGTTCCCAGTGTGCATCACTTTACATTTTTTTGCATTGAAGCCCTGCTGCCATATGTTTGACAAGCTCAAACCTGCCAGATCCTCCCTGAGTTCCCTTATCCCTTCCTCCATGTCCATCCTTGTGCAGATCTTTGTGCCATCTGGGAAGAGGCAGATCCTGTCCTTGATGCCTTCCCCTATGTCACAAATTAATACATTGAAAAGGACTGAGCCCAGCACCGACCCCTGAGGTACTCCACTTGTTACTTCTGTTACCTCCAAAAACTCCCTAATAACTACTACCCTTTGTTTTCTTTCCCTTAGCCAGTTCTCCACCCTAGTTTCCAATTTTCCTCCCACTCCTACGTCCCTCATCTTCTTGACCAGCCTCATGTGGGGGACTGCATCAAAGGCCTTTCTGAAATCCAAATATACTACATCTACTGCCTATCCTCTGTCTGCTGCCCTGGTCACCCAGTCAAAGAAGTTTACAAAGCCATGGTGAGGCCGCAGCTGGAGTATGGGATTCAGTTCTGGAGGCCACATCTCCACAAGGATATAGATGTGTTGAAGAAGGCTCAGAGAAGGGCAACTAAGATGGTGCAGGGTATGCAGGGAAAGTCATACAAGAAGAGTTGTAAGGAGCTGGATCTATACATGCTGGAGACAAGGAGGTAAAGGGAAGACATGATTGAAACCTTTAAATATGTAAAGGGGCTCAATAAAGTGGGAGAAGATGGTTTATTTAAAAGGAAGGAGGGGGTCAAAACTAGAGGACATAGCCTCAGACTGCAAGGAAAAAGATACAGGGGCAATGCGAGAGGGTGTTTCTTCATGGAGAGGGTGGTACAGCCCTGGAACAGACTATCAGATGGAGTTGTGGGGGCTACAGTAAATAGGTGGAAGAATTCAAGAGGGCATGGGACAAGCACATGGGACTGAGTATCGGGGGAGGGCAGGGGCTGGTAGGGAGAGAGGAAGTGTAAGGGGGAAAAAAGGGCAGACTAGATGAGCCGGTGTGGTCCTTTATTGCCATCAAGCTTCTATGATTCTATAATTCTATGACCCGATTTTTCTGGCAAGAGCTTTCCCTCATGAACCCATGTTGTCTTGGGACCTGTAGCCCATTTCTCTTCAGGAATTCCACCAGTTCCTCCCTTAGTAATGACTTTGATTAGTCTATTAAATCATTAGTATAATTAAATTATTAGTCCATGATTAGTCTTAGTTAAGAATTTGCTCTTCAGGTGGTGATATTTCACGGCTAGCCATAGATTATTGCAAACTATCAAACAAATTGTGATAATCCATTGCTAGCCATGGATTATCTCAATCTGTCAGTCAAACTTTGTGAATTATTAGGTCTGGAAAGTGTTTATCTTAACACAAATTGTTGACCTTAGCCATATAATTTAATTTTACTAATAGAAAAGGAGATTAAGGAGACTACACATATGCCTGCTGCCGCATTTACAAGTAAACAAATGAAAAGCCAGGGTTTATGTTTCCTTTATGAATCCAGGACCCAACTAAATCAATAAACAAAATCAACATTTCTTTGCTATGTGGTCATGAAGTATTTGACACTTGGATTTAACAAGGCTCACTACCTTTCAGTAAACATGAAATTAAAGAATGAATTATTTATTGTACATCTCCCCAGTGGATATGTTCTCATAGTCATTACACAGCTCTGCATGGTTTTCTTCTAATATATATATTTTTTAAATTAAATGTGCTTACCTCATAATCCCCCATAAAGCACTTGTGGGAGTTACTAGGGAGTATCTTAAACTAGATTCTGCTTTAACATTTTTAAGAGCACTGGTTGTTCTTTTTGAGGGAAATTTTATTACCATATGAAATGTTCAGGTTACTTTTCACAACCTTACACTATCAGAACTACAACAACAGCTATAAAGCTGACTCCTAGCTAAATATTTATTAGCTTTGTAGGTTCTGCCATTTTTTAAAGTATAGACACCTTCGTAATGGTCTGCGTATGAAAACCTGACACATCCTTACTAGAGAAGTCATAAACAACTTCTAAGGAAAGCTATTTATAGAAGCCAGAATAGCTTCTTTAATCCTAGAAAATTTCTGTAGTAAGAATTTTGGTTATAGTTCCACCTAGCAGCACTAAACAGTGATACTTATAGGGCCATAGTATATACTGTGGGGAAAAAAGTAGTGTCTATGTTCACCTGATTCAGTAGTTTAGTAAACTGGGCAGTGAAATGAGAAGGATACGATTAATGTGGCATATTTTTCTTCATGGGAAATACTTTACAAATGTAAAGCAGGAAACAGACCTGGGAGTTATCATTTCCAATGACCTGAAGGTAGCTAAACTGTGTGACAGGGCAGTGGGGAAGGCTAATGGAATGCTGGGGCCAGTGCTCCCAGATTGATTTGCCATTTTCCCTGTAACTCCAGGGCAATTTTCCTCTGTTTCCTGTAGATTACATTATTTCCTATGGAAGCCTTATTGCTGTGTTTTCCCTATAACCAGTACAAGTCTATGGGAATAAATTTCCTGTAGATGGCTCCAAATACCTGTAAAACACAGGAATCCCTGTAGCTCTGGGACTGCCGGGATGAATAGGGAGGAGTAACACCAGCAGGAAGAGGGAGGTAGTAATACCACTGTATAAATCACTGGTGAGACCCCACCTTGAGTACTCTGTTCAGTTCTGGAGGCTTCATCTCTGAAAGGACATAGACAGGTTGAGATGGTACAAAGGAAAACAATCAAAATGGTGTAGGGCCTGCATCAAAAGCCCTAAAAGAAAAGGCTGAAGGATTTAAATATGTACTCCCTAGGAGACAGGAGGGAGTGGGGGATGTGAAAGAGACATTCAAATATCTCACTGGTTAAAACAAGGTACAGGAAGGGAGCATCTTCCAAAGAAAATGTTGCTCAAGGACAAATGGGTGCATTGTGAAGCTGGAGGGAGGGGAGGAGGGAGGCTCAGAGGAAACAGGAGAAAGTACTTTTCATGAAGAGGGTCATGGATTCTTGGAACAGACTCTCCCAGAAGAAGTGGTGGGGCCTAAGATGGTCACTGGATTTAAGATTGCATGGGATACATACAAGAGAATCCTAGAAATGGTGGAGGGGGGGGGGCGGAGACATAGCAGGGTCTGTGGTTGCACTGAAGGTAGGAAACCTGGGCAGACTGGGTGGACCAAATAGTCCTTATCTGCCGTCAACTTCTGTGTTTCTATGTTTCTATTTTAAAAGGTACTTAGATGTTCGTGGAAATAGGGGAATTCTATAAATAAATAGACTACTACAAATATTTAGATTAAGAAGGAGGAACTTCAGCCAACCCAGTGGTGTGGAGGGCTGAGGCACTGGCTGCCTCACTTCCTGCCACACCAGCTTTCCTGGTTCAGGAAGGGATCAGGATCGCTAGGGGGGCTGGCCAAGGAGGGAGGATTGAGCACCCTGGGACAGCTCTCCTCCCTCATGTAGGGGGGGTGAACATATCCCACTGCTCATCTGCAACTAAGAGATCTGGGTGGCAGCACAGTATGACTATGCAGTGAAGGGACCCCACTATCAGCCACTTGGGGGGCATCTCTGCAGAGGCAGAACTCGCATGTCACACCTTTATACATGATGTGAGCCCAGGGGAGAAAACAAGGAAAAACACCCCAAGCACAGGATGCTGGCCTGATCCCTTGCAGGCCTGCACCATCTACTGGGCACCTCCAAAAGTCCTGTGGCAGAGAGTGATGGAGCAAGGTAAGCCTTGGAGAAGCCAGGTGATGGGGTGGGGGGGAGCAGTCAAAGGGGGTGCTTTAGGACAGCTCAGGAGATAAACTACTGATTGAAAAAACAGAACGAGGAACTGTCAGCTCCATGGTGCCCAGTGATGGGGATCACTCTTGCATGCCAGTGACCCAGGTTTGCACTCTGATCCCTGGACATCGTAGCAGAGGCTTTCAGGGAGGGTTCAAAGCATCCCTTGGATACTGTCCTCCTGGGAGGGAGGGAGGATGCTTGATGCATTGCTGTGCTGGCAGCTCCTGGCAGTGACATGGTGGAAGTGATACTAAATGTGTGGATGATCATGTGCCATCAGGCTGCCCCCCCCATGGCTTGCTGCAGAATGCGCAAGTCAGGGGGGGTGGGGGAGAAAACAGGCAGAAATGCTGCACTGCTATGCCAGATGATGGCCTTGCAGTCCCTCCACACCAATGGATCCCCAGTACAACACAGAAGGGCCTTTTAAGGCAGCAGCCCTGCATCGTTAGTTCCTCTTCTGGGCCATGGATGGCACAAAGTACAAACAAGCCATCCCCCTCCTTCTCACCTAGTACCTGTTCTACTTTCCTTCCCCCTCCTGCATCCTCCCCCCCCCCGTCTTTGCCATAGTCCTTCTGGTTTTCCCCCTCCCACCCTAAAATTAGCTGTGTTTCCCTGACCTGACCAGACATTGTAGGTGTTATATATCCGTGCCATCCATCAAGTAGTTAACCTTATACCCTTGCCAATTCCTCCCAGATAGTATTGTGTACAAACTATCTATATAATATGTTTGCCTCGATCAGTTGTAAGCCTTCTGTGTCACTGTTCTAGTTACCTGATACGGTATTTATTGTATATTTTTGTTGATTGTACATAAACGTATTTTGCTTTGACATTGTTGATTGTAAATATATGTACTGTACCATGACCCGGCTTTAACCAAGTCCACCTTGCAAATGAGCTTTGCTCAATGGTGTTCGCCTGGATAGATAAAGATTTTGATTGATTGATTGATTGACATGGAGGATGTCAGGAGCAGGAAGCACTATTTCAAGGCTAGAGGAGGTCCCCAGCAGGAGAAAAACAGTCACTGGGATGCAACAGGTTGAGGTCTGGTAGGACCCTTTGTGGCAGTGAGGGGTGAGTTTGGCAGGCAGAAGGAGGTGCTGGAAGCCAGAAGGAGTGGAGTGTTGGTGGGCAGGGTGGGAGGAGAAACATAAGGGACAACAAAGAAGGAACAGGAACTGTAATACGAACATACGAAGGAAGTCAGCAGATAAAGGCCTTGTTGGTCTATCATGTCTGCTTAATTGTTCAGCTTGTGGTTTATACCACAGCTTCCTCTCTCCCTTTTAATTATAAAGAAATAATGTGACCTCACTGGTTATTGAACCGAGGTCTGGAATATTGTCTCAGAGATCTTCCACCTTCGTATCTTGGTACACCATGGAACAAACAACTTGGCTAATCAGTCAGTTGAGGAGGTCAGACAGATCTTAACCAAACTAGGTGAACAACTAGCTACCCAAACATCATCACTAGCCTTCTCTGAGGTTTTTCCAGTATGGGGCAGAGGCAGAATACCAAATTGAATCAGAAAGAAGGAAACGGAGGACTTCAAGCAAATGGCTACAGAGCTGGTGTCAGGAAAAAGGGTACCACTTCATAGGGGCCTGGGAAGACTTCTGGGAGAGACAGCTATTCAAGCACAATGAACTACACCTGACCAGGGAAGGTGTAAGAGCACTGGGACAGAAGCTTAACGTCAGCATTGGAAGTTTAAAGTAGAGGAGGGGAACTTGAGGCAAAGAAACCTATCACTGTGACATTGGCAGATAGAAACTTAGCCATCACTCCCCCACAAACAAGTAATGGACAGAAAGAACAAGAAGATAGCAACGAAGATAGGAAGGAAGGTCAGATAAGAATCGACATACATCAAAAGGGAAAGATAGGAATTACACCTGGGGGGGGAGAGGATAGGCATAATGATAGCAGGAAAAACAGAAAGAAAGGCGGTGCCAAAACTTTGAAAGCCACGTATACAAATGCTCACAGTCTAGGTAACAAACTACCAGACCTAAAGGTATTAATGGCAGAGGCAGACCTGGACATTGTCACTGTGACCAAGACATGGTGTACAGGCAACCAGGAATGGGATACAGTAGTACTGGGATATGCTCTGTACCAGAGAGACAGAGTGGGAAAAAAAGGAGGAGGAGTAGCTATCTACATAAAGGAAGGAATTAAAGCCACTAAGGTACAATGGATGCAGAAAGAGGTGGAAGCAGTGTGGATCACACCAGAGATGAGTAATAACACCACCATTCATGCTGGAGTGATCTACAGACCTCCGGCACAAGGGGAGGAGCAGGACAGGGCACTGTTGGAGGCTATCAACAGGATGGCAACCAAGGGGAGGTGTTGCTTATGGGTGACTTCAATTTGCCAGGTATTAATTGGAGCACCCATACTGCAGCTACAGCAAGGGGTAGGGGCTTCCTGGACACCCTGCAGGTGGCATGCCTCAAACAGTTAGTGGCAGAACCCACCAGAGAACAAGCAATATCGGACCTAGTGCTTACAAATGGGGAAAGAGTTACAGATCTAGAGGTAGGTGACCACTTGGGGTCCAGTGACCACCGTACAGTGTGGTTCAAAATAAGAACAACAGAAGAATAAAACTGCATGAAGGCAAAGGTCCTGGATTTCAGGAAGGATGCCTTTGTGAAAATGAGGGACCGTCTCAGGGAAGCCATGGCCAAAAGGGAAACTGGGGGACAGAAGAGGAGCAGTGGGAATATCTTAAAGGGGCCATAGCTAAAGCAACAAGGTCATGCATTACGCAAGTAAGGCAAAGAGAAGGAGAAGACTGTTGTGGTTCTCAAGGGAAGTGACTAGAAAAGTAAGGGAAAAAAGGTAGCATTCAGGACGTACAACAGTACTCAGAATAAGAAGGATAGGAGACTGTATCTGGAAAAACAGAGAGAGCCAGGGAAGACAGTCAGAACAGCAAATGCACAAATAGAGGAGAAAATAGCACAAGCTGTGAAAAAAGGATAAGACTTTTTATAGGTACATTAGTGAAAGAAAAAGTCCAGGGGAGGGATTGGGAGACTAAAAAAGGGGTGGTGGGGGGGGTTGTGCTGAAGGAGACACAAAAAAAGCAGAAATCCTGAATGCATATTTTTGTTCAGTTTTTACGAAGAAGAGAGAAGGGGTGGGAAGACAGAGGCAACAAGGGAGGAGGAGTGGACAGCAGTCCATTCACAGATGAGAGAGTCCTCCAAGAACTATCTAAGCTGAAGGGAGACAAGGCTACGGGACTGATGGGATACATCCCAGACTACGGAAAGAACTTGGAAGGGAGCTGGCAGCACCACTGGCAGCCCTGTTTAACAAATCACTGGAAACAGGTGAAGTTCTGGAAGACTGGAGAAGGGAGATTGTAGTCCCTAAAAGTGGGAGCATGGAACAGGCGGGCAACTATGGACTGACCAGCCTGATCTCAGTGGTGGGGAAATTGATGGAGTCATTGCTAAGAGCAAGGGTTGTGGCATATCTTGAGGCAGTATAGCATGGGATCCAAGGCAGCATGGATTCACAGTGGGTCGGTCTTGTCAAACAAATCTGATAGATTTCTTTGACTGGGTGACAAAGGACTAGACCAAGGAGGGGCAGTGGATGTGGCCTACCTTGACTTCAGCAAGTCCTTCGACACCATCCCACACAGGAGGCTTGTAAACAAGCTAAACAGCCTGGGAATGGGACCCAATAAGTAAACTGGATCAGAAATTGGTTGAGTGGCAGGATGCAGATAGTAATGGTAAAAGGAGCCGATTAGAGGGGTGTCCAGCAGGGTACCACAGCGGTCAGTACTAGGGCCAGTTCTCTTTAATGTCTTTATAGGCGACATTGTAGAGGGGCTGAAGGGGAAAGTATGCCTCTTCACAGATGACACCAAGATCTGCAGCAGAGTGGAGACTCCTGAGAGGGTGGAGAAAATGAAAAGGGACCTAGGTAGACTCGAGGAGTGGTCAAGGGTGTGGCAGCTGAGTTTTAATGGTACAAAAATGTAAAATCATACATTTGGGGCACAGAAATCCAGGTGAGTGGTACATGATGGGGGGCAGGTCCTGACAACCATGAATCAAGAAAGGAGCCTAGGGGTGATCATAACTGATGACCAAGGAGATCCAGACAGTGTGAGAAGGCAGTAGGGAAAAACAGAAGGATGCTGGGTTGCATAGGGAGGAGTATCACTAGTAGAAAGAGAGATGTGGTGACGCCACTTTACATACAATTAGTGACACCACATCTGGAATACTGTGTACAATTCCGGTGGCCGTATCTCAAGAAAGACATAGACAGAACAGAGACCGTTCAAAGAAGGGCTACAAAAATGGTACAAGGGTTGCATCAGATGTCATATGAAGAAAGATTGAAGGACCTCAATATGTATTCGCTGGAGGAGAGGGGAGAAGAGAAAGGGGAGATATGATAGAAACTTTTAAATACCTCAAGAGCATTAACTAGGTACAAGGGGGTAGCCTCTTCCAGAGAAAACGGGGTTCAAGAACAAGAGGTCATGATATGAAGTTAGAGGGAGGTAGGCTCAGGGTTAACATAAAGAAGTACTTCTTCATGGAGAGTGCAGTGGATACATGGAACACCCTCCCCTTGGAGGTAGTGGAGGCAAAAACAGTATGAGAATTCCAAAGAACATGGGACAGACATAAAGGAACGCTATCAACAAAGGAGTAAGGGAAAGCTGCAGACCCAATGAGGTCAGAGGTCAGAGGAATGAGCTTGGTACATCCAGCAGACCTGGGTTTGATTCCCATAACCTTCAAGATGGTGGCCACGCTGGGCTAGCCGCCGGACTGCTGCTGTTGCTTTTCGTTTTTTGCATTTGTTTTAGCTTTTATTTTGATTTTTTGTTCTGTTTCGCTTTGCGATCGCTATTGCGACCGTTTTGTTTATATTCATTAATTTTGTTAATTTTATTTTTAATTGGCATGGACATTTTTATAGTTTTTATAGACTTAGAAAGTCTTTGAGTTTAGACCTGGCGTTTCCTGAACTCTGGTAGTATTCATCATTTGTGCGTTATTTGTAGAAGTTTGATCTACGGAAAGTTGGTGGAAAGCTTTCGACTACTGGCGGCTCTTCTGTGGAGTACTGTCTGGAGCACTCGTTGTGCATGATGGACTGAGTTTTGGGATTGGGTGAAGCTGCGGAGTATTGGGGTTTGTTTTCCTGCTGGCCCCTCTTTTGCTTTGCTTGCTGTTGGTTTTGGATGCCGGAGCTGTTTGTGGATATTATCCCCTTGTTCAGATCTGACATCGTTAGTATCTGATCGGCTTTTGCCGACGTTTACATTGGATACCTTGATGCAGCTCGTTGGAGTGGTGGATGTTCTTCAAGCAAGTTTTATTCCTGTGGAGTTTGTGTGCTTGGAAATATTGCACTAAGAAGCTGTTCCTGTGTCCTTGCTTATTGGGCGTTTTGGTTTACTTATCCGGGCCCCTTGGCTCTATTGAGGCGTCAGTTAGTTGGTGGCTCATGCAGGGGTTGGGATTGAGGCCTGCTGGAGAGTGGACCCTTTGTTCCATTCCCCTAGACTCCAAGTGGAATCAGTCAAAGGGCTGATCCGGCCAGGAGTCGTAGTGGTGGGTCACCACTACAGCCTGGTATTGCCTCTAGGTCAATTGGTTGGACTACGTGGCTGAATTATACTTTTCCTTCGAATTCTGCCTCCACTGGAATTCCTTATACTGGGAACTTTGTCTGGTGTCCTGGTTGGGGGAATGTTTTATGGATTTGGGTTTAGTACTGTCTGACTCTTTGAAGTGGAAAGAAGTTCAAAGAAGCGGCTGGAAGAAGACTCCACAAGATAAGTGTCTGTGGACTTAACTGTTGCTTTTTGAATCTTTTGTTATTCATTTTTAGTGGTCTATAGGGCTTTGGCGGTCCTGGCTAGGGTCTCACACAGTGGGGGGGAGTGGGATTGGCTAGACGGATGGTCCTTTCTTCTCTCATCTATACTCCTGGGGAGGTTGGCCGAAGGGCCTTCCCTCCCCTGATGTAGTAGTAGTGGGTCTCTATCCCTTTGGACTGGCTGGTTCTTGTGATTTGGTGCTTGTTTTCATCTTGTTTTATTTAGGTTCTGATGAATTGATTTATTGTACTATTTGTATTTAATTTCTAGGATTTGTGATATTTTGTTATTTTGTGGGGAAAAAAAAAAATTAAGCAGTGAGAGTGCTTGTTTTCAACTTATTTTCCACCCTTCGGTCCTGTGAGAGAGTTCCAGTGGGTGGTTTATATATTTTTTTTCCCTGTACATATTTATTGTATTTTATTTATTTTTTTTGTGTTGCTATAGTTGCTATAGTTGTTTTATTATTTTCAGTCTCGTGGTCGTGAGAGGACTGTGGGACTTAAAGTAACTTTTTGATTGTTTAACTGTTATATTATAATATTGTTTATTTAGTTTTTGGTGGGTGGTAGTGTCTTTTACCTGTTGTTTATTTGCTTTATTTTATTTTAATTTCATAAGCAGCCTGATGTGCTTGCCAGTTCCACTAGTTGTCCGTTACTCGGCCTCCGCACCCTCCGCCCCTTTTTCTCCCCCCCTTACCACCTCAGGTTTATCATCGTTGCTGGGCTTTGGGGATTGTGCGAAAGGGGAGGGGGAGGCGAGGGGGTGTTGGAGGTTGTGGACAGCAGAGTGAGCGTTGCTCTCCCATTGGGGTGGTGAGGCCTCGAAGACGCCCTGGGGTGAAATGGGTTCTGGAGCGTGGTAATTCCACTCTAGTTCCCATACCCAAGGGCACCTCTTCTCTTAGCGGGCAAGTGGTTGGGACAATTCGTCACCCTCGCCCAACTCGGGCTCTGTTGTGCGATGCCAGATCTATCTGCAATAAGACTGCCCTTATAGCTGACTTTGTTGTTAGGGTAGATCTGGCTTGCATTACCGAGACCTGATTGGATGGGAATGCGGCCCCAGTTTTAGAGGCCGCTGTTCCCACTGGGTTCTCGGTTATACATCGCCCGAGATTGGATCGCGGGGGTAGTGGTCTGTTTCAAGACCAAATTGGGTCTAACTGAAGTTCCAGTTGAGGAGGCCAGATCATTTGAGTGCACTGTGGTAGCTGGGGTGGGGTGCAGGATTGCTCTCATCTACTGTCCACCCGGTGACGAGAAACTTTTCCTGCAGGAAATGGCAGATTTCGCAGCTGACATGGCCTTGGAATCACCCAGATTGATGGTGCTGGGCGATTTCAATGCTTGGGTCGACGACGAATCTTTGCTTTTTGGTCAACATTTCCTCCAGGTGATGTCATCTCTTGGCTTCACTCAGGTTGTTTCCACAGCTACTCACAAGGAAGGGCACTCTCTTGATCTGGTCTTCCTTCTGGGGATCGAGGCATCCGACTTGGTGGAACCAGTCAGTTGGTCTGACCATTACTCAGTTGGATTCAATTTTGTGGCCCCCCTGGGTAGGTCGGCTCCTGTGGAGATGGTCAAATACCGTCCATTGCAGGATGTTGTCCCTGAAGACCTGTTGGCGGTTATTGACCTCTTGTTGTGTGACAAATTGTGCTCTGATCCCGAGCAGCTGGTGGTGGCCTATAATGGGGCCATCTCGGATGCTCTGGACCAGATAGCTCCATTCCGTGTTCGCCCCCTTCTGCGCCGTCCTGTCACCCCATGGTTTGATGGGGTGTTGAGAGGGTTGCAGAGGTTGGGGCATAGGTTGGAGCGTCACTAGAGGAAGACTGCCTCAGATGCCGACCATCTTATTTTGCTAGAGCATTATAAGCTCTATCAAACAGAAATTTCCCATAAGAAGGCAGAATTCCTGTCCAGGGAAATCTCTGTCGCTTGGAATCGACCGGCTCAGCTCTTCAGAGCTGTTGACAGACTGTGCAACCCAGCCTATCGGCAGGTCCGTCGAGTTTTTACGCAGACTGACTGCGAGGAGATCGCTCGATTCTTTGCGAATAGGGTGGAAGACATTCGGAGGCAGTGTCCCCAACCTCACTCCATGGTTGTTGCAGTTGATCGGGGTGTTGTCCCACAGCCCAGAGTTTCCTGGAGCTCCTTTGATCTTCCTGATCTTGTGGACACTATGAGGATTGTCTCTGAGATGCACCTAACTTGTTGATGTTTGGATCCGGGTCCCACTTCCTTGATTATAGGATGTAGTGAACTTATTGGCCCGGTCCTTGCTCGGATAATCCGGTGTTCTTTGGAGATGGGAGTTTTCTCCAGCTGTCTGAAAGAAGGGGTGGTGACTCCCCTCCTGAAGAAAGCTTCCTTAGACCCGAACGACCTTGCCAACTACCGTCCAATCTCTAACCTCCCTTTTTTAGGGAAGGTTATTGAAAAGGTTGTGGTGGCTCAACTTGATAACCATTTGACCATCCATAGTTTATACGAACCCCTCCAGTCAGGTTTTCGTAAGAGGCATAGCACCGAGACTGCTCTGGTTCGGGTGCTCAATGATCTCCTGATGGCGAGAGATCGGAGACACCGTTCTGTCTTGGTTCTCCTTGATCTATCATCAGCTTTTGATACTGTGGATCATGGGGTTTTGCTCGAACATCTGAGGTCCATCTGTGGGCTTTCAGGTGTTGTCCTCAGATGGTTTTCATCTTACCTCCTGGGGAGAACTCAGAGAGTGGTTTCCAGTTTACATTCAACCGGGGCTTTCTCTCTTTCTTGTGGGGTACCTCAGGGTTTGGTGCTCTCCCCCATGTTGTTCGCAGCATATATGCTACCCCTCGGAGACATTGTAAGACGGTATGAGCTGAGGTTTCATTGCTATGCCGATGATACCCAGCTCTACCTGTCTTTTGCACCCGACCAGGTTAGTGCTATCTTGGTGCTGAATAATTGCCTCGCTGATAACTAGACTGGATGAATATCAGTGGTTTAAAGTTGAACCCGGGAAAGACCGAGGTTATGGTGGTGGACCCTGGTCGCAGGGTTGAGGGTTTGGGGATAGGGTCCCCCTCTGGATTAGTTCTTGGGGTAGACCAGATCCCTACCTCTGAACGGGTGCATAACCTGGGTGTGGAGCTTGACACTGGCTTGACCCTTTGTTATCAGGTGTCTGCAGTAGTCAAGACTTCATTCTTCCATCTTAGAAACATCTCCAGGATTAGGCACCTGGTTCCACCAGGCGATTTGCCGGTTTTGGTACACGCCTTTGTGACATCACGTCTTGATTACTGTAACTCCCTATACCTAGGGCTTGCTGGGGTTGAAATCCACTGCTTGCAGCTAGTGCAGAATGCTGCAGCACGTTTGTTGACTGGGGTGTCTAGAAGATCTCATATTACCCCTGTGCTGCACACTCTGCACTGGCTGCCTATACAGTGGCGGATCACCTTCAAAGTGGGTCTTTTGACCTACAAAGCCCTACATGGGTTAGGTCCCGACTACCTGAAAGAGCTTCTGGTGCCTTACACCCCTCTGAGACAGCTTCGCTCGGCTGACGAGGGGTTGCTGGAGATTCCGAGGGTGAATTTGAACTCTTCTGGAGCCTGTGCTTTTGGCTTTGCAGCTCCCACCCTTTGGAATTCTCTGCCCCGCCAGCTCCGAGAAAGTACAACTGTGGATAGGTTTAAGAAGGCCTTAAAGTCATTCTTATGGATTCAGGCTTTTCCTGCTGTATTTTAAATTGTTTATTTTATATATTTTATCTGTTGTATTGTTATTACTTGTTTGGTTATGTTGAATGTAATGATGTTTGTACAGCGCCTTGAAATACTTGAAAGGCGCTTAATCAAATAAATTTTATTATTATTATTATTATTATATTATTATTATCAATGGGTAGAAGAAAATGGGAAGACTTGGTGGGGCAGGTGGGCCTTATCTGCCATCAGATTCTTTTTCTGTGTTTCCAGTTGAACTATCAGGTTGGCTGACCAGCCGGAGCATCTCACTTTCACTTTATTCCTTAAAACTGCAGATCATGCAGCTAAGAACAACTTAGATGCTAAGGGCTTACACTGTATGGCAAGATAGTGGCAAAACAATCTAGGGGTCATTCTGAATGAGGATCTGACACTTGAGGATCAGGCGTCAGGGGTTACATAGAAACATAGAAACATAGAAGTTGACGGCAGATAAGGACCGCAAGGCCCATCCAGTCTGCCCATTTCTTTTTCTACCTTATAAATGTGCCATCGGCCTTTGCTCTGTCAGTGACCTATCTATTCATAGTCATTTGTATTGCTCCCTTATGCCTATCCCATGCCTGTTTGAAGCCCTGCACTGTATTCATAGCCACCACTTCTTGTGGTAAGCCATTCCATGCATCTACCACCCTTTCTGTGAAAAGAATTTCCTCACATTCCCCTTAATCGACCTCCTCTAATCTCATGCTGTGTCCTCTTGTCCTGCTATTTTTCTTATATTTAAACATGTTAGAATCTTTCACCTTGTTTATGCCCTTAAGGTGTTTAAATGTCTCGATCATATCACCTCTCTCCCTCCTTTGCTCAAGGGTATACATATTGAGCTCTGTTAATCTGTCCTCATATGTCTTCTGATGCAGTCCCTGCACCATTTTGGTTGCCCTTCTCTGGACTGCCTCAATTTGGTTAGTGTCCTTGTGAAGGTGTGGCCTCCAATACTGCATGCAGTACTCCAGATGGGGCCTAACCAATGTCTTGTAAAGAGGGATTATTACCTCCCTCTTACGACTTGTGATACCCCTACTAATACACCCTAACACCCCCCTAGCCTTACCTACTGCTTTAGAGGTCTGCTTGGATGATTTTAGGTCATCAGTGATGATGATGCCCAAGTCTCTTTCTTCCTTTGTGACTGCTAGCAACTCCCTCCCAGCCTATAAGTGGCTTCAGGGTTTCTCTTCCTATGTGCATGATTTTGCGTCTTTGCATTAAATCCCAGTTGCCACTCTTCTGGCCATTTTGCTGGTTATCAGATCTCTTCTCATTCTGCCCACCCCATCTGGATCATCTACTCTGTTGCAGATCTTGGTGTCATCTGCAAACAGACAAGCCTTACCCTCTAGTCCATCTGCGAGGTCACTAATGAAGATGTTGAATAGGACCAGCCCCAGGACTGATCCCTGAGGTACCCCACTTGTGACTTGCATCTCTTCTGACTGTATACCATTTACCACCACTCTCTGTTTTCTGCCCGTCAACCAGTTTGCCACCCAGTTGACCAACTTCTGACCCACCCGAGCCTACCTAAGCTTATTTATCAGTCTTCTATGTGGAACAGTGTCAAAAGCTTTGCTGAAGTCAAGGTAGGCGACATCAACTGCTCCCCTTGGTCCACCACTCTGGTTACCCAGTCAAAGAAATCTATGAGATTAGTTTGACAGGACCTTCCTTTGTAAACCCATGCTGTCTTGGATCCTGTGCCCTATGGTTCCAGGTGTTTTACTATCCTTTCCTTAAGGATTGCCTCCATAATCTTGCCCACTACTGAGGTAAGACTGACTGGTCTGTAGTTCCCCGCCTCCTCCTGCTACCACTCTTGTGGAGCGGGATCACATGAGCCCTTCTCCAGTCTTCTGGGACCTCTCCTGTGCTCAGAGACTCACTAAACAATTCTGCTAATGGCTCTGCTAGTTCCTCCTTTAGCTCCTTAAGTACCCTGGGATGTATGCCATCAGGTCCCATTGCCTTATCCACCCTGAGCTTAGCAAGCTCTTGTAGGACCCTTTCTTTTGTGAAGGGAGTAGTGCTCACCTCAAAGTGGATTTTGCCATCTTCAGAATATCAGTAGGATTAGATGCCTTGTCTCCTGGAGGATTTAGTGACCCTGGTGCATGCATCCGTGATGTCTGTGCTTGACTACAGTAATGCTCTGTACCTCAGGGTCAGTGGACGTATGCTACAGTACCTGCAACTAGTGCAAAATGCAGTAGATAGGATGCTGACCTGCCTCTTGAGGTTATGTCTTCCCACTGCTGCATGATCTGCATTGACTGCTGGTAAATGGTGTTTCTCCTTCAAAGCTGGTCTGCTGACTTACAAGACCCTTCATGGTTTGGGACCTGGTCACCTGTCAGAGCTCCTGTATCTTCACTTGTCACCTTGCCTTCTCCATTCCACTGAGATGAACTTTTTGTCTGTTCCAAGGGTCAGGCTGAACACCTCGGGAGACTGGGTCTTCAAGGTATTCTGGAATTCGCTACCGAGGGTCCTTAGAAAGACTCCTCCAGTGAGTGGAGGCCTTTAAGAAGTGTCTAAAGATGCATCTGTTCAGACAGGCATTTGATGAATGCTAAAACTGTCTGTTTATCCCAGCTGAGATTTTATTGGTATTTTATTTATTTATTTGTTTGTTTTAGTTATGAATGATGTTTTAATAAATGTCTTAAGTCCTGTACTGTATTGTAAGGTGCCCTGAGACTCAGGGGAAGGGCTCTACATAGAAGCATAGAATTTGATGGCAGATAAGGACCACTTGGCCCACCTAGTCTGCCCATTTAACTACCTAATGCATAGGCTGCAGATCCTAGTTAACCAACAGCCTACTTCCTCCTACCCCCCACTAGAATTGCCTTATGTCTGTCTCATGCATTCTTGAATTCCTCCACTGTTTTTGAGTCCACTACCTCCTCAGAAAGGCTGTTCCATGTATCCACAACCCTCTCCATGAAAAAATAATTCCTCACATTACCTTTGAGCCATCCCCACTCTATCTTCGAATTGTGCCCCCTTGTTCTTGCACATCTCTTTTTCTGAAAGATGCTACCATCTTGGACTCTGTTGATTCCCTTGATGTATTTGAAAGTTTCTATCATGTCCCCCCTCTCCCTCCTCTCCTCGAGTGTATACATATTAAGCTTCTTTAATCTCTCTTCGTATGTCTTCTGGTGCAGACCCTCCACCATTTTAGTTGCCCTCCTCTGGACAGCCTCCTCTGATATTAATAAAGCTACTACTCATTCTATTAGAGTCATGTATGGAAAGCCATACTCTATAAGAAGTGGTTGTGCCACAGTAGTGATGTGACTACCATGATATAACAACTTTTCACTGTGCCACTGTGCCACAGTAGTTACGTCACAGAACAAAGAAACTGATCAGCTGTTTCACCCACGTTGCAGGTGCCTGCTCTTACAGTTCTTTTTGACTCACATTGAAGAATAGCTGCACTGTCATTTATGTGCTGTTATGGTAAGTAAGAGTTAAACAGGGAAGGGAGGAACATCCACTTCTATCAGCCAATACATAGCATCTCAGTTACCAGGATGGATGTCAGGGGAAAGGGAAATATAGATTGATGGTGCCTGATTAACATGATGCAGCTGGCTGGGCCTGTGATCATAGAAATGTGCATTGAATCTGTCATAGAACCTCTGGAGACACCGTTGGCACCTGATGGCTAACAGGTGTGTGTGTGTGGGGGGGGGGGGCAAGCTCCCTTTAAAAATTGCAAAAATTGTGAGTGCTATTCTTTTTTGTTCTAAGTTTCTTTCTTAAGTAAAGTTAAGTGAAACTTCATATTTAAGGTCTCAGTCTACTTTTTTGTCACCAATACACTATACAGAACAATGTATAAGTACCCACACACAAGACTTTGTTTCCATCTCAGGGTTGTCATAGTGACACAGGACCTCTCGAACATTGCTCTGGAAGTAACAATGTCATCATGACAACCCCTTGATGGGTGTACAGCCTAGCGGTGTATAGTTGCCCATACAGTATTTTCTATGTGGTATACCAATAACTCTATGCCATTTAGATAAAAGTAATGTCAAACTAGCAGCAAATTAGCAGTGTCAGTGGCTCAGTAGGTAGCACTCTCGCCTTTGTCACTGGGAGATCAGAGGGCTGTGGGTTCAGTTCCCACATCTGACACTTGAGTTAATATCCCAATACTGACAGTGCAGTGCAGCATGAGGGAGGTGCTGCACTTCTGAGGTGCCGTCTTTCAGATGAGATGTTAAACTGAGGACCCATCTGCCTGGATTGGTGGTAGTTTAGGTGGATGCTAAAGATCCCATGGCACTTATCGAAAAGGAGTAGGGGAATTTCCCTGGTGTCCTGGCCAAATTTCTCCCATTCACTAAAAATACCACCAACAGCTTAATCTTGTTCGATTTCAGTTGCTTACCATCTGTATCCCCTCTCCCCTGGTGGCCCCTGAAAAAGGGACTTCTAAGCCCAGTGGGCTTACTGGGGTCAACAAAATTCAATAAATAATAAATAAACTCTTTTATCGATGCTAAATGCCATATAGTGATCACCCTATTGACAAGTTAGATTTGATAAGAGTTTGGGAGGCCTCAGTAAATCCTGATATTTTAACTCTTACTGAGACCTGGTTGACACCCAGGGTCAGTGAAGGAGAACTTGAGTTGCAAGGATATACATAATATAGAAGAGACAGGATTGGGAAGAGAGGAGGGGGATTATTATTATACTTAAAAAGGGACTTAGTACAAACTATTGTGTTATATGCAGGAGAAGAAGAAATGATTGAATGTATGTTGATACATATAAAAGATTTAAACATGGCCTTAGAATTAATTTACTCTCCTCCAAAGGTTAAAGTAGCAAAGTTTGATATATTGGCATCTGTTCTACAACAACATACAATGGGGCTTGATTTATTATTGGTAGGTGACTTTAATGCTGCATGGAATAAATTGAGAGGAACTGCCCTTAGGACTAATCTGAACCCATTAAACTTGAATCAAAATGTTGCAACCCCTACAAGGAAAACATATTCTAAGAGATGGAAATATTTTGGATCTTATTTTTACTTCAGAAGCAATTAAAGTACTTACTATGGCAATAAAGCAACTAATATTTGGGGACCACTGCTCTATAATTTGTAAATGCGAGGTTATTATAAATAAGGGGCCCTCACTGAATGAGGAATTTAATGTAGTAAAATATCGAAGTTTTAGTAGATACAATAAAGAGGCTTTTTTGTATAAATTAAGAAGTGTTAAGTGGGAAAGGTTATTTTTAATTCCTGAACTTGACTGGGCAATTGAAAAATTTACAAATCTGTTTATTCAGGTGTGTGGTGAAACAGCCCCTTTTAAGAATAGTGAAAACAAAAAAAGTAATGGTCCCTGGATTATGGATAAAATAAAGTATAATATTAGATACAAAGACAAATTATGGAAAAGAACAAATAAAACTCTAAAAGCAAGGGACTGGGAGAAATATAAAAAAGAGAGAAATAGACTTAAATCTAAAATTTGTACCTCAAAAATGCAGTATTATAAAAATAGGGTTGCACAAACTACGGATCCACATAAGTATTGGAAATTACTAAAATCACTTAAAACCTGTGATAAATAAGTTGCCTATTCAGATTAAAGATAGTGATATATTGTTGACATCACAAAACTCTGCAGAGAGGTTAAACCAATATTTTGTTTCCCTCCCTGATATAACTATTAGATGCATAGATACATAGACAGTGTCGGCAGATAAGGGCCTATGGCCCACCCAGTCTGCCCATTTGAGCTTGTAAGTTTACTTTATGTTTTCCTAGAAGTCTGTTGCCCCTTAACCCTGCCCTCCAGAATTCCTTTATGTCTATCCCATGCATTCTTAAATCCCGTGATTGTTTCAGCCCCACCACTTCCTCTGGCAGGGTGTTCCACTTGTCCACCTCCCGTTCTGTGAAGAAATTCTTCCTCACGTTTCCTGTGAATCGTTCTCCCTCCAACTTCATCCCATGCCCTCTAGTCCTGGAACATCTTTTTCACATAAAAACAGTATATTCCTGCACCCTGTTCCTCCCTGTAAGATACTTGTATGTCTCTATTATATCCCCTCTCTCCCTCCTCTCCTCCGGGGAATACATATTCAGTTCCTTCAACCTGTTCTCATTGGACTTGTGATGCAGTCCATGTACCATCTTTGTTGCCCTCCTCTGAACCTTCTCTACCCTGTCTATGTCCTTACGTAAGTAAGGTCTCCAGAACTGTACACTGTGCTCCAGGTGGGGCCTCACTAGTGTCTTGTATAGTGGAATTATGGCCTCCGTTTTCCTGATGGTGATGCCCCTGCCTATGCATCCCAGCTTCCTATTTGCTTTACCTGCTGCCTTGCCACACTGTTTCCCTACCTTGAGGTCATCAGAGATGATAATCCCAAGATCCCTTTCCTGCTTGGTGCATGCTATATCCTCACCCCCCGATTGATATATTGTGCTTGAGTTTTTGTGCCCCATATGGTCACTCTTCCCTCTGTGGTGTGACAGCCATTTACCACCACCCTCTGTATCCTGCCACCCAGCCAGTTACCTATCCACTGCACTACTGTCCTGCCCACACCCATATTCCCCAGTTTGTGTAATAGTCTTCTATGTGGCACAGTGTCAAAGGCCTTGCTGAAGTCCAGATAGGCCATGTCCACTGCCCTCCCCTGATCCACCTCCCTAGTCACCCAGTCAAAAAATTCAATGAGGTTGGTCTGACATGACCTCCCCCTGGTGAAACCATGCTGCTTTGGGTCCTGTAGTCCATTGACAACCAGATGTTCCACCAATTTCTCCTTCTGTAGTGCTTCCACGATCTTCCCCATTACCGAGGTGAGGCTGACTGCTCTGTAGTTCCCCCCTTCCTCTTTGTTCCCACTTTTGTATAAGAGGACTACATCTGCTGTTCTCCAGTCTTTGGGTACCTCCCCTGTTTCCAGTGATTGGCTAAACAGAATTGCCAGAGGTTCAGCCACCACCTCTCTTAGTTCTTTAAGGACCCTGGGGTGCACCCCATCTGGTTCCAATGCTTTATCGACTCTTATTACTTCTAGTTCCTACAGGAACCTTTCTCATGTAAAGGGACTTGTGTCCATTTCTGCACCAATCCCACCCCTTTTACTCCCTTCAGACCCATTACCCTCCTCTTCCTCAGTAAAGACTGAGCAGAAATACCTGTTCAATATATCAGCTTTACTGTTGTCAACCTCCATGCAGCCCCCATCCTCCCCCTTCAGTCTCTCTATCCCTACCTTTGCCTTTCTTTTTTCACTTATGTACCTGTAAAAGGTTTTGTCCCTTCTACCCACTGATTTTGCAATGTGTTCTTCTGTCTGAGCTTTGGCTTCCCTTACTGACCTCCCTGCCTCCCTTTGCTTCTCCTGCTACTTCCCTCTATCCCCTTCTGCCTGTGTCTTTTTATATTGCCTGAATGTAATCTTTTTGGCTTTCACTTTCTCCACTACCTCCTTGGAAAACCATAATGGCCTCCTCTTCCTTTTCCTCTTGCTAACCTGCTTAATACATAATTCTGTTGTTCTTGTAATCCCCATTTTAAATATTACCCACTGTTCCTCAACCCCTGGTTCCTGCCCCATTCCCCTTACTGCCTCTTTCAAGCATCTCCCCATTTTCCCAAAGTCTGTCCCCCTAAAATCCAGGGTACATGTTTTTGTGTGGTTTGGTTCTGCTCCTTCTGTGATTTCAAACCACAATGGCTAGTGGTCACTGTTCCCCAGGTGCTCCCCACTGTTACCCTCATCACACTGTCCCTGTTTGTGAGCACAAGGTCCAGTATTTCCTTCTGCCGAGTTGGTTCCATGACCAGTTGCTTGAGGAAGGCACCCTGAAGGGAGTCTAGGATAAATCTGCTCCTAGTTGATGCTGCTGCTGTGATGCTCCAGTCTACATCTGGAATATTGAGGTCTCCAACCAGCACTACCTCACCCTTGTCTGCCATCCTTTGGATGGCTAGCATCAGCTCCCTATCTGTTTCTTCCTCCTGGGCTGGTGGTCTATAGACCACACCTGTGTGGATGGCTGGCCCCATTTTCCTTTCCAGCTTAACCCACAATATCTCTCCCCCATTTTGTTCCTCCTGGATCTCTGTGGCCCGTATGCCATTTTTTGCATACAGTACCACTCCTCCTCCCTTCCTATCTGCCCTGTATCTTCTGAATATGTTGTAGCCAGGTATGGCCATCTCCCAGTCATGGTTATCATTATACCAGGTTTCTGTGATGGCCACAATGTCCAGTTCTGACTGTACCATGACAGCCTCCAGATCCTCCACCTTGTTGCTACGGCTCCTGGCATTGGCAAACATGGCTTTCCATGATTTGAACTCCCTAGACTGTTTAGCTGTTCTACTCCAGCCCCTACCCTGGTTGTCCTTTTTACCTGGTTCTCCTTGCTGTCTGCCCTTCTGTTGAATTTTGCCCCTTTTCTGCCTAACCATCTCTTGGGCACTTATCTCCATCTTTTGCACACTGCTTTGTACAGATATCTACTCCTCCAGGTTCACTGGTTCCACTGCTAGCTGTGGGGAGTGGGCAATTAGGTACCCTCCTTGCTGGCCTGCCACACCCCTTGGCTAGTTAAATGCTTGTCAATGTAGCATTTAAACTTATCATTAAGTGCTTGGATTCCCCTCCAGGATGGATGCATGCCATCAGGCTTGAACAAGCCTCCATCCCTCCAGGTGGGTACCCAGTAACCAATGAATCCAAACCCTTCCTCTAGATGATTGGGTTAAGGAAACATGGAAGGAACAAGGGCTCCCAAATAAGAAATTTAGGTTTAAAGTCATCTCTTGTTGTGATGTTAAGTATGAAGTAAGAAAACTTCAAACCAAGAAAGCTTCAGGTTTGGATCAAATTGAAAATAGGTTACTGAAAGACTCCATGGATGTAATAGCTCCAATATTAACTAAACTTTTCAACTGGAGTTTGATTGAAAAGAAGTGTCCAACACCGTGGAAAAAGGCAAAAATTTTACCAATTCATAAAGGGGGTTCTCCTCTGGAGTCAACGAATTACAGGCCAATTTCCCTATTGTCTGGTGTGTCGAAGGTCTTGGAGAGACTGGTTCAGAGACAACTGAGTGAATATTTGGAGGGGGGTTTTCTCTTTTCCTGTTACCAGTCAGGTTTTCAAAAGGGCCACTCCATGGACACTGCCCTCACTGACCTGATTGATACCATTGTTACCCATGTAAATGGGGGCAGGTCAGTGGGGGTGATGTTTGTGGATCTGTCCAAGGCCTTCAACACCATAGACCATGGAAGTTTGTTTAAAAGGATGCAGAGTTTGGGTATAGATGATGAAACCCTCCCCTGGTTTAAATCTTATTTAAGTGAAAGAGTATAACAAGTTCAGGTTGGGGACATTCTCTCAAATCCAGTTACTGTAAAAAGGGGGTGGTTCCCCAAGGTTCAATTTTGGGCCCCCTTTTATTTGTAATGTATGTAAATGAGTTACCTAAGGTTGTAGAATTTTCTGCTTTGAGAATGTATGCAGATGACACTGTTTTATTGATGCATGGATGTTCGATTCAAGAGATGGAAAAATGTCTCCAAAGGGATTTTAGTAGAATGGAGTTATAGCTGTGTCAGTCAAAGTTTGTTTTAAATAGCAAAAAAAAAAAAACAAATTTAATGGTCTTTCAGAGTAAAAGAAAAGTAGATAAGGGTCATTTTAAAATTTATATAAAAACAGTAAATAATTAAATATTAAGTCAAGGGTTGAGTGCTATCGGTATCTGGGGGTATTTCTGGACTAGGATTTGAATTTTGACATTCATATAAAAGAGCTAGTTAAAAAAACAAATAATAAATCAAAAAATGAGAGGGGATATTGTAAAGCAATTGATTACACCTAGCATTGAATAGGGACTTCATGTATATAGTATAACTAGTAAGACAAAGTTTAGACCAATTCAAGTATTATATAATAATTTGGCTAGATTCATGTTAAACTGTGAGTATTCAACTCACCATTGTGATATGTTTATTTCATTACAATGGCTTCAATTAGACCAAATAATAGACCAAAAATGGATAAAACAGATTCATGGGGTGGTCCACAACCAAAGCCCCAGATACCTTATGGATAAGATGTCACAATTGATACATGAACATAATTATAATCTTAGAGGAAAGAGGGGAATAAAATCTGTTATACCAAAAGCAGAAAATAAATTTGGTAATATGACCTTTGTTATAAAGGTTGCTAAATTATGGGATAAAGTTGATGAAGGAAGTAAACAAATTAAACAAACAAAACCTTTTTTAATGATATTGGACATGATTTAGCTATGAAATGTATGTGTAATGGCTGAGGTGTCTAGAAGTAGATGGACTGATGAATTTGTATACGGAACAATGTAGAATAGATTTTTATAGCTGGATGTAGGTATTGTCATGACATCTCATTTTGATGTATGTGATATATGTTTTTAAAATGCTTGTGTATAACTTGTCTAAAATTTGGTGAAATGTATGAAACAGGTTCATCTTGAAAAAGGGTCTTTGACCCAATGATGTTATAACACTGCTACCTGTATAAAAATAAAATTTTACTTTTATTACATTTGTTTTGAGAATGCACCCATGTGCAAAGTTCCTGCAGTAGCTGAACTCCATGAACTTTGGAAGCATGGAGTTTTGATATGCAGTCCCTAAAAATATTTTGCTTTTTTCCATGCAAGCCTAGACTTTTCCTTGGTGGTCTAGTGGTTAGGATTCAGTACTCTCACCACCACAGCCAGGGTTTGATTCCATCTCAAGGAATATTGACTTCTCCCCTCCTGCCCCTGGTGGCCTTTTCACCCCCACCATAGTTCCTCCTGGGGACAATTCATGTTACTACAGCTGCTGCACTTGTCTGTATCAACCTGCTTTTACCATTTTAATTTGCTATTGGTGCTGCCCATACAGCTACCTTCTGTTCACAGTTTATTGTTATTTGAACTTACTTCTTGTTGTTCACTGTTTGCACTTTATCTTTGGAATGCTTCTCTGCTGCAGTGCTTGGTGTATTGTATCCTGTTTCCCTTGTGCCACACCTGAAAATAAGCTCTGACTCAGTGTGCCAGGAAGGAAGGAAGGAAGGAAGGAAGAAAGAGAGAAAGAGAGAAAGAAAGAAAGAAAGAAAGAAAGAAAGAAAGAAAGAAAGAAAGAAAGAAAGAAAGAAAGAAAGAAAGAAAGAAAGATCAGATTACCTTAGAGGTGGCCCATGGTTGTGGCCTGTCCTTCAAAGTTGCATTCCAACCTGTGTCTCTGCCAGTCCACCCCTGCTCAACACTAGCAGTCCATTTAAACTGAGCTAATGCATTTTTGTTAATCACATTTATCACTAAAAAGCCCTTTTGTTACACAGCACAAATTAATTGATTTAGAAGAGGGCTGTATAGTAAAAAGTGAAACAAAAAATAACATAAGGCCACCAGTGTGGCAATAAAGAGGCTAGCAAATGAGTGCTCTGATGGAAAAAAATTGGAACGGAGTCATACAAGAAACTTCATAGTGGAAAAAGTATCTGCAATCCACCTGATAGTTGCCAAATGAGAGATTTCATATGTGCAACTGTCCATTTGCACAATGAAGAAGATAATGTTACCAAGTATTCATTCCTGATCTGCATAGCTATTATACAATCAAAATATAGTGGGCATTGTATCTGGATAGCAGTCTTCCTAGCAAATATTTTTCCAATGGATTGGAAACATTTTCAATAAAGGATAACTACTTAATATTACCAGTATGAAGGAAATATCACCAGGAGTAGATAATTCACTCCACCAGCACCTCTACAGAGTATGTAGAAAATACCAGCTTAGCTCTAATAATTAAATTATTGTAATTTGCTGCAGGATGAGAAAGGTACAGAAAGGGTTAAAAGTCATCTTCTAAAAACTGTCTATATCAGGAATCAAACATCTGTGGCCTGATTTTCAGAGGGCCTGGCATGACATATGGACTAAGTCCCCAATCCCATGTACAATTTGCTGATGTAGGGAAATATCCATGCACATGCAAAAATACTATTTTCAGCATTTTCTTTTTGTGTGTGTAGCATTTTTCAGTTTTTTCATAGATGCTATAGATGGTAATATGGCATAGCATCTGTGTAAAAATATTTGCACAAGCTTCAAGTGTGTCGGGGTGACCGGTGTGCAAGTGTGCTGTAGATCTCTGTTGGGTCAAGCCTGTTAGTGTAACTGCATTACAAATTAATTTGTATCTCGGTGTAGTAAACAATATGGGATCAGTGAATGATATTAAAACCATGCTTAATACATTGTGTGAGGATGGCAAATTAACTACTGTAGATGTGTTACATGTAAAATGTTTTACATCACTGAATACATGCCTTTATTGGACTCTGAATGTGATGAATGTCCCCAGACTGAACTGTTACAGTATAAACTACACAATTCTCTCACAGAACTTAAAAATATAAAGGATATTATGAATTTGGAGCACCGATGTGACATTTTCAGGACTACAAACAGTCAATCAGAAGTAATAATCACAACTGTTGAAAGTAGTGGCATCTATAGTTCTAAAGCTAATACAAAGATCACAAATACATGTAATTCCCAGTTTCCATCTCAAAAGACTCAAAAAGAAAATGGTTCTAGTGTTTGTAATAACCCCAGCACCTCACAAAGTCATTTCTTAATGTCAAGAAAAAGAAACAGAGAGGACAATACAACTGATTCCACTGAAAATTGCCCTTTGGATTTAATTAACTCTAGTAAAAAATAAAAACAAGCTACACCAGATACAGATGATGATTGGAGTATAGTAAAGACAAGAAATAAAGACTTGAAGAAGGGACATAGAGCTTTTACTACACAAGAAATATCCACTCAAAATAGGTTTAATTGCCTACCAGAAGTTGGTACTTCTAGACATGATGAGGGAATTGTTGAAATGATAGTGATGGGTGATTCAATTATCAGAAAAAAGTGACACTACAATGTATAAAACTGATAACACAAATAGGATGGTGCTTTGTTATCCTGGTGCTCGAGTAGCAGACATTAAACGTGTACTTTCTAAAGTAATTAAAAGTCAAAACACTAATAAACAAAGTATCGTTACATTCCATGCAGGAATAAATGACGTAGGTAAAATCCATGAGAAAGATATTTGTCTGGAGCTCGTGGAAACTGCTCAAAAAATTAAATTACTTGGGGCCTACCCTATTATATCAGGTCTCCTTCCAGTTCCAAGAGCAGTCATGGAAAAAAATAAAACAATAGTCAGAAATAATGTCAGACTTAAGAATTGGTGTGCAAATGAATCAATAGAGTTCTATGTGATAACGGCGACTGCCAAAAGGTGAGCCGCATTGTCGCGACGTCAGAGCGGTGAAAACATTTTCACCACCCTGACATCCTCGGTGCACAGAAGAACAGTGCCAAGGATTTAGTGTTTTTGCTTTCTGTGGGGGAGCTGTGCCACCCCACAGACCCCCACAGGGGGGCTTCACCCCAGCACTCCTCTACTAAAGGATCCTCAACTCCAGGGTGGGTGCATGTCAGGGGAGGCAAAAGACAAAAAAATGACATTTTGGGCTGGGCACAACAAAATTGCACTAGCATCCAGATCCAGACCCTAACCCAGTACTTCCCACAGCACAAGTGGAGGCCAACCCCCGATGCCATGGTGCAGCTCGGCAGCCGACCGCAGCACCACCCCCTACATCCCCTCCACTCTCTCCCAGCCCACACTCACTGTGCTTGCTCCCCCCATGCACATGTACATATAGAGACATCCTGTTGCTCCAGTCACCCACCCCACCACATCTGGTCACCCTACCCCCCATCACCTTTCGGGTTTTCACCCACGACGAGTCGCCATTTCGGACGGTGCCTTACTTCATGCACCAACATCACAGGCTACCAATCAGTAGGGTTCTTAGACAACTGGGACCACTTCTACTATAAAATAAATCTATGTATTAGAGATGGTCTCCATCTGAACAATGAGGGAACTAAACTACTTGGTACATTAATTAAGGACAAAATGGAGACTACTCCTTTAAACTAATTATCCAGGGGAATAGGGTCAACACATCTAGCAAATCCCTACCTGTCAAAAATAAATTAACAACAAACAAAACAAGTCTAAGGAAAACCTAAAGCTGGTTTCTTTTAAGTAATGTTTGAAGTCTGCACCATAAAATTAATGAATTGCAAACATTATACACTGATAAAATAGATGTAGCCTTATTAACTGAGACATGGTTTGATGATAGAGACAACTGGGGTTACAATTTTCAAGGGTATACTGTTATAAGACAAGATAGAAAAGGCAGGAAAGGTGGAGGTATGGCCATCTACCTATCATCTGATATTCATTTCATTGATATATCTGACAAAACAAAGAAAAATTCTAATGATACTGAAACACTTTGGCTTCAAATATCAGGTATCAAAACCAAATATATTTTAGGTGTATGCTATACATCACCGAATATTAACTCTATAATTCATCAAGAAATAATGGACAAAATATGTAACGCACTAGAACTAGGAACCATTGTGTTGGCAGGAGACTTTAACCATCCTGAAATTAGTTGGAAACAGTGTATTTCAACTACTAAATTAGGTAGAGATTTTTTAGATCTGTGTTCCGAGAATAACCTAATACAAAAACATGTTTCCTCATCAACAAGATTAAATAATATTTTAGATTTAGTAATCACTTCAGATGAGATTAAAATCAGTGAATGTCTTATAAACCCCCAATTAGGAAACAGTGATCACTCAGCAATTATTTTTACTATGGATAATAATAACTATTCAACATCGGGGTGTACCAAATTCTTTCTATACAAAACTGCAAATCATGAAGACATCGAAAATGACTTAACATCTATAGATTGGGTTAATACACTAGACAGTAAATCTATTGAGGAGTCTTGGGACTTTATAAAAAAAACATTATAAACATCAAAAGTAAACACATCAAGCAGATTTGCAAATATGATAAAAGCAGTATTAAAACTAAAGGTTAAACAAATGTATCAAGAAACTTATTGATAAGAAAAATAAAATGTATTCTCAATATAAGGAAATATATATCTAATCAAAATTGGATCAGGTTAAAAATGTTCAATGAAAATGTAAAAATAAAATCAATAAGGCAAAACAAAGGTATACAGTTTTTATGGCCAAAACCACTTCTTAATCTAACAGCAAACAATTTTGTGGCTGCATTAACTCCCTTAAAATATGATAACTTTCAGTTATCAATAATTATAGAAAATAATGAATGTATAACTAACCCTAATAAAATTGCAAACGTTTTTAATAATTATTTTTGCTCTATTTTCTCTGACAAACCTCAATCTAACACTAGTATGCCAAATAATAATGACATAGGGTCACATCAGTTCTCTAGAGAGGAAATCCTGCATCAAATTGAAAAATTGAAAGATAGTTGTGCATGAGGTCTAGATAATATCACTTCACCCATGTTAAAACTAATAAAGGGGCATATTTGACTCCCATTAAAGATTCTATTTAAAAAACCACTAAACAAGAATAAAATCCCACATGACTGGAAGAAATCCAGAGTAACTTCTATATTCAAGAAAGGTTGTAAATCAAACTTATCCAACTATAGACCAATAAGCCTCACATCAATTCCCTGTAAGATGCTGGAGGCATTAATAAAAAATAGAATCATAGATCATCTTAGAACATCACCTTATTTGATTCAAACCAACATGGTTTTACCAAAGTCTGATCATGTATAACAAATCTTCTATGCTTTTGTGATAAAGTTAATAAAATGTTAGATGAAGGTACTCCAACAGATGTCATGCTATTTAACTTCAGCAAGCATTTGATTTAGTCCCCCATTGGGCAATTACCCCCAAACTCTTAAAATACAGTATTGGTAGATACATAGTCAACTGCATCAAGAATTGGTTAAGTAACAGAACACAATGTGTATCAATATGTGGTCATTTGTCATCAGAAGAAAATGTCACTAGTGGTGTTCCCTAGGGATCTGTTATCGGTCCCATTATCTTTCAAATTTTTATTGCAGATTTGGAAGATAATATTAGTACTATAGTTATTAAATATGCAGATGATACAAAACTATGTGGCCCTTGTGAAACTTTAAAGCACATAAAATCAATACAAAAAGACGTAGATTTAGTTGCTACCTAGACAGAAAAATGGGGAATGCGACTTAACACAGAAAAGTGTTGTGTCATACACATGGGGAAACATAGTTCTATGCATACCTACACATTAAATAATGCACCACTCCCATATAAAATCTCAGAAAAAGAATTAGGGATAGTTATTGATAATAGTTTTAATTTTAAGGAACAATGCACTCATGTTATCTCCAAAGCAAATAGAACTATGTATGCAATAAAATGGAATATTAAAAGTAGGAATGATGAAGTCCTCTTACCACTATATCTAGCATATGTAAGACCCATTATGGACTATGGGAGCCGGTTATAGAAACATAGAAACATAGATTTTGATGGCAGATAATGACTGCTTGGCCCACCCAGTCTGCCCATTTCCCTACCTAATGGATAAGCTGCAGATCCTAGTTAACCAGCAGCCTACTTCTTCCTACCCCCACCCCCTAGAATTGCCTTATGACTGTCCCATGCATGCTTGAATTCCACCACTGTTTTTGACTCCACAACCTCCTCCGGAAGGCTGTTCCATGAATCCATAACCCTCTCTGTGAAAAAATACTTCCTTAAATTACCTCTGAGCCGCCCCTTCTATCTTCAAATTGTGCCCCCTTGTTCTTGCACACCTCTTTTTTTGAAAGATGCTACCCTCTTGGACTTTGTTGATTCCCTTGAGGTACTTGAAAGTTTCTATCATGTCCCCCTCTCCCTCCTTTCCTTGAGGCTATACATATTCAGCTCCTTAAGTCTCTCTTCATATGTCTTCCGGTGCAGACCCTGCACCATTTTAGTTGCCCTCCTCTGGACAGCCTCCATCCTGTCTATGTCTTTGGGAGATTGGGTCTCCAGAACTGCATGCAATACTCCAGATGGGGCCTCACCAACTGTCTGTACAGAGGGATAATAACTTCTTGTTTTCTACTGGTGATGCTTCTCCTATGCATCCCAGTATCCCCCCAGCCCTCCTTGCTGCCTTCTCACATTGCTTGCCCACCTTTAGGTCATCTGATATGATTACCCCAGGTCCCTTTCCATTTTGTTGTTAGTATCGCTCCCCATTGTGTGACTCTTCCCTGGGTTTTGTTTCCCAGGCGCATTACCTTGCAATTCTTAGCATTGAATCTAAGCTGCCATACATTTGACCATTCCTCTAACCTTGCCAAGTCCCTTCTCATCCTTTCCACCCCACCTTGTGCATCAACTCTGTTGCAGATCTTTGTGTCATCTGCAAAGAGACATACTTTTCCTTCCAGTCCCTCTGCAATGTCACTTATAAAGACATTGAAGAGGACTGGTCCTAATACTGAACCCTGCAGTACCTCACTAGTAACCCGCCTTTCTTCAGAGTGGACTCCATTTACTATTACTCTCTGTGTCCTGTTCTCCAGCCAATTCTTTACCCAGGCTGTCATCTTGGGACCCACTCCCAGGCTGGCTAACTTGTATATTAATCTTTGTGTGGGACTGTGTCAAATGCCTTGCTAAAGTCTAGGTAGGCCATCCACAGCCCCTCCCTGATCTAATACTTTGGTCACCCAGTCAAAGAAATCTATCAGATTTGTCTGGCATGACCTTCCCACTGTGAATCCATGCTGCCTTGGGTCCTGAGCCCCTCTGGCCTCTAGATACTCAGCAATTCTTTCCTTCAGAAGTGATTCCATCATTTTCCCTACCACTGAGGTTAAACTAACAGGTCTGTAGTTTCCTGTTTCTGCCTTGCTTCCACTTTTGTGAAAGGTAATCACATCTGCCCTTCTCCAGTCCTTGGGTACCACCCCATCCTCCCATGATTTGTTAAAGAGGGTAGTCAGTGGTGTCACTAGTTCTACCCTTAGTTCTTTTAGAATTCTGGGATGAATCCCATCAGGCCCCATTGCTTTGTCCACCTTCAGTTTTAAGAGTTCTTTCAGAACCCTTTCTTCTGTAAATGGGCTGGTATCAACTTCTGTATCCAGAGTGTTTCTACTGTTTGTTCTAGGTACCTCCCCCACTTCCTTTGTAAATAATGAGCAAAAATATTTGTTTAGTATCTCTGCCTTTTCACAGTCACCCCTGCCCACCCTCCCTCCTCTTTATTAAGCCTCACTAACCCTCCTTGGTCTTCTCGCTCCCTGATGTACCTATAAAGGTTTTATCCCCTTCTTAACAGGTTGGCTATCTTTTCCTTGGTTTGGGCCTTTGCTGTTCTGACTGCCTTCCCAGCTTCCTTTTGCTTTAACTGATACAGTTCTCTGTCCTGCTCCTTCTGTGATTCCTTGTACTTCCTGAATGCTTTCTTTTTCTTGAACCTTCACTGCCACTTCCTTTGAGAACCATAGTGGTTTCTTACATTGTTTCATTTTGTTTATTTGCTTCACACAAAGGCTTGTTACCTCTGTGATGGCAGTTTTTATTATTCCCCATTGTTCTTCCACCCCTCCTTCTTTCCCATTCGCTGGTGCATTCCTTAGGCACTCACCCATTTTGGCAAAGTCAGCCCTCCTAAAGTCCAGTACTTTTGCCTTTGTATGGCTTGACTCTATTGCTGTGTTTATTGTGAACCATACTGTTCGATGGTCGCTAGTTCCCAGATGGCTACCCACTTCTACATCTGTGATCCTCTCTTCATCTCCATTTGAGAGAACCAGGTCTAAGATTGCTCCCTCTTGAGTGGGCTCCAATACTAGTTGTCTAAGGCATGCCCCCTGTAGGGCATCTAGAATAACCCCACTCTTTGCAGTGGCTGCTGCAACTGCACTCCAGTTAACATCTGGTATATTCAGATCACCCATCAGCAATATCTCCCCTTTGTCTTCCATTCTAAGTATTCTTTCTATCATTTCTTTGTCCATTTCCTCCCCCTGAGAAGGGGGTCTGTATACAACCCCTGTGCGGATTGTGGTGCCATTGCCAGTCTCCAAATTTACCGACAGTGCTTCTTCTCCTCCCTGTTTTCCCTTTTGTTCTGTTGCTTTGATTCCTTCCGTTATGTAAAGAGCTACTCCTCCTCCTCTTTTACCCTCCCTGTCCCTCCTGTAGATAATGTATCCTGGTATGTTTATGTCCCAGTCATGGTTTTGTGTGTACCACATTTCTGTGACTGCCACGATATCCAGATGTTCTTCCTCCATCAAGGCCACTAATTCAGAAAGCTTGTTACTCAGACTATGGGCATTGGTACTCATTGCTCTCCATATGTTGATGGCTTTACCTTCTTTTGCAGCATACCCCACTGACCTTTCTACCTCGGTCTTTTTCTCATTTAGTACCCTGTTTTGTAGGGAGAGGCTGGGATTTTTCTGCTGCTTATCAGTGCCTCCCCCCTTGACTAGTTTAAAAGCTTGCCAATGAAGCATTTAAACCGATTGCTCAAAAGACTTGTTCCCTTCCTGGACAGATGCAGACCATCCTGCCAGTATAGGCTGGTGTCCCTCCAGGTGGAACCCCAGTCCCCAATGAAGCAAACCCCCTGTGCTCCACACCATTTTTCAACCATTCATTAAACTGCATGGTGCAAAGTACCCTCGCCTCACTCATGCCATTGACAGGCAGCACCTCAGAGAAGGATATTGTGTGCTACTTGTCTTAGACCCTCCCCAATTCTACAAAGTCCTTCTGCACTGCTCTAATCTCATGATGAGCCAAGTCATTTGTCCCTAGGTGGACAATGATGTCCAGCTCAGACTCCCGTGTAGCTGTTCTCATGATCCTGAGGATGCACTTCCTGTCTCTCCAAGCCATGGCACCAGGCAGGCACCTTACTTCAGTTTTCCCTGCTCCCCCCCAGTTCTATCCCCCTAATAATTGAGTCCCCCACCAGGAGCTGCTTCCTTTCCTTGTGGTGTCCTCTGCCTCCTTCCTGTGGGCCTCCCTTGTGACAGTTGTCCTCAGCCTCCTTAGTTTCCTCTGTGGGTGCATCCATAGGGGAGCTATGCTCCCCCAGAATGATGTATGGATTGTGGCATGGAACAACTGACTGGGAGTGCCTATGTTCCACCAACCTCACCCTCCCTGAGCCCACTGTGGTCCAACTGCTGTGCTTTCTTCACAACCTCTGAGGTAGTGGTGGTGGCTCTGGTGTTCCCTGGATGGGGGAGGTTCCCTTCTTACCATCCAGTGTGGCCTGGGGGAAGGTTCCCTTACTATTGTCCAGTATGGCCTGAAGACGGGCAACTTCCTCCCTCAGGGAAGAGAGTTCTCTGCAAATAGGGCAGCCTCTCAGCTTCCAGAAAGACTCCCAGAAGACTGCTGCCCCACAGCCATTACATTGCACTACTCCCCACATTTTTTTTGTGTGTGTGTGTGTGTGTGTGTGATTGGTTTGTTATATAGAAATATATATATATATACTGTATATACATTATACAATGTGTATGCTTTTATTGTCAGTGCAGTGTGCTAGAGAGGATATGACAGTGATATGCACCTTGCACTCTTGAGAAAATGATGTCAGAACCCCAGGTATAAAGGAACTATTTCCAGGGGTGGGGTGAGGGGTCGTTAGGGGTTGGGCCTAAACTGTGCCCTCACAAAACAATCAGCTAAAAGCTCTGACCCACCGCTGCGATGAGTGCCTTCCTGTCAGCAAGATGCCCTACACAACAATTTGACAGAGAAAATACCCTGCTAATCAAACAGAGAAAAATCCACACATCCAAGTCAGACACAGAATCCTTATACTACTATGGAGATAAATAAATTAGAAAGGACCCAAAGATGGTGTACCAAATCAATAACTTCCATAAAGGAGCTAGAGTATGGTGACAGATTGACCAACCTGGGCCTGCACAGTATAGATGTGTTATTATATTATGGCATCTTAAATGATCCAAGCTTGATGGTTGACTTGAATGTCAAATATGAAGATGATAGTTATGAAACAAGGGGTCATCCATTACAAACTAAGGTTGATAGATTTTATACAAAAAATAAAAACACTTTTATACTGTAAGAGTAGCTAACCTGTGGAACAGACTGCATTTGGATTTACTATCCAGTCCAAGTAGAGAACATTTCAAAAGGAAAAACTTAGATAAATATATTTCTATGGGTGGAAATCTTGATTAGGATAAACTATCTTAAAAAGGAGTTATTTATGGGCCTCTGCCTTTTTATGTTTGCTTACATGCATGTGCAAGAAACATGGTACCATCATCTGAGTTTCTGGAGGTGTGGAACCCTGTCTTCCAATTCCCTCACTGTTTGCAGGCGTGGTCACAGTTCGCCAATGAATGCTGCAGCTGTCTATGACAGCAGTTGAAAATGCAGTGCCGTACAGATTGACCAACCTGGGCCTGCACAGTATAGATCTGTCATTATATTATGACATCTTAAATGATCCAAGCTTGATGGTTGACTTGAATATCAAATATGAAGATGACAGTTATGAAACAAGGGGTCATCCATTACAAACTAAGGTCGATAGATTTTATACAAAAAAATAAAAATACTTCTATACTGTAATAGTAGCTAACCTGTGGAACAGACTGCCTTTGGATTTAATATCCACTCCAAGTAGAGAAAGTTTCAAAAAGAAAAACTTAGATAAATATATTTCTACGGGTGAAATCTTGATTACATACTATCTTAAAAAGGAAATATGGGCCTATGACTTTTTATGTTTGCCTGCACGCTTGTGCAAGAAACATAGTGCCATCATCTGAGTTTCTGGAGGTGAGGCACCCTGTCTTCCAATTCCCTCACTGTGTTTGGAGGCACAGCCACAGTTTGCCAATGAATGCTGCAGCTGTCTATGACAGCAGTTGAAAATGCAGTGCCGTACAGTTGAAAGAGAGAGAGAGAGCTGCTTCAGTGAGCATGATCAGATAACTGAAGCACTCTCTCTGTGCCCCCCAACAGCCTTCCAGTTGCCACGCTGGGAGCCCACCCCAGCTTGGCAAAAATTCTTATGGCCAACAGGGGTGCCCAGTCCCCTGTTGGCTCCATGGCCCCCCCAACAGCCTTCCAGCTGCCATGCTGGGAGCTCACCCCAGCGTGGCAAATGTCCCGCGTCGTCTTCCAGAAAAAAAAAACTGTAAACAAAACAATGGTCCCTCAGCGGTCTCCCTGGCCCCCACCTGCAACCAGCACCCACCCTCTGTGCACTCTGCCTCCCCACACCCCCTCTCACCCCATACTTACCTCCAGAGTCCGATGCGATGATCTTCGGTGGACAGGGAACATGTCTGCACTCTTCAAAGCTGACCGTGAACTGAAGAAATGCCAGTAAGCTGTATAATGCAATAAATAGGGTTTTTCCAACTTTGATGCATATAATAATAATAATAATAATATTTTTATTTATATTGCGCCTTTCAAATGTCAAGGTGCATTCCAGTAAAATAAGATAAAATTACAAGAGTACAAAACAGAAATACAAAAGTAATATTATAAAAACACACAAAGGCAAATTAATGAACAGTAAAACCATATGCCTTTTCCCACAGAAAGGATTTAAGAGCCTGTTTAAAACTCCACACGGTCATACACTCCCTAGTCTGATGGGGTAGAGAATTCCAAAGGGAAGGGGCTGCAAACATAAAGCCGGGCCCCAGCAGATTTTATCATCACCCTTGGAATCTTTAGCAACCCCTCGTTGGTTGAGCGGAGTGATCTCACAGGCCCATAAGGGATCAGGAGTTCTTTCAGGTAATCAGGGCCCAGATCGTGCAGGGCTTTGAAAGTCAGTAATCTGACTTTGAAGGTGATCCGCCACTGAACTGGCAGCCAGTGCAGTTCCCGCAGCACCGGTGTAATATGGGAAGATCTAGGGGTGCCCATCAACACTCAGGCTGCGGAATTCTACACCAGCTGTAAGTGGCAAATATCAACCCCTGGAAGCCCAAGGTAAAGCGAGTTGCAGTAGTCCAGACATGAGGTCACAAAGGCATGGATCAAAGTTGGCAGATCACCAGACGGAACAAGGTGCTTGATCCTGGTGATGTTTCTTAGATGGTAAAAAGATGATTTTACCACCGCTGACACCTGGAGCTGAAGAGTCAGCCCCGCATCTAATATCACCTCCAGATCTTGCACCCATTCAGAGACCTGTAGCTTGACATCCCCAAAAAACAATCCAGATGGGGTGCCGGCCACAGGTCCCCCTATCCGGCGATCCGGATCCAATACCAACACCTCCGTCTTTCCAGAGCAACTTCAGCCAGCTGGACCTCATCCAATCCTGGATTTCATTTAGGCAGCTGTTAAATACCGAGATACTGTAGCTCCTTCCTGGTCGGATGCAAAGGACAGGTATAGCTGGGTATCATCTGCGTAACAATGAAACCTCAGCCCATACCATCTCACAATGTCTCTGAGGGAAAGCATGTACACCGCAAACAACATGGGGGACAATATAGAGCCCTGAGGAACCCCACAAAGTAGAGAGATGGGATCAGAGGAAAAAAAACCTGACACCACCCTCTGAGCTCTTCTGGTGAGGTATGAAGTGAACCATCTGAGAACAATCCCAGAGAGCCCACAAATACATCTCAGGCGCTCAAGTAGGACCCCATGGTCAACGGTGTCAAATGCTGATGACAGATCTAATAGCACCAAAATGGACCGTTTTCTCTGGTCTCTCACCATCGGGAGATCATTGAGCACCCAAACCCATGCATTCTCGGTACTGTGCCTCTTTTGAAAACCTGATTGGAGAGGTTTGTAGAGGCTATGGATGGTCAAATGGTTCTCCAACTGGGCCACCACTACCTTCTCGATCACCTTCCCTACAAAGGGAAGGTTCGAGATAGGTCTGTAGTTAGCAAAACAGTCTGGGTCCAAGGATGCTTTCTTTAACAAGGGTGTCACCACTGCCTCTGTCAAGGAACAGGGATATTCACCTGAGTCAAGGGAACACCAGACTATCTGTGCTAGAACCATGTCTCAGGCAATTTTTGGAATTTTGGCACCAAATTTTCAACATGGGGTTTTTGGGACCCCCTCCTCATGAATTCTGGAACTGTCATGGTGTTAATCAGGCCTGAAGGGTGATTTCACGGTCACTGCATGAAATCACCTTTCAGGACTGATTAATGAAACAACAGTGCCAGTGTTCATAAGGTGGGCTCTCAAAAAGCCTATGTTGCAGATTTGGTGAAAGAATCTTAAAAATGACTATTTTATGAGCGTGTGTTGCACAGTTCCTATGCACGCTCGTAAGTTCATGAATTTTTAATATTTGCACTCCAGATTTTCAACATTGCCATTTTACCACACCTCCTTATGAGCAGTATAGCTGTCATTTTTCATATCTCACCCAAAATGTGTTTCCGCACATGTAGCGCACAATGGCGCAGTCGGTGTGCGAAATCAATGTTTGAGACAGATTAAGAAAATCACAGTGACACTGTTCATGAGCAGAGGTCTTAAAATGGCTATGTTGGCAATTTGGTGACAAAAGTCCATAAAATGACTATTACGAGCGAGCATTGCGCAGTTTCTATGCACCCTCGTAAGTTCATGAAATTGTAATATTTTCAGTCCAGATTTTCACCAGTGGCATTTTTCCACACTTCCTTATGAACAGTACAGCTGTCATTTTTTACAACATGGTGGAAATGTGTTTTCACACTTTCGGCGCAGAAATGCGTGGTCACTGTGGGAAATCATTGTTCGGGACAGATTAAGAAAATCACAGTGACACTGTTCATGAGCGGAGGTCCCAAAATGCCTGTGTTGACAATCTGCAGTAAAAAATCCCCAACCTAATTACATTACGAGTGTGCGTTGCGCACTTTCTACCTGCCTTCTTGACTTCACTAGTTTTATGTTGCTTGCGCATGTGCAAGAACCATAATGCCATCATCCAAGTTTTCGGAGGTGTGTCAGCCTGTCTTCCAATGCAGTCCGTGTGTTTGCAGAGTGCGGCCCCAGTTCCCCAATCACTGCTGCAGCTGTCTATGACAAGCTGAAAATGCAGTGGCATACAGTTGAAGGGAGGCTCACTTGAGTGAGCAGGCTCTCCCTCCCACCTGTGATAGCCACATGCACACTGCGTGCTCATGCACCTTCCCTCTCACTGTATGGCGACAGGGGTGCCCAATCCCCCATCGGCTCCATGCCCCCCAAAGCATCCGGGTGCCACTGAGGCCCACACCAGCGTGCTTAAAATCGTATTGCTGTGACAGGGGTGCCCAAACCCCATCGGCTCACTGTCTCTCCCATACTATTGCTAATAGGGTGCCCAATCCCGTCATCTCCACTGTCTCCCCCAGTACAGGGTGCCATGCTGGGAGTCCACCCAGGTGGCAGCAGATACCATATGCAATGGGGTGCCCAATCCCCGTCAGCTCCGCCCCCCAGCCATCCTTCTGCCATGCTGAGGCCCACAGTGTGGCAAACATCCCGCGTTGTCATTTGAAAAATAAAAACTAAAAAACAAAAGCGGTCCTCTCAGTGTCTGCACCACCGCCCCCACGCACCTGCCTCCCCACCCCTCACACCATACTTACCTCTGAGTCGGTGCAATGATCTTGGTGGACCGGGAACACGTCTGCACTCTTCAAAGCTGACCACGAACTGAGGAAATGCCGGTAAGCTGTATAATGGGATAGATAGGTTTTTTCAACTTTGTTGCATATCTCAGGCATTTTTTGGAATTTTTGCACCAAATTTTCAACATGGGGTTTTTGGGACCCCTCCTCAAGAATTCTTGCACTGTCATGGCATTACTCGGGCCTGAAGGGTGATTTCACAGCCACTGTGTGAAATCACCTTTCCAGAATGATTAATAAAATGACACTGCCAGTGTTCATAAGATGGGCTCTCAAAATGCCTATTTTGAAAATTTGGTGGAAAAATTCCTAAAAATGACTGTTTTATGAGTGTGCATTGTGCAGTTCCTACGCAAGCTTGTAAGTTCGCGAATTTTCAATATTTTCACACCAGATTTTCAACATTGCCATTTTACCACACCTTCTTATAAGCAGTACAGCTGTCATTTTTCACATCTCACCCAAAATGTGTTTCCGCCCATGTAGCGCACAATGGCGCAGTCGGTGTGCGAAATCAATGTTTGAGACAGATTAAGAAAATCACAGTGACACTGTTCATGAGCAGAGGTCTTAAAATGGCTATGTTGTCAATTTGGTGACAAAAGTCCATAAAATGACTATTACGAGCGAGCATTGCGCAGTTTCTATGCACCCTCGTAAGTTCATGAAATTGTAATATTTTCAGTCCAGATTTTCACCAGTGGCATTTTTCCACACTTCCTTATGAACAGTACAGCTGTCATTTTTTACAACATGGTGGAAATGTGTTTTCACACTTTCGGCGCAGAAATGCGTGGTCACTGTGGGAAATCATTGTTCGGGACAGATTAAGAAAATCACAGTGACACTGTTCATGAGCGGAGGTCCCAAAATGCCTGTGTTGACAATCTGCAGTAAAAAATCCCCAACCTAATTACATTACGAGTGTGCGTTGCGCACTTTCTACACACGCTCGTGACTTCACTAGTTTTTATGTTGCTTGCACGCATGTGCAAGAACCATAGTGCCATCATCCAAGTTTTCGGAGGTGTGTCAGCCTGTCTTCCAATGCAGTCCGTGTGTTTGCAGGTGCGGCCCCAGTTCCCCAATCACTGCTGCAGCTGTCTATGACAAGCTGAAAATGCAGTGGCATACAGTTGAAAGGGAGAGCTCCACTTGAGTGAGCAGAGCTCTCCCTCCCACACACGCGTGCATACACATGCACACTGCGTGCTCATGCACCTTCCCTCTCACTGTATGGCCAACGGGGGTGCCCAATCCCCCATCGGCTCCATGCCCCCCCCAAAGCATCCGGGTGCCACACTGAGAGCCCACACCAGCGTGGCAAAATCATGTTATGGCCGACGGGGGTGCCCAAACCCCCATCGGCTCCACTGTCTCTCCCCCCATACTATTGCTAATGGGGGTGCCCAATCCCCCGTCATCTCCACTGTCTCCCCCCAGTACAGGGTGCCATGCTGGGAGTCCACCCCAGTGTGGCAACAGATGCCATGGCCAATGGGGGTGCCCAATCCCCCGTCAGCTCCACGCCCCCCCAGCCATCCTTCTGCCATGCTGGGAGCCCACCCAGTGTGGCAAACATCCGCGTTGTCATTTGAAAAATAAAAACTAAAAAACAAAAGCGGTCCTCTCAGTGTCTGCCACCCAGCGCCCACCACTGCGCACCTGCCTCCACCCCCACACCATACTTACCTCTGAGTCCGGTGCAATGATCTTCGGTGGACTGGGAACACGTCTGCACTCTTCAAAGCTGACCACGAACTGAGGAAATGCCGGTAAGCTGTATAATGGGATAGATAGGTTTTTTCAACTTTGTTGCATATCTCAGGCATTTTTTGGAATTTTTGCACCAAATTTTCAACATGGGGTTTTTGGGACCCCTCCTCAAGAATTCTTGCACTGTCATGGCATTACTCGGGCCTGAAGGGTGATTTCACAGCCACTGTGTGAAATCACCTTTCCAGAATGATTAATAAAATGACACTGCCAGTGTTCATAAGATGGGCTCTCAAAATGCCTATTTTGAAAATTTGGTGGAAAAATTCCTAAAAATGACTGTTTTATGAGTGTGCATTGTGCAGTTCCTACGCAAGCTTGTAAGTTCGCGAATTTTCAATATTTTCACACCAGATTTTCAACATTGCCATTTTACCACACCTTCTTATAAGCAGTACAGCTGTCATTTTTCACATCTCACCCAAAATGTGTTTCCGCCCATGTAGTGCACAATGGCGCAGTCGGTGCGCGAAATCAATGTACGGGACATATTAAGAAAATTGCAGTGACACTGTTCATGATCAGAGGTCTTAAAATGGCTATGTTGAAAATTTGGCGAAAAAATTCCCAAAAATGACTGTTTCACAGCGTTATGTTATAGTTCCCAAAGACATTGCAGTTTGCGAATTTCAATATTTTCACTCCAGATATTACATGCCATTTTACCACACCTCCTTTTGAGCAGTACAGCTGTCATTTTTCACATCTCACCGAAACATGTTTCCGGCCATGTAGCGCACAATGGCTTGAGTCGGTGGAGAAATCAATGTATGGGACACATTAAGAAATCAAAGTGACACTGTTCATGAGCAGAGGTCTTAAAATGGCTATGTTGAAAATTTGGTGAAAAAATTCCTAAAAATGACTGTTTTACGAGCGTGCAGTGCGCAGTTCTTACGCATGTTCTTAATTCGCGAATTTTCAATATTTGCACTCCAATGACTTCCAAATTCCTAAACAGCACATAGAAGCAAGCAACATTCGGCATTGACAAATGCTTGTTTTACTATTTTCACTGCAGATTTTCAACATTGCCATTTGTTAACCTCCCCATGAACAGTACAGCTGTCATTTTTCACATCCTGTTCAAAATGTGTTTTCGCACCTGTGGTGCCAAATGCCGTAATCACTCTGCAAAATCAGCTTTCAGATAACAAACTGATATTGCCACTGTTCATAATGTGGGGGTCACAAAAAAGCCATGTTGAAAATCTGGAGTGAAAATACCAACAAACGCCTGAGGCGATAGGGTTTGCAACCATAATGCCCCACCCTGTAGAGACTGACAGGCATCAGGGGTGTGACTTGGGATTTTTGCCTGTAACGCTCATACCATTCCACCCCCATCCACACCCTGCAGCCAGTGAGAGGCATGGAGGTGTGCTTTGGACTCTTTGGCCCCAACGTTCACCCCATTCACCTATACTGCACCCATCTCACCATATTTTCTGATGGAATGGGGTGAGAATAAGGGCCAAAGACCCCAAGGCACACCATGACACTTCTCGGTGTCTGCAGAGTGGGGTGTGTTAAAATGGTATGGCCATTAAGCCTGATGACCCAAAGGCATACCCCATGCCTGTCACTCTCTGCAGGGTAGTGGTGAGGTTGGCTTCAGTTCAATACATCACTGCCATTCCTATTATGCAGCTCTCTAACTCCTACACTACCAATGCCAATGCCGGCAAGCAAACATTCAGCATTGACAAATGCTTGTTTTGCTCTTTCCACAACTTAGTGAACTTAGTGAATTCTGTAAAATGTGGAGAAAGTTGTAAAAAGGCAACCTTTTTAAAAATGGCATGCATGTGGCAAGAACTGCAGTTGCACAAGGGCACCCTCCCATACTTAACCATACTTAACATTTTTGTCACACGTGCATCATTTTTCCACTTTTGAAAATATGTTCTTATTCTTATCAAGTAAATGCCTGGAAATCTTTGGCAAATCTAAAGATATACTATGGCCCACGTCCTATCTCTCAACCTGTCAGCATTAAAATGCATAGCACTGGCCTTCAAAATGTGGAGCAAATGACCAGGATGTGTAATACCTTTGTATTGTAAAGAATAAGAAGTAGGCTCCACATGTTTAATGTTAAGGGATATTTATTTTCTAGTAAATAAGTGTAATTTTGAACAGTTTGTTTGCCCAGAAATAGTTCTAACATTATGAGGAATATCAGTAAATCTTCACAGAGAAAGAGTAAATTTGAGTTCAAAATAGAAGCACTATGTGAAATGCATAGCAGTTGAAACATAGAAACATAGTAGATGATGGCAGAAAAACAGCGTTGGTCCATCTAGTCTGTTGTTAGTGACCTATCCTACCCATGTGACCTGTTGTCTATGCAGGGTTTATGCCCACGCTACCTGATCCCATGTTACCTGCCTTACTGCTAGAGATGTTCTGAAATTAAATTTCACCAGCAAAATTCCCGTGAAACTGGCAATTTCACCATGTGAAATATTTTACGTAACTCGGCCATTCCGCAGAATATTTAGTGGGGTGCAAAGTTGCAAAATTTCGCTTGAGAAATTCAAAATTTCACATTTTATGTCTACAAAAAATTTAGTGAAACGACCGAATTATGCAAAATATTTTGTGTAAAAAAAGTCAAATTTGAAAATAAATTGGCAACTGGCAACTAGTAAAAATCATAAAGCTTTTTATGCATATATAAACAACAATAAACAAATGGGGAAAAAATTAATTCAGTGTCTGTAAATGGTAAAATAATAATGAATAATAAGGAAATAGCAGACAGTTTCAATAATTATTTTATGACTACATATCAGGAATGTAACTCTAAGGTAATTATTCCTGGGATAACAGATTCAGAAGCCCTCAGTATAAGTCGTGAATTGGTACAAAAGGAATTATCCAAACTAAGGACATCTTCCTCTTCAGGCCCAGATAATATTGACACAATAATCTGAAAACATCTTTCTGAAGTAGTAATAAATCCATTGACTGAAATATTTAATAAATCACTTCTAACTGGAATGATTCCCATGGACTGGAAAAAAGCTATAGTGGTGCCAATACACAAAAAGGGAAACAAATCTAACATGACAAATTATAGACCAATTAGCCTAACATCTATTTGTTGTAATATCCTGGAAAGATTGATTAAAAATATTATTGAAAAGGATGTAATTAAACTAGGATTGCAGGACCTTATGCAACATGGTTTTAGGAGAGGGCTTTCTTGTAATACTAACTTATTAGCTTTCTATAACCATGTTAGTTGTATATTAGATATGGGCAAACCAGTCAATGTAATCTTTTTGGACTTGGGAAAGGCATTCAATATGGTTCCACATCATAAACTTATTATAAAATTACTGGATCTAGGTATAAATAAAGTTATAGTAAGATGGATCGGTAATTGGTTATCAGACAGGAAACAGAGGGTGCGAATAAATTCAGTCCTTTCGGATGAGGGAAGGGTTGCTAGCGGTGTTCCCCAGGGATCTGTATTGGGACCATTATTGTTCAGTCTATATATTAGTGATATGGATAATGGGGTGGACCCCTTTATAACCAAATTTGCAGATGATACCAAAATAGGTGGAGAAGTTATGTCATTAATAAAATATATCGAACTAAGCAATAGTCTAAACAAAATAGAAAGTTGGGGTGAACAAAACAACATGAAATTTAATGAAAATAAGTGTGCTGTGATACATTTTGGAAATAATAACCCAAAATATTCATATTCCATAACTAATAAGCACATAAAGAACAGTACTTACGAAAAAGACCTGGTATGGATAAACTCTAAATTATCTTCGGACACACATATTGTCAAAACAGTAGGGAAATGCAACAGTATTATTCACTCTATTAAAAGAGCTTTCCTTTCAAGGAATAAAGACTGTGTTCTTAAGTGATATAGGACATATGTACTCCCCCATCTTGATTATGGTTCACCGATTTGGAGCCCATATCTAAAGAAGGATATTCAAAAAGTTGAAAAAGTTCAAAGGAGACTGACAAAATCAATTAAAGGCTTAAAAATTAAGGAGTATTCAGATAGATTAGCAGATCTAAACCTGTACTCCTTGGAATCCAGAAGAATTAGAGGAGATTTATTATTTTTATACTGTATCATGGAAAACAAAACCTTAATGGCACAATGTAACATAAAAAGGATTGATAAATTAGTCAATTCTAGATCACATGATAAGCAAATATTTATAAATAGGGCAAGAGCAAACAGGCACCAGAATTTTTATAATATACGAACACCCACAATTTGGAATAATTTGCCTAAGAATGTTGTGGACTCTGCATCTTTTGATATATATATATGTTTTCCATTTAAAATTTATTAATCATTTTATCCACAATGATACACAGGCAGATGTACAAACAAACAAATTGTTTTCATACACAATCATATACACATGAATCTGCCTCCCACCCCTTAAACCATTTCCCCTCCCTCCCACCTCCCCCCATATCCGCCACCACTAGGAAAAAATAGTACCCAAAACCCCTTACCCACTTAGATCGATTCTAACAGTATTATTCCTCAAAATAAGTTACATCCATATCCTTTTTAATTAACCCTGCAGGGAATAGAGAGTATACAGAGGGTCCCAAATCTTACTAAAGTTAGACATTGTATTATTCAGATTAGCAATAGTTTTCTCGGTACGTAGGTTAGCTATAAATTCAGCCAACCATTCCTCATAGGAGATTACCTGCTGATCGAGCCAATGTCTTAACACCAACTTCTTTGCCGACATCGCAATAAGGATGATGTGGTATTTCCGATGAACTCTAACTCCAGATAAATCACAGAGGAGGCAAATTTGGGGGTGTAAATAATTCCCCTAAACCTAAAAGAGGATCTACGGATTGCTTGATCTTCCCCCACAGTGGGGCCACCTTCGGACAGTCCCAGAAGATAAGAACTAAATTACCCTCCTCCTGATGACATCTCACACAGCTATTGGAAACCTTAAGCCCCCTCTTCATCAATTTTCAGGGTGTGTAGTAAGCGTTGTGTAATTTAAAAAATTGCATCAGCTTTAACCTGTCTTGCTTGATAAATTTATGGGAGGTATTCCAGATGGACGACCACTCAATCTCCTTCTCAGGGAAAAGGGAGCCCCACAGATCTGTAGGTCCACAACCCTTGGGTATTTTCCAACCAACCAATAAATTATAAATCTTAGCAATCACCCTAGGGCCACCGCTAATTAGACTAAGCTCTTTACAGAAGGGTATAGGCTGGCCTATACAAGGTGAATGGCCAAAGGAACTTATTAAAGCATGCTTAAGTTGAATAACCTGAAAAATATGCCTGTTGGAAACACCCAGCTTGTCTGCAATTTCTTGAGTAGACATCCACCCATGGCCCTCCTCTATCAGACTGGAAACTTCGCAATCAATGGGTTCGGAAAGCCAATATGGTGCCCCAGGTTTGCCCCCAATCTTAAGATTAAGATTACCTACAATAGGTTGATTAAGATCCTTGAAGTGATTGTATTTGAGAAATCTACAGACCTGTGTGTGGATTTTAAGTGAAGTGTAAATTACCGAGCTTTTAAGTTTTACTGGCAAGTGGTTCTCCCCAATATGCAGTAAACCCCTGGGGTTTAAACCACATGAACGTATGAGCTCTACTTCGATCTGCAACCATACTGGGGCCTTACCTAGAACTCCATAAGATGCCCATCTCATATATTTGTTAATATGAGTGGCCCAAAATTAAAAAAGTACGTTGGGTAATCGCATGCCTCCTTTATCCTTGGGGGCCACCAAAGTGCGGTATGCTATTCGAGGGGATTTATTAGACCACAAAAATTTAATGAACAAGGATTGCAATTTTTTAAACCAGGATATTGGGAGCCAAACATTAAGCATAATCAAAGGATGTAATAAATAGGGAAATACGTTCATCTTAATGAGGTTTATCCTCCCCCTCAACGAAATGGGAAGAGAAGCATACCTATTTAAATCTTGAGACACCTTACTCACCAAAGTGTCTAAGTTTGCCCTGATCACTTGATTACTACTACAGGCAAGGTCAATTCCCAAATATCGGAGAGAGCCCTGTTGCCACCTCAGCCCGTAGACTTCAATATCAGATTTAAAAGATTTGTGATTTAGAGGGAATACTGTAGTTTTACTACTATTAAGCTTACAATTAGCAACACGCCCGAAAGAAGCAATAATGTCCAACATGTATGGAATAGAACTGCTCAGGTTGGCTAATTGCAAAAGGAGATCATCCGCTTAAGCGGAGACCTTAACTTCACAAGGAAAACTGGGGATCCCTTGAACATTTGGACAAATTTGCAACCTTCTAATTAACAGTTCAAGGTACAAATTAAATAATAAAGGCGACAGGGGACATCCCTGCCTGGTACCAGTATGGGGAGCAAACCTTTGAGAGATAACTCCATCTCCTGAGACCCGAGCTGAGGGGGATCTATATAATGCACGTATCCAATTAATAAAAAGTGGAGGGAAACCAAAATTCTCTAAAACTTGAAAAAGATAATCCCAGTGTACCCTGTCAAATGCCTTCTCAGCGTCCAGGGATATCAAAACAGCGGGATAGGGTGCATCCCTGGACACTGAGAAGACATCCGAGAGAGTTCTCAAATGATCCGTAGAGGACCTCCCCTTCAGAAACCCTGCTTGTTCCGACCCTATCAAGCAATCCAGAACCCTTGCCAACCGGTTCACTAAGAGCTTAGACAAGATCTTAATGTCCTAATTAATCAACGAGATAGGGCGGTAATTAGACACACAGTCTAACAGTTTATCCGGTTTGGGAATCAGGACAATAAGCACCTCAAATAAAGAGGAATCAGAATCCATGCCGGATAAAATATGTGTGTACAGGGGAAGGAGCATTGGCATTAGTTGAGTTAGGAACCTTTTATAAAATAAGGCAGAGTATCCGTCGGGGCAGAGCTTTAATGACAGCGGAGAGTTCTGAAATTATAGGAGCCACCAAAGCATCCTGCTGTTCCCTGGAAAGTCAGGGGAGATGCAACTCCTGCAAGAAATCCTGAATCTGTTGAACAGATGGAGGAGCGGGCATGGGGCCATACAACTCCATATAATAATTGGTAAATTCTTTTATAATCTCCAGAGGGTGAGTTTTAAGGGAATTGTCCTTCAAAGACCGTATGGAAGTAATATAACGGGCAGTTTCCATTTGCTTCACACTGAGGACTAAAAGCTGACCTGCCTTTTCCCCATGGTCAATGTATGATGCCTGGGTTTTTAATATGTAATAATCCGTCTTTCCCCGGAGGAGTTCCATATATGCAGCCCTCAGTTTAATTAACTCTTGCCAATGAATTTCTGCATTTGGAAGGGAAGGGTTATCTTCTAAGATTTTAATCTCAGCAAGCAACAGGGACAGTCTGGCATTGGCAGCCTTTTTCCTATATGTAGCCAGGCTAATTAGAATTCCCCTGGTATACGCTTTGAAGGCACCCCAAAGTAGATCTGGCCTACTCGAGGAGACTTTATTGGAATGATAAAAAATATCTATCTGCTCCTGTATCTGCTTTGTAAGAGAGTCATCCTTCAGCAATAAGTCATTTAGTTTCCATCCAGGGGTCCTATTCAGAAGCGAGACCATCATTATCCAACAGGAAACAATGTCGTGATCTGAAGGAACTCCAGGGATAATCAAAGAATCAGGCGAGGCTGGTAGCAAGGAATGGGACAAAAACAAGTAATCTATCCTCGAAGAAGAGGAATGTACCGGAGAAACAAAGGTATACTTCCTCTCTTGGGGTTGCAACACCCGCCAAATATCACACAACCCAAGCTGGTCGAGAAATTCCCTGAAAGCCAGTTGGGCCGGAGAGAAACTGGTTTTCTGAGGACTAGACTGGTCCATATCCCGGTCAAGTACTAAATTGAAATCACCCTCGATAATCATGGGAATCGAGATAAATGTCTGTAAAACCAAAGCGAGATGAGTAAAAAATACGGGGGTATCCCTGTTAGGGCCATAAATACTGCCAAGAATTACTTCTTTATTATACAGTAAACCATGCATGAGAACGTACCTGCCCCTGAATCTTTAACCACCTTAATTGTACTGAAGGGAATTTTTCTGTGTATAAGGATCATCACCACCCTACTATTAGAGGAGCCTTCTGCACTAAAAAACTGACCAAATTGCATTTTCCAGAGCTGAGAGGCCTCTGAGTCCAATAGATGTGTTTCCTGAATGTACGCGATATCTGCCTTTACTAACTTTAAGTGGTGTAAGACTTGGCATTGCTTCCTTTTATTTCTGCCCCCCCAATGTTCCACATCACAACATTTACCCTGCTAACCATTATAACAGTTAGAGAAACCTGTTGTCCATTGTAATCCGCGCCAAAACGGTACCTGAGTTGACACAATCCGATCTTAGCAATAGTATCAAGAACCTAGCGGAAAACCCTCCCACTCTTCCACCCCTATTCCCCCCCATACAGACCCCCTGCAACCAGTAAACCGGTAAAATGAACTGAAAATCCATACAATATCTCCCTCCTATCCTTGTTCCGTGGTACAGCTGGTTCTGCTACAATATCCTGCCTATCTCCTCCCACCACCACAAAGCCTAGTAAGGCGGTTATGCCTTGTTAAATAAAGCGAACCCCCAAAAAACTCCATATCCCATAAGAGAACTGGGGGGGGGTGCTACCCTAATTATTAACAGAACACTGCAACCTCCGAATCTCCAAGATGCAGACAACGGAAGGGAAGGGGGGCTGCACTGTGAAGTTATTCACAAAAAACTCGGCGAGTCCATCTGTACCCTGTACAATGTTATCAGAATAATGAAGTAGAGCGAGTACCTCATAGCTGAGGTTAAGATGACTACATGTCCAACTCGTAGGCTAGAACCTTAATATATATCTGCTAAAGTAGGGAACAGCCTCTGAAGTTCCCCCAATAGTATGTTCCTAGTCAATTACTAAGTACCACCATTGAGCCCATGAGGCTCAGGTTCACAGCGCAGCCTCTCTGTGTCCCCCTCCAAGTCCAACAATGAGGATACATCACTACCTGGATAGCAGCTCTTAAGTAACGCACCCCCATCCACCCGAAGAAATAAAACCTTAATCATCCCCGGTAGCCATCTCAATTGAAAAAATTCCCCCCTACAACTTCCAACCTCGATAAGCGATTTTTAACAACTACTGATCTTAATGTAGGAAGAAAACCAGGCAACAAAGCTTAAGGACAATGGCAACAAATTTGGAAAAGCAAAAAATTCAGTCCAATATGCTCCTTGTTGCTATGGCTTTCCCAGTCCGCAGTGCGTCTCACTAAGGCAGTAACAGGTCCCTTTTAACTTCAAGTCGGCTTAAAAAGATCAGGATATTCCTTCTGCAGTGCTTTCTTAGCAGGCTCAACCTCCTCAAAGGATGTCCATGTCCCTGAAATTACCACCTGAAAACGGGCAGGATACCCCATTCGAAATTTTATTCCTGCGGCAATAAGCTTGGTTATGATGGGGTGAAAAAGTGCCCTTCTCTGGCGCACCGTGGCCGGGAGATTCTGATTTACCCAAATTTTCTTGCCTTCCCATAGAACTTGTTCCAGCTCCTTTATCTTTGTTAGCAAGAATTGCTTCTCCTGAAAATTGAGAAGCTTAATCAACAGGGGTCGGGGTTGCTGGCCAGGTGCAGGGCATCAGGCGGGGTACGATGAGCCCTCTCAATGTCACAACGAGGCTCCAAAAGGAGAGGGGCCCTTGATTAAGCTCAAACAGCTTCTGGGCAAACAGCACTGCATTATTGCCCTCCTCTTTCTCAGGAATACCCAAAACCACCAGATTATTTCTACGGCTTCTGCCCTCTAAATCTTCAGCTTTATATTCCAATTTCTTAATGCATTGCCGACAATCCACTATGGTCTCCTCCGTGCGGCCTGCCTTATTCTCCAAAGAGACTATTCGGGATACCAAATCTGAGACTCTTGTAGACAAGTCCTCCAGCGCCCCAGACAATTGCTTAATCTCAGACACTATAGTTTTGAGATCATCCCGAAAGGGTTGTAACTCTGCCCAAAGTTAGTTCCAAGGTGAGGGGAGTAGTTTCCACCGCCGGCACTTGAGAAGTTGTAGTAGTTGAATGCTTACCACTGCCCATCGGCTAGGCCTTGGAACATTTTCCAGACTTCTCCGGGGAGACGGCCGGGGTGTGTCGGGGCAGCGCCGGCCTCATTTCGGCTTCCATTTTTGGCAAACACTTTCTTGGTAGAAGTAGAAGAGGAGCAGCCGCCTATACAGTAGCAGTAGCCCCTTTTTTAGGTGAATTTTAATAAAATTATGGCTTTTGGTAGTAGGAGCTTAAGCCAAACGCTGCTAAGCAGGCCGCTGCATCACGTGATCATCTTTTGATATATTTAAAAGTAGGTTAGATAAATATTTGTCAATGAATAGTATAAGAAATGTCAACAGATAAGCCCACTATGAGTGGGAGACAATTAAATGGGTCAATGGCCTACTTTGTCTATATATACCAGGTTATACCAATTTAATGAAATTCGACAGTTTCACACATCTCTACTTGCTGGTACCCTTTGGGTAACTATTAAGCTCCTATCTCTGTTCCAACCATGTTTGAAGCCATTAATGGTCTTGGCACCCACAACCTCAGCTAGCAGGCTGTTCCATAGCTCAACCACTCTCTTTGCAAAAAAGAGTGTCCCCATATCCCTCCTGAACTTCCTTCCCACCAGCTTCCATTCATGTCCCCTGTGTTCTAGATTCACTACTCCTGTTGAACAGTTCCTCACAGTTTACCTTGTTCATTCCTTTCAGGAACTGGAAGGTTGCTATCATATTGGCTGCTACAAACATAGAAAAAAATTGACCTCTCATCCACTTAATAGTGCATCAATATAAATTTATTTCCAAACAAAGACAGTAAAATCACCCAATCCCACCAACATTTCAGGATAAGAAAAGTCCCCTTCCTCAAAGTGGTAGGCGTACCTATGTACAAAATGCACATATATTGGTATTGAGTTCCTATTCAAAAGTTTGAAATAAACACATACCTTAAATCTACCAGATTGTGGTATATAGTCTCTTTGGGCCATATACAGGAACGATCTGTATTGTGACTACAGCACCCAACATGTGTGCATAAAGACATATGTCACATACACACACACACACACAACATGGCTGTGTGGCATGCATGTACCACATACAGATGCATGCATAGGCATCCCACTCATAGCTGCACCTTAACACAGTGCATGCCACCCTCAAACATGCATGCAGTATGGGAAATATGTCAGTTTGGCACATGGTGTGGCACTCACATGCCTATATCATGTAGTGGGCTGCCATAAACCACCTGTGCACTGTGTCTGCAGGATGGACCACATAGAGTGTAGGTGCCATGGGTACTGCAGTGCAGGAACAACACTATGACACACCTCAATGCACCAAAGTTGGGATTCAAGTCATGCAACAGTCATATCACCGCTCGCCACTGCCTGGCACAGTGGCAAGTGGGTGAACAACTGAATAGCACACGGGGATGGTGGCAATGTCAAGCATCCCTCACATGGCCCCTAACAGTGAATAGAAGCCCTCACATATATGGGCCACATCTCCCTCCAAAGCCCACAGTCCTAACATGTGAACTAGCCCCCCTGCAGACAGTGGCAGAACAGCACCATCTAGAAGAATGACCCGGACACAGGAGATATGTGGTTCTATATGATAACAGCAAAATAAAATGAGCAAGGACAAAAATGGCAAATACTTATGGGGGAAAACTGAAACAGCAAAGAGCAGTACAGCGAGGAGCCAAAACAGCGATGGCTCTTTGATTTCCTTATATGGTGCAATATGTACTAACTTTTTATGCTTAGGCTTTTACCCTCTGCACCCCATATAATCACCACTGGGGGATGACAACAAGGGGCCAGGGAAGTCAGCAGGGGTGAACATTAGTGGGGAATTGCAGGTGGAAATAAAGTCAGGAGGGCAGTGCAGTGCAAACTCCCCCCCCCAAAAAAAAATTTCAACAAACAAAAAGGTGACTCAAAAACTATCCCCTGCAGCCAGACCTGAACCTGGGTCTGCCAACTGCAGAGATGGTAACTACAGTCACTACTGTAGATAGCCAGTTTGGAAGTGGTCTGAGGAAAAAAATCATTCTATTCTCTAAAGATAAGCACTCCCTATGGAACAAATATCTCATACAAAACACACTGTCCATTGGACAGGGTGGACAATCAAGCATGCAATTTGCATGGAACACTAGAACTTAATATAACAGTGGGGGTCCTCCACCCCTGCCTTTTTACTAAAATGACAGGTGGCATGCTGTTGGCATGGGCAGCAATACCTGGTGGGGGATCCTGGGTTCGGGGAAGGATGAGGCTACCTGGCACAAGGGACCTAGGTTTGGCTAATCTGCACAGGGGCACCCAAGTAAATCCAACTACAGGAAGCAATAACTGTAATGTCCAGAACCAAAATTGGGATTTTTCAGTGTGGCTTTATTTATTAACTAACTGAACATAAACAAAGGATTGCATGGTTCCCCAAAGGGCTATGTTACTGTATGTGCAGATTAGAGGTTAACCAAGCGGTCCATTTGAAGAATTAACACATTACTACAGTTGTCTGGCTTTGGACCCACCAGGCACTCAGCCCGGACTTTGCATGCGCTTTGGATACATAGCCCGACTGGCCCGGCTCCCCTGCCGGCCACTCGACTGACGGTCCACTTGAAGAATGAACCCAAACTTTACTTGGAAAGACATCCCATCAAACAAGGAGACTCCCAAACTGTGGCTCCCCACACCACTTAGAGTCTGTGACTCGAGAGATTTGTTTTCATACTTCAGATTGAACTCCCATCGAACAAAGGGTAATTTTCCCATCCTGTGGCTCCCCACACCACTTAGAGTCTCACGACTCCTGAGAGATTTTCAGTTCAAGCCCACGTCCGGTACCCACCCATCTTTATCGAAGTGCATGAGGCAAGTAGCAAAAACACAGAAGAAATCCGTAGAGGTGGACCTGGTTACTAAAGATGGGGTTTTCCACCTCCAGCTCTCACAGCCATACCGAGCCATTTCTCTGGATACACACAAAAACTTTAGAACTTTAAAATGTAGATTGAACGGTGGATGACCTGAAGCACCCCTCTACAGCGAACTTTAAATCCATTTAAAACTTTAAACTGTTTGACTGCTCTATTTGTTTGTCCTAGTTGTCATAGTCCTCCCAAATAGCAGTCCACATGCATTTCCCAACTGAAGAAAACAATATGTTTGCCCCTTCAAATGGAGTCAAACGCTCACCCATTCGCTGCAGGTGCCCCACAGGCTAAGTACTGTAACCTTAGCTGTTATACAAGAACAGACAAAACAAAATCAGGCAGCTTCCTTCCATGGTGGGAGAAGGAGATTGCCCCTGGAACCACAGAGAACTTTTTCTCCCCCCCCGGAGGGAGGGGGGCACTGAGACTGGGGGAGCGGTCTCCACCACTTTAAAAAAGGTAAACACAGGAACACTTCCTTTTTCTTAGTGAGAGATCAAACAGCAGACTGATGCTTCCTTCTTGCTTAAGGACAAACGGAAGACTGACTTTGAATTTCCCAAAGTTCTAAAACTCACTCCCTGAGCTGTAGATTCCAATGTGGCTCATGCAGCTGCGACAGTTCTATAGTGATGTCATCTCTCAAGTCTCAGCTGTGACTGAGGACAGAGTGAGACAGAGTGAAACCCATTTAACTGGAGTTTCACAAGCTGCCTTCCCTGCCTACCACTAGGTCTTACTGGGATTCTAGTAACCCCAGGTAACAAAGGGGTTACATTAACATCTATCTGCATCAAAAAATTCAGCACAGCCAAGGGCAGTGTAGAACAACTGCACAGCAGCCGAGGACATGGGTCGATTGCGCTGTACTCAATCTCCTCCATGGAATCCTTACTGGACATAGGCAGTGTGGAGTGAGTATAGCTTCATGCCATGAGCACCAGCCTCCTCAGTGGACTGCTGTAACCCTGCAATGACAAGAACACAGAGGGAAGACAGGCATGAGCATGATCCACATGAAGGGCCGTAAATGTATAAGTGTTACAAACAGGCACTCTGCCATCCGCTCAACTTAACTTTGATGGCTTGGCTGCTCTCCACAGATCCCTGACGTCATCCTTATATTAGACGTCCTCATTATCCACCCTCCACAAGGGGAAATGAGGTACCTGCAAGGGCCCATGTGCTTACCGTGACACCACCACTGCCAACACCCCATCTGACTGCTCATCATGGACAAGGACCTGCTCATCAGGACAGCCCCTGAAGTTCTGTGGGAAACATAAACAGAGATCACCATTACAGCACACACAACACTTTTATTGCACAGCCATACACACCCTGCCTATAGCATACGTACTTTACTAGCTCCTACAGCTCCCATAAAGTGCCCCGTTAGGGTTGTCCATATACTGTATGTCATCTCAGACACATGCTAAAGTTTCCTGGGGTAAGCCCCAAACCTGCCAAGCTGTGGTGCAGATGCATAGGTGGGTGCCTGTGCTGTTGCAATTGTGCTGTCTGTATGTGACAGGTGTGGCCCAGTGATGCCTGTGGACATGACAAATGAAGCCCTCACCTTCTTCACTAATATATTTTATTGGGTCTGGGATGCACACGCCTCATGCAGAAAGCTGCATGTCAAGAGACTATGCCACCCCTGATCTCTCCCCTTTTAGTTGCCCAATTCAAAGCTAGGGATTTAGCGTGGGCCAGATATAAGTCCTCCACTGACCCTGTTGACAACCAGAACTACAAGTTCTTACATAATGCCTGCACTAACTTGGTCCATTCTGCCAAAGCCCTATATTGCCAGGGTCAGCTCAACACTAATTTATGCTCCCCGTCCAACTTCTGGAAAGTCCTTCACTCCCTACTAGATCCCCTTGCCCATTCCTCTACCTCCTCTCTCTTACTGAATGGCTCACTGGCCTCTGACCTTCCCTTTATCACCTTCCACTTTAATAGCTTCTTCACCACCTGTGCTCTCCCCAAACATCCTCACCCAGCCTCCCCTTCAACAACCCCACTACCTGCAGATGAAGGATTCTCCTTCCCCTGATACCCCCACAGGAAGTTTTTAACGCACTATCTTTCCTTTCCCCAAATAAGCACAGTCCTGATAGGCTGGACCACAGGTTGCTCAGTCTCTCTGCCCCAGCCATAACCCTCCTCTTCACCTACATACTGAACCTATCCTCTCTTTTTACAGTCCCCAGAACCTGAAAAACTGCAAAAGTCCTGCCTCTCTTCAAGGGCAGCGACCCTTCCTCCCCTGGGAACTATCATCCCATCTCCCTACTTCCTGCCCTGGCAAAATTCCAGGAAGCCCTTGTGCTCTCTCAGTTCATCTCTTTCCTCAACAGCACCTACTTACACACCCCTTCCAGTCAGGTTTCAAAGATTCCCACTCTACAGTATCACCCCTCCTTCACGTAACAGACTCCATCTTTACTGTCATGGACAAAGGCTACCTCACCTCTACCATCTTACATAGTAACATTGTAGTTGACGGCAGATAAGGACCGCTAGGCCTACCTAGTCTGCCCGAATCCCATGCCTGCATCAGCGGCAGCTGATCCTACTTGGTCACTGGCTATCACCTCTCTTCCACCCATCTAGGGTTTCCTTATGTCTATCCCATACATGTTTGAATCCTCCCCCCACTGTGTTAGCACTCACCACTTCCTGGGGTAGGCTATTCCAAGCATCTGCTACCCTCTCGGTAAAGGAAAACTTCCTCGCATTTCCACTTATCCTCCCCTTCTTCAATCTCATATCGTGTCTCCTCGTCCTTGTACAACTCTTGCACTGAAAGATGTTACCCATCTGCACTTTGTTCAAGCCTTTAAGATACTTGAAGGTCTCTATCATATCCCCCCATTCCCTCCTCTCCTCAAGTGTATACATGTTGAGATCTTTTAATCTGTCCTCATTTGCTTTCTGAGGCAAGCCCTTCACCATCTTGGTCACCCTTCTCTGGACCACCTCCACCCTGTCTATATCTTTGCGAAGATGTGGCCTCCAGAACTAAACACCGTATTCCAGATGAGGCCTTACAAGCATTTTTACAATGTCATCATCACCTCCCTTCTTCTGCTAGTGATACCCCTTCCAATGCACCCCAACATCCCACTGGCCCTCCCTACAGCCTGCAGTTTGCTTAGGAAATTTGATGCTATCCAAACGTGGGTCAATCACACTTGCCCAGATGTGCTGGTGGTCACTGAAACATGGCTTAAACCTGCGACACTGGATCATGAAGTTAACATTCCCTCATATAACATCTTTAGAATGGATAGACCTTCAAGAGGTGGGGGTGTAGCAATTTATATTCTGGACAAATATGCTACCTCAGTAGTAAACTCCCACGACCTTAGCCAAGGAATTTAAATGTCGTACATTAAAAGTTCAGCTCACACAGTCCCTCTTCATATCATTGTATGTTACAGGCCTCCCACTGCAGGACTTAAAGCTGCACTATCAGAGTTTGTACTTCAATTTCTCTGCTGCTGTTGATCTGATTCCAGTGCAAAGAATCTGAGACAGCTGCCAACATCTTACCTGAAACTAACTGTGTGATGTTTGTAATGGTGTCCAGTATTGCGATTTTTATCAATGTTCATATTTTTCACGCTCCTACAGTAATGTCCCACTACCATAGTGCCAGCCCCCATGTATTGACGTCACACAGTAATGCAGGTAATGTACATCGGTACTCATTTAAATACAGGAAGCATCTGTGCTTGCGCATTTCCAGCTCTCAAAGTTTACCGGTGCAGAAGCAGTCCCTAATCTTCTTTGGTTCCTGTTCAGGAGAGTCTCAGATAATCCTCTTAATCTGTGTCCTTTACTGTACTGTACTTTGCAAGCATTTTAGTTTAACCTACTAGTGTTCCTGTCACTAAGTTCCTGTCTGGCTATTTTTGCCCCATGTTCCAATCGTACCATTAGACCCATTGTGGCACTTGTCAGAAGTTACCTTTCTATGGCTCATCTTCAGTGTTTCCCCACGTCCGTCTCGAGTATTTGCTGTCAGAAGTTACCTTTCTACGGCTCATCTTCAGTGTTTTCCCCGTCCGTCTCGAGTATCTGCTGTCTGGTGTCCATGCCCTTTTTTTTTTCAAGAACCTACCATTTGTTGTTTTTTTCATAGTAGACCATGGATTCCTCAGCTTATTGGGTCTACGTTCTAATTTTATTCCCTGTGTATGATGCATCTAGTTTCTTGTCTGGGCGCTCGTGTTCAGGTATTAAAGCTCTCCTAACATGCTGCACTGTGTCCACAATGTATATGGCTGGGGTTCTATGTTGTAGTTTGTAATTTTATTAATACACCTAAATTTTCTTCCTGCAGGCAACGCAGTTTAATTTTACCCATTGAGTGACCTGTACCTAATTAGCATCCACTACAGTTCACTTGCAAGTTACAAATCCCGATGTAACTTGTACCACACACGAGTCACTTTTTCTGATTCTTATTATCCTCGCTGCTACAGTGGTGTATATGCCCGTATTGTTTACTGCACTGAATTTGTGAGCTCAATTATTACCCCCCCAAGGTTGCCCAAAGTGCACTGCGATCAGTCATTTCATTTCTCCATTCATGCCTGACCCTCAGTCCCCACCCTGTAGCAGAATCAATGCTTTGGCTACCGGCATGATCATTTGCGAATATATTTTCGTGTTGGCCATTATGTATTTCTGTTCACATGTATTGCATTGTTACAGTCATGCAGTTGACATGCAGGCAAGCAGTTCTGTGTTGCGGCTGTACGGTCTCCTAATTAGAATTTTTGCAAGAAAATACAGTTTGCTATTTTTCAGTGCAATCTTCCTAATCGTCTACTGCAAAGAAAACCTTGAAAATCTTTTGTTTGGTTTTGGGGGGGGCGGGCGGCAATCGCTGATCTTTTTTTTTTTTTGTATCAATTACAGACCATCCATAGCCTGTACATGCTGCAATGCACATGGACAGTTTTAAATGTGGGTGTTTCTTATGTGTTGACAAGTATGGCCGAACACGAGACACATTTATGTCCTGAGAGGAATAAATACTGTACAACATATTTAAATATTGCTGGCAAATTGTGCCTCTTGAAGCCTTTCTTGTCGACGTGCTTAAACTCCAATTTGCATCCAGCTGTCTTAGTAAAAAGCACTTATGCAGTCGCTTTTCAATATGCTGCCGGCCTGATTTAGGACTTTTTTAGCCGAGTGCTTTATTCTCGGGACTTTGTATATGCAGGGCTCACTTCCCTCTTAGAGCACCCTCATGAAATCCTTATTTTTTGGGAGTGGGGTAAAGGACAGGAAATAAAGTGAGTGTCAGTATTGCAGTAATTTTAAAGAGGACAGGAAATCATTTATATAGTACAGCCCCACGAGTAGAGTGAGGTCACTATTTATTAGTTTGTATTTGAGTTTTTGTGTGCCTAGTTTTAGGTAGTTGTCTTTTTTATATTTTTAATGTTGTCAACCAATTAAAAACGACAGTATGGCTGTTTGTGTACCAGTCAGTTTCATGTTTCCTGTATTGACATCTGCCGAGTGCTTGAGCTAGCCAAATGGTGACATTACCATTCATCCATTCCATGAGCTCACTCAGACTGAGATGAGTGAAGCTGTATGAAACTGACAGCAACCAGAAAGTAATTTCATTACTTTATGTTGGTATGTTACCTTATCCTGTCAGTTGCATCATTTTTGCAGCCTATATAATTACTTGTGCCACTTCTTACACAAATATTTATTATGTATCTGATTAAATAGTCCTGTTTATAAATCATTTTAGTTAAATGTTTCATAAATTTATCCAAAAGGGACTTAGATTGCATTTATTTCATTTTTAGGTTTTATGCTGGTCATATCATTTCTTTATGAAGTTGCTCTTTCTATACTAAGATGTGCTTTTCTAAGTAATATCACCCTTGTTTATTTAAAAGATTGAGGATTCCTCTTTATTGCAGTTTGACTTGGTTCCACACACACACACACACACACACACACACACACACACACACACACACACACACACACTATCATGAAACATAACGCTGCAAGAGACATTGGTGTCTCTCCTGACATTCATTCAAAATGTTCACAGAAGGTTTGTCCTGCTTGAACAATCTCTGCCCCGTCTCCCAGCTAGCTCTATGTGAATCCTCATGTGTTTGGACCATGGTGCTGTCTGATACAAAATTTCAGCTGTTTGTGGAGACGGAGAATGTTTGGTGAACAGACCGCAATGTTATTATCTGTCACTTGTTTTTCTCTAAGGCCACCCCTTCCCCCAAATCTCCACATCGTTTTTATCCATTCAACATTTTTTTTATAATTCTGAATGTCTAGATTCCCTTTCCCCTCCTCACCATTCCTTCTTGCATTACTGATTTTTTTTCATTTGTTCAAAATAAAATCTTGAAGTATTTGTGTTGTGGAAAGAAAAGTTCTAACCACTAGTTCTGGATTTGGACATGATCTTGTTGAGCTGTGCTGCAGTGGTCATTGACCAGATCCTACTGTGGGTGCATTGCAAGACAGTCTGCAAAGGGAGGATACTGGCAACCCCTAGCATCGGATCCCCATGGTGAGCTCAGGTACTTGCTACTCGCATGTTGCTAGTGTTCTTTGCTGCGTACAAGGATATGAAACGCCTGTGTTGGTAACATGGATAAAGTGCAAGTGTCTATGGTAGTGGGAGGGGGGAACATTTAGAAACAGTATGATACCATCCCTCCTGAATGATGGCACTGGCACATGTCTTTCACCATTCTGATTCTTGAAGTTTGGTATGACAGTGGGAGGTTGCCAGGAAAATGCCTAAAGCAAGGTGATGGAAGGAACAGTTCAATTTCAAAATGTAAAGTAAAAAATTGCACTAAATAACTCTTTAGAATTACACGCGAATCGGGGGTGGGATCGGGATAGTTATCATTGCTTGATCTGGCAAGTCTCTGCTGCTGATCAATCCTCTGTCCCCTCTGTCCTTTCTCTCCCACATTCTGATCAGGTTCAAAAGCAAATAGCACTATCATCGAAAAAGGCTTGCTTGAAAGCTCTATATATAAGAAGTGTAACGGTACCATTGCTAGTCATTACATGTGTTCTCAGTTTACCCAGTGTAGCACTGTGTGTGTCAATTGTCCATGCCATTCGGGGTGTGAGTGTGTGTGTGTGTGTGTGTGTGGTGGGGTGGTCACACTGGCACTCTTTTCCAGTTAGTACCTTTGAATACAATTTGCATAGTGCTGAGATATTAACTTGTGAACTTGTGAGTTGGGGAGAGGCCTCAGACAGGTAGCAAGCACGGTTACTTTCTCAGAGGTGCTGCCAGTCCATGGCAGGGGTGAGGCTAGGGTACTGCACACCATGCAGTTTAATGAATGGTTGCAAAACTGGTGCAGAGCACAGGGCTTTGGCTTCATTGGGGACTGGGGGTACACCTGAAGAGATGAAGGTCTATACTGGCACGATGGTCTGCATCTGTCCACGAAGGGAACCAAGCTCCTAAGTGACAGGTTTAAATGCTTCCTTTGCAAGCTTTTAAACTAGCCAAGGGGGGAGGTGCTGATTAGAGGCAGGAAATTTCAAGCTTCCCCCCACAAAACATGGCAGGTAGTAAGATAAACACTGAGGTACAGAGCTCAACAGAGGGCTGGACAGGGGTAAATGGAAAAATAGACAAGGGCAATAAGAGCAGAGATGGGGGATAAAAGGATAAAGCCAACATTAAATGGAGGGCAATGAGTACCAATGCCCATAGTCTGGGAAACAAGCTTCCTGAGCTAGTAGCCCTGATGGAAGATGAAAAATTGGATATTGTGGGAGTCACAGAAACATGGTACATGGAGAACCATGACTGGGATGTCAACATACCGGGGTACACAGTCTACAGAAGGGACAGGGAGGGTAAAAGAGGAGGTGGAGTAGCTGTACACATAAGGGAAGGGATCAAAGCTACAGAACTTAAAAGTAAAGGGGGAGGACAAGATGCACGCTAGGTCACCTTGGAGACAGGGAATGGCATCACAATCCACACAGGGGTTGTATACAGACCCCCGTCTCAAGGGAAGGAAACGGACAAGAAAATGATAGAGGACATTCTCAAAATGGCTGAAAAAGGGGAGATACTGTTGATGGGGGACCTGAATATGCCAGATGTTAACTGGATGACATGTACTGCAGCCACATCCAAGAGCAGGGTCATTCTCAATGCCCTGCAGGGGGCAGGCTTTAGACAACTAGTGTTGGAACCCACTCGGGAGGGAGCAATACTAGACCTGGTACTCTTAAATGGAGAGAGGATCACAAATTTAGAAGTCAGTAGACATCTGGGAACAAGTGACCACTGTACAGTGTGCTTCACAATAAGTACAACCATGGAGACAAGCCATACAAAAACAAGGATACTGGACTTTAGAAGGGCCGACTTTGGCAAAATGGGTGAATACCTGAGGAATGCACTAGCAAATGGCCAAAAAGGAGGGGTGGAAGAACAATGGAGAAAAATCAAAACTGCTATCATAGAGGCAACAAGCCTTTGTGTGAAATGAATAAAGAAAACAAAGTGGAGTACAAAACCGCTATGGTTCTTAAAAGAGGTGGCAGGGAAGGTTAAGGAGAAAAAGGCTGCATTCAATAACTATAAGGAATCACAGAAGGAGCACGACAAGGAACTGCATCAATTAAAGCAGAAAGAAGTGGGGAAGGCAGTCAGAATAGCAAATGCCCAAACCAAGGAAAAAATAGCCAGCTCAGTTAAGAAGGGGGATAAAACCTTTTATAGGTACATTAGGGAGCATAGAAAGGTTAAGGGAGGAATAGTGAAGATTAATAAAGGAGAGGGGAGGTGGTCAGAGGGAGACAGTGAAAAGGCAGAGATACTGAATGAATACTTTTGCTCAGTATTCACAAAAGAAGATGAGGAGGAGTTACCTAAACCAGACAATAGAAGCACTCTGGGTAGGGTGGTTGACTCCAGTCCATTCACAGAACAAAGAGTCCAGAAAGAACTCCTAAAACTCAGGGTAGACAAAGCAATGGGGCCTGACGGGATTCACCCCAGAATCCTAAAAGAACTAAGGGAGGACCTAGTGACACCACTGACCATACTTTTTAACAAATCATGGGAGGATGGGGTGGTACCTGAGGACAGGAGGAGGGCAGATGTGATTCCCCTTCACAAAAGTGGGAGCAAGGTAGAAGCAGGAAACTACAGACCTGTAAGTTTGACCTCAGTGGTGGGGAAAATGGTGGAATCACTTCTGAAAGAAAAAATTGCTGAGTACCTAGAGGAAAGCAGGGCACAGGACACAAAGCAGCATGGATTTACAGCAGGAAGGTCATGTCAGACGAATCTAATTGATTTATTTGACTGGGTGATCAAAGTAATAGACCAGGAAGGGGCTGTGGATGTGGCCTACCTAGACTTTAGCAAGGCATCTGACACAGTCCCGCACAAAAGACTAATAATCAAGTTAGCCAGCCTGGGAGTGGGTTCCAGGGTGATAGCCTGGGTAGCAAACTGGCTGCACAACAGGACACAGAAGGTAATAGTGAATGGAACACATTCGAAGAAAGGGGGTTACTAGTGGAGTACCTCAGGGCTCAGTACTGGGTCCAGTCCTCTTTAACATCTTTATAGGTGACATTGCAGAGGGTCTGGAGGGAAAGGTATGCTTCTTTGCAGATGACACAAAGATCTGTAACAGAGTTGATACACAAGGGGGGTAGAAAGGATGAGAAGGAACTTGGCAAGGTTGGAGGAATGGTCAGACATATGACAACTTAGATTTAATGCAAAGAAGTGCAAAGTAATGTACCTGGGAAACAAAAACCCATGAGAAGAGTACACAATAGCAGGGGAGGTACTAACAACAACAAAAATGGAAAGGGACTTGGGGGTAGTCATATCAGATGACCTAAAGGTGAGTAAGCAATGTGAGAAGTCAGTAAGGAGAGCCAGGGGGATACTGGGATGCATTGGAAGGGGCATCACAAGTAGAAAAAGGGAAGTGGTTATCCCTCTGTACAGACAGTTGGTGAGACCCCATCTGGAATACTGTGTGCAGTTTTGGAGACCCCATCTACACAAGGACATACACAGGATGGAAGCAGTCCAGAGGAGGGCAACTAAAATGGCGCAGGGTCTGCATCAGAAACTATATGAAGAGAGACTGAGATGAATAATAGTACACCTTGATGAAAGGAGGGACGGGGACGGATAGAAACTTTTAAGTAACTCAAGGGAATCAACAAGTCCAGGAGGGTAGCATTTTTCAGAAAAAGAGATGTAAGAACAAGGGCTAATTTAAAGATAATGGGGATGCCTAGGGTAATGTGAGGAATTTATTTTCACAGAGAGAGTGGTGGATGCATGGAACCACCTTCCTGGGGAGGTTGTTGGGTCTAAAACAGTGGGGGAATTCAAACATGCATGGGACAGACATAAGGCAATTGTAGTGGGGGGTTGCAGGAAGTAGGCTGTTGGTTAACTAGAATCTGCAGCTTATCCAATAGGAAGGGAAATGGGCTGACTGGGTGGGCCAAGTGGTCCTTATCTGCCGTCAAAGTCTATGTTTCTATGTTTGTCCCTGTAATATGGTGCCAAACAAATCCCCGGAGGTCTTCGCGCATAACGGGACACCCTCATAAACTGCACTACTGCAAGTGGCATCCACCCATACGTAGTGGTCAGAAGAGGATATGTTTGGACACTGGAAAGTGTGTGACAGCTCTCTGGTTCTAGTTCTGAAGTGATTTGTTCAGGAGTCACAGGTGACTAAATAGAAGATGGAGAAAAAACGCTAAAGAATAAATTTCTCCTGGATAACTGTGTTTTGCCAAGTATAATTCTGTTTGTCCCTGAAATTGATATTTGTTTAACCAAAATTTCTGGATCTTTCATGTTTTCATGCTTGGATGGGTGAGTCACTTGTTGGAACACCTTTTACCGATAAACCTCCAGCTATGGATCTGCCCCACTGCCGTTCACCTTTTTCCAATGTTTGTGCAACTTACTCTCCTTCATCATATCTCTTCATGTGGTGCTTACTCCACCCTGAGTCACAACTTGGTGTGAGAGGATTATTATGTACTTGGTATGTGATTGTTCACACTTTTGAAATCGAAGGGCGATCCGACAGTTAATGCTGACTATTTTCAGCCCATTTGTATTCATCGTCTGACCCAGAGCTTGACCTAACAGCTGCTTCATAATTCTATCCAACTTTCCCAATCCTGATCTGATGTATTTATGTATGCAAAGCACACATATACAAAATCTGGATTGAACAAGATTGTAGCCAATCGCTGTTAAATGTGTATTAGTGCTACTAATGTTTTTTGCCATTTGACTATGTGACAACGTATGACTATTTTTTCACAGCTTTCAATATGTTAATTACATACTATATTTCTATAAGTCCTGTTTTATTTTTATGCTTTTCATATTTGAGCCAGACCGTATGTTAACCCTTACTATTGCTGAACCCCAGTGATAAGTCTGAACCGTTTGTTCCATTAATCAGTCGCAATGTCGGAATACATATTCTGATCCTAAACTATTAATATTTATGTTGTACTTGTTCAATTTTTGCATAGCGTATATAAATGTATTGGCTGATTCAGTAAAAAGTATTGCTTCAATCCCTACATATTCTTATCAATTTTCTTTTTAGTGTAAGTCCACCCCCCACCACCAACCCTCTCACATTATTGAACATGAAGACATAGACAGTGACAGTACATACTCTGTTTTCTGTTGGAGTCTGCAAACTCAAATGATCCTCTTGACTTTACATTTTCTTTTGAATGTGATTATATGCTTATACCAATAGTAAATTAACTGTTTATTGTGTCAACCTCAGGGGGGCGGATCCAGGAGTCCTATAGATGGGGGAGGTCAAGTCAGATAAAAAATAATAGGCCAGGGGTCTGGTGGGCCGCCTAGGCTCCCAGAAATTTTTTAACATTTTGGTGCATTTTGGAGGGTATTTCTAATGCAGTTTCTACTTATTTCCTCCCTCCCCATGCTTTGTTAGTTGCACCCTAGCACCATCCCCACAGTCCACATGACAGTATGTTGCCCAAAATACCCTCCCACCCCCCAAAATACCAAAAGACTACAGCTGGGCAGCAGCACATCTGAAACGCATAAAGATGAGAAAAGTTGAAAGAGACTTAGTGATAAAGACAAATTGCAGACAAATTAAATGACAATCCAAGTAAACAAGTTCACAAATGTCACTCACTCAAGCACATTATGACATTACCATAAAGCCAACCCATCCCAGTTTGTCCTGCAGTACAGATTAACGTATCCCCCAACCTTATCTCAGCAAAAAAAAAAAAAAATACAATAACTATAGAAATATGGGAACAAAGTCACTTTGCTATCTAGTTTCTGAAAATATAATTTCAAGTCTGCTTGCTATTTTTGCAAAACATATTTTATTCTATAGAACAATTTATTCCAAAGAAAATACATTTTTAAATAAACAAAATATGTTTTATTGTTTTAAAATGTCCTTTTTACTGGGATAACCCCATGGAATGAGGCATCTCATTTTTATGATAGGCCCAAGAAGTCAGTAAGCAGACAGAAAACAGTTTTTAAACAAATATAAAAATACATTTTTATTAGCAACAGCACTTGCTTGGGTACATCACAACTCCCCCCCCATTCAACACATAAAACTACATAAACTAAATATTTGATTCTATCACTTTTTTTTCCAGTTTTGTAACTACCTGTGTCAAATGAGCCAATCAAGGTCTTATGACTTCTGTTGGCAATTTTGCTTTCGAAGCATGCAGAAGCTCCTGCACATGCCATACTAAACAGCAGAACACCTTCAAAGTTCCTATGTCTATTAATTCCCTCTGTACTCATTCACACTGTACAACCATGACTGAAAAGACAACACAGATTAGACATACAGTACATGCTGAAGTTTTTACCTCAGTTCAAAGGTCTTATGTACCAGTTTCTGCCTCTCCTGTTTCATGCTGTCGCTTAGACCTGACCTGCCCCAGCATTAGTTTTGTACCATTTCTAGCATGCTACAGGAGGGCACTACCCACCAACTCCCTCTCCTGCAAATCCACACCAAAATCAATTTGCCATAAAGGATAAAACTAGCAGTGACCTTAAACCATTTTAATGTCATGGATTTAAGCTCCCCCATACTAGAAATTAATAACACTAGTACTACATTTATTACACACCCAGTTTGATGGAACACTAATGTCCTGTCCAATCCCAGCAGCTGCCCCCCTGCTAGTTTAACCAGCATCTTTTAATTAGTGCCATTGACTGCACTGAATTATTTGACTTCACCATTGGAAATGAATCTGACTGAGCCTGGAGCAAGAACTTAAGTAAGTACGGTGCTACTACCATATTCATTTCTACAAGGACAGGAACATCATCAGTGGACACTCGCACCTCAAATACTCTGATTTACAAACAAGTTAAATAACTTTACTTTTCTGGAGGTGTGAGTGAGAGAGAATAGAGAGGATTATCATGGGACACCAGTAAGGTTGCCACCTGTCAGTTTTTTTACCTGGCAATCAGGTTTTCAGGGTCCCTATCAGGAAATCCAGTTTTGCTCTGTGCTGGTCAGGTTTTTAAACCATTTTGAGTGCTCACATACTTTTGAAACATATTTTGTCATATCATTCATTGTTTCACCACATAGAAACATAGAATTTGACGGCAGATAAGGACTGCTTGGCCCACCCAGTCTGCCCATTTCCCTACCTACTGGATAAGCTGCAGATCCTAGTTAACCAGCAGCCTACTTCTTCCTACCCCAACCCCCTAGAATGGCCTTATGACTGTCCCATGCGTGCTTGAATTCCACCACTGATTTTGACTCCACAACCTCCTCCGGAAGGCCGTTCCATGCATCCACAACCCTCTCTGTGAAAAAATACCTTCTTAAATTACCTCTGAGCCACCCCCATCTTCAAATTGTGCCTCTTGTTCTTGCACACCTCTTGTTTTGAAAGATGCTACCCTCTTGGACTTTGTTGATTCCCTTGAGGTACTTGAATGTTTCTATCATGTCTCCCTCTCCTCCTTTCCTCGAGGCTATACATATTAAGCTCCTTTAGTCTCTCTTCATATGTCTTCCGGTGCAGACCCTGCACCATTTTAGTTGCCCTTGTCTGGACAGCTTCCATCCTGTCTATGTCTTTGTGGAGATTGGCTCTCCAGAACTGCACACAGTACTCCAGATGGGGTCTCACCAGCTGTCTGTACAGAGGGATAATAACTTCCTGTTTTCTACTGGTGATGCCTCTCCCTATGCATCCCAGTATCCCCCCAGCCCTCCTTGCTGCCCTCTCACATTGCTTGCCCACGTTTAGGTCGTCTGATATGACTACCCCCAGGTCCCTTTCCATTTTTGTTGTTGTTAGTATCTCACCCCCCATTGTGTACTCTTCCCCTGGGTTTTTGTTTCCCAGGTGCATTACCTTGCACTTCTTAGCATTGAATCTAAGCTGCCATACATTTGACCATTCCTCTAACCTTGCCAAGTCCCTTCTCATCCTTTCCACCCCACCTTGTGCATCAACTCTGTTGCAGATCTTTGTGTCATCTGCAAGAGACATACTTTTCCTTCCAGTCCCTCTGCAATGTCGCTTATAAAGACATTGAAGAGGACCGTCTAATACTGAACCCTCACGGTACCCCACTAGTAACCCTCCTTTCTTCTGAGTGGACTCCATTTACTATTACTCTCTGTGTCCTATTCTCCAGCCAATTCTTTACCCAGGCTGTCATCTTGGGACCCACTCCCAGGCTGGCTAACTTGTATATTAATCTTTGTGTGGGACTGTGTCAAATGTCTTCCAAAGTCTAGGTAGGCCATGTCCACAGCCCCTCTCCTGATCTACTACTTTGGTCACCCAGTCAAAGAAGTCTATGAGATTCATCTGGCATGACCTTCCGACTGTGAATCCATGTTGCCTAGGGTCCTGTGCCCCTCTGGCCTCTAGATACTCGACAATTCTTTCCTTCAGAAGTGATTCCATCATTTTCCCTATCACTGAGGTTAAACTAACAGGTCTGTAGTTTCCTGCTTCTGCCTTGCTCCCACTTTTGTGCAGGGGAATCACATCTGCCCTCCTCCAGTCCTCGGGTACCACCCCATCCTCCCATGATTTGTTAAACAGGGTAGTCAGTGGTGTCACTAGTTCTACCCTTAGTTCTTTTAGAATTCTGGGATGAATCCCATCAGGCCCCATTGCTTTGTCCACCTTCAGTTTTAGAGAGTTCTTTCAGAACCCTTTCTTCTGTAAATGGGCTGGTATCAACTTCTGCATCCAGAGTGTTTCTACTGTTTTGTTTTAGGTACCTCCCCTCTTCATTTGTAAATACTGAGCAAAATATTTGTTTAGTATCTCTGCCTTTCACAGTCTCCCTCTGCCCACCCTCCCTCCCCTTTATTAAGCCTTACTATCCCTCCCTTGGTCTTCCTTCGCTCCCTGATGTTCTATAAAAGGTTTTATCCCCCTTCTTAACTGAGTTGGCTATCTTTTCCTCAGCTTGGGTCTTTGCTGTTCTGACTGCCTTCCCAGCCTCCTTTTGCTTTAACTGATACAGTTCTCTGTCCTGCTCCTTCTGCTATTCCTTGTACTTCTTGAATGCTTTCTTTTTCTCTTGAACCTTCACTGCCACTTCCTTTGAGAACCATAGTGGTTTCTTACATCATTTTGTTTTATTTGCTTCACACAAAGGCTCGTTACCTCTGTGATGGCAGTTTTTATTATTCCCCATTGTTCTTCCACCCCTCCTTCCTGCCCATTTGCTAGTGCATTCCGTAGGCACTCACCCTTTTGGCAAAGTCAGCCCTCCTAAAGTCCAGTACTTTTGCCTTTGTATGACTTGACTCTATTGCTGTGTTTATTGTGAACCATACTGTTCAAAAAGACACAGGCAGAAGGGGATAGGGAGAAGTACCAGGAGAAGCAAAGGGAGGCAGGGAGGTCAGTAAGGGAAGCCAAAGCTCAGACAGAAGAACACATTGCAAAATCAGTGGGTAGAGGGAACAAAACCTTTTACAGGTACATAAGTGAAAAAAGAAAGACAAAGGGAGGGATAGTGAGACTGAAGGGGGAGGATAGGGGCCTCGTGGAGGATGACAACAGTAAAGCTGACATATTGAACAGGTATTTCTGCTCAGTCTTTACTGAGGAAGAGGAGGGTAATGGGTCTGAAGGGAGTACAAGGGGTGAGAATGGTGCAGAAATGGACACAAGTCCCTTTACACGAGAAAGGGTCCTGAAGGAACTGGAAGTAATGAGTTGATAAAGCAATGGGGCCAGATGGGGTGCACCCCAGGGTCCTTAAAGAACTAAGAGAGGTGGTGGCTGAACCTCTGGCTATCCTGTTTAGCCGATCACTGGAAACAGGGAGGTACCCAAAGACTGGAGGACAGCAGATGTAGTCCCCTTATACAAAAGTGGGAACAAAGAGGAAGCAGGGAACTACAGACCAGTCAGCCTCACCTCGGTAGTGGGAAGATCATGGAAGCACTACTGAAGGAGAGTTAGTGGAACATCTGGTTGTCAATGGACTACAGGACCCAAGGCAGCATGGTTTCACCAGGGGGAGGTCATGTCAGACCAACCTCATTGAATTTTTTGACTGGGTGACTAGGGAGGTGGATCAGGGGAGGGCAGTGGACATGGCTTATCTGGACTTCAGCAAGGCCTTTGACACTGTGCCACATAGAAGACTATTACACAAACTGGGGAATATGGGTGTGGGCAGGACAGTAGTGTAGTGGGTAGGTAACTGGCTGGGTGGCAGGACACAGAGGGTGGTGGTAAATGGCTGTCACCCACAGAGGGAAGAGTGACCAGTGGGTACCACAGGGATCAGTGCTGGGACGGTCCTATTCAACATCTTCATCAGTGACATTACTAGGGACCTAGAAGGCAGAATTTCACTGTTGCTGATGACACAAAGCTCTGTAACAGAGTAGACACACCAGAGGGTGTAGACAGAATGAGAAATGACCTGCAGAAACTTGAAGAATGGTCAGGGTTTGGCAGTTGAAATTCAATGCAAAGAAGTGCAAGATAATGCATATGGGGGCACAAAAACCCTGGCACAATATATCAGTTGGGGGTGAGGATATAGCATGCACCAAGCAGAAAGGGATCTTGGGTTGTCATCTCTGATGACCTCAAGGTAGGGAAACAGTGTGACAAGGCAGCAGGTAAAGCAAATAGGATGCTGGGATGTATAGGCAGGGGCATCACCAGCAGGAAAAGGGAGGTCATAATTCCACTATATAAGACACTAGTGAGTCCCCACCTGGAGTACAGTGTACAGTTCTGGAGACTATACCTAAGTAAGGACATAGACAGGGTAGAGAAGGTTCAGAGGAGGGCAACAAAGATGGTGCATGGATTGCATCACAAGTCCTATGAAGACAGGTTGAAGGAACTGAGCATGTACTCCCTGGAGGAGAGGAGGGAGAGAGGGGATATGATAGAGACATACAAGTATCTTACAGGGAGGAACAGGGTGCAGGAAAACACTATTTTTAAGTGAAAAGATGTTCCAGGACTAGAGGGCATGGGATGAAGTTGAGGGAGGACGATTCAGAGGAAACATGAGAAAGAATTTCTTCAAGAAACGGTGGTGGACAAGTGGAACACCCTGCCAGAGGAAGTGGTGGGGGCTGAAACAATCATGGGATTTAAGAATGCATGGGATAGACATAAAGGAATTCTGGAGGTCAGAGGTAAGGGGCAACAGACTTCTAGGAAAACAAACTGAACTTACAAGCTCAAATGGGCAGACTGGATGGCCCATAGGCCCTTATCTGTTGACACTGTCTATGTATCTATGATGGTCGCTAGTTCCCAGATGGCTACCCACTTCTACATCTGTGATCCTCTCTCCATCTCCATTTGAGAGAACCAGGTCTAAGATTGCTCCCTCTTGAGTGGGCTCCAATACTAGTTGTCTAAGGCACGTCTCCTGTAGGGCATCTAGAATAACCCCACTCTTCGAAGTGGCTGCTGCAACTGCACTCCAGTTAACATCTGGCATATTCAGATCACCCATCAGCAATATCTCCCCTTTTTCTGCCATTCTAAGTATACTTTCTATCATTTTCTTGTCCATTTCCTCCCCCTGAGAAGGGGGTCTGTATAAAACCCCTGTGCGTGTGGTGCCATTGCCTGTCTCCAAATTTACCCACAGTGCTTCTTCTGCTCCCTGTTTACCCTTTTGTTCTGTTGCTTTTATTCCTTCCCTTATGTAAAGAGCTACTCCTCCTCCTCCTCCTCTTTTACCCTCCCTGTCCCTCCTGTAGATAGTGTATCCTGGTATGTTTACGTCCCAGTCATGGTTTTGTGTGTGCCATGTTTCTGTGACTGCCACGATATCCAGATGTTCCTCCTCCATCAAGGCCTCTAATTCAGGAAGCTTGTTACCCAGACTATGGGCATTGGTACTCATTGCTCTCCATTTTTTGATGGCTTTGCCTTCCGTTGCAGCATACCCCACTGACCTTTCTACCTCAGTCTTTTTCTCATTTAGTACCCTGTTTTGTAGGGAGAGGCTGGGATTTTTCTGCTGCTTATCAGTGCCTCCCCCTTTGACTAGTTTAAAAGCTTGCCAATGAAGCATTTAAACCGATTGCTCAAAAGACTTGTTCCCTTCCTGGACAGATGCAGACCATCCTGCCAGTATAGGCTGGTGTCCCTCCAGGTGGAACCCCAGTCCCCAATGAAGCGAAACCCCTGTGCTCCACACCATTTTTTCAACCATTCATTAAACTGCATGGTGCTAATTACCCTCGCCTCCCCCATGCCATTGACAGGCAGCACCTCTGAGAAGGATACTGTGTGTGCTACTTGTCTTAGGCCCCTCCCCAACTCTACAATGTCCTCCTGCACTGCTCTAATCTCATGATGAGCCAAGTCATTTATCCCTAGGTGGACAATGACATCCAGCTCAGACTCACTTGCAGCTGTTCTCGTGATCCTGAGGATGCGCTTCCTGTCCCTCCAAGCCATGGCACCAGGCAGGCACCTTACTTCAGTTTTCCAAACTCCCCCCAGTTCTATCCCCCTAATAATTGAGTCCCCCACCAGGAGCTGCTTCCTTTCCCTGTGGTGTCCTCTGCCTCCTTCCTGTGGGCCTCCCTTGTGACAGTTGTCATCAGTCTTCTCTGCGGGTGCATCCACAGGGGAGCTATGCTCCCCCAGAATGGTGTATGGATTGTGGAGTGGAACAATTGCCTGGGTGTTCCTCTGTTCCACCATCCTCACCCTCCCTGAGCCCACTGTGGTCCAATTGCTGTCCTTTCTTCGCAACCTCTGAGGTAGTGGTGGTGGATCTGGTGCTCCCTGGATGGGGGAGGTTCCCTTCCTACTGTCCAGTGTGGCCTGGGGGAAGGTTTCCTTACTACTGTCCAGTGCAGCCTGAAGATGGGCAACTTCCTCCCTCAGGGCAGAGAGTTGTCTGCAAATAGGGCAGCATCTCAGCCTCCAGAAAGACTCCCGGAAGACTGCTGCCCCACAGCCATTACATTGCACTACTCCCCACATGTTTATCTACTTTTTTTGTTTTTGTGTGTGTGTGTGTGTGTGTGTGTGTGTGTGTGCACGAGTGTGTGATTGGTTTGTTATATAGAAATATATATATTATACAATGTGTATGCTTATATTGTCAGTGCAGTGTGCTAGAGAGGATATGACAGTGATATGCACCTTGCACTCTGAGGAAATGATGTCAGAACCTCAGGTATAAAGGAACTATTTCCAGGGTGGGTGGGGTGAGGGGTGGGAAGAGGTTGGGCCTAAGCTGTGCCCTCACAAAACAATCAGCTAAAAGCTCTCACCCACCACTGCGATGAGTTCCTTCCTGTCAGCAAGATGCCCTACACAACAATTTGACAGAGAAAATACCCTGCTAATCAAACAGAGAAAAATCCAGACATCCAAGTCAGACACAGGTAAACCTCTCCAGCCCCAAAACAGCCTGGCGGTTTGTTAGCCACAAAGGAAAATCAAATATGTAGTTATTTCAGCCCTTCTGAAGATGCTAACAAGATAAGCAGTTTTGAAAACCCCTTTCTGAATTAAAACTAAAATAATTAAACACAAAGCAATACCAATGTAAAAGTAAGGAAAACTTTCCTCGGATGTAAGCAAGAGAGAGAGATTGTCACAGATATCTAGTCCATATAGTATATCCCATGCAGCTTCTCAGTCCAGGTTACAAACAAGTTCTCTTGTTAATAATAGCCTTTGTTTGTGAAAGTAGTCAACCTGAGAGGTGTAATGTATGGCCATTAACACCATTAGCACTGACATAACCTAATCTTTTTCCACTGCAGCAAAGCTGCCCCCACCTTTGTAACAATAACAGAGCCAGTTGTCTTCCACTTTCATTTGCTGGTAAACATTTTATCTCTAACAACATTAAGGCATTTTAAATTCTTTTTTTCCTCAAGAAAAAAGCATGAGCCCCCAAGGTGCAGGGGCACAGTTTGCACCTAGCTAAGGCCAGCTCTGCTGGAGGACAGCTGAGACCTGTGTGACTCAGGCAGCTTTCATGGAGGCATTAGTGCATACTGATAAAGAATGCAGCACAGTGTGTTACTAATAGAGGAGCTCCATGATGGGGGAGCTATAGCACCCTTAGCCTCCCCTCTAAATCCGCCTATGGACCTGTATACTTTATATGATGTATATATAGTGTTCAATTTTTTTTAATGTTTTTTACTACTTTCCGTGCTGCCCTGGAGTAACCGCTTTGTTAGTAGTCACTGTCCATTCTATCATCTAAAAAAAATGTGCTTCAGCACTGCATGTCAGCTGTAAGGCCCAACAAGGGCAATGTAAGGTATTGGTGTAGCGCCAAGTCATCCCTTCATATATTTATCAGGTGTGCTAATGTTAATAAAAATCTTGCACTGACAGTAATACTTCTCCAGTCACAGTCATGTCAAACATCTGTGTCAGGTGACATATACAAAATAAAGTAAATGCATGCCAAATCACATTGACCTACATTGAACAGTGCCAGCCTGATTTATCTGTCACCTGTTACACTATTTTGATGTTTTTTTTTAAGGTTTGAAATTCTAATTGGTACATTTTTAGACTCATACTTGGATCGGATGTAGCTAGGATCTGGTTGTGCCCAACTCCTCCCCCCCCAAACATTTGAAATGAAAACACATAACGTTAGAAGTGCACAAACAGAGAAACATTCGGTCTAACCCCTTCGCATTATAATGCGTGCTATGAGGTATAATTTATTAATTTATTATTCATGTTATTTTTCATGTTATATAATGTTATTATTCATGTTCTATACATTTCCATTCTACATGGTATGTGCTGTGGTGGTGTTGTGTGTCTGGGTGTGTGTGTGGGGGGGTATATTCGAATGTTTTGACATTGTGGCATACACGAGTCTTCTACCGCAATGTACATGTAACATTGTAAGGTTCACCCCTATATTTTCAGCAGGAAGGAAAGATGTTATGGAATTCAAACTCCATTCACATATGTTGCATGAAATTGGATAGTTCCAGAGGGTGCCACCCTCCCGGCTGAATTATGATAGAACAAAACAAAATATTGAAACTTGAATTAGGACAAATGATAACAACACCAAACTTGTATTTTGGCATAAAGGTGTCAGCTGGCAGAAAGAAGCATTTGGTGAAATTCTAGTCTCCTAATTTTGAAATGATGAGACATCTTTCACCCAGAAGCAGCTTGTTTTTTGGTTGGCATTGCCAGCTGGATATTAAAGTGCGACTTGTACTGGAAAAGATGGCACTGAATACTTAATCTGTAGGGTACAGGTCTGAGGTTACATCTCTCAAATGTAATCTTCAAACAGTAAGTGTACAACTGACAAACAGAGCTACTTATCAGATTAGGCCTCACAGATGCTGCTCTGTGTAGCATTTTTTCATTCATTTTCTTTTAGGAATCAAACATATAAACTAATTGGAGTACCTTGGCATACACTGGAGTAAATTGGAGTAAACAAACTGGCTCTTGAACTAGACATCATCTTTCAGTCTCTTTAACATCTTTCTTTCACTTTGTGCCACTTTCAGAATCCATCATTGTGTGTGTGTGTGTGTGTGTGTGTGTGTGTGTGTGTGGTGGTGGTGTTTTTAGCCTGGCCAACCCGAAGTTTACCTCACCCTCCCTCCCTCCCTCCTCCCAACAATGTTTCCTCCCCACCAACTCCTGGCTATGCTCTGGGATGCCCCTCATACCTATCTCAGTCTCTCTTGTACCCTCCACATTTGTAACAGTCACAGCTCCGTGGTCACTTGATTCTATACATTTTGTACTTGTCTTCGAAGTTTGTTTTGTGTGTGGTATGTGGCTTTACAATCATTACTGCATTGTGTGTAATCCTGTTTTGCCCACCGATTCAGTTGATGTCATATGTTCACTGTGTAGGCGTTGCTAAAAGTTGATCTTTTATGTACACAAGTACATTAAAAGCTGTGTGTGCACGATGGTGACATTTTCCGATTGAAAATATAGATACATAGAAACATGCTGAGAAGTTGACGGCAGATAAGGACTGCAAGTCCCATCCAGTCTGCCCATTTATTTGTTTACCTTATAAATGTGCCATCGGCCTTTACTCTGTCAATGGCCTATCTATTTGTAGTCATCTGTATTGCTCCTTTATGCCTAGCCCATGCCTGTTTGAAGCCCTGCACTGTATTCATAGCCACCACTTCCTGAGGTAGGCCGTTCCATGCATCCACCACCCTTTCTGTGATAAAGAACTACCTCACATTGCCACTTAAATGGCCTTCCTCTAATCTCATGCTGTGTCCTCTTGTCCTGCTATTTTTCTTATATTGAAACATGTTAGACTCTTTCACCTTGTTAATGCCCTTAAGGTGTTTGAATGTTTCAGTCATATCACCTCTCTCCCCTCTTTGCGCTAGAGTATACATATTGAGCTCCTCCAATGTTTTCTGATGCAGTACCTGCACCATTTCGGTTGCCCTTCCCTGGACTGTCTCCATTTGGTTAATGTCCTTGTGAAGGTGTGGGGAATTTTGGCACCAAATTTCAACATGTGGTTATTGTGACCCCTACTCATGAATTCAGCCACTATCATGGCGTTATTCGTTCCCAAAAGGTGATTTTGCATTCACTGCATGGAATCACCTTTCAGGACTGATTAATGAAATAACATTGCCAGTGTTCATGCGGTGGGCTCTCAAAAGCCTATGTTGCAAAGTTGGTGGAAAAAATCAAAAATGACTATTTTATGAGTCGTGTTGAACAGTTGCTCCGCACGCTCCGAACTTCGCGAATTTGCAATATTGTCACTCAAGATTTCCAACATTGGCATTTTTCCACACCTCCTTATGAACAGTACAGCTGTCATTTTTCACATTTGAGCCAAAATGTGTTTTTGTGCTTGCGGCGCACAATAGCGGGGTCGCTGTGGGAAATCAGTGTTCGGGGCACATTAAGAAAATCACAGTGACACTGGTCATGTGCAGAGGTCCTAAAATGTCTATGTTGAAAATTTTGTGATGAAAGTCCATAAAATGACTGTGTTACTAGTGTGTGTTTCACAGTTTCCATGCACCCTTGTAACTTTGCAAATTATGAATATTTTCATGCCATATTTTCAACACTGTCATTTTTTCACACCTCCGTATGAACAGTACAGCTGTCACTTTTCACATCCTGGTCGAAATGTGTTTTCACGCTTCCTGTGTAGAATTGCGCATTTGCTTTGAGGAGGGCAGATGAGTATGGTAGGCATCCTGGCTGGTGGGGGGCATAGGGGATGGCTAAGGGGGATGGAGAAAGAACAACTAGGGACTGAACCTGACCCCAGTGTCAGTGGCACTAACAGAAAAGAGAAGAGAAGGGAGTGGGTGCCCGAGGCGAAGGGGGGGGCCTCCTGATGGGGAAAGAAGAGACCACAAGGAGTACCAGGTGAGAGAGCAGATGGCTGCTGGTAGGGAGTGACCAGAGGTGGGACCAGGGGTGGCACGGAGGGGAACAAGTAGGAGGGGGGAACCGATAGGGGGAAGAGATGCAGGAGGGGTATCAACTAGGAATAGATTTGAACCTCTGCTATGGAAGAGAGAGGGGGAGAAGGAACATACTGAAGGGGGTAAGACAAGTGGGGCATGAGAGGGATGGCAACAGTTATGGGAAGAGATAGTGCGGACGAAAGTGTATAAGGGGGGCTAGTAAGGAAGGAGGGGTGGTGACTGGAGGAGAGAAGGCTACGGGAATGGGGAAGGATAGGAGGGGCATCACTATCGGTGTAGAAAAAAATCCTCAGGCTCCTTCCCTCTCCTTGCTGCCAGTGATGCTCCATAGGACCCGCCCCTACTCAGGCCTAATCATACACTCTGAGGCCCCAAGCATCAAATCAAGGAAACCATTGGTTTAATACATGTCCAACCTCCATGAAACAGAACTTTTTATATTAAATAGCTCAAATTTTGAATTCATGGGTTCATTTTACTTATTTTGACGCATGAAAGGCCTAACCCTGGAAAGGTAGCAATTATTACGTGTTTCATGTTTTATTTTTCGATAGCTGGTGATTTTATCTGTGTATCAGGATTCTAGATTTGACTATTCCAGTACAACCCCAATATGCAAGAGACTACAGTTGTTCCTACATACAGTTTGTTTTACCCGTGTTACAGTTTATTTACATGTGCTTATTCAACTATATGGTACAATAATTTTCCAATGAGGTTCTGCTTCTTTGTCCTTAACCACTGGACAGTCATACATCGCAATGGATATGAAATTTCTGGTCAAATCTTAATGCTGATGGACAGTCTTGATACCCATTCCTTCATTAGCCACTAACTCATTGTCGAGTAGTAAGTCATACAACCTACCTATGCCTCAGACATCTCACCTGTCAAATGGAAATAAATATGATGGAATTCTCTAGTGTATCCATGGTCTAATAATCCTGTATTTGACAACAAATCACACATGCTTCCACTCACATGTATTTTGAATTAGCCTGTCATGTTGTCTTTTCTCAACCTGCATTGACAAACAAAAACATGCCTATCCATTCTCAATTTTTTGCAGTTTTAATTTGGTGCGTTCACATGTATTTCAGACCTGGCTTCCTATCATGTGTGTGTGTGAGTGTGCCTGTGTGTGTGTGTGTGTGTGTGTGTGTGTGTGTGTGTGTTAGTTGACTTGCAAATCTGTGTATCAAATTGGGTGTTGCAAATGTCTAAATTTGTGTACTTTACACCTCAAATGCTGTCACTAAGGGGTATTCATACCTCATGGTGTCAAACATTCCATTTGCAATGTAATCTGGAGTTCATGTTAGCACTGAATTGCATTCCGCTGTTGATAACCAGTGTTAACACTGCTCCACTTCATGGTTTTCAGAATTGTGACATTCACGAGGATGGCTGAGGTATAGTTTGCTACAAATATGTTGCACCAGCAGTGAAATGTGGTAGGCCATGCACCCTCAACGATTCTGCCAGAAAACGGCATGAGAGAGCACTGGATACAGAGTGCGCAAAAAGCTGTATATCAATCGGCAATCAAATGGCACATTGGTAACGATTAAGAAAGAAAAGATATATCATCCCATTCTGATGTTGCTGGCTTTCTTCTAGACTGGTTAGTGAAATGTTTTTGATTATCTATTTCTCCTCCTACCTGGCTCCCCAGTTAGCATTTGTGTCCTCACATACTTAATCTGGCTGCTGTATGTCTATCCACAGCTCCTTATAGGCACTTCCATATATAACCCCATTGGCTTGCCCCATATCGTTTGTGGGAAGGGCCCCCTTCTCCCCACCACATTTGGATCTAGTTGTCTTTGATGGCCACAAAGCCTGGCCGACACATTAATACGGAAATCATGTTGAGCAACCGGGAAGCCATTTTCCGCCTCACATTTTCCCCATACTGAGACAGGGCATGCAATGATGCCAATTTTGTGAGCACGCACACACACTGCACTCCCTCATATTGCCTTCCCGGCTTAGTCCCCTTGGTGTTCGTCATTGGCACACCGCACCCAGACACAGCTATGGACCAGCAACGCGCCGACAGCCAAAGTCACCACTCCATGTAGATGGAATGAGGTCCCTCAGAAGCTCGATCCCTCTCCTCCCCTACCAACCTCCTGAGGACCTGAGTCCACTCTGGAACTGTTGTCACCAGTGTTGCGCGAGGTGTGGCGTCCAGTGCTCAACCCTCACTTAACTGGGATGGCTTTATTTAGGCACATTTTTTTAGGTTTCACATGACTATATTTCGACTATGTTTTTCAAATGCATTTCCATTGATTGCCAAATTGTTATGGTTTGCATTCATTTTCAACAGGTATGATAACACAGTCCATGCTCCAAACAATGGTATGCTATCATCGCCCATAGTGCATTCCACTCTGCGGCATTCACAGAAACGTTACAGCACATCATCCACACTATCCAATGCTGACGACTGAAATGGTGGATCATCAGCCAGATTTGCAAGACCATATGTCCAACACTAGGTAAGTGGAAGCATTACCTCATTCACACCACAAGAGCTCTTTGATATTTCCACCACTTGAGCCCTGTATGCTCTTAGCACTGCGTCCTGGGCCTTTATAAGCAAAATAAAGCCATTATCTGCATGCCTGAAACAAATGTGAATACCTCTTGAACGGTAAGTGTGATACATAAATTACGATTGTAAAATTTGTTTAGCACTACATTAACTTTCCAGTGCTGCTATACAATTAATTGTAATCAATTTGTTGTTTATTTTATACTCACTGAACTACCAAACAACTATGTTTTTCTCAGTTGTTTGCGTGGTGCTTTGGTGAGGCTTGAGTGACTAATGTCATCCATGCCATTCCTAAAGTATACATGGGAAACACAAACGATCAGTGGCAACATTGTTCAGAACTAAAAATTACCATTCTAACGACACTGTGCAATCAATTGTCATCCATTTAGTTCTTATTTTATACTGGCTGACATACCAGACAACTTTTTTTTTATTATATTAATTTCATGGTGCTTAGGTGAGTCTTGACAGACAGATGTTAGCCATGCACACCATGCCTTTATTAAATGTGAATAACTCATAAAGTATATGTGATTGACCAAAATTATCAGCAGTGAAATAGTTCAGCATGAAATTAGCTTTTTCACTGTGCTAGTTAATCAATTCTAAGCAATTTTCTTTGTTTTCTATTTAGGTAAAAAGAGCTGACTTCATCAGGCATTATTCGCCTGAGTGGCTATGCTTTCAGGTGCCATCTACAGGCATATCTCTGCCTGAATGAGTTCAGTGTTATTTGGCATACATGAGAACAATTGTTGGTAGTGATCAAGTGCCTTTTCCTTTATTTTTTTGCAGCAGTCATGCACACTCTGAGGTTACAGAGGGATTGGGATGCAACGATCATCTGCCCGGCACATTGGCATCGTACTATGGTTACACGGAGACACGTAGTAACAGTGAAGCTTTCCTCTACATGCCCATCTCTCAGTGTGTGAACAGTACTCTTATGGATTTATTATTTTTTATTTATTAGGAATTTGGTAAATACCTTTTAGCACATGCTCATTTTCCAAAGGTTCAACAGCCAACATACATAACACAGGATTAACATCATGAGGTCAGACAAAGTATAAAACAATAGGTTACAGTGATACAGTTGCATGGCTTACAGCTTACTGCATTACACATTCATAGCTAGCACCAGGCTTAGTATAGCATCAGGATAGAGGTATTTAGGAGGTGGGGTTGCAATTGTGGGGTGAGGGAGAGGGGATGGGGAGTGTAAACTCAAGGGGCTAGTTCAGGAGATGGCTGAGAAGTCACCTGCGAGTCTTTGACGAGAGGTAGGATAATGGTATTTTTTGAGTTACGTTAGCAGAAAGGGCTGGAGGGAGGGGGATGGGGGTAAACTCAAGGAGCTATTGCAGGAGGTCTGCACCATAGACAACCAGACCATGGTTGATGGTTGACAGCATGGAGTTGGAGACCCCAGGGCGAAGTGCCTCATGTGTTAGGTAAATGCTATGCCTGTAGAGGACACCCAGCTTTGCGTTAACTCTATTGACTTACCTTTTTTTATGATTTTTTTTTTGTTAGTGAATTTGTTTATCCTACTGGTACCCAACGGCAGTTCTTCTTGCCGGATCCCCTATCCCTGTCCCCCACTTGCAGCTCTTCCTCCAGCTACCCCAAAGCTTGCCCCCCCGGTGTGGTGGCTGTGATCCCTCAACCCACCTCTCTCACAGATTCGGTGCCAGAGGGGTGTTGATGCTAGTCATGGGGGCAGCACCTTCTGTGATCAGCTGTCATGGAGCACGTCAGGACCCTTTTACCTCCGGTGTTTTTTCCCCTAAAGTGAGGGTATGCAATGACGCCACAAGGAGCGAATGGGCATGCTCTTGTATGCGTACCTCCGAGCGTCTTCCTCGCCTTCCCCTGCTGTAACTTCAGTGCACCAGGCCCCAGCCTCTGCTCTGAGCAAGTACTGCACTGATTTCTGGTGTCCCCCCTCCCCAGAGAAGTAGGGCAGGTCAGAGGATGCTTGATCCTTCTCTGGCCTGCTGACCCACAGTGGCCCATGCTTATTCCCGAACATGGGTTGCCGGTGTGGTGTGAGGTAAGTTGGCCAGTGCTTCATCCCACAGTGCCAGTGGGCCGGCGCATTAAATTTCTCTGATTGATGAGGGTGGGGCAGTTTCTTTTTATAGTGGGGACTGGATATTAGCATGGTCTTGGTCTTCAGTAGTGTACCTTCCATTTTGGATTTCAGAACCTGTCTCCCAGATATTGGACAGAGCACTGGAGTTCCATTTGTACAGTCCCATGGTGTGGGTTGCTGTTTATGAGTACCGCATTGTTGGCATAAATGATGAGTTTGGTGTTGCATGCTTCAGTGAGTTTGTTCACGAAAAGGCTGAATAATAAGGGCCCCCAGAATGGACCATTGGGGGACTACCAGTGACACTTCTCTGGAGCAGGACACAGTTTGATCGATTTTTACACATTGTGTTCTGTTGGATCGGTTGTCCTTGAACCAGGCAGCAGTATTCTTCTCCACCCCCACGTTCTGTACTTGTGCCAGGAGTAAGGGGTGGTTAACAGTTGTTGAAGGCATTAGTGAAATACCTGTATATAAAGATCGAAGTTTCATGTCTACCCCATCGCTGCCTATCGATGACAAATGAAATGTTGTACAACTTGTCTTATGCACATCAAGTATCATATCTTACTTCATATTGTCCTCTTTCTCTGTACAGGAGTGATAACGGTGAAGCGCGTGACAATACATATGAATCTGAGGGCAAGCACCATGTTCTTCCCATCATCCATGCAGACTCTTTTGAAGCTGAATTAATACCACGGTGTTTATTTTTTTTTAATTTATTTTCTTTTATTAAACTCTATGATTACAAATACCTGTCAGCAGGAACTGATCATTTACAAAGTTGCCACGTCAAAAGATGGAGGGAGACATACATACAAACATTGACAATGCTTTACTGTCTTAACACACAGAGAAGGCTATGCTTTAGATTTACATAGATTAAGAGAGAAAGAGGAATCATAAGCCAGTGTAAGACAAGTTTCAGAGTAAGAATTTTGAAGTATTAGACAGTCAGTGTGAGTGGGGTAGGTGGGGTACCAGGCCGAAGATGGCAGGCTGAGAGTGTCTTTGTGGGAGGGAGGTGGACTAGCAATAGTGCAAGTTAGATGGGAGTTGAAGGCACCAATGTCTGCGAAGTGCCACAAGGATGGGAGGGGTGGATTAGGTAGGGGTTAGAGGGTGGAGGGCAGGGGTGAAATATAAAAAGCAGCTGCCAATAGTATAGATTTATTAGTGATGTTACAGGTCAGTTACGACTGCGGTGAATGGCAAGACAGTCCCTTTAGGATAAGCAGTCACATTCTCTGGTTGAGGTAAGATAAGGTCAGAGTTGCCTTTTAAAGTGTCCAAGCGTAGCAGAACAAAGTGTTTCTTTGTTGAGTGTTTTGCACCACTGATGATCCCTGAGGACTCAGAGAAAGCCAATTATGTTACAATACCACAAAACTATGGTCTCCTGTTTGTGGTGCGAAACCTTGGGCATTCCTTGATGCTATTGAAGCCAATGGCATGCTCCTTTAGGTAGTAGTACACAGAGGCTACAGTAAGTTCATTATTATGTGACCCAAGGAGAACTATGCTGGTGAAGACCTGAGATGGGGATCCATGGTTGAGAGATGGAATGACATGTCCCATGAAGGTAACCATTGTGTAGATGTCACATCCCCACCTCGTTGTGTAATCATGTCCTGCCTGAAGTTAGCATTGCCAGTGCCTCTGACTGCAGTGTCAAGTAATTTATTGTCTAGCCATGTTTTGACAACATAGAGGATGTCAGCATTGTGTTGCTGTATCCAGGTGTTTGGAGATTATCAAGTTTTCTAAGGACTCAACAGACATTGATTGATGCCAGAGTAAGGTACCAATACCTCGGTTTTTGGTGTTATGCAGTCTGTCCGACTTGTCCTGTGGAGGTGTGTACATTTCCAGACAGCATAAGTCTCACTGGAAGAATTCTCAGGAGATACGTTTAGAGCATTTTGCATACTTGCTTGTTTGTTAGGCATCTGTGCCATTTGGTGCTACGGTACCTGATATGTTACAGAATACTGCCATAATTTTAAAATTCTCCGGGGAGCTGAATGCTTGAAACTTCAGAAGGTAGCCAATGTGCCATATTGAGGTACAGTGGGCTGAGGTATCATTGTTATGGGTCCCCATGCTCATACCTTATGTGTATTGCATGGCATTAAGTCACACGCGCTGGTGGAGAGTTTGATATTGGGTGCCCACAGGTGGTATTGTGATAGTTTAGCACCATTAGCACAACTACAAGCAAATTAAGATGCAGATTTAGGCCAGTCATGTTGTGTTTACAAAAGAAATCACAGCTTGGCTGAGGAGGGGCACTGTTTTGTACTATACTAACAGCATGGTTAGACAAAAAGGATAGTTTTAAGGCCAGATTAACTGACCCAATGAGGAGACAGACCCCCACGGTGGACATGGCAAGAGTATGTTTCATGGAGGATTGAGATGGGATTGGGGTGGGAGTAAAATCTGAGTAGCGTAAGAGAATTTTGAGAAAGAGAAAGGCTGTTCAAAAAATGTCCCAATGGCAGAAGTGCCAAAAGCTATCTGGCACAATTATGGGCCACTAGCGCAGCACCAATTGTATTCCAGCAGCAAATTATCAGTCTCCCAGATAGTTATGCGCTCATTCCTTAGTCTGGAATTCAGGGGTCACTTCATGGATGGCAGAGAAAGATAGTGGAGTCAGCACTGCGTGCAAAGTTGCGGCTGCTGTGCACTGCTTACTGCACTATTGCTGATTATGCGAGCATGAGCCCTAGTGGGGAAAGTCAAGTACGAAGCTGATTAAAAAGGCTATAAAAGCAGTGATAGCAAGAGTTAGAGTGGATGTGGTTGTTGGGTGGAAAATAAGACAAAGGAGATTTGAATAGGCAGTATTAAGAGCTTGGAGAAATGGAGTTAAAGATTGGGGAGGGAGAGAGGCGTGTACTTATATGATTCAGAGCCAGACAATGAGCAAAAAAAGTAGCCTGCAGGAGGGAAGTTATTGGTGTGTGGAAGGTGGCCAATCTAGTGTAATGGCAGCTCTGGTTAGACATAGATGTACATGGTTGTACTTCCAGTTGTGTCAATCGTATCACATTAGTCATTTTATATCACTTTAGCACACTGTGTTTGGCTGTACACATATGATCATGTCTGTCACAATCTTTGTTTCTTATATTAAAAGTCCCATATTTTATGTTGTAGTATGGGTCTCCACACACACTTGCCAGATGCCTCTATTGAGGATGATGTTCTTAGACTGTGCAGCGTGGAAGAAGCAGAACATGCAGATGCCATCGAACACCATCAAAATGTTGGTGCTGAAGGCAATGCAACTGGCATTGCTAAATCCATTGTGCAGCAGGCTATTTTCATGGTTTTTCAGGCAAAGATCATGGAACTGGCATGGAAATATTCATTGACAGTTTGTGGAGGATGTGGTCTGGAACTTGAAATTACACAGCGCATACGTGGCACATGCCTAACATTAACATGGGTGTGTGATGTGTTTTTCCTCTTTATTTTTCTGCTGTATGTTCAATGTTCTAATCTTACAGAGTGTCCTCCAACCAGTATTCAATATCACCTGTGAGTTATCTGCTTGGTTGCCCTAGCTTGATTTTAGAGCTGTGTCAGATCCTGGACTTTGTTGCCATTTCTTTGCATCGAGTCCATTATGTTTCACTTACTGTTAGTTTCCATCTGCCCCACGCAATACGTGGTTGTATTGGACATCCTCCAGCAGTATGGTTACCTGGTGATTTGTGTACTGAATGTCTGACAGTCAATCACAACACGGTTTTCATATCCCACTATAATAGTATTTCCTTTTGCGTAGAGTTTCCAGATTTGCTCTCCCCATTTTCCCTTCCAACCTTATCAGTTGGTGACAGTTACCTTTATATCCCTCCACTACAGAGACACCATTTGTGTGCTCACGGTACTGTCTGATGGAAAAATGAAGGTGTATTGTCACTGTGCGTATACTCATCTTTACGTCCAGGGACTGATCATGCCATTTGTATCTCTGTTGTCTCATACTATCCCATTCAAAGTCACATCAATCAACAGTGTAGTCAGTGTCAGCACCCATATCCATTCTAATTTACTTCTGACTGTCATCTGGTAGGCCATGTTTGTCGTAAGGTTCAAAAGCAGCATCCATATACATTTCTTATGCATTGTCTATATATATATATATATATATATATATATATATATATATATATATTTATCAGAGGCAAAAAAATCCGTTTAATGCATCAGTTAGGGTTGTTCCACAGTGACAAAAGTGAGAAATTCGGTGTTAGGGTTGAAAACCCCTTGGACCCCCAGCCCACCCCCAACCGCATCGGGGGTCACGTTGGGGTAAATACTAACTCTCACCCCATCACATGTAAAGAAGCAGAGGTATAGAGAATGGGGTGAGAGTTAGGACCGATAACCCCAATGCGCACCTGATGCATTAACAGAGTTTTTCTGCCTCTAATTTCCTTCTTTTTGAGAATGATGATGACAAATAGTGAAAGTAATGCAGCAGGCGGTGCAGGGTCTGTGAACAGCAACACAACAGAAGTGCTAACAGTGGCGCATATGGTAACGGAAACATAAATGGTAAAGGAAACAATAGAAACGCAAGCGAAAGTGACGCCAGTTAACAGTGATGCAAATGAACATTGAAACGCTGCATAAAAACACAACTGGTAACATGAACAGTGATGGCAGTGGTATTTTAAATGGAAATGTTAAGTGTCACAGCAAAAGAATGCGAAGGAACAGAAAGCGGAAACCGCGACGTGAAGCACTCCGTAAGCGCCAAACCATAACGTGCACAGCCGGTACCACAAATAGTAAACGCAAATGGTAAAGTTAACATGAAGAATAATGCCAAAGGAAACAGAAATGGAAAAGGAACGGAGGCGCGATGGAAACGCAAACCGTAACATGCATGGTCACGGAAGCGCAATTGTTAATGCAAATGGTAACGGTAACAGCAACAATAATGCCAAAGGAAAGAGAAATGCAAATGCAAGTGAGTACAGAAACGCAAACCGTTACATGCACAGTCATGGTACCACAATTGTAAACTCAAATGGTAACAGTAACAGCAAAAATAATGCCAAAGGAAACAGAAACGAAATAGAAATGCAAGCGCATATGAAAACGCAAACCATAATGCACGTGGATGGTACTGCAATTGCAAATGAAACTGGTAATGGTAACAGCAACAATAACGCCAAACAACACAGAAACGCAAATGCAAGCGAAAACGCAAACCGTAATGCACACGGTGGCGTAGACAGTAATGGTGCCACAAACGGTAACGGAAACGCAACTGGAAACACTAACTGGCACAGTAACGGAAGGGCACACCTTTCTTTTCCCCAAAAAATGCATTGGAAAACACAGTGAAAACAAAGAATGTATACATAACAATGGGCCTTGGAGCAGAAAATGAGGACTTGGAATATTAAATTGCTTATATCTCAGGAACCTTACGATGTAGAAGAAAAATGTAAATTTCAAATGAATTATGACTTTCCTGGCTAGTTTATACTTAGCCCCCATTAGGGAGCTAAGCATTTTTGTGCCAAAAAGTCTGTATCTCGCACCGTTTCCAAGATACAGGCCCTGAAAGGTGCGATGGGCGCCGTAATGTTATCCAATGAGAAAAAGTGTTAACTTTGGAGTGCCATCACTGTGCTGCCCTGTAATATTTTTCACCAAACCACAAAAAGACACATCAGTGGATGTTGGCTTTCTTCCTCCAAATTTCAGCCCAAAAGACTAAACCATTATTTTGCAGCAGGCGGCAAAGGATTCCTGTATGCATGGATGCTGTAATGTTATCCTATAGGAAAAGCATCAACTTTGGAGTACCATAACTTTGCTGCCATGTAATATTTGTTCACCAAAATACTGAAAGGCACATCTGTGGGATGTTGGCTGTGTTCCCTCCAAATTTCAGCCCAAAAGACCAAACCGTTCTTTTGTAGCAGGATGGCAAAGAATTGCTGTCATTTTGTCATAGCCTGGAAAAGTAGTGTCGCAATTTGTGAAAGCTTTTGCAAAAATTTGTGACACTTTCGTGAGTGCGACACTACTTTGTGAAAGTACTTTTTCCAGAAACTTGAAAAACATATTTATAGGGTGTTTAACCTCAAAATAAAGACATGCCTAGCATCCTCAGGGTCCGACTAGGTAAACACAAAAAGAATTGTGTTGCTAGAGGTTCCCAAATTTAAATGCCAAGCATTTTCTGATCACCAACTGAAAACAAATGGTGGATTTGCAAAAGTAAAAGGGCCATCTCATGAAAGTAAAACTGCATTTGCGAAAGTGTTGAACTTTTTACTTTTCCCATTGACTTATAATGGGAATATGTTTTTTGAATAACTTTTGAACCGTTCAATATTTTTTTATGAAATCTTCAAAAGGCACTTCGGGGACCCCAGCTGCATGTTCCCTGAAGTTTTTGGACCAGTCGCGCAAACCGTGCGACCTGTAGGTGAGAAACATAGAAACATAGACTTTGACGGCAGATAAGGACCGCTAGGCCCATCTAGTCTGCCCATTTCCCTACCTACAGGATAGGCCGCAGATCCTAGTTAACCAACAGCCTATATCTTCCTGCCCCCCACAAGAATTGCCTCATGTCTGTAATGATGCATTCTTGAATTCTCTCACAGTTTTAGACCCACAACTTCCTCAGAAAGGCTGTTCCATGCATCCACTACCCTCTCTGTGAAATAATACTTCCTCACATTGCCCCTGAACTGCCCTCCTTCTATCTTTAAATTGTGTCCCTTGTTCTTGCAAGTCTCTTTTCTGAAAGATGCTACCTCTTGGACTTTGTTGATTCCCTTGAGGTACTTGAAAGTTTCTATCATGTCCCCCTCTCTCTCTTTCCTCAAGGGTATACATATTAAGCTCCTTTAGTCTCTCCCTCACAGCTTCTCTTGCAGACCCTGCACCATTTTAGTTGCCCTCCCTGGACTGCCTCTATCCTGTCTATGTCCTTGCGGAGATGGGGTCTCCAGAACTGGACACAGTATTCCAGATGGGGTCTCACCAACTGTCTGTACAGAGGGAAAACAACTTCCTGTTTTCTGCTGCTGATGCCTCTCCCTATACATCCCAGTATACCCCGGCCCTCCCTACTGCCTTCTCACATTGCTTACAACCTTAAGGTCATCTGATATGATTACCCCCAGGTCCCTTTCCTGTTTTGTTGTTGTTACTACCCCCACCCATTGTGTATTCTTCCTGGGTTCTTGTTTCCCAGTGCATTATTTTGCACTTTTTGCATTGAACCTAGCTGCCATACGTCTGACCATTCCTCCAACCTTGCCAAGTCCCTTTTCATCCTTTCCACGCCTCCTTGTGTATCAACCCTGTTGCAGATCTTTGTGTCATCTGCAAAAAGGCATACTTTTCCTTCCAGTCCCTCTGCAATGCCACTGATGAAGACATTAAAAAGGACTGGACCCAATACTGAACCCTGCGGTACCCCACTAGTAACCGCCATTTCTTCAGAGTGGACTCCATTTACAATTACCTTCTGTGTCCTGTTGTCCAGCCAATGTTTTACCCAGGCTACCACCCTGGGACCCACTCCCAGGCTGGTTAATTTGACTAATAATCTTTTGTGTGGGACTGTGTCAAATGCCTTGCTAAAGTCTAGGAAGGCCATGTCCACAGCCCCTCCCTGGTCTACTACTTTGGTCACCCAGTCAAAGAAATCTATTAGATTCATCTGACATGACCTTCCTGCTGTGAACCCATGCTGCCGTGGATCCTGTGCTCCACTGACCTCTAGGTACTCAACTATTCTTTCCTTCAGAAGTGACTCCATCACTTTTCCTACCACAGAGGTCAGACTGACAGATCTGTAGTTTCCTGCCTCTGTCTTGGTCCCACTTTTGTGAAGGGGAATCACATCCACCTTCCTCCAGTCCTCGGGTACCACACCATCCTCCCATGATTTATTAAAAAGAGTAGCCAGTGGTTTCACTAGTTCCTTCCTTAATTCTTTTAGAATTCTGGGTGAATTCATCAGGACCCATTGCTTTGTCCACCTTCAGTTTTAGGAGTTCTTGCAGAACCCTTTCTTCTGTGAAAGGACTGGATCCACCCCCTATCAAGAGTGCTTCTGTTAATTGGATTAGGCATCTCCTCCTCTTTTAGAATACTGAGCAGAAATATTCATTCAGTATTCCTGCTTTTTCACTGTCCCCTCTGCCCACCCACAGCTCATTCTATTCAGCCTCACTATCCCTCCCTTTGTCTTTCTACGCGCTGATGTACCTATAAAAGGTTTTATCCCCTTCTTAACTGAGTTGGCTATCTTTTCCTCAGTTTGGGCCTTTGCTATTCTGACTTCCTCCCTGCTTCTTTCTGCCTTAACTGGTACAGCTCTCTGTCCTGCTCCTTCTGTGTTTCCTTATACTTCTGGAATATTATCTTTTCTTTCTGACTTTCACAGCCACCTCTCTTGAGAACCATAGTGGCTTTTTCTTTCATTTGATTTATTTATTTGCTTCACACAAAGGCTTGTTGCCTCTGTGATGGCAGTTTGATAATTCCCATTGTTGCGCCACACCTCCTTCTAGCCTGTTTGCTAGTGCTTTTCTGAGGCACTCTCCGTCTTGCCAAAGTCAGCCCTCCTAAAGTCCAGTACCTCACTTTTGTATGGTTTGACTCTGTAGCTGAGTTTAACGTGAACCACACTGTTTGATGGTCACTTGTCCCCAGATGGCAACCCACTTCTAGATCTGAGATCCTCTCACTGCCCCTGTTTGAGAGCTATGAGGTCTAAGATTGCTCCCTCATGAGTGGGTTCCAAAACTAGCTGTCTAATGCCTGCCACCTGTAGGGCATCAAGAATGGCTCTGTTTCTTGATGTGGCTGCAGCAAATGTGCTCCAGTTAACATCTGGCATATTCAGGTCTCCCATCAACAGTATCTCCCTTTCTATGCCATTCTAAGAATGCCTTCTATCATATCCTTGTCCATTCCTTCTCCCTGACATGGGGGTCTGTACAACCCTGTGCGGATTGTGGTGCCTTCCTGTCTCCAAGGTGACCCACAGTGCCTCCTCCTCCCTGTTTACTCTTTTGTTCAGTTGCTTTTATCCCTTCCTTTACATAGAGAGCTACTCCTCCCCCCCCTTCTCCCCTGCCTGTCTCTCCTGTAGGTTATGTACCCTGGTATGTTTACATCCCAGTCATGGTTCTCTGTGTACCATGTTTCTGTGACTGCTACGATATCCAGGCATCCCTTTTACATTAAGGCCACCAGCTCAGGGAGCTTGTTGCCCAGACTACGGGCATTGGTACTCATTACCCTCCATTTCCTGATGGCCTTAGCCCCTTTTGCCCCATCCCTGTCCTTCTTGCCTTTGTCACTTTCTCCATTTACCCTGCCCTTCTCCCTATCGACACCTCCATGTTGGTGTTTGTCACACTTACTACCGTGATTGTTTGGGGGCTAGGATTTTCCTGCTCCTTTCCAGTGCCTCCCCTTGGCTAGTTTAAAAGCTTGCCAATGAAGCATTTAAACCTATCACCTAGATCCTGGTTCCCTCCTGGACAGATGCAGCCCATCATGCCAGTATAGGCTTGCATCACCGGGTGGACCCTCAGTCCCCAATGAAGCCAAATCCCTGAGCTCCACACCAGTTTTTCAACCACTGATTGAATCCCATGGTACTGAACACCCTAGCCTCTCCTATGCCATAGATGGGTAGCACCTCCGAGAAGGTTACTGTATGTGTTACTTGACTAAGGCCCTCCCCAATTCCACAAACTCTTCCTGCACTTCTCTAATCCCGTTTCTAGCCAGTTCATTTGTCCCATGGACAATGACATCCAGGTCCCTCCCTGTGCAGCTGCTCCGCAATCCTGAGGATTCGTCCTGTCCCTCCAAGCCATGGCGCCAGGCAGGCACCTTACCTCCTCCCTTCCTTGCCCAGTTCTACCTTCCTAACAATGGAGTCCCCACCAGGAGTTGTTTCCTTCCCTGCAGGGTCCCCTGCCACCCTCCTGTGGGTCTCCCTTGTGGAGGTTCCCAGCATCCTCCTTGGTCTCCACTGTAGGTGCCTCCATAGAGGAACCACACTTTGCCAGAATGGCATAGGAATTGTGGAGAGGTACAACTGAGGGATGTGCCCTGTTCCACCACCCTCACCCTCCCTGAGCCCACTGTGGTCCAACCGTCCTCTTTCTTGGCAACCTCTGAGGCAACGGCAGTGGCACTGGTGGTCCCTGGATGGAAGAGGAGGTCCCACAAATCCTGGCCAACTCAGCCTGGAGATGAGCAACCTCCTCCCTCAGCCCAGAGAGGTGCCTGCAGATGGGACAACACCGCATCCTCCCGAACATCTCCTCGAAGACTGCTGCTCCACAGCCACTGCACTGCACCACCCAATCATGTCTTATTTCTGGCCCTAACTGTTTGCAATCCTTACTCTTCCTCTGTTTTTTTTTCTTCTCCTTACTTTCTGCCTGTGTGCCCTTTAAGCTCCTGATTGTCCTGTTCTGGAGACAGGAATATCCTATATTTCTCAGTAGACCACTTACTTGTTCAGAGGCAGACCTCCAGCAGCTAGGAGGGTCCAGAGAGCTACTTCTAGGATGGTGGTCCTTGGTGGTTCTGTGATCACTCACTTCCTGCCCCTAAACAGGAAGTTCCTGTTGTCAGTCAAATCCTGTGCCTATAGAAATAGAACTAGATTTGGGTGGGGGTGGAGGGGAGGGAAGGAGGGCAATATAGTCCCAGTAGAGAAGTTCAGTCACACAGCAGTCCTTTCTCCTGGTGTCTTCTGCCAAGCTATTAGCAGAATCTTTCTAAGGCAGTCTTTAAATGTAGCTTCCTTCTAGCTAAGCCACTTCCCCTACTTACCAGATCTTTCTACAAGTAATGTAAACCTCACAGCAGTCAAGTCCTTTCTGTCACCTGAGATTTACACCTAGATGACTTTTCAGTTACCCATTCAGCTCAGTTAACCCAAACACACACTTTTTTTTTTGTTTTGTATGTTAGTTTTTTTACCCTAAATTAAAGGTCCAAATACAAAAGTTCTTTTACTTTAGTCCCAGTAGAGAAGTGCAGTCACACAGCAGTCCTTTCTCCTGGTGTCTTCTGCCAAGAAATCGCCAAAAAAGCCTAATTGCGCAATTGGTTGTCACTTAATAACTCCGCAGCCATGTATCCGACTGATACGAAACTTGGCAGATCCCAAGAACTATCACGCCCAACTAAGCATACCAAATTTCAGGCAAATCTGTTGAACAGTGGCAAGGTTATTAAGGTGCAAAATTTGACCTTTAACCTTAAAAGTGCTACTCAACTTAATCTATGGTAGCACTACCGCTACTATAATATACTGTATATCTACATATCTATCTATCTATATATATATATATATATATATATACATATACACACACACACACACACACTAGCATTACCAGAAATGGATTTTTAGATCTTAGTGATAGCATTAGGTTGTAAGATACTAAGTTATTATCCTGCATTACCACTGTGTTCAGTGGTTTCCAGTACCTAATTTATTTTGCTTTATTTATTATGCTGTGTGTATTGCTAGGACAATAATTGAATGGCTGCCAAAAGCATACACTTTGTCTGGCTTTGTTCTGCCTACATTGTGCTGTACTTTCATACACATATTGATGAGGTCTACGTTTAGTAAATTAACTGTTGCATTTTTTCCTAGATTTGTCACAATGGCCACACTGAATATAAATGGAGGAGTTAGCCACTACTTAAATATGGCTTGAATGCTGGTGATTTGCTTATGGCAAGTGCAATTCTAATGTCCGGAAATAATTTTGGGAAAATTGCCCTCCTGTCTCGCTGCTCGATTCATACAATGATAAGTGACTCCTCGTTTTTCCGGTTCTAGCGACTTTATGTCGTACCGGTCATTGAACGTCACTGGATTTCGATGGAGATCAGTCTGAGGTTAGAAAGAATTAACAAAAATGTGGTCATAATGGGTAACATACTGTTTCACTACAATGTCTACTCATACATGAATTTCATTTGCAGATCGAGATATGCATGCATCCCATCTTTCTGTTCTGTTCCATGCAGGTGATGGCAGGATGGACAGTCCTGGTCATTCAGCACAGTACTGCACTTACACATGCATGGACCTTGACTCAAAGGAAATTTTGGCAGTAACAGTGGTAGACAAGCATGAGACAGAACTAAAGTCTACCAACATGGAAAAGCTAGCATTCAAGCGCACAGTAGACTCTTTCTTGAACAGCAAAATTGCTATAGTAGAAATTGTTATGGATGCACATGTGCAGATTACATGCTTGATGCGTGAGTACATGTAGTGGCATTTCTTTTTGGATTGCTTAGTTTTTTCTAACCTTCACTCCGTTTTTACTTGTGGTTACTTGTACTATAATTTGAGGTAATCATTATCCAATGATAAAACATTCATTTGATGTTTGGCATGGTGCTAAGAATCTAGCAAAACGAATTGTAGCAGTGAGTATTATGAATGGTAACAAGTGAAACAAGCTTTTATGTCCACGTCCGCACATACACAGTACTAATGTTTTCCCATTCTTCATTTCAAGGCATCACAGCAGCGTGGGTGCAAGCCATTACTCGCTTGGTGTTGTGACATAGTAAACCATTTCTGGCACTGTTGCCAGCAGGCAGAGACATATACGGATTTCATGGTACAACCCAGCTACCGTACTCTATCCATTTCCACTCTCCATTACTACTTGCTGACTGTAACAGCAACTTTCTTATATCATGTTTTGTATGTTTCACATTATAGGCACAATGGATTGGAGTGGTACACCACACCATCAATGTCCATGAATGGGTTTTCTGCAATGGCTTAGGTGGGAAACAGCAGTGCTCTCACTCTGACCTTGAAGGTGACCGAGATAAGAAATAGCTTGTGTCTGGATCATTGCCACATCTGGAACTAATCAAAATTGTTACGGACAAATAGTTTCATAATTCTGTGAAGCATTACATCACTTACCAGTACATGCATTTCTTATTTGCCACTCTTACAAATTACTTGCTTATTGTACTTCTCCCTGACATTGAATATTTATTTTCGAGTGTTTATTTTTGTGTCTGTTGGATAGCATTACCATATTAACTTCTTTTCATAGTCTATGTATTCGCAACCACATTTTACACTCTTACTTACTATAAGTAGCTAAAGACTGTGTTCCAAACTTAATATATCATTAACATGCAGTGTCCTTCTAAACTGCAAGTAGACAGTGTAATAACACAGCGAGGATTCAGGCGCTCCATTTTTAAGGGGAGTGTTGACATCGCTGCATTCACAGAGACTTTTTGCCACACAGTACCATGATCTGCATCTCTTAATCACAGGGTATAAAATTTAAATGAAAGATCGAGTGGTTGGATGAGTGGTTATCATCGCACTCTGTCCAAGGGAAGGTTTCAATAAGCGAGGGACAAGGAGAAGAAAGGGCATACATAAAGCGGTATGTTACACCTTGCATTTAGTAGTTTGGTTTTGGCACCCAGTTGCATAACCCATCATTTCACAGCATTACACTTTAGTTTCCAGACTCATAAGCAAATCCATAAGTTTACATGTCCTCCTGGTGTCAGGAGGTGGTAATAATGGTGTTGCTTCACTCATTACATGTTCATTTCCGCTTACTTTTAATAGTTCCATTCCTTGTTTACATTGCACAATGCGTGGTTGCTCACCAGTGCACCTCAGAGTTGCAGGATTGACAATACATGATGAGAGTCCCACTGTGCACATGTCACAGACAGAGTAATTATTCTCATATAACCTGTTTCCATATTGCGATGGTGATATGGTCATTTAGCAGCTTAATGCAAACAGTTTACAGTGCACTTTGATAAGTCAAGGGTTTGCTAATTTTAGATTTTATGTACTGTTGATACAATGACCGAATTCTGCCTCGGTTGTATGTGACATCTTACTTTTGTGTCTCATCTTCGATAGGAGTACTTCTGACTTTGAACAATTCCAGCAACATATTTTGATGTACTCATCCAAGAGATTTGCATATACCTTTCCTGTGTACCGTGCCAGAAACTATCTTGCTGCAATTGACTACAATTCTCATGTGTCACGTCCTTATCTTCTGAATTCAAAAGGGGAGATGGTGTAAGTATTTACATTAATGTACTATCTTACTTTCCTTCTGTTATCTCATGTTGCAAGGTCATGCTGCTGTGCACGTCACTTGAATAATCGCTGCCACTGGATCAGCAGTATTGGTTACCGTTTTTGTTTCGATTATAATTATCAAGTTGACACACTAGCATGACATCTCTTTACCAGAGTATGTCACTGCCCCGGGACTGAGCTGTGTGGCTTTTTACAGATTTGAACAATGTTTCATGCACTACAAGTTCCGTACTGTTTGCATTTCGCCATTGTGTTTCATTTGCCATCCTGTACATGAAACACAATGGAAAATACTGTCTGTGGTATGGAAGGCCCCTTAACACTATGGTAAAAATGAATAGTACTACAACCATGGCTAACCCACCATGAAGTCTTATCTTTATAGTCTCAAAGATGTACTGTTCCACCACATCTCCTATTTGCCACACTGTAATATAATCAACGCTCTACTTCAGATACATGTGAGGGTTAATATTCAGTGTAATAACATGGGTTAGAATAACTTGCAACCATTTTTAGTAGTAACAGATTTCATAAAGATTCTATTCAGCAGTTGATCAACGATTACATTAATACAGTCACGCCACATAAAAGCAATTGATGGCAAAGGCCGACACATGCATACAATGACATTTAGTGCTATTTAAGTAAGCAGCCTTTTGCTGGACAATTAATTATTTAAAAGTTTATCGCACTATGAACAATGGGAGGAGGGTGGGAATACAACAAGAGAGACAGAGAGATGTACTCATGTTTTTACCATATATATAAGGGTACACAGAGTTTTGGTGACAAAGCCAGGGATACATGTGGTTGTAGAGAGACTGAGATGGGAACAAATTGTCTTTGCCACCTGGGAACAACTTTTCAAAGCTTCAGTACACGCTTTTCAGCATGAGATTTTTTTGTCTGTACAAACAACATTTTATGCTCGCATTCACACATTCAAGTGTACTTGCAGACAGTGAATTCATTCACAGTACTGCTTGTGTGCCTGACCGCTTAGCTTTTGCTCATGTTTCACTGCACACATTTTGCATGTTGCCCATCACGATAAACACTTTTCCAGGATTATGTCATGCCGTGAATACTGCTAGCTTTGTTGTGCATAAAGTGCATTGTAAGATGCCTGACGATCATCTAATGCAACACAATTAATTTTCTCTTACTTAACACTAACTGTGTTTTCTTTCCTGTACTTTTCCCTAGATACTGACGTTTGTTCAACAAGCGTAGCTGTCGGTGGACAGTGGTTCCCAAGAAGGCAAGGAAAGAGTAGAAGTATATTCTGCAAATGATGACTGATGTTCCTGTTGCAAGACTACAGAGTCTTCTGTTGGCACCCTTTGGAAACTGTGTGAGAGGCCTTTCAGCACCATGCATTTCTGCTTAAAGTTGAACCAGCATAATATTCTGTGGTGATTTGCATATGCAGCCCATGATGCTTTGCATTGTGGGGGCATGTGTGATTTTGTATTTCTTTGAAACTTGGCTTCCCAGCCAAATGCCCTTTGGGATAACCATTGCCTCAGTGCTTGCACACAGAGGTTCCCTTGTCTTTAAATTTATAGTAGTCAGCGAGAGGTTGATTATTGGATAGTAATAAGATAATGCTCTTCTCTTTTTTCCCCAGATATTGATTGCTGTGCCTCACCCACCAGCTCACTGTTCGTGGTGACAACACACATCCAACACTTCTCTGCATGTGCTGTTGTAATTTGTTTTCACAGATTCAACATCATTCACTTTATTACTGAAACCTACCTAACATATGTTATAACTGTATGTCATTAAATAATTATAATTTCCTGTTTTCTTGTACTTTTGACATCTTTCTGTCCACCAGTGTTAATGCCTTTTAGACATGTAATGTTTTTGTCACATCATAGAATGATAAACTAACACAACAAAAAGTACTCTGTTTGTTGATTACTGTATTGTACTTTATTGTAGCACTGTGCTGTGCAAAGATTTATTCAGTGCCACCAATGTTTTCAAAATAGTGATCGCGTGTGCCTTTAACAGTCACGTGGTTTACACAGTCACTCATAATGTCCCAAAATGCCATCCCCGTGTCTCTGAGGTTTGAGGCGCTGGATGCCACACCTTGTGCTGTGCTGGCAACATGAGTTAGGGATTAATCTCAGGTGCTGTGGGTCTGCAGGGATGGGGAGAGGATTGAGAGCCCCAAGGTCTGCTCTCCTCCACCAGGGGATGGTGTGGTATAGCACGGTGCACCAGCAGCTCCTGGGGAAGATTGGGAGTGCTGCAGTGCGTGGGATGCAAATTGAACAGTGTGGCTGATGAAGGCAGTGTTGTCATGCACTGCAGCATCAGGCCTGCCCACACAAGGGGAGGGCAGATCACCAGAACAGTGAAACACCTTGTTCCGTGGGGTAGGCAATGGCAATGCAAGGGAATGCAAGGAGGGTGACATGGAAATGACAGAAATACTGATTAAATATATTCAGTTTAGTATCCGTAGGAGAGTGAGAGCCAGAGGCCACAGCAATGCTGCAGTTGCCAAGGGTGCAATGTGGTGGACTGTACTCCATCCACAGGGGAACGAGTCATACAGGAGCTCACGCAACTCAAGGTGGACTAAGCAATGGGATCAGATGGCATACACCCAAGCATATTAAGAGAACTGTTAAGGATATAGCAGAACCTGTGGAAATCATGTGCACCAAGTCAGTCAACACAGGTGTGGTAACAGAGAATTGAGGTGGGCACATGTGATCCTTCTACACAAACCAGGCAGCAGGGAGGAAGCGGGGGACAGTGGGCCAGTCAGCCTCAACTCAGTGATGGTGATGTTCATGGAGGCACTACATAAAGGAAGGATTGTGGGACATGTAGAAGTCATTGTGTCCCAGTGCCCTAGGCAGCATGGATTTGCAGCAGGTAGATCATGTCTGAAAAATCTTAGATATTCCTTTTACTGGATGACAAAGGAGCTACATTGAGTGCTGGTGTGGGTGCCACACACTGTACCTCAATTTCAGCAAAGCATTTGACAAAGTCCACATACGAACATCACGATAGGCATTATGGTCTATCAGGATAGTCTGCTGGAATGCACAGCTAGCACCTTTATGTTGCAGCTGCCCCACCCCTCACATTTACCTCCTCCTCTAGCACCCGGTCCCATGCTCACAAGGAGAAAGTGGACATAGGGTTATTATTCCAGTTGACCTTAAAATGTCAAAACAGAGTGCTAAGGCAGCTGGGAGGGCCAGTGTCCTGTTGTGGTGCATGGTCTGGTGAATTACCAGCAGAAGGTGGGATGTAGTGATGCAGTTATGGAGGTCATACTTTTATGTAACCAAGGTGGACACAGGTGCAAAGTTGCAGTGGTTGGAGGATAGGACTTACTTAACATGGCCTATACTGGCATGATGGTCTGCATCTATCCAGGAGGGAACCAGGATCCTAGGTGATAAGTTTAAATGCTTCATTGGCAAGCATGTAAACTAGCTAACGGGGGAGGCACTGGAAAGGAGCAGTGAAATCCTAGCAATCCCAAAAAAATCAGGGTAGTAAGTGAATTAAACACTAAGACAGAGATGTCAATAGGGAGAAGGGCAGGGGTAAATGGGAAAAGTGACAAAGGCAATAATGACAGCGATGTGGCAAAAGGGGCAAGGCCATCAGGAAATGGAGGGTAATGAGTACCAATGCCCATAGTCTGGGCAACAAGCTCCCTGAACTGGTGGCCTTGATGGAAGTGGGAAGCCTGGATATAGTGGCAGTCACAGAAACATGGTACACAGAGAACCATGACTGGGATGTTAACATATCCAGGGTACACAACCTACAGGAGACAGGAGGGAGAAGAGTGGGAGGATGGCCGCTCTATATGAGGAAGGGATAAAGATCTACAACGGAGTGGACACATCGAAAGGGGAAGAAAAAATGAGAAAGGAACTAAGCCTATTAGAGGAGGTGGTCGGGTGTCTGCAGTTGAGTTTCAATGCAAAAAGTGCAAGATCGTGCGCCTGGATCATAGGAATCCAGTGGAGGAGTACAGGATGGGTGGGGAAATTCTGGCCACCACAAGTCAGGACAGAGACCTGGGTGTTATCATATCTGATGACCTGAGGGTGACCAAACAGTGTGAAAAGGCAGTGGGGAGAGCAAACAGAATGTTGGGGTGCATAGGGAGGGGCATAACAAGCAGGAGGAAAGAGGTGGTGATGCCACTGTACAGATCACTGGTGAGGCCTCAGCTGGAGTACTGTGTCCAGTTCTGGAGCCCACATCTCTGGAAGGACACTGATAAAATACAGGCCGTCTGGCGAAGGGCAACGAAGATGGTACATGGACTGCACCAGAAGCCCTATGAGGAAAAACTTAAGGACCTTAATATATATTCAGTGGAGGAAAGAAGGGAGAGGGGAGATATGATGGAAACTTTCAAGTACCTTGGAATAAACAGGGTACAGGTGGAAAGCATATATCAGAGAAAACTCTGCACGAGAACAAAGGGGCATGATATGAGGCTGAAGGGTGGAAAGCTCAGGGGTAATGTTGGGAAGTACTTTTTTCACTGGAAGGGTGGTGGAGCCATGGAACAGCCTTCCAGCAGAAGTGGTGGGGATGAAAACAATATGGGGTTCAAGAGTGCATGAGATAGACGTAAGGGTACCCTGGAGATGTGCAGAGGAGGAGAGTTGCAGATCAAATAGGATCTGGGGCTGCAGCAGTGAGTAGGGAAATGGGCAGACTAGGTGGGCTTGTATGGTCCTTATATGGCAACAGATTCTATGTTTCTGTGTTACAGGCTGACCGGTTGCTCCTTTCCCCTTCCCTTTCCTCCCCTCCTCATGTAGCAGTACTTCCGTTGCTACCCACCAGTCTTTCAGAACTAAGCCTGTCTGAACTGAGCTACTGAACAGCCCTACCAGGGTTCAGCCAGTTCTGCAGCCAATTCCTAGAGCAACTTGTGTGCATCCCATCTGGCTTTGGGGCTTTATCTGCATTTAGGGCTTCAAGCCCCTTCTTGACCCTTTCTGGCAAATACTAGGGCTGCAAGTTCGGTTGCTAATGCACTAAAAGATTGAACCCCTCAATTCAGGCTTGTTCATGACAAGTAACATTTTATAGAAAAACGCGAACTTTGGTTCGCCAGTTCGCCCCAGTCAAGTTTTTTTTCCCCCATACCTCTGTCACACATGCTTAGTTGTGGCAGCCCCCAGTAACATCATGTCTTGCAGGATACGGAGAGTTAGGAGACTGAGTCCTTGCATGTCAGTTAGCCAATAAGGACTTTAATGATTTGTCCATAATTCGATCTCTCCAGAGTCTCCGCCTCTACCTTGCAGAACTGGGAGCAACAGCAGTGGCAATTGGTGGAGCAAGTCAGAAAACACGTGGATGGGAAAACTGATAACTGGGACTACAGCTACACCACACAGTTTCTTCAGTGTGTGAGGAGAGACAGAGTGAGGGGTGGTGAAGAGACAAGAGCACTGAGAGTGAGAGAGTGCTTGCTACTAACTGAATCATCGTTGAGACAGACGACGTTGTTTCACTGATTTTTTTTTGCCTTGACTTCAGCTGCAGCCCCCCACCCCAAAAAAAAAAACCAAAACGTTTGCTTTGTATTTTCTCTGTTTTTGACATGGGGTGGATAGGAAATGAGAATAGGATACTGGTCGGGTTGTACTTCTGGACTGGTCCTCGTGTGTGAGACTAGAGTCAAGAAGTTGAACTATAAAGGCAGGGGGAAAATAAAGTTCAAAAAATTACCTTTCTCCACCAGTGCCACAAGTTAAGGAGAGCAATTTGCTGTGCTGCTTTCAAGCTCAACTTGAGGGATCAGTTCAATCAAAATCAAATCAGTTCAGTTCACACAACACAGTTGTAGTTTTAAATCCAATCTGTGCTAGTGATAAAACTGATGATTTATTTTTCATTTGACTGAAGAATTACAAACCACAGGGAAGGAGAAATTTAAAGCTAGTGTAAACTAAAAAAGTACACGGAGAGGCAGAGTTTTTGACTTGTGTAATTCATTGCTCTGCTGCTGATTGTTTGTGCATGGCATGATCCGGGGGCTAGTAGTTTAGTAGTCTAGTTTAGTCTAGTCAGTGACAGTGACCTGTTAGGAACAATTAATAATAAATTCATATCAAGTCCAGCTCCTGCATTTTTTCAGTACTACTACTATAACTGACTCCATGTAGACACTGACAGCAGTGCTGTACTATAGTATACTCCTTGTGTGTTTACTGCTTAAAGTACCTGACTTAAGTCAACTTGACATAGCCTAAAGTGCTGCCTTTACCTATTTGGGCATAATCTCCTGTGTCTTACCACTTAAAGTACCTGACTCAATGCAGCAAGCAGTGCTATATCTACCTGTTAGGAGAAAATATCCCTGTGTCTTACCACTAAAGTATTCAACTCAGCGCAGCAAGCAGTGCTGTATCTACCTGTTTGGTAGCACATTTCCTGTGTCTTACTAAAAGTACTTGACTCGATGCAGCCATGAGTGGTAAAAAATAGCAGCACTGCTCAGGCAATCCAGGCAACAGTAACAACAGTAAGAAAATTCAGGACGTTGCAGGAGTAACCCTTCATGGTACTCAGAGGATGAGCACAAAGACCATAATAGTGCAGCAGCCAGTTTTAGTAAGCAGAGTGATGGTGATGATGATGATGATGATGAAGAGGAGGAGGAGAAGACCAATGAGAGTGAGGGGGGAAATCAGTGGAACAGATCCTGAGTTTGTAGTAGATAAGGCAGCAGTCAGTATGTCAAGTAGCAGTAGCTCTGGGAGTGGGATGAAGAGGAGGAATACAGAAGTAGAAAAAGAACACAAAATGAGTTCTCAGAAGGATGGCTGTGGTGCTAAAAAACATTAATGATAGTGGGACATAACTTGGAGAGTCAGACACCCACACATGCAGAGGAACAACAGAGGACAGAAGATGGACAGGCTTCACGAGAGGAAGAAAGAGATGCAGTTCATCCAGTCAGAGAGGTTGTGCATCTTAAAATTACATGCAGATGGCCATCGAAAGACCTCAAAGAGATAGTGGAAGTAGTAGTGGCTGTGGTGGTGGCAGTGGTAGTAACGAACCTATCCTCCCTATAAGCAACAGTGCAACAAAATCTGTGAAATCCATTGTGTAGGATTTTTTCACACAAGATAAATCATCTGGCAGCCATGTGGTTTGCAAATTATGCAAAACAAAATTAAGTCGTGGTAAAGTGGGTACTCGACTGGGAACATCAACAATGATAAGACATATGAACAAGTCTCACATTTATCAGTATCAAAAAGCATAAAAGGAGCACACAAACGTTGTTGCACTTCTGCACTCAGCTGAGGAGGATGAGGTAATGGATGTTTACCAAGGCGATGAAGTAACTGATGCGGAGGTGGAGGATGATGAAAGTCTTCCTTCCAGTCAAAGCACAGCATCCTCAATTTCACATTTCTTTACCCCTCTGAGTCCACCACCACAGCCCAACCGGAGTCATATACCATCCATGGCCACAACATCCACCCCTCATGGTAGTAAAGGTCACGGGAAGCAGCCCAGAAAATCAGGTGATCGCAGCAAGCATCAGATTTCTTTGAAAGACTGCACTGAGTGGTCACAGAAATATAAGCCCAACAGGCCTGAGGCAAGGCGATTGACAAAGGCAATTGTGGAGATGATAGCCACTGACTTGCTCCCATTCTTGTTTGTGGCTAACCCAGGTTTTAAAGCACTCATGGAAATCACTGTGCCAAAGTATCAGGTCCCCAGCCGGACATATTTCTCCAGTGTTGCCATTCCAGACTTGTATGATGCTGTTCGGAAAAGCGTGTCTGATGCTCTGAAAGGTTCAGTGGGTAAAAAGATTTATGTCACGACAGATATGTGGACCAGTGGTCAGACAACTGACTATATGGCTGTGACTGGTCATTGGATAAACTTTCCTCCCTCCTCCTCCTGATCATCATGATCATCATCATCATGTAGTGGCACTGGCGGCAGCAGCAGCAAGAAGCAAGGAACTTTCACAGTTCAAAGGCAGGCAGCTTTATATATTTAAGGTTTTGAAAAAGACCACAAAGCGGAACATCTCCTGGAGGGCCTTGAAGAAAAGTTTGCTGAGTGGCTGACTCCAAAGTCCTTGCAACCAGGGTTTATAGTGTCTGACAATGCTTCAAATATTGTGAAAGCAGTAAGACTTGGCAGGTTTACATAGTACCATGCTTTGTACACACTATTAACTGGTGGTGAAAAGACTTATCAGTGAGGACCGAAATGTGCAGAACTTGATTGCAGCTGCCCGCACTGTGTGCACCCACTTTAGCCATTCTGTGAAAGCCCGAAAGTTGTTGTGGCAGATTCAGATTGAAAACAGCCTCCCTCTCCACCAGATGATACAGGAAGTTCCAACCCAGTGGAATTCCATTTACTATATGATGCAGAGAATGCTTGAACAACAGAAAGCCATTCATCAATATGCAGTCCAGCATGGCATTGGGAAAGGAGATGTGAATATCGGCCCCAATCAGTGGCATCTGATGGAGAATCTTTGTTGTATCCTTAAACCCTTTGAGGGCTACCAGTGGTGAGCTCTGATGGTGCCGGACTAAGTCAGATCCTACCCTTAATTTCACTCATCAGGATGAGACTGCAGCGTCTCGAGTCACAGTTCTTTGACAATGATGACATCAATACTGCATCACTTGTTGAAAAAATGATACAAACCTTCCTAGCTGATGAGCGCATTGTAAATATGTGCAAAGCAGAACATTACATTTTGGCCACACTTCTGGACCCTCGGTTTAAGGATACAATTGAGACATTCTTCAAACCACATGACTTTAAAGACCTGTAACACTATCATGAACTGTTAACTGAGAAAGTGTCAGCACGTATAGTTGAGAAAAGTAGTACATCATCAGTGCCCTTTTGGCAACATTCAAAATCTGGTGGAGAGGGAGGGAGCACAATCTGCTGTTGCCACCACTACTGATGTTTTGGCTCATTAAAAACAAACCAGAACTGCTGCTACACCACAAAGGACAAACCACTATGGGACATGCTGTCAGACTTTGGTCTAATAAAGACAGCTGGGAAGGCTCAGCCGGCAATAGTGGTACCAGAAGTCCCTGCTGCAAAAATGGTTAATGATTATGTGGAGGACACTGTACATCTCACTGCAGGTGATGAACCATTGCTTTATTGGCAACAGAAAAAATTGATGTGGCCTTCTTTAACTGAGATAGCAATTGAATACCTCAGTTGCCCACCTGCCAGCACATATTCAGAGAGAATTTTAGTAGCTGCTGGGGCAATAGTGAATGACAAAGAACATGTCTTTCCACGAAAAGAATGTAGAGGCTCACTTTTAAAAATGAACCTGCCTCAATTCAAAAACATATTCTGTCCCAAATGTATGCAGGTTGACAGCACACAGATGGCATCATGCCACGCTGATGGCAGCATTGATGATGGCTAAAGGATTCTGTTGCCACTAGTAGCCACTATCCTTTCCAGCTGTCTTTCCTACACTGGTGGGTTTCCCCCCTCCCCTGCTCCTCGAGTTTCATTAATTTCAGAAACAAATGTCCACTGCTGGTTCTCATGTGCCACTAAGGCCCAATCTGACTAGCACCAGAAACTGAAGGACCACTGCATATGGCAGTTCAGCTAAAATAACCAGAAATGACTACACATTGTCACACAGCTCTTCATTTGTTTTATTAGATTTTATTACAAAAATACAGAGTCAATGAATACTTATTACTGGCTGTTAACAAAACAAAACATTAGTAGAATAAAATAATAAATAACTGTTCTTCTGTTTCAATTCCAGATGGAAATTTAATTTAAAAAATGTTTGTTTTTTTTTCCTGTAAAATGTCAACTTTACAATACATTCCCAATTTCAGTGTTGAACGCAATGACATCCAATGTTTTGATCTGAAGGAACCATTCACCAGATAGAAATTGTTTCATCATAACCTGTAAAATGAAAATTAAAAAAAAATAGATTTTACAAAGTGCTGTTCCCACATACAGACAATAAAAAAAAAAAAATCACTGATCTTACCCTAGCCTCTGTCCGAAACTCCAAGCCCTCCAAACCCCCTGGAACACTCCCTCTTACAAATACAGTTCGCCCTCCATTGTTAGACACCAAACCATGCACGTGACCTGGCATCATAAACACAATTTGCAGATGGTATACTCTTATGGGTTTTCAATTAATTCGGAGTAAAGATGAGGAAGGGGCAGATGTTTGGGAAGGGTGGGACAAATGAAGTAATACTGACATAGTTACCTATGGGAGGTATAGGGATCGGGCAGGAGAGTATACTAGAGGAAAGGAGAACATGATGGTGGGTAATGTGATTACTAACTTTGACAGTTACTCAGAATAACAGAAAGCCCCAAACTAATAACTACACAGATAAAGTTTAAAGTAGAAACATAATTTAATCCACTCAATGTGGTAAAAGCAAAACACCACACTGCCCCAAGCGCATTCGGCACCATGCCTTCCTCGAGAAGCACTGAGGAAGGTAAGGTACAGAAGCGTGGGGCAGTGTGGCATTTTGCTTTACCACACTGTGTGGACTAAATACATTTTCTACTGTAAACTTCGTCCATGTACTTATTTGGTACTAAAGCAGCTGGAAGCTATAGGCACTACAGGTGCCAGGTTATTTTAAACTGGGCTCTATTAGTACCTGAGTCTAACAGTGGGGAAGATTTAAAATTATTGTAACAAACAGTGGGGAAGATTTAAAATTATTGTAAGAGGGTGTAACTCAGGGGGTTAACCCTTGGCTGCCTGTAACCAGATTTAAAATCTAAAGTTGTCAGGGATAATATACGAGTCATATATCATCCCTGGCCTTTACCGCTTGTTAAATCTGTTTCAACACTAGTATTTTTAAGCATCTGCTGGGTAACCAGGTGGTTCTAAAATATATAAGCAGTAAACACATTCCACCTGGTTCTACTTAACTATAAAAAAAAAATCCATATATTTTATTTTGCATGTTTGGGAATATACATGTAATACTAAGATTCTAACTTTAAGAATGGTAGGTTTTGCAAAGTTTTTGAGCACTGAGACAGAATCCCATGCACCAAAGCTTTGCAATACTTACTTGTATTTATACCATAACCATTCTTAGTACTACATGTACTTTCCCAAACAGAAAACAATACTTCTGTGGATTTATTACTTAAGTAGAACCATGTAAACTTTTTTTTCCCGTTATATATTATAGAACTTTGTTATACCATGTAGAACCTGGTTTAACTTAGTAGAACTTGTTTTTGCATAGTAGAACTAGTTTTATTTGGTAGAACCTGGTTCTACTTGGTAAACGATGATTATAAATGGTAGAACCTAGTTCATACCTGGTAGAACCAGATTCTACTGGGTCCTACCGATAGAACCAGGTAGAACGTTGTTGGGTTCTACTCAGAAACAAGAGTAGAACTTTAGGGTTAGCGAGCCCTAGCAAATACTGGCTGCCTCATTTCAGGAATACTCCAGAAGTAATCGTTAAGGATGACTGCTTTTGTTCATCTTCCTTTAATACCTTTCCACCTCTTGTAGCCTAAACATAGGGGTAAGATGGTCACAGGCACTTTTTCAAAGGTCTGGATCACTTGCCCCCCACCCCGGTGCGTGACCACTGCCTCTGTGGGTCCTACTGCTGGTACTGGCAGTGCTCATTTGCAAGTCGTTTGAGTAGATGCACAAGTGTGAGATGTCATACTTGTGGAAAACCACCTTCTTGTTGGCCATTACGTCAGCCAGAAGGGTGAGTGAGCTTCAGGTGCTCTTGGTTGAGTCTCCCTACCAGGTCTTCCATAAGGACAAGGTCATCCTTCACCCCAGTGCAAAATTCCTCCTGAAGGTTTTGTCAGAGTTCCACCTTAACCAGGTGATAAACCTCCCAGAGTATTTCACCAGTCCGACCTCAGACACCAGTCACAGGCCCCATACACTGGACTTGCGGAAGGCACAATCTTGTTATAAGAAGTGCACAATGGGAGTTTATAGCGAGGCTTACCAGCTGTTTGCGACATACGCCAAAGTCGCACCTGGCAGACCAAGAGCTAAGGGTTAGATTGCCAGGTGGATCACATCCTGCATAGGTTAGCTGGTAGGGAGTCATCTAAGGGGCTTAAAAGGGGACTGAAAATGTGTACTAATTGGCAGCAGTTACTGTAGTAATGTTCCTAGAAAGAGAAATGAAAGACCTGCTTCCAAATTAGTCATGTTTAACTGTAACTGAATAAACACTGACATGAAAAACTGTTTGTTTTCTTTTTGTGGACAATATTCTGGACAGGTTTTTTCATGGAACCAGTAATTTTGGAGTTTTTACTGTGTCATGGTTTGTGTACAGAAAGGACAATAGCTCATGTTTAACAATCAGAACCATGCTTAGAGTTGTGTGCACAAACTGTGGCTTAATTAAAACTCCAGATCACTGCTTTCATGAAGAGAACTGTGACAGAACGCTGCCCATGAAAAACAAAACAAAACAAAATGTAGTTTTTCACATCACCTTGTCTTCAGGTACAGTTAAACATGGATCATTTAGGCTTATGGACATCATATTTCTACATGGGAACATCATAAACAGCTGCCAATTAGAAATAATTTCCTATTTATTTTAAAGTTGGTAACCAGGAGAAGCACACTGAGCCGAGGCTCATTTCCAGATGCGGCCCAGGGAAGGGGAAAAATGGAGTGAATACAGGAATAATGCCAGTTGTACAACCATTATACAGCATACAATATACAGCCAGTCATAAAATACAGAAAGGTTATGAAAAAAAATACAGAAGGCATAATTAAATAAGCAAAAACTTCTGGGTTCAAAGATAGTGAGAAAGTTAAAGAAAAAAATGTGGGGCCTCAGCCTGGGTTTAAGCACACATCTTCATCTGTGATGTGCTGAGTCGTCATGATGCTGGTTTTGGGGCCACAGTCCTGCAGTCTCTATTTGCAAAATAGTGGTGCGCACTTCGACCCCTCCTTCTGGAGGGACTACTAGGAATCTGCCAGAGTATGGATTGTGAGCTGTATCCACAATTTTTTAAAATATAGGTTACTCACTTGTAATCATGGTTTTAACAGTGGCATACAGTTCACATCCACACAACCCACTCGCTCTCCCCAGGCAAGTGGCACTCAGATCCCTGTTTCCAGCATACTGAGGTCTGATGTCACAGGGCAGAGCTGGAGGATAGAGCTCCCTGGGACAACATACCAACTGGGAAGAGAGGTACTAACAGCCACAAAGCAGGAAAGGGACCGGTTGGGTGATCATTTTTGATGACCTGAAGGTAGCTAAACAGTGTGACAAGGCAGTGGGGAAGGCTGGTGGGATGTTGGGATTCATAGGCAAGGGAGTCACCAGCAGAAAGAGACAGGTAATAATAATACCCCTGTATAGATCAGTGGTGAGGCCACACCTGGAGTATTGTGTACAGTTCTGGAGGCCCAATCTCGCAAGGACTAGGGTGGAGGTGGTACAAAGGAGGGCAACTAAAATGGTGTATGGCCTACATCCAAAGCAAAACAAGTAAAGGTTTAAGGAAAGAGAATACTTTCATGCAACAAGATAGATACTTCAACATAGACAACTGCAAAACCTCCCTTACTGAGGGAGGAAAGGTTGGCCAGGACTCTGGAGTAATCCCTTACTCCCCCCATGCCTCCTCCATCCTGACAATCTGGCCTGTTGGCTAATCCCTTCTTCCTGCTGGTACGGCAAGGGAACAGCTTCCTTCACAGTCGGTGCAGTTGGCATTCTGTAATTAACTGGTGGGGTGTATGAATCTGACCTTGTCAGCCACCCCCTACTCTTAAGGAAAAAATGCCGAGAAATATTTATCCTCCAAATGGAGAAACACCAGAAACAAGCAGATGTAATCTTGGGTTATAAAGGGACTTGGGCTAGCAGCAGCAGCAGCACACACACACAGTAATTAAAGGGGCACTGTCAGCCTTTTGGCCCAATTTTAAAGAGCTAGTGTACTGCCTAAAATGAATATTAGCTTTTAAGAGCTGTCAACCATTACTTTTTATATCTAAGGTATTTTTTTCTTTTTCCTTTAATTAGAAGATTGTTTACGTGATGTTAGTAGGTGTGATATGTGGGACAGCTCTCTGCCTTGCAACTGACATAACTATTTCTAATCCCCCACTGCATCACCAGCATTATAACCTGACATCACTGCTTCTTAGGAACAGTCACTTGGTGGCTGCTAGGTCAGTCACCTCACCTGTGATCTCACTGTTAGTGAGACCACAATACTGATGATGTAGTAGGGAGGATAGAGATAGATGTGTTGGCTGCCAGGCTAAGAGCTGTTGCACATATTCAGCACAGTATTATTACATAAAAGACTTTCTAATCAGTAAAAAGAAAAAGAAAAAATACTTCAGGAATAGAAAATTACAGCTGACTACTTCTTAAAATTTGTGTGATTTTCCTGTCTGCCTCTTTTGGCTCCACTTGCTCTTTAAGGTGCCATGAATGAATGTGTCTGGAACGAGCTTTAGCAATGTACAAGACATACATGGCAAGAGATTTGTGCACTAGTATAAGATATGAATAATATTTTTTAAAATGGTATTTTGGTCATCCAGACTGAAATATTGGTGGCACGTGTCCACGAGCTAGAAAGGCGTGGAGCCGAGGGGAAATTTGCTAATGAACGAGTTAGTTAGTTTTGGTTATATATTCAAAAAACGTTGTATCTCTTTACCGTTCATGCTACAGATTTGTACAGAGAGATTCCCATTCAGAACCAAGCACTGTAACCGATTTCATTTTGTATATAAAAATTGAAGCTGTGACTCTGGGCACGCGCATTAGTGTCGACTCAAATACACATCCCTGGAGTCATGGCTTCAATTTTTGTATATAAAATGAAATGGGTTACAATGCTTGGATTTAAATGGGTATCTCTTTGTACAAATCTGTAGCATAAACGTAAGAGGTACAACCTTTTTCGAATATATGGCCAAAAATAAACTTGTTCATGAACAAGTTTCCCTTTGGCTCTGTGCCATTCTAGCTCACGGACACGCACTGCCAACATTTCGGAAGGGATGACCAAAATATTCTTTTTAAAAAATAATACATGTCTTGCACTACTATGCAAATCTCTTGCCATGTTTGTCTTTTACATTGCTAAAGCTTGCTCAAGACACATTCATTAAGGGTGCTTTAAAATTGGTTCAAAAGGCTGACAGTGTCGCTTTAAAGATGGCCTCAGCAAAACTCGATAATACAACATTCCCCCAAAGTGTTTTGCCATTCTTTATCATTAGGGACAGCTACATGACTAGCCAGTCCCTTCAACACAGTGGTATGGTTACCGCTCATGACGTCTGCAACAGGGAATTGCAACCACTTCCTCAAGGGCGGGACCCACAGTAATAATGTAAGCCTCCAGATAGACTGTCTTATCATCATTAGGCGCCACTAATTGTTGGAAGTTAGCAGAACCTGGAAAGAGGACATTTTGTGTGGAATCATATACTATCAAAGGTCATATTCCAAAGGTCTTTAGCATCCAGCTGCAGTTACCTGTTGACCTACCCTCTAACTTACAGAAACTGCTCCTTGCTTCCAAGTATAGGACAGCTCTCCTAGGGGTGAAGTTTAGGACCCTGCTTTAAACCTCCTGAAGAATTGAGTAGAGTACAATTACACAGTCACCATTCTGGAATACAAGGAAAGGAGTCAAGAAATGGCTGAGGGTTAGGACACAGAGGATGGTGGTGAACAGAGTTCAATCAGAAGAGAGGGGGTTGACCAGCGGGGTCCCGCAGGGATCAGTGCTTGGACTAGTCCTTTTTAATGTCTTCATAGGCAAAATTGCAGAGGGGCTGAAAGGGACGGTCTTTTTGCAGACGACACTAAGATCTGTATCAGGGTTGACACTCCAGGAGGGGTAGAGAAAATGAGGAGGGTTCTAAGCAAGCTTGAGGAGTGATCAGGGGTGTGGCAGATAAGATTCAATGCAAAGAAGTACAAGATCATGCACTTGGGGCAGAGAAATGCAGAGGAGGAGTACATGATGGGGGGAGAGGTACTGATGGCCACCAAATAGGAAAGGGACCTGAGAGTAATCTTATCTAATGATCTAAAGGTCACCAAACAATGTGAAACAGCTGTGAGGAGAACCAGTGGAATGATGGGGTGCATTGGGAGAGGTATCTTCAGCAGAAGGAAAGAGGTGATGATGCCGCTGTATAGAACATGAGACCTCATTTAGAGTACTGTGTCCAGTTCTGGAGGACACATCTCTGCAAGGACAAATAACAGAGTAGAAGCGGTTCTGAGAAAGGCAACAAAAGTGGTGCAGGGGCTGCACCAAAAGTCATATTCCCTGGAGGAGAGAAGAAAGAGGGAGGATATCATAGAGACTTTCAAATATTTCAAGGGCATAAATAAGGTACAAGAGGTAGTATCTTTCAAAAAAAAAAGATGTTCAAGAACAAGGGGCTGTGAAAGTATGAAATAGAGTAGACTCAGAAGTGGCATTGACACTGTGCTTCTGGTTTTCTATACTTCCAGACCTGTCCTCAATGACAGCTGAGAAAGTATTTTTTTTTTTTTAACTTACTATGCTTTATACAACTGGCAGCTTAAGCCCCATCAGCCACCCACCTCACATGAAGACCTGGGCTGTCTGGCGTGCATCCTGGATACCCCCTGCATGGAGCTCTTGGGACCCCCGTGCTAACCCTGTCGGATCTAGGTCTAGGATGGTGGAGACCCAGATCTGTTACGATGGGGGCTCAATGGACATGCTGGAGGAGTTTTCTGCTTGGTTTTCTGGTGGAAGGCGTGTCTAGCGGATGCCGCGGTGCAACCATGCCTTGCATCCGACATGCCCCCTATGGAGCCGTGCTCGCTGGTGCTCCAATAATGGTGTGTCCCGTGGTCATGTGGGAGCACCGAACCAGAGGCAATAAATCCCCTCCCCCACAAAGGTGGAGAGCGTGCGATGGCCACTCAGTCCACCCCTGGCTGGCCCTTGGGCATCCCGAGCCCGTTCCCGAACCCAGGTCACCCGCGTCACTGCGGTAATTCCTTCTGCTGCACCGGCTGGCTGGCAAGAAAGCATTTTTTCATGGAAAGGGTGGTGGATCAATTGAACAACCTCCTAGCAGAGGTTGTAGTGGCAAAAACAGTAGGGGAATTCAAAAATGCATGGGACAGACAAAAAGGAACTTTAGCGATAGGAAAGAGAGGGTAAGCCACAGATGATTTAGGATCTGGGGTATATGAAACAGGTAGGAAAATGGGCAGACTAGGTGGACCAAGCAGTCCTTATCTGCTGTCAAATTCTTTGTTTCTGTGATGGTAGGGAAGTCATAATTTCATGAGGTGTGGATAGAGCCAGAGTCGGTCTGTCCTTGTTTTTACTTTGTAAAACATTATGCACAGTAGAGTCAATTTATAGACATTGTACTGTAAAGAAACCTTATTCATCCACTAGAGGGAAGAGTAATCACTCTAAGCTGATATACTGTACTTGTACAACCTGCGTCATGTGACAGTCTCTTTGTTTTGGAAGTAAAGGTAGGGTTTAATCTGTAGCGAATCTGTGCAGTCTATTCAGAATGTTAAAGATCAGCATCCGTAGTTATGTCCCATGTTAAGACTGTTTAAAAGAAATTGGAAATATGTCCCTGAAGTATCAATATTTTTCATGTGGTATTAGTTTGGTTATTTATGAGGTAAAAGCTCAGCAGCAAAACTATAATGATAAAATGGTAAAAGAGGGTTCGATCTTAACACACTTTTACTGTCCTGGGCATAGTGCAAATTGCCTTGACCCAATGCGACTCCCCTCTGACTTTCCTGTTGTGGCTTGTAAGGACGCCCCCAAATCCCTGATTCCACCACCCTGGTCCCCAACTGCAACTGGCAGACATCCTCCATTCACCTTCTCAAATGGCTGCTGTTTGACTCACACAATTCAATATAGACATAGAAACATAGAAACTGACAGCAGATAAGGACTGCTAGGCCCATCAAGTCTGCCCATTTTCCCTGCATACTGTTAAATCCACAGACCCTACTTGATCTCCGGCTTTACCTCCTATGCCTGTCCCATGCATGTTTGAATTACCACTGTGTTTGTCCCTCCCACCTCCGCTGGGAGTCTATTCCGTACATCCATCAACCTTTCTGTGAAGAAATATTTCCTCACGCTACCCCTTAGTCTACCCCCTTCCAACCTCATGTCATGCCCCCTCATTCCTGGACATCTCCTTTTCTGAAAGAGGCTACTCTCTGGTACCCTATTTATGCCTTTTAGATATTTGTAGGTTTCTATCATATCTCCCCTGTCTCTCCTCTCCTCCAGGATATACATAATGAGGTCTCCCAGTCTCCCTTGTATGACTTTTGGTGCAAGCCCTACAACATCTTTGTTGCCCTTCTTTGAACAGCCTCTACCCTGTCTATGTCCTTACAGAGATGCTGCCTCCAGAACGGGACACAGTACTCCAAAAGAGGCCTCACCAATGAGCTGTACAGTGGAATCACCACCTCTTTTCTTTGCTGGTGATAACTATCCCTATGCACTCCAGCATCTCACTAGCTCTCCCCACAGCCTTGGCAAATTGTTTGGCCACCTTTAGGTCATCAGATATGATTACTCCCAAATTCCTTTCCTGTTTGGTGACCATCAGTATTCCCCAACCCCCCAAAATCATGTAATCCTCCCCTAGGTTCTTGAATCCCAAATGCATAATTTTGCACTTTTTTGCATTGAATCTCAGCTGCCACACTCAAGACCATTCCTCCAGTTTACCTAGTTTCCTCCTCATTTTTTCCACTCCTCCCGGCACATCCACCTGTTGCAAATCTTAGTGTCATCCATAAAGCATACCTTCTCTTCCAATGACTTATGAAGACATTAAACAGGACTGATACCTGTGGCACTCCCCCTGTCACCCTCCCTTTCCTCAGCTTGAGCCTCAGATACCATCATCCTCTGTCTTCTATCACTCAACCAGTTCCTAACCCAGTTTAACACGGTACTACTACTAATACTACTTACTTAATACTAGTGAGTATCTTGATATAGGAGTTGAGGCGTCGTCTCTGAACATAATAATGGAAGTACAGTACCACTACCCTCTGATAGACCAATAAACTGAAACAGTTCAAGACAGTGGAGGGTAAGCAGCCTGACAAAAGAAGGACATTTGGTAAAAGCCAGGACATATATGAGAAGCAGGACTTAATACCTAGACAAAACTTACAAAATGAAAGTTTTTTTTTTTTTTTTTTACCTTCACAATTTATGAACTTGGAACAGTACTTAAATACGAGTAGTACAGTAGCAAGTGCACAGTAGTGCTGCTTCTGGAGTTTTAAGTGCAGCTCCTTCAGGTCAGATTTGCTCAGTGTACTCGGAAGCAGAGCCACACTTCCTTAAGTGCTTTTGCTGTGCATGAAATTGATTAAACCTAATTTGCATCCTGCAAGAGAGCCTTGCTGTGGGTGGTTTTGGCTGATGCACTTCTGAGGAGCCTCAGAAGCAAACGATTTGCCTCTCTGCATGGTTAGCGATTCTGAATTTTCAGTGTCCATCTGAAATCAGTCTTCTAATCATTAGTTTTATTGTATGTTTGAACTGGTGGAGATGATTATGAGCTCGGTTCTGAAGGGCCATTTCCTTGAGGCTGCAGTCTTGGCTGGATTGTAGCCTAGTTGGTAAAGTACAGAGCTATGACCCATGTAACAGGTTTGAATCTTGACATACCCACTTATCATTGTCAAGTCCACTTTACTTACCTGTGCCTAAAGAGATGCTGACATATTTTGGGGAGGCAACTCACGCCAAGTACTGTAACTGCTCGCCCCAGGAGCTAATTTCTAGCAGAGTTTGATTTTTTTGAAGCACAGCATGCATATTACAGTGAAAATGTTGACATGTACCTTTCATTGCTTTTTAGATTGACCCTTCGCTCTGTTTTGTGCAGTGCCCTATTTTCCCCATTTTGACACTGCTTTAGCACTTTGGTTTTTTATTTGAAATAATAAAGGGATAACTCCTTTTAATATGATCCAGACCAGGAAGCACTCTCTGCTGCATCTTAGTTAATTTTAGTCACAAGAAAAGTTTAGTTAAACATTGGGGGCTCAATTTTCAAAGCTTCCTCAACTGACACAAGAGGCTAGTGCCACAAAGAATGGCGCAAGGCGTAGCTTGTAGGGTTGTCAGAACCCTCTGAAGTTCTGGGTTCTAGTCTAGAACTTTTGAAAAAGTTCTAGGGTTCTAATCTTGTTTTAGAACTTTTTAGAACTCGAACCCTATTTTTTTATTGTGCTGCCAGTAACGAAGATAGTAATAAAATACATGTAAAGGAAAAACTGTTCAATATAAGGGGGAGAGAAATTATCATGTGTGACATTGATAGGAATACAACTAGGTTTATCTATGGTTTCTTCTGTTTGCTAAAGCCAGCAACTTAATACGTAACAGGCCCACCCACCCACCCATTTGTTAAAGTTCTCCTGCTGCAGCTGCATCATAGTTCCTTAGTGAAAGAAAGAGGCACATTAGCCATTTATGTACTCAGTTATATATACTCATCGTCATGAATTATGAGAAAAAATAACTGATATTACCTAATTTCAGCTATTTGCTGCTTTCTGTTTTAAATGAGTAAATCAAAAGTTGCTATGTTTAAAAAGCTTTTATAACAAAAGTCAAGCCAAGTACTACAGCAGCAGCATGTGGAACTGTTGCAAAACATATTATGTCGTAACGTAGTCAGTCAAGACATTTGAATAAAAAAATATGCCAGTCATTGTTGCTGGCAAAAATGCATGCAATTTTCTAAGGTAATGCATACATATACCAACATTTTGTTGGCAAATTGATGTAATACATACAACTTTCTAAGATGATACATTTTGCAGCTGATACTTCAATAAAATCTGTATTTCAGTCACATAAATAAAAAAGTGGTTTCTCACCACATACTAAGGAACATTTAATGTAGCTGCAGCAGTTGGCATGTGATGTTTAAGGGACAGCGCTCTGTCAACCCCATTATGTATCAAATTATCACTACTTGTAAAGCAAAACACTTTATGATACGTCACATTCTGTGAAAACTGCTGATGCAGATTTTCTTTTATTTCTGATTCCTTTATTCTTTTTAAAGGGGACAGGACAGTTGTGCTTAGGTGGCAGCAGTTTGCAATGTATTTAATAAGAATATAAATTATGTGTACAGTAGGTTCGGTCTGTCATCATTCTTTCCTCACCATCCCCAGCTGATCACGAATCTGTAAATGAAAGAACTAAAACAACACCCACCTTTCACCCCACATCACCCATTCCACTTTTCTTCCACCACCCTCATCTGTGCAGTAGCACCCATGCCACCCTTTACACCCATGTTAAAACCAACCCACAACCCTCACCCATGTACTAGCATCCATTTTTCGCTTATAGCTAACATTTCTGTAATTGAAAAATAATAAACAGCTACCAATTAGAACTCATTGTTTTGTCCTCTTTAAAATTGAAAAATAGACCGTCTCCTGTCCCAGCCCATACTGATGCACCACAAAGTCACAGAAGGTAAATCCAAAATATATGTTTGCACTTTAACTATAGATTATAGGATAATGGAAAGGATTGACGTGACAGTGTCCCTTTTATGCCAAATTTGGGCCTGTTCCCACTGATGTTAAAATTGCCCTGTATATAAAACTTGTTGACTTTAGTTTAGACCCTAGCTACAAAGCAGTTTGCCATGAAATGGTGAAAGTTTTGGGGTATATAGTCCAAGGTAGTAGATCGAGAAAGGAGAGAGACAACCAAAGTCATCACAGTCTGTAAAAGTTTCCTTTTTGGTGCAGAGAGAGACTCTGTCCCACACAGTATTTACCAGCCACCACCATCTGAGTTGTCATCACCATCAACATCCACAACATCAATCACTTCAGGATCAGTTTGTATACTCTTGTAGGGATACGAAAATCTTGACTTATTAACTTAGTAAAAGTTACAGTGTGTACATTTCTGGCAGCAACCTATTTCTGGTGTCTGTCACAATATTGCCAGCTGTACTAAACATGGTTCTGAAGAGACACTTGTTGCAGGACAACCAAGATATTTACAGGCTTCATCATACAGCTCTGTCCAAATTGACTTTTTGATCTCCAGTATTCAAAGGGCATGCATCAATAGGAATAGGCAGTTCTTGCAGGTAACTGTCTACCATGATGGACAGAGACCGCTCAGAAGAGGAATCAGCAGAAGCTGGTATGGCAGCAATTTGGGAAAGGTTTGCCACAAATTTAGCTTGCTACTAAGGGTTGAAGAAGTGGCAGTTGTGGAACAACTACTGTTAATGTTTGGTGACTTTTCCAGTTCTGTATCCTTTGTGAAGATGAACCTGCATGTTGGTGGGATGACAACCTGAGGGTACTGTGCGTGTCTGTGTTTGACTCCTGTGAGTGCTGCAGCTCATCTAGCAACATACATTTGTACTGCTCTATATCATCTGTTTTTGAAGATGTATAGCCTTGAACCTGGGATCTAAGAGAGTTGGAAGGATGTAGTGTTTTGATTTCGTCATTGCAACTAATTTGTCATTGGTTTTGAAGCTCAGCTCATTCTCTTTCAGATTCCCATGCATACAGGCGACATGTTGTCTGCGCTTCAGATCTGTCTTTTCTATTTCTAGATTTAGAACACTAAGATGATGTGAAATAGGCATTATGATAGGGATAACCTGACTCACAGATGCGCCTTCAGAAGACATGTCCTTGTAGCTGTCTCAAAGGAGCTAGGATACAGCACACTGTCTCCATTAATTTCCAGTGCAGCACAGACAGCATAATGCCAGTCTCAATAATATAACTGAGCAGTACTCATGTACAGCTTGCTTTTTGTTCAAGAGGCGCCTGCAGCATATAAAGCATTGAGTTCCAATGAGTGGAAACATTTTGAATCAGCTTTTGCTGGGGCAGCTTGTGGTTTTTGCAGTTCGGACAATGTCCGTATAGCCTTGGTTGAATGTGAAAAGTGAGTCACAATTTTTTTGCAAACAGCAATCATACCATCCACTTGTGTTCGTTGCTGAGAAATCCCGTGACAATTAAGTGTAAGCAATGTGCAAAGCAAGAAGCATGCAGAAACTCCCATCCTGTACTGCTTTTAAGATGTTGGCTCATTGTCACTTACTATGAAGCCACATTCCAGACCGTGAGAATAAACCCATTCGTCAAGGAGGTTATTTAGTTCTGCAAGATGTTTGCAGCAGTATGACTTTGCCAAACTTCTTTATATGCAGCAGCGCCATCTTTTGGGGTGTTTTTGTTTTTGAAGAAGCACAAGAACGTGACACAATGGTGTAAGGACATGTAATCTATGTTTGAGTGCTGGTCCACATATCTGTTGTGACATGAATAACCCCACCCTCCATAGTTTTAAGTGCAAGCATCACTGTCGCTTTTAAAACCTGATAAATGTTTGGTATTTCAACATAGGAAAAGTACCTTCGATGAGGAACATTGTAACGAGGCTCTGCTAATGTCATGAGCTCCCTAAAATCCTCATGATCTACCAAAGAGAAGTGGGAGAAGGGCTCAGCTAACAGTTCACCAATTCGTGATTAAGATGAAGGGTCTTTGGATGATTTCTAGTAAAGGTATTCTTCCTTTCAAATGCCTGAGACAGTGTTAGCTGTTTGCAACATGTCCCTGCTGGTTTATTATACACACCGTGCTTCGATGGGCAGATGGACGCAGAGATGGTGGACTAGGACTTATACATTCAGTGCCATCACTGGATGTGCAACTGGTACTAATGGTGCTGACATTGGTGGTAACAGTGATCCTAGGGCTGGCAGTGGTTCTGCCCGCATCAAGTTCAGACAATTCAGTATCCATTTCAGATTCCTGACCCTCCTCACGTGCGGTCTGGAAGATGGAGGACATGGGTTTGGATGATCAGCAAAACCGAATGCTTTTTCAGATGGCGTTAAGAGCAGCAGTAGTGCAAGGCATGACACAACTTTACCACGGCTTACACTCTGTTTACATAGGGAACAAATTGCTCTGCATGGATCAGTTTTACTGACAGAGAAATAATTCCACACCTCAGATGTGACAGATTTTGTTGAGTGCTAGGAAGATAGCTAAGACTGTTTGTGTCTTTTCACCTGTCCTAACAGAACCTGGGACGTGCTCCTTGGTGCTAGAAGAGTGGGCAGAGAAGACTCTGATGGATTTTCATTGCTGGCCAACACAGAAGTGGTGGATTCAATGGATATGTCCTTTCATTGCCAACAGTGCTGGATGTATTTGCAAGTGCACTACCTGATTCATTGTCAGCAGACTTGCTCATTTCACTTTGTTGAGGAAGTAATGATTTGTCGCGAGACACAACAGTGTCAGACTGAGACAAAGAGCTACTGTCTGAGTCAGAGAGGGACCACTGTCACTTGCATTATAGCTGCTAGTCACAGGGATCTTAACAGCATGAATGGCACCTTATGGTGCCTCTCGCCTTGACCCCAGCAGCTGTACAGGTTTTCTTAAAAGTCCCCTTTACCACACTTCACTGTTGCTCATTTGCTGTTTGTTGAATTTTTATCACGTGAAACATTTTGGTTATTTCTGCTAGCACCAGGATTACCACTACCACCAACACCTGCTCCAACACCAGCACTAGATGCTTCATCTGTGTTGGTGTCAGCCATAACAGACAGTAAGTACCAGTACTACCAGTATACTGTGGTGAACACACCCACACCCAGACAATTCCTGTGTAACAAAGCAATGTGATCTGTGATCGCTGGCTACAATTCAAAATTTTATTTTGGTTGTGTGACACTGTGATACCGTGGACTGAAAGTAGTTGAAGAATATGACAGTTTGCAACTAAAGGATCCCAGGTTCAAGGCTTACAGAATGATTGGGCTGCTGGGCATAGGCATACACATAGCAATCAAGGGGTGCACAGCAGCAGGGTGATGGGCTGACCACAGGAGGCGGAGTCACATATGCAACCCAGGGAATGAGAATTATATTTCTACGTTTCTGTCCTGTAAGGTTAATGCCACCACACAACTGGCCACTGGGCAGCTCTCTCTGTAACACACACTGGGTAGGGTACAGTGCAGTCAAGGGGCACACAGCAGCAGGGTGATGGGCTGACCACAGGAGACGGAGTCACATATGCAACCCAGGGAATGAGAATTATATTTCTACATTTCTGTCATGTAAGGTTAATGCCACCACACAACTGGCCACTGGGCTTCTCTCTGTAACACACACTGGGTAAGTACAGTGCAGTCAAGGCACACAGCAGCAGGGTGATGGGCTGACCACAGGAGACGGAGTCACATACGCAACCCAGGGAATGAGAATTATATTTCTACGTTTCTGTCATGTAAGGTTAATGCCACCACACAACTGGCAACTGGGCTTCTCTCTGTAACACACACTGGGTAGGGTACAGTGCAGTCAAAGGGCACACAGCAGCAGGGTGATGGGCTGACCACAGGAGACGGAGTCACATACATAACCAACAACTCAGGGAATGAGAATTATATTTCTACGTTTCTGTCATGTAGGTTAATGCCACACACAACTAGCATTGGGCGATCTCTCTGTAACACACACACTGGAGTGGTACAGTGCAGTCAAAGGGGCACACAGCAGCACAGTGATGGGCTGACCACAGGAGACGTTGTCACATAGGCAACCCAGGGAATGAGAATTATATTTCTACGTTTCTGTCATGTAAGGTTAATGCCACCACACAACTGGCCACTGGGCTTCTCTCGTAACACACACTGGGTAGGGTACAGTGCAGTCAAGGGGCACACACTGGGCTTCTCTCTCAAGACACACACACACTACACTGGAAGGGTTCAGATTTATCGCCTTTTTTCCCCCTTGTATGCTTGTTGCTGGCAGCTGCTGAGTGTGCAGTGTGCACCACTGACTGAGCAGTGCTGCAGTTTCAAATAATCACATTTCACAAAGGTTCTTCACTTCTTCTTTTTTTTTTTATTCTCTCTCCGAGTCCTCCTGAGTCCTCCTCTAGTCCTGATATTGATTGATATCGGTCTCAATCCCTCCCTATTCCCCAGTCCCTTCCCAATTCTTGATTAATCCCTCCACCTGTCCTGAACCTCCCCCTAGTCCCGCTCCCACCCGATTTTGAGCTTTTTTCAGCCTTTCTCTCGTTCTTGGCCTCACAGGAAAATGGATGATGGAAGTGGCCAGTATTGGACAAAAGTGCCGACGCTAACCGCTAACGCTAGTAGTACAGTTTAGCTAGGCTGCTGCTGCCTCCGCCCGATCCTCAGCAAATGGCGCCCTCCTGCGACACATCTGCTAAATACCCCTGATCCTGCGGCTCAGCGCAGCTTGCAAACCCCACACAGACCTGTACGCCGTTTTTACAACTTACGCTAAGCGGCAAACAGACGTTCATGGTGATTCAACCCCTTTAGAACCTTTTAGTGTTCGAGTTCTAGTTAGAACTTGAACACCAGGGTTCGAGGAGGGTTCGAAACTTTGAAGAACTAGTTCTGACAACCCTAGTAGCTTGCACCAAAACATACACTGAGAGCAATTCTCAGCCAGCGTCAAATGCAGGCTGCATGCACCAAAGGGTGCTTGTGCTGTCCTTGCAGGACAAAATGGGCTGCGGCATGGCGCAAGGAGCCTTGTGCCAGTGAAATCCTGCACCAATCCTTTTCAGAATTCCAGTGGGTGTGCATTGCCACTAAAGTCAACAACCCGCTAGACCAGCCATGGTTGGTCTAAGGGTCCTTGCGCCACCTGCAGAGTCTCCCTGGGCAGGAGGGAACATGCCGCAGTTCCCTCCCTGTCCCGATCTTCCCCATTAAATATATATATATATATATATATATATATATATCTGTCCCTGGTGTTCCAGCGGACCCCCTTTCCTATCCCTGATCTCCCCTTAAATACAAATGTATCTGTCCCTAGTAATCTAGAGAACACCCTCCCTAGCGCTGATCTCCCCCTTAAATACAAATATATCTATCTCTGGTGGTCTAATGGACCCCCCTTCCTATCCCCAATCTGCCCGTATAATGTAGCATATATCATTCCCTGGTGGTCTAGTTGACCCCATCCCATCCCTGAGTCGGCAACCATCACAGCCCTCTGCTCTCTACCACAGTCAGCTACTGACTGAGTTGTAACAGCTGACTGTACAGTACGCGCTCCTTGACAGCTCAGTTGGTGGCCGGCCATGGTGGAGAGCGGAGGGCTGTGCTGGTCGCTGGCTCGGGATGGGGAGGGCACTGGACATCTGGGCAACGTTGACATGTTAGTATATATGGGATCGAGGAGGGGGGGGACCGCTAGCCACCAGGGAGTTCTGTCATGTCCGCATACAGTGGGCATCAGGGAATGAGGGGGGAGCAGCTAGACACCAGGGAGTTCTGTCATGTCCGAATACAGTGGGCATCGGGGAACGAGGGGGGAGCAGCTAGACACCAGGGAGGGGATGTATGTATGCCGATTCCACAGTGATTTGTGCTTGGGTATTGGATTGTGCTAGTCACGATCCATGGGCGCAGCTGCCGCGCAACTGCCCTGCAGCTTGCGGCAAACCTGGCAGATGAGCTGTCTGTGTGGTGTATGGCCACAGTTGTCACAAGTTGTGGGACTTTGCCACTGCGACCCTACCTGAAGAGCATTGAGCGAATGGTCCCTGGTGCACTGGCAATCGGCGCAAGCTGCCGTTGGCGCAGCTTGTGCTGACCTTTGAGAATTGAGCTCTGGGTGTTCAAAAACAACAGAGAATACTGGTGAAAACCTGAGCTGAGCCATATTAAAAGGAGCACTCTTGTTACCATTTCAAATGAGAAATGTGTTAAAACAGACTACGAATGGGGGAAAAGGGTATCATACAAGTCAGGAGATAAGAGCAAACTAAAATAGAATAGAAAAATATAGGCCAACATTTTCATTGCTAACATACACTGCCGCTTTAAGTCAATCAGCAGATCTATACCTAACAACAGTTAGAGCCACCCCTCTTCATAAAAGCCTAAGGTTAGGTGAAACGTTAGCAGTTTTGTCTGCAATCTTCCGCTATCTGATTCCTGTACCCGAAAGGGCTGTATTCACTTGCTGTGCGTGATTAAAAAGCTGAAAATTTGGTGAAGTACATTTGGACTCTGACTTTTCATTCTGGTGTCTATAAGGGTGTGCCGTGACTTTTGACTCTGACAGCTCTATACCTAACTATGTTGTGCTTGTAATTTCTGTATAGCAGTCAAGCAGCTACAGGATCCTGCAACCCGCCTCAAAAACTTGGATTCTGATGACACGTACTCATGAGCGGTGCACTAGGCTGTTGTATAAATGAATGTTTGTGGGAACAGCTGGAAAAATATGAAATTAAGCATTTGTAGGCCACTTCCATATATACATATATATATATATAGAGAGAGGCCAATATAACATTAGTGTACTGGTGTCACATATGGGCAGGGTCTGTAAATGTTTAATATTGCATGTTTTCAGCCCCCAGCTATGTTCACATACACATTCATATAAGAGCTTGTTGTCCCATTTATGAGTATGCATCATTAAAACGTGGGCTGCAGGACTTGGCAGCGGCTCAACTGATAGACTGAAATTATGAGTGCAACATAACTAATACCAGGAACTTGGGTTACAATCCCAGTATTGGCACTGTAGTGCAGCATGAGGTGGGTGCTGTACTCTGGAGGTGCCATCTTTCAGAAAAGACTTTAAACAGAGGTCCTGTCTGACTGTTCTGGTTGTTGTTCAGGTGGACTTTAAAGAACCCCTTGGCACTTCTCTTACTTCTGTGACTGGGTGACCTGGGAAGTAGATCATGTAGGAGGCAGTGGACATGAAGAGCCTTCAACACTGTGCCACACAGTAGACTGTTTAATAAATTGAGCAGCCTAGGGATGGGTTTCAAAGTGGTGAACTGGGTTACAAACTGGTTAACAAGCAACAGAGGGTGTAGGTTAATGGCACACAATATAATGAGAGAAGAGTGACCAGCAGGGTGCTGCAGGGCTCCAGTACTGAGACTGGTCCTCATCAGTGTATTCATAAGTTCCCTGAGCTCTGAAAACAGGCACTTGTGCCTAGTGGGTCTTACCCAGTTACCAAAGAATAAATAAATAAGTGACATGGCTGATGAACAGGAAGGGAGAATATGCCTTTTTGCAGATGATGCCAAAATCTGTAATAGGGTGGACTGTCAGGAGGGGGTGGAAGGAATGTGTAGGGATCTTAGAAAATTCTAGGAATGGTCAAGAACATGGCAGTTTGGGTTCGGTGCCAAAAAAGTGGCAAATCATTCACCTAGGGCACAGGAACCCAGAAACTGAGTATAGGATAAGAGGGGGAGGTACTGTCACTCACTAAGCAGGAAAGGGACCTTGAGATTATCATATCTGATGACCTCAAAGTGCCAGGGAAGTGTGTGACAAAGCAGCAGAGTAGAGGCCAATGCAATGCAAGGGACATGTTAGTTCACTATGCAGATTCACCCCATAACAGTTCGCTGCCTCTCTTCTGCTGAAGCGGAATACCACATCATGATTTTATTTATATTTTTTAATCTCCTAAATTAATAACCTGCCTTACACTGGGAAGCGTGCACTTTCCTATTATGGTTCCCAAGATCCGGAGGTTGCGATCTGTCACAGGGCATATAGCCGTAACAACATGTAGCATTGCAATGCTGGGATGCATTGGGAGAGGTATCTTCAGCAGGATGAGGGAGGTGATGATGTGATGGTACTACACTGGTGAGACCCCACCTGGATGGAGTATTGTGTCTTTTCTGGAAGCCGCACCTCAGAAAGGACATAGACAGGTGGAAGCAATCCAGATGACAGCAGTTAAAATGGTGCAGGGGTTGCAGCAGAAGACAGCTCGAGGAGAGCCTGAGGGCTCTCAACATGCACACCTGGAGTAGAGAAGAGAGAGGGACATTATAGAGACCTAAAGTACCTCATGGGGTGAACAGGGTGCAGGAAGGGAGTCTTTTGAATTAAGAAGCACCAAGACCAGGGGACATGCAATGAAGCTGGGGGGTGTTAAGAGGGATAAGAGGAAGTACTACTCCTGTGAAAGAGTGGTGTAAACTTGGAATAGACTGCCTGTGGAAGTGTTGGAGGTGGAAACAGTAAGGACTTCAAGCTTGCATCGGAGACATCGAGGAATATTAGTAAATAGGCAAGGAGGAGGGAGGGTCACCAGAGACCAGTTAGAGTCTACGAGACAGACTAGGGATGACCTGGGCATACTGGACGGATTCAAGAGGTCTTTTTGTTCTATGTTTCTCAAAAAGCATATTACTTTGTATTTTAAGGCAGAAGAAGGCTCTGTGCCCATCAGACTGCCTCCCACACCATGTGGGGGTAATCTAGTTCCCTAAAAGGAATTTGTCCAGTTCCACTTAGCCCTAACAGTAAAAAAGTATTACATTTATTTGTGTAAACTCTTTTAATGGTAAGTTGCTTATTGTGTGATCTTAGGCAATCAAGTTTTAAGGCATAAAAAATATTGCAATCCTTAGGTGATTGTTGATCCCTTAATATATTATGTAACATTGGTAAGTCGCCTCTATGCCTTCTGATCTCTAAGTTGTACAAGTTAAGGCTATCCGGTCTGTCCTCATTGGACACACCTCTTAATCTCGGAATTAATCTTGTGACACCTCTTTGGATGCCCTCTATTAATTTTATATCTTGTGAGAAATATGGGGCCCAGAACGATGCAGCATAATTTAAATGAGGTTGAATGTAAGATATATAAAGTGGTATTATACACGTTTCACTCCTGGTTATGAAAGCTTTATGAATAGATTGTATGATTCTGTTAGCAGTTAGTGTGTTTTTTCTGATGTTAGTAGGGGTATTTTTATTAAGAGAAATATCATCAAGTTACAAACATACAGTACATTACCTCTTACAGCACAATACCATTAAGCTATTTTCTCATACAACATATGTATAGTGCTCCACCCAACAGAATATTGTAATCTATCTCCCTATAGGTGGTTCCAGAGCTATACTCCCATATTTTCATGCCAAAACAAGTATAAAGTAAAGGATATCACCGCAGGGCCTTCACCTCTGGCCCTCACTCTGTGTGTGTGTGTGTGTGTGTGTGTGTGTGTGTGTGTGTGTATATATATATATATATATATATATATATATATATATATATATACACACAAAAAAAAACAGTCAAAGGAAACCTTCCACAGCTTTTGAAATATTAAATGAGAATTAAATGACACTTTGTCTTATAACCTGTTGCTCATTCTCGACCATCCTTTTTACATACAGCGTTTTACTTCTGCCACAAGCTCTACAGCTCCCTTCCCCACCTCCCCTGAACTTACCTGAGGGGCCTGTTTCACCCATGGATTGCTCCCTGTGAATCCAGATTGGCTCTGGGTGTATACCTGTCGGTGGTGACACAAGTCCAGAAGAGGAGCGCAGGGCTTCATGTTGCCGCAGGGTCCCTTTTCTCCTGAGCCCCTGCCATAGCTTACACATCAGAACATGTACGTGGAAGCCCACATTTCCCACTGATCTGTGGTCCCGCCCCTGAGCCGCTCCTTGCCTACACTGCCACTGGGCCTCAACCTGGTGGCAGTCAAAGGCCGATAAGGCTGCCGCCCCTTCCCTGAGAGAGGAGAGCTCTCCTTGGGAATGCTCAATCCTCTCCTTCCCCATTGACCCCAACAACCCCCACTCATTCTTGAACATGGGTCGCTGGCATGGCAGAAGGTAAGCTGCTCATGCCTCAGCTCGCCACGCCACTGAGCTGGATATTCTTGACCATCTTAATAATTTGTAACAATACATCTTTTTTCTGAAACATATACTGACATCTTGTTTGCCACATACTCCATTAAAGGCATGTGAGTAGCACCATGTGGTGTTAACATCAACCAGTACCAACCAAGGATATGTAAGTGTTTAGAATACTGCTGCCTTCTGGGTTATGGAGAGTAATGTCCATAAAGGTGTTATGAGCAAGAAAAATACAGGCGGTCCATAGTTTCCACAACGCATTGGCATGCTGGTCTGATGCACACCCTTTAGTCTGTGCTTTTATGCTTTGCATTACCTTTTACATTTAATCTCCTATGCACACTCAACCGTATTATATCCCACATATTCTTAGGGATCCTACTGTCAGTGAGCTGTCGTGTAACAGTAAGCACAGATATTCCATATTGAGGATCAAAATCTTGGGTGATATAAAACACAGTGGACAGCACATACTTACAAAGTTTTTGACCTGAAATGTCCCTGACTAATGACGTGGACAATTTTCACTGTTTACAGTATACCTGGTTGTGTCTGGCCTCTCACTGTTTTCATTGTATTTTGTTCCCATATAGATGAAGAAGGTATTCAGAATACTTGAGAAATAATGCTAACCCTAAAGTCAGATTCTCTAAAAAATAAATAAATAAATAAATAAATTGGCCTTAGTTAAAACTCAAGAACACACAGTGGAAACAAGTGACTGGATTTACCATATTAAGCCTACCTTTAATTCTGTGATACATATGCCCTCTTTTAATGGGGTTCCCCTGATTTCCCCAACAGTCTAAAAACACATTTTTGCTTTCAATACCAAAGAAGGGAGAAAAACACAAAATTAATATAAAAAATTGGATTTAAAAAGTCTTGATAATATATATTCTTTTATGTTTTGACATTGGCTAGTTGCAACACTTTCCCACCATACATTTTCTGATCACAGTTATAATTTGACATATCCGGTGGACCAAATCAAATTCCCAAACTTTAAATGGGCTCCTCTATCATTTCAGTGCCCCTGTATCTACAACACCTGCATGGGTAGGAGTATCTATGTGCATCCCCTTACTTTTCTCAGAATTAAGCTTGGAACCTGATATTAAACAAAATCTGTTAAAGTGGATTATAACATGGGAAACAAACCATAGAAAGCTGATTGGTTAATACATGTCACATGTCAATTCATTAATGCATGATCTTGTCTGTCAGTCTTCACCATTCGTCACTGGTGGGTAGTGAGCCGGAGGATCAGGACCCTGCAGGAGCTTTTTTTTTCCTTTGCAAGAGGAGGAGTCAGCGACGCCCTCGATGCTGACGTATCACGTGGCGCTCGTGGGTTGGCCAGTAACTGTCGACGCCCCCTCAGCCCCAGTTCTGCTTCTCCCGCCATCGAGTGAGCACGCCCCCCTCACTTGTGTGTGCTATTATTCTGCAGCCTAATCTGTTGGTAGTATTTTACAGTCCTAGTTCTGCTGCTCCATTCCTCGGTGTTGACTGGTAAGATCTTTCCTTTTTATTTCTCGTCGCCACCGAGTGCTGATTTTGTTTTTTGTTTTCCATCCTGGTCATGTCTGGTTCAGGGGACAAGAAAAAATATTCGAGGGTGGGTCGGCTGTCAGCCTCCGATGCATTGGTGTCCCTGCAGCTGACTTTACTCAATCATGGATCAGCATGACCGCTGCCTTACCTGCTTGGGACTGAACCACGATATGGACAGATGCAACTCCTGTTTCTCCATGGATCATCATGTTTTGGAGTTGCGTGCACTGAAGGTCGGACGTGCGCCGCTGACTTTTCGGTGGACAGGTGTGTGCTGGTTGCTAAGAGCAGGGTTCTCACCTCTTCCTCCAGGTCCCTCCTAGACCTATAGGGCTCGTGGAGGAGGTTTCCGCCACTTCCAGCTTTGCTGCAGTGGGAACCCCTTCCACAGTGCAGGAGGCCCACCCTAGCCCCTTGGGGTTGGGCATGAGGCACTGTCTAGGCAGTTGCCTCCTTGCAGGTGAGGGCTTCTCCAGCGTCATGGTCTGAGGCCTCTGGGCCCGGGCCGGTGCTGTCCTCAGTGCCTCCTGCCAGTGCCACTCCTGATTCAGCACCAGGGATTGGAGTGGTGCCATGGGTGGCATGGGGCTGACCTCTGGTGCCATCTCTGACTCTGGTGCTGTTCATGGTGCCGGGGATGGGGGCTGCGCCATGGGTGGTGCAAGGCCAGTTAGCGGTGTCCCTCTCAGCACTGCAGTTGAGAGGGATCAGGGAGTGGTCTGGGTTCGGGCCTCCTCTGGGGAGGACGATTCTGAACCCAACCCAGACTAGCTTCTGGGTTCTTCAGAATCCACCGATTCTTCTTCCTCCAGCGCAGTGGCTCTGGTTCAGCCCCCTTCCATGGAGCTGATGGCTTCAGTCGATTCCAGGGTCGGTGGCACCGACCAGTCCTCTGGTGCTCCGGGTGGCACCACAGGGCAGTCTGGAGTTGGTGATCTATCTGCCACCTTGGGAGGCGTACCCCCTCTGTGGTGGTATTTCTTGCTGGCCCTGCTTCTGGTCCGGCTGGGGCACGTCAGGTAGGGGAAGGCACTCCACATCCGGCTGTCTCTCAGAAGTCAGCTGTGGGGTGTCAGTTACTTCAGCTGATGATGAGGAAGAGGGCTCTGTCAGAGTCCGAGGGGTTGAGGGGGTTGGATTCAGGGTGGCACCCTTTTCTGGGAACCCGTGGGGGTTCAGAGAGGAGTCACAGCACTGGTCTCACCTTCTCACCGAGGTCTCCTCGAGAGGGACCTCATCTACGGAGGTTAGGGCCACATTTCTGGGCTCATGCAGCCCCAGTCACCTTGAAGGGGGAACTTCTCTTGTTGGGTTCAGCTCTAGCTGCTCCAGCTCAGTTGAGTGGCCTTCGTCTGCCTGAACCACCAGATCTCCTCCTCCTTTGACGTCTCCTGGCAGGTCCCGTAGCCCGGGAAGAGGTCATGCCCCTCCTTGGAGGTACTTGGCCCCTTTGCCTCTGCCAGCTCCTCCCCCTTTCCCAGGTCACGCTGGCCTTACAGGTCCATGGCTGCACTGTTCCCTGCCTATTATCAGTCCATGGACCAGGAGGTGTTTTACCTCCGCTGTGCAGCTGGAACCTGGCTCTCTGGACTTGTTGGCTCCCTCATCTTCCTCCTCTGAGGGAGAGGGCTCTTCTGACCACCTATCCCCAGTGGCTGATCTTTCTAGCTATCAGTACTTCCTATCGGGGTTGCTTGATGAGCTCAATATTTCCACCCTTGGTGAACGCAGTACTGACCCGGTGACTCGCGCCATCATAGCGGAGTTCAGTGAGGCCAACCTGATGGTTCCCCGCTGGCCTAACCCTGTTTGGAAGGCATCGTGCGGACCTGGCGACTATCCCTCAACCAGGCATCAGCCCAGGGGACCTCCGCCAGAGGTATTGAGCCCCTTTGGTCCCCAGGAGCCTTGCCTCACCCCCCGTCAGGCGTGATTCTCCGGACACACACTGGGCATAGAAGCCCATGGCATGATCGACCCCCATAATCAGGCTCAACTGAATTTGATTTTTGGGGGAGGAGAGCTTTCTCATCCACACACCTCCTTTTGTGTATCTCTTCTCATCAGGCCCACCATGCTACCTACAACAGGCACTTGTGTTCTCTGCTAGGTCAAATCCTAGCCTCTTTGCCTGATTCAGAGGCAACCAGACAGGCCATTGCCCTCTCCGCATGGAGCCTGGGGCAAGCAAGGGCATCATATGATGCGAATGAGGTGGCTTCCAGGTTGGTGGGGACAATAATCTGCATTAGGTGGATGGCGTAGCTTTGTCTCTTCCAGTTGTCACCCCTGGCCCGGTATAGGGTGACTGCCCTCTCTTTCCGGGGAACCCATTTTTTCTCCCAAAGGGTGAGGTGAGAGCTTTAGGGGCGCCGTCCTTCTGCTAGGAGAACCTCGCCTCACCCAGACCAGCCTCAGACCTAGCCAGACCTGCTAGGGTTCCCTCCTCTGGTGTCTCCCCCACTGGAGGATAAGGGAATTTGTCCCTTAGGAGGTCATGGGCCCCCTTCGGGGGGGGGGCTCGGTAATCACCCACCAGTGATGAATGGTGAAGAGTGATACAGACAAGATATGAAAATTATGTACCTACCATAATTCGTGATCTTTCTGTGTATCTTCACCATTCATCACTGAATCCTGCCCACCTTCCCCTCTCAGGTCTCAGTCTCTGGGAGATTCTCCTCCTCCTCCTCCTCCCTGTTTGTCTCCCATTTGGACCTTGGTCCATTTCCAGCACCTCCAACCCCCTTCCCTCTTGGGGTTGTTTTTTTTTTCCCCTGGGTGGGCAGACAGGGAGGTTTCTGCTGTTGGGAATCGCCAGAGCCCCCTCTCAGCCCATGTAGCTCCTGGGGTTTTTCCCGGCTCCCTCTTGTTCCTCTTGGGGGAGTCTGATAACAGGAGGGGGCTCTGAAGATTCCCTCAGTTGTCCTCTCTCCAACCTCTTGTACCTCCTTTTGGTGGGGTTTTTCCTTCCTTTTGGAGAATAAGTTATTTTTCCCTCCACCACCTGTCAAAATAACTAGGTTTCAATAACCTGGGGTTGTTCTCCAGGGCCTTTTAAGGTGGTTATTCTGCCTCAATTCTTTTGCAGGAGGGGGAGACACCAACTCGTCCTTAGCCCTCTGGCCTCCTGGTCCCCTAAATGAGTGTCATCCTCTTCAAGCCTTGTCTTCATCCTCTGGCCTGTCTGTTTGACCTGTGACATAACTCTTCCAGAGCAGTCCAGAGCAATGCCTCAGGGGCGGTGTCTGCTATTCCTCCTTCCTCTATCCTCCTATCCCTCCCTATTCTACCCATTCCTTCTCACCCAGAGATTGAGGCCCTACTGTCCCAATCCCTTAGGCTTCTTCCTTTCCTGTCCTCTCTTGGCATTTCCTCCTTTTAGTTTTACATCTTTTCCTTTTGCTGTCCCTCAGGCTCCTTGCCCACCTCCCAACCCTCCCTTATTTCTCTGTCTCTCTGTCTCTGTCTCCCAGCATGCAGAAGTCAGGGGCTTAGAAAGCGTTGACGGCAGTTACTGGCCAACCCACGAGTGCCATGTAATATGTCAGCCTCGAGGGTGGCGCCGTCTCGATGTCGATGACTCCTCTTGCAAAAAAAAAAAGCTCCCATTGGGTCCTGATCCTCCAGCTCACTACCCACCAGTGATGAATGGTGAAGATGCACAGAAAGATCAGGAATTACGGTAGGTATACATTTTCATTTATATGCACTGTGAGTGACCAGTCTTATTGTTAGTTATATCAGGAGCCGAGTTGGAGTGATCTTGCCGGCAGTTTAGCGATTTGAGGTTTTCTTCCATGATCGCTGCATAGAGTTCGCGAGTAATGCTACATCATGGAAAGTAGTAATTGCTCACCCACCCACCCAGCGGACTGTTGTAGACTCCTCGGCAGCATTATAAAAACCCACCAAGTCACAGTCAGTACAAGAGAACAAGTATTCTGTTTTATTTAAATTGGAATTAGGCTACTCCCAGTGTTTTCAGGAGGAGCATAGAATAATGTGAGCAAAGTGTTTTTCAGCGTTAAATGAAATGTTGTGTAGCTCAACATTATAATTTGGTACTGTCGCACATATGTAACAAGTGTGTTTGCTATGAGCTACTTTAGTACTGCCACGGATATGTAACAAATTTATTTCAAGCTTGCTGAGTAAGAAATTAATGTTAAATGTATTCCATGCGCATACTGACAGTGCAATGTATTACCGACTGTCTGATGTCCTGTTCTAAAGGTATGTATTGTCTATTAAACAATAGCAACTGTATAAACAGGCATTTTGTAAGTGCAATAAGCAGCATACCTAAGAGAATATTTTACTAATCTAATGAAAATAACGATTAAAACAATATCTATTGGTTCTTCCTAAAGGGACTACTTTCCAAAACGGAAGGACACTTTACAACCTGCATATATTTGTGCAAACTATTAATATTTATGTTAACATATTCCATTAACTGAACAGTGCCATGTTATAAGTGCAATAACTCACTCCAGGATGTGTGATTACTCTAGATTAATCAACACGCTGGGTGCTGTGAGGACACTCTGCTTTGCCTCATGCCTCACAACACACCCATGGTGTTGATTAATCCCCAGTAACCACACACCCTGTCGTGGGTTATTGCTTACCTAGTGCTCGATTTTCTGAAGCATTGTCCCCTAATAAAAGATATATGTCATCTGCATAAGCAGAGAATTTAACAGCTACAACCTCGAGGATGTTTTAGTCCTTTGATATCAGGGTCCAGATAAATGTTTCCTAAAATTGGATCCAATATACATACAGTATGTATAATATGGGCTTAATAGACAGCCTTTCATACCCCCTGCACATATTCTAACCTCTTCCCTGGTGACCCATTCACTATAAGAATGACTAGAAACAGAAACATAGAATTTGTGGCAGATAAGGACGGCTTGATCCACTCTAGTTTGCCCATTTTCCTACCTAACAGATAAGCTGCAGATCCTAGTTAACCAACAGCTTACTTCCTCCCACCCCCTACTAGGACTGCCTTATGTCTGTCCCATGCATTCTTGAATTCCCCACTGTTCTTGACTCCACAACCTCCTCAGGGAGACTGTTCCATGCATCCACAACCCTCTCTGTGAAAAAATACTTCCTCACATTACCGCTAAGCTGTCCCCCTCTATCTTCAAATTGTAGCCCCTTGTTCTTGCATATCTCTTTTTCTGAAAGATGCTACCCTCTTGGACTTTGTTGATTCCCTTGAGGTACTTGAACGTTTCTATCATGTCCCCTCTCTCCCTTCTTTCCTCAAGGGTATACGTATTAAGCTCCTTTAGTCTTTCTTCGTATGTCTTCTGGTGCAGACCCTGCACCATTTCGGTTGCCCTCCTCTGAACAGCCTCCTCTCTGTCTATGTCTTTGCAGAGATGGGGTCTCCAGAACTGCACACAGTACTCCAGATGGGGTCTCACCAACTGTCTGTACAGAGGGATAACAGCTTCCTGTTTTCTAATGATGATCCTCTTCCTATGCATCCCAGTATCCCCCAGCCTTCCTTACTGCATTCTCACGGTGCTTGCCCACTTTTAGGTCATCTGATATAATTACCCCTGGTCCCTTTCCATTTTACTGTTGCCAGTATCTCACCCCCATTGTGTACTCTTCCCTGGTTTTGTCTCCTATGTGCATTACCTTGCACTTCTTTGCATTGAATCTGAGCTGCCATACATTTGACCATTCCTCCAACCTTGCCAAGTCCCTTCTCATCCTTTCCACTCCATCTTGTGTATCAACCCTGTTGCAGATCTTTGTGTCGTCTGCAAAGAGACATATTTTTCCTTCCAGTTCCTCTGCAATGTCACTTATAAAGACATTAAAAAGGACCGGTCCCAGTACTGAACCCTGCGGTACCCCGCTAGTAACCCTCCTTTCTTCACTGTGTACTCCATTTACTACTACCCTTTGCATCCTGTTGTCTAGCCAATTTTGTATCCAGGCTACCACCTTGGGACCCACTCCAAGGCTGGCTAACTTGTGTTTTAATCTTTTGTGTGGGACTGTATCAAATGCCTTGCTAAAATCTAGGTAGTCCATGTCCACAGCCCCTCCCTGGTCTACTACTTTAGTCACCCAGTCAAAGAAATCTATTAGATTCATCTGACACGACCTTCCTATCATGAATCCATGCTGCCTTGGGTCCTGTGCCCCACTGGCCTCTAGGTACTCAACAGTTCTTTCCTTCAGAAGTGATTCCATCATTTTCCGTACCACTGAGGTCAAACTAACTGGTCTGTAGTTTCCTGCCTCTGTCCTGCTCCCACTTTTGTGAATGGAATCACATCTGCCCTCCTCCAGTCCTCAGGTACCACCCCATCCTCCCATGATTTGTTAGAGTAGTCAGCAGTGTCACTAGTTCTTCCCTTAGTTCTTTTAGAATTCTTGTGTGAACCCATCAGGCCCATTGCTTTGTCCACCTTCAATTTTATTAGTTCTTTCAGAACCCTTTCTTCAGTAAATGGACTGGTATCGACCCCCGTCTTCAGAGTGTTTCTCTTGTTTGGTTTAGATATCTCCTTCTCCTTTTCCTTTGTGAATACTGAACAGAAATATTTGTTCAGTATCCCTGCTTTTTCACTGTCACCCTCTACCCACATTCCCTCCCCTTTATTAAGCCTCAGTATCTCTCCTTTGGCCTTTCTTCGCTCCCTAATGTACCTATAAAAGGTCTTATCCCCCTTCTTAACAGAATTGGCTATCCTTTCCTCAGTTTGGGCCTTTGCTGTTCTGACTGCCTTCCCAGGCTCTTTCTGCTTTAACAGATAAAGTTCTCTGTCCTGCTCCTCCTGTGTTTCCTTATATTTCCTGAATGCTATCCTTTTCTCCTTAACCTTCCCTGCCACCTCTTTTGAGAACCATAGCAGTTTTTTCCTTCGTTGTGTGTTATTGATTTGCTTTACACAAAGGCTTGTTGCCTCTGTGATGGCTGTTTTGATTACTCCCCATTGTTCCTCCACCCCTCCTTCTTGCCTGTTTGCTAGTGCTTTTCTGAGGCACTCTCCCATTTTCCCAGAGTCAGCCCTCCTAAAGTCCAATACTCTTGCTTTTGCATGGCTTGATTGTATGGCTGTGTTTATCGTAAAACCACACTGTTTGGTTGTCGCTTGTTCCCAAATGGCTATCCACTTCTAAATCTGAGATTCTTTCTCCATCCCCATTTGAGAGTACCAGGTCTAAGATTGCTCCTCCCGAGTGGGTTCCAGTACTAGCTGTCTGAGGCATGCCCTGTAGGGCATCAAGAATGACCCTGCTCTTGGATGTGCCTGTAGCAAAGGTGCTCCAGTTAACATCTAGCATATTCAGTTCCTCATCAACAATGTCTCCCCTTTCTGCCATTCTAAGGAAGCCTTCTATCATTTCCTTGTCCATTCCCTCTCCTGAGATGGGGTCTGTATACAACCCCCATGCGGATTGTGGTGCCATTTCCTGTCTCCAGGGTGACCCAGAGTGCCTCATCTGCTCCCCTGTTTACTCTTTAGTTCTGTTGATTTGACCCCTTCCTTTACATAGACTGCCCTAAATTTATAAAGAAATTGTATCCAGTTTATACATTGGGAGGCAAACCATATTTCTGCAATACAGCAAAGAGATATTCATGCTTGATCCTGTCAAATTCCTTCTCCTGATCCAGGGATAGGGAAGGCCTTCAGCCATTCTATGTCTACTATTTTTACCAGCTCCTTATCAAGGACAGGTTATCCTGGACCCACTTCCCAGGTGTAGTACAGGTTTGGAAGGGCAAAATGAGGGTGGATGCTGCTGCAGCCAGTCTTTTCAGCAAAGGTCTTCAGTTTTGTAGCTCTGTCTCTCCCATTCTTACATAACAAACAAAAAGCATTATCTCATATAATAAGGAGCACCCAGGTGTATGGTCTGATGGTACCACATTGTATATAAAGACCAGTACCTCCATAAACTCCTCATTAAAAAAAAAAATATAAGAAAAAGCATTATCCCCTGTAACAAGGAGCTCACAGGTGTTTGGTCTGACAGTGACACATTATATATCAAGACCAATACTTCCACCAACTCCTCAGTAAACACTTTATATACCTCAACAGGAAGACCATTTCTTCCTGGGATGTATTTGTACTAAGATTGCTGGTTGCTTACAACACTTCTGGTTTGGAGATGGGGGATTGCAACAAATGATACTTGTCTTCGGATAACGAGGGAAGTTGGAGAGAATCTCGAAAATTATCACTCGCGTCAGAAATTCTGGCCTCACTCCCCAAGACCATATGAATATCCTCATCAAATAACAACAAATCAAGTAGGGCTGTGCGAATACCTTTTCCCGAATATTCGGTATTCTGGTCCCAGGTATTCGGTATTCGGCCAGAAAAGGTGTTTTTTAAGGAAACTTTAAAAAAGCACTTTAACAACACCATTAATCACCCATTAAACCTGGTGTAGCATATACACCTCAATGAGACTTCAACCACCAATGCAGAATTCTCATTAATGCAACAACAGCTACATGTGGTACACTCAATCCACCACACCACACATATAGCACTCCAAAAACGATATCAAGCATTGCATTGGGTCATCACTGGAGGTGTTCCTGGTCACAGACATGGTAAGTCATGACATGGGCATCGGCCGATTGAGTGCTTGCAATAATGGCAACTCAATCCTGGTGCATGTCGAAGGGGCTACTGCTGAGGAAGGGTGGACCGGATGGGGAGGTGGGCATATATAGCGACAGGATGTCACTGTATGTGTACGCGTGCGGGGAGGGGGTCCAGCGTGATAGAAGTGAGGGAGGGTTGGCCTGGTGTGGTTGGTGTGGGACTGCTGCACTGGCCCCATAGCATGGTTGGTGGTTGTCAGCCTAAAGCTGCAAGGGTTCCAGGTTCGGGTCGAGCACACCTACATTTTTGTGTGCCCAGCCCCCAGTTTTTTTTTCTCCACCCCCCGACATGCACCCCCCTGGAGTTAAGAATCCTTTAGTAGGGTGTGGGAATGCAGGGGCACAGCCCACTGCATCAACAATCAAAATTTAAGTCCCTGGCTGTTTTACTGTGTGTTGGGGTGTACATCACTGATACTGATTTTCGTGATATATACTTGCCTGCCACCAATCGCGATTGGCGCTTTTCGTGGTTATCACATAAATCCAAAGACACGGATTAGACTGTGCTTTGGCCATAGGAATAAGAATAGTGGTAACAGTGGCTGCCATAGTGGTGACAGCTGAAAGGGTGGCTGCTGCATGAATGGCACTTGGGTGGTGGGAAGCACACTGACTGTAGATGTAGCAGCCATAGTGATAGCAGTGGAACACTGGTGGTGGTGTCTGCTGCTTCCTGCACAATCATGTCTGCACTAATGCCCTCCTACTACTGCACAAAAGGATGTGACAGTGAATGTATAGATGGAACAGGTGGTGACACCAGTAGTAGTAATAGTACTGCCGGTGGTATTAGTAGTAGTAGTAGTACTATTCCCAGTGCTACAAGAACTAAAAGGCTTGCTTGGGGAGAAAAATATTTGAGACCATCTAATAAAGAGACACCTGTCTGTCATCATCCATGTAGTCTATCTCACCACCTTCTCTGGAATTGTATTGTGTATCAATAGTATACAGTGGAGCAAGACAAGATGCAATTCGGTACTTTGCAGTAAATGCTGTCACAAAATATTGGATGACCAAAGGGCTTAATTGCCATTGAATTACACTGCTCCTTGTAGCATACTGCAGCACTTTGTAGTAATTTTGCAGGAATGGAAAATAATTGAGACTGGTGATGCCACACTGGTAACTGGAATATTTCAGGCATGTGAAATACTTGGGACTGGTGATGCCACACTGGTAACCGTAATATTTCAGTCATGTGAAATACTTGAGACAAGTGATACCATACTCGTAACCATAATATTTCAGTCATGTGAAATACTTGAGAATGGTGATGCCACACTTGTAACTGCCATATTTCAGGCATGGGAAATACTGAGACTGGAGATGCCACACTAACTGCCATATTTTATGTACATGAAATACTTGAGACTGGAGATGGCACACTAATTAACTGCCATATTTTATGCACGTGAAATACTTGAGACTGGTGAGCCACACTGGTAACTGGCACCTGGAAAGCTGTTAAAGGGATCGATGGACTATGGAACGAGCAACACAGGATGAGAGATGTAGCAATAACAGTTGAGGATGTTGTATTGGGAACAGCAATCAGTAGGTGGGTGGCAGTTTTAGGCACTGGGAACTGCAGAGCATGCTCGTTCAAAAGAATACACCATGATAGTGGAAGTAATAAAGGAAAGGGTGCTGGTCACAGATTTGTGTTAGTATGACTTTGAATATGAATGTTAACATGTTGTGCTTATTTGCTAACAGAACAATGATGGTTAACACAGAAATGGCTTGTGTATAGGTAAAAGCACACACACAAATGTTGTATCCAGTACAAGACAATTGTTTAATGCAATTGTTAGTGGCTATATGTATACCCAAGGTGAGGTAGATTTACTTTTGTAAACACAAGTTGTTCCACATGTGCTGGGTCAAGTGAGGATTGGTGAGGTTCCACCACATCCCCAGCAGTGCTGAACATTTGTTCAGACGTACGCTGGTAGGGGGCAGCAGATATATTTAAGGCCAACTGTGCCATGTGCGGAGATGCTTACATCTTTTGGTCCAGTACTCCACTGGATTTATGGAGAATGACTCCAGAGGCTCATTGAAATAACTGTTCAGCAGATTGGGTGCCAACTGTGGCTGCTGTTCTGTTCTCTCTGCTGCTCAGCCTGTAGTGATGAGCTGAGTTCAACCAACAGTCACCCTCCTTCTCAAGGTTTTCCATACTGCTTTCAGTTTGTGATTCTGAGGCTGGCTCATCAATAGGGTTACCTGCTGGTCTCATCGACCCAAGGATGCAGAAACTAAGTTCTGAGCACATCTGCTTCTGAAAGTCTGTAACCCTGTGAGTGGGCATTATAAGGTGTAATACCTCACACTTGAAACGTGGATCCAACATAGTGGCAAATATGTGCTTTTTATTGGAACAGAGATCAGAAAATCTATCTTCTAGTTCTGTGGTGAGGTTTTCCACAAGGAATATCACTGTTCCTGGTGTCTGGTTTGGATCTTCCCAGCATTTTCACTGAATCTCCTCATGGCTTTTTCAGGATCTGTACAGCAGGAATTACCTGACTAAGCAGTGCAGAATCAGAGCTAAGGTCACGAGAGCTCCTTTCAAATGGGGCTAAAACCATTACCAAGCCCTCAATCACAGCCCAGTCCTGATGTCCGAGGACTCCCCCATATCAGTTTCCATGTTCATCTCATGAAGGGCCTGCTTTTGCTCCAGAAGCCTTTGCAGCATGTAGTAGGTGGAATTCCCTTGGGTCTATACATCCTGGATGAGATGATGCTGTGGCATTTGAAGATGCTCTTGTAGCTGATGCAGACGGTTTGTGGCTTTCACAGAATGATGGAAGTGGCTGCATATGCTTCTGGCTACTTTGACTATGTGATCTGCCTCCGCTGTGTTTGCCAAAGCCTTTGTCACCACCAAATTTATTGTATGAGCAAAGCAGCTTATCCCCTCAAAATTGCCATCTCTAAGTGCTTATATCATATTTGTGGCATTGTCTGTGACCATAAACCCTACCTGCAAATTGTTGCCATCAATCCATGAGCTCAACATCTCTTGCAGGAATGACAGTATGTTTACAGCCCGTGATCCTTTTCAATAACACTGACATTTAGTAAAGCAGACTTGGTAGGAGAGGAGAAGAGACAGAACCAGCACTAGTACCACCACCACCACCACCAGTGACTACCACATCTGCAACACACCAGTGTGCTGTCAGTGACATGTATGCATGATTTGAATTCATGCTGGTCCATATGCCAGTTGTGCAGTGGGAAACTCCACCAACAGCCTGTGCTAGTAGTCTGGCAACTTCTTTTCTCAAATCATGGTAAATGTTGGGTACTATAGTATGTGAAAATGTGGCCCGTGATGGTATATTATACCTAGGGTGCAAATGCTGCAGCAGCCTACGGAAACCTGTGTTTTCCACAATGGAAAATGACTGCAGATTCAAGGCCATCATCTCACCAATTAAATTTATTTTATTTATTTATTTAGTTTTTGTTAACCGGGTAAGGCGCTAGTCAGCAAGTGACTGTTTTCAGGCACGACCCGGAGGTACAATTACAACATCACAAAGAGTACAGCCAGATTATTAAGACAACGAGTACAAAAAATGCAGAGAGAAATACATATGGCAATGTAACATACATTAGTAAACAAAATATACTTTAGCACTTGATCATGGAACATACTCAAAATGTGAATAGTAGAAGGCAGAAATAAGAGAGGATAGGCATCAGTAGAAAAGACACAAGGAAGGGAAAACTGGCAAAAGGACGTGAGGAGATTAAGTGGAAAGGAGGTGCCGCCAGACAATGCAACAGCGGGTGAGGTAACAACCTCCGGCCGGGCCTATGTAATGTAAAGACGGCAGGCGAAGAGAGGTGGTAGGGGGAGCGGCAGTAGATGGCAACAGCGGTAGGAGGTAGGAAAATACAGCGGGCTGGTGGGAACCGATAGACGCAGGGGCGAGAGTGAGGATGCTGAGAGGGGGATAGAGGCGGAGGAGTTACGTCAATAGTGGCAAAGTGTCAAAGTCAAGCCGAGCCAGTGGAACCAAGAGACTGCAGGGCAGGGAAGGGGGTCGGTAGACGGTGGGAGTAGGCGGTGTAGGTGGAGAGGGGACTAAGCACAGCCAGGAGGGTGGGGACTAAGGAGGGCATGGATGAGGTAGGAACAGGTAAAGGTGAGTTTGGTGGGGAGGGCAAAGGGAAGAGGATATAACAGAAGAAGGGGGGAAGAGAGCAGCACTGGGGTTAAGTGAGAGAGGCTGTGAGTGAAGATAAGAATGTCATGGAGTAGAACAGCGACTTAGAATTGTCAACAGCCAACATTAGGCTTATAAAGAAACAGGTTAAGGCAACGATTAATTACAGGGCACAAAATAAAACATTAATTACAATACACAGTATAGAACACCCATTTGGACAGGCAAAGTGCTAGTTAAACAGAAACAGTACAAATGCAGCGGATCAGGTAGGTCAAAGAAACACATTTGTCCATAGTAGTGAGGAAAGTCCTGAGTTTGCTCTTAAAAGTCACATGAGTGGAGACATCTCTTAGATCCTGAGGTAGTAGGTTCCATAGGTGGGGGCAGCATGATGGAAGGAGCCCATGCCCTTTTAGTCCGACAAAAGGGATGGATAGTAAGGTCTGATCAGCCGATCTAAGATTCCTTGTGGGAATGGCGGCCTGAGGAGATCAGACAGAATAGCAGGCTTGGACGCCCTAGGATGGAATCAACTAAATTGTACAAGTAGTACTGTTCTGGTAGAGGAAGGAGAGAGCCAACCAAGGTCCTGATATAAGAGACAATGATGCTGCAGCCGAGGTGCTTTGGTTGCATACCTGCACACATTATTGAAGGTAGTATCCCATAGTTGCAGTGAAGATTTGGTGGCCAAGGACAGGATGGGACACCCATATGTAAGGGTTGCACATAGAATGCCTCTGGCTATCGCCAATTTAGCAGCAGGGGTGAGCAGGTATTTGGTTCTATAGGCAGCCCCCAATTTGCAGTTAATTGACTTGCAGGTTTCCTGTATATGTGCTTTCGGGTCCAAGGTTTGATCCAGGTGGATGCCAAGGTAACGAAAGGAAGTGACAGTTTCTATAGGGTCCCCATCGATATCAGAGACAGAGATGGTCAGAGGACAGGATCTAAGCTTGTGATTGGAGCCAAACATCATAACTTTTGTTTTATTTGTATTTAAAACCAGGCGTTGAGAGTTCAACCAGTGTTGTACAGCACGCAAAATCTGCAGTGAGGGCAGCATTTAGATCCAGGACCTTATCAGAGTGATAATAAATTACCAGGTCATCCAGATAAAGAAGTGAGTGACCTGTGGTGACCAGCTCAGGAAGTTTATTGACGAATAATGAGAATAGAAGAGGGCCAAGTATAGACCCCTGAGGGACCCCAATGTTGATAACAGCACTGTCTGACATGGATGAATTAAACTTAACAGCTTGTGTTCTGTTGGAGAGGTAGCTTTTGAACCAGGTAGTGACTGGGGGAGAGAAGCCCAAGGTACTGAGGGCGGATAGTAGCAGAGAATGGTCAACCAGATCGAAAGCTTTGGTTAAGTCAATGAAGACTGCCCCTGTTAACTTTCCTCTATCCATATTGGTAACTATATCTGAAGTGAATTTTGCAAGTGCTGTCATGGTGCTGTGATGCTTTCTAAAACCATGTTGTGCTGAGCTTAGTAAATTGAATTTCTCAAGGTATTCAGTGATTTGCATGGATACTACTTTTTCCAGGATTTTATTCAGAACAGACAAAATAGCAATAGGCGGTAATTTGATATGTCATCTTTACTGCCTTTCTTAAATACAGGAGTGACTCTGGCTGCCTTCCAGACTTCAGGACAGTGCCATTGGAGAGATAGGTGAAGATGTGTGCCAGGGGCCAGAGATGTAGTAAAAAGCCATTTTAGTAGTCTTGGTTCTAGGCCATCTGAGCCAGTACTGGTGTTTTCAGAGAGTGACCTGAGCAGCTTTAGGACCTGATGCCTAGACACTTCCCTGAAACAGAAGGGGTTGATTAAGTTTGGGGTCCTTCGATGCTGTGGGGTTAAACTGTGAAGCAGAGAGGATTGTGATGGGAGGAAGCTGTGTGAAGCAGATAAGTCAGAAAATTGTTGGTTAAAAAGCATTTGCAATGGTAGTAGAATCATTACAGTGTACACTATGCAGGACCATATCTGAGGGAGTGACATCTTTAGCAGAACCTAAGAGGACTTAATGTGACCCCAAAACTTGCGAGGGTCATTGGAAGAATTAATCAGCAGGTTTTGGCAGTATTTACTTTGGCCTGCCTGATGCATCTTTACAGTCATTTCTGTATTGTTTATACAGAATGAGATCTGACTGCAGTCCAGTTTGTTTGTACTTTTTCCATTGATTGTCTCTAACTTTTAACTTTTGAAGCAGGTCTTTTTCAGCCACCTCGAATGCTGGCCCTTGCCTCCTTTGACTGTAGGGAGGTGCTTCTTTTGATGTTGCCAAATTCATTCAGAAATGAATTGAGGGCAGTATCAACATTGGTTGTGGTATAAATGTTAGACCAGTCAACACAAGAGAGGTCAAATAGGAAGGCTTGTTTGTCCAGGCAGCATAGTTTGAAAACCTAATCAGACGCGGTGGAGGTGGACAGGATCGCCATCGACAAAGTGTGGGGAATGATCAGTGATTGAGTCAGCAAGCACTGTGGCATCTAGTACATGATCAGGTCTGGTGATGAGGATCCAATCAAGTAGGGACCCTGAGTGCGGAGTAGTAGTTCTGGTAACGCCTGTGATAGTTTGGTGTAGATTGTGCTTCTGTATTAGAGATTCAAGGATGCTGTGCTGTGGACCCAGCCAGTTAAGGTTCAGGTCCCCAAGGAGTAGAGCCTCATTTGATTTTACATTCTGGGAGACATATTGTAGCAAATTCTGGAGACCACTCATCCTGCTTGTAGGTGGATTGTAGACACAAATGATGTGCAGCAGTTTTGCACCCAGTGCCAGGGTAGCGGCAGAGTTTCACAAGGTGTTAGGGAATCAGTGCAGGGTAGGATGTTCAGGGATAGATGATTTTTGTACATAATCGCAACCCCCCATCCCTTTGGACCCTAATAACGGCCTTTCCTTAGAATGCTATAACCAGGCACAAGATAAGTGGCATCAGGCACCCAAGGCTTCAGCCAAGTCTCTGATAGGCATAAAATGTCAGGGTTAATCAGTTTAGCCCAGGCCTAAACTCAGCCAGGTGACTCGTGAGACTCGGATATTCATGTGGGATAACCAGACCCTTTTGTTGCAGCGTTGCAGGGGGTGCCGCAAAGCCATAGGGCCCGGATTGATTCAATATCTCTGGCAAGCATAAGGAGCCGCCGGGCAAGGTGAGAAGTAGGTTGGCAGAGAGAGTGCCTAGCTGGCGTTTGGGCTCATGATAGTTCAAGAGATAGGTGGATAGACAGATAGATACAGCCCTTTTTGATGAGGATAGAGTGAGCAGGGGTAGAATTCTAGTAATAGTACAGCAGGATGTTAGAAAACCTGAAGTCACTATCATTGTTAGCGCAGGATAAGTAGCAAGAGATGTACAAGTTGTTAGCCAGTTTAGACATAACAGGAGAGACAGGAGTATACCTGGTGGTTAAGTCACAAGCCAAAAGAAATGATCAACAGCTGAGGTACAGAGTCACAGAATGTGTTAGAATTCTGAAGGTGATGAACTGTGCCTGTGCATATGCAGGATGAAATCCTTTGTCTGCATGCTTCTTTGTCATTCAAAGAGGTTGTTGAAAAGCCCACATACAGATCATGGAGCAGGTCAGACGAAAATGTGGACTCAAGCAGACCTAGAGTCACTGAAATTGGTGATCTGCTGTGCTGTTGGGTGTGAAGCCTGGTATTTGATGTGGGCATGGAAGGCTTGCATGATGGGTGTAGTCAAACCGGTACCACATCGCATTGATTTTGACTTTGAACCCATGGTGGAGGGCGTTACAATAATAGACAATTGAGCAGAAGAAGGCAGAATGAGTGATGCTTCTGTATGGGGATGCACTACAAGTGGTGTAGGGGAGTTGAGGGCACACTGTCTGTCTCAGTAATAGAATCACTAACAATACTCTTGCATCTACTGGACCAGTACCAGAAGAAGGGATGACGGGCACATGTTGTGGAGGGGAGGAACAGCTGTGGATCGTTGAAGTGCACTGGGATGTTTCATTTGGAGATGGTTCATCATTGATCTTGTTGTGAAATTTGAAAGATTTTTACCATGACTTATAGTACAGTCACACACACAGCATGCTGCCTTTGTTGGATCATCTTTTGCAACACTAAAGTACAGCCACACCACACTTTTCCCTGCACTGACAGTGGAAGTACAGGCCCCAATAGGGCAACCATGGGCATGTTTGCCTCCCTTATCAGATCTGGGTGCAGTGGATGCAGTTGTTCTACCCTTTCTTTCTCCACAACAGATGTAGTTGTAAAACTACTTTGTGTATCAGATGGAGTTGAACTTGACACAACTCTTTGAAAGGACAGAGTGGACTGTTTGGTTTTTTTAGGAGCAGGAGGAGGGAGACCTGACTGGCCTACTTGCCACGACAAGAAGCATTGCATTTTTTGGCAGCTGCACATTCATGCTCCTCACACAAATATGCCGCATATTCGGCCTCATCGCCAAATTTGCTTAGGTGGGTATCACTGTCAGATGATGTACTTAGCAAGTCTTGAGGCTCTGGTAAATATTCAGAACCAGATGAATGGTCTTCTTCAGAATCCTCCACATCAGCAAAAGGAAATGTGGTGAGAGGAAACTTGTGAGGCTGAGCAACAGTGCATTTTGGCAACACAATTGGTGCAGTCATTGTAACAGTCTCATGGTCAGTACTAGTCACAGTACCTATGGTCATGGGCACAGTTGGCAAGGTAGTAGCACTGTCGACAGTAGTCCTGGTGCCAGAATTACAATCAGGAGTTATAGTTGAAGAAATTGACATCATATTACAGCCAGTTGTAATACTGGCAGCAGTAGTCATGGTGACAGCAGAACACTCAGGACCACTGATGGAGGCAAAGGTTGTGGTGACAGTGGCTGTGCAAGGAGCACAGATAACAGTGTGCACTGTTAGTGGTGTCTACAGTACAAAAAGGTTTGCTCTGGTTGCTGAAATCATGGCACTGGTGGTGGTGGGGAGGAGCACACTGATAGGCGATGTTGCCTCTATGGGGCAGTTGTGTGAATAGCACTACCACTGGTAGTGGGGTGGGTTCTTGTTCTTGTATACTGGAGATGTCAGCTGTAAAGCCCTCCTACTTTTATAAAATGATGGTGCTGCAAATGCAGTACTAGTAATAGTAGTGGCAGCAGTTGTAGTTATAGTAGTACTAATACTACCTCCAATCTTACTGACACCAGAACCTGAAGGTTTATCAGGGAGAAAACTATTTTAGAGCGACAAATACGAACAGACCTTCTCTCACCCTGTTCCTCACCGCTTATGACTGGTGGTGAAAATGACTTGCTTGGGCTGGACCATGCACGTTTATGAGATTGATGAGACATGGTCCGTAATTTACTGTGTATATTATTTGTGATTAGTGTTTTTGTATTTGTTGGTGCTTCTTGCAGAAAACAACAATAGCAACACCACTTATGTAGCAGCTAATAAAGATAGGCTGATACTAGAGAGAGGTGGAGTGAGCTGTGGAGGGAGGCGTCACCTGCGACACCCTCCTTACTCAGCTGTACAGGGAACTGAGCTAAGGACCAGACTACAGTCAGAACAATTCAATGGGCCAAGCCTGACCCAGTGAGACAAAAATACGCTGTTTATAATCACAAAAAAAAAAATGCTGTAGACAACTGTGCATGCACTTGCAGGACACAGATTACAAGAACAACAACACAACGCACACACGGATGATGTATGTGTCATGTAAGCTGCAACGCAGACGCAGGGAGTCAGATGACTATCACACCTCACTTATGCAGGAACTGAGCCCGAACCTGATTACAGCAAAATACCAATTTGCTTCACCAAAAAATTAGAAAATACCACAGGGGCTTTGTGGATTTGGAACAAAAGATAAGCAAGCACAGCAGTGGGGATGGGGCTGTCAGCAAACGCTGAGCCACTCACTGTTACTGAGCCCAGTAACAGTTACTCACTACATGCAAAAGCCAAGCTGGACAAAAATCCTGATAAGAACTAATTGGTTTTTAAGCAAAATCAAACCACACTGCTTCAGCTGAGCTGTGAAACTGTAAGCAGTGGGGGAAGGGAGTCAGCATGCAGCAGCACACACACAGATTCTCCTTTTCCTTGAAATTGAGCCCAGTTTCAAGGATAAAAACAAAACTGCAGTCAGATGCAATCACAAGGTGATCAGATGTAAAAACTGGATCACACACAAAACGTTTTTTAAACAGTTATAAAAGTTACAAGTGGTAAACTAAACAGAGCTAGCTCTCTGAGAAACAGCTGTCTCCTCTCATCTACACACTCAGAGCAAGGAGATCACATGGTGTTCCTGGCTCAGAGCTCCAAGAACAGCCTCTGATTGGCCAGTGAAGCTCTGTGAGATTTTGAAATCTCACCGACCAAATAGTACATCCCGAATAGCAGCCAAATAGTGAACTATCTGGGACGTCCATCCGAATATTTGGCAAGCCTACTATTCGTGGTGTTCGGAAAATACTATTCGGACCATGCACAGCCCTAAAATCAAGTCTTTGTAGGATTGTCAAAGGCTTTTGATTTGTTGAATCATGCCGTGCTGCTCCGGAGACTGAAGGACATTGGCCTGGCAAAATCTCCCTGTAGGTGGTTCCAGAGCTGTCCCACAAGCGTCCTATGAGGGTTAATTTTAGAGGAGCTTTGTCAGATTCTCACATTTTGGAACAGGGTCCTCAGGGGTCCATTATGGGACCCCTGGTATTTTCTTTATATCTTGACCCGTTGTAAATATTCCTAAACAATCGGCCTTTTACTTTATGTAGATGACGTTCTTTTTCCAGCAGAAACAGTGCATGGGATAAATACAGTTCTAAATTCTGGCTTTTCTGCACTAAATGTATGGCTGCTGCAGCACAGTCTGCTGTTAAACACAAAAAACAAAGGGTGTATGTACACTTTGGCTCTAAACCCAAATTAGCAAGGTGCCAGCCTATACAAATATTTGATTTGGCTGGAACACTGTTGCAACAAGAAACATAATTAAAATATTTAGGAGTATTAATGGACTTCAGTTTAACCTTTTCTGCTCATGTAAAGAACTGTTGAAACTATAAATCAGAGTTGGGAGCTTTATTTAGATTGAGGGACTGTTTAAGCAGAAGGCGAGGGAAGCAAATTTCTAAAAGTGTACTATCGCCTACTCTATTTTATAATTTATTCTTACTTACAATGTTATAAAAATGATTTGGACCTAATGAATAAGACATTTAGGGTCAGATATTTAAAACTTAGCCCTAGGGCAAAATTAGCATGCACGGCATGCTAAAATAGCCTGGAATCATTTGCACACTATATTCAGAGTACTAGTCTGGGGACAAAACAGCTGAATATAGCATGCAAATGACGCTGTACAAAGACAGCTGGGAGTGCAGTGCAAAAATAGCCAGCTATTAAGACAGCTCTGAATATAGCATCCAGGAAGTGCTAACACAACAGCAGCCCAATGCACATAGATGTGGAGGAAGGTAAAGGTGAACTATGTGGCCAGTGTATAGAAACATAGAATTTGAGGCAGATAAGGACCGCTTGGCCCACCTAGTCTGTTTCCTACCTAACAGATAAGCTGCAGATCCTAGTTAATCAACAGCTTACTTCCTCTTACCCACCCCTAGGACTGCCTTATTCCTGTCCCATGCATTCTTGAAGTCCCCACTGTTCTTGACTCACAACCTCCTCAGGGAGGCTGTTCCATGCATCCACAACCCTCTCAGTGAAAAAATCTTCCTCACATTACTCCTGAGCGTCCCCTCTATCTTCAAATTGTGCCCCTTGTTCTTGCACATCTCTTTTCTGGAAGATGCTACCCTCTTGGACTTTGTTAATTCCCTTGAGGTACTTGAAAGTTTCTATCATGTCCCTCTCCCCTTCTTTCCTCAAGAGTATATCATATTAAGCTCCTTTAGTCTTTTTTATTATGTCTTCTGGTGCAGACCCAGCACCATTTTGGTTGCCCCTCCTCTGGACAGCCTCCACTCTGTCTATGTCTTTGCGGAGATGGGTCTCCAGAACTGCACACAGTACTCAGATGGGGTCTCACCAACTGTCTGTACAGAGGGATAACAACTTCCTGTTTTCTACTATTGATGCCTCTTCCTATGCATCCCAGTATCCTCCAGCCTTCCTTACTGCCTTCTGACATTGCTTGCCCACCTTTAGGTCATCTGATATAATACCCCCAGGTCCCTTTCTATTTTACTGTTGTCAGTATCTACCCCCCATTGTGTACACTTCCCCTGGGTTTTTGTTTCCCATGTGCATTATCTTGCACTTCTTTGCATTAAATCTGAGCTGCCATACATCTGACCATTCCTCCAACCTTGCCAAGTCCCTTCTCATCCTTTCCACTCCAGCCTGTGTATCAACCCTGTTGCAGATCTTTGTGTCGTCTGCAAAGAGACATACTTTTCCTTCAGTTTCTCTGCAATGTCACTTAAAAGACATTAAAGGACCGGTCCAGTACTGAACCCTCACGGTACCCACTAGTAACCTCCTTTCTTCACTGTGTACTCTGTTTTACTACCCTTTGCGTCCTGTTGTCTAGCCAATTTTTATCCAGGCTACCACCTTGGGACCCATTCAAGCCTGGCTATCTTGTATTAATCTTTTGTGGGGACTGTATCAAATGCCTTGCTAAAATCTAGGTAGGTCATGTCAACAGCCCCTCTCTGATCTACTACTTTGGTTACCCAGTCAAAGAAATCTATTAGATTAAGTCTGGCCTACGACCTTCCCATCGATGAATTCATGTTGCCTCGGGTCCTAGTGCCCCAATGGCCTCTAGTACTCAACAATTCTTCCTTCAGAAGTGATTCCATCATTTTCCCTACCACTGAGGTCAAACTAACTGGTCTGTAGTTTCCTGCCTCTGTCCTGCTCCCACTTTTGTGAAGAGGAATTACATCTGCCCTCCTCCAGTCCTTGGGTACCACCCCATCCTCCCATGATTTGTTAAAGAGAGTAGTCAGCGATGTCACTAGCTCTACCTTAGTTCTTTAGAATTCTTGGGTGAATCCCATCAGGCCCCATTGCTTTGTCCACCTTCAATTTTATTAGTTCTTTCAGAACTCTTTCTTCTGTAAATGGACTGGTATAGACCCGTCTTCAGTGTGTTTCTCTTGTTTGGTTTAGGTAACTCTCCTCCTCTTCCTTTGTGAATACTGAGCAGAAATATTCGTTCAGTAACCCTGCTTTTCACTGTCACCCTCTACCCATTCCCTCCCTTTATTAAGCTTCAGTATCCCTCCTTTGGTCTTTCTTGGCTCCCTAATGTACCTATAAAGTCTTATCCCTCTTCTTAACAAATTGGCTATCCTTTCTTCAGTTTGGGCCTTTGCTGTTCTGACTACCTTCCAAGCCTCTTTCTGCTTTAACTGATAAAGTTCTCTGTCCTGCTCCTTCTGTGTTTCCTTATATTTCCTGAATGCTGCCCTTTTCTCCTTAACCTTCCCTGCCACCTCTTTTGTGAACCATAGCGGTTTTTTCCTTCGTTGTGTTTTATTGATTTTTTTTTTACACAAAGGCTTGTTGCCTCTGTGATGGCTGTTTTGATCACTCCCCATTGTTCCTCCACCCCTCCTTCTTGCCTGTTTGCTAGTGTTTTTCTGAGGCACTCTCTCATTTTCCCAAAGTCAGCCCTCCTAAAGTCTAGTACTCTTGCTTTTGTATGGCTTGATTGTATGGCTGTGTTTATCGTGAACCACACTGTTTGGTGGTCACTTGTTCTCAGATGGCTACCCACTTCTAAATCTGAGATTCTTTCTCCATCCCCATTTGAAAGTACCAGGTCTAAGATTGCTCCCTCCCGAGTCGGTTCCAATACTAGCTGTCTGAGACATGCCCCCTGTAGGGCATCAAGAATGACCCTGTTCTTGGATGTGCCTGCAGCAAAGGTGCCCAGTTAACATCTGGCATATTCAGGTCCCCATCAACAATATCTCCCTTTTTCTGCCATTCTAAGAAAGCCTTCTATCATTTCCTTGTTCATTCCTCCCCTGAGATGGGGGTCTGTATACAACCCCCATGCGGATTGTGGTGCCATTTCCTGTCTCCAGGGTGACCCAAAGTGCCTCATCTGCTCCCTGTTTACTCTTTAGTTCTGTTGCTTTGATCCCTTCCTTTACATAGAGAGCTACTCCTCCTCCTCTTTTACCCTCCCTGTCCCTCCTGTAGATTGTGTATCCTGGTATGTTGACATCCCAGTCATGGTTCTCTGTGTACCATGTTTCTGTGACTGCCACAATATCCAGGCAACCCTCTTCCATCAAGGCCACTAGTTCAGGGAGCTTGTTACACAGACTGTGGGCATTGGTACTCATCACCCTCCACTTTTTGATATCCTTACCTCTTTTAGCCCCATTTCTGTCCTTACTGCCTTTGCCCTTTTTACATTTAAATCTGTTCTGCTCCCTATACTTCTGTACCTTGGTGTTTACCTCACTAATCACCATGTTTTGTGGGGAGGCTCGATTTCAGCTCCTTTTCAGTGCCTCCCTTGGCTAGTTTAAATGCTTGCCAATGAAGCATTCAAACCTTCTCACCTAGGATCCTGGTTCCCCGGACAGATGCAGACCATCGTACCAGTATAGTTCTGCATTCCTCCAGGTGGCTCCCAGTCCCCAATGAAGCCAAAACCCTGAGTTCCCACCAGTTTTTCAACCACTCATTGAATTCCCTGGTGAGAAGTGCCCTAGCATCTCCCTTGCATAGACAAGGCAGCACCTCCGAGAAGGTTACCGTATGCTACTTGTCTAAGGCCCCTTCCCAACTCTACAAACTCCTCTTGCACTGCTCTGATCCCATTCCTAGCCAGGTCATTTGTCCCCAGGTGGACAATGACATCCAGCTCCTCCTCGTGCAGCTCCTCCCACGATCCTGAGGATTCGGCCCTGTTCTTCCAAGCCGTGGGCGCCAGGAAGGCACCTTACCTCCCTCTCCCCATCCTCCCCCACCTCTACCACACTTAACGATTGAGTCCCCACCAGGAGTTGTTTCCTTCCTGTGGGTCCCATGCCACCCTCTTTGGGTCTCCTTTGTGAAGGTTCCCAGCATCCTCCTTGGTCTCCACTGCAGGTGCCTCCATAGAGGAACCACTATCCACCAGAAGAGTAGAATGAATGTGAGGGTACAGCTGGAGGGATGCAGCTCTGTTCACCACCCTCTCCCCTTGAGCCCACCCTGGTCCAGCCACTCTCTTCTTGGCAACCTCTGAGGTAGTGGCATTGGCCCTGGTGGTCCCTGGGTGGGGAGTAGGTTTCGTGAATCCTAGCCAGGTCAGCCTGGAGGCGGGCAACCTCCTCTCAGACCAGAGGGTGCCTGCAAATAGGGCAGCATCGCAGCCTCCAGAATGTCTCCCGGAACACTGCCGCCCACAGCCATTGCACTGCAGCACTCCTATCATGTCTTATTTTGTGTCCCTCTACTGTTTCTCTGGATGCTTACTCTCTCCTCTCCTTACAACTCTCACCCTTCCTGTTCTGGGACAGCAACTTTCTATCTTCTTCAGTAGTCTCCTTCTTCCTTGCTCAATATCAAACTACCAGCAGCTGGGGAGCTACTTTTCTACTTCAGGGTTGACAAAACCAATGTTTCTCTATGATCCTTTTCTTCCTACTTTCAAACAGGAAGTTCCTGTTGACAGTTAAATCCAGTGGCTATAAAGTAGAGACTGGCTTTGGGTGGGATTGAGGCAATTGGGAAGAAAAAGGCTGCAACAGAAGTTGTAATTTGACTCACCTGCTTTTCTAGTGTCTAAACCACACCCCAGGTAAGCTCTCTTTCCTCCTACTGGTTTAGCAAAGTCACCTGATACAGTACCTTTCCCTGCAACAAACACACTGCCTTTTTCTTTCTTTTCTTTATTTTTTTAACCCTAAATAAGACCCTTCTACTTCTAATGAAGTTATCTGTCTACTTAATCTTAACTGACACTGACTCCTACTGAGATACAAGTTTTTAAATTAAGAGGAAAATGTGCTTCTTTTAGTTAGCTGCTTTCTGCTCTACAAGCAAGGCTAGCAACAGGAAGTTGTAATTTCCTGCAATGCATGTGCAAGCAAAGAAGTGGATTCACTAAAGCTGCAAACAACAGTGCAGACCAAATACTACAGAACTGTACAATGCTTTGGACCAGTTTGTGCAGTGCAAACACATTTGCACAGTGCTTGCGAAGTGCTAACATGTTTGCCTGGCACCAAGACGTTTGCCCGGGGCAAAAATTTGCTATATTCAAAAGTGATATGCAAATGAGCTTACTTAGGCAGTCCATGGGCAAACATCCATATTAGCATCTCATAATGGCCTGCTTTGCATGCACTCCCATGTACTTTGCACTGCGCTATTGTATGGAGCACACAGCTCCACCTATAGGTTGGAATGTCAGTACAGGCTGGAAGCTGCAGGCCAGGGTGTGCACACAGCTCCACCTGTATGCCGGTCCTTAGAACAGCCAGGTAGCTGCAGGAAATTGGTGTTGGCAGGCTCATTCAATACATGCCTCCCAACCATACAACACTGGAATGAGGGGAGCAGATACGGACAAGGACACTGATCCCAGAGGAGGATACTGTAAAGGAATGTAAAATGGTATATATCTATCACTCTTATGCCCCTCTACCTCTCTGTATGTGTGTCTATATATATATATATATATATATATATAGACACACTACACATACAATATAATTCCTACACATATATATATATATATATATATATACATAGACATAAATGGCACTGTTAGCTCTGGTAGTGTGGTGCCTTCCCTCCATCATGCTCGCATGACACCTGTACATACCTCTCCGAGTGTCCCTCATGATGGGGACATCCCCAATAAACCCCTTAAATTGCCCTGCCCCACAGCCGTCCCCCATGACAAAGATGCTGCACACACAGAGAATGTGCTGTATAGATAGACATTCAAGTGACAGTAGTAACATACTAAGAGGCCACATAGCATATAAATGATGTACATGTAAGGCCAATGGTGACCTCAGTGTTCTGAACTCTTATCTCAGGCTGTGTCCCTCATTATGTGGGTCTGTGTCCCTCACTCTCCCTCATTTTGGGGATCCGTGCCCCTCATTCTCTGGTAGTTTAGTGGGCCCCCCATTATGCTCTCCAACATCCATGATTAACATGTCAACAAATTTTCCTGGTAGTCTAGTGGCCCCTCCACCCCCCATCACGCTCCCCGACACCCACAATTAACACTTTAACAAATAACCCTGATAGTCTAGTGGCTCCCCACTCCCAATCATGATCCCCGACATCCGGTTTCATTTAATCAGTACCCTCCCTGGTAGGCTAGTGTCTCCCCCCCAGCCCAGTAGTGCCGACCACCCGCCTCCTCCATCCCAGTATGGAGCCAGTGACTGGCTCAGCCCACTGCTCAACTCTGCGGCCAGTCACCGACTGAGTTATGGAATAAGCATGACTGATGATGGTGGGCTAAGCCAGTCGCCGACTCACGTACTGGGATGGGGGAGCGGGGTGATCGGCACTGCCAGGTGGGGGCCACTACCCTACCAGGGAGGGTACTAGATTAACTGAAACCAGGTGCTGGGGATTGTGATTGGGGGTGGGGTGCCGCTAGACTACCAGGGATATTTGTTACAGTGTGAAACATGGGTGTTTGGGATTGTGATGGGGGACCACTAGACTACCAGGGATATTTGTTACAGTATTAAACATGGGTAACAGGGATCATGTTAGGGAGGGCATGCTGTGCCGTGTGCATGCGGCGGGGGCTGGGGGATCAGCATCCCCCTGCTTATGCTGCACATTACCACATGCTTTTTTGCTGGCGCTACAGGTCACGCACACTCCTTTAGTGTGGTGCTGTTCTTTTCAGTATGCCGATGCCTTGGCATTCTGTCCGTCGCCTCCCTCCCTCCCCTTCATACATTAACTTTCAGCGTTGGCACTTATCACATAGCGTTGGCACTAATTGAGCTTCTGAATATTGCAGCCTGGTGCAACCTCAGCGCTATTCAGCACTCACGGGTTTGTGCCGGTATAAAAGCTTTGTCTGGCTCTTAATGCTGTGTGTCGATTCGCTACCATCAAACCTTATAATACACATCATTGTACATTATACAGGGAGACTGGTGGCTGCCACAAGTTAAATTCTATGTACTATTTAGGTTGTTTGGTGGACAGTGCTGTGAGATTAAACCTTGATCTCCTTTATTTAATCGTATTGAGATTAAAAAACAAATAGATTATTGAGGTCTTCTATAGGCACTCAATTATTTATACTTAGATTTCCAACTTCTATGGCGGAAAGAGATTTTCAGTATAGTCTGCAAAGCTCATGAAACATAAGTACCTCAATCTGGAAAACAAATAACAAGCAGTCATGCAAAGTTTAAATCTTTGCTAAAATCTTATTTTCAATAACAAACTGGGTGTGAATGTTATTAAATAGCATGTAATCCATGTATAATGGTTCATGTTTTTCCATAGAAAATACCATGTGTTAAATACTGTAATGAAGGAGTGTTCATTATGGCAAACACTTGGCACTTTCTGTGTGAAAAGTCCGAGCCAAAGCCACTGCCTTGTGACCACCACGTACTGTTTTCCTCACCAACTCCCGTGGTGAAATCCACTCACCTCAGAAGCCGTATACCAAAACAACAGAGCATAGCGGTCACTCACCTTTCCAGACAGAAAAAAACTAAAACAAAAAAGGAAAAAGAGAATGTCAGTTCGGTTTCAGTAAGTAGGCATACAGAAAGACAAATCTTCATACATGAGCAAGAAAAGAGAAACACCGCAAAGGAAACAGAAAGTGACGTAAAGTTATTTAGAGCATACTTTACAGATGTAGGAGAAAAAAGGGAATTTCATACCCTAGAAATGGAACACTATGACTAAAAAAATAGCTGACTTCCTAGTTGTAGCCAAGAGACAGGATGGTACAGAATACGAGCCCACAACACTTAGGGGGGTAGTGGCCAGCATAGAAAGGTTTCTCGCTACACAAAAGTATCCATATTCTGTATTCAAAACTCCTGACAGTATCTTCGCTGAAACAAAAATAAACTTATCAAGCAAACAAAAACAGCTGAAGAAAGTAGACAAAGGCAGCAGACCAAATAAAGCTGAACCCTTATCAGAGCAAGATGTAGAATTGCTTTATCAGTCAGGAACACTAAGCATGAGTACCCCAACAGCCTTTTAAACTTTCTCTCTTCAACTTTGGAATTCAATTTGCATTTAGAACCAAAAGAATACTATGATTTGCAGTGGGAGATATAAAACGAGCAGTAAACAGCAATGGAACTATATGTAGAATATTGCAGAGGACGGACCGAAGACTAGAAAAGGGAGAACCCCACGATGTACAGCCAGTGAACCTGAGAATCTGTGCCAACACAGCCAACCCTGAGAGAGACGCACCAAGAGCAGCATATGAATTGTACAAAAGTCAAAGACCACCTGAAATGCACAGACCAGAGGCTCCATTTTATATTGCCCTGAACACAAACAAAACAGAAACATCCCTATGATACCACAACATGAACATAGGGATCAATAAAATGAGAAAAATGATGGCTAGAATGAAGATGGAGTCAGGCCTGCCAGAAACAAAAAGAATAATGAACCACAGCACTAGAAAAACAGTATCCAACGCCTGGTAGATCACAACATCCCCCCCCAACAGATGTATAACAAATCTCGGGCCACCGCAACATCCACTCTGTTAACACTTATTCCACCCTGTCAGAAAAGAAGCAGTAAGAAATAAGCCATCTCCTCACTTACTACGACGACCAAAGACCTTGCACATCCAGAAGTCCTGCTGTCCTCCAGGAACTTCCAACAACAGGAAAGCACACCCAGGAGCAAATGTCCAGCAGCACTCTGCAAACCATCTTTGGGAACGCTGCATCTTCCAAAACCCTGTGACTGTGATCATTTTCAACTACAAAGAGCCACCACAGAAACTAAGAAGAATCAGGTGCTGTCACGATTCAGACAGCTCAGAATAAGGTGTGTACCTCTGAAAAAAAAAAAAAAATACAGCAGAAACTTGCAGTAACTGCTCATACAAAACAAACAAAAAAAAAAAAATCAAACCTTGACAGTACATACACCTAATCCCTAACTGAACTACTTCTCTTCTCTTCCCGGTCACATGACAGCCTCTCTAACGACCTCCTAGCAACCACCACACAAACAGAATTCCACAGAACCACAGCAACTTCCAGACTTTACTGTTAAAAGTGTTTATTTCTTAACAAGTTAAATTTATTTCAAGTTGAGCGTTAAAGTTTGCATCTTACAAACTTAACTAATTTGCTGTTGAAAAATAAAATCTTTGAAGCGCTCCATTCATTTCAATTTAACTACTAGCTTACATTTCAAACAACTTCTGAGGCAAACAAATATGACCCACTGAATTATATACAACAAAATATGGGTCAGGGGTGTAAACTCAAAGTTTATACACACCCTCGGGTTAGATGCTATGCATAAACCCATCAGGTGTGTGTAAGCTTCTCGTCACACACCCTGACCCATACTTTATCCTATATCTATTATATGTTGTGTTCTTTTGTACTATATTTTATATGTTTTTGTACTATTCCTGCCACAATAGTAGGGGCCCGGGTCATTCCTGAAAAGGGGCTTTTGGCTCAGTGTACTTACCTGGTTAACTAAGTAAGTAAATAAATAATCAATAATTTTATTCATGCCCTCCAGGATATTACATAAGGCCTCTCTGTTACCCTTAATTTGAGACATAACTCTTTCTGATATACAGTATGTTCTGAACAGTCCTCAGAGGGGTTTACCTGAGGCTGGTCCAGTGGCGCTGAGGATTGAGGCGCTGGACACCACACCTTGCACCATGCCAGTGACCTGAGTTCGGGAATGAGCCCAGGTTGTCGGGGTCAGCACGGGGGAGGCGAAGAGCAGGATTCAGCTGCCGCAAGGCGACTCTCCTCTCCCGGGGAGGGATGAGGGGTTTCCCTGGCCCTCGGCTGCCACCTGGTGGAGGACAGATGGCAGCTCGGGCAATGAGGAGCCCGGCAATAGCCAGGGGTGGTGCAGAATGGGCTGAGCTGGTACCCGGAGTGTGTGTGCACCTCCACATGTATGCATTGCTGTGTCTGCTGGGGTCTCAGGACTCTTGCTGAAGAAAACAGGGAAAACTTACAACTGCTAATAAAATAAAAGGTTGGGGGTTACCTGAACCTTTCTATGCTGAGTTTTAATTTCTGCTCCTGTAATAATGAATCCATTTGTCAATACTGGATCTTAGCCATATCTTTTATTTGACAAAATTTGTGCAGAGTAATTTTTTGGGAGCCTACAGTGAATGAAAACAATTTTGTGGATGCTGACTTATATTTAGATATTGCAGGCACTGTTGCCACATGTGCTTGGAGATGAACAGTTGCTTTAGTTCACCATTCACATCCTCCCACCAGACATCCACACTGTCATACATAACTATCAGAGTCTGCTTTGCTCTCACAAACTCAGTAACAGAACTGTAGGTTGTATCAACTGCCAAACAAGAGTAGGGGAATGTCCCTGGTGTCCTGGGCAAATTCCTCATTCATTCAATATACCACGAACAGCTTAACCTGGTTCATATTCAGTTGGTTTTTCTCTCTGTGCCCTCCTCCCTGGGAAGAGGCTGAAGATAGGCAGACCCAACATAAAAATAAACACATTCACAAAAATACAAAATTGCACATTAAACACACTATATAAAACATGTACAAGCATCCAATTCCTGTAAAACTTTGTAAGGAAGAAGCAGATCTTAAACCTTCAGGTAGCACATTCCAGAATAGGGGAGTGGCAACTGAAAAAGAGCAAGACCCAGCTTTAGATTTATGTGGTATGGTTTGTAGGAGAGTTCTTTAAATGATCTCAAATGTAAAGTGGTGTCTTGAATTGAAACCAAATCACTTAATGGAAATAAACTTTTGGAGAAAAGAGATTTGAAAATTAAACAACCATAAAAATAAGCAAATCTAGCTTTAGGGCATAACCAACCAAGTCGAGAATACAACAAACAATTATGTGTACGTAAGGAAGATCCAAAACAAATCGACAAATATTTATTATACACAGTTGTTAGGGCATTGCTTTTTTCACAGATAACTTGAAGTATAAACCAGCAACATATTCTAAATGAGGCTGCAAAATCCCAGTAGCTATAGATCTTTGAGTATCGGCAGAAAAACATTGTTTAAACTTGTATAATAAACCCAATTATGATTCACTGCTCTTCATACAGCTTTTACCTAAGGCAAAAGTTGTTAGGATCGAGCAGCATGCCCAAATATTTGAATTCATAAACTTGCTCAATTGCTATCCTTTTCCTCATGAATAATAAGGCAAGGGTTGTCCTATAACAAAGCAGGGGCGAAATAACAGTTTTCATTTTTTAGCATTAAGAATTAGCCGCAAACCAATTACAAATATCTATAGATTCCTGTTCCAAAGAAAGAGTTGATTGAGAAATAGTTTTTGCTTGGGGAAAAGAGAATCAGATCATCAGCATATAGCAGGCAATCACAATATTTACTAAGTGATGGTAGCTGATTAACAAATAGGGAAAATAACAAAGGGACCAAAATTGAGCCCTGTGGCACTCCTGAATCAATCAGATAAACAGAGGAAACTGCAGTCCCAACATTGACAATTTGAGTTCTATTCAACAAGTAGTCTCTAAACCAAGTGACCACATTCCCAGAAAAACCTGAGTAACCCAGTTTTGAGCAAAGCAAGGAGTGATCAAGAAGGTTGAGAGCCTTGGTCAGGTCCATGAATACCCCCCAACATAAGACCATCATCACAGCCCTGAGGGTGGTATCTATGAGCCCATCAAAGTAGTCTCTGTCCCATGGTTTTTCCAAGAACCATGTTACTGGGAACACAAAACATTGTACACTTCAAGATATAAAGAAATCTGTTTTGCAACTTTTTTCCGGAAGTTTGCTCAATGGGTTCAAATGGAAACTGGTCTGAAATCATCTGTGCATTCTGCTCTAGGTTTCTTTGGAATCTGAACCACCCTGGCACATTTCCAGGATGAAGGGAATATGCCAGAAATGAAGCACAAATGAAAATTGAACACATAGGACCCGCAATGGAAGGGGCGATTATTCTTCTAAAGTGCCCATCTAGTTCTTCCTCCACAATCACTATATCTGTTAGGAATAGTTAATAATTTCATTTCCTCTTTTGTGTGATTCTATGAAAATAAAAAGTAGGCCTCTCGAGTGGAGATGGTGCAAAATTAGGAACACCTGCCAACTGCTTCAAGTTACAAAACTTATAACAAGCAAGATCAGAGAATTTGGAACCCGATAAATTTGATATTTCAACTGGATCTGTTACAACTCCATTTGATGGTTGGTTTCTATTTGATAGATTTTTCTTTAGGAGAAAGGAGATGATTAACGAATTCCAAAAAGACATTGGATCAGACCAATTCTCATCAAACTGTTTTTTATAAAACTAATTTTTGGCATTCTTAACTAAAGAACTCACCTTAACATATGCATGGTGGAGCCCAGTAACAGCCTCCTGTATCTTTCCCAGGTTAGTAACAGGGCACAGTATTGCAACTAGGCACAGAAGCCCACAGGACGATGTAGGTCTGGGTGATGGATCACAACATATGGTGCTGAAGGGACTTGCTTGGGGTAGGTGGGGATGCTACTGGATGCAAGGGACTCAGCTTTGTCTATGGTGCATTTGGGGGGATAAAACACCAAGGAGTTGGCCATTAGGCCATAATGGGTGGACCACTGTCCCACATGGCACACAGTTTTATTAGGAGGCAGTGTGGTGTAGTGGTTAGTCCAGTAGCTTGGCAACTAGGAGCACATTGGTTCAAACCCTGCTAGAGCTAAATGCTCATTGTGTGACCTTGGGCAAGTCACTTAGCCTTCAGTGCTCCAGTCCACCCAGCTGCGAAAAGTGGGTAGAAGTAGGACCTACTGCAGACAAGATGTTGCATCTCAGCTAGACTTTCCGGGGAAAATAAATAATAAAATAATTTAAAAAAAAATTAAAAAGTGACAGGGAGGATTTCTTCTTCCAGGAGGATTTTGTTCAGAAACCAGTAAAATGCAGCCACTACACCCTCACACAAGCTAGGCAGTGTTCTGCTACACAGCAGAAATGTAGAGCCAGAAACATAGTGGTGCAGCCAAGGAAAAGAAAGTTTGCCTTAGAATACTAAATTTCAATTGTACATAGTTTAGCAGTTACAGATGCCTTTTATATTTGTACCTGCCAAGTCTTCATATGATTAAAATTTAGCATTCCGAAACAACCTTTTTTTTTTGTCTTTGTCTCCATGTATGCCACTGTACTTTTAGTTCACAAATAGAGCACCCATCTTGTAGTATGCAGACTCTCTCACAGTAGCATTCCTGCTGATTAGCATATATGTATTCCATTTGTACCATCTAATAGCAGGATTTGCAATTTCTGTTGAAACAGAGTGACCAGATTCACCAGTTAAGTACAACCATTCATAATGACTGAGATGGGGACCCAATATTTAGACAGAATTCAGCCTTTATTTCTTTAATTGTCCCTCTATCTTGACCCTCGTTCTTTTGTTACTGATGACATCTGCATGTAAGATGGTAGGTCCCTGTCCACATTAGATACTTGACTGAGAAGCGTTTTAAAAAATGTTTCACTTACTGAGTTAGTCAGAGTTGAGGTAGCAAGTGAGTTTTGTTTTCTCAGAAGAAGCCAGAAGGGGAAGGAAACATTCATTTCAGCACTTTACAGTAACTGGTAATTGCTATTTTTGTTATTAAACTTAGATTGTGGGCTTTTAGTGACACTGTAATTTCTTTGCTGTCTTTACTTAGAATTGTTTTGGGGCTGTTGAAAATTTAAAACATAGTGGTGGTGTATTTCTTTGCTGTCTTTAATTGCTGCATATTTAGTCTTGGCTTGTCTGACTTGCCCTGTAGTCTGGGTGAGGGGTGCTAATTGTCTGGCCTCTGACCTCAGCTACATAATAACTGGAGGTGGGGCTTAGTCAGAGTTGAGTAGCAAGTCAGTTTGTTTTCTCCAGCCAGAAGGGTAAAGAAACATTAATTTCAGTGCTTCACAGTAACAGTAACTGGTATTTGCTATTTTTGTTGTTAAACTTAGATTGTGGGCTTTTTAGTGTCACTGTAATTTATTTGCTGTCTTTACTTAGAATTGTTTTTGGCTGTTGAAAAATTTAAAACGTAGTGGTGGTGTATTTCTTGCTGTCTTTAATTGCTGCAGTCTTTTCGCCTCCGCCTCCCCTTCCCCAACTCTAATTATATACCCTGTTGAATCTGATTGACAGAGCCAAACACAGGGATAGTAGGGGTGTGGAGTAGAGGCATAAGGGAAAAGCCCACCTCAGCACGACAAGTGTTTCTACTCATGTATTTATTTATTTATTTATTTATTTTTAAAAAGTATCTGAGGATCAGTGGCAGGATTTTTAGGACAGTAAATTAATAAAAAGGGAACTAGGAGAGCTTCAGTAACAGACAAGTAGTGGACTAGCAGTATAATGTGGGGAGTGGTGCAATGCAGTGGCTGCGGGGCAGCCATATTCAGGCAGACCTTCTGGACACTGAGGTGCTGCCCTATCTGCATGCATCTCTCTGGACTCGCGGGATGAGATAGCCAGACTCTGAGTGGAAGTAAACTGGGTCAGGAGTATCATCACTATCCAGAGACCACAGAGTCCAATGCCGCCTCAAAGGATGCCGAACGAGGAGCACTTGGATGACAGGGCTCAGGGCAGGTTAAGATGGTCAGGGTAGAGCACATCCCAGATCCTATTCCACTCAAGAACTCATATGCCACAATTGGCAAATGGGGCAACCAAATAGAGGTACCCAGAGAAGTGGAAGGAAAGGATGGGAGGTTAGTCAAGGTGGTGACCTCAGCGGGGAGAGCAGTGGACCCCAGAGGAGGAGGAAGCGATCCTGGTGGGGACTCCCATATGAGGGGTCCAGCTAGGAACACAGGAAGGGAAGGGAGAGGACAGGAGGTGAGGTGCCTACCAGGTGCCCACGGCATGGAGGGATGGAAGGAAGATCCTGGGGATCACTGGGAAGGTAAGACGGGAGAGTGAGCTGGATGTCATTATCCACCTAGGTACTAATGACCTGGCAAATGGGAGCCAAAGGAAGTACAGGAAGAGTTTAGGAAATTGGGGAGGGTCTCAAGCAAGTAGCTACTTCTGTCACCTTCTCAGAAGTACTACCTGCAAGAGGCATGGGAGATAGGTGCATGCACCAGTGAACTTAACCTGATGGTTGAAGAACTGGTGCTGTGAGGAAGGGTTTGACCATTGTGACTGGGGACCCACCTGGAGGGATGGAAGTTTATTCAAGCCTGATGGCCTGCATCCATCTTGGAGGGAATCAAGCACTCAGTGATAAGTTTAAATGCTACATTGACAAGCATTTAAACTAGCTAAAGCGGTGTGCAGGCCAGCAAGGAGGGTACCTGCTTTCTCACCCCACAGCTAGGTAGTGCAAACCAGTGAACTGGAGGAGTGGCTATCTCAACAAAGCAGTGTGCAAAAGATGGAGATTAGCACCCAAGAGGTGGATAGGCAGAAAGGGCAAAAATCAGCAGAAGGGCAGACAGCAAGGAGAACTGAGGATAAAGGACAGCCAGGGAAGGGGCTGGAGTAGAACAGCTAAACAGTCTGAGGAGGTCATATCATGGAAGTCGTAATATTGCCAATGCCAGAGACAGTAGCAAGATGGAAGATCTGGAGGCTGTCATGGTGCAGTCAGACCCTAGACATTGTGGCCATCACAGAAACCTGGCATAATGATAACCATGAATGGGAGATGGCCATTCCTGGCTACAACATATTCAGAAGAGACTGGGCAGGTAGGAGGGAGGAGGGTGGCACTGTATGTGAAAAATTACATAAGGGCCACAAAGATCCAGGAGGAACAAAATGGGGAGAGATACTGTGGTTTGCTTGGAAAGGAAAATGGGGCCAGCCATTTGCACAGGTGTGGTCTATAGACCACCAGCCCAGGAGGAAGAAACAGATAGGAGTTGATGCTAGCCATCCAAAGGATGGCAGACAAGGGTGAGGTAGTACTGGTTGGAGACTTCAATATTCCAGATGTGGACTGGAGCATCCCAGCAGCAGCATCAACTAGGAGCAGGTTTATCCTGGACTCCTTCAGGGTGCCTTCCAACAACTGGTTATGGAACCAACTCAGCAGAAGGCAATACTGGACCTTGTGCTCACAAACAGGGACAGTGTGATGGGAGTAACAGTGGGGGGCACCTGGGGAACAGTGATCACCAGTCACTGTGGTTTAAAATCACAGAAGGAGCAGAACCAAACCAACAAAAAACACTATCCTGGATTTTAGGGGGGGTGACTTTGGGAAAATGGGAGATACTTGAAAGAGGCATTAAGGGGAATGGCAGGAATCAGGGGTTGAGGAACAGTGGGCAATATTTAAAACAGGGATTACAAGAGCAACAGAATTATGCATTAAGCAGGGTTAGAAAGAGGAAAAGGAAGAGGAGGCCATTATGGTTTTCCAAAAGGTAGCAAAAGAAAGTGAAAGCCAAAAAGATTGCATTCAGGCAGTACAAAAGACACAGGCAGAAGGGATAGGGATAAGTACCAGGAGAAGCAAAGGAGGCAGGGAGGTCAGTAAGGAAGCCAAAGCTCAGACAGAAGAGCACATTGCAAAATCAGTGAGTAGAGGGACAAAACCTTTTATAGGTACATGAGTGAAAAAAGAAAGGCAAAGGAGGGATAGTGAGACTGAAGGGGGAGGATAGAGGCACATGGAGGATGACAATAGTAAAGCTGACGTATTGAACAGGTATTTCTGCTCAGTCTTTACTGAGGAAGAGGAGGGTAATGGGTCTGAAGGGGTACAAGGGTGAAATGGTGCAGAAATGGACACAAGTCCTTTACACAAGAAAGGGTCTGAAGGAACTGGAAGTAATAAGAGTTGATAAAGCAATGGGGCCAGATGGGGTTCACAGGGTCCTTAAGGAACTCAGAGAGGTGGTGGCTGAACCTCTGGCTATCCTGTTTAGCCGATCACTGGAAACAGGGAGGTACCCAAGACTGGAGGACAGCAGATGTAGTCCCTTATACAAAAAGTGGAAACAAAGAGGAAGTAGGGGAACTACAGACCAGTCAGCCCTCACCTCAATAGTGGGGAAGATCATGGAAGCACTACTGAAGGAGATTGGTGGAACATCTGGTTGTCAATGGACTGCAGGATCCAAGGCAGCATGGTTTCACCAGGGGAGGTCATGTCAGACCAACCTCGTTGAATTTTTGACTGGGTGACTAGGGGAGGTGGATCGGGAAGGCAGTGGTTGCTGGCCTATCTGGACTTCAGCAAGGCCTTTGACACTGTGCCACATAGAAGACTATTATACAAACTAGGAATATAGGTGTGGGCAGGACAGTAGTGTGGAGGGTAGGTAACTGGCTGGGCGGCAGGACACAGGGTGGTGAAGTAAATGGCTGTCACTCTAGGGAAGAATAACCAGTGGGGTACACACAGGGATCAGTGCTGGGACCGGTCCTATTCAACATCTTCATCAGTGACATTTGCGCAGGACCTAGAAGGCAGAATTTCTAGTTTGTTGATGACACAAAGCTCTGTAATAGAGTAGCACACCAGAGGGTGTAGATAGAATGAGAAGGACCTGCAGAAACTTGAAGAATGGTCAGGGGTTTGCGGTTGAAATTCAGTGCAAAGAAGTGCAAGATAATGCATATGGGGTACAAAACCCTGGCACAATATATCAGTTGGGGGTGAGGCTTTAGCATGCACCAAGCAGGAAAGGGATCTTGGTTATCATCCTCTGATGACCTCAAGGTAGAAACAGTGTGACAAGGCAGCAGGTAAAGCAAATAGGATGCTGGGATGCTTAGGTGGGGCATCACCAGTAGGAAAAGGAGGTCATGAGTTCCATTGCCACAAGACACTAGTGAGGCCCCACCTGGAGTCACAGTGTGGTTCTGGAGACCTTACCTCGTAGGACATAGACAAGGTAGAGAAGGCTCAGAGGAGGGCAACAAAGATGGTACATGGATTGCATCTACAAGTCCTATGAGGACAGGTTGAAGGAATTGAAAATGTACCCCTGAGGAGAGGAGGAGAGAGGACATGATAGAGACATACAAGTATCTTACAGGAGGAACAGGGTGCAAGAATACACTATTTTTAAGTGAAAAGATGTTCCAGGACTAGAGGGCATGGGATGAAGTTAGGAGGGAGACTATCTGAGGAAACGTGAGGAAGAATTTCTTCACAGAGTGGGTTGGTGTACAAGTGGGACACTTCCTGCCTGTGAAGTGGTGGGGGCTGAAACAATCACGGGTTTAAGAATGCATGGTATAGACATATGGAATTCCTGGAGGTCAGGGTAAGGGGCAACAAAGTTCTAGGAAAAACATAAACTGAAGTTAGAAACTGAAATGGCAGATTCAGGTGGGCCATAGGCCCTTATCTGCCGACACTGTCTATGTATCTATGAGTTTAGCATGGATGTCGGGTATCCAGACTGCACTTCTGACATCATGCTTGCCCAAGCGAGTTACCAGGCATTATTGTGGTACTATCGCAGAGCATTGCAGTGTTCGGGAGTGCATGCCGGGATACTTTGATCGGCAGGAAGATGAACCAGGAAAAAAGTCGGCATCCAAGAGAGCAGTTCTTTGTGAGCTCAACCATTGCTTTTTTTATTTATTACTTTATGTTTGCTTGCGCATGTGCAAGAAACATAGTGCCATCATCGAGTTTTCAGAGGTGTGTCAGCATCTTCCAATTCAGCCAGTGTGTTTGCAGGCATGGTCACAGTTCTCCAATCACTGCTGAAGCTGTTTATGACAGTAATTGAAATGCAGTGGCATAAGTTGAAAGAGGAGCTACGCTCAGTGAGCAGCTCCCCCAACACACACACACACACACACAGATCAACTGTGTCTGTTGCCTGATAGGATGGTGCAGTCTTGTCTGGCTTAGAGACAAGCCACACATCCCATTACTTTAATGAACTGTTCCTCGCCAAAGCAGGACCACCAAAATGTGTGGGTGCTTAACAGTCCTTACATACCAACTCTCCAAAGCACACCTCATGGACTCCATGGGTTCTAATCCTCCAGAAAAAAATACCTCAGCATTTTGATATGAAAACTCAGACTTACGTTATGTGTAATTCTAGCTTTTTCTCTTAGTAGACTCTGTCAATGTGAACTCCCTGCTGCTAAACCTATGCAAACGAACTTAGGGTACTGTACACCTGCAGCTGAAGCAAAGAACTGCCAGAATGCACAAAGGAGAACATACTGCTATGCATTTCAACAGCAGCCAGTGGGGAGGTTTTCATGACTGAAGCACTTTAATGCGCTTTTAGTGCTGTCATATACACACCCTGTGTGGTGATTCACTAAGCTGCACACTTAGTCTGGTAATGCAGCTTCAAAATATTTTTTTCGAATTGCCGTGAGCTGGCATTTAGATAGAATCACATGCTTTTCTCAAATCAGATGCTCAATGAAGTCACATCACCTTGTGACCCTAAACATCTTAGGGTTGGACATGTACCTAACAAAATAGCGAAAAGTAGGTATAGAAAGAAGCATGAATTCAACCATAGCTCACAATCAAATCCACCTTTTTCCAGTGAATCTGAAGCCACCTAACAGCCCACCCCTGGGTGCTCATGACTCCTGCACCCGCTTTAACATATGGCTGGCCAGGGTGCACTGTTATTTTATTCATAATTTCCTGATCCACGTTACCTTCCATCATACTGATACAGTAATACTTTTTATGGCTCAAAACTGCTTGACATTAGCTGAATTATAAATGGCATCCCTGTTTGACGCTGATGGTGCGGAATATGGTGGTGTCAAAATTTAAGACAAGTATTACATGCAGATATGTTGTTATTGACTCATGTCACTTACCATTTTATACATCTATTGATTTTTTCAATTCACTTTTGTTGACAAATGTTGATCGAGAGATTCTGGTGTCTACAATTCAGTTCAGCGACGGTAACATCTTAGTGCAGATGCTAAGTAACTGTTTTAAAATGCTGAAAAGTTAACAGCGGTGAAAGTGCATGAACTTCTTTCTTTCGTGTCTGGAGCTGTAGTGGTGTTATTGGCGAGTGCATATCCCTTTGCTCCAGATCTATCTGTGAGATGTCTATTCTGTGCAATGGACAGTGGCTGAATGTTATCGACTGACAGTTGTCATTTCATTATCAACAGATAAATATTCAGGGCTTTGCAAATGCAACTTTGCTGGTAGCACAGTTCATGCCCCAAGTGTCTCATCAGTTAGTGGTTATATCTTAACCGATGATCACAAAAAGTATGAAAGGATTTGCCGCTGGAGTAATGTAAATGCCAATCCACCAATACTTTTAGGCTACAAACATAATTTGAATGCATAGGGATTCTGGACGCGTGTATCACTCCTTGGCACAGCAACGGTTAATAAGTTTACGCACATTCTCAGGACATTGTTTCACTTGCCTCCTCTCCCCACTACGATCCTGGTCACCTGAAATAAACCTGACATTTTAGTATCTGTTTTACATCTTGGCTCTGTTAGGCAATCAGCTCTGTAAGAACATCAATGGACATGTAAATGGGGACTTTAAGAACATGCTGTGGTGCTTGTGCCTTGGTCCAGTTGTGCAACATCAGCGGAAGCCCTGGCCTGCTCATGTTCCCATGGGGATTCTGTTTTCCCTGGTCTGCACTTTACCAGTCGGCCTTTTCCCACATTCCTCCAGCTCTCCAGGAGGGTGGAGATAGAGTCCCTCCTTATCGGCACCCTTCACAGCCTTTTCTCCCATCCCTCCCCCTTCACAAGTTTAAACCCCACTTTTCACCAATGAACCCTCTATTTTCAACTTAAGGAGTCCCTCCTCCAAATTGAGATGAAGCCTATCTCTAGTATACAGCTCCTTATCTCCCAGGTCCCCCCCAATCCCCGTCAACCCATACCCTCTGGCCTCACACACTCCCTGAGCCACTGGTTTATCTCCCTAATCTTCCTTTTGTGTTCCCACTAGCCTTGGCACCGCAGAATTTCTGAGAAGGAAACGTTGCATCCTAAGTCATGACAGACCTGGCAAGCTCCCTGAATCTTGCCTGTATCTCTAGCTCGCTATTTCCCTCAATATTATTTGTACCCAAGGTGGACCAGTATGTCTGGGGAACCCCACAATCCTTTGCTAGCTGATATACTTCGTGCTTGGCCCTGTGCACGCTAATCCAGGGAAACATTTTGTTCTAACTGGCCAGACTTCTCCTCCTATCCCATTTGATACCCCTGATCATAGATCCCCAACAGGAGCACTCTGACCGCTCCTTTTCCTCCATTCCCCCTCCATGTCCCTCATCCTTTCTACTGGCCCTCCACCCAGCTGGCTCCTTGTTCCTCCCTATCTGGGTGTCACATGCTGCCCCCACTTATTTACCCTGTCCACCCCTCCCTCTGATCCTAAGCCTCTCCTTCTCCTGAGTATCCTTCTGTACCGCTAACTCCCCCCTCACTGCTCGCGACTGGTCCTTCTCCCCCATCCGCTAAACTAGCCAGGCTCGTCCTCCCTTCCTTCCTGTCTCCATTTAGTCCCTCCTTGCTTGTCGTACTCCCCTGGCCTAAACCCTCAGCTCCCTTTACTGTATCCTCCTTGTACTTCTGGTCCTTCTCCTTGCCTTTTCTTCCCAGCTGGTCCTTCTCCTTGCACTTTCCTCCCACTTCCCCCTGCTCCTCCTGCTCTGATTTACTGCTCCCCCCATTTTGCTTCATTCCAGGTTCCCCCCTTTTCCTCCTGCTATCCGGCCCCCACCTCCTGCCGCCCACTCCCTTTCCATCTCTAACCACCCCTGTCGTGGCTACATCAAATCTATCAATCAGCAGTCTCCCATAAGAAGGCAGAGTTCCTGTCTGGGCAGACTGCTGCAGCTCAGAATCAACCTGTTTAGCTCTTTCAAACTGTGGACAGGCTGTGCAACCGAACCTGTCTGTAGGTCCAAAGTGCATTTTCACAAGTTAAGTGCGATGAGTTTGCTCGATTCTTTTCTGATAAGGTGGCCAACATCACTCTATGGGGTTGATGGTGGTTGGTGCTTGGTCACTCCACCTTGGTTTTCCTGGATATCTTTCGACTGACCAGAGATCATGGATATCGTGTGGATTGTCCAGAGTATGTGGCCAATGTGCTGTAGTTTGTATCCGGGTCCAACACGCCTGATAATGGGGTGTATTGATTCTATCAGCCCTGTCCTCGCGAAGATCGTCTGGTGCTCCTTAGAGTTGGGTGAGTTCCCTAGCTCCCTGAAGGAGGTGGTGGTGACATTTTTCCTTAAGAAAGCTGCTCTAGACTCAAATTGCTTTGCTAATTACAGACCCATCTCTAACCTTCCCTTTGTAGGGAAGGTGACTGAGAAAGTCATTGTGCTGCAGCAGGAGAACCATCTTACCATCCACGATATCTATGATCCTCTCCAGTCCGGTTTCCAGAAGAAGCATAGTTCTGAGACTGCTCTGGTTCGGGTGCTCAATGATCTTCTGATGGTGAGAGATCAGAAGCGCCATTCCATCTTGGTGTTTCTTGATCTTTCTTCAGCATTTGACACTATGGACCATGGGGTGCTGCTCGAGCACTCTGAGGGTCATCTGTGGCCTGGCAGGTTCAGTCCTCAGATGGTTTAAATCTTTTCTCACTGGCAGATCTCAGAGGGTGGTGTGGGGATATTCTTCTTGGACCCATTCTGTCTGCCATGTGGGGTCCCCCAGGTCTCAGTGCTGTCCCCTATGTTGTTCGCAGTGTATATGCTGCCCCTGGGAGACATTGTAAGATGATATGGGCTGAGGTTTCACTGCTATACAGATGATATCCAGCACTATCTGTCTTTTGTGCCCAACCAGGACAGTGCAGTCTCGGTCTTTAACAGCTGCCTTGTAGAAATTCAGGACTGGATGAAGTCCAGCTTGTTGAAATTGAATTCTGAGAAGACTGAGGTGTTGGTGGTGGATCCAGGTCACCAGATAGAGAGGTTGGCAGCAGGGTTGCCTTCTGGACTTTGGCTCAGAGGTGCCCAGCTGCCTTCCTGTGAACAGGTGCGAAGCCTGGGGGTTGTTCTCGATGATGGGCTGACACTGCATTGGCAGGTGTTGTCAGTCATCAAGTCCTCCTTTTACCATCTGAGGAACATCGCCAGGATTAAGCACCTTGTTTCATCCTGCAACCTTCCGACATTGATCCATGTCTTCATGACTTCGCACCTGGACTGCTGCAACTCCCTGTACCTAGGGCCTCCAGAGGTTGATATCTGCCGCTTGCAGCTGGTACAGAACGTTGCAACGTGGTTCTTGATGGGGCCCTCTCGTTCATGTCACATCACTTCCATGCTTTGTGAACTGCTCTGGCTGCTTGTACAGTGGTGGATCACCTTCAAGGTTGGGCTTCTGACCTATAAGGCCCTGCACGGACAGAGCCCGAGCTATCTGCAAGAACTCCTGAATCCTTACTTCCCTGGCCGTCCCCTCCACTCAGCTGATGAGTGGTTGTTAGAAATTCCCAAGGTACAGCTGAAAACATCTGGGGCCCGTGCTTTTATGTACGTAGCTCCAATCCTATGGAATTCTCTACCTCATGAGATTCAAGAGTGCAGGACCATGGAGAGCTTCAAGATGGCCTTAAAAATGCATCTGTTTCATCTGGCATATGGTGACTATGCAGAATAATTCTGTTTGTACTTTTATGTAATGTTGGAACCTGTAGGTTTTTATTGTCTTATTGATTTTAATATTTTATTACTGTACAGCGCTTTGGTTTTAGAATTGAGCTTCATAAATAAAGATTATTTTTATTATTATTAATATGCCCTGGTCCATTCAAACCAAGAACAGTCCTACATAACATGTATTAAATCCTCTTTACCACCAAATGAGCAAAAGTAGTTTTGTCCAATACTGTAGGAGCCAGTTTATTATAGTGGTAATCACACAAATGTTTACTAGTAGCATGGTATACCGAGCAGTGCGAAAGTGTGGTACCCACTGAATAACATGTATACCATTACCACACAATGACGCGCAGTGTGCAGTACCGGTATACTTTTTTTTTTTTTTTTTGTAGATTCTATTTTTGCTCCTCACAGGTGGCAGGACTTACTTAACCCCATTCAGCCTTTTTATGTGGGCACTCAACTTCCATATCGGCCAGTGTCTGCCGTGGTGGAAAGTTGGGGAGGACCATGGCTTACCCACCCTTGGAGGGGCTCCCCCCAGCAGCAGACAAACCAGTGGGGGAGAGACCGCATCACCCTCGAGCCCCTGCCCTGACTTACAATGGACTTTGTTTGGCTGTGGTAAGGTCACCCGTCAGAGGCATCATCCTGCTCGCCTTGAGAGTTTTTTCTAGCTTGAACCCCTAGAGTATGGAAGTGCAATGACATCCAGCACATGGCAAGCACACTCCTGCGCTCACCTGCAGGACATCCACTGCTGCCCAACCCTGGTTCAGGGTGCCCTGAACCGCTGCTCCCCCAGCCTCCACTGGGGTTGTTAGAGTGGTGGGCACATACCCAAGCCCTCCCGAGGAGAGGAGAGCAATCCTCTGGATGCTTAATCTTCTCCTCCCCTGCTGATCCCCAGTGACCCGAGTCCATTCCTGAACCTGGGTCGCTGGCGTGGAGTGAGGTGTGGCATCCAGCACCTCAACCCTCAGCACCACCGGGTCAGCACAGTACCAGTATACTTTTGTGTGACTACCACTGTATATCTGGTCATGATTACATTACTGTCAAATAGCTCAAATTTATATTTGGTAAAGACTCTTCTTAGTTGTGCATCATTAAGAGTATCCAAATAATATTTATATCCAAATTTAATGTTAGTGGTTGCAAACCATAGGGAAAATCTGGACCTTGAAATGCTTTCTAGGTCACACTTGATCCTGCAATTATTGATTTTTGTTTTGATAATTTTTTTTTATTTTAAACTAAGAGTTACATATTTCTCAGAACGTCTGTTCAAAACTAACAGATCTAACAGAGCAAACGTATTCAGTTTATGCAGGAGGTCTTTAAAGAAATTGGATTCTCTGCATTCTAATTGGAGCCAGCTCTTTTCAACATAAGACATTTATGCGGTGTCCTACCCTGTGGCATTCTTGTTAACTGGAGCCAGTAGTTAACCTTCCTTGAGTCCATAACTGAGTTTATATTATCTAGACCAAGCTCAGATCTAATATACATCACAGAACAGGAATGGTCCAATCCCATTGCTGCCTTTAAGAGCTTGTATACTGGTTCAGTAAGCTTATCTCTGCCTTTAAAAATTCCAAATTTCAACCCCATATAACAATTGACAGAACTACTTAGCTTTAAATACATTAACTAAGGGTCTCAAAATGTATCCATGATAAGCAGAATTAAATTTCCTGAGACCAAGGACCATTTTCCTAACGCCTTACATAATTTTAGAGATGTGTTTTATCCAGGAGCCATGACACAAAAGTCAGGCCCAATTTTATTTAACTAATAATAAGTTCTAGCCTATGACTACCAATAAACCAACAACCTATCAATTTATTTGGACCAAAAATCATAACCTGAGTTTTAGTATAGTTTATCTTGAGTCTTAATTCCTTTACTTTTGCATCCAACAGATCTAGTTTCTTCTGTAAACCTTTTGGACAAAGTCAATAAAATCAAGTCGTCAGCATAGGCAATTGCTGGATGTCAATAATCATTTATTTTATGGAGTCTGATTCAAGATGTCCAAAATCTCTTAACAATTTATCTATTTATAACCAAAAGGGAGGGCCAGAACACACCTGCCTCACACCTCTGTTGGTAGGAGTGACACTAACAAGTTAACCTCTTACTCCCAGTCTTATACAAAACTCAGGTATCCTTATACAGATTGTGTATTGATTTATAGTATAGGGATGTTACAGGTTTCTTGTTCATGTGTTTGGGCAAGGGTGTGATGCAGGTGAATGGGTGCCTTTCATGTTGCATTCCATGTTCCCGATTCTCTTGCTGACTACTCTGCTACTCACCAGGTGTTTGCACTCCTCCGATTATGACTGATATAATTTGTGTTACGTGGAATGTGAGGGGACTAAATTCCCAAGTTAAATGTAAACATTTTTTAGCCTATCTGAAAAGTATAAAGGCATAAGTCATTTTCATATTTTATTTATTTATTTTATTTCAAATTTGATAACCATGAAAGGCACACTGAGCTGAAGCTCATTTCCAGGTACAACCAGGGCACAGGAGCACAAATACAACAAAGACAGAGCAACATTTGGATACAGTGTAATACAGGATAGATATAAAAATATACATTAATACATTAATGAGTATTGGACTAATATTGATGTACTCCTTGTAATATATGTCCTATTATTGCTCATATTTGTGTAATATGTATGCCAGCTGCCTCATGACTCTTTGTAATTAACCTCGGGTTGCCCCTGAAAAAAGGACCATCTGGTCTCAGTGGGCCTACCCGGTTACCAAAATTAAATATATAAATAAATAATATAATGAGCAGATACATTTACATTTCGGGATTGTATTGCAGAGTATTGTTTATCTTCAAGAAATGAAACTGACGACTCCAGTGGAACACAAACTATGAAGAGAGTGGCTGCCCCAAATGTTCAAAATAACCTTTTTGTCACCCCACCTTATTAACAAAGGAGATGTAATTTTTTAAATCTCTTCTGAAACATGTTTTCACAGTCACTTTGTGAAATCAGCTTTTCGATGGGATTTAAAATCTTCATCTATCTTGATCGTAAGGTGGAGGCCATAAAAAGACTATGTTAAAAATGTGCAGTCAAAATGTGAAAAAAACAACAAAGTTATGAAGAAACCTTACATTTTTTCAATGCTGTTGCAGAATGTTGCAATTTCTGCAGATTTTGGGACCAAATTTTTAACATAACCCAGTTGTTACCCAACCTCATAACCATGACATTAACAAAGGAGGTGTACTTTTTCAGATCCCCTCTGAAACATGTTTTCACAGACACTCAGCAAAATCACATTTTGGATAGGATTTGAAAAATGCCTCATCTTAATTATAAGGTGGGATCATAAAGGACTGTATTGAAAAGTTGGGGTCAGAATGACAAAACACAATGAACTTATGAAGAAACATCGAATTTTCCAATGTTTACTCATAATGTTGTTATTAGCCTACATTTTCAACATAACCCTTGTTTACCCCACCTCATGTACATAACACATTGTTTTCCAATCCTCGAACATATTCTATGAGTTGCTCCGTAAAATCACCTTTCCGGGAGATTTAAAAATCCACCTGTCTTGATCATAAGGTGGGGTCCTTAAAAGACTATGTTGACAATTTGAGGTCAGCATGTCAAAAAACAAAACAACAAAACCGAAGCTAAGAAAACATGGTGACCCTATAAAGCTGTACCTTATTATGTTCACCATTTTTTAGCTCTATCTCTATCTCTAGCTCTCCCTTAGCCTGGGGAACCCAGAATCTACAAGACAATAGCTATTGGGGGAAGAAAGGACTGCCCACAGCCTCAAGATACTATTTCTCTCTATAATGTACCAGCATGCCAGCAAACATACTTGGCATTAACAAATGCTGGCATTACATTGGCCCCACTGTTTGCTTCATTTTAATTAGCATGGTAGAAAAAAATTCATAGCAATCCACTTCTAACTGCGGAAATGTGTTATGTATCATGTTGCTTTGGTAGTCACATGGTGCATGACTGAGAGGTAAAACTACAGGTCAACCCAAAAATGTTCTCTGAAATACTAAGTTTATTATTTGTAACAAAAATACAAGTCTGACTAAGCGCATGTCTTAGCATCTCAGCTTTGTTAGCGTGTTGGCCGTGAGATAAGCACATCAGCATCTCAGTCCCAAATAAACATACTTCAGTTAAGAATTTAAACAAAAGTATAGGTACCTCAGTCACTAAATATAATCAGATGAGCTGTGTTTCTGTGTTGGTCAGGAAGTGGGCATTGTCTCATCTCTCACCACATCCTTGGACCATCAGAACAGGTAGCGGTTAACTCGGAAAAATCGTTACGGCTATCTGGTTCTTCAGCCTGGGGCTAGCCCTCAAATACTAGCCACAGTCTCTATTTCAGGGTGGCTTTATTTCAGATATTGGTGTTAAACTGCAGCTATTATTCAAGGGTGGTTATTATTCAAGGTTGGCCTCTGTTCAAACATATACATTATTTTGAAAATTCAAGATCACAATCTTAGAAAACAACAATGTTATATATAAAACTATATTTCCCAATCATGGCGATTTCACTGCTGCAACTTGTGTTATTAATTTGTTAATTTAAGCCTCTGTGCTATGTATGCGAAACAGTAGCGTAACAAATTCCCAGGAGCCTGGGTGCAAGTGATGTTACAGGGCCCCTCCCAGTTTTGAATAAACATCAAATTATGATTTGGGCCCCTCAAAACTTGTGGGCCGGGTGCCACTGTACCCTTTACACCTGTAGCTATGCCTGTGATGCGAAACAACTACACAGCAAACAGACATTTAGCCAATAATGCATCAAGTGGGTGATGCTGGGATAACCTGATGCCTGGGTGGTTAGCATGAGGCCACAGGCTGAGTGCATCCAACATCCCTCAAGTGAGGTTATCCCAGCACAACCCACACCCTGGAGTGCATTATTACTATTATACAATGACTTGTTTATTAAAAATAAGATGCAAAAAAATTGTTTTAAATATATTTTTATTAATTTTCTGATGTGGAAGTATACTTTTTTTTTTTGCAATTTGTTTCTATGCTCCCTACCTCCAGACTCTCCAGTGAGGGAACTTGGTCATCAGGGTTATCCCATCCTGCCTGAAGTGTGGTCCACTCCATTTCGGATGGGCCATCCCACAGCCCACGCAGCATACCCCTGCCCCCAGGTCTGTGCCCTCTGGGGAAGGACCGCCTAATCCTCTGGCACCCTATCTACAGAACTGGTGGGTAGACTTGTGGGAGGGAATTCAGAATAGGTGTCCTTACGCCCAGCAATGGATGTGGGGCCAATGCCACAGGCCCCGCTTTGCCTACTGGAGGGAGGGATTTTTAACTTAGATTTCCTCCCCAACGAGGGCAGTGCAATGTTGCCCAGCCCATTATGTGCACACTCCCACGTATGTCCAGAAGGTGGCCACCCAGCGTTGAACACCTAGGTTAGGTCTTGTGATGGTGGTACACTCAGCCATCACTAGGTGTTGCCACATGAGCAGGACAATCCCCCTATCCCTCCCCAGGAGAGGAAAGCAGTCCTCGGATGCTCAATCCTCTCTTCCCCCACCAACCCCCAGCAGCCCGGACATGTTCCCGAACCCAGGTCACTGGCATGAAGCGAGGTGTGGCATCCAGCGCCACTGGGCCCTGTGGAAATATACCTAAAGGAAAAAAAGTGCACAGTTTCTGATTTTTCCACTAGGTGGTGTTGGTTCTGATGCTGTTTGATATCTGATGCACTGCTGTACACACACACACTCACACACACACACAGCTATTCCTTTTTTTTTTTTAAATCAGCTTCACTTTGACAAATGTAGTCCCGTTGTCTGCTCTAAGACCACAAACTGATGAAACTGCAGGGGGATTTCTGCCTTTCCAGTCATGATTCTCGATTGGTAAGTTGACTGGAGAGGATTGTGAGGGCTGAAACCATTAAAAGATGCTTTCTGAAGAAATGTGGTGGCAAGGAGCGGGAGTGTGCTGTATTTAGTGTTGAAGTGGATGACATGGTATGGCCCTTTGAACTGAGTGACTTTACTGAACTGCATGGCGGCAGTTATGGTCTGTGTGGTTCCATGAAGCTGCTCATTTAGAGAAAATTGTGCATTACAGTCATATTTCTTGTGTCTGCTGCAGTTGTTTGTTTGGTCCGAGTGCTTTATCGGTGACACTGGGGAGTTGAAGTCTGTTAGAGCGGAGGCTCGGAACAGTGACAACTTCAGGAAGGAGGCATGATTTCTGGCTTCTTGCCATGTGGTCCTGTGTGTGTGTGTGTGTGTGTGTGTGTGTGACTTCATAGGTGAGGTTATGCTCAGATAACTTCACTGTCCAGACACAATAACCAATCAGAGCACAGAAATTTTTCTTGCCATTGTATAATTAAGAAACAATGCACGACAGGGTGTAGGTTATGTTGGGATAACTTTACACCTATGGTGGCTGGGAATGAGGCTGCAGGCTGAGTGCATCCAACACCACAGAAGTGAGGTTATCCTAGCACAACCCTCACCCTGGAGTGCATTATTGCTATTATACAATGACTTGTTTATTAAAAAAACATAAGATGTAAAAAAAATGTTTTAAATATATATTTTGTTCATTAATTTTCTGATGTGGAAGTATACTTAAAGAAAATAATATGCACAGTTTCTGATTATGGACTAAAGTCCTTTTCCCTAACAATTGCAGTATTACTATTGATCTTGGATATAGAGCCCCTAACTTAAACAGTGATGAGAACAACAGGTTTATAAACAAAAACTGAAGTTATGGGAGTTGATAGCGACTTCATTCTTATGGGAGATGTTAATCTTCCAAACATCATCTGGGAATCTGGCAAATGCTTTTCAACTCTGAAATCCAAATTTATAGACTTAATGATCCTAAATAATATGGAAAAACCTTGAGGAGGGTATTACCAAAGTTGAGATAATACATCCACTATCAAATAGTGACCACAACATGGTGCTTACTGAAGTAAATATCAAGCATAATGCAGTAATTCATGGTTGCGCCTTGATTAAAGACTTCTATAAAGCAGATTACATATCAATAAATAAATATGTCATGGATTGGGATTGGGTTACTGAATTTGCTAATTGCAATCTGAACAACATCTGCCTTAAACTCCAGAACAAACTACAGCACTGCATAAATTTATTGGTACCCACCAGAAAAAAGTATAATAACAATAAGAGAACCCCCATGGTGGAACAAGAGCATAAAACGAAACCTAAACAAAAAACAAAAACTGTATAAAAATGCAAAAAACACTCCACACCTTCTAATTGGTCAGCATATAAAAAAATTGGTAAACAAAAATAAGAGCCTAATTAGAAAGTCCAAAAAACATCTTGAAGAAAAATTAGCTACCTCTGCTAAAGACAACAAAAAATCCTTTCTTAACTACATTGGATCAATGAAAAAAGCAGCCCAACCATTGGACCACTAAACACAAAAAAATGGAGTAATTACTGATGAGGCAGAAATGGCAACAGAACTAAACAAATACTTCATTAGCGTGTTTAGTCCCATACTCTCTACACCGTCATCAAGTATAAAGTCCTTAAGCGCTATTAAACAATTTAACATAAAAGAAGTAATTGAAGCTATAAACATGACAAAACCTAATGGTTTGGCTGGACCAGATGGAATTCTATCAAGTTTCATAAAAATACTGCACATCAGCAAGCTGGCCTTACGTGTCTTGTTTAACACCTCTCTTAATACAGGCACTACCTTCCCAATATGAAATATGGCTACAGTGATCCCCATATATTAAAGTGGTATCAAAAACTTAGCTCAGAATTATAGACCTATAACTTTAACAGCTGTTTTCTGTAAATTAATGGTGAGACTCTTAAAGGATAGAATAACTGCACATCTAGCAGATCTTGAGCACATCGATATTATCTAGCACGGGTTTTGTCAAGGGTAGATCTTGTCAAACTAACCTTCTAAACTTCTTTGAGCCTGTCAGCGAAGCTTTAGATAAGAGCCTATCTGTTGACGTGTTTTTTTCTGGACTTTTCAAAGGCCTTTGACTCAGTGTCACAAAATATACAGTTCTCCCTCGTTATAAAGAACACCTCAGGATCCGTTAGCATAGTTCGTTATAGCGGGTATTCATTATAATGAAAAATGAGAGAAAACAAATAAAATTTGCAATGACTTTAATTGCACTATTTCGTTAAATACCCTAACAAAATTTATTATATGGAACATATAGAGCTGTAGTATACATTCTTTATTTATTTGAAATAGCAGTCCATTGTTTTCTGGGTTAGACCGTTGTTAAGCACATCCTTGTTACACAGCAATATGAGCTGTCTTAACTGTAGCAGCTGTAAGGAGGACACAAAGGACTGCTGCTCCAAATACCGCAACCCTGTCTCCAGTCCTGTTATTCCCTCAGCTGAGCTTACTTTTATTTCTTCATTGCCTGTCACCCCTTCGCCTGAATCTTCGCTCTCTGATAGAGTGCGCTGCCCCGATTTTACTCCAGCCACAATGTCTTCATCTGTTAGAGCACCCGAAACAGCCACAGTGTCATCCTGAGCAAACCACTGCTAAAGTTGATTGTGGGCAGCAGGACCAGTTCCTTCAATAAGCCCTAATTGTGCAGCAATGGTGATATCCTCTGTCTATCTCATCATGCTGAGTGGACACAACAGGGTAGTAGTGGTACTGTCCTCGAATATTGGCCAAGGCCATCGCGCCAGCAATTGGTCACTTTCTCTGCTGTAATTGAGTCCCACGTAGTACCGCAACATACATCATACCCCTTAATGTTGTATGCTTTTAGAAATTTTATGAGCTCTGTCCCATTGTCTTGAGAAATAATCTCCTTAACAGCTGCTTACGGTACAGCTTTTTCAGATTAGCTATTACACCCTTGTCCATCGGCTGGATGATTGATGTGGTGTTACTGGGCAGGTAAAGAACTTTGATTTTACTATCTCTGCTCACCATTTCTTGGCTTTTGGATGTGCAGGGCAGTGGTCTAGTAGGAGAATAGCCTTAGTGCCCTACTTTTAGATCGATGGAATCTTCATACTGAAGGGATAAATTCATTATTGAACCACTGTCTAAAAATATCCCGGGTCATCCTTGAGTTGGCACTGTAGTTGTACAATAAAGGGAGGGAATCTCTAGTTATGTGATGGAAACATCTTGGGTTTACAAAGCGACTGATACAAAGTGGTTTCAACTTATGTTCGCCAGTTGCATTTGTACAAACAAGCACTGTCACTCGGTCCTTAAAGATTTTGTATCCTTTGGAGGCATCTGTCTCAGTTCGAGCAGTGAGGGTTCTGTCAGGTAAACACTTATAGAACAACCCTGTTTCGTCAGCGTTGTACAGCTGGCAAGGTTCATAATCACCATCTTCTAAAATGTCTATTAATTTTGGCATAAGTTCAGCAGCAGCAGTATCATCAGCCGATCGCTGGTCACCTGCAATTTTAAGTTGTCTGATGCCATTTCGACATTGGTGCCAGAGCCAGCCAGGAGAGGATTTAAAGTTGCATTCTTCACCCATAAGCTGTTTTGCCAAACAATCTGCCTTCTCTTTAACAATGGCACCAGAGATTGGGACACCAGCTGCTCGCTGACTCTCGAACCATATTTTACAGCTTGATCAACCTCAGCATTGCCAGCTAGCCTTAATTTCTTTACGCACACCTCCTTCTAACAACCGTCCGGCGAAAGCCCTCAAAGACTCCTCTTGTTTACGGAAGGTGCAAATAGTTGACTTGGCTAGTGAAAATTAAAGGCAAGTTTACAGTCCCTCCATTTTAACCTTTGTATGATGGCAAGTTTGGTATTGACATCCAGTGCCTTCCGTTTTTAATCTCAGCCATGAAGTTAGGACCAGGCTGCTGCTGAGAGCTGCAGCTGAATGAGATTGTATGCCTAAAAGCCTCAAAAGCCTTAATAACTTAATTGCAATGATTAGTAAAGTCTGAAGCTAGTTACAGCTACTAGAGGTACAACTACAATTGAATGATTGATAGATAAGAAACATCTGCGATCGTCTGCTCATTTATGAATTGACAGTTTGTCAATTTCAAACTAGCGGAGGAAATGCATGTATTGAGCAAGAGCTGAAGCTAATTACAGCTACTAGAGCTAAACTACACTAGAGACTTGCTAGCTAAATACCATCAGTGATAGTTAGCTCATTGTTCTTTTATGAACAGACAGTTTGCCAATTTGAAAACAACTAGACAAAATGCATGTATTCTAGTGGGAGCCATAACTTTGATTTGTTTTAAGCGGGATTCGTTATGTCGAGATTCGCTATAATGAGGGACAACTTATCAAAGTTGAAGCTTTTAAAAATACACCCATTAATTATAAGCTGGATAGAAGCTTGGCTGGCAAATCAATCACAGCAAGTATCACTAAAGATCACCTATCTTCTTGGGGCCCAGTTACTAGCAGTGTCCCACAAGGCTCCATTCTGGAGCTGGTTCTCTTTAACATATTAATATCTTCTATGCTCCCTTAACAATAATTGTTGGATGGTAAAGACGCCAACGACTGCAAACTTGGAGGCATTATAACAAATTCAAATTCTGCACTTGAAATTAAAAAATCTCACACATCTTGAGAAATGGTCAGTCGAAAATGAATTATTATTTAATGAACTTAAATGTAAGGTGATGCACTTAGGAAAAACAACCCTTGTTGCACCTATAAATTAAACAACATAATCTTGCAAACTACAGACAATGAAAAATACCTTGGTGTCACCATTTCAAATAATTGTACATTTGAGATACATACAAAAACATTGTAAAAAGGGAAGCAAATATTAGGTTGTATTCTGAGAAATATCAAAAGCAGAAACAAAGGGTTATAGTACCTCTTTACTCCAGTCTTGTCAGACCACATCTGGCATACTGTTCATCAGTATGTGCTCCACAATTGGTAAGAGAAAACAAGCTAATAGAACAAGTTCCAACACAAAGCTACCAGAAAAATCAAATCCGTAAGCAGACTGGACTATAGTACAAGATTAAAAAAAAGTAGGTCTCTACTCAGTGCAATACAAGAGAATAAGGGGGTGACCTGTGCCTAACATATAAAGCAATAAAAGATGGGTCAACATTAGAAACCATTGAGTTATATAAAAATCTCTCCAAAACCAATACTAGAACACACAATATGAAATTAAAAGGTAGCCAGAACAAATCGAACAAGAGAAATCAATGGTATACACAAAGGGTTATCTCTACATGGAATGCCCTTCCAAAAAACATTGTGGAAAGCAATACAATTAACATTTTCAAAAACAGATTGGATATGCATATGGGTAATATTAAACTTGATTTCCACCAATTAAAATAGGTGACAAGTCCATAAAAGGCAACACTGCCCACCAAACTCATAAATCATCTATGCTCATATGCTCCTATGACAGGGTATGGGTTGTGCTGGGATAACCTCATGCATGGGTGGTTGGGCATGAGGCTGCAGGTTGAGTGCATCCAACACTCCCAGAGTGAGGTTATCCTGGCACAACCACACCCTGGAGTACATTATTGCTATTATACAATGGCTTGTTTACTAAAAAAAAAATAAGATGTAAAAAAAAAATGTTTTCAATATATATTGTTTTTATTAATTTTCTGATGTGGAAATATACTTAAAGAAAAAAAATGTGGTTTCTGATTTTTCCACTAGGTAGTGCTGGTTCTGTATGCTGTTTGATGTCTGATGGCATAGCTTTCTGTACACACACACACACACACGCAGCTATTTTTTTTTTAAATCAGCTTCCCTTTGACAAATGTGGTCCCATTGTTTGCTCTGAGACAGCAAACTGACGAAACTGCAGGAAACTGAAAGGACATTTCTGCCTTTCCAATTATGATCCTCAATTGGTAAGTCAACCAGAGAGACTGTTGTGAGGTACTGAAACTATTAAAGAGCCACTTTCTGAAGAAATGCAGTGGCAAGGAGCAGGGGTACTGGTATTTAGTGTTGAAGTGGATGACACGGTATGGCCTTTGAACTGGCGCTTCACTGAATCACCACGAGAAGCACTTACGTTCTGCACAGTTCTGTGAAGCCACTCATTTTGGAGAGAAAATCGGACATTACAGTTGTATTTCTTGTGTCTGCTGCAGTTGTTTGTTTGCTCTGAGTAGTTACTTTATCGGTGACTTGGGGGGGAGCTGAAGTCTGTTACAGTGACAGCTCAGACCAGCTGCAACTTCCGGAGGGAGGCATGATTTCTGGCTTTGCCATGCAGTCTTTTGTGTGCCTGGACTTCATACAGTGAGGTTATACTCAGATAACCTCACTGCCAGCAAACACTGACCAGTCAGAGCACAGAATTTTTTTTGCCATTATATAATTGACATTGACAAATGCTTGTTACTATTGCATGTATGCTATGGCAGATTCATTAAGAGAACCAGGAAATCAGACATAAAATGCCATACACTGGACCATAGGTAGTATCTGAATAATATTCTGCAATGTAAAATGTCTAAATTCAGTGGTAAACAGAAACAGAATTCTATCTGAAATGAATTGATTATATAAGCAATATACCATGACAGGGTGTGGCTTTACCCACGCCTGGTGTGGTTCAGTCACGAGGCCACAGGCCAAGTGAGTAAACCACACCAGAAGTGAGTAAATCCTGTCATCACCCACAGCCTGGAGTGGCAGATTGCAATTATGCTATGTTCTCCTTTTGTTTACCCCCCCAAACAAACATATATATATATATATATATTGTTCTTACATTTTAAATTATTTTCATTGAATTTATTGCTGCATGAGAAAAAATAGTCCTGTGTTGCTAGGGTTGCTGGGTAACATATCTTGTACGAGAGGGAATTGCCCAGCTCCTATTTTAGTCATCATAGTAGACACAGACAGACAGTCATAGTAGTGTAAGTACTTGTTTGTTTCAAACAGAGACAGTCTGCTAGGGCTTAAGTTTTTTTTCTTTTTCAGAGGCAAGAGAGTGGCAGTTGTGATTTCCAGTAGCTATTTAGAGTATGCAGTGAGAACACTGAGGTTCGTCTTGTGCTTCTGGGTTTCATGATGGATTAGCAATTGTGGCTTTAGTGTATGTTTTGTGGTGGGAGCAACTGATGGATTTTATTGGGTTTTATTTAGTGGTGGGCAAAGTGGTCTCGATCCACTCCATAAGTGTTTCATGGAGCAAAGGTGGATTAGTGGAGTGCTCCTAATGCAGCGAGTACTCAGCGTTATGATGTTAACGAAAGTCCATTGGAAACAATGACTTCACATTACTCTGCCTTCCAGACCACTACTCCACTAAATTTTAGGTGAAGTGCATTGAGATCAATGCACTTCGCCTTGTTTTTAAGCTCTGAAGGCAAATTTTGCAGTGATTTATGGGATTTCAGGTCACATGAACTCTATATTGATCTGCACAGCCTCAGTTCAGGGTAGTGTGTGTAGAAAGGAGTAGGAGACAGTGTGCTCAGAGAGCTTCCTGTGATTGAAACCTTCTAAAAGCTGTTAAAATCATTTTGCATTTTTGGGGCTCAAACTTTAGTTCATCAATTGTAGGAAACCCTCCTGTGCTTAAATCATCGAGCATTTTGTTTTGTGTGGATTTTGAATGTTAATGTACAACATTGAGAGTGTGTAGTGAAAGACAGTGAAAGTGTGCCTAGGGAGGGCGTATCTGTGGTGTAGGTAGATATAAGTTGGAGAAATAGTGATTTCTTTGCTTTTTGGTTATATTTTTATAATTGACTGTGTTAATATACACACAGTAATATTGTCAATAATTGTTGAAATTTTCTTGCTGATTGTGTGTTGTGTGGATCTGGTGCAGCAGTTCATAATTTCAGGTTGTTTACATTAAATACATGGCATATTACTGAACTTTTCAATTTGCTGTGCATTACTGGTTCACCATTGTAGACAAACTGTTCTGTGACAAAGAACCTCTGTGCGCAAACACTGAGGCAAGGGTTACCCCAAAGGGCATTTGGCTGGGAAGCCAAGTTTCAAGAAAATACAAAATCACACATGCCCACACAATGCAAAGCATCATGGGCTGCATATGCAAATCACCACAGAATGTTATGCTGGTCCAACTTTAAGCAGAATTGCATGGTGCCAAAAGGCCTATCACACAGTTTGCAAAGGGTGGTAACAGAAGACATAGACACGTGTTTCATCCTACCGGGACTCATCAGTATGCCTTGTCTGTTTGACACCCCAGTGAAATGGACCAGCTAGCCTAAGACACTGTGTCTTGGATATGTTGTGGTGAACCCAATAAAATAAAAAACTATTTAAAAGACAAAGAACCTCTGTGCGCAAACACTGAGGCAAGGGTTACCCCAAAGGGCATTTGGCTGGGAAGCCAAGTTTCAAGAAAATACAAAATCACACATGCCCACGCAATGCAAAGCATCATGGGCTGCATATGCAAATCACCACAGAATGTTATGCTGGTCCAACTTTAAGCAGAATTGCATGGTGCCGAAAGGCCTCTCACACAGTTTGCAAAGGGTGGTCAGGAAGACATAGACACGTGTTTCATCCTACCAGGACTCATCAGTATGCCTCGCCTGTTTGACACCCCAGTGAAATGGACCAGCTAGCCTAAGACACTGTGTCTTGGATATGTTGTGGTGAACCCAATAAAATAAAAAACTATTTAAAAGACAAATAACCTCTGTGCACAAACACTGAGGCAAGGGTTACCCCAAAGGGCATTTGGCTGGGAAGCCAAGTTTCAAGAAAATACAAAATCACACATGCCCACACAATGCAAACTGTTCTGTGTGTGCGTGTGAGTGATGCGTGGGTGTTGCATGACTGAATAATACACCTTTATTGTGCCACAGACTAGTATAATTGCAGGCATAGCAGTGTGAACCTGCTATCCACTGCACCTGCCTCATTTTGTAGTGCGATCGTGGTATCTGTTCTTTGTTTTGCTGCTTGTACCTCCATAAAAATTTTCAGTCAGTGCTCCCCCCCACCCTCACCGGCAAAAGGATTTTTTTACCAGATTGGATTGTTTTTGTGCCTCATTAGCACCACTGGTTACTGAAGTTGTTTTTATTGCATGACAGACTAGTCTCTTATCTGTTGCTGAAGCTACAGTTGTGTTTTTGGCTTCACATCCAGCGTCCCCCCAATCAGAGAGTGAACATTTAAAAATCTAAATGTGGTTACAATATTGTGGTTGACCCCCCAAAATGCTGTCAAAGAAACGTGCAAGCAAAGCTGGTTCTCACCATGGCATTGCTGGCAGTAAGATAGTCTGTTGGCATGGTAGTACGCAGATGCAGAAGTGCATTGCTGATGTGAGGAAAGGTATTTCTCCTGCAATGTTTTTTACAGCCCAATCAGTAGCTTCACTCATAGTTGGAGGAGATGATGTTTTCCCAGCCGGTGTGTTAGTGTTACTGGTATTAGTGGTGGTGGTAGTATTAGTATTGGTGCATCAAGTTAAAATTCTGACCAGTGTACCGTATCCAAAAATTACAGAGTGTGAAGCAGTGCAAGTGAGTGGCAGAGTAGATGGTGTCATACTTCCCCGTAACATTCCAGTAACTGAACCTGAGGATTCTGATAATCATGTCAACGCTAGCATGCAATGTGATATTCTGTCCATCGTGGCAGTTAATGTCACGCATTTTCCATGCAGTGATTCACAGTGTGGTGAAAAAATATCAGGTGATGGTGGTGTAGATGTTGATGATGAATGTGATGAAGATGATGACGTTGCTGCTGTTGTTGCAACATGCACTCCACATGCTGGCATCCAAGCAGAAGATGTGGATGTGTGTGATGTTGATGAATATGATGATGATGTAAGTGACCCCAGTTGGGAACCAGAGAAAAAGAAATTAAAAGTGGCTATGCCTGAGTGTGTTTGCAGGAATCCCACCCCCCCCTGTAAAAACTTGTGATTTACGGTTTTAGTTGATGATGACCAGTAATAAATATGATAGGTAGTCGTGGTGGTCAGTTGCAGTTCACGTGCAGTGCCCAAAACATCACGTGCCCCCACTTCAGTGCTTAAAATAATGGACTTAAATAAGCCACATCATGGACATGTTAAAAGCAGAGCATCACAATCCATTGTTTGGGATTTTTTGTTCAAGATGCAAATGATGAGTCAGTTGAAATCTGCCAGGTTTGCCATGTGCGTGTGAGTCGAGGTAAAAAGGGGAGCCATCTGGGCACAGGACAGCATACACATCTTAAGAATAGGCACTTGGAATTGTGGACCCAGCACAAACTGGCAGCTAGTACCACAGTGGGGCGTTCATCCTTGTCACCGGCAACCATAGCAAGCATGTTATCCCCTTCCAGGACTGTTAAGTCCAGTAGTAAATTAAATGTGTGCAGTACTAAGGTAATAAGAGCAGAGGATTACTACAGGCATGATGAGGTGGAGGACCATTATGACTTTGAAAATGTTGTCCAGTGCTGGTAAGAGTGCAGTTTTGGTGGTGGTGAATGCAGTATGTCTAGTGCAAATGGTACCTCAACTCTGGTTGGGATATCTGGCAAAATAACTGCATTTCTGGGTTTGTCATCATCACCTGTGCAACCGTCATCATCAAACGTCCACACTCCACCCCCTGCCAATGCCATTCATCACAGAGCACAACCATTTGTGATCACACCTCATGTAAAATGCTTAAGTCAGCCCAGGTTACAGACTGTTTTTGCGCATAAGCTGAAGTACCCCCCCCAATCATACAGTGTCACGTGAACTTAATGCTACTGTAGGGGAAATGCTGGCAATTGACCTTTTGCCCTTCTCCTTTGTGGAGAATTCTGGGTTCCGGCAGTTTGCTGAACGTGTCTGTCCAAAATGGAAACTCCCATACAGGACATACTTTTCTACCTGTGCTGTCTCCGAGTTGTTCCGCACTGTGTCCGACTCAGTAAGACATGCCCTTCAACATTCCTCCTCTTCATTCATCCATTTAAGTATGGATATGTGGACAAGTGGCAAAAGAGCAGGCAGTTCATATTTGTGTATAACTGCACACTGGGGTGCAGGTGCCGGGGGTTGTTTGTGATGTTGGTAGTGTGAATAATCAGTGCAGTAAGGTGGATTGTCGCGGTAGCAATCTTCCAGGAATTCGACAGCATGCAATAATTTCTATGCGCAATGTGACCTGTTCATACACTGGTGAGAACATGTTGGACATGGTACTGACTGAAATTGACAAATGGCTAAACCCTCTGTCCCTGATAGCTGGGTTCATAGCAAGTGACAATGGGTCAAATGTGGTGAAATGCATCACGAATGGTGTTTTTTTTTGTTTTCCATGCATGGCCCACTGTTTAAATCTTGTGGTGCAGGAGTTTCTGCAGCACCCTGATATAAAGGAAATGCTGACCGTTGCACGAACGTATCTGATCTCACTTTTCAAGATCTGGAAAGGTCCGTGACCAACTGCTGCAGTTGCAGATACAAAACAGTCTGCCTCAGCACCGCTTGAAGCTGGAAGTTGTCACCCAATGGAACTCCACTTTATACATGGCAGAGAGGTTGTATGAACAATACAAAGCCATCTCAGAATATCTTGTGATGCACACTAGCCGTGACAGTTCCAAGGCCTCCATGTCTATGACAACTGAACAGTGGTGCCTCATGGACTCTGTAATAACAATTTTGTGGCCTTTTGAACATGCCACATAGGCAGTGAGTGGCAAGTCTACCTCCATTAGCCAAATAATTCCACTGCTGCAGGTGCTGAGGCAGACATTGGTGAATGTAGAGCATGGCCTTGATGTTGCGCGGAGACGGTGGTAGCAGTATTTTGCTGCAACACATGCTGACAGTATTCGACCAGAATCACACATTGTGAGCATTCAGCATAGTGAGAGCTTTGCCATAGCAACAATGCTGGACCCATGATCCATGGAATTGCATCAGTACTGGAGGTATGGCCTGAACAGGTAAAAAATATCAGTGGTCAACTGTGCCGCTTGGTTCATGGGGCACAGAAGTCACGTGCCAAGGTCAGCAAACCTCAGCAGCATAATCCGGCTAATGGTGTACCTGTAGGACTATCTAGCATATCCTGCAAGGAAGGGACAGCAGTTCAAGGTTGTCTATCACCCTAAGTGGCTGGCATCAACCCGCTTTGGGAGGCTTTGTCCCAAGTGGGTATTTGTGAAATCAATGATTCGGAGAACAGGATGATGCATCAACAACTGGACTTAGTGCAGCTCAGAGAATGGTTGAGTCACATTTGTCTGAAAACAGGGATCTGACAATAACTGAAGATCCTCTTTTGTACTGGAGAGGAAAGGTCAGTGAATGGCCAGAGCAGACTGCAGTGACACTGAAGTACCTCACATGCCCACCCTCCTGTGTAAGTGTTGAGAGGGTATTCAGCTCAGCAGGTACAATAGTCAAGGATCGTCAGACAAACCTGTCTCCTGCAAATGTTAGTTTGCTAACATTCATTAAAATGAATGAGAGGCACATACCAGCACAGACTGCAACCTCGGTATTCATACCATGGCCTAGTCATGGTGGTTTTGGTGATGTGGAAATGGAGCATCCTGATGGCACTGGCAGTGGCTGCCTGAAATGGCCCATCACTGACGTAGATGAGGACACAATGGAGAAAGAATTTCTCAGTGGTCAGACTTCAGACATAGATGACTGTGAGGGAAGCTTTCTTTATGAGGATGATGATGTGGTTAATGTTGCCAGGTTTTAACTGAAGTTGTTAAAAGGCGGTGTGCCACCCCGGACCACCAGCACCACCACCGGGACTGATGTTAGCCACTGCCACCACTGAACATGAGTCTGTCCACCCCCCCAGACCACCACCACTGGGACTGATGTTGTTAGCCACTGCCACCACTGAGCATGGGTCTGTTTGCCCCCAGACCACCACTACCGGGACTGATGTTAGCCACTCGCCAACACTGAGCATAAGTCTGTCCACCCTACCGGACCACCACCACCGGACTGATGTTGTTAGCCACTGCCACCACTAAGCATGAGTCTGTCCGTCCCCAGACCACCACCACTAGGACTGATGTTAGCCACTGCCACCACTAAGCATGAGTCTGTCCACCCCCCCGGACCATCACCACCAGGACTGATGTTGTTAGCCACTGCCACCACTGAGCATGAGTCTGTCTGCCCCTGGACCACCACCACCGGGACTGATGTTGTTAGCCACTGCCACCACTGAGCATGAGTCTGTCTGCCCCCAGACCACCACCACTAGGACTGATGTTGTTAGCCACTGCCACCACTGAGCCTGAGTCTGTCCGCCCTGGACCACCACCACCGGACAGATGTTAGCCCCTGTCGCCACTGAGCATGAGTCTGTCTACCTCCCTGGACCTCCACCACGGGACTGATGTTATTAGCCACTGCCACCTCTGAGCATGAGTCTGTCTGCTCCTGGACCACCACCACCGGACTGATGTTTGCCACTGCCACCACTGAGCATGAGTCTGCCCAGCCTCCTGACCACCACCACTGGGACTGATGTTGTTAGCCACTACCACCACTGAGCATGAGTCTGTCCACCCCAGGCCACCACCACTGGGACTGATGTTGTTAGCCACTGCCACCTCTGAGCACGAGTCTGTCTGCCCCCAGACCACCACCAGGACTGATGTTGTTAGCCACTGCCACCGCACCAGATGCAGGAAGATATAATAACAGAGAATGTCATCATGTGCCACAGCTATCACCAGTTCACCAACATCCACCACCAGTGTCATTCAGACAATATTTCCCCATTACATTTACCATGCCAAGGTAGAGGGAATCGAACAGGAGACCACATCCATCAGCCACAGGCACAAAGCTTTAATATTTAAACCACAAAGTGAGTATGTGTATTAATGTTTGTTATGCTATTTCACTTCCTTTAGTTGTATGTTTTGTTTTCTGCAGCTTTTCAGAGCCCGCAATGGTCAAACACATACGGTACACTTATTTTTTTTTTTTTTACAGGTTAACAGAAAAACTCTCCTTTGCTGAAACTCGTTGGGAATGGTACTGCAGCTGTATCATACAGAGGAACCTATGGAACATCCATTCTGGTAAGTATGAATATTTTATTTCATCTGTTTCATTGTTTTGGAAATACTGCCGCAAATGCCACTGAGTACGATTCATAAACTAGGTGACATGTGTATGTCACAAAAACTATTTCTGTAAGACATCATTCATGCACTGTATTCTGAACTTGCAGCTGTGCAGCACTGATCATGACAGTGTTGAAAAAGTTGCACACAGGTTGGGTTACTTGACAAGATGTGGTTTTGAAATGTAACTTGACTTGAAGAGATTGAGAACCAGGGGCAAATTATAATTAAGTAGTAGGAAGGTCATTCATTTCTTTTTTTAGGAAACTTCTAGATGCTTTGTTGTTCTGTCAAAGTGGCCTTATCCAAACAAGTTCTTCAACATCTGGCCCCCCCCCCCAGGCTGCGGCACACATGCAACACACAGAAGTTGTTTCATTAGATGACCATGACTATCATTAAAAGTGTAAAGTGTGTAAAGTAATGCACCTGGGAAACAAAAACCCAAGGGAAGAGTACACAATGGGGGGGTGAGATACTGACAACAACAAAAATGGAAAGGGAACTGTGGGTAGTCATATCAGACAACCTAAAGGTGGGCCAGCAATGTGAGAAGGCAGTAAGAAGGGCTGGGGGGATACTGGGATGCATAGGGAGAGGCATCACCAGTAGAAAACAGGAAGTAGTTGGCCCTCTGTACAGACAGTTGATAAGACCATATCTGGGTACTGTGTACAGTTCTGAGACCCCATCTCCGCAAAGACATAGACAGAGGTGGAAACTGTCCAGAGGGAAACCAAAATGATGTAGGGTCTGCATCAGAAGACATATGAAGAAAGACTAAAGGAACTAAAGATGTATAGCCTAGAGGAAAGGAGGGGGCATGATAGGAACTTTCAAATACCTCAAGGGAATCAACAAAGTCCAAGAGGGTAGTATCTTTCAGAAAAAGAGATGTGCAAAAACAAGGGGGCACAATTTGAAGATAATCGGGGGATGGCTCAGAGGTAATGTGAGGAAGTATTTCTTCACAGAGAGGGTTGTGGATACATGGAATAGCCTTCCTGAGGAGGTCATAGAGTCAAAAACAGTGGGGGAATTCAAGAATGCATGGGACAGACATAAGACAGTTGTAGTGGGGGGTAGGAGGAAGTAGGCTGTTGGTTAACTAGGATCTGCAGCTTATCCGTTAGGTAGGGAAATGGGCAGACTAGGTCGGCCAAGCAGTCCTTATCTGCCATCAAATTCTATGTTTCTATGTTTCTATTAACAGCCAGACTCAAGAAGGGATGCAGATGAAATCTATGAAGAATAACGAAATAAGAAACCATTACAGACAAACCTGCAAATATGCTCCCCCACCCCCAAAAAAAAAGACTTACCTTCACGTGCTTGAGAGTTATCTATTTCAAATTTTGACGAAACGTTTCTCAGCGAGCACTGACTGTGCACACCAACAGCACCTGTGACCTGTGATACAGAACAATGCCATGAGTACATGTCCATGTCAACCACTTTCACCTACAAAATACACAAATATATATCTATATATATCAACTCACCAAGGCTACTATTAGTGTACAGACAAAGGGCACCCTTCCATCCAGTTGAGATGATCACATTGCATTTTCTCAAATTGCAGCACACATGGACCAGCAACACTTAGCTCACCGTCATCATTTTATTCTGGGGAATTTGTATGTGCTGCAAATGCTCCATTTCACTTTGCTACCACGTGTCAATTTTCTGCACACAAAGCGGATGCATTTTATGTGTTGTGTGATTGTCAGCTCATGATGTCATACTGACATTATCAATTAGAGCAGCATTGCAAGAATGCCATGACAATTTTGAACTGTACTTTTATGCTACTTTACATTCACTCAATCACTAGTTACCTCTGAGTCGTGACTTGAATGATACACTTATTTTCACAATTTCTGTCTGCTTTACTTAGTTGACTACTTTTTTCATGTATGAAAAAATTAGTATACCTTTCAATATTGTTCTCACCCAGGTTTGTATTTTATTTCATCCGTTTCATTGTTTTGGAAAGATTGCAGCAAATGCCACTGAGTACGATTAATAAACTAGGTGACGTGTACATCACCAAAAACATTTCTGTAAGATATCATTCATGCACTGTATTCTGAACTTGCAGCTGTGCAGCACTGATCATGATGGTGTTGAAAAAGTTGCACACAGGTTGGGTTACTTGACAAGATGTGGTTTTGAAATGTAACTTGACTTGAGATCATAAAACACTGCCTGCTGCATAACTGTTAATTTACAACAAAAGTGATATATAACAACTAACTGTTGTGATGGAGAAAAGCAGAGAAAAACAATGACAAAGACCTGGTCAGCACCAATTTAAAAGGAATGCTACTTTCATTATTTCACACATGAAAAAACATAGTACAGCAGACTCAACTACTGGAAATTCGCGTATCATTCCAGTCCGGATGTAAGTAAAGGAAGTGGTAACAGCATTAAAAAATATAGGTCAGAGTTCTCAACTGATTGTTACACTGCTGCTTTTCAGAGATTCACCATGTTACATAGTTATGGTGTTGCACATAACCTAATATGTGGGCTCTTTACTTCCAGGGGAATCTTTATTGCTCCACATAGTACAATTCATTTCTGTGAAAACCGCCTGTAATTTCTGTACAGTGTGCACGTCATGGAGAATTCCCATTCAGAAAAAGTTGCCCAAATTCTGCCTCCCCCCTTTCTCAGCAATGTTTGGACGTGATGCCGGGGGAGCGCAGGTACATGCTCCACTATAGTGAATGTCCGGCAGCTATCCGAATGTTTCTTTATGTTATAAAGTTCACTTTGTGGTGAACTGTGGGCACGTTTCCACTAACAAGGCTCTTCTTACTGGAAGCGTGCCCACGTTTCACCACAAATTGACCATTATAACATAAAGAAACATTTAAAAGCTGCGGACAATCGAACATTCAGTATAATGGGCAAGCATGCAGCGCTCTCCTGGCATCATGTCACGCTACTGAAAGGAGCAAAGCTGGCTGGCTATGAATGGGAATTCCGTGACGTCGACACTAGTAATGAGTAGGGCATTTTCACGAAATATATCCTTATGTGGGCAAAACTCCCTGGAAATAAAACCACAACAGTACAATAATCTGGTGAAAATTTTGACCTATTCTTTTATGCTATTTTACATTGCCACTTACAGTACTTCCTGACTTGTATGATACCCTTCTTTTCACAATTTGTGTCTGCTTTAGTACTTTTCCTCATGTCTGAAATAATAAAAGGAGCACTCCTTTTAATATGGCTCAGACCAAGTTTTCATCAGTATTTGCAGATCTTTTTGAACAAATATAGTTCTGTAAGGACAGAGAGCACTGCCTGCTTCATAATTGTTAATTTTAGTCATAACTGAAGTGCTATAGAAACAACAGATAGACAAAACCAGCTGAAAATACTGATGAAGACCTGGTCTGCACCGTATTAAAAGGAGCACTCCTTTTATTATTTCAGACATGAAAAAAAGTAATAAAGCAGACTCAAATAGTGGAAAGAATGTTATCATACAAGTCAGGAGGTAAGTGGCAATGTAAAATAGCATAACAAAGTACAGGTCAAAATTTTCACCAGATTGTTGCACTGCTGCTTTAAACAACAACAACAACAACAACAACAACAAAAAAAGTACAGCACAGTAATGGGGTGGGGTAAGGGGATCCACAAAACAATCCCTTACTCTGGACATGGGATGATGTGGTGTTGCAGCAGCAGGTGCAGCATTGTGAGTATTTGCTGCTGCTGTCCTTGGATTGTATCGACCTGCTGCTGCAAAGCACCTACCTTCTGATTATTCTCCTCCAGGGCCGCCCACACCAGAGCAATGTTGGCCTCTGTTACAGGGACTGTGGAGGGGTCCACTGCAGGTGGGAACTCAGGTAGTGGCACTGGTGGTGGTGGAGAGGCTGGTGCTGGTGGCTGTGGTGGTGGTGGTGGAGCAGCTGCTGCACTGGCCCTCCTCCTGCTGTGGTGGCAAAGCACAACTTCAACCCCAGCAGCACCCTTGGCCACTGTCACAGTTGGGCCAGCAGGTGGACACCTGGCCTCTTCCGTGGCAGCCTGCCACTCTGCCTTGTGGTGGTTGAACATGTGGGTGTGCTGCCCACTAGTCCCCAAATGTGACCCCTGGGGGCCACAGTGCACCTGCACACCAAAGAGATGGCACACTATGACTGTGCTGTCTCCCCCCACACAATTAAAATTCTCCAACACTGGGGAGCTGCAGGGGGGGACCAGATACAGTCCTAGCACCACCTGTGTTTGCCTGGGGCACCTCCTGTGGCTGTGGAGGTGGTGGAGGGGGTGCTGCTGGAGCCCCTACAGCTGCTACCAGTGATGGTGGTAGTGATGGAGTAGGTGAATACATCAGCCACCAGTGGCACTGTGCTGCTGCTGCTTCCATGGGGGAAGCAAGACACAAGAGTCGGGAGACGTCCAGCAACACATGACAGCCTCCACATGTGCCTCCTCCTCCTCTGCTCCCGTGCCCATGGTCCAGTGACTCTCCTTCTGCAGGGTCCATCCTTACCACACAAGTCCCCGACCCCAACTACAAACAAATAAAACCAGAGTCGACTCCTAACCTTCACCCGGCGGCCGCACTCACTCTCAAACTCCCAGACACACACACACTCACTGACACACACAGTCACACACACACAAAACAAAACTTAAAAAAAAAATTCATTACCAAAAAAAAAATCACAAACACAATACAAAAACTAAATCAAGATATAGCTTTTAAAAAAGCTGTTTTTTTTTAAGGCACAAAAGCAATGAAGCACTTATGACACTAAACTGCTCTGCTCTCCAAAAAGCCTTCTCCCTCTACAAATGCAAAGGAGAAAGTAAAACTGCTTCTCTGACTCACTTCCTTCCTGCCTGGCTAAAGCATGTGACTTATAGAACTGTAAGTCATGTGGCTGCCTATTTACATGCTACTCCACCTTACTTCACGTTAAGGCATAATGGCAATGCAAAGTAATAATGATAATGTGAAGTGAGCACTTTATGGTGCCCTTTCACTGCCAGGTACCGCCAATGCTAAGTGGGCACTTTACGTCCACTTCGCCAGCGGATTTAAAATTTGCTGCATCTCTAGTTTTATTTGTACTTTTGTTGCATTCAATTTGAAAACTGGACATTTGTAGAGCTGATGCCTCAAAAGGTATGGAGAGAGCTTTGGGGTGCACTGTGCAACTTCTTTTTTTTTTTGTTTTGTGATTTACTATTCTTTTTCTGGCCAAGACCCCTAATCCCACGAATGGGCTCACCTAGGCCACGGTACCTGACCTTTACTCCTGGAAGCTTCCCCGGAGTGGAGCTGCTAAAGCGGAACTGTCGCGGCTGAAGGGTCGGGCACCATGCCTGGCTCATATGCGGGGGCTGGCGATTTTCCTCAGTTAGAGTCCCCTTTGGAGCTAGGATGTGCAGTGACACAAGGGTGAGTGTGTCTGTCCTAGCTCCACCACATGTCTAGGTGCAGCATGCTTTGTCCCCAGCCTCTGCTAGAGGGCAGTGGCCTGACACTCTAAAGTCCCCCACCCGGAAAAGGGCAGTCCTCGGATGCTCTATCCTTCTCCTCCTACTGACCCCGATGACCTGTGCTTGTTCCCAAACATGGGTCGTCAGCATGGCAAAAGGTGTGGTGTCCAGCGCCTCAACCCTCAGCGCCACTGGGCCGGGCTCACTGTGTGACTTCTAATGGAGCAAAGATAAAAGGAAAGGTTTGTTGCTATGTGAACTGGGTTTGGGGATTGTTGGAGAGTGGTCTGAATTGGGGGGGAGGCAAGTTGTTTCAGGATAAGTGATCATTTGGGGAATGTGGGATGGAGGAGACCAAGAGTAAAAAAGAAAAATACCTGGCAGTTGATTCGGTTGGAAGCCGTGACAGGGGAGGACTTTTTAAACACTGTTTTGCCTGCGATGTGGGTATTACCACTGTTTGAACAGTTATAATCAGATTGATTAGTTCGAATGAGGTGTCTGTTTTCTTTTTTAAATTTGGCACTGTGGCGGCTGGTTTTGTGTTTTGTTAGCAGCGAACAAGATGGAGACTAATTCAATTGATGTGGGGAGGCTGAATGGCTATACTTCAGATGATCAGTACATGAGGCACCTTTTTCCATTGAATAATGCTAGGATTTATAACGGACAAAAGGAGCCAGTCAGCCAATCAGATTGTGCCATTTTCCAAGCCATTGTATAATGTGATATGGGTTTCATTCTGGAATTTATTTGTCAGAGTTAGAACACTCTGATTTGAGGAGGGCATGGCTGGGGTCTCTAGTGGCAGCCTCTCGGCCCTCAAATGAGAAAAATTGGACAGCATTTCTGATACGCAAGAGACTACCCCTGGAAAAAGAGAAAGCTGGGACAGACACTGAAGAGAGGTGGGTCATTGCCTCGGGAATTCATGGTCACCAATCACATTTGTTAATATAAATGCATAGACTCAATATTGCCCTTTCCTGAAGGAAACCTTTCGAAAATTGCTAGTCTACCCTGAGGTAGTGTAATTATGGGAGGGTACTTTAACTGTGTGGTTAATCCATAGCTAGACAGATCCTTTGGTAACATGCAAACATATAAAGTGGCAAGTACGGTCCTAACAGGATGCATGGAGGAACAGGGTATGATAGATGTGTGGAGGCATTACCATAATGGTGAGAGGGATTATTCATTCTTTTCTAGCCCCCAACAGGAATACTCAAGAATCTAGATCCAGTATTTCTCATACACAAGATAGAGGTCTATAAACTTAAACTTAAACCAAGCAAGGTATTCTGCATGGATACCTGCAGTACTGCCTTATCCTACTGAGGTTATTGTTGCAGCTTATTTTTTTGCATTGTTGTTCTTCTAAACAGGCATACCTGATAACCCAACTTACCTCTAATCTTCACTCTTTATGCTCCACATCCTCCCCATCTGTATCCTCCTTCTCTGGTTCCTACCCCCATTCCATCCATCCTTCCTCCTCTCCATTTCCTTGTCCTCCACTCACACTTCCCTATCTCCTCTCCTGTTCTCTACTCCTCTATTCTCCCTCTTCCTCCCCTTCCCCTGCTCTACTCCTGCCTTCCGCCCTGGGCTTTTCCAGCCTCCCTCCCTCAATCTGTAACTTCTCCATTGTATACTTCTCTCCATCTCTATCACTTCCTTGAATGCTTGAAAAAATCCAGAACAGTAAGTCACTGTCCTTTTTATGTTTGCTTGCACGCATGTACAAGAAACATAGTGTGATCATCCAAAATGCAGTGTCGTACAATTGAAAGGGAGAGCTCCGCTTCAGTGAACAGTGCTCCCCCACACACAAGCACGCAAAGCACACACATAATATGTGCTCATGTGCTCTTATGCACACACTGTATGGCTGATGGGGTGCCCAACCCGTCAGCTTCACGCCCCCAAAAAGTTTCAGGTGCCATGCAGGAGCCCACCCAGCATGGCAAGATTGTTATGGCTGACAGGGGTTCTAACCCCTGTCAGCTCCAGGCCCACCCAAACAGTTTCCAGCTGCCACACTGGGAGCTCACCCAGCCATGGCAAATGCCCTGTCGTCTTCCTAAATAAAACAAATGTGTAAACAAAAACATTCCCTCGGTGGTCTCCCTGCCCACCGCACCCACCCTCTGTGCACTCTGCCTCCCCACACCCCCACCTCACCGCATACTTACCTCCAGAGTCTGGCGCAACGATCTTCAGTGGACCGGGAACACGTCTGCACTCTTCAAAGCCGACCGCGAACTGAGGAAATGCCGGTAAGCTGTATAATGTAATAAATAAGTTTTTTTCAACTTTGATGCATATCTCAGGCATTTTTTAGAATTTTGGCATCAAATTATCAACATGGGTTTTTTGGGCCCCCCTTCTCGTGAATTCTTGAACTGTCATGGCGTTAATCGGGCTCGAAGAGTGATTTCACTACCATTGCGCAAAATCACCTTTCCAGACCAATTAAGGAAACGACAGTGCCAGTGTTCATAAGGTGGGCTCTCAAAAAGCCTATGTTGCAAAATTGGTGAAATAAATTCCTAAAAATTATTGTTTTACGAGCGTGCGTTGCGCAGTTCCTACGTGCGCTCGTAAGTTTGAAAATTTTTAATATTTGACTCAGATTTTCAACATTTTACTTTACGCACTTCCTATGAGCAGTACAGCTGCCATTTTTCATATCAGGCCCAAAATGCGTTTCCGCACATGTAGCGCACAATGGTGCAGTCGGTGTGTGAAAGCAATGTTTGGGACAGATTAAGAAAATCACAGTGACACTGGTCATGAGCAGAGGTCTTAAAATGGCTATGTTGAAAATCTGGTGACAAAAGTCCATAAAATGATTGTGTTACAAGTGAGCATTGCGCAGTTTCCAAGCACCCTTGTAAGTTCATGAATTTGTAATATTTTCAGTCCAGATTTTCACCAGTGGCATTTCTCCACACTTCCTTATGAACAGTACAGCTGTTATTTTTCACAACATGGCCAAAATGTGTTTTCACACTTTCAGCACAGAAATGCATGGTCGCTGTGTGAAATCATTGTTTGGGACAGGTAAAGAAAATCACAGTAACACTGTTCATGATCGGAGGTTCCAAAATGCCTGTGTTGACAATCTGCTGTAAAAACTCCCCAAATTAATTACATTATGGGTGTGTGTTGCACAGTTTCTACGCATGCTCGGGACTTAACCAGTTTTTTAAATATTTTCACTGCAGATTTTCAACACTGCCATTTTTTACACCTCCCCATGAACAGTACAGCTGTCATTTTTCACATCCTGTTCGGAATGTGTTTTTGCACCTGTGGTGACAAATGCCGTAGTCACTGTGCAAAAGCAGCTTTCCGCTAACAAATTAATACTGCCACTGTTCATGAGGTGGGGATCACAAAAACATGTTGAAAATTTGGAGTGAAAATACCAACGAATGCCTGAGGCGTTAGGGTTTCCACCATAACGCCCCACCCTGTAGAGAATGACTGGTATCAAGGCTGTGACTTGGGACTGTCGCTTGCAATGCTCATACCATTCCACCCCCACCCACACCCTGCAGCCACTGAGAGGCATTGAGGTGTGCCTTGGACTCTTCGGCTGCAAAGTTCATCCCATTCTCCTATACTGCACCCACACCGCACAAGCCAGAAGGGGAAGGAAGGAAACATATTCAATTCAGTGCTTTAGAGTAACTGGTAATTGGTATTTTTCTTTTAAACTTAGATTGTGGGCTTGTAGTGACAATATACTTTCTTTCTTTGTTGTCTTTACTTATAATTGTTTTTGGGCTGTTGAAAATTTAAAACATAGTGGTGGTGTAATTCTGTGCTGTCTTTAATTGCTGCAAATTTTCACCCCCACCTCCCTTCCCCCAACTCTTAATTATATGCCCTGATAAATCTGATTGACAGGAGCTAAACACAGGGTATAGTAAGAGGTGTGAAGTAGGAGGGGCATAAGAGGAAAGAAGCCCACCCTCAGCACGACAAGTGTTTTGACTCATTTATTTATTTATTGGTTTCTTTTTCCTTAAAAAAAAATTATCTGAGGATCAGTGACAGGATTTTTAGTACTGTAAATTAATAAAAAGAGAACTAGGAGAGCTTCAGTAGCAGACAAGTAGTGGAATTGCAGTATAATGTGGGGAGTGGTGCAATGCAGTGGCTGTGGGGCAGCCATATTCAGGCAGACCTTCTGGACACTGAGGTGCTGCCCTATCTGCATGCATCTCTCTGGACTGCGGGATGAGGTAGCCAGACTCAGAGCGGAAGTAAACTGGGTCAGGAGTACCATCACCCCTATCCAGGGACCACCCAGTCTAATGCAGCTGCCTCAAAAGATGCCGAGAATGAGGAGCACTTGGATGACAGTGGGCTCAGGGAGGGTTAGAGCAGTCAGGCAGAGGCACATCCCAGATCCTATTCCTCTCAAGAACTCATATGCCACACTGGCAAATGAGGACAACCAAATAGAGATACCCAGAGAAGTGGAAGGAAAGGATGTGGAGGTTAGCCAAGGAGGTGACCTCAGTTGGGAAAGCAGTGGACCCCAGAGGAGGAGGAAGCGAATCCTGGTGGGGGACTCCATCATAAGAGGGATCCAGCTAGGAATACAGGAGGGGGAGGACAGGGAGGTGAGGTGCCTACCAGGTGCCACGGCATGGAGGGATGGAAGGAAGATACGGGGATCACTGGGAAGGCAAGACGGGAGGGTGAGCTGGATGTCATTATCCACCTAGGTACTAATGACTTGGCAAATGGGGAGCCAAAGAAGTTCAGGAAGAGTTTAGGAAACTGGGGAGGAGTCTCAAGCAAGTAGCTACTTCTGTCACTTTCTCAGAAGTACTACCTGTGAGAGGCAAGGGAGACATAAAGTGCATGCACCAGGAACTTTAACTCATGGTTGAAGAACTGGTGCTGTGAGGAAGGGTTTGGATTCATTGGTGACTGGGGACCCACTGGTCACTCTTCCCTCTGTGGAGTGACAGCCATTTACCACCACCCTCTGGGATGGAGGTTTGTTCAAGCCTGACGGCCTGCATCCATCCTGGAGGGGAATCCAAGCACTCAATGATAAGTTTAAATGCCACATTGACAAGCATTTAAACTAGCAAAGGGGGGTGGCAGGCCAGCAAGGAGGGTACCTACTTGCTCACCCCCCACAGCTAGCAGTGGAACCAGTGAACCAGAGGAGTGGCTATCTCTGCAAAGCAGTGTGCAAAAGACGGAGATTAGTGTCCAAAAGGTGGATAAGCAGAAAGGGCAAAAATTCAGCAGAAGGGCAGACAGCAAGGAGAACCAGGGATAAATGACAACCAAGGAAGGGCTGGAGTAGAACAGTGAAGCAGTCTGAGGAGGTCAAATCATGGAAAGCCATGTGTGCAAATGCCAGGAGCCTTAGCAACAAGATGGAAGATCTGAGGCTGTCATGGTACAGTCAGACCTGGACATTGTGGCCATCACTGAAACCTGGTGTAATGATAACCATGACTGGGAGATGACCATACCTGGCTACAACATATTCAGAAGAGACAGAGCAGGCAGGAAGGGAGGAGGAGGGCACTGTATGTGAAAAATGACATAAGGGCCACAGAGATCCAGGAGGAACAAAATGGGGAGAGATACTGTGGTTAAGCTGAAAAGGAAAATGGGGCCAGCCATCCGCACAGGTGTGGTCTACAGACCACCAGCCCAGGAGGAAGAAACAGATAGGAGTTGATGCTAGCCATCCAAAGGATGGCAGACAAAGGAGGAGTAGTACTGGTTGGAGACTTCAATATTCCAGGCGTGGACTGGAGCATCCCAGCAGCAGCATCAACTAGAGCAGATTTATCCTGGACTCCTTCAGGGTGCCTTCCTCAAGCAACTGGTCATGGAACCAACTCGGCAGAAGGCAATACTGGACCTTGTGCTCACAAACAGGGACAGTGTGATGGGGAGTAACAGTGGGAGCACCTGGGAAACAGTGACCACCAGTCATTGTGGTTTGAAATCACAGAAAGAGCAGAACCAAACCACACAAAAACACGTATCCTGGATTTTAGGGGGCAGACTTTGGGAAAATGGGGAGATACTTGAAAGAGGCATTAAGGAATGGGACAGAATCAGAGGTTGAGAAACAGTGGGCAGTATTTAAAATGGGGATTATAAGAACAACAGAATTATGCATTAAGCAGGTTAGTAAGAGGAAAGGAAGAGGAGACCATTATGGTTTTCCAAAGAGGTAGCAAAGAAAGTGAAAGCCAAAAAGATTGCATTCAGGCAATACAAAAGACACAGGCAGAAGGGGATAGGGAGAAGTACCAGGAGAAACAAAGGGAGGCAGGAAGTCAGTAAGGAAGCCAAAGTCAGACAGAAGAACACATTGCAAAATCAGTGGGTAAAGGGACAAAACCTTTTACAGGTACATAAGTGAAAAAGAAAGACAAAGGAGGGATAGTGAGACTGAAGGGGAGGATGGGAGCCGCGTGGAGGATGACAACAGTAAAGCTGACATATTGAACAGGTATTTCTGCTCAGTCTTTACTAGGAAGAGAGGGGTATGGGTCTGAAGGAGTACAAGGTGAGAATGGTGCAGAAATGGACACAAGTCCCTTTACACGAGAAAGGGTCCTGAAGGAACTGGAAGTAATAAGAGTTGATAAAGCAATGGGGCCAGATGGGTGCACCCAGGGTTCATAAGAACTAAGAGATGGTGGCTGAACCTCTGGCTATCCTGTTTAGCCAATCACTGGAAACAGGGAGGTACCCAAAGACTGGAGGACAGCAGATGTAGTACCTTATACAAAAATGGGAACAAAGAGGAAGCAGGGAACTACAGACCAGTCAGCCTCACCTTGGTAGTGGGAAAGATCATGGAAGCACTACTGAAGGAGAGATTGGTGGAACATCTGGTTGTCAATGGACTACAGGACCCAAGGCAGCATGGTTTCACCAGGGGAGGTCATGTCAGACCAACCTCATTGAATTTTTGACTGGGTGACTAGGGAGGTGGATCAGGGAGGCAGTGGACATGGCCTATCTGGACTTCAGCAAGGCCTTTGACACTGTGCCACATAGAAGACTATTACACAAACTGGGGAATATGGGTGTGGGCAGGACAGTAGTGTGGTGGGTAGGTAACTGGCTGGGTGGCAGGACACAGAGGGTGGTGGTAAATGGCTGTCACTCCACAGAGGGAAGAGTGACCAGTGGGGTACCACAGGGATCAGTGCTGGGTCTGGTCCTATTCAACATCTTCATCAGTGACATTGCGCAGGATCTAGAAAGCAGAATTTCACTGTTCGCTGATGACACAAAGCTCTGTAACAGAGTAGACACACCAGAGGGTGTAGACAGAATGAGAAGGACCTGCAGAAACTTGAAGAATGGTCAAGGGTTTGGCAGTTGAAATTCAATGCAAGAGTGCAAGATAATGCATTATGGGGTACAAAACCCTGGCACAATATATCAGTTGGGGTGAGGATATAGCATGCACCAAGCAGGAAAGGGATCTTGGGGTTGTCATCTCTGATGACCTCAAGAGAGGAAACAGTGTGACAAGGCAGCAGGTAAAGCAAATAGGATGCTGGGATGTATAGGCAGGGGCATCACCAGCAGGAAAAGGGAGGTCATAATTCCACTATACAAGACACTAGTGAGGCCCCACCTGAGTACAGTGTACAGTTCTGGAGACCATACCTACGTAAGGACATAGACAGGGTAGAGAAGGTTCAGAGGAGGGCAACAAAGATGGTGCATGGATTGCATAACAAGTCCTATGAAGACAGGTTGAAGGAACTGAACATGTACTCCCTGGAGGAGAGGAGGAGAGGGATATGATAGAGACATACAAGTATCTTACAGGGTGCAGGAAAACACTATTTTAAGTGAAAAAGATGTTCCAGGACTAGAGGCATGGGATGAAGTTGGAGGAGGATGATTCAGAGGAAACATGAGAAAGAATTTCTTCACAGAACGGGTGGTGGACAAGTGGAACACCCTGCCAGAGGAAGTGGTGGGGGCTGAAACAATCACAGGTTTAGAATGCATGGGATGAGACATAAAGGAATTCTAGAGGTCAGGGTAGGGAAACAGACTTCTAGGAAAACAAACTGAACTTACAAGCTCAAAATGGGCCAGACTGGGTGGGCCATAGGCCCTTATCTGCCGACACTGTCTATGTATCTATGTATCTATGTATCTCACCGTATTTCCTGATGGAATGGGGTGCACATAAGGCCAAAGACCCCAAGGCACACCGTGACACTTGTCGGTGTCTGCAGGGTAGGGTGTGGTGAAATGGCGCGCGTTATGTCACTATCTGCAAGGTGGTGATGGGGTCTGCTTCAGTTCCAATACTTCACTGCCATTCCTATGATGCAGCTCTGTAACTCCTATGCTACCAATGCCAATGCCAGCAAGCAAACATTTGGCATTGACAAATGCTTGTTTGTTTCCACATATACTATATAAAATAAGGTATGGAAACCCATACATGCCAAGGTTTTTTCCACCTTGTAATTAGCATGATGACAAGGACCTCTACAGCTTTGCTGTTGAGGTCACTCTGTTGTCATGGTAACCACTCAGTGAGGAAAACAGCCTTATAGTATGGTGGGCAGCTGTTCCGCGTAAATCCATGCCTGGAACAGCGTTGTTGTCCTTCTTTCAGTGCGTCCGACGATCTTGTTGTGCTGCGCCCAGTCGCCACGGTGCAGCACAACAAGATCGAATACATTCGCGATGCGCATAGAGCGGCGCACGGCAACACGGAAGGCGCACTTGGCGGCAGACACATGAAGTAAGCTTTTTTTCCCCCAGTGTTCACGAGTGGTATTTATGGTTGCCCATACACTATAAAGATTGTGTATGAGCAACCATACAAAACAAGGCAGTTTCGATCTTGAGGTTTCCTGGTAACGGACCTCTCGAAGCTACGCCTCGGTGTCCTTGTGTTACCACGAAACCTCGATCTGTACCTGCTTTTGTGTATATGCTTACATACACAATCCTCTATGTGGTGTAAGATTTCCATATATCATTCTATATGTAACACATTTCATAGCATTAACAAGTGTTTAAACTCAGCCTAAGTTCTGAAAACTTTTTCAAGTTCAAGTTCAAGTTTATTGCAGGAAAAACTCCATTAAGCAAGCTCATTCACAAGGAGGTCCTGAAACATTTACACAGACATGTGGATATTACATAAGGGTATCATTGGCTATGCAAGCAATAACACATGACAAGGTGTGGGTTATCACCTGATAAAGCATGCCCAGGGGTGTACTAAGGCAAAAGGCTCTTGTGCCGGTGCCTTATGCCACTGGGCATGCTCTTATCAGGATAACCCATACTCGGAGTGTGTTATTGTGCTATAAAATGGGTTCATTGTGATAAAAAAGAACAAAATAAAGTAAAAAAAATATAACAATTGAGGTTTAAATAGTTGAAATAGTGAAAAAATAGTTCCTCTTTTAAAATAACTGTTTATTGTAAGCCGATGTCTTTTTATGTAATCTTGATGTAAAACATAGAAAAATGCCATAGTGTATATAAGCCCCCCATGTAGCTCCCCCTTTCCTCTCTAGTTAACGTTTTTCATTGTTGTTGTTTTTTTATATTTCTTAGTCTGACTGCCACTTCCGTAACAATGAGCGTGTCCCTTTTTGGCCACTGTATGAACCTGATTTAGGCCTGTACTGTGGTGAATTCCTTTTGGCAGGCAATTAAAAAAAGTTTCCCCTTTTTTCGGCATACTGATTATTTTCACAATGGATATCTGTATTGTGGGTAAATATTCAGTTATTAAATCTCCACCTGTAAAGACTATATGGCATTAATATCAGCCGTCAAAGCTGCTAATAATGAGACGATGGATTTCAGACTCCATTCCCACAGTTTACGAATGGTTCCAAGAAATGCACTGACTGTAGAAAGATCAGTACGTAGGGAGTGGTAGCAAGTGGTGCTGTGCTTTTTAATTTAGCTTTTTAATTTGGGGTCTGCTAGTTCATGGAGGGTGGCGGGTTGATGGAGAGAAAGATGTATGCTGGGGGAGGTGGTAGTTTCGGCTTTCATTTTAATGCCATTTTGTTGGCAGCATGCGGGAATGGTCCATGGATCTCCGGCAGCTCTAATGAGAGTGACTTTTTTTAATGGAGGCAAAATCGGGAAGGCAGAAGGTACTGTTTGTATTTTATAATATCCTTCTGAGAACTTGGTTGTGTTGGAGCAGAATGACTGGGGGAGGGCAGGAGAGAGCGCGATGCGCAATAACTAAGTAGCCTATAGATGGAATTGTTTTAAAAAATGTTTCTCTGAGGGATGGATCTCAGTCTGCACTGTGTCCTGCTTGACTGAACAGGTACCAGTTGGGATAATATACTCTGATAAGGACACGGCCCTGGGTACTTGTCAGCCAGTCAGGAGGCACACCATGTTTGATCCATTTTATAAAATTAAATAAAGTGTATATTATAGATCACAAAAGACATTTCATAATAAGGTACAATCTAGCAGAGCAAGGTCCAGTTAAGACATTGTTTCTTCTGTCTAAGCTAAACAAGAGAAGAATTTTACACACATGACTCAGATAGGGGCAATAAAAAAGGTTAATATGGAAGGATAAGAAAGAATGGAAAGTTAGAAGGGATAGCAGGCAGGGAAGGCTGGGGGTTAGGAAGAGTAGGTGGGAGTAAGATGTAGGTAGGAGAACTGTGGGCTAAGGGCAGTAAGTGCAGGTAAGAAGGAGGTTACTGATCCCTCCTGCAAAAAAGGCATAAACAAGAGTTATTAATCAACCCTTTCATTTTAAAATTAGGTAAGCTACTTAAAATATATTATATACCACATTTTAGTATCACTAAGACTTAAAGCTCTGTGTAATGTGCACTGAGAATTATTGCAGGTAACTCCTGCACAACTCCTCATATAGGCAAGTTCTGTTGCCAAGAGAAAAACAAGAGTGCTTGTCACTTATAGATTTAAAAAGCAGTTTAGTTTTTAGACATATTCTTAAGTTCTGTCACTTCTCAGTGTAAATGAAAAGATATATTACTTTGAACGGTAGCACCCATGTTGAGCTCATGTTGTTGGGCGACTCCAATAATACTGCTCTCACTCAGGCGGAGTGGTGAAATAGGTCACTATATCCTGCATAGCAGTATAGCAAAGAGCTATACTCAGCTAATACAAAGAAATATAGGATCCTGTGTGACTAATTTCAGCAAGCTGCTCACATAGCTTAGTGGTGCACCACTGCTTGTGATGCCAGTAGACCCGGTTTGGGTCTGGTTTCATGCAGAATTTTTTTTTAGCTTAATAACTTGCCTCTCGGTCCGCATCCCTCTTGGAGTTGATTATTTTAGTTTGGGAGTTGTATGCTGCCTGCATAAATAAAGATTTTGTGTCTGCGGAATGAAAGTATTGTAGTGACCATTGCTATTTCCTGGAAATAAACTTGAACTTGAGATAGTGACGTCAAACATACCTGCAAATCTACTTGCGCTGCAACACACAGGGAACACAGACTGTGTTTAGTACAGGAGAGTGCCCGTAGCTATGTTAATTCCATTGAAATGCACAGGCTGGAACAAGTTCAGGCAGTAGGAATTAGAATTTGGGCCAATCAGATACAGAATTCATGGGCCACTTAACTTATTCCTGACTGCCATTACAAACATGGATATCACCTTTACTCACTGAAAACCTTCAACAAGGCCCTAAAAGTAAAATTCTTATTCCTTTCGTGATACTCTCCTTATACATATAAACAAACTGAACAAATGAATAACTATTCACAGTTTTAATTTCTCATGTTTCATTGCCGATCATAAGAAATCCCCATCTATCCTTACCAGCTTGCTAGGACAATCTCTGCTTCTTACACTGCTTCAAAATAGTGGAGACCAGGGCTCCATTTAAGGCCTTCTGTTGTGTGTGAAGGGTGAACATTCTGATAGAACTCTGCAGCACTACATTCCTTTGTTTCATAATAAGTGTACGCCCCTCGCTGGCGCTGTGTCAGAAGAGGGCCACTACCCTGCCTACTGTTTAGGCTACACGCTAAGGGGCCTGGGTTCCCAAAGCTGACCTACGGGGCTCCTTTCCCAAAAGATAAAAATGAAATGGCAGTGCCTCCACCCAGAGTACATTTTAAGAGGGTCTGATTGCCAGCAGTACAGCTCTCTTGGATGTTGCACCAACCCACCTCCCCAACAGGTACCCCAGACATGGACTTACCAGGATTTGAACCTCCCCACATTCAATTATAACATTTATCTTTTCATTTCATCATTACACAGGCTCACTGAAATCAGGCTCTGGTTGTTTTCTGCTGCAAAACAATTACTCTGGGGTTTATTTACAGGGAGGTTTAGGAATGAGGTAGTGGAATAGAGGTCAAGTAAGAATTTTTAAAGATTGGCATTTCCCAAATCACATTTCTCTTTTCAATTCCAATCCAATCCCATGTTTCAATCAATGTAGCCACCAGGTCTATCTATCTAGCTAACTGCTGCAGTGTCCCATAACCCAGACCCGCAGGTCCCAGTCCAATTCCACATAGTCCAGTACCTGGGTACCCAGTTTTAAAGTTGCAGGCCTGAGGTGCAGCTGTTCGCCAGCATTGGCGCACTTACGAGAATTAAACTTTTTACATTTCTTTCTCTCTGGTTAGAGCTAAACCTTTGCCTTTTCCCTCTAGTCCTTAGCTCTACCTCCTGCCCTAGTGGGCAAACATATTTACAGTCCCCAGTTGCAGGGCAATTCCTGAGGTTTACTTACGGTTCTGCAGGATCAGTCCTTGGATGGTACAGTACTCTGAAGTCCTGGGGATGGAAGGGGCACAGACAGAACCAGGCACAAAGCTTTAACAGGGACACAGACACTGCAGCTTGCTCTGCCTTCATCTTGCTTGCAGATCTTGCAGCTTGTCCCCTTCGGCCCATTACAGGCCCCTTTGCACAGCATGTGCACAAGGCCTACCACCACAGAGGACCCAGACCAGGGAGTGGCCCCATGGCCTGGCTCACTCTATCAGAGTGCCCTAGCACTCAGGTACAAGACACGTGACCCCGTGCAGCAGCAGACCCCACTCACTGGGGGTTAACAAATTCTCCACCTGGCCCTGGGTGCCAGCCAAAACATTCAGCACATTCTCTTCTGCTGTTCTCGTTCTCTATCTCTCTCTCCTGCTATAGTGTGTAGCCAGAGCAATCCATTACTCTCCTGGCTGTACCTCCGGAGCAGACCATAGGCATTTGAACCAGAAAGCACCCGTCCATCCTTCTGCTTTCACAGTCTCTCAACTTTAACACAGTCACACTATTTGCTTTGGTGCACACAGATCACCTGCACTCTCACAGTCCAGTTTCTCACAGCACAGGTACTCAACATTTCTTTGGCTTGAAGAGACTTACTCTCCCTTTTCTCTTTCCTCATCACATTTACTTGCTCATCCTCTGTATCCCATCTTTTCCCAGGCTTAGATGCAACCTTCATTCTTATTCCAGGCTCAGAATGCAACCTTGGTATTTTCCCTAGGTTCAGACCTGACCATTGTCCTTTAGTTCAGGCTCAGGAAACAACCTTTCGTGCTCTGCTTCATTACCTCACCGCTATGGTGCAACTTCAGAATAATGCAGACCATTCAGCAGCCTGCAGCTTTCCCTTTTACTTTTCCAAGCTGCTTCTTCCTTTTCCTGATGGGGCAGGCCCTCCCTGCCCTGGGGGATAAATTGCTGGCAGCCCCCAGGCAGGCCTATCTCACAGCCCCAATCTTTCCAGGGGCCAGGGCCCCCCTTCCTCAGGAGGAGCTCTCCCCAGACTTCCTCCAGTCCAACTGTCCCTGCTTTATTTGGGAGCCCTTTCCTCACTCCCCATTGGCTGCAGCCACTGTCCTTAGGCAAAAATGCATATGTACTGTTTGAGGCTCCCTCAATGCCTCTTTGACTGTACAAAAAGATGCCTAGATTTCCCCCCGGTATTTTCCCCCAAGAGTCTGTTCACAAGCTCCAGAATCCTTCTGGCTAGTCCTGGCTCAGTGGTTGGCTGGCTGGTGACACATGGCTGCAAAACATGGTGGCTGAATGTAAATATAGTGTATGGTGGAGCTGTTCCGCATGGAAATCCATGCCTGGAACAGCGTTGTTTCCTTCTTCGATGCGTCCACGATTTGTTGTGCTGCACCAGTAAATCACCGGTGCAGCACAACAAGATCGAACACATTCGCATGCCACAGAGCGAGCGCACGGCACACGGAAGGCGTGCACTTTGGCTGCAGACAGCAAGCTTTTTTCCCTGAGTGTCTACGAGTGGTATTTATGAGTTGCCTTACACTATAAAAGATTGTGTATGAGCAACCATACACAAACAAGGCAGTTTTGCGATCTTGAGGTTTCCGTGGTAACGGACCTCTCGAGCTACGCTCTCGAGGTCTCAGGTTACCACGGAAACCTCTCGATCGCAACTGCTTTGTTGTGTATGCTTGAGCATACACAATCCTCTATAGTGTCCACATATTTACAAATAATCCCAAGTTCCAAAAGTCCCTGTAGCCAAACCTTTTATTTTTATTTCAACATTTCCTTAGCACTTGGAAGCCACCCCTGTACTCTGCATAGCAATTGCACTCATTACCCTATAGCCCTAATCCTTTTCCAGTCACTGCTGCTATTTTAACCTGTCCCCAGGCAGCTCACAAATAGCCCCAGTATCTTGGCTGTAGTCCATGAACACTTTATTTATTTATTCACCCCATGGACTAGCAGCCTTCACTTTTCCCTTGCACATCATTACTTTATTTATTTCCTTTACTTTTTCCTGTCTGTCCTAGTGCTACACTCTGTTCCACCAGTGCTAGACAAGGCTCTCTCACTCTTCAACAGGAGGCCGCCTCATTAATATTCATGAGGTGGCTCCCGTTCTCTACAGCGCGATTGAAGCTTTCCAAAAAACACTTTTTCTGCTTCCCGGTTGCCTCAACTTTTTAACCAAGGTCCCCGGTCCCTCTCTTTCTTTGCCCTGGTACTAGGACCATCTGAGATGCAACACAAAACCAGCAGTGCACAGGCATTCGAAAATGCACCTCTGCGCATGTGCAGAGCTCGGCCCGGCACTGGAGTGCCACAGAAACGGGTGGTGGCTCCACGAACCAGCTGCTCCGGCCTTGCTACTTCTCTACAAACATGCAGAGGCCAGCAGGAGATGACCAGGACACAGGGCAAAACCAGAAGATCCCCCCCAAAAAAGAACTGGGGTGGGACCAAAACCCCCAGAGAAACTAGCCTTTTTTGGGGGCTCACAGGTAAGCCCCTGACAGGGGGTTACATAAGCAAACATTCCATTTATTGAATGTGTGGAAAGATGATTGACAAGTAGGACACTTTTTTACTAGTTACATTTAACAAAAGAAAATACATGTTTTTATTTTTAAAATTGCAATATTTTGGATCTTTAACCCCGTTGCCATCCCAATACATGTGGCACAGCCTAGAACAAGATAAAACCTTTAGGTACCTGGGTATCACCCTAGATGACAATCTTTCATTTGCCACCCATGTTGACAACATAACAAACCAGACTAATCAAACGTGGAGCACTCTACAGGCAAAATTGAACCTTACCCCGAAAGCAATACATCTGTCAGTCTCTGCAACAATACTACCCATCATAGGCTATTGTCTCCCCATATATGGTGCGGCCTATTAGATGATCCTAAATAGGATACACCTGGTCCTCAATAAAGCATGCCATTTTGTTTGCAATGCCAACAGACTAACACACACCTGCTCCCTGTACTCACAAACTGGATGTCTCCCACTCTGTGAAATGCTAAAATATCAGACATGCCTCCTTGCAAGAAATGCCCAGCTGGGTCTTACCCCGTCAGCTATCAGTGACCTTCTTTGCCCAGTTACTAATAACTACTCAACTAGGAGTATCTATAGGCAAGCTCTCAAAGTCCACAATTGTAAAATAAGCCTAGGAAAATGCTCATTTGCTACCCAAGCTGCGTACTGGATTAATGATCTCCCAGGCTCCATATGGGGCATACCCAAGATTTTGAAGTTTAAGTCATCCCTGAAAAAGAACTTGTAAGTGATGGCAGCATGCTGCTGCTACATGTGATAACTATGGCACCGTCAATTGCCTGCTGCCTGCTTCCACTGCCGGAGGGCAACCCTAAAACAGTAAAGCCTGAAAACCCCTGCTGACTCCTTAGACCAAGCCCCACTTGGGCTAATAACCTATCCTATAATGTATCAGCTGTCAGGGTTTCTACTAACTGTGACAGCATATAGAAGACTGCGTCTATCGGGCTATCACTGACATTGTCCTTGTCTCTAGACAGTGTGCCAATATCTTCTGTGATAACCCATGCCCCAGTGCATTTACTCTGGGGTTCTTTTGTAGTCTCTTCTCTCTACTTTGGGCTGCCCATGACCCAAACAAATAAGATTCCTATAGGGTAGCTGACTCTCTCCTGAGCTGAGATAAGATATGGACACATGAGGAGTCCAAATGAGGACGAAACACATTTCTGTGTCTGCTGTTCTCAGCCTTTGCTGATTGTATTGTGAGGCCTTCTGGCACCATGCAATTCTGCTTAAGTTGAGCCAGTCCAGATTAATTCATGGACATTTGCATATGCCTCCCATGATGCTTTGCATTATTGGGGTATGAGCAATTTGTGTTTTTCTTTAACATTTGGCTATGGCCAATATCCTCTGGGATAACCCATGCCCCAGTGCATTTGCTCTTTGGTTCTTTTGTAGTTATCTTCTGTTCTCATGGGCTACCATGACCCAAACAAATAAGATCCCTACAGAGTAGCTGGTTCCCTGTCCCTGGGCTGAGATACAGATATGGCACACTGAGGAGTCCAAATGAGGACGAAACACATTTCTGTGTCTGCTGTTCTCAGCCTTTGCTGATTGTATTGTGAGGCCTTCTGGCACCATGCAATTCTGCTTAAAGTTGAACCAGTCCAAATTAATTCATGGACATTTGCATATGCTTCCCATAATGCCTTGCATTATTGGGGTAAGTGCAATTTGTGTTTTCTTTAACATCTGGCTGTATGGCCAATATCCTCTGTGATAACTCATGCCCCAGTACATTTACTCTGGAGTTTTTTTGTAATGTGCCTAAATGAAATGTAAAATAATGTATTACAATATAATGTGATGTAACTGATGTGGAACCTTTGGAAAAGAGCACTTGCTGCTCAAAGGTGTATCTCTGAAAATCAAATAAATAAATATTTCTCTTTACCTATTTTATAAGCACAATAAGACACTCCAGGTCATTGGTTGTCTGGGGATAATGCACTTCCAGGTGCTAAAGGCACAAGGTGCTATTGTTCAACTGGGTGTATGTATAATCCTGACAACCAACACTTAAATGAGTCTTATTACTTACGAAAATCACTATAGCCAAGAACTCAAACTGTCACTACAGCAACACCACCTCCTGGCTAAAGCATAAATAACAGCAGTATCTACGAATAATATTGTCTCAATTTGATCACTGAAATAATATCGCGGCTCTCTACATTGTAGCACATTACATTGATGGTGTAGTAGATCGTGACGATATTCCGCCTACCCCTGTCGATGTATGTGGAGGTGGGGAAGGAAAAGCAATAGTGGAGGAAGGGTAAGGGAGCAGGAGTCTGGGTGCCTGGCCGAGCTACTCCCATGGGGGAGAGGCAAGGCATCTGGCTCCTGCAGCGGAGGAGGTTTGGTACCCCATCTCCCAAAGTTGATTATAATTTTTCTTTACTTTTTTGGACATTTCCCTCTTTCCCTTTCCCAAGGGCCGCACCCCGACGATGACATTCTGCCTTTACCCAAGATCCAACCCCTGAGTTGATTATAAAAGTTCGAGGGGGGTGGGGTGAAACTGTTTTAAAATTAGCCCTTAACTGCTCTAGTCTCCCCAGCTACAGCCCACTTAAAAAAATGGTGGCTTGGTTTCCATTTCTTCATGGTGCAATATTAGTGAATTCAGTGTTTTATCCAACTTTAATATCACCTGCTGTTGAAATGGTCATGATGTAATGTGCCACAATACTTTTGTTTTCAATATTAACAGGTAGACCCATTAACAGCCCTCCTTTTTTAACAAATGCACTTACACTCCCCACTAAAATTCTTGATAAAGCATTGTTTTGAATTTTATTTAATTCAAAAAGATTCTATTGCATACTCACATTAATAGACACCAGAGTATGGAATATGATGGAATATCAACACTTCTTAGGTTTTTAGGCACTCAGTCTGCAGCTGTGTGTCCCATTACTCACATGAGGCATAGGTGCTATCCCATCATATTCCACGCCCTGTCATATATTATTGCTTAATTATAAACCTGGGTGTCAGAAATGGTGAAATGTAATTGGTAAAGAGCCATCTGTACCCATGCCGATATCTCAGTACAACAGCACAAGTACAGCTCCAGCAATCCCTGCACATTAAAATCAGTACACTTTAGTAACTTGTTCATCTTCAGTTGCCATACCAAACATGGCTACCACCTTTCCTCACTACACATCTTCAGCTAGGTCCTAAAAATACAACTCCTTAAAAATAATGACATGTTCCCTTCATAATCCTCTCCTTATACACCTACAGAAAATAAAAAGTAATAATCATTGTTTTAATTTCTGGTGCTTCTTGCTGATCATGAAAAATATCCAATCTCTTTATTTGTTTACCACAGAACTCTCTGGTGCTTAACCTACTGCAGATCAAATTGAGATCCTGGTCCCAGCTGTTGAGGTCTTCTGTTACATTGTGTTGGGGTGGAGGGGTTCAATCAACAGTCTCTGCAGAACTGAGCAGAATTCTGAATTTTTGTATTCCATTGTGAACATTCCATCTCTTGAATGTGGAGGATGGGAGGAAATGAATGAAGAAAGAGATGGAAAGGTGGAGAAACAAAGTTAAATGGGGTGTAGGTGGGGAGAATAGAGGGGCTAAGGGCTAATTTAAAAACAGTTTCACTGGGAATATTATTTGAAACAGGGATTGGCATGAAAATGCTGACAGGTTCTAAGACCACTGTCGCAGGTAGATGAGCTTTCCTTTAAAAAAATCATTTAAAATAATTGTATTTTTTTCACCTTTGTGTATTTATCCACCTATAAAAATATTAGCCCTCTTTGTAACCCCACTAAGTCACTGCAGAATGTGCGTTGAGGGATTACTGCAATTCTTGGGTTGATGAAGGCCTTCAGCGATGCCTCATACCTGAAAAGGCACCCAAAGCATAATGTTATCCCACAAAAACATACACTCTGCAATGTCTTAATGTTAAAATATAGCACATTTAACAGAATTTATTTAATAAACAAAAAGGAAGAAAGAGAGAAAGATAGGGTGGAGGAGAGAGAGAAAGGAAAAGAGAGAGGGAGGCAGAGACAGACAGAAAGAGAGGGAGAGAGCTGGACTGAAGGGGAGAGAAAGAGAGAGAGAGAGAGCGAGAGCAGCTCCATTGCATACACTTGATTCCTATGTTCATTTGTGTATACTGGCCTGTGAACTACTGGCTGTTTTTTTTTTTTTTTACAAGACTCGCATTTGGAAAATAAATATTTTTCTCTTTGCGGCAGGTACTTTCAGCATACTGGGTAATCTATGCAACAATAAAAAAGGTTCAAAAAATGATAAACGGTTTAAAACATGTTCTCATTATGTGTAATGGAAACAATTTTAACACTGTTACTGTGAAAAATTAATTATCCATGCGGCTTTTTTTTCAGGACATAGCAGATGCCTAGAGAGAACGATGATGTAATTCAGAATTTCTTGACAGAAAATCAAGCTACTCCACCATTTGAAATCCTTTGCTTAAAGCCATTAATAATGATATTAGCTCTGACTATATAGTTTGGAACTGTAAATCTTCAAAGTGGATAATCTGTAGTAGCACTCAAGCTTAAGATTACAAGCACAATAAATTATATTTTTCTATGGGTTTTGTAAAATGGGCATATTTGACAAGCATGTAGGTTGCCTTTAGCTTATGAAGAAAGAGAACACCTCAGCTATTCTCAATTTTTCCATCACTCACACTCATTACCATTTTAGTACTGTACTTATTTAGGTCTCGCTGAATATATTTAATAAGAAATGCTGCAGGATTTGTAAAGATAATATATTGACACTCTTAATGTCAATCAGTGTATCAGGGCAAGACTCATGGGTCATGGGTTAAGGATGCAAAAAGTGCCAATACTGAAACATAGTGTTGTTCGAGAAACATAACTCTAGAAAATAAAACCACTTTCTTTTCCATATAAGTTTTTGTGCTTCTGTTGCCTGGCTCCTCCTTCAGACTGACCCCTCAGCCCCATCACCCTGGTATCACTGAGACTTACCTCAACTCACCCAGAGCCTGCAGAGGGTCGGTTGTTACCTGCAGCCAGAATTCTTCCTCCATTTTCTTCCATCCTCATTGCTGGGGCACACATGCCAGATGTGTATACACGAGGCGTGCACACGTCCTGCAGAAGTCCTGCAGCACCTCCCTTTCCAGGTGCCTAACAGACCCAAGACTACTCCCTGGCCTCCACCAGGGGCAGTTGTTTGGCAGGAGGCCTGTCCTCCTCCTGGGAGAGGACAGCAGTCCTTGATGCTCAATCCTCTCCCTTCCTCCCCAACCAACCCCTGGCAACCTGCTTGCACCGCGAACACGGGTTGATGGCACGGCAGGAGGTAAAGCACAGATGCCTCAGCCCTCCATGCCACTGGGCCGGCAAAAAAAAAAAAAACACTTTCTAACCAGCCTGTCAGCATAGTGACAGATGTACTGTTCATGACACAGGTGACCCAGGTTTGGGAATGAGCCAGGTTTATCAGGGGTCAGTAGAGGGGATCACATCCCAGAGGACAGTCACCTTCTGGGGCTAATGTCCTCCTCTGCAATACTGCTAGCTGGGTGATCACAGATGGAAGTGCAATTGGAGTACCCATGAGAAGGGTGAAATGTCACAGACATTGGTGTGCTGGTATACTCATTGTGCCCATAACATCCTCAACAGTGACATCCCATGAAATCCAGAGCAACTCAGGAAAAGTAACCATCCACAGCAAGATAAGAGCCCAGGTACACTTGGGTCCTGTGTTCCCTTTCCTACTATGTCACCCTAGGCTGTAGGCTTGGGGGGTGCCATTCCCCTGGGAGAATACCTTGAGGGTTACCCAGCTTCTTGGCCAAAGGTGTCCAGGTAAGGAGTGCAGTGAATGGGGATCACAGGGGAAGGTGATCACCAAAAGGCAGGAAGAGGGTCACAGTGGAGACAAGGGCAGAAACAAAAAAAAGAAACAAACAAACATACGAGTATAGGAAAGACCAGTAGAAGAAGGCCCAAAACTCTATCGAGTCTGCTCAATGCAGAGGTTGTGCTTGTATGCTGTATGTTGCTCCACCCGCCACACCACCCTAACCTTCCCCTTGAATCTATCCCACCTTCTTTTAAACCCCCCAACTATACTGTGATTTAATAACCCCTTTGGCTGTACATTCCATTTTGCCACAACCCTTTCAGTGAAGAAATGCCTTCTGGCCTCCTTCCTGTACTCATCCCCCACTCCTTTGTAGTTGTTCCTCCTGGTGTTTCTGTTCTCCATTATGCAAAAAAAATCCCCTATGTTGACCTCATTAATGCCTATAAGATATCTGAAAGTCTTGATCATATCCCCTTCTTTCTCTTCTGTCCTCCAGTGAGTACATGTTCAGGTTCACCAGCTTTTTTATATGGGGTATCCTGCTGCCCTTAAATCATCTTACTAGACCTCCTCTATACTGTCTCCATCTGGTTTATGTCTTTCTTAAGGTAGGGGCTCCAGTACTGCACACAGTACTCTAGATGTGGATGAACCATGGACCTGTACAGAGGAAGAATTACCTCTTTCCTCCTGCTGGAGAACCCCTTGATATGCAATGCCCAACACAGGAACATAGAAACATAGATTTTTATGGCAGATAAGGACTGCCTGGCCCATCTAGTCTGCCCATTTCCCTACCTACTAAAACTCCAGATCCTAAATAGTGTTGTGTAAAATTGAGAAATTTCGTTATGCGAAATATTTTGTGAAATTTTGTGCATTTCATGAAATATTTATGGGGTGTGTAATGCGAAATTTCATCTGCAAATTTCATAATTTTGCCTGAAAATTTCAAAATTGTGCCTGAAAATGCCGAAATGTCTCCACAAAATGCAAAATCTCAAAATTTTTGGACATAATTTCACAATTTTCAGGCAAAATATTGAAATATTTAGAAATTTCACGAAAAATATTTGTGAATTTCAAAATATTTCAGTGCTAAAATTGCTGATTTGCAGCATTTTCACCAGAGAAATTTTATTTTAAACTTCTCTAGTCCTAAATGATCAGCAACTTACCTCTCTTTCCTATCACTAGGGTTGCCTTCTGTCTATCCCATGCATTCTTGAACTCATCAATTGTTTTAGCCCACACACCTCCACTGGTGGCTGTTTCGTGCATCCACCACCTTTCTGTGAAAAAATACTTCCTCATATTACCCCTGAGATCCCCCCACCAGCCTCATATTTGTGACCCGTTGTTCTGCACATCTCTTTTTAAAAGATACTGACCACCTGGACCTTGTTGATTCCCATGAGGTACTTGAATGTCTCTATCACACCCCCCTTCCTCCTTTCCTCCAGGGTATACATATTGAGGTCTTTCAGTCTTTCCTCATATGTTTTCTGGTGCATTCCTTTCACCATTTGTGTTGCCCTTCTCTGGACCGCCTCCATTCTGTCAGTGTTCTGTTTGCCTTCCCCTCCACTTCTTTTGCTCTCCAGTAATGGCCTCAGGTTGCTTGTAATTGCCATGCCCTGGTCCTTCTCCTCCTCTGAGTCTGTGAGCTTCACCCTTCCTCTGAGATTGTACTTGGCCCTGGGGTACTTACACCCATGTATTACCTTGCAGTTTTTGGCATTGAACACTGATTGCCAGATTCCGAACAACATTTCCAACCTTGCTAGGTTCTCCCTTAGGTCTCTTATGCCCTCCACAGTGTCCACCCTTCCGCATAGCTTGGTATCATCCAAGAAAAGACACATCTTGCCTTTGATGTCATCCCCAATGTCGTTGTCAAACACATTGAACAGGACTGGACCCAGCACTGATCCCTTTGGAACCACAATAGTAACTTCTCTCTTCCTGGAGAGCCCCCCAACACCACTTGCTGCATTCTACTCTCAGTCAGTTTATCACCCACTTGGTTAGTTCCTCCTTGTCTCCATAGCCACCAGTTTCTTGATTAACTTCTGTGGTGGACTGAGTCAAAGGCCTGCTAAAGTCCAACATAGTATGTCCACCGCTTGGTCCTTGTCTACTGCCCCAGTGACCCAATCAAAGAAGTTGGCCTCATTTTTTTATATAACCTCCTGCCATGAACCCATGCTGTCTGCTATTCTGGAGCCTATTTGCCTCAAGGAACTCAACCAACCTTTCCTTTAGTACCTGTATGGTTTTCATCAGTTTGCAAATTATTGATGTCAGGTTGACTGGCCTATAGTTCTCCAGTTCAATCGTACGTCCACTCATATACAGGGGCACCACATTGGCTGTCCTCCACTCACATGGGACCACCCTGTGTCCAGCAAGCAGTTGAACAGGGCAGCCAGGGCATTGGCTGGGAGGATATGATAAAGATGAAAACCACAGTATTTTACGTCCAGTCACTGTTAAATTTCTCACATTAGATGACAAAAACAGAATTTTGCAGACTTTTTCAAGACAAAAAATGTCAAGTTCAGAGACCAACAAAGATAAATTATGCAGGACTTTGACCTACTGTATGATCTTTGAGAAAACAGTATACACTGATCCAGCAAGTGTTGTGGAAGGACAGGATAAAGGCATATATTATTACCCAGCCTAACTCAAAAGTCATGCTGAATAACAGGACACTCTACTACAGTAATTTTGCTGAAGCAATTAAGGGCTTGAAAATTCATTTGACTGCACAATTTGCTACTTAAAAAATAGAATGGTCTCCTTGCTTACATGTTTTCTTTCCTTCCTGAAGCCACATTATGAAATGCTGTAAAATGAAGTTGAAAATGTTTAGCTTTTTGCTTGCAAATGGAATTATAATGTATAGGAATTCTGGACAGATATATCAGTCCACGGCACAGCAAGGGTTAATTTTGTAGCATAGTTGGAACAGCACATGCATTTGCAGGCAATTGTTATAATGGGAGTGCTAGACAATAGGCCACTGGTGGGGGGTGGGGGAGTGGAGAGGTTTTTTTGAGGGGGTTATAAGAATCACTTTTTGCTACTTTCATTACAGAAGATGGATATATGGAAGTGTATGTTGCAGAAACACCTGTTGTGCTTTTTTCTGTTCTTTTTTTATCACGGAAATATGATTCCTGCAATACAAGGAGCCTCATGGGATGTTAATGGCATAAACTCCTCTATAAAAAAGTATAGACTGCTTAATAAACTGAAGAAACACAATGTAGCTGTAGCACTGCTTCAAGAGACTTTCATTAAATGGGACAGGTACATGCAAACATATGAACATACCTATGAAGAAGCCAGCAGAATAAGTCCATTTGGTCTATCAAGTCTGCTTGTTTGCAGGGTCCATAGCTTGATCTAATGTCCCTGCCCTCCCTCCCCACTCCTCCCATCCTCCTAACCATGACCCTTACCCTTCCCTATGCCTGTCCCAGCCTCTCTTAAAGCTGCCTACTGTATTCAATGAGATTACCTCTTCTGGCAGCGCATTCCAAGTGTCCACCACCCTCTCTGTGAAGAAGTGCTTCCTGACCTCCCTTCTAAACCTCCCACCCACCAGCTTAAGATTGTGCTCCCTCTTGTTATGGTTGCCACTTAGCTTAAAGAGACTCTCCTTATCAATCTTATTTATCCCTTCCAAGTACTTGAAGGTCATAATCATGTCCCTCTCTCTCTCTCCTGTCTTCCAGGAGTACATCTTCAGTGCTCTCAACCTCTCCTCATATGCCTTACCTGCTGACTAGCTATCATCCTTGTAACCCTCCTCAGGACCTTCTCAGTAGGTTAATATCCTTGTAGAGTGTGTGCACAAGTACTGAACTTCATACCCTAGATGTGGCCTTACCAGTGACCTGTACAAGGGCAGTAACCTCCCCTCTCTCCTACTACTGTTTCCCATGCTGCTTTCTTGCACTCGTGGATTGCTTCAGCTCACTAGTGATCATCACTCCCAGGTCCTTCTCCTCCTCTGATGCAGATACTCGGACTCCATCCAGGTAGTACTCTGTCCTGGGATTCTTGGCTCCAATATGCATAACTTTGCATTTCTTGGCATTGAAGCCAAGCTGCCAGATCCTGGGCCACCTCCCTAGCTTTTCCAGATCTTTCTGTAGGCCCTGTACATATACTATTATATTATATTATATTATATTATATTATATTATATTATATTATATTATATTATATATGTTGCCTAACTTTATTGTGCTTTCAGGTCACACCAGATGAAAGTTCAGTGAACTACTGCAATGCTGCTAACATGATCTGGATTTGAGCAAAGTAATTGATAAATGTTTTTGCTGTCCAACAGACCTTCAGTCCAATCAAATTGTTAGGTACAATTGTCGGCGTTGTGCCTGATGTGACTAACATAAGAAACAACTCTATTTGTGGTGCCATTTATGTTCGCTGTTTTATATATGTGGAAGCTATTGTCTCTGTAATGCTAGTGTGCTTTGCTACTGTGGAAAAAGCCCAGCATGCTATTGAAGTTTGAACACATATTCTTAAAAAAAAATAATAATAATGCAGTTGCTTTTCTATCTAAACTATTAGCTCATTATATTATATTACATTATATTATATTATATTATATTATATACATATATATGCTTATATGTAGTTGCGGATTTGGTATCTTTTGAGGGGTTCAGTCATGGACTACAGAAATAAACATGTTTTCAATCAAAATCCATGTCTTTTATTCAATTTATTTTATTTTGGGGTATGTGCAGCTAGTACAGTTATGATAACTATCATTCTATGGAAGCTCAAGAGAGCCTGAATAGATGTTGATGAGATTTAGTATGTCTCCATTCTATTTAAAGTAGTCACAGTGTAAAATTGAATACAGTAAACAAACTGAGCTGCTAACATCCGAACTGTAATATTGTATTGAAAATACATTAAGTGTCATAGTAAATTCAGTTATATTGTAGTGGTTGTTGTTAAATTTCCCATGTGACAGCTGCTGTGTTTATTTTTCTTCCTCATATGCTGGGGACGTGGAAGGTGAGTTTAGCTGTGTGCTGCCAGTGAGTTTAGCTGTGTGCTTCAAGCTTATGGAAAATAAATTAGCTTCAACCTCCTTCTTTTCTCATATCTCTGGCACTGACTACATTCATGTGTGAGATAAAAAAAAAGGAAAACAGGTTAAATGAAGAATAGCTCACATGTATGGGTGATTGCAGTACAGCTGTCTCCTTTACAAAGAAATTGTCACAAATAGGGAGCAACTGTCAATCAAGTGACAGGTTTTGCCATGTTTGGTGGGAAGGGTGGTAGGACGTGATCAACATGTGTGGCACTGTGATCAAGAGGATGACTGTTGTTAGTGACTGTATGTCACTAGAAATCAGAAGTCAAATTGTGTTAGATTGGTATGTTTAACATGAGGTTGTGTGCTAGATGCTCAAAACAGCGAGCATAAACAGCACCACGAATGGAGTTATTTCTTATGTGAATCACATCAGACACAGTGCTGACAATAGTACCTAACAATCTGACTGGACTGAAGGGGTGTTGGACAGCAAAGAAGTAGATCAATTACTTTACTTAAATCCAGATCATGTTAGCAGCATTGCAGTAGTTCTCTGAACTTTCATCCAGTGAGACCTGAAAGCACAATAAAGTTAGGACGACTTGCCGTGGATCTTATAGAATGCAAGTGGAAATCGCACAGATCTACACGTTTGCAGCTCAGTACACATGCTGATTCAGGGGTGCTTAAAGGTGTGTGTGTGTGTGTGTGTGTGTGTGTGTGTGTGTGTGTGTGTGTGTGTAAAAATACTAGGCTTTGCCTGAATTTTCTTATGTTGTCTATAACAGTGTAGAGTTCCGTTATCCATGGTAGCCACAGATTGAAGTTGACACACACTTTTTTAAATTTATTTCATTGCATCCCATATGACATCCAGGGCAGTAGTTCACCTCAAGTCTTCCGTGCCAACTAAGTGTTCGGAGCCGTTGTAATGAGGCTTTTGCTGTGCCTGATTTGTCTCTCGAATATATCTTAATTTTAATCTTTCTTATGTCTTGCTTGTCATTGACCCATGTTGTGTTGATTCCCTTCTTTGATACACAATCCTTCAGTTGGATGTGTGCCTGATGATTTTGCTTTTGTCTCTGTAATGCTAGTGTGCTTTGTTACTGTGGAAAAAGCCCTGCATGCTATTGAACACATATTCTTAAAAAAATAATAATGCGATGCTTTCTCTATCTGAACTAATAGCTCCTTGTGTGTCAGCCGTGATAAAATAAATGCAACAAGAAGCCCAATATATATACAAAGGTTTGGTTGTCCTGTCATGCAAAAATATCAGTTGTCCTGAATCATATAGGTTGCTAAATTCAATTATTTATTTTTTGTTTTAGTCTTTAGTAACCTGGTAAGGCCCACTAGGCACAACTGCCTGTTTTCAGGGGTGACCTGGTAGCACTGGGCAGTTAAGTGACTTTCTTAGAGTCACACAGTATGCAAATGGAGGTTGTGGGAATCAAACCAAGGTCTGGTCTGCTGGATGTAACAAGCTTGTTCACAGCTTGTAACTGTAAACTCTAGGCTATACTGCCAGCCCCAATTATAATAAAGTAGTGGGGGTTGCAACACTCACTAGTAAGATGTAATATTAGTAAATGTTTCAGATAATGGGATTCCAGGCTTTCTGGTGGTTGCAGTTGATGTCATACTGGTTGCAAGGAATTAAATAAAAAATAAATAAAAGTGTGTGTCAACTTTGATCTCTGGCTACCCATAGATAATGCATCTGCTATTATGTTACAGGTAACAGAGCAAAAGCATTGTATTTTTCCACCCACCCACCCAGAACCAGTATGTGTACTGAGCTGCAAACCAGGGATGTAGTTATGGAGTGTGCTGAGGTGCAGCTGTACCAGGGCCCATGAGCTGGAGGGACCCATCTGACAATGGGAGCCATGCACACCAGGCTGGGAGGCACACCACCTGACCATCCATTCTGATCGTGGTGTGTGCCACACTCCAGCTGCCGTGCAATCCATCCTGATGAGTGAATGTTGTGGCACCATGTGATGGACTAACCAACACACCATGTGGGGGGACACAGGAGCAGCAGAACCGAATGGAAGAGGAGCTGCCACCGTCCACTACTCACTTCTGAATCCATCTAAATATGCAGCTATGAGTCAGGACTGTCTGTCACTATGACTGACAGATGAGGCAGAAAATTAGAAACTGCTCCCACCTGTCTGTCAGTCCTGAGTCTCCATTGACCAATGGCCACGCCACGGCAATGAGTTGGGGAGGCAGAAGGTGGAGAGAGACCCAATGTCATCACGCAGTCACACAGATGGTGCTCCAAGGAAGAAGAAATGCCATTACGGACAGTTACGCTAGTTGCAGTGTGCAGGCTAAGGCTCTGAGTTCTCTACAGCAGACTTAACTACACTATTCTATAACGTGTGTCTTACTTCACCACCAGCCACAACACGCCACATATTGTGTGGGCTGTTTGGGCATTAGGGTGGGGAGGAATGTAGGGTTTTCATTTGCTAAAAACAAAGAAATTGAATACATTTTGGATAAGGGTTACAAGTTAGAGAGAGCAGAGACTGAGATGGAGAGAAGGACTCAGGAGATCATCATCGGTGGGAAAATGAAAGGGCCAGGCACAGGACTGGTGCTGCTTGAGTCTTGAAGTGCTGTGGGTTGGGTCAGGGTGTCAGGCGCCAGAAGGGAAGGGATTAGGATTAAGGAACAAGATCAGCCGCATAAGCAATAAGAAAAACATGAAGATTAAAAACAAAAAAAAAAAAAAGGATTCATTGGTGGTCCGGTGGGGCCCATTTCATGCCTTTGCACCAGGGTCGATAGCCCATGTTATGCTACTGCTGCAAACCTGAGATCTGTGTGATTTCCAGTTTGATACTGCATGCTGCATGGCAAGTCACCTAACTTCCTTGTGGTCTAAGGTTGCATAGGTTAACAAGTTTTGCCTTAGTGTGCTGTTCATGGTAAATCAGTTTCTCTCTTTCCGTCCCCTTCCTACCCTCTATCTGCCTTCTAGTGAAAATTATGTTTTCTTTTTTATCACCAATATTTTTTCTTTTCTTATTTTCAGGTTAGAAATATATAGCTTTTACAACTCCTGAATATTGTTTCTAAATTGATTACATACCCCCAATAAACTACTGGTGTACTCATCCACACCTCCCTCATCCTCTTTCTCTTCCATATATATCTTCATTTCATGTTAAATGAAAGTCCTTATTTTTTTATAAAAGGGAAAAGGAAAAAAGGATGTTTGTTAAAGGACAACTACGCTTAACCTGAAGGTAATGTGTCCCAGTAGAAGCAGTTTTAAAACTGGTTCAAATTCTTTATTGTTCCATATACACTTGCCTTGGTGGTTGTTTTGATCTGATCAACAGTCTGGTGCTGAGTGCCTTTTTAGAACTGTATAATGTAGTTTATGTCCCTCTCCAACCACACAGTTCTATAGCAGAACATGGATGCATTGTTTCAACAATGGAAGAGCTGAGCAAAGGACATAAACTACTTCATACAGTTCTAAAATGGCACTTACTATCTGTGTGTAAATCAGAAACACCCAGTAGGATAACTTAAAAGCCGGTAGAGGTGTAACAGTAACATAATTTGAACTAGTGCTTACAAATCAACTTCTACAGGGAACAATGACGTGCAGGTTCATTGTAGTTATTCTTTAAAAATGGTATAGATAACTGCCAATGTATTTCTTATTTTTTATTTATTTTCTTGGTGGGATGGAGGAACACCACTTGATGTACAGCTCATTTTCTTTACATATTTTTTAATGGGATGGCTTGCCCAAGGTTCAATGTAGGGAATAGTTCCACCCACAACCTCTACTTAAGCCTTCCTCTAATGCACCTCCCTTGATTAGAGAGTGTGTTTGTCCTAGGCTCTCTCGTGGCATGCGGCAGCTCCTTTGTTCTCACTGCAGCTCTGTTTTTTGTTTTGGGCTTTCTTTCTGCACTTAGTACTTGCAGCACCTCCTCCTTCCCCCATCTTGTGCACTGTCTCTAGCGCTTCTCCCCTTCCAGCATGATCTAGGTCATCCGCTAGCACTCCTCACACTCTGGCCTGCCTCCCCACTCTTAGTTGTTGCCTAACAGTGCTGCTCCTCTTGTTTATAGCAGCTTTTCCAAGCACACATCCTTGCCATTTTCCCTGGACTCCTCATATTTCCTTCACATCAAAACCAAATTACTTCTGCAAAAAACCCGATGCAACAACAAACGTCCCTACCATGTGGATCATCTCCTTTATCTCTCCCTTTCTCGCCTAGCCTTTCAGCCTGCTTGTGTCCTACCTCGCTCATCAGGACTCTCCATACAGGTACCAGCCTGCGCTATAAGTACTTGCATTTCAAGTATTGACCGCATCCATTTCAATATTTCCATTACTGAATTTTCCCCAAACTGTGAAAGTTCACTACACTGCCCAGTACCAACAGTATTTGCTGCTTTTAAATGTGGGGAAACAACGACGTGGGAAGTCAGATGTAATAACACTTGTTTAGGTGGCTGCAATCTTAATTCTGTAGCTGAAATCTGCATTCCTGAGCTGGATGAATGTACCTGGCATGTTTTTATTAATAACTTCTTTAAACATCTGAACCTTTACAAAAATAGCTTAGTCAAGAAGCCCCATCCCAATTCCTTGCAATTATGCCTCTACATTTCCTCAGCCTTCACACTATGTTCTAGAATATTAACCCATTTACTTCATCTATGTGTTTATTATTCCCTTCTCATTATATGTTCCTCATCCCCTCTACTACTGCTACTGTACCTACGATTTCATAATCTAATTTCTACTTTACCATCTTATATCAGCTCCATTACTAGTCTCCTCTCTCTACAGCAGTGTTGTGTGTCAGCCAATCCATACCAGCAGTATTCCAGACTCTGTCCCTAACTCACAGTTTCTGAAGTGCCGAGTGAAGGTAGGCTTCCCCCTATCTACCAGGGATGAAATTCCATTACAACCTCTACCTACAGGGCTGGGAGACATGTCTACAATCTACAGACTGTTGCCATACCTTCTCTACCTCATACCTGTTGCCGTTTCCCTTCGGGAATGGAACTTCCTCCTACTAACCAACTTGGCATCCTCTGTCCCCAACTCTGCTTGGCAGCATCGAGTGCTGGTTAGCTTGCCCCAACTACCAGGGATAGGAGTCATGTCTACAATCTACAGACTGTTACCATGCCTTCTCTACCTCATACCAATTGCCATTTCCCTTCGGCAACAGAACTTCCTCCTACTTACCAACTTGACATCCTCCATCCCTAATTCTGCTTGGCAGCATCAGGTTCAGGTTAGCTCTCCCCGACTACCAGGGATGGGAGCCATGTCTACAATCTACAGACCCTTACCATACCTTTTCTAACTCATACCAGTTGCCACTTCCCTTCGGAACAGAACTGCCTCCTACTTACCAACTTGACATCCTGCATCCCTAACTCTGCTTGCAACATTGAGTGCAGGTTAGCTCACCCTGACTATCAGAGATGGAAGCTATGTCTCCAATCTACAGACTTCTACCATACCTTCTCCACCTCATGCTGGTTGCTGCTTCCTTCAGGAATGTAACTGTCACACTCATGCACCTCATTATTCCACTTATGCTGCTTCAGGTATCACCATCCACCTCTGCCATCCCTGAAGGTTGCCTGAGACTACAATCTACTGCTTCATTTTATATGTTCTCAGCCTGATACTCTGCTGCCACTCCCTTCAGGAATAGGACTTTTCCCAACTTTATTCTCCATCTTATCTCATCTGCAACCTAGACTATTCATCCTATCTGCCAACTTCCATGGCCTGGAGCCTGACTCTAACATGGACTGTCTCTACTGTTTGCATCTACACTTATTGTGGATTGCCATTTCCATTCAGTACTGGAACTTCTTCAACCAAGTTCTCTCATCATTCTACATTCACTAGCCAAATCCAGTCCACATCATCTTGCCTGAAACATCCCATCTGGATGCATGTCCTTCCATTCTGCTGCTTCACATGTGTTTTTCTCCACCTGTTACCCAATGCCATGACCCTTCTGGACCTGGACCTCCTACTTCTGCCTGCAACTTCAACCATGGACCCTGGACCTCTTTGACTTGTTTGCCTCCATCCTGCCAGTTTTCCACTTCCCCTTCAATCACAGGACCCTTCTGCTTTGAATGACTCCACTCACCATCCCACTCTTTCATGGACTTTCATTCTCTAGCCCCTTTGGCCTCCTTTTCCTCATCATATGGATCCTACTGGCTCGTTCGGTCCTTCTCTCACTCCAGGTCAGCTTCCTCATTGACTTCTTTGCTGCAGGTCACCAGTTCAGCTGTTGTACAAACTTGTTTTCTTTTCAGATTTGGGACCTCGTCCTTCATCGCTCTAGCACCTTCCATCATTTTCTCTAGTCGCTTCCAGCCTTCGTCAGATGTGGGACTCCTGTGTCTCAACCTCAATTGCTCATGGTGCTTGGCTTGGCTCCTTGGCCTTCTGTAGATCATTATCTGATGCCTTGCTTCAGCTTTCCTGCAATTCACTGCTGTTTACCATGGCACTGACCCGGTCCTGTACCTTACTGTTCTGGATGTCATCCAACTTCACCTAGCCCATAGTGTCCTCTGCTTATTTCTTCAGTTCCTCAGGATCCACTCTGGCCTTCCTTCACATTTTGAATGGCTGCCTTCTCATCTTCATCTTGCTGGCTCAGGGCTTTGTACTGTTTGCTGTGGCTCTTTTGGACCTCGTATCCTATCTCCGACCAGTACTCCTATCCAGTCATCTGCTCTTCCATATGATCCATCCCTACTTCTACTCAGCCATTCTAGCAGTACCCTTCCACACTAATTGGATCATTAGTTCATTACCTGGAGTAATACTACTGCCAGCAAACATTCGTTGGCTTTCATGCCTCATTGACTCTTATGGTATTATAGAGTACTATACTGCCCAATCAGTTCTTCACAATCATTCATGGAATCCCATTTACCTGGACAATAGGAAGATCTTCTCCATCTCTATTGGCTACACCCTCCGATTCCTGTCCATCCAATCACCATGACTTTACTGTATGCCTTGTCTCATTGGCTAGCCTCATACATGGAAAGGACTTAAATCCTTCTATTATACTCTAAGTTTGTAATCAGCATCACTTCTACGGATACCAGGAATCGCAAGATAACCCATTCAACTATGGACATCATACATTTTACCTTCTGCTGCCTCTTCTTCAACACAGACTCTGATGACCATGTTACTCGACTCTAATTCCCAACAGTCATTGCTAGTTTTAGGAATTTCACAGATATCTTCCAGAATATTCATTGTGGGATCTCCATAGCCTAGCTGATCACTGACTCCATGCCATCCAAACCTTCAATTTTACTCCCGGACATCGTTATTCCTTATACAATCATCCACACCTTTTCACCTAGTACCTTCATTAGGTCAACCGCTCTTCCAGTGGACCCTTCAGCCTCTTCTTCTTGAAATGCCTTTTTAATCTCTACAGTAAGGCCATCACAGAAAAGTGGCTCTCCTGAATTCTAACTGGCAATCCATAACAGCCAAGACAAATTCATCAACTCAGCCCTGCCTCCCAATCGGTATTAATCAGCCGTAGCACTAAACTCTTATGGCATCCTGCACTAGTCGATCTCACTACCAATCCAGCCTACAGACTCTTCCTCACATCCACCCCCCAAGCTTCTCTCAAGTTCTTCAGCATTGGGATTACCTGTAAACTTAACCAATCTATGCCACCACAGTGCAGCTCTTAAATAATCACACCACAGAAATACCCACACTTACTTCAGGCAGTGTACCAGCAGAGGATTTGAGTATAAAGTCACGAACATCATGACCAAAAAAGCCATCCATTCCTTATACTGAATTTCCAATCATTCCCCATATATATTAGGCTTCCATCTGGACCAACTCCGCTAATCTTCCTCTATTGCTTTACTAATCATTTATGGCATTACTCTCATTAGTCACTCAAACTCTCCTCTACTTATTTACTCTGGGATGCTTACCTAGCAACTTATTGCTCAATAATCAATTCTTTACCTCCAGACTACCTCGAATATCAAACCTTACATGAATTGGATCAGTCACCAATAACTTTACAAATCTTCACAACTCTCACAGTGTACTGTCTGGTCTTATATCAATCAAATCATTCTCTCCCAACTCATTACAGCCCCACAATCCCTTTGGACATGCATCCTTTGTCATCTTAGTAATATGGACTACATTAGCCCTTCTTTAACTGGATCTGCTCCACACATAGGATTCTACCATTCCTATGGAAAATAAGTACCCTTCATCCTCAGGATCACCATTTAGTCTGTATCATCCTTGGATCAGAATGAACCATCATCTCAGGGCACTCAAAGACTCTTCTACTCATTTCTACTCTATGGATGCTTCCTAGCGACTCCTTGTTCAATACGGAGTTCCTTGCCTCCAGACCTTATCTTTACATTCAAAACTTTCACAAGCTGGATCATTCACCAATGACTTCTTCTACCATTGCATTTCCACTATTCCCAGTTTAGTACCTTATCGATCCAGTCATGGTTCCTCTGCTCATTACACCTTTGCAATTCTGTTGGACAAGCAACATTCATCATCTTGGAAACTTGGACTTCCTTTGCCCTCCTTCACCCAGATTTGCTTCATACTGAAGATTCTATCACTCATTCAGAGCTGACCTACTCTTCAACCTCAGGACCATCATGTGATTAGCATCATCCATGGACTGAGGATGGATTATTTCTCTCAAGCAGCTCACCAACCTCATATTAGCTATGGTTACTAGAACCTGGATCCTTCTCCATTTAGTATGCTCATAGGATGGGTAGACCTCCAGCCATGGGTCCTCAGAGGTTTCATTCACCTGGGGGTTTCCTCTCCTGAGTGCCAAGGGGTCATATCTTAGTGAATTAGAAGGGTATCTTTTGGGCCTTCTATTCCTACAATTACTACCACATACCTACTACTCAAGGGTGGGAATAGAGTAAAGCCACCAAAGTACTACAAGTTACACAAGCACTATATACGCCATCTCTCCCTATTACTATTCCACAAACATTGAACCATTATAATTCCTTTGCGCTTGTCACAGGCGGTTTTACCACACAACTGAATAAGTCCCTCTCCACATACCCCGGAAGGATGTTCCAAGTATTCACCTTTATTTTATAAGAAGAAATACTACCACATTTACCTTTAATTTTCCCATGATCAATTTCATTAGCATGAATCCTTGTCCTATAACAGGTTTATTTAAAAAAATACCTATGTCATGTAACTTATTTACCCTGTTATGTATTTTAATATGTCTAGCATATCCCCTTCTCTTCTCTTCCTGAGTATTCATATTGTGCTCATTTACCATGGTCTTGCTTGTATTTTGAAGTAGAAAATACATTTTTAACCTGCTAATGTACCACTTCCAAGTTGTCTACATTATTCTTTAAATTTGCTTTTCAGAACTGGAATCAGTACTCAATGTGATGTGCATTTATTGACTTATATAGGGTCAACATATTTTTCCTTTTCCTGCTGATGAAAACCCTCCATAGCTACCCCATCAACCATGTCTCTTTCCTGTTTTTTGAATTACGTTATCAAACATATGTTTCTATTGTTTTCTGGTACTATGGTCTGTGTTTGTTTTCTTTCTTTCTTTCTTTCTTTCTTTCTTTCTTTCTTTCTTTCTTTCTTTCTTCCTTTCTCTTTCTCTCTCTCTCTCTCTCTCTTGCTTTCTTTCTTATACACATTATCAACTTGTGCGCTACTGCAGCTGGTCATTCCTCCACTTGACCCCCTTTGTCTGTTTGCTGTCCTTCTGTCATGCAGAGGCATGTGTACTCACTGATTCCTCCCCCCTACCCCCAGGCATGCTGGGAGGAGAGTGGCACGCTCCCTCCACTCAGTGATCCTTCATCCAGCTTGGGGGACCAGCGGATCGAAGACAGAAAGGGACGAGGGCAATCAGGTCTTCATGTATCTTGTTACCACTATTTTTATCCATAATTTTTCCCATGCCATGGTGGCCATAAATGTGTGTGCATGGAGGCACACACACACAATGTACCCACTGCCCCTGAACAGCACTGCATGACTGTGGCACTGCCACTCCACCTCTAGCAGCTGGCAGATGTAGAGTGAGACAGCAGTTCTCCAAACCCTGGATGATGAGAGTACACTGTCGGATGCTCATTCATCTCCCTCCGTGCTGACCCCTGGCAACCTGTGCTCATCCACAAACAGGGGTTGCCAGTGTGACAGGAGGTAAGGCATTAAAAATGCATTATCCCTCAACAATAATAAGCTGTGTTGTATTCTTTTTTTTTTACATGAAACCTCAGCTTCCATAAAATGGAACATGCACACCCATTTGTACACTACCACGTCCTTCTACCACCACTCACCCTGCTGTGAATCTTGAGTGTAACTGGGAAGAGACAGAAAATTTACTTCCATTTCCATATTTACATAACGTATACTGTAGTAACTTTGAAGATGGCTGGTCCTATTTCCAGCTCAGGTTGATCTCAATTCCCTAGTGTAGACATACACTTTAACTCTACATAATTTTGCTAAACAAGTGTTGAAAGCAATTAGTTCATAGCTCCTACAATGATCATTGCAGGTTATACGGTACCATTATGTGACATTGATGAAGGATGTTGTGGTAAAAGATACCCATGCAATCTCGCAAACACCAAGCATTCCCAGTTCAGGAGTCCTCTTATCATGAAGGGCTAGGGTCACGCTTCAGACGTTCAACCAGAAGAACAGAATAATGTGCCACAGCTAATAGGACAAGCATTATGATTAGTGCCTGAATACACTGAGTTTGTACAATTTGGAGACCAGAAGGAATACTATAGATAAAAGGGAAACGTTAAAACTGCAGAAAGGAATTACATGTGTGAATTGTGTGGCAGTAGTTTACTTGATTAATAGCTAGCTGTCATTAGTGGTTGGCGAAGTGGCCAAAATCCACTACACAAAGCAATTTGCGAATTAAGACAGAATCCATGAAGTAATCCACAACATGAAGAGGAGTACTTCATGTCATAGTGAGGACTGCAAAGTCCATTGGAAACAATGACTTCATGTTACTCTGCTTTTCCCCAACCACTTCTGCACCAATTTTAATGCGAAGTACATTGAAATCAATGTAGTTCGCTTCACTTTGCCTGTTGGAGAGCTCCAATGGCAAATTTTGCAGTGATTCATGGGATTGCGGGTTTCATGGACTTTAGATTGTTCCGCACAGCCTCAGTTCTGTGTAGTGTGTGTGTAGTGGAAGCTGGAGACAGTTTGCTCTCAGAGCTCTGAGATTCAAACCCTCTAAAAGCTGTTAAAAAAGCCTTTTTGAGCCATTTTGTTTGCTCAAAATTTAGCACACTGATTGTAGGAAATCCTCCTGTACTCATATCGAGTGCTTATTGTTTATGTGTGGATTTTGAATGTTAATTTAGAACATTCAGTTTATGTAGTGACAGACACTTGAAGTGTGCTTGGGGGAGGGGCATATCTGTGGTGAAAGGAAGGTAGATAAACTGGGAGAAAGGCAGTCTTTCTGTTTTGGTAATATTTTTCTTGTATTACAGTGTTAATGTACACGCAGTAATATTTTCAATAATTGTTGACATTGTTGTGCTGATTGTTGTGATGCAGCAGTGTATAATTTCGGTTTATTTAAAAGATTTGGTTATATTACTGAAGTTTTCAGTTTGCTGTGCATTACCTGTAGTGTGTGTGAGTGTGTGGGTGACTCATACCATCAAATCAGGCACATTTTATTGTGCCACACAGTAATTGCAGCACTGTGAACCTACTATCCACTGAGCTACGTTGTTTTGTACTGCTTTGTGGTATCTTGGTAGTGGACTGTTACTGCAGTTCACTGCCCACCCAACCAGCAAAGGTATTATTTTCCAGAAATGGTTGTGCCTTGTGAGCACTGGTTAATGTGTTGTGTCTTTGTGTCTGCATCTCTTGAGTGCTAGCGCTGTCTTAATCTGTCTGTTCGTTTGCATCTCTAGGACCCAATCGCCATCTGTAACTTAAGTCACAGTTGTTTGTTTGGCTTCCTTCAGAGTACTGTGTGGTGCATATCTCAGTGTGAACATTGTACTCATTAATGTGCGTTTTTATGTCAGGAAGATCATCACGAATCACTCATGATACAAATCATATTCTTCATCTTCGTGGTCATGATGATTCATGAATTACAAAACAAAGTTTTTGGGTTGTAAGTTGCATGCAACCCTGTTTTGTGATATCTCAGCTTGATCATTGTACTCATTGATATGTGTTTTCAAGTCAGGGTATTTGGATTGGTACAGGTCAGGGAAGTACAGCCATAGGTATTTGCGTACAGTTCATTAGTCATATCACACTAGTCACTCATCATGAGACAAATCTCTTTCTTCTTGAATCACAGCAGTTAAATTTTTTTTTCAGTTCTGATGATACGCTGATTGGAAACTGGAGAAAAAGAAAGTCAAGGTGGCTGTGTCTGAGTCTGTTGGTGTTAAATCCTTCCCTACTCAAAAAAATTGTGATGTAGTAGTTCCTGTTGATGATGATGACCTGGGGGGGGGGAGAGGTGGGCATGTTAAAAAATATCAAGTACCGAAAGGGAATCAAAAAACATACAATAGGGTAGCATCATCCAGAGAAAGAGATATGCATGAGGAAGGGCCCAAAATTTGAAGATGGGGGGAGGGATGGATCGGGGCAACATTAGGAACTGTTTTTCACAGAGGGTGGTGGGTGCAAGGACAAAATAAAACTAATGATCAGCATTCTGATGGGACAGCAGCAGTTGAAGCACCCTCATAATTTGTAGGCTGGTGCCCCCTCAATTCACTCCAGCTGCTGCTCAATGTTGTCAAGATGGCGGTTAACAGCCTCCAACTCACTCCACATCAGGTCCAAATCGGCCTGTGTGGCAGGTAGTTGGACAGAGTTGCCACCGTCAATTGTTGCAGCTTGTGGTGGTGGAGCAGCCACTAGAACTATGGCCCTCCCCTGCTTCACACCACCACACGTGGGTAGATGCAATGCTGCCCTCTCTTCCCCAGCAGAGCCAGCAGGTGCACTACTGCCCTATTCTGCATCCTTGGGCCTGCCACTGTACACAATGGTGGTTGTATTGGTGGGTGTACTGACTAGCTGTGCAAAGGTGAGTTCCTTTGTAGCCACGGTGCACCTCCACACCACACAGATTACATTTCACTAAACTGTTGTTCCCAGGCAGTGTAGTAAAGAATTCCCACACTAATGAGATGCGGGGAGGACCAGGCACAGGCGGGGGGGCAGGTGTTGTTTTGTCCAGGGGCTGCTGCTTCAATGAAACTCTCTTTCAAGCATGATTTACTTCCTGCCCGCCTGAAGCATGTGATCTAGACTGTGTAAGCCATGTGATGTGTGTGGGCTGCCTGTAAATTCTCACTCTACCCTTAAAGGCGGAGTGAGCAATTCAAAGTCATTATCACCATCATCACAAGGCAAAGTGGCAAAGTAGCGCTTTCAATGGGCACTTCGCATAGCCATAAAGTAAAGCGAAGTGGTCTACTTCACATCTACTTTACTGGCAGAATTCACTGCATCTCTACACAAAACCTCTTTCTCCTACGATAAGGTGAAAGGGAAACTCTTTCAAGCATGATTCACTGCCTGCCTGCCTGCCTGAAGCACGTGACCTACACTGTGTAAGCCATGTGATGTGTGTGGGCTGCCTGTGAATTCTCAATCCGCATTAAAGTGAAGAAAAGTGGACTGAGCAATGCAAATCAATTACAATGCAAAGTGGTAAGTGGGGTTTTAAATGGGCACGTTGCATAAGCGGAATGGTAGCATAAGTGGCCACCGTGTCCACTTAGCTGGCGAATTTAACTTCACTGCATCTCTAGCTGTCATGTTACATATGAGAATATGCAACATAACATTTAGCCAGTAGAATGACATCCTTGTGTCTAGCTAGTCTGTTCACTGACCAGGGTTGACAGCTCAGGGTGTTATTCATGTCACCCCACCCCGACCCTTCTATCCCTACACATAGAAACATAGAGTCTACCTGCTGCATAAATCACTTACAATACTTGAACTCCAGACTTGTTGTCCATCAACTTGCTAGGGTCCCCTTATGCAAATCCCATACATTTCTGAATTCCCCTACTGAATATGCCCTCACCACCTCTGCTGGGAGGCAGTTCCATGCATCCAACACCCTTTCTGTGAAGAAATACTTAGTCATGTTACCCTTTAGTCAACCCCATTCCAGCCTTGTGTCATGACCCCTTGTTCTAGAGCATCTCCTTTTATGAAAGATGATACCTTACTCTATCTTATTTATGCCCATGAGATATTTGAATGTCTTTGTCATATCCCACCTCTTTTTCCTATCATCCAGGGTATACATATTGAGGTCCTCCACTCTCTACGCATATGAATTCTGGGGCAGGTGCCAAATGATTTTTGTTTCCTTTGTGCTGACTGCCTCTACCCTGATGTCCTTTTGGAGATGTGGCCTACAGAAATGGACATAGTACTACAGACGAGGTCACACTAATGATTTGTACAGTGATATTGCCACATCCTTTCTACTGCTAATGATACATCTTCCTATACACCCCAGTAATCCACTGACTTTCCCCACGGCCTTGACACATTGTTTGTCCACCTTAGGTAACCTGATATGATTTCCATCCTATCCCTTTCTTGTTTGGTAGCCATCAGAATCCCCCCACAATCATGCAAGTCTCCCCTGGATTTCCGTGCCCCAAGTGCATGATTTTGCACTTCTTTTGCTCTGAATCTTAGCTAGCACACTCTTGACCATTCCTCTAGTTTACCTGTGTCCCTCCTCATTTTTCCACCCCTCTCTGAGTGCCTACTCTGTTGCAGATCTTAGTGGCATCTGCAAGGAGGCATACTTTCCTTCCAGCCCCTCAAGATTTCACTTGTGAAAACATTAATAGGACTGGCCCCAGAACTGATCCTGTGGCACCTCATTGGTCACCCATCTTTTCCTCAGAATGTGCTCCATATACCATCACCCTTGTGTTCTATCCTAGACAAATTTCTAACCCAGTTTACCACTTGGGACCCATTCCCGGGCTGCCTAGCTTGTTTACAAACCTCTTATGTGGAACGGTTTCAAAGGCCTTGCTGAAATCCAGGTCATCCACATCCACCGCTCACTCCTGATCAACTTCCCTGATCACCAGTTAAAGAAATCTATATGATTTGTTTGTCATGACCTTGCCACTGTGAAGCCATGCTGCCTCAGATCCTGTGCTCTGCTGGATTCAAGATGTCCCACAATCTGTTCTTTAAGCAGTGATCCTATTATTTTTCCCCACCGCCAAGGTCAGCCTGACTGGTCCATAGTTTCCTGTCTCCTCCTTGCTCCCATCTTTGTGTAGAGAGACTACATCTGCGCTCTTCCAGTCCACTGTAATCACTCCCATTTCCATTGATTTATTGAGCATGACTGACAGTGGTGCTGCCAGCACCTCCCTAAGCTATTTTAATATTCTATGATGTATCCTGTCTAGCCTCATTGCCTTGTCTACTTTCATTTTTGAAAGATCATGTAGCACTCTCTCCTCCTTATATGGACTGGTTTCCACCTCTCTCCCCCCATTGCTCCTACTACTTAATCATGGTCCTCATCTTCCCCTGCTTCTGAGAATTCTGAGCAAAAATATTTGTTCAAGATTCTTGCTTTCAAGTCTCCTTATGCTCCTCCTTCTCCCCCTTAAGCCTTACAATCCCACCACTTGTACATATAAAATGTTTTGTCCCTTTCTTTACTGCTTGGGCTGTTTTATTCCTCCATTTGTGCAATTTCCACTCCAAACCATTTTCCTACCTCCTTCTGTATACCCAGATACACTACCATGTCCTCTTCCTTCACATGTTTCCTTCTGCTTCCTGAAAGCCAACTTTTTCCACTCTTACTTTACCAGCCACTTCCTTTGAGAACCATAGTTGCTGTCTTTTTCTCTTGCATTTGTGTGCTTGCCTAATATAAATATGTGTTGTCTCCACTATGGCTAATTTTAGATGGGCCCATTGTTTGTATACTCCAACATGTGACACACCTCAGTCCTCCCTTCCTGATAGACCTTTCCTGATACATACCCTCAACTTTGCAAAGTCGACCCTCCTGAAGCTCTGGTCCTTTGGTTTGGTGTGGCTTGATTCTGTCCCTGTGCTCATATTAAACCATGCTGTGTGATGATCACTGGATCCCATGTGTCTACTCACCAATACACCTGCAACTCTGTCACCATTTGGTGAGTACCAGGTCCAAAATTGTTCCCTCATGGGTGTGCTCTAGCACTAGCTGCCAAAGTCATTCCCATTGCAGGGAGTCCAGTATGTCCCTGCTCCTGGCTGAGGCTTTGGCTAGGATTCTCCAATTAACATCTGGCAGATTGATGTCAGCTACCTGCAACACTCCACCTTTAGTCACCATCTTATGGATGGTTTTCAATAGAAACTTGTCTAACTCTTCTCTTTGTGCTGGAGGTCTGTATGTAATGCCCATGTGAATAGCTGTGCCATTTCCTATCTCTAGGGTGACCCACAGGACGTCACACTCCTCCTGCAATCTCTACCTCAGTTACTCGTACACCCCGATTTAAAGCTCCACCTCCTCCCTTTTTTAGCCTCCTGATCTTCCTGAATAGATTATAACCTGGTATAGCTACAACCCATTCATAGTTTCCATTATACCACTTCTCAGTAATAGTTACAATGTCCAGGTTAGTCTTTGCCATCAAGGACAGCAGGTTCAGGATTTTATTTCCCATGCTGCGAGCATTCACACAGATGGCCTTCCATATTTTGATATTTCCCCTCCCATTATTCCCAATCTTGTCATCGTGCCATCCCTCATTACTCCCCTTGCCTTTAGTCATCTTTCCCCTTTTTTCTGCTATTCTACCTTTTCCTAGTTTAGTTACCATTGGTAATTTCCCAACCTAAGGGTCATCCTTGCTGAATACATTAACCTGTAGGGGAGGACAGTTTGATTCTCCCTACTTCCTTCCAACATCAACCTTGGCTAGTTTAAATGCTTGACAAGGAAATATTTAATCCACTCACTAAGGACAATATTCCCCTTCCTGGATGGATGGATGATGGATGGATAGATGTATGGATGGATGGATGGATGCAGAGCTGTCTCCATGTACAGGTCCATATCCCTCCTGGAGGTCCCAGTCCCCAGTGAGGCTGAAACCCTTCTATCTGCACCAGTTCCTCTACCATGTGTTGAAGTCCCTGGTGTGAAGATTTCTAGATCCCTCCTTGTCGTAAACACGTGGCACCTCCAAGAAGGTAATGGAGCTTCTAACTGCCCAATGCCCCTCTCAACTCACTGAACTCATCCTGAACTCTTCCTATCCTTCCATCATCCCAGTCTATGTCACTTGTCCCCAGATGGGCAATGACATCCATCTCCTTAGCATAGAGGATGACGGCAGATAAGGACCGCAAGGCCCATCCAGTCTGTCCATTTCTTTTTCTGCCTTATAAATGTGCCATCGGCCTTTGCTCTGTCAGTGGCCTATCTATTCATACTCATCTGTATTGCTCCCTTATGCCTATCCCATGCCTGTTTGAAGCCCTGCACTGTATTCATAGTCACCACTTCCTGAGGTAGGCCATTCCATGCATCCACTGCTCTTTCTGTGAATAAGAATTTCCTCACATTCCCCCTTAATCTGCTCCCTCTAATCTCATGCTGTGTCCTCTTGTCCTGCTATTTTTCTTATATTTAAACATGTTAGACTCTTTCACCTTGTTAATGCCCTTAAGGTGTTTGAATGTTTCGATCATATCACCTCTCTCTCCCTCCTTTGCTCAAAGGTATACATATTGAGCTCCGTTAATCTGTCCTCGTATGTCTTCTGATGCAGTCCCTGCACCATTTTGGTTACCCTTCTTTGGACTGCCTCAATTTGGTTAATGTTCTTGTGAAGGTGTGGCCTCCAGTACTGCATGCAGTACTCCAGATGGGGCCTAACCAGTGTCTTGTAAAGAGGGATTATTACCTCCCTCTTATGACTTGTGATACCCCTACTAATACACCCTAACATCCCCCTAGCCTTACCTACTGCTTTACAGGTCTGCTTGGATGATTTCAGGTCATCAGTGATGATGTTGCCCAAGTCTTTTCTTCTTTTGTGACTGCCAGCAACTCCCTCCCAGCCTATAGGTGGCTTCAGGGTTTCTCATCCCTATTTGCATGATCTTGCACTTCTTTGCATTAAATCCCAGTTGCCTCTTCTGACCATTTTGCTAGTTTATCCAGATCTCTTCTCATTCTGCCCACCCCATCTGGAACCTCTACTCTGTTGCAGATCTTGGTGTCATCTGCAAACAGACAAGCCTTACCCTCTAGTCCATCTGCAATGTCACTAATGCAGATATTGAAGAGGACTGGCCTCAGGAATGATCCCTGAGGTACCCCACTTGTAACTTGCATCACTTCTGACTGTATACCATTTACCACCACTCTCTGTTTTCTGCCCGTCAACTAGTTTGCCACCCAGTTGACCAACTTCTGACCACCCCTAGCCTACCCAGCTTATTTATAAATCTTCTACGTGGAACAGCATCAAAAGTTTTGTTGAAGTCAAGGTAAGCAACATCAACTGCTCCCCTTGGTCCACCACTCTGGTTACCAGTCAAAGAAATCTATGAGATTAGTTTGACAGGACCTTCATTTGTAAACCCATGCTGTCTTGGATCCTGTGCCCTATGGATTCCAGGTGTTGCACTATCCTTTCCTTAAGGGTGCCTCCATAATCTTGCCCACTACTGAGGTAAGACTGACTGGTCTGTAGTTCCTGCCTTCTCCTGCTACCACTCTTGTGGGCGGGATCACATAAACCCTTCTCCAGTCTTCTGGGACCTATCCTGTGCTCAGAGACTCACTAAACAGTTCCATGATGGCTCTGCTAGTTTCACCTTAGCTCCTTAAGTACCCTGGGATGTATGCCATCAGGTCCCATTGCCTTGTCCACCCTGAGCTTAGTGAGCTCTTGTGGGACCCTTTCTTTTGTGAAGGAATAGTGCTCACCTCCCTCCCCCCTGTGTCCATGGTGCTGAGCTGTGGGCCTGCCCTACCTTCGCTTCAGTAAACATGAGCAAAAGCATCTATTTAGGATAGATGCTTTTACAGAGTCCTCCTCCTCAGATGCCCCTTTTCTCCTTTGAGCTTAGCACATACCTCTGGACTTTCTCCTTTCACTAACGTATCTAGAAAGTCTTGTCACCTTCTTTTACTGTTTGTGCTAGTGTTCCTCAGTTTGGGACTTTGCCTGCCTTACTGTCTTCCCTGCTTCCTTTAGGGAAGTTTGGTATGCCTCCCTATCTTTATCCCACTGTGTTCCCTTATATTTCCTGAAGGCCAGCCTTTTGGCTCTGACCTTTTCGGCTACTGTATTTGAGAACCAAAGTGGTTTCCTTCTTCTTTTGCACTTTCTTTTCTGTCTAACACAATGGGGGTGTTGCTTCAAGTATTGCATCCTTAATGCTTGCCCACTTTGCCTGTACCCCCTCACCTGTATTTCTTTTTACCAGGGCTAGCTTAACTCTGTTGGCCATCTTATCAAAGTCAGCTCCTCTGGAGTCCCATATTTTTGCCTTGGAATTAGATGATTTAGATGTAGTGGCCAAATTGAATCATACCATGTGATGGTCACTGGCCCCCAGGTGACCTTCTACCTGGAGATCTGTGATCCCTTCCCTGTTAGTCAGTACTAGATCTATGATAGCCCCGTCTCTTGTGAGTGTTGTACCAGTTGTTTGAGGCCCTCCCCCTGCAGGGAATCCACCATGTGTCTAGCTCTGGCAGATGTTCCTGCTGGTATTGACCAATCGGTATCTGGCATGTTGAAGTCTCCCATTATCAGAACCTCCCCTTTAGCTGTCATGTTTTGCATATCTTCTAACAGTAGTGTATCTATGTCCTCCCCCTGGTCTGGGGGTCTATAGACAACCCCAGTTTTATGGCTGTCCCATTTCCAGTTTCCTCTGGATCCACTCTCCATCATTCTGAGATATGCCTCCCAGCAGGCACTTTACCCTCATCACCACCCTACTACCTGCCCACATCTCCACTCCCTGTGCTATGGAGTCCCTCACCAGTAGTAGCTTCCTCCTCTTATGGGGTCCTCTGCTACACCCCCCAGGTCTCCCCTTGGAAGACTTACCCGTTCATCCCAGCCACTACTTCTGGTGCTTCTGTGTGACATTCCTGTCCTGCCAGTGCAGCGTAGCAGTTCCCCACCCTTCTTCCTTCCCATGTCATTCTTCCCCACCCCATCAATCCCATCTCCTCTTGATGAGAAATCCAGATATTAAAATAATTAAACATAGAAACATAGACTTTGTGACTGATAAGGAGCACCTGGCCCATTAGTCTGCTCATTTCCTAACTATTGGATAAGCTGCAGATCCTACACAGACTGAGTAAAATGTATGATTATATGATGAATGAATGATGATGAGTAGGTAACGCACTGTATTTCATTCTCAAAGTAATTCCAAAACAAATGGGGGGGCAATATCACTTAAAAAATGAAAGGCAAAGTAATTCAATTCACTTCAATTTAATTTATTGAATTGAATTGACAAAGTAATTGATACAATATCAGATACACAGGGCAGAATTATATTAAAAAATTTTATGACAGAAAAAAAATCTGCCTGTGTTTAAATCAGTTAGTGCTCCATTTAATGGTTTTGGGGTCTTCTTAGCAGAGATTAACAAGCTATTGGCAACCTGGGACTATAAAACATTGTTATAAGGCTGTATTTTAATTGTGTACCAGATTACTCAGCTGGTAAATTATCTACCCTACCAAATGGAAATCCATTCTATTTAATAATTTTCTAAAGTCTAATGACTTCCTTGATGTTCAGAGAGAAACACACATGTTACAGAAAAATCATACATTTTTACTCAGCCTGGCACGATATGTCATCTAGACTGGATTATATTTTATTAACAAAAGATTTGGCAATGAAATGTCTCAGCCGTAGTTTAGAGACAGAACCAATGATAATTTCTGACCATAATATTTTAACTTATATAACATTAGATACACATAGGAAAGGTAATAATATGTGGAGAATCAACAGAAATCTGTTTTTGGACAAAGATGTGGTGCAAAAAATAAATGCAACTATACAAGAATTCTACAATAATAACAACATAAATGAAGAAAATAGCATAAAATCTTGGGACGCACTACAAGCCACAAAAAGAGGATCTATAATATCTAAAGTCTCTTGGAAAAACAAAGAAAATAAAATGCTAACAGAAGTAACTGAAAAATTGAAAACATTGGAAAACTGCTGTCAAGGGAGGTGGTAAATCGAAAATACAAGAATACACAGAGCTTAAGAAACTAATACATTTTATGGAAATATATCAAATAAAAAGTAGTTGGCTAAAAAGTAAAAAACACTGGCAGATTTCGAGCAAAAGCTGGGAAAAAACTACCCAAGAGACTGAATGTAACAGAACAGAAAATGGAAATTATATCCAGCTATGAAAGAAGTGGTGTAGCCCAAAAATGAACCCCCAAAAAAGAAATAGCAGAAGCATTTCAAGAATATTACACAATCTTTATAACTCAGAATGTGACCCAGTAAGCATAGGCCTTCTGCCCTATAAAAAATACTTAAGATATAACGTTTTTACCTCTGAGGCAGAAAGTCTTATTTAACCAATTACACTGCAAACAATTAGGGCACAATTCTCAAATGGGGTTTAGATCGGTGCAAGCCATGGCACCCTGCAGCTTAGATTAGTTTGACAGGATCTTCATTTTGTAAACCCATGCTGTTTTGGATCCTGTGCTCCTATGGATTCCAGGTGTTGCACTATCCTTTCCTTAAGGAGTGCCTCCATAATCCTGCCCACTACTGAGGTAAGACTGTGGTCTGTAGTTCCCTGCCTTCTCCCTGCTACCATTCTTGTGGAGCGGGATCACATGAGCCCTTCTTCAGTCTTCTGGGAACTTTCCTGTGCTCAGAGACTCACTAAAGCAGTTCTGATAATGGCTCTGTGAGTTCCACCCTTAGCTCCTTTAGTACCCTGGGATGTATGCCATCAGGTCCCATTGCCTTGTCACACCTAGGCTTATCAAGCTCCATGGGAACCTTTCTTTGTGAAGGGACTAGTGCACCTCCTCCCCCTGTGTCCATGGTGCTGAGCTATGGGTCCTGTCCTACCTTCTCTTCAGTAAATACTGAGCAGAAGTATCTATTTAGGATAGATGCTTTTACATGGTCCTCCTCCTCACACACACCCGTATCCCCTTTTATCTTAGCAATACCCATCTGCACTTTCTCCTTTCATTAATGTATCTATAGAAAGCCTTGTCACTTTCTTTTACTGTTTGTACTAGTGTTTTCTCAGTTTGGGCCTTCGCCTGCCTTACTGTCTTCCCTGCTTCCCTTAGGGAAGTTTGGTATGCCTTCCCATCTTCATCCCGCTGCGTTCCCTTATATTTCCTGAAGGCCAGCCTTTTGGCTCTGACCTTTTCTGCTACTGTTTTTGAGAACCAAAGTGGTTTCCTTCTTCTTTGCACTTCCTTTTCTCTCTAACACAATGGGATGTTGCTTCAAGTATTGCATCCTTAATGCTTGCCCACTTTGCCTGTACCCCCTCACCTGTATTTCTTTTTGCCAGGGCTAGCTTAACTCTGTTGGCCATCTTATCAAAGTCAGCTCCTCTGAAGACCCATATTTTTGCTTTGAAATTGGATGATTTAGTTCTACTGGCCAAATTGAACCATACCATGTGATGGTCACTGGCCTCCAGTTGTCCTTCTACCAGGAGATCTGTTATCCTTTACAGTCCGCTCAGTGACAGTTCAGTTGGCAACCAGCCACAGAGGAGAGGAGGCTGTGCCAGTTGCTGACTCTATTTTGGGATGGGGGGAATGGGGTGGTGGGCACTATCTGCTGGGGTGGGGGGGCCACTCGACCACCAGGGAAGGGGGCATTTGTAATTCTTAACAAGGGAACATAAATGGGGGATCGGAGTCAGGGAATAATTTACAATTATCACAAGGGCAGACATCAGGGAGGGGGAATACTTTATTACTACACCAAGAGCAGACATCGGGGATCGGGAAGGTGGAGTTATAATTACATATTATGAACACTGCAGACATCGGGATCTGGGAGGAGTTATATTGCATTACTAGATCAACAGCAGACTTCAGGGAGGGGCATAATTATGTATGATAACTGCAGACATTGGGGATCTGGGAGGGGAAAAATGTATTACTATGAAGGCAGCATACATCACGGTGGGGAATAATTATGTATTATGTACACTGCTGATGGGGATCATGGCGGAAGACCATGGCACAATGCTGCAAACAGACAATTCTCCCAGTGGTGAATTTTCTAAGTCCCTTTAGACCAACCCTGACTGGTCTAAGGGGACTTAGAATTTCCACTTTGGGAGAGTTATGAGAATCCCATTTCTGGGGATGTGTCAGCTTGCATCTGCCACATGCCCCCTCGTGTCAGGTCACTGCCCATTTCTGGGCACACAGGTTCCACTTAGACCTGACAGGAGGTGGTATAAGCACCTTGTGACTGATTGGCACACTGTGACATGTGGGCTACTATTGGGGTCCGTGGTGAACAGAGGGGCACAGGGAGGGTTGGTGTGGCAGCCATGATGTACAGTATCACTGTGGCCTGCATTGACACCTTGTTCTGCTGAGGAAGAAATCCGCAGCTGTGCCGACAGAGCTCCATTGAGGTGGCTCACTCCCCCTCTCTCACTGGCTCATTCTGTTTCCCCTGGCACTGCAGGCTGCCCTATTGTACTGGGCTCCTGCCTGTGTTGGTGGCTTTTTCTACCCACAAAGAAATCCACAGCTGTCCCAACAGAGCTCTGTTGAGGTTGCTCACTCCCCCTGTCTCACTCACTCAGTCTGGTTCTCCTGGCGCTGCAGGCTGCCCTTTTGTACTGGGCTCCTGCCTCTGTTGGTGCCTTTTTCTGCCCACAAAGAAATCTGCAGCAGTCCCGACAAAGCTGGGTTGAGCTCACTCACTTCCCTTCTCTCACTCGCTCATTCTGTTCTGCCGGCGATGCAGGCTGCCCTTTTCTACTGGGCTCCTGCCTGTGTTGCTGCCTTCTTATGCCCACAAAGAAATTTGCAGCAGTTACAATGCAGCTCTGTTGAGCTCACTCAGTCACTCATTCTGGTTTTCCTGCCACTGCAGGTTGCCCTTTTGTACTGGGCCCTTGCATGCATTGCTGCCTTTTACTGCCCACAAACAAATCTGCAGCAGTCCCAACAGAGCCCCGTTGAGCTCACTGACTCCCCCTCCCTCACTTGCTCGTTCTGTGTCTCCTGGCACTGCAGGCTGCCCTTTTGTACTGGGCTCCTGCCTGCATTGGCGGCTTTTTCTGGCCAGAAAGAAATCTGAAGCAGTCCCGACACAGCTCCACTGAGCTTGCTCACTCCCCGTCTGTCACTCTCGCATTCCGTTTCTGCTGACGGTGCAAGCTGGCCTTTTGTACTGGGCTCCTGCCTGCATTGCCGCATTTTCTGCCCACAAAGAAATCTGCAGCAGTCACACTAGAGCTCCATTGCGGTCGCTCACTACCGCTCTGTCACTCACTCGTTCTGTTTCTCTTGGCGCTGCAGACTGCACTTTTGTATGGGGCTCCTGGCTGCGTTGGCATCTTTGTCTGTCCACAAAGAAATCCACAGCTGTCCCGACAGAGCTCCATTGAGGTCGCTCAGTCTCCCTCTCTCATCACGCATTCTGTTTGTCCTGGCGCTACAAGCTGCCCTTTTGTACGGGGCTCCTGCCTGCATTGGCACCTTTTTCTGCCCACAAAGGAATCCCAGCAGTCCTGATAGAGCTCCGTTGAGCTCACTAAGTCCCCTTGTCTCACTCGCTTGTACTGTTTCTCCCACCACTGCAGGCTGGCCTTTTGTACTGGGCCTCTGCCTGTATTGATGCCTTTTTCTGCCCACAAAGAAATCCGCAGCAGTCCTGACAGCGCTTCGGTGAGTTCGCTCACTCCCCCTCCCTCACTCGTTCTGTTTCTCCCAGTGCTGCAGGCTGCCTTTTTGTACTGGGCTCTTGTGTTGGGGCCTTTATCTGTCCACAAACAAATCTGCAGCAGTCCCGACAGAGCTCAGTTGAGCTCCGTCACTCCCCCTGTCACTCGGTTGATCTTAATCTGTCCCAAACACTGATTTCCCAGAGTGACCGTGCTATTGTCTGGCAGGAGTGCAAAAACATATTTTAGCCAGGATCTGAAAAATGACAGCTGTAGTGTTCATAAGGAGTTGTGAAAAAATGCCACTGTTGAAAATGTGGCGTGACAGTATTACAAATTTGCGAAGTTACAAGGATGCGTGGAAATAGTTCAACGCACGCTTGTAACACAGTCATATTATGGAGTTTCGACACCAAATTTTCAACATAGGGATTTTAGAACCTCTACTCATGAACAGTGCCACTGTCATTTTCTTAATCTGTCCCAAACACTGACTTCCCACAGTGACTACGTTATTCTGCGCCGGAACTGTGAAAACACATTTCGGTCAGGATGTGAAAAATGACAGCTGTACTGCTTATAAAGAGGTGTGGAAAAATGGCACTGTTGAAAATCTGGTGTGACAATATTACAAATCTGCTAAGTTACAAGGGTGCATGGAAAGTGCACAATGCACACTTGTAACACAGTCATTTTATGGAGTATCATTACCAAATTTACAACATAGGCATTTTAGGACCTCTACTCATGAACAGTGTCATACCAACCACGCTATTCTGTGCCAGAAGTGTGAAAACACATTTCAGCCAGGATGTCAACAATGACAGCTATACTGCTCACAAGGAGGTGTGACAAAATGCCAATGTTGAAAATCTGGCGTGAAAATATTGTAAATTCACAAAGTTACGAGTGTACGCAGCAACTGCGCAACACACACTCATAAAACAGTCATTGTTTTGGATTTTTTCCACCAAATTTGCAACATAGGCTTTCTGAGGCCCACCTCATGAACACTGGCACTGTTGTTTCGTTAATCAGCCGAAGGTGATTCCGCCTACAGTGACGGAAACCACCTTTTGGGGCCGATTAACACCATGACAGTTCAAGAATTCATGAGGAGGGGTCCCAAAAACCCCATGTTGAAAATTTGGTGAAAAAATTCTCAAAAATGCCCTGCGATATGCACTAAAGTTGAAAAAACCCTATTCATTACATTATACAGCTTACCGGCATTTCCTCAGTTCGCGGTCGGCTTTGAAGAGTGCAGACGTGTTCCCAGTCCACAGAAGATCATCGTGCCAAGCTCCAGAGGTAAGTATGGGGTGAGGGGATGTGGGGAGGCAGGGTGCGCAGTGGGTGGGTGCGGGTTGTGGGAGGGGGGCCCCGGAGACTACGAGGACCGTTTCCTTTTCAGGTAAAAAAAAAAAGTCGTGGGACCATTTTAACTTTCCAGGGCATGGCGTGCCACGGTCTTGCTTAGGGGCCAGCTGTAGCCGACAGGAGATTGGGCACCCCGTCGGCAAACAACAAAGGAGAATTTGTTTCTGCCAGCGAAGTTGGGCACCCGTCGGCAAACAACAAAGGGGATTCGTTTCTGCTGGCGGGGATTGGGCATCCCAATCGGCAAAACAACAGATGGGAATTCGTTTCTGCCGGCGAGTTGGGCACCCGTTGGCAGACAATAAAATAGGGAGGTTACAGTATGCCAGTGGGGAGTGGGCTCCCTGTCGGCAAAAAATCATTAGGGGGTAGATATTGTTTGTGAATACGGCGGCAAGCGCTGCCGCGATCACAAACAATATCAGACATCCTACATCCCGCCCTGCAATGCTGGGTCGCTCCCTCATTGCAGCCGGATGGCTGGCCTGCAATGACGAGGCAGCCCCTGATTGCAGCGGCTGATTTTTTAGAAAGTTGTGGCACGCTGGCTGAACTAGTGTCAGCAGCAGTGTGCCATGGCATTGGGGGATGGGGGTCCAGCCTTTGCAGGCTGTGGGGGCATTGGGCACAACAGTGCCACGCCTCCACAACCTGCTTGTGGAGAAAGCTGATGCAACATGTTTCTTGCTCATGCACGCAATCAACATAACAAGTGGTATTGCTATCCCTTAATGTTTGTGAAGCATTTGATATGCTAGAGTAGAAATATTACTTTTTTTCACATTAGAATCTTTGGGATTTCCAGATACATTTATAAAATACATAAAACATATCTATCTATCCATCCATCCATCCATCCATCTATCTATCTGTCTATACACACCAACATCAAAAATGAGTTTAGTTTTGGTTTTTATTGCTCATAAAACACTTTAGGCAGGTGCCTATTTTCAGAGGAAAAACAAAAAAATGGATGACACACAAGAGTGTTGAATATCAATTTAATGTGAAATTCACATAAATACAAAATGCAGTAAATGCAAAAAACTCCTCTACAAAACAAGCCCCAGGCACATTCAAAGATATCCAGCTCTTTTGTCAGAGGGTAGAGCACCAGTGTTAGACTGACAGTCTTACAGGGACAAATCACCAATCACAACACAAGAATTTAAATATGCATAATGAACCCATACCAATTCAATAATTCCTACCTAGCCAGATTTAAAGGCATAATACCCTTGTGAAGTGATTCCAAGCAGTAATGGAAAAGCCAGACCCTACTGTATACCTCTATGCCAGAAAAAAAGGGCGGGGGGCTATTCATCCACACCACAACATGGAAAAAACACAAGATAACATTAAAACACAGACAATAGCCATAACACACAATTAATTATAAATCTGGTACCAAGGGAACTTGCTAAGTATAAAAATGGACTTCTACATAAAGGGAAAAAAATGTAAGGTATGGAGATTTAATCGGAGGCAATAAGTGTTTTTCAGGAAAGGAAATATTGTTAACCCATAAGAAAACAGCAGCCTCATCCCATAGGTTACCATGTAATAATACTTATGTTCAAAATCATGCAAAAACGCCACCCTCCTGAAACAAATCAGGTCTAAAACATAAATTCAAATCAGTAGGGCTATAATCTATAAATAGGGTTTTAAATCCAAAATTTCATTGAGCCCCAAGAAGATAAGGTGAAATATCACCACAACTCTCTTTGTAGTAACCTTTGTAATCTATCACCACCTCTTGGTAACTGTGGCACATATTTCAGACTTATAAATTTAAAATTGCTAGGATTTCGTGTGGAGACATTCCTTGTAATATGCCCCTATTGCATTTTTCACCACACCATTTTTAATGGCCCTGATATGTTCTAACAGTCTGACTTTCAAGTGCCTGGTGGTCCTGCCCACGTAAATTTTGGAGCAGGAGCATCAGGCTGCATAAACCACATGTTGAGAGTAACAGCTAAAAAATTGCCAAACATCCACTGGCTCAATGCCTTTTTGCCTTGTACTGCATATTTACATGCAGAACACATTTTACATGGATAGAATTCAGTGGGTCTGTTACTTAGCCAGTTGTCAGTCTTATGCTCTGTGTAGTGACTACTGGTCAAGATGTCTCCCAGATTCTGCCCTCTTGAAAATGTAACTCTCAGTCTGGGTCCTACAACATTAATCAAAATTGTATCTCTCAATAAACAGACCAGTGTGTTTCATAATCACTCCTTTGATTTTTACTGCGAGTAGGGAACACCTTGAAACAAAAGTTATGTTAATGTCTTCTTCAACGTCAGTTGTTTTCGTCTTAGAAAAAGTATACCTAGGGGTGTTTTGGGTTGTATTATAGGCTTTATTAATAACTCTGTTGGAATAACCCCCAGCTTTGAACTGATTTCTGAGGTCCAGGGATTGTCTCTCAAAACTCTTTTCTGTGGAGCAGTTCCTTTAATTCTAAGGAACTGCCCCACAGGGATACTATCTATCAACCGACATGGATGTCCACTCTCTGCTTTCAAAAGAGAATTTTCTGTGGTTAATTTCCTACAATTATCACTCCTTGCTCATCTACATAAAAACTTACATCCAGAAATTCAGTACTTTTAGAGCTAGTCACATAAGTACATTGAAAACTGAAATAATATCTATTCAGCCAAGAGACAAAATCTTGCACCTCTTCCTGTGTTCCAGACCAAATAAAAATTATATGATTAATAAAGCGGTGCCATCTGACAATGCCCCCCAGCCCAGGTGTGGATTAATTTCAACATGAAATACCATCTGTTCTTCCAAACTGGCCAGGTACAAATTTGCATATGAAGGGTCCATAGTGGTCCCTATTGCTGCTCTCTGGACCTGCAAATAAAATGTTCCATCAAATGTGAAATAGTTATGATGTAAAATATAATCCACTGCTTGGAGGAGAAAGTCAAAGGGCACCGCCTGAAAATCTCATTGTTGTCTCCTAAGAAAATATTTAATAGCTTCCGACCCAAGATTACGTAGTATACTAGCATACAAAGGTTTAATGTCAATAGTTACAAACCTATAAGTCTTCTGCCAACCCACACCATGACATTTATTTAAGATGTCCATAGTGTCTCTGAGATAGGCCAGCATCCAATACACATATCTAGATAGGTTCTCAGACATCAAGCCTATCCCAGAGACAACTGGTCTGTGGGTTGGTAGGAGACTTACTGTATGTCTTTTCTGTAGGAGGTAAAAAGTAGGCTTCATAGGATGTTTAACTCTTATAAAGTTAGCCTCATCAAATGTAAGTTGTCCATTCCAAAGGGATTCATCAACAAGACTATCCAATTTAGTTTTAAAAACCTGAGTTGGATCACTTGGATCACTTTTCAAGAGTTTATAACTTCTTCCACCCCTCAATCGTCTTAAAGCTTCACCCCTGTACTGCTCTCTAGACATGACTATGACAGTACCTCCCTTGTCAGCCCTTTTAGCTATGATCTCTTTATTAGATTTAAGCTCTTCAATTGCTTGGCATTTGGGGAGGGGGGGTAAGGTTGCAGTGCACGCTGAAAGATGTCTTATCATCAAATAAGACATTAACATTTCTAGTGACCAGGCTTTTAAAAACCCTCAGCAGCTGGCTTCATGGAACCAGGTGGAACAAAGTCTGATTTTGACTTAAATGCAGTATGCCTGTATTGCATAAACTCCATATGTGTGTTATTTACATCATAGTTATTACCACCTCCTTCCAATCTGTCAGCTGAAATATTAGTCTGACTAGCTGATATGGCACACACATTATCAAAAATAGTGTAAAATCTAGATTTGATTCAATTTCATCTCCATAATTACAATTATAAATCCTGTACATTTCTCATTAACAGTGTATTGACCCACAGCATTTAAAGAGAAGTCATTGCCCCCATTATTAATATCAAAATTAGGCCTCAAGTCAGTTTTTCTAAACAGTTTAAAAAGTTCAACAGTGATTTGAAAATAATTAGGTGTCATAGTAGGGATGACATTTTAACCCCTTGGACAAGACACTTAGTTGTGAAGGAGTTAAACCAAAACTAGAAATGTTAATCACTTCCTTTGACTCAAGTTTTTGGTTGACTTCTGTATTGGCTCCTGAGGCATTTTGCTGTTTCTTTTTCTCCTGCCTTGTTTTCTGCAGTTTTTTTTTGTTTCTTTTGACTCACATTTTCTGGGGGGGATCCGATCTTCTCACATCTCTTTGCCCTCCTCCTCTACCCCAGAAAAAGTCACTTACTGTATCTCTCTTGTGAGGCAGAGGAATCATCCTCACAACTCTTATCCCTTCCTTTATTCTTATTGTTACTGGTACCAGTTCTTTTCTGGCTAAGAATCTTGTTCCGTCTGGTGATCTCCCTACCTTGGTCCATGCCTTTGTGTCTTCGAGCCTGGATTATTTCAATTCCTTTTACCTAGGGCTACCTGGAGTGGATATCTGCCGCTTGCAACTGATGTAGAACGTAGCAGCCCAGTTATTGACGGGATCCTCTCAGTCCTGTCATATTTCTCTAGTGCTGCACGAACTGCACTGGCTGCAAGTACAGTGGTGGATCACCTTTAAAGTTGGACTTCTGACTTATAAAGCCCTTCACAGACAGGACCCGAACTACCTGAAAGAGTTTCTGGTCCCTTACTGGCCTGGATGATCACTCTGCTCAGCTGATGAGGGGTTGCTAGAGATTCCAAGGGTTTGTTTAAAATCTTCTGGGGCCCGGGCATTTAGGTATGTGGCCCCTACCCTCTGGAATTCTCTACCCCATCAGGTATGGGAGTGCAGGACTGTGGACGGTTTCAAATAGGCTCTCAAGACCTATATGTGGAGGGAAAGCCTTTGGTAACTAATCCTATATATTGGTTTTATCTGCATTATCTGTTTTTAAGTATTTGTAATTAAGTGATTTTATGACTTATTCTGTTTTAATTGTTGTAAGGAACCTTTGCTATGGAAAGGCACCATATAAATAAAGATTTATTTTTATTTATGAGTTTTATTACACTGTCGCCCACTACTGATACCCCTGGATCTCTCTCATGAGTAAACTTACTCATTCTCATAATCATCCCAAGTCTCTCTGGAACTTATTTTTCTTTCTCTTTGTTATTTCATTTTCAAATTTGACAGTTCTTAATTTAAGATCCCTTTCCAGTTCCAGAAACTTGGCACTGATATTGCCCCATTTACTTAGTTGTTCTTTAAAACCCTGTTTATAGATTTATAGCTATCCTGGTTTAAATTTATTTTTCTTAGACCTGATGTATTTGAGGAAGATGGCCTTTCTGCATGATTTTGAACATACTTATTATTACATAGTAACCTACGGGATGAGGCTGCTTTTTTTCTTATGGGTTAATAATGTTTCCTGAAAAACACTTATAGCCTCCTATCAAGTCTTCATCCCTTAAATGTTTGCCCCTTTATTTAGAAGCCCATTTTTATAAGTTCCCCATGTACAGAATTTATAATTAATTGTGACTTCTGCCTTTTGTCTATGCCTTTAATGTTATTTTGCATTTTTTCCTATGCTGTGGTATGGACGAATAGCACCCCCCTGTTTTTCTGGCATAGATGTTATACAATAGGGGCTGACTTTCCATTGTCACTTGGAATCACTTCACGAGGGCGTTGGTATGGTTCATTACACATATTTAAATTCTTGTGTTGTGATTGGTGATTCGTCTCTATAAGACTATCAGTCTAACACTGATGCTCCACTCCCTTACAAAGGAGCCAGATAGCTCTGAATGCGCGCATGGGGCTTGTTTCACAGTGGAGTGTTTTGCACTCATTGCACTTTGGATTTATGTGAATTTCACATTAAATTGGTATTCAGCATTCTTGTGTGCTGTCTGTTTTTGTCTTTGTTCTTCAGTGAGGACTACATCTTTATACAGTATTAGTAGTGCAGGTGGGTGCTTCTGTCTTGTTATTTTGATTTTGCCCCACTGCATGTGTCATAGTAAGAATTTATTTTCTTATAATCAATGAGCCAGCATTCTTTTTTTTCTGTCTGGGATTTGTAGACATCATGTGCATTGCAGTCAGTGCTTTTTGTTATGAGCAACATTTATTATGGAAACCGGAAAGTATTGAGGTATATGAGCATGGTCAAGCAGCATGCTTCCAGTGTAGCATTCTGTATTATCAATTAAGATAAAGATATCCAAAATTCAACAGGAGCACAGAGTGGAAGGATGACCTGGGACCACTGTCTCTACTCTTCTATGAAATATTAATGGGGTCACAAAAGGCAGAGAGCAGAGCATCTATTTGATCCTCCAGTTGAGTTGACCTTCCCTGGTCCACCTTGCAAATGAATTCTTTCTCAATGGTGTTTTGCCTGGTAAAATAAAGATTTGATTGATTGAGTAGAAAAAACAGGTATGGAATCAGATAATGTGGTTATTGAGTTTCCCTTTCCTCTTTGGAAAAATTGTTTGAAAGCCTTAAGGACCTGCTTAACCCTGAAATAAGCCTCATATACAATTATTCTTCGCTAATGAAATATCTTTTTTTTTTTATTTAGTTGTTTAACCAGGTATAGCACACTAAGCTGAAAGCTTTTTTACAGGAGCGACCTGGGAGCACATGGAGGTTAAGTGACTTGCTCAGGGTCACACAGTATGCAAGTGGAAGCTGTGAGATTCAAACCCAGGTCTGGTCTGCTGGATGTCACCAAATTTGCAACTCAGAGCCTTAGACCACTGTGCTATACTGCCTCTAAAAACTGCGCTATACTGCTGCTATACTGCATCTATAAATTAAAAGGATCCCTCATGGTCTTCGATTCCTAAAAGTGCAATCACTTAACCCAAAAATGTTTAGACAAAAAAACGGAATGGGAATTAGCATTAAGTGACTGCTCAGATGCTTTGATGAACATTTTTATTAAAGAGGATGATTTGATGAGGTTCAGGAGGAAATTAGTTCTGTTAAAGAACAACTAACTAAATAGGACTATATCAGTGCCATGTTTCTGGAAGTGGAAAGGAAGCTTAAATTAAGAATTGATAAATTTGAAAATGAAATAAAAAAGCAGAAGAAAACTAAGTTCCAGAGGGACTTGGATGACTATGAAAATGGACAAGTTTATTCATGGGAGAGACCCAGGAGTACCAGTAGAGGGTGCCATTGTAACAGAAGCTATAGCCAGAAAATAACTGGTACCAGTAACAATAAGAATAAAGGAAGGGATGAGAGTTCTGAGGATGATTTCTCTGCCTCACAAGAGAGATTAGTGTCTTTTTCTGGGGTAGAGGAGGAGGGAGAAGAGATGTCAGAAAATCAGATTGCCCCACACACAGAAAATGGGATGAGACTGCTGTTTCCTCTTCGGTTATTAATGTTTCCTGAAAAACACTTAGAGCTTCCTATTAAATTATTATTTATTCCTATTAAATCTTCATCCCTTAAATTTTTATCCCTTTTTGTAGAAGCCCATTTTATGGCTGCAGGAGGTGGAGCCCTGAAGATGTCTTGCTATCACAAAAAAAGCAGCTCACCGGGTTCTCACCAAAGAACAGAAAATTGGAGTTGAACCATGATCACTCCTCAAGATGAAAGCACTCTGATGCTGTTTCTCACTCTCCTAGTTAGCCCAGGAGATTAATAAGCCTTGCCTCCTGTCTCTGTGCTGTGTCTTCCTTCAGGGATCAGATTGCAAGCAGTGCTGGCTGGTAACTGTTTATGTTGGTCAATTTACATGTTCCAGCGATATTAACAAGTAAATAGTTTTTCTTAGGAGAAGCTGAGGGTGGCTACATTTCCTCTTAAAATCCTCAGTGATGTGGGCAAATTCATTTTAAACATGATGGGAATAATAGATTTTAATCTACCTCAACACAAACCAGAGACTATATCAGTAAAAACCGTGGACAGGAAATAGTTAACTCTATAGCTTGCTCTGCCATGGGTGGGGGGGGGACTGAGACCTATGAAGAAGCCAGCTGATCATGTCATTCCTAACATGTCATTCCTCTCCTCAACTAACTTAGTTAATGCAGTGACTACTGTTCTGAGGAAAACCGTGTGCATGTGTGTGTGTGTGTGCACGCGCACTCGTGTGTGTGAGATGACTTTGTTTTTTCTGCTTCTTTTTTGGAGAACTATAAACGAGCTGTTAATGAAGTTTGAAAGGAGTTAGAGAAACTGATTTTCTTAACCTCTGTTTCCAAGCAGTGAGTAGAAATTAAGCATATTTATTCATTTATTTATTGAAATGCTTCACCAGGAAGACTTACTGAGCAAACTGCTTGCTTCCTGATGTGTCCTGGGGGATAGGGGAGTGGATAGTTACAAAAGATGGTACAAGCAAGAGCTATTCATAACAAATCATAAGGTACAATATATAGCAGCATAGGTTATATGAGACATACAGGCATGGGCTATAATTGACAAGAGACATGTTGAAGATAACAGTTGTACACTAAAGTATGATAAGTTGCAACAGTCATATTAACTCAGTTAGGCTGGGAGTGTAGCAAGGGATTGGGGGAACAGGATTAGGTCAGCATAGGGGATAGGAGAATTAAGGGCAGGTGCAAGAGGGGGAGGTGAAGGAGCACAGGAGAGAGGCTAGGAAGCAGGATGAGGAAGCATTTCAAATGCTGATAGGGAGAGAGTTCCATAGCTTAGGGAAGCAGTAGGAGAAGAAAGCCTGACCAGCAGAAGAGGATCTGTAAGGGACAGCTAGGGTACGGGCATTGCTACTACTTAGGGAGTGGGTGGGGGGAAGGAGATGGAGGACAGGAGGTAGGAGGGGAGCACTCCAAACTAGAACTTGCTAATGATGTTGGTGCAGTGTAGCAAGCAACAGTCACTTAGCGAGGGTAGGACCAGAGATTAATATAGAGAGCAGTGGTGAGAGTGCGGGGTGGGCTGTTAATAGCAAAGTGGCAGAAGGAAGGGAAGAGGGTGCCCAGTCTGGGTAGGGTCATTTTGGGGGCAACACTGTAGACTATGTCATCATAATCAAAGGTTGGAAGGATCATTTTGAGAAACATTTCTCTGTGGGCCAACAAAGGGATACATTCATGTTCCAGTATAAGGCGCCCAGTTTGGAGAGCAGATTCTTGTGAATAACATCCACATGACCAGAGAAGTCGAGGTGTTTGTCAAGCCAGATCCCTAGGTACCTGAAGGAGGTAGTTTCTTCCAATGTAGACCATTGAGTGTGTGGAAGGTGGGGTGGAAGGGAGCCTGGAGAGTCTCTGTCTCATGCCAAAGGTCATGGAGATTGTCTTCTTGACATTTAGGAATAGTTGGTTAGCACATAGCCACTGCTGGACTTTATCAAAGTCTTGCTGTAGGGTAATGTGACCAGGGGGGTGGAAGGACCGGAAGTGTACAGAATGGTGTTATCCACATACATGTGAATAGATGCAGATTAGCATACTGAGGGAAGATCATTAAGGAAGATGGAAAAGGGAATCGATCCAAGGACTGATCCTTGAGGGACCCCAGTGTGGATGGGTAGGTGCAGAGAGAGGGTCCCCAATTCAAACAGATTGTGATCTACCTACCAGGTAGGATTTGAACCAGTTGATGGCAGTAGTGGACAACCCAGCAGGGGTGAGTTTGATCAATAGGAGGGTGTAAGAGATAATGTTAAAGCCTTGGCTAAGTCAACAAAGACAGCAGAAGTGATGAGGCCCTGAACCATGCCTGAATGGACGGAATCAGTAAGTCGGAGGAAGGAGGTGTAGATGGAGTGGTGCTTACAAAAGCCAGACTGGTAAGAGGTGAAGAAGGAAGGAGCGGCAAAGGGGGGAGAAAGCTGGTCAAGTTCTATGTGATCTTGCAGTTTGGCAAGAATGGGAAGGAGGGAGATTGGATGGAAGTTGCTGGCAGAGGAGGGGTCACCATCTTTATGGAGAGGGATAACAGTAGCATGCTTCCAAGCATCTGGGTCAGAAGCTAACTTAAAGAAGAGGTTTACTAGTGCAGCACTAAGGTATGTGATGACTCGAGCCAAGAGATATAACAATTTTGCATCCAGGTCATCAGGGATTTTCCTTTAGATGGATTCAAGGAAAGGAGAGCCTTGACTACAGTAGAGGGAGATACTGGGTTGAAGCAGAATTGCAGCCCAGGAGGCACAGAGGGCAAAGCGGGAGTAGGTAATGGAGGCAGAGTGGACAGAAGGGTAGAGGCACAGGAGGTGAAGAAGGTATTGAATTCTGAGGCTACCAATAATGGGTCAGAGAGGGTAGAGGAAGGAGGACTGTTAGGAGTAGACAATAGGGCATCGACTAATTTCCAAAACTTGGAAGGATGATTAATAGTAGAGAAGAGTGGACATAGGTCTTTCTGGTAAATGAGCTCCAGATCAGTCCATGCCTGAGGGCATATAAGAGCTTCAGTAGCTTCCTGAGCAGGGAGATTTTAACTTCTACTGAATAATACCCTTTTTTCAAGGGGGTATATCAGTGGCCTCAGCTTGTGGCCCTGTGGGGCTAATGATTAAAGCTGTAGGGAGCACAGTGAGGGAAGTTTTAATCTGAGATTCCCTAACGCAAGCCTGCTACAAGTATGGATTGCTGTCAGAAGTGCATTAAACTAATCCTCCCCTCCCAACAACTTGAAAGGACTGTGGGCTGTTATCAGAGTGAACTGTGCAATCATCTGCTACAATACTGGAGTAACTCTGCAGTTGCTGTCAAGAGTTAAATGTGTACCTTCCCAAACAATATTGGAGAAACTTAAAAAGAGTTGCTGTCCTGACTCACTAGCAATTAGAAGAACTTGAAAAAGTCACTTCCATACACTGCTGTTTTTTGAGGAACTTACTTTGCTGTTCCTCTGACCCTGGAATGCACCATCTGTGATACTAAATGACAAAAATGCATTCATTATTAGAATGTACACAAGGTGCACATTTTGAGGCTAGATGCACATCCAAGTGCACACTCACAGAAACTTGAGCCACTCACTAACAAAGATGTGTGTGACAGTGAGTACGCACTTGTGCATCCAGGTCCATAATGGAAATTGTATGTGCAGAAACACAAACACTTGGTCTTCTGCAAAGTTCTCCTTGGCCTACTTTGTTGTTCCTCTGACACCAGAATTCATCTGCTTAGTGTTACCGAATGGCAAAAAATACATTCATTATTAGAATGCACACCACATTCACATTATGAGGCAAGAGGCACATCCGAGTGCGTATTCACAAACACTTGCGCTGATCCCTAACAAAGATGTTTGTGATATTGAGAATTCACTTGTGCATCCAGACCTGTTACTGAAATGGTATGTGCAGCAATACAAATAGTGAGTCATGTCATAATATGCAGCATTTGGTCTTCTGCAATTTTCACAATTTGTTTTTCTTTGGGGGGCCTAATTTGCTGTCCCTCTGACCCTGGAATGCATTTGATCTGTGATACTGAATGGCAAAAATGCATTCATTATTAGAACATATCCCAGGTGCACATTATGATGCTAGAGAAACATTCAAGTGCACACGCACGCAAACTCAAGCCACTCACTGACAAAGATGTGCATTAAAGTGAGTACTCACTTGTACATCCAGACCCATAATGGTAATTGTGTGTGCTGCAACACAAACAGCTAGCCATCACAGGAAATGCATCATTTGGTCTTCTGCAAAGTTCTCATTTTTCTAGGGCTGCAGTGGGCAGAGTCCTGCAGATCTTTTGCTATGAGAAAAAGGACTCTGCATTTGTTCCAAATGAACAACATGTTGGACTTGTGCCAGAGACACCTCAACATCCGTGAAGCAGTCCACCCATGTTGTCCCTATCGATGCAGCACTGCACTATTTTACAGTGCCGGTGGTCACAGCAGAACACGGCACACTCTGTCATGTCCAAGATGGCCGCTGCACTACTGCACCATGCGCTCGCGCCGCGCATGCGAGGTACCATGCTGTGGCCATCTTGGTCATGGCAGAATGGGCCGATGAAGCCATGATCACCTATTTCATTTATTTTTCACTATAAAATGTCCCCACCCAACCCTCCCTTTCAGCACCCACAACACCACCCTCCCAGAAACATAGTAATGACACTGGGGTGCCCAGTCCCCAGTGTCGTGATCAGGGATCATCGGTCCTGATTTTGTTTTGTCACCTAAAAAAATGGTTTGTTGATGTATTTTGTGGCTGTTCCTTACCCCCACCCATGCCTCCCACTCAGCACCCATGACCCCCCCAAACCCTTACTTACCCTTTGGGGGTTCAATGCCATAATCCTCTCTGGACCACAAATATGTATTCGCTCTTCAAAGCTGGACTGCAAACTGAAGACACAGGTATTTCAATGGGGTTTGAACTTAGTGTCATAACTTGGGCATTTGTACATATTTTTGGCCCAGATTTTCAACATGCCTTCTTTGGGACCCCACCTCATGAACAATGTCACTGTCATTAGGCAGATCTGACCCGAAAAAAGATTTTGTGGCCCCTGTGTAAAATCACCTTTCAGGCAGGAGTTGAAAAATTTCTCTGCCCTTGTTCATGAGATGGGGTCATAAGAAGGCTTTGTTGAAAAGTTGATGTAAAAATATTGAAAAACAACAAAGTTATGAGCCTATGTTGAATTTTGTGAATGCAGGCTTGTAACTTTGGTACTTTACAATATTTTTACCCCAAATTTACAACATGGCCATATCTTTACAGCACCTCATGAACGTGACAGCTGTCATTTTTAAAATCCTGTCCAATATTTTTTTGCATCCTGAAATGTGATTTCATGGTCCCTGCACAAAATCACCTTTTGGCCAGGAGCTGAACATTTTCTCTACCCTTGATCATGAGACGGGGTCATAAGAAGGTTACTGTATGTTAGAAATTTGGTGTAAAAATATTAAAAAACAACAAGATTATGAATATACAATGAATTTTGTGAACGCAGGCTCGTAAGTTCAGTAATATTCAATATTTTTACCCCAAATTTTCAACATAGCCATTTCTTTACAGCACCTCTAACAGCTGTCATTTTTCAACTGCTGCCTAAAATGTGTTTTTGTATCCCTAAAGTTGATTTTGCAGTCACTGTGCAAAATCACCTTTAAGCCAGGAATTGAACATTTTGTCTGCCCATCTTCATGAGGCAGGGTCATTTGGTGTAACGATATTACAAAACAAAAAAATACATTTATGGGCTTATGTTACATTTTACAAGTGCAGGCTTGTGACTTTGGTAATTTACAATATTTTTGCCCCAAATTCCTTAGCTGCAGACCTATCAGTTGTGGCCAGAGTTTATTTTAGGGGCCTACTTTGCTATTCCTCTGACCCCAGAATGCGCCTAATGTGTGATCATGAATGGCAAAAATGCATTTATTATTAGAATGTACACCAAGGGCACATTATGAGATTAGAGGCACATCTGAGTGCACACTCACACAAACTCGAGCCACTCACTAACAAAGATGTTTGTGACAATGAGAACTCACTTGTGCACCCAGACCCATAATAGTAATGGTGTGTGCAGCAACACAAACAGCTAGCTTTGACAGGATATGCATAACTTGGTCGTCTGCAAAGTTCTCTTTTTCTTAAGGGGCCTACTTTGTTGTTCCTCTGACCATGGAATTCACCTGATTACTGTTACTGAATGACAACAAAATGCATTCATTATTAGAACACACTCTACATTCACATTATGAGGTAAGAGGCACATCTGAGTGCCCATTCACAAAAACTCAAGCTGTTTTTTGACAAAGTTGTTTGTGATATTGAGTTTCACTTGTGCATCCAGACCCCATAATGGTAAATGTGTGTGCAACAATTTAAACAGCTAGCATTGACAGGATATGCATTGTTTTGTCTTCAATAAAGTTCTCATGTTTTCTGTGCATCCAGACCCATGACTGAACTGTTGAGTGCAGCAATACAAACAGGGAGCCATGTCAGGATCTGCATCATTTGGTCTTCTGCAATTTTCTCACTCTTTTTTTATTTTATTTTTTTTTTTGTGTGGGGGGGGACTTTTTTGCTGCTCCTCTGACCCTGGAATGGACCTGAACTATGATACTGAATGGCAGAAATGCATTCATTATTAGAACGTACACCAGGTGCACATTATGAAGCTAGAGGCACATCCGAGTTCATAGTCATACAACCTTGAGCCACTCACTAACAAAGATGTGTGTGACAGTAAGTTCTCACCTGTGCATCCAGACCCATAATGGTAATTGTATGTGCAGCAAAACAAACAGCTTGCGATGACAGGATATACATCACTTAGTCTTCTGTAAAGTTCTCCTTTTTTTCGGGGGCCTACTTTGCAGTTCCTCTGACTCTGAAATTCACTGGATTAGTGTTACTGAATGGCAAGCAATGCATTCATTATTAGAATGCACACCACATTCACATTATGAGGCAAGGGGTACCTCCGAGTGCTCATTCACAAACACTCGAGCTGATCCTTGACAAAGATGTTTGTGATATTGAGAACTCACTTGTGCATCCAGACCCATGATGGTAATGGTGTGTGCAGTAACACAAACAGCTAGCATTGACAGGATATGCATTGTCTTCTGATCACCGCTTCTGAAATGATTCAATGTCCAGACCATACATGGGTGCACGAAGGTAATCTGATTTTATTTACATCACTATAATATCATTCTGTACATATGTATAATATCAATCACATTTCAAACATAACAGTTTATTCCTTGTCCACATTATTCACAATTCAATCTTGCATTGAATTCACCCTTTTGTTCCTTCTTCTCTCGGGGTCCGGATACGTCATCCAACCTCCCGCCACCGACAACCAATCTTCCCTGCCTGTAATTTACCTAGGTCCGGATGCCAGTGACCTGACCCCAGCCCTTCTATCTACACCTCCTTCCCACCTCTAATTACTTCCAGGTACCTACCCCTGGCCCGTGTGCCCTACCCCCCCATCTCCATGCCCTGCCTGTTCCCCCTTTTCCCCTCTAAGCCCTTCCCTTCTATCCCCTAATTCCCTTTCCTCTAGCCCCAACCTCCAGCTTGTGTTGGATGGTGGGGTTCCCCCCTTGTGGGGTCCTGGTCCTGGTCCTTCTTACAGCCTAACTGCAATCAGTAGCCACAACATCAGTAAAAATACTGCCAACCCTCTGTCAGACAGATGCACCCCATCCTCTCTTTAAAGATGTGGCTTATCGAAGTTAATGCCCTAGTGTGAAATGCAAGCGGCCCCCAACTCTTTCAGACACGCTGCCACCCTCCTGTTCAGCTGTTTTCTGGCTCTCTCAATTGTCCTGATGTTGATGGCCTGACGCCATACCCATCTCGATATTATATCGGACCACACAATCTCTACCATGGGCCACCAACATTTTATGGTCTGCAAATTGGCCCTAATATTCCTCAACAAAGGCCCCCATGGCATTTTTTCCATGGCGTTGCCCCCAAGGTGAATAACTAATATATCCAGCCTGCCCCAAAGCAATTTAACCTCCTCCAGTACAGGAAGCAATTGAGCCCAGCGCATCCCCTGGACCCCTTTCCAGCATATCTGTGGGCTTCTGAGTCCTCTCACAAATTCCCTTTCCCCCTGGCTGGTCACCGTGTGTGTTTCTCTGTCCAATAAATATAGGAATGTCCCAGGATTCACATAATCTATCTCCTCTTTGCACCTGCTCATAGAACCCCCCCCCAAAAAAACAGTCAGACCAAAGTGGTAGACCAGGGAGGGGCTGTGGGCACGGCCTACCTAGACTTTAGCAAGGCATTTGACACAGTCCCACACAAAAGATTAATAGTCAAATTAACCAGCCTGGGAGTGGATCCCAGGGTGGTAGTCTGGGTAAAACATTGGCTGGACAACAGGACACAGAAGGTAATTGTAAATGGAGTCCACTCTGAAGAAAGAGGGGTTACTAGTGGGGTACTGCAGGGTTCAGTATCGGGTCCAGTCCTTTTAATGTCTTCATAAGTGACATTGCAGATGGACTGGAAGAAAAGTATGCCTCTTTGCAGATGGCGCAAAGATCTCAGCAACAGGGCTGATACACAAGGAGGCGTGGAAAGGATGAGAAGGACTTGCAAAGTTGGAGGAATGGTCAGAAGTATGGCAGCTAGGATTCAATGCAAAGAAGTGCAAAATAATGCACCTGGGAAACAAGAACCAGGGGAAGAATACACAATGGGGGGATAGTAACAACAACAAAAATGGAAAGGGACCTGGGGATAAGCATATCAGATGATCTTAAGGTTAGCAAGCAATGTGAGAAGGCAGTAGGGAGGGATGGGGGTATACTGGGATGCATAGGGAGAGGCATCAGCAGCAGAAAACAGGAAGTTGTTATCCGTCTGTACAGACAGTTGGTGAGACCCCATCTGGAGTACTGCATCCAGTTCTGGAGATCCCATCTCCGCAAGGACATAGACAGGATAGAGGCAGTCCAGAGGAGGGCAACTAAAATGGTGCAGGGTCTGCAAGAGAAGCCATATGAGGAGAGACTAAAAGAGCTTAATATGTATACCCTTGAGGAAAGAAGGGAGAGGGGGACATGATAGAAACTTTTAAGTACCTCAGTGGAATCAACAAAGTCCAAGAGGGTAGCATCTTTCAGAAAAAGAGATGTGCAAGAACAAGGGGCACAATTTAAAGATAGAGGGGGGGCGGTTCAGGTGCAATGTGAGGAAGTATTATTTCACAGAGAGGGTAGTGGATGCATGGAAAAGCCTTCCTGAGGAGGTTGTAGGGTCTAAAACTGTGGGAGAATTCAAGAATGCATGGGACAGACATAAGGCAATTCTTGTGGTGGGTAGGAAGAAATAGGCTGTTGGTTAACTAGGTTCTGCGGCCTATCTTGCAGGTAGGGAAATGGGCGGACTAGATGGGCCAAGCGGTCCTTATCTGCCGTCAAAGTCTATGTTTCTATGTTTCTTTTTCAAGATCTGATATAGCACTTATAACAGTCGGATCGCCATCTACCCAACTCTTTTATATCCTCCGACGATCCCCCTTTCCAGGCTAGGGATGAAGCTGCCCCAATCCTGAAAGAGTGCATGGTGAACTGTGCCAGGTCATGACCCTTAAAAGTTAATGCCCTCTTCAGTACCCTGCCCACCTGGTAGCATGTTACCACTGTCCCAGTGCCATGTTGAAACCAGGAGCCTGTGTCTGATGGCCATATGCTGCTGTACCTCTCCATTGCTTCAACCATGCACACCTGCCCCTCCCCCCTGTGCTGAATCTGCACTTGAGTGCCCCATCCCATTTGGTCCATTTTTGGTCATCGTAACCAAATATGTAGGCCCTCCTTGTTGAATTGAATGTCCATCTCCTGCAGCCCCCCCTTTGATGTCATCCTTGTTTTTAGCCACCACCTCACCTACCCTAAAAGCCCCTCTATACAGCAATGCAAAAATTGCCTGAAAGAGGCAGGTCGCCGATGCTGAGTTACATATAGCCCCCAGCACCCCCATAACAGCTAGGAATTCGAGTGTTATGGGTCTGCACTTGTCCGTTTGGGGACCCTACCCTTTCTGCCAACCCAGAAGCATGCGTCATACCCTTTTACTGTTATTGGGCTCCGGCCAACCCCTGGTCCCACAAGCCCAACCTATGCCAGCTAACTGTACTGCCATGGTTGAGTGAGCCACTCCTCTTTCCCAACTGTCCACCATAAATCTCATTACCTGTTCCTCCGTGACTTGTAAACTTACCACCATGCCCTGCTGCACCCGAAACCTTTGGAAGGCTTCCCATGCACCTTCATAGGCCTTCAGAGTGTTGGCCGACCAGGAGCTCTGGTGCAACATTTGGGATCTTGCCACCCAATTCCCCACAGATGGTCTGGTACCGGTGTTTTCACCATTTCCACCTGAGGGCTGGCCTCCTGAACCTGCCCAACTGCAAACATGAGAGGCTGTCAGCGATCTCGTTTTTTAACCCCTCCATGTGCCAAGCTATAAATGTCAGATTCAAGTGCAGTCCTAGCATTACCAGCTGTCTGGCAACCCTAGTCACCATCTCGGTGAATCCTGTGGGCCTGGCATCTTCACCCGGGCCACCAGACGGGGGCCCATCAGGGGCTCAAAAAATTGAAGTAACCAACCGAACTTACTTTGCCATAGGTCTGCTCTGTGCAGACTGCGCTGGCAGCATGCTTTTTTCTGCAATCCAATTCTGCGGCGCTCCTGTTCGACCATTGTCTGTCTGGCTGCTGGTGGACCTTCAACATTCACTGCTTCTGTGCTGCTGCTTGCCTAGCAAGCTGAGAAACTAAACAAATGGACCCCCCTTATGGCTGCCTGTACAGTGCAAGGCTGTGAGGTGATGAGCCCAGCCCCGCTTGTTGACTGGCAAGGCCCTAAATCATTGCATTCCATGGGACAGGGACAGGGTTTAGGATGTGCAGGTGGCAGCCAATGGCTGGAGAGGAGTATGGTGGAGGAGGTGGACTTAAGCCATGGCCTGCCCCTGCCAGCCAGCTTTAGCTTAGCTCAATGCTGTTAGGAAGGAAGTGGCACAGCCACACTGGTGCCAAAGTAAGGTGGGAGTTTTGAGTTCAAACTCAAAGTAGGGTGCAGCCAGCCCAAGCAGAGTGGTGGTAGACTGAGCACTGGCTGGCAAGGTGGGCACCGGGCAGCCCGGGACTAAGTACTGTAGAGCAACAGGCATGAATCCTGGTGAATCAGTAATGCTTGATTTTTGTCTGTGTCTGTTGTCACATCGGTACTCTGCAGTGAAGCTCTGAGTTTAAATGGCACCAGAGACAGTCCAGGACAAGTTGAAAGCAAGCAATGGATCAGGATGTGGTATTGGAGTTGGATGAAGCTTCTGTTCCCCTGATCCCTTGACCTGTGGTGAGAGTCGTGACCCTGTTCCGCACTGCCACACCAGGTAGGACAGAAGCTGGTTTGTTTGTCCTGACTGACTTCTTCTCCTTCCTGGCTAAGATAGGGAGCATACCCTGCAGCTGAGCTGTGTTTGGATTGGCAATTTAGCATAAGTCCTGTATTGGGGTGGGGTGTGTTTTACATTTGGTAGTTAGTTGCCACCTTGCCAGTACTTACAAATTCTGCATTGTGTAGATCCTGATTTCTCTCGGGGTTGATGGCAATGCTTGCATCTATAATGCATTGTGCCAAGTCGGCTGTTTTTTTTTTTTTTGCACAGATGGACATGTCTCAGCTGGGGGCCTACTAGGGGTCCATTGCCCAAGGCCCACAAAAACCTGATGCCGGCCCTGCCTGTCTTCCTGTTGATTACTTCCACCACACCTTTATTGTCGCACCTGAACACCACTGTTTTGTTTCTCATCTCCCTCCCCCATACCACCAACGCTACCCAAATAGGGAACATCTCAAGCAAAGTAATGTCCTTCTGCAAACCCCTAACCCTCCAATTGTCCAGCCAGGTTTCAGCCATCCACCTACCCCCATAGTGTGCCCCAAAACCCAATGCACCTGACGCGTCTGTGTATAACTGCAGGGCCTCGCTCTCTACCCAATCCTCCTGCCAGAAAGTCACCCCATTGTAGTCCTCCAAAAAGTAATTCTACACCAAAAGGTCCTCCCATACCCCTTTAGTGATATCCACCCAGTAATGCAGCCGCTTTGCCTTACTTGTGGCCCAGCCTAAATGCTGTGTGAAGATTATTCTGCCGGGGCCAATCGCCTTACAGGTGAAGTTGAGATGGCCCAGCAGTTGTTGCACCACCAACAATGGTACCCTTCTCCTTCCCAATATTTGGCTGAGGAGCTCCTTCAGTTTCCATACCTTGGCTTGAGGCAGGAGGAAACACTATCCAATGGTATCCACTTCAGTTCCCCAAACTCTATCACTCTGGCCAGCCTCTCAGTCTTACCATCCACCAGTGGAATACCCGATTGCTTTGCACAAGGCCTGGAAGTCCCTCAACATCCCCTGTACCTCCCTCTTAGATTCCCCTATCAGCAATAAGTCATCGAGGTGATATACTACCCGGCTGTACCCATACCTATGCCTAAACACCCACTGTACCCATGTGCTAAATGCCTCAAAAGTTGAGCAGGCTACCGTGCACTCCATGGGCATGGCCTTATCAAAATAAAAAAACACCATCGAATTGGAAATCTACTGTAGCAGGTCCCAGTCCTCAGATCGAACTGATAGTAGGTGGAATACGGATTCTATATCTGTTTTTGCCAACCATGCCCCCCGTACTGCCCTAATGAGCAGCACTGCTGAGTCCAGCGATGCGTATGACACCGCACTGTGCTTGTCAGTGATGCCATCATTCACCAATGTGCCTTCTGGATATGACAGGTGGTGAATCAGCCAGTACTCCCCCGGCTGTTTTTTGGGAACAATTCCCAAAGGGGAGATATGAAAATAACCACATGGAGGTGTCTTGAAAGGCCCCTCTATCCTGCCGGCGTCCTTCTCTTTATTGATTTTCTGTTGCACTATGTCCTCCTTCCCCCTTCCCTTTAACAGAAGATAGGTTCTTGGCCCTAGCTCCCCTCCTGTCCTCTTGAAATTCTAAAGAAAACCCCCTGGAGAAATCCTCCCCTCAGCCACACCCCCACCTTGTGGTCCGGGTACCCTACTGTCCATGTCTCCACTATATCCCGTTTAATTGGGGTCTTCACAAAAGTGGGAGCAGGACAGAGGCAGGAAACTACAGACCAGTTAGTTTGACCTCAGTGGTAGGGAAAATGATGGAATCACTTCTGAGGGAAAGAATTGTTGAGTACCTAGAGGCCAGTGGGGCACAAGACCCAAGGCAGCATGGATTCACTATAGGAAGGTCGTGTCAGACAAATCTAATAGATTTCTTTGACTGGGCGACCAAAGTAGTAGAGCAGGGAGGGGCTGTGGACATGGCCTACCTAGATTTTAGCAAGGCATTTGATACAGTCCCACATAAAAGATTAATACACAAGTTAGCCAGCCTTGGAGTGGGTTCCAGGGTGGTAGCCTGGATAAAAAATTGGCCAGACAACAGGACGCAAAGGGTAGTAGTAAACGGAGTCCACAGTGAAGAAAGGAGGGTTACTAGCGGGTACTGCAGGGTTCAGTACTGGGACCGGTCCTTTTTAATGTCTTTATAAGTGACATTGCAGAGGAACTGGAAGGAAAAGTATGTCTCTTTGCAGACGACACAAAGATCTGCAACAGGGTTGATAAACAAGATGGAGTGGAAAGGATGAGAAGGGACTTGGCAAGGTTGGAGGAATGGTCCAACGTATGGCAGGTCAGATTCAATGCAAAGAAGTGCAAGGTAATGCACCTGGGAAACAAAAACCCAGGGGAAGAGTACACAATGGGGGATGAGATACTGACAACATTAAAAATGGAAAGGGACCTGGGGGTAATTATATCAGATGACCTAAAGGTGGGCAAGCAATGTGAGAAGGCAGTAAGGAAGGCTGGGAGGATACTGGGATGCATAGGGAGAGGCATCAATAGTAGAAAACAGGAAGTTGTTATCCCTCTGTACAGACAGTTGGTGAGACCCCATCTGAAGTACTATGTTCAGTTCTGGAGACCCCATCTCTGCAAAGACATAGAGAGAGTGGAGTCTGTCCAGAGGAGGAGCAATCAAAATGGCAGGGTCTGCACCAGAAGACATAAAAGAAAGACTGAAGGAGCTTAATATGTATACCCTTGAGAAAAGAAGGGAGAGAGGACATGATAGAAAACTTTCAAGTACCTCAAGGAATCAACAAAGTCCAAGACAGTAGCATCTTTCAGAAAAAGAGATGTGCAAGAACAAGTGAGCACAATTTGAAGATAGAGGGGGAACGGCTCAGAGGTAATGTGAGGAAGTATTTTTTCAAGGAGAGGGTTGTGGATGCATGGAACAGCCTCCCTGAGGAGGTCATGGAGTCAAGAACGGTGGGGGAATTCAAGAATGCACTGGACAGACATAAGGCAGTCCTAGTTGGGGGGGAGGAGGAAGTAAGCTGTTGGTTAACTAGGATCTGCAGCTATTAGGTAGGAAAATGGGCAGACTAGGTGGGCCAAGTGATCCTTATCTGCCGTCAAATTCTATGTTTCTATGTTTCACCAGCGAAAACCTCATCGCAACCCGGCTGTCCCCCGAGTATCAATTCCAACCGTAGTTGGAATTAGTATCCACCCCTGTTCCCAGATCCCGTCCCTGCCCCAAAATTGCTGCTGTTACCCCCTTCCTCCGCACTCCCAAAGGGCTGATCCTGTCCATTGGCCCCCTGGACCGGTCGCTGTGTCCGCTGCATTTGAGCACCGGGTGCAGCCCCCCACACTTCGAGCATGCATGCTTGAACTTACAGTTTTCCCAAGTGTATGCCGCTCTACTGTATGCCTAGCAAGACTTGACAACCCCCCGCCTAACTACCTTTTTGTTCCCTTCCGGCACCACACCCGACTGGCTGGACAAAGTCCTGACCCATAGTTCGGAATGCGTACAATCCCATCTCAGATCCCCCCTTGATGCCAGCTGTTGATGAAATGCTTCGACGTATTCCAGCCAGACATAGCCTTTTTGGGCCTTGTAGGTGTCCTTAATTATGGCCATGTACATCAGCAGGGAAATGGCCAAGTCGGGCTGCTTTTCCAAAAGAATGGCACTATATATCAAAAATCCTGCTTACCACGTGTCTAGGTTTTTTCCTTTGTATGTGGTCTCCTCCTCTTTCTGATCCACTACTGCCAATGCCAATGCCACGTCTGACTTCTGCACCGTCTCTTTCTGTTCTTATTTCTTGGCTGCCTTTTTATCCAGCAAGCCAAATATGTCCACATACTCGCCCTTCCAGATTTTGTCCTTGATGGTGGCTGGGACATGATCCCCTAAAAAGAAATTGGGAGGAGCATCGTAGAGCTTCCTCTCCCCACCTATACCCTTCTCCTGTCCCTGGGCCCCCTCTTCCCCTTCTATCTTTATAAATTCTTCTAAAATTTTTTCCATGGTGCCCAGTGCCTTCTCTCCCATCTCTTCCAACAAACCCTCCATATATTTTCTTAGGCTGCCTTCACCTGGGGAGTCCCCCGTGTCCTTACCCTCTCCTCTGCCTGGGTCTAATTGTTCTGGTGTGGGATCTGGTGGGGGACTGGTTCCGGGTCTGGAGCTGGCCCCCTCAGGTACTTCCCTCCAGCCCCCTTAATTTAGGGCCCAGCTGGCTGTTTATGCTTCCTCTCATCTGCCTCCTCCTCTTCCCTTTTTGCCGCCTTGTCTATGAGCTTTGTCATCTTGCTTATCAGTGCCGCTGCCTCTGAGCGGAGTTGAGTGCTGGATGCCGGGGTGGTTGTTTTCTGAGAGCCATGGCCTGGAAAAAATACTTTAGACAAAATAAGGTATGTGGTCAGTGATGGAATAACCAGCCTCTCCCTACCCTACGGATGCACCAAACCCTGGCCAATGTGCGTCCAAAGTCCCTGACCCCTGCAATGTCCGCATGCCCAGGGGTACTCCCACAGCCATATGTTCAGCAGAATCCGGCTAGAATTTACCTCCTTAAATAGAAGCATGGTCCTTGAGTTCCCCCTTCCCTACTGCATCCATGTGTACTCTTTAAACAAGGTTACTTACTTCCCCACTTCACTTTCTTGTTTGTTTGTTTTATTTGCACCCTTCTGGCCATACTGCTCCTGATGTCCTCTGTGGTCGTTCCACGCTATCCAGCCAGAGCCCCATGTCCAAATGTTGTCACATCTCATCCCCTAACTCACCACCAAAAATTCCACAAAAAAAAACATACCAATACATCCTCTTGTGCACCTTAGGGCCTGCCTTCACTGCAAAGGCCCTGGTGAGAGTGGCCCAGTTGACACCGGGTCACATGGCAAGACCTCCAGACACCAAGCTCGGGGTCGGGCTCTAGGCGGCCATTCCAGCCCAATGAAAATGCCCCCTGGATTAAAATACTAGAAAGGGGGACACACTCTCCCCTGACACCTCCCATTAGTGACACTGCTTCTTTCCCAGAAAGCAGGGGCATCCATTACCGGAGGGGGCCCCTGACCCCCACACCTTCACAAACCAGGTTAAAACTTCCTCTATCACAGTGGCCGACATGCGCCACCCTCCAGTGCAATGCCACATATAAGACCCTTGTAGGTACTACCACTGCTAAGCCAACCAGTACCCCAAAACTGAGACCCCTCGACAGGCCTGGATTAAGAGGGGGGCAAATGGGGAAAATGCCCCAGGCCCCCCACCGTGGGGGGGTTCCCCTGAGAAATGCCACACTTGCGTGTTGAAAGTTTAAAAGTGGCTGCTGCTGCTTTAAAGGACTTGCTGCCGGCGGCCCCTGCTGTTCCTGTTTTTGCCAGCAGTGTCGCCACTCGCCTGACTAGTAGGCGACCGGGGGCCGGGGGGGATCACGTGATATGCAGGCCGACTAGCTGAGAAGTCATGTGGGTTGCGGCGCTGGTGTATTTCGCCTGACTGCTGGTCTTCGCGCATGTAAGTGTAGGTGTGTATGCACCACACAGTCACCAACGCAGAAGTTTGAGGAGATAGAGCTGAGCAGACGTGGGTTGGGTTCGTTGCTTTGTCGTTGAAGAGTTTCCGGCTAATCACTGTTCAGTTTTCGAACTTAATTCAAATAAAGCTTACTTGTCGGTAAAGTACTGACTAAGACTAGTGAGGAGAGAAAAAAAAACTAAACAAAATCACTCGCTTACTACAGGTACTTACTTTTACTGTCTGAGGTACACTGTGTCACTGTCAGTACATAATACATTAGCAGCGGGCGGGAAGGAGCAGTCAGTAATTCAAGTCAAAACTCGAGCCGAGCTGGGACAGTCATGCCTGGGTTGGATGGTAGGGTAGTAGTAGGAGAGCAGACCAGACTGACTCCTCGGGAGGAGCGGAGGAGAGTGGGAGTCTAGGAGAGGCTAGAGCAGGAAGGAAAGCCCAGCGCCGCTCGGCTTCAGCACTTGATCGATCCTCCTCACGGCCTGGCCGGCCCCTGAGCCACTGGCAATAACCCGCGCCTCGCCCCCCACAACATGCCAGAAGTCGCCTCACTCACCGCTGATGCTGCCCAGCTCCGGGTGCTGTTGCTGGCTGCCACTGGGTCTGTGGGAGTGGAAGGAGGAGCCGTTATTGACGCAGTTGAAGGTCCCAGCTCCTGACAGCTGAGGAGAGTGAGAGAGAATGGCGTGGCCTGAGTTCTCCTCCTCGGTCTCTCTCAAGTTGGCCAGTACTTTGTTTGTGCTAGCGCTCCCACTGCAATAAAACCTCCAGCAAGCGGCGTCACTCACAAATCAGTTGCAACTTGCACTATGCTTTTTACAGTGCTCTGTGCATAGACTGCTGTGTTTATATGTAATATTAATTTGCATATACCTATCTACTACTGTTAATTATAAAAATCTAGCTAACCAGTGTTCAGTAATAAATGTCAGACTTTTTTTTATATGCAAGACTTGCAGTACTAAAAAAAAGTCTGACATTTATAAACACTAGTTAGCCAAGCTTATAATAGTAGTAAAAAGGTATATGCAAATTAATATTATATACACAGCAGTCTTGCACAAACACTGTAAAAAGCATAGCAGGATTTAGAAATAAAGCTTGCACACTTGTGCAAGTAAACACATAACAGTTGCAGTATTATTTTAACAAAATGCACACTGTACTCTGTTACCTCAGTCTTTTCTTCAGACCCAGGACCTGTCCCTCCTTGGACTTGTTCACAGAACCCTAATAAATGAAGAATACATATATTGTTTGTATTGGTCCCTTGATACACACATCTCTGTGGGCCCATCTTAGGAACATAGTGTTAGCATGTGATTGGAGGAGAGCAAGAGACACACAGGACTTTACTCCGCAGGACTAGTTCGCAACAGACACAGAGTGAAAGGGAGGGAGGATGAAATATCCTCACTGTCTCACTTTGCAAATATTATATATATTTGTAGTAATATCCACTGTATGTTTATATATTCATATTCTGAAAGCAATACAAATTTGTACTATCCATATATGTGAATATGGAAACATACAATATATGATTTGAGGCAGTGGCATGTACAGTATTTTCCAGCATAAAGTGTAACTTTTACAGTAGGAAAAATCAGAAAACAATAAGGAAACCCCTAAAGTGCACCATTTTCAACCATTTTTCCAAAATTTTCTGGGGCATGCCCCAGACCCCTAGATGGGTTGGGGATTTTCACATGTCATAAACACTGTGCACGCATGGGCCATCGAGGTCCACTGCCCCAGGCCCCCCACAGGCTTGATCTGGCCCCTGCCCCTTGAGCCACGTGGCGATGATGTCAGACGCCATGCCTCATGGCCACAGCCTAATTCCTGAAGGGCTAACCTATGTCCACTAAGGGCCCTCCTTGTATGTTGGCCCACGCTCTTCTGCCAACCTTGTGTGTGCAAGATCACCCTCCCCTCTCGTCACACCCCATTCCCAGATCAGCCAACAAGCATAGTCCAATTCCTTGCTGCCCACCAGAAATGCCCCTGGGTGCCCGCATCACACATTAATGCAAGGCTGGATCACCAGAAACCATCGATGCCTGTGAAATCTGAAAAACTTGCCAGATTTGAGTCTACCAGCCATGATCCCTCGAGCACATCGCCCGTTCCTTTGACCTTTCCACCCCCCCGGGCCTACTCCTGCGACACACAGCACCTAATCCACCACCTCCAGGCCCCAGAAATTCATCCGGTGCCTGAAGCCCCTGTAGCCCGAACAACATGTATGCTGTGCCGCTTGGACTGCTGCCTTGCTGTGGTGCTAGATCCCACTACTCATGCGCTCACCTAGAAGCACCAGGACTTGATGCTACTGACTGCCTTCAGGCACCCACACTACAGGAGAGAAAACTGGCCTATAACCGGTACCCTGCCCACTTCTATCCAAATGTACCACAGGAGGAGTAAGGGAAAATGAGCAAGAGATGCTGCAAAATGCCAAAAGAGCCCCGTAGCTCTGAATTAAACATGTGCGAGTGAGGCCACTTCACTGCTGCCCTTAGCTGGCATCCACCAGACGCTCTCCTTCAGCCACACAAAACAACGACCCCTCCAACACCAGAGCTCAGGTACAACTCAAAACACCTTACTGTTTCTACCTCAACAACACCAAAGCTCATTTAGGACTCCAAACCAACTTCTTTTTTTTTTTTTTTTTTAAACAAAACGCTTTAATTCTCAAGCAAACAAAAAACCCCATCTGAATCAGGGACTATCCTCCTCTTATGTCTTACCATTCGGCCCCTGTGGCCTAAGGCTAGGCCCAGATTGCCATGCAGCCTCCATGTGTTCAATAGGCCCCCCAGCCTCTCCCTCCAAATACTACTGCATGTCTTCTTATATGGTATATGACCTTAAATTAAACTAAACATTGATTACAAAGCTGACAAGAGACCTTCCTACCATCCATATAGTTGCCTTTTCCTTTTCTGATAGTCTCCGTTGAGCAACACAAAGAGACCCTCAGGGCCTGGATGCCCAGGTCCCAGAGCTGCACTACCTTACCTCGAGGTGTAACAGTCAGTGAGATTTTTCAAAACTGTGCTGAAATCCACCCCAAAATGAAACATCCCAGCAGAAAGAGGGTGAGCAACCCTTTACCTGGGCTTATAACCCCCTTAAGGACCCCTTGCAAGGACCCCTCTGAGCCACACCCCTGGGCCAATCCTGTGCCCCCTCAGGTGTATACATCATCCCCTTGCACCTGTCCATCATGACTTCACCTGATCCCCTTCCCTTTTTCCAGCTGTAATCTTGCTAGGCTCCTCCCCCTTTCCTAGCCCTGTCTGTTTCTTTCCCCACACCCCTCCTCCTCCTACCTCATCCCCCCTCCCTCTGTCACATAAGCTTTTTTCATTTCCTCTAGGCTGCAATCAGACAATTCAGGTTGCCTTTTATTGGCAACCCTATTTGTTTGGTCTTTTACAAAGTTCTCATGTTTTTTTAGGTGCCTACTTGACTGTTCCTCAGGTCCCTGAATACACCTGTTATGTGTTATGTAATGGCAAAATGCATTAATTATTAGAATGTACACCAGGTGCTCACTATGAGGTATAAGAAATGTCTGAGTGCACCTCACACAAACTCAAGCTGCTTACTGGCATAGATGTGTGACAGTGACTACTCACTTGTGCATCCAGACCCATAATGGAAAATTGTGTGTGCAGTAACACAAACAGCTAGCTATAACAGGATATGCTACACTTGATCTTCTGCAAAGTTCTCCTTTTATGGCTGCATAGTGTCAGAGCTATGCTGACATATTATTTATATTGCTAAAAGGGGATCTAGGGGCATGGCTTTCTCTCCCCTCCCCTCGTGTTTCTCAGAATGGCTTCCCTGGATTGTGAAATGTAAAAGAAATATGCAACACAAGGTAATCTTACAGTGGCTATTAACTTCAGCCTCAGTAGCAAGCAGTAAAGGCTTAGATTAGCTCTTTTATTGTGTAAGGGTGTGCCTCTGATGTATGGATGTGTGTGTGTGTCGGGGGGGATTGTGTCGGATACTGAATGCACAGCATTTTTGTTTACTCTGCATTTCTGCCAGTGGAGTTTAATCACATATAGTTGTGCAGAATGTGAAATACAATGATGTAAAAGAAATATACAACATAAGGCAATCTTATAGTGTCTAATGAGTACCTCATTCACAGGCAGTAAGGTCTGATCAGCTCTCCTATCGTGTGAGGGTGTGCCTCTCATGTGTGTGGGGGGGGGGGGTGATTGTGGCTGGATAACAACACACAGCATTTTGTTTGCTCTTCATTTCTGCCCAGTGGAGCTGAATCACATAGAGTTCTGTAGGAATCAATATACATTCTCTTTACTCCCCACACCCTTACGGAGCCGGATCACATTGTCTCTCACAAGTGACAGCACATAATGACTTTCAGCATATCTATTATACAACAAAAGACACACTTGCTAGCATCAGTCTCTCAGTGAACACTGCTGTTGTGAAGGCCGACAGGCAGCATCAGCATTCTTTCACAACATTTTAAAATAATGGGACACCAGCTTAACCTTTCCATAATAAAATTGTAGTCTTTCATTTTAAATGTTTTATCATACATCTTTCTTACACATTTCTCATTACTATCAATAACATTTTGTAGCCATATTGACCCTGGCTAGAGTTTGTTATACTTACCAAGTTCCCTTGGTACACAGTTTATAAGTAATTGTGACGTTTGCTTTTTCTCTGTGTTTTTAATGTTATTTTGTATGTTTTCTATGTTCTGGTATGGATGAGTAGCCCCCCTTTTTTCTGCCATGGATGTATGCAATAGGGGCTGGCTTTTCCATTACTGCTTGGAGTCACAGAAACACAGAAACATTGAAGTTGATGGTAGATAAGGACCGCAAGGCCCATCCAGTCTGACCATTTATTTTTCTACCTTATGAATGTGCCATCGGCCTTTGCGCTGTCAATGGCCTATCTATTCATACTCATCTGTATTGCTCCCTTATGCCTATCCCATGCCTGTTTGAAGCTCTGCACTATATTCATATCAACCACTTCCTAAGGTAGGCCATTCCATGCATCCACCACCCTTTCTGTGAAAAAAAACTTCCTCACATTACCCCTTAATCGGCCTCCCTCTAATCTCATGCTGTGTCCTCTTATCCTGCTATTTTTCTTATATTGAAACATGTTAGACTCTTTCACCATGTTAATGCCCTTAATGTGTTTGAATGTTTCAATCATATCACCTCTCTTCCTCCTTTGCTCTAGGGTATACCTATTGAGCTCCGATAATCTGTCCTCATATGTTTTCTGATGCAGTCCCTGCACCATTTTGGTTGCCCTTCTCTGGACTGCCTCAATTTGGTTCATGTCCTTTTGAAGGTGTGGCCTCCAGTGCTGCGCAGTACTCCAGATGGAGCCCTAACCAGTGTCCTTGTAAAGAGGTTATTACCTCCTGTGCCGACTTGTGATACCCAATACACCCCAACATCCCCTAGCCTTATCTACTGCTTTAGTGGTCTGCTTGGATGATTTCAGGTCATCAGTGATGATGATGCCCAAGTCTCTTTCTTCCCTGTGACTGCCAGCAACTCCCTCCCAGCCTATAGGGGCTTCAAGGTTTCTCTTCCCTATGTGCATGATCTTGCACTTCTTTGCATTAAACTCAGTTGCCACTGTTCCGACCATTTTGCTAGTTTATCCAGATCTCTTCTCATTCTGCCCACCCCATCTGGATCATCTACTCTGTTGCAGATCTTGATGTCATCTGCAAACAGACAAACCTTACCCTCAGTCCATCTGCAATGTCACTGATGAAGATATTGAAGAGGACTGGCCCCAAGACTGATCCCTGAGACCCCAATTGTGACTTGCATCTCTTCTGACTGTATACCATTTACCACCACTCTCTGTTTTCTGCCTGTCAACTAGTTTGCCACCCAGTTGACCAACTTCTGACCCCCCCCCCCGAGCCTACCCAGCTTATTAATCAATCTTCTATGTGGAACAGTATCGAAGTGTTGCTGAAGTCAAGGTAGGCAACATCAACTGCCCTCCCTTGGTCACCACTCTGGTTACCCAGTCAAAGAAATCTATGAGATTAGTTTGAAATGACCTTCCTTTTGTAAACCCATGCTGTCTTGGATCCTGTGCTCCTATGAATTCCAGGTGTTGCACTATCCTTTCCTTAAGGAGTGCCTCCATATTCTTGCCCACTACTGAGGTAAGACTGACTGGTCTGTAGTTCCTTGCCTCCTCCCTGCTACCACTGTTGTGGAGCGGGATCACGTGAGCCCTTCTCCAGTCTTCTGGGACCTCTCCTGTGCTCAGAGACTCATTAAACAGTTCTGATAATGGCTCTGCTAGTTCCACCCTTAGCTCCTTTAGTACCCTGGGATGAATGCCATCAGGTCCCATTGCCTTGTCCACCCTGAGCTTGTTGAGCTGTTGTAGGACCCTTTCTTTTGTGAAGGGACTAGTGCACACCTCCTTCCCCCTGTGTCCATTGTGCTGAGCTGTGGGCCCTGCCTTACCTTCTCTTCAGTAATACTGGAAGAAGTATCTATTTAGGATAGATGCTTTTAAGGTCCTCCTCCTCCTCCTCCTCCTCCTCCTCACATGCCCCTTATCCTTTGATCTTAGCAATACCGCCTCTGGACTTTCTCCTTTCACTAATGTATCTATAGAAAGTTTTGTCACCTTCTTTTACTGTTTGTGCTAGTGTTTCCTCAGTTTGGACCTTTGCCAGCCTTACTGCCTTCCCTGCTTCCCTTAGGGAAGTTTGGTATGCCTCCCTATCTTCATACTGCTGCATTCCCTTATATTTCCTGAAGGCCAGCCTTTTGGCTCTGACCTTTTCTGCTACTGATTTTGAGAACCAAAGTGGTTTCCTTCTTCTTTTGCACTTCCTTTTCTCTCTAACACAATGGGATGTTGCTTCAAGCATTGCATCCTTAATGCTTGCCCACTTTGCCTGTACCCCCTCACCTGTATTTCTTTTTGCCAGGGCTAACTTAACTCTGTTTGTCATCTTATCAAAGTCAGCTCCTCTGAAGTCCCATATTTTTACCTTGGAATGAGATGATCTAGTTCTAGGGCCAAATTGAACCATACCATGTGATGGTCATTGGCCCCCAGGTGACCTTCTGCCTGGAGATCTGTGATCCTTTCCCTTTTAGTCAGTACTAGATCTAGGATAGCCATGTCTTTTGTGGGTTGTTGTACCAGTTGTTTGAGGCCCTCCCCCTGCAGGGAATCCACCATGAGTCTAGTTCTGGCAGATGTTCCTGCTGGTATTGATCAATCTGTATCTGGCATGTTGAAGTCTCCCATTATCAGAACCTCCCCTTTAGCTGTCATGTTTCATATATCTTCTAACAGTAATGTGTCTATGCCCTCCCCCTGGTCTGGAGGCCTGTACAAAGCCGCAGTTCATATGACTGTCCCATTTCCTGTTTCCAGGATGACCCACAGTTCTTCTGGCTCCTTATGTGTATTCTGAATTTCTGTAGCTTTGATATTTTCATTGACATAAAGGGCCACTCCACCCCCCCCTCCCTTTTTGCAACTCAGCCTCTTCTGAACAGTATATAGCCAGGTACTGAAGTCTGTCAAGTGGTGTGGTTACTGGTATTATTGCCTGCAGGTCTGGGATCTTGGTTCCAAGACTGTGAGCATTTGTGTACATGATTTTCCATTGGTCAGATTTCGGTGTGTTAGTTGTTGGGCGAAGTCTGGCATTTCCCCTGTACATCGTATGGGGAGCCGGACCTTTTTCCTTACCTGGTGATGTAAATGAACTACAAACATGGCTTCACAAGGGTTTTATGCCTTTAAATCTGACTAGGTAGGAATTATTGAATTGGCTTGGGTTTATTATGAATATTTAAATTCTTGTGCTGTGATTAGTGATTTGTTAATCAAACACTGATGCTCCTCCTCTGACAAAGGAACCTGATAGCTCTGCATGTGCCTGGGGCTTGTTTTGTAGAGGAGCTTTTTGCACTTCCTGCACTTTGTATTTATGTGACTTTCACATAGAAGTGCTATTATGTGTTCTTCATTGAGGACTACACCTATAGATGAGCAATGCAGGTGAGTGCTTCTGTTTTGTGGCCTATTTTCAGAGGGTTTAGAGTCAGGTGCATACAATAAAATATACTGACATGGATACAAGTAACAATGATGTATAACTGGAGTTAGGTGTTTAGGATTACAACGTTGTGTATGAAAGTGCAGTATAGATAGGATACATTGTCAGGTTACAACAGATGGTCAACAGTAGTAGTTACATATCCCAGATGGAATGAGTAAGGTCTGTAACAGGATTTTAAACAATTCAATAGAGCTGCAGCCTCTTAACATGTCCATCAGATCATTCCAATGTTTTGCAAAACTATGCGCGAAATTGTTTTGTCCTAAAATGGTTCTCCTGCAGGGAAGCAGTAATGTGTGGAGCCCAACACCCTTGGAGACATATTTGTTCAATCATGTTGATAATAAAGACTGTAGGCCAGGGACAGCAAGCCATGTAATGCTTTATTGCCTATGACCAGGGTGACTGGCACCCTCGAGCTGAGGTTTAACCAGTTGCTGTACAGTGTACAGGTGTGGCTGTCAGTCTTAAGGTCAAGTGCAAAGTAGCAGGCCCTATTAAGCCAGCTCCTGGTCCAGGACAATGCACTGTCATTTGCTAAAAAATAGACAATGAGACCATAGTCTATAATGCTTGTGATGAAGCACTGAGCCAAGAGTTTCTTTATCGTTGGCAGGAAGCTACTCCTGTGCTTATAGAGGAATCCAAGCCTTGTGTTTACTGCCTAAACTAGGTAGTTCACATGTTCAGTAAATGATAGGGCACTCTTGAGGACCATGCCTAGGTACTTAAAGGTTTGTACTTGTTCAAGAGTAACCCCAGATGAGAAGGTAATGCTTAAAACAGGAGAGATGTCAACTCTGTTATGAGTGCCAAGCAACATACATTTGTATCTTCTTTTCATTCATGATAAGGTTTGAAGTGAACCATGCCTGGATGGAAGTAACATCATCCTGAAGCTTCAGCCAGACTCTCCAAGTCCTTTCCACTGGATAAAATTACAGCATTGTCTGCATATAGAATTATTTTGATTGATTTGCAGACCACAGGTAAATTATTTATAAATAGACTGAAAAGCAAAATCTCAAGAATGGACCCCTGCAGGACCCCTACAATGACCAATCTGTCATTAGATAGCACATTCCGGCATCTTATAGACTGTGATCTGCAGGATATGTAGTCCTTAAACTAGCATGCTGAGGTTTCAGAGTTGCATAGACAGAGTAACATCTGGCAGAAGAGGGCACAGGTGACAAGGTCAAAAGCCTTGGTAAGCTATATGTATATGGATCCAGCTAGTTCTTCCTGGTCCAGCACACCATGAACTGAGTCACTGAAGTCCAGAAGTGCAGTCATTGAGATAAAGTTCTTCCTGAATCCATGCTGCTCTTTGCCCTGGAGCTCATGCTGACTCATGAAGTCTACAAGCTGGTCATTCATCACCTTCTCTAAGGTTTTGGAAAAGTGAAGTAGAATAGAAACTGGACAGAAATGGAGGGCAAGTTAGCATCCCAACCCTTGAACACAGGGACCACAATCATTTTCCAGATATCAGGCACTTGTCCTGTGACCAGGGACAGATTGAAAAGTTTCTGCAGAGGATGGGTGACCTCCCCAATCCCTAATGTGAGCGGCTTCATGTCAATGTTATCTGGGTCAGGTCTAATTTTAATGTTTGTCCTGGTTAGGTAGCCATGTACATAGGCAGAGGTAAGTCTTTTTAAGTGGAGAACTGAGGTCTGTTGTGTTCACCAGGTGGGTCACCTACTGGGGCAGGGTGAGTGCTGGGGACATGTATATATGCCAATAGGAAGCTATAAGTATTGCTAGAAACATCAGCAATACACCTGTCCCCATTCATAGTGGTACCACTGTGTTCAATGGAGTGTGGCAAGGATTTTTGAGTTCTCCAATAGTTCAGCAATGTTACCCCAGAGCTTTTGGGATGGTTAGGAAGGTTTTTGCTGATTTTTAAGTAATCAGCCTTGGCATCTCTAATACAAACTTTCACACAGTTGCTTAATTCTTTATATAGATTCCATGTTCTGCCCTCGCTTCCCGGTCAAAGATTTAATGACTGGGGTGCACTATGCTTGAGAGTTTCCCTTTCTAATAATGGGCTTGAATAGAGCAATAATACTGCAGACCCTGTTAAACTGGAGAATAAAGCACTTAAGGGCTACCCTGACATCATACATATGGGTAAAACAAGACCATTCAATTTGTGGCAGGAGGGCTAGAAAAAATGGGAGCTTCAGGGTGTAGAACATATGGGCATTGGAGGTGGAGGGCTCATTTTTGCACACTTGATGGACCATTTGCAGTTAACAGGATCATTAAGAAAGACAGGCAAGGCAGTACTAAAGATAACCTTGTCAATATGGCTGACTAGGACCAAATTAGAGAGTGGCAGCACCTGTCTTATAATTTACCCTGGTAGGAGTGGTAATAACTTGGTTTAGGTAAACATTTGCCAATTTGTCCTTGTATGCCTTACTTTTACTTACAAGCCAGTTACAGTTAAAGTCTCCAACCACAATTTTCTCATGCTGCTGGATTTAGACCAGAAACCATATTAATGAAGCCATCAAAATCATCTGAGATATTTTTGGTGGATATATAAACTACAAGAAGGTTGATGTTTTCTCACCCTTGTGGCCCAGCCTTATGTTAATGGCAAAGGAGTTCCAGCTAGATGATTCCAAACTAACGGGAGTCTGCTGGATCTGAGGAAGGACTTAATGTGCACCAGACATCCACCACCCTTTCTAAAGGCCCTTTCTTGTCTTAATAAGTGTCAATTTCAGTTTTCTTGTCTGGGATCCTACCAGTGAGCCAAGATTCCACAAGAGCCACAACATCAATCACAGAGTTTGTTATCCAGAGCTTAAATTCATCATGATTGGGCATAAGAGCCTACATGTTGACATGGGCTATATCTAGGCAACCCTGAAAGATATAGTTAATGTTGCAAGGCCTGGGTTTGGATGTGACTTGTCACCAAGAATTACTAGCAGCAGTAACATTTATCTGAGCACATGGTACAGTTTAAATGAGCTGGAAGAGACTTTACCTTTTCAACTTTTGTGTCACAAAGCAAAACTGCCTAATATATTGTAGTAAGGTATTTCCAGCTGAGCCACCATCTTGGACATGTATTTAAGCATAGAACAGGAAAGTATAGACACTTACACTATTAGGACAAAAACCTATAGAAAAGACACTGCCACCAACTCACTTTTACACTCAGAAAGTGCCCACCCCAAACCTTAAAAATCAATTCCATATAGCCAGATTATGTGCATAAAAGGAACTGCATCACAGAGTAGATTTTGAAACACAGACAGAAGAACTTATGCACAGGTTTCATGAAAGAGGTTATGAATGGGGTTTGCTAGAAAAGGCAATAGAAAAGGTGAGAAAAATCAATAGGATAAACCTTTTCAATAAAGAAATGAACACAATTGAAACTCAGGTTCCATGCACCTTCATAAATGAATACAGTAACCTAGCAGGCCAAATAGGTAACATTGCATACAGAAATTGACCTATCCTACAAGGAGATGAAGAAGTAGAGAAAGCCGTTTGGGAAAAAACCAGGATAACATTCAAAATAGATAGCAGCCTAAGGGACAAATTGGTCCTTAACCGCTCAAAGACAGAAGTGGCTAGTGATGGCTGTATGTGGCTACCACACAGGACAAATGATGTTTTTGTTGCAAGAGGTGTAATGTATGTAGATCTGGAAAGCCAGGAAAAATATGTCAACAACCTTAGTTAGATAGACATAGAAACATAGAAACATAGAAGTTGACGGCAGATAAGGACCTCAAGGCCCATCCAGTCTGCCCATTTCTTTTTCTACCTTATAAATGTGCCATCGGCCTTTGCTCTGTCAGTGGCCTATCTATTCATAGTCATTTGTATTGCTCCCTTATGCCTATCCCATGCCTGTTTGAAGCCCTGCACTGTATTCATAGCCACCACTTCTTGTGGTAAGCCATTCCATGCATCCACCACCTTTCTGTGAAAAGAATTTCCTCACATTCCCCCTTAATTGGCCTCCTCTAATCTCATGCTGTGTCCTCTTGTCCTGCTATTTTCTTATATTTAAACATGTTAGACTCTTTCACCTTGTTTATGCCCTTAAGGTGTTTGAATGCCTCGATCACATCACCTCTCTCTCCTTTGCTCAAGGGTATACATATTGAGCTCCGTTAATCTGTCCTCATATGTCTTCTGATGCAGTCCCTGCACCATTTGGTTGCCCTTCTCTGGACTGCCTCAATTTAGTTAATGTCCTTGTGAAGGTGTGGCCTCCAATACTGCAGCATAAGTACTCCAGATGGGGCCCTAACCAGTGTCTTGTACAGAGGATTATTACCTCCTCTTACGACTTACAGATACCCCTACTAATACACCCTAACACCCCCCTAGCCTTACCTACTGCTTTAGAGGTCTGCTTGGATGATTTTAGGTCATCAGTGATGATGATGCCCAAGTCTCTTTCTTCCTTTGTGACTGCTAGCAACTCCCCTCCCAGCCTATAGGTGGCTTCAGGGTTTCTCTTCCCTATGTGCATGATTTTGCACTTCTTTGCATTAAATCCCAGTTGCCACTCTTCTGACCATTCTGCTAGTTTATCCAGATCTCTTCTCATTCTGCCCACCCATCTGGATCATCTACTCTGTTGCAGATCTTGGTGTCATCTGCAAACAGACAAGCCTTACCCTCTAGTCCATCTGCAAGGTCACTAATGAAGATGTTGAAGAGGACTGGCCCCAGGACTGATCCCTGAGGTACCCCACTTGTGACTTGCATCTCTTCTGACTGTATACCATTTACCACCACTCTCTGTTTTCTGCCCATCAACCAGTTTGCCACCCAGTTGACCAACTTCTGACCCACCCGAGCCTACCCAGCTTATTTATCAATCTTCTATGTGGAACAGTGTCAAAAGCTTTGCTGAAGTCAAGGTAGGCGACATCAACTGCTCCCCCTTGGTCCACCAACCTGGTTACCCAGTCAAAGAAATCTATGAGATTAGTTTGACAGGACCTTCCTTTTGTAAACCCATGCTGTCTTGGATCCTGTGCCCTATGGATTCCAGGTGTTGCACTATCCTTTCCTTAGGGTGCCTCCATAATCTGCCCACTACTGAGGTAAGACTGACCGGTCTGTAGTTCCCGCCTCCTCCCTGCCACTCTTGTGGAGGCGGGATCCATGAACCCTTCTCCAGTCTTCTGGGACCTCTCCTGTGCTCAGAGACTCATTAAACAATTCTGCTAATGGTTCTGCTAGTTCCTCCTTTAGCTCCTTAAGTACCCTGGGATGTATGCCATCAGGTCCCATTGCCTTATCCACCCTGGAGCTTAGCAAGCTCTTGTGGACCCTTTCTTTTGTGAAGGGAGTAGTGCTCACCTCCCCCGTGTCCATGATGCTGAGCTGTGGGCCCTGCCCTACCTTCTCTTCAGTAAATACTGAGCAAAAGTATCTATTTAGGATAGATGCCTTTACAGGGTCCTCCTTCTCACATGCTCCCTTTTCTCCATTAAGCAGCAATACCCCTCTGGACTTTCTCCTTTCACTAATGTATCTATAGAAAGTCTTGTCACCTTCTTTTTACTGTTACGTGCTAGTGTTTCCTCAGTTTGGGACTTTGCCTGCCTTACTGCCTTACCTGCTTCCCTTAGGGCAGTTTGGTATGCCTCCTATCTTCATCCCGCTGTGTTCCTTATATTTCCTGAAGGCCAGCCTTTTGGCTCTGACCTTTTCTGCTACTGTATTTGAGAACCAAAGTGGTTTCCTTCTTCTTTGCACTTCCTTTTCTGTCTAACACAATGGGATGTTGCTAAAGTATTGCATCCTTAATGCTTGCCCACTTTGCCTGTACCCCTCACCTGTGTTTCTTTTGCCAGGGCTAGCTTAACTCTGTTGGCCATCTTATCAAAGTCAGCTCCTCTGAAGTCCCATATTTTGCCTTGGAATGGGATGATTTAGATGTAGTAGCCAAATTGAACCATACCATGTGATGGTCACTGGCCCCCAGGTGACCTTCTACCTGGAGATCTGTGATCCCTTCTTTGTTAGTCAGTACTAGATCTAGGATAGCCCTGTCTCTTGTGGGTTGCTGTACCAATTGTTTGAGGCCTCCCCTGCAGGAATCCACTATGAGTCTAGTTCTGGCAGATGTTCCTGCTGGTATTGACCAATCTGTATCCGGCATGTTGAAGTCTCCCATTATCAGAACCTCCCTTTAGCTGTCATGTTTTGTATATCTTCTAACAGTAATGTGTCTATGTCCTCCTCTGGTCTGGGGCCTGTAGACAACCCCAGTTCTTATGGCTGTCCCATTTCCTGTTTCCAGGGTGACCCACAGTTCTTCTGGCTCCTTATGTGTATTCTGAATTTCTGTAGCTTTGATATTTTCATTTAACATACAGGGCCACTCCTCCCCCTTTTGCACCCTCGGTCTCTTCTGAACAATACATAGCCAGGTACTGAAGTCTCCCAAGTGTGGTTACTGGTAAACCACGTCTCACTAATTGCTACTATGTCCAGTTTAGCCTCTGACATTATTGCCTGCAGGTCTGGGATCTTATTTCCCAGGCTGTGAGCATTTGTGTACATGATTTTCCATTGGCCAGATTTTGGTGTGTTAGTTGTTGGGTGAAGTATGGCATTACCCCTGTGCGTCGTATGGGGAGACAAACCTTTTTTAGACTTAGGATAGACATAAAAGAAATGATAACCTTTGACACAGCATATGTAGTTTATGCTCTCTGGTGCTCATGTAACCTCCTGTACATAGGCAAGACAGTCCGACCAATGAAACAAAGGATACAAGAACATGTCAGGTAGATCATTAATGATAGTCAAGACACTCCAGTGGGTACACACTTCACTATGTGCCATAATTGTTCTCCTGAAAGTTTATAGTTTATGGGCATTGAGTGGGTCCCACCCCCCATCCTTGGGTGGTGACCACCCTAATATGTTACTACAGAAGGAAAACAAATGGATTTTCAAAATGAAAGCTATGACACCAGTGGGGTTGAATGACAAATAAGATTTAAAACCCTTTCTGAAAAACCAGTAACAATTTTATGAAAAAACTTGAAAGGTCCGTTACATTGTTTACTTTTCTAAATGCAGCTAATATAAGTCATAAATGCAAGAATAATTTTCTAATAAGTATAATTTTGTGAAACCATGACTGTGTTGACCTTCTATATGTTTTATGATATGTGTCTTTATGTTAATATGCGTTGCTAAACTAAGTATACATTTTCTTTTTTTATAGGATTCCCCTACTCAGTCCTCTCAACCTACCCCCATCTCTGCGCTCCCCTCCTCCTCCTCCATACCTCTTCCAGCCCTTTCCCACTTCTCCTTTTCTCCTGTCTCTCCTGATACCACCCTCCAGGCCCTCCCTGCTCTCAACCCCACTAAAGGCTCCTCACCAGACGGCCTGGATCCTAGACTCCTCTCCCTCTCTGCTCCTGCTATTGCCTACCCACTCTCTCTCTCATACTAAACCTCTCTTTCCTGACAGCTACTGTTCCCTCAGTATGGAAACATGCAGTTGTGCTCCTGCTTCCGAAGGGGGGGCGACTCCTCCTCACCTGGCAACTATCGACCTATGTCTGTCCTTCCTACCTTAGCTAAACTACAAGCACACTTAATCCTCAACCAGCTCTCCTCCTTCCTATCTGTCTCTGGGTTCTTCACACCATTCTAGTCTGGATTTAGGAAATCTCATTCCACCACCACTTCTCTGTTGAGACCAACAGAGACCATCTCCACTGGCTTTGACGAAGGACACATTACCTCAGCCATCTTTGTTGATCTGGCTAAAGCCTTTGACTCTGTCTCACACCCGCTCCTCCTGTACAGCCTTTCAGCTGTTGGTCTCTCCCCTTCTGCCACAGGTTGGTTCAGTGCCTATCTGTCTAGCAGGTTGCAATCAATAAAAATTGCTGATGTCACCTCTTCCCCCATGCCTATAACCACTGGTGTCCCACCAGACTTCAGTGCTTGGCCCCATTCTGTTTTCCATCTTTTTAAATGATCTCCCCCAGGTTTGCACCACCTCCAGCAACCACATGTATGCTGATAATACGGTTCTATTTACATCTGGCAAATCTGTCTCTGATGTCACTACCAGGCTCCAGTCTGACTTCACTAAGGTCCAATTCTGGTTTAGTTCTCATCTACTCTTTCTAAATGCCAAGAAAACTGTCTCCATGTCCTTTGGCACAAGGTAGAGACTTGTTAGGCTAAGTTTCCTACCCACATTTCACACCTTTGATGGGACTATACTTGAGGACTCCTTCTCATTCAGGTATCTCAGTATCTGTCTGGATAGACACCTAAACTTCTCAGTACATACTGATGCCATTCTGAAAAAACTTAAGCCCAAGCTTGGTGCCCATTACAAAAATCGCAGTTGCATCCCGCTCACTGCCAGGCTTGAGCTGGTACTGAAGATGATCATGCCTATATTTGACTACTGCAACATAGTCTATGGAGCTGCCCTGCAGTCCTCCTTAGCCAGACTGGACTCTCTCTACAATTCCTCCTGTCACTCTGCTCTAGATGCCCCCACCTCACCCATCACTGTGACTTCTACTGGTCTCTAAACTTCCTCATGCTCCACAATCAGCGTGTGCTACATGGTGCTAAGTTAATCTCTAAATTCTGGCTTGGATCTCTCCCCTCTTACCTTTCCTCCTCCCTCAGTACCCCTTCACCCTCCCATTATTCACTGAGATCTGATGACTTGCGCATCCTCTCAGTCCCCAGCAGATCTACATCCTCAGGCCAAAAAGCTTTTTTGTATCATCTGCCTAAACTGCGGAATGCTCTCCCTCCACAAATCCTCCACTCCTTCTTCCTGACCTCTCTCATTTTGGCTCTATTGAACTACCTAACCACAAACTGTACATGCTCTTGACCATCTCCTTGCCTACTGGTTTTCCTGCTCTCCACAACTCCTCTTCCTCCTTTACACCTGTTGCTCTTAATTGCCTAGCACTTACTATATGTGTCATTACTCATGTTACCCTCCCTTGCTGTTAGTGAGTCATCATGTATCTCCTGTACTATGCCACTGTAATAATATTGTATGCACTATCATGTATCTAATGTTTCATGCCTCTGCAATGTTATTGTATACATTTAAATGCTGTATATCCCACTCCCCCTTCCACCAGGATGTGCCATGAGATGAGCATTAATTTGCTCAGTGTACCTTTCCTGGTGAAACAATTCAACAAATAAGTAATCCTGTTGTCATTTTAGGTCCTGGTTTCTCCTTCCTACCCAGATTTTCAATTAAACTGGAGCACTGATCGGTTACATGGTTAACAATCACCCCAGGATCTGATGTGGACATAAGAGGGTCTTTCTGTGTGTAATTTCTTACTTTTTCTCTTAAAAATCAAGTTCGCTATGTAAATATTTAAACACTATTTGTAGAACACTCAGAACTGCCTGATAATGAGCATTGTGTACGAGTAACAGTGATAATGAATTACTACTGGGGGCCTGGAATCTGTAAACCTTAAATTATGATATCAGGTTAATTTACATAAGGCACCAGTTTAAAAGGAGTGGATGTTTCTTTAAGCAGTGCCCCCACTGAAGACTCGCAAGAGTCGAGGAGCTAGGGGCACGCTTGCCATTTTTTGTATTGATTGAAGTTGATATGCTACATGAATGGGACTTTCAAAGCAAAGTACTCTCTTTGCATTAATTTTTTGCTTGGACAATCCTTATTTTCATGTAGCAAGATATGCCCAGTGTGTGCACTACCTACTGGATATTCAGTCCAGGAGCTTTACCTGCAGTTAATTGCTTATTTGCCATCTGAATTTCCACAAATGTAAATGGTGAATCTAATGTGAAAATCTGATTCTGAGTCAGCTTTGGTAGGTCCAAATTTGACAAAAATTGTGCAATACCGTCTGGTGGTAATTGTCTTTCTGAGGTATAAAGTTGTGTATAATAGTCAAAAAATACTTGATTTATCTTTTCAGGGTCAGTCATTTTAAAATCTACTGTACTATAAACTGAGATTGTTCTTGTTTAATTTGATATGACATTAACTTTTCTGGCTCATCACTTATATTATACTAATAAGCTTTTGATATTAGTAACTGAAATTCAGCTTTTTAGTAATTGTGGTGTTATATATAAATTTAATCTGAGCTACTGATTGTAATAATTGTTCTGATGGATAAATTTCATGTTGTTAATTAAAATGTTTGGATTTTTGTTCTAAACCATCTAACTGGGCTGTAATTCTTCGGCATTTTTCGCTGTATAAGAAATTATAACGCCTCTCAAACAGACTTTGAAACAGTTACAAATTATAAAGTCTCTAAGGGAGAATTTAAGTCAAAGAAGTTGAAGATTTCTTGCTTTAGTAGTTTAATAAATTCTTCCTCATTAATTTATGGGGGTCTAGATGCCATATAGCAAGGGGTTTCCTAGTATTTAACTTTAGTTTTAAAGTAATCGGTCCATAATCAGAAATTAGTATATCATAATAATGGAAATCACTAATACTAAGTAATAAGTCAGTGGATGTTAAAAAAATGTCTATACATGAGTATGACTGATGTTCCAAAGAGAAAAAAGAATATTTAATTGTAGAAGGGTTATTAGATCTCCATGGATCCACAAGAATCAGATCTGACATTAAATTCTTGATTGTTGCAATTGCAGAAGGAGTTTTATTAAATGGGCCCTTAGACCTGTCTGGAATATTATGCATGGTTAGGTTGAAGTTATCCCCTTTTACAGAAGGTGAGGGAATGCAACAATATTTACAAAGAATTCCATAAAGAAGCTTGGGTCATTTTCACTGGGACCATAAATATTGGCGACTGTAAAAGGCTAACCATTGCTAAGAATTTCCTGTATCACATATTTGCCCTTGGTGTCAATATAGCTCTCCCTAATTTTATGCTTCCATTTTTTTGGTTATACACAGAGCAACTCCTTTAGAGGTAGGAGTAAAAAAAGAAGCAGATGCTGCACCCCACTTTTTGTAAAAGAAATTGAATTCCTTGTGAGGAAAGTGAGCCTCCTGTAGTAATAAAGTATCTGTTTTTCTATTGATATCATTAATGATCTTATTAATTTTTATAGGATCTCTTAGACCTTTGACATTCCATAAAAGAATACGTAATTCTACATTAGTAATAACAGACATAGCTTATTTTATCTAAATTACATAACGTATCCATATATAGTATAGGTGCTTATTACATTTGCCAGTGTTTCACCATACCCATTCATATTCACAAAACCAACTCAGTTAAGAAGGGGGATAAAATCTTTTATGGGTACATCAGGGAGCATAGAAAGACAAAGGGAGTGATAGTGAGGCTGAATAGAATGGATGGTGGGTGGGCAGAGAGGGACAGTGAAAAAGCAGGGATACTGAACGAATACTTCTGTTCAGTATTCACAAAAGAGGAGGAGGAGGAGGTACCTAATCCAATTAACAGAAGCACTCTGGATAGAGGAGTTGATTCCAGTCCTTTCACAGAAGAAAGGGTTCTGAAAAAGCTCCTAAAACTAAAGGTGAACAAAGCAATGGGGTCTGATGGGATTCATCCCAGAATTCTAAAAGAATTAAAGGGAGAACTAGTGACACCACTGACTACCCTTTTCAAAAATCATGGGAGGATGATGTGGTACCTGAGGACTGGAGGAAGGTGGATGTGATTCCCCTTCACAAAAGTGGGAGCAAGACAGAGGCATAAAACTACAGACCTGTCAGTTTGACCTCTTTGGTGGGGAAAGTGATGGAATCACTTCTGAAGGAAAGAACTGTTGAGTACCTAGAGGCCAGTGGGGCACAGGACCCAAGGCAGCATGAGTTCACAGCAGGAAGGTCATGTCAGACAAATCTAATTGATTTCTTTGACTGGGTGACCAAAGTAGTAGACCAGAGAGGGGCTCTGGCATGGCCTACCTAGACTTTAGCAAGGCATTTGACATAGTCCCACACAAAGATTAATAAACAAATTAACCAGCCTGGAGTGGGTCCCAGGGTGGTAGCCCAAGTAAAACATTGGCTGGACAACAGGACACAGAAGGTAATTGTAAATGGAGTCCACTTTAAAGGGGGTTACTAGTGGGGTACCGCAAGGTTCAGTACTGGGTCCAGTCCTTTTTAATGTCTTTATAAGTGACATTGTAGAGGGAGTGGAAGGCAAAGTATGCCTCTTTGCAGATGACACAAAGATCTGCATCAGGGTTGATACACAAGGAGGCGTGGAAATAATGAGAAGGGACTTGGCAAGGCTGGAGGAATGGTCAGAAGTATGGCAGCTTGGATTCAATGCAAAGAAATGCAAAATAATGCACCTGGGAAACAAAAACCTGGGGAAGAGTACACAATGGGGGGGAGGTAGTAACAACAACAAAAATGGAAAGGGACCTGGGGGTAATCATATCAGATGATCTTAAGGTTGGCAAGCAACGTGAGAAGGCAGTAGGGAGGGCTGGGGGGATACTGGGATGTATAGGGAGAGGCATCACCAGCAGAAAACAAGAAGTTGTTATCCCTCTGTACAGACAGTTGGTGAGACCCCATCTGGAGTACTGTGTCCAGTTCTGGAGACCCCATCTCCACAAGGACATAGACAGGATGGAGGCTGTCCAGAGGAGGGCAAGTAAAATGATGCAGGGTTTGCAAGAGAAGCCATATGAGGGGAGACCAAAGGAGCTTAATATGTATACCCTTGAGGAAAGGAGGGGTATGATAGAAACTTTAAGTACCTCAGTGGAATCAACAAAGTCCAAGAGGGTAGCATCTTTCAGAAAAGAGATGTGCAAGAACAAAGGGACACAATTTGAAGATAGATGGGGACGGCTCAGGGGCAATGTGAGGAAGTATTTTTCACAGAGAGGGTGGTGGATGCATGGAACAGCCTTCCTGAGGAGGAAGAATGCAAGAATGCATGGGACAGACATAAGGCAATTTTTGTGGGGGGGTAGGAAGAAATAGGCTGTTGGTTAACTAGGATCTGCAGCTTATCCTGTAGGTAGGGAAATGGGCAGACTGGGTGGGCCAAGCGGTCCTTATCTGCTGTCAAAATCTATGTTTCTATGTTTTGCTTCCTTAATTTGTTCTTTTTTTCTGCCCCACAAACTTAGTAACTGACCCATAAAACCCCCCACATGCATCCCTTTTCACTACCTTCAACAGCTTTACCCATCCTTCCCCCCCCTTGAGAAACAATTCCTTCTCCTTATACCACACTTCTTCCCATCCACCCCTTTGTGCATATTAATAAAGATGACTAATGTGATAAATATCCACCAAGGTGAAGAGGGTCGGGAGATTTGGTGAGGGTCAACATGCACTAGTTGTGACAATGTAGTGTAGAAAGTGGGGTGAGAAGCCTGCCAAGTGAGATAGCATGTTTTAAGGGGCTAAAAAATAGAAAACAGAAAACCATAACTGCATATAATTACCATGTAAATAAAATAACAGTGCTTTGTATATCTTTTTAAACTATATACAATAAGCCCCAAATCAGATACATAGACATATAGTCCCCAAAGCAGACACCATTAAAAGCTGAAATGCCCACTGGCATAGCTATCCTGTGTGTGTGTGTGTGTGTATATATATATATATATATATATATATATATATGCATCTTTGCAGCAGATATTCCGTAATCCTTTATACTCTTCTGAAGATCAATATTAATCCAAGTTCTTCTCTTAATAGGCTAGGTCCCTTGTAATTCATTTGTAACAGAGTTAATGTTCTTTCCATTAGGACTGTTTAGAACCTCTAAGCCTTGGTTATGTTTTGAGTGGTCCTGGTCTTATGTCTTATGGATCAGATCAAATCTGTTGCTAAGAGATAATTGTCATTTGTCCAGAGGATACTGATATGCAGTGGCACAGGCCACTGCTGGAGAAATGACTGCTGTCTCCAAAGCTTGAGCACAATCAGTAGGATTAGTGAAATACCTAGTTCGGCCATTCGGTACATTTTTTATTTGGCAATTTGGTGGTGTGGAGGGCAGAGGTATCATGCCTTACCTTCTTCCATGCTGGTGACCAGTGTTTGTGGTGTGAGCTGGTCAATGGGGATTGGCTAGGGAAGGAGAGGATCAAATGCCTGGAGAACAGCTCTTCTCTCCCAGGAAGGGTAGTTTGGCAGTTCTGCCAAATGACTGCCCCCAGGTAGGGGCCTGAGGGTAGAATGGGGTGGAGATGCCAACAAAGGGTGGGTGCTGTGGGACTCCACAGTTCATGTACACCTCCACATACATGCACTGACATATCACGCCCCATCAACGGGGAGGGACAGGGTGAAAAAAGGGTGGAAAAACACCTCCAGTGGTGAGATGAAAATCAACCCCCTGCAGGCTCCGCACCAGTGGCCAGGCAAGCCAAGTCCTGTGGCTTGGATGGCATAAAGATAAGATTCCAGAGGAGCTGGGTGACTGCACTGGGGAAGGGGTTTGATTAAATGGGGGCCACTGGGGGAGAAGGAGAATAAACTATGAATAAACAATTATTTTTTTATTTGGCTGGTGGAAACAATGCATATTTGATGCCTTTGGATCTCAATGTAGCCTTAACTTGGTCAAAAGACTTCCGTTGCTGTTGGGTAATTTGGCTAAAGTCTGGATAGACTTGGAATTTGAAATTTTCATATGGCAGACCACCCACCATCAATTGTTGCCTTGTGCAAAATTTCTTCTTTGTCTTGAAACTTTTGAGGCTTAATGAAGACAGTCCATGGATAGGCTGTAATAGAGGATTGTTCTGTAAGTGGTTTATTGAGGGGTCCCTGGTGGGCTTGGGCCAACTGGATCATCTCTTCTGGATATTTATTGCCCATGGAAATAGCAATTGTTTCAAAGAATTTCACAGTCTCCTTTTCCTTCTATACCTTCTGGGACTTCAAATAACCTAAGATGGTTCCACGTCATATGAATGAATGCAAAATGGTGATCACCATTTGAGCAAACAGCAACGGTGATGTGCACAATAGTGGGACCATAAACTGCGATGGTCTGGACCACACAAAAAAAGCAATTGTATATGCTGTTTAATGTGGGGGGCTGTGCCCCCAGCACCCCCACCCCCCTAATAATTATAACTAACTCTGAGAGGGAGCCTGACACTGGGGTACAGGGAATGTATGGGAGAGAGCTATACACAAGGGGGGTGGAGGGCAACCCACCAGGAGGGGATGGGAATGGGGAGCATAACATGAAAAAAAGTAAGTGCACACGGGCAGGAAAACACAAAAAAAATTAAGTGCACACACGAATGAAACAAAAAAAAACAGAGCTCCTGCCCAGGTTAGAACCTGAGTCCTGCAGTACCAGAGGCATAGAGTACCTCCACTAGACCACATGGCCAGCTCGGAACTGCCAACCCACACTATAACTTCTGCAGCATAGATCACTTCTACCCTCACTCTTCCTACTCTCTCGCCATTGTTCTCAACCTTCCCTCACTATTGACAGGACTGCTACCATCTTATGCTCGCTCTATTCACAGGTGCTCACATTTAAGCACTCAAACTGAATCGCTCAGTTTGAGTCACCCATATCACTGGATGCCATCTAAGATTGCACCTCCTAGACCTATCCTCCAGGTCTTGATTTTTGTTTCATTAAAAACTTTATTTGAATCTCATGTTTAGATATGGAGTCCACCATAGACTGTACTAACATCGACATTGTAGAAGTTCTGTCCTCATTTGAGTTAGAGCATAGAGTGAGGGCTTCCATTTTAGAGTTTACGTTTGCAACCAAGAGGGCTAGATCTGACATAGTACTATAATTTTTCTCAAAAGACCCCACAAATTTCATTTCTCATTGCAAGTAAATCTTTTCTTGGGTCTAGAAGCCATTCTGAGGTATCATTATTAGATTGCTTATTAATATGCATAAAGCTAGAGATGTTAGCATCTGCTGAGTTAGAATTGTTAGCCCGTGCTTTTGAAGAGATGGGTAGATTATTTTCTGTGAAAACTGGCTGGTACTGTTAATATGAATTGAAGGGGTTTATGGTAATGGTGAAATTGTGGCTAAAAAACTTTCAAACTCATTATCAGGATACAGGATCTATAGGATGATCACGGAAAAGCTGTGGAGGTAGTCCAGGATCTGGCAGCTTGGCTTCAATGTCAAGAAAAGCAAAGTTAAACAAAATGGTTATATTAAATGCATGCTGAAAATAGAAAATAGAGTTAAAAATCTTTGTTTCGACCTTAGGTCTTCTTCAGGAAATATCTAAAAAAGAAAAAAAAGCAAAGTTATGCACACTGGAGCCAAGAACCCCAGGATCAAGTACTACTTGGGTAGAGGCCAGGTATCTGCAACAAAGGAGGAGAAGGACCTGGGAGTGATGATCACTAGTGACCTGAAGTACTCCACGCAGTACAAGAAAGCAGCAGCAAGGGCAAACAAGATGCTGGGATGCATAGCTAGGAGGGATCATTAGTAGGAGAGAGGAGATTATACTGCACTTGTATAGATCACTGGTGAGGCCACATCTAGAATATGGAATTCAGTACTGGTGCTGTAGGGACAAAACCCTTGATGGAAAAATTATTTTATTTTTATCTTTAAGAATAGATTTTTTAATTATTATTATTTTATATGATTTTTATAAAGGACTAATCTCTGGTTAAGATTATTGTTTGCATATGTTCCTAAGAGAAAACAAAAGTGCTAGTTAATTAAACCTTAAGACAAGATATCTGGCTTTGATGCTTAAGGAGACAATATCTCCATTCCCTAAGCAGCACTTTGCCATATGCTAGATCAGGGCTGAGGGAATAGAGTTGAGACTCCATTTTGTTTTTTAAACCATAATATAAGTGGACTTCCAAGCTAAGCATGTAGTGCAGTGTTATTCTAAGGGACCTAGCCACATTCCAGGGGAGCACCTCTGTGATGTCCAAGCCTTGCATGACAGAATTATATGTCTGTAATGGGGAAAGTCTTAGCTAAAGCAAGGTATCCATGACTACAATCAGATAAGAGATCATGTGACTGGTACATCCAAAAATTAAAAAAAAAACTTGCCTTAGACTTTAAGAGTCTCATTACCTTGCATACAAATAAGAAGTTTATTCATAGTTTAAAGATGCAATATGGTGCCACCATGAAAATTGGGCAATTATTGGACAATAGTATGATAAGTAAGCTTACCAAGTTTTATGATTGCAGAGTGAAAGGTTCTAAAGTTATAATTACAATTTATTTAAAATAATTTTCTTATTTCAAAACTAGACAAATCTAGTATCTTGTGATAGCTCACATCTTAAGCAGTTTAACAATATGAATCTTAAATTTGTATTTTGTTGCTATAAAGAGAAATATTGTCTAAAAGTTTATAGTGAATTAACTCTTCTGGCAGTGATTTATTGCTTTCCTTAAAAGAAGAAAGACCCTCATGTGTTTCTACAAAAAGTAATGTTTTAAGAACTTTAAGAATGGATTTTTCTTACAAATCTTATATCATTCTGTAGCTTAGAGTAATCAGAGCAAGACTATCATTTTATTTTAAGAAGATTTATTAAAATTATAAAGTTATAACCTTAATAGTGTAATTTAAAAAGTATCCATACTACAGATATCAGACTTTTTCTACAATGCTTGACTTAAGATAAAACACCTGAATGTGTAAGTTTAATGTTTAAATTAGGTCAAATAAGGATTTTATTTAAAGAAAATGATTTTGACCAAAAGCAATTTTGAGGAGAAGGGGCTGTCTTAAAAAGGCATGTCTATATGTCATCATTTATCTTCTGAGATGACCTACCTCCTCAATGACTCAAACCAATCAAAATCTGGTGATGTCATCACCAGAGCAGTTTCCTATTAATGAATTCTGCTGACCACTCCTCAGTCTGAGCTAGAATCAAGATGCAGAAAGACTTACGTTAGCTTACCTAAGAATTTTAATAGCTTTATGCAGAAGTTAGATCAAAGAACTTTGGGCCATGCCTGTTTGAAATGCAGGGGTCAGCCTAGGGAGAGCCAAGCTCAGTGCTGCTGAAGATATCCAGCAGCAAGAAAGAGATGCAAGGACATTTTTATCTTGTATGAGGTAAGGTCTGTGTTTTGTCTGCTGAACCTTGACTGGAGCAATGTTGCCTGTTGTTAACCAGATGCAGACTTATTTTTAAAACTCACACAAGCTTTACAGCATTGTGAGAAAAAAGTCTAGTGTCTTGAGGTTTTAAAAACAGATGAAACATGAACAGTCATTAACTTCCAGTTGATTAAACAACTTTGCTATCCACGAGAAAGTTATTTGAATCCAGTATTACTATGACCTCTGCAGATTGAAGCTGTGTTCTACATTTCCAAGAACTTATTTTCGGCAAAAGTTTAACTTGCAGAGTGTATCCATGCTAAAAGAAGTTCCAGGGTTAAGGTTAGCTGAGAAAGAGATTTTTTTTTTCATCTTGAGCCAGACTCAGCCAGGAGTTCTATGTTGAGAAAAAAAGAACAACTTCTACAAACAGAAATATAAGTATTCTTTTTTTTAATTACCTTCACTAATTTTAATTAATAGTCTTGGTAATTTAAATTGGCTTATCTGGGGAAATAAGGCGAGAACTTGCTTTTAACTATAGAATCTGGATATATAGCTTAAAAGCTTTGAACTAAGAAATTGTGCATGATTTAAAAAGTTAAAACTAAGTTTTATGAAAGTGTAGTACAAATCACTGATGTAATGAGTTGTCAGTTCTCATAGAAAATACATTTTACATGCAATGAAGTTTTGAAACAAGTTTTATACAGAAATAATCTAAGAACTTGATCTTATAGGTTTGCATGTATTTATGCATGAAGGTTATGTTAAATACTAAGTATAACAAAAGTTTAGTTTAACTATTACCATTTACCATAACGCATATTGCTTATTCATTTGCAGTGCTTATTTCTTAAAATTTGTTTTATTAGTTGCTGGATTTTCTAATACAATTTTGTTGATGTGTACAAGATTAGGCTTGATATTTATGCTAATGAGGAATATTTAGAACTATTGTATAGGTGTAAATAAAATATCTGTTTTTCATATAACTATATGAGTGGTAAGCAGTGTCATTTACCATTATACTTAAATCTTCAGAGCATAGGATAATATCACATGTAAGTATTTATTATTTTGGGTAATGTATGAAATAATGTGTCTATAAGGCCCGAGGTGAATCTAAGTGCATTATTATAAAAAGTGATATTATCAGCCCTTGTTCTGACATCTTTGGGGGCTCGTCCAGAATATAATTGTTAGTAAATGACAATCCACACTTACAGTGTATGAAAAATAAATGTTGTTTATATTGTTAGTATTTGCAATACTTCTAAATTGCAGAAATAATACTTTTCTGTTTTGTTTTTCTGAGCCTAAAGTTACCTTAAACAAAAGAGAAGGGAAGCTAAAGCTAGAAGTGAACAGAATAGAATCACTGACTAACAGTAAAGCAGCAAGAAAAAGAACTTTTAAAGCCTCAAGAAAGAAAAAGAGACTTTGTTTAAATTGTTGTGTAAGAAATTATTTGCTGTTTCATTTGTTTTTCAAAACAATACTTAACTGTTTTTGTTAAAAGTCTGTTGCATAGCCATGACAACACTAGCTGTAACTGCAGATATGCTTAGCACTGAGACAGTAATGTATACCCCAGCACAGCTGACTTTTCTTAGAAGTAAAAATGAAAGGATACAAGAGCTGGAAAAGATGTTGAAGGATAAATGTTTTGAGTTTGGTAGGTTTGCAGGCCAGGTAGACATTTTAGAAAAGCTTTTACAAGAGTGTAAAAATGACCTTTCTAATAACTACTATGACTTAGTCAAGCTAAAGGTTGAAAATGCTGTCTTGCAAAGTGCGTTGCAACAACATCAAGAACAGTGTATAAATTTAAAAATGGAAAAAGTTGAATTAGCAGATGCTTATGCACAAGTTAAAAGGATTTGGTTGGATTAAGAGAAAAGTATGAAAGTTTACAAAGTAGAAGTCAAGTTAAAGGAAACATGAAAGCATTCAAAAGGTTAGATTGCTTGACTGATTTTGGTATATCAGTGAGTGCGTCATGTGACTCAGAAAATGATTTGCCTCAGAGCAGAAATATAATTTCCCCTAGACAGGGAGAAAATGTATATTCTGATTCAGAGCGTAAAACATTCAAGAAATACAAGAAAAAGCACAAGATTAGTCAAACAAGAAAGACCTCTGTACCTCAAGCTAAGGTGTTAAAGGCTGCCACCTCTAATACTTCAGCTGAGGGGGGAGAGAATTTACCTTTGTCTAACAAAGAAACACAATCTAAGCCCTTGCTTGGTCCACCTGGGGCTTGTCAGCCTTATCAAGACTCAAACCACTATCAACACTGGAGTCCCTCGCAAAAGGGGGAAGTCTGAGTGCAAGGTATGGCTGTGAGTATGGTAACAAAACTGACCACAGAGGGCACCACTATTCTGTTTATGATCAGCAAAATGATAGTGCAGCTCAAAACAGGTCTAGACAGAGTTGTACAAGACTAAAGGAGATAATTAAAAATTCACAAGAGAAGATAAAGGAGACAAAAAAGGAACTAGAGGAAATACAAACTCTTTTACAAAGCTATGTACTCCAAGTTTCTCAATCATCTCCTGACTTTCTCTTTTCTGTGAAAAATGCCTCCTCAACTGTACCCTGTACAGATGGGACTAGTAGTGCTATGTGACTTGTGGATCCTATTTACAATATTGCTGACATGGTTACAGAAACTGCTATTGTTATAAAGGATGATGAGATTGGAATGAGATTTGAAAATGAGATGCTGAGTGAAGTTGAAAATGCTATCACTGTGCTTAACCTTTCAAAAAAGGTTTCTGAGCTAGTATCAACCAGTGTAAAATGCCATTGTAAAAAAAAACAAAAAAATCCTGTGTTGCCAGACAAGAAAGACAATTCTGCCTGGGCAACTTAATTCTCAAAAGGAAAGCAAAAAGATTTTGCTGTGACATAAACATTGAAAATAGTCTAAATCATAAGACTTTGCTTGACTCTGGAGCTGAAGTAAGTATCATGTCTAAAAGTCTATATACTAAAGTGACTGATGCCTTAGGTAACTCCAAGAAGCTGAAAACCCTTCCTGACAACTTACAAATTGTAGGTTATGGAGAGGAAGCTCAAAAGACCTTAGGTAAAGTTTGGTTAAAATTGAGATTTGGTAAAATGGTGATTAAACATCCAGGCCTGGATATTCAGAAGGGTTGCGCATGGCGCAACATTGTTGCACCATGCACAACCCACCGATGTGCCCCAGCGTGATATTCAAATGGGGATTGTGCCTGGCACAAATACCGATGCACCAGAGCGCATCAGTAATGTATGCGGCGCAGGTAGGGGAGCGTGCCCATGCATACTCCGCACATCCCGATATTCATCCCAGGATGTGCTGAGCCCATGCATGCGTAACCCCTACTTGCGCTGCACACAGGTGAGCCCAAAAAAAAGGAACAATGGCTGGCCACCCACAGGTGAGCTACCATATTGCAGGGTGCAACATGGCAGCTGCCACCTGTGGGTGGCCACCCGAGCTCTGGCTGCACCTTTGTGGAGGCACCCCCCCATGCCCGATCATGGGCATACATAGAAGAATAGACATGTCCTATATCCCTGGTGGTCCAGTGGACCACTCGCAGCCCGATCACGGGCTTAAGTATAAAATGAAACACGTCCTATATCCCTGGTGGCCCAGTGGGCCACTTACAGCCCAATCACAGGCTTAAGTATACATATACTTGTCCCATACCTCTGGTGGTCCAGTGGACCGCTTGCAGTGTGTCACATATCCGGATTGTGTAGTACGGTACAGGCTGCATGCTCATTGGCTCACACTGTGGACCAATGGGCGTACAGCCCTACCGTACAGTGTCAGTCAGCGGGCGGCGGGCGGCAAGCGGGTGGAGAGCTGCCACCCGCCGCTGACCAGGGAGGAGTGGGGTGGGGCCTCAGTGGGCGGGTGGGGAGGGTACCGCTAGACCACCAGGTCAGGTTTCTGTGGCATTAATGTTTTACTGATGCCCGCAATTAGGCTGCAAGTGGTCCACTGGACTGCCAGGGATATGGGATGAGTATATGTATACTTAAGCCCAGGACTGGGCTGTGAGTGGTCCACTGGACCACCAGGGATATGGGATGAGTATATGTATACTTAAGTCTGTGATTGGGCTGCAAGCGGTCCACTGGACCACCAGGGATTTTGGATGGTTTATTAATATACTTATGCCCATGATCAGGCTGCGAGCAGTCCACTGGACCACCAGGGATTTAGGATGATGCAGTTACATACATACATAGATACATAGACAGTGTCGGCAGATAAGGGCCTATGGCCCACCCAGTCTGCCCATTTAAGTTTGTAAGTTCAGTTTATGTTTTCCAGGAAGTCTGTTGCCCCTTACTCCTGACCTCCAGAATTCCTTTATGTCTATCCCATGCATTCTTAAATCCCGTGATTGTTTCAGCCCCCACCACTTCCTCTGGCAGGGTGTTCCACTTGTCCACCACCCGTTCTGTGAAGAAATTCTTCCTCACGTTTCCTCTGAATCGTCCTCCCTCCAACTTCATCCCATGCCCTCTAGTCCTGGAACATCTTTTTCGCTTAAAAATAGTGAATTCCTGCACCCTGTTCCTCCCTGTAAGATACTTGTATGTCTCTATTATATCCCTCTCCCCTCCTCTCCTCTAGAGAGTACATGTTCAGTGCCTTCAACCTGTCCTCATAGGACTTGTGATGCAATCCATGCACCATCTTTGTTGCCCTCCTCTGAACCTTCTCTACCCTGTCTATGTCCTTATGTAGGTAAGGTCTCCAGAACTGCACAGTGTACCCAGGTGCGGCCTCACTAGTGTCTTGTATAGTGGAATTACACCTCCTTTTCCTGCTGGTGATGCCCCTGCCTATGCATCCCAGCATCCTATTTGCTTTACCTGCTGCCTTGTCACACTGTTTCCCTGCCTTGAGGTCATCAGAGATGATAACTCCAAGATCCCTTTCCTGCTTGGTGCATGCTATATCCTCACCCCAACTGATATATTGTGCCAGGGTTTTGTGCCCATATGCATTATCTTGCACTTCCTTGCATTGAATTTCAACTGCCAAACCCTGACCATTCTTCAAGTTTCTGCAGGTCCCTTCTCATTCTGTCTACACCCTCTGGTGTGTCTACTCTGTTACAGAGCTTTGTGTCATCAGCGAACAGTGAAATTCTGCCTTCTAGGTCCTCGCTAATGTCACTGATGAAGATATTGAATAGTACCGTCCCAGCACTGATCCCTGTGGTACCCCACTGGTCACTCTTCCTCTGTGAGTGACAGCCATTTACCACCACCCTCTGTGTCCTGCTGCCCAGCCAGTTACCTACCCACAGCACTACTGTCCTGCCCACACCCATATTCCCCAGTTTGTGCAATAGTCTTCTATGTGGCACAGTGTCAAAGGCTTGCTGAAGTCCAGGTAGGCCATGTCCACCGCCCTCCCGATCCACCTCCCTAGTCACCCAGTCAAAAAATTCAATGAGGTTGGTCTGACACGACCTCCCCCTGGTGAAACCATGCTGCCTTGGGTCCTGTAGTCCATTGACAACCAGATGTTCCACCAATCTCTCCTTCAGTAGTGCTTCCATGATCTTCCCCACTACCGAGGTGAGGCTGACTGGTCTGTAGTTCCCGCTTCCTCTTTGTTCCCACTTTTGTAAAAGGGGACTACATCTGCTATCCTCCAGTCTTTGGGTACCTCCTGTTTCTAGTGATCAGCTAAACAGGATAGCAAGAGGTTCAGCCACCACTCTCTTAGTTCTTAAGGATCCGTGTACCCCATCTGGACCCATTGCTTTATCAACTCTTATTACTTCCAGTTCCTTCAGGACCCTTTTCTCGTGTAAGGGACTTGTGTCCATTTCTGCACCATTCTCATCCCTTGTACTCCATTCAGACCCATTACCCTCCTCTTCCTCAGTAAGACTGAGCAGAAATACATGTTCAATATGCCAGCTTTACTGTTGTCATCCTCCACAGCCCCCATCCTCCCCTTCAGTCTCACTATCCCTCCTTTGCATTTCTTTTTTCACTTATGTACCTGTAAAAGGTTTTGTCCCCTCTAACCACTGATTTTGCAATGTGTTCTTCTGTCTGAGCTTTGGCTTCCCTTACTGACCTCCCTGCCTCCCTTTGCTTCTCCTGGTACTTCTCCCTATCCCCTTCTGCCTGTGTCTTTTTGTATTGCCTGAATGCAATCTTTTTGGCTTTCACTTTCTTTGCTACCTCTTTGGAAAACCATAATGGTCTCCTCTTCCTTTTCCTTTTCCTTTTGCTAACCTGCTTAATACATAATTCTGTTGCTCTTGTAATCCCCATTTTAAATACTTCCCACTGTTCCTCAACCCCGATTCCTATTTATTTATTGATTCAGTTATTCTACATATGCCCGCGATCGGGCAGTGGGGCACTTTTCCGCACTGTGCAGGGGGCATCGGTCCCCAATGGCTGCAGCCTGGTAGGGCGCCATACGCAAGTCGCTGGGGATTGCTGCACCTGCATGCAAATGGGTCTATAATGACATGCAAATGGCCCCATTTGTGTCTTGCATGCATTATGGCCCTATTTGCATGTGTACTTTTGAATATTGCAGTTGTTGCACCTAGCGCAATGGAACTTGCTCTACCATATCCCCCTGCTCCAATCTGGCCACTTGCACTGGCACAGTGCCACGGCGCCATGTGCACTGTGGGGTGGCCAGGATATGATATTCAGCGATGCTGTGCCATGGTGCAGCTCCGTTGAATATCACCCTGTCCACACTCCTGCGCAGCCAAGTTGCGCTGCGCCCAGGCTTGCACCACAGCCTGGTGCAGTCTGAATATCCAGGCTCCAGTGTATATTACAAACAAAACAGGTAATGATTTCTTGATTGGAAATCACCTTCTAATCAGGTTTAAACCTATTCTAGACTATGGCCAGAAAATCTTATAGTCACAGGTGAAGAGGTCTATTCCATTTAGAAAGAGTCAGTAAAGTTTCTAAATAATGAAATTCATGCTACTGTGAAGAAAATGATTTAATGATTAAACTGAATTTTGTAGGTTCAAATTGAATTAATGTATTTAGTTTTGATAATTGTAAAAATTGGTTAAATGGAGAAGTAACGCTTATGTGGCTTGTGTGTCAAAACAAGATATGATAAATCTGTAATTAAAACATATGCCTAGCTTTCTTCACAAAGAAAGTAAGTCCTATTTTCCTAGTGCCATCCTGTTTTTCACAAAAACATTAAACTCTTAAGTACCAGACCCACTGAGGACTGTGGAAAATCAGTGAACTCAATAAAACCAGATGTAAAGCCAAAATACAAGACAACAACAGAGCTGGTAAAGTCCTGTATTGTCCAAGCAGTACACAGGTTTACCCAGTTTTAAAGTGAATGGTTACAAATGTTCCAAACCACAAATAAAGACTGAAAAGTGTAGGCACTTGCCTTGTAACTCCAGATAGGAAAAATATGCTATATCCTGTATGTGATACAGTTGCCCTCCCCCGGAGCAACTGAACACTGCATATCCCACCAGCAGTTCCCCCAGCTCCCCTCAAGGGTGAAGGGTTATAAGAATCACCTGCCATTTCCCCAATATCCAACAGAAGAACCTCGACCGCAGAAGGTAGTTGGTCCAGGAGGTTGGCAGGTGGTTAGGAGGGGCAAATCGGGTGCCCCATCACTCTGTGCTCTCCAACATATTACCTCCAAAAACCATATAAACACTACAAACAGGTATCTGCATCTATCTCCGAAATCAAACAAAGGGGCAGAGGACACTGCAGAGCAGGACACTGCAGCACAGGAGCTAGCACAGCAAAACTTACCCAAATCAGGAACCAAAACAAAAAAAGCAAAAAGGAAATCAAAAAAACTTCTGATCATAGCAGACTCCATGATTCAGGGAGTTGATACCCATCTCCAGTAAGGGGTAATGGTCAGATGTCTCCCAGGTACATCAGCGTGGAGAGACACTGACCGCATTGCTAAAATTGTTCACAAAGCAGGAGAAAACATTGACGTCCTGGTACACATAGGGACTAATGATCTCACCAGCCGGTCAGTTGTGGAGACCAAGGAACACCTGACCAGGCTGGGTGACAAACTATCATCCATTTCATCCGACATCTCCTTCTCTGAGATCCTGCCAGTCTGGGAGAGGGGGTCAGATGGATGGATGGAAGGTCAGAGAAGGGGAGATAGGGGAGCTAAACATGTGGCTCAAGAGCTGGTGCCAGGAAAAAAGGACACAGATTTGTAGGGAACTGGTAACAGTTCTGGGAGCGAAAGTTCTTTAAATTTGATGGACTGCATCTGACTAAGGAGGGAGTCAGTGCACTGGGGCAGAAGTCTGACGTCTTTGCAGAATATTTAAACTAGCAAATGGGGAGAGGGGTGCAGCACCCCATACGTTGAATGGGAAGAACACCCCTCCCCCTCAGCTAGTGGTCAAACTGGGATTCAATAGGTTTGCAGTTCATTTGCATCACCAGGTAAGAAAAAAGGTCTGTCTCCCCATACGATGCACAGGGGAAATGCCAAACCTCACCCAACAACTAACACACTGAAATCTGGCCAATGGAAAATCATGTACACAAATGCTCACAGCCTGGGAAATAAGATCCCAGACCTGCAGGCAATAATGTCAGAGGCTAAACTGGACATAGTAGCAATTAGTGAGACGTGGTTTACCAGTAACCACACTTGGGAGACTTCAGTATCTGGCTATGTACTGTTCAGAAGAGTCCAAGGTGCAAAAAGGGAGGTGGAATGGCCCTGTATTCAATGAAAATATCAAAGCTACAGAAATTCAGAATACAAATATAGAGCCAGAAGAACTGTGGGTCACCCTGGAAACAGAAAATGGGACAGCCATAAGAACTGGGGTTGTCTACAGGCCCCCAGACCAGGGGGAGGACATAGACACATTACTGTTAGAAGATATACAAAACATGACAGCTAAAGGGGAGGTTCTGATAATGGAGACTTCAACATGCCGGATACAGATTGATCAATACCAGCAGGAACATCTGCCAGAACTAGACACATGACGGATTCCTGCAAGGGAAGGGCCTCAAACAACTGGTACAACAACCCACAAGAGACAGGGCTATCCTAGATCTAGTACTGACTAACAGGAAGAGATCACAGATCTCCAGGTAGAAGGTCACCTGGGGCCAGTGACCATCACATGGTATGGTTCAATTTGGCCACTACATCTAAATCATCCTATTCCAAGGCAAAAATATGGGACTTCAGAGGAGCTTACTTTGATAAGATGGCCAACAGAGTTAAGCTAGCCCTGGCAAAGATACACAGGTGAGGGTACAGGCAAGTGGGCAAGCATTAAGGATGCAATACTTGAAGCAGCATCCCATTATGTTAGACAGAAAAGGAAGTGCAAAAGAAGAAGGAAACCACTTTGGTTCTCAAATACAGTAGCAGAAAAGGTCAGAGCCAAAAGGCTGGCCTTCGGGAAATATAAGGGAACACAGTGGGATGAAGATAGGGAGGCATACCAAACTGCCCTAAGGGAAGCAGGGAAGGCAATAAGGCAGGCAAAGTCCCAAACTGAGGAAACACTAGCATGAACAGTAAAAGAAGGTGGAAAGACTTTCTATAGATACATTAGTGAAAGGAGAAAGTCCAGAGGGGGTATTGCTAAGCTCAAAGGAGAAAAGGGGTTATGTGAGGAGGAGGACCCTGTAAAAGCATCTATCCTAAATAGACATTTTTGCTCAGTATTTACTGAAGAGAAGGTAGGGCAGGGCCCACAGCTCAGCACCATGGACATGGGGGGGGAGGGAGGTGAGCACTACTCCTTTCACAAAAGAAAGGGTCCTACAAGAGCTTGCTAGCTCAGGGTGGACAAGGCAATGGGACCTGATGGCATAAATCCCAGGGTAGTTAAGGAGCTAAGGGTGGAACTAGCAGAGCCATTAGCAGAACTGTTTAGTGAGTCTCTGAGCACAGGAGAGGTCCCAGAAAACTGGAGAAGGGCTCATGTGATCCCGCTCCACAAGAGTGGTAACAGGGAGGAGGCAGGGAACTACAGACCAGTCAGTCTTATGTCAGTAGTGGGCAAGATTATGGAGGCAGTCCTTAAGGAAAGGATAGTGCAACACCTGGAATTCATAGGGACACAGGATCCAAGACAGCATGGGTTTCCAAAAGGAAGGTCCTGTCAAACTAATCTCATAGAGTCAAGTCATACAAAGGCAAAAGTACTGGACTTTAGGAGGGCTGACTTTGCCAAAATGGGTGAGTGCCTAAGGAATGCACTAGCAAATGGGCTGGAAGGAGGGGTGGAAGAACAATGGGTAATAATAAAAACTGCCATCACAGAGGTAACAAGCCTTTGTGTGAAGCAAATAAACAAAACAAAATGATGTAAGAAACCACTATGGTTCTCAAAGGAAATGGCAGTGAAGGTTCAAGAGAAAAGAAAGCATTCAGGAAGTACAAGGAATCACAGAAGGAGCAGGACAGAGAACTGTATCAGTTAAAGCAAAGGAAGCTGGAAGGCAGTCAGAACAGCAAAGGCCCAAACTGAGGAAAAGACAGCCAACTCAGTTAAGAAGGTGGATAAAACCTTTTATAGGCACATCAGGGAGCAAAGGAAGGCCAAGGGAGGGATAGTGAGGCTTAATAAAGGGGGGCAGGGTGGGCAGAGGGTGACTGTGAAAAGGCAGAGATACTAAACAAATATTTTGCTCAGTATTTACAAAGGCAGAGGGGGAGGTACCTAAAACAAATAGTAGAAACACTCTGGATACAGAAGTTGATACCAGCCCATTTACAGAACAAAGGTTCTGAAAGAACTCTTAAAACTGAAGGTGGACAAAGCAATGGGGCCTGATGGATTCATCCCAGAATTCTAAAAGAACTAAGGTAGAACTAGTAACACCACTGACTACCCTCTTTAACAAATCATGGGAGGATGGGGTGGTACCCGAGGACTGGAGGAGGGCAGATGTGATTCCCTTCACAAAAGTGGGAGCAAGGCAGAAGCAGGAAACTACAGACCTGTTAGTTTAACCTCAGTGGTAGGAAAATGATGGAATCACTTCTGAAGGAAAAAATTGTCGATTATCTAGAGGTCAGAGGGCACAGGACCCAGGCGGCATGGATTCACAGCGGGAAGGTCATGCCAGATGAATCTGATAGATTTCGTTGACTGGGTGACCAAAGTAGTAGATCAGGGAGGGGCTGTGGACATGACCTACCTAGACTTTAGCAAGGCATTTGACACAGTCCCACACAAAAGACTAATATACAAGTTAGCCAGCCTGGGAGTGGGTCCCAAGATGACAGCCTGGATAAAGAATTGGCTGGAGAATAGGACACAGAGAGTAATAGTAAATGGAGTCCACTCTGAAGAAAGGGGGGTTACTAGTGGGGTACCGCAAGGTTCAGTATTAGGACCAGTCCTCTTCAATGTCTTTATAAGTGACATTGCAGAGGGACTGGAAGGAAAAGTATATCTTTTTGCAGATGACACAAAGATCTGCAACAGAGTTGATGCACAAGGTGGGGTGGAAAGGATGAGAAGGGACTTGGCAAAGTTAGAGGAATGGTCAAATGTATGGCAGCTTAGATTCAATGCTAAGAAGTGCAAGGTAATGCACCTGGGAAACAAAAACCCAGGGGAAGAGTACACAATGGGGGATGAGATACTAACAACAACATAAATGGAAAGGGACCTGGGGGTAGTCATATCAGATGACCTAAAGGTGGGCAAGCAATGTGAGAGGGCAGCAAGGAGGGCTGGGGGGATACTTGGATGCATAGGGAGAGGCATCACCAGTAGAAAACAGGAAGTTATTATCCTCTGTACAGACAGCTGGTGAGACCCCATCTGGAGTATTGCTTGCAGTTCTGGAGATCCAATCTCCATAAAGACATAGACAGGATGGAAGCTGTCCAGAGGAGGGCAACTAAAATGGTGCAGGGTCTGCACCGGAAGACATATGAAGAGAGACTTAGGAGCTTAATATGTATAGCCTCGAGGAAAGGAGGAGAGGGACATGATAGAAACTTTCAAGTACCTCAAGGGAATCAACAAAGTCCAAGAGGGTAGCATCTTTCAAAACAATAGGTGTGCAAGAACAAGGGGCACAATTTGAAGATAGAGAGGAGGTCGGCTCAGAGGTAATTTAAGGAAGTATTTTTCCTGAGAGAGGGTTGTGGATGCATGGAATGGCCTTCGGAGGAGGTTGTGGAGTCAAAAACAGTGGTGGAATTCAAGCATGCATGGGACAGTCATAAAGGCAATTCTAGGGGTGGGGGTAGAAAGAGTAGGCTGCTGGTTAACTAGGATCTGCAGCTTATCCATTAGGTAGGAAATGGGCAGACTGGGTGGGCCAAGTGGTCCTTATCTGCCATCAAATTCTATGTTTCTATGTTTCTATGTTTGACTTGGTAACCAGAGTGGTGGACCAAGGGGAAGCAGTTGATGTCGCCTACCTTGACTTCAGCAAAGCTTTCAACACTGTTCCACATACTGTAGAAGATTGATAAACAAGCTGGGTAGGCTCGGGGTGGGTCAGAAGTTGGTCAACTGGGTGGCAAACTGGTTGACAGGCAGAAAATAGAGAGTGGTGGTAAATGGTATACAGTCAGAAGAGATGAAAGTCACAAGTGGGGTACCTCAGGGATCAGTCCTGGGGCCAGTCCTCTTCAATATCTTCATTAGTGACATTGCAGATGGACTAGAGGGTAAGGCGTGTCTGTTTGCAGATGACACCAAGACCTGCAACAGAGTAGATGACCCAGATGGGGTGGGCAGAATAAGAAGAGATCTGGATAAACTAGCAAAATGGTCAGAAGAGTGGCAACTGGGATTTAATGCAAAAGTGCAAGATCATGCACATGGGAAGAAACCCTGAAGCCACCTATAGGCTGGGAGGAGTTGCTGGCAGTCACAAGGAAGAAAGAGACTTGGGCATCATCATCACCAATGGCCTGAAATCATCCAAGCAGACCTCTAAAGCAGTAGGTAAGGCTAGGGGATGTTAGGGTGTATTAGTAATGGTATCACAAGTCTTAAGAGGGTAATAATCCTCTTTACAAGACACTGGTTAGGCCCCATCTGAGTACTGCATGCAGTACTGGAGCCACACCTGACAGGACATTAACCAAATTGAGGCAGTCCAGAGAAGGGCAACCAAAATGGCGCAAGGACTGCATCAGAAGACATATGAGGACAGATTAATGGAGCTCAACATGTATACCCTTGAGCAAAGGAGGGAGAGAGGTGATATGATCGAAACATTTAAACACCTTAAGGGCATTAATGAGGTGAAAGAGTCTAACATGTTTAAATATAAGAAAAATAGCAGGACAAGAGGAGACAGCATGAGATTAGAGGGAGGCCGATTAAGGGGGAATGTGAGGAAATTCTTTTTCACAGAAAGAGTGGTGGATGCATGGAATGGCCTACCTCAGGAAGTGGTGGCTATGAACACAGTGCAGGGCTTCAAACAGGCATGGGATAGGCATAAGGGAGCAATACAGATGAGTATGAATAGATAGGCCACTGACAGAGCAAAGGCCAATGGCACATTTATAAGGTAGAAAAAGAAATAGGCAGACTAGATGGGCCTTGCGGTCCTTATCTGCCGTGAACCTCTATGTTTCTATGTCATGAGAGGGTAAGGCGCCTCTCCCCGAGCAACTGAATGCACATCCCCAGCAGTCCCCCAGCTCCCCTCGAGGGTGAAGGTGCATGAGAGGGCAAGGCACCCATCCTCCGAGCAACTGACGCCACATCCCCCACCAGCAGTTCCCCAGCTCCCTCAAGGGTGAAGGTCGCGAGAGGGTGAGGCGCCCTCCCCCCGAGAAACTGAATGCCGCATCCCCCGCCAGGTAACTGACTCCGAGACGTGCAGCCATTTAAGGATACAGCAGAAACTTCTTGACTGAAACGGAAACCTCACAGTAGCTAGCAGTGGACTGCAAAGTACTTTAAGACTTTGTTGTCCCCATACAAGTGGAGATATTTTTTTATAGGGCTCTTTTCTTAAACTGGTGGCCTTTGTATAGAGTGTACCTTAAGAGCCAAGCCTGTAATTAAATTCCTCAGGGCTCTTTTCTCAAACTGGTGGCCTTTTAAACTTCTATAGAGTGTACCTTAAGAGCCAAGCCTGTAATTGAATTCCTAATTGTAAAAACAGTTTCTTCTATTTCAAGTTTATCACAGGTTCAGCTCAGGCCTTACCCCCTCCCACCTTACCTGCGTCACCTTTTGTCCTGAATGCTCCAACTCCTCTCCTCTCTCCTTCCCTGCAGCAGTTCCCCCAGCTCCCCTCGAGGGTGAAGGTCACGAGAGGGCAAGGCACCCTCCCCCCGAGCAACTGAACGCCGCATCCCTCTCCAGGTAACCGACTCCGAGGCATGCAGCCATTTTAGGATACAGCAGGAACTTCTTGACTGAAATGGAAACCTCGCAGTAGCTACCCCGCTGACGCTCTGCGTCAGCTCCCCACTGCCCCCATCAACACCCTTGGTCATCTCGGTGTCTTATACTGCAGATCACCTGACGTTCAAAACCAATCAGGCCATTTCTCCATCTGTAGGTTATCTGTACCCACCACTAGAGGCTGCTATAACTACTCAAACGCTCCTTTCGCTCCACCTAGTATTTAACTCAATGAATACTACCTTGAATTCTACCCCAAATTTGTTCCACTTGCTTTTCTCTGCCAGCTGGTAAACCTCTCTTACCCTACAAAGCACTCCCATATACTGTTCTGTAACTGTATATTGCTCTGTAATTATAGCTCTGCTCACCTCTAACCCCCTGAATTATATGGTTTGCCATATGAGGCCATTGGTTTAATCAACTAGATTAATATACTCCCTCTCCAGCTGAAAGGACCCCTACCGATTTAGGAATGCCTATAAAGCAAGGATTACCTCCCCATTATTGGCCCAACAGTGGGCTACTCCAGGCCGTCATGTATATCCTGTCCCTCCTCTGGGCTGACAGGCTTATTAGCACAGGCGTCTCAGGCTGCAGGGGACCCCTACACCCCTCCATACTCTCATCGGATATGCCATTCCCCCACAAAACAGGCTCATATCACTCTTGACGGCCCACGAATTTTACAGGAAAGACATCTGGTACCATACTCCTCCTCGCAAAGTGAACACTCAGAACTGAGCTACTCCCTCTCCCCTGACACCCCTCACTTTGCCTCATTGCTACCCTCCTGCTCATTGCAGGAGATATTCAACCAAACCCTGGACCCCCTCCTGACAACCTACTGATTTCCTCACCACAGGATCCTCAATGGGTGTCCTCGAAGGGCATGCGTATTGTACATTTGAACACATGCAGTCTGTGACCCAAGATGCAGGAAGTCCAAGCCTGGTTGGATCTGTACAAGCCAGATGTCCTGGCTGTATCAGAGACCTGGCTCAAGCCTCAAGTACTCCCACTTGAGGTTTCTGCCCTTGGGTACCACTCCTTCCACAAAGACAGAGCAAACAAAAGAGGGGGTGGGGTCCTAATCTATGCAAAAGACACTCTGAACTCAATGCAGGTCAACCTGCAGCACACTACCAGCACTTACAGTGAAACAGTCTTTGTACACATCACCCTTGGTCTTTGCAAGCACCTCACCATTGGGTGTGTATACAACCCACCTAAGAATGCTCTCCCATCCCTTGAGTCTGTCCTAAAGGACATTGGCGAGGAGGTCTCCTCTGAGATTCTCATACTGGGGGACTTTAACCTGAACTGGGCCCTGAACACAAACCAGTCACTTAAAGGAATGATTCAAGAAGCCAATCTTGCACAGGTTATCTCAGGACCTACAAGATTGAACCACAAAACAGGGAATCATTCCACCCTCGACTGGTCGCTGGTGACTAACCCCTGTAATATCCAGGCTGCAGACACCCTAGCGGATGCCCTGAGAGAACACTCCCCCATATTCTGTATCTGGAAAAATAAGGCTCCCAGATTCTGTCTGAGAATCCTGGCAGCACGGGACTACACCCACCTATCACCTGAACAACTCTCCAACTACCTTAGCAGCATAGACTGGAGCCCAATCAAACTCCTCCCCTCTCTGGATGAAGCGGTTGCATTCTTCCGAGTCCACTCAATACCGCAGCCAATCTATTTGCCCCCATGAAGAAACTCCGTACTAAGGGAAGTTGCTATAAGTGGATCACCCCCCATTGAAGGCCCTAATGAAAAACCATAAGGCCTGGAAAAAATACAAGATCTCCTCCCAACCTGCTGATCTGGCGAGCTATAAAACTCTCAGAAACAAGTGCAAGCTGGCCATCAAAATGGCAAAATGAGAATACATCACGCAACTTCAGAAAAAGAACCTAGGGAACCCTAAATTATTCTGGGCCCAGATTAATGGGTTACTAAAAGGGAGTGGCAAGTCTGAATTTGGCCCCATCGAGGTCAACGGACGACTACTACATGACAACCCCCATGTCACCATGTCACTTAACCACCACTTCACTAACTTAGACTCCTACAAGGCTGGGATACCACCTCTCTACTCTGACCCAAACACGAGGTCACTTCCTAGCCTCGACCGCCCTACCTTCCATTTCAGACTGGTCAAACCAAAAGAAGTTCTATCACTGTTAATGACACTTAAAACATCTGGTGCTGGGGGACCCGATGGGATTCACCCTAGACTGCTGAAGGAAGGGGCCCCATCCCTGATCAGACCCCTGACCTGGCTCTTTAATCGATCCTTAAAAGAGGGTGAAGCCCCTGAACAGTGGAAACAGGCCCATGTAGTCCCCATCCACAAGGGAGCCCAGCGGGTGTCCATCAGCAATTACAGGTCTATCTCCCTGCTCTGCATCCTGGCAAAGTTACAGGAGAGGCTGATCTATGGGCAACTCTGTGATTATCTAGAGTACCATCAACTTCTGGCACCCTCCCAGCACTGCTTCAGAACCCAGCATGGGATGGACACTGCCCTTATCAAATTCTTGACGGATGTACTCAGAAATCTGAATAAGGGGAGCACTACTGGTGCAGTCTTCATTGACCTATCCAAGGCCTTCGACCTGGTCAATCACAATCTGCTACTGACTAAGTTGGGCAATGTAGGACTTGACAGCCATTCTCTAAGGTGGTTTGAAAGCTCTTAACTGGTACACACAGAGGTAAAATGGGAAGACTCCATTTCAGAGTCACTCCACTGAAAGGGAGTGCCACGAGGGTCGATACTTGGTCCCCTCCTCTTTTCCCTCTTCACCAATGAACTGAGCCTCCACTGTGGGGGAGCTTGGTGGCCCAGTATGTGGATGATGCCGTTATCTATTGACCCTCCACTAATCTGGGAGACCTCAGCCCCTTGCTCCAAGGTGACCTGTGTTCCCTCGGGAACTGGTTTGTTAACAATAGATTGGTCCTTAACATGGATAAGACCAAGGCCATGCTGTTTGGTCCAAAATCCCTGGGACATGATAGAAAACAACACCTACACCTCACCTTCATGTCGGGCGCTAGCCTAGAGGTAGTTGAGTCACTAAAATACCTTGACCTCACCCTGGACCAGGGCCTCACCCTCATGAACCTTGTGGACCAAGTTACTAAAACCTTACATGGGAAACTGGGCACCCTCTACCAACTGAAAAAACAGTTGATATCGGAAGCAAGGGTCTCCATCACCACCGGCGTCCTCCTTCCAACAATCACCTATGTGGCCCCAGTAATCCATGGAGTAGCAAGGCCCGAGATGAATAGACTCCAAGCCTTGTATAATAAGGTGGCCCGGTTTGCCGCCCAGTCAAACCCCAAGAATCACCACTGTGACATGCAATCACAGCTAAATTGGCCCTCTTTGGATGCCCATCTCCAGTACCCTCTGTTATGCCAAACCTTCAAATTAATCAGCCAAACTCCCCCTCCCAGCCTATCTGGACTCATTGCATGTAAGACTAACCCCAGGCTCCTCCGCACAACAGATCGCACTCTCCTAGCTGTCCCCAGAGTAAGAACCAAGGCAGGAGGCAAGTCCTTCACTCACACTGCACCCACCCTGTGGAACTCCTCCTCCTCCCGGGGTGCAGGAAGCACTGTCAATTAAAAGTTTCCACACTAGGCTTAAGCCTCACATGATTGCAACTTCCAAATGCCGCTGCTAGGCTCCTGGGACCACCTCATGGTCAACTGAATCCCACAGTCCTATATTACTAAGTGAGTAAATCGTATTATGTAATGTGGCTCACACCCTCCTCTCTCTTCGTGTCTAGTCACAATCTCTGCTAACTCTTGTACCCACCACGAATGCATGCTGTTCTCAGCACATGTAACCAGCAGACTGTATAATACTGCATAACTTGTATCATACTGTATAATTTTCATATATACTGTGATATTTACCAATGGTATGTAATCCCGGGTCACCCCTGAAAAAGGGACCTCTGGGGCCCAGTGGGCTTACCCAGTCACCAAAATTTAATAAATAAATAAATAAATATACAAGGTTAGACATCTCCCATGCCTTGGGATTGATGCACTTGCACAACTGGGAGTGAATATAAGCCTAGCCAATAAAATTGTATGGTGGACACACTTAAGGGAACACCCTTACCCAATAAAGTGACATCACCAGCCTTGAGGTCTGGAAAAATTATCCCTCAAGTGTATCAAATGGTGAGGTGCTCACTGCAACAATCTCAGATAAAGTAAATTAATTTTCTGTTAAGGTTAATGGAAATGTGTTATAAACTGTATTGTTTGTGCCTAACCTACAGTAGTGACATGGATTTGAAAATGCGTTCCTCACTGTGCCTAGGTATGTGCACTAGAGTAATGCATGTTTTTCTCCTAGTACATAAATCCAAAAACCAAGCCTTTCACTTTTGAAACTAACTGTGGTTAGCAAAAAGTGAAAGGGGGGAAATCCTTTACAGTTAAGATATTTATTGTTCTAATTATTGGGGAGACAAGTATTATCTTAAAAGAGAGAAAAAAGTTTTAAAGAACCATATGTACTTGATGATGTAAAACTAAAGTGGTTAACAATGAGAATAAAATGTCGAGAAATAAGATAAATTCAGATATAAAATTTTTTGATTGATGTTCATTTTGATAAAAGAAATGTATAAAGAAATAAGAAAAAGTTTGATTTTGATGTAGTAAAAGTATAATGAGGTAACAATGGTAAAAAATTTTGTAATTTCATTTAAGTAATCCCAGAGTAACTATGATTGCTATAAAGGTAAACTACAAATGGGGATTAAAACTTAAATCCATGTAATACCAAAAAGGTAACTTCCAGTCAAGGAATGATATATTGGTAAACACTGGTAAAAGTTACAAGTGCCTGTTTAGTAGTGACTTCAGCACATAGAGGGGACAGAACGTATGAAATATAACAATAAGTAACTACTAGTCTTATTTGTACTGCAATACTAACGATTTAAAAAGGTATGAGAATTTATAAAGAATGAAAATGATGAACAAGAGTTAGACTAAAATGTCACTTGTAATGCTGATCTTTAAAGTTGATGAACAGAGAATTTGTTGTATTTGTAAAATGTTCAAAACAATGTAAAACATTTTATTTTGAAAGTGTACATAGTTGTAATCAAGTTTAATCATATTAGTTCATGTAGTACTGTATACATATCTATGCAAAATAGTACGTCTCTAATGATGTCATCTAGGATGGCACATCTATGATGTCACATCCGATGATGTCATATGTGATGATGTAATGTGCTGATGATGTCATAAGTTACCACATGATGTCGCAACTTTGTCTCTTATGTTTCATTTTCCCTGCAATGCTTAACCCTATATACCCATATATAGTAAGATTATTGTTTTGAATTGCAAATGCATTTTTGGGGTGCATTTTAATTTAAAAGGGGGGAATGTAGGAACAAAACCCTTGATGGAAAAATTATTTTATTTTAATCTTCAAGAATTGATTTTTTAATTTTTATTATTTTATCTGATTTTTATAAGGGACTAGTTTCTGGTTAAGATTATTGTTTGCATAAATTCCTAAGAGAAAACAAAAAGTGTTAATTAAAACTCAAGACAAGATATCTGGCTTTAATGCTTAAGGGGAGAATATCTCCATTCCCTGAGCAGCACTTTGCCATATGCTAGATGAGGTCTGAGGGAATAGAGTTGAGACTCCATTTTGTTTTATAAGCCATGATATAAGTGGATTTCCAAGCTAAGCATGTAGTGCAATGTTGTTCTAAGGGGTCTAGCCATATTCCAGGGAAACATCTCTGTAATGTCCAAGCCTTGCATGACAGATTTATATGTTTGTAATGGGGAAAGTCTTAGCTAAAGCTAGATATTCATGACTGCAATCAGATAAGAGATATTTGACTGGTACATCCAAAAAAAAAAAAACTTGCCTTAGACTTTAAGAGTCCCATTACCTTGTATACGACTAAGAACTTTATTCATAGTTTAAAAATGCCATATGGCACCACCATGAAAATTGGACAATTATTGGACAGTAATATGAAAAGTAAGCTTGCCAAGTTTTATGATTGCAGAATGAAGGGGTCTAAAGTAATAAATACAATTTATTTAATATAATTTTCTTATTTCAAAACTAGACAAATCTAATATCTTGTGATAGCTCACATCATAGAAACATAGAATTTGATGGCAGATAAGGACTGTTTGGCCCACCCAGTCTGCCCATTTCCCTACCTAATGGATAAGCTGCAGATCCTAGTTAACCAACAGCCTACTTCTTCCTACCCCCACCCCCAAGAATTGCCTTATGACTGTCCCATGCATTCTTGAATTCCACTACTGTTTTTGACTCTACAACTGCCTCAGGAAGGCCGTTCCATGCATCCATAACCCTCTTCATGAAAAAATACTTCCTCACATTACATCTTAAGCAGTTTAACAATATGAATCTTAAATTTGTATTTTATTGCTATAAGGAGAAATATTGCCTAAAAGTGTATAGTGAATTAACTCTTCTGACAGTGATTTATTGCTTTCCTTAAATGAAAAAAGACTCTCATGTGTTTCTACAAAAAGTAATGTTTGAAGGACTTTAAGAATGGATTTTTGTTGCAAATCTTATATCATTCTGTAGCTTATAGTAATCAGAGCAAGGCTATCATTTTATTTTAAGATGTTTTATTGAAATTATGAAGTTATAACCTTAATAGTGTAGTTTAAAAAGTATCCATACTACAGATATCAGACTTTTTTTTAAAGTTTGGCTTAAGATAAAACACCTGAATGTGTAAGTTTAATATTTAAATTAGGTCAAATAAGGATTTTATTTAAAGAAAATGATTTTGACCAGAAGCAATTTTGAGGAGAAGGAGCGGTCTTAAAGAGGCATGTCTGTATGTCATCATTCATCTTCTGAGATGACTTACCTCCTTAGTGACTCAAACCAATAAAAATCCAGTGAAGACATCACCAGAGCTGTTTCATATTAATGAATTATGCTGACCAATCCTCAATCTGAGCTAGAATGAAGATGCAGAAAGCCCTACGTTAGCTTACCTAAGAATTTTAATGGCTTTATGCTGAAGCTAGGCCACAGAACCTTGGGCCATGCCTATTTGAAATGCAGGGGTCAGCCTAGGGAAAGCCAAAGCTCAGTGCTGCTGAAGATATCCAGCGGCAAGAAAGAGATGCAAGGACATTTTCATTGTGCATGAAGCAAGGTCAGTGTTTTGTCTGCTGAACCTTGACTGGAGCAATGTTGCCTGTTGTTAACCAGACACAGACTTATTTTTAAAACTCACACAAGCTTTACAGCATTGTGAGGTAAAGATCTAGAGTCTTGAGGTTTTAAAAACAGATGAAACATGAACTGTCCTTAAGTACCAGTTGATGAAACAACTTTGCTATCCACAAGAAATTTTTTTGAATCCAGTATTGCTATGGACTGTGCAGATTGAAGCTGTGTTCTACAAATCCAAGAACTGATTTTCAGCAAAAGTTTAACTTGCAGAGTGTATCCATGCTAAAAGAAGTTCCAGGGTTAAGGTTAGCTGACAAAGAGATTTTTTTTTTTCATCTTGAGCCAGACTCAATCAGGAGTTCTATGTTGAGAAAAGAAGAACCACTTCTACAACCAGAAATATAAGTATTCTTTTTTTAATTACTTTCACTAATTTTAATTAATAGACTTGGTAATTTAAATTGGCTTATCTGGGAAAGTAAGATGGTAACTTGCTTTTAACTATAGAATCTGGGTATATAGCTTAAATGTTTTGAACTAAGAAAGTGTGTATGATTTAAAAAGTTAAAACTGAGTTTTATGAAAGTGTAGTACAAATCACTGATGTGATGAGTTGTTGCCAGTTCTCATAGAAAATACATTTTGCATGTAATGAAGTTTTGAAACAAGTTTTATACAGAAATAATCTAAGACATTGATCTTATGAGTTTGCATGTTTTTATGCATGAAGGTTATGTTAAATACTAAGTATAACAAAAGTTTAGTTTAACTATTACCATTTATCATAACGCATATTGCTTATTCATTTGCAATGCTTATTTGTTAAAATGTGTTTTATTAGTTGCTGGATTTTCTGAAACAATTTTGTTGATGTTTACAAGATTAGGCTTGATATTGACGCTAATGAGGAATATTTAGAACCATTGTATAGGTGTAAATAAAATGTCTATTTTTCATATAATTATATGGGTGCTAAGCAGTGTTATTTACCATTATACTTAAATCTTAAGAGCATAGGATAATATCACATGTAAGTATTTATTATTTGGGGTAATTTATGAAAGAATTTTTGAGTAAGGCCCGAGGTGAATCTAAGTGCATTATTGTAAAAAGTGATATTATAAGCCTTTGTTCCAACAGTGCCCCCACCTCAAAAAGGACATTAACCTGCTCGAGACGGTCCAGAGGAGGACTACAAAGATGATAGTCGGTCAGCAGGGTAAGGCATACGAGGAGAGGTTGAGGGCACTGAACATGTACACCCTGGAGGACAGGAGAGAGAGAGAGGGGACATGATTGGGACCTTCAAGTAATTCAAAGGCATAAATAAGGTTGATAAGGAGAGTGTCTCTAAGCTAAATGGCAACCATAACATGATGGGGCATGGTCTTAAGCTGGGGGGTGGGGTGTAGGAGAGAGGACAGTAAGCACTTCTTCATGGAGAGGGTAGTAGACATTTAGAATGCGCTGCTAGAAGACATGGTCTCATTGAAGACAGTGGGTAGCTTTGGCTGGAATAGACATGGGGAGGTGAAAATCATGGGTAGGAAGGATGGGAGGAGTTGGGAGGGGGGCATGGAGAGTAACTCAATCTGTGGTCTCTGAAATATGAGCAGACTAGATAGACCAAATTACCTTCTTCTGCTGGCTTCTTCATATGTTTGTATGTTCGTATCCAATGCCGCTGAAGTTTGTTTGCTCATGAAAACTTGTCTACTAACAGGTTCTGTGTCCCCAGCAGTAGTCATAGGTTCAGTAGACAGAACTCCTTTCTGCCGAGTTCTTCATATGTTTGTATGTTCATATCCAATCCAGCCAAAGTTTATTTGATCATGGAAGTTTGTCTACCGACAGGTTTTGTGTCCCCAACTGTAGTTATAGGTTCAGCAGGCAGAACTCCCATATACTCTGGCCCCTTTAACTCCATACATTTCCCTGTGTCCTCTCTTGTCCAATCAGCTGCTGCCTAAGAAGCTTTAACACCCTCCTCCCCAGAGATCAGCAAGTTGGGTAGTTATCTTATCCATAGCTCAGGGAAAACTTATTGTCAGGAGAGTCTCTTGATTTTCTGACAGGTCCTGTACCTTAGTACTAACGTGTTCTGTGGCTTGCATGGAAGATTACATCTGGATAGGTGTGAGAGCTTACCTGTCATATTTATGGCCGATATTTCATTCTGTTTTTGAGTCCCTAAAAGGCATTGATCAACAATATTTTGAACTGAGGACAGTGAAGAAAATATCAGATCCATCCCTATATTTTCCTTATCAGAAATCACTAGGACTTTGGTACTGAATCTGCATTTGTATCAGCTGCCAACATATCATGCTTTATTTTATTACTTTTCTGGGATTTAGCAATGTTGCTAGGCTGGACCAGAGTAGCTTCTGTGGATAAACTCTCTGGTTGAGAGAAAATCTCTGCAAAGCTCACCAATCACCTTCCATCCTTTTAAATTAAATGGAGAAAATGGGTACTATACCAACTGGAAAATTTTCAAGACTTTGTACAATTGGATTAGGTCCTCCCCCATTCATCCTAATCTGTCTTACATTCCAGATACATAAAGGAAGTTCTCTTACCCTTCTCAACCTTCAGACACCATTATCTTTATGATTTCCTTTCTTTTTCTTCTTTCCTGAATATTTTCGTATGTAGAGCACCACACAGCATAATAAAGTGGTGGTCCTACATCAAGGACATATATTGAATTACTTACCTATACAGATCAGAGCATCTTTAAGACCAGGTTTTGATCTGGCTTTTCTTATGTTAAACTAGCATCCATGTAATGAATGCTTCTTGCTTAGAGAATTAAGTAGACTACAACTATCTTTGCAGTTGTTATTTAATGAGATGGATATGACCTACACTGATCTTTCAGGGCAAGGAGAACTTGCTTGTTGATAAACAGGACCATTACATACTTATAAGTATTAAATGATCATGGTAATCATAAGTCACTCAAAACTGTTAAAGAAGAAAGCATTCTCTTTATGAAAATTAATAAAACCTAATTAAAAAAACCTCTCTGGTTGAGTTTCATCAGTTTATTAAGTGCAGTAGCAGCTCAGCTTGCCACAGCTGATATGTCTGTTACATCACTTATAGTTGCTTGGATACTGGCAGCCAAACTGCGAGTTTCCAATTCATAGCATCCAGCACGAATCCCCCTTTTTGGCATGTTCCATATGTAAAAGCTCAGAAATGTCTTTTGCACACTGCATTCCTAATTTAGACTTATTTTAAAAAGAAAAGGTGAACTGTACTTATTTTATAATGCACAAGAAAGTAGTGTATGAAAAAGCATGAATACCTTGTCTACTTCTGGGTTCTGAGATATGTAATTTATTTATTTAACTTTTTTGACCTGGTGAGTGCACTGACAATGAATCCCTTTTTCAGGCATGACCCAGGTGCAAAAGCACTGACAAGAAGGTAGTACATAATATCTCAGTGAAAACCAAAATGAACAGGGTTCACTTAAGATAGCTAAAACAGGAGTTTACAAATATGATCAGAAAAAGACATAGAGGTTGTAATGGAGTGCATACAGAAGTGCATACAAAAACCTGCAATGTACAATTAGGGCCGTGAAAATGTGCAGTCATTAGCAAGAGTAACAGGAGTAGTAGTAGTACACATTGGAAGTATATAAGCTGGGGTGACAGACAAACAAATGCACATGTAGTTTTGGCAGGTAAGAGTTAACCTGTGGAATAGGGAGAGAGGGATTAGCAGAAGCAGTTGCAGGCATGGGCAGAGAATTAATGAGCTTTCAAAAGCTTAGTAAAGGCTGACAGTGTAGGGCTTTCTTTGTTAGGTGGGGGTATGGAGTTCCAAATTGAGGCAGCTTAGTAACTAAAGCAGTAATGTCCCATGTTAATACAAAATGGGGGACTGCAATATTGTGGTTAGAGGTGGAGCGGGATGTGGGTAGGTCAAAAAGTGAGATATGATTAGCAAAGTGCTTGGTCGAACGTGTTTTTTTAACAAATCTGACAAAAGTTAGATTAGCCTTGAGGTCAGGGGTAGCCAGTTTAAGGTATTTAGTGGGAGACAGTGATGGACATTAAACCCATTGTCAGATGCAAATTTAGCAATTTTATGATATAAGGGGTGCTTTTATTGTAATACTGATTTGTTGGCAGCATTGACAATGATGGAGCCATAATCGAGTGAAAAGAGAAGCTTAGCCTGTGCTATTCAGATCCTGTTATCAGGCGATAGGGACTGGTGAACTCTGTAAAGTAAGCCCAGTTTCTGGTGAAGAAGGTGGTGGTGTGCTGGAGATAGGTTTCAAAAGACATTGTAGGGTTGAGGTGCACTCCAAGATATGTGAAAGAGATGGTCTTTTCCAGGGAAGTGCCATTTTCTGCAATGGCGCTGAACAAAGGGGATAATTTATTTAGATTGTGTCTGGTCCCAAACAACATAGACTGAGTTTTTGGGAGGTTTAGGACCATTTTCTCCTGAATGACCCACTCCTGCAGTCTTGTGAAGCTACTACTGAGTGTTTGGTTGATTAAGCTGATAATGACACTGTGGGTGTAAAGAACAGTGTCATCTGCATATAGGAAGGTATGCACCGGTTTGCAGACAGTTGGCAGGTCATTTATGTAGATGGAAAAGAGAAGAGACCCTAAATCAGAGGCTTGGGGAACACCACTGGTGATAGAGTTTTCCCCTAATAGGGCATTTCCAATTTTTAAGGCCTGTTTCCTGTGGCCCAAGTCGAACCAAGCAAGAGCAGGGGGCCTGTGGCTGAGTTTGAGTAACCTGGAAGTTCATACTTTGTGGTCAACCAGATTGAAAGCCTTGGTTAAGTCCACAAACACAGCTCCAGTTACAATGCCCTTGTACATTGCATGATAAATAGCATCAGTGAACTAGACCAGGGCAATGACAGTGCTATGCCCTTTTCGAAAGTCATGTTTCTCAGGACAGATGAACTCATACTGCTGCAAGTAGTCAACTAATTGGTTATGCACAATTTTTCTTACATCTTGGCTACAGCTGAAATAAGTGAGATTAAGTGGTAATTTTTGAGGGATGTCATTTTGCCCTTGTTGTGGAGTGGGATGACCGTCAATGTTTTCCAGAGATCAAGCACTTTGCTGGATGAGAAGAACAGGTTGAGAAGTTTGGTAATGGGAAGTGTGATTTGGGAAGTGGCAAGTCTGAGGAATTTGGGGATGAGGCCATCTGGGCTAGTGGATTTGTCAGTTTTTAGGGCAACGAGAAGTTTGCGGACTTCATGGCATGTGATCCATTTTACAGTGAAGCCTGCCAGGATGAAGTGCAGTGTCACAGTTTCCTGCATGACAAAAGGGATTAACTCCCATTGAAATTGCATTGTTTGCTACAGTAACTCTACTGCAGAACTGGGTTTAATCCTGGTGAGCTTCACTGTGTGTAGAAATGGGTCTGGTGAGGCTCGCTGGCAATGTAGCTGGGTCTGTGAGCAGAGTGATCGCAAGATTTGTATTTTGACAGATCACATAAGAAACCATTGAAAAGGTTTGTGATTTTGAGGGGGTCAGTGTGTCTAGTGCTGTCGAGGTTGATGGAGAGTGATGAGGGTTGGGAACAGGCATTCAATAAGGAGTTTAATGACTGCCAAAAATTCTTGGGGTTGTTTTGGTTCCATACCTGTTGTGTCTTTAGGTACTGACTTTTGGTCCTAAAAGATTACTTGCTTTCACTCATTCCATAGAGATCTGTAAGAATTCCAGTCAGAGGTGCAGTGGGATTTCTTGAACTTGGCCCATGATTCATGTCTTCTATGCATGAGGGCAAATATATCGCTTGTGAACCAGTAGGATTTCTTAGGTTTAACCCTGCGTGTGTGCAGGAGGTGTACTAATCAAGTATGGATGTGAAATTCTTAATGAAGAAGTCTAGGGTGGTGTTAACATCAGAGGCTGTGTCTAGGAATGACCAGTTGATAAGGGACAGGTCACATAGAAAGGAAATAAACAGAAGCAAGGTGTATATCAGAATAGCCCTTCTTAAAAAGTTAATTCATTTCTACCAGTTCAGCTCATTGAGTTTGAATGCTGAAGATTAATCTTCTTGTTTACCTTGACAGAGGATGTACTGTAGTAAAGGTTCAGTCTTGTCTCAAGTATGCTATTTAAAACTGGCAGACGGTCCCGCTTTTCCAAGTCGCACCCCCGTGTGCAAGCTCAAAGTTTTTAACCAGAAAATAAAAGCTGCATGAAATTAAATCAGCGGAAAAAAGCTGAGTGCAGACTTGGTTGCGACTTATTTATAAAATGTCCTGAACCTCTCCAGCATCTCAGCTTCACCTTACTCCCTACCATCAGCTATCTTGGATAACAGAGCATGTTAGGAGGGCTCTTATGGATATATGTGTGTCACATCTTGTGTCCTTAGGGCACCAGAATTGGTCACCTTCGGTTCGTAGTTTTCTTGCTCTAACAACATGCCAGGTGGCACTCATATCCATAAAAGGCCCTCCTAGCATCTATATAAACTTATAAAAAAGTGCATTCTTAAATTCTTTGGGTGAGAGAACTGCAAAGGGAAGCTAAGTAGCTCTGGCATATAAAGGACTTGGGGAAGAGATTCTTATAACCATAGGAAATGCTGGAACTATACATATAAATACGTACATACATATGTACGTACATACAAACATATGACTGTGCTAGCAGATAAAGGCCTCATGGTAGTGTACTGTTCCTACTGTGTTTACAGTGGAAACTGCCTACCCCCCCATAACTCCCTTGACCTCTCTCAAATCCCCCCTCTGCTCCTCTTTCCCCTCTCCTACCTGAAACTTTCCCCCTCACCCTGTCCCAACCTCTCCTGAAGCTATCCCCCATTTTCAGGATTACCACCTCCTCTGGAAACTCATTCCACTTTGCTACCAACTCTTTAGGTGAAAAAGTTCCTACTCATCTCCCTCCTGAATCTTCCCGCCACCAGCTTTAGGCTGTCACCCCTAGTGATCTTCTTTCCACTAAGGCAGAAGAGGCCCTCGGTGCTCACCCTGCTTATACCTTTAAAGTACTCAAAGGTCTCAGTCATGTCCCCCCGTCCCTTCTGTCCTTAAGAGAGTACATGTAGAGCCCCTAGAGCTTCTCATAAGTGTTGCCCTGCTGGCCCTAGATCATCTTGGTGGCTGTCTGGACCATTTCCAGCAAACTGATATCTTTCTTAAGATAAGGGCACCAATACTGTACACTAATCTAGGTGCAGTTTCACTAGAGACATGTACAGCGGCAGAATGACCTCTGCCTTGCTCAGGGTCGGACTGGGGTACAGAGGGCCCACCTGGAAAAAATGATACAAGGGTCCACCTAGAAAATCAGTAGAAGAGGGCCCAGGTTGACATACTCATATCAATATTCCACTTCAATCTGATACACTAGCTCTGTGTTTGCATCTTACATTTGTACACAGTGTCCCAGATACCCCATTTAATTAGAAAAAAGATGATAATTGCAAAAGTTTTCAGAGTTCAGAAGGTAACCACTTACCCAACTGAGGGGGGCCCACCTGGAAATTTCTAGGTATCCAGGTGGGCCAGTCCAACCCTGGGCCCTTGCTGCTGGTAATTCCCCTGACTATGCAGCTGATTTGCTTTGGCTACAGCTTTCCTGTAGTGTGCTGAGTGTTTCTGGTCTCTTGTGATAACTACTGCCACTACAGCCAGGTATTTTTCTTCCTCTGACCTGGCTACCTGAGCACGTAGAAACATAGAAACATAAAATGTGATGGCAGATAAGGACTGTTTGGCCTATCCAGTCTGTCCATTTCCCTACCTATACTATAACATCAGACCATGCCCAATCTACAACTCTTTCTCCCTCCTCCCTTCCTTTCCACTATGATTCTTCTGTGCTTATCCCATGCATTCTTGAACCCCACCACCACCCAACCAGTATTTGGTCCCTGCGTTTGTTGCCCCCAAGTGCATAGCTTTACACTTTTTAACATTGAACCGCAGTTGCCAAATGCCAGACCATTTCTCTAGCCTAGCCAGGTCTTCACTAAGTTCTTGTGTCTCCTCTTCTGCATCCACCCTTCCACAAAGCGTTGTGTCATTTGCAAACAGGCAGATTTTGCTCTTGATCCATTCTGTTCTGTCACTTATGAATAAGGTAAACAACACTGGATTGAGCACAGAGCCCTGTGGGACCCAATGGTCACAGGCCTAGCTTCTAGGAATATCCCCCCTGACTACTACCTTTGGCTTCTGTCCTGTCCTTCAGCCAGCTTCTGACCCACCCAATAAATTTAGCCCCTACTCACAGGTTTTCTAGCTTCCTGACCAGTCTCCTGTGCGATAAAGTGAAAGGCCTTGCTGAAGTCTAAATACAGGACATCAGCTGCTTGGCTCTTGTCCACTGTCTTGGTGATCCAGTCAAAAAAATCAATTAGGTTAGTCTGACAAGACTTTCCTGGCACAAACCCATGCTGCCTCACATCCTGGAGCCATTTACCTCCAGTGACATCAATGGTAGGTAAGATGATGGAGGCTATCTTGAAAGAGAGGCTGGAGGTGTTTCTGGAGACACAGGGCCATCTAGATTTTCACCAACATGGCTTTGTTCAGGGCAGATCGTGTCAGAATAACCTTGAGGAGTTCTACGTTTGGGTGACAAAGGTGCTGGACCTGGGAAGGCTAGTGGATGTCCTCTTTTTAGACTTCAGAAAGACGTTTTACTCAATGCCACACCCAGGGTTGCTGGACAAGCTGGGGGAATGGGGGAAAGGATGGTGAAGTGGATAGGGAATTGGCTAACTGGGTGGTTTCAGAGGGTGATGGTCGGTGGGGAAGGTATCGTCTCCTAGGAGGGTCATCAGTGGGATCCCACAAGAGTCGGTATTGGGCCCACTCCTGTTTAATGATTACATCGCGGACATCAGGGATGGTATCAGGAGTGAGATGAGCCTCTTTGCTGATGACTCAAAGCTGGGGGCAGTGGTGGTGGATGGGAGGAGGGTAGAAGACACCTACAGGGGAACCTGAAGACTCTGGTGGTCACGCACTTGGAAACTGAGATTTAATTATTATTTAATTATTTATTTCTTTTTGACTTTGTTAACTGGGTAAGGTGCTCTGATCCAAAGGACTGTTTAGAGGCACAACCCGGGCCAAAAGGCACGAGCAGATAAATAAATAACAGTATGACTAAAGTAAAACAACAATTGGCAAATAGCAATATACCATGCAATAGGCAAGACAATTAACAGAGATAGAAGTACAAATCAGCTACGAATACAGAATGCGAGTCGTAGACAAGCAGACAGTGAGAACAAAAAATTATTTACAAGTACAGGCAACCTTTGGCAAACATGAAGTTTACCATGTTTAGCTCCCTTCCCCCCAAAATCCATAACTAGACTAACTAATAAACAAGCAAGATCCGGAAAGGAGTTTAGGCAACAGGCCTAAGGAGAGCGTGAGGGTGAGTGTTACCTGAGCGGACAGGTGCAACTATCCTTAGCGAGAAGCCAGGACTTAAAGTTATGTTTAAAGGTGTGATGTTTGTTGGACAATCTGAGGGAGGCAGGCAGTCTGTTCCAAAGTAGGGGGGGCCGCAGCACATAGTGCTTTACCACTCATACCTGTGGCAGTTTGTGGAGTCTCCGGGGGGGGGCAAGAGAGGATCGGAGACTTCTCAGTGTGGTGTGGGGCTTGAAGAAGATAGATGAGGGGAAGCTGGGCCACTCCTGATGCAAGTATCAGTGAGGCAGCCAAGGGTAAAGTCAAAGCGGCCTTGAAGGAGAGCCAGTTTAGGGAGTAGAAAAGGTCACAGTGATGGGTGGAGTAAGGGGCAGACAGGGTGAAGTGGCAAATGCTAATGTATGCAGTCACGAGTCTTGCCTGAAGGGCGGAGGAGATATGAGCATAGACTGGGGAACAGTAGTCCAAGGGGAGAAGGTTTCCTCTAGCAATAGCCAGGTGAACTTCCACAGTCAGGAAGGATATAATGCTGTAGACCGTACCAAGTTTTTGATTTATCCTACAAACTACTGAGTTAATATGATCGGTGAATTAGAGGATGGGGTCCAGCGTGACCCCCAAATATTTGAAGGAGTGGATGATTTCAAGGGCAGAGCCACTCGGAGGGTGACTCAGGAGAGAAGAATTAGTTTTGGTTAGTGCCAAGAAATGCAGTGTTCTCCACTTGGGGCTTAGGAACCCTAATCATGAGTACTTCTTGGGTGGGAAGAAACTGCAGGTTTCGGGGGAGGATCTTGAGGTGGTAGTAGATGCCAAAATAAATAACTCTTAGTACTTTAGGAGGGCTGTGGCTAAAGGAAATAAAATGCTTGGGTGCATTGTCAGGGGGAATAACCTCGAGGAGATGGGAGATGCTTCTCCTTCTGTATAACTGCCTGGTTAGACCACACCTAGAGTACTGCATGCAGTTTTGGTGCCCATACTTAAAAAAGGACATTGCCCTTCTGGAGAGGGTCCAGAGAAGGGTGACCAGGATGATACAGGGTCTGGGGTAGGATCCTATGTGGAGAGACTTAAGGAGAGACTTGAGGAGCTAAACTTGTACTCCCTGAAGAAAAGGAGGGACAGAGGGGATATGATTGAGGTCTTTAAATATCTAAAGGGAGTGAGCACATTCAGCCTAAATAGGGTGTTCCAGCTGAGGGAGGAGGGGACCACCAGGGGGCATTCCATGAGGCTGGCTGGGGGGAGGCTCAGGGGAGAGACTAGGAAACGCTACTTTACCAAGAGGGTGGTGGACTCATTGAATGCACTGCGGAACTGGTGGCTGTTGATATGTGGAGGGATTCAAGAGGGGATGGACAGGTATAAGGGGAAGGTAAAGCTGAGAAATGTCAGATCTTTAACTCTGATGGACGATGGGGTCGGGGGATTTACGGGGGAGGCGGGGAGGGCAGCAATGGTGTCTTGACCGGGTGTTGATTTTTGAGCAGACTCAATAGACCTTTAGGCCTACTCTGCTGGCATCTTAGTATGTTAGTATACTCTGGGTTAGACTGGCTATCTTCTGAGGCATGTCATTCTCTTGCTCCGAGTGCCCTTTATTGGCAAAAACATTCTTAGGACTGGGGTACCTTTCCCTAGCTGCTCTGTAGAAACCCCTTCACTCGTCTTGGCTTACACCCCACTGTTCAGGTAACATGTCCCTTCTAACCTCTCCCAGGCATACTGCCAATATGGAGTTTCAAGCCTTCTCCCATTTTGAACCCAATTACTTGAACTCCCTTCCGGTTGCCATCTGGTACTCCACCTCCTATGCCTGTTTCAAAAGGGAGCTCTACCACTATCTAATAGTTTCTAATGAGTAATATACTGTACCTATTAGCAATTTACATTGTTTGTATAAATATAGAAACGTAGAAGTTGACGGCAGATAAGGACCGCAAGGCCCATCCAGTCTGCCCATTTCTTTTTCTACCTTATAAATGTGCCATCGGCCTTTGCTCTGTCAATGGCCTATCTATTCATAGTCATTTGTATTGCTCCCTTATTCCTATCCCATGCCTGTTTGAAGCCCTGCACTGTATTCATATCCACCACTTCCTGAGGTAGGCCGTTCCATGCATCCACCACCCTTTCTATGAAAAAGAACTTCCTCACATTACCCCTTAATCGGCCTCCCTCTAATCTCATGCTGTGTCCTCTTGTCCTGCTATATAGACTCTTTCGCCTTGTTAATGCCCTTAAGGTGTTTGAATGTTTCGATCATATCACCTCTCTCCCTCCTTTGCTCTAGGGTATACATATTAAGCTCCGTTAATCTGTCCTCATATGTTTTCTGATGCAGTCCCTGCACCATTTTGGTTGCCCTTCTCTGGACTGCCTCAGTCTGGTTAATGTCCTTGTGAATGTGTGGCCTCCAGTACTGCACACAGTGCTCCAGATGGGGCCTAACCAGTGTCTTGTAAAGAGGGATTATTTGTGCTAAGAAAGTGTTAGCTGAATTTAATTAACTTGATGCACTTCATGCTCCTGGTTTTTTTTTTTTTGCAATGTACTGTCTCATGGCACTTAAACAACAGCTGCAGAACACAGTTCTCTCTAAATGAGCCCCTAGTACAGCTGCCCCCCTTCCCCCAGAACAGGAAAGCTAAATTCAGGCAGTAGACAAAAATATTCACAATCCCTTAAGGTAACAGCCAGAAATGCCCAAAAGGATGGATGCATGAAAAACAAAGCACAGAATCAGAGTCTATCAGTAGCTTTTGGCGGATTCAAAGTCCTAGTGCAGAAGCCAGTAAACACCCTTCTAGAGTGTGCTGTGAGCTGGAACAGGCCTATTACCTTCACAGGCCTTCTATGAGTCCACTCCCCAATGTGAAGTTCTGTGTAGGCAGGCAAGAGTGTGCTGCAGGGGGGTTCCTCAGAGGACCTAAGAAGGGAAGAACAAAGAGGTTTAGGGTTACAGTCTCTGGTGGGAAGACAGACAAAGGGGAGATGCTTGCTCTTACTATGCATGTGCAGACTTCTGAGAGACAGTAATGACGATGAGCAAGATTCAGAACAGGTAAGAGAGTATTTTTCTATCGCTATCATATATTGTACTGTAAAGCTTCTCAGTTCATGTATAGTATTATGAAGGTAATATTTCTAATACCAGTATTTCTTCACTGTATTTGTATGCCATTGTGATTTTAACTGTACTCTCCTGGGCCGTGACTGAAAATAGGCATATATTGCCTGGAGCACTTACCCGGTAATCAAAAACTAAAAAAACAAGCATTTGTAAATGCTGAATGTTGTCTTGCTGGTGTTGGCATTGGTAGTGCAGGAGTTAGAGAGATGCATAATAGGAATGGCAGTGAAATATGAAACCGACGTCAATCCTACCCCACCCTACAGAGACTGACAGGCATTGAGGTGTGCCTTTGGGTCGCCAGCCATAACGCTCATGCCATTTCACCTCACCCTACCATGCAGACTCTGACAAGTGTCGTATTGTGCCTTGGGGTCGTCGGGCCTTGCGCTCACCCCATTCCATAAGGAAATATGTTGAGATGGCTGCAGGGTGGGGTTGGGGGTGGAATGGTGCGAGCATTACAGCCGACAATCCAATGGCACACCCCTGATGCCTGTCAGTCTCTACAAGGTGGGACGTTATAGTTAGAAACCCTAACGCCCCTTGCATTTGTTGGTATTTGCACTCCAAATTTTCAACATGGGCTTTTTGTGACCCCATCTCATGAAAGTATTTGGGACCTCCACTCATGAACAGTGGCACTGTGATTTTGTTAGTCTGTCCCGAACATTGATTTCCCACAGCAACAGCGCCATTCCGCGCCAGATGTGCGAAAACACAGTTCGAGCAGGATGTGAAAATAAAAGCTGTACCAGGTGTATAAGGAGGTGTGAAGAGATGGCAATGTTGAAAATCTGGAGGAACATATTGTACTCGGCTACGAGTGTGCATGGAACCGCGTGAATGCACGCCAGAACACAGTCATTTTGTAGGAATTCTTTCACCAAATTTTCAACATAGGCATTTTGGGACCTCTGCTCATGAACAGTGTCACTATAATTTTTGTAATCTGTCCCGAACATTGATTTCCCACAGCGACCGTGCCATTGTGTGCCAGATGGGCGAAACCACATTTGGGGCAGGATGTGAAAAATGACAGCTGTACTGTACATAAGGAGGTGTGCAAAAATGGCAATGTTGAAAATCTGGAGTGACAATATTAAAAATTCTCGAAGTTATGAGTGTGCATGGAAACTGCGCAATGCACACTCATAACATAATCATTTTGTGGAAGTTTGTCACCAAATTTTCAACATAGGCATTTTTGGACCTCTGTGCATGAACAGTGTCACTGTGATTTTCTTAACCCATCCCAAACATTGATTTCCCACAGTGACCACGCCATTGTACACCGGATATGTGAAAACACATTTTGGGCAGGATGTGGAAAACGACAGCTATACTGTTCATAAGGAGGTGTGAAACAATGGCAATGTTGAACATCTGGAGTAAAAATATTAAACATTCTGAAACTTATGAGTGTGCATGGAAACTGCGCAATGCACACTCATAACACAGTCATTTTTTGGAAATTTTTCACCAAATTTGCAACATAGGTTTTTCGGGAACCCACCTCATGAACAGTGACATTGTCATTTCATTAATCAGTCTCAAAAGGTGATTCTGCGCAGTGACCATGAAATCACCTTTCGGGCCAAATAATGACATGACAGTGACTGAACTCATGAATTGGGGTCCCAAGAACCCTATGTGGAAAATTTGGTGCCAAAAGTCGCAAAAATGGCCGAGATATTCACCTAAGATGAAAGGCCCCCCCCCGTTGATGCCATTATACAACTTACCAGCATTTCTTCCGTTCGCGGTTGGCTTTGAAGAGTGAAGACGTGTTCCCACTCCACTGAAGATCATCGCACCAGGCTCCAGAGGTAAGTATGGGGTGAGGGGAGTGTTGGGATATGGGTGTGCAGAGGGGTGGAGTGCGGGCTGGTGGAGGGAGCACTGGAGACAACGAGGGACCGTTTTTCTTTTACAGGTAAAAAAACATAAACGCCATGGGATGTTTTTACAGGTTTGTTTGGCACTGGTGTGGGCTCTCAGTGTGCCACCTGTATTTTGGGGGGAGGAAGACTAAAGCCGATGGGGATTGGGCACCCTGTCGGCACACAACGTATCTGTGTTTGGGGGCACATGATGCCGGGGGATTGGGCATCCTCGACGCATAAACTATAATGTGGGTATATTATGCCGATGGGGATTGGCCTACCCTTCAGCAAATGAAGCGGGAGAAGGGCATGCCTACAGGGGATTTGGTACCCCCAACGTCGGCTTTTTGGGGACTGTGAGAGGCAGATGGCGACAGCTGCCACCATGTTTATTGAAATGTTTCACCAAGAAAGGCACTCCCTGCAATGAGGGGGAGCTCCCTCACTGTAGCAGCGAAATTGTTTCAAGTTGGTGGCATGCTTTTGCACTGCTGTAATAGACAGTGTGCTATTTCATTCTTGACACAGAGCCCAGCCCGAAAAAGTAGTGGCGCCATTTGCCACAACACAACTGCACCTCCAAAACCTGCTATTCCAAGCTACCACAATATGTTGCGTGCACGTGCATGCAAGACAACATAAAAATAAATAGCAGGTTGCATGACACACTGGGCAAGGAAACCACCATGAAATCCATCCAGCAGTACTTGCTCTCCAGTGCAGGAGGTAGCCAGAATTTTCCAGCCCACCTCAGATAGACTTTAATCCCCCATTATTAATATCTCCCCCTTACTGGTCATTTCTGTGATTTGAGACCCTAGAACCCTGTTCAACTCCCCTTCCTGGGAAGGTGGCCTGTAGACCATTCCCCATCCTTAGATTCCTCACCCTAGTGGATTGTACCTGTACCCACAATGCTTCAGTCTTACTCTCCACTTCTTGCTGTCTGGTACATATTATCCCATTTCACGTACTGGGCCACTTTCCCCCTCTTCCTGTCACACTATCCTTTCTATACAGTTTATTCTCAGGAACTGTGCGGTCCCAGTTATGATTTTGTCTGGCTTACTTCTCTGTAATGCCCACTATGCCCACCTTTCCCTCTGCCATCAGTGACTGCAATTCCGTCATCATGTTTCCCAAGCTTCTGGCATTCAGAGACACCAACCTCCACCGCATTTCAGGACCTCCCTTTCCCCTGGCCTGCCCCCACAGCCTCCTTCTCCCTCAGTTGCCCCATGCTACCTCCAACCTTCTCATCTAGCTCCTCCCCTTGCTGTCCTGATTGGGGGAGGTGTATTGGCCTTCTCTGCCAGGTAACTAAGGATGCTGTGCACCCTGCTGCCTACTCCCTATCAGTTTAAGCCCCCAGCCATGAATTCCTTCAGATTGCCCTTCAGAACCTTGTAGCCTGCTAACTCAGATGCAACCTGTCCAGTGCATAGAGATGTTTGTTATCCCAGGTTCTTCCCCAGCCACCAATGAGCCCATACCCCTCCTTTTTGCACCACCACCTAAGCCATCCAGTAAATTCCTCTCTTCTCACCTTCCTTGCCATTCTATCGCTCAGGATCAGAAGCCCCTCCAAGAAGGCTACTGTCCTCCCTGCCTTGCTGTAAATTCTTCACCTCCTTGAACCTCTCTTGCACCTCCCTCACCTCACATTCTGCAAGGTCTCTCTTTATAATGTGAGTTTTACCTCCTCCCTGACCCATGGACTGTGATATCAGAGATCATTCTCTTCCTGCCATCATCACTGGCATACATTTAACCTTCCTATGGCTTGCCCTTGACTCTTTCCCTCCCCATCTCACCCCCTTCACAAATGAATCTCCCCAGATTACCACTGTCCTCCTTCCATCCTGGGCCCTCCCACCTCTCTATCTGTCCTACTACTCACTGCCATCTGCCTCCCCTATCCCCACCTGCCCCTCTTGTGTTCCCCAACCCCCTACCCCAGCTACCACCTTCCCTATCCCCTCCCTAAGCCTTTCTGTCCCTGACATACCCCCATCTTGCCTTTTTTCTCACCCACCAGTCTGCCCTCTACCCTTCCCGTCTGTTCCCTTTGGCCTTCCCCCTTTTTCTCCCTTGTGCACCACCCACTCACTATCTCCATCTCCTTCTCCCGAATTCACCTGATGCCTTTCCCCTTCTCACTGTCCCTCCCCATTCTAACAGGTTCCCCCCCTCCTTCTCCCATCCAGTGGGAGGAATCTGTTCTGCAATGGCAACTTTGAAGATGCTACCACTGGCCCCCATCCTTCCTTACATTTTCCTGTTACAGTTATTCAAACCCCTTACCTGGTTCTTCTCTCCTGCTGGGGGAGGGAGACCCCCCACGGAACCTGCCCAAGCACTGGCTCCTTCCTATCTCCACTTGCCCCCCTCCTCTTGTGTCCGTTCCTGCTCCCCATCCCTTACCAGCCTCCATGCCCAGTGTCCCTCTGCCCCCTCCCTTCATCATCCTATGAATCCCCCATCCACCAGCAGACCTATTTCTTGTCTCAGCTGCCACAACTCCACCCTCAGCTAACTAAACTTCCTGCATACCAGGCATCTCACCATCTGCTAGAGCGCTCCCAGAAACACCACATTTTTGCCACTGTTTTAGGTAAATTTATATTGTTTATATATTTGTATGAAATTGATTTGTGTATGAGAGAGGTTAAAATATGTATATATATGTCAGTTTTGATTGTATCTGGAACTTCCTAAGGAATACCTTTGTAATTTAGTAACATATACAGGACCACCATGAAAACAGGCCTTGTACAAGACCTATGGTGAAAGTTTTTCGCTTGTCATAAATTTATCTTGCCTGTATAAATAAAGATGTTTTTACTACTACTACTACTACCACTGCTTCACATCCCCTGCACCCCATAACCCTTCTGCTCCACTCTGCCCCCACTGAATGTCCTCTCCCCACATATTAAGTTTCTAGGCCCTCTTAATAGTGTACATAGGTAGCTTCAAATTACTTGTAGGACTATTTGTAGACCTGATTTAGGAATACACGATATGCCTTCCTTCTAAATTAATTGCCTGCTAACTCTCCTGTAGGCTGATCCTAAATATGGAGTATCTGAGATCCCGTAACACAACTGCTACAACCAGCTGCCTACTCCGGAGACAGTCGCTAGATACAGAACATATGCTACCTTTATTGAACCCTTATTTACTCTTCTATTAACCTTACCCATACTGTTGTAGAAAGTAAGAGAACCCAGTGTGGGGAATGGAGTAAGGAAACTCAACATAGAACTTTGGAATTGTAGAACTATTTGCATAACAGACCTCCTTATGGTCATAAGACTGTCTGTGGTATTTAGAAATAAGCAATGCTGATTGGCTAAAAATAATGTTGTAGTTTATAATCTACAGTATGTCTGTCTGCTGATTTAGAGTCCAGCAAAACAGCTAGTCATAGACATATGCAATACTCCCATTTATCTTCACTAGCTTTGCAGCATAAAGATAAATTATGTAACTGGGAACTACCACATAGTGTTCTCACTGCTCCCAGGAACAAACAAAATTTCAATAATCAGAAAATGGAGGTACCCTGTATAGTTTCAGGGGACTGTTTATGTATTAACAACATATGTTACCAAGTGAGTAAGCAGAGTCCAAGAAGGGCTCATTTTCAGTTGCGAACGGAGGGGAGGGGAGGTGTAATACATGGGAGAAGCAGGAAGAGCATTTCTCAAGCGATACTTGGTATACAAGATGAACAGTCAGATATAGGTATAGACAAATGAATGGATACTGTACTATTAAAAGTGAAACTAAACTAAAACAAATGCTTATATTTTCAAGAGCTATAGCAATGGAGTTCATTGGTGATGAGTGCACAGATGAAATTTGCATGTGAGGGTGTAGTGCTCCTTATAGTAAAGAATGGACATTTATTCTGTGTTCAAAGCAGACTTCATTCCAGTATGTTATCACTTTCCCACCTGTAACCGGTTTAAGGGTGAAAAATAGCAGAGAATAATCCAAGTGAGAAATTTTCCTAAGTAATGAAATTTATGTAAAGTAGTTTTTGAAAAAGTCAGGAGAGATAGTTTGATGTTTAGTAAAGGGGTTCATCGTTCTCAACTTTAAGATAAATTTGTTAAGAGCTATTCCATCTAAATATACTTCAGTGACGAGGCAACCAGTTGTTTTGAATGACTCAGAGTCCTGGAAATGATGGATAACTCATTGGGCCCATGAAATGAACGCTTCTACCTCCCCTGGCATTTGTACAAAACTTATGTTCTGGTTCAAGCACTACCTGTTGTCCACCCCAGTCAGACAGAGGTGTAGCCAGACATTTCCGTTCTGTACACACTTTCTCCAACTGCTGCCCCCCTTTTAAAAAAAAAAAAAGTACACACCCTGTCAAACTGCTGCCCCAGTTTCAAAGCAAATCAGATTTTTAGATGACTTAACTAATCTCTAAACAGGTTCTACACATATATATGTCCTAAACAATAGAAGTTTAAACAGATACAGACACTAAGTGCCCTCCACAAACTCAAAAATACAGATTATAATGATAGTGGCCACAAAAAGGTATATGGTTTGGGACAGGTACTCAAAAAAACTGTACACAAATGTGTACAGTGAGTATGTCTGCCTGCACCCTTGCAGTCAGGAGGCTTCCCCCTGGACACTGGCATGATTCTCGCTGATTCTTTTTCTTGACAAAAATCCTGGACCTTTCACTTCCATCCCTTTAAGGGCTGCTAACCATTCATTGGCCCTTTATCTTATACAGCACAGGCTCAAACCTTGACTTATACTTTGTACCATGGTTTGTTTACCACTACAGGCTCTATGCTGGTTGTTTGCACCTCTTTTTCTTACGGTTTCTGATTTGCCACCTTTGAATGGCCCCACCCATTCTGTATGTATTCTACATGCATCTTCCTTCCCTTATATGCACATCAACATTAACCCACTAGTTTTGTAAGTAATACTCTATGAGGGGTGTGCATTATAGGATTATAATTACTGCTGACCCCCTTTTACACATGGTCGCATCGCTAGTTTCAAATGCTGTAATAACTGGGCTTCCAGGTTATTACGGCATTCTGAGAGGAATCTCACAGTTCTGTCCTTGCCCTAAGCAAACACTGTCTTGAGACCACACTTTCAGGCCACTTACAGTTAACGGCTTGCACAGCTGTGGAAGCACTCACTCTCTCACTTTCCATCGGCAAGTCTCAGTCAGAAACAGCAGTTTTCTGTAAAGTCCCTGCACCAGCAATTATAAAAAATAATATCTATGTAACACTGATGTTATGTATTTTTTTACACCCCCTCGGTGTGTGATGCCTGCATAAACCTGTCGAGCTTTGCTCTCGAGGTTTATGTGGCATCACACATACCGAGGGGCTGTAAAAAAAAATACATAACACACAGTTGCATAGCCATTATTCTCTATTGAATGCATTACCCATGGGGCTGGCAGTATAGCCTGGAGGTTAGAGTAATGAGCTGTGAATGAGTTTGGTACATCCAGTAGACAGATATGTGTTTGATTCCCACAACCTCCACTTGCATATTGTGTGACTCTGAGCAAATCATTTAACCTTCCAGTGCTCTTGGGTCACCCCTGAAAACAGGCACCTGTGCCTAGTGGGCCTTATCTGGTTACAAAAGAATAAAATAAAAAATAAATAAAATAATAAGTAAGTCAAATTTTATTTATCAAGCACCTTATCCCAGAGGCTCTGGGCTGTGTACAGGCAGGCAAAAGTTAGAATAAATAACATACATCAATACAAAAGCATATATTAATAGAAGTGATCATGAGCAACAGCAATACCTAAATACAAGGGCCGAAGGCCAAGTGTCCTTATGCCCCTGGGAAGTGCATTAAAATCCCATGATGCACACCCTGGAGGGGCTTATTACACTTATGAAATGGCAGTGAGTAGGGTTTTTGGGGGAGGAAAATTAGATTCTCCACCTGACCATGCATTTATAGAGAGTTAATGCATAGTCAGGTGACCTCTTTTGTCCAATAACATTTCTTCACTTTTTCTTGTAATTTAAAAAAAAACTGCTTGCCGATTTGTACAGAGTATTTTTATTGTTTAATTAAAATCTTAATTACACATGGTAGTTTACCTGGAGATGTTAGTTAATGCTTGCAGTTTCAAACCATGAAGGAGATATGCTCACTGACAAGGTAAAAGGTTGGCTATTGGCATGGTAAACACAAGAATTACAAACCTGAATCTGACCACTTCAAGGGCCTGTCATGTGTAGGTTACAGCCTGAAGTTCAGACATCTGGTAACAACTTTTACCACAAATGGCTTTTCCAGATCATTGGACTCCTCCAGTCAGAAGGCAACTTAAAGAATAAGAAACTTGGGAATCAGAAATCTGCGCATCAGGCCAGAGATGCTTTATGGACAGTGTTTAACATTTAATGATTAATAGATGAGACTGCAACATCATTCTGACCAGACTGGAGAGCCCCAAAAAGCCCACTGAGAAATGGGATGACCAGTCTGAAAAGGGTCAGAGTATCAAAACATGACTGCACCACACAGCATACTACTCATGATAGTGGTGATGTAATACTACTTATTTATTTATTTTATTTATTTCAAAACTTTCACCAGGAAAGACATACTGAGATGCTAATAGCTTGTTTCTAGATGTGTCCTAGAGAAAGGAGATGTGGAAAGTAAAATACAGCACATACAGTATAACAGGGGCATAATCAAACAAATTGAAGCAAACAGTGTAAAGATTTGTGCAATGGATACAAGTGCTATAATATAGGCAAGGAAACTACTTTTTGCATTCACTTGCATGCATGCGCAAGGAACATCTTGCAACAGTGTGCCTTTTGGAGGTGTGTGACCCTCCTCCCCAATCCAGTGCTCAGTGTAGCAGGCGCAACCCTTCCGGACCAACACATGCTGAGCTGTGTATGACAACTGTTCAGCCATGTTGGTGTTCACATCAAAGAAAAGGTCCACTGCAATCAGCTGTGGTAGAGTGTATACAATTAGCATACATGTCAGCTGAACTGCTGTCATCCACAGCTCAGCATCAGAGTCCTCCCACTTCCTCCCTCTGCTAATGTCCTCCCCATCCCAGTTCTCTCCAGCCCCTACCTTGTGTGCCGATGGGTATGCCCAATCCCCCTCGGCTCACGCGTCTCCTCAGTACAGTGTGTGGCCGACAGGGGTGACCAATCCCCCGTCGGCTGCAGACCCCCCAAAAAAACAACCAGTTGACATGCTGGGAACCCACCCCAGTGTGGTCATGCTCCCCCCCACACACTGTATGGCCGGTGGGGGTGCCCAGTTTGCACCCCCCAGCCAACACATAGGTGGCACACTAGGAGCCCACCCCAGCATGGCAGCAGCACCCATTTTTTTGTCCCCTGCCTGCCAACCTGTGCCCACCCTCTGCGCTCCCCCCACACTCACACCCTTACCTAGGTGGCATGCTGGGAGCCCACCCCAGCATGCCAAAAGCCTCCGTTTTCTTTTCTTTTTATTTAATCCTGTAAAACAAGAAAATGGTCCCTCGGTGAGTCCTTGCCTCCCACGCGCCAACCCACACCCACCCTCTGCGCACCCACCTACCCACACCCCCCACGCCATACTTACGTCCGGAGCCTGGCGTGACAATCTTCGGTGGATCGGGAACATGTCTGCACTCTTCAAAGCTGACCGCGAACTGAGGAACTGCTGGTAAGCTGTATAATGGCATAACTAGTTTTTTTCAACTTTGGTGCATATCTCAGCCATTTTTGGGAATTTTGACATCAAATTTTCAACATGGAGTTATTGGGACCCCTCCTCATGAATTCAGTCACTGTCACAGTATTATTCAGTCCCAAAAGGTGATTCCGTGGTCACTGCATGGAATCACCTTTTGGGAACCGATTAACGAAACAACAGTGTTGGTGTTCATGAGATGGGCTCTCAAAAAGTCTATGTTGAAAATGTTTTGTTTCCACGCACACTTGTATGTTTGTGAATTTGTAATATTTTCATTCCAGATTTTCAACATAGGCATATTTCCACACCTCCTTAAGAGCAGTATAGCTGTCATTTTTCACATACTGCCTGAAATATGTTTTTGCGCTTCCGGCGCAAAATAGCACAGTCGCTGTTGGAAATCAGTGTTCGCTATAGAGTAAGACAATCATAGTGACACTATTCATGTGCAGAGGTCCTAAAATGCCTATGTTGAAAATTTGGTGGCAAAAGTCCATAAAATGGCTGTGTAACGAGTGTGCGTTGCGCAATTTCTATGCACACTCATAAGTTTGTGAATTTGTAATATTTCCACTCCAGATTTTCAACATTGCCATTTTCCCACATCTCCTTATGACCAGTACAGCTGTCATTTTTCATATCCTGGCCAAAATGTGTTTTTGCACTTCCGGCATACAATAGCGTGGCCAATGTGGGAAATCATGTTCGGTACAGAGTAAGAAAATCTCAGTGATGCTGTTCATGAGCAGATGTCCTAAAATGCCTATGTTGACAATTTGGTGCAAAAATTCCAAACAATGGCTGTTTTATGACCGTGCACTGCACAGTTTCCACACATACTAGTAACTTCGAGAATTTGTCAAACTTTCACTCCAGATTTCCAACATTTTCATTTTCCTACACCTCCTTATAAACAGTTCAGCTGTCATTTTTCACATCCCGGCTGAAATGTGTTTTCACACTTCCAATGCAAAATAGCACGGTTGCTGTGGGAAATCGGTGTTTGGTGCACAGCAAAAATCATAGTGACAGTGTTCATGACCAGAGGTGACAAAATACCAATGTTGAAAATTTGGTGAAATAATTCCACTGAATGACTGTTACAAGTGCGGGTTGAGCAGTTTCCACACAGGCTCATTCCTTGAACACGCCCAGGGCATTAGGGTTCCTAAGACATACACTTAAGAAGTATGAGGGTAAAATGTTGATCAGATGCAAGAGGAGTTGCAGAGAGGTACTCTGTTGGGATATGGATGCTAAAGGGACATGGATATAACTGGGCCTGCATAAATGCCAAATGCCAATGCAAATACCTGCAAGCGAGAAGCGAACATTTGGCATTAACAAATGCTAGTTAGGTATAGAAACAGTAAATAGGAACAAGGGAAACAGACTACAAGGGCAATATGGGGGAGTTAAGAAGAGGGACATGGACAGTTACAGGATGGAGAAAAAAATCATGAAGAAGAGACTTTAAGGAGAAATCAGAAGAAGCAGAGAGAACTGATAGGGGAAGAGAGGACCAGAGTTTAGGAAAGTGATAAGAGAAATCAGACTGGCCAGCAGTAGATTTCCTAGAAGGAATAGAGAGGGAACAATAAGTAGCATAACGGAGGGGGCAGTTGGAAAAAGGAGGAGAGAATAAGAGGGATGAAAGGTAAGAGGGAAGGGAACCAAACCAGAATTCAGAAATAAAGGAGGCACACTGGGAAAGTCACCTTTTTTTCCTCTCCCCTGTTTCTTCCATAAGTGGCAGATCTTGGGGACGGCAGTACAGTCTAGAGGTTAGAGTAGCAAGCTGTGAATGAGCTTGGTATGGCTGTACCAAGCTGCTTCAACAACAAAGTTGTCGAAGGACTTAACAGTGACAATACTTTGTTGACAGTGATCACATCGCCGCAGCAAAGTGTCGAGGGCCGCAACAGTGCTACATGGTATTTACTGTTTGCAGGGGGTCTTTTCCCTCTGCACCCCCCTCATGGGGGGCTTTGCCTCCTGCAGCCATCAGAATTATAGATTCTCAACTCCAGGGGGAGCGAATGTTGGGGGGAGTGATGAACATCGGCAGTCGACGTCTTGGAACGTCATTGCGACAGCCTGTTTGACACTATGGTTATCAAATGGGTTGTAACACTGTGGGGGTTCATTGTAACAGCATCACTGTTACAATGGTACATGGTTTGGTACCTCCAGCAGACCTGTGTTTGATTCCCCCAACCACTACTTGCATACTGTGTGACTCTGAGCAAGTCACATAACTTCTCCAGTGCTCCTGGGTCACCCCTGAAAACAGGCACATGTGCCTAGTGGGCCTTACCTGGTTACCAAAGAATTTAAAAACAATCTGGTAGGGTTGAAGGTTAGGAACCCCCACCTCCCTTTTTAATCATCCCCACTGTCAGATTATTTATATATATATTTAGTTTTTATTGATCAAGTACTGTAAGTACAGTAGACAAAGTTGAACCTATTTTCAGATACAACCTAGGACATTACTAGACAGTCGAGGTTGCAAGACAATCAGTGCAATAATGGAAAGCAAAACACAATACAATATAGTAAAGTACAATATAGTAAATACAACAATTACAATAGAGCATGGTCAGAACAGAAAAAATAAAACATAATATTAGGTATAAAAATTCAGAGCAGATAAGAACATAATCTGAGTTAAAAAATATATAGAGCTGGTGAGCTACCTAATGCCAAATTAGAGGGCTTTCTGCCTAAAATGCAAAGAACTCACCTTTACAACATATCTAAATCTAACCCACTCCATTGATAGGGGCCACCATAACTGCATACTCATAACCTCTGCCAGTGCTGCTCCTTCCACTGCCAGCAGAGGGAGCATGAATGTCAGGTAGCCCATAATCTCACTTCGCAGGAGTGAAGCTTCTCACCTTCATGGCACCTTCAGCCCCACCAGCCTCTGAATGGAATTCTGGGGATGGCACGTGAACTGCAAGTCTCTCACATGGCAATATGAGGTACTAATGTAATGAAAAGAAGTTGTGGTCCTTAACCCAAAAGTAAAAGCTGAAATCAGACATCCATTTTTATATTAAGCATTATTTCTTTTTATTCCTTTTTTTCTTTCTCCTTTTTCTTCATTTTTCAGCACCTTTACATTCTTTAAGGTGAAAATCCTTTTAAGTAAGTGCTCTCATGCTGTTCAGAAAATAAGATAACGTTTCAAGGTTCAAGATGCCTCTACATCAGATCAATAACAATGCGCACTGTTTTTTTAAATCATTCTATCAATAAAAACAAAATAAAATGTTATGATGTCTGTTTCTGATTTGTTTTCATTAATTTTATCTTTCAAATGAAAAAAAAATCTTTTTTTATATATAAAAGGTGGGAACTAACCATACATCTTAACTTTCTGTTATACTTGTGGAGTCTGCTTTTGACCATGCCAGAACCTAAAAAGTCCATAAAAGGAATAAACTTAAGTCTCTTTTTAATTCCTTATTATTAAATTGTTTTAAGAATATTTTAAAGGAAAGAGATATTATGTAACTACCTTAATCTCCACAGCAAATTCTTTCTTTCTCATAGGGATTTCTAATAGTCTCGGCTGTGGAGAAAGTGTACCTAATGGAAATACAAAATGGCTTTCTCAAATGCTTGCACTTTTCAGCTTAATTTTTCCATTTAATTCTTTATGTGGTCACTGTCCGTGGCAGAAAAGATTGAAAAAACTTACTGCCACCAAACTAATGGGCTGGCGAAGCAAGTGGTGACTTTACAAAGCTGTATGATGCATTATTATAATCTTAAGCAATGTAGCCCTGCAATTAATTCACAGATCGACAGTTGTACTCAATTGCATAGGATGAGGTTTAACAAAGAATAAGAACTTACACAATTGAGATTGTACGCGTTTTATGCAAATCTACCAACAGTGTAGTGTACTAGGATCAAGCTATAAAACTTGAACTCATGGTAAAGTGAAATTATTATTGTGTTGTAAAAATGTAAAATGAAGCATATAATCAATGTTGAGGCCATTAGATCTTCTTCAGAAATTATCATTAAAGCAGCAGTGGAACACAATTGTGCAAAACATTTACCCTACATTTTTTTTCATTGAAACAGATGGCAGACATCTTTCAGTTTTATTTGGTGGGGAGATTTTCTAGTTTCAGCAAAATTTGAGTATTTTTTTACATGTTTTAATTTAGTTTTTTTCTCAATAAAAAAGATGGCCTCTACATTTGTCATGAAAAAAAAATAGCGTGTGCAGTGTAAGAGGTACCTAGAAAAGTATCATGGAAACACAGACAATAACAGGGAAAAAAAAAAGATCAAGGGCCCATCTAGTTTGTCCATAGTTCCATATCTGTCCCAGGATCTACTGTCCATATGGAGTTCTATCCCTCCCAGTATACCATGATGATAGTGACTGCATATGGGCAACTGTCAAAATGGCGACACACATGATGGTGCTATCATCGTGGGCGACTGTAGGGGGACGACGAACATTGTGACCACGAGGTAGGGTGGGTGACAGGAAGAGAGGGTGGGCAACAGGATGTGGAGGGACGGGGAACAGGGATGTGACCCTTTGGTGAGCCTGCTTCTGCTGAGCCAACCATGTGCTGTGGTGGGTAGGGTGGTTGGCTCCGACAGAGCAGGTCCTGGGTTCGGGACTCGGGCGGGTGTAACTTTTGTGTTTCCCACACTTGTGGGACTTAAATTTTTTAACTGGGCTGTATCCCCCTCCCGATATATGCCCCAGTTGAGAGAATTTTTAGTTGAGGTGTGCCTCCCCCGCATGCACAGTTTCCCAGTCGCCTTTTTCTGCATATCACCAAAAATGTTTTTGGCAATAATGCAGGTCTCGATAATAGCGAGCGCCTTCATGTGGTCACTATTATTACAGTACATAGAACCTTTCTCCCTGTCCCCCCAACTCTCCTCCCTGCTATTACTGACCTGAGAAACCAACAAACCCTTCACTCTGTCCCAGCCATGCTTCAAAAACCATTTATGGTCTTGGAACCAACCACATCCACTGATAGACAGTTCCAATGACTCCACCACCCTTTCCATTAAATATAACTTTCTCACATCCCTCTTAAACCTTTCCCGCCAGTTTCCACTTGTCACCTTGGGTTCTTCAGTCTTTACCCCTGCTGAATAGTTTCCCGTAGTTTACCTAATTTATTCCCTTCAGAAGGTCTCCATCACATTCCCTACACCTCTTGTTGGGTCTCCAGTGAGTACATATTCAGTGTCTTGAGTCAATTCTCATCTGATCTGCCCTGTAGGCCCTGAATCATCTTGATCACCCTGCACTGCACTGTCTCCAGCCTGTTTCTGCCCTTCCTTAGGTGAGGACTCAAGAACGCAGCACTGTATTAGAGGTGCAGCCTCAGTGATCTCTATAGAGGTAGTAATATGTCCTTTTCCTGCTGTCAATACCCCTTCCAATACACCTAAGAATCTTATTAGCCTTCTATAGACCTTATTAAACTGGCTTGATTGTTTGAGATAGTTAACAATGATGACTCCCACGTCTCTTTCTTCTGCAGTATTGTCCAGTTTTACCACTCCCATCTAGTACCCTGTCCTGGCATTTTTGTTCCCTAGGTGCATAACTTTGCACTTTAAGGCACTGAATTTCAACTGCCAAACCTTAGACTGCCTCTCTAACCTTTGTAAGTTCCTTCACATCTCTCTGATACTTTGTCACTATCTACCCTTCCACAGAGCTTTGTGTCATCTGTGAAGAGTCACAACTGGCCCCGGATGTCCTCTCCAATGTCGCTGATGAATATATATTGAAGAGGACAGGATCCAGGACAGATCTCTGTGGCATCCCACTTACCACCACCCTCTGTGTCTCTCCTCTACCCGATAGGTACACTGTTAATTTTATTAATTGTAGTTGGAACTAGCTTTATGGAAAAAAAACTCATTTTTTGTTGCACTGTTGCTTTAAAGTCTGCCTAGTTTTTCAGTAATGTATACAATATTTAATGTTGAGAAATAGCCAAAAATATCTGTTTATATTACTTAGTAGGAGTTTTACACCTTGACCAAGAAGCTTTGAGTTCAAGGCCCATTCCAGTACTTGGACTCATATCTAATGCTAATGCTTCAGTGCAGTATGGGGGGTGCTTGCAGCTTGCTGTCCTTCTGGTGAGAAGTTAAAACTGAGGTCCCGTCTGTGCATGTGTTGTGGTTGACCAAGGGTTAGTGGTCTCCTGGCAGTAAGAAGGGGCAAACCCTGTGTCCTTACAGATATTTTCTCTATTAAAGACTAAAATACATAATTAAGCATTTTTCCATGTTTGAGTATGTATGGTGGTGAAGTGCAGTTGCCACAATTGTTTGCGTATCGGAGTTTCTTGGACAGTGCCATAAGCATGCCATGCACACTCTGTCAGATACCTTGATTATCAAGTGGTTAACTTCATCCACGATTGATCCACTCCAGATAACTTTTCCATATGTGGTATTAATTGTCCTTATCCAAGGTCATTACCTGTCATAGGATGCACATATACTCCAGGGAATTGCAACTTGAGGCTGAGATTGTTTTGTCTGGGAAAAATAAAGAAGTATCCTGGTCATTATATGTGCTACATATTTCATGTTTTTATGTTATGTTTTTTACACGTGTTAAATAGCACAGATATTTACTTGTAATGGAGCATGTAGCTCTAATGTAAATATTTCTGTATAAAAATCTGGGGTGACATCTAGAAACAAGCCTGACTCAGTGTGCCTCTCCCTGTTACAAACTTTAAATAAATACATAAATAAATAAAATGATTCAGCTGAATTATCTAGGACTATGCATCCAAAATGATCCATTATCTGAGGCACACCTGTAGAGGACAGGAGGAAGATGAGGAGACATGTCTGAGACATTCAAGTACCTCCGCAGATTAAACAAGGTGGACAGCTGTGAGTTGTTCACAATGAGTGGTAAAGTGAGAATTATACAATGAAGTGAATCCAAATACCCAATCCCTGCAATCTGATTGGTTGGCTGTCACCTTTTCAGTGTGATAAATCCTCCAGTGTACCCACTCAAAAAGGTACCAGCCACCAGTCAGCTGCAGCAGGAACACCCACAGAAATCACTCCGACCAAGTCAAATCCAGCAGTGACAAACATGGCAATGAACAGCAACATCTACTGTCATATAACTGCACAGCACCAGCCGCTCCCACTCTCAACCTTCGAACCTCCAATAGCTGGTGAACCACTACTAAAAACAACACACACACAGTTCCAAACCCATATTGCACCTAAATCACTCAGAAGTCCTCAAATTCTCCACCCATAAACAGCTCCATGCGGCTCACCTCTGAATGATAAAATCAACTTCCTTCCCACGTTCTCACCCACATTGCAGCACCTGCAGCCACTCCAAAAAACAGATGCTCCACCTCCACCAGTAATTTATTTGGATCTTCTGTCACACCAAAACATTAACAAATCCTAAACAGCAGGAAGGTTTTTAACTAATAATGAGGCCACAACCGTGTACAGCTGTGATAACGTGTGCATGCATACATGCGCATAGCCCAGTTATGCATATGCATATGCGCATGCCAACTATCAACTGTGGGCTTTCAGCCATCAAGTCTATAACTTTGAGCGTTCATTTTTAATTAAAAAACACTTTCTCCATTCACTTCAACAAAGTGTCTGAAATCCCTTGCCGACATCACCAACTACACCTCTATCTTCAAAGCGGCTGCAGCAACCACCAATGTGGCAGCTCCAGTAAGCCTAACCACTCAAACAAGGGACTGTTTTGGGGGGCGTAATACTATTTACCACAATATTACAATACAATATAAAAATAAACAAACAAAAAAATAATAAAATCATAAAAAAATTGTGCCATTGTATAATAGCAATATACCCCTCCAGGGAGTGGGTATATGGGTGGATTTATCACTTCTGGTGTGGCTAAGTCACTCAGCTGTGCCTAGTGACCGAATCACACCAGGTGTGGTAAATCCACCCATATACCCACTCCCTGTCATGATATATTGCTTAAATCAGCAGCTCCAGATTTGTATTTAACATACTGTAAAAAGAAGACCCCCTCTGCAAACTTAGGCTAGGTATCATGCCAGGTGCCAGATCATTTTTTGGTTATACTAAAGCCAGTAGAAGACAGGGTGATGTGTTTGCTCTGAGCAAACAGCTTTATATGTCTCATGTCATTTTGGATTGCCTAGTTTTTGAAAATGTATTTATTTATTTATTTATGTTATTTATTTATTGATGCTTTGGATTGCAACCTTTGAGCTAAGCAGCTCATTTACGGAAGGTTCCACGTCAGTTCACAAAGTTTCAGAGGTATACATTATTTACAATGGTTGCAATGTTCAACCATGTGTAACAAGTACAAACCAGTGGTTAAGACAGATCATCACCAACAGCAAATAGGTTCTGCCCAGTTAGTCATTGTCAAGAGAGCACAGGGTGCCATGGTACATACATAATCAAGATGGAAATGTGGAAGGAAAAGTTTGCCTCCCACTGGGATTTGAACCCAGGCCCCTAGCATTCCATGCCATTACTCTAACCTTCTGAGCTATGGGAGCTCACTGATTATCAGACTTCTGAGCTTCCCCATGAGGAACACATTCCTTTCTTCAGTTGTGTAACCAGCAACATAGGCATATGTCAGAGATACAGACAACTTTCTCAGTACAGTAAAGCTACTCGCGAGGCAATGTTAAATAATGATGGAAATGTGAAAGGAAAAAATTTGCCTCCCACTGGGACTTGAACCCATGCCCCTAGCATTCCGTGCTATTGCTCTAACCTTCTGAGCTATTGGAGACTCAGTGATTAGCAGAGTTACTCTAACTTTATGAGCTATGGGGCCTCAGTGACACACATAGGAACATACATAGGAAGAAAGAGATAGTGGCCCTGTAGGCTTTGTCAAGAGAGCATAGTGTGCCAATGTATATGCAGAGAAGAGAGAGATAGCAGCACCCTCGGGTGTGCTACTATCTCTTGCTGAAACAAGTGGTTAGCTGCAGTTTATAACCTTAATTTTAAAAAATCTAATATTGCAAAACTTATGGGAATGTTATATTATATATGAACCAGAAACATATCAGTTTTGCTATGGTATCTTTGTCTACTTCTGTACTGAAGGACTCCAACATCGACCCAAGGAACTGATAATGGTCAAGACTGGGTTTTATACCAGGTGTTACATATTGGTATGAGTCAGACTTACCAGCTTTGTAAATTATCATTTTTGCTGTCGAACTGGGCATTAAGGTTTGGCTTCTATGATTTGTAACTGATTTTGTCTGTCTGTGATTTCCATATCTTTTGGTGATTTTATCCCTATGATTTTTAAACACTTTTTTGTAAAAAAAAAATTAACTTGAAATTGAATAGTAATACTGGGGCCAGGGGAACGCCATGATATTGTTGGGGGGTTAAAAAGATGACAGGAACTACTTTTTTATGGAATAAGTGGTGGCAAACTGGAGCAAACTTGGGGAAGAGATCATCTGCGCTGAGTTGAGCTGTGCGAAAAAAAACTTCCGCCGGGCGAATTTGCTTGAAAGTCGGACTTTCGCCTCTGGGAAAGTTCAGAAATTAAATTAGAAACTTTCACAGAAATTCCAACTTCGAACAGCAGAACAAATGTATAACTAGTGGAGATTAATGTATTAAACTGTGGGAAAAAAAATCTGCAGAACTGATCACTGTCAGAGGTCAGTTCCACTGAATTTCTTTGGGCAGTTTAATACAATTACTCTTCAATTCATGCATTCATTCCACAATTCAGTGAGTCACTGAACTGAAAATGAAATTAGGATTTGTGTTATGTACTGCTAGCCCCATATTAATTTGTTTCCTAGTGTCTAGTGTCACCCCACACCCTCAATTGCTTGCCTCATATTGTTTCCTGGTGTCTAGTGGCACCCCCCACCCTCTGTCCTTTGCTGACTTCCCTATTTCAGCTACTGCAGGGAGGCTGTGCTGGGAGGTCAGCTTACTAGGAATGTGTAGGTTGGTGGTAGGGTGCAGCGGGCTGGCAGAGGCGAAGGGTATTGGAGTGGTTAGGAGCAGGAGTTGCCCTGGGATCAGATGGAGCCTAGAAAGAGGACAGATGTCTTTGGTCTCTGTCCACAGAGGTACCCACCAGACTGAGTGGGCAGGTAGCAGAGGTGCCTACAGCATCTACCAGTCCCTTTGGGCTGTGCTATGCAATGCCAGATCAATGAGGAACAGGATTGCAATTATGGCAGACTTGATTTCTTTGGCAAGTCTGACTTGCATCATGGAGATCTCTTTGGGTGATGACACCGAGCCAATTTTGGAGGCAGCAGTCCCCTCTGGGTACTCCATAGTGCATTGCACAAGGATAGAATGCAGGGGAAGGGGTGTGGCCATCTGTTTTAGATCCAGCTTGGGCTTCACTGTGCACCCAGTGGGGTCAACCAGGTCCTTTGAATGTGTGGCGGTGCATGGGGGTCCAGATGCAAGCTGCAGGATTCTCCTCATTTACCGCCCTCTGGGGTTGGAAGGAGATTTCCTACAGGAGGTCATGGACTTCGTCATCAGCGGTGTTGGAGCCCCCAGATGTTTTGATTCTGGGGAATCTCTAATGCCTGGCTCGACAACAAATCCTCGCAATTTGGAATGACCTCCTTCAGTTAATGTCCTCATTGGGCCAGACACAAATAGTTACTTCTCACCCATCACAACGGCCACATGTTAGACCTGGTGTTCTCACTGGGACTTGAGGTGATGAACCTCAAGACTGATCAGGTCATATGGTCTGATCACTGCACCATGAAGTTCTTGTTTGGGGCCCCCTGAAAGTCCCTCCTGTTGAGATGATTAGCTATCACTCTTTAGGGGATTGTCTCAGAGGGACTGCTGGTGGTAGCTGATTTATGTAGTGTAGATGCTGCATGTGAGGTTGGCATGGGTGAGGTGGTGGTCGCCAATTATAAGATGATATCTGAGGCACTTGATGCCATCACACCAGTCCGTATTTGACCCAGATCTTCTCACTTGAGATTCCCTTGGTTTGATAGGGATCTCAAGGCAATAAAAATTAGGGGTCAGATGTTGGAGCATTGCTGGTGGAGGACCCTATTGGAGGAGAACAAAATGGCCTTGCGTGCTCATTATTATGAGTACCAAGGGGCAATCAACCATAACAAGGCAGAGTTCCTGTCAAGGGAGATTGCTGCAGGGAACAACAGACCATCTCAGCTATTTCAGACTGTGGACAGACTCTTACATGCAGTCTGTCTACAGCCAAAAAAGCCTTTTCAATTGTATTGTGTAATGAGTTTGCTCAGTTCTTCTCTGACAGGGTGTCCTCTATCCAATGGGGATCGTGTCAGTGAGGCAAATTTTGCCTCACAGTGATCAACCTGGGATGAGCAGAGGTACTCCATTTGTCTGGGGCAAGTTTAAACCAGTTGAGGAGGCCGAGGTCATTGAGGCGATCTTGAAGCTCAGGCACAGTTATTGTAAACTGGACCCAGCCTCGACTCATTTCTTGATGAGATGTGTTGGGTCCATTGGCTTGTGTTCACTGGGATTGTCCAGGGCTCATTGTCAGAGGGTGTCTTTCCATATTCCTTGAAAGAGGCTCTGGTGAGGATCCTCTTGAAGAAGCCATCTCTCGACCATGATGTCTTGGTGAATTACTGTCCGATCTCCAACCTTCCATTTTCAGGAAAGGTTGTTGAGAAAATAGTAGTGCAGCTCGAGGAGCATCTCATGACCTTTGATATCTATGAGCTATTTCAGTCAGGTTTCAGGGCCAGGCATAGCACTGAAACGACATTAGTTAGGGTGCAAAATGACCTTCTCAGGGCTAGAGACAGAGGAGATAGGTCAAGTCTTGTGCTTCTTGATCTCTCATCAGCATTTGACACTGTGGATCATGTTGTGATTTTCAATCACCTTAGAGAGTAATGTGGAATCACCGGTACTGTCATCAACTGATTTGAGTCCTATCTGTCTGGCAGGAAGCAGTGGGTGGTGATGGGAATTTCTCCTCCTCCCAAAGCTCATGCCATGTGGAGTGCCTTGGGGCTCAGTCTTGTCACTGATGTTATTCTGGTGTACATGCTGCCCCTGGGAGAGCTCCTTAGGTGTTACAGTGTGGGTTTTCACTGCTATGCAGACTATACCCAACTGTATATGTCCTTTGCCCCTGGAACACAGGATGCCATGAATGAGTTAAATAACTGCCTGGATGAGATCAACGACTGGATGTCCTCCAGCTGGTTGCGACTAAACCTCAACAAGATGGATGTCCTGCTTATTGAGCCGGGTTGCAGGCATGATGGGAATGCCTTCAGAGTGATTATAGGATTGTTCCTGGGATCTGTCCATTGATGGCCTCTCTAGGTGCGGAATCTTGGCATTATTTATTTTATATATTTAAACATTTGTTGACTGAGGCTCGTTTTCAGGTGCGACCGGGGGTGGGGGTGGAATAGGAGTACATACAATTACCACAAAAGACATCAGTTACTGTACAACAGTAGTTCAAAAACAAACAGATTCAGCAGAGATACAACATTGCTATCCTGGATGAGATTGACACTTGAAGCTCAGGTGTCTTCTGTTGTCCAATGTGGTTTTACCACTTGAGAATTATCACCAGGATTAAACCCTAGTTCCGCCCGACAAACTGCCATCACTGGTACATGTCTTTGTAACATCCAGGCTTGATTACTGTCATACTCTCACTTCTGGGTCACTCGAGGATCCTCCTCCGCTGCAGCTGGAACAGAACACAGTGACCAGGTTGCTGACTGGCCTTCCAGGTCTAGTCATATGACCATGGTCCCGCGAGCTCTGCACTGGCTGCCTGTCAGGTGGATGATAATCTTCAAGGTGGCCTTGCTCACCTACAAGGCCCTATACAAACTGGGCCCTGGCTACCTGGCTGATCTCCTGCCACCTGCCACCTCAGTTCATTCCCTCCACTCCTTGACCAGGGGCCTCCTCATTGTTTCCAGGGCCAGATTAAAAACCTCTGGCAACCATGCCTTTGGAGTCACCAGACCAGCCCTGTGGAACTCTCTTCCAGCTTGTGTCAGAGAGGGGCTCTAACAGTCAAGATGTTTAAAAAGGGTCTGAAGGCTCACTTATTATGTTTGGCCTTCCCGGATGAAGGTGACTGACCAGCACTAGTTGAAATTCTAGATATTTTAGAATGTTATTTATTTTTTTAACATTTATGCATGCTGTCTGTGTTATGTACATATCTGTATTACCCTACCTGTTTTATGTAAGCGCCAGAGCCTCAGGGATTTGGGTGCCGTATAAATAAACCTGCCTTGCCTTGCCCTCTGATCACTTGCCTTAGCTGTAAATATTGTTTTGCTGGTGTCTAGTGGTACCCCACCTCTGCTTGTTTCTCCAGTAGTAATTAATACAGTATTTCTCAGTCTAGTGGCTCCCCAAACTGCCCACACCAGGCTGGGTACACTAATCTGCCACCCCCCTTCCATACATAGTCAGTCACAGCCTGGGTCAGAATTTGGGGATTGGGGAGTCCATATTGTGACTGTGATAGGTCATGCACTTCCTGTCATTACATAGAGCAGCCAGCTGAAGTGGTGAGAAGGGCTGTGCCAGTCATTGTACGGGCTCCCCAGTCCCTATTCTCTGACCCAGACAGTGACTAACAATGTATGGAAGGGAGGTGGCAGGTTGGTATACCTAACCTGGTCTAGGCAGTGTGGGGAGCCACTAGACACCAGGAAATATTAATTATGACCGGGCAAGCAATCAGAGGGTGGTCGTGTGCCCTTAGATGCCAGGGAAACAATATTTATGGCCAGCGTGATTGGTCAGAGGGTAAGGGTTGCCATTAGATACCAGGGAAATAATATTTGCAGCTGAGGCAAGTGATTAGAGGGTGAGAGGTGCCACTAGACACCAGGGAAACAATATCCATGGCCGGGGAAAACAATCGGAGGGTGAAGGTGTGCCACTGGACACCAGGTAAGTTTTTTTTAAGCTTTTTCCTATGGGAACTGCACAGCACTGATCACTGAACTGAGAAATAATCACATGAATTGTGGATTAATGTATTAATACCTCAGTTCATGCATTTTATTCTACAGTTCAGTAAAAAAATTCCATGGAACAAGGTGAAAAGTCGGCAAACACCTTCAGAAGATTTCTGATTTCAATAAAGGTGACAATTCAGAAAATTCAGCAAAAGTTACAGAATACCACGAAAGTTCCACTAAAGCAGAATTCGCAACGTTCGCCCAGTCCTAGTGCTGAGATAGTAGAGGGTTCAAACGTGGTGGGACAGGTACATGGATAAAGTAGGTATGGGGCAGCTGGGGGGGGGAGGAAGGTAAAGAAATGAGGACTGACAGGGGCTCAGTCCAATAATTAGGCAGAAGGATCCAAAGAGGCTGTTCCTGCACTCTAGTGCTAGAAAGAGTCGCTAGGTGCATGCAAAGGGGAGCAGCTCCCTGTAATTAAGACAAGTCCAGAATTGCATGCACTCAATTAGCAAGAAGAAAAGGTGCTGGCAAAGTCATGAGATACAAATTAAGTTCTTTTATTTAAACATTTTTTTTTTTAACTTGCCTGGCTCCCATTGCTTTCGGAGGAGGCCTCGTACCTCCTCCTACTCTGTCCGCTTGGGCATCCCACTAGGCAACCCCACCCTGGTTTCATCTGTGCACAGGGAGCCAGGGTGTATTCATTTTTCCCCCTTTTTTCTCCCCTTAGATCCTCCTGAGGATGGCAGCATGAAGGACATACGTCCTAGCATATGATGTGCTGCGCCGATCACAAGCACCCACAGCATCCTCCACTCCCTGGCTCCTCAAAGCCGCCATTGCCCCAAAGTCTGTGCTTCCACCAGCCCCAGGAGCATCGGGTGCCCCAAGGTACTCCCTGTAACCCACCCCAGGAGGAGGAGAGCATCACTTGGGACACTCAATCCTCCATCCCCCCACCGACCCCCAGCAACCCAAGTCGGTTCCCGAACCCGGGTTGCCAGCATGGTGTGAGGTGTCATGTCCAGAACCTCAACCCTCAGTGCCACTGGGCCATATATTTTACATTTTTTAAGACCCAAGCCAAGTTGTCACTTAACAAACTCTACCCCTGAGGGGTAGTAGAGTTTGTTAAGTATTGACTTGGCTTGGGCCTTAAAAGATTTAAAATAAAAGAACTTAATTTGTATCTCATGACTTTGCCAGCACCTTTTTTTTTTGCTAATTGGGTGCATGCAATAATTAGGCAGGACAGATTAAGGACAGGTGTGCTCAATGGATTAGTCTCGGTGCTGAATGGGGAGTTGCTAACCCCCAAATATCCAATAGTATAAACAAGACAGTTCGGCACTCACTGGTACCTGCACATACTAACATACTAGATGCCAGCAGAGTAGACCTATTGGTCTATCAAGTCTGCTCGTGCTTCAGCACCCTGATTGGGTACCTTAGACCTCTAGCTGACTCCTTCTACTGTTACTCCATTCCCTAGTCCTGCCCCACCCCCGGGCAAACCAGCCTCTGCTGCACTCCTTACCTATACCTGTCCCACCCTCTGTTGAATCCCTCCACCATAGCTGCCTGTACCAGCTCCCCGGGCAGCACATTGCACGGTTCCACCACGCTCTCGGTGTAAATCAACACTGGAGTCCCATTCAAGTTTTTAAATTCTCCTTCAGATTTATTGCAGGTAAATCAGACACACATTTGAAAATGGCAACACCACAGGAAACCCCTGCACTTCGACTTTCATCTTCCTGAGGGGGCTAAATTCCCTGTAACACACTATCCCATTTTATACATTTTTGGTAACTCTCCACTGCCACCCAGTGATATTTTAGGAATTACACTGAATTTCCATTCATCCCCTAAAGTAAGATTTGTGATATGAACCTTCCACTATAAACTAACTAACTGATAGTGTTTCTCATCTCTCTCTTTTTCTGCCTCTTGCAGAATCAGCTGACAAAAGGAACTGGTGACTTTGGATGTTGTGGATCTCTCCAAGCAAAGAGTACCATGAAAACAATGGGTGATCGCATCTCCATTATTGCCAAAAAATTCTGCAATTCTTTTCAGATAAACAGTGACTTTAACTGAAACTCACTAACTGCGAATGCTAAATAAGCAACATAAATTACTAAATTATGTTTATTTATTTATTTATTTATTTATTAGCTTTGGGTAACCGGGTAAGTGCGCTAGGCAACAGACCTGCCTATTTTCAGGCATGACCAGGGAGAGCACAGGACATTGGTTACAATATACAGAAATGCACAGACATAATATAGGTGTACAGGAGCAAAACAAGATATACATTGGGTAGCACAATAATAGTTAAATAAGGGTACATTTTAGGCATAGATCATAATAAGGATGTAAAATAAAGCAATTAGGGTAACCATAAGACAGCTGAGGACAGTAAAGACATCAAGGTTCATAGCCACCTAGACAAGCATATTTAAGTTAGTCACTTCATCTGTTCGTAAAAATGTGATTCTATTTTGTTTCTTTTTGATATGACATACATAACATAAATTGATGTATAATTTTAGAAAAAAATGTATTTGATATATAATTTAAAGCTTATAAAGAATGTAGTTATCTTTGTTTGAATCCCACCACTAGCCACTAAAGTTTAAACAATCATATGTAATTAAATAAAATATCACTGGGTGGCAGTAGAGAGTTACCAAAAAATTTATAAAATGGGATTGTGTGTTACAGAGAATTTAGCCCCCTCAGGAAAACAAAAGTCAAAGCACAAGGGTTTCCTGTGGCATTGCCATTTTCAAATGTGTGTCTTATTTACCTGCAATAAATCTGAAGGAGAATTTAAAAACTTGAAACGGTCTCCAGTGTTGATTTACATGTGCAGGTACCAGTGAGTGCTGAACTGTCTTGATTATACAATAATAAGGCAGGCCTGGGCAGACTACATGGGTCGACAGGCATTTATCTGCCAACATTTTCTAATTTTCTATGCTGGATAGAATGGATAATAGTATTTGCTGCAGAAGTAAGAATCAGTTTTACCCCAGTGCAGAGTTTTCATTATTCCTATTTACCCACTCAGGCCAAAACATGAAATCCGGGTTTTCAGATATACTAGTGAATTATCTGTGCAGCTCAGCTCAATAAAGTCACTCCAGTACTAGGGCCCTAACAGTGCTTTGTAACATGCTTTGAGATACTCAGTGTGTATGGAAATGTAAATGTCTTTCAATTGTAATACAGAGTTTGGAACATATGAAAACATGAAATGGCTTTTAAACTTTTCAGTACTATTGTGCAACCTCTATGCAAAAAGGATGCCTGTTTTCATTATATTAATCTTTATGCTCCGTCTTAGCACAAGAGGGCACTCCTGTGCTATTATTGTTCTCAGCTCTGCCACGCTACTGTCAGCCTGAGCTAAATTCTCATGATGGCTATAGTAATTGAAAGTCAAAGAACTTCTTTTGTGAAACTGAGGTTCTAAATGCAAACTTGACCTTTTTCTGTTTTACCTTCTTCAAAAATACTTTATTACAAAATTATTGTAAAACAATACAGACAGTGGCTAAATATGTTCCTTCTTTTATGTCCCATCTATAAGGTGAGTTACATGCTAATGCATGAAATCACCTTATGCACTGCGACAACCATAAAATGCAATCAGATTGTCTGGTGGCAGTGACAGCAAGATGTTTGCATGCTTTACACTTGACGCTAGATGACTCACGTTGCGCATTATGCGATGACAAAGTGTGAATGACATTACATGCATTAGCATGTAACTCCCTCAAAGTAGAAGGCAATCATTTTTCTAAAAAGTAAACACCCAATAAAATCAATGAAGGTATTACATTTTCTTTTCAATGTGTCTCATACCCTCTGTGATCTATGTATGTCCCAATGACATTTCTTTTTTTCCATATAACTTTTTACCCCATCTGTCTTGGGTGCTTCTGCAGCTGGGCTGATTCCCAGACCCCAAAACCCTAACCTCAGGACAGAGTCCTCCACAGTTTGCCTCCCAGAGGCATCCCTATTCCCTGGTCACCAGATGAGGGCCTTAGTGGGGCCTTCAGGGACATCTGGTGCCCAGGGAACGGGATGCATCTGGTAGCCCATATCAGTTTTGGAAGGGATGCAACTATGCATCACATGTTTGAAGGCAGGTTGTTTTTCCTCCAGAATATGCTCCCTCCACCCCCCTCCACTGATATGTTTACAGCCACATTTGGACCTCTCATGCTACAACATCAGCATTTCACTCTGACTCCCATGAGGGAGTACTGCCCTAGCTCACTGCAAAAGGTGGGTGGGGTGATAGGCATTTGTTCCCACCTCTAGTCACCTGGCTGCAGGGCACCCTGCCCACTTCTAACCTGGGTCATCCAGATGGAAGCATGATGTGGTTCCTTGGAGCCATCAGATGGTGCCATTCCATGTAATTTCTAAGCTGTTTGGGGCACTGCAGTACTGCTGACACATCTGACCTGCCTGTCCTTGATGTGGACAGTAGCCCACATATTCAAAGGATGTGTGCTGCCCAAAATGGAGATGTGCGACACATCTCAGAAAATGCGTGGAAGCATGATATTTGAAAGGGGAGAGATGCATTGTGCATTTCTGAATGCACGATCATGCAGAAATAATGTATGCAGTGCAACAAAAGGTATTCAGCCCAAATGAGCAGCGCTTGTGCCATGCATCCCAGAAGTGTGCTGCGCAAAGTTAGGCAGACAAAAGGATGGCCTAAATTAGCCAGCCACCCACAGGAAGGCCAAAGAACTGCAGACAGGCCATCCTGAGTCAGCCCTTGGAGATGCACCAGGACGTGCTCCATTAACTCATACACAGCAGTCATGCCAGGATGGAAGCACCCAAAGCCACAGATGCTGGCACACCACAGACACCACCCAGAGAGCTATCCCCCCACACCAGACCCAAGATGTAGACACCCAGCTGTCACATGCCAGTGCTGTCAGGTGCCCCCCAGCACACCAGCAGAGCAGGTGGCTATGCTGCAGCACATGTACCAGGGGCCATGGCCTGCACCCAAGTGGCCTGCAGGGTGCCACCTGATGGTGGCATGCACCCAGTGTGATGTCTGGGGCAATGGTGCCCAGCTAGCCTGGTGGTACCAGTGGTAGCCTGGCATGGGTCAGGGACTAGCTTGTGGTACGCACCCATGGTGGTACACCATAGGTGCACACAGGTGGGACCCACCCACTTGGGTACCTGGTCACCCTCTGCACACTGCCATTCCCATGTTCCTCTCATACAGGGGTGTGTGGGGCACTGAAGGTGACTGTAGGCTGCATGCAGAGCTTGTATGTCATGTGCATGTGGTATACCAATCAGACTGTGTCACCCTGTACTCTCCCCTGTTGCTTGTCCAGGTGGGCCCCTGTGGCCACTGTCTAGGTGGGCCCCCCTGTTCCCCATTCCAACCCTGTACATGGATATGGTTAATAGCACTGTACCCAGAACAATGCAGTCCACCCACTCACAAACAACATGGTGGCTCATTAAGCAGATGCACTCAGGGGAGCTCCTGGCAGGCAGCCTTAATTTTCACTGTTTCGTGTCGCTCTGTTAAGCAAACTTAGTTTTAATTCCAATGATGGACAAAAGGAAAAGTAGAGCAACATCATCGTCCAGCAAGGAGTTTGCCTCTCCTAATATTCAACTCCTGGAGAAATGCTTACAGCCCGAGAGGCGGTGAGCCTTTTAGCGAGACCGCTTCCTTGCTAATCCCCACTCAAGTCAAACCCAAAAACCACCCGGCAGAATTCCCAGTGGCTTCAGCAACTTCACAGCTTTTGCTGCCCTTGGACTCACAAGATTCACAAGAACTTGTTGGAAATACTCAGACAACTTACCACGGTGCAAGCATAGACTTGGAGCAGAAGCCGAAACAGAAAGCAGTTAATACGGAAGCTTTTCCCTTAATGACAGCATATCAAGGAGTTCATATAGATGACTTTGCACAGAGCTACATGTTAGAAAAGCTGGGCAAGTCTATTGAGAGAGTATATTATTGGTGGGTATGCCCCCATACGGTGACACCAACACAGCAAACTATGCTCCTGTCAACAAAATCGACACTTTGCCAACAGGTAGCTGTGTTGGTGTGCCTGAGACAGGGCATGCTGTCTCCGTCCTGCCCCACCCTGAGCTAACTCCAACTGGGTTAACAATTTTAAGTCGGGGTTGAGGGGGCGGAGCCCCACGCATGGGGAGTTCTAGGGGTGAAGCCCCCCTGATAGAAAAAAAGGACCGGGAGTCTGCAAGGAATCATGCCGACCATGATTTGCGGTTCACATGATTCCAGTCACTGTAACGCCAGTCGACATTAGAGATGTTGAACCGGCATGGTAGAGCCTTATCAGTGTTGGAACACCAGGAATGAAAGCAGGATGCCTTCAATGCCAAGCTTGAATTTTTACAGAAAGAAATTAAAACCAACAAGGAACAGCTTATTATCAATGTAAAACAGATTGCAGCTAAAACAAAGTGACTAGCGATGCATGAGAATAAGCTTTAGGCAATAGAAGCCACCAACGTGGCACAAATGAAAGAGGCATACAGCTTACATACAAAAATGGAATTGCTTGAAAACCAGATTAGATATAGACATCTGAGAGTTTTGGGACTTCCTAACACTTTAGATTCAGACTTTGAAAAAGTGAGAGATCTGGTCAAGGATATTTTCATTCAGGTCTTTGATTTACCAGTCAAATACTTACCCTTCATCACTAAACTTTACAGAATAAATAAAAAGGCATCAAATGAAGGAAAGGATAAGTTAGATATGAAGGCTACTGTGTTCATTAGCTTTGTGTCTGAATCTGGTAGAGACCTGCTGATTAAATTATCATTGCGTAAGGGGATCTTGGTATATAAATCACATAAATTCTTTATTTTTCCGCACTTTTCATTTCAAACTCAGCAGAGACAAAGGAAGTTTTTGAATTAGCAACAAGAAATACTGGAGATGGGTGGAACCTTCCAAATGATTGCACGGGAAAAGTGCAGATAATCTACAAGGGAAAGACCTATATCTTTTTGAGGTTTACCACCTTGCTGCATTCATTCATTCAGTCCCAGTATGATTTGGACCTATCTGCAGATGGAGAGTCCCCAGCATCATCTGACAAAGAATTCTCAGCTATTGCACAGGATGTGGATGATCAGATGAATGAAGGAATGTAATGCAACCAAGATATAATAAAACTGACTTGTAAAGTTAATAAATTAATAACAGGTTGGGTGTAAGTGCAGCAATATTGTGGGTGAATACAAACACTTGGGTATTCCTCCTGTATGCTTATTGCATGTTATGTTTCATTTTCTCAAGGAATAAATGGGAGGAGTATTATAATGTTTGGATGAATGGAAATAAGGCTTGAAACACAATTAGATTAAGTGCATGCTGCTTAAAAAACAGGTTTTTACTTAATGATTTTTGTCTTTTATAGTTCATGTGGTTTCCTCCATCCTACATGCATTCCTTTCTTTTTAGAGTATGTAATATATACAGTAAAATCTAATAAATAAATTGATGATAAAAAAGAAGACTGTATCACCCTGTTCCCTCAGCTGTTGCTTGTCCAGGTGGGCCCCTGTGGCCACTGTCCAGGTGGTCCCCCTGTACCCCAGTCTGACCCTGGACATGGATATTGTTAATAGAACTGTACTCAGGCCATTGCAGCCCTCCTACTCACACACAAACATTCCATCACACCTGCCTGCCAGGCTGCAGTACCTCCTGTTTACCTTTGTGGGGTGATGGGGCAGCCCTGCAAAGCTGGAACTGTGCATGCCTGGGATATGCAAATAGCCTGAATACAGTCCAGTACTGAGCTGCGTATGTTGGAAATGGGCCTGGAATGTACAATGAGCCCATTTGCATATCCCGGCTGAATATTGCAATTTTTCGCACCACACATGTGGCCACCTATCGTGCATTTCCTTATGCTCTGCAGGTCACCTGCCACACCGCGCACTTCCCACTGCATGATCATGCATGTTCAGGATATTCAGCTGGACATGCGTGATCTCATCTCATGGTGCATCTTCTGAATATGTCATTATTTTGTGCCGATGCATCTCAGTTGCGATAGGCGCGAGGCACTGCGCGATGCAGTCTGGGACTTTTGAATATGAGGCCTAGTATGTAGATAATGGAAAGTGATGGTAACCAGCTGTGAGGACAGTGAACAGGGAATGAGAAGGCAGACAGGTAGGAGAAAGACATATTTTGTCTTTCGTGAAACCTTAATTTACAGCCAGAAGAGGAAAGTTCAGAGTTTCTGATGAACAGTAAGAAGTTATTTTTTTCTTACTAAAACATCTTTATGTAAAAATGGTCAATGGTGAGAATGATACATAAGAAATAAATGTATACAGTAATCAAACAATGAATAAAACCATACACTTAAATATTAGAAGAAAAGCAATTAAATATTCTAATAATTATCAGAACCTAATCAAAACTTCAGAACTGTTAGGTGTTTTACTGTATATAAAGTACAAAATTAGTTTAAAACTTCACTTCCGCTGATAAGTTATCATTGAAAAGAATGACGGGTAACAAATGACTTTGAGCTGTATTAATGCACTTAGTGTCACTTTGCTAAATGGTACTCTCTTGTGTAATACAACAGTGAGTATGATCCCTTAATACAAACCTGTCTCACTGGCAGAGTTGTGTGGAATGCACAATTCTGCCCTCAGAACACAAGTAGAATGGCAATTCTACTCCCAAAATGCTTTTCTGAATTTTTGATATGTTCTGTGGAATTACTAAAGTGTTTTAATTTAAACCACAGATTCATATTCCACAGTTTACATAACCAGGGGATTAGTTTTCCATGGTTTATGTAAACTGCGGATTAGTTTTCCACTGCTGTAAGCTGTGAATTAGTTTTCTGGTTTATGTAAACAACGATTAGTTTTCCACAGTTTACATAAACTGCAGTTTAGTTTTACACTGCTTATGTAAACCACGGATTAGTTTTCCATGGCTTATGTGAACGGTGGATTGATTTTCCACAGTTTATGTTAACCGTAGATTCATTTTCCACAGTTTATGTAAACCACAAATACGTTTTCCACACTTTATGTAAACCGCGGATTAGTTCTCCATGGTGTATGTAAACCACAGATTAGTTTTCCACTGTTTACATAAACTGCAGATTAGTTTTCCACAGTTTATGTAAACCACAGATTCATTTTCCACAATTTATATAAACCATGGATTAGTTTTCCACAGTTTAAATAAACCACGGATTCGTTTTCCATAGTTTACATAAACCAAAAATTAGTTTTTCACAGTTTACATAAACCATGGATTAGTTTTCCATAGTTTATGTAAACCACAGAGTAGATTTCCACAGTTTAAATAAACAACATATTAGTTTTCCATAGTTTACATAAACCACGGAATAGTTTCCACAGATTATACAAACCACGGATTAGTTTTCCATTGTTTATGTAAAACACAAATTAGTTTTCCATGGTTTATTTAAGTCACAGATTAGTTTTCCACAGCTTGGGGGAACTAATCTCTAAATGCTGGAACACTACTTTGCAGTTTATGTAAACTAGGAAATACTAATCTGAGGTTTAGATAAAAAGGCAAAAACTGATTGTGGAATTTTGGAATTCCATGGAATTTCCAAAATTCCACTGAGTTGTGTCAGAAGTTGAATTTTAAAACTCTGTACAGCCCTGCTTACTGGTTCCTTTGTGCTCCAGCAGCCTTTTTCCTGTGTCTTTCTACATGCACAACCATCGTTTTTTGGATACAGACCTGTTGAGGATTATAGTCTAAAACTCGTGCTTTGAAAATGATTGGACCCTGAAAATTACTCTGATAAGATAAATAGATACAAACACACTGTCAGCAGATAAGGGCCTATGGCCCACCTAGTCTGCCCATTTGAGCTTGTAAATTGACTTTATGTTTTCCTAGAAGTCTGTTGTCCCTTACCCCTGACCTCCCTTATATCTATCCCATTCATTCTTAAATCCTGTTTGTCTCAGCACCCACCACTTCCTCTGGTAGGGTGTTCCACTTGTCCATGACCCATTCTATGAAGAAATTCTTCCTCACGTTTCCTCTGAATCACCCTCTCTCCAACTTTGTCCCATGCCCTCTAGTCCTGGAACATCTTTTTCACTGGAAAATAGTGCATTCCTGCACCCTTTTCCTCCCTGTAAGGTACTTGCATGTCTCTATCATATCCCCTCTCTCCCTCCTCTCCTCCAGGGAGTACATATTCAAGTCCTTCAACCTGTCTGCATAGGACTTGTGATGCAATCCCTGTACCATCTTTGTTGCCCTCTTCTGAACCTTCTCTACCCTGTCTATGTACTTATGTAGGTAAAGTCTCCAGAACTGTACACTGTACTCCAGGTGGGGCCTCACTAGTGTCTTGTATAGTGGAATTATGACCTCCCTTTTCCTGCTGGTGATGCCCCTGCCTATGCATCCCAGCATCCTATTTGCTTTACCTACTGTCTTGTTGCACTGTTTCCCTACCTCGAGGTCATCAGAGATGATAACCCCAAGGTCCCTTTCCTGCTTGGTGCATGCTATATCCTCACCCCCCAACTGATATGTTTTTCCAGGGTTTTTGTACCCCAAATGCATTATCTTGCACTTCTTTGCATTGAATTTCAACTGCCAAACCCTTGACCATTCTTGAAGCTTCTGCAGGTCCCTCCTCATTCTGTCTACAAACCTTTTGGTGTGTCCACTCTGTTACAGAGCTTTGTGTCATCAGTGAACAGGGGAATTCTGCCTTCTAGGTCCTGTGCAATGTCACTGATGAAGATGTTGAACAGGACCGGTCCCAGCACTGATCCCTGTGGTACGCCACCGATCATTCTTCTCTCTGTGGAGTGACAGCCATTTACCACCACCCTCTGTGTCCTGCCACTCAGCCAATTACCTACCCACCGCACTACTATCCTGCCTACTCCCATATTCCCCAGTTTGATTAATAGCCTTCTATGTGGCACAGTGTCAAAGGCCATGCTGAAGTCTAGATAGGCCACATCCACTGCCCTCCCCTGATCCACCTCCCTTGTCACCCAGTCAAAAAATTCAGTGAGGTTCATCTGATATGATCTCCCCCTGGTGAAACCATGCTGTCTTGGATCCTGTAGTCCATTGCAACCATATGTTCCACCAATCTCTCCTTCAGTAGTGCTTCCATGATCTTCCCCACTACCGAGGTCAGGTTGACTGGTCTGTAGTTCCCTGCTTCCTCTTTGTTCCCTCTTTTGTATAAGGGGACTATATCTGCTGTCCTCCAGTCTTTGGGTGCCTCCCCTGTTTCCAGTGATTGGCTAAACAGGATTGCCAGAGGTTCAACCACCACCTCTCTTAGTTCCTTTATACCCTGGGTTGCACTCCATCTGGCCCCATTGCTTTATCAACTCTTATTTCTTCCAGTTCCTTGAGGACCCTTTCCCATGTAAAGGGACTTGTGTCCATTTCTGCGGTGTTCCCAACCCTTGTACTCCATTCAGGCCCATTACCCTCCTCTTACTCAGTAAAGACTGAGCAGAAATACCTGTTCAGCATGTCAGCTTTACTGTTGTCATCCTCCATGCGGCCCCCATCCTCTCCCTTCAGTCTCACTATCACTCCCTTTGCCTTTCTTTTTTCAGTTATGTACCTGTAAATGGTTTTGTCCCCTTTGCCCACTGATTTTGCGATGCACTCTTCTGTCTGATCTTTGGCTTCCTTTACTGATCCCCCTGCCTCCCTTTGCTTCTCCTGGTACTTCTCCCTATCTCCCTTCTGCCTGCATCTTTTTGTATTGCCTGAATGCAATCTTTTTGGCTTTCACTTTCTCCGCTACCTCCTTGGAAAACCATAATGGCCTCCTCTTCCTTTTCCCCTTGCTAACCTGCTTAATGCATAATTCTGTTGCTCTTGTAATCCCTGTTTTAGAGATTGCCCACTGTTCCTCAACCCCTAATTCTTGCCCCATTCCCATTAATGCCTCTTTCAAGCATTTCCCCATTTTCCCAAAGTCTGCCCCCTAAAATCCAGGATCGTGTTTTGTGCAGTTTGGTTCTGCTCCTTCTGTGATTTCAAACCACAGTGATCGTGATCATTGTTCCCAGGTGCTCCCCACTGTTACCCTCATCACACTGTCCCGTTTGTGGTATAAGGTAGAGTATTGCCTTCTGCGAGTTAGTTCCATGACCAGTTGTTGAGTAAGGCACTTGAATGGAGTCCAGGATAAATCTCCTCCTGGTTGATGCTGCTGCTGGAGGCTCCAGTCCATGTCTGGAATATTGAAGTCTCCAACCAGCACCACCTCACCCTTGTCTGCCGTCCATTGGATGGCTAGCATCAACTCCTATCTGTTTCTTCCTCCTGGGCTGGTGGTCTGTAGACCACTCCTGTGTGGATGGCTGACCTCATTTTCCTTTCCAGCTTAACCCACAGTATCTCTCCCCAATTTTGTTCCTCCTGGATCTCTGTGGCCTTTATGCTATCTTTCACATAAAGTGCCACTCCTCCTCCTCCCTTCCTGCCTGCCCTGTCTCTTCTGAATATGTTGTAGTCAGATATGGCCATCTCCCAGTTGTGGTTATCATTACACCAGGTCTCTGTGATGGCCACAATGTCCAGGTCCGACTGCACCATGACAGCCTCCAGATCCTCCATCTTGTTGCTAAGGCTCCTGGCATTGTGTCACATGGCTTTCAAGATTCAAACTCCTGGACTGTTTAGCCATTCTACTCCAGCCCTCTCCTGGTTGTCCTTTATCCCAAGTTCTCCCTGCTGTCTGCCCTTCTGTTGAATTTTGCCCTTTTTCTGCCTATCCACCTCTTGGTGTTTTATTTCATAGGTTTCATAGGTTCATAGGTAATTTCAAGCTGAATTAGACTTCGTCCATAGTGCTTGCCTTTTGTTTCATATTTTAGTATTCCAGCATATTATTTCTTGCCCAGAAGGTACATATCAAGTTTAGTTTTAAAGAATTCATGCTTGTACTGGTTACCACTTCTGGTGACAGTGAATTCCATCCAGCAACCACTCTTTGACCAAACCAATGTTTGCACGGTAAGGTCTGCCACTTTTGAACCTCTAACTGGTACGGATGTCCCCTGGATTCATATTTGGATTTCCTGCAAGTTAAACCTAAATCTGCTAGCAATGCAGGATCATTTAAGCTTCTGAATAATGAGCAATAATCTCCCCTAATTCTCCTATATTCCAAAATATACAGATTTAAGTCTTTTAGTCTCTCTGGATATGACTTCTTCGCAAGCCCTACGATGGACTTTGTAGCTCTTTTTCACATTCGCTCTATATTAAGAACGTCAACTTTTTTATAGGGGGCCCATACTTGAGCGCAATACTCCAGATTTGGTCTGACCAGGGCACTATAGAGGGGCATAAGCACCTTTCTATCTCTACTTGATATATGTCTCAAAATGCAATTTAATACCTGGTTGCTTTCCTTACTACTTAGGACCTAGGTTGGAGATGGAAGATATATCAGAGGGGACTTCATTGTACCAAGTTGGTGCTCTGAAGGAGAAGGACCTTTGAGCTAATGAGGTCCTGACCCTAGGGATCGACCACACCTGTTTGCTGATGGAGCGAGTATTTATTGTGGTGTGGGAACATTGGAGTGCAGCAGATACCCCCAGTGGGAGAGCCCCAGGTGAATTTTCTTTGTAAGGAGACAGGTTTGTAGCAATATTCTCTCATCCAGGTCTAGGAGGTTTGTAAGAATACAGGATGCAGGTGTGGGTACGCTTATCAGCCCTCACAGGAGTCTGCATGCTTAGTTTATGGCTAGATGGATTTTGTTCAGCACCATATGATTTGCGGCCAAGTAGATGGTTAGCCCATAGTCCACAAGAGAGAGGACTGATACGGTGACAGCCAGGTTAAGGGCTTCAGGGGTAAACAGGATTTCTGCCTGTACAGAAGCCCTATGCGGGCATTGATGGCCGACTACAGGTTGTTTATGTGTGAGTGGAAGGTGAGGTGGGAGTCAAAAGTTACGCCTAGGTATCTGCATGTGTGTACCTGCTCTAGGGGAAGGAGAGAGTGGGAGAGGATAGATAGTTGCATATTTTTGGCCTGATTCTGATGGTGGGTAAAGAACATGGCTTTGGTTTTTTTCACATTAACTATGAGTCTTTGGTCTGTGAAACAGTTCTCAATTTGGTTATATGCATATTGGAGGGATGGTTTAATTGAACAATGATCTTGGTGTGAGGCAAAGAGAACTGTGTCATCTGCATACAGCAACAGATTACCTATGCAAGACTTGGGCAGGGCGTTCAGGTAGATGCTGAACAGCAATGGGCCAAGAATTGAGACCCGAGGTACCCCAGAGCGGACTGGCAAAGTGGAGGACTGGGTGGTGTGTATTTTGACGCATTGTGACTGGGCTGTGAGGTAGCCAGTGAACCAGGCAAGAGGTCCGCTGGATAGGCCAAGGTGTTGAAGCATGCATATGAGTAGAGGGCGGGACACAGTGCCAAAGGCCTTTGACAGGTCAGTGAAGATGGCTCCCACAAGGTGTTTCTTATCCAGGGCAGAATGGATATAATAGGAGAACTCGGGGCCATAGTGGTACTGTGACCTGTCCTGAAGCCATGCTGTTCCCTGCATAGTAGATTGTAGGTGAGAAGATAATCAGTAAGTTGGGTGGCTATAATCTTTTGAAGGGCTTTAGAGGATGGACCAGTAGTTGTTGGGAGAGTACTGTCACCACTCTTCAGTATGGTGGTGATGGTTGCCGTCTTCCATGCTGAGGGGAACTGACCCAGGCACAGGGAGCAGTTTAGAAGGTCAGTCAGTGGGGATAGGACAGAATCAAGTACTAGCCCAAGAACCCTCATATCAAAAGAGTCCTACAGTAGAGCGAGAGCCCCTGAGGGCGCAGAGAAATGGCCTCCTCATTCATGGTCACTACTTGAAGCAGAAGGGGGGGTACTGTAAGTTAGGAGGCTAGGGTTGCCGGAATAGGATCGAAAATGTTGAGGGAGCACACACTGAGGTCGGAGAAAGATGCATTAAGGCAGTCAGCTATGGCCTCTGGGTCAGTGGAAGGACATTGTTTATGGTAAGCAGAGACAGGGAGGCGGGTTTTGCCATTCAGTTCCTTGATGTTGTTCCAAAACAGCCATGAGTTCCCCAGGGAGGAGGCTAGGGTTGTTTGTAGTATTCAGATTTTGCCTGTTTTATAGCCCATGTGCATTTGTTGCGCGCTGCCTCATAGGCCTGCCTATCAGCTTGTGAACTGGAGTAAACTGCTTTCTCCAGAGGTCGTGTTTCCTGCACCTTGAACTGATGGAGCAGTTCAATAGAGATCCAGGCAGCATTGCACTTCTTGGTCAGTACATTAGAGAAAGGGTGTAGATATCTCAAGCTTTATTAAAAGAATGAGTAAAGTAGTCAAGGGTAAGGTCAGGAGCAGCGAAAGTGTCTTTGATAGATGAGGTTGTGCCAGCAAGCCAGTTCACATTCAAATCACCTACAATGGCGTGTTCAGTATTGGGTGGGACACTGGTGATGAAGTTAGCAATAGACTGAATTGCCTGGCTTGGTTCTCAGGGGACGTATGCCACTGCCAAAGTTAGAGGGGCCCTGAAGGGGTCTGTGGTGAGCTTTAGGGATAGGGCTTGGGCATTGTGGTCAAGTGAGGGTATAGGAAGCACATGACAAATGATGGAGTCGTGGATGTACACCGCACACCCCCCTCCAAGATTATCTACTCTATCAGTTCGGTGGAGGGTGAAGCCTGTAAAAGTGACTGTCGAGTCGGGTATTTTTTTGGAGAGCCAGGTTTCTGTAAGGGCCAGAATGTCTGACTGATGTTGCAGTAGCCAGCAGTGGAGGCCAGTGGTTTTCTTGGGGAGGCTGCAGATATTCATTGCCGCTATTCTAAGCCCATGTTGTGAGAAGCTAGGGTTGGGTGAAGCGGGGCCTGGGTTAGGATGGACATTCCTGGAGATAAGAAGGAGAAAGGCAGTGACTCTGAGCAGGGCAAAGGATCGCTGCCTGCGTGTCTTGAGGTGCTGTCGCTTAGTTTTTGTATAGGTAGAGCAAGGAATGGCCAGGGTAATGAGTGAGGGATGGGATAGGAGTACGGCACGGTGGTAGGTGTAGATAGGAGACCATGGGAAGATGTATGGGAGAGGGTGGGGACTGTGTAGCCAGCCTTGAAAGAGTTGGTGGCGTCAAAGATTGTGTGAGGAGGGTGGGGTGAGCATGGGAGGGGTCCTCAGGTGGTGGACTTGTGGGACCTAGAAGCAGGAATATTGCAATCAGGAGCCTAGGACAGCAAGCAAGGGGAGAACAAGGGGAGCACTGAGAGGTGGGTGCTTGGTGTAAGAATAAGGGGGGCATAATGGCAGTCACAATTGTCAGCGTGGCTTAATGGTGGGTCCTGGACCATGGTGTGGAGGTACAAGGTTTGAATCCCAGAGGGGACACAGATTTGGGACCCTAGTGAAGCCCCTACAGCTAGGAGCAAAGGGCTATACTGCAGTGGGCAGAAGTGGTTAAAAATAGGGGAACAGCAGTGACTCCTAGAGGTGGCTAGGGGAATGACACTACAGGGGTAGTAGGTCTGGTTAGAGGGAGGAGATCTGAAAGGAGCGAATGTGTGGGTGGAGGTAGAAGGTGAAAGATAGCAGAGGGCTAGTGGAGAGGTGGGCAAGAGAGGCAGCTGGCATAGAGTGGATGGGAGATCTAGTAGGACAGGACACCTGGAGGACTGAAGCCCTCTAGTGGCTAGATAACAAATAGGGACAATGAGAGGATCTCAGATCTAGAAGTGGGTAGCCATCTGGGAACAAGTGACCACCAAACCATGTGGTTCATGATAAACTGAACTACAGATTCAAGCCATACAAAAGTGAGTGTTCTGGACTTCAGGAGGGCTGACTTTGGCAAGATGGGAAAGTGCCTTAGAAAAGCACTAGCAAACAGGCTAGAAGGAGGGTGGAGCAATAAAGGGAAATATCAAAACTGCCATCACAGAGGCAAAACCTTTGTGTGAAGCAAATAAATCAAAATGAAAGAAAAAGCCACTATGGTTCTCAAAAGAGGTGGTGGTAAAGGTTAGGAGAAAAAGATAGCATTTAGGAAGTACTGTATAAGGAAACACAGAAGGAGCAGGACAGAGAACTGTAGAAGGAAGCAGGGAGGGTAGTGAAAATAGCAAAGGCCCAAACTGAGGAAAAGATAGCTAACTTGGTTAAGAAGGGGGATAAAATCTTTTATAGGTATATCAGGGAGTGTAGAAAGACAAAGGGAGGGATAGTGAGGCTGAATAGAATGGACGGTGTGTGGGCGGAGAGGGACAGTGAAAAAGCAGGGATACTGAATGAATACTTCTGCTCAGTATTCACAAAAGAGGAGGAGGTGTCTAATCCAATTAATAGAAGCACTCTGGATAGGGGGAGTCAATCGCAGTCCTTTCACAGAAGAAAGGGTTCTGAAAGAACTCAAAACTGAAGGTGGACAAAGCAATGGGGCCTGCTGGAATTCACCCAGAATTCGGAGAATTGAACTAGTGACAGCACTGACTACCCTTTTAACAACCCAATGCGAGGATGGTGTGGTACCTGAGGAGTGGAGGAAGGCGGATGTGATTCCCATCACAAAAGTGGGAGCAAGACAGAGGCAGGAAACTATAGACCTGTCAGTTTGACCTCTGTGGTAGGAAAGTGATGGAGTCACTGCTGAAGGAAAGAATTGTTGAGTAGCTAGAGGCCAGTGGGGCACAGAACCCAAGGCAGCATGGGTTCACAGTGGGAAGGTCATGTCAGATGAATCTAATTGATTTCTTTGACTGGGTGAACAAAGTAGTAGATCAGGGAGGGCTGTGGACATGGCCTACCTAACTTTAGCAAGGCATTTGACACAGTCCTACACAAAGATTAATAGTCAAATTAACCAGCCTGAGTGGGTCCCAGGGTGGTAGCCTAGGTAAAACATTGGCTAGACAACAGGACACAAAAGGTAATTGTAAATGAAGTCCACTCTGAAAAAGAGGGGTTACTAGTGGGGTACCGCGGGGTTCAGTACTGGGTCCAGTCCTTTTACTGTCTTTATAAGTGACATTGCAGAGGACTGGAAGGAAAAGTATGCTGCTTTGCAGATGACACAAAGATCTGAAACAGGGTTGATACACAAGGAGGCATGGAAAGGATGAGAAGGGTCTTGGCAAGGTTGGAGGAATGGTCAGAAGTATGGCAGCTTGGATTCAATGCAAAGAAGTGCAAAATAATGCACCTGGGAAACAAAAACCAAGGGGAAGATTACACAATGGGGGGGAGGTAGTAACAACAACAAAAATGGAAAGGGACCTGGGGGTAATCATATCAGATGACCTTAAGGTTAGCAAGCAATGTGAGAAAGCAGTAGGAAGGCTGCTGGGGGGGTACTGGGATGTATAAGGAGAGTCATCACCAGCAGAAAACAGGAAGTTGTTATCCCTCTGTACAGACAGTTGGTGAGACCCCATTTGGAGCACTGTGTCCAGTTCTGGAACTCCATCTCTGCAAGGACATAGACAGAATGGTGCAGGGTCTGCAAGAGAAGCCATATGAGGAGAGACTAAAGGAGCTTAATATGTATACCCTTGAGGAAAGGAGGAACATGATAGAAACTTGTACGTACCTCAGTGGAATCAACAAAGTTCAAGAGAGTAGCATCTTTCAGAAGGAGATGTGCAAGAACAAGGGGACACAGCTCAGGGGCAATGTGAGGAAGTATTTTTTCACTGAGAGGGTGGTGGACACATGGAACAGCCTTCCTGAGGAGATTGTGGGGTCTAAAACTGTGGGAGAATTCAAGAATGCATGGGACAGACATAAGGCAATTTTCGTAGGGGGGTAGGAAGAAATAGGCTGTTGGTTAAATAGGATCTGCAGTTTATCCTGTAGGTAGGGACATGGGCAGACTAGGTGGGCCAAGTGGTCCTTATCTGCCGTCAAAGTCTATGTTTCTATGTTACTTTAGTGCAATGGGGGCTGAATTTTAAATCAGTGCTTATTATGATCCCCATGTCCCTTTCCTCAATGGCACTACTAAGTTCAGTGCTATCTAATTTATAACAAACATTGTTATTTTTGTTACCCAGGTGCATAGTTATACACTTATTTTTGTTCAGTTCAAGCTTGCTTTTTGATGTCCAATCATATATGCTGTTTAGTGCTTCTTGCAGATCATTTTAATTTTTGGGGGTATTTGTTATAGTTCCAATTCTGCAATCATCTGCAAATTTTGTTAACCAAATATCATTATTTGGTACCTTCAAGGAAGTTATATAGATATTAAAGAGACAAGGTCCGAGAGCAGACCTCTGGGGAACCCCACTAGTCACTCTCTCCCAATTAGATTTTTTGCCCTGAATTACCACTTTCTGCCTTCGCTCCTCGAGCCATGCATCAATCTGGTTTACTATATTGTAATATATGGATATTGATAATAATACTACTGAAAACGATGTAAATAAATTGTTGTAATACATAGCACAGAACACGGCACTCTCAATAATACTACATTTCACTGCCAATAATACTATCATTCCAACGAACGATAGTATTATCACTGCAGCGCTACAGCGCAAGCGCACCCTTCAACCTCACGCCCACCATGAGCCACTTTCTTCACCACACAAGCGCCAGCCTGGCTGCCACACAAACACTGTTGCCATGGTGCCACAATTCATCCAGTTCACCCATTGGAGCAGTTTCTCTGTAGGCGGGCAAATCAACTTCAGAAACATGGCGGACGTTTACTCTCGCTTAGTGAGAGGGATGGGGGTTGCAGCCAGTTCATTTTGTCCATTTTATTTCTTCGTAAAACAAACAGTGAATTACCTGGCAAACGAATAAAAAATGTAAAAGGTAGGCCTGCTAAATTAAAATAAAAACTACCAACAGATACCTGGGTCAGGCATTACTTCAATGCAGAAGTAGGCGTAAGAGTGAGTGCATCTTCAATGCAACAGGCAGCCAGCCCATTTCACAAAATGTAAAAAGCAGCATTTTCTGAATCAGATCCATATATTACAAAAATAAAAATAGGTTACAGTAAATTACTCGGCTGAAATTCCATCTAGGGTTCTGGGGACATAGAAACCTCTCGAGCTTAGCTCCCGAGGTTATCTATGCCCCCAGATCTCTCATGGAATTACAGTCTGTAATTCACTGTAACCTATCTATATTTCTATTTGTTATCTAGCTTATACTGCTTGAGGGTATACAGTATATCAGCTCCCTATGTGGAAGTTTGTGAAGGCTTTGGAAAAGTCTGAGAAGAGAACATCAACACTATTTCCCTCATCAAGAGCTTTTCTCACTGTCTCATAAAAGACTAAAAGATTAGTTTGGCAAGAACGATTTTTACGAAAGCCGTGTTGTACTGGGTCCTGCAAGTTATTTGTCTGCAGATGTTCTATTATATAATACTTTAAGATTGATTCCATAATCTTTCCTATGATTGATGTCAAACTAATTGGTCTATAATTTTTTGAATCTGTTTTTGATCCTTTTTTAAATATAGGGATTACTAATGCTTTTCTTCAACCCTGTGGAACTTGTCCTCTATCTAGGATGTTGAAAGATATGGGTTAGAGGTGGAGCTAATTGCTCCACAAGTTCATACACCACCCTAGGATGAATTTCATCTGGTCCTTGTGATTTATTTGTATGTAATGCTTTTAATTTATCATGAACATCATGTACATGTATCTGTATATGTCCTGGACTTGATCTATTTATATCTTCTGTTTTTATTGAAGTACCTGTATTGAAGACAGAGCAGAAATATTTATTTTGAAACTCTGCATATTCTTTATTACTTAATATTTCCCCCTGTTCATTTTTAAAGGGTCCGATGATATTACCATGTTTTTGTCTGTTATTTATATAAGAATAGAAGGTCTTATAGTTATCTTTGACTAATGATGCCAATTTGAATTCATAATCTTTTTTAGCTTTCTTGATTTCCTATTTAACTTTTTTACAAGATTTCTGTATTGTATAATTGCATGAGTATTTAAATGGTTTTGGTTTTTTTTGAACCATCTATTTTTTGTTGATTAATGCTTTAATTTTTGGTGTTAACCATTTGGGATTATTTTTGTTGTTTGCATACTTTTCATACTTTGGTATACTTAATTCAATTGTTGTGTGTAACTTATTTATCAAGGACTCCCACATTTTATTTGTCGTAAGACTTCCAAATTCCTTTTCCCAATTCCAAGTTTCCATAGCCTTTTTCATAGTGAGAAAGTCGGCCTTATTAAAATTTAGAACAGTAGTTTTTCCATCCCTTGTTGTCTTTTCTAAATCTTTAATTTGAAAAAAAAAAAACAGATTGGTGATCGCTGTTTCCTAATGGATTACTTGTGTGTACATTTTGTACTAGTGGACCCAAATCTGTTAAAATCAAATCCAGGGTGTTGTGTGCTCTAGTGTTTTCAGTTACTAGTTGAATAAGGCCTGTTCGATTTACTGCATACAAGAATTTGATACTTTTTTTACTTTTACCTTCAAAGTTTATCCAATCGATATCTGGAAAATTAAGATCTCCAGTCAATATGATTATGTCTGTGGGATCTAAATTTCTAATGACATTTAATAATTCCATGTCCCCTTCCTGGTTTATTGAAGGTGGTCTATAAATCAGACCAAGTTTAATTTTTGGTGTTCCTGTGGGTATAAGTTTTAACCAAATCATTTCCAAACTGTCCTTTGCCCTTGTTATTTCTTCACATTGTATTAAATGATCAATATAGATTGCAATACCCCCTCCTCGTCTCGATTCCTGTGATAGGTAATATAATTTAAAGCCAGGTACTTCCTTATCCCATCTATCTTCAGTTGTCCACCAAGTCTCTGTAATGAGTGCTATTTGTACATTTTTCTCATATAACACGTATCGTAATTCCTCAAATTTATTTATTAAACTACATGCATTTATTAATATACATCTCCACCCTACTTGGAGATCCACAGTTTTGTGTATTATGTTCTGTGTTTCCCTTCTGTCTTTATCCAGTTTAAATGAAACGAGATAACATCATTCATTTTTTTACTCAGTATTCTAGTACCTGCTCTGTTTAAGTGCATTCCATCACTTTTAAAAAGTGTAGTTTTCCTAAAAGTCCCCGAGTTATCCATAAATCCAATGCAGTTATAGTTGCAGAGAGTCCACAGTTGCCTATTGAGTACCTCTATCCCTGAATTTTCGAACTCGTACCTCCCATGGTTTGGTAGTAGACTTGATATAATTATGTCACTTCCCCATTCTTTAATTTTGTTTGCATTGTGTAGAAAGTCTTGTATAATAGCATCTATGCTATGATAACCCATGTCATTTGTACCAATGTGGAGTATAACTAAAGGTGTCTGAAGCCCCTCCATCAGTCCATCTAATAAGTGACTTATGCCTGAAATTTTAACCTCTGGTAGTGTGCTCATGGTTGTGTGCATTTTTCTACCTTGGCATACTATACAATCAATGCCTCTAGTTATAGAATCTCCAATAATTAGATTATCTTTTTCTTTTACTGCTTTTATATCTTTGTTTTTACTATCGGGTCTGGTTTAGTTAATACTGATTCCTTCTTGTTTTTTGATCATTTCATTGTTTGGTCACTGAGTCTTCATTTAAAATCCCTTCATCTAATACTGGCTGCCTGTCTTTAATGTGTGCATTTAAATCTTGTTTTGTGACCTCCTGTTCTCACCTCCATCCATACTAATGTTTAGGTGTCCTTGCATAAGTACTCTATCTGAGTCTAGTAGATGATATCTATTTTCTAACTCACGGTAACATTTTGACATCTGGTTTTATTATCTAACTTGGTGGGATGTTTCACTGTGTTTATCCAGTGTTTGATGTCATGAATATTTTCTGTCTCATACAAGGTCTGTTGTGGATCTTCCTCGTTTGTTTGATTTATGTCATTTTCCAGTAAAAAAAGAGTCTATGTAAGCTTCTGGTTCTCCAATCTCTTTTTGAACTTCTAATGTACCTGTTTGTTTATTTCCTTCAATCCTCCACTTTAACTGTTCATTTTCAGTTTGTAAAGTTTGGATTTGTAGACACTTATCACATGTAAATTCAACTACTATATTTTCTTCTGTAAACATTTTACAGGATATGCATGACTTATGAGTTTTTTCCTTTACTTTGGTCTTAACCATTTTGTGGAATATTTATAGATAACTAGAGTACAACCTTGGTTTATTACTCTTGATAATTAGTACTTACTGGCACAATAGTTTGTTTATATTTTCTTCTTATATCCCATGATCCCAGCAGACACAGCAGACACACGCAGATGTGCGTGTCTCTGCGCATGTCTCTGCGCACGATGATGCGTGCCCTGCCCACGCTCACCCTGCTCGCTGCAAGGGTGCATTTAAATGGGCCCTGTGACCTGAAAGTGCCTGCGTGGGGTTGTGGGAACACTCGTAGCCCAAAAGTGTTAAAAAAACACTGTTCTAACCAGTTTTAGAGCCCAATGATGATTCTGTGGCTCTAAAGTTAGTCAGTAGTATTTAAAAGTAAATAATAATGCTAAATTAGTGCTTTTAGTAGGTGACTCTGTCACAGTGAGTCAAGCTGCCCTCTTCCTGTTTCCTGTATCTGGAATACAGGGCTCCTGAATAAAACACACAAACAATTGGCTGCAGTTATATTTCTAGTGCCCACACAATCCCACGATAGCAGTAAAGTTCATTTAGTCACATATACTGTATGTTGTTTACACTGCTTTAGAGATATCCATTCCTCCTGTTCACTGGTTCCACTGCTAGCTGTGGGGGTGGGCAGTGGGCACCCTCCTTGCTGGCCTGCCACCCCCCTTGGCTAGTTTAAATGCTTGTCCATGTAGCATTTAAACTTATCATTGAGTGCTTGGATTCCCCTCCAGGATGGATGCAGGCTATCAGGCTTGAACAAGCCTCTATCCCTCCAGGTGGGTCCCCAGTCACCAAGGAATCCAAACCCTTCCTCACAGCACCAGTTCTTCAACCATGAGTTAAAGTTCCTGGTGTGTGAGCCCCTATGCTCTCCCATGCCTATCACAGGTAGTACTTCTGAGAAGGTGACAGAAGTAACTACTTGCTTGAGACCACTCCCCAATTTCCTAAACTCTTCCTGAACTTCTTTAGGCTCCCCGTCTGCCAGGTCATTAGTACCTAGGTGGATAATGACATCCAGCTCACCCTCCCATCTTGCCTTCCAGGTGATCACCAGGATCTTCCCCATTCATCTATGCCAGGCACCTGGTAGGCACCTCATCTCCCTGTCCTCCCTCCTGTGTTCCTAGCTGGATACCTCTTATGATAGAGTCCCCACAGAATTCAGTTCATCCTCCTCCTCCTCTGGGGTTCACTGCTCTCCCATTGAGGTCACCTCCTTGGTTAACCTCCATCCTTCCCTTCCACTTCTCTGGTGCACTCTGGTTTTCCCATTTGCCAGTGCAGCATATGAGTTCTGGATTGGAATAGAATTTTGGATGTGCCTCTGTCTTGACTCCCTAACTCCTCTGAGCCCACCTTTGTCCAAGTGCTCCTTGTTCTTGGCATCCTTTGAGGCAGCAGCGTTGGACTGGGTGGTCTCTGGATAGAGCGAAGGTACTCCTGATCCAGTTTACTTCCACTCTGAGTCTGGCTACCTCATCCTACAGTCCAAAGAGATGCCTGCAGATAGGGCAGCACCTCAGCATCCAGAAGGTCTGCCTGAACACGGCTCACCCACATCCACTGCATTGCACCACTCCCCACATTATACTGTGCTTATACTGCTATTCCAGTACTTGTCTGTTGCTGAAGCTCTCCTAGTTGTCTCTTTATTAATTTACTGTCCTGAAAATCCTGCCACTGATCCTCAGATACTTTTTTAAAGAAGGAAAACAAAAACAAAAAAATAGTCAAAACACTTGTTGTGCCAAGGGCAGACCCCCCCATGTCCCTCCTACTCCACAACCCCTGCTATTCCCTGTGCTTAGCTCCTGTAAATCAGATTTAACAGGCAGATAATTAAGAGTGGGGGTTAGGGGAGGGAGAGTGGGCAAACATTTGCAGCAAGTAAAGACAGCAAAGGAAAACAGCACCACTACAAACACACCAAACTATGTTTTAAATTTTCAAAGCCCCAAAACAATTCTAAGTAAAGAGAGCAAAGGAATAACAGTACCACTAAAAGCCCACAAATCTAAGTTTAAAACAAAAACAGCAATGAGCAGTTACTGCACTGCACTGAAATGAATCTGGATCCTTCTCCTTCTGTCTTCTTCTGAGAAACCAAAAATCAATTTGCTACCTCAAATCTGACTTAGCTCCACCTCCAGTTATCACGTAGCTCAGGTCAGAGGTCAGACAATTAGCACCCCTCCCCCAAACTACAGGACAATACAGACAAGACAAGACAAAATTTAAAGCAAGTAAAGAGAGCAAAGGAACCAACACAGGTTTTGGAAGGTTCTGAACTTAACCCAACTGGTTCTTCCACCTAGGACTGTGCAAAATTGAAACTTCTGGAGGCAGAACTGTGGTGCATGCACGACTCCACTTCCATGAAATTTTGAGGAATTTCCATGAAAATGTTACTAAATTTTGCCAAAATTAAATGTTCAGCTATTTCCATATAATTTAAAAAAATATCCAGACTTTATCAAATCTGGGGTTTTCAATTCCATACCATATACACATATGTGCTTCCATAACTTTAAAATTAGGGAGTGCAATTTCAGCAAAGTGGAGGGTTCAAAGCTCCTAGAATGGAAGCTGTGTATGTCAACTTTTAAATTCTTGCTTAAGGTTGCCCATGATATAAGCAGCCACAAGTGCACAGTAACATCAGTATCTAAAGTTGAATTTCATGAAGTTTAGTGAAAATTGTGAAATTTTGTGATACTTTTTGGAACCTTTATTCATGAATTTTGCCACACCATATACCTGACTTGTGATGGAGGATAGGGAAAAGACTAGGTAGTGTGGTAATAAGATTGGATTCATAGAAGACACTGCTGTAAACATATCAGAAGGGCTGGTGAGGCATTGCAGGATGATGATGCTAGTACAATTAAGGGGATTTGCCTACCTCCCATGCAGTTCAAATTAGTGTGATCAATAGCCAAGCACTGCTGCTGGTGGGGGGGGGGGCACTGACTGTTGTTCAAACAGTAATGGGGGTACAAGCTCTGAGGCTATGAGGATGTCATTTATTGAATTAGGGAAGTTTATATGGGGAGAAATATCCAGAGGGATCTTCTCCAAGGACCTCATGGTCCTGGGTCCTGTGAGGAATAACATTGACAGAAAGTAGACATGTTAACTTCTGCTAAGATTCTGTTGAAAGAGGGTGTGTTTTTTTCTGGTCAGTTAGATGGCATTCTGGGGCACAGAATGCTTACATGGTCAGGATGGGCTGCAGTTGTGCAAAGAGGGCAGGAGTACAGGTCATGATAATGGACAGGGCAGTCCAGAGATTTAAATTAAAGGATAGGGGTTGGGGAGGCAGCTAGTGCAGGGGTCCCAGTGATGTTGTTATATGCATGGCTTTACCAAGGGAAGGACAGCTGGGTTGGGCAGCACAAGATTAGTAGGCCCCAAATGGAGCAGGGAAGCATAGAGGAGAACAATTCTGACTTGAAGGCAGGTCATATAAGAATCAGATACTGTAAATATGGCAAGCCTGAATGTCTGATGTAGGGAAGTCCAGGACATAGTGGCCCTCATAGAGAGTTAGTCAGGAAGAAAATGACTGGACACCAAGAAGGAGGAATTCCAGCTATCCTAATGGGATTAGAGATGTGTGAAATCTGCGAATTTCATTACGCTAAATATTTCAGGAAATTCATGTGTTTCACAAAATATTTAGTCTGTGCAAAATGTGACATTCCACTGGCAAAATCGTGAATTTTGCCCACAAAATCATGAATTTCGCCTGGGAAATGTGGAATTTCACCTGCGGGCAGCTGAATTTTGCCGCTCTCTGGGAAATTCCACTGCTTGTAGGTGAAATTCTGCATTTCATGGGTGAAATTCATGATTTCACTGGTGAATTTTGCATTTTTCACATCATGAAATTTGTGTGAAATCCATGGAATTTTATAAATGTATCATGTGGTGAAATTCGTGATTTTGTCGAAATGTAATTTCGCTGCATCTCTAAATGGGATACATCTGACAGGAAAAGGAGTAGCTGTAGGTGTTTTTTTTAAGGAGTCAGTTACTGTAAAGAACAAAGAGGATATCAGGGGATAAACAGTTCCATGGAGTCCATCTGGTCAAGTTCAAAGAAAGGGGAGCAAAATAGTCACTGAGTAAAGAAATGCAGGACTACAAACAGTGAATATCAGTTTATTGGATGCAGTGGTGATAAGTGCTTCGAGATGTGGAATTCTAGTGGTATTACCTAATACACTACCATGATTATTTTAGAAAATATTGCCAATAATAACATAGTATTTCCACTATATCATTAAAGCTACTAAAGAAAATTTCTCCAACTTTGTTAGAGTACAAGATCCATCAACGCTGGGTATGCATGCCAAATTCTAGGTTTATACCTGTAATAGTAGAGAAGTTACAAACATTCTTAGAAAGTTTTTTCCCCATAATCTGTTTATCTCCTGAGCTGCCCTGGCTGCCCCCTTCCTACTGACTCCTGCCCAGCCCCATGACAAGGCTTCTTTTGGACTTCACCTCCCACCTTCATCCTCTGCCACAAGGTTGTGGGGTTCCCCAGTTACCAGTAGTAGGGCCTGTGAGGGACTGGTCATCATCCTACAGCCAGGCGTGTTTTCTGCTGATTTTTCTCCCTAGGCCCACAGGACATGCAATGGGTGTGATGTGCAAGCTCCCTCTCAGTAGAGATGCCCCTGGTGCCCTGAACATGGGTTCTCTTACCCTTTCTTGCCACTGGGTGGCAGTCAAACAGCAAACCACAGCAACCCCCCGAGACAGGCGAGCAGTCCTATGGATGCTGAATCCACCCTCACCCGGCCAGCCCCCGAGTGAGTCGCATCCATTTTTGAACCTGGTCACTGGTGAGACAGGAGGTGAGGGGCAATATGCCTCAGCTCTCCACAGAACTGGGCCAGCCTTTCTTAAAAAGTTTAAAACAATTTTACAATAAATAGTAAAATTATAATCCCACTGATTTAACATTTAACAAACAAAATCTCTACATATTTAGTCATTTCTGTGATCCTTCAAAGAAGGTCACACATGCTAATTTGAAGATGTCTAGTTCCACAAATGGCTGAGTTACACATACATATTTTCACATTTTGCAAAACTAACTAACTTTCTAAGCAACTAACTAAATAAATAACTAAAATGTCAGCCTTTGAGCCCTATAGTCTGAAATTATTTATCCAAATCCTATGATATTTAGCAAGCTGTTAGGAAAACTACCAGAGTAAGCATGCTAATTCTCAGGTATCTAACTCATCAGAAGACTGGGTTATGAGTGACTGAATAAACACACAGTATTTGTGAAATTCCACAGGATTTTGTGGTAGTAACAGAATTTTAAAAATGTTCACCCAATGTCCATGAAGTTAGAATTTAATTTCACCCAGCCCTGCTCTGAAACCTATCAAAATCACACAAGCAGATGAATTTGGACTAGATTAGAACTCTTGTAGGAATAAAAGAAAAGACAGTTTTTTCCCCTTCATCATTGCAGTACTGCTTCATAAAGCAAGTTAACACTTCAGCATATATTTTCATAACTATAATGTTTGAGTTATTACAATTCATTAGCGAATACATTTTTAATGTTTAGTTTTTAGTGCTGTGTGGAATGTGGAATTCGACTGGCAAAATTAGCATGGAATGACCATTCCGCCTATGGAATTTCCACCAGAATTTCACTAGTTCTTCTGTTTTTAAATCAAGGATAGAAATGAGAAAGGAAAAGTGTGGCCTACTGGGATTTGAACCTCAGATCTCAGACTAGTTCTTCTGTGAAATTCCACCTGCTGTGATCCATGGAAAAATATTCTGCAACCATTTTTGTGGAAAATATTGAGGTCCACGGAATAATATTCCACAAAACAGCATTTTTGCTTCAGCGGAACATCATTCTGCAACTATTTCTGAGGAAAATATATTTTAAGAGCAGGCATGGTAATGTTGTAGCAATCTCATTCTGCATTGTTCTGCTGTGAAATTCCACCATTCCATTTCCAGCAAAATTCAGTGGAATTTTGGTGGAATTTCAAAAATTCCACAAAATGTTGTTCCACCGGACTTTGAAAATACTGCACAGCACTATCAATTTTCTGATATAGCGTTTATAGCATGTCTTGGTAACCTGTTTAAAACAACAGTGTTTGTTAGCCACCATGGAGGGTTTTTCACAACAATAACTCACTTTTAGAAAAAAATCAAAATACCCATTTTTAGTTTTATTTTGTGTTATTCCTGAACTGAGATTTGGGATTTTGAAGATTTAAAAGTTTCTGCTCATTACCAAGCCTGCTATTAAAAAATACACATCTTGATGAGGTGCTATGCTGTTTACCATTAAAACTTGGAATAGCACTATCCTAATACACCTGCATTTGAATCTAGTTGCCACCTTAAGAAACCTTAATTGTGAGAGGTTTTCAAACTTATGAGTGGCAGCCATCTTTAATGATGTGAGTCATTAATTGCCAAATTAGTTATGCAAGTTTTTTTTAAATATCTGAGTGAATTAAAAATACACTGGTGATGAACCTAAGGAGAGTGGATATACATTTTTGCTAAAAACTATATAATGACAATTTTTTTTCCAACTAACTAATACTGCTGCTTGAAGAAGTATGCATGAAAAGCATTATATCAAGGGACTCAGAATTTCTTTATTCTGATTGGCTGTCAGCATTCTGACAGCCTTACATTAATCTTTGTTACACTGTCATGTGCAGCCTGATCACCATGGTGCATGAATTCTTCCTGTCAGCATTCCCTTCTGTTGCATTGCTGAATGACTGGAATTCTTAAACAGCTGATGGAAGAACTGTTTTAATAAAAATCTCCCTCTCAATGAAAAACACATTCAAAAGGTACACTTTTAACGCTTTTCTTTTTAAATAGGTTTTTTTACAATAGCAATAAGGCACTCCCAGGAGTTAGATTAACAGTCAGTTTATCATCCCCTAGGGCCAAAATGTCACTCAGCTGTGCCTTGTGCCACATTATGCCCCTAGGTGGTGATTAACAGACTGTTAATCTAACCCCTGGTCATGTCTTTTTGCTTAATTTTTCTGTCTCCAGCTGGCCTTTGTGTATGGCATCTTAGTTCTTACCATGACATCAGACTGTGATGTCACAAACAAAGCAATTGGGAGATTGGTTGGAGACACTCTTTTTGAAAGACAAGTAAGCAATAATACCCAACAGGGTGGGCGGTATTGTGCTATACTGGACCGCCCAGGGGCGTAATGAGGTGGAGGGCCTTATAGCCCCTGGAAGGTCCAGTATAGCACATCGCCCACCCTGGAGGGTGTGATTATTGCTTTAGAAAATGGGCACTGTAAAAACTATAAGTTTAATAACAAATTAAGTATAACATTAGTTTAATATGAATATTGTAATAAAAGTTCCTCCACATGGATTTGAATGCTTTTTGTTGTTGTTGTTTATGTGGTCATCATGGTTACCCCCACACACACACAGGAGCTGCTCGTTTGCTGCCGTGATAAAATGGAAAGATGATTTCTGTTACACAGACACCTCCGATAGCTCAGCGTGTGAGAGCAGACAGTATGCTGCTTGCTATCTCTGGAATGCCCCATCAGCAATACGTGGTAAACTGTGTACCGATCACTTGACAGAATGTTTTCTGTGCAGTCATGTGGCAATATACTCCAGAGCACTTGTAGTAGCTTATCTGATTTATTTAGTTTAAAAAATGGGAAAGTGATGGAGATCAGGAGCTGTTGCCACCCTCATGTAGGCACTTTGTTTCCTTTGTTTGTGTGGCCTCCCCTCCAGTGGCAGTACTTTACTTTCAAACTGGGACTAGGAGCTGTTACAATTGGCATGAGAAGACCGAGCATGTCAAAGCGTCCGTCGACAAATTGAGCAAGTGCGGGCTCGGGAGTGAGGGGAGACTGGGAAAATGATGGCGTGAGGGAAAGAGTTTATTTTTATTTAAAAGAAAGCTTTGGCTGGTGCTGGAAATATAGGGGGGCGACACTGAGCAGACAAAATTAGGTTGCAATCTCGCTACAGAAACTGTTTTCATTTTTTTTTTTTTTAACTGTTTTGGGACCAGGAGCGAGAACGGGCAGAAGGAAGGGACGCAGCAGCACGGTCAGCTCTCAGAGAATTTTACTGTCAAGTCTGTCAGCAATCAGGGCAGCAGCATGTACAGTAAAAAATTTAAAAGTAACATGACATGAAAGCGATGTTGGTGTTCGGTTTTGTATAGGTGGCGCTGAACTATGGAGCCTAGATGGAGCACGCAGTATCTCTAAGCTAGCGAGAGAAACAAATAGTGTCTCCAATAAACTGAACATTCTAACGGCCAGGGATTTTCAAGGTAATCAGGCAGCCAGAGATTGGAGCTCATTATTTCCGCGCTCTGTTGCTGATACTGGACCAGGTAGTTCATGACATTAGCCAATCAAAAAGGAGAATGCCCTCTACCCATTTTCTAAAATGAAATAGTTACTGCATCATGTGAAATATTTAGTTGACCAAAAACAGGGAGAGCAGAACAAGTAGAAAACATTAAAGTTAAGCATGATTATTGTAAATATTAACATTTTAAGCCTTTTATTCTAGTGACTATTTGATTATTAATCTATAAAGTTTACACAAGGTGGAAAGATGCAATCAGTTTGACTGTTTATTTATTTATTTGTTTTCTGGTAACTGGGTAAGTATGCTGAACAACTGAATGCCTATTTTCAGGTACAAACCAGGAGAGTACAAGGAGTAAAACAACAATCGACAAATAATTGAGCAATACATGTTACAACAATTACAGGAACATCAAAGGAATATAACAATGAAGAGTACATCGAGACAGCAAGTAACTATAAACAATTTATAAAATTATAGTGATACCAGGACCTCGATTTTCAAAGCCCCAAAACTGATGCATGGTGTCTGCGTCAAATAGAATTGACGCAAGGGGCACTTTGTGTCAAAACATGTGGCAGTCGCTATTTTTGAACACAGGCTGCCTCAAAATCAGGTCAGGTGCCCTTGCACCAGACTGGCCCATTCCAACCTTGCACCACACATGTGGTGTGACATGGTTGATGGGGACATGTGCCAGACAACTGCTGCTGTATTCCCTAATGTGGGATACTCAATGACTCCCAAGGTCCACAGGACCTGCCCAAGGTTAGATCACCCTGGAGCTGGTCTAACAAACCGCTGGCAATGGGGCATCAGTGTGGAGGACAGCAAAATAGAAGGCAAGTGCACGAGGGGGGACCAAAGAGCCATTAGCAAACTGCCACGCAGCCCAGCAACAGCTGGCCATGGGCTCTGATACCACAGATGTCGGTGGTGTCTTCAGGGTCAGCCCCCGATAGCACAGGTCAGAGTGCTTCTTGTCCCTCAAAGTCATGTTCTCTACCCATTCTGTCCTCTGGATCTGTGCCAACATCACCATCCACCTAACCTTTGTCAGTGCCACAGCCTCTGCCAGCCTTCTGGGCAGACAACCAGTGGGCTGTGATTCTTGGAGCACTGCCACACACAGTCTCGGAGCTTGCAGCATTCCCCTTCCATGTTTCATGTGTTTGGCGCATGGGAGTGCTTGTGGCAATTGTGCTGTGGTACAGGGACCCCTCCTGTTGCAAAGTCAGGTGCAGGGTCCCTGGCACACTGGGCTCCAGTGCAAGCTCCTGTTTGCTGCAGCTTGCATCGATCTTAGTAGCCCTTAAATCCGGGCCCCAGAGTGTCGAGACAGTACACTGATTTAGCCTTATGGAAGTAACAGTAATGTAGTCTAATTTGCTAAAAGCAAGAACTTGAGATGCATTGAGCAGTTTGACAGCACAGTGTAGAAGAGTATTTAGTAAGCCATGGGTAAATACTAAGTAAGAGTACAGGCAGTTGATAGAAGGAGATATTCTTTTAAGGCTGCCTTCAAGGCAGACAGCATTGGGGAGTTGCAAATGTTGGTAGGGATGGAGTTCCCTAGCTTTGGGGCAAATGAGAAGCAGGCCTGGTCACCCAATTTAGTTGCACATTTTGGAACTACCAAGGAGGTGGTATCTGTTGATTTAAGTGAATAGGTGGAGCAAGCACCATGTATTATTGAGATAGGGGAGGCTGGTGAGGTGTACCTGAGAAGTTTGCCTACCATAACTCTAGCACTTAGTTGTCTGACAACTCCTCCACCCACCACTCCCTAGAACTACTGCTTACTTATCCCCTTCTCCACTCACCACCATCACCACAACATGCCCAGTTCCTCCCACCCCACCCGCCAAGCCCCACTTACTATCTCCCTCACCATGCACCCCCACCCAAACCACCCCTTTTTCACTCTCTTCCCCATTCTGCACCATGGACCCTCCTATCCCTAGGACAATGCCTCCTCAGGCTGCCACCCCCTACACCCTGCTTTCTATCTCCCTCACCTATCCTTCCCCACCTAATCACCCCTCACTCTCACCTCCTACCCACCATGGCCCTATCTCCCCCTAGTCCACACCAGGGACTCCCTGTCACAATGACAAAAAGCCCCTCAGGCTGCCACTATGTTTCAGCATCAACAAAAAACACTTTCTGGTGGCCTTACCCCTCTTATGCACTAGCTACCTGAAATGTGTCTCTTGTCCTGTGCAGAATTCTGAACTTACTGTTTTCTCAAGTTTAACTGATGATGAAGTAATCACTTTAAATTATATGGCTAATCTATAACCTACTTGGAAAGTGACTGTTATGAACATCACTACATTTTATGTTGGCTTGTGCATGCGCAGCCAACACATTGTGGTACTAGCAGTTTTGAGGCGGTCACTGTGGGGTGAATGCAGGGCACATATCAGTAGGTGTGTCCTCATTCCCCAATCAGGCAGCATGCAGGTGCCACATCAGCAATGTGGAATGTGACCACCAGATCTAACAAAAGGTCCACTGCAATGAGAGTGGAGCTGCCATGCAGCATTACCACAACACGCCTCGGCGTGCACTCAACACTGCCCCGCCTCCTGTCAGAATGCCGGCGGGGGCCCACTCTCTTCGGCATAACCCCCTCCATTTTAGAATGTATGCTGAAGGGTGCCCAACTCCCCTCGGCATCATGCATGCCCCAACAGTTTTCTTTGCAGATGGGGCCCCATCCCGTTGCTTCAGTGCCCGAGTGATGTTGCAGGCAGGGGCCCTCCCATCAGCATTATGTAACATCCTCCCCTGCTTTTGTTGTGTAACAGCGGTGCCTAATCCCCATCAGCATATGTAACCCTCCCGCACATTTGTGTGCCGAAGTTGGCCAATCCCGTCGGCATAATGCAACCCTTTTGTTTTATGCCAGTAGGGGTGCCCAATCCCCATCGGCTACAGCTGCCCAAAAGGTCCATTGGCATGCTGGGAGCCCACCCCAACATGCCACAAGCCACTGTTAAAAAAAAAAAATGGACCTGTGATTTTTTACCCTGTCAAAAACGTTTCCTTGCAGTCTCCCTGCCCCTGTCCCACAACCAGGTGTGCACCTGCCTTCCCACCCCCTTCACCCCATACTTACCTCAGGGTCTGGTGCGATGATCTTGGATGCCGGGAACATGTCTGCACTCTTCAAGCTGACTGGCTTAGGAAATGTCGACAAGCTGTATAATGGAATAAATGGGTTTTCAACTTTCAGACATTTTGTGTGGCACAAATGTCAACATGGTGTTTTTGGACCCTACTCCTTGAATTCTGGCTCTGTCATGGTGTAATCGGCCCCGAAAGGTTGTTTTGCAGTTACTACAGGAATCACCTTCTCGGGACCCGATCAACAAATAGCAGTGCCAGTATTCATGGAAGAACTCTCAAAAGCATATGTTGCAAATTTGGTGGAAAATCAAAATGACTGTTTTATGAGCATGCGTTGCGCAGTTTTCACACACGCTCATAATTTCGTGAATTTTTAATATTTTCATTCCAGATTTTCAAAATTGGCATTTTTCCACACCTCCTTATGAACAGTACAGCTGTCATTTTACATATTCTGGTTAAAATCTGTTTTCGCACGTCGGACGCAGAATAGCACGGTCGCTGCTCGAAATCCGTTTTCAGGACAGTTTCAGGAAATGACGGTGACACTGTTCATGAGCAGAAGTCCTAAAATGCCTATGTTGGAAATTTGGTGACAAAATTCCATAAAATGACGGTGTTACAAGAGTACATTGCGCAGTTTCCACACACCCTTGTAACTTTGCAAATTTGCTATTTTTCATGCCCGATTTTCAACACTGGCATTTCTTTACACCTCCTTATGAACATACAGCTGTATTTTTCATCCTGCCTAAATGTGTTTTCACACCTGTAGTGCACAATGGCATGGTCACTGTGCAAAATCCACATTTCGGACACATTAACAGAATCACACTGTCACTGTTCATGAGGGAGGTCCCAAAATGTCTGCTATAGATGTGGTTAGAAAAATCCAAAAAATAATTGGGTTACGTGTGTTGCACAGTTTCTATGCATGTTCATACCTTCACCAATTTTTCATATTTTCACTCTAGATTTTCAACATTGCCATTTTTTAACATCTTCTCATGAATAGTACAGTTGTCATTTTCCACATCCTGCCCAAAATGTGTTTTCATTCCTGTGTCACCAAATGGCATAGCTGCTGTGCAAAACCACCTTTCAGCTAACAAACTGATTACATAGATTACATAGACAATACTGAGCATAAAGACATTCGTCCATGAACTCGCAAGTAACACCTAGTTATATCCTTTTATATTCTTCCTTTCCAAGAATTTATCTAGCTGTGTTTTAAATTCCTGCATTGTACTGCTTTCCACAACCTCTCCTGGTAGCATATTCCAAATTTCTGTTACCTATTACTTAACCAGTATTTCCTTCTATTTGTTTTATATCTATCCTTAACCAGTTGGTAACAATGTGCTCTAGTGTCATATATTTGAGCCCTTTTACTCAAGCCCAGTAAGTCCCATAAGTTAGTATCGGTCCATGCCCTATATATCAAACACATATAGCCTCTCATTCTCTGATATTCCAGGAATACAGCTCCAAATCCTGCAGTCTCTGCTCATAACTCAATTCATCCAATCCCTTGATTCTCTTTGTAAGTCTCCTCTGTACCCCTCCATCAGTTGCAACATCCCTCCTCTTCATCACGGGGCCTAAAACTGGACACAGTACTCACGTGGAGACGTACCAAATGCATTATACAGAGGCATCAAACTACCTATCTCTACTTTTTATGTGTCTCAATATACAGTGTGTTATACTACCAGCCTTTTTAATAGCTGTATTACAGTGTAAGCTGAAGCTAAGATCTTTATTAACCATAACCCCCAAGTCTTTTTCTTCATCCACTACTTTTAGTACAGATCCTCCTAAATTATACTGGAATTTGTTATTTTTCTTTCAAAGTGCATAACATTACACTTTACGATGTTGAAAATAGATTGTTTCTGGGAGGCCCTGTGTCCTAGCCTATCCAGAGCTGTTTGTAGGAGCTAGATGTTCTTCCGAGTTATTTACTGGACTCCCAACCCTAGTGTCAGTCTGCAAATTTAGATAGCCACACATCTGTATGCACCTGCATGGATGAAATATACATATTAAACAAACATGTGGTCCCAAGATCGAGCCCTGGGGACACCACTAGTCACTCCGACATAATCAGAGTATTCACCTTTTACGCAGACTTTCTGGACTCTGTCCGTCAGCCAAGCCTTCACCCACGTTTGTATCCATATTGGTATCTCCAGGTCATAAAGTGCTTTAGGGGCACTTTATCAAAGGCTTTAGCAAAGTCCAGAAAGGTCACATCCACTGCATTACCCATATCCATAGCCTTGCTAACCTTATCGTAGAATTCTAATAAGTTAGTTTGGCATGATCTTCCCTTGGTGAATCCGTGCTGAGTCATGTCTATCCTGCCTGTCCTCTCAATATGTTCCATAATACAATCCTTGATTATACCCTCCAGAATCTTACCAAGAATGGAGGTTAGACTAATAGGTCTATAATTTGAGACGGTCTGCCTACACCTTTTTTGTATATGGGTACAATCACAGCTTGCCTCCATGCCTCAGGAACCTCACCAATGTTAATACTTTCCTGAAAAAGGTAAGTTACTGGCTCCACTAATAGTGTTGCCATTTCCTTAATCATCCTTGGGTGAATCCCATCTGGCCCCTGTGCTTTATTTTGGTTAACCTTCTGCAGTCTAATAAGTACTTCAGCTGGGTCTATCTTGGGTTCTGTTCTCTATGTCTAATTTTCTTATTATCCACAAGTTTGAAGACTTTTGCCAAAGACCGATAAAAATATACATTATATTCCTCCTAAGAGCCTTATTTTCTGTTACAATATTTCCATCATACGTTTTAAGGGTCCTATGACTTTACTTTTCCCTTTTTATTATTTATATATGAATAAAAGGTTTTGTAATTATCTTGGACCTTAGTTGCTATTGTATACTCATATTCCTTTTAGCCTGGGCTATAGCTCTTTTGCTATTTTAAGATTAATCTATAATATTCCCAGCCTTCTTCCATATTATTATGTCTTGCCAGATGGTATGCTTTATTTTTGTTTTAATTAATCCCTTTATAGAATGGGTTATCCAGGGCGTAGTTAGACTTGTAGACCCCTTATATTTGTTCCTTGTTGGTACATATCAAGTAGTTAGGCCGTCTATAGCATTTATTAATCTTCCCCACATTTGATCTACTGTCTGGTTCTCAAACTCAGATTTCCAGTCCCATGTTGCCAGGTCCTGTCTCATCTGTTCATAATCTGCAGCATTATATCAATGTGTCAATGTAGTACCCCTATTGTCCCCTAGCGTACCGAAGTACTGAAACCCTATTATAGCATGATTGCTTGAACCCAAAAGGTGGGAATATTTTACTGTTTATAATATTGTCACCAAGATCATAATATTAGATCCAATATATGATTTCCCTTGTATTAGCTGTAACATATTGATCTAACCCTCCAAGACTGAAAGTCTCAAAAATTTATTCTCCTTGATGTACTTGCCTTTAAAATATCCCACTTAATACCTGGGAGGTTGAAGTCACCAACTAGTATTACATTACCTACTGCTGATAACTGGTTTACAAGATCTAGTATAGTTTCATCCTCTGATATCCTAGCGGATGGTGGCCTATAAATTACTGTTAGATTGATTTTAGCAGCTCTATGGGGCTAATCCTTACCCAGATGACTTCAGCATCTGTCCATCTGGTTATCTATACTCTCTGTGGGGATACCCTCAGCAACATATAGTGCCACCCTCCACCTCTAGATATGGAATGATCCTTATTATAGAGTATGTGCCCTGAATTTGCCTATCCCAGGTGTCCTCAGGTTGCCACCATGTTTCCACAATCGCACAGATGTGTACTTTATGCGTTTTAAAGTTAGCTGTAACTCATCAAACTTGTCCGTTAAACTCCTTGCATTAATGAGCATAATATTCCATTCATTTTGGGGTGACCAGTCTTTATATCCCCACATCCCTGCCTGTGAAGTTTAAATGATGGTGAGCGGAATTTTTGAGTTGTTGTGCTCTAGCGCTTGCCATTTATTAAGATGTAACCCATCCCTTGCAAATAGCTGCTTATTCTGAAATTCATGCCAATGATCAATATACCTATAACCCTCTCTGGCAGTTCACCTCCTAAGCCAACCATTAAATCTATAGATTTCCTGATTTGTTTGTTCATTAGCCCTTGGTTTAGGTAATATCCCAGAAATCAACACGTCACACTCTCTCCTTTTAAGTGTAGTACCTACTGATTCAAAATCTCTCTGTATTTCCAGTGTATTCCTTTTCCCTATATCATTTGTACCCACATGTAACACTGTAAATGGGGAAATGGTGTTTTCCAATAAACCTGGCATCAGTTCCTATGCCTGCCCCTGGAAGTACACTCACAGTTGTATACTCATTCTGATGCTTATAACACATTATCTCGTATTTTAACATTGAATCCCCAATATAAAGAATGTCTCGTGGGGTGTAATTTGCCAGAATTTGGGATTAGGGTGGTAAAGTTTGCATATTATTCAGGGTAATCCTGCTTACATCTGTTAAATCATAAAGGTCCCTGTCAGTGTTTAATGGTTGTGATGAAGAGTCCACATGTTTTTGTGTGCTTGTGCATACATAATTCGCAGCCTTGAGGCCCTGTTCGGTATTCACGGGTTGTATTTCATCCCCTTCCTCATTTGTCATCAGGGCCTGAAATCTGTTTGGGGTCAGAATATTTGAAACACCTCCAATATTTCTCCTGCCTCTTTTATACACTCTTTTTTTGGTCACCTCTGACCACTGCTCTATATTTGTATCCACCGTATGTGATGGCACAGTATCCTTACTTTCCTCCTCCACTTCCTTAATACCATCTTGTGTAATACTTTCTGCCCTAGAGTCAATATATTGTTCCAACAAGGATATCTCTAGCTGCACCTGAATCCTTGTTTTAAGTTCTGCTATTTCTGACTTAAGTTCTTTTATCTCACAACATTTGCTGCACATGAAATTTTCCTCCCTTTCCCCTTGCATGAACGTGCTGCATTCGCCACACAACAACATTTTATACATGACCTGCTCACTTCCAGTATAGTCTCAGTGCAAAGCACCATAAAAGCAGAAAAACAAGTAAACAAGTAAATGTCATGGACTAAACGTCCCTCTGCCTGCCAGAATGACTGGGCTCCTTTTAAATGGGTATATTGCAAGCAATTCTAAATGGTATATACTGATACAGCAAGGTCTCTCTTAGTGTCAGCAGTAGCAAACAGAGCTTGCTGCAGAGCTGACTTAAATAGCAGGTGGGAGCAAGTAAGTAGGAGCTCTGGTCTGATAGTGCCGCTTTTCATGAGGTGGGTTCACAAAAAGCCCATGTTGAAAATTTGGAGTGAAAATACCAACACACGCCTACGGTGTTAGGGTTTCCAACTGTAGCATCCCACCCTGTAGAGACTAACAGGTGTCAGGGGTGTGACTTGGGATCATCAGCTGCAATGCTCATGCCATTCCACCCCACCCCCACCCTGCGGCCTGTGATAGGCATCGTGGTGTGCCTTGCACTGTCCAGCCACAAAGTTCACTTCATTCTCCTAAACTGCACCCACCTCAGCATATTTCCTTATGGAATGGGGTAAGTATAATGCCCAAAGACCCCAAAGCACACAACGACACTTGTCAGTGTCTACAGGGTAGGTTGAGGTGAAATAGCATGACGTTATAGCTCATGACCTAAAAGTACACCCCAATGCTTGTCAGTCTCTACAGGGTGGGGGTGGGGTTGGCATCATTTAATACTTCACTTCCATTCCTATTATAAATCTCTAACTCCAGCACTACCAATGCCAATGCCAATAAGAGACAACATTCGGCATTGACAAATGCTTGTTTATGTATACTATAAAACCCTCCTTGTTTACCATAAAACCATGTAATCATGATATCATAGCCGCATAAATGTCTGTCTGTATACTGCTCTACTGTTAACCTCTGTTTCTGTACTTTGTTTTGACTTGGAGCCTTTGTAAATGATCGCTTGGCTCAAAGGTATTAATCCCAAACTGAAATAAATAAATACATAAAATAAAGCATCCTAGAGCATAGGAGTGTGATGCAGAGGGAGAGGGCCAGCCCACAGTGGAGTACAGTGAGCAATGATGGGTCAAGTGGGGGGAAGCAAGGGCAAAGTGACAGATGTTATTGTAAGTATCATCCCATTTATGTAGCAAAGCTTTGGGGGCATTTGTGAGGATAAGTTAGCTGTATTGGAGGGGGGCAAGAAGTATGCATTGGGATATGATCCTGTATGCATTAGGAGTTAGGAAGTGGTGGAGGCATTAGGCCATGCCTAATTTGGAGTTTGTGGATTTGGCGATGGTAGAGATATGGGAGAAGAAATCTAGGGCAGGAACCAGGGTGATGCTAAGGTAGTGAAATTCACTCACAGTGGAGATGGGGTGCCCTCAGAGCAGCAGATGGCCAATAGACAGGGATGGGATGCTCTGTGTGCTTTAGATCCAAATAACATTGCTTGGGTTTTGGTGGCATTCCGAATTAAGTTACTGACCACAAGCCAGTTTTGTATAAAGGGAGAAGTCAGTGTTAACCTGGTTTATTAAATTGTGGGAGGTCTTGGGTGCTGTAGTAGAGAGCAATATCATTAGCGTACATGATGAGAGCATCTGGAGGAGACAATGGGGAGGTTATTTATGTAGATAGAAAAGAGGAGTGGTCTTAGTATCAAGATTCCTGTGGGATGCCATGAGTGACTGGTAAAAGCATGGGCAACTCTAAATTTGACAAATTGCTGCCTGACTGTGAAATAGTTAGTGAACCAGGCAGTGGAACAGGGAGACCTGGCCTTCCAGGGTTTTAAATCAAGCCCTACAGACACACCTTTGCTTCAGGCCTTTCAAGAGATAGGATACTGAATAGAGCACACTGAAGTGGAATTGAATATTAGTTGTTTTATGATGCTTTTATGTGTTGATGGCTGCTGATTTTATTGTGATTTTGTGTATTTGTATTAGCGCCTCATGATCGAAGGGGCACCTAATATAAATAAAATTTGATGATAATGATGATGAAATATCTTTAGGTTTTGTGTCAAGAGGGTGTGATCCACTAAATAAAATGCTTTGGATTGGTCTATAACGACCATACACATTAGGAACCCTCTGTCCATGCCAGTTTTCATGTCATCAGTGACCTGGACAAGAGCAGTTGTGGTATTGTGTTCCTTTTGGAAGCTGTGTTGGTGAGGTGTAAAAAGATTATACAACTTGCTACCGCCCACCAGCTGGTGGCCTAGCCCTCCTGCCGCACCTCCAAAGCCTGATCAACTCAACTAACACTGAGATTATCATAATGGGGGACTTCAACCAAAACTGGAACAACAAGAGTTCTAAGAAGCTCAAGGACTTCTGTGATAAAGGTGAGTTGTCACAAATAACACCCAAAGTCACCAGACCCAATGGAAAGATCCCTGAATGAGGCTCACTACTAGATCTCATGTTAGTCAACAAACCCCACAACCTTTCGCACACTGGAGTCTTCTCTAATGACCTATGTGATCACTGTGCCTCCACCTGCATCAGACATTCACCCCAAATAAAATCTGCCTTTAATTTCAACCTAAAAAGATGCCTGAAAAAGTTTTGCAATGATGCCTTCCTGAGAGACCTGGGTAACATCAGATGGCAGGATTTCTATCTAGCTCCCTCACTTACTGAGGCCTTTAACATCTTCCACAGCCTCTTAAAAGACCTAATAGATAAACATGCCCCCTTAAGGCTGATCAAGACTAAAAAATGACTGCCTGGTTGGTTCTCTCCTACTCTGAAGAAAGCTCTCAAGGATAGCGATTTTTGGTGGAAAAGGGTGAGGAAATCCCTACTGGGCTGACTGAATAGCATTCTGTACCTCCAGAAATGCTTGCACTAAATTAATGAGATTTGAAAAATCTAAATACGTCCAAACTGCACTGGAAGACAATAAAAGCGATGCTACCAAATTCTGGAGCATCATCAAAGAAGTCGAAGGAAACACTACTGACACCTCCCTTCCTCGTAAAATATTGTCCAATGCGTCTATTTGCACAGACAGGTCTGCAATATTAGACCGACTCAATGAACACTTTGCTACAGCCGGGTTGGCCTTTGATGCCTCACCAATCAATAAGCTCAGCCCATCAGGGGATTCTATTGCTAACCTCAACCACAACCAATCTCATCCCTCCTCTTTCTGCTTCGATACAACATGTTTAAGCAAGTAGAAGACCTCCTACTGTCATTGGATATAAAAAAGAGTGCCAGGGCTGACAATATTGAACCTTACTTCCTAAAACTGAGCCATTGCTACTTGACGGCCCCGATCACCCATTTATTCAATATCTCCCTGAAGCAGGGCGAGCTACCGGTGCTCTGGAAAACTGCACATATCATACCCTTGTTTAAAGCTGGGGATCAGAGTGACCTGAACAATTACAGACCTATATCCATATTATCTACCCTATCAAAACTATTGAAAAATCGTCAACACCCAAATTAGAGAGTACTTGAGTCACAGAAACTACTAAATCCTGCACAGTCAGTTTTAGAGCCAAACACAGTACAGTTTCTGCCCTTGCAAAGTAACCACTGACTGACAAATTGCCCTAGACTCTAAGAAGTATGAGTATGCCCTCTTTCTTGACCTGAGTAAGGCATTTGATACCGTGGACCATGATATTATGCTTACTGCGCTGTGCAAGATTGGCCTTGATACGACTGCCATTAAATGGTTCACCTGTTACCTTACCAACGGGTTACAGCAAGTTAAAGGATCAGGTGATTTGTCCCCATTAAAAACACTTCCATGAGGTGTCCCCCAAGGATCCATCCTCGGCCCAATCCTGTTTGCAATTTATATTAATAACCTTGATGCACAACTGTCTACAGCTAATGTACACATATTTGCAGATAATACTGTCCTCTACACTTCTAACTCATCCTTGGATTCAGCCTTGGAGGACCTACAGCATGACTTCATCTCTCTCTCTCCAGCATAACCTTATCAAATATAAGCTCCTACTCAATGCAAAAAAAACAAAAACAAAGCCATGATCCTCTCACCTAAAGCAGTACAGGGACCAACACACAAGCACATGATTCTAACGATATTAGATGAACCCCTTGAAATAGTTGATACCTTTAAATACCGAAGGTTCTGGTTGGATAACAAGCTCAACTTCCTGTGCCACCTAAATGAGGTTTCAAAAAAATTAAGGCAGTGACTAGGCGTGTTCTACCATATTAAGCACCTATTTACCAAAGAAGCTAGAAAGAGATTAGTGCAATCCACACTTCTACCCTTACTGGACTATGCTGACTTTCTTTACATTCATTGCCCTTCTGCTATGCTCAGCAAACTTGACACACTCTACCACGGGGACATAAGGTTTATCCTAAACCTGCCCTCTCACACCCACCATTGTATACTGTACCAAAAGTTGAGATGGTCATCCCTCTCTACAAGGAGGAAAAGGAACGCTCTTCTTTGGTTCTCCAGAGCCTTGTCTGACAAACTCCCTGCTTACATTTTGAACTTCTTTGAACGTGCCACGGGATCTGATGGATTGAGATGCTTCTCCTTACTCTGCTACCAGATACCCAGAGTATAAACAATCAATTTTTCCTCCCATCTTTATGGAGCATACAAAAGTACTTTTAAATTCTCAACCCTTCCTGGTCCGTTCACTCTCAAAGCTCTATTAGCTAAATACCTTAAGAAAACCTGTAGCTGCTTTAAGTGACTGGGTATCTGTAGCCCTTGTATCGCTGCTCCTGCATCTGACATCACTGCTACCACCCCACTCAACTCCATGTTTGGGGGCACCTAGCACTTGTTAATCTCTCTTCCCTCTCCTCTGCCCTCTCCCTCCTCCCCCTTCCTGCTCTATATACATGCTCCTATTTTACCACCAGTATCGCCTATGACTCCAATATCACTGTTACCCACCCTATGTCTTCTCCCCACTAGGGAGCATCTAGCACTTATTAGTCTCTCTCCCCTTCCCCTGTCCCTTCTCTGCCCCTTTACAGTCTCTCTTCCTCTCCCCCCTTGCATACTTTTCTTCTTATTGTTATAACTGATTGTTACTGATGACTATCTAAGTATTAAATTTGCCTCTTGAATTTACTAATTATGACCTTGACAGCAATGCTAGTTATGTATGTATTAGCCTACTAGTTAAGACCTCACATTTATTATCCTATGTGAGTTACATATGTATAGGCCTGAATATTCCTCCAAATGTACTATGTCCTTCCCTGTCTTCCCTATTTTGCTTGCCTCGCTTCTGTATTTATGTCCAGAACCACTTTGAAATGAGCTTGCTCAATGGTGTCTACGCATGGTTAAATAAAGTTTGATTGATTGGTTGATTGATTAACAACTGTAGGTAGTAGGTTAGTTGGGAGGCAACCACCTTGTCAAGTAATTTGCCTAAGAGAGGCAGTAGAGCAATAGGACACTTTTATGAGAGTAGTATACGGTCACCCTTTTTGAAGACAGGGACAATTTTGGCTATTTTCCATTGGGAGGGAACAACCCAAGAGATGAGTGGTAAGTTGAAACTATGGGTGATGGGCAAGGCAAATGTGGAGGTACCAAGTCGGAGGATGTAAGACTCAATACCAGCCGGGCCAGAACTAGAGCCAAGGGGCAGGGAGGTTAGTAGCTTGATGATCTGTCTTCTGTAGATCATTTTCAGTAGGAAAAAGAGTTGGGTAGGAGGGGATCAGGAGGGGTTTGAGACAATAGTTGTCCAGTTGGGAGTGGAAGGCAAAGTAAGAGATCGGCAAACTGGGCATTGAAAGCACTGGCGGTTTGGTTGTTGCAATGCACACCATCAATGATCATGCCTTTGATGATAGATTTTGAGGAATCACCCAGGAGCCCTTTGATGTGGCCCTGAAAGCTGCATGTGTTGCCAGCTGAGGCCAACAGTTGCTCCTTGCAGAAGGAGCTTTTTGCACAGCAGGCAGCCTCTTTTGCATTTATTGCACATTTGCCTATAATAGAGCCAATCTTGAAGCTTGGAAGGGGCCTTAAGGTTTCCCAGCACTTGTCCCTGAGCTTAGAGAGAGATAGAACACCAGAGGGCAGCCAATGGGTTGCTGTGCCTCTGACTATGCTATTGATGAAGGAAGTGAGCCTGTCTTGGAGGCTGACACTGATGGACTGGAAAAGGGTTAGAGCTGAGCTGACATCTGTGGTGGCTAGAATTTAGGTCCAGTCAATATGAGAGAGCTCAGCATAGAGGGATGCAGGGTCAAGGATTGAGAAATCCCTGAGTAAAATAATTTTTGGTGGGACTTTTGGTATCTGGGATTTCCAGAGGCAGAAGGGGGGGGGAAGTGATCACTGACCGAGTGAGGACACACTCCGGATTCTTTATCAGGCCTGTTTTGAGCATCCAATTTATTAGGAGGCAGACACACCATTTTTGAAGAGATGGGTGAGACTGGAGATAACCTGAGGAAAACAGGCCTTTCTGAGTATCAATTCATATTTCTTGAAATTAGGGTTGAGCCAGTTAAGATTTAGGTCTCCCATGATAGTGGTCTAGTTATGACAAATTTCAGATCGTATGGCATCCAGGATGGCAGATAGGCCTGGGTCCTCTGTTTTGGGAGGGTTGTAAATACAAATGATATGCAGTTTTTTTGGAGTGTCCAAGTAGGAGAGATGCATGAAGTATTTCACATGCTGAACCACTGCCAGATTCATAAATCATAGATAGTTTTAAGTGGTGCTTATAGTAGATTAATATGCCGCTGCCTCTTTTAGAGGAGGTGAGACTAGGGGAATCATTCCTCATGACCTGAGTCTGAATACAGACAGGCCAGGCATAAGCATTCTAGCCAAAACTAAAACTTTAGAGCAATTAAGGCATAGTAGTAAGTAATATAGAGCTGACAGTTTGAATAATACCAGGAAAGCCACTCCACAGGGACTTGAATCAATCTAGGAAAAGCCATTGGACAAACAGGCTTGGATGTCCTAAGAAGGCCAAAAACATTTTGTGCCCCATATTCAGAACCAACCCGGCTGCACACACAAACTGGCACAGTCATGCATAACACAGGGCCAAGCTGGCTCTGCCATATTCAAACAGATAGCAAGATCAGAACTGATGGCTCTATCTGTTTGAATATCAGACTTTGGCAGCATGACCCACAGCAAGCAGTCACAATGTTTGGTGTAGCATTACCAGACAGTGGGACCGAAGACCACCTATAGGGGTAAAGCGCAGCACAAACTGTATAGCGCCACTACTCCTATGGGAGGTATTCAGCCCAAACATGCAGATGAGCCCATTGGGCATGCATGGCACTAGTGGGCCATTTGCATGCCCATTATGTGTTCATCTGCATGCCAGTGCTGCCGTGGAGTGTGCTCGGCCAGGTCCCCCTAGGCCCCGATTTGTGTCACTTTTAATATACAATACCAATCCTTTCCCTGATAAGCTAGCGGTCCTTCCTCCCAAAGCCCGAGCTCTATAATAAATAAATAATCCCCTTTTCCTGGTAGTCTAGTGGTCCCCCATCCCCGAGCCCCAATCTCTGTAATACAGTAAATAAAAATCCCCATTTCCTAGTAGACTGGTGGTCCCCTCCCCGAGGCCCGATCTCTATAATAAATAAAAATCCCTTTTCCCTGGTAGTCTAGTGGTCACCTCTCCCCTCATGATCCCTGATCCATTAATAAAAATACCCATAATACTGGTAGTGTAGCGGTCCCTCCCCCTAATCCTGACTTGCCCGTATCAGTCTGTCCAGACTGTCCCTGGTGGCGTAGCCCTCCACCCGGTGAGCAGTGACTCACCACCCTGCTCCCTCCCAGTCTGACCTGAGCCAGTGAGTGGCACAGGCCTCCTCACCACCACAGCCAGCCACCGAATGGAACTGTACCTGAGAGCATAAGGTATACAGTACAAGTTCATTGGTTGATCAAAACGGCAAAGTCATGCACTTAGGCAGAAACAATCCCAGAGAGATTACTATCTGGAAGGAGAAAAGTTAGCCTCCACCAGCAAGGTCATTATATCAGAAGACTTGAAAGTGGGTAAACAGTGTGAAGGGTGGCACTAAAGGCAAGTGGCATGCTGGGCTGTATTGGGAGGTGAATCCCGAGTTGCAGAAGGAGGTGGTGTTACCACTCTACAGGTACTGTGCATCCCCACTTGGAGTACTGCATACAGTATGGAGACTGTACCTCAAAAGGAATTAGACAGAATTGAGATGGTACAGAGGAGGGCCAAGAAAAGTTTTCATGGACTGCACCACATAGTATACCAGGAAAGGCTGAGGAACTCAACATGTACTCCTTGGAACGTGGAGGAGAGCAGCGACATGATTGAGACTTTTAAATATATGAGGGTATAAATAAGGTTAACTTTCAGGAGCTTTCCAAATTGAAAGAGAGCGGAGAAATTTAGCCAGATTTGAAACATTTAAACTATTATACCAATTGTCATTTATGACAAAAGTTCATATTTACTGCTTTAAATGGGACTGGATTAAAAGTAGTCAAACTTTCACAACATTTTAAAATTAAAGTTTGCAAGAATGTAAATTGCAAATATATGAACTCCTAAAACATTAAAACTAGAGAATGCAATACCATTACATTTGGCTGGTTCTTAGACCTTACAAGGAGGCTGTGTGTATCAATTGTATTAATTACTTGCTGACAGAAACTGCAAAATAACATCTGTACTTCAAGTCAAATTCCATGAATCTTTCAGAAAATTGTGGAATTTCATGAACATTCCATAGTTTTGGAATTTGCTAATGTCACTCCGCCTTATCTGGGGGATTCAAATTAAAGGACAGGGGTATGAGAAGCAGAGTAATGCAGAGGTCACCAGGTTCAGGGGTTAGATGCATAGTTTCACCAAGAAATGGACAGCCGAACTGGGTAGCATACCAGTGGTAGACCCCAACCCCCAGCTGGAGCAAGGAAGCACAGAGTGTCATCAATGCCAACCTGAATGCAGGATATATAAGGATCACACCCAATACATTGATGATCCAGGGAGCCTGACGTATGTGCAAGTCAGGGACTGAGAGGTACTCAAAAAGATGTAACGGGGGAAGACAATGTCTGAGGCACCAGGTAGGAAGAATTCTGGCTATTCCAAGAGGATAGGTTGATAGGAAAAGGAGTAGGTGACTTTCATTTGAAGGGTTTTGTTACTGTAAAGAACAAAGAGGATATCAGTAGGAGCAGCAGTTCTACTGAGTCAGTCTGGCTATGCTATGAGAGAAGTGGAGAGGGGGCAAAATAGTCACCCAGAGTTGAACAGTAGAACTGCAAAATCTCAGCCTAGCTTATCAAATGAAATAGTTATACGTGCATTGTAAATGTCCTCTAAGGGTACTGACTCAACAGACTCGATAGTCCACTGGGCCTACTCTGCTGGCATTTTAGTATGTTAGATGTTAGTATGTTAAATTCCACAAAAAGAATTCTGGATGCTTCATCTATATGCCATAAATATTTAAGAAAATGTTACCGCTATGTTTTTCTTTGTTTTCCACTATAAATTTAAAACTGCTAAACCAAATTTTCCAGGTCTTATAGACACTAGGATACACTGACATTAGTTATGCATGTCAAATGTTAAGTCTATGCCTACAAGAACAGAGAAGTTACAAATATCCACATTTTGAGAGTTTTCATAACATTTGGAAATATTTACATGTAAAATTTTGAACCCCTGTAACTTAGGCAAAGGCAAGGCAGGGCAAAATTTATTTAAAAGATGCCCACTCCGGAGGCTCTGGGAGCCATACAGATAAATAAACACATATTCAGAGATACATCAGTAAAACGTAAAAATAATTTTAAACATATATATGATTCAAATAAACATTAAGTAAACTAGCAAATTATCAACAACTATACTCAGATCAGAACTTATAAATCAATAGTTTAATCTAAGAATGTCTGGGCGAAAAGGAGGGCCTTAAGGTGGGCTTTGAATACCTCCAAAGTGGGGGCCCCCTTAACCCCAGAGGGGAGCATGTTCCACAGGACGGGGGCGGTGACACTAAAAGCCCTATCGCCAGCCAATTTCAACCTCGACCTGGGAACCGCTAGGGGGCCTCCACAGGAGGAATGGAGGGGGCAAAGCCGAGACAGCAGGTACAAGAAGGTCTAACAGGTAACCAGGGCCCTGACTATGTAGGGCCTTATGGGTGAGAAGCCCCACCTTAAAGAGGATCCTCCACCTGACCAGCAGCTGGTGCAGCTCATGCAACAACGGTGTAATATGGCAAAACTTCTACTGCCCAGTAAGCAGGGCCCCTACTTTTCTGCGGCACAGTGGGACCAAGTTCTGCGGCAAGACTGCCATTTGCCGCAGAACTTCTGTGGCGGTGGTTTGTAATTTCTGCGGAAGTTCTGCGGCACTAATAAACTACCACATCACAGTGTCAGCTTGTCATTCTGACTTCACTTTCATGGCAGTGGTTATAGTAATCAGGATGGTGGAAAGCACAGTAACACTAGTTCAAAAAATAACAGACTTATAAAAATTATTTTATGCCTAAAAAAGCAAAACAAATGACTCTTCCTTGAGGTCCTAGCCTGTTGCATAAATGACATATGCAGAGGGGATCTTATGCAATAAATAAGGTATTTATATGCATGCTGTCTATCCCACTAATGAGGTTTCCACTGTCTATCACTTATATATTTGTATGTGCTTTCTACACCACTCATAAGGTTCCCACTGTGTATCACTTATATATTTATATGGAATCTGTAACATACAGTACATACAAATATATGTGTGCGTGTGTGTGTGTGTGGTGAGAGAGACAGAGATACTGTGTGTGTGTGTGTATATATATATATTTTTTTAAATTTCCATGAACTTGCATCCTCATTCATAAAGGTCCCATTGGAAATGGAATAGAGGAGTTATTGCAAAACTCATTTTTCGTGTCAACCTGCCTACCCCGACATACTGCGTAACACCATCAGGCCATAACATGCATGTGAACCGATTGTGAGATAGAGCTCTCAGCCCATCAAATGTGTCCACTATGTGACAAATACTGCACCATACCTTCCCAGGCTCTGAGTAGTGATGTGTTCCACAAATCCTTGTGCTGCCCAGCTAGCTCCGGAGCTCCCAGAGCTAATCTCTGAACCTGAGTTGCCGGCACGGAAACACAGCATGCTACCCTCTGGCCCAACAGCTGTCCCTACACACAACATTTCTCCATAACTTTTAGGTGATTCTATCAACCAATGACAATATACAATCAATAACCCTGGCAAAAATTCTTACAGTGCAATTATTTATTTAACAGGTCTATTCTTTCAACAGGTCTACAGATTATTATATTCCACTATTCTGGGTATAATTATTTTTCTTAAAAATTTAGACAGTTAAATTCATTTTACCAGTTATTCATTTCAGATGGCATCTCTATACCTTAAAGGCACAAATAGTTTTGTACAAAGTGAGGTATCGACTTAACAAGTCTGTGCTATTGACAAGGTTTTGTTTAAATTGGCCCTAAGCGCAATAATGTAAGACTGAAAATTGTATTAGGCTGTAGTGCAAGTTGAGCAAATATCACCATGCATGAAGTACTGTGCCACCACCTCCCTGGCAGTGGGAGCTGTGGTAGATAAGTGATTATTCATTTCTGTTGCAGAATGCAGCCATTTTGTTAGCTAATGTATGATGTTATAGCAAGGATAACATCACATTCTGAGCATATGGGAGGGTTTGGATATAAAAGGGGAAGGAACCATATTCTATGCATAAACAGAAATATTAATAAAAATCACCAAGAAGAGTGAATTCTACGGCACCATGAAGTTCTGCTATGAATTACAAATTCTACGCAAAATTCTGCGGCATGGAATTCTAGGACCTGCCAGTAAGTAACCGGGTGGCTGCGTTCTGCATGAGCTGCAGTCTGTGGAGAGATCCTCCCATGACCCTGAGATAGACTGCATTACAGTAGTCAAGCCTCGATGTAACTAAGGCATGCATCAAAGTGGGGAGGTCCAGAGGCAGAACAAGGGGCTTTATCCTGGCGACATTTCTGAGATGGAAAAACAGGAGAGCGGACGGAAGAAATCTGCGCCTCCATAGTCAAACTCCTATCAAGAATGATGCCAAGATTTTACACCTTTGAGGAGGCCTTCAATGAGACAGAACCCAGAACAAGTCAGTCTCTGAATCAGAGGCTAATCTATCATGCACTCTGTTTGACTCCACCACCAATACCTCCATCTTATCAGGGTTCAGTCGCAACCAGCTAGATGCCATCCAGTCATTGATCTTAGCAAGGCAGCTGTTTAGCACATCCACTGCATTAGATGTTCCTGGGGCAAAGGATAAGTATAGCTGGGTATCATCATCATAGCAATGAAAACCCAAGCCATACTTCCTAATGATCCCCACCCCCCAGGGGCAGCATATACACTGCAAACAACATTGGGTCCAGGACCGATCCCTGAGGTACTCAGTAAGAAAGGAGGCTAGAGGTGGAGGAGAAATTTCCATCACAACCCGTTGCCTCCTGTTGGTTAAAAGGACTCAGACTAGCAGATGACAGTGCCAGTGAGTCCGTGAGAGTTCCCTGAGGTGGTCAAGCAACACACAATGCTTCACAGTGTCAAAAGCTGAAGAGAGATCAAGGAGAACAAGAATTGTCCTTTCTCCTCGATCTCTAGCCCTGAGGAGATCATTCTGTGCCCGAGCAAGCATGGTTTCTGTACTATGCCTTGCCCAAAACCCCGACTGGAACTGTTCATACTACTCGTGGGTCACGAGGTGCTCATCCAACTGAAGAGCCACTACCTTCACAACCTTCAACAAAAAGGGGAGATTAGAGATAAATTGGCAATTTGCCCTGACCTCCGGGTCCAAAGATGGTTTCTTTAAGAGTGGTCCTACCAATGCCTCCTTCAAGGCATCAGGAAAGACCCCTTCAGATAAGGAGCACCGGACAATCAGAGCAAACACCGGGCCAGTGGTGTCAATGCATCTCATCAAGAAATGCGTGTGCACCAGATCCAGTTGGCAAAAAGTGTGCTTCAGATTGGTCACCACCCCGATAACCTCACTTGCCTCCACTGGTCTAATCTCCCCCCCAACCAGGCGGAACACACTTAGAACACCTCTGGCGACCACTGCCAGCTATGGTATTGCTGACTGGAGAAACTCCCTGCTGGATACTGGACACTCTGTCCGAGAAGAACCGAGCAACCTTTTTGCATTCAGCATTTGAAAAAACCTTCTTCGGCTGTAGACAGGCAGGGTGAAGTAGCGTGTTCACAGTCCGAAAAAGTATAGTCAGTTGGTTCTTCCCAACAGCAATCTCCCTGGACAGAACACTGCCTTCTTATGGTTGATTGCCCCGGTATGCATTATAATGCACACTGCAGGGCCAGTTGTCCTCCTCCAGGCTGGACCTCCTCCAGCAGTGCTCTAACCTCCAACCCTTTCTCTTCATCTCCCTGAGGTTCCCATCAAACCATGGGGACCTCAGGTAGGAAGATTTGGGTCTTACATGGACAGGTGCGAGGGAGCCAATGGCATTGGACAGAACTCTATTACAGGAGTCCACCATGATACCAATGCCTCCTATGTATACATTAGCCACATCAGATAGATCGGCTGCCTCCAAAAAACCCTCCAGGATCAATCCCCACAAAGGGTGACAGCTCATCATCTCTGTAGGGGAGGGCATCTGGTGGGAGCCCCGAACATGAACTGCACTGTGCAATGATTGGCCCAAACTACCAGATCAATCCTGAGATTATTTATCTCAAGCCCCAGCGAGAAAATCAGGTCCAACATATGGCCGCCCTGATGAGTCGCAGCAGAAACAACTGTGATAGGCCCAAAGATGGCATAGTTTGGAGGAGGTTATGACCAAGCCAAGAAAATTAGTCGTGGGCCCAAACATTGAAATCCCCAAGACAATACATCTGGGGCTTCCATTGTTTCACCGGTGACGACCTGCAACCTCCTGCAGGAAGTTCCCACTGTCCCAAGGGTGATAAACAATGAAAATCCTGCAACCTGTGCCTGGACCCCACGAATGGCCACACATTCAAAAGAACCTGGGTTCCCACTGGGTATAGGTGAAGCCCAGGTCGGTTCTAAAACAGATGGCTGCACCACCGCCTATGTTTCCTCTCTGGGGCAGTCACTACGTGTACCAGGGCGGTGGGGATGGCAGCCTCAAAACAGGGCCTGCATCATTCCCAACCCAGGTCTCCACGATGCAAGCCAGATCGACTGAGGAAATCAAGTCCGCAATAATTGCAGTCTTGTTCCTAATTGACTTGGCGTTGCATAGCACTGCCCTCAGGGGATTTGCGGGCTAGGTAGCCCCTCAGGTTCCCTGACCACTCGGTCTGGTGGATACCCTGGAGACAGGCGCCAAACACGTCTGGACTCTCTTGTGACCATTGTAATCCAGGGCACCTTTCGGACCTAACAACCTCAATCCTACCACCCTCCTTTGTGCACGGGGCCCCCCCCCCCAGCCTCTCCAAATCCCCACCTCCCGGCAACATCTTACCATAGTGTCTGAAACCAAGAGGCAAGTGAAGGGCCGCAAATCATGCAGAGGGGATGCCCCGTACACTATTCTGGTCCCCCAGCCCCCCACAAACAACCCCTGCACATCACAACTATCTAGGATTTTAGCTACAAAAGCTATTAAATGGACTAAGAAACTCCTACCTTAACATACAACTATTCAATTTGTTAAAAATTAGAGTACAGACTTTTTAGGAACAATCTCAACAAAGCAGCAACAGGGCCAAAACAGAAATAATATAAAAATGGCAAAAACAAAGAAAACTCAGCTATTAAACTGAGCTAAACCCATCAGATATGAGTCACAGAAATTTAAATATCCCTTTCTCAAATGTATGAAATTCAAGTGAATTATAAATAACAAATCCCACACCCTTTAAACTACAAACTCACAGTAATAACTAAGCAGGTAAATTATTGCATAAGGATACCTTATTCAAAGCAACAATCAAAGAATAAACTGTTTGTTTCTTTTTCCTCTGGGGAAGTAGCACTCACGCCACTCACTACACTCGCGCTACACTTGCACTATGAGCGTGTGGGATTTAACAGAGTAGCCCCTCCCGAGATATGATGTCAGTGGCCAGTAGCTAGTTCCCCAGTCCCCCTGCTCGCTAAGCATACAATTCAACCAATATACACAGAGTGCAGATGCAGGCATAATGATCGTCTCTCACCCTGCTCACCCCGCCGCAGGCTTGATGTCTCTTCTCCGTCCCAACAGCCAATATTTGCAGAGGTAACACAACGGCACAATAAATCCCAAGGCAATAGCAGAATAATCCTTCAACATCTCTAATCCCAATTTTCTCCATATTTAGATGATTTTATAACTGTTACAAAAGTTTATTCATGATAACTACACATATCTAGCTGCAAAGGTACCTGAGTTCTATGCAGATAAAATGTTTGATGAAATTTCCTTTAAAAAATAAAATGGCAGACTTTGAGGACATGTAATTTTGAGACAAGGCACCCTAATTTCATGAAATGCTGCTGTTTTAGAATGCCTATCATCAAGTAATCCCACCAAATTTAAGGTCTCTGACCTAATAGATGACTGAGGTATATGCTGATAAAACATATTCATGAAATTTCTGACAAAAAACAAAATGACAGATTTTGAGCACCTATAATTTTGAGACAATCCATCCTAATGTCATGAAATCTGACACATTGTTAGAATTTATTTATTTATTTGTAATATATGGATTGTTAAAATAATACTATCAAAAGTCATACAAAAAAATCCCTATAATACACTACTCCCTTTCTGATAATTCTACCCTTCCTCAAGCGATAATACTATTGGTTGTTGTTGATAATACTATCGTTCACTGCTGATAATACTATCGTTTCAGCTCTGAACGATAGTATTATCACTGAAATCCCACAGTGCATGCGCCAGTTTGCCTGCCACACAAATGCGGTTGCCATGGTGCCACTGCCCAGTCTGTGCACCCAATGTAAATGTGCAATGCCATTGGCACACTTTTCTGAGTAGGCGGCAAACCAAATGCGAAAAACATGGCGGACTTTTACTCGCTAGCGAGACAACTCGAGTTATGCCCAGTTTGTTTTATATTTATTTCTCAGAAAAGTGGATTACCTGCCGGATGAACAAAGAAAATAAACTGTAGGATTACCAAATTAAAGTAAAGCTTTCCTCACAAATCTGGGCACAACTTCAATACTGTCTGTGCGTGGGTCAGCGAGAGCGAAGCACTTCTTCAGTGCAACAGGCAGCCAGCCCAGTTCACAGAATTTTAAAAGCAGCACATTTTTGGAATCTGATCCATATATTACAAAAATAAAAATAGGTTACAGTAATTATTACTAGTATCTCATCTGAGGTTCTGGGGATAGAACCTCTCAGCTTCGCTCTCGAGGATATCTATGTCCCCAGAACCTCTCGATGGAATTACAGCCTTGTAATTCACTGTAACCTATCTATTATTCTATTTGTACATCAGTTTAAGACCTTTGAGCCCGAGGCTAGTTTCCAAAGGTACCTCGTCACAAAGAGGACAAATACAGTACAACATTTAGTTACATCATTGTGTTACAGCTTTTACATCATTGTGGTTACAGCTTTGGTAGACACAAGGAGTAATTTCTTTGTTACAATATGTGTGTTACAGGTTTGGTATTCAAAAGCAATTACAGTTATTTGGAAACAGATTGACAGAATAAAGTATACATTGGTAAGGCAGACATGAAGTCTTGATCAGAGACTACATAGGTAATGCTAGATCGTAGTCTTGAGCAGAGACTGCTAGAGGTAAAAAATTCAGAGGGCTAGGGACATGGCTGGTGATTCGTTTGGGTGTAGTGCCACTCAGAGAGTTTTGTCAGGGCATAGTGAGCTAGAACACCTAGAGACAAGCACAGCTATGCATGCTAAATAGCTGACTCTGAGGCGAGATTTTGAAGCAGAGATTGTAGGGGTATCAGAGATGGAGGTGGGGAGGTATGTGTGGTCCTGGACCTTGGGACTAGCGGGTGGCCTGGAGGAGGCATGAGTTTGGACCAAGGGTTGTGCTAGGGTGGATAGAGGCTGTCAGCCTAGGTGGGGATAGTCCAAGGAGGGTTTTTCGTTATGGGGCAGATTTGGTATCTAAGCCATTCGTTCAGGTTGAGCAGCCTAGCCATGTCATATAGCTGGCAGGTATGGGTTAGCCTAGGGGCTCCTGTAATTAATCTACAGGCCTTATTCAAGGTCAGTTGAATTTTATTGAGGGCGGTCGGCCTGCAGCCCATAGACTGGCAGGCCATAGTCCACAAGGGACATTATTGAGGAGGTGACTGCTAGTCGGAGGGCATCGGGGAGGCAGTGCTTGTAGCGGTATAGGATACCTAGCTGAGCATTTAGCTGAGGCTAGAGTATCAATGTGGCCGTGGAATGTGAGGGCTGAGTCAAAGGAGACCCAAGGTACTTGGACAGGCGGACTTGATCAAGAGGATGCTTGGAACTAGGGAGGATGTGGATGGGAAATTGCTGGCTTTGTTTTGGGGATGGGCAAAGAGCATATTTTTTTTAGATTGATTACAAGTCTATGCTCTTTGAACCAGGTTTCAGCCTCATTGAAGGCTTGTTGCAAGGTGTCTTGTAGGGAGATGGGGTTTCGATGGGTGGCGAAGATGATGGCATCATCTGCATACAGCAGGATTTTACCAGTGCATGCTTTGGGCAGGGTGTTGAGGTAGAGCGAGAAGAGCAGAGGACCAAGGATGGAGCCCTGGGGGACACCTGAGCGGATAAGACATGTATTGGAGAGGGTCCCATTGATTTTAACATGCTGAGAGCGGGCAGTCAGGTAGCTGGAGCACCAGGAGATTGGTCCGGTGGCAAAGCCGGTGTGGCTGAGGGCATCCAGCAGAAGGGGGTGGGAGACAGTGTTGAATGCCTTAGAGAGGTCAATAAACACTGCCCTGGCTAGCGAGCCAGAGTCCAGGGAGGAATGAAGAAAATCTGAAAACTCTATGAGGGCAGTGGTAGTACTGTGACCTGCACGGAAACCGTGTTGTTCCTGACAGAGGATGTTGTGTTTGGTCAGGTAATCTGTAATTTGGCAGCCACCAGTTTTTCTAGGGCTTTGGAGAGGGTAGGAGAATGGAGATGGGCGGTAATTCCCGGCTGTGGACCTGTCACCTCCTTTGTGTATGGGCATAACTGTGGCAGTTTTCCAGGCTGAGGGGAATTGCCCCAGGCAGAGAGATTTATTGAGCAAGCTAGTTAGTGGGGCAAGGACCTGATCCAGGACCCGGCGGAGGATACTAGGGTCCAGGGAGTCACTGCCAGTACTATTGCTCTTTAGAGCTTTAATCAGGTGTGGCCTGACTTCCTGGGCAGTTACCCTGCATAAGTGGAAACTAGGATATTGAAAGATGGGGCAGGTAGAGAGGAGGGGGTCAAAGAAATTCTAGGAGGACCGAACTAAGGTCCGTGAAGGATGAGTTGAGGAAGTTGGCAATGCGGGCTGGGTCGGTGGAGATAGAGCCTTCAATGGTGATCTGAGAGGGGAGGGGAGTGACACTCCCATTTAGTTGTTTAATGTTGTCCCAAAGTTCTCGCACTCCCCAGGAGGAGGTGTGCGCCTGATAGTGATCGGCTTTTGCTTTTCTGATGGCCCATGTGCGCTTGTTTCTGTGGCATTGTAGGCTTGTCTGTCCGCCGACGGACCTGTATCAGAGGCCAGGTGCCAAAGGTTATCCCGTGCTTGAGCAGTTGCAGCAGGGCCGGGTAACCCAGGGGTCATCTGAACTTTGGTTCGACTGCCGTAATGGGTGCAAAAATGTCACGGGCTTTGTTGAAGGTTTGGGAGAAGAAGGTTAGGGCAGTATCTATATCAGGGGCATAGTGTAAGGGAGACCAGTTAATTTGGGCAAGAAGTTGCTTAAGGCCTTTTAGTCTACCTGGTCTGAGGTGCCGACATAGGGTGGGAAGGGCCGTGGGTTTGGGTGTGGAGGTCACCCAATGGAAAAGGATAGGGGAGTGGTCACTAAGGGAGTCAGGAAGGACCTGGGTATCATGGATTTGTTGAGGGCAGTTGGTGATGACCACGTCTAGCAGGGTGCTGGTACCTTTCTTTGTGTTAACTCTGGTGTGTTGGGAAATTAGTTGGGTCATGTCTATGGCTGCGAAAGTATCACGGATGGTGGTGGCGGATGAGCTGAGCCAGTTTACGTTCGGGTCACCCACAAGGATTTGGTCAGCTGTGTGATGTAGGGTTGAGAGATAATCAATTAGCGAAACCAGTGCCAGGGTTTGTTTTTTTGGGGGAATGTAGGCAGTAGTGAGATAGAGGGGATCCCTGGAGGGGTCAGAGGTCAGTTTGAGGGTTAGAGCCTCGCCCGTGATGGAGAACTGGGGCAGGAGTGCCTGTCCAGAGAGAGAGTCCCTGATAGATCGCACAGCCTCCCTCATCTACTAACATGATCCTCCCGGAGAGGGAGTACCCTGGAATGGAGACAAAGGAGTCTGGAGTGGATTATAGCCAGGTTTCCACTAGTGTAATGACATCTGGTCTATGCAATGTGACCCAACATTGAGGGAATCAAATTTTTCAGCAGGCTGCATATATTCATAGATGCCATGCAGAGCCCAGGTGTCCTTGCTGGTGTGCTAGAGTGTGCTGGGCCTGGGTTGGATGTATATTGCCTGTCAGGAGTAGCAGAATAACCACAGCCCTGGCCAGGGATGGTAGAGGTCGAGCTTTCAATGGGTATGTTGTGGAGGAGGGAGCTTGGGCACAGGGGTGGGCAGGGTTTTCCAGGCTGTGAAAGTGAGAACGATAAGTCTCAAGTGTGTGCCTGAGGAAGTAGCAGTGAGATGGCTGGGGAGGTGTTGTAGCATACCTATCATCAACTAATTGTGCCAAATTTAAGATCTATGGCCAAATAGGCAACAGGTATATGCAGATAAAATGTTCATGAAATTTCTCACAAAAACAAAATTACAGATTGTGAGCACCTATAGTTTTGACAAAATCCATCCTAATTTCATAATATTTGGAATGTAATTATAACTCCTTGATAAGAGCACACATGCTAAACGTTAGAGCTTTAGCTCAATAGATAGCTGAGTTATGACCAAATTAATACATTTAAAAAATTCCATGAAATTCTGACAAAATTCCACAAAATATCATAGAATTGTGAAACATTTCATCAACATTCCAAGAAGTCTGGATTGTCTCATTCTACACAGCTCTAATTATAGCCTCTCAGCTAACCATTTTTTTTCACCTCCTTGTAGTTAGATACAAGGAAGCTTACTGAATATTTCTAATAAATCGTATTGGTTCTCAGCTAACCATTCTGTTACACCCATCTAGACTTAGAGACAGGTAAACTGCACCCATCTAGACCACTTCTGATTGGTAGGAAAAAATAAATAAGTCAGGCAACTACAATATGACTGGTACCTTTTTGAAAGACCCTTTCCAACCAGACTATAAAATCCCATAGTCTTTATCCCTAAATATCTACTCCAAATATGCTCCTGGAAAGTGGATATGTCCCCCAGTGGGCATTGTTGCTAAGATCCATAGTGCTTCTGCTTTTAGAAGCAGCATATTTGGAAGAGGAATAGGGGAAAGCCACTACAGCTCTTTTCCCCCCATCACTTAACTGCTAGCTGAGAAAACTCAATGGGAGGGGCCTGTGACCTGTATAAGTAGAGTCAGGTGTGCCCCAGATCCATTTTGCTTCTACTTTTAAAAGAGCATAATTGTAAGAGGGACAGGGGAAGGCAGCTACACCTCCCCCTCACCCCATCAGTTAACTGCAAGCTGAAACAGCTATTTTTTGGGGGCTGTGACTTGTGAAAGCAGAGTCAGGTGCACTGCAGATAAATTTTGCTTCTGCTTTTAGAAGCAGCATAGTTGGGAGACCAGTTTAGAGACAACACCTCCCTGCTCACCAGAGCACCAATCCTTGGGGCCATCTTGCACAACTCTCTGCTCCTTAAGACTCAGGTCATCAAGTGGACCTCCGCACTGTGGACCCCAGTGCAAAGGACAAATGTGACAAGGGCAGCACAGTAGCATCAGCCCAACAGAGTTGACAAGGACAGCACAGTGGAGTCTAGCTGCAAGTCAGCCCACCAAGGCAGCTGGCAGTCAGACACTCAACAGTGGGCAAGTGAAGGAGGAGAACAGGTGTCTGGAACAGCAATCATCTGCAAGAAAAAGCAGAGGACTAGGAGGTTTTACCTGGCAAATTGTGATAAGATTACTGTTTAACTCTAATCTAGCACACTCACTGCAAGGGAATAAGGAGAGTCAGTACACTGAAATTTTTAAAGTAGGTGAAACACCCTACATAGGGTAAGGGAACAAAAGGGTTTCAAAGGGCACAGAAAATTGGGAGTAGGTGAAACACCCTATATAGGGTAAGGGGAAAAAGAGGGGTTCAAAAGACAAAACAGAAACTGGAAGAGTAAAAGATAAGTATGCTGGGAATGGTGCCATGCAGTGGCTTTGGGGCTGCAGTTTTCAGAGAGACCTTCTGGAGACTTTGTGCACCTCATCTGAGTGCACCTCTCTGGGTTGAAGAGGGAGGCTGCTAGTCTCTGAGCTGAGCTGGCTAGGATTCGGGAACCTCCTCTCCCACCCAGGGACCACAAAGTCTAACAACACTACCTCAAAGGATGCCTGTAAGGAGGAGCCACTGGACTATGGTGGGCTTGGGGAGGATAAGGGTGGTGGGTCAGGACATCCCCATCCACTAACATGATGCAGCACCCTATGCTGCTCTGGCAGGGTGAGACTGTCCCATGGAGGCACCTGGGGTAGTGACCAGGGAGGATGTGAGGGTCGCCTATAGTGGAGACCACAAGGAGGGTGGCAGGGGACCCCAGAGGAGAAGGAAGCAACTCCTGTGAGGCACTCCATTATGATAGGGATAGATTTGGGGACTAGAAGGGAGGGAGAGAGCTAGGTGCTCACCCAGTGCCACGGTTCAGAGGAATGGAAAAGAGGATCCTGAGGATTGCTAGGGCAGCAGTACAGGAGGGAGAGCTGGATGTCATTGTCCACCTGGGGACAAATGACCTCGTTGGGAACAGAGAGGAGATAGTACAGGAGGAGTTCAGGGACAGATGGAGGAATCTTAGGCAGGTAGCAAGCTCAGTGACCTTTTCTGAGGTGCTACCTGCCTGCAACAAGGGGAAGGATAGGGTACTCTGTACCAGGAGCTTCAACCAATGGTTATGGGGATGGCGCAAAGAAGAGGGCTCAGCTACATTGGGGACTGAGGTCACACCTGGAGGATAAAGGCCTGTAGAAGGAGATGGCCTGCATCTGTCTGGGAGGGGATCCCAGTCCTCAGTGAACAGTTTAAATGTTACATTGGTGGACATTTAAACTAACAGAGGAGGTGGCAGAAGGAAGCATGGAGAATAAACCCCCCCAAAAAAAAAAAAAAACTAGAGTAGTCAGCAAGGAGAACCCTAAGGATACATAATGGAAAAAATTAACAAATTAGTAGTAATGAAGAGAGATGGGAATGAGAACAGAGGCAGTAAGGATAAAAGGCAGAACGGAAAAATAAGAAGCTGGCAAGCAGGTGGTACTAGTAGATGGAGGCCATGTGTGCCAAATCTCAGAGTCTGGGGAATAAAATAGAGGCCATTATGGCGGAGGCTGACCTGGACATTGTCGCCATTTCAGAGTCCTGGTGCACTGAGAACTATGACTGGGATATAACCATACCAGTCTATGCTCTGTTCAGGAAGGACAGGGTGGGAAAAAAGGGTGAGGAATTGCTCTTTATGTGAGAGATAGCATAAAAGCAACAGAGCTATAGGGAATACAGGGAGGGGTGGCAGTACTGTGGGTCACCCTAGAGAAGGGGAATGGAGCCACTGTACACACTGGCATGATCTACAGACCTCCAGCATGGGGGGGGGGAGTTGTAGAAGGTTCTGGAGGAAGCCATCCAAAAGATGGCAAATAAAGGGGAGGTGCTGCTGGTGGGGGACTTCAATCTGACGGTTGTTGATTGGAGCATCCCAGCTGCAGCTTCAGCTAGGGGCAGGGACATCCTGGACTTCGTGTAGGGGCATTCTTCAGGTAACTAGTTATGGGGAGAACTATTGGAGGGGGCAACACTGGACCTTGTACTAACTAATGGGAACAGTGTTACAGACACCATAGTGGGTGGCCACCTGGGGACCAGTTATTATTGTACTGTGTGGTTCAGTATAAGTACCAGGGCAGAATCAAACCACACAAGGACAAGGGTCCTGGACTTCAGGAGGGCAGGTTTTAAAAACATGGGGGAATGCCTCAAGGATTGTCTTGCGGGCAGGGATTTGGGTTGAGTGGAGGAACTTTGGGCAAAACTAAGAAGGGGCATTGAAAAAGCAACAAACCTGTGTCAGGCTAGTAAGCAAAGGCAAGAGGAAAAAAAGATCACTGTGGTTCTTAAAGGAGGTAGCTGGGAAGGTAACAGAAAAAAGTTAGCATTGAGGAGATATAAGAAGACACAGAAATAGGAGGATAGGGAGCTGTATCTGGAGAAACTGAGGGAGGCAGGGAAATCTGTTAGGGGCACAAAGTCACAAGTAGAGGAGAAAATAGCCCAGGAAGTTAGGAAAAGAGACAAGATGTTTTTTAGGTATGTAAGAGAAATGAGAAAGGCCAGGGGAGGGGTTGTAAGTCTAAGAAAGGAAACGGGTGGTTGTGTGGAGGGGGACCAAGAAAAAGCAGATATCTTAAACAAATATTTTTGTTCAGTGTTTACAGAAGAAGGGGAAGGGGAAGGTGAGGAGCCACAGAAAAGGTACAGGAGCATTGAAGGAAGGGACGTGGACCCTAGTCCATTTACAGAGGAGAGAGTACTGAGGGAACCCGCAAATCTGAAAGTGGATAAGGCAGTGGGCCAGATGTAGTCCATCCAAGGATACTGAGGGAATTCAGGATCCTGGCTGTAACTCAGATAGTCCTGTTCAACCTCTCGCTGGAGACAGGAGTGGTTCTGGGGGACTGGAGGAGGGCAGATGTAGTCCCATTTCACAAAAGTGGCAGTGTGTAGGAGGCTGACAACTATACGCCAGTCAGCCTAACTTCAGTAGTGATTCCAATAGTTTCCCCACCACTGAATTTAACATAATTCAATTTGATTTTATTTTTATACTGAAAGATATGTGAGCAAAAATGCCCATTTTCACAAATGTCCAGTGGTACAAAAATTCAATAATACAGAGAAAAAGGTAAAAATAAAATTTGCAGACTTTGATGGTATTTACAGTAGGAACAGTGTATACGACAGGATCATCTAGAATAGAAAAAAAAATACAGAGCACACAATAATAGAGCCAATATACAGATACTTATAAACTCTAAGGTAACTCAAGGCTTAGTGGACATTCAGGGGGTTACCTACCGGGGCAGACACAGGTGGTGGATTGGAGGAGATGGTCCTTGGGGGAGGAGGTGAATGAGCCAAATGAACTACAGGCTTGAAGTTCAGGGGCAGTTTACTGTAAAACTTAGGACCCTTGCATGTGATGGAGTTCTGCACATGTTTGGTGCGGTAAAAAGGGGTGTCAAAGATATGACAGGCAGCCCCTCTAGTACTGCACTTGGGAACTGATAAAGGGAAAAGGGAGTTAACACTGATCGGCAGCAGGTTAAGGTGAACTTTGTGTAGGAAAGAGAGAATTTTAAGTTGGAACCTGCCTTCAAGGGTAAGCCAGTTGAGGGAGGAATAGAGGGTACAGTCATGGGTCATCCAGGGGAGGCCAGTCACGAAGTGTGCAAAATTATTATATGTAGTCCTGAGTTTGGAGAAAAGGGGGATGTGCTTGGGGGGAGTAGACAATAGAGCCATAATCAAGGAGGGCAGGAGATGGGAGCTGGCAGGCGTGTCTGGAGATGGGGATAAGGAACTTTCTGATTTGGTATAAGAGACCTAGCCTCATGGATTTTCTTGATGAAGTTGGTAATATGAATATTGTAGGTCAGGTGAGGATCTAAGTACAGTCCAAGGTATTTGAATTTGTATACCTTTTCTATGATGTTACCAAGATTGTCTGAGAGGGATCAACCCATGACTGGGGCTTTTCTTGGGCCAGAGAAGATCATAAACTTGGAGTTGAGAACCATGCCTTTGGCAGAGAACCAAGTGTGTTGCTTGCTGAAGTCAGTCTGCAAGTTACTGAACATTGTATAAAGGTTAGTTTAATTGTAGTAGAGGGCTGCATTGTCAGCGTAAAGAACTAGTTGGGTGGTTTGGCAGATGAAAGGGAGGTTATTGATGAAGAGTGAGAACAGGAGCATGCCTAGGATGGAGCCCTGGGATACCCCATATTTAATCGGACATTCAGGAGAAAAATAAATAATAATAAATAAAATAAAACTTTATTTATTGAGTGCCTTTCAGATACCAAGGTGCTTTACAATGTTAAAAACAAATTCCATAAAAATATTACAATTAAAAAATAGACCATTAATGAAAATCATGACAGTTCATAAAAGGCTTGACTCCACAAGAAAGTCTTAAGTGCCTGTTTAAATCCCCCCATGGTCGTACATTCCTGGAGCTGACGGGGCAGAGAATTCCAGAGGGTTGGGGCCACAAACAGAATAAAATTCCACACCTGTGTCTTTGCTGAAAAAATCTCCCTTGGCCTCGCCCCTGCAGCACTCACCCCTTTAATCACCATGGACTCAAGAACTCAGTACACTCATAGCTCAGACTCCCATCGTCTCTCCATCCCTCCCTGTCGCACAACCCAATTCCAAATATCCTTTCGCTACAGGGCACCTTTGTGGATTAATAACCTACCCTCCTCCTTGCGTCTTGATCAAAGAATTGGTCACTTCTAAATGCACCTTAGGGCCCACCTTCACTCCACAACTATCTGCGACTGTACATGAACCAGTACCCCCCGTCCCTCTACTCCTTGACAATGGCCTCTGGCTGGCCTCCTAGTACATCTCATAATTCCGCCTCCTTAGGGGTGTTAGGTCCCCATTACTTTCTAACTGTCTCAAACTGTTCTATTCTGATGTTTTAACTTATTTATTTCTTGTTATAAAAATGTCTTTACTCTGTAACATTTATTGTCTTGTTTATCTGCATTCTGTATTGTGTATCTGTATCTATTACATGTGACGTGGAACCTTTGTAAAGAGGTCTATGACTCAAAGGTATATCTGATCTTTGAAATAAAACAATAAACAATAAACATAAGCACGGGCCCCAGAAGACTTCAAGGTAACACTCAGAATCTCCAGCAACCCCATATCAGCCGAACGGAGCTGTCTCCACAGGGGTGTAAGGAATCAGAAGCTCTTTCAAGTAGTCCGGACCAAGTCCGTGTAGGACTTTGTAGGTCAATAAACCTACCTTAAAGGTGATCCGCCACTGAATGGGCAGCCAGTGCAGATCGTGCAACACGGGGGTGATATGCAATCTTCTGGACACACCTGTCAGCAATCGAGCAGCAGCGTTCTGCACTAGCTGCAAGTGGCAGATATCTACCCCAGGAAGCCCTAAGTAAAGGGAGTTGCAGTAGTCAAAGCGAGAGGTCACAAAGGCGTGGACCAACACAGGCAGATCACTAGATGGAACAAGGTGTTTGACCCTGGTGATGTTCCCAAGATGGTAAAAGGCTGACTTAACGACTGCCGACACCTGATAATGAAGGATCAGCCCATCATCAAGCACCTCTCCCAGGTCGTGCGCCCATTCTGAGGTAAGGATCTGAATGCCCCCCAGAAATAATCCAGAGGGCTGATTGGTCCTCAACCCCTCTATCCTGCAACCTGGGTCCACAACTATAACCTCAGTCTTTCCCGCGTTCAACTTTAAGCAGCTGAAATTCATCCAGTCTTGGATTTCGACAAGGCAGTTATTAAATACTGAGAGAGCACTAACCTGGTCGGGGGCAAAAGACAGGTAGAGCTGGGTATCATCAGCATAGCAGTGAAACCTCAGCCCATACCGTCTTACAATGTCTCTGAGGGTTAGCGTATAAACTGCAAACGACATGGGGGAGAACACCAAGCCCTGAGGAACCCCACAAGACAGAGACAAAGGGTCAGAAGAAAAATTCCCCGACACAACTCTCTGTGTTCTACCAGCTAGGAAAGATGTAAACCATCTGAGCACTGTACTTGACAAGCCACAGATGGACCTCAGGCACTCGAGCAGGACCCCATGGTCTACAGTGTCAAAGGCTGAAGAGAGATCAAGGAGTACCAGAATGGATCGGTTCTCTTATCTCTCGCCATCAGGAGATCATTGAGCACCCGAACCAGAGCAGTCTCAGTACTGTGCCTCTTATGAAAACCTGACTGGAGAGGTTCATAGACATTATGGATGGTTAAGTGGTTCTCCAGCTGGATTGCCACTACTTTCTCAATAACCTTTCCTATAAAGGGAAGGTTCGAGATAGGTCTGTAGTTAGCAAAAATGCCTGGATCCAATGAAGCTTTCTTCAGAAGGGGTGTCACCACCGCCTGCTTCAGAGAGCTTGGAAACTCACCCGTTTCTAAGGAGCACCAGATAATTTGAGCTAGAAATGGGCCAATGGTCTCATAACAACCCAAGATCAGGGAAGTTGGGCCTGGATCTAGACTACAGCATGTAGGACGCATCCCCTGGACAATCCGCATAATATCCTTGAACTCCGGTAGGTCAAAGGTACCCCAGGAACCAGGAAATACGAGGTATAGTGACCGAGTGCCACCAACCGCTGTCCCCATAGAGCGAGTCAAGTGGATCTCTGACCTGATGTCGGCCGCCTGATTCAGCAAAGAATTGAGCAAGCTCATCACACTTTTTAGTGAAAAGCTCGATGGAGCTGCAGACAGGCTGGGCTGCATAACCTGTCTACAGTTCGGAAGAGTTGAGCTGGTCGATTCTGAGCAACAGCAGTCTCCCTGGACAGGAACTCTGCCTTCTTACAGGAGATCACTGATTGGTAGAACTGGTAATGTTCCACCAAACTAAGGCGGTCGGCCTCCAGGGCAGATTTCTGCCAGCGACGTTCTAACCTTCGTCCCACCCACAGCAACTCCCTCAAAGACCCATCAAACCAAGGGTCCCGATGGTGGAGTGGTAGGGGATGAACACAGACAGGAGCTACCTGGTCTAGGGCTGAAGAAATGGCCTTATTATAGGCCATAACCAACAACCCTGGACTCGAGCTGGCATCAGGAAACTCCGAGAGGTCAATCTCTACCTCCAGGTCTTTAGGGCACACATTCCATAAAGGGTGGTAACTAACCATCTCCACAGGGGCAGACCTATGAAGAGGGTGCAAAAGTTGACCCAAGATGGTGTAATGATCGGACCAACTGACAGGTTCCACCCCAAGTCAGAGGCCTCAATCCCCAGGAGGAAACCAAATCCAAAGAGTGACCATGATTATGGGTAGCTGAAGAAACATTCTGTGTGAAGACCAGTGAAGTCATCAGCTGGAGGAAGTGCTGACCAAAGGCAAGAGTTCTTCCATCAGCAGGCATTGAAGTTGCCCAGAACCATCAGTCTGGGTGACTTCAATGCCATGTCGATGTGAGAATCTGCCACTTGCTGCAGGAATCGCTGTTCGGCCCCAGGCGGATGATAGATGAGAGCTATCCTGCAACCCACACCAGCTACCATAGTACATTCAAAGGATTCAACTTCCTCTACTGGTACACCAGTGAGGCCCAACTCGGTCTTGAAACAGACCACTACACCTCCCCCCCAGCGGTCCAATCTCGGGCAGTATATCACTGAGTACCTGACTGGAATTGCTGCCTCCAAAATGGGGCCAGCATTTTCATCCAGCCAGTTCTCGGTGATGCAAGCCAGATCAGCTGTTCCAACAAAATCTGCAATAATAGCAGTTTTGTTCTTAATAGATCTGGCATTGCATAGCACTACCCAAGTTGGACGGGGTTCGTGAGCCGTCCCAGCAACTTGCCCATCTAAACAGATGGTGCCCTTGGGTATGGGGACTAGACATGGATTACCACCTTCCAGGCTCCATTTCACCCCAGGGCGAAAATGACCATTGATATTAGTTTTCTGAGATCTGCTGGAGAGGTAGCTGCCAACCCATTTGATGATGTTTTCAAATATGTGCAAGCCCTTGAGGGTGTCCAGGAGAAGGCAGTGGTCGACCAGGTCGAACGCCTTGGTCAGGTCCACGAAAACACAGCCTTTGTACTGGCCCTTATCGCTTGCCTTGAGGATATCACCGGTGAACCTGACCAGGGAGGTTTCAGTGCTATGTCCAGATCTGAAACCATGCTGAGCAACAGAGAGCAAGTTATGATGGTCGAGGAAGGCAGTGAGCTGGGTATGGACATGATTTTGGTGAGGGAAGCAAGGAGGGAAATAGGTCGGTAATTCCATACTTCATTCCTTGACCCTGACTTGAACAATAGTTTGACAATGGTAGTTTTCCAGGTGCTAGGGAAAAAAACTGAGCAGAGTGAGTGGTTTAGTATGTTGGTGATGGGGACTGCTAATGAATTAATGGCCAGTTTAGGGATTTTAAAGTCGATTCTGTTTGCCCCTTTGCTGTGTTTAGAGCTGTTACTTCGGATAAGCTTTATGGTGTCTGAGGATTTTAGGACCCTAAAATAGAATCTGGGACTGGGTTCAGACTTAGAATTGGGGCATGGAGGGTAGGGGTAGATGAAGGTGGAGGGGGAGGGTTTGTATTTATCAAGCTCACCAAAGAATGAGTTGAAAATGTTTGCTACTTCTGAGGGGTCGTTGGTCTGCTTGCCACCATGGATCAGAGAGATTGACTTGGTACTCTTGTGTTTCCCTGGTAGTGAGTTTAGTGTAACCCAAAGTTGATGGGGTTGGATGTTTCCCTGAGTTGTTTATTATGGAAAAAGTCAATTTGGGAGTTTCTGAAGACTGATTTGCACTTGTTTCTGAGTGCTTTGTAGAGGGAGAGTTGAGTTTGGTGTAACAGGCCCAGGCCTTGTCCCTGGTCCTCATCAATTTAATGATGTCGGACGATACCCATTCATTAACACATCCTTAACCCTGATTTATTTTGAGAGGGGTCATTTGTTGTATACACTGTTGAGAATGGTAGAGAATTCTCAAGGATAGAGTTACGTGAGTTTTGTTCTTTCATTTACTTGATTGGTAATGTTTTTCTGTTTGAGTTTTGCTTTTTATTGACCTCCCCTGCCTCCCTTTGCTTTTCCTGGTACTTCTCCCTATCCCTTCTGCTCTGTGTCTTTTGTATTGCCTGAATGCAATCTTATTGGCTTTCACTTTCTTTGCTACCTCTTTGGAAAATCATAATGGTCTCTCTTTCCTTTCTTGCTAACCTGCTTAATGCGTAATTCTGTTGCTCTTGTAATCCCATTTTAAATACTGCCCTGTTCCATAACCCCTGATTCCTGCCCCATTCCCTTAATGCCTCTTTCAAGTATCTCCCATTTTCCCAAAGCCTGTCCCCTAAAATCCAGGATACATGTTTTGTGTGGTTTGGTTCTGCTCTTTCTGTGATTTCAAACCACAATGACTGGTGGTCACTGTTCCTCAGGTGCTCCCCACTGTTACTCCCATCACACTGTCCCTGTTTGTAGAGCACAAGGTCCAGTATTGTCTTCTGCCGAGTTGGTTCTATGACCAGTTGCTTGAGGAAGGCACCCTGAAGGGAGTCCAGGATAAATCTGCTCCCAGTTGATGCTGCTGCTGGGATGCTCCAGTCCATGTCTGGAATATTGAAGTCTCCAACCAGTACTACCTCACCCTTGTCTGCCATCCTTTGGATGGCTAGCATCAGCTCCCTATCTCCTTCTTCCTCCTGGGCTGGTGATCTATAGACCACACCTGTGCGGATGTAAGTTTTAAAGCATATCAAACTTAGAATGCTTTTGGATACAATACCAAACCCTTAAGAATACTCCTGCTTGGATTCTCTTCCACGCTGTAGCATTAACCAAACCACAAGTTAAAACAATTAATGTTGTGTTTAAAAATGAAGGGGTCCATACAGAGGACATTTTGTTCTAGTTGTGCCAAAGTTGTGAGATATTAGGAAAGCCTATGCCCACGTTAGACAGTAAACAGATCTGGGATGGGGGTTGGTAAATAAAAGTTAAGTTACACTCCTCTGATGCAGGGCCTATGCACCTACCCAACTCTTTTTTTCTGGGGAAAGACAGAGGATCCAATTTTTATGGTGGTCAGCCTTGGTCATGCTTCAAGTGTGGCTTAAAAGCACACTTCAGTTCAGCCTATGATTCTCCACATTGTAGCCACTGTTTAGGGTTTGGACATGCATCCTCAGCATGTCTAAACCTATTCAGATGTAATCTGTGTGAACAGACAGGGCATGCCTATGGGCGCTGTCCCTGGGCATTTCACAATAGAGAAGACTGCCCCTCTCAAGAAGGTATAATCAATGTTGATCAGCACCAACAAGCCAAAAGGGTGGCTGCACAGGATTTGCAGAACTCTGACTCACAAACAAACGAATCCCAGGTGGAACCAATACAGATAGACCAGATGGAAGGTGTAGTAGAAACACGAAGCCCTGAAGCATTTCAGGTAATGGTAGATCACCCAGCTCCCACTACAGAGGGGCTGCAGGAGGTTGTGGATGTAGAGAAAAGAGTTATGCCACCCCCCCCCCGCAGACAAAGAAGAAGCTTTTCAGACAGTGACCCAAAAGAAAAGGCCAAGATCGTGGTGGGCAGGGGTCTAGAAATCCAAACAGGGTGTAATAAAAACAGGGCAGGAACCAGTATCTTGGAAAGCAGGGAATAAGTATGCTTCACTATCAAAAGAAGGAACAGATAAGGATTCAGAAGGTGAGGAATCAGATTCCTCATCCATTACATCTAACACAGACATAGAAGGGAGTGGGGAAGGATCTACTGCTAAACTAACTAGGCAACAGAGAACTTCCAAGACTCCTTAGAGACATTTTTTTTCTGATGCTACAATTTTATTAATTCGTTTGGATGGATAAACTAACCATTAGTACAATTAACATCAATAGCATTAAAAATGAAAGGAAACGCTTAGGGGCAATGCTTTATTTGAGAAAATTACAGAGTGATATCATCTGTGTGTTAGACACACGTTTGAAAACCAATTATGAGCTACAGCAGGCTTTTAAATCTTGGCCACTTGGTCCTTCCTTGTGGTCCTCAGGTACTGGATGTTTGTGACAGGATGGTAATTTTATTTTCCAACTCTCAGTTAAAAGTGTCAAGGCTGGTAAATATTCATCCCAGGCAGGCCCTATTGTTAGATGTCTCTTATGATTCCTGTAGATGTAGAATTATAGCCATATATGCCCCACAAATAAAAGCACAAAGGGTTTCCTTATTTAAAGAAGTTCACCCTTTTCTACATACTTCTCAATCCTGACTTGTGTATTGGCTGGGAGATTTTAATTGTGGCCTGGCAAAGGCAGGCAGGGGCCTTCAAACAGAGAAAATATTTTCTGATTCAAATGCATTACAGAAAATTCTGTCTCACGCAGGGCTAATAGATGCCTATAGGAAATTGCATTCTAGAGGTGGGTTCACTTACCATAGGGGTTTATTAAACACTGGGATATACTTTATATTTGTATCATCATCATTAAATATACAAGATGTGCAAGTTAATTAATGTGGGCATAAGCTTTTCTAATATCTCACAACTTTGGCATAACCAGAACAAAATGTTCTCTATATGGACCCCTTCATTTTTTAACACAACATTAACTGATGCAGGGCCTATGCACCTACCCAACTCTTTTTTTCTGGGGAAAGACAGAGGATCAATTTTTTATGGTGGTCAGCCTCGGTCATGCGTCAAGTGTGGCTCAAGAGCACGCTTCAGTTCAGCCTATGATTTTCCACATTGTAGCCACTGTTTAGGGTTTGGACATGCATTCTCAGCATGTCTAAACCTATTCAAATGTAATCTGTGTGAACAGACAGGGCATGCCTACGGGCAGTATTCTCTATTGTGAAATGCCCAGGGACAATGCCAGTAGGCATGCCCTGTCTGTTCACAGTAGCTTGTGAATTCTCAGATTACATGATTATTAAATTAACAACTTGATATGGGTCCAATCCACAATGTAAAACGCCATACTGGAAACTAAATGAGTCTGTTTTAGCTGACCCCCCCAGATGGAGATTACAGGGCAGGATTTGAGCCTACAGGTTAGTAACCTTAAAACCCAAATGGTAGCATTGCAATATGATAGGGCAAAACCTTACAACAGGAACTTAGATTTGGAACACAGATGACAAAGGCTCCTTACACCCTTATAAAGAGAATAAGAAAGGACTGAGAATAGGGTAATGACAGAATTAACTTCCTCTTCAGGGAAACTCGTTAACTCCCCCACTAACTACTAGAAGTAGTGGAGGAACAGGTAACACAGACCTTGGTACCCTCCAGAAGATGAGATACAAGAGATTTAGAAACTTTGGGGTTGCCCAGGATGCAGGAGGTTGACGCCTAGAATTTAATAACAGAAGTAGCTTTAGAGGAGGTTAAGGCAGCTATTTCTCAGTTGGCTACTAACAGCTCCAGGCTCTGATGGGCTGGGTGTGGGATTTTATAAAACATTTATGGATAGTCTCTCCCTGCATTGGTAATTTTGTATAACCACATTCTAAAGACCTCAGAATATTCGCATCTATGATGGATGCAATATTGGTACTTATACATAAAAAGGAATCAGGCAGGATACTGGAAACTGAGGCCCTAAGCCTGTTAAATTCTGATTTAAAAATTTGAGTAAAATATTGTTGGCAAGACTAAATAGAGTAGCACACCTTTTGATTAGCCCTTCCAAACATATGCAATTCAGGGTAGAAGACAACAGGATCATTTAATCACACTACAGAATCCTTTTACAAAGGAAATTTGGAAGATAAGACAGGGTATACTCTTAGCCTGGACCAGGAGAAGGCCTTTGATAGGCTTTCCCACCACTTCTTATTCTCACATTGTTAGGATTTTGTATACCTGAAACCTTTGTAAACTGGATAAAGGGAATGTATGAAGCTCCTTTCTTTGGCCTAATATAAATGGCTGGTTTGGGAGGAAGGTGAAATTTCATAGGGGGTTAAGCAGGGTTGCCCCTAAGTCCACTTCTCTATGCCTTTGGTAAAGATATCTTACTTAGGTTAGTGATGGCTCATAATGATCTAGTAGGAATATCACTCATAGACACTTTTCAAGTGAGCGTATTAGCATGTACGCTGATGATTTGGCTTTGATACTCTACTACATCTTCAGAAATAGCTCTAACAGCAGTTTGATTCAATTTTCTTATTTGTCAGGGTCAAAAATTAGTCTCTGAAAGAGCAAGGGTGTAATCTTGGGTAATATCCCAGTACCACCTTCAGGTATGTGGGCTGCAATCAATATAACAGCAGAACTTACAAATATATTAGGTGTTAAATTTGGACCAGGAAATATGGCTCATTTAAACTGGGAAGCTAAGGTAGAACAAGCAAGTAGGATAGTATTTAGTTGGAAGGGGCAGCAGATATCAAAAAGAGAAAGTTGTTATTGATTAAATCTTTGTTGAGACCACAGTTTTAATACATTAGTTTTATATTTCTTCCTCCACAGTCCATAAGCACCAGTTTGTTAGGAGTATTTTTCCAGGCCTTTTGGGGCTCTCGCCTAAACCCCATTTAGAGGGAATTTACATATGTATCCATTGAGAAGGGTGGGGTAGGAATGATATACCCTATTGCATTTTTTATAGTATGTTTCTAAATTATAATATATGCCTACGCTGTGTCCCAGTACCAAAGACTGGGTACCCATCCAAGAATGGCTGAACCCTTGTATACCAGTAAGAAGGTAAGGTCCATTCCTTCTAAGATAACAGAATATGGAAAGAATGCATCAAGAATGTCATAAGGTGGAATATCTCTGGCACAGCTACCAACTATAGATAGGAATGGGATTTATACAGCTACAATAGCAGCAGAAAGATCCTCAGTGGTAGAATTTCCAGGTGTGCAAGAATCAGACAATCATATGTTTTACAACAGCTGTCAAACCCTAGGCTACCATCCTTTATTTGGGATTGTGCCCGCTGAGCAACTGTAGTAGGCTATTGGTGAAAGGGAACAGCAAACATAAACAACTATCAGAGAGATATTGTCATAGACCTACATGTGCACAGGTGGTCGAACCTCAGGAACATCTTTTTAGAATGTTCTTATGCTCGCTTCCTTTTGGTTATAGTTGTCACATTCCTGGTCGGACACCCAACTGACAACCCTCATATCAGGATTTTATGTACGGGCCAGAGGGCAACAGTTTTAGTAAATATCACAGAGATACAATGTATATAACTTCTGCTTTAATTAAGTACTTTTATGGCAGTCAAGATGCATATTAGTATTGCAACAAAAACAGTTACCTACTGTAACAGGAGCTACCGAATAACATCAGTTATCTTTGCAGAGTATACAGAAAGCGGATATGAATAGATTTTCTTTAGAAAAGCACAATATCTATGGTTAAATTGTATAACTTGGTTAAATTAAATGCAAACTAAAGATTTAGATTAAATAAGTAAATATATAGTGGGGTTTGTCAAGTGATGTACTGTCTAAACATTTGGATTCCCTTTCCTTTGTAAAGTATATATTTGTTATTTTTTTCGATGTATGAATGATAATTTCTGTATACCATTTTGATTATTGTATAATGAAGTCCAACTATAATAAAAATTCCCCTACTCTTTTCGAGAAGTGTCATGGGATCTTTAACATCCACCTGAACAACCACCAGAACAGGCAGACGGGACCTCGGTTTAACATCTCATCTGAAAGACGGCACCACAGGAGTGCAGCATCCCACTCATGCTGCACTCCAGTGTCAGCATTGGGATATTAATCCAAGTGCCTGGTGTGGGGATAGAACCCACAGCCATCTAATCTCCTGGCCTCAAAGCTAATTTTTAATAGTGTTTAGTGTGGTAGTATAATAATAACAAAGTTTTACTTGTGTTTTATTAGAGTAAGTTAGGCTTTTATTGTAAAATATATTCAGACTTGTAGTTTGAGTTTTCGCACCACAGTGGCATCACGTGACCCTGAGTCTAGTGCTACTAAAATGCATATGTGACATTTCCAGCTAGATGCCATTTCTCCATTGCAGATTGAAGCTGGCTGAGGTGCCGACTACTGCTGCCCTTTTGGAAAACTCAGGAAGCAATTACTTAAGCTGAACTTACATTTAACAAGTGAGTTTATTTTTAAAAAAGAAAACAATAAGTGCTGATTTTAAGGCTACCTTACTTTACTTATATAAGGCGATAATAAGTGTAGCCTAGGGAGGGTCTTAGATTTTAGGTTTAGATAAGAGTTATGTTGTAATCTGCAAACTGTTTCTGTGGTTAAAATAACAGTGTATTTAAACATAGATTTTGGTACTGTTATTACCTTTTCTGTTATTGTCACTGCAGTATATTAGCAGCTTTATTTTCTTTTTGTGCCATTGAGCTGCTTAACCCCGCTTATTATAAGTTACCATGTTGGTTTTATTTTTCCCTTCTAGTGGTCTGTACCACTATTTTGATAGCTGACCTGAGTTTAAAGGCATTGAGTAGCCTGGCCCACTGAAGCAGAAGGAACATTCTTTGATTTACCGAAGTGAAAGTAGTGTGGAGTCACCATAGATATTTATTTGGAGAACTGTTTGGAAACTTATTTGAGATTTGCTTGAATTCAAAATTAAAAGTACTGTGAACTTGGCCTTATACTCTTGCAACAGAGAAGCAGTGAAGCAGAGTAGGAGGAGCCTTTTGAGAAAACAGAATGTTACTCACCAAATCTAGTCATCAGAAGGTATTTGATCTCAGCTAGCACTGTTCTGGACCTAAGGTTTACCCTCCATTTTATGCTTTTGTGAGCATTGTGAACTTCTTACGAATTTCCCTTCCTCTCACTTTGCTACTGATTAACTGAGCATGAGCCAGTTGAAACTCTCATTATTTTTCTCAAATCCACCTTGAAACTGTGGGAAAGTAGTTGATACTCTGTAAAGCTTTGTGGATTTACAGTTCTGTAAGACCCATATACAACCTGGGACAGTAAATTTTAGAACAGACTATAGGTCTAAGTAATATAAAATACAGAGAAGTTACATTTGTATGGTGTTTTTCTAATACTGTTGCTATACCATCTTTGCATGTCTTTGCATATTGACAAGTTAGGATTTATTTAAATTTTACAAGTGACCTTCAGTTTGGTTCAGATTTTATAGAAATACATGTTTTTCACAAGGAATCAAAGGATGCTACATAGTGAGGGCTCACCACTTCAGGAATTTGTTTTTGAGGTTGCCAAAAAGAAAAACAGGGGTGGAACAAATTGAAATATTCAGACTAAAATCACAGATAATTTTAAACCATGTAATACATCTTTAAGAAAAAGGACTTTGACCCCTATAATGAGATCAAGCTCCTAACTACCAATCCTCTCTAGGCCAATTGATACTAATTATAATAGTCTAGAAAAATCTCCTAATTTATTACTTGACCATACAGATAGTGGGAGAGGCGATAACAAAATTTCAAATGCCTCCATAGAAGCTTATAAAGAAAACAGTTACCTAAGTTTACCTGAGGATTGTACTCTAAGAGATTTTAAGAACAAAAACCTCCCCTTAGCTGTGCTTTTCAGGAAAATGATAGAATTATTGTTGCAGGGTCAGATCTTCAATTCTTAACCTCAGAACTGCAACACACAATAGATGGGACGAAGAGGATTGATGTCCAAACTAGGCATAGAGCTCAAACTAGCTTGGAAAATAGTATTGCTTCTCAGAAATATATTCCCTATGAACTTAATGAGGATTTAGTTATATCCCTAAAAAAATCAGTCTACAGCTAATCTACTTTTGATGGAACAATTGATCATGGTTAAGAATGAAATGGAAACAGCTAGAGAGGATATTGCAATAAATGGTGCTAGACTTGATGGTGTAATTAGAAAACTAGATCTAATTAACCCTCCTAAGCAATCAGATTCAGTTGTCTGTGATCCAGCCCAGGAAATCTCTAGTAATGGTAGACCTGATTTTATTTGATTATTATACCTTAATCTCCTAAACCAAAAAAAAAATAATAATAAAAAGACGAAAAAGAGGAGTAATGATAATAAAATAAATTCTATTATTCTAGTCTCAGACTCTAACAAAAGTGAAACAAGTGATGGTGGAACAGACTTAAAGCACATTGTACAACCTAAAGGAGAAACTGACAAATTTCAATTTAAACCCCCCCCCCCTTACTGATCCTAAACTAATATTGAATGTCTCAGAAACCAAAAAATAGAAGATCAACTGTGTAACTTAGAAAGAGAAATTAAAATGCTACAACTGGATTTAGGAATATGTACAGAGAGCCAAAAGCAAGACAGTGAAAACCAAAGGGTACTATCAGCTAATATATTAATCATAAAAACCAACTAAGAGATAAGGAACAGAATGAGTTTATTGGTAAATAGTCCATGAAAAAACACTCCTTTCTGAGAATAACAGCCACAGAAGGGTGGCCACAACTAAGTGGGAGAGGTAAAAATCTTTCTAATAAACATGTTTAGAAATTAACTGGACATTGAACTAGATGAAGAAGATATTATTGAAGCCAAAAAAAAACTCAAGATGGATGTCAAAATTCACTAGAATTTTTCTTTGTTTCACCAAGGGTAGCAAATAATATTTGGTATAACGGTGAATCTCTGAAAAGGAAAGGTTATTATATCACCTTCCTGAATAGATAAGAATTCAACTTAACTATAAAGGATAGTCATGGTAGGGAAAGCCCTGTTGTTTTACTATGTTTGGTATGGTTTTACTATGGTACTGCGACATCCGCAGTGCCAACATCCCTGACAGCAACAGCTGCAATGCCGAGTGTTGGCATTGCACTATCAAGGATGCATCTTTGTTTTATCAGGGGCTGTGCCCCCAAACCCCCTAACTCTGGATTACTAACCCAAGGTAGGGGTTGTCTCGGGGGAGGGGGCAATACACTGGTAAGGCAGTCCCAGCACCAGCACAGACCATCACAGCGATGCGCAGCTATTGGCCAATTCCTGTTGTTGTGATAGTCATCATACACAGGGGTTCACTGTACCATCTGTGGACCATTTGGGGCTGAGTCCCTTACCACAAGAAGATAATAGGAATTTATTGGCTCCTTGTAACCTATTTAGAATTTTCCTTCAGATTGACCTACAGTAGGTAAAAATGGTGTCATTAAAGTAGAAAGAAAATTGGATTAATCACAAATAGACATAATGGTTAGAGATGCAAGAATAGCACAGTCATTACTGAATAAAAGCATACTATTGGATGCATTAGGATTACATTTGGTTAACCTAGCAGAGGTGTTCAAAGAAACTGAGGTAAAGACTGATGGTCCCAATTTGCATAGCAAAGCATAAGAAAATGTATATATATCAAATCCTTCTGGGATCTTGGCATACTCAGATAATTGACTCTGTAATATTCAAGAGGAAATACTCAAATAAATCAGAGAAATAACAATACAAATGTTGGCTACCTAAGAATAATGTATAATAACAGCCCATAAACTTCTAATAATGGAGTCAAACCTGACAGCTGTTATAAGACTGATACTACAACCACAGAAATAATATCTATAGACTCCGATAACAAATTAGTTCTCATGTCATGGAATGTAGCAGGCTGACAGCATAAAATGGTGGACAATGGTTTGAGGGTCTTTCTTACTCAAGTGGATGTCATCTGTTTGTAAGAAACATGGCATGCAGAGGGAAATGCTAGGACATTTAATGGTTATGAATTATTTCAATCAGCTGGAGAACAGTCAAGTAATTTCGGCAGGAGAGCTGGAGGTTTGATTGCATATGTTAAAACTGGAACCTTTATAAATAGCACTTTAAAACATTCCAGTAGTCAATTTTATGTCTCCAAGTGGTTCACAATGTGTACACATTATTTATAATAAATAGTTACATACTGGACCACCAGTTGCATTGAGATTTTATCAACATGATATTTGGAATAGACTCCAGGCCCTCCTGCTTGATTGCAAGACATACTTTCCAGACTATGAGATTTTATTATTGGGAGATTGTAACTCTAGGATAGCAGATTTTGATGGATTGAGTAATAATTTAATATTAATGTATGAAAATGACTTCACTGATATATGTATAAGAAAATCAAGGGATACAGTGATAAACAATTGTGGCTTTAGGTTTATAAATATACTAAAAGAAACACATTTGTATCCCTTAAATGGAAGAGCTAGGGGTGATATGGAGGGAAATTATACTCATATAAATAGTTTTGGTAGCTAGGTCTTAGATTTGGCAGTATGGTTTGGTCCAATTACTGTATGGGAAAATTTACATGTAAAGTCAAGGGTAGAAAGAGACCACTTCCTTTTAGTACTAAAAGGTTTGCCTAAGGAAAATTGTATGTAAAAGTATCTATTTATACTCTCTTTTGAGATTATACAGAATAAAAGGGTGGTATTGTCCACATCGCTACCCTAGAAGGTGACTTGAAAATCCTACTCCAGACATGTTTGGAACTGCCTAACTTAAATTTCTTTGTAGTCTCAGCATTAGCACTTTGGGAATATAATATACATATCTTCTCTTGTCTAAGGAAGCAGTTATATAAAGACGTGACAATAAGTAAGTTACAAATTGATAAAGGCGGTTGGTTTGACACAGAGTGTAAAATATTTAAAGGTCGTCTGTGTGCTAAAACAAGGAGAATTAAAAAAACAAATGCTAAATCTTTGATTATGAGTTTAAAACCAGATTGATAAAAATTATAAAATAGTTTTGAAAGAAAGGAAAGTGGCATTCTATGAAAAGCAATGGGGAAAATGTTAGATGCAACTGAGATTCAAGATTTCAAAATTTATAGAATATATGTTAATCAAGGTACTAACACATATATATCTTGCCTAGATAGTTACATTACAGAGCAAAATGGTTAAAACATTTTTCTAATATATTCTATGATGACAGTTTAGTAAATAATTATGCCCTTGATAATATTAACTACAGTAACCTGTTGATTACTAGACAAGAAATTTATATAGCAATTAAAACCTTAAAAATGAATAAAGCCCCAAGACTAGACAGGATGCCTGCAGAAGTGTACATCACTAATATAGCCATTTGGTGTGATTTGCTGGTTTGGACATATAATAAATGCATTCAGGACAGTTACTACCCAGATACTTGGAAGGGATCGTTAATTGTCCCAATACATAATAAAGCTTGCCATTAAAAGGCAAGCCAATTTGTTCCTTGGCTCAGCCAGAAAGAGTGACAGAGGGGGAAGGGGAAGGGAGGGAGAAGGGGAGAAGATTAGTGAGATCACAGAAGGGAGGGAGATGAGGCTATGACAGGGACAGGGGCTTGTTGGCCATTGGCCAAAGGGTGGGAGCTACTAGGGTCCTTACAATGGTCCTTAGGTACTATTTAATGGCTAGCAGTCTTGAGCAAGCACTCTTTCTTGCTGAAAAATGCAGCACATTGCTGGCTCTGAGAGAAGGCATTGCCAGGAAGCCTAGGCCTTCGGCCACATGGAACCCTGGATTAAATTATTTGAAGCATACTGTCCAGAGGGCAGGGATAGTATGGAATGGTATGGGCTGAAGGTGGCTAGGGTAGGAAGTATTTTTTGCTGTGTGAAGTATGGGCCAAGAAATTTATCAGATTTGGCCACATGAAGCAGGAGGTTTTTTGATTGGATAGGCCGTTGCAAAAAAAAAAAAAAAGAAGAGAAAGGGGGATGGTAGCAGCCAGCATAGCTTTGTGGCTAGGGCACAGGACAGCAAGCCTGGAGTTCAGGGTGGAAATGCAATTCCATCTAATTTCAGAAATAGGGGTGAGGTAGCTCTCCAGACTACCAACAGTAGCACTATTTTCGGTTTTCTTGGTTGCAACCAGAGCGGGGGAGAATGGCTCAGCGTTAAAAACACAGGCAGGATGGGGGGTGGATTGGTCAAGAGGTGCTGCCACATGGTTTTGTGGCTACAGCTTGCTAGGTAAGCGGAGAATGGTGGTTGTCCCGAAAATAGTATGGTGGCTTTGCAAGGTGGGTGGTTCGTGCAGTGAATCGGCAGCTGAGTCACCCAAAGGATCAGTTACCAGCAGCCATGGTGGGGCCTGCAGGAGTGACACTAAGCTCGACGAACAGGCAGTCATTCCAGGGGGGCAACAGGAGCAAGTCAGAGTGATGGTCTGCGGGAGCATTGGGTGGTCAGTTCTGATGAGAGGGAACCCCGAGTTTGGGGTGGTGGGCTGGGTTGTTGCACCAGAGTAGCAAGTCTAGCCCCATGCCAGGAAATTGGTAAAATTCCAGTACTCAGGGGGGAGTCATGCAGCATGTGAGGCTGCTGTATTCCTGAGGGTCTGTCTTGGATGTTAGACAGGAGCCGCATGGTTTGTGGTCCATCAGGTTTAGACAGTGGTCCCCTGTGCAACCACGTAGCACATCTAGGCCAGGGAGGACGGCATGAGCAGCCAGGTCGGGGCCTATGCGGCATATGCAGGAATTGCATGGAGCAGGGTGGCATCCCAGCATGGCTTTGTGGGCCAGAGGCTGGGAAGAAGAGATTATGCCACGTGAATTAGTCCCTCAAGGAGCAGTGGGGGGGCAAAGGGCCAGGCACATGTGGCGGATTGGGGTTTCATAATGTGGCTGAGGAGGTAGGAATCATGGTATCGAAGACGCAGGTGAGTGGGATGAGCGGCCCACAGCCAAGCATGAGGTCTTGAATGGTGCAGACACAAGGGGGATGGGGGGTTTGTTTTGTTTAATACGGAGCAGTCTGGTGCTTGGTGGGTTACGCAGCACTGACACAAGTGGCATGGGGGGTTTATTTAGCTTGGAGTAGACGTTTTCTTGTGGAAAGGACACACCAAGATTTACTACAGGAGAAGCCGTTTTGCAAGTGGAATAGGCTGGCTTTAGCAGAGCAGTTGTTAAGCTATTTATTACACAGAGGGTGTTTCCATCCTGAAGTAAATTTTCTATTTATGGAGAAACAGCAGTGACTGACAAAGTGGCTCTGGGAGGAAAGCGAGCACGGTCTATTATGTGCCGCTTGATGTAACGCCATGAGGTGTTGGTGGAATTGGGGAGGACACAAGGTAGTGAGGCCACAATAGTCAGAAGGGTCATCATGGGTCCAGACAGCCACATGCAGCTCAGTGAAAGAGACAATTTCATGCACGGGAGCCTGGACAGGTGCCCTGGGAGACTGTGAGGGAAGTCAGGATTGCAGGAGCTTGGCAGACCCAGTTAGCACTCAAGTGGACCACGGTGTCAAGAGCCCAGGAGGAGGATGGTGGCAGACAACACGGATAAGGGCCCAGACATAAGAGCCGTGCAGTAAGGGGTCATAGGGGTGGCGGGCAAAAAAATTTGTAAATATGGAATGGGCATATGTATGTATACGCACATTATACAGGAAAGCTGCAAAAGGGAGAAGAGTAAAGGGATTTGGGGACACAGTTATGATAAGGGAGGACAGAGGCCCCCATTCCAGCGGGTTGGCAAACTGCTCTTGAGAGAGACCAATAAAGTCTTCGGGGCATCGTGATGAGCCAGGAGTACAGGTTTAAAGGGAAACAGGGTGGTGGGGCCAGACCACCCAGGTCGGCTGATTGGGGACCGGGGGTGGGCCACAGGTAACCAGCTTCCGGGAAGTAGGTGGCCATGGGCCAAGTAGGGCAAGAATGAGGGGCTGGTCAGGGACCTTGTACCGCATATGACGTTTGCTTTATGGCAGTTGGGGGCCCCAGAGAGTACATGGGGCTAGGAAGCCAGGCTGAAGCAGGGGCTGAGGGTTGGGTGGTACCCTGCCGGGATACACAGTGGGGTTGAGGGCCCTCAGCCAGAGTCTCATTGAATGGTGGCACCCAGGCGTGGCACCAGATCAGAGCAGTGTGGGGACACCTGCAGTTGGAGGGCTGGCAGATGAGGGCAGTGGGGGCAGTGACATACAGGGGCAGTACAGTTTCCATTTGAGGTGTATGTATAAAAAAGAGGAGATGCAATAACAGGCCCAGTGAGGTACAGAGGCCACCCTGCTCATGAAGGAGGCCAAGTGGTGGGTCAGCGTGCCTGGTTATGGCCTGTCGGCTGCCTTTCCAGGGAAGGTTCTGGTAGGCAGAGTTCCCAGTCACATGGATTGGTCTCGGGAATCTTGGGAGTGCTTTAGGAATGGTGGGAAACCTCTCGTGATCTCTATGGGTTATTAAGGCACAGGTTGACATAGGGAGGTTGGAGGCAGTGGATCAGGTTGGCGGCAGTTGTGGTGGCTGCCCGTTGCTGGGACAAAGGACTGTTGCACACATGTGGGGACAAAAATAGGAAGGGGGAGGCGTGTCTCCTAGGCTGGAGACAGACCAAGGCCCTGGGTCCCCAGGATGGAGAGGGGCCATGCCAGGTACAAGGAGCTGAAATGGGGGCAGGTTGTCTGGTTGGGCCGGCCTCCTTGTTTGAGTACGGCACCAGATATGGGTCCTGTCCCTGGTTCCCAGTGCTGGGGGGGAGGTGTCAGGTTATATGGAGGGAAAGGAAGAGCTTCAAAGGAGGGAGGTGGGGAGGAACAACTCTAAGAAGGGAAGAGGTTGGTTGCCAGGGCAGGAGGAGCTGGAGGGGGACTGGTTGTGGTGAAGGGGTGGAAAAGAGCCCAAAAGGGGGGCCCCATGCCAGCAAGCTGAAATTGTACACCCACAAGCCTGCACCAGCCCCAAGGAACTGAACACAGTAGGGGGCCAGGACAAGAGGGTGTCGAAGAGGGTGGCCTGTGGTATGTGGCAGGCCTTATTTGGGATGTGGGTTGGAAAGTTTGCAGGGTGCTTTCAGCTGGGGGGCACAACCAGGGTTAAAAGGTTTTGCATCTATGGCTGCATTTGTGAGATGAGCAGGAGAGGGTGCTTGAGGATGCCCAGCCAGAGATGTTTAGGGTCATGAGGCGCAAGGATCCAATAAAAAATGGGTGGCTGTATTCGTTAAGCAGAATGAGAAGCAATGTACTGGTTTGATGTCTGGAAGTTAGCTTCAGGAGTGCAGCATTCGGATGTCTGGATGGGATGGCTTATATGTCTTTGGGTAAGCGGTAGTGCTGGTCAGTGCTAGAACCAGTTTCGCACTGGTGGAGTCTCATGGCAGGTCCACAGGTGACACGGTCAGTCGGTGCCCACAGGTTTGGGCATGGGCGGCTCCAAGCTTAGATCCTGCAGTTCAAGTTGTTGGGGGGGCAACAAAAAGCAGTGGCAGTATCCAAAGGAGTCCCTGCAGGCAGAAAGGGGGCAGAGATTGTAGGGGACAGGGGACACCCCCCCACCACAGAGGAAAGACAAGGGACCAGAATGGGGTGGGTGTATTGGAGGACCATGTTTTATCCAGTTACCCAAGGATACATGGCCAGGCCCAAAAGCTCAGAGTACAAGGGAAGGGGCAAACATTGTGGAAGCTAGTGGTAGAGGGCAGCAGCCTAGGGGTATCAGAATGTGTGGGGGAATAAGGGGTTTAGGAACATGGGCAGCTTAGGTTAGACCAGCTCGAGCCATGGAGTGTGAAGGAACTACCATTAGCAGGAGAAGGGCATCATCAAGGGAGTGATGGGGGCCTGGCAGGTGGGTTCCCTGTCAGGAGGGGGCACAATTAGGGTAAGGGGGATCTGCATCAAGCTCGCAGCAGGTTTGAGCCATTCCAGGATTAGTATCAGCATAGATAACTTCTGAGCAGATTGATCAGGAACATGCACAGGCTGCCTCGACAATCCGGAACCAGAGGTGGTGATATTGGTACCCGACAGGGAAGGAAACAGGTATTCTAAAATTAAATGCAGTCATAATAACCCGGCCGGTGGCGCTGAGGAGTTGAGCGCTGGTTGCCACCTCGCGCCATGCGGCGACCCGTGTTCGGGGAGCGGGCATGGGTTGCACGTGGTGTTGAGGGGAGGAGATGGATTGAGCATCCAAGGGACTGCTCTCCATCTCCGGGAAGAGGGATTTGGGCAGCCGGGTTTGCCTGACCCCTAGCGGAGGCTGGGGGTCGACAGCACATAGCTGCAAGCTTGGGGAGGCGGGTCGTGGCAGGCAGCTTGATTGGGGAACGCATGGGGCGCGTGGCACCAGTCGCTGCCACACAGATTCTGCAGACCACCGGGAGGAAAACAGCGAAAAGTGGCCCGCAGCACGGGTTGTTCTCCATGTGCCATTCTTGGAAGGCGCCCCTGGCATGGATCTGTTGGGGTGGGTTGAGTCGCTTCCACCACCCTGCCGCCAAGGGTAAGTCACAGGGTGCACAAGGAGGGGTCTGATGTCCGGGGATGGTGCTGGGGGAACAACGGAGGCTGGGGCGAGCCGGAGCTCTGGAGGAGAGAAACACACTTCCCCAAAAAATACAGTCATAATGTCATGCAAATTGCTAGTCACAGTTCAAAGGATGGACAGCTGCACAGACTTGGCCCAGGCACGGTGGCATATGGAGCACTGCATAAGGGATGGCTGTTGGGGCAGCGGATCAGGGTCTCCAGTTGGGGCTGGGGAGGCACAGGGAGGGGCTGCAGTTGTGGGGGAGGTGGCCCAGTGGCAGGGCATCAAGGGCACGAGGGCACAGTAGGCAGGTGGCCTATCTTGCTGAAGTGCCCCTAAGGGGTGGTGAGTCTTACCAACAGGTGACAGAGGCTGACTGAGATGGGGGCAGGGCCCACAAAAGGGTGGCAGTCCATTCTTAGCTAGGAAGACAGACAAAATCAGAAGGAGGCAGCAGATGGGTTTCAGCAGCAAGGCAGTAGCGGAACCTGGGGTTGCCAGCAGGCGAAGGCATGGGAAGGAGTTGTGGGGGGCCTGCCGGCCAGGAGGGCCTTGGGCAACAGGTCATGGCAAAGTGGGCATGCCAGCAACAGGGTAAAAGGTAAAGCAGGACAAGGCCTAATCAGGGAGAAGGGGTAGGACCTACCCCACACGTGCATTCTTACCTAGCAAGGCTAAGCAAGGTGATACAGGGGCAGGATGGGGCCAAGCCAGTCCAGGGTAGGACAACAGTGAAGTGATGCCTGCAGGAAGGTGTGGCAGGGAGGACAGCAAGGGATGGAGGCAATCCAGAGCCTGACACTGGCAGCACCCAAAGGCTCGGACCCAGAGATGACTGCAGAAGAGAGGAGATGAGAAGGGGTTTGTTTGGATCCCTGCTGGAAGAGGGTTAAGGATGCATAAGTGGTGTGGACAAAGGGAAGGGACTCGCGTGGTGTAGGGGATGAGTCGGGGCCATACAAGAAAAGTTGGGGTGTTGACCCCAGGTGGGAATGCATATTTGCAATGCAGCTGAGGCAGGGAAACAGAGGTGAATTTGGTATTGGTGCCTGCCTGAGGGGTGGCAGACAAGGGATGGTGTTTAGGCCTGGGGGTGTCTCTGGCAGGCTGCATTTTGGGGGGATAGGATATGGATGTCAGAGGAATTTGTGGTCCATGGGGCCTGGTTGTGATTGCATTATTGGCCACCTTGGGGGGAAATGACTGGGGAGTCCCTTGGGGTCCCTGGTGTGGGACATGGTATGGGACCTGGAGAAGGAAAAGTACTGGTAGCTGCAGGGAGTGATCAGCTGGGTGAGATCACTCAAAGCAGGATGGCAGGGAGCAAAAGGGGTGAAAGTGAGAGAAGTGGCAAGGGAGCACCAAAATAGGGAGGTAGTTGCAGGGGCTTATCCTTTCAGCCCTCCGGGGCCTGGGGGAGGAGGTGAATATGACAGAGCCTGAGATCCTAGCCCGCAAGTGGGAGCCCCATCTTCCATTGCAAGCTGGAGATGGGTCAGTGGAAAAATGGTGGGACCAGGGGGGAAGGAGGCAGGAAAAGGAGGAGGGGGTAGGTACCATGGGCTGGGGACAAAGGAACCCAGCCATGGAAGTAAAGGGGAGGGGGGGAGATAGAGCTAAGGGGTGGATCGTTGTGTCCACAGCTAGTGGGGAAGGAGTCTGGGTAAGGATGGTACCCAGTTCCAGTGAGAGAGGGGGAGCCAGATCACAGTGTCCAGACCCCAAAATGCAAGCTGGATCACAGTGTCCAGACCCTGAAGAGCAATACTGAAGGAGAAGGACCAGGAGGGGATGTGGAACAGGATGGAAGACGTGTGGGTGGACTATTATGTCCATAATGAAGAAAATTGACTGATATGTCTGATTAAATGTTGAATATTATGATTACAGAATTATTGGAATGTAATGTTATAAAGTGTGCCTTTAAAATAAAGAATGCCAGCGAGCATCCAAAGGTCAGTAGTCGTAGAAGTGTATTATTTCTGGGGAATCAGGGACATAAAGCTTGCCATTAAAAGGCAAGCCAATTTGTCCCTTGGCCCAGCCAGAAAAAGTGACAGAGGGGGAGGGGGAAGGGGAAGGGAGAAGGGGGAAGGGTTAGTGAGATCACAGAAGGGAGGGGGATGAGGCTATGACAGGGGACAGGGGTTCACTGGCCATTGACCAAGGGCGGGCTACTAGGGTCCTAACAAGGGTCCTTAGGTACTATTTAATGGCTAGCAGCCTTGAGCAAACCTCTTCTTGCTGAAAATTCTCACCCACCCTCCCTCCCTTTGCTAGAAAGAGGAGAGAATAAAGGGATGGCACACAGAAGAGGAGGCAGACCGTTGAAGGACAGTTGCCTAGGTCAGCCTGTTAGGGGCTAGGGGGAGCTTCAGAAGGGCAGCAGGTGGCCCAAGGGGCTAGGTGGAGCCCCGCTGGGGCTGCAGAAGGGCAGTCGGTGGGCCAGGGGGCTAGGTGGAGCCCTGCCGGCAGGGTGACAAAAGGTGGGAGAAGGTTGAAAAGGGCAAGGAAAAGGGTGGGACCAGGGGGGAAGGGGGGGCAGGAAAAGGGGGAGGGGTAGGCACCACGGGATGGGGACAAAGGAACTCAGCTCTGGCAGTAAATGAAGCAGGGGGAGGGAGATAGAGCTAGGAGGTGGATTGCTGTGTCCACACCTAGTGGGGAAGGAGTCCAGGTAAGGATGGTACCCAGTTCCAGTGAAAGAGGGGGAGCTGAATCACAGTGTCCGGACCCCAAGAGCAAGCCAGATCACAGTGTCTGGATCCTGAAGAGCAGTGCCAAGGAGAAGGACCAGTAGCGAAGAGGAATAGGATGGAAGACGGTGGGTGGACTGTTATGTCCATAATGAAGAAAATAGACTGATATGTCTGATCAAATCTTGAATATTGTGATTACAGAATTATTGGAATGTAATGTAATAAAGTGTGCCTTTAAGATAAATAATGTCAGCGAGCATCCAAAGGTCAGTAGTCGGGAAGTCTATTATTTCTGGGGGATCAGGGACAATAACATTTGTCAATGCCAAATGTTGGCTTGCTGGCATTGGCATTGGTAGTGCAGGAGTTAGAAATACAAAATAGGAATGGCAGTCAAGTTTTGAGGTAACTCTGACATGCTCCCACAGAGTCTGAAAGGCATTGGGAGTGTGGCTGTGGGTCAGCCATAATGCTGATGCCATTCCACCTCACCCCACCCTGCAGAGAGCAGCAGTTGTCGGGGTGCGCATTGGGGTCTTCGGCCTTATGTTCACCCCATTCCATAAGGAAACAGCTGAGATGGGTGCAATATAGGAGAATGGGGTGAACGTTAGGGAGAGGAACCCAAGGCACACCTCAATGCCTGTCAGTGGTTGTAGGGTGGGGGTAGAATTCTGCGAACATTATGGACGACAAACCCAAGTTACATCCCCGACACCTGTCAGTCTCTATAGGTGGGTGTATGGTTGGAAACCTTAATGCCCCGGGTGTTTGCTGGTATTTTCACTCCAAATTTTCAACAGTGGCTTTTTAGGACCCCACTTCATGAACAGTGGCGCTATCAAAGGTGATTTTGCACAGCAACTGCGCCATTGGGAGCCGCAGGTGCAGGAACACAGTTTGGGCAGGATGCAAAAAATAACAGCTGTACTGTTTATGAGGAGGTGTAAAAAAATGGCAATGTTGAAAATTTGCAGAGAAAATATGAAAACTTTGCAAACTTACAAGCGTGTGTAGATACTGCACAACACACACCCGTAATAAACTCATTTTGGGGATTTTTTTTAACAGATTTTTAACATGGGCATTTTTTTCTCCAATTATTTTGGGACCTCTCCTCATGAACAGTGACACTGTGATTTTGTTACTGTGTCCCAAAGTTGATTTTCTGAGCGATCAGGCCCATTGTGCCCACAGGTGCAAAAAATATGTTTTGGGAAGAATGCAAAATGATAGCTGCATCCATTCATAGGAGGTGTGCAAAATGGCAATGCTGGAAAATCTGAAGTGAGAATATAAAAATTGTTAAAGTTATGAGCGTGAGTGGAAACTGTGCAACGTACGCCGTGACAGTCATTGTGTTGGAATTTTTTCATCAAATTTTCAACATAGGCATTTTGGGACCTCCACTCATGAACAGTGTCACTGTGATTTTCTTAATCTGTCCCAAACATTGATTTCCCACAGCGATCACGCCATTGTGCACCACATTTTAGAAAACATATTTCGGCAGGATGTGAAAATGACAGCTGTACTGCTCATAAGGAGGTTTGAAAAATGGCAATGTTGAAAATCTGGAGTGAAAATATTAAAATTCTCCAAGTTACAAGCGTGGTGGAAACTGCGCAATGCACGCCATAACACAGGCATTTTTGAATTTTTCACCAAATTTGCAACATAAGCTTTTTTAGAGTCCACCTATGAACAGGCACTGTCATTTCACATTGGTCCCAAAAGGTGATTCTGTGCAGTGGCTACAAAATTACCTTTGGGACTGAATAACTAAATGACAGTGACTGAGTTCATGAGGTGGGTTCCCAAGAACCCCATGCTGAAAAATTTGGAGCCAACAGTTGAAAAAATGGCTGAGATATCCACCTAAGTTGAAACCTCCCATTTATGCCATTATGCAGCTTACTGGCATTTCTTCAGTTCGCAGTCGGCTTAGAAAAGTGCAGATGTGTTCCTCTCCAACGAAGATCACAGCGCTAACCTCCAGAGGTAAGTATGGGTTGGGGGTGTGGAGAGGTGGGGTGCACAGAGAGTGGGTGTGGGTTGGGGAGGGGGTGTCGCAGACAACAAGGGACCATTTTCTTGTTTTGCTGAGAAAAAAAAAACCTTCTGGAGAAGGTTTTTGTTTTTACAGGTGACACTAAGACATTTGGGCACACTGGAGTGGGCTCCCAGTGTGCCACCTGTTTTTTTTGGGGGGGGAGGGACTGGAGCCAATGGGGATTGGCAGCTCTTTGGAAAATAAGGCATGTCTGTGTTGGGGGAGTCTGATGCCGAGGGGGATTGGGCACCCCCATTGGCAGGCGAATAAAACTGGGGAGGCATTATGCCAATGGAGATTGAGCACACCACTGGCAAACAAATTTAACTGGGGAAGGGGCATGTCAATTGGGGGATTGGGCACCCCTGAAGTTGGCTTTCTAGGGATTGTGAGAGGCGGACAGTGAGAGTCTCCACCATGTTTAATGAAATGTTTCACCAGGAATAGTATGTTATGGAGGCGTGTCAGATCTGTCGCTGCAATGATAAGCCTGTCTCTCATTGCAGCAGCTGATTTCTTTGGTTGGTGGCACTCTCTGAAACGGCTGTCATTGGCTGCATGCTCACTGGTTGGTGGCTGAGGGACACACCAGCTAAAGCATCCCCTGGATTCGACACAACACTGACACACCTTTCAAAGTGCTAATACAGTGTTATTATCATAAAATGTTGCTTAGCATGTGTGCAAGCCAACATAAAAGGGGAAAATAGATGATCCAAAATGTATAGGCTCATCAGCTTACTGGATATAAATCAAACATTTTTCCAAAATCACCCTGGAAAATTGAACAGTCAGATACAACAAACTGGAGGCCTTTGAACTCCAGGACAACTTCAGAAGTAATTCAAATCAGATCAAATCATCTTTATTTCTAAAGCGCCTTTCAGAACCAAGGTGCTGTACAAAGAGATCATACATACATATAAAATAAAAACAGACATAGATTAATCAACTATAACTAGGATATGCTAAATTAAATAAATAAGTCTTTAGCTCCATTTTGAATCTCTCGACGGTTGGACATTCTTAACCAACGAGGTAGAGAATTCCCAGGGTTGGTACTGAGAAAGCAAAAGCACGAGATCCTGATGTTTTTAATCGAACCCTGGGAATCTCCAGCAATCCCATGTTGGCGGAGCGGAGAGGATGGAGGGGCATGTAGGGCTTTAAAGGTTAGTAAACCAACCTTATAGATGATCCGCCATTTAACAGGCAGCCAGTGCAGTTCGCAGAGCACAGGCATAATATGGCTGGATCTAGAAGTCCCAGTCAAAGCCTGGCTACCGTGATTCTGCACCAGCTGCAGGCGGTGGATGTCAACCCCAGGTAGCCCTAGGTAGAGGGAATTACAGTAATCAAGACGGGTAGTGATAAAGGCATGGACCAATGTTGGTAGATCACCCGGTGGGACCAGGTTTTTCACCCGGGTGATTTTCCTCAGATGATAAAAAGAGGATTTGACTACAGCTGATACCTGAGATTTTAAGGTGAATCCATCCTCAAAATAACGCCCAGGTTTCGTACCCGATCAGAGGTAGCAAGCGACATACCACCGATAATAAGCCCAATGGTTGTCCAGCCCCCAAACCCACCACCGGATGACCTGGGTCCACTACCAACACCTCAGTCTTATCCGATTCAGTCTCAGCCAGTTAGAACTCATCCATAATCTGATTTCAGCAAGGCAATTATTTAGCACGGAGAGAGCATCATCTTGCCTGAGCGGAAAGACAAATACAGCTGAGAATCATCTGCATAGCAGTGAAAACCCAGACTGTATCACCTGATGATATCTCCCAATGGCAGCATATACACTGCAAACAATATGGGTGCTAGACTGAACCCTGTGGTACCCACAAGGCAGGGAGTGAGCGCCAGAGGATTAAATTCCAGTGGCAACTCTCTGAAATCTGTCTGTGAGGTAAGACTGAATGATTTGAGGACTGTTCTAGACAGCCCACAATAGATTTGCAGGCGCTCCAACAGCACACCATGGTCTACAGTGTCAAATACCACAGAGAGATCGAGAAGAACCAGAATGGTACATGCCTTTCGATCTCTAGCCATTAGGAGATCATTCAACACCCAGACAAGGGCAGTCTCCATGCTATGCTTCTTCCTAAAGCCAGATTGGAGAGTATCATAGACATTGTGAGTTGTAAGATGATCATCCAATTGTAACGCAACCGCCTTTTCAATAACCTTACCAACAAAAGGCAGGTTAGAGACGGGCCGGTAGTTCAACCATTGATAACTGCTTTATTTTGTCTCATATAATAGAGAAATATGTACTTCTCAGAAAGCAGAAAAAAAAAATATTTACCATTCATTGAGTTCACCTCTGCCTTCAATTCCATTGATAGATCAACATTGTAGTCTATGATGAGGGAGAGAGGCATTGACCCAGCTTTGATAAGAGTTATTTGTAATCTATATAGTGATAGTTGGGCCATAATTAGGCTTGGTACAAAGGGCAAGGTATCCTGTAAATTTATTATAAATAAAGGACTATGTCAAGGTTGTGTCCTGGCCCTAACATTATTCACTCTTTATACTGATGGCTTTCTGAGAAAGTTGGAAGTCTTGATAGCAGATGCTCCTAAGATCATGACTGAGTCATGTTCCGTGTTGGCATATGTTGACAATATTATTTTAATGTCCCTGATGAAAAAGGTTTGCAAAAACAACTAGACCTATTAAATCAGGAGTCCAAAGAGGTTTTAAAGTTAAGGATAAATATGCACAAATTCCAGATCATGGTTGTAGGTCATAAGAAAACTACTGGTACATGATTTCTGGGAAAGAATGAATTACCAAACACAAATAGTTATACCTATTTGGGTATTACTTTTACTACATACTACACATGGCCATCTCATCTTTGTGGATTTTAAATTATTGTGATGGTTATTGTAAGGGTGCCCTGAGCTCAGGAAGGGCACCTTATATAGATACATTTTACATTACATTAAATTACATCTTAAATATTTGCTGGAGCAAGCTGCAAAACTGCAAATGGCCTTAATAAATTTTATATTGTTTATGGGTGGGGGCTCTGTTAGATCTCTTATAATGGTTGTGAAAACAACATTATTTTTCTCAGCTTTTATATGGAGCAGAAATCTGGGAGCACAAACATTCAGATAAGCTAACTAGTCCAATTTACAAAGTTTTGAGAGCTGCACTGGTCCTAAGATATACCTGTCCTGCATCGTATAGTATGCAAGAAGTGAATTAGGACTTAGTGATTTACAAACAATGATAGAAATAAGAAAAGTTAATTACTGGCTGAAAGTTATAAGAATGCCTCAAGAAAGATTGCCACATAAATGCCCTAATAAGAAGAAGCAATGGCAAGAAAATATGTACAGTATTTGTAGTTGGCATGATAGAATTTTAGTTATGATAAGAGAAATATGACCTACTTAAAATAAAAAACTATCTTGATAAAAACATTATGTTGAGTTGGAAATATAATAGTTACATAAAGAACAAAATTCAAAATTACTAGATAAAAAGAGATCTTGTAAATATTATTGAATCCAGATACTCCTCTTGGTTTGTCAAATTACAAGCAACACATGGCTTTAAATATTATTTAGACGGTCTTACTGACCCTGTTCTAAGGAAAGCTTACCAAGGTATAAATTTGAATGCTTTGATAATGTGTGTATTGCAAGATTCAAAAAACTTCCACCTCATGCGCAAAAATGTTTCTGCATGATAGGAGACAAAGAAGATCTTTACCACATAATGTGGGACTGTATTTGGTACAAGAATGTCAGATTGCATTGACTGGGTCCAGTGATCAATGACTGGAACAAGTTAGATAAAGATTGTATGACTATTGCTCTTCTTAGTACAGAAGATGATTACGCTATAGGAAGATTAGCCAACCACTTTCACCAAATAAGCAAAATTAAAGTACAAAAAAATAAATGAAAGGCATAAATGCTACAGTTGCATAGAGTTTACTCTTGCTATAGTTATTTAGACTTAATGCTACAGATTGATGCAGGTTCTATGTGCATGATATGTAAATATGTAATAGACTGTGCACTTTGTGGGAGTTGAGATATCATATTATTTCCAAATTTGTATTTATATTGTATTCATACTGTATTTATTGTTTTCTTCTATAATTTGTGAATTAATTTTTAGTCTAACAATAAAGATTTACTTACTTACTAACTAACAATAAAGCAAACCAGAGGCTTAGGTTTGTAGAGGATGTCCACAGGAACAAAAATCCATCCTTAGATGTCTGCAGAAGACTTTTTTGAGTAAAGTTATAACGTTTTGTTTAATGAGGAAACATGAAAACAACATGGCAGCTCACGAAGAGGGAATTTTTTCTCATGAAGAGGGATTTAATGAATCCCTCTTCTTCAGCTAGCAAAATCTCTGATCATGAGGCCTAAATCCCTTTTTGTACCATGCAGCAATCCAAAAGACTGAACTGAGCATGCTCATAACCCTAAATTTTAAGATTTTAAATCTTTGGAATGGATTAATAGTTATTCACCAAACCAATGTTGGCTTGTTCATTTGGGCAAGCTCTTTCTACCCTGACAATTCCAGACCAAACGTCCAAACAGTGTGACTGTAGCATGATGAGGAAAAAATAGCCCAAACAGGCAAAAAAAGACGACGTTTACACTTTTTTCACTGTGCGCTGCACGAAATTCGCAAATCCAATTGAAACAAAACTTGGTATGTCATGAGATCTACCCAACAGGACAGTGCATACTAAATTTTGTACAAATCTGTTAAAAAGTCACAAAGTTATTAAAGTGCAAAATTTGAGGTTTAACATTAAACTGCCTACTCATCTATAACTATAGTGGTGCTACCACACCACTGTAATACCTGTAGTTTGCTCCAGGCATGTATTGGCTCCTGGAGCACCTTTTGTGAACCCAAACCAAGGGCTTTGAATATTCTGGCTTGAGTCTTTGGCTAAGAACATCATTTCTATACCATTCAGTAGGTCTCAGGACTCTGCATTACACATGTCTGACTGTTTACTTTCTTGATTAGTCTCATACATACTTTAATATCAAACAGAAATTTGTTGCAAGTAGTGCTGTGTGGAATGCAGAATTCTGACAGTGAAATTAGTGTGGATGGCCATTCTGCTGGCAGAATTTCTGCCAGAATTTCACTGGTTCTTCTGTGGAATTCTGCCTGCTGCAATCCATGGAATAACAGTCTGGGAATGTGCAATTTTTCATGAAAATCATTCCATAACAAGTTCCACAGAAAATATTGAGATCCATGGAATAAAATTCTGTGAACATGTTGTGGAAAACTCATTCTGCATTTTTTCTGCTGGAGAAATCTGCCATTCCACTTCCAGCGAAATTTAGCAGAATTTCAAACATTCTGCGAAATGTTGTTCCACAGAATTTGAAAATTTTGCACAGCACTGGTTGCAAGTAGTTTAGGGTTGAGGACTCATTTCGGAGCAGGTCACTGAAAAGATGTCCCATATTGTTTAAGATGTGTTGTAGTTTTACCAAGTGTAGTACCTTTTGGACATCCATGTTGCTGTGCATTAGATAAACCACTGAACATTTTGTCTAATTTTCTTAACACTGTTTGTTTACCTCTCACTAATAAAACATACCACGTTACATTGTTCATTTCTGTATATCTGAGTTTTAGCTTTAGTTTTGTATGGGGTGGGAAGGTGCTTAAAGCTAATAATGCTATAAGTGAAATATCTTAGTCAAAACTATTCCAGAAGAACCAAGGCTGCAAATAGGAAATGCTGAGAAAAACTGGGATAAACAGTGAAAGCACACATGTCAATTATGAATAGCTGTGGCTGGATAATATAGATAGTAAAAGCAAAGTCCTTCAAATCAAAATATTTCAGGTTCAGTTCTCCTTAGGGGCACAAACCTGACCTGATTAATCTGTACATGCACACTGTGGTGACAGAAATGGTTCCAACAAGGGACTGGAGGAATGCACTGGCAGTGTCACTACATAATTGTGGGGATAAGGAGGAATCTGGTAACTATAGGCCAGTCAGCCTTACATTAGTTGTAGGGATAATTATATATAGAATAAAAGTATGGGGTGACATGTATAATAAGAAGTTTACAACTCCTAAGGTGTTAGATGCTACATAAACCCCCAAGATCAAGCTCAAGTTGTTTATTAAAACATCTAAAACTAAGAGGTGGTGTAAACTTTGAGTTTACACACCACCCCATATTTTATTTTATATAATTGGGGGTCTACCTTTTGGCCACAGCAATTATATAAAATAAAAAAGACATTTTTGTATGGCCTCGGTCCATTTAGGTTCCAGCGCATGGTCTGAGGACTTTTTTTAAATTTATTTAACTTTTTAAATTCATTATTTCTGCCAGCAGCCGAAATGTTAGTTATAATTTATATTGTGTTGGTATTTTTTTCTGGTGTTCACTTACCACTGAGTGCCAGTGGCAGTTCCGACTCTGTTGGAAAGAGGAAGTGGCCAGCGGTCTGGTAGGAAGAGCTGTGGTGGGTGCATGCGTACAGTGAGAGAAACTGTGCACGTTTTGCCATAATAAGCACTCTTTTATTATGGCAAATAATGCCACTATTTCTCTATGGCAAAAAGGAAGAGCCAGTTATTATGGAAACAATAGTTAAGGAGCAAATAGTGGAGTATCTGGAAGCAAATGTAGGACACTAAGCACCATGATTTTGTGTCAGGCAAATAATGTCAGACTAACCTTATTGACTTTTTTGACAGTAGTCCTTCAGTTACCTTTGACAAATGTAAGCACAATTTCCTGACCCTTGATGGTCTCCCTTTGAATATATAGGGTTAAACAACTTTTTTGGGTCCACCTTGTATGTCCCTCCTGGTTGTTCAGCAGAAGGTGTTTCCTTAATTTCAGCATACAGAGCATCCATACCTACATCCAAGGAACTTTTGTTGGGTGATGTTAATTGGTCTGAAAAGTCCAACTTCAAAATTAAGGACCATTTAACTAGATTGAATTTGCATAAGGTAATAAATTACTCTACAATGTATAATCTATAAGACATGCTCAGAAACCCAGATTGATTGGATCTTGACCACTCTGCCCCGCATGATTCTGTACACATGTCCTCTTGCTGATAGTTTGAATGATAATTGTTCAGTTTGTTGTGTATGGAGTGCATGTAAACCAAGAATTTGGTCCCTAAAAAACTTAAAAGTTGAATTTTGTGAGGCTGTTGCCACCTAGACTAGTCCTATTTGCATTCCATTCCTAGTGTGGATTTAATACTTGATTGTATGGTTAATAAATTTAATAAGATCTGCAATTATTTGCCTCTTTACGTATGCTCAATTGAAAAACCATTGCCAAGAATGGATTACCCCAGAGTTAATTGCTAAGATGCAGGAAAGAGGCTAAGCCTGGTGCTCATATATTAAACAATGTGCTTCAGCTAGTCTCTTGAAATATAAAAAACTTAGGAACTGTTGCAAACTAGTGAGACAGACAAAATCTGAATATTTTCTACAACACCAGTTCTCTTCATCTAATAAACAATAGGATAACAGGCCTATCTCAACAAGTTGCTTAGCAAATCAGACACCACCCAAGTACCACTGTTGACTACAACTGATGGGGACTTAATAGATCAATTGGCTATTGCATGCAAATTTAATAAAATCTTCTCACACATTGCCAAACTAACTCCTCCTTCTGTCCCCCCTAGCTTCTGAGCCTATAGCCTGTGATAGAGAATTGGCTTACGTGAAAGTTGAAGCAAAGGAATCATAGGGGTAAGGAAGGGAGGGGAAGTGATGGTGTCGTAGATCAAGTGAAGTCTGCTGAAAAAACAATGAAGGTTAAAAACGCAATAATAGATAATAAAAAATGGGCACACTAGGTGGGCTTGGCAGCCGTTATCTGCCATCATATTCTGTGTTTTTTATGAATTTAAAATGCTAACAATGGGCCAGACTTTTAGATACCTTTATAGAATAAATTTGAGATCTTGAATGGGACCAGATCAAACTGACTTACATCTTTGTGCACTTGTAATGGACCTAATGGTTTATGCTTTGAATATTTTGTTTAACCAGTCTTTAAAATTTTTAGAGGTTCTTCAGTACTAGAAGCCAGTGACGGTTATAACTATTTATAAATCTGGAGATCATGCCTTATTAAAGAACTGCTATCCTATCTCCCTTCTTGCCCTACGTCCAAGGTCCTTGAAATGATAAATTTTGACCAATTAAAGGAATATTTGGATTCTAGTGCCCGATTCTCAAAGGTCTCGGTATGACGCAAGGGGCTTGTGCCACAAAGAATTGTGCAAAGTGCCCCTTGCATCAAATGTTGCACCGGAAGTGATTCTCAAAGGCAGCCTGCATCAACCACAGGCTGCCTGCACCAAACGGGGCTTGCGCTACCAGTGCATCACAAAATGGGCTGTGTCATGTTGCTAGGGGGCATGCGGCAGATGCAAGCTGCTACATCCTTGATCATCTCTCCCATCCTCTAGGCCTACCATCTCAAAATTAAGTCCCTAAACTTCACTCAACTGATTAAAAAACCCACATGTTTCAACCCCCACTCACCAAATCACTCACTCCTTGACTGGGTACTCTCCTCTCCTCTCACCCTCACCATATCTCTTTTGCAGGTGTACTCCTGGATGCCATTAGTGACCACTGCATCACATATTGCATAAGAGAGATCATCACCCAGATTCCTCTCCAAAATACATTTGGTCTCATCCATGTCATACCCTTGATCACACTGCCCTCCTGCATGACCTTTGCTATGCCAACTGGCAACTGGTATTCTCAGCCACGGATATTGAATCTGTCCTCCTTGCTTTCTCCCAGACCCTTACTAGTATATGGAACTCCCATGTTCCTTTGAAGAAATCCAGAGTAAAATGCCTCCATCATCCCTGGATAACTGCTGAACTTATAGCCCAATGTAAAGCTAAGGACAAAGCCTGGGCAACTTGCAAATCTTCCCTGTCTCAGTCTGATAAGCAGTCCTACAGGTCCATAAGAAACAAGTGTACTAAAGCCATCCATCTTGCCAAGGCAAATGACTTCAAATCTCATTTGCAAAAAAACCAGAATTCTCCAGCTTCCTTCATAATACACTCTCTCTTCAAGCTCCCTGCCCACCAGCCCCCACCCCATTGTTGATGGCTCTCCATCTCTGACCCCTCCATGGTTGCTGAACTATTTAACACTTTCTTCTCTACCTGCACACTCTCAGACCACTCCACTTCCTCCTTCTCCTCTAACCCAACTCCCCCAACCATCCTTCCCTCTCCCTCAGTAACCCCTTCAGCAGCTTTCTGCTTCCCTGAAATTTCTGCTGAAGAAATCTACAATGCACTTATATCTCTAAACCTGAACAAAACTAGCCTGGACAGACTTCACCTTGGGCTTCTTCAAATCTCTGCTTCTGCTACAGTGTCCCCCCAGCACACACACTAAACCTCTCACTCTGCACTGCCACTGTCCCACAAGCCTGGAAACTCACCAAGGTCTGTCCTCTTCACAAATGGGGTGACCCATCCTCTCCCGGTAACTACCGTCCCATCTCTCTCCTTCCATAGCCAAACTTCTAGAATCACTAATGCATACTAGATTATCCGAGTTATTTTCCTCAATGACACACTGTCCCCAGTCCAAGCTGGTTTCAGAAAATAGCACTCCACCTCCACCTCTCTGTTGCACGTTAAGGATGCTATTTTCTCCACCAAGGACAAAGGTCACATAACAGAAGCTATTTTTATTGACCTTGCCAAGGCCTTTGATTCAGTTTCTCACCCCCTACTACTTCAACCAGCTCTGGCCAGAGCTGATAGGGCTGTGAAGCACTACCAAGTGACGAAAGTTAGACACATGTGTAGAAATTATTCAACGCCCAAGTGTAACTTGGCCATATGTTGAAGGTGTTGCACTAAATTTTCAACATGGCCTTTTTTGGACCCCTTCTCATGAACAATGCCAGTGTCATTTTGTTCAATTGTCCCAAAATGTGACTATGCAGACCAAATGCACTCTTCTGTGCCACAGGTGCTAAAACATGGTTTGGTCAGGTTGTGGAAAATGACAGCTGTACAGTTGTGAAGGAGGTGTACAAAAATGGCTATGTTAAAAATATAAAGTGAAAATATTAAAAATTAGTGATGTTAGGAGCGTGTGTAGAAACTGTGCAATGCAGAGTCGTAACACAGTCATTTTTTTGAATTTTTTCACCAAATTTGCAACGTGGGCTTTCTGGGACCCCACCTCATAAATACTGGCACTGTCATTTTGTTTAATTTTCCCAAAAGGTGATTGCACAGAGCAAATGTGCTATTCTGTGCCACAGGTGCGAAAACACATTTCAGGCAGGTTGTGGAAAGTGGCAGCTGTACTGTTGTGAAGGAGATGTGCAAAAATGGCAATGTTAAAAATGTGGAGTAAACGGGTTAAAATTAGCGATTTTAGGCGTGCATATAGAACTGCACAATGCACGGTCATAAAGCAGTCATTTTTTTAATTTTTTCACCGTGGACTTTTTGGGACCCCACCTCATAAATACTGGCACTGTCATTTTGTGAATCGGTCCCAAAAGGTGATTCCGTGCAGTGACTGTGAAATCATCTTTCTGGGTCAAGTGACAAAATGACAGTGACAGTTTTCACACGGAGGGTTCAAAAGAACCCCATGTTGAAAATTTGGGGCAAAAATTCCAAGAAATGGCTGAGATATGAGCATAAGTTGAAAATCCCATTGAATGGCTGTATAGCACGCTTACCTTGAATTCTTCAGTTCGCGCTTCAGCTTTGTAGAGTGCAGATGTGTCCTGGTCCACAGAAGATGACAGTGCCAAGCTCTGCAGGCAAGTAGGGGGTAAGGGGGGTTGGGGAGGTGAGTGCTGAGTGGGTGGGGAGGGGGAGAGGGACTGCAGCTATGATAAAGGACCGCTTTCAGTTTTGCAGGGAAACAAATTGCCGCGGGACCATTTTCTAATTTGCAGGACTATTTTTAAACATTAAGGTTGGCTCCCAGTGTGCCACATAATGCTGACATGGGATTGGGTACCCCAATGTTGGGCATCCATGGGCAGGGGCACCAGGACAACAACGTGATGAGGGACCGTTTTCTGTTTTCAGATAAAACAACATTTTGCACACTGGGGAGGGCTCCCAGTGTTGCGATATTAGATTTTGGGGTGACTTGGGGAAGGGGCACAAAGAGAATGGCATTGTGCCATTAGCTAACATACCCGGTCACCGCAGCACTGTGCATGTGCACAACTCCGCGCATGTGTATGACTTGCGGCGCAAGTGCAGTGCATGCATTAGAACGCGGAAGTAACAGCCAAATATGCTGTTATTCCACACGCTGATTGTGCTGAGGGCTTTCAGTTTTGTTGGGCTTTTGGAAAGATACTTCCCAAAAGTCCAAAGGAAGAAGTTGTGAGTTCGGCCATTTTCAGAGCTAGAAAGTGCTCGCAAAATGGCTGTAGGCTCTGCCCACAGCCCTAAAAACTGGAGTCTGCTGGCCTAGCAACCCCAGCTGTTCAATGGTTCAGCGCATACCTCCACAATGGGCTACAATCAGTCCAACTTCCTTTGTGATCTGTCTACATTGGAGCTAAATAGCTAAAATTGTATAAATTATTTATCTTCATATAGCATCATTTAGTGGCTAAAATAAATGTAAGCCACCCCTGTCAGGGCTGGCTTACTATGCCATATTCTCCCCTGTTTGGCTAGGCTCTTATTTTGGGCATTCTATGTTCTACCCATGGGGGGGATGCTGCTCTGTGCCCGTGTTTAAAAGGGGGAGGGTTCCCTTCAAGGGGGGAGCTGGTGGGCTGTATGTAGGGCAAGTTGGTCTGGTTTCAAATTCCCAGATTGGGAGGTACCGGTTGAGTTGGTGTCGATGGCTATGAGAGGTTTTCCTTTAATTTCCAATGGGGAGGATGTCAGGAGTGTGGCGACCATGGGAGACCAGGATCCTGGGGGCTTAGCAACTGGAAGAACAGCAGCTGGAGGAAAGTCCATCATGGCTGGGTTCAGGAGGCCTGATGTTTCAAAACAGAAAGGTATGGCATTGGTGCTGTTGTGGTAGTGGTAGGGCCATGGCAGGGCCCCTTGGAGGTGGCAGCTCTGAGGAGGTCATTATCCTGGTGTGGCACACTGTTGAGGTGAGCTGGGTAGTGTGGAGGGGTTGTGGGATAACAGACAGACCAGACACCAAACTTCAGGTTCAACACACAATCCCTGTGTGATGTTTATTTAAAACACAGCAGATAACCCTTAGCAATGGTACATCCCTTTTTCAATACATTGGTTTGCAGCAACAGACTATACATGTCCTTCTTCTGCACTTAATCAGCACCTACTGACCCACTGATCTACTGATTTATCTCTTTAGTGAAAAATATTTTATTCCCTATGTTTGTCTTGTGTATTTGGGTGAGGGGGTGCTCAAAAAAAGAAAAATTCCAAAAACAAGCTAATGACAAAGAACCTTAGTGCAGAAGCATTGATGCAAGGGCTATCCCAAAGGGCATTGGCAATAAAGCCAAGATTCAAAGAAACATAACATCACACATATTCCCATAATGGAAAGCATCATGGGATCTATATGCAAATCACCATGACATTTTAGGCTTGTTCAGCTTAAAGCAGGAATGCATAGTGCCAAGGGTCTCTCAAACAATCTGTAATTTACATGCATTTTAAATAACACAACTAACTTAATGTTTATAATACAGTCCACTAGTAACTTTTTACCTTTATCAAAAATACCTAGTGCCATGGTATTTTCAACATTTACAGGTTTCATACACATAAGGCATATGCATCTAGGTATTTTATGACATAGTGCTATTGCATACTAAATCCAACAACGAGGAACACAGCCTGTTGTTTTACATCAGCTCAGAGGTCACCACAATAACCTTCCAGTACGAGGACCTGAGATGGAAAAGAAAAATTTAAGAGAACACTATAGCATAGTCAAAAGGGAAGGTGCCCATTGGTGGCCAACGTTATGGAGTAGAAATTGTAAAGGATAAATTAGGCTAAGAAATAGAACTGTTGCAACATATTTAAGAAAAGGTCAGTCCTCAAGAATAGCAGGAGCTCCCTGTCACATTTCCCCCCACCTTAAGAGGCAAGCAGTTATCTCAGACTGCTTACCACCTTCCTGTCCCAGGAAGGGATGGAGCTTTCACCCATCCATCTTCAGAAGCTCCATTTCAGGGTCCCTATTAAGAATAAACATTATATTATAAACATAGTGGATATCATCATTCTTTACCCTGAGGCATTAACACATTTCTCAACAGAAACTAACAGTACTTTCCCTGCACTATCTCCTTTTAGGAAAGTACATCATATTTCATTGACATCAATTCCTGCACCATATCTAGACATGAAATCAGCATTTACATATTTTGTCCCTGACTCTGTGGGACACAGTAAATCAATAGGGCTGAAGAGCTACCTAAGTACCACCGCATTATATGGGGATTTTTTTGCTCATTTGGTGCAACCAGCAGAGGGTTTGTGATCAGTTAAGACCTTAAATTTAGCCCCTCATAAGTAATATTTCAGAGACTCAATAGTCCACTTTAGAGCTAAGTATTCTTTCCCTATGGTAGCATATCTTATCTCCCTCTCATGTAGCTTCCTACTGATATACATGATTGGATGTTCTTCCCAATCTATTTTCTGACATAAGACTGCCCAATATCATTCTCTGATGCATTGGTTTGAACCTCAAACATTTGGTTGAAGTCAGGGCTTTTCAAATTTCAATATAGGAGCTGTACATAGAATGGCCTTGATATTCTTAAAAGCCTCATCACAAATAAGGGTCCACTGAAGATTATTTGGGCACTTTTTTTTTATGAGACCAGTCAAAGGACTGGCAATGGCTGAGAAATTAGAAATAAATCTCTGGCAATAACCAGCCAGGCCTAGGAAGGATCTCATGTGCTTTGCTGTGGTATGGATTGGACTGTTTGCTACTGCTGTAACCTTCTCTCCTTCAGGCTTCACTTGTCCGTTGCCCAAAATGAACCCTAGGTACCTTGTTTCGGTCTTTGCTAGGCACATTTAGTAGGGTTAATGGTCACTTCTGACTTTTTTATTGCTTACAATACCTGGGACAAGCATTTAATATGGGATTCTCAGTCAGGACTGACTATGACCACGTCATCCAAATTAACCTTACAGTATTCAGTGTGTGGTCTTAATGCATGGTCCATAAGACATTGAAAAGTGGTTGGGGCCCCATGTAATCTGAATGGCATTGTGACAAACCATTATAAACTGATTGGGTGCTAATTCAGTTTTATCTTGTGAATCAAGTGTCAAGGAGATATGCCAATATCCCTTAGTAAGGTCAAGGGTGGAGATATACTGTGCATTACCTAGCCTGTCAATTATGTCATCTATTTGGGGCATTGAAGTCCATCTTCTTCCAAGTTGTGTAAGTGGGGGTGCTTTTGAAACAACTGAGAAGCTGCATGGGATATACTATATTGTACTAGATATCTGAAACTAATCTCTTTGCTTACATCTGAGGGAAGTTTTCCTTACTTTTACATTGGTATTGCTTTGTGTTCAATTATTTTAGTTTTATTTCAGGAAGGGGGGTTTCAAAACTGCTTATCTTGTCAGCATCTTCAAGAAGGGCTGAAATAACTGCATATTTGATTTTCCTTTGTGGCTAACAAACCACCAGGCTGTTTTGGGGCTGGGGAGGTTTACCTGTGTCTGACTTGGATGTCTGGATTTTTCTCTGTTTGATTAGCAGGGTATTTTCTCTGTCAAATTGTTGTGTAGGGCATCTTTCTGACAGGAAGGCACTCATCGCAGTGGTAGGTGAGAGCTTTTAGCTGATTGTTTTGTGAGGGCACAGTTTAGGCCCAACCCCTTCCCAACCCTCACCCACCCCTGGAAATAGTTCCTTTATACCTGAGGTTCTGACATCATTTCCTCAAGAGTACAAGGTGCATATCACTGTCATATCCTCTCTAGCACACTGCACTGACAATATAAGCATACACATTGTATAATATATATATTTCTATATAACAAACCAATCACGCATGCACGTGCAGACACACACACACACACACACACACACACACACAACAAACAAACAAAATAAAAAGTAGATAAACATGTGGGGAGTAGTGCAATGTAATGGCTGTGGGGCAGCAGTCTTCCGGGAGTCTTTCTGGAGGCTGAGATGCTGCTCTATTTGCATACAACTCTCTGCCCTGAGGGAGGAAGTTGCCCTTCTTCAGGCTGCACTGGACAGTAGTAAGGGAACCTTCACCCAGGCCACACTGGACAGTAGGAAGGGAACCTCCCCCATCCAGGGAGCACAAGAGCCACCACCACTACCTCAGAGGTTGTGAAGAAAGCACAGCAGTTGGACCACAGTGGGCTCAGGGAGGGTGAGGATGGTGGAACAGAGGCACACCCAGTCAATTGTTCCACTCCACAATCCATACACCATTCTGGGGGAGCATAGCTCACCTATGGAAGCACCCGCAGAGAAGACTGATGACAACTGTCACAAGGGAGGCCCACAGGAAGGAGGCAGAGGACACCACAGGGAAAGGAAGCAGCTCCTGGTGGGGGACTCGATTACTAGGGGGATAGAACTGGGGGAGCAGGGGAAACTGAAGTAAGGTGCCTGCCTGGTGCCATGGCTTGGAGGGACAGGAAGCGCATCCTTAGGATCACGAGAACAGCTGCAAGGAGTCTGAGCTGGACGTCATTGTCCACCCACGGACAAATGACTTGGCTCATCATGAGATCAGAGCAGTGCAGGAGGACATTGTAGAGTTGGGAGGGCCTAAGACAAGTAGCACACACAGTATCCTTCTCAGAGGTGCTGCCTGTCAATGGCATGGGGAGGCGAGGTAATTTGCACCATGCAGTTTAATGAATGGTTGAAAAATGGTGTGGAGCACAGGGTTTGGCTTCATTGGGGACTGGGGATCCACCTGGAGGACACCAGCCTATACTGGCAGGATGGTCTGCATCTGTCCAGGAAGGGAACAAGTCTTTTGAGCAATCGGTTTAAATGCTTCATTGGCAAGCTTTTAAACTAGTCAAAGGAGGCACTGATAAGCAGCAGGAAAATCCCAGCCTCTCCCTACAAAACAGAGTACTAAATGAGAAAAAGCCCGAGGTAGAAAGGTCAGTGAGGGATGCTGCAACAGAAGGTAAAGCCATCAAAAAATGGAGAGCAATGAGTACCAATGCCCGTAGTCTGGGTGACAAGCTTCCTGAATTAGTGGCCTTAATAGAGGAGGAACATCTGGATATCATGGCAGTCACAGAAACATGGTACACACAAAACCATGACTGGGATGTAAACATACCAGGATACACTATCTACAGGAGGGACAGGGAGGGTAAAAGAGGAGGAGGAATAGCTCTTTACATAAGGGAAGGAATAAAAGCAACAGAACAAAAGGGTAAACAGGAGGAGAATAAGCACTGTGGGTAAATTTGGAGACAGGCAATGGCACCACAATCCGCACAGGGGTTTTATACAGACCCCCTTCTCAGGGGGAGGAAATGGACAAGGAAATGATAGAAAGTATACTTAGAATGGCAGAAAAAGGGGAGATATTGCTGATGGGTGATCTGAATATGCCAGATGTTAACTGGAGTGCAGTTGCAGCTGCCACTTCGAAGAGTGGGGTTATTCTAGATGCTCTACAGGGGGCATGCCTTAGACAACTAGTATTGGAGCCCACTCAAGAGGGAGCAATCTTAGACCTGGTTCTCTCAAATGCTGATGGAGAGAGGATCACAGATGTAGAAGTGGGTAGCCATCTGGGAACTAGTGACCATCGAACAGTATGGTTCACAATAAACACAGCAATAGAGTCAAGCCATACAAAGGCAAAAGTACTGGACTTTAGGAAGGCTGACTTTGCCAAAATGGGTGAGTGCCTAAGGAATGCACTAGCAAATGGGCAGGAAGGAGGGGTGGAAGAACAATGGGGAATAATAAAAACTGCCATCACAGAGGTAACGAGCCTTTGTGTGAAGCAAATAAACAAAACTAAACGATGTAAGAAACCACTATGCTTCTCAAAGGAAGTGGCAGTGAAGGTTCAAGAGAAAAAGAAAGCATTCAGGAAGTACAAGGAATCGCAGTAGGAGCAGGACAGAGAACTGTATCAGTTAAAGCAAAAGGAGGCTGGGAAGGCAGTCAGAACAGCAAAGGCCCAAACCGAGGAAAAGATAGCCAACTCAGTTAAGAAGGGGGATAAAACCTTTTATAGGTACATAAGGAGCCGAAGGAAGACCAAGGGAGGGATAGTGAGGCTTAATAAAGGGAGGAGGTGGGCAGAGGGAGACTGTGAAAGGCAGAGATACTAAACAAATATTTTGCTCAGTATTTACAAATGAAGAGGAGGAGGTACCTAAAACAAACAATAGAAACACTCTGGATACAGAAATTGATAGCAGCCCATTTACAGAAGAAAGGGTTCTGAAAGAACTCTTAAAACTGAAGGTGGACAAAGCAATGTGGTCTGATGGGATTCATCCCAGAATTCTAAAAGAACTAAGGGTAGAACTAGTGACACCACTTGACTACCCTTTTTAACAAGCCATGGGAGGATGGGGTGGTACCTGAGGACTGGAGAAGGGCAGATGTGATTCCCCTTCACAAAAGTGGGAGCAAGGCAGAAGCAGGAAACTACAGACCTGTTAGTTTAACCTCAGTGATAGGGAAAATGATGGAATCACTTATGAAGGAAAGAATTGTCGAGTATCTAGAGGCCAGAGGGGCACAGGACCCTAGGCAGCATGGATTCACAGCGGAAGGTCATTCCAGACGATCTGATAGATTTCTTTGACTGGGTGACCAAAGTAGTAGATCAGAGGGGCTGTGGACATGGCCTACCTAGACTTTAGCAAGGCATTTGACACAGTCCCACACAAAAGATTAATATACAAGTTAGCCAGCCTGGGAGTGAGTCCCAAGATGACAGCCTGGGTAAAGAATTGGCTGGAGAATAGGACACAGAGAGTAATAGTAAATGGAGTCCACTCAGAAGAAAGGGGGGTTACTAGTGGGGTACCGCAGGGTTCAGTATTAGGACCGGTCCTCTTCAATGTCTTTATAAGCGAAGGAAGGAAGGAAGGAAAAGTATGTCTCTTTGAAGATGACACAAAGATCTGCAACAGAGTTGATGCACAGGGTGGGGTGGAAAAGATGAGAAGGGACTTGGCAAGGTTAGAGGAATGGTCAAATGTATGGCAGCTTAGATTTAATGCTAAGAAGTGCAAGGTAATGCACCTGGGAAACAAAAACCCAGGGGAAGAGTACACAATGGGGGGTGAGATACTAACAACAACACAAAATGGAAAGGGACCTGGGGGTAGTCATAAGGTGGGCAAGCAATGTGAGAGGGCAGCAAGGAGGGCTGGGGGGATACTGGGATGCATAGGGAGAGGCATCACCAGTAGAAAACAGGAAGTTATTATCCCTCTGTACAGACAGCTGGTGAGACCCCATCTGGAGTACTGCGTGCAGTTCTGGAGACCCAATCTCCACAAAGACATTGACAGGATGGAAGCTGTCCAGAGGAGGGCAACTAAAATGGTGCAGGGTCTGCACCGGAAGACATATGAAGAGAGACGAAATGAGCTTAATATGTATAGCCTCGAGGAAAGGAGGGAGAGGGGGGACATGATAGAAATGTTCAAGTACCTCAAGGGAATCAACAAAGTCCAAGAGGGTAGCATCTTTCAAAAAAAGAGGTGTGCAAGAACAAGAGGGCACAATTTGAAGATAGAGGGGCGCGGCTCAGAGGTAAGTTAAGGAAGTATTTTTTCACAGAGAGGGTTGTGGATGCATGGAACGGCCTTCCGGAGGAGGTTGTGGAGTCAAAAACAGTGGTGGAATTCAAGCATGCATGGGACAGTCATAAGGCCATTCTAGGGGGTGGGGGTAGGAAGAAGTAGGCTGCTGGTTAACTAGGATCTGCAGCTTATCCAGTAGGTAGGGAAATGGGCAGACTGGGTGGGCCAAGTGGTCCTTATCTGCTGTCAAATTCTATGTTTCTATGTTTCTATCAAATAGTGACACATTGTTAAGCTTTCTAAAATCTAGGTATAGACGTATCCCACCCTATTTCTTGTCCACTATGACCATGGGTGAAGACCATGCACTCTTTGAGTGCACAATTATGCCTAACTGCTCAATTTTTTTTCCTGAATCTTCTCATCCACTAGTTTCATTGGGCAATCTGTAGGGTTTTGGTGTATGGGCTTGTCTTGCATAGCAGTTATGTTGTACAATTCCTTTGGCCCTCCCAGAGATATTTGTGAATAATGGCTCAAATTCTTGCACTACCCTGTGCACATCTTTTGTTGCTGAGGCTCCAATTCAGGGGTTATCTGGATCTCCCCAACTGTCCTGACTGCTCTAACCTTTTATAGGCAACCTCCAACTCTGACTCCCTAGCTTCAGGATGGATATAAAGGGAGGTTAGGCTTCCACCATTTCTAAGGAGGCTCACATGGTAAAGTTTCGGGGGTCTCTTTCCTGGCACCCTAAGCTCATAATTCACTGCTCCTGTTTGGCTCAAATGGTGAAGGGGCCTGCCATTTCATGAGTAGTTTTGCTCTGTGGAGGGAAGGAGTAACAATACTTGTCCCTGACTGAAATGTTTTCGGCTGGCAGTATAGCCTAGAGGTTAGAGTAATGAGCTATGAATGAGCTTGGTACATCCAGCAGACCTGGGTTCAGTGGGCAGACTAGATGGTCTTGTGGTATCCTTCTGCCATCAACTTCTATGTTTCTATTTTTAGTCTTCAAACCCTGGCGTATCTTTCTGCAAGTCTTGCTTCTGTTCCAAGCTCTGGTGTGCCAAGGTCATATACCTTATCAGGCGTTTGCATAACTGAGTCATGTACTCAATGACATTAAGATGTCCCACGTCCTTCCCTTCTTCTCAGTGCTCTTAAGCACATCCAGTGGTCCCCTTAGGTTCCTCCCATAATAATGAAAAGGAGAGAAACCAGTGGATGCTTGAGGATTTCTGAAAGCGAAGAGTAAATAGGGAGATACAGTACCTATCGCAATCTTTATCTTCTTCTTTACATACCCTTACAGAAATATGTGTGTGCTGTGTTTATGCAGAAGGCATGCCACATGCTTAATTGTGCAATGTTTGCATGTGGTTCACAGACAAGTGAACCTAAGCTTAACCAGGTCTAATGCCATTTGTCAATGCCGAACGCTCGCTTGCAGGTATTTGCAGTGGTATTTGGCACTTGGACATGGCTTAAAAATCAGTGAAAGAAGTACAAGCATTTGTGAATGCTGAATGTTGCTTGCTTCTATGTGCTGTTTAGGTATTTGGAAGTCATTGGAGTGCAAATATTGAAAATTCGCGAACTTACAAGCGTCACGTAGGAACTGCAATGCAGCTTGTAAAACAGTCATTTTTAGGATTTTTTTCACCAAATTTTCAACATAGCCATTTTAAGACCTCTGCTCATGAACAGTGTCACTGTGATTTTCTTAATGTGTCCCATACATTGATTTCGCACACCGACTGCGCCATTGTGCGCTACATGGGCGGAAACACACTTAGGGCAGGATGTGAAAAATGTCAGCTGTACCGCTCATAAGGAGGTGTGGTAAAATGGCAATGTTGAAAATCTGGAGTGAAAATATTGAAAATTCGCAAACTTACGAGCGTGCGTAGGAACTGCACAACGCACGCTCGTAAAACAGTCATTTTTAGGAATTTTTTTCACCAAATTTTCAACATAGCCATTTTAAGACCTCTGCTAATAAACAGTGTTACTGTGATTTTCTTAATGTGTCCATACATTGAGTTCGCAGACACCGACTGAGCCATTGTGCGCGCCATATGGCCGAAACACGCTTTGGGTAGGATGTGAAAATGACAGCTGTACTGCTCATGAGGAGGTGTGGTACAATGGCAATGTTGAAAATCTGGAGTGAAAATATTGAAAATTCGCAAACGTATGAGCATGCGTAGGAACTGCGCAACGCATGCTCGTAAAACAGTCATTTTTAGGAATTTTTTCACCGAATTTTCAACATAGCCATTTTAAGACCTCTGCTCATGAACAGTGTCACTGCAATTTTCTTAATGTGTCCCATGCATTGATTTCGCACACCGACTGCGCCATTGTGCGCTACATGGGTGGAAGCGCATTTTGGGTGAGATGTGAAAAATGACAGCTATACTACTCATAAGAAGGTGTGGTAAAATGGCAATGTTGAAAATCTGGAGTGGAAATATTGAAATTGCAAACCTACGAAGCGCAGGAGAACTGCGCAATCAATCTTCATAAAACAGTCATTTTTAGGAATTTTTTCACCAAATTTTCAACATAGCCATTTTAAGACCTCTGCTAATGAACAGTATCACAATGATTTTCTTAATGTGCCCCATACATGGATTTTGCACACCAACTGCGCCATTGTGCGCTACATGGGCGGAAACACATTTGGGCAGGATGTGAAAATTACAGCTGTACTGCCTATAAGGAGGTGTGGTAAAATGGCAATGTTGAAAATCTGGAGTGAAAATATTGAAAATTCGCGAAACTTACAAGCCTGCATAGAACTGCACAACGACTTATCAGAACAGTCATTTTTGAATTTTACACAATTTTCACATAGGGTTTTGGGACCCCTTCTCATGAATGATTCGACTGTCATGGCATTATTCGGGTCCGGCGGGTACTTTCACGCAGTGACTGCAAAATCACCTTCGGCCCGAAAAACGCCATGACAGTGCCATCATTCATGAGAAGGGGTCCCAAAAACCCCATGTTGAAAATTTGGTGCAAAAATTCCAAAAAATGCTGGAGATGTGCAATAAAGTTGAAAACCTCCTATCTAGCCCATTATACAGCTTACCGGCATTTCCTCAGTTCGCGTTGGCTTTGAAGAGTGCAGACATGTTCCCGGTCCACTCAAGATCGTCGCCTAGCCCGGAGGCAAGTATGGGGTGAGGGGTGTGGGGAGGTGCGGGCAGGGTGGGTGCGGGTTGTGAGAGGGGCCTGGGAGAAGCACTGTGGGACAGTTTTCAATTTACAGGTTTTGAAAAAAAAAGACGATGTGGGGCGTTTGTCACGCTGGGGTGGGCTCCCAGCATGGCAGAAGGATGGCTGGGGGGCCATGGAGCTGACGGGATTGGACACCCCATCGACAGTGACGCACGTGGACGGATGTTTGCCACGCTGGTGGGCTCCAGCGTGGCAGAAGGATGGCTGGGGGCCTGGAGCCGACGGGGATTGGGCACCCCGGCCGGCAGACATGACGCGGGACGTCTGGTATGCTGGGGTGGGCTCCCAGTGTGGCAGCAAAGATTTGGTAGATGATAGTAGTGTTGTGTATGACAGCAGGGTTTTTCTTGAAGAGAAGACCACCACTGTCATACACAGCACCGCTATCTCGATTGGTGTAGGATTGCCACGCCTGCTCAGTGGAGCAGGGGATTGCAGGGGAAGGGCACACCTCTAAAGTGTCCCATTCTCCCAAGCCATTCCTTGTGCATGCGCGCAAGCGAACGTAAAAATCAAATAAGGTTCGTATGCTGCAAACTTGACATGTGTGCTGCAGGTAAGCTGGTGTGAACATCTTCTAAAAATCACATCAAGTTTGCATGTTGCACACTTGCAATGTGTGCAGCAAATAAGCTGGTGCAAATCTCATCTAAAAAACACATCAGTTTCTATTTCTCATACGACTGCTAGCAATTAGAGCCATTAAAATACCCTTTTCATTGATTTCCCATACAAATTAGGTAAACTCATTAGTTCTGATCCTTTTGCAAGTTGCTTTATGGCGTTTGATTTTTTGTCATTAAATTGCCATTAATTTGTAAGATATTGTTTGCTTAATGCTTTAAATGACTAGGATATAATCAGCCAACATCCCCCATTCAAGATGTGCAAAGAGGGGCCTCTGTATTGTGAAGCCTGACCTTTTTGTTTTGGCCCATGCAAATCCCCTTATGCATATTTAGTACTACAACTGTGTTTCTCTGTGACTGATTCTGCTCACTTACTTTCCCTTTGTCATTCTGTATGGAGTATATTCACTATGGCCATGCTAAGCACTCTTTGTGCTGAGTAGGGTTTTGGAAGCATGCACCATACCCTCGCATTTTGTTACTGAAATTAGGGACATGGACACTCAAAATGAGGTACAATGAGGGACACTAACCCTCAAAATGATCAGGACACATCCTGAAACATGGAGATACAGTACCTCAGAACACAGTGGAAACTGTTGTATTTACTTGTACCAATACCTGAGAATGAATTTCTACCATAAAGCAGGGATGCCTTTTAAGAAGGGCGTGGGGGGGGCAGCTCCACATTTGTGCCTAGGTTGTTCTTATGGTGTGGCAATTATTGAATTAAATTTGGATTTAATCTTTTGCACAATAAGTGCCCCCCTGGCCTCTGTGCACTCACGCTGCAGATGCACTCATGACTTGATTATGTCTGTATTGTGTTGTCCACTCTCTCCACCTATTATCGGCAGCACCATTCCACATGATGTGGAGGAGCTCCAGCCGAGCAAAAGCACGTGAGTCACATGAGTGCAGCAATGTCTTTCCCGTCATAGAGTAGACAGGCTGCACACTACAGCTTGGAGGAGTCAGTGAGCTCTGAACTCTCAATATCAGTGTTGTGGTGGCATATCTTTGTTGGTCTACTCTTGACTTAGTGTGTTTCCATCTCACCTGGTGGCTGAAGGGACAGGGGGGTGAGCTGGAAGCTAACTCAAGACTAGGCTACCTACTTACTCTACTAGGCTCACCTCACAAAAAAAAAAAAAAACAGCTCAGGCTCCCTCAGCAGCAAGCTAGGCCTAGCAGCAGTGGTGACAGTGGTGTGGGTGGCCATCATAGGCCTTGATCAGTGCAGGGCAGCAGCAGCCATGGCAGCAGCCAAGCAAGAAGCAAGCAGTGCAGGTTGGGTGTGTTTGGTTAGTGAGGTGACTTGGTCGCGGACCACGTTGGGGAACCTGGGATTGTTGGTTCTAGCATCCAGCTTCTGGCACAAGGAAGGAGGAGGTGCGGACTGAAAACTGGATTGGTGGCACACTGGGCCAGGCTGCAGTTCTGGCCAAATGGCCAAGTAAGTAAAAGTAAATATATTTTTTAAAGGAGGACTGGAGAAGGAGGAATGACTGAAATATTGATGTGTTTTTCACTTTTCTGCACCTTTGGGTGGCTTCATGACCCATATGGGATGGGTATTGAATGGAATGGAGTCAGGGAGAGAAATGGGAACAGAATTGTTTTTTTTGGGGGGAGGGGGGTTCAGAGCATCAGCCAGGAAAATAATTGGTTAATAACTTGATGGGTTTAAACCCAAATCTGATGCACCGCTCTGGGGTATAGACAGATGAATCTTATACATTTGATTTTTTCCTGATTTGCATCTCACCTTTCAATAACAACAAATTAGTTTTACCTTTTAGATATGTTCTAGACATTCTAGAGCTTGTCACCTAGGGGTTAACTAGCACCTGGCCTCCACTGGTTGTTGTCTCCCACATGCTGAAATCTGAAATGGTGCCCATGCCATAAAGTCTAAATTTACAGGACATCCTCTGTGTGAGCAGCATGTTTCCCATGAGGAATGGATGAGGAGCACAGCAGAGCAGTTTTCAGGAGTAAAATGAGGGCTATCCCTTGCATTCAGGGACAGTTGAGCAGTATGGTATGCACAGACTATTGAAGCCCCACTATGGTCCAGCTTATGCCCCCCCAAAGCTGACCTCCACATTACCACACTCAGGCACATTATGACATAGGACAAGGGAGACTGCAGGGGCGTGCACCATTGAAATGAATGGGATATTTTTTGATTACTATTTTATACATTATTGACGGAGAGTTGGAGATTAATGAAGGCCATGGCTCGACTAACAAGGGCCTTGTTAGTAGAACCATAGCCTTCAGTATTCCCCAACTCACCATCAGAATATATAAAATAGTAATAAAAAATAACTCCATTCATTTTAAGGGGGTATGACTACGCCCCAGCACTCTGACCCATGGACATCATCTCATAAAGACTCCTTTCTCTGGCTCCCTAGTACTCAAGTAAGAGACTCTCAGCTTATATCTATACTTGGTGGGTTGTCTGTAGCAGCATGGCCATACCTGTTGCAGTGTGTGTGTGCATGGGGGGGACTGGTCATGTGGGCGGGGGTGTCAAGTTATTGCTACTTTTGTGTTTGCAACTTAAAGTCTGTTTGCCTGGAGGCAATCAAAACTATGGAGAGATAATAGTTGGCGACAGGCCAGAGAGAAGTAATTAAGTAGTTTTGTGGGTAAGTAAGTAAATGTATTGGGGGTGAGAAGAACCACATGTGTTTCCATTGGTATGTGTGCTACAGTTCAGCTGTGCAGCTGAGGGAGGACAAGAAAACTGAAAAGTATAACAGTGGCTACGAGCATGCTGCATGCATGCAGATGTACAGTGTGTAGATGTGTATTGAAGTACAAGCGAGCCATATGTGTGCAGGCAGTATAGCTTAGTGGTTAAAGGCACTGAACCAGAGACTTGGAGACCTGAAGACCTGGATTTGAATCTCATCACCCTTACGTGTACAGTATATGGTGTGATCCTGAGCAAGTCACTTCACTTTTATGTGTGCACTTATCAGTGACCACTTGCTTTTTGCACGCATGCCAAATCGTATAGTCTGTTCCAATTTAACATAAAAGCATCCTTTCCACACTTGTTGCTGCATGCATGCCACATGCATGCAATCGGTTCCAGTTTAACATCTAAATCATGCTTGCAGCATGCATATCACGTGAGTAGTTGTATGTCAACATGAAAACATTTCATATAATTATTTCTGTAAGGGTACTTCCTCAACATTCTCTTTAATGTCTGATTAAACCTCTCTACAAGGCCGTCAGTCTGTGGGTGGTATGGGGAAGTATGTACTGCTACCACGACCAGCAGACGGTACAATTCTTTTAGTAGGTGTGCATTAAAATTACTCTCCTGATCAGTAAGTATTTCCTGGGGGATTCCCATGTGGCTAAATAACTTTGCTAGCTCCTCTGCTATCCTTTGGGTGGTGACAGTTCTCATGGGGATAGTTTCTGTTAGCGGGTAGTGTAATCACACGACCAGTCCAAATCTGTTACCCTTGGATCTCTTTTCCAGGGGTCCACTACACTGTTACCCTTGGAGTTCTTTCAGGGGACCACTACTACATCCAGGGCTATCCTGTCAAAGGGTTAGTCACAATTGGGATGGGTTGGTAATCTATCCCTTTTTCCTGCCTGAGCTACTTTCTGACACTAAGCACATGCTTTACAATACTCAGCTATGTTCTCGTGATAGAGGAACAATAAACCTGGGTAATATCCTATTCAGGGTGCTACAGTAGCAGTCACAGGCACTGCCAGCTATTTCCTGAAATGTCTGTGATATTTCCAGAAATATCTGATGCTTTCTGCATTTCCACAGTAGGGGCAGCAGACAGAAACTCTTCAGAAATGTTCTGAAATACATGAAACATAGACTTTGATGGCAGATAAGGACCGATTGGCCCATCTAGTCTGCCCATTTCCCTACCTACAGGATAGGCCGCAGATCCTAGTTAACCAACAGCCTATTTCTTCCTACCCCGCACAAGAATTGCCTTATGTCTGTCCCATGCATTCTTGAATTCTCCCACAGTTTTAGACCCCACAACCAATACCTGGAAATAACTGGCAATGTCTGTGGCTACCACTGTATCTCTGCCTGCATGGCCTGCTAAAGGGATGTCATGCACCAGATACATGATTTGGGAGCAGAATTTTTCTGGAATCATTAGTCGGTCTACTACCTCTCCAGTTCTGGGGTTAGTGTATTTTCTGTACAGTATTCTGTTTTACAACAAAATGAGGGGCACCTTTTTCAACTCCCTTCCCCACCTGTGGGAAACAAAGTGTTAAGTGAAGGGTCTGTTTTGTTCATGCTGCATATCACATTTAAAAGTGTGTCTCAAGTCTGGCTGTACACCAGCATGAGTATCAATTCAGTCCTTCTTTAACTTCCTCTTCTCTGCCTTAGTTTTATGGTCCTTGCCAGGATCCTCAAAAACATCATCATCAAATGGGAACACAGATGGCAAATGCCCTGCTTCACTTGAGCTCTGGTGGTTACAACTACAGCAGAGTCCTCGGTGGTATGACAATGTATAAATGAAGCAAAGTCTGGGTGGTCATGCCCAATGACAACTGGCATGGGTAGATGAGGCATCAACCCCACTTCTACCTCATGTATCTTTTCTTGAACAGTCATTTGTATGGTGGCTGTAGGTAGCAATGGGTATCTCTGTGCACACAGATGACTGCTGTATTTGGTCCTTTATTATTCCCAGTCATCAGATCTGCTCGCACAAGAGTCTGGCGGCTCCCTGAATCAATCAGTCAAATCATCTGCGCAGTAGTAGCCATAAAGTGACCCCAGTTCGCTAAGGCTACATGAGCTATTTCTATATATTAGGACAGTTTCTTACATAATGTCCCTTCTTTTGGCACGCATGACATACAATCTCTGATACTGGAATTCGCCCCTCTGCTCTCCAGTCTTGCATCACTGGGGCTGAATTTTACAGTTTATAAGTAAAAGGGTTCTTTACTGGATTGCTGCTGGTTGCAGCTGCTGATGTCCCTTGGAACCCTCTGGGTCTGAATTGTCAGGCTGCCAGGAAGTCTTCGCCCAACCTGATGGTTTTACCAGCAGAATCAGACTTATGCTCCTGAACCCAAAGTTGTACATCCTGGGGTAAAACTTTAATAAACTAATCATTAATCACCACCTCCAGAAGCTGGTCCTTGATCTTGTTCTCTGGCTGTAACCATTTATAGCAGAGCTCCTTGAGATGGGCATAAGTCTCTCGGGGGGGGGTATCCAGTGCGTGCATTTTAAGAAACCTGAACTTCTGGTGATAGGTTTCAGTGTGTATGTCATAGCGCCTGAGGATATCCTGTTTCACACGGTCATAGTCCCCTGCCTCTCAGGAGTCCATGTGGCTATAAATCAACTGGGCAGTGCCTGCCAGGTGTGGAGCCAGTTGAACAATCCACTGTTCCCTTGGCCATGCACATGTTCAAGTGATCCTCTCAAACGTTGTGAGGTAGCCTTCAATGAGAGCACTGTCTGAAAGTTTAGACAGTTTAATGTCTTTGGGGCTACTGGCTCTTTCTGTTTGCCCTGCATTGATGGCATCCAAGACCCTCATGGTATCCACCCATTTGGCATCATGTCTTCTCTGCTTAATGTCTCCATCTCTTTCCGTCTGCACCCATTTTATGCAGAGCCATTTCAACAACTCCCCTATGTCCTCAGGTGGAGCGTCTTAAAGAGGAAGTAGCTCCCTTGATTCTCCCTCGTCCCCTTGGATTTCTTTGTCATCTTCAGGCTTGGCCTTCCTCCAAAGCTCCCAGGTCCTGTCCAGGCAGCAGTTCTCTCCCAGTCTGTTGGCCATGGTTCTGGTCCAAACTCCACTGACTTTCTTCTCTGGGTTCTCCTCTGGTAACTCCTGATGCATCAGTCCACCTGAGATATCTGGGCAATATACACCAAAAAACATCCCCCTAGCCCAGTCCAGATGTAAACAGCAAGTTATCCCACCTCTGACACCAAGCTTATGGAGGGGTTGTGGGATAACAGATGGACCAGATGCTGAACTTCAGGTTCAACACACAATCCCCATGTGATGTTTATTTAAAAAACAGGAGATAACCTTAAGCAATGGTACTGTATATCCCTTCTTCAAAACATCAGTTTGCAGCAACAGACTATGCATGTCCTTCTTCTGCTCTTAGTCAGCACCCACTGATCTACTGATCTATCTCTTTAGTGAAAATGTTTTTTTTTTCTCTATGTTTGTCTTGTGTGTTTGGGTGATAGGAAAAAAAAAAAAAAAAACTAAACTCCAAAAACAAGCTAAAGCCAAAGAATCTCAGTGCAGAAGCATTGAAGCAAGGGCTACCTAAAGTGCATTGGCAATAAAGCCAAGTTTCAAAGAAACACAGCATCACACATTATCCTCATAATGCAAAGCATCATGGGAGCTATATGGAAATCACCATGAAATTTTAGGCTTGTTCATTTTAAAGCAGGAATACATGGTGCCAAAAGGCCTCTCAAACAATCTGTAATTTACATGCATTTAAACAACACAACTAACTTAATTTTTATAATACAGTCCACTAGTAACTTTTTACCTTTATCAAAAACACCTAGTGCCATGGTATTTTCAACATTTACAGGTTAAATACACATAAGGCATATACATCAAGATATTTTAGGACGTAGTGCTATTGCATACTAAATCCAACAACGAGGAACACAGCCTGTTGTTTTATATCAGCTCAGAGGTCACCACAATGACCTCCCTGTATGAGGACCTGAGAGGAAAAAGAAAAATTAAAGAGGACACTATATCATAGTCAAGAAAGTGGGGTGGGGGGCGCCCATAGGTGGCCAACCTTATGGACTAGAAATTGTAATGGATAAATTAGGCTAAGAAATAGAAGAACTGTTGCAACAGATTTAAGAAAAAGTAAGTCCTCAAGAGTGGCAGGATCTCCCTGTCACAGGTGGTTGCATTCTGGGATTCACTTTATCAGGCCTCCCATGCCTGTCTCTGGGGCAGAACCCATGTTAGACCCATTAAAGGAATGCATGCAAGAGTTACAGAAAGGATGGGGCTGTGTCACTGATGCTGAGGTTCATGTCTGGCATCTGGACTCATGGGAAGAGGGTCATGAACCAGTAGGTTTTCAGGCAAGGTTTACAGGAGGCCACTGTATGGTTTAAGCCCTCTTCCCTGGTATCAGTTATTTTGGTGTTAGGAGTAAGGCACTCCCAGGTACTGGTTGTGGACATGTTTTCGTACCTCTAAGGTTCTGAGCTTTGTTTTGCCTCTGGGTAACTGCATGGAGTCTGCACCTGGTCTAATTTTTTAGGCCTGTTTTAAGCACTTGCATCAGCTTGATACTGTTTAGTGCCTCTCATATCATGCCCTACGCCTGTTCTGTTTCCCTGCTCCATGGAGCTGCACACTCAATTTAATTTTTTTTTTTTTAATGAGAAACAGAATTACATTTCTTTTGTGTTTCCACTCCATGTGTAGGGGGATTATTGAATGAACTAACTGATCACTTCCTCCAAAGAAGCCATTTTTAGCCCTCATCCTCCATGGACAGACCTGAAGTTGCAGCAAGGGAGTAAGCTGAAGTCTGTGGAAAGTTTCCAATCTGCACTATGCTATGCAACTGCAATCAAGGTAAGGCCTGGTTTTCTTGTGATCTGCTGGCCTTTTCTTTCCCTGGAGGGTTTTCGGTTTCTACCCCCCCCAGGTTACCATTGGGACCCCTAGACAAAATGGGGGGCTAAAGGGAGTGCTACAAATGTACAGTGCTCACAGGTGTAAGCTGAAAGGGGACAGGCTCAGAGGGGAGAGGAGGAGGTGTTATTTCACTGAAAGGGTGGTGGAGTCATGGAATGCACTGCCCAGGGAGCTGGTAGAGGTGGAGACTGTGGATGGGTTTAAGAGGGGATGGGACCGATACAGGGGGAGGGTATATCTGACCATGCCTAATACAGGTGGAACATCTGGGACTGGGAACGGTATAACCCAAGGCGGAGGGGGGACACCAAAATTGGCCCTCAGTGCAGGTGCTGAAAATTGAGCAGACGCGAAAGACCATCAGGCCTATTCTGCTGGCATTTTAATATGTTAGTATGTAAATGTGGGGGCTCATCCAGGATTTGACTGAAGCAGGACTGAGTGTTTGGGAGTGGACTAAATGAGGATGGGGTCCCCACTAACAGTAGGCCTTGATATTTGGTAGTGTGTCACTAGGGACCACCATTGTGGGTTGTCTTGGTGTTCTTTTCTATCTTCTAGAAACATAGAAACATAGACTTTGACGGCAGATAAGGACCGCTAGGCCCATCTAGTCTGCCCATTCTAGAAAGAGAAGGCACCTGGCAGCAAAAGGGGGAGGTCAGCTGGAAGAAAGCAGCCTGCTAATTGGCTCAAGCATTGCCGTGTGAGGAATATGCAGAGAAGATGTCATTTTCTCTTCAAGCTCATGGTAGCAAGACACAAGTTGTGGCAGGAAAAAGTAAAAGCAGTTATGGCTGAGAAGGTCCCTGCTGATGAGCTCAGGCCATCGTCCCAACCTCCGTATTGTCCTGGCTGTGGAAGTCAGCAGGAAGAGGAGCAGGGAAGGAGAAATTTGTGCATTGTGGATTCCAAGGAGAAGGAATAGTTTGGTTGCTTTTATGCTCTGATTGTTCCAGGGGGCCTTCATCAGGACTATTCGTGGGCACTCCTTTCAGCTATTCCCTGCCCTACCCCACTCTGGCATCAGCAGGCGCTGCATCACTGGTATCTCAGGGGAGCCTGGACACGTTTGAGGGATCTAAGCCATTTGAATCCCTGGAGGATGTAAAATGGCCTGTTCCTCCGGAAGAAGCAAGTAAGGGGGCCCCTGATGTAGTCTTGGAGGCCATGAAGGAGGACTCTTGTGAGGGTGCTGTGGGGCACAGTTGTCTACCAAGCCCCATGGTACCCACCACCATTGACTATCCTGTTAGCAGAGGGAGGGTTGGGGATGGGGACTTAAAACTGGTGACCCCACAGGACCCAGGGGTTGGCTGCAAGTCCTCTACTTGGTGACAGTGGCTTCTTCAGATGCCCAAGGCAGAGAGTTTTCCTAATTAAGTACTTTGGTTAAGGTGAAAGTGGAGGAACAGGAGTGTGAAGCTGTGTGTGAGAAGCCAGCTGTGCTGCCCCTTGGACAAGCTCCGAAGGCCTATTAGTTTGCTGCCCAGGACATGTATTGAACCATTCCTTACCTTTATTGGTGCCCTATTTTAAAGCTGTCAGATAATGCCCCATGCCTCCTGGTGCTGTGAAAGGCCACCCATGTCAGGATGGATGGACTTTTGAATAGTGACCGAGTGAATGTGCCTTACAGGACTCAGGTGTGGCTGGAGCCAGGTACTGCCCGGTGGATTAGTGTTTGAGATCTGCCTCAGTGGTCACAAGTGAAGAGGTGGGTGAGGCGCAGAATACATGTTGAGTATCCAAGTGCTAAGTACCCTTACATCCTGGAATGGCTATGGGACATTATAGAGGACAATCAACCTGACTGGGTGTTTTGAGGAATAGTCCAAAAGTTCCAACAGTGGTATGAGTTATCTGGCTCACAGACTCAGGAGGTCATCCAGAAAGCCCAAGCTTTGTGTCATTCATTCCCCTGGGAGGATTAACTTTAATCAAACATGCTCTTGTCCAGGATGTGGCTGCTGGTTGTCTCATGAAGCACTATATAATCTCTACTGATTTGTTTGCTAATGAAACTACCAAGCCAGACCCTGCCTTCTATTTTCCCCACGGCAGAGGGCCCGCCATCTAGAGGAAGATGCCTAGCACCTGTAATATGCCAGGACTGTTCCACAGGTTGTTTGGCTGTTCCTAGCTGAAGGTAAAGATGAGATCTTTAAAAAGACACTCTGCCCAGTGGATGGTGCTGCAGTACTGTTCCTCAGAAAAATAAAGGATGGAACTGTCTGACCTAACTCCCTCGCTGTGACTGTTTGTTCTTGTGGTTAAAAGAACATTTTTTTTGTGTGTTCCCTGTTGGAACCAGAAAAGATGAATCATAATATCTAACCAAGTGTCTGCCTCGTGTTGCAAAAGGGCTGAGTGTGTGTGTGTGTTGAGCTTGAGTGATTGTGGTGAATGTATGTGGAGAAAGTGGGTTTTCTTTTCCAAAAAAGGTATAACTTATTGAACTGTATTCTATCAGTCAGATATCATGTTTAGATAGCTTTGTTAAGGACAGCCTAGCATTATTTTTATAATTTTTATTTTAATTATGGTTACCATAGTTCTGGGCAGACGCAGCTCCACAAAGTGGTCATGGGAAAATAGGCCTGGGGGGATGTTTCTGGATTTGCTAGCATGCTCTGAGGAGGGGTTTCTGGGCGGGGAGTGCTCATACCTGTTTCGGTGGGCACCCTCACTGGATGACTAGTTTCCCCATTTCCAGAAGGAAATGGATTTTAAGGGGGGGAGAGGGTAAGCCACCCCTCTTGGGGCTGACATACTATGCTGTATTCTCCCATGTTTGGCTGGGCTCCTGTTTTGGGCATCCTATGTTCCACCCCAGGGGGGTGTTGCTCTATGTCCAGGTTTAAAAGGGGGAGAGTTCCCTGCAAGGAGGGAGCCGGTGGGCTGTATGTAGGACAAGTCGGACTGGGGTTTCAAACACCCGACCTGGAAGGTACTGGCTATGCATGCGATGATGGCTATGCGGGGTTTTCCTTTATTTTCTCATGGGGAGGATGTCAGGTGTGTGGCGACCTTGGCGGGACTGGGGTCCTTGGGCTCAGCAACTGGAAGGACAGCAGCTGAAGGAAAGCCCATCATGGCTGGGTTCAGGAGGCCTAGTGCTTCAAAACAGAAATGTTTGGCAGTGGGTCTGTCGTGGTTTGTTAGAATAAATGGGGCATATTCCTTTTCTGGTAGGGTTACAAGAGGAGTCCTCAGGGCTCTGTACTGGGGCCTGTCCTCTTTAATCTCTTTATTTATGACATGGGTATTATTTCTAATAACTTTCAAAATTTGCAGACAATACAGAAATAGGAGGTAGAGTTGACACTCAAACTAATTTTCAACTCCTTGAACAAGATCTTTTCTCTATTGAGCAATGGGCTAATAAGAATTCAATGTCCTTTAACACTGATAAATGCAAAGTTTAACATTTTGGTAGGAATAATGCATCTTATAAATATTATTTGGATAACCTAGAACTTAAATCATCTATTAGTGAAAGAAACCTGGGTATTAAGATTATTAATAAATTGTCAGCAAGTGACCACTGCAGTAAAGTAGTCAGAACATCGAATGGCATTTTAAAACAGATTAATAAAACCTTTATTGGTAAATCTGAGCACTGTTTAGTGCCACTGTATAGAGCTTACATTAGACCTCATTTAGATTATGGGTCTCCTTTTTGGAGTCCATACCTTAAAGCCAACATAAATCATCTCAAGCAAGTTCAAAGGAGGCTCACTAAATCAATCCCCAGACTAAACATCAAGTGCTATGACACCAGACTCAAGGAAACAAAACTTTATCCTTTATATTTAAGAAGGCAGAGGGGTGATCTGCTACTTATGTATAAACTAGTACATAATCCCAGGTTACTCAATTCATGTGGATTAACATTAGCTAACAGCGAATTGTGGGAAGACTATATGCTAAGCAACTTAATAGTGATTGGGCAAATACTAATAAATATGGTAACATTTTCAATATAAGAGCATCAAAATGTTGCAAATCCTTGCCACAGGACACTGTAGACTCAGCTAGCTTTGATTCTTTTAAATCTAATCTTGATTCTAGCTATTTGCATATTAATTTCCACAATATCCCACTGTTGTGGGAGGACAATTTTGATGGGCCTTGTGCCTTCTTTTGTCCTATACTATCCAGTAAATCCAGTGGTGGTGGCAGGGCTACTGCAGGGCCACTTGGAGGTGGCAGCTCGAGGAGAACATTATCCCAGTGTGGCACACTGTTGAGGTGAGCTGAATGGTTGCATTCTGGTATTTGCTTTATCAGGCCTTCTGCGCCTGGGTCTGGGGCAGGATAACTGTTAGACCCATTGAAGGAATGCATGCAAGAGTAACAGAAAAGATGGAGCCATGTTGCTCATGCTGAGGTTCAAGTCTGACATCTGGACTCATGGGCAAGAGGCTCGTAAACTGGTTGATTTTCAGGCAAGGTTTTCAGGACAGCTGCGATATGGGTTTAAGGCCGTATCCCCAGGATCAGTTATTTTGGGATGGGGAGAAAGGCACTCCCCAGGTATTGGTTGTGGACATATTTTTGTACCCTCTAAGGTCCTGATCTTTGTTTCAGCTCTGGGTAACTGGAGTCTGTGCCTGGTCTAATTTTTGGGCCTGTTTTAAGCACTTGTATGAGCTTGGTACTGTTTAGTACCTCTCATTTCATGCCCTATACCTGTTCTGTTTCCCTGCTCCATGGAGCTGCACTCAATTTAATTATTTATTTTTTTTAAATGAGAAACAGAATTACATTTCTTCTGTGTTTTCACTTTGGGCATGGTGGAATTATTGAATGAACTAACTGATCACTTCCTCCAAAGAAGCCATTTCTAGTCTCGTCCTAGACTGAAGTTGCAGCAAGTGGTAAGCTAAAGTCTGTGGGGTGTTTCCAAACTGCACTATGCTGCAGAACTGCAATCATGGTAAGGCCTTGCTTTTTTGTGATCTGCTAGCCTTACTTTTCACTAGAGGGTTTTCACTTAGTACCCCCACCCTACCCCCGGTTACTATCGAGACCCCTAGACAAAATGGAGGGCTAAAGGGGTGCTACATAAATATTTTCTAAGTAAGATTTGACTCTCACCTACATTGTATATATGTGTATTATCTGTATGTGTATATATATTTTATATATATATGTATGTGTATATATATATATGTTATATATATATATATATATATAGAGAGAGAGAGAGAGAGAGAGAGAGAGATGCAATGCAGAAAAAATGACTTTAATGCATATGTTAGGATTAAAGCACTAAATGGAGGGAATGTGGCATTTGTTTTCAACCCTAAGACCCACTCCCCTCTCCATCCCCAACCCTCGAGACTCAAGGTCAAGCTAAATGTTTGGGGCCTTGCCCCTTGGGTCTGCTACTTCAAGCTACAGGTCTTGGGTCATGTTCCATGGGTATCTCATTGCTGTCTTGTTTGATGTAGGTCCATATGCAAAGAAGTAGAATTGTCGGACATGGGCTGAGACCTACAGATTGCACTGTAGGGTCAAAGGAGCAGACTCATTGAGCATGGCCCCAACCTGTGGGTAGTGATGTGCAAAGTTGGAAAAATTTGTTTCATGGATTATGCCACAAATTCGCCTCATTTCTCAATCCACCATGTGAAGTCAGAACTTCATGGTGAAGTGATGACTCTGCAAAAATGCAAAGTCACAATTTCACCGATGGAGTTAGAAACAGAAGCAAAGTCTGACAGATCCACAAAGTTGTTACTTCATCGTGGGATGTTCATCACAAAGAAGAATTGTGCACTGTACTATGTGATTTGAGGTCACATGTTGCTCAACAGTGTATAGGGAGGTCACATGTTGCTGAACAGCCTATAGGATGCAGATGAGGCTGTCTCTCACTGCAGTGTTGTGAAGAGAGAGTCGAGAGAAGACTGTGTGATTTTTCAGAGGAAGAAAAACCTTTAAATTGATTTCAAAATCAAGCTATTTGAATTCCAAATTGCTCTAAAATTAGTGTGGAGGGCCTAGTGCTCCTAGATTTGTGTTTTTTTTTGTTCAGTTCATCTGCGATTATTTACTTTAAAGTAGTGGTTTCAGTTGTGTTAGTTTGTGAACTAGTGATATGGGGGGAGAGTAGCAAGTTAGCAAGCAGCCCCAAAAAATCTGTAGGTTTTTTTTAAACAGGTGATTTCTCTTACATTTTTTTCCTCAGTCTCTCTCTTGTTAATTATTTTTTTGATCTGTACAGTAATTTCTCATTTTTGTTTCTTTCATTTAAGTTTGTTGTGTTTAAGTAAGTCATTTTGTCGCCGTTTCTGTAGTAGTTTTATACAGATTTAGTTTAGTTGCCATATTAGTCCTTATAAGAACAGATCCAGAAGCAAATGGTTTAATACCTTTTATTGGACCAACATAGATGTTACAAAAACAACAAACAAAATAGCACCCTCCACTGATGATTCTAGCACTGCAGGACCTACTTTACCTGAAAGTTTAATTTGATTTGGTTTTTACATATTTTTTATCTATATATTAATATTTGTAAGTTTTTTTTAAATGTCACCTATGGGCCATTTTCCAAGTGCAATAATACCCAACAGGGTGGGGTGTTGGCAAATATCGGACCTTCCAGGGGCTATAAGGCCTCCTCTTGTGGTGTCGGGCCTCATTATGCCCTTGGACAATCCGTATTTCCCAATGCCATGCACCCCTGCTGGGTATTATTGCTTGTTATATTGACACATTATTGAACTCTGAACATATCAGGATGCATGATCTCATTCACTTAGGGGTCCTTGACAGGTCTGTTTTTTTAATTTGGCACTTATACTGACAATTTATAGTATCTTGTATAAAATCTTGTTACAGCATTGAAGGTCTTATTGTTTATGGAATATAGTAACTGGTTGAGTGTATAGTTGGGAAAAATATCTTCAGAAAGGTTTTATACTGCATAAATGTGTAAAACAGTTGCTCATACTAGGTAAACTTTACTTTAAACCCACTTAATGCCATATATAGAAACGTTCTGTTATATAGTTTTTTAACATACAATAATATCACATTTTAACATGCACTTAAGTGAGTATTGAATCCAAAGGTCTTGCTTTTCATTAAGACTGCATTCACATAACACAATAAGTCACTCAGATTTTTTTTTTTTTGTAATTTGCCTGGCTCCCACGGCTTTCAGAGGAGGCCTCGTACCTCCTTCTACTCCGTCCACCAGGGCGATCCCCACGGCATCCCAACCCCTAGTGTCATCCGCTCATAGGGCCAGGGGTGTTTCATTTTTTCCCATTTTTCTCCCATTCCCTGATGCCTGTGCTTAGGACGTGATGTCCAGGCTAGCCGACGTGCTGACACATGCCGACAGCCACGTGTGGAACAGCATTCCCCCCCAACTCCAGTAGAGCCGCCAGTGCTCCAAAAGCCCATGCATCCACCGGCTTCAGGGGTGTCGGGTGCTAAAAGCACCTCTGGTTTCCCAACCCAGAGGGAGGAGACCATCCATTGGGATGCTCAATCCTCCTGACTCCCTCCGACCCCCAGCGACCAAAGTCTGTTCCCAAACCCAGGTCGCCAGCGTAGCGCGAGGTGTGGCATCCAGCACCTCAACCCTCAGCACCACCAGGCTGGCAGTCACTCCGATTTTAAGTTACTTTCTGCTTGAATAATTCTTATCCTATTCTGTTGACATTTGACCTTGGAAGGTTTACAAGCAAACTGGTGAAATCTGATTCCACTCATTTAAACTTCAGTTATGGTTTAAATGAGTATTTTAGACCAATGAGAATTCTTTCTGGGTTTTTTATGTATGATCTGGGTGTTAATACTATGTGATTTTCTAAATAACTGCCATAAGCTTCTGAGGAAGGACTTGGTTGGTCAGAAAGCTTAGGCACTTTGTTCTTTTTGTAATGTCTGTGTTGGTCCAATAAAAGGTATCGAACCATTTGTTTCTGGATCTGTAGTAATTTTAGTGATTTTCTAGTGTAATGCCCCAAAGTTGGTCATTCCAGAAAACAATAAAATAAATAAATACAGTCAGAGTACACAGGTGCTCAGGGTACCTGCTGCAGGTATAGGCAGCAGGGTACAATGCTAAGGGGCCCCTAGACATAAAGATTCAACCTCCTGGAACAAGGGAAAATACTGTAAATAATAGAAAAGTGCCCTGTGCACTTATAGCTGGTCAAAAGACAGATTTTTACAAGCAATAGATGTCATAATGGTTTGGATGGAATGCTGTGCTGAGTGGATCATGCACAGCATTCCAATCCAGCCAATCTAGAACCCAGGCAGGTTTAACTTTAAATATAATTCTACAATTCTACAGTTGGTCAGTTGCTGTGGGACTGTGGAGTAGAGAGGATCACAGGAGTGCAACAGGGACTTGTGGCTTACCTGGTGGTTGTGAAGCCAGTCCTGTTGACTCCCTGGTGAGTCCCCTCCTCCAGTCCACTGAAGAAGCCTGTGCTGCAGTGTTGCCATCGTCAGTGGTGCCATCGGGGCACCACGAAGAAGAAAATGCCGTTTCCCCTCGTTTTAAGGGCTTTTAAGCCCTCCGTTTATTTATTTTTGCCCCCCGAGGTTTAATCAGTTAAATCCGGTCCCAGATCGGCGGCAGAGAAGTGCCGCATCATTTTCGGCCGTCGGAGGCCCCCCGAGTCGTCCCTCTTGCTGCCTGCGCAGTTCCCTTCCTCTGCTGCAGTACCTACCACCTCCCGGTTTCCTCCTGCCTTCCCCGGAGACTGAAGAGCGGTGAGTCGGCGGCAGCACATGCAGTGCTGGCCGCCTGTGTTTAAAAGGGGACTGTGGGTGTTTTAAAGAGTGCAGTAGGCTCATTGCAAGGTGGCCGAGCGCCGCAGGGGCATCGGGTCGTTAGGACCCTTCATTTCAATATTAATTTTGGAGGCGGGACTCAACGACGCCCACGGGGAGGGGCCAGTGCATTAAGGCCAGTTCAAAGACCTATTATTATTTATTAAGGGGGTGGAACTCAGGCGGGGTTTGCGCGACATAAGTGACAGCAGGCTCAGGGAGCCTAAGAAATTTAAAGGGGCAACATATTTAAAAGTGCAATTCAGGCCCAGATATAAAGTAGGCATTAGGCCCAGTATAAAGTGGGCACCAGGCCCAAAGTTTAAAGGGCATTAGGCCCATTATAAATTGGGGCACCAGGCCCAGTATTTGGTGGGGCACCAGGCCCAAAGCAACGTGGGGAACCAGGCCCAGTACAATGTGGGGCACCAGGCCCAATGCAACGAGGGGCACCAGGCCCATTGTGAAGTGGGGCACCAGGCCCAATCTAAGGTGAGGCACCAGGCCCAAGCTAACGTAGGGTATCAGGCCTGAGGTAAAGGTAGGGCATTAGGCCCGAAGTAAAGCCTGGTACTATAGGGAGGCCCCGGCCTAGCGGAATAGGGCAAGCCAGCCTAGTGGTACTATAGGGAGGCCCCGGCCTAGCGGCATAGGGCAAGCCAGCCTAGTGGTACTATAGGGAGGCCCCAGCCTAGCGGAATAGGGCCAGCCAGCCTAGTGGTACTAAAGGGAGGCCCCGGCCTAGCGGAATAGGGCAAGCCAGCCTAGTAGTACTAAAGGGAGGCCCCGGCTTAGCAGAATAGGGCAAGCCAGCCTAGTGGTACTATAGGGAGGCCCCAGCCTAGCAGAATAGGGCAAGCCAGCCTAGTGGTACTAAAGGATTCCATAGCCACAACGTACAGAAAGGGATCCTATTCCAGAATACCCTACCTGTAGAAACAGGGGGTTCATTTGAGAGTGTTCTATTTGCCTATACTGTGAAACTACTGTGATTACTGTACTGCTTATGCTGAACTATCACCCTAAGTATTTGAACTATTGCCCTAAGTACCTGAACTATTGTCCTAAGTACCTGAACTATTGCCCTAAGTACCTGAACTATTGTCCGAAGTACCTGAACTATTGTCCTAAGTACCCGAACTATTGCCCTAAGTACCCGAACTATTGTCCTAAGTACCTGAACTATTGTCTGAAGTACCTGAACTATTGTCCTAAGTACCTGAACTATTGGTCTAAGTACCTGAACTATTGCTCTAAGCACCTGGACATTGGCCCTTATCAGTAACAATTACCCCTGAAGTTATAATTTGCCCTTCTCCAGCAAATTGTTGCATCATTCCACAGTTCTTTGGGCATTCTTCAGTTATATGTTTACTACTGTGCGAAGACAGTCTCAATCTTCTACCACACTGCAGTCTCATAGTGTGGTCTGTAACCACGCGGCTCAGAATCAGTCTCTACTCAGAAGAAGTCATCCTTCCAGCATTCTTCACTCCAGGAAGATCATCCATCAACTCATCCCATCCGTTGTGTGCGTCCGCTGATGGAGTCCGTCGTCAGTCGTACAAGTATTCCGCTGTTTTCTTGTTTTCACAGCTTGAGCGTGCGTCCGCGAACGCATCATGACAGCCATGCCAGTGTCGTTCGTGATGGTTCCTGTTCCAGATGTCCCAAGTTGGTCACCCTCTACAGAAGAGTGAGCTCATCCTGGAGAACCTGTTCTGCACCCCCACCTGGTCGCTCGCCAAAGTCGAGTCCGTCAAGCCCAGTACAGGACGTGTCCGCCGTTTCTTTGTTTTGTGTTAGTTCCTGATCCTAGGATTGCAGAATCAACCATCATCTCTTCAGATTCTTATGGTTCCTGGTCCTGTCAGAGTTCCTTCCGAGTTCAGCTGGTCCTTGGAGTGCCACAGCATCCGTCAGGTCATGGTAGTCCTCCATTGGATTCATCGCCACACAGATCTTGATCTTTCTTCATCCTTGGTGACCCTGGAAGTGGGTTTTTGGCCGAGGAACCCTTTGTTTCAGTGTGTTATTTCAGGAACCAGTTGCTTTGGTTCTACATTCCGGCAGCCTTGGAGAGAGTGGGCTTTTGCCCGAAGATATATGGTCTGTTTACCAAACCTCTCATTACCCCAGTGTCCTTATCTAGGTCTTTGCTGGGATTTGAGATTAGGGTTCTACAGTTCTGTTTTATTTCCCTTGTAGCTATCAACGAAGAACGACGGTGTACACGAAGATGCCGGATCTCTGGACTCTTGTAATATCTGGACTCTTATGGAAATGTGTGATGCTGATCACCTTAATGCAGTGCTGAGTAGCTTATGTAACCTGATTCTCATTTAGAGTATAGAAGTACAGTATAGACTAGTGTCAGAATAAGAGTGACAGTAGGCCTAAAGTTTATTCTTGTAGTAATAACTGTAGAAGTGGTAGATAAAAGTATTTCCCTATTCCATTGCCCTATTGTTCTCCGGCAACCCCCTCCTCCTTCTTGTGACTGTGTCTGTCTACCCTTGGTACCAAATAAACGTCCTGCGGGCATCGAAATACTAAGTTGACTCCTGCCTCTCCTTGTCCGGATAGCAGTTATCCTATCCACATAATTTGGACCTTGGTGCCTTGCTCATCTCTTTTCACCACCTTTAGAGTAGAGCACTTTCCTAACAGAGCACCCTTTTCTAGACACACTAGCTATATTTTTCTTAAAGTGACAGTGTTCTTCTTCTGCTTGTCATACCAAATTAGATACTAATAATCCCGACCCTGTGACCCCTGCCATTGTAATCCTTGTGTTGTTAAAAACAAAAAAAATGTTTTGTCACTGTTATCCCCCTGTGCTGTTAAGAAATAAAATGTTCTGTTGTCACTGTTGTTACCCTTGTCATTGTAATCCCTGTGCTGTTTATTAGAATAAAAGGGTTCTGTCACTGTTGGTACCCCTGTCATTGTAATCCCTGTGCTGTATAAAAAGAACACAAGGGTTCTGTTACTGTTGATACGGTACCCCTGTCATTGCAATCATTGTGCTGTTTATTAGCAAAAAAAGGGTTCTGTCACTGTTGGTACCCCTGTCATTGCAATCTCTGTGCTGTTCATTAGCAAAAATGGGTTCTGTCACTGTTGGTACCCCTGTTGTTGTAATCCCTGTGCTGTATGAAAACAACAAAAGGGTTCTGTCAATGTTGTTACCCCTGCCATTGTAATCCCTGTGCTGTGTTAAAAAGAAAGGGTTTTGCCACTGCTGGTATGGTACACCTTTTGTTTTAATCCCTGTGCTATTTATTAGCAATAAAGGGTTCTGTCACTGTTGGTGCCCCTGTCATTCCAATTCCTTTTCTGGTTTACAAAAAATCAAGTTACATAGCAGAGAAGAATGGCCAGGAAGAGAAGCTCAAGAAAAGGGAGAGGTGTTGGAGAGGCAGCAGAGAAGAGTTCCAAATCTGTGGGGCCAAATAGTGGTGCAATTAAAAAAAACACAATGTTTGTGGGAGTGTTGGCAGTGTGTTCTATGGGGTCAGGGCTGGTAGTAGCGAAGTAGTAGTTTGCAGTGGTGGCATTAGTGTATCCATATTTTTCTCTGCTACATTTGTGGCAGCCATGCTGGTGGGGGAATCTGTCAAGTGACAAGGGAAGCACCAGTGCCAGCAAACAAGAAACAGTGGTCGAGGAGGAGGTTGTTGGTGTCCCAGTGGGTCCTGGTGGTGGTGCTGAACCTGAAAGTGTGCAGCCTGTGGTTGAGGAGGGAGATCTAGAAAATGTGGGTCAGACTTTTCATGATGAGAGGGTCAGAGAGCCTGGAGATGGTGAGGTTGAGTGGGACAGACCTGCACAGGACAGCAGTGGCTATGCTGCTGCTGCTGATGTGTCGCAACCCCTATGGGAGCCTGATAAGAAACAGCATAAGGTCAGTGATGCAGATGGTGCAGGAGATGTTGTGTGCACTGGTGATCTAACTACTAAGATCCCCCAGTATTCTTGAGGTTCTCCAATCATCCCAATTTCCATCCCTTCTCCTCAGCTGTCCCAGTCCTGGCAGAATGTTAAAACAAGGGTAACAAAATCCTTAGTGTGGGATTTCAATACACTTAACCCATCTGGGTTTGGGAGGCAGTATAGAACAGTGGTTTAACGCTCTGAGCTGCAAATCTGGAGACCTGGGTTTGAATCCCACAGCCCCCACTTCAATACTGTGTGATCCTGAGCAAGTCATGTAACCTCCCTGTGCTCCCAGGTTGCACTTGTAAACAAGCTTTCAGCTTAGTGTGTCTCACCTGGTTAAAACAATTGGAAAGCTGACAAGACAGTTGCTATCTGTCAGCTGTGTCAAGCACGAGTCAGTAGGGGCAAAAAGGGCAGCCACTTAGGCACTGGTGGGCAACACACACACACACACCTGAAGAACAGGCACCTGTTAAGCTGGCATGAACACCAGAAGGAAGCCAGTGCAGGGGGTCCCTTGCCCTCATCATCATTAGGCAAGGCAAGCAGAAGTGACAGGGCAATAGTCTAGGTGGACGGAGGGGCGAGTGAGGAGAACTATAGAGAGGAGGAGGAGGATTCTGTGAGTCTGCCTAGTAGTAGGCATTGCAGCAGTACCACCCCCAATCAGAAAAGCACAGTTATGCCATGCAGAAAAAACCCAAATCACTGCTGGTGTCACTTGAGCAGCAGTGAATCCCCAGCAGTCAAAGAGCACCCCACCAATGCTGCCACGGTGAGTCCTGCTGTTTGGAAAACCAACTCCAAGAAAAGTCCAGCGTATGTTGCATAGCATATTTGAGCATGTTTGAGCGGCACTCCAAATACCCTCCCAATCATGCTACTGCACATGATCTAAATGCAGAAGCTGCTGAAGAAAAAACACACAAAAAGAGGTAAAAAAATTAAAAATAAGTGTAAAATATACACAAAATAAGAGGTAAACTACAACTACGGAAACACTGACTAACTATACAGCAAAAATGATATATGTAACAGCCAACAGAAAGGTGAAAAAGTTGTCTTTTTTTAATCTATTTTTGCAGTACGAAAAAATTCTGATCTCTCTCCTTTCACTCCTAACGAAGACTGCAAAGTGAAACTTAAGGGTGAGTCACACTACATAGAACAGCAGTATGTGACTCGCAAGAACAGTTGCATGTGACCTCATGCACTTGTTAAGAGGAAGAAGCCACAGAGCTTCACTAACTGTCTTTACTGGTGAAGTTACCAGCAAAGTTACCGGTAAAGTTATATACTTCGCCTGCCTGTCCTAGTGGTGAAGTTACCGCAAAGCTACTGCCTAAGTCACATAGGTGAATTTTCAAGCTAATGGTGAAAATTCACAAATTGCTCTGTGAAGACAGAGTCTGTGACTTCACTCAAAATTATTCAGTGAATTTAAACTTCACAGCATCTCTACCTGTGGGTCATTAGTGAAGCAAGCAGACCTGTAGAGCACTACCTCGGACCTGTAGCTTGCTTCAAACAGGGCCCTGTGGTCCCCTATGCAAATCAGCAGACCAGTGGGTCACAGCCCTGACTGCAATTTGTTTCATACAGGGCGCTTGCAGGTTCTTTTGTGATACGACAGACACATGGGGCATAGGAAACATAGACACATAGAATGTGTTGGCAGAAAAGGACTGGTAGACCCATCTAGTCTGCCCTATTTTCCTGCTTAACATCACACCCTGACTCTAACTGGTCACAGGGTCCCTCCTCTTCCCTTACCTCTTTTATTATACAGACGTGCCTATCCCATGCATGCTTGAAGCTCTCTACTGTCTTTGCCCCCACCACCTCCACTGGCAGGCTTTTCCAGGTATCCACCACCCTTTCTGGGAAGAAATATTTCCTCACATCCCTCTAAAACATCCCCACCTCAAACATGCACCCTTGCTCTACTCCTCCTCCTCCTCCTCCTATTAAAGAGACTCTCCTCCTGCATTTTGTTCATACCTGTGAGGTACTTACAGGTCTCAATCATGTCCCCTCTCACTCTCCTCTCCTCTAGGGAGTACATGTCGAGCTCCCACAGCCTTTCCTTGTATGGATTCCCATGCAACCCCCTGCACCATTTTAGTAGTCCTACTCTGGAGCACTCCCACTCTGTTGATGTCCTTGCAGAGGTGCGCCCCTTTCCCACTAGAGATACCCCCCTCCCTATGCATCTCAGCATCCTGCTCCCCTTGTTTGCTGCTCTATCACACTGCCCTGCCACCTTGAGATCATCAGATATGATAACCCCAAGGTCCCTCTCTTGCTTGATAACTGTAAGTACCTCCCCCATCTTATATACAGACCCCAGGTTTCCCTCTTCTAGGTGCATGACTCTGTACGTTTTGGCACTGAAACCCAGATGGCACTCCCTAGACTACGTCTCTATTTTCCCAAGATCTCTTTGCATTCTCTCCACCCTCCTCCTGGGTGTCCATCCCGTTACAGATTTTTGTGTCATTCACAAAGAGACACGCCTTCCCCTCCAGTTTCTCAGCAATGTCACTTATGAAGACATTGAAGAGGACAGAGCCCAGCACCAACCCCTGTGGTGCTCCACTGGTCACTCTGCAGTCCTCCTAGTGGCTGCCATTTACCACCACCCTCTGCCTCCTGTCTTTCAACCAGATGGATACTGAACACACCACCTTCTCCCCCACCCCCCAGACTGCTAAGCTTCTTTATTAGCCTCCTGTGTGGTACAGTGTCAAAGGCCTTACTGAGGTCCAGATAGGCCACATCCACTGCCCTCCCTTGTTCCACTTCCATAGTTACCAGTTAAAGAAATATTTGAGATTCATTTGATGTGACCACCCATCTGTGAAGCTATGCTGCTGGCGGTCCTGCAGCCTGCTGCTGGTAGTCCAGCAGCCTGGCCCAAGACCTGTATTTTGGTCTTCAAATGGCCCTGTGTGTCACTCATGAAGCAGAAAATCTGTGGGACAGGCCCCAACCTGTAGCTTACACACATGCTGCACAGGTCCAGAGGTTTATTAGCAGCTGATTATAAAATGGCAGGGTAAAATCCATTAATCTGACTGGCTCTTATTTATGTGTAAAATATGGTTTACACATGGTTAAAAAAAAGGACTTCTCAGCAGTGAAGAGTCTGGAATACAGATCAATGGGCATTTGGAACACAGGCATTTCAGTTAGCTCCCTACAGCCAGAACTGATCTTTCACCACAAACATGGCTGCTACCTTTACACTGTAAAAAAAAACTTCAACTGGGCCCTAAAAATAAAACTACCTTAAATAAAAAATAAAACAAATTAATTAAATATTGTTTCCCTGATTGTCATACTCTCCTTACATACATAAACAAATTAGAAACATTAAGTATTGTCTATAGTTTTCACTACAACTGTTTCTTTGCTGACAGTGAAAAATCCCCCTCCTATCTTTACCTGCTCATCAGGGAACTTTCTTCTTGCCCTGACAGTGAGATAATTGAGTCTCTGTCTGTAACAAAGACCTTTGTTGTGTGTACAGTGTGTTATGAGAAACATTCTGCCAGTGGAACAGAGCAGAATTTTGAATCCATGTATTCCATGGTAAACATTCCATAATAAACAATCCATATCTTTTTTGTTAATAATATTTATTTTCAAATAAAATTTACAACATAAACTTACAAAACAAGAAAATAAAATAACTAATGCATAAAGATACAAATCAATAATAAAGGCTGTTCAGTTTAAAAAGATTCATAAAAATACAATTCCTTTCATTGTTAGAACAAAAGTGATGAGTTTAGCATATCATTTGTATAACCTGTTAACAACAACCATCGAAAGTAAATATGTAAAATATACTACTTACCATATGTCCATGTTACAATAGTTTCCAGTAAACAAAATAATTAAGGAGATTGTTATTCAAAAGAGATTAGAAAAAGAAGATATCAACATCTCAATAGAACAGTATATAAAGTAAAGAGACATAAAGAAAGAAGGAGTGGAGTGTGGAAGGGTGCTAAAGCTGTCCAGTGCATATACTGAGTTTTCACAAGGTGATGAGTTTACTTAGAACATCCCCAGTACTTCCAAACATTTTCCTTTCCATGTTTCATACCTCTAGCAAGTTTTTCATGTTATGTTCTCAATGAAAGTGTTCTTTCTTTCTATAACAGAAGTAATAATTTTTACTTATTACTATAATAGTTAGTTCTATCCAATATTTTAAAATGCAGTTTTAGTTAAAATAGAAATCAAGGTTATCATATAGTTAAGTTCTGTTGTTATAGAAGAGTAATCATTGAAATGTCCAATTATATATGTTTCAATATTCATAATTTGAGTTACCTGAGGTTTTTGAGATAGATGTTTCACCTGCTGCCAACTGTACTATTTGAGGGCATTCCTAAAACATGTGATCCCAGTTGCATTTGGGCTATTACACTTGGGACAATTATCATTATTGCTAAGTTTCATCCTGAACATTTTATCTGGGGAACAAAATAGATTATGTGAACATTTATATTGTGTTATAGTGTACAGTCAGGTGCTGTTCTGTATAGAAATCAGAGCATTTCCAAATGTTGTTGTACCACAGTTCAAAAGGTCATGGAATGTGATTGTAGTACACTGTGGTACAACAATGTTAGAAAAGCTCAGAGGTTCTATCAGAACTGTAAACTGGCTGTGAGCCCTCCTGGCAGCAGCAACAGCAGTATTGATGGCAAGATTACCTGAACCAGTGACGCGAACATGAACAGGTACATAAGTGAGAAACAAATGTAGGATCAACCAGATAACCTCAGCTTCATCAAAATTAGAACCAGATATTTAAATAACTTACAAGTAATCGTTTCCTCTGAGCCCGCATCCTCTTGCTAACCGAGACATACGCAGCCATGTTTTTTTTTCTTGAAAATCCCTCCCACATCCCATTGACAGCCAATAGAAGGCTAAGGAATAATCATGGGGATGTCTGCTCCTAGCAACCACACATGTAAACATAGCAACCAGCCCCAACTCCCAGAACACAACGAGCACGAATATGTTTTTTATTTAAAAATGTAAAACAAAAACTTTGGCAATGGGAGGCCATACACTATAAAAAATATTGCATGGGCACCCTTACGCGCAACCAGCCTATTGTGCCACCTTGGGGTTCTGATTACCATGGACCTCTCGAGCTTCACTCTCAAGGCCTGAGATAACATAAACTCCCTCAGTGGTACAATAGGCTGGTTGCGCATGGTTGCCCATGCACTATTCTCTATGTCTATATCTTGTTATTAACTATCAAAAACACCTTAAATGGAAAACTCCAGATTTGTTTCCAATGCCATTGATTTACATCTTCTCCCAGTATATTTGACCATTTGGATATCAATTCTTCTGCTGTGTTTATAATTATCAAATTTAATTAACTATAAATTGATGTGACAGTGGGTTTCAATTTCTTAACTGCTAACACATTTTGAGTATTTTCACTTATCCAGGGTTTTATAATGCCTCTAAGCATATGATATTCAGCAATATCCAATGTAAACTGAGAGCTTTTAATCATGTTTTCTGTCAATACAAAATCTTGAGTAACTGTGGAGATGTCTTTAAAACCAGTATCCCAAATAAATCCTTAATTCTCACAATACCAGCTTCTTTCAACATATTCCTTTGCTTCCAAATGTTTCAAACTTTAGATTAGGATTCCCCAGAGTGGCTGATGGAGAAAAGTTGGCAGCTCCAACTTAAGTAATCGGGACACCTGTACAAGTATTCAGACTGAATCCGTTATTATAGCATTGTTTACTATAGCAGTTTAATACACACAAAAAAAAAGAGTGTGCACTCATGTTTTTATCTTTTAGTATGTCTTCTTCAATCCACAGCCACTCTGGTGAGTACAAATCATTTGTTGTATTTTAAGCCAGTGAGTTAGTTGCAATAATCTGATAGCTACTGTAAACAGTACAACTTAAAGATCTGGTGCTCTTGCGCCTCCTTGTTCTTTACGTCTGGTCAGCTTTATGTATACTTGCCTGGGCTTTCTGTTTTCCCATAGGACTTCATTAACTTTACTGTGTAGTGTAGTGAACCATGAGGTGGGTATAGACCAGGGTATCATAGAAAATAAATGCAATGCTCTGGGGTAATAAACATTTTGGCAGAGTCTAACCTGCCCCATGATACTAAAGGGAGTTTATTCCATTTCTCAAGGTTACTTCCAGCTTTCATTATGAAATGAGACAAGTTAGTCAAAATGGTTTTCTTTATTGTTTTATATATTTTAATATCCAAATAGTCTATGTATTCAAGCACCTAGGAAATACCTAACTCTTTCACTTCAGAAGCTGGAATGCCCCCATTTAAGGAGAGGAATTGAACTTTTTCTTTATTCAGTTTATATCCTGACACAGAACCATAGTTATCAATCAACTTTAGGAGTGCTTTGGTAGAGTGAATGGGTTCTGAGACAGTGAGAAGTATGTCATCTGCATAAAGGGAACATTTGGGTGAATTATTACCTGCCCTGATCCCTTTTATTTGGGGGAAGCGTTGATTTGGAGAGTTAAAGGATTTAGTACTATGTTGAATAATAGGGGTGAAAGTGGGCAGCCATGTTTAGTACCTCATTCCACTTTAAAACATTTTGAGATTTCCCCATTAATCATCACCGCAGACAGATTATCATAAAGAAGTTTTACACATGTTATGAACTCATCAGTGATATTATGAGCCTTCATAGATTTAAATAAAAACTTTGAACTTACAGTACGAGAGAGAGGTAGGTACTGCAGTGGAGATATAGGGTGAAGAAGTAGGACGGGAAGGTAGTGGCAGATTGGTGGGGGGTGAGTGGAGGCAGTGCAGTGGAGAAGTGCTAGAGTAATGGTGAGGTGTGAGAAGGTATGGCCAGGCAACTTGTATTAGCAATGACTGTTAGGAACTCATGGTGCTGGGAGTAGGGAGGGGGTAAGAGTGGATGAGCAGGTGCCGAAGGAGTATGAGGAGACTGATTGCTGTGGCATGTCATAAGGTGGGACAGAGGAGGAGGAGGAGGTAGCAGAGGCATGCCTAGTGCTTGCTAGGGGCTGAGAGCGGATGAGACTGACCTTAGAGGCAGGTTCACTCAGAGATTGTTTATAGGTGCTGTTTGAGGCCAGTCTTGAATTGGGCCAGGCAATTGGTAGCCAAGAGGTGCCTAGGGAGTTCATTCATCCATGGGGGGCCTGGTAGGAAAATGCACTTTGCCCAATCGAGGTGCGACAGAAGGGGATAGCCATGGCCCCTCTAGTTCTCCCCCTGGTGACCTGTTACAAGTTGGCCGCCTCAATCAAATTACCTCCACAAGGCAGTGTTTTTCCCAATAGTGCCTTCTTCCCTAGGATGCAAGTCGGGAACTTGATTCCGTTTCTTAATGACTGCCAATTTGTGCATTCACACAGAGTATAGGTGTGCGTGCCACAAACTGCATCCAGGATGAATCTGCAGGCTTTGTTGAGTGCAGTATGAACCCTCTAGAGTGCTGTATCCATTGCTGCTCCATAGACCACTAGTCCATAGTCAATTGTAAATATGATGGAGCTGTGGACTGAGAGGCCGAGGGCCTCTGGAGAGGTATTTCCTGTGCCAATACAGGACACTAATCTTGGTATTAACTGCCTTGACCAGTGAGTCAATATGATGCGTGAACAAGACGGTATCATCTATTATGACCCCCAGGTACTTGAACAAGTGAACTTGTTCCAGTGGTTCACTGCATGAGCTGGAGATGACGAGGGGGTGGTGTCTATTTTTGTTATGGGGGCTGGATATAAGTATGGCCTTGGTCTTCTTGTAGTTTAGTAGCAATTTGTGACTACAGAACCAACACTCGAGTTTGGAGAAGGAGTTTTGTAGCTCAGATTGGAGGGCAGCAAGAGATGTGTTGCTGCTCAGGAGAACAGCATCATCTGCATATAGAATGAATTTAGTGTCACAGGCAGTGGGGAGATCATTTAAGAAAAGGCTGAAAAGTAGGGGCCCCAGTATTGATCCCTGGGGTACCTCTAAGGATACATCTCTTGTGCTGGATACTGTTTGCCCAATTTTGACACAATGAATTCTATGTGTCAGGTAGTCTCGGAACCAGCATAGGGCATTGGGTGCCACACCCATGTTTTGCAGTTGGGTCAGTAAAAGAAGGTGGTTAACTGTATTGAAGACTTTGGTGGGTGGGGTCAATAAAGACAGACCCCACCCATCTGTCTTCATCCAGAGCCTTATGTGCATAGTCCGTGTAGTCCAGTAAGGCAGTGGAGGTACTATGATTTTGTCTGAAGCCATGTTGGGACATAGAAGATTATACTTATTGAGGTAGTCAATGAGTTGTCCTTCCACAGTCTTTTCCAGTGCCTTGGATGGGGGAGAGGATAGAGATAAGCCTGTAGTTGGCTGCCAGAGACTTGTCGCCACCTTTATGCACTGGCATAACTAGGGCCTGCTTCCAAACCTCCGTGAATTGAGCAAGGGCCAGGGACTTGTTAAACCAGCATGGTTATGGGCACTATAAAAATGCCCAGGGTGAGGGATAGTAGTTTCATGTCTATCCCATCACTTCCCAGTCTGGTCTTATGTAGCACTTTCTTAACCATAGTCAGGGACTCCTTCACCGTCACCCTCTTGAAACAGAAGGTCAGATGAGAACACTCGGGAGGTACGTTGCTGGCATGGTTCATGCCAGGATGAAGACAGTTAGGTGGTAGCACTCAGGTAAGATTGATGAAGGCCTTATTAGGCATCTACTATTACTAGAGGGTCTGTAGTGGGGAAGTTACTGATACTGAGCAACTGAGGGTGCTCTTATCATCCTTTCCGAGGATGCTTTTGATGTTGTTCCAGAATCTTTTCCCATCACTCCAACAATTGCTAAGCTGTGCCTTATGATAGTTGGCTTTTGCGAGCTGGATTAGCTTGCTGCAGTGGTTCCTGGCCATTCTGTAACACTGGTAGTCATGCTTGTTTCCTGTGTTTCTGGCCTTCTCCCAGAGGATGTCCCTTTCTTTCAAGTGAGAGAGGAGCTCTCCATCAATCCATCCATTTGCCTGTCCCTGAATTTTTCTTTTCGTGAGTGGGGCATAGATGTCACAGATAGTGCTAAAGCTCTTAATGAAGTAACTGAGAGCCTGATCAAGGGTAGGTGCCAGGTCGATATGGGTCCAGTCATGGACAGCGAGGGGCCAATTTGAGGGATCCAAGTTTTCCTTTCCTCAAGACCCTGCTTTCGATGAGAATGGGTGGGCATTTGGTAAATTTATTAGACCACAGGAAAGAGATTGGGGAGTGATCACTCAGAGTATCTGGAAGAGCCTTGAGCGCAGAGTTCCGGGGGATGGTGAGCTTGTTAGGACCCAGTCAAGGAGGGCACTGTTTCCTGTCTTATAGTTCTGCCTGGTGGGGCAGGTGATGAGTTGTGCCAGGTTGGAGGTGGCTATCAAATTCCTGAAAGGGCCACCTCCTTTCCATCCTTCTTTTCATCCCAGTTAAGGTTAAAGTCTCCGGTAATGATGAGCTCCATTCCCTTTGGAAGGGTGCTAATAATGTTCATAATTGTAGGAAGGCCTACTGTGGCTTTCTTGGGGGGCAGGTACAGTAGATTATGACAAGGATGAGAGCTTTACCATGCTGACCGACCTATGCTTTTATCACTATTTTCTCATGGTCATCAACCATTCTGGAGACAGGGGAGGACGGAGCATTGCAGAGAGTCTCTGGCATAAATGAGGCATCCACCACCTCTCTTGCCTGTTCTATCAATCCTGTATGCTTGGAAACCTTTGAGGGCAACTTCACTATCTTTAATCCTATTGGACAACCAGATCTCCATTAGGCAGATGATGTCAGGGGAATGGAGGGCCATCCATGCCTGTAGTTGGTCAAATTTTGCAGTTAAGCTGCAGATGTTCAGTGAGGCTATTTTCAGGCCTTTAACCTTGTGTACACCATGGCCTGTCGAAGTGAGTGAGCCTGGGTTCAAGTGAATGTTGCCAGAGAGGAGCAGGAGCATAGAGATTATTTTTTATTATTTTGTTTATTATATTGTAAGGCTACAATGAGCTTTTTATTACTGTTTTATTACTATTTTAAGGTGCATAGCTAATAATTTCTGGGCTTTGTGACCAGATGAAACATAGTTTATTTTAGTTTTCCAAAAAAACAGGAAGAAGAAAGTAGGCAATAATACAATTACATCATCAATTACATCACTTGCAATGAGTGAAAGAATATTTTATTACAAATGTACACAAGTAAATCTATTGTTTCTACAAATAAACATGCTTTCCCAAACAGTAAAATGTAAAAAAAATAGTCAATTTTAAGTTACAATAAATACAGTGATTGTGTGTGTAAAACATATTTTACAGCACATCCAGCAACTGAAGTCATTCAGCCTTCAGCCTCATGCCTTACAACACCCCTGGCCATGCTATAAAATATGTTTTACACACACACACCTTAGTGCCTTATTGCTTACTTAGGCATTAGCCAATAAAACTCCAATTTACTTACAGTAAGTCAGGTTTCTTCCATTTGCTGTGAAGTTATCCACTTGTTAAATTATTTAGGTAAGGTATAGAGAATACTGGATGGGCAGCTATGTACATCCAGTGTGTTGTGACACTGAGAGGTTCTAATTCCCTGTGATCTCAAGAGCAAAGCTCAAGAGATCCTAGAGGAGTCAGAACTCCTGAGGTGGCACAAAACACTGGTTGAGCATAGAGTTGTCCATCCAGTATTTTTAGAGTGTATAGTCTCAAAGAAATATAGTTTTCTTTATTTTTCTTTTTGGAGGAGAAAGAAGCATTTTGCTGCCATTGAAAAGAATGGGTTGTCAGAACACTTTTTTGGTTGCTAGGGACAAAATGTGCCTGCATCTAGCCTGTGGGCTGCTATTGGTCAGCAGTTGCATTTGGGAGGGACTTTTAAAAAAATAAACATGGCAGCTCATTGTTTGACTAAGCGGAGGACTGTGAATGGAGGAAATTTTCAGATATCAGACTTACCTGTGGTAGTGTAGATATGAGGTAACTATTCTCAGGCCATTTACCATTTTTTGTGCTGTGTGCTTGTTTGACTGCTCCTCAATGAACTTCTTACACTCACTGGCCACTTTTTAAAAAAGCCACTGCCACCGTAGTGAAAACTATGTTAACTGTTTGAGTAGTGTGAGGTAGCAGCTGCGGCTGAAGGCTGGTGGTTTGATTATAATGCAGCGGTGTGGCCCTCTAGAGCGTTATCAAATGTTTTACCACACTGTGGTACAATCACATTCTATGACCTTTTGAACTGTGGTACAACAACATTTGGAACCACTTTGATTTCTATACACAACAGCACCTGACTATACACTATAATGAAATCTTGCATTATCTTTAACATTTTACCACTTATGTTGTCTGGACCTGGGGAGGAGTCAGGCTTTAGTTCATTAATTGTGTTTCTTTCCTCCTCTATTGTAATAACTATGTTACATATTTTGTTTCTGTTTTCATTTACTATTGGTTGTTTGGATTTTTTGCACAAGTTTGGCTAAAGTGCGTGTTAAACATATTAGCCATTTCAACCAGGTTACTGGTCGTACATGTCCCAGTTGCTATAGGACCAATATTTCTTTACTGGGTTCTTAAACAATTAAAGAGCAGCTGATGCCTTAGGGGAAAACTTTGAAAAACATAACATTTGGACCAGGGGTGTAGCCAGGGATTTCAGATCTGCAAACCAAGTGGACTCACTGCTACCCCCCCTTGTTAGGGTGACCCCCCCCAAGGTGTAACCAGACAATATACAAATGTACACCAGGACCGTGTTTGTTACCTCATTTGGCTCAATAAATACAACTTTTGTATCTCATGACAGTGGTTGTTGCCATGCATGGGTAAATACAAATGCTATGCATTGCTCCTAAGACACCCACATACCAGCCCTGAGCCTGTAAAGTTGTATTGTCCTTGGGATGCAAAGAGAGAGTATTAGTGACCAGCCCTTCTAGTTTTGACTCCTATGATTAAAATTACAGAAAGGTTCATTATTTTCTTTGTTAGTTTTCATGGAAAAAGGAAGCAGTTCAGAGCCTATTTGCTACCCCCCTTAAATAAAATTGCACACCATATAGTGCTTGGAGTATGTCTGCCTACACCCATGAGTTGGACACAATACAGCCTCTATTTCATATATTTTCAATAGATTTTGCCTCTTCTGTGAAAGGACTGGGATCGACCCCCCCCCCCAACCAGAGTGCTTCTGTTAACTGGATTAGATACCTCCCCCTCCTCCTCTTTTGTGAATACTGAGCAGAAATATTCATTCAGTATCCCTGCTTTTTCACTGTCCCCCTCTGCACACCCACTGTCCATTCTATTCAGCCTCACTATCCCTCCCTTTGTCTTTCTACGCTGCCTAATGCACCTATACAAGGTTTTATCTCCCTTCTTAACCGAGTTGGCTATCTTTTCCTCAGTTTGGGCCTTTGCTATTCTGACTGCCTTCCCTGCTTCCTTCTACCTTAACTGGTACAATTATCTGTCCTGCTCCTTCTGTGTTTCATTACACTTCCAAAATGCTATATTTTTCTCCCTAACCTTCCCCATCACCTCTTTTGAGAACCATAGTGGCTTTTTCTTTTGTTTTGATTTGTTTATTTGTTTCACACAAAGGCTTGTTGCCTCTATGATGGCAGTTTTGATGTTTCCCCCTTGTTGCTCCACCCCTCCTTCTTGGCTGTTTGCGTGTGCTTTTCTAAGGCACTCTCCCACCTTGCCAAACATTAGCAGGCTCCCCCCCTTAGGATGTGCAGGGCCCACACTGGGAATATGGTTGTGTTTTCACTCTGCTTTAGCCACACTATAGCCCCTTGTCCAGCTTGATCCATCTTGGATCTCCTTACTGTCACTACTATGCCCTCCCCAGTCCATACCATGTCCTCCCAGTGCAGTCCTGCCGAATTGTCCTTTTTCTTATGCCCAACTACCTCGCTTACTCTGAATGCCCCACTGTACATGGTGGCATACAGAGCTCTGAACATTACTGCTTCACTGGCTGAGAACCACACTTGTTGCAGGGCCCATCCCAGGCTTTCTATTAACCTTTTCGTCATTGGCCTCCTTCCATCTTGGCCTTCTCCCCCCTTTTAACCAACCTTACATCACCCTGCATACTAAATTACATTTTGTTGGATCTTACCAACCTCTCAGTGTGCAAACCTGCCCTATGGCTCCTAATGCACCCCCATCATCACCTGGGCCATGTTCTGCCTCCACCCTGCTACAATGTACTTCACAACCTACTCCCTTGTCGCTATCCCACTTACCTGTCCACCATTTTGCTTCCAACACTCTGAAAATGCCCTCCAAGAGGCCTTGAATGCCCTCAGGGTCCTAGGGGACCAGGAGTTGCAGAACAGTGACTCTGCTCCCCCAATCCAATCGTCAATAACTCGGCCAGGATAGCTGTCTGCCTGACTTCCGTTCCTGGCATGATGGTCCGGAAATTTGTCCATCTGCAATCAGAATAAGCAGTCAACTAACACATTGTCTATGCCATCTATATGTTTTGCCCTAAAGGGCAAATTCAGTGTCAAGTCCTGCCAGGACCAGGCAACTCAACACTCTCATCACCCTCTCTGACCTCGTCCCTTTTTTGTTCAACATGTCCACTACTGCTCTATTGTCACTCCAAAATGTGAACTGCCTGTTTCTGAATTCCTCCCCCCGGTCATCACTGCTACCCATATGGAAAATCCCCAAAATGGTGATGTCCTAGGTTACTCCTGCCTGCACCCACTGCTGAGCCATGGTTCAGCAAACCATTTTCCTCTAAAGTATGCTCCATGCCTATCCCCAGCGTGTCCGTGTACAGCTGTAAATCAGTGTTAAAACCTATTCCTCTTGCCAAAAGGTCTTTCCATTGTAGTTCCTCAAGAATTGTCCCCACACCTCCAAATCCTCCCTCATATTTCTGGTGATGTCTACCGAGTGATGTGGCTGCGATGCCCCCCCCCGAGTAGCCCAGGCCAAGCTCCGTGTAAATGTGCGCCCTGGTGCTGTCGCCCTACAGGCAAAGTTCAGGTGCCCCATGAGTCGCTGCACTTGCCACAGTTGCACCCACTGACTGCCTTTTACCTTCCCCAATAATGTTTCTAGTTTCTTTATCTTCACATCTGGTAACTGAACTAGCTCCCCCACCGTATCAACTTCTATGCCCAGAAACTCCAGGGTCTGGCTAGACCCCTTGGTCTTGTCCTTCACCAGTGGAACTCCCAGCTCCTGGCACATTCTCTCAAAGTCCCTTGACATCCTTGCTGTTGGTTCCCATCCCTCCCCAATAAGCAAGAAATCATCCAGGTAATGGACCACCATGTGATAGCTGGACCTTTCCTTGTATGGCCATTGTAGCCAAGTGCTGAACATCTCAAATGTAGCACAGGCCACTGAGCACCCCATCGGCATGGCTTTGTCAAAATAATATCCCTCCCCCACCTTAAATCCCAGCACTTCCCAATCTTCCAGCTGGACTGGTAGAAGCCGAAATGCTGCTTCTATGTCTGTCTTAGCTAACCAGGCTCCCTGTGTGGACCTAATTAGCCACACTGCCTCCTCTAAGATAGTATATGTCACCCAGCTGTCCTCCTCCCTAATGCAATCATTGACCGAGTCTCCCTCCGGTATGATAAATGATGGATCACCGATATTCCCCTCCTGCTTCTTCTGGACCAGACCCAAAGGAAAAACCCAAAGATCCTTCAACGATGGCACCCCAAATGGCCCTTCTACCCTGTCTGCATCTATTTCTTTCTGAATTTTTGTACTAGCAGGGCTTCCTCCCTGTATGGACCTCAAGTTCTTGGCTTGGTTCCCTTTCTTGTTCCCTGGTATCCTTGGCTAAAACCCTCTGGAACCCCTCTAATAATGTCTTTGCCACCCTCCAATCTGGATAATCCTGAAACCAGTTTTGCAGTACCTCTACCCTGATAGGGGTGCTGGCCAACTGAAGTCGTTACCCAGTTGGACCTCAGGTGTCTTGGTGCCTATTGTGATATGGGTGCCCCTGAGCCACTTGCCCTCTCCCTGTTCCTCCTGCCCCATGTTTGGTTGCAAAATGTCCCTGGTCATTCTAAACAGGCTGGTTGGTGCTCATTGTCCTGGGTGGTACCCCCTTTTCCAGTTATATCTACATTTGATTCTGGATGGTGCCCCCCACACTTACAGCATACATGCTTAAAATGGCAGTTTGGCCATGAACAAAAGGTCCGGTTGTACACCCAACATGCCTTTTGCATCCCTACCCCCTTTTTGTCCCCTTCTCCCTCTGTGCTTGCTGGCCCCATGTAAATTTCCAACCACGAGTTGATTAGCCTCTCATCCGACTTTACATCCCCAAAGTATGCCATCCATTTGATTTCTTATCATATTTTAACCATTTGTGCCCTTCCCCCTTTTTGTAGGCATTTTTTATTATTAGGGAGTATGTTAAAAGTGGGGTTGTCAGCTCTGGCCACTTTTCTATCACTGTTGCTGTAAAGTATGTGAACCCTGTGGATCAATTGTCCCAGGTTTTTCCCTTAAGTGATTTTTCATCCTTCACCTTTCCCAGTAGCACCACTGCCACTGCCATGTCCTTCTTTTAAAAACTATCCTTCTCCTCATACTTGTCCATGTTCTCTACATTCACTAGCGCAAAGATATCTATATTCTTGCCTTTCCACATTTTTCTTTGGTGTCCATCGGAATGTGGTCTCTGATTCTGACCCCAGTGTCCTCAACGTTCATGTCCAGTCTGGGACCCATTGCACCTCAGTGCCCCCTCCCCTCACCCCTTCCTTTTATCTCATCTAGCACCTTTTCCAACTGTCCCATCCCATTGTCCCCATAGTTTTCAACATCTGTTCCACATATTCTTTTACACTGCTCTTGAGTGTACTGGGTTGATTATCTGGTCCAGTTGGTGGCATCAGGGCTGGGAGAGGCACCTGTGTGCTCTGGAAATGGGGTCCCCCGTGCAGGTGGCACCACCTTGTCTGGTGCTGATGGCTCTGGTACTGGGGTGGGGGGGCGGTGCTGGTAGTGGTCTGGGCTCCAGTATCAGACACATGTGTGTGGGAGGCTGGGGTGTTGGTTCTGGCACTGGTTTCACCAGGGACAAAGGCTTGGTCAGCACTGGGATGGGTACCATTGGTCACGGCACTACTGGTACCCTGGGCACCCGTTTACCATCCTTGTTCCCCCTTCCCCTTTCTCCCTTACATTTTTTTTGCCTGGTCCAGTTCCTCTAGGCCCACAGTCTCCAGCAACTGGTTTGCCTGCCTTGCCACCAGATCCATCACTGCCACATAACAGTCCTCCTTGTTTGGCTTACTCTTTCTTGGCACCATGTTGGTTGTTATATTTTATAATGAGACAAAGCATATAGGTTATTCTATGCCCACATAAATTCTGGGACTGTTTTCTTTGAGGGTTCCTTATCCCATTCCCTGTTCACCCTGATGCACATGATGCTGTTGCCACCCCCCCAGGCTTCTCCCCGAAATCATGGCGGTGGTCCCCCTTTTCCATACATACCCAGCATTCATAACTCCAACCAAAATGTACCTCTGTAATAACTAATTATTTATTGTAAATAACTGACGTATGTTATCAAATACTTGCTCTATTTTTGACCTATGTAACCTGTATCCACAGTTTTGTTTTTGTTCTTTTCTCTGTTCTCCTTTTCATGTTTCTTATCTGTCGTATTGTTATCCGTGCCATTTCTGAATATGGCCCTGGTCGTGCCTGAAAATGGTCCCTGGGATCAGCTCACCTACCCGGTTATCAAAGTCATAAATAAATAAAAATAAATAAGCTGCTGGCCCTCCTTTGCAGCCGTGCATAGCCCTATACAAAACAATGGGTAGAAAACTTCCTGAACCATTGGCCATGTGTTCCATACTCGATAAGCTACCCTGTGATATTGTTTTTTTATATATATATACTCCCAGGAGGCCCACTGCTCTCTGGGCTCTGATTCTCTTTCCCTTGATTCTAGGAGCCAGGCAAATCCTTTCATTGCCTTCCTGCACTGGGTAATTCCTCCCCACAATTCACTTGTGCCTTCCACCTTGGCCTGTATCCCCACATTGCTCACTGCAGGTGACAGTCTGTGGCTTCATCGATCCCCTGCCCACACTGCTCCTTCTGTTACTGAGGCTGCTGCTAGCCCTGTCTGCTGCCACTACCCTTCCCCATATATTGCAACTGTCCCTATTCCGCTTGTCCATAATTCTCAAAACAGGGTGTTTTTTTTAAAGAAAACAGGGTATTATCTCTCCTTGTCACAGGGATCCATAACCACTGTGCAGACATTGGCCCACTTGTCCGGTTTTGACTTCTTCCCCCCCCTTCCCCATGCCTCAAAATGGCGTCACGCCACGTGGTCCCAGGTGAGCTGTGTGGATGGCCTGCTCATTGCTCCCCTCCATTTCCTTGCCTGAGGCCCAGCCCATGGCTTTTCCTATAGCCCTCCACACCCTCAGAACGGGCACTCCTTGCTTAGTTTTTTCCTCTCCCCCCACCACGTGGCGATGACATCACATGCCATTACCACGTGCTGCACCTCCAGCGGTTGCTTCCTTGCTTTCAGCCCATTAATCGGGCCTCGGCTCCTTGTGCCCTTGTGCACTTTGCTGGAGCTGATTCCCCTGTTCCATCCCAGTTTCTTTGCTTTTGTAGCCCCATGGAAATGCTCCCATCCCCAGTCTTCTTGTAGGAGCCTGTGCTCAAACCGCATGGCCCCCGTACTCCAGGCCCCCTGTTCATCTCCCACTTTGAGCATTCCCTGCTCTCTAGCTTCTCTGTAACTGGCCTCTCTGTTTCCTGTTGCCTGCTTAGTCCACCAAAGAACCCATCCCTTTTTCCTGAGGCTTCGTCCTCTTCCTGTCCGGTTTTGCCTTTCTTTCAGCCACAGCCCTGCCCCCGTGCCCCTATCTGCACATCCCCAACCAGCAGTATTTCATCTCACTCTTTCTGCCGTGATCTACTCGCTCCTGCCCTCCTGAATCAAATCACCCTCCCACATTGTCATACAAACCAGGTCCCCTACCACTCTCAGGGCCTCACCCGTGGTCCTCCCCAAATAATACCATACTTACCTCAGCCTCACTCTGCTGCTTCTCCAAATACTCACTTAATCCTTGGACTGTTGTGGGTAATCGAACAAAATGAAAATGTTGCTGATTTGCTATTATTATCCACTAGGCTATATTAACTTAACTCAGAATGCTATATTCTACAAAAAGCCCAGTTGGCTTGCTATTGTTGTCACAACTGATGTGCTGCTAGAGGAAAATTCTTATGGCGCAGTGGTTTAAGGCTCTGAGCTGCAAATCTGAAGACCTGGGTTTGAATCCCACAGCCCCCACTTCCATACTGTGTGACCCTGAGCAAGTGACTTAACTTCCTTGTGCTCCCAGGTTGCACCTGTAAACAAGCTTTCATTAGTGTGTCTACTTGGTTAAATAATTGGAAAAAAAAAATTCTCTTAGTAGCAATTTGTGTGCTCCCATTGCTGAGCAGACCCTTCATACCCCATTTTTGCCCCACCCCTAAGCTTATCCCCACCAATCACCAGTTCCCAAGTCATTAGACATCGCCTCCCTTGTGACCTCACCTGGCCACTCCTTACCTGTGACCTCACTCAGTTCTTCTTTTCCTGCACCTCCCCTTTCCACCCCCTCCCTTCCTGCCTCCTGGTAACACACAAACATTTGCCAGGACCTGGGGACAATGGTCTGCCCTTTCAGTTGTCAACCTCTTTGTTTTGTGCATCCTTTTCTGTGACACTGCAAATATCACTGGCAATACTTTGGTATATGCTTTGTTATATAAAAAAAAAATTCTGTGACTCCTAAGGTTTGATAATGTGCTGTAGTGACGTCAAAAAGAACAGTATTGTGGTCACCGTTATCTAATGGTTGCCCTATGTTAACCTTTAGACATTTGTTTATCAGATGCCAGCAATGTATCAAGTGTTTTATCCAATCTGGTTGGAAGAGTTCTTGTTGAGTAAGTCCCAACTGTGCTGAAACATTTAGCATGCTCTTGCCTGCTGTGGTTATGGCTGTTTTAGTACGCCAGTTCATGAGGCATGACCCTAGACTTGTAGATTAAAGCAGTAGGCCCATGGGGCATGGCCGTAGAGCTGTAGTTCAGCCTTGGGTCATGAGGTTAGGGGATGGAGTGTATGTTGAGACTGAAAATACTAACACCACATTTCCCCTCTTTTGTGGCTTTGTAACCTTCATGTATGCATTAACGTTGTTTTTTTGCAATGAATTTCCCTTACCTTTTCAAACCAATATTTCATCTCCCTAGCTCCCTTGACCTGCCTCCATCCAGACCATTCCCTCCTAGCCCCATCACCTGGCTTCTCTGGGACTTACCTTCACTCCATCATCCTCTGTCACAGGACTGTGGAGGTGCCCAGTCACTGTACAGAACCTACAGGGGACCAGACCATCACCTAGCCATGGTCAGAAGGGTTTTCTGCCATTTTTCTCCTTGGGCCCACAACACAAGCAATGGCATTGTATGTAAGCTCTGCCTCAGTGGAAATGTCTTCCAGCATTTGCATCTGGGATCCTTCTCCCCTTGCGGTCCCACTGCACTGCCATCCAGACTCCTCTAGGTGGCAGCCACCAAGCGGGAATGATTCATTCCCTTCCCAGGGAGGACAAAAGTCCCAAGGACCCTCCATTCTTCCTCCCCAGCCAACTCCCAAGAGATCTGAATCTGTTCCTGAACCTGGGTCACACACTTAGCAGGCATAGCTTTACCACTATGCTACCAGGCTGGTTACTTTCCTTACCTTTTGAGAAAGTATAGTGGCAGACATAAAACTTACTTTGCTCAGTGTCCTGTGCAAGGCAGGAGATGAATTATAACATTGTTTGTGCAAAGTAGCCAATTAATCTTAACTTGCTTCACACAGGACCCTGTGCAAAGTGGTACACAAGTCATAACTTGCTTAACGAGTTTAGTCATTAGTTGTAACTTGCTTGGCCCTATGCAAAACAGTAGTTGAGTCAAAACATGCTTCCCTAAGTGCCCTGGGAGTAATAGAGGAGTCATAGCCATGTTAATTGCTCTGGGACTTTCAATACTTAAATATTTTATTTATTTATTTAAGAGTTTAACCAGGCAGGCGTGCTGAGTGGAGAACCACTCGTTCAGGCGCGACCTGGGGAAATTTGGAGTTATGGGGAACATAGGATGATTATTACATTCTGTACAGGATTTACAAGAGTATACAGGATATGCACCCAGGGGGTTGAAGAACAATGACATTGATGGACGCTAGGTTTATACATAATTGTGCATTATCTACAGCATAAAGAACAGAACATCAGTTAAACTTTTAGGATCATACAGTGTAACAGCTATATTATAGCATTACTATCAGGTAGTAGGAACCAGAGTGCATGCGGGCTGTGTTTTGGTTACCGAGAGCATGTGCAAGTGGCAGAGAAGTGTGCATGGAGGAGGGGTTGAGACTCCAGGGTTCGTGGAGTGCCTGATGTCTGCAGGCAAGTCATTCCATATTTTGGGCATGCGATATTTGAAAGCTGATTGGCCCTTAGAGGTGTGCATGAATGGGACTTGAGAAGCCTGGAGTCTGTGCTTCTGGGTGAGTAGGCAGGGGAAGGCTGAGCCGATATGGCAGAATCGAGATAAGGTGGAAGGGTTTGAGTCTAGAATTTGGCAATGACTGGAGCAGTGGATCTGTTCATGGGTCATGAATGAGGCAGGGCTAGGTCATTGTACAGGTCGCAGTGGTGGGTTAACAGTGGGCCATCCAGGATGAAATGACAGAAGGAGTGGAAATGTGTGTCCAGGCTGGCCAGGTTAGAGAAGGGTGTGGTGCCATATACCACGTCACCATAGTCAAGTAGTGAGAGAATCATTTTAAGAACAATTTCCTGCCGAACTTGCTTGGGCATGCAATCCTTGTTGCGCTACAGAGCACCAAGTTTTGGGTGTAGCTTTTTGTGTAGTGAATCAATATGGATGGAGAAATCCAAGGTATTGGTCAAGCCAGACTTCCAGGTATCTGAATGAGGTGCAGGACTCCAGGGGGGCCCCATCTAAGGTTAGGAATGAGGGGCGTGAGGCTAGGCAGGAGAGCCGTGATTGTGTCCCGAAAGTAAGCAAGACTTTTTTTTCATATTTAGGAATAGCTGGTTGGACTGGAACCATTGCTGTATGGCACTGAGGTCCCGCTGAAGCCCACTGGACACCTCTCCAGTGGAAGGGCCTGAGGCATACAGTACGGTGTCGTCTGTGTACATCTGTATAGATGAGAGTGTGCAGGCCTTTGGGAAGTCATTCAGGAATACTGAAAAAAGCAGAGGCCCAGGACTGAGCCTTGGGGGAACCCCATAGTGACTGGAAGGGGGGAAGATATGTGAGGGCCTATTTTCACTGACTGGTGTCTGCCTACCAGGTAGGCATGGAACCAGCTAGTGGCATGGCCGGAGAGGCCGGCATCATTTAGTTTGGCTAGTAGCTTGGGGTTGGAGATGGTATCGAAGGCCTTGGCCAGGTCTATAAAAATGGCCGAGGTGATATGCCCTTTGTCCATTCCTGAAAAGATGTCATCAGTGATTCTAAATAGGGAGGTGATGGTAGAATGAGACTTGCAGAACCCAGACTGATAGTGGGTGAAGAAAGAGGATGTGTCTAGGTATTGGGAAAGTTGAGTAAGTGCAAGGTGTTCCTGAATTTTGGCCAAAATTGGGAGAAGTGAGATGGGGCAGTAATTACCCGGCATAGAGGGGTCGCCACCCTTAGGGATGGGGATAACAGTCACCTGCTTCCGTGCAGCTGGGATTTTGGCCATGGAGAAGGAGAGGTTGAGAAGGTCGGCTAGTGGAGCGGCTATGGCTGGGTAGATAAGTGAAGTCATTTGGCATTCAGTCCTGATGGGCATTTGCCTTTGTTGGGGTTAAGTGAGCTCAGTGCTTGTAGCACTTCCGTCGGGGTTACTGGATGGAAAGAGAAACTGGTGGTGGGTGTGGAGTTCTGAGATTTCGGTTGGGTACGTGGTGTGCATGGGGTGGGCAGGCGACTGGTTAGAGAGACACTGCACAGCTAGTGAAGAAGGTATCAAGGCAGAGGCTACTTGCCAGGGTCAGTGATGGTCAATCCTATAATGGATAGGGTCGGGGTTGGTGGTTGGATAGGTGGGGAGAGGAGGGATTTGAGAGTTTTCCAAAAATTGGTGGGATGGTTAAGGTTAGAGTTCAGAATCGACGTGAAGTAGTTATTTTTGGCCCGAAGAATCAATTTGGTGCAGGAATTATAGAGGGCATGGTATCTTTGTAGGAATTCTTGGGAGCATGTTAATTTATGTTTACTCCATACCTTAACCCTGGTGTGGCAGCTGCTAATGAGATCAGCGGAGACCCATGGAAGGTGGGCGGCCCTTACTCATGTGCCTCTTAGCGGGCATGATTATCCCATACTGCAAGAAATCTGGTTTTAAATGTTTTGTACGATAGTCAATTGAGGGTGCCTTTGGTATGAAGGACCAGTCAATATGAGCCAGGTCATTCAGGAGAGCAGGTAGAAATAGGGATATGTAAGATCTCATGAGAATCGTCCTAGAGGGAAGTTTTGTGGGTCTGTGCACTTTCCTAACCATGTATATCACGTGATGGTCACTTAGGGAGTCAGGGAGGAGACCAGCACTAATAATCCTGTGTGGGTGGGAAGTAAGGGCCCAGTCCAAGAAGGAGTGGTTTGGCATTTTTGGGTTTAGCTGGGTTGGTTGGGAGATTAGCTGGGAGAGGTTTAGGTTGGTTATTTTGGTGCGTAGTTTGGTACAGTCTTTGGCTAGCCAGTTGAAATTGAAATGGCCAAGGATATGAAGCTCACCAGTTGTGGCAGTAGACTTTAAAGTGACAAGGTGGTCTAGGACACTGGACAGGGGGGTACTAGGGGCGCAGTAGGAACCTGCAACATATACAGGGGTGGAGTAAGGCAGTGCAAGTTTGATTAATAAGGACTCTATTTGGGGTGTAGGTGCAGAGATTTGGACCTGGGTGAACTGTAGCCTAGTGGAGATAAACATGGCAATACCTCCTCCTCTTTTCTTGCCTTGATGGTCTTGCCTGATCAATGCATAGCCAGGGATGGCTACCACAAAGTCCATGTGGTGTGGCTTTAACCAGGTCTTTGATAGTATGAAGATGTCTGGTCGTAGAGATAGGGCAGTAAGTTGCAGTTCTGGTAATTTGTCAGGATGCTGCAGATGTTGAGGTGCAGCAGTCAGAGGCTCTTGGGGAGACTCAGTGGAGTGTGGGGACTGGGAGGTGTGGGACCCAGGTTTGCTTCGATATCTCCTACCAGTAGAAGAAGCAGCATAAGAATAAGTTTGATTTTGTGCCAGGCAGTTCTAGCCGTGTGAAAGGAGTCGGGTACGTAAGAGGTGGGCGCAGTGACAGCGGTTGCAGAGTTACATTGTACAGATAGCCCAGGGAAAAAGGAGGGAGGAAGGATGGTGGCTCTGAGCTCCCAATTTTGCATGGGTCCATGTGTTAGGTATTGTGGGAATGTGGTTGAGGGGAGGGGCGGGGGGCTAGTGATGGTGTAATGGGGGAGTGGTTGGGGAGCCATTGTGGATGGGTGCTGGTGGAAGAGAGGCTACGGGAAAAGACAGAAGGAACAGAGGGAGGAAAAACAGAAGCATGTTGCTTAAACTGTAGCAGCAAGCAAGTGTAGCGGCCTCTAGTGGTCACAGCAGATAATCTGCTAATGAGAGAATGGACTGATTGGTTCTAAACCATGAGAACAGGCACATGACTCCTTCTATGAAGCTGAGAGCCAACCAAGGGTGGTGGTGGGAGTGGGGGTAATGCACGCCAACTACAAGTAGCTGGCTCATGTCCTGTAGCACTTTCTCCTGCACTTGATCGCCCGGGGTGTTCAGCTTGTCAGTTTCTGAGGAGAGCAGGCAGTTTCAGAGCCCTCATGACCTTTGTGGACCTTCTGGGGAGGGCTGGCATCTCCAGACCCTCTCGACCCCTACAAATGAGAGAGAAGGAGAGAGGGGACAAAATTTAAAGTGTGTCGGAGAGGCGGGGCTAAGCTACAGGTAGGAGACTCAAACTACGCAGTTGCAGCTGGAGCATTGTTAAGGTACTGCACAGGTCACATTAACTAAACTGTTTGCTCTAAAAATATAAACTGTTTGCACTATAAATAAATATAAACTGATGGCTGCAGCACAAGGTGCACCAGGAGAACTGCAGGCAATAGCGACATGGATTACTCTATAGCTTTCAGACAACTGATAACACTCTTAAGGTACTTGAAAAATAACAGGCAAATTGTTGGTATGCGTAGAGAAATCAGCACAGAAAAACTATCTGCAGTGCTACGCTGACTCTTAAAAGCAGTCTTGGATTTAACTCTTAAAGGCAGTACTACATTAAAATAGATGGTCCTTTTCAAAACGTTTTGGTGCCAAAACACACTGACTACAAGCAGCTGGCTCAGGTCCTGTAAAGACTTTCTCCCTGCACTTGATTACTTGGGGGTGTTCAGCTTGTCACTTTCTGGGAGGCAGGCATTTCAGAGCCCTCCACGACCCCTGATGTGGACCTTCTGGGGAGGCTGGTGTCTCCAGGCCCTCTCGACCCCTACAACTTGATCGCTCAGGGGAGTATTGTAGTACAAAATGCACACATTTTTTCTGGTCATGTTCTCTGCAGTTTTTTGTATTGTGGGGGCTTTAAATGTTTTGTTTGTGTAGGGCAAACTATATTTTCCACAATCATTTTTACAATATGACAAGTAGCTCACAAGCCCTCCTCAAAACATTTCTTTTTTATCTTTCATTTGTGTGTTTGATAGTTTTTTCCTCAGTGTTATTTTTTGTTGCTCTTGTGTTGCCAAGAGCACTTGCTATGTGTTATGTACTTCTGGGCCAGATATTCAGACTGCATCACAAAGAAGCGCAATAGCAGGAGCAGGTAGTGAAATGCGCCTCACACAGCACGCGCAATATTCAAATACAGCACAGGCCAAGGTGCGCTTTGCTAACACAGCTAAATATCACGCCACTGCACCATGGTGCAACCAGGGATGCACAGTGGAGCAGGGCTGATGCTCAGTAGCACAACCAGGGATGCACAGTGGAGCAGGGTAGAGCGCAGTAGCACAACCAGGAATGAGCAGGGACAGGGATAGGATGCAGAGGTGCACCACCCATGGAAGCCATGGGCAGGAGGAGCACACAGCAAGCCAGACAGCAACCCCACACCCCATGAACTGCACAACCAGTGGTGAGCTGGATGGACCACCAGCCCATGAACACCAGCACTGAATCCACAGCTGGGGCACGGTGCCCCAGCACACCCCGTGGCAAGCAGTGACCACAACACAAGGAGGGCCAGCCACCCAGTGCCACCCCATCCCACCAATGCAGAGCACACCCTGTACAGTGATCCCCAGACACCTGGCCCAGGAGTAGCACCTAACAGTGCATGGCACCGAATGCATGCCACCACCCCACCATGACAATGCAGCCCTGTGCACCATGGAGCCATGCATGGCAGCCCCACAGTAAGCACCCCACAATGGGCGGCACCAGTCACCGACGCAACAACTGCAGACATAGTGCCACCCTGCACAGCCCCCCCAAGGCACAGCAGAGAGGTCGACCCTGCGTCAGTACCCGAGGACCCCGCATGTGACAAGGCCTACCCTGGACCCCACCTCCAGCAGGACAGCACCCCGCACACGCACCCATGCACACACCCTGTCACAGCACTGGCCCCAACAGCCAGCACAGCTGCCCCACTGTGGTGCATGGAGGCATGTGCCACACAGATGTGACACAGGGCACAGACACCACCAACCCTGACCCAAGGGCACCCTGACACAGGGCCACAGTAGCGGGGCAACAAATGCCACTGGCATGCTTCCACTGATGCTGTGTACCCACAGCCTTCACCCCACCATGGCACAGGTGTACCAGCCATCCTGCACATACACCATGAAGCCATCTGCCGCCAGCATGCGGCCGGAGCACAAGTGATAGACATCAGAACACAGACAGTGCAACAGACACCAGTGACAGCATGGGGGGACAACAACAGCATAGTCCACAGTGTCACCTGAGGCAGACGTGCAACATACCAGTGACAGGAGGCAAGCTGCCATTGTGTCTTGGCCAGAGGGTGGCCAGCATGGACAGCCACCAATGACATGCCAGCAGACCATGCATACCACAGACATGCAAGGGGGCCAGCTGCACGGGCCATGGACATACTGACAGGGGCACCAGGGACACAGCGCGTGCACCGGGAACCACTGCACACAGGCATCCAGAGCACAGGAACACACACATACCACAGACAGGGACAGAGTCCCCACCCACACCATAAGCAGGTCCCGCCAGACACACACATGCCCAGGCCTGCACCACCCCGACACCATACACACCACTGCAGCCAAGCACCATATGCCCGCTTGAAATCAGAGACCACCACGGTTGTCATAACAAATAGGTCTGTAATAGAGTTGTGAACTGTACAAATAAAATATCAAACCAAACTATTTACAATGTGGGGGGGAAGGGCCACATACCAGGTAGGAGTGGGCATGGGGCAAGGGAGTACAACAGGGAGTGGGATGAAAGTGTGTGAGGGAAAGTCCAGGGGGGAATGATGAACAGGTGTGTCGTGGGCCTAATGGTGACCCCTCTACCCACAACGGTCTCGGTGGTGCCTCCTGTGCCTCCTTCTGTCACCCCTTTCCATACGTTGAAACAGCTCCAGAGTGGCCCTCTAGAGCTGCAGCAGCTCCTGAACATTTCATTCTAGGGCAGTCCAGCGTTGTCCACCTAGGACAAGAGAGCAGAGTCATTACGCATGACTGGCCAGACCCCTGCAGCCCACCCAATGTGCATGGCATACAGCTGTGGGCCATGCCCCTGTGATGGCATGCAGCCACCCACAGTGTCCGCGTCCACATGACCCACCTACCCAGGCACTCATAGTTTGTGGAACGCTGCACAGACCCACCACCCATGTCCCACACAGCAACACCGTGGCTGTACAATGACATGGCTATGCGGTGCGATGGCAGTGGCACAGCCATGGACCCAGTGCATGCACAGCCCACCTACGACACCCACCCACACATGCAGTGCCACAGAACAGTGCTGAGTGCACCATGTAGCATGCATGGCAGTGGGGCCAAGTGCGGGTGGCCACACCCCGCCACCACCCCTGCAACCCAGCATGCACAGATGTAAGGGGAAACATGGCACTCACCTGCATCCTGGCCAGCAGGGTGCTGCTGGTCCATTGCCCTCCAAAGTGGCCCAGCTGCAACTGGACTGCACCTGCTCTGGCCTGCTCCCCTGTTCACGGGCCAGACGTGCCCTACAGCGCTCCTACGGGCCTAGGGTGAAAACATGGAGAGGGAAACATCAGTACAGGTCAGTAACAGAGCCCTCCCCTGGTGTGTGCGTGCCTGCACAGCCCAGCCATGATGCAACCCCCCACCACCACCCCACTAGATGGCCCCCAGCCCCCTGTGGCATGGCCTTATGCACACTGCGATACCGGGACAGACAGACACTACCAGTGTTTGGATGGAGCACCTACCTGGCCATGGCATGGTGCCTTGCTGGGTGTGTGCCTGCAGATGCCCCAGGCAGTCAGGGTCCCACCACCGTAAGTCACCATACCAGTGGCAGCACTACTGTGCTGACCGGCTGATCCCAGTCACCTCCTGCAGGCCCTCTGACATCTCCTTCCACACAGCAGTCCGTGGCCTGTTGAGGGGTTCCTGCCCAAAGAGGGCACCAGCATGTGGCTCACTAGGGCCACCAAGTTTGCCAACTCAAAGGCACTCCAGACCTGTGCTCTGGTATGTGGCATCTTGCTGTTGTAACCACAAGTAAAATGGCACTCTGTAGCTCACGTGCCCCACATGCAGAAGCAGCGTGGTACTGCACTGCCAGTCCTTATCGCGCTGTCACCAGACTGCATGATAGGGGTGCAACCATGTGGACGCATGGTGCCTAGAGGGCAAAGGTTGACCGCAGGGTCAAGGGTCTCTCCACACACGGAGCACCACAGCGCTATTGGGACACCCCACGTGTAGCTAGGTAGGGTGCATGAGGGTGATGCCCTGCAGTGGCCTACCACACTGTGGCGCCATGGCACCCATGGTGCACCAAGGCACAAGTGCCACATGGGCAAACAGCGCACTAGCACCACAGGCACAGTGGTGGCCATGCCCTGCAAAGCAAGTCAGCAGCACCACACACGTCAGCGTCAGCGCCCCCGGGCATGCACTGTGCAGTGCCAATTGCGCACGTCACAGTGCTGCGCCATAGCCTGAGCATGCTCACCAACATTGCGCAAGGCGCAACAGTGCGATATTCAGCCAGCATATGCAAATCAGCTCATTAGCCATTCCATGGTGCATCTACTGCATTAGCATCCACTTACAGTTGCGCCTGCCCTCATTTGCATGTGTTGTGCTATATATAAATGCGACATGGGGCTGCAGAGGCCATGGTTAGGTATTGCAGTCCATTGTGGTGGGTTGCATGCTGTTGGGATGTGAGGACTGTGGTTTGGGAGGGCTGAATGGGACTGCATAGTCCAAGGTAACACCTGTCATTCCCACAGGCTCGAGCATGACTGAGCATGAGGAAGAGGAGGAACAGGGAATGGGGAGAAAGAGGAGGCCCAAATTCACCAGGGTGGAATCAGATGCCCTGTTTGAGGCATATCTGGACAGGGAACTGTTGCTCAGTGGACAGCAGGGAATCCCATAGGCCCGTGCTGTGGCATTCGGTGAGGTGGCACATTCCGTGAACCAGCATGGCAGCCACCAGCGGTCTGTGCAGGAGTGCAAGAAGAAGGTTGGCACAGGCAGGAGGCAAATCAAGGACAAGGTGGCTGCCATCAGGGCTGCACGTGCTGCCACCGGTGGGGGCCAGCCGGATGTACCATGCCTGATGCCACAGGAGGAGTGGGTGGCCAGCAGCATGCGGTGCTGTGCCATTGAGGGCATTCCTGGTGGTGGCTTCCAGATGGGTGGCAGCCCATCACTGCATGGTAGGTCCTGTGCTGTCAGTGTGTGGGTGGTGGAGGGCATGCCACAGGGTGAGGCGGAGCCACTGACGCTAATGTGTTCCCTTACAGCTCCTGAGTATCTACATGGGGCAGTGGTGGTGGGTGTGTCCACCAAGGGAGAGGCCCTGGACACAAAGGATCACCCATCCACCTCCACAAGTGTCCGAGGGGCCAGTCAAGTGCTTACCTGCACGTCTGTCCAGACTGATGTGGGTGGTGCGGGTGCAGACAAGGCCCTGCCTGTGTCCCAGCGTGACAGCACCCATGGTCTCCAGCATGCTGGGACACAGATTGGGGCCGGATCCAGCACTGATGATGATGGACCACACGTCCCGGACAGTGATATATGTGGGACACAGGATGGTCCCGCAGCAGGCAACTGCATGGGCATTGCCATAGGTGATGCCACCGTGGCTGCCTGCGTAACAACCCAGTCCCAGCCTGTGCCTGTATGCCCCAGTGGTGCAGCACTGGTGTGCATCCAGGGCAGTGGGGCTGTTGTGGCTGCTGTGGCAGCGCCGGTGAGCTCTGGCGATCGGCAGCCAGAGGAGCAGTGCCAGCAGTCAGCCAATGGCGATGGGGGACAGTGTCGGGCAGTGGCAGTGCACTGCGTGGTGGACGTGCCCGCATGGCTTTGGTGTACAGTGCCCAATGTCAAGGGTGCTGGCCAGCAGATCCAGGAACACCACAAGGGACAGCATGCCGGACCAGCGGATGACCTCTTGACAACGCAGCCATCTTCTCCAGGCATCAGTGGATCAGCAGATGCGCTCTGACAGCGGTGGATGCACTCAGTGTGGTTCTGTGCCAGGCAGACGAGTGGTGCAGCAGGGACTACGGCTTGTTCCTGGCAAGATGGCCCAGCAGCGGTCGGATGTTGCTGCTGCCATTGACAGGCAAACCACTGCATTGACAACTGTCATGGCTACACTGGGCACCCAGTTCAGTGCCCAGCCACCGCAGACACCGCACAGTGTCATGTCCACCCTATCTTCCCGGCACTGTGCGACACCTGCTATGTCAACACCGCGTTCGACTGTGGGCATACTGAGCATACCTGGCACAGGCATGTTCGGTGGGCTGCAGACCCCTGCATGAACATGGTCGTGTTCATGCAGCGTCACCCCTGGGGGACTGTCTGTGCCACCCCATGAGGCCAATGGTCAGCATGGCACGGCTGGCTGGTCTCGGCGGGGTCGCCCACGCAAACATGGCAGCTGTGGTACTGTGCTGCATGACTGACCTGTCTCCCACCGTGGTGACTGTCTGCTGCTGCCCTATGTGCAGTGTGATGTGCATTGTGTGACACATGGGTGGAGTCCCCAGCCCCGCACACACACGGTCCCTGTGCACACCTTCCCGGTTGCTGGCCACTGTGGCGTGTGCATGATGATGCCTGCATTGCACTGTCCGCCAATGTGCAATGGTGCCCAGCATCTGAGGCACGCACAGTGATGGCCACTGGGCATGGTCATGTGTGGTCCTGTGTGGGGGTGGGGGTGGCTGTTGGGGTTGGCGTGCCGTTTACCCCTTGTGCGTGTGTTGTGGTGTGTGTGCATGTATGTGCATGTGTCGTGTTCGACCCTGCCCATCCCTGCTGCCGTGTGCGGTGCCCCACTCAGACCCATTCCCTTACCGCTGTCCACCCCTGGTGTCCTGCCCTGCCTGTCTGTGGGCCGTGCCCTTGCCCTTGGTGGTTGCGCATGGCCCCGTGACCTACCTGTGTGGTCCAAAGTGCTCCTATGTAATGGTGTCCTGGTGCAGCTGTGCCATCCAGATCAGATGGGGGTCTCGTCACCTAGGGGGTGGCTTCCCATCACCAGCTCAACTGGTGTCCTCATCATCCCCACCGCTGTCTCCCTCTTCAACCTCTATGGCTATCCCACAGTCAGTGGCCGTGTTGTGTAGGATACAGCAGGCCAGGAATAGCCTGCAGGCCTTCGAGGAGCTGTACTGTAGGGCACTACCTGATGTGTCCAGGCACTGGAACCATGCCTTCAGCAGCCCAAACACCCACTCGATGACATTCCATGTTGTGGCGTGTGCCTCATTGTACCATAGTTGCTATGGGGTCATGGGGCGCCGGTATGGTGTGAGCAGCCAGGGCCATAGTGGGTAACCGCTGTCACCTGTGTGTAGAAGGTGGACATTAGAATGGTGGTCTGCGTTGCTATGCCATGGGCCAACATGGCTAGTACCCATGGCACCTCTAACTATGCACCCCCCATGTCTGCTCACATCATCCTGCATGATATGCATATTCACCTACTAGATGGCCAGTGGGGATGTCCCCACTCTCAAACCTGTGACACAGTGCAGACTGGTGCCAGATGAAGGCATCATGTGCTCCCCCAGGGTGTGTGGCACAGACATTGGTTATGCACCTCCTGGCATCGCACACCACCTGGCAGTTTATGCTTGGGTATCCCTTGCGGTTGATGTATGCCGCACCCTCTGGGCCAAGTGGCATGTGGATGCCTACATGGGTGCAGTCAATGGCCCCGAGCATGCCAGGTGACTGTGCTAGCCAGTGGAGCTCCTGTATGTGTGCTGTGCACTCCGCCTGTGTGCTGGGGAAATGGATGTACTCTGCAGCATGTGGCAGCAGTGCGCTGAGTTATTGTGTGAGTAGCCGTGATGCATCCAACTGGGTTATGCCTGTTGTGTCCCTATTGGTCTCTGGAAGATGCCCATGGTGAGCAGGCATATGACTGGTGTCACCTCCGTCTCCACTGACAGAGCATGGCTCCGTTGTGTGGGTGCCTGCATCTCATCACTACACAGCTCACAGAGCTGCCTCAGTATCGCCCAGTTCAGGTGGTACCGGCCCACAATCTCTGTGTCAGAGTAGTGTTTGAAGCTGGTACGGGCTCGGTACTGCCTGTTCTGGGCGTACCACTGATGGGCCCTTCCAAGACCATGCCTTCCTGTTGCCTACCTTCTCATGCCCCTCATTACCACCTCCATCTGCAAGGTGGCGCTGGCCATGTTCCTGGCTGGTGTTCCCCCGGGTGGCTGTTGTCCTGTTCCCCCTGCTGTCCGTTCCTGATGCTCCCCCTGTACCAGGTAAACCTCTTGCTTTTGACTGTGGCTGTCCTGCCTTCTGCCACTGCCCTCAGTCCACTGTGGCACTCCACACCCTTTGCTGCACAGTGGCACGGGCACACCCACTCCTACCCTGACTCTGGCACAGTTCTGGTGGGCCCTGTCCTGCTCCTGCCCAGTCCCGCACTGCTTCCTTATATTCCACCCTGGCTCTCTGTCACCAGCTCCCACCTGTGGCTTCCCTTTTTTGTTCTTCATCCCATCTCTTGCTCCCTTTTATTTTGGCTCATTTCTGCTGTCGAGCAACTTCCGCTTGCTCTGCTATTGCGCATGGCACATGCTGTTGAATATCACACTGCGCATGTTATTTATGGTTCCGCCCCCTAAGGTTGCGCAAGTATTTATTACTGTTGCACTCTGGTGCATTGCTTATTGTGCTGCACAGTAACCTCCTGCTGAATATCGCACAATGGCGCATTTCCGTACTTGTGCTGGCGCATCCCTGTTGTGCATGGCGCATCTGCTCTGAATATCCGGCCCACTGAGTTTTTTTAAATCTGTCTCAGTGGATTTTCAAGACAGTCACACATTTTTTTCTAATTAAAATACTAAGTGTAATTCATTTTTTTAAGTCAGCTCAGATATCTCATTAGACTGTGTTCTGAAAAACCTCATAACTGCTAAACTTTACAGTTAATTAGTTTTTTATGTTTGCAGGCCCTGCACAATACAGGGATCACACATAAGTTTCTTGATACAAAAAAAAAGATTAGTCATAACTTTCTTCATGTAGGGCAACAGACTTGTAACTTAAAGCAGTAGAACCATGGGGCATGGGTCCAGACCTATAGTTCAGTTTTGGGTGATGAGGTTAGGAGATGGGGAAGGAGTAGGCATTAGAGTTCAAAACCCAAACACCGCATTTCCCTCCTTTTGGGCTTTATAATCCTAACAACTGTATTAACAAAGTTTTTGGTAATGAATTCCCTTACTTTTTGAGAACATATAGTGCCAGACATATAACTTTCTAAAGGGACCTGTGGGCCCTGCACAAAGAAAGCAATTAGTCATAACTTTATTCACACAGGAGATGAACAGTAACTTTGTTTGCAAAGGGTTCTGTGGGCCTCATGTGAAGCAGGACATGAGCTGTAGTTTTCTTCTTGTAGGGTTTTTGCACAGGGCCCTTTGGGCCCTGCACGAAACTGGAGATACAGTATATTATAATTTTCTTAATATTTTGTTTGGATATGACTTTTGCTGTTATACAAAATGCACACATTGCTTTTTATGTTGCTTGCACGCATGTGCAAGAAACATAGTGCCATCATCAGAGATTTCGAAGGTGTGTCATCTCCTCCTCCAATTCAGTCAGTGAGCTGGCAGGCATGGCCCCTGTAAGCCAATGCATTTTGGAGCTGTCTGTGACACGCTCAAAATGCAGTAACGCCTCTGATTGAAAGGAGCTATGCTTCCAGTGAGCAGAGATAGGCGTAGCTCCCCCACATGCAGGCATCGCGCCCCGCATGTACTGTGTAGCCCGACAAGTGCCCAATCCCGTCGGCTGAGCTGCGTCTCTCCCCAGTTGTAGGTGCCACGCTGGGAGCCCACCCCAGCGTGGCAATCAGTCCATAGCCGACAGGGTGCCCAATCCTCGCTGGGCTGAAAGCCTCCAATATCTTGTGCCATGCTGGGAGCCCACCCCAGCATGGCAAACGGTCCCACAATGTCTTTTTTTTATTTTAACCTGAAAACGAAACGGTCCGCTGGAGCTGCCCCCGACCCCCACAGCCCGCACCCACCCACTGTGCCCAGCCTCCCCACGCCTCCCCTCACCCCATTCTTACCTCCGGACTCTGGCGTGATGATCTTCGGTGGACCGGGAACACGTCTGCACTCTTCAAAGCCGACCGCGAACTGAGGAAATGCCGGTAAGCTGTATAATGGCCTAGATAGGGGGGTTTCAACTTTGTTGCATATCTCAGGCATTTTTGGGAATTTTTGCAGCAAATTTTCAACATGGGGTTTTTAGGACCCCTTCTCATGAATGATGTCACTGTCATGGCATTATTCAGGCCCAAGGTGATTCGCGCGGTGACTGCGCGAGTGACTGCAAAATCACCCTTTGGGCCTGAATACTGCCAGACAGTGACATCATTCATGAGAAGGGTCTAAAACCCCATGTTAAAAATTTGGTGCAAAATTCCAAAAATTACTGTTTTACTTAGCTATGCTATGCTTCTCTACGCAGGCTTGTAGGTTCGCTGAAATTTCAATATTTTCACCCAGATTTTCAACATTGCCATTTTACCACACCTTCTTAAGAGTAGTATAGCTGTCATTTTCACATCTCACCCAAAACGTGTTTCCGCCCATGTAGCACAGAATGGCACAGTCGGTGTGCGAAATCAATGTACGGACAAATTAAGAAAATCACAGTGACACTGTTCATGAGCAGAGGTCTTAAAATGGCTATGTTGAAAATTTAATAAAACTCCTAAAATGACTATTTTCTGATAAATTCTGCAGTTCCTCGCGGGCTCGTAAGTTATATTTACATATCTTTCACTCCAGATTTTCAACATTGCTATTTTACCACATCTCCTTATGAGCAGTACAGCTGTCATTTTTCACATCCTGCCCAAAATGTGTTTCTGCCCATGTAGCGCACAATGGCGCAGTCGGTGTGCAAACTCAATGTATGGGACACATTAACAAAATCACAGTGACACTGTTCATGAGCAGAGGTCTTAAAATGGCTATGTTGAAAATTTGGTCAAAAAATTCCTAAAAATGACTGTTTTTCGAGCATGCGTTGCGCAGTTCCTAGGCACGCTCGTAAGTTCACAAATTTTCAATATTTGCACTCCAATTACTTCCAAATACCTAAACAGCACATAGAAGCAAGCAACATTCGGCATTGATAAATGCTTGTTTGGTCATGTTCTTGTCTGACTTTTATGTTGTGCAGCTTTAAACATTTTGTTCATGTAAGACTTAATGCATGTTTTGCAACAGTACTTACAATTCCACAAGTTATTCACATACCAAAGAAAAATATACATGTTTTCTCTCTTTTTCAGTCATGTTTTTGACTATTTCTGTCTCAGTGGGGGATTTTTGGATGTGTGTTACCAAGCACACATGCTATCTAATATGCATGCTCTAAGTTCATTAATGTCAGTCTCAAACTGTTTTCAATATAATCACAAATATCTTTTCTAATTAAAATACTAAATATAATTAATTTGTTGTTTAAAAGTCAGCTCAGATGTCTCATTAGTCTGTCTTCTGACAAACCACACAACTATCAACTTTTAGAGTTAAGTATTTTTTTTGTCTTTTTAGCGTTTGAAGTTTTGTTCATGTCCAACAATAACATGGAAAAAACTGTATTTCTTTCAGTTGTTTTTTCAAGTGGTCCTTGTGCAGATGAGATTTTAAAACTTTAAAACCTTATAACTTAAAAAGTACAACACATTTTATCCTGAAACTTCTAAAAGGCCTTATTCTGAGACAAGCTGCAATGAGCCTGTAAGTTTCATAATTTACATATTTGTAGTTTTACACCATTCCTCTGCAAGAAATCATGAATTAATAACTTTTGAATGCAAACCAATTTCCAGCAAAGCTGCCAAAACATTAGCTCTAAGGACTGAGACTGTGCACACAGAATTTCACAATCCTAGGGTAATTTATATATTCTTTCCACTTGGGTAGTACTATTTGCTGCCAGCAAATGTTATTTCTTTAAAACATTTTGTTGTCCTCATCCTGTCAGTGTGGGTGGAAAACAAAGATTACCTTTTCTCAACCAAGCACATAACTATGTAGGATATAGAAGCCAAATTCTTTTCAATGTAAACAGTCTAAGCAGAGACATTCTTAAGACCTTCTTAACTTTTAGAAAAAAACAAGAAAGAAGCATTAAGTAGATTTGCTATCTTAAAAAATATATTACATATGACAGGTAGCAGTCTCAGAGCAAGTAGGCACATGGTCAAAACTGGAATCTGTACTACAAATATAGTGTTTAAAAATCCATGGTATTTTATGACTAACTTATGACAGACTTCTGTGATTAGCAAAATAGTGGTCCATTCTTAGAGAATAGAATTATTTTACAAATAATGCTCAAACATATCTGTATTGAGTGAAACAATATATCTACATGGCCCTGATCAGCAACACTTCTAAACTCTTTTCACTACATCAAATTATAGGGGTATTCACATATAGATAGAAGTACTGATGGATAGGTTACTTAATGGATTAAACCAAGAGACTTTTTTATTGTTTCACCAGGAAGTGAAATTACCCATGTGCCATGCTCAGACTCATCTGGAATATGTGCACATGTACAAGACAATACCATCAGAGTGGAATACTTTTGCCCACAAATTTGAGATCTGTTACGAAACTGAATATTGGTAAATGTTATGCACATCAATATAACTGTTACTAGATTTATTTTGTCTACTTAGGTTTGTGTTAAAGGGGAACTCCCATGTTCAGGATTTTTTATTGTCTGAAAGCCTATACAAAGCTAATTTAAGTGAGCCATTTTGCTTACCTGTAAGTCCTAGTAGTCCAGAGTTATTCATCTATAAATTAGCCTGTAATTAAGGGCTGGGGACAGCCATGTGTTTTAGGCTTCTGACAGGTGGCAATGATGTCACCGCATTCTTGGCCCTGCTTTGACTGCAGATAGTCCAATAGGTTACATAGGAACTTGCCTGTCTTATTAAATGTGATTTAAGATGTTGTTACAACACTTTCTACATTTATAATAAGTGTTTAATATGTGCACTGAAACTAGTGAGGTATCACCCTTACATTTCAAATTGTTAGTAAAAAATAATCCAATACAATTCTGGTATTGTTATGTTAGAAAATCCCATTCAGCCCAAAATATTTCAGTAAGAAACTGATATGTTTTTAACTTTATCAAAAGAAGTAAAATACTCTTTTAATAACACATTTCAAGTTATGTGTTTTAGCACTGTTTTCCTTCTATGTGTTTTAAAAGTACAACAGATTCTTATTGAAATATTCTGGACTGAATAGTCATAGTATTTTCTAACATGACAATACCACTCCCCTGTGCTGTTCCGCTGGTTGGCCACCCTACCCCGACCCACTGCACAGCGCGTCCCCCGCCGGCAATTCAGACCATATGGCCTCAAAAACCTTAAACAGTATCTTGAACTGCAAGACTGGTCCCCCATTCTCCATGCACCGGATATAGATACCGCTCTTGCCTTCTTTACATTCACCTTTAATAAAGCCTGCAATTTCTTTGCTCCCCTCTCTGCCGTCCGATCCAAAAGACCTAACCTGCCCTGGATTACCCCTGCTTTCTCACAGCTGCTCAGGCACAGGGACAACCTTTGGTACCGTGCCATAGAAACTGGGCGTCCAGCTGATAGACAGGCCTACAATGCTGCGCAGAATAAGTGTACATGGGCTATCAGGAAAGCCAAAGCTGACCACTATCAGACCACCCTCACCGCCTCCTGGGGGTGCGCCCGTACCTTCTGGGACAAGGTCAAACAACTGAATGGGAACACTCGCTCCCCTCCCCCGTCCCAGATTACCACCAACAACACCACCATCACAGACCCCGCTGACATTGCAAACCTCCTCAACACCGCCTTTACTGACCTTAGCCCTATCCTCCCCAGTAACTTCTTTGATCAGCCACCCTCCCATCCTTCCCCTGCCCTCTATTGCCCATGCTTCCACCTTCGTAGGGTAACTACCCAGGAAGCCAGACTGCACCTAACCCGTGCACTAAAAGGCAACAGTCCCAGTGACATCTCCCTGGATCACAAAATTCTCCGGTTGGTCCTGGATCAAGTCCTCACCCCCCACCAGCCTTCTTAACAATCCCTCTGCCTGGGACAATTCCCTCCTCATGGAAAACTGCAGCGTTACTCCAATCCATAAGGTGACAGGTCCTTAGCTGGGAACTATCGACCGATTTCCATTCTCCCACCCTTTCCAAGGCGCTGGAAAACTAGTTGCTGGACAAATATCTGAATACTGACCAAATACAACATCCTCTGCCCTGAACAACATGGCTTCCGCGAAGGACACAGTACTAGCACTGCTCTTATTGAATTCGCTTCCTTCCTTCACTCCTCACTGGACGCTGGCTCCCTGGCGGGAGCCGTGTTCCTTGACCTATCAAAGGCCTTTGACACGGTCTCCCACCCCCTACTACTGGAAGCCCTCTGTCACGCTGGTTTTGCCTCTGGACCACTTACTTGGTGCTCCAGCTACCTATCCGCCCACTCCCAACATGTCAAAATTGGTGGGACACTTTCTGATCCATGATCAATCCACTCAGGGGTTCCACAGGGCTCCATCCTGGGGCCCCTTCTCTTCTCGCTATACCTTAACTCCCTGCCCAGTGCTTGCCCTGGGAAAATTCTGCTGTCACATGAACAATACCGTCCTCTTTGCCACTGACGTAACCCCTCTTCCCTCCAGGTTTCCTGCAAAGTGCCTATAATGCGCTGAAACTTGGCTTAAGAGCATAGATTGGTCATAAATCTTAAAAATCTAAAATCATGCTCTTCGCCCACCCTCAAAACAAATCTTCCAACTCTCCTCTCTGTATCCTCTCCAGCTCTAAACAACAACTGGAGCAAGTCCACTCCTATAAGTATCTAGGGGTCACATTTGACTTAGTCCTCTCCTACCATGCCCCATGAGCTTTCGCTTCTGTAACCAGTATCTGACTTGGTATCCTGTACCGCTACAAAACTGTCTCCCCTGATGCCCTCCGGCTTGCAGTTACATCCTCCATACTTTCCCTGGTGGACTATGGGCTACCTGTTCACAGTGCTGCCAACATGACTGCCCTCAACAAATCCGCCTCCTCCTAAATAAGGCATGCAGGCTAATCACTGGGGCCCTAGGCTCCCTCCTTACCTGCCAACTTTATGACCTTGCAACAATGCTTGACCTCGTGACGCCTGCTTTACCAAAGCGTGCCTCGCCATAAAAAAACCTTACAGGACTTTCTCCTCCTGGGCTGACTTCCTCCCTCCTCCTAGCCCAGCCCCTAGTCAACACCGGACCTCCTGCAAAACCACCTTCCTGGTTCCTCGAGCTAGGACCTCACTTGGACAGAATCTTTCTGCCATAGAGCCCCTTCTTGGTACAACACTCTTCCTCGTGCCATCACTGAAATCCCCACCATCTCCACTTTCAAAACTGCCCTCAAAAGCGAATTGTTCAGCAAGCGCTGTTGCACCTATATGTGATGCTCAAACCCCCTGTCCCAAACAATGCCCTCTGGGCAGCTGCAGTCCCCCTCACCTTCTTATTTCTACAACTACACTACTGCCATGATCCGCTTGCCTACTGTTTCGCTAATGACAAGAACGAACCATGTTTGCATTACTTTATGCGTGTTGTGATGCCCAACTAATATCCTACTCTGTTACCATACTCGGATCAAACCTCCGCCTGTATTTCTCCTGTATCATGCCTTACGCTTCTTGTAATCTGATATTATGTGACCTGTTTGACTGTTTTATCGATTTACCTGTAATGCTCCTGTCTCATGCCTTACGTTCCTGTAATCTGACACAGTTGTTGTTCGGCTGTCTTCACACTGCAATGACATACCTTATGCTGCTAAACCCTGTATTTTTACCATGTTTCGATTATATCAAAACTTGCTCTGTATTGCACTACCAATGTTTGCTGTATCCATGTGCCATTTTGCTTGTCTCTTTATGCTCATGCTCCTCCACGGGATGTATTCTGTTTGCTGTATTATCTGTGTTATCTTCCATTGCTGACGGTACCTTTGGAAATGAGCCTCTGGCTCAAAGGTTGTAAACTGATTGCAATATAAATAAAAAATAAATAAAACAATTATACAACTCTCTGGTGAGGCCACACCTGGAATATTGTGTGCAGTTCTGGTGTTCCCGCATAAAGAAGGACATCACACTGCTGGAGAGAGTCCAGAGAAGGGCAAAAAAGATGATCAGTGGTCTGGGGGAAATGTCATATGAGGACAGACTTAGGGAGCTGAACATGTACTCCCTAGAGGACAGAAGGGATAGGGGAGATATGATAGAGGCCTTCAAATATCTGAAGGGAATCAATAGGGTAAAAACAGAGGGACTGATCAAACTGAAGGGGATGGGACTACGAGAGGCCATAGTCTAAAACTGGTAGGGGATGGTACAAGAGAGAGGAGGTGAGGGGCATTATTTCATGGAGAGGGTGGTGGCAGCCTGGAACATGTTTCAGTTGAGCTTATAAAGTGGAAACAGTAGGAGGTTTCAAAATGGGTTGGTACAGTCACAGGGGTATGGCATGGGTTGGACGTCAAAAGAAATACAGGGGTATGAGGGAAGGGGAGAGGAGGGTAGGAGTGATGAGTTAAAAAAGGGAGGTAAAGCAGCTACTGTACCTTACCAGTGAGCTGTGTTCAGGCAGACATGATAGACCATTAGGCCTAATCTGCCGGCAACTATGTATATTATTAATAAATATAGAAAGTATTGTAATAACACCTTAAAACATGCCTAATAAAATAGCCAGCTTTCTATTTAACCTATTGGATTTATCTGCAGTCAAAGCAGGGCCAAGTCTGTGGTGACATCATTGCCTGTAAGAAGACTAAAACACATGGCTGTCGGCCCAGTAGCGCTGAGGGTTGAGGCGCTGGATGCCACACCTTACGCCATGCTAGTGACCCCCATTCAGAAATGAGTGCGGGCCACTGGGGGTGAGCAGGGAGGAGAAGGATTGAGCATCTGGAGGACAGTTCTCCTTCTCCAGGGAGGGGGGGTTTCAGCAGTCAGTGCGAGTCTAGCTCCTAGCGGTGGCTGGGGGCTGGTGCACCAATGCTGTAAGATGGGGAGTCAGGAGCAGCACAGATGCTTGATGGCGGCATGCACGGGAGCATGTGTGGCATTGTTGAAGGCTTCACTGCATGCGCCACCCCAGCAAGCAGGGAAAAACACCAGAAAATATGCCCCCAGAGGATGAAGGAAGGAGCTCACAGGCCTTGCACCCAGCTAGCCTTGCACAGGAACACTCAATCCGGTCTCAGGGGAGGGCCCTCTGACCCCACCAGGGGGTAAGCCCTCAAGCCACTACTGTGCCAGCTGGTAGACGCCGGGGTGATGAGGCTGGGCCTCCCCCCAGATTGAGAGGGCTGCAGGGGCAGGAGAATAAATAATCAATAAAAAAAACCACATGGCTGCCCCAATCCTTAATTACAGGTATATGAATAACTCTGGATTGCAAAGACTTACATGTAAGCACAATAGCTCACTCAAAGAAGCTTTTTATGGGCTTTCAAAGGGCTTTTACACTACTGGATCTGAACAGATGGAAGCAGTGCAGATCAGTTGCACCAGTGCAGATCCAGCAGTATAAAGAGATGTCAGAATGTTGATAGATGCTCCATCACAGCAAAGTGTGTTCCCTGATTTCTTGGGTATGCGGGAAATTGCACCACTGCAGGCATTTTTTGCAAGCATGTAAAAATGGTGCTTTGCACTCCTAATCATGAACCCTTGCACCGCAAATGTCCCCAAAACACCTGAAGGCCATCAGGAACACTGCACAGCCACAGTGTATAAAAGAAAAGGGCAGCAGGAAATCACTTCCAGTGATGAGTCTGCTCAAGTAAGATGCAACCTTGAGAGCTCCCTCACCCATCCACATTTTTACATCTAAATTAACCCATTAACTCAAGAATGTTAACATTTAACGATCTACCCTTACCTTCTGGAGAGTGATTTTACTGGTCAACATCCTGCATCGAGGATTTGATCCAAAAAATGGACATTGACATGAAAAATTCTATCTGACACATTCTGCCACTAACTCCAGATAAATCAGGCAAGTCAAAAAATCAAAATAGTCACAAGATAAAGGCTCACTAAGATGAACACAGGCAATGTTTAACAGAGGAAAGCTTTTTGCTGAGATGCAGGATTTAAAAAGTAATTTCCCAGCTGGCTGACAACTCAAAAACTATCAGAGGTATAATAGAACAAATCTCAGGCCATATTTCTGATGCTGAAACATGAATCTCATCCTGGAGGACTGGAGGGACAGGGTCAGACTTGGAGTTACCCGGCAATTAGGCAAAATGTAAGAAACTAGAGCAAAAACTCAAGGACCTGGAGGGTAGCTAGAAGAGAATAATATTGTGATATACAACTTACCAGAGTCCTCAGAAGGATCTGACTCAATCCATTTGCAAAGATCCTATGTGAAAATATTTCAGGAGGATCACCTAATAATGCCTCATATATTATTGAAAGAGCCCACAGAGCTCTGAGACATCTTCTGAATAAGGAAGATCCCACAGAACTTTTATTATAAAGTTTGGAATTATCTGGACAGAGTGCATGTGCTAAAATGGCCAAAGATTCCAGCAACCTAACTTGGAATGGTAATAAAATTTGTATTCCTCAAGACCTCCCTCAGGAAGTGCATCAAAGAAGAAGAGCTTTTACTCCCATCATAAATAAATTGATTTCAGTAGGAATAAAATTAAAAATGACCCACCCAGCTATATTAAGCATACATAGAGACAGTAAATCCTTTGCATTTGAATTTCCCAAGCAAGCACAGGTACAGTTAGAAAAGTTTCTTCCAGATCTTTTTAAGAAAAGTTGAAGAGACTGCACACTTTAGAGTAAAAGGATTGATCTTAATTAGATTACAAAACCTGTTTACATTATGATATTTCTAACTTTGGATCTCCAATGATTATATATATAACAGGAGAAAATGTCTGTTGTGTATCACTTTTTTGGGGGCATATTGCGCACTTAAACATTCCCTCTGATTCTGGTTTGAATGTAAACTCTATTACTAATGGGGGCGATTGTAATGACTGTTATATTTCTTTTCATAGTATCTGATCTTATTTGTCTTAATGCTCCAGGTTCTTAGGAGATATTTTCTTTATTACCAAGTGGCTTTTCTAACAAAATCAAGAATGTTCCATTAATTTTTCTAGCCACTGGAAGGACGCCCGCATTCTGTGATGCTGACTACCCCTGAGTTTAGAGTTTTGAAAAACAAATTTAGATGGGATTAAGTTAACAACAGAAGCATTCTACATTTTGGGCTTAGAGAACTGTATTAGCAGGACAAGTGGCTAAACTTTTTGGAAAGACCTTGCAGCTCGGGATCGAGAACTGCTCACGAATGTTGGTCAGGGAAACCTGTAGCTTGGGGTGTGGCAACAGAGGCACATTCATGTTAGCGGCAGTTTATTTTATCAGCCAAGGTTAAGTAACTCCCTAAGAGTTCAGTGAAGAAGAGAATTTGGAATGTTTATACAGTTGACACTGGAGGGTTGCGCAATTATGTTTATATAGGTGGTGATGTCAGGCGCGTTAAATAGTTCTTCCACATTTGCCTCCTAACTTTGCTACCTTTTTTCCTTCAGACTATAAAGTTGGGGATCTTTATTAACAAAAATTAAAACAAAAATGAGGGAGGAGCCCAGAAATAGATTTATTTACTACTAGATCACCTTAATTTGAAAATTAAGTATACATCGCTCCTCCTGTTTAATAGGAAATTAATTGGGAGACATCCATACATAACTAACATGGTCAAATTACTTAAATCTGACCGAGAATTATAGTCTGTCTAACTTGTCTTCTAGGACTCCTTTCCCAGAGCAGTCCTTTTTGTTGACAGCCGGTGTGCATGCATGCATCCCAACATATCCTGCCCCTGTCTTTAAGTTATGTATCTAGTAAGGTAAGCTAGAATTCTGACCCTTCTTGTTAAATTGTAAACACTTTCTGGTCTATGATTTCCACATCAGGGGCCATCGTATGTGGACAGCTGATCTATAGTGGTATTTTTATACTTCAATAAATAGGGGGCTAAATCAGCTAGATAGGAGCTACTCCTATCAAAAATGTTCTTTGCCTACTGGCTGTGAACCAATATATAAGGCTCCACAATCACAGGGAGCCCTTTATATTTAACTAATGTAATTACTTTGGGAAAAGGAGATAACCAAATATAACTGGCAGACATCTCTAAATGCTGTAGACCCCTTGACCTGTGTTTGTATATATATATATATATATATATATATATATATATATATATATTTTTCCTTAAAACTTACTATTGGACAACTCAGGAAATCTTAAATTAAGATAGATTGCTTTCTCAGCTAGTATTAATTCTCTTTGATTATTTCTCTATTATTCCTATTATAGCACTCTCTAGCGTTGGGCCACCCATACAGGCATGACCTTTTTTTTCCCCTTAATTCCCAATCCACAGCAGGGCTCATGAATTAATATATATTTTAATTATTCAGATGTATAATTTATTTATTTTAATGAACATACTGTAGTTAATAACTACCATATTTTTCTACTATACTTAATGGATTTGGTTATAACAAAGTACTTTATTAGTTTGGGCTATCATTCTTAATAATTTGGAATCTACCTTTTTACTTTTTTTTTTTGGTTTACTCTCTGATCCTCACCATTGCAAGACAAATTAATAGAATAGGGGACTGTTTTAAGCCTTACTCCTCCCTGTTGATTGAATTGGAAGGTTAACTAGTTTTCATTTAAATCAGGTGGGTAAGGGGGGAGCTCAGGCAGAGCGTATCACGGCAGCAAGCTTATATTTTAGTGGAGTTCAGTCATTAGGACTGGGGATAGTGTCAATTCAGACACAACTTCATTTATTCCTGTGAATCATCATGTTGTATATAGGCTTTCTATGTTATGAAGAGAAGATGGATAGTTTTATGGGGGAGGGGGGAGTTTAGATCCTGGGCTAGTTTGTTACATTAGGACCTTACACAGTTTTGTTACACCTGAATATATAATATCTTACTTTTTTATACTAGGTATGTCTGACCCGATATGGAAAATAGGTTCATGGAATGTCAGAGGTCTACACTCAAAAACAAAGAGGATGCAGTTTTTACAGTATTTAAGTTAGCAGAAATATAATGTAGTGTTTCTTCAGGAAACAAATCTGTTACATTCTACACTAGACCTGCTCAAAAAAATTTAATTATCAGACAGTCTACGGAACTGGTAAATATACTTCTAAAGGAGAAGTGGCCATCTTAATAGATAACTTAATAAAACTTAAACTTCACAAATACATCTCAGACTCTGATGGGAGATATATTTTGCTTTCTGTATCAATTAACCAAAAATAATTTTTTATTTGTGTCAATACATGGTTCTAATGCTAATTCTGCATCCTTTTTAATATACTTAGTCACTGTATTGGCCCCATTTATTTCCCACAGCATAATACTAAGTGGGGACTGGAACACACCCTTAGATCTTGTACTAGATAAATCTATGATGTCAAATCACACATTTCATTCAGAAAATAAAGCTTTCAAATATTTGCTACAGATCTATAACCTTATAGACCCTTGGAGATCATTACACCTGAAAGATAAAAAATGTTCAATTTACTTTCCTGTACATAATTCTTATTCGTGTATTACTTTTTGATCACTAAGTTTTATTACCCTCATTCACAACCTCTCAAATTTTACCAAGAACACTTTCTGACCACTCATTATTTGAACTACAGGCCAAAATTATTCCATATACTAACAGACATTCTATTTGGAGACTTAATAATAGTCTCTTAAGACAGGACTATATAGTTAATTTTATCCAGAGTGCTGTAAAGGACTTTTGGGAGATTAACATAAAATCATCCAACACAATTTATATAATTTGGGCCACATGTAAATGTTACATTGGGGAGACCTCATTAGATCTGTGGCAAAAGAAAAACAACAAAAGGCAGATAAGTTAAAAAAAATTAGAAGACAGAATTAATCAATTAGAAAACTTACAGCTGAGCTCTATGTCAACGAAGGAATGTAAAGAACTTCAATCACTCAAAGAGGAAGTTTTCCTACTCACAAAAGAGAAAGCAGAACTAACAATTATTAGAACCAAAACTAAATATATTTATTTAGGACAAAGACAAGCAAAATGCTTGCAAACAAATTAAAACACTTAGATCAATCCAAATTCATAGAATCTATTATTTCTGAAAAGAACAATTGGACAATAACAAATCCACAGGAAATTTTAAACGAGTTTGTATCATTTTACAAACATTTATATGACCTGATTCAAAACGCCCTCTCTGAAAATTCCCGTATAAATTATTTGTATAACTTTATCTGTCCTCAAATTAAAAAAGAACAAGCTCACAATTTTATTGCTCCTATAACAGAACAGGAAATAATCTGGCAACTGACAATGTAAAGATCAATAAGTCCCCTGGACCAGATGGTTTCACTGTGTGTTTTTATGAAATGTTTAAGGATTCTACTAGCATCGTTGTCCCTGAACACGGAAAAAGCATTCGACAGGGTTGACCATGATTTTCTCTTTGCTGTTTTACACAAGTTTGGTTTCCCCCAGTCTTTTATTGGATGGCTTAAAACTTTATATTCATGTCCCTCTGCTAGGATTTTTTGAAACAACCTAATCTCTGCTCCCTTCAGGCTTTTTTGTGTATCAGATAGGGTTGCCCCTTATCTCCTATTTTGTTTAAATTTGTATTTAGAACCTCATATTTTTTATTAATAGAACCCCCTTGGTGACTGGTATTAAAATAGGGGACAAGCAATTGAAAGTGTTAGCATTTGCTGATGATACAGTATATTATTACAGATATTCAACCCTTCAGAGTCAATTAGGGCAGTTTTACATACTATTCAATTATTCAGCACTTTCTCCAATTACTTATTTTTTTATTTTATTTAGTTTTTGTTTACCGGGTAAGTGCACTAGCCATAGAAATGACTATTTTCAGACGTGACCAGGGAGGGTACAGTACAAAACATGGCATGAACACATCACAAATACAAGATTAGACATGACTGAAACAATTGAGATACATATAGCGTAAAATCACAGAGCTAACTTTGATAACTTTAGCCACTCTTGACATGTTAACAGTATTAAAAATATACAAGAAACAGAAAAACACAGGACTGTCTTGTAGATAGTGGCTAGATAACATAAATTAATGATCTGTGGTAAAACATATTAGGTTACTAGTACTAAGCTGTTCATAAAGAATTTATGTAGGGAGGTAAGAGGGGGAAAGGAGGTGGAAGTGGAACAGCTGGGGAGGTACTCAGAAGGAGGCATGTGAGAGGAAAAGGAAAAGGGAAAAGATGGGAAAAATGGGGAAAGTGCTTAATGTTGAAAGGCACAACAGAGGTAACAGAAAAGAAAGGCAGCTTAGAAGGAAAAATGGGTTAAGGGGTTTAAGCAAGCCCAACTATGGAGAAGTGCAGTAGCTATATAAACCTGTCCTAAAAGAAGCATGGGAGGAAGATTGACACAGGGCAAGTGGGAGTTCCAGAACAGGGGGGCATGGCAGGCAAAAGCCAGAGCACCTTTAGAAGAATAATGTCTGGAAGTGAGGACTGGTGCATTGTCGGCAGACCATAGGCCATAGTGTGGGGTAAGTTTAAAGAAGAGATCTGCTAAAGGTTTTTGTATTTGTAAATGGACAATGTTGTCAATGATGGAGCCACAGGCATAAAGTCGGAGTTCAGTAGGAGGAAGCCATCCCAGATCTGAGTAAAGGGACAGTGATGTTTCAGCCGATGAGAGGAGGAAGCGTAGTGGCAGATATTGTTGTATGTGAAATCCATTTTCGGACACTAGATTTGGACACAGAGGTATAGTGGCAACCCCATAGGTGAGGAGGAAGGAGTATGCCACCGGCAAGGGCAAGCTCTTAGCAGAGGGGTTAGCATGTATCTGGTATGGTATGCTATCCCAAATTTAGTGTTGACCAGCTTGCAGGTCTGTTGAATATGCAGATCAAAGTTTAGCGATGGGTCTAGTGTGACCCCAAGATATTTAAATGAGTCTACCATCCCTAGAGTTAAACCATTATAGAAGGAGACACTAAATTTAGGCTGGGAGAGTTTAAGCTTGGCCTTAGACCTGAATAGCATAGCTTGGGTTTTGGCTCATGTAGGAGGAGTCTATGACAGTTAGCCATTGACAGATTTGCTGGAAAGTCAGAAGAGAGTTTTTGACTGATGACATCAATGCATTTGTCACTAGTGTAAAGAACAATATCATCAGCATATTTTAGCAGTGAACCAGTCCCTTGGAGGTTTGTGGTGATATTATTGATGAAAATGGAGAAAAGCAGAGGTCCAAGGATGGACCCTTATGGCACCCACTGTTTATGGAGGTTTTGTCAGAGCAGGTGGAGTTATATTTCACAGTTTGAGACCTGTCAGATAGGTATCTGCCAAACCACCTTACAACATTTTGAGAGAAACCAAAGACTCAAGGGAGGTTAGGAGGATGGAGTGGTCAACAAGGTCAAATGCCTTGGTCATATCAATGAAAATAGCCTCCTTGAGAAGGCCAGCATCCATTGCTATAAGGGTGTCCGATGTAAATTTGAGGAGGGCAGTAGTAGTGCTATGACTCTTGCGAAAGCCATGCTGGGCTGGGGTAAGAAGTTCATATTTTAGCAGGAAATCAATCATTTGAGTAGCTACCAGCTTCTCCAGAATTTTATTGAGAACAGATAGGATGGCTATGGGACGATAATTTGTGGGATCTTTGCGATCACCTTTTTTGAATACGGGAGAAATCCTAGCAATCTTCCATAAATCCGGGATATAGCACTGGGAGAGGGATAATGTGAAAATTTTGGCTAGGGGAGCAGCAATGTAGGGGGTAGCCAACTTTAGGAGCTTAGGTTCAAGGTTGTCCGAACCAGCAGCAGTGTAGCCGGAGATTTTATATAGTAACTTGAGTACCTCTCACCTGGAGACCGCCTTGAAAAAGAAATGCGGACCACTGGCAGGGGATGAAGAGGGAATATTTGACTGGATAGGGAAGGCAGATGTGTAAGTGGATAAATCTGAGAACTTTTCATTGAAGAAATTTGCTATAGTATGAGGATTGTTGCAGTGGACACCATTTAGTAACATGTCAGTGGGGCGGCTGCAGGATTTAAGCTGAGGAAGAATTTTATGTGGGACTAGAATTTTTGAGTCACCAGAGGAGTTTGCTAGTAATTCTTTACAGTAAGAGCTTTTAGCCTTTTTGATATCCTTTTTACAGGAATTGCACAGAACCCTATCAGTATTTAGGTCAGAGGCTAGCCCTGAGCTGTTGTATTGGAGCCAGCTTTTATCTCTATGTTTTAACTTAGTAAGAAGATCAGTTTTTAGCCAGCGAGTTTGCCTATTTTTTACCCTACAAGTTACTAGTTAGCAGTGCTTATCTTGAAGAGTAAGGAAGTGAGTTATGAATAGATTAAGAGAGGTCTGAGCATCTTTAGATATTAGAAAGGAGGACCAATCAGTAGAAGCAATGTCATGTAGGAAAAATCTCGAGTTGAAGGTTGCATAGTTGTGGAAAGTGTTGAGGTGGGGTTTTGATGGAATAGGCTTGCTTTTACCCCAGACACAGTAGGTAGGGGAGTGGTCTGTGATGGCAACAGGTAATACGCCAGAGGCAAAGATGTTTCCAGGGTGGTTGGTCATGATCCAGTCCAGCAGCATGCTCATATTGGAGTGGGGTTTTTTCCTTGTGGAATCACATATCAGCTGGTGTAGGTTAAAGCTTTGCAATCTTGCTGGTAATGTAGATTGAGCGGCCCTGAATCAATTTATGTTTAGGTCCCCAAGTCTGATGGCCTCATGTTTACCAACAAGGCTGGAGGTCTGGTCTAGCAACTCTTCCAATGCTTTTTGGCTGTGTGCTGGAGGGTTGTAGGCACAGGTAATACAGAGTTTTTTGGTACCAAGGGTAAGAAGAGTATGAAATACTTCACAGTGGGCAATGTGAGGTGATTTAATGGCAGTGAGATGTAGATGGTCCTTAAAGTAGACAGCAGTACCACCCTCTCATTTGGGGGAAGGTATATCACATCTCAGAAGGTTATAGGATGGAGGGGAGCACAGACAGTCGGGGGTAGAAGGATTTAGCCAGGTTTTGGTCAGGCATATGATGTTGGGCTTATATAGGGTGGTCCAGGTTTCTAGATCAACTAGATTGTGAGTGAGAATCCTGATATTGTGATGTACAACAACCAGGTCTTTTGCATTACTGATCAAGTCAGGTAGAGCTTATGTAGGTCCAGAATTTAATTGTACATAACCAGAGAGCAGAATGGCGATAAGAAGGAGGCACCAGAGCCTGCGGCACAGGAAGGGGCACAGGTTATAAGATCTCAAATGACACTTCTTTAGGACATAGGTAACTAGGTAGAGCCAGGTTCTATTAAGTAGTACTGGGGATGGGTCACAGTGTGGGATATGAAGCAGTAAAGAGTTCGAAAAGAGGTAGTCATTTGGTAGGAAGTGGGGACTCATAGTTGGAGATCGAGGTGAGGAGAGCCTAGATAGATGAAGCAGTGGGAGACAGCACATAAGACAGAACAGTACCGTCTGCTGGATCATTTTCCTTAAGCTGCCACTGAGGCAGAAAGGATATCAGTATAGAGCTGGAGGCAGCAAGTAGAGATAACGAGGACTGTATCTTGAAATGGATCTAGGTCATCAAAGTTGTCAGTTGTTAGGAATAGAGTGACCAAAAATGTAGGCTAGGCAAGAACATGGGGAAAGGTGGGAGAGCAGGAGCAGATTAAACCTGATTAAGATGGCTCGATATAAAATGTGAAAAGGTGGAGTAAGGCCTGTGAGAAACTAGGAAATTTATTTTAAGTGATTTTATTGGGCAGCAGAAATGAGCCAATGGTAAGAGAAGTGGCCTGAGAAGGAGGGGTTAAGGCGTATTTAATGGGGACCTGGGTGGGGAAGGGGTGGGACAAAATAAAGTCCCAAAGGTTTAGACCGGCAGAAAAGCCACCGTGCTAAAAGGAAGCCTAAAGCAGCAGTTTGAAAGCTGAAAAGGTGCTCAATCAGTAGTCAGCAGCAGAGCAGCGCAGGCCAATCAGCTCTGAGATGCAGTGGCACCACTCAATCAGAGTTCAATAGACAGTGGAGCAAGATAGTGATATGTACCTTGGCAGTGTATCTGAGAGGGGGACCAGGAGGACGGCTGCTTGCGGCTGGTGAAGTCAGGCAGGCGTCGATTGATGTGGTGGCCATGAAGCTTCACCTTGTAGAAGTGGGGTGCCACTCAGGTGGTGAATTCTTGGTGGTGTATCCAAGGATGGGGACCAGAAGATGGCTGCTTGTGGTTGGTGAAGTCAGGCAGGTGGCAATCGATGCGGTAGCCATGAAGCTCTGCCTCATAGAAGGAGGCGCTGCTTGGGCGTGTGAATTCATTAAACATAAATAAAACCAAAGTAATGTTTTAAATAGTTTATTATTGAAAAGTAATATCTCACATCTGGGTTTCTCATGGACTTATTCTGGTTTGAAGTATTTGGGCATCTACTTATCTACAGATCAAAAACAACTGATAAAATTAAATATAGAGAACCTAATATCAGCTATTTTACAGGACCTAAATACTGTAGATGGCAACAGTTTCCTATTTCACTCTGGAGAAGTATGAATATAATTAAAATGAACATCTTCCCCAGATTATTTTACCCACTTAACATGTTAAACATGTATCTTCCTCTGAGATGGTTTCAGAATATTCACTCCACTATTGACAGGTTTATCTGGCAGGACAAAATGTCTAAGATTACATTTAATAAATTAATGTTTCCTAAATCACAAGGTGGCCTAAAGCTTCCCAGCTTTATACTATATTATTTGGCATCATGTATAAATAAAATTATAAAATGGTTTCAAAAGCCCTCATCCTTCTATCTTATTCTCCTTCATGGGCAGATCTAGAGTTTATCCTGTTAAAGAAGCAGAATTTGTCACTAGACTCAGTGTTATATGTTAAACTAAACAAACTTCCAAAGATTTAACTAATACAGTAGTGAGCACTTCCTTAAAAATCCTAAACCAATCTTACAAGTTCTTAGGTATTAATATCCATCATGCCATTAACCAGCCAATTTTATCTAATCCCAACTTTTCAATTAATAGAAAATCCTTCCCCCCATTGGTTACCATGTCTGGAAAAAACTGAAGGTAAAGTTATTTTTTAAATCAGTATCAAATTAGATCACTTGATTCAATATTGCAAGATTTAGATCTCTCCAAGAAATACATTAACACCCTTTTTCTTATCAAACTTGCAATTAATGCACATTTAGGCCATACACCATAGACAAATGACTTTCATCATTTTCTCAATCAACTTAGAGATGCAAGTAATAAAAAACACCACTGCAAATATCTATTTATTTTGTTTGAACTTAAATTCACATATAAAGCCTTATCCTTAGACAACTGTATTGGAACAAGGAATGCACATAGGGGGCCCTAGATTGGACATTAATATGGAAAGATTTGTATAAATTTATTCCACTGGACAATCTTAGACTTATTCAGTTTAAACTGCTGCACAATGCATACTTAACCATGGTCAAGCTGCATAAATCACATAGATGCAACTCTGGTCTAGACTCCCTGGTTCATATATTATGGTCATGCGTTAAGATTCAGCTTCTTTGGCTGGAAATCAAAATTAAGATTGTTAATAAACTACAACTAAATATTCCTTTTGATGAGGAGCACTGCATGTTGGAGACTTTGCAGGAAGGTCCTCATACCCTGTTAAAGCTATCATCTCAGTTATAAGCATATCTACCAAACAAGTAATTTGCAAACATTGGAAAGATAATAATATTCCTTAATTTAACGAATGGATAGCAAATATAAAACATAACCTTCAACTGCTATATCTCAATTCCAGCTTTTACAACAAACAAAAATATTTAATTCAGGTCTGGGGGAAACTACACAGTCTTATCTTCACATATTAACTTCCTTTTTACTCTACTTATTATAGATAAGAAACAAGAGTGCATTCCTGCTTATCAACCATATGTGGTATTGTTCCACAGCCAATAGAATTTGGATACTCTTTAGGTTCCACATTTTCTTTTTACCTTTTATGTTTAGAAGGTGTGACAACAATTAGCTTATTCACTGGTCATCTAATAACTTCCTTTGGACATTCTATTGTTGCTCATTTATAACATAATTTATATCAGATAATGGCACTATGTAATTACGATGATTTATTATAGGTCCTATTTATGCACTTTTTCTTTATTACCTATTAGCTATGGATCTTGGGTATGTAGTGTGTTATGGGGGGAGGGAGGAGTTGTAGTTTTTGATGCTTGTTTGTATTCATTGTTTATGTAGCTGCTGGAAATATTAATAAAGAAAATAAAGTAAAAAAAAAGAAAATAAAAGGGCAGCAGTGCGAGCAGAGTGGAGCAAGCCAATTCAAGTTGACAATGCTCCAGCTCAGTGTAATGTAAAAGTGGCTTCAGACGTTAAGAAATCATGAAGATGAGAGTTCCCGTTTAAACATTATTCTGATAACTAAATTGAATTTTGAATGTAATATTTTACTTTTAGTTGAATTCTTTAAATTTAATTAACAGTAATATGATTATAGGGTTCACTGTACAGCAGTAGGACTCACTATAAAAAGAGAATTACCATTAATTATTTAGCATCTGCAAGTGAATAATTTAAATTTATAAAATTACTATTTTCTTTTTATGTTGATTGTACACATGTGCAAGAAACATATTGCGGCAGCTTTCTCCAGAAGCAGGTTGTGGAGGCACGGCACTGTTGAGGCCAATGCCCCACAGCCTTTAAACAGCCTAACTTCCTCCAATGCCATGGCGCGCTGCTGCTGACATCAGTTCAGCCAGCGTGCCTGACATATAAAAATTTAGCCGCTGCAATCGGGACTGCCTCATCATTGCAGCATCAACTATTCGCTGCAATACGGGGAGTGACCCGTCATTGCGGGGCGGGGACTATGAGACACTGATATTGTTTTGTGAACATGGCGGCATCTTGCCACTGTGTTCACAAACATCAACCACCGGTGCCCAATCCCACTAGCAGCATGTGCCCCGCACCATGTTTGTTTGCCGGCAGGGCCCACAATCCCCATCGGCTTCAGTGGCCCAATGTTTATGTGCTGCTGATGGGGAGCAACCCCCTGATTTTGTTGTCCGCCAATGGGGTGCCCAATCCCCACTGGCATAATGTAAAGACCCCCTTTGTTGTGTGTCGACAGAGGTGCCCCATCCCCGTTGACTACAGCTGCCCCAAAAAAGACTCCACTGGCACTCTGGAGCCCACCCAGTATACCACATGCCCTGTAAAAATGAAAAATAGTCAGTGATGTCTTTTTTTTTTTTTTTTTAAACGATGATCCTCAGCGGTCTCTCTACCCCTCCCATAACCTGCACCCACCCACTGTGCCCTGCCTCCCACACCTCGCCTCACCTCATACTTACCTCAGAGTTTGATGAGATGATCTTTGGTGGACTGGGAACCGTGTGCACTCTTCAAAGCTCGACCATGAACTGAGAAAATGCGGTACACTGTATAATGGAATGAACAGGGTTTTCAACTTTGATGCATATATCAGGCATTTTGGAATTTTGGGACCACATTTTCAACATAGGGTTTTGGGACCCCTCCTCATGAATTCTGGCACTGTCATGGCATTATTCGGCCCTGAAAGGTGATTTCACTGCCACTCATGGAATCACCTTTCGGGACCGATTAAAGAAACGACAGTGCCGGTGTTCATGAGGTGGGCTCTCAAAAAGCCTATTCTGCAAATTTGGTGGGAAAAATCCCCAAAATGACTGTTTTACGAGTGTGCGTTGTGCAGTTGCTATGCAGGCTTGTAACTTTGTGAATTTGCAATATTTTCACACCAGATTTTCAACATTGACATTTTTTCAGACCTCTTTGTGAACAGTACAGCTGTCATTTTCCACATCCTGGCTGAAATGAGTTTTCGCACTTCCGGAGCAGAATAGTGCAGTCAGTGTGGGAAATCAGTGTTCAGGACAGATTAAGGAAATGACAGTGGCACTGTTCATGAGCACTGGTCCTAAAATGACTATATTGAAAATTTGGTGATGATACTCCATAAAATGACTGTGTTACGGCGTGTGTGCGTAGTTTACATGCCCGCTCATAACTTCATGAATTAATAATATTTTCACTCTAGATTTTCAATATTGTCATTCTTCTGCACTCCTTATGAACTGTACAGCTGTCATTTTTCACATCCTGGCTGAAATGTGTTTTCACAGTTTGGGCCCACAATAGAGTGGTTGCTGTGGGAAATACGTGTTTGGGACATATTATGAAAATGACAGTGACACTGTTCATTAGCAGAAGTCCTTAAATGCCTATGTTGAAAATTTGGTGACAAAAGTCCATAAAATGAGTGTGTTACGAATGTGCATTGAGCAGTTTCCACGCACGCTCGTACCTTCACAACTTTGCAATATTTTCACTCCAGATTTTCAGCATTGCCATTTTGCCACACCTCCTTAAGAACAGTGCAGCTGTCATTTTTCACATCCTGGTTGAAATGTGTTTTCACTCTTCCGGTGCACAATAGCGCGGTCGCTGAGGGAAATCAGTGTTTGGGACATATTAAGAACATCTCACAGACACTGATCATGAGCAAAGGGCCTAAAATGCCTATGTTGAAAATTTTGTGATGAAACTCCATAAAATGACTGTGTTATGAGCATGTGTTGTGCAGGTTCCACGCACCCTTGTAAGTTTGCAAATTAGTAATATTTTCACGCCAGATTTTCAACACTGGCATTTGTTCACAGCTCCTTATCAACAGTACAGCTGTCATTTTTCACGTCCTGGCCAAAATTTGTTTCCGAGCTTCCGGCGCAGAATACCGCAGTTGCTGTCGGAAATCAGTGTTTGGGACAGATTAGGACTGAGTGACTGAGGAGGGGGAGTGACTGACCTCAACTGAGCTCTGTCGGACTGCTGTGAATTTCTTTGTGGGCAGGAAAAGGCGATAACTCAGGCAGGAGCCCAGTACAAAAGAGCAGCCTACAGCGCCGGGAGACACAGAATGAGTGAGTGAGGGAGGGGGAGTGAGTGAGCTCAATGGAACTCTGTTGGGACTGCTGCGGATTTCTCTGTGGGCAGGAAAAGGCAGCAGTGAATGCAGGGGCTGAGTACAAAAGGGCAGCCTGCAGCGGTGGGAGAAACAGAATGAGCGAGTGAGAGGGGGGAGTGAGCGAGCTCAATGGAGCTGTATCATGACTGCTGTGGATTTCTATGTGGGTAGAAAAGGGTGACAACACAGGCAGGGCCCAGTACAAAGGACAGCCTGCAGGTGCCAGGAGAAACAGAATGAGCGAGTAAGACAAGGGGTGGCGACCTCAACAGAGCTGTCGGGACTGCAGCACATGTCTTTGTGGGCAGACAAAACCCGGCCAACACAGGCAGGAACCCAGTACAAAGTTGCAGCCTGCAGCGCGGGAGAAACAGAATGAGCGAGTGGGGGGTGAGCAAGCTCAGCGGAGGTGTCATCATGACTGCTGTGGATTTCTTAGTGGGCAGGAAAAGGTGGCAATGCAGGCAGAGCCCAGTACAAAGGCCAGCCTGCAGCACCGCAGAAACAGAACGGCGAGTGAGAGAGGGAGAGTGAGTGAGCTCAACAGAGCTGTGTTGGGACTGCTGCAGATGTCTTTGTAGGCAGTAAAGCCACCAATGCAGCAGGAACCCAGTACAAAGGGCAGCCTGCAGCAGGAGACACAGAATGAGTGAGTGAGTGAGGAAGGAGAGTGAGAGAGCTCAGCGGAGCTCTGTTGGGACTGCTGCGGATGTCTTTGTGGGCAGAAAAAGGTAGCAATGCACGCAACAGTCCAATACAAAGGGCAGCCTGCAGTGGCAGGAGAAGCAGAATGAATGAGTGAGAGAGGGTGAGTGGAGTGAGCTCAATGGAGCTCTACTCGTGACTGCTCGGTTCTTTGTGGGCAGGAAAAGTGTGCAGGCAGGGAGCCCAGTACAAAGGCTGCCTGCAGCCCTGGCAGAAACAGGACGAGTGAGTGAGAGAGGAGTGAAGCGACCTCAAAGGAGCTGCGTCGGGACTGCTGCACATGTCTTTGTGGGCAGACAAAGCCGGCAAAGCAGGCAGGAACCCAGCACAAAGGGCAGCCTGCAGCAGCAGGAGACACAGAACAAGTGAGTGAGGGAGGGGAGGAGGAGCAAGAGCTCTGCTGGGACTGCTATGGATTTCTTTGTGGGCAGCAAAGGCAGCAATGCATGCAGGGACCCAGTACAAAAGGGCAGCCTGCAGCGGTGGGAGAAACGGAATGAACAAGTGAGAGAGGGGGAGTGAGTAAGCGAGCTCAACGGAGCTGTATCATGATGGCTGCAGATTTCTTTGTGGCCAGAGGAAGGCGGAAATGCAGGCAGGAGCCAGTCCAAAAGGGCAGCACTGACAGAAACAGAACAAGCAAGTGAGAGAGGGGGAGTGAGAGAGCTCAATGGAGCTCTGTCAGGACTGCTGCAGATTTCTTTGTTGGCAGAAAAAGGCACCAACAGAGGCAGGAGACCACTACAAAATGGCAGCCTGCAGCGCCAGGAGAAACACAATGAGCGAGTGAGAGAGGGGGAGTGAGCAAGCTTAACAGACCTCTATCATGACTGCTGCGGATTGCTTTGTGGGCAGAAAAAGGTGGCAACACAGGCAGGAGCCTAGTACAAAAGGCCAGCCTGCAGCGCCGGCAGAAATGGAACGAGCGAGAGAGGGGGAGTGAGCTAGCTCAATGGACCTGTGTCAGGACTGCTGCAGATTTCTTTGTGGGCAGAAAAAGCCACCAACAGAGGTGGCAGCCCAGTACAAAAGGGCAGCCTGCAGCGTCAGCAGAAACAGAAGGAGTACCGGGAGAAACAGAACGAGCGAGTGACACGGGGCAGTGAGCGAGCTCAATGGACCAACGCAATCAACATTGGCATTGACAAATGCTTGTTTTAGGACTGTAATGATCAAGGGTCTTTTATTTTGTTTTCTTAATTGCTTTTGTTTATGCTGTTGTACATGGTTATATTGGCTGGGTAGGGGAATGGAGAGGGCTAGAATTATGGAGGGCAGTAGGTCCCAGGGCTAAATATGGAACTTGGGCAGACTGGATGGACCATTGGTCTTTTCTGCCATCATTGTCTATGTTTCTATGTGTTCAATAGTTGATCTATACATAACCCCTCCTCCAGAGAGGGGCTTACCTGTACTGCTGCTGTGCCAGCACTGGAGCCCTACCTCTTAGACTTCCTGCTCACTCTGGCTCCAGGACAATTGGTTTAAGGGGATCAGAGGAGGCACCACTCAAAGACTGCTGCACATTTGTGCAGGGAACGGGTGAGCTGACTTTGCAGCTCAATTCTTTTTTGGTGCTGGGAGTGCCTGCCAGCCCTGGAGTTTAAAGCTGCATTGGTGGCCAACCACAGCATCCGCTTTAGTGTGCTCCAGCCCCACAGACAGAACTGGGCATCAGGGGACTCAGAGGCACTTGAAGGTGGAGGAGAAAAAAGGATGGGACTTAGTGATTTGGTGCACTGCACTTTTCAAAGAATGGGAGAGATTGACAGCCACCCAGAAACTGCCTGTGTAGATGGGGTGAGCAGAGAATGGAGCTCCTGTCCAGGAGCAAAAGAGCCCAGCCAACTTCACACTACTGCTGGCTAACAGCCCATAGGGGCTGCAACCACATCCAGGGACAGCACACTGTGGGGGAAAAATTAAACAAAATAAAAGAAAGACTTGGAGCACTGGGCTCCCTTTAAGTGAAGTGGTAGCCATCTTTATGACTCCTGAACTGGACAACCACCTGATCAGCACCCAGCAAGCAAAATGCACTGGATTGTGGGAGATGGATGTCATAAGGACCCTCCCAAATGGACTGGTGGGTTTTGAGTCAATCAGAGGGCAGGACTGGGGAGAAAGACTGAAAGACAGCCTTGTTTGCCCAGTTAGAGACTGGAGGGAAAGAGATGGCCAGGCTGTGGAGGAGCAAAGGGCAGTCTAAGAGACCTGCTGCTGGTGAGAGAAAGCAGGGGCCTAGCCAGGCCAATACCTCCTGCAAGCCTCTCAGGATTCAGATCAGAACACCACTTTGAACCTTTCCTGGTTCAAAAGTCATAGACTGTTCCAGACAGCTCTGTGTGGAGAAATTGCTGAAAGTGTGAACCAGTTGGACGCCTGCACCAAGAGTGTCTGAGCTGATCCGAGTGGGGACAGATACCTGCATTCCTGCTTAGCCTGCTTTGGAGCCAGGTAAAGGGCCTGTTAGCATTTACCAGTGAGGAGCATAGGAGAACATGGAGCAATGAGCCCATGCCTGAGTGCAGTGTACTGGTATACCCTTCTGACAGTGACATTTCCACACTGGCCAACACTACAGCAACTACAGCTCCAGGTCACTGTAGTGTCTGCGCTGGACCCCAGCACTGTAATCGAGGGTCTTGCACCCTCCCTTATCAGCTCTGATTTGGGGTTGATTATATTTAGTGGGGTGGGTGCATAAAACATGTCAGGATGTTAGAAACCATATGTTGACGCAAATGCAGTTGACATGACGGTTTCACTGTACGGTCATTCGACAAACTTTTGTCGATGGCCGATCATAGATCCGGGTGTACTCAAGATCCATTGGGGAGTCAGACCATGGGGTCACTCCTGGGGTCTAGTGTCCTTGGGAATTGGGAAGCCTCTGCATAGTGCTTCTACATCCTAAAAGTTGGGACAGAAGGGCTGTTGCAGAAAAGTTTGAGCCATAAGAGCTGATCTGTTGCCTGTTCAAAAGAATCCAAAGCTCCCAACTGCTGTAGATCCTGCTCCTGTGTGTTGCTCTCCACCTTGTCTAAACTTCTGCACCCAGGGGTCACGTGAGTGCTGGCATTGCTGTCTGGAGTTTTGCATTTCTGTCTGTTTGGATTACAGTTGGGATTTCAAGCCTTTCAGGATTTCAAGCGAGTCTTGTGCAGGCTGCAGGATCCTCCTTGTTTATCGACCTCCAGGTTGTGAGAGGGAATTCCTGCAGGAAGTCACAGATTTCATTGCTGAGAGGGTTTTGGAATTACCTACGTGGTTGATTCTGGGTGACTTTAATACCTGGATTGATGAACTCTCACATTTTGGCTATGACTTTCTCCAGGCGATGACATTGCAGGGCCTTGCACAAGCTGTTGCTTCTGCGACCCACAGCCATAGTCATGCCTTGGACTTAGTATTCTCACTGGGGCTTGAGGTCACTGATCTCAAGATTGATCCAGTCTTTTGGTCTGATCATTGCATGGCGTTCTCATTCAGAGCCATCTCTGTTAGTTCCTCCCCTGTCGAGATGGTCCAATGCCACCCACTGAGGTGGCTGTTCCCAGAGGGACTGTTGGTGGCAATAGACTTGTCTAGTGTGAGTGCTGAGTGTGCAGCAGGTGTGGGCAAGTCAGTGACACCCTGTAATAGTGCTGTCTCCATGGCGCTTAGCGCCATTGCACCCGATCCATATACGACCCAATAAGACCAAGGGATGGAATTTGAAGAGTTGCTGGAGGCGGACCTGTTCCATGGAGGGCAAACTGGATTTGAGAATTCACTATGGTGAATATACAAAGACAATCAACTTTAAGAAGTCAGAGTTCCTGTCAGGAGATTGCTGCAGGGATCGCTGCTACAGACCAGCTCTGCTCTTCGGCTCTGTAGATGAGCTACTTCATCCAGCCTATCTGCAGCCGAAAAATCAATTTCAATCACGCGTAAGAAGTTCGCTCTGTTCTTCTCTGACAGGGTGTTCTTCATTAGGACCAGGATCTCCCCAGTGGGGCTTGACAAGCCCACAGTGGTGAACCTTGTGTGATCGAGGCACGCTTGTTGTCTGGGGTGAGTTTAGGCTGGTGGGAGTGGCAGAGCTCACTGAGTTAATCACAGAGCTGCAGCCCACTTTCTGTGAACTGAACCAGGGCCCGACTCATCTCTTACTGGGATGTGTTGAGTCTGTTGGTCCAGTGTTCGCTGAGATTGTCCGATGTTCGTTTTCGGGGGGGGGGGGGTGTTCCCTGATGCCTTGAAAGAGGTGTTGGTGAAGCCCCTCTTGAAAAAAACATCATTCGACCCTGACATCTTGGCAAATTATTGACCAGTCTCCAACCTCCAATTTTTGAGGAAGGTTGTTGAGAAAGTGGTGGCTCTGTAGCTTGAGACACATCTTGTGGCCTATGACATCTACGAGCAATTCCAGTCTGGATTTTGGTCAAGGCATAGCACTGAAACAGCATTAGTTAGGGTGCAAAATGATCTCCTCAGGGCACGAGATAGAAGAGATGGGTCAGTTCTCATTCTCCATGGTCTCTCCTCAGCATTTGAAAATGTGAGCAACGTAGTGCTGCTGGGTTGCCTTAGGGAACTTTGTGGACTCACTGGTAGTGTTGTCCACTGGTTTGAATCCTTTCTCACAAGCAGGATGCAATGGGTAGTGATGGGACTTTCTCCTCCTGCCTGAAGCCCCTTGCCTTGTGAAGTCCCCCAGGGTGTGATCCTGTCGCCTATGCTGTTTGCAGTGCATATGCTACCCCTGGGTGAGATTATTTAATGCTACAGTCTGCAGTTTCACTGCTATGCAGATGATACCCAGCTGTAATGTCTTTTGTCTATGGGACAAGTGATGCTATAGAGATGCTAAATAAATGCCTGACCAAGATTCAAGATTGCATGTCCTCTGACTGGCTAAGACTCAACTCCAACAAGACAAAGGTACTAGTGATTGAGTCTGGTTGCCGGCATGGTGTGGATGCTGCTGGACTGGGTACGGGCTTATTTTAGGCCCTGCCCAGTTGGTAGCTTCCGCTAAGGTGAAAAATCTGGGCATCATCCTTGATGACAGATTGACACTTGTGGCTCTGGTGTCATCCGTCATCAAGTCATCCATCATGGCTTTTATCACTTAGGAATGTCGCCTCGATTAAAGCCTTAATTATACCTAGTGACCTGCCCTCACTGGTGCATGTCTTTGTTACATCAAGGCTTGACTATTGTAACTCTCTATACTTCGAGGTCAGTGGGGGTATTATCTGTCCTCTGTAACTGGTGCAGAATGTGGTGGCCAGGTTGCTGCGGGCCTTCAAGGTCCTGCCCGTGTGACTCTGGTCCTGCGTGATCTGCACTGGCTGCTGGTGAGTTGAAGGATTACCTTCAAGGTGAGCTTGTTCATCTATAAGGCTCTACATGAGTGGGTCTGGGTTACCTGAGTGACCTCCTGAATCCTGTCTGGCCTGTACGCTCATTTTGTTCCTCATCCGAGGGCCTCCTGGTGGTTCCCAGGGCCAGGCTGTAAACCTCAGAAACCATGCATTTGATGTGGCTGGCCTGGCCCTGTGGAACTCGCTGCCAAGATCCCTGAGGGAGGATCCATCGGTGGAGGCTTTTAAGTGCAGTCTGAGGCCCATTTGTTTAAAGAAACTTTTTTAGTCAGCTATAGATTATTTATTAATGTTGTAATTTTATTATACTGTATGGTGGAACATGGGTGACATAAAAAATCCATCATTTCACAGGTTGTTGTACCCTTGATGTGACGTCATGATGTTGTTATACATAAAAATATAGAAACTGTTGGCAGATAAGGACTGCTAGGCCTATCCAGTCTGCCCGTAAGCCCTGTACTTGATTATGGCTTCTGATCCTCCCTCTGCTTTACCTCTAAGGTTCCCCTATGCCTGTCCCAGGCATGTTTGAATCCAACCACAGTGCTCACTCCCACCACCTCCTGTGGCAGACCATTCCTTGCATCCTTCACCCTCTCTTTGAAGAAAAGCTTTCTCACATTCCCTCTTAACCTGCCATCTTCTAATTTCATGTCATGCCCCCTTGTTCTTGTACTCCTCCTGTATTGGAAGATGACTCCCACCTGCACCTTGTTTATGCCCTTAATGTACTTGAATGTTTCTATCATGTCCCCCCTAGCCCTCCTCTCCTCTCCTCCAGCGAGTACATATTGAGGTCCCTTAATCTGTCCTTGTAAGTTTTGTGGTGCAAGCTCTGTACCATCTCAGTCACCCTTCTCTGGACCGCCTCCACACTGTTAATGTCCTTTATGAGAAGTCGGCCTCCAGAGCTGCACACAGTACTGCAGGTGAGGCCTGACCAGGATTTATATAACGCATCACTACCTCACGCCTTCTGCTGGTGATATCTCTACCTATGCACCCCAGCATGCCGCTGGCCCTCCTGCTGTCTTGGTACTCTGCTTTGACATTTTCAGGTCACCTGAAATAATAACCCCTAGGTCTCTTTCTTCCTTGGTGACTGTCACAACCCTCCCATCCTATAGCTCTCCTCAGGGTTCCTGTGTTCCAGGTGCATAATTTTGCACTTCTTTGAATTAAACCTCAGTTGCCACTCCTCAGACCATTTCTCAAGCTTCTCCAGGTCCATTATAATTATCTCCACCCCTTCTGGAGTATCCACCCTATTGCAGATATTGGTGTAATCTGCAAACAGGCAGACCTTTCCTTCCAGCCCCCTCTGCAATGTCACTGATGAAGACAATGAGCAGGATTGGCCCATTGTGGGTATGTCACATCGATGGTACAACAACATGGAATGCTCTGTGCATGTGCGTTCTGCTAATCGCTGGTCTTTCTGAACAGGCCATGGTGGTTACAGCTGGACCCAGAGAGAGCAGTGGTATGAGCGCAAAAGTAAGGATCCTGTCTCAAAATGGTCTATTTTCACTGAAATTGAAAGGACTGATGCACATACACTATAAAAGGCAAGTATGGGCATCAATCAACCACTCTTTGCTCGCTTCTTGTGGTTTCTGTGACAACTTGGGTAAACCTCTCTAGCTGCATTCTCGAGGCTTACTTAAGTTGTCATGGAAACCACTCAAAGCAAGCATAGAGTGGTTATTCATCGATGCCCATATATTATGCTCTATGTTGTTTATTTATTTATTGAATCTACTGACTGTTGTGACCTGTCTAATGTGATTTGCTGATATTGTTGATTTTATATATTTTGTATTTTTTGTAAAGTGCCCAGAGCCTCTGGGACAGGGCGCTAAATAAATAAACAGTTACTTAATGTTCCTCAAGTGAACCACTGAAAGAACCTAGGCAATGTACAACCAGGCCTGTACCCGGGACTTTAGTAAAATGTTTGGGAACCCAGAGTCTATTTGGTGATTGTTATATACTTGAATCTATAGACTGACTACTGGTACCAATTAAAGAGTATACCGCACCTTGTGCAATTTAGTTCATCTCAGTGGGCCTTTTGCTTGGGCAGGTGCACTTGGCTTATGTTGTACTGATATATGGGGGAGGTGTTGATTGGTGATTTGCAATTGCTTAACTCGTTTATTTCTTCTCCAGCTACCCAGGCCTGTGTTATCAAATAAAAGCATTGTTAATTGTTTGAATTTCATCCTGGTGTGTGCCCTCAGTCTGAACAGCGTGTATCTGAATTGTTTGTTGGCAAAAGTGATAATTGTTGGTGCTCCCCAGGAGGTGGTCCTATCCAGCATAGGGAGGTGAGTAGGAACCGCATCCCAGAGGGTGGTACTACACACAATATCTGGCCCATTTATTCTGTCTGGGTGGAGGCATTGTACCATTTATTATTTTGGGATGAATCCTCTAACTGCAGCAAAACAAAGAAACCCAACCCAGGCCGTCCCAGTGGCGCTGAGGTTGAGGCACTGGATGCCACACTCACGCTATGCGGTGACCCATGTTTGGAGCAGATGCTGGTTGTCAGGGGTCAGCCAGGAGGAGAATGATAGAGCATCTGGAGGACAGCTCTCCTGTCCTGGGAGGGAGGGTCAGTGATCCTCTACAGCAGCGCCCAGCTCACACTGAGCTTCACTGTACATCTGCACCTCTGTAGGGGTCATGCTTATGTTCAGAAAGTGGAAACACCCGCTGTCTCGGGAGAGACGACATGCCAAGGCTCCCCACACCACTGTTGGACCCGCCAATCCGAGTCTTTGATATCCTCCAGCCCTCCCCTGCCTGCAGCCCAAGATTGTACAGAGCACCAATAATAGGAGGTAGTCCCACCTGGGAGTGCAAGCCAGGAGCCAGTGGCAGGTAGGGTGAGAAGGTGTCTGGAGGGACTTGGCCGGACAGGATCATGCCAAAGGGACGTCTGAAGGAGTTCCCAGTCAGCTGACTGGAGGAAACAGAAGTGTAAAAGAAAAATGAACCAACCCCTCAACCAGGTGTGCATCTTTATGGTCAGCAGGCAGGGTGTGATCCTGTTGAGTGCTCCAACCAGGGTGGGTCACATATAAATGAAAAATGACTAAAACTAAAGTTAAAGAAGCTGACCTGCATGTTCTGTGTTATATTTACATCGCTTTATTTTAACCAATGTATTGTGTGGCCTCTTCCCTGAAAAATTGGCATGCAAAGGTTGAGCTTTTAAAAAGCATTCCTGGGAACAAACATTAATACACGTTAAATACATTCTACATAGCAGGAGTTCTTAGAATTGTTGCTTTTGAGAACAATGCACTTCAAATGGAAACAACCTAGGTCTTTTTTTATATAGCTAAGGAATAAAGTTGTTAAAGGCCCAAAGCTAAAGAATGCAGTTCTTAAAAGCACCAAAGTAATGAATACAGTTCTTAAAGACACAAAGCTAATGAATACAGTTTTTAAAGGCACAGACATGATAAATATAGTTCTTAAAGCCACAGTGATAATGAATGCAGTTGTAAAAGGCACAGTGCTAATGAATAATGTTGTTACAGGCACACAGCTAATATAGTTCCTAAAGGTATGACGCTAATGAGTGCAATTCTTAAAGGTACAGAAGTATTGAATACAGTTCTTAAAGGCACAGAGCTAAAGACAGTTCGTAAAGGCATGGAAAATGAATGCAGTGCCCCAGTAACAGACTTTCTTTCATTGGATCAATTTTATTCATTTATTTATTGAAATGATAGCAAACACTTACTGAGATGAAACATCTTATTTACAGGAGTGTACAGTTAAGAGTAACAAAACATGTTGCAGCAGTCTTGCCCCACAAAGCACTAAATACCACCAAATGTTTTAAGACAGCCCAGATTGGTGGGGGGAGGGGGGAGAGATGAAAAGCCAGAGTATATAACAAATTACATTGGCATGAGTTCTGGCATTTTCAGCCAAATTCTACAGTTCATATGCAAGAGACGCACCAATTAAAAACACCGTGGGGTGCAGTAATTTGTAATGCGCAGTCTGCCCAACAGTCAATATTTGTGCCAACTCCAGAGTGGTGCTGTGCATACCTTAACAGACTAAAATAGTTCTGGCACTGGCCATGGAGAAAAAGTAGGCTGAAAAAATGACTTGTCCACAACCTGGAATCTTTAGATTGCTTCTGGAACTGGCAATTGCCCAAAATGTAAGAGATGATAAATTAAAGATATCTCAACTGCTATAACATTATTAATTAGCTGAAGATCTTGCAGCTAGAATGATACATAAATTAATAGTTCTGTTACTCTTAAATAGACATAACTTGCACCAATGCAGTGAGGTATTTGTTCAATACTGTATTGTTAGTTTCTAGAAGAAAATTAGCATTTACATTTATATAACACTTCTCATACAAATTGTATCCCAAAAGCAATTTACAAGCAATGCGAGACTAGCGTGAAGTGATGGTAAGTATGTATTGGCAGTCATTTTGTACATCAATACTCACACACAGCCTTAGGCAATTGCATGAACTGGTTGTTATGGCAAGGAAACATTAGCCTCAATATTGGGGAAAATCTCCTTTTCTAATGACAAGTGCCTCTGGTTCTTTTACTTCCACCCAGATACCCATCAGGACACCACCAGAGATGGGGCTGAAGTGACCTTGGTTTAATGTTTCATCCAAAGGATGGCACACCCCAACAGTATAGCATCCTTCTAGTACTGCACTCGAGTGCCAGGATTAATGGAAGTAGCCAAATTCTGGTGTGGGACTAGAGCCCACAACCTTCTGGCCCAGAGGCAGATGTGCTGCCAATTGAGGATCCTGGCTGTTGAAGACTCTCAGATGACTGCATGGGATTGGTGCAGTCTACAACAGCAGACAACTGTCAAATTATTCTGGCATTCAAAAACATGGAAACATAGATACATACATAGATACATAGACAGTGTGCAGATAAGGGCCTATGGCCCACCCAGTCTGCCCATTTGAGCTTGTAAGTTCAGTTTGTTTTCCTAGAAGTCTGTTGCACCTTACCCTGACCTCCAGAATTCCTTTATATCTATCCCATGCATTCTTAAATCCCGTGATTGTTTCAGCCACCACCACTTCCTCTGGCAGGGTGTTCCACTTGTCCACCACCCATTCTGTGAAGAAATTCTTTCTCATGTTTCCTCTGAATTGTCCTCCTCCAACTTCATCCCATGCCCTCTAGTCCTGGAACATCTTTTTCGCTTAAAATAGTGTTTTCCTGCACCCTGTTCCTCCCTGTAAGATACTTGTATGTCTCTATCATATCCCCTCTCTCCCTCCTCTCCTCCAGGGAGTACATGTTCAGTTCCTTCAACCTGTCTTCATAGGACTTGTGATGCAATCCATGCACCATCTTTGTTGCCTTCCTCTGAACCTTCTCTACCCTGTTTATGTCCTTACGTAGGTATGGTCTCCAGAACTGTACACTGTACTCCAGGTGGGGCCTCACTAGTGACTTGTATAGCGGAATTATGACCTCCCTTTTCCTGCTGGCAATGCCCCTGCCTATACATCCCAGCATCCTATTTGCTTTACCTGCTGCCTTGTCACACTGTTTCCCTACCTTGAGGTCATCAGAGATGATAACCCCAAGATCCCTTTCCTGCTTGGTGCATGCTATATCCTCACCCCCCAACTGATATATTGTGCCAGGGTTTTTGTGCCCCATATGCATTATCTTGCACCTCTTTGCAGTGAATTTCAACTGCCAAACCCCTGACCATTCTTCAAGTTTCTGCAGGTCGCTTCTCATTCTCAAGTTTTTTTTTTTCAGAGAACGCTGTACTTGGAAACAGTACCAAGAGTGAAAAAAACAGCTGCAGTTGTAACTTTTTAATATTGTGTCACATTAAATAGAGAATAATGGATGGGGAAGGGTTTGATATGATAATTTAATGCACACCCGAGTTGTGGGATGCTACATAAACCCCTATGGGTGAAGCCCGATGGGTTTATCAAAGCATCCCACAATGAGGGTGTGCATTAAATTCTCATATGAAAAACCCTCCCCATCTTTTATTTTTTATAATAACAGACCAGCAATTTTTCTCCAGCAAGTTTGTGAGACTGTTTGGCCCTGCCCACATACAGAATGTTGGCCAATGAGGCAGCAGCATAGTTTGACTGGCATGGCTCATGAATGTCATAACAACCAGCTGGTTGTTATGGAAAATATCAACCTGGTCAGTGCATTGAGAGAAATTGCTGACCAGTTATTATATAGAGAATAATGGATAGGCAAGTGTGTATTATGGATTTTATTTGCACACCCAAGGTGTTTGATGACCCATAAACCTCGAGAGTGAAGCTCGAGGTTTATGTCGTCATCAAACGCAAAACTAATGCAAAAAAAATCATAAATACACATTGCCTATTCTTCATTTTATAATTGCTGGTGTGTGTAGATTTCTTTAATTTTGAGTTGCCTGCACTTTACCCACCCGACTGTAGCGTGGCCGAGCAGTTCAGTATTGTAAACAAAATTGTACAAATTTTCTACAAAACAGCAGTATTTGGTAAGAGAAATATGTAAAGCTTTATTGTTCTACCTTTGTTTCTGTATTTTGCTGAGAAGAAGCCACAGTGTGGGCTACTGAGACTCGATCAAGCGTTAGCGACATTGCAACACTTGCAGGTCTTCTGAAGTCACCCGAGGTTATTCGCTCTGCTAGCGCTTTATACCGGCAGCTTCTTCACAGCAAAAATACAGAATGAAGGTAGAACAAAAAGCTTTACATGTTTCTTATAGCAAATACTGCTGTTTTGTGAAAATGTATACAGTTTTGTTTAGAATAATGAACCACTCGATCCACGCTCACTGTCTGTGGTAGTGGTGTCAGCTAGTAATAAATGGATTTTGGGTTATTCGGCTTTGGGAAAGTAACAACCCAAAATTCAGTTATTATGGCATTTGAAGAGACCAGTAATCGGTTATTATTTGGGGTCACCAGTAGTTATATGGAAAAATGCTTAACAAAATTTGGGGACATCTGTTTAATGCAAAATGTTATTGAAATTTGAACTGCAGACTTGTTTTGTTTCTGCCTGTAGGTAGATCTCAAGCTACCAAAGTCAAAGCAAAATTTATTGTTCAACCAAAATGGACAAACATTGTGGTTTTACAACATTATACATTATACATAACTAATTAAATAACAAAAAAAGTAAAAAAATACATAAAAATATTAAAAACATTTACCAAAATTAAATATGACAGCTGGGTTTGAAAGTGAAAATGTGCATAATATGATGTATTGGTTCTTGTTTTTAGTCCTTATTAGCCTCAGCCTGGGACTTTATTTACTTTCAGCATTCTATCTCTCTTTTTTGTTTGTTGTTGTTTATAACAGCAGCTAGGAATTTAGATATTAATTCAAGGTCTTCATGGTATTTGGGATAGAGAAGGACAAATACTGGATCATAGTTAACACAGGCATATATTTTAAGGTGTTCCACACATACTGGGATCTTAGCTTAGAGTATAATGGGCATATAATGATAGTATGTTGTATAGTTTCCTACAACCTTTATTACATAGGCAAATATTGTTAATTGGGTATGCTGTTAGTTTATTGCAATGATGGAGCTTGCCACTAAAAGGCAGGCCAGGTTGTCTAATGATCCCTGCCAGAAAAGAGGCACAGGAGGGAGGGTGGGTGGGAACAGAAGGAATAGAGGGTGGGGCCTAGTGACATCACCAGGCAGGTAAAAAGTGTAAAATGACAAGGGCATGCCAGAGCCCCAGTGATTGGCTGGGGGCAGAACCCAAAGGGGTCCTGACCAGGGGTCTATAGGGGTATATAAGCCAGGACTCAGGCAGGACACCCTCTTTTACTGGGAATTATTATTTGACTAGAACTAAGCACATTGTTGGCAGCAGGTAAGGCACAAGAACTACTAGGCCTGTAGGCCATGTGGCCCAGGTAGATGGGCTTAGACCAGTGTGTGTTTTTTTTCTTGTCTACCATTGTTACAGTAATAGAAACATAGCATAAAGTGATGGCATGTAATTGGATGGACCTTTATTGTGGTTTCAGGTGGCTGGGGAGCCTAAAGAAGAGCTCAGGGTTTTGATGTGTGGTAGCACTGTTTGGCAGTAGGTCTGGGGCCTGAAACAGAGGGTGCAGGGGTGCAGCTTTGTGGTAGGTGGTTGAGGGCTTCAGAGGGCATCATGGTTGTTTTCTTAAGCATGCTGCCTGAAATCACATCAAAGCTTGGGCGGCCGAGCAGCGGGTGAGAGGCATGCTGTGAATACTGTGCTGGTAGGAAACCTGGTGATTTAGGACTGGGAGGCAAAAGAAGGAGAAACAAGGATGGTAGTGCTGTAATTAGGAGCATTTTTCAATATGGCGGCATTTAGTAAGGAAGGCCAGCTGGGGGCAGGCTGATAGGGAGCTCAGTATTCTGTGGTGGTTCTCCTCATGCTCAGCCTGGTGTTTGTGAGATACAACAGAAGATCTGGCCAGGGCAGGTGTTTTGCAGTTCTTTGGGTTGCATGCAGTTGTCCACTCCATTCTCCCGGTGTGGGAAGGGAGTAAGCTGGAAGCCTGGGTACACTAGTTGAGGCCTGATCGCTCATGGGGGGCATATTTTATGCTGCATAGCAGATGTGGTTGCTAAAAACTGGGCCAGCGTGGTGCAGAGGGGACAAGGTGCACGGTAGGGTGGTAGGCACTACGGCCTTGGTGGGCCACGTGGCAAGAGAGGCCTAGGAAGGCATGGGCAAGAAGGGCTGGCTTGGGGACTACAGTTGGATGACTGTTGCGGTGCTCTTCATTTGAAGAAAACAAGAAAAGAATATATCTAAAAAAAAAGGAAAAAGAAGATGTCAAACCAGAGGGGCTCTTTTCTGTTTATGAACAGCTGCTGTCGGTTGGAGGGCAGAATGGGTCATACTGCCGACAAGCAGAAGGAAAGGGAGTGTTCTCGGGGGGGGGATCCTGGCTCCAGACTATCGGTATCTGTTGGGATGGCAAGCAGGAATGCCATGTGCAGAAACGGACAGCAGCTATTGCTGTGTTGTTTGGGGTTGGTGTTCAGTTTGGAAAGGTGCTGCAGCCGCGGGAGGTGATGGTTTTGGTGGTGCGAGCATGTGGCAGCCACATGGCCTGTGGACTAGACCCTTCTGAACGTGGGTGAGTTTCAGCTCATGGGGTGGGCCAGTGGGGCAGAATTGTGACCGCCCGGGTCGATGGCATAGCAGGTTGAGACCTGGATTGGGGCAACATTTTCTAAAAAAAAAAAAAAAATATATATATATATATAAAATGTGACGGGGGTGCCAATTAGAGCCGTGAGCCAGGAAAAAGTGAGGTTTTATTTATTTAGTTTTTGTTTACCGGGTACGTGCGCTAGCCATAGAGATGACTATTTTCAGGCACGACCTGGAAGAATTACAGAGCAATTACAGGGAAGTAACAGACAGTGGCAAATACAGAAAATGGTTTAAAACAAACAAGGTAACTTACATTTGGGTTTCATGGTGATATAAGGTACTGTGTTTTAGAATAGGTTACAGAAACAAGGTTACATGGGTTTGCACAGTAGGTTTATACAGATCTAGTAATTTATAACCAGTTATAGTTTTAATTTAATTAATTTTGGTTTTCTTTACTGGGTAAGTGCCATGGCCAAAACATGACTATTGCCAGGCACGACCCGGGATGTTACAGTGAGGCGGGGTAAAACAGGGCGTACATATTGTGTACTGAGAGAAAAGCAAATACAGAGATAAACAAGAGTTCACTGGTACATGGGTAAATTACAGGATAGTTAAGACTACATAAGAAATACAAAGTTGAAATACAACACATTAAGCAAACAACAATTTGGTTTCAGAGCATAAAGCATAGCCATTTGAAACTTAAGTATCTGGAAAGTGGAGATCAATTTACAGCATGGGGTGACAGCAGAGCAGCAGAAGCAGGGTGTCATGTTCGGGGGCTGAAGCAGGTACAGGAGACCTGGCTAAAGAGGAAGGAGTAATATTTGTTTTTGAATTGGCCATGAATGGGAGCTAGATGGACCTCAAGAGGTAGGGAGTTCCAGAGTTTGGCCTCCAAATGCGAGAAACTAGGCTTCCTAAGTTAGATTTACATATAGGTATAAGCAGCAGGATTTATCTGATGATCGAAACCATGCAGGAAGGCAATGGAGTAAACAGGGAGGCAAGTGAGACAGGGATACCTGCTCTGAGAATATTGTCAAAGACCCAAGGACCAGGCATGAGCAGAAGTGGGGGGTAGCCAATTTAGATCAGCATAGAGCTAACAGTGGTGTTTTGTTGACTAGAGGGAGGCAGAGGCATACCTGAAGATGCTGTTATAGGTGGTATTCCACTTTCTGAGGAGAGAGAGGGATGCATAGAGGTAAGTGACTACCCTGTAGGATAGCAACGGAAGCAATATCCCATGGGCAATGGCTAATCTAGCTGACTGTGTAAGGACATAGCTTGTTTTGTAGGCTACCCAATTTTAGCGTTAACTGATTTACAGGTAGCTGTTATGTTCTTATCAAAATTAAGGTTTTCATCAAGGAGGACTCCAAGGTACTTGAAAGAGCGTACTGATTCAAGGTCCATCCCACCCTGTCCAGATACCTTAAATAAGTCCCGATTGCCTTTTAATTTGACTGCAGTCCCAAACAACATGGTTTGCGTTTAACTAGCATTAAGGATTAAATTATGGTGGAAGAGCCAAGACTGAGTAGAGATGAAAGCAGATGACAGTGTTTGGTTCATGTGGCCTACATTCTTATCCCTGCAGTATAGGACCAGGTCGTCGCGATAAAGGATTGCAGAGCAATCAGGATAACTGACGAGATGCTATTAATAAAACAGAGAAAAGAAGGGGCCTAATATCGACCCCCTGAGGGACACCTAGGTTAATTGGCAAGGACTGGACTCCAAAGGAATTTGAATCTAACAAACTGGGTTCTGTTTGATAGATAGCTATTAAACCAGGCCACTGAGTTCTGAGAGAAACCAAGGGCTAGGAGGCTATCTAGTAGAAGAGGATGGTCGACAAGGTCAAATGCCTTAGTGAGGTCAATAAAGACTGCCCCCGTAAGATAGCTATTGTTCATTGCAGTAAGAGTGTCATTTGTAAGATGAAGTAAGACAGTGAAGGTGCTATGACCTTTACGAAAGCCATACTGAATCGGTGAGAAGAGGTTATATTTAATATGCAGCTGGCACAGAGGGGATAAAAAGGAAAGGGCTGCTGGGTGCTTGGAGACAAATAATGGTCTTCAACGGACAGGTAGCCTTCTGATGATGCTACAATGGGGCATCAGGGCCAGAACTGGAAGTGGCCTAATGGGGTGGGATAACCCGAGACACGCAAACAGCTGCAGGAAAGCATCCGGGACTACAGTGCACTCGGCAACACTCATGTGGGGGGGGGGGGTTGAGGCACTGTGGCCTGTGGCCCTGATGGGGGAATGAGAGAGTGCAGTGGAGCCAAGCAGGCTCTAAGCTAAGGAGCCCCCCTGGGGGTGCCTCAGTAGAGGAAGAGCAGGCGCAGGCCACAGGAGTGGGGCCTCGAGGCCAGGGCGCCAGTCCGGTGGAAGGGAGAAGAGAGGGTCCCCCATTGCCGGCAGGGGGGGGGAGGTGCACTGGGGCCAACCCTATCAAGGGGCCTAAGGGCAGGATGGCTTATTAAAAAAAAAAGAGAAAAAGTGGTCAGGTGGGGGGGCATGTAAACGGTGGCCCGGGTTGGTCTTATTGCCTATAGAGGGCAATTTCAGGGCAACCAGTTACATTACACCACCGCCCAGAGGTGCCAGAGCAACGGGCACCAGGAAGCAGTACGAGTCATAGGCCTGGACCCAGGGGGCCTGGGGCATCAGCCCATGGAGGGTGCTGGGATGGGGGCAGCCACGAAGAGGCTGAGGCACTCAAAAGCAAACAAAACAGGAGGAAAGGGTGGCCTGGTTGTTGGTACATCGCGGTTGAGCGTTTGCGTTTCGTTCTCTGATTATAGTGAATTAGGGACAGTATGGCACCAAGCGAGGCCAGCTGTCCAGTGAAAGATTGATGCAGGAGGCATCCAGATCAGTGGGTCAGATGACGGAACTGGTGGCAGCGCTACAGAAGGAAGCGGAAGATGAGGTGCTGAGAAAGCGGAAGGAACGAAAGGAGTGCCCAGGCAGGGGAAAGGGGCAAGAGGCCCAGACAGGAAGCGCCAGACCCTGCACCTATACAGGTGGCCCTGCCCGCACCAGAGTCGGATGATGGGAGCCCAGATGGGGGTAAGAATGGCGTGGATTGGGGAGACCACGTGATGCAGGGTACTGGGTAGAAGCTCCTCTTTGTAGCTCCAGCCTCCCGACTCAATAATTTTGTATTTCGGATCAACAAACCTGCCTAAAACCCTCTAAATCTACCTTACTTTGCCTTCTTATCATCCCGAGCTTCTGTTTAGCGGGTTGCTACATCGATGGAGGTCTACATGAAGAAGGTACCGCGAAACATACCCTGGGTCACCCCTGAGAAAGCCCGAAGAAATCACAGGCCTCGAGTGTGACAGATAAGTCAGAACACTTGAGCCTGGCTGTGGAGCAGGAGCCGTTAACCTTGAGCAGTTTTTGGAGAAATTCAAGCCCTTCCATGAGGAAGTAAAGGAAATTTCTTCTGAGCTCAAATCCTATCTTAGAAAATTGGCGAGGTTTCTGTTACTACCTCAGATAACACAGCCAAATTTCCTCCTTGGAGAAGCATGTGGAAAAAGATCTACCCTGGGCTTGTGGCTATCGGCAGAAACATTCACGTCTTGAAATAAAATTAGAAGACCTCAAGGGTCATAGCTGCAGGAACAATGTTGTCATACTTAGGCTTCCAGAGGGAGAAAGGGCCAGAATACCATAGCATTTATTCAAAAGCTGGTTGAAAGGATCACGGTCCCTCTCCTTTAGAGCCAAGTACATCATCAAGAGGCACATAGGTCCTTCGCCAAAGCCTCCCCCAGGAGTTTCACTTCATCCCATTATATGCCGATTTTTGAATTATTTAGAATGGCAGCATTTTCTGGCAAAAATTAAAGAGTTACAGGAAGTCAGATAGGAGAATGCTAAACTCAGGATTGCACAAGATCTTCCAGGTTCTGTCCAACAGAAATGCACAGCATTCCACCCTATAGTTTCTAAGATCATTGCTTCAGGGCTTAAGTTCAAGATGGGGTACCCAGCTAGGCTGCAGGTGCAAGTGGCTAGTACCTGGTCAGCCTATGATGATCCAGAAGCTGCACTTTCGGGTTTAAAGTTAGCCCTGCCTGATTTGTTTCGCAATTCATGACATGCCCTGCATTTTCTGAATTGGAGAGATCTGAACTGAAGGGATGATGCTGCTCTTCGAGATGTATGAGGGGATGAGTGATAATTTCCGGTTGAGTCTGTGAGAGCCTGCTATTGAAAGCTGAAGGGACATCATGTTGCTGTGTTCATTCAGTTCCTTATAGCACTTAGTCGTCCTATTTACTCCTGGGACAGATGATTTCATCAGGAGACTGTTTCAATTGAAGGACTGCTTATTTGGGGAGGGTATTCCTTGAATAGAGCTTGGTTGGTGCCTATTTGCAGGCACAGCAGGGTGATTGTCTATTTACCAGGCTCGTACCTCCTTGGTTCTTTATTTTATTTAATGGAGGGACTGATTTGGGGTACAGCTGGGCTTTTTCTTTTTCAATGTGCATTGCGATACACTTCGCTCCGGTACTGCAGAGAACTCTGGTCACTTATTTATGATTTAACTACTTGACAGCAAGTTTATTTCTCTTGCAGGAACTCTCTATTTAAGGCCTGGGATTAGATAGCACATTTCACACTGGGCAACTTAGTCCCACTGCTGGCATGGCTCCGGGTGGATTTGTTTTACCTTGCATTGCCTGCCATTGGCAGTAGTTAGGTAATTGTGCTTAGTTGGCAGGTTGCACGCAATTATTTGGCTATGCCAGTGTATTAATTGAGTTTCAAGCCTCTAAGTATTGAGCATTTCCCTCTGGCTATCAGGAGTTTGCTAGTTAAGAGATGTTAAATGGAACGTTGTATTTCCTTACATTTTTAATTACCTATTCCTTACAAGGGGGCTTGCAGAACTTGTTTGGGTTTGTAGTAATGCTGGGAGGCTGGGGAGAGGAAGAGAAGTGGTATTTTGTTGAGCATTGTTTGTGACAGTTGGGGTGGTAGGGTGGGCAGGGTTATGGTCAGATTTAAGAGATCCGGTTTACTTATGTTATGGGATGTCGGGGTGTTCTATGGGGGTGGGACTGGGGGGATTAGGTTTGGATGGGAGGGTGTGGGGTTGGGAGGGTGGCACAGCAGTAATCAAGGGGTATTGGAATTTGGATTCTGGTTGTAGTAACATCTGGATTTTAATTATGTGTTTACTTTTACCAATTTAGATGGCTAGCAATATTAATCTTGCTACTTGGAATGTGAAGGGGATAAGGAAAAAACCTCAACAATATCAGGTGCTTAAACACCTGAATTTGTTGCGTTCCCAGATAATGTTCTTGCAAGAATCCCATTTGCTAGACTCTGAAGCTTTACAACTCAGAAGGCAACAGATTGGACAGGTTTTTAATGCCTCGGGGTCCACTAATAGCTGTGGGGTCATGTTAATTGTCAACAGAGGCATTCCCTTTATTTCCACGCAGGTTCTTAAGGATCCAGGGGGTAGATATGTCCTGGTTCAGGGTACACTTTGGTCCATGTCACTTTTACTCTGTAGTATCTATGGGCCTAATACAGTCGACCCCAGCCTTTTTATGAAGCTGATTACCATTATTCTCCCTATGCTTCCCATTGTGATGGTTATGGGTGGAGACTTCAATTTGGTTTCGGACCCTAACATGGACAGATCTGGTAATGGGTTGAGGGGACTGTCTCCTGGGCAGAGGGCATTTAGGGATCTGTTGGATCAGTGTGGACTGTGCGACGTGCGGCGTGTATTGCACCTCAACTCCAAGGAACGTACCTTTAGTTCGCCACTGCACGGATCACAGTCTCGCATTGATTATCCATTAATTTCCCAGGCGCACTTGCCGGGTGTTTTGTCCACCTCAATTCAGCCTGGTCCTGTATCTGATCATTCCCTGGTGGTATGCAACTCGGCTTTTCTTAATATTCCTAAGAAAGGGACCCGGTGGAAATTAAATGAACAATTATTAAAGGATGCTAGGTATTGCAACCTAGTAAAAGAGCAGATTGATTTCTTTTTTCTACTAATTCAATAGAAAGCACGGCACCGGATATTTTATGGGGCGCTTTCAAGGCCTACATGAGGGGGATCCATATTAGTTTAGCTACAGGCTACAGAAAAGGGCTCAAGAAACTGAACTATTATCCTTACTGTCTCAAGTATGGTCACTAGAAGCCAACCTATCCCCCAGCACTCCTAATAAGGACAAGAAGAAATTTTGGTAGCTAAAGATAGATATTTAGACTTGTTGAGGGAAAGGGCAGAGTTAGCCATTATCCACACTAAAGCAAGTTATACTGATCAGGAGAAAAAAGCGGGCGTATGCTTGCTTTAAGGTTAAAGCAGCAGGAGTTTGCAAGATTTATTCCTCCAGTCAGGGCTCAGGCGGACGGGTGCCTGAGGGTATCCCTTCAGAGACAGTGCAGGAGTTCAGCCTGTACTATGAGCAATTATACAGGGACATGGACAGTCCTCCTCCTTTGGAGATGTTGGTGGCGTATCTTAGAGAGTCTCATCTCCCTTCCTGTCAGGTCCACAGAGGGTTTCTGTCCTCCCATTATCCCCAGAGGAAATTTCGGAGGTTATAGGGCCTTGCCCTGGGATAGAAGTCCCAGGACTGGATGGTTTTTCCTCATTGTTTTATAAAGTTTTTTGGAGAACAATTATTGCCAGTGCTTCACCGGTTGTACCTCCACATTCTCTCTGGGGTAGACATAAATGACCAAGGCCACTGTTTTTTGGTTTTTACTGGAAAATCCGATAAAATTCTGGAATTAGGGCTGCCTGAAAACCAGTAAAAACGAAGATTTCATGGAATCTGGCATTTTCTATCAGATCAGTAAATCTATAAAAAAGTCTGTTTTTCTTTTAATTCCTTCCTGTACTATTTTCAGTTTGCTTTATTTAATGCTCTGTATATTAAGCCTTCTTTAATTCTGATTATTTATGCACATACTAAAGAATGATAACAGAATCCGGTAAAATCCGGAAATTAGAGTAACAATCACCGGTGAAATTCCGGAATCTTAAGCCTTGAAAACGGAATTTAATTGTTTTAATCACCGTAAATCAGTGGCCTTGTAAATGACTATCTGTTTGAAGCCCTGATTGTCCTTCTCCCCAAACCTGATAAAGATCCTGAGTTAGTACAGAGTTATAGGCCTATATCCCTTTTGAATCAGGATATCAAAATTCTCTCAAAGATATTGGCCGACAGGTTAACTCTGGTCCTCCCGGATCTGATTGGCATATCCCAGGTTGGATTTATGAGGGGACATTCATCATCAGACCATTTGCGCACCCTTTTGCATGTCTTCTCGGAGTCCAGAGATGCCACCTTTCCTGCTGGGTTGGTTTTCCTGGATGCGGAGAAGGCATTTGATCTTGTGAACTGGAATTTTTTATTCCAGGTTCTTAATCATTTGATTTTCCTACCATGTTCATAGACTGGTTTTGTGCTCTCTATTGGGCCCCTCTGCTAGGATTTCAGGTAATGGTGCATTTTCAAAACCCTTCCTTTTATATTCAGGTACAAGACAGGGCTGTCCCTTTACCCTCTATTATTTAATTTATATTTGGAGCCCCTTATTCAAAATATCATTAACAATGCAGGGATACAAGGTATACCGATTGGAGACAATGCAGTGAAGATCACTGCATATGCTAATGATCTTCTCCTTCATTTGTCTCATCCAGTAACATCCATCCCGGCTTTGTTAGGGGAGATTGCCAAGTTTAGCTTCTTTTCGAATTATAAATTGAATGCTAACAAGTCGTCCTTTTTTCCCCTTAACCATAAGGTCTTTAAGACAGATATTATCCCTTTTGGTTTGTGCTGGTCTCCCCGTGTTCTTAAATATCTGGGTATTAAATTAACACGCAATCCTTCCTTATGGTTTAAAGAAAATTTGGAGCCCCTTTTCCAGTTGATTGTACAGGACCTAGATAGATGGTCTAAGCTTCCTGTTTCACTATAGGGTCGTATCAGCATAATTAAGATGAATGTATTTCCCTGTCTTTTTTATCCCCTTTCGCACCTTAATTCATTTATCCCATTATCCTGGTTTCAGAAAATGCATAGAACCTTTACCAATTTTATCTGGTCTAACAAACACTCTCGACTGGCATACTATAAGCTGGCCACCCCAAAAGCAGATGGGGGACTGCGGATTCCTCACTTGGCAATCTACTACTGGGCTAGTCATCTAGCTAAATACCTAAAGTGGGTGAGTCTGGGTCCAGAGAGTTTGAAACCGGTCTGGCTCAACATTGAATTAGATTTTATCCAGGCTATGAACATGGACCCCTTGACCATGTTTTATGTTAAGCTTTGTTCTCTACAAGACGCTCGTAAATGCCCCACCCTTTTGACCTCATTAAAAGTACATGCACAGCTTTGTTCTTTTTTGCGATACATTCCGCATCTGGACCTGTCTCAGTCCATTTGGAATTCCCCGGCCTTTACTATAAATAAACAGAAGATTCCCCATACATGGTTACCCCAAGTAGGGGATAGGATAGTATCCACCTTTCTAGATGGTGAGGGGCATGGCTCCTGTAACTAAAATTACCGAAATTTGTTATCCCAGTAACTCAGCAATTCAGGGTTTTCCAACTAAAACATCTGCTTACCACAGTGCTAAGTAATACCCCCCCCCCCCAACGGCCTTCTCATTGATACCTGAGCTTTCCTCCCTACTTGGACCCTCACGTGTCATTTCTAAAATATATCAAGTTTTGTTTCACTGGCGGTATGGGGGTTCCTATGGCCCTACCATGTTCTGGGCCTCTCTTTTTCCCAAATACACCTTCAACTGGCCGGCTTTATGGATGTTCTGTCACAAATACGTGTTTAAAGACAGACGACTTATGCAATATCACATTTTACACAGCATGTACTATACCCCAGCTAAATTGGTGAAATGGGGTCTTCTTGAATCAGAGTTGTGAACCAGATGTTCCCAGGAAGAAGGAACACTTCTTCAAATATTCTGGTCGTGCCCCAAGATAACTCCACTGTGGGATTCAATTAAAGCCAACCTGGACCCCATACTGGGTTTGCAGGATTGCTTTATACCTGTCATTTGCCTCCTGGGTGACCTGTCTTCTATTAAGGTTAAAGCTCAGAGATTTCACATCTCTATGATTGCTCTATCTGTCAAAAAATCATACTTAGGCATTGGAAGGATGAGGTTAGCCCAACATATCAGAAATGGATTCATGAAATCCTTGCTAATCTTCCACGGAGAAAGCTATGCGAGTCTCACAACAGGTTACAAGAAGCTGCGTGTTGGGATCCCTTCACACCCTAATCATGGTTGGTATGGATAAATGAGTTGTTGGCATTTATTTATCTCAGCTTATACAAGGTTATTGTTATATGATATTATACTACAACGTTGTAGTGCACTGCTGTCCTGGGGGGTAGGGGTGGGGGCAGATCATGTAATGTTTTATGAGCATGTTGTATATGTTACAGTTGCTGCCCTCTGTATTGTGGAAAACCTGTTAATAAAGTTTGAATTGTAAAAAAAAGAATGACGTGGGTCTCTCTGACGAAAATGGCCTAAAAGAGTACTTAGAGGGGCTGCTGAGGGACATGAGTGATGCAGGGATTGAAAAGATGGAATGGGCTGTTTAGGCCTTAAAAAGTAAAGGGGCTGGAGTGGAAAAGGTGGGAGGGCCAAGGTGGCAGCCAAAATATCTGATGGGCCTCTGGGCTGCTCAGTTGGGGACCACGTCCCAGTTTCACTCAAGGAGAAAATTTGGAAGTGGGAGTATGTGGACATCTTGGGCTGGTGGACAAGGACACAGCCAGCATGAACAGAAGGAGTCGAGGGGGAGGTTGGAAATGGCGTTGGCAGTAGTGGGCCACAAGATGGAAGAAGCTAAGTACAAAGAGAAAACCACTGAGAACTGGCAAAGGGGCGTCATCATATACAGTGCGTTGGTGCTGAAGAGCCAGCCGGAGCTCACCATCCCCTTACTGATGTACATGTCCATTGTCAGGGATGTGTACAAGGCTAAAGTTGGGTATGGCTGTCTGATATATGACAAGGCATTCCGGAAGAGGATGGCGGCCAAAGGAGATCTGAGATGGGACTGTACCCACTTGGAGTTGTGAGTAAGGAACCTATCTGGGGAAGTGGGTGGGGCGGGCGAGCAGGTAAAGAGGCGCATCTACTGCAGTGGCCAGGACATGTTGGGGCTACAACAAGGCCACATGTACATGGGGCAACTGTAAGGTTCCACACGTTTGTTCAAGTCTTGAAGCACCTGGTCTCCAACTGCTGACAGGAGGTGGACAGGGGGCAGCACAGGGACTCTGTATGCCCCAAACCTGCTGGCTGAATCTTAGTGGCAGGATCATGTACCAGTCCTGCCTACTAGGTAAGAAGATCTGTCTGGGTCTAACCCTTCCAACAACACAACACCTCCTTACCCCAGTAACCAATCTTCAAGGGATGAGAAGCGCAACTAGACCTACCTATCAGGTCTCATTCTGTTGGACTAATCAAGCGCAGCGGACCTTTCTCTACAGAGCTCCCACCTGGCTAGCTGATCTTTCTCTTGATGTGCAAACTGCCTCCAAGTTAGGGAAGTTTAAACGCAACCTCAGACAGTACCTTCTTTCTCTCAACCACTGCGACTGCCCAACATAAGCAACTTCACTCTCATGTATCCCCTCATTTCCTGGCTAAACAGTTGCCATTCTCTCCACCCCTCCACTCCCCTCCTCTCCCTGCACCCCTCCCACCATAGGTACCTCTCTCTTGAAGTGTTTCCTCTCTACTTCACCTCACTCTGTAGCTCCTGAACCCTGATTTCCACCTAGTCCCCCTCCTCCCTCTTTCCCCTTTTTCACTGCTCCTTTTAATTTGTCTTGGCTGACCCATGTTAACCTATTGACTTCAACAAAGTTATTCTTGACAGCCTATTATCACATACTGATACATTATTGTATTTTATCTTAGCTTTTACCCAGGTATCTATTTTATGGTTCTTATTAGCCAACTTTGACAAACTCTAATATAATGACTGCTCTGATTTGTTTTTTGTTATATCCATGTCATGTTTTTGTTTTTTTGTTTGAGTCTTTGGTAACCGGGTAAGAGTAATGTCATGTTTTTGTTACATTGTTGTATTTAGTTCATTGTTAAGATTTCTTTTGGACACGGAACCTTTGTAAATGAGTCTCAGACTCAAAGGTATGTCAAATTCTGAGACTGTAGTAAATAAAATGTTGGTGCACTAGTGGTTTTGTGTTGTTGTATGAATAAAGTTGTCCAAGTCGCATGCAGGATTTGTGAGTTCCATTCTGTCTCCCATTTTCTTTTAATATAGTTAATGTCCCACTGTTCTAGGGTTCCTAATGCCTTATACAAACAGAAGATCAATCTTCTGCTCAGGGGGCCCTGTAGTGCCTCTGATAGCATAGTGATCAGTGTCAGTAGAGAGCTAGTAACCTTCTTCAAGTCAATGAGTGTCAGCATATGTATTTCTGTAGCTGTAGATATCTGTAGAAGTCACCTCTATGGTGGCCAAACCCAGTCAGTAGGTCACTTAATTACTTCCAAAATGGGGCCATTGAACAATTGTGCCAGGGTAATCAAACCCAGTCTGTCCCACTTTGAAACCTGGGATCAAGTCTGGTGGGCATGAAGCCCAGATCTTTGGACAAGGTAATAAAGAGTTTGATATGTTTGGAGAAGCACAGTTTAGTTGCCAGTTTGCACCAAAGCAGGATGATATCCCTTGTCCAGGGTTCCTGCCCCCAGCAGGTATAAGGGAATCCTACTGCTATAAATACTATCTGGAAGGAGCAGTTCACCCCAGTGCTCATTTCCACTGCTTTACAGCTTGCACTGTACTCTGGGGAACAACAGTAGAATACTGTACACAGCTGAGCTGTCCAGTAGTACTTCTCAAGTGAGGGGAGATTAAGTGCTCCTTTCTGTTTTGGAAGCACCATCTGATTCTGGAATGGTTGTTATTCCATTCAAATTTGGAAATCTGGTTATTCCATTCCCTGAAGGCCCCCTTGGGGACAGACACCAAAAACGTTTGATACAAACAGTGCAACCTAGGAAGAATATTCATTCTAATATTTTATCAGGCCCACCGTCCGAGCCATCCAGCACTGAAGATTTCATTTAATATGAGCTGTGGGGGGGCGGGGTAATTGACTTTCAAAAACGTTTGATACAAACAGAGCAACCTAGGAAGAATATTCATTCTAATATTTTATCAGGCCCAGCGTCCGAGCCATCCAGCACTGAAGATTTCATTTAATATGAGCTGTGTGTGGGGGCGGGATAATTGACTTTTGTACAGGTATTAATGGTTTGGGAATACACCCCCACCAGGTATTTCAGTGTGTGCTGGTCCCATTTTAAAGGGCTGGTCTGTCTCAAGGTGTCTGGGAGTAAAATGTAGGGCTGTCACCTCTGTCTTCTGGGTGTTTATCTTATATGCTGAAAAGCATCCAAACTGCTCTAAAAGGCACAGGATTCTTTCAGCAATTGTTCTGGATGTATCAGAATAAGCAGGACATTGTCTGTATACAGGTGTATTTTGTGTTCTTGCCCATCTATCATTATACCCTTGATGCATTGCTGCTCCTGAAAAGCTTGGGCAAAGGGCTTTATATACAGAGCAAATGAGAGTGGTGAGGAAAGCACCCCTGCTGATAGATAAGACCCCAGGACCAGATGGGTTCCATCTGAGTATACTCAGGGAATTTGCAGTGGAGCTGGCTGAATCACTGGCATGTCTGTTCAACAGCTCACTTAGGTCTGGGGAAGTTCCAAGGGATTGGAAGGTGGCAGACATTGTACTGCTTCATAAAGGGGGGGGAGTAAGAATCAACTAGAAAACTACAGGCCTGTCAATCTAACCTCTATAGAAGAGAAGTTGATGGAGTCACTGATCAAAGAGGACCTCATAGACTACCTGGAAAGCAACAGGCTCCAGGTCAGTAAACAACATGGTTTTGTGCAGGAAGATCTTGTCAGACTAACCTGATAGTTTTCTTTGGCTGGGTGACAAAGGAATTAGACAAGGGCCATTCTGTTGTTCTGCTCTACTTTGACTTCAGCAAGGCTTTTGACTTGGTACCTCACAAATGATTGCTCAAGAAGATGGAAGACCTGGGTGCAGCTAAACCCATAATGAACTTAGTGGGTAACTGGCTAGAGGGGAGGCAGCAGAGGGTGGGGGTCAATGGGATTAAATCAGAAGAGAGTGCAGTTATGAGCGGGGTTCCACAGGGTTTGGTCCTGGGTCCTGTCCTCTTCAACATGTTCATTAGTGACATTGGAGAAGGAATCCAGGGCAGGTTGTGTCTCTTTGCAAATGACACAAAGCTATGTTGGAGGGTGGATAGTGACAAGATAATAAAGGAAATACAGAGAGACCAACAAAAGTTAGAGGGGTGGTCAAAGGTCTGGCAATTAAAATTCAATGCTAGAAAGTGCAAGATAATGCACTTATGGAAAAAGAACCCCAAGACAAAGTGCTAGATGGGAGGAGGAAGACTTATCACTACTTGGAAGTTATCATTAGCAACTTACTTAATCAAGTCAGTGCAGCAAGGTCTATAGCAAGGCTAACAGGATGCTGGAATGTGTTGGGAGGGGTATTGGTAGCAGAAGAAAGGAGATAATACTTCCCCGCTACAGATTCCTGGTGAGGCATCACATAGAGTACTACGCCCAGTTCTGGACTCCTCACCTCAGAAAGAATAAAGATAGGTTGGAGACAGTGCAGTGCATAGTAACAAAAATGACTCAAAGCCAGCAGGGCAAATCCTATGAGGAGCACCTCTAGGCACTAAATATATACTCACTGGAGACCAGAAAGGAGTGGGGAGATATGTTAGACTTTCAAGTTTCTTAAAGGAATTAACAATGCAAACTGCGGGGAACTATTTAGCCTGAAAACCAATTCATGGTCACGTGAACACAAATGGAAATTAACAGAAGGTAGGTCCAGGAGAGGTGAGGAAGTACTACTTTACAGAAAGGGTTGTAGAACCTTGGAACAGTCTGTCGACTAAAGTGGTTGTGAAAACAATCAGGGGATTTAAGTAGGACTGGGAAATAATAAAGGGAATAGTGGTCACTGGGGGGCAACAGAACCAAGGAGAAGAAAAGAGAGTGGATGGGGAGGGTTAGTATCCTGGAGGAACAGTAGGTTCCGGGGATTATAAGGAACTTAGGCAGCCTGGATGGACCTCTGGTCTTTTTCTGCCGTCATTGTCTATGTTTCTATGTTGGGTCCCCTACTCCAGGTGAAACATTGTCCTAGATGGCCATTCACTCTCACTTGGTACTGGTGAATGGAATAGATACCTCTGATGGCCTCCAGTAATTCTTCAGAGAACCCTATAACCTGTAGTACCCTCATTAAATAGGGCCACTCCACCCTGTCAAAAGCCTTCTCTGAATCTACCGCAACCATTAGTGCTGCTGTCTGCTTTGTCTGAACATACAGTAGTTAATGAGTTGCAAGCAACAAACATTCAGGTTTGACAAACAAAGAAATTAAGAACCAAGATTGGGACTGTGGGATTCATAGTATCTTTTATCTTTGCCCTTTTTAGAAATATCTGAAATGATTGCCTCGGTCCAAGTGAGGGCATTATATCAATCTGGAAAAACTCATTTAGGGCCTCAAAGTGTGTGTGTGTGTATGGGGGGGGGGAGGGCTGCAAAATTTCTGTGAAAATTGTGTACCATTCATTAGAAAAGCCATAATTTCCCAGACTCTTGTCCATTTTCAGAGCAGTTATGGCCGAGGTTAACTCCTCTGCAGTGAATGGTTGAGTCAGGAGTTGCTGCTGTTCTAGAGTCAGCACTGGATACTGAGGCCTACAAGAAAGGTTTCCCTCAACTGGATAGCATCCTAAGAGACCTCCAAGTACAGGGTTCTGTAATAAAAGTTCTTAATGTGAGTGCAGGACTTTGCCTGTCAATTCTGGCCATTCCAGGCCTCAACTTACCCACTCCTTCCCCTAGCCTGAATCATATGCCAAGTATGAGCTGACTCCACTGACCTGGTGGCTAGCCCTTCTCAGCGTCTTGATGCACTTAATACATTTCTCCTCTTCTCTTATGCTCTGAGCTCTTGCTACTACCAGTTTTCCCACCCTTACCTTTTTTGCATCTGCCTTTCTTCCTTCCCATTCTACCGTCCCCCTTTTAACGCAAAGCCTCCCACTTACATTACTGTTCTATCCTCCACCCTTACCCCCACTCCTCTTGCCTAAATCTGATCTCTCCCACTAGCCTCCCTCTAGTCTCCTCCTCCTCCTCCTCGTGTAAGCCCTCCACCTCCTGGACTGAGCCTACCCTCTAGGCTGCCACCCCTTGGATGGAGCCTACCCACCAGACTGCCTTGCACTTGCTTTTTTTGAAACTGAATGATGTATTTTACCAGTTGAACAATAAAGTGAACATCTGTTAACTTTGCTCATTGTGTCAGGGTACTCTGAAATTGGGCATCTGCCATAAGTCAACTAATTCATTGCCTGAACATTGCCATGGTTGAATTATCCTTTACTTACTATACTGTATGTCAAGTTATTAGTGACTGTACATGGTGTTGCCTGACTTATTCCCTTACCTTTGTAAAATGTACTCCCTTCTATTTCTTTTTGTGAACCAAAGTTCTTGTATGTATGTATATATGTATGTATAAATGTATGTATGTATGTATTGTATTGTTTAATACTGATGTGGAACCTTTGAAAACAAGCACCTTGCTCAAAGGTTATTTCAGAACCATGAAATAAATAAAAAAAATAAAATAAAAAGAGTAGAAGGCCTGGGTTATAGAGGCCTAGTCCTGGTCTCCATCTTTCCAGTCTCAGGGTGGACCACTTGTGATACTTGACCAGTCTGTTGTTGTTGTCTGAGTCTGTACGTAAGTAATTTCATCACATGCCCCCCTCCCCATAGTATTTCTGTTTCAGAAATCTCAGAGCCAGGTTTGTGCGGGTGGAGGCTATGTCATCCAACTGCTGAGTGAATGTCTTAATCTGTTCCCATGTTTCACTATCACCCTGTGCATGTGCCGGTCTGGCCTCGACTAGTTTTTGCTGTAGTCTTAGCTGCTTCTCTTCCTTTTGCCTATGAAGGTGCATTACCAGAACAATTCATTTTCCATGGATCATCACTTTGTCTCCCACAGCGTGTCAGATGAGACCTCTTGGGTATCATTTAGTCAAATTATCTTGGTCATGAAAGTCTCACTATCCTGAACATTGCAACTCCTTATATACTGGGGGATTAAGTCTCCAAGTGTGTCTTTTTCTCTGCCTCTAGGTTCAGTTGTACTTTAACCAGGGCATTGTCTGATACTACCAGTGGCAAAAACTCCATGGACTGGATTCTAGGCTTACATGCATCTTATGCCTTAGTTAAAGCAGGTGAACTATTACAGAATTCCCTTTAGCCACTTTGTAATTGGGCCTGTCAGAGCTGTATAATAAATCCATTAAGTAATTTTTTTTCAGTAGCTGTCTTCTCCAGCATTATTCCCTTAGCATCATAATTTACCTTATACCAGCCTTGTGTAGTCAGTACTTCATAGTTCACCTGCCCCTAATCCTTTATGTCCCCAAAGCTTGGGCTGTGTATATCTGCTCCTACTTTTAATAATCAGGATGCTCCAAAGCTTGTTGTTACCATCTGTCTCGCACCCCAAAACAGTATTTGAAGCTGTTTTTGAAGTTGTTTTTTTAAGTATATCTATTCTTGTTGGCCTGGTGTTGCTGAGGGTTGAAGCGCTGGAAGCCACACTTCGCACCACGCTGGTGACCCAGGTTTTGGAATGAGCCCGGGTTGCTGGTGGTTGACTGGGGGGAGAGAGAGGATTGAGCATCTGTAGACTGCTCTCCTCTCTCTGGGAGGGATCCTGGGACTGCTCAGTGCAATACCAACTCCTGGTGGAAGCAGGAGGATGTGCACCACGTTGGGCTGGCAGTAGAGGGGTGGAGCTAGCAGACATCTCAGACATCATTGCACATCTGAGCTCTAGGGCAGAGGGTTGGGGACATAAAGAATAAAATCTCCTAGCCTACGGGTAGGTGATGGAACCACCAGGGGCCTGGGTCCACATGCCCAATGCTGGCCGCAATGCCCAGCAGTGCATCTGGGGACTCTGGATCTCTTAGTTGGCCCGGGGAGAATCTAGCGTCCTGACCCCGACTTAGTAGTTCAGGTAAGTGCGGTTCAGGTGGGCAGTTAGGTACCCAGTGCTGCATGTGGATTCCTGAGAGATGCCCCAATAGGCAGGTGTAAACCAAGTCAACAAAAAAAAAGTATGTCTATTCTTGTTCAATCTTGTATTACTGTACCTTCTGTTATCCACTTGTATACTGGGTCTTGTAACCATGACCCCTGTTTACTAAATGTTTCATATTCTGTACATTCCTATTGTTTACCCTGTCTCCGGGTCACACCTGGAAATGAGCCTTGGCTCAGTGGTGCCTTACCGTTACCAAATTTTAAATAAATAGATTGTGTATGTGCCATCTGAGCTGCCCAATAATGTTTTTCATAACTTAGGACCCAACCCCCTTTCCCTGGTGGCAATGTTACGGGATCCAGTTTGATCATAGTTTTTTGTGTGTGTGTCCAAATCCAATCTATGCAACATGTTTTCACTTGCTTAGAAAACTTGGCTTGATAGGTATGGGAAGCACCTGAAACAAGTACAAAAAGCGTGGTTGGATTGTTATTTTATACATTGACAGATCTCAATATTGACAATGGCAGAGTTTTCCATTTGGAATATATGTAGATCTTTAGTATGTTGCAACAGTAAGGGAAAGTCAGCATCAACAATCCATTTGAGACTGGGACTTTCATTTTCCACAAGATATCTAAACCCAGAGTTAGTCCAATAGGAGGGCAGGAGGACTGCAGATCACCATGGCCACAGTTGCAGAAAGGTATTACTGTCTAGTTTGACATATTTCTTTTATAGTCAGCCTGAGCCTGAAATGTCACTATCACCAGCCACCAATAATTTTTAATTTATTTATTTATTTGAAAAATTGGTACGTATTGCATATATATTTTTTACTGAGTATTCTGTGTATTACTTGCTCACTGGTCTATGCAGTCACACATTGTACACTGTGCCTACGATTTGTTTGTTTTGTACCAAATCTCCTCATGTCTGATATTGAAACCTTGTATTCACTGTTCTCAAATGGACCTATTCATCAAGCCTGTATATTGTGCTTACTATTGTTGCTTCTATCAAATCTGTTTCATGTGTATTACTGTTACCTTGTACTCCACTGTCACCCTCGCCATGTGTTATGGCCGGGTCATGCCTGAAATGGTCCCTGGGATCAGCGTACTCACTCGGTTATCAAAGTCATAAATAACTAAATAAATAAATAAATAAAAGGAACACTGAGCTGAGGCTCACTTCCAGGTGCGACCCGGGGGAAGAGGGGAAAAGCTGTACTAAGAGCACAACAACACAGCTTCAAAGATAAGGTACAAAGTACAGTGCATAATAGTGCACAGAATAACAGGATAATAGGAAAATAGTGCAATGATGAGGTAGCTCTGAGAGGGGAGACACAGACTTCATAGCAGGTAATGAAGTGATATTGGAGATGACAAATTACACTGCTAGGTGGACGACACAGTGCTATATGCAACTGGATCTAATGGGCCAGAAGCTTTAAATGATCTCCAGTCTGCTTTCAATATTCTGCAGCTGAAACTATGGGCTTCTGAACTTCTCAATGCTGTAAAATGAAGTACGTAATTTTGTCTCAATAGCACGAGTCAACAAGCCCTCCTCCTGAATCTTTACTCTCCAAGGTGGTAAATTGGAGTAGGTAGAGAATATCATATACTTAAGAGTATGGCTAGATAGTTAGCTTTCTTTCAGTAATCACATTGAAAACTGATTTAGGAAGCTGCAGCCAAGACTGGGCTTTTATTATGGAAATAAGTTCAATTTACCTTTGGATCCACATAAAACCCTAATCAGATCCAGAGCTACATTTTTACTCTTGCTTGACTGTGGGGACTTAGTCTGTAGCAGTGCTGCAACTGGTTAACTTGCTAAATTGGATTTTGTTTATCATAGGGCACTGAGATACATCACTGGGCTGCCTGCAATAACCCACCACTGCACCCTCTATGTATCTGTTGGTTAGCCCTCTCTTGCACTCTAGACACTGAAAACCTTCATTTATGGTTCTATAAATCTCTTAGGCACAATGTACCACAATGTATCTCTGAGTTATTCTGCAAAGTCTCTAGTTTATACAACCTAAGTGCACGCAACTATATTTTGCTTGAAACTCCCAGAATTTCATCCAAATATGGCAAAATGGCTTTCAGCTGGCTCACTCTGACATACTGGAACAAATTCTAGGCCTTCCTCAAACTGAACTGAACAATAGACATGAGCCTTCATACCTTCAAAGTATTGATTGATATCTAGTGCACTGATAGTTGTACCTGCTCCTAGGCCCACTGTTGCTTTTCATTGCAAATTGATTGCTGTTTTAAAGCAGTCTTAACTGTAACAACCTTTGTTGCCTTGTATTGTTTTATATTATTTTTGTTTTACTTACTGTATGTTGCTGTATATCTTTATTTGATTTGTCAGACTATACATTGCCTGTAAATTTTGTTCTATTCCTTATCTTGTATACTTGTAATCACTGTGTTTTTTCTGTACTGTACTGGCCTAAACAGGATCTCCTTGCAAATGAGCTTTCCTCAGTTGAGATTTTCCTGGTAAAAGAAATGAAATGAAGTGAAGTTTCGGGATAAAAAGAAACATGGTAAATGACAGCAGAAAAAGACCCAAGGTCCATCCAGTTTGCTCAAGTTCCCTAGTTAGTCCTGGGTCCTACTGTTTCTCAAGGTCCTATCCCTCCCCACCCACCCACCCCCATTCTCCTCAATTCTGATGCCACAAACAACAATATACCTTCATTCTGCCCCAGCCATGCTTAAAACCACTAACAGTTTTGCATCCTCCATCTTTGCTGGCAGGCTGTTCCATGACTCCCCACCCTTTCTGTAAAATAGTATTTCTTAATGTCCATCCTGAACCCCTTCCTGTTAGCGTCCAGTCATGACCATGTGACTGCAGAGATGGAATTCAAGTTAAACAATTTCCTGCAGTTCACCCTGTTAATTTCTTTCAGGATTTTTTAAATTTATTTTTATTGTATTTATCATATATAAACATACAATAATGTACATTACAGGGAGAGGTAAATACATCAGTTAACATAAATTGCACAAAACAATTAAAAATAGATTTGTCACACCCTCCCATTTGGTACCTCTAACAGGGAGCTACCTCTGTCATATCTAAATATAGTTCGGTTTAGTAACTTTCAAAAGTCCTCAAAGGGTAGAAACCTGCCATAAAAATAGGCATTACTGTATATGATGAATTTCAAACAGGTCAGCACACTTCAGAGCTTCTACATTGCTCCTGTGCTTAGCAGGAATCAACATTTCTGATGGCCAAGACAATTTCACAGCAAAGGGAGAAATGGTCAGACTGAGTCCCAGTCATAAAGCTATAATATACTACTCACCCATGAATCACCAGTCCAGGTCAAATATGGGAGCTGAGGAGGATCCGTGCAGCTTAGCAGGCTACACGCTGGAAAACTCATGTCCCACTTCCTGCTACAATACTCTGACACTGAGGCTAGGAAGCGCAACCAGGCCAGCTCCATGGGGGATAACCATGCAGCTAGCAATGTGTTTCACCATTACGGAAACACAGGATCTCTCCATGGGTTTAGCAAGGCATCGCTGAATGAGTGGTCTGTCTCAAAGATGAAATAAATGATAAAGGTTAACTGGTTGGTAGTTACTATCACAAATGCACTCCTCAGGTCAGGCCCTCTGCTCCCACAGTGCCAACCTAAGAACGCAATAGTGTGAACAGGTAACAGACAGAATAACCCTCCTGTCTGCTTTTGGGTCTGAATCACCTTTAGTCTCAAGTTCTGGGTGGATTCAAATGGTGAACCTTATGCTAGCAGACCCAATGAACAGGCTCAGATATGTACCCTCTTAGGGGATTGTGGTACAATCTTTCACTGGGGCACCCAACCAGGCTTCCAAAATGAACCCTTTTAAGTCTATAAGAGATCTTAGGCATATTCTTACCTTTTACCAAGCTTAGTAATACCATCAAGCTGTTGAACAGTTTTGTCAGACTTAACCCCATATACGTCACATACAAAAAGAACTGGCAGACACCCAGGCAGTCTTTCAAAGAAAAGGTACTTTACTAAAAGATGATAAAAATATGGAAAATGTAAACACAGAACAATATATCAGAGAGCTCACAATCATATAAAAGAACAAGGGAAAACTACAAAACAAAACTCCTACCACAATACATTTAAATATTTGCTATCTAAGGTATTACCCCTTGAAGTGCGTTTTAAAGTTAGATCAGAGAGCTGTGTCTCTCTAGAGTCCCAAAATGATATGACATACATTTCAGACACAAGTATCAGTTAAAACTCTATCTCCACACCCCTTATGTGAGTCATCTAGCTCCTCCTTTTAGAATATAAAATTACAAACATGATTCCCTACCAGGAGGTATTTTAAATAATGTGAACATCAGCAAAACCCATTTCCCAAATTATGAGTCTTTGATCAACCAGTTCCTTTGAGGTTTAAAACCCTGCAGTCCATCACTAGGTGTGAGATATCCACCAGAAATCAGCTAAATGATGTCCTTTCCTGATGCAATAAAATGTATATTTAGTTTCCAACTTCAAAAGCATGAGGTCATAAAAGGCCATAAAATGCAATTTCTCAAGGAAGTTAATTACATTACAGAAATCTCCTGGTCAGTGTAATACATTCTGTGATTTTAGCTGCTGACACCTTGTAATTTAAAAAGGCCAAATCTCACAGACTGACATTTCATACACTAACTATTTATTTATACAATAGTCATAACCAGCTGGCCAAGCATCACAATCCACACCACCTAGACTGAATTTGGGGGCTCTATCCCCTGCATGGGATGAGCTCCCTAGGTTAGTTCACTCCTCATATAGATGTGACAAGCCAGCTGCATTCTGATTGGTTGCCCCAGCCCTATGTAAGATCATCATGTCATAACCTTGCTAGGCAAGACTCCCTCTTAATAGTCTACCATTAGTTTTTCCCATTTGTGGCAGCCAAACCAGGGGTCTGTGGTCAGTTTGTACCTCAAAATGCTGCCCATATAAGTATGGCTCTAACCTTTAAGGCTCACATTATGGCAAGACACTATTTTTCCACAGCAGAGTATGCCTGCTCCACAGGAAGTAACTTTTACTCAGGTACACTAAAGAGCGATCTTTCCTTGGTTGGATGTCTGACTCAGTACTGCCCCAATACCCATGTCTGAGATGTCAGTCTGGACTATAAAGGGTCTGCTATAGTCAGGACTTGTCAATACAGGAGCACTGCACAGTGCTTCCTTCAATCTGGTAAAGGCTTTTTCACAGGCTGGTTCCCAGATAATTTTCTTTGGCATCCTTTTCTTTACCAGGTCAGATAGGGGAGCAGCCAGGGCACTATAATTGGGTGCAAATTTCCTATAGTACCCTGCTGTCCCTAGAAAACTTCTGACCTGCTTCTGCATTTCTGGTCTGGGCCGTGCTTAGTCACCTCTGTTTTACTTGGTTAGGGGGCCAGACTGCACAGCAAGCCGAGTTATGCCACTTCAGCCATGGCTACCTGGCACTTCGCTTTGACAGTGAGCCCGGCCTCTGTATCCTGCCCAGCACTTCCCTAAGGTGGTACAGGTGTTCCTCCCAGCTGGCACTAAAGATGGCAATGTCATCCAGGTACACCATGCCGCATCTCAGCACCATTTAACACCTGGTTCACCAACCTTTGAAAGTGGCCGGGACATTCTTCATTCCGAAAGGCATTACTTTAAATTCAAATAACCCTATCGGAGTGATGAAGGCCAACCTCTCCCTAGCTCTGGCAGTTAACTTTACCTGCCAATACCCCTTTGTCAGGTCAATAGTCATAAGGTGTCACCCCTCCCAACTTGTCCAGGAGTTCATCTGTCCGGGGCATCGAGTGGGCATCTGACTTTGTGATTGCATTCAGTCCAATATAGTCCACACAGAAATGAGTAGAGCCATCTGGCTTGGGCACAAGGACTACGAGTGAGGCCCAGGGGCTGTGGGATCTCTGGATTACCCCTAAATCCAGCATTCCTCCACCTCCCTCCTGATGTTCTTGACAGCCTCTGACACCTGATATGCTGTCCACCGTGATAGGTGTCTGTGTCCCTGACTCTACATCATGCATTGCTAAGGAGTTAGTCTAGGCTTGGTGCTAAACAGTGGGGCAAAGTCTGCTAAAACATCCTTACTTCCTGGATCTTGTCCGGGGCCAGCTGGGGTGACAGTTCAACTGTCTACACAGAGGACTTCCACTTGCTTTCTTCCAGCAAGTCCAGAAGGTGGTCTCCTTCATCCTTCCCCCCCAGGACTACATTCTGCAAACACCATGTCAGCCCTGTTAGCATATGGCTTCATCATGTTGACATGGTACATTTTTTCTGTATGTCTTCTGTCAGGTAACTCTATAATATAGTTCATGTCATTTACCTTTTTAACTACTTTGTATGGTCCTGCCCACTCAGCCTGCAGCTTGTCTTTCCAGACCAGGATAAGGATCATGACTTCCTGACCCACCATGTATGAGCGAACTCTGACTCTGCGGTCGTACCACACCTTTTGTTTCTGTTGGGCAGCTGTCAGGCTGCTCTGGGCTATCCCCATAAGCTCCATCAGCCTTTCCATAAACCTGAGGACATAATCCACTGTGGGAGTTCCCTGGGTGGTGTGCTTGTCTTTCCAGTCCTCCCAGATCAAGTCTAGGGGCCCATGTACCCGGTGTCCATATAAGAACTCGAAGGGGGAAAACCCTGTTGACTCTTGGGGCATCTCCCTGTGTGCATACAACACATGGGGAAGGTATTTCTCCCAGACCCTCCCATGCTGTTCAACAAATGCTTGGAGCATTGACTTCAGGGTACCATTAAATCTTTCCACAAGCCCATTGGCTTGCCGGTGATAAGGTGTTGTGCACCTCTGCACCACCCCACACTTCTGCTATAAGCATTTCATTGGGTCCAACATGAAGGACCCCCCTCAATCAGTGACAACGTCCTGCAGAAACCCAACACTAGAGAAATCCCAAGTAAGGCATCTGCCATTTTGTTTGTCCTCAGTGAGGATAGAGCGACTGCCTTTGGATACTGGGTGGCATAATCCACCACAATCAGGAATAACCTCTTCCCAGAGGAGCTGTGGGTATTTAAAGGCCCCACAATATCCATTCTGACTCTCTGGAATGGCTCCTTCCCTATGGACAATGGAATTAGCGTGGCTTGGGTTTTCACCGCCTTCCCTATTTCTTGGCATTGGTGACAAGACCTGCAACTACAAGTACTGTGTAGCAAATTGAAAACCTTTAGCAATATAACCAAGTGTTTTAATCAAACTGAAATTACACACTGCTGCACCACTACAATCAGCAAAAATGTCAAGAATTACTGAAAATATTACTGTGTGTACAGTACATTAACAGTTACACAGAAAAATATAACCAAAACAGAAATACTGCCTTTTTCTTTCAGTTAATCTACCTACACCACAGATACACCCGTCCCCAAAGCACACACTTCACAGTTCACAGACTGACTGTTCTAAATTAACTTTCAAAATCCACACACAAACAATAAACACTTGATGATACAAGCACAGGAGGGTTTCCTACAATCGATGCACTCAATTTTGAGCAAAGAAAATGTCTCAAAAGGCCTTTTAAAAGCTTTTAGAGGATTTGAATCACAGAGCTCTAAGAGGGAACTGTCTTCATCTTCCACTACACATACACTACACAGAACTGAGGCTGTGCAGGACAATCTAGAGCCCATGTGATCTGCAATATCATGAAGCACTGCAAATTCGCCTTGGAGCTCAATAACAAAGTGAAGTGATGCAAAGTACATTGATTTCAATGTACTTCACCTTAAAATTGGTGGAGAAGGGGTTTGGGGAAGGCGGAATAACATGAAATCATTGGTTTCAATGGACTTCGTGTTCCCCATTATGATGCAAAGTACTCCATTTTGTGTTGTGGAGCACTTTGCGGATTCTGCGTTACTCTGCAAATCACTCTGTGGAGCAAATTTCGGCCACTTCGCCCACTTCTAGTAGAAAGGATAGCTGGAAGCTCCAGGACCCTCTAGGAATCTTTGCCTGAAAATGAACTTTTTCAAAGAAATTAAAAAAAAGGCATCCATATCCTCCCCCTCTTTAAATTCAGCTATCAATTTGGAATTTAATTTGTAACTCAGTCCAGTAGTTCCAGTTAAACCTGAGCACTTATCTGCTCTGGTGCTGGTGGTTGGAGTCGTAGCTTCTTCAGTTCCATTTGCCTCTGGCACTCACGCCTTCATGGTCCACCTATCGCTGTTCATGTTCAGCTTCTCTCTGTTCTCGCCCTCTTCTCCTCTGCGGCTCACTTCTTTCACTCAGCCTCTCTTTGTTCTCACTCGCTCTTCTCCTCTGCAGCTCATTTCTCTCACTCTGCTTCCTGCCTTGCTCAGCCTATCTCTGGAACCCCCACTCCATTCTGCGTAACTCAATCTGCAGCCTGATTGCTTTGGCTCCAGAATGCTGGTGACCTTCCCTGCTGCTGTGGCCCTGGGCTTGCACTGGTCCTGCTGTCCTCCTCACTGGATCTGGACACTGCACTGGCTGCTGGCCCTCCATGTCCAAGGTTTTTACAGTCACAGTCTGTGACTTGATGCTCTGGGATCTGCTGCCATCAGGGCATCCATGAGGTTCTGCTTGGTGGCTCTCCCCTTATGCAGGACTCTGCTCTCCTTGCACAACTCTGGGAGCCACTTCTTGAGGTAAATAATGGTATCCTCACCTTATGTCCCTTCTGGGATTCCAAGAATTCTGATGTTGGGGCTTGTACAGCATTTTCTAGTTGCTCCAGATGATTTTTAATGAGCTCTTGCCCTTTACTGTACTGTTGAAGCCACCACTGCCACTGCCTTCCTAGCTGTGTTTGTTGATTCAGAAACAATTCCAGCAATGTCCTTGAGTTTATTTTCAGTGGTGACCAGCTGCTGTGTATAAGAATCCAGTTTTGCCTGAGTTCTATTGTTTAATGAAGTTAGAGCAGAGATGGCTTTCTGTAGGGAGTCCAGCGTGGATGGCTTGCCTCCATCGGGCAGGAAGGACTGTCTGCTGATCTTCCCTCTTCAACAGTCCTAGCATTGCACCATCAGTTTTAACAGCTTTCGATTGGCCCATATTTACCAGATATTCAAGAGGCACCCTGTGAACCATTATCCAACAGAAAATGTCGAGTTTCCTAAAATACTTGCCAAAAATAGGTTTTATACAGAGTTATACTGTATGCACGTGGCTGAAGAGCTCTGCAAAAGCAGCTTGCTTGTTGGGCTGCTAGGCTCTGCCCCCTCTTTTAGGAATTTGAAGGTCACTGTCATATGTTCCCTGTCCCTTCTGGTTTCCAGTAAGTACATCTTCAGTGTCTTAAGGTGTTCCTCATAGGACATACCATGCTGGCACAGAATCAGTTTGGTTACCTTGCACTGCACCATCTCCAATCCTATCTCTGTACTTCCTGAGGTTAGAACTTGAGAACTGGGCACAGAACTCCAGGTATGGCCTCATCAAGGATCAATACAGGGAGGTATTACCTCATTTTGATGCAATCAATACCCTTCCTGATACATTCAAACATCCTATTGGCCTTATTATAAGCCTTGCTGTACTGTTTCAATTAGCGTTAGAAGTCACTGATGATAACTCCAAAGACTCTTTCCTTAGCTGTGATATTGAGTCCACCCTCCCATCCAGTACTCCGTCCTGGGGTTCTTGTTCCTGGAGCATCACCTTGCACATTTTGCTGCTGAATTTCAACTGCCAAACCACTGACCACTGCTCCAGCTTCTCAAGTTTCTCTTCAGTTCCTTTACTCCCTCATCATTATCTACTCTCTCACAGAGCTTAGTGTCATCTGTGAAGAGACACATCTTGCCCTGGATCCCCTCACCAATGTCACTGATAAACAATTGTTGAGGACCGGACCCAGGACAAATCCCTATGGAACCCTGCTTATGACCATGAGGATGTGATACATTAACTAAGAGGTCATCTGTGTATAAGGCTATTGGAGCAGTGACATTTCCATATCCTATTTCTTTAATGTGTAGAAAGGACCTCGCTATCACTAGTGGTTCCAGTGCTATGTCAAAAAGTAATGTCAACAGTTGGCAGCCCTGTCGGGTTCCTCTGTGAAATACCACCTGGTCTGACAGCAAGTTATTGGTCTTCCTACTGCCACAGGGTTCTTGTATATTGCTTGTACCAGCTCCGTAAATGTTGTACCAAACCCCATATGTTGCATCATTCTAGGTGGTCTCCACTCAATCTGATCAAAAGCCTGCTCAGCATCAAGTGAGACCACCAATAGGCAAGTAGATAGTTCATCATGTCCCTCATCATCACCTGTATCCATGTGCAGAAATTCATATGGGCCCCTCCTCTCCTGAAGACTGCTTGGTCAGCTGAGAACAATTATGGCAATATTTTTCCAGCCTTGCTGTCAGAATGCTTGCATGAATTTTGAAATTTGCATTTAGCAGTGAAATCAGTTGGCATGAGGCTACTTGATCTTTGGGTATATTTGGTTTTGTAAACTGTAATACAGCGCTCTCACAGGAATTCAGTAGTGTTTCTTTTAAAAAATGCTCTGAGTAGTGTCATATAAAGGCCTCATCAGTTCTGCTGCCAGTTTGTTGCATAGATCCAAGGGCAGACCATCAGACCCATGGATTTTCCCAGGAGTGATTATACCGATGGCAGCCAATATTTCTTGTTTAATGATATTGTCATCTAGAGCATCCATCACCTCTTTGGGAAACTGAGGCAAGGGGTCATAGAAATTGAACTCCTGATGTAGTGCCTGAAGCACTAGACTGTCTCCCCCCTCTCCCCGTGTAGAAGTTGAAATAGCATTTTGTAAACCTCTTTTATTTTATTTATTAATTTTAAATGTTTCACTAGATAGACACACTGAACAACAAGTTGCTCATCTCTCAGTGTGATCTGAGGGAAGGGGGTACATTGAGGATGAGAGAATAGATTTATACAATTTTTCAAGTAACATCAGAAACATACATATAATTAGCAGGTGGACAGCACTGATATACATTTGAATTACAAGGGAAGGGGAACAAGGGGGCATGGATAACAGACATTATAGTTAACAAGCATTTGTCAATGCCGAACGTTCGCGTGCAGGTATTTGCAGAGGTATTTGGCACTTGGACATGGCTTAAAAAAATCAGTGACAAAGAAGTACAAGCATTTGTCAATGCTGAATGTTGCTTGCTTCTATGTGCTGTTTAGGTATTTGGAAGTCATTGGAGTGCAAATGTTGAAAATTCGCGAAGTTATGAGCGTGCGTAGGAACTGCGCAACGCACACTTGTAAAACAGTCATTTTTAGGAATTTTTTCACCAAATTTTCAACATAGCCATTTTAAGACCTCTGCTCATGAACAGTGTCACTGTGATTTTCTTAATGTGTCCCATACATTGATTTCGCACACCGACTGCGCCATTGTGCGCTACATGGGCGGAAACATATTTTGGGCAGGATGTGAAAAATGACAGCTATACTGCTCATAAGGAGGTGTGGTAAAATGGCAATGTTGAAAATCTGGAGTGAAAATATTGAAAATTCACGAACTTACGAGCCTGCATAGGAACTGCGCAATGCACACTCGTAAAACAGTCATTTTTAGGAATTTTTTCACCACATTTTCAACACAGCCATTTTAAGACCTCTTCTCATGAACAGTGTCACTGTGATTTTCTTAATGTGTCCCATACATTGATTTCGCACACCGACTGCGCCATTGTGCGCTACATGGGCGGAAACACATTTTGGGTGAGATGTGAAAATGACAGCTGTACTGCTCATAAGAAGGTGTGGTAAAATGGCAATGTTGAAAATCTGGAGTGAAAATATTGAAAATTGCAAACTTATGAGCCTGCGTAGGAACCGCGCAATGCACTCATCAGAACAGTGATCTTTGATTTTGCATCAATTACAGTTTTGATCTTCATGAATGATGTCACTGTCATGGCATTATTCAGGCCTGAAGGGTGATTTCACACAGTGACGCAGTGACTGTGAAATCATCCTTCGGGCCTGAATAACGCCATGACAGTGACATCATTCATGAGAAGGGGTCCCAAAAACCCCATGTTGAAAATCTGGTGCAAAAATTCCAAAAAGTGCCTGAGATATGCAATAAAGTTGAAACCCCCCTATCTAGCCCATTATACAGCTTACCAGCATTTCGTCAGTTCGCGGTCGGCTTTGAAGAGTGCAGACGTGTTCCGGTCCACCAAGATCGCGCCAAGCCTGGAGGTGGTATGGGGTGTGAGGGGGTGGGGAGGCAGTGCACAGGGTGGGTGTGGCTGTGGGGGCTGGGAGAAGCGCTGCGGGGACCGCTTTTAATTTACAGGTTTTTAAAAAGAAAGACGATGTGGGACATTTGCCATGCTGGGGTGGGCTCCCAGCATGGCAGAAGGATGGCTGGGGGCCATGGAGCCAACAGGGATTGGGAACCCCTTCAGCAGATGACACAGGATGTTTGCCACGCTGGGGTGGGCTCCCAGCATGGCAGCAAAGAATTGGGGGGGCGGCGTGACGCGGTGCAAGCACACAGCAGTGGTTTTCTTTGAAGAGAAGACCACTGCTGTCATACACAGCACCGCATCTGATTGGTGCAGGACTGCCACGCCTGCTCAATGGAGCAGGGGATTGCAGAGGAGGGGCACACCTCCAAAGTGTCCCATTCTCCCAAGACGTTCCTTGCGCATGTGCGCAAGTGAACGTAATAAAACTAAGTATAGCAGTTAAGGCTAGACAGAATGAGGAGCAGACAATACTATGATGCAACAGAATGAAAAAGAACAATGTAGTTCCAAGTGCTAATAGGCTTAGATGCATTCAGGTAAGTGCAAGAGAAGGGTGGAAAATGGACATGTGGAACTAAGTGCTATATAATGATATATTAAGATAGTGGAGGAGCAGTGGAGGAGGGGTGAAGGCAGCCAGAACCTATTCCTCTTCTGGATGATGAGAACCCTGCAAGGGGACTGGAGCTAGCTAGTTAGAGGGGGGGAGAGAGAGAGAGAGAGAGAGAAAGAGAAAGAGGAGTACAGAACCTATACCCCCTCAGGATGTTGGGAACCCTGTAAGGGGACTGGAGGGGGTGGCATGTTAGAAGAGAGAGAGGAGAAGGGGAAGAAATAGATGGTGTGAGGCTGAAGGAGTTCATAAGGAGGTAGGGAAGAAAATAGGGGAGAAGTGGGGGACAGGGCAGCAACAGAAGAGGAGTCAGTGAATGTATGGTGTGGGTAATAACTGGAACAGGGTAAAAGAAGAAGTTAAGAAGGCTTATAACAGGAACAGCTAGAGCGAGATAGTTATATAGAGCAGAACTGAGAGAGTAAGAGGAGAAGTAGTGGCATATTTGAGAGGGGAAGGGAGTTCCAGATTTTAAGGAAGTGGTGGGTAAATCCAGACTGACCAATGAGGGTGGAGTGATGGGGGACCACCAAGGTATGCATGTCATATGATCTAAGGGAGTGGATGGATGGGGGAGAGGTGGAGAGAGATGAGGTTAGGTAGGGAGGGAGTTCACCAAATCAATATTTAGAGGTCAATTTGGCACTGTGGGAAAGGCACCTATTTGTCAGTGGGGGAAAAGGACAGAGCATGGTAGAGATAACAGAGATGAGTACGAGAGGGTGCGTCAACAATGAAGTGAAAGAAGGAGTTAAAGAAAGTGTCCAATCTGTTCAGGGAGGAGTTGGGAGCAGCACCATAGACTACATCACAGTAATCAAAAAAGGGAAGAATCATCTTTTGGACAAGTTTATGCCTAGCCATGGGAGGTATGCAACTATGGTTCCTGAACAAGGCACCAAGCTTGGGGTGTAGTTTTTTCAAGGTGGTATCAATGTGTCCAGAGAAATTGAGGTGTGGGTCCAGCTATACCCCAAGGTATCTGAATGAGGAGGTGTCCTCAAGGGTTTTCCCATCCAGGGTGTGGAAAGAGGTCAGTTCAGGAGCCAAAGAGTCTCTACCTAGTGCCAAAGGTCATGGAGACTGTCTTCTTGGTGTTTAGGAAGAGCTGATGGGAGGCAAACCAGAGCTGAACCTGGTTAAAGTCATGCTGTAAGCTGGTTGCTATATCAGAGAGACATTTGCTGGAGGTGTACAAGACAGTATCGTTGGCATACATGTGGATGGAGGAGGAGTGTGAGCAGACTGATTGGAGGTCATTTAGGAAGATGGAGAAAAGCAAGAGACCAAGTACAGAGCCCTGTGGGACTCCTGTGCTGATATGGAGGGTAGGGGGAGATGGAGTCAGAGACTCTGACAGATTGGGTCCTACCAGTGAGGTAGGTCCTGACCCAGTTTGTGGCTGGCTTAGTCAGACCCGCAACAGTAAGGGAGTTAAGAAGAAGGGGTGTGGGAGATAGTATCAAAAGCCTTAGCAAGGCCGACAAAGATGGCAGAGGTGATCAGGCCATTATCCATCCCAGTAAGGATGAAGTCAGTGAGCCTGAGTAAGGAGGTTGTGGTGGAATGATTTTTCTGAAAACCAGATTGGAATGGGGTGAAAAGGAGGAGTCAGAAAGAAAGGATGTAAGTTGGGAGAGAACCAGATGTTCTTGAGTTTAGCAAGGGTAGGAAGGAGAGATGGGACCTAAGTTACCAGTTGTTGTAGGGTCACCACCTTGGGAAAAGGGAGGACCACTGCATGTTATCAAGTTAAGGGGACAGATGCAGACATAAAAGAGAGGTTGAGGATTATGGAGAGAGGATAAGCTATGGTGAGTGCTGAGAGGAAGAGGAGCTTAGGGTCAAGGTCATCAGGTGAGGAACCTTTGACAGGTTCAGGGAAGAAGAGCATTTAGGGTGTTGCCGGAGGAGATCATAGAGAAGGAGAAAGATGGGAGTACTGGAAGGGGATGGTTGGCAGAGAAGGATGATGTGCAACTGGATATGGAAGTGGGAGGAGTTTAGAAGAGCCATGGCACATGAGGTGTAGTAGGAGTTAAATTCCTCGGCCAGTATGCATTGGTCAGAAACAAGGAGTTATTTGTTTTGAGCACAGAGGAGGAGCTTGGGAGGGAGGCATTGACCACTTTCCAAAATTTGGTGGGAGTGTTTATGTTTGTAAGGAAAGCTGATTTAAAATATTTGGACTTAGCTAATCTTGTTGCTTTTGTGTACAAATTATGAAGCATTCGGTACTTAGCATAATCAGTAGGGAACAGTGATGCTTTATGTTTCTTCCATGCTCAATCCCGCTCCCTGAGGTAGGCCAGCAGTTCAGGGGTTATCCAAGGGAAGTGGTTACCTTGTATTCTGGTACATTTGAAAAGGGCGAATGTATTCCAAATTATAACAATTTTTTCTTTAAAATAGGTTAGGGCATGGTCAACAGTGGGGACTGATGAAAGTGGTGACCAGTCAGCATGTGTGAGATCATGTAGGAGAGGGTCATGATGTAGGGATTTGAATGGACTTGTAAGATTTTATGAGGAGGTTTGAGCCTTGTGGACCTTCCTAACCAGAAAGCTGGGGTGATGGTCACTGAGGGCATCACGTAGGATTCCAGACTTAATAACTCTATGAGGGTGGGAGGTGAGTGCCCAGTCCAACAGGGAGTGATTATCTGTCTTCTGATTTAGGTGTGTGGGTTCTAGAATGAGTTGAGTAAGATTTTGGGCTGCAACCTCGCTACAAGTCTTGGTAGTAGAAGGAGACAATCAGTTTAAATTGGAATCGCCCAAGATGTGTAATTTTCCTGAATGAGTGAGGGATGTAATGGAGGTAATAAATTCAGGTGCTAACAGAGGACAGGATACCAGGATGGCAGTAGATCCCACCTATGAAGATTGGGATGCTGAAGAGCAAGGAAATATGAATGGCTAGTGCTTCATAAGATGCAGGGAGGGAGGAAGATAGCATGGTGGTATATTGTAGTGAGGCCAGGGTATATATTGCCAATCCACCACACCTGCAAGCCTGATCTTACCTGGATATGGAGTAGCCGGGGATACAGATGGAGTGATCGGAATCTTATCACTGAGTCATGTTTCAGTTATGATTAGAATATCAGGATTGAGCGATACCACCAGGGTTTGCAGAAGGTCGATTTTAGGTAATAGGCTACATATGTTCAAATGGAGTGTTTTCAGACTATTTGGGAGGACAGAGGGGTCTCGAGAGTTGAGCAAGTTTCAGGCAGGGGAGGCAGCTGAGTTTTTAAGGGTGGCAGGCCCAGGGTTGGGGTGGATATTGCCTGATGTAAGTAGCAGGAAGGATATAATGAGGAAATTAATCTTGGGGCATCTGTGAAGAGGCGAGGATTTAAGAGGTGTTAGGGTAGATTGTGAAGAATGTGAGTAGAAGATTAGTAGGCGAAGAAAGGCAAAGTAGCTAGGCATTGAGAATACAGATGAAGAGGGGAGTTGTGGAAAGTAGGATCAGATTTCAAGAGTGGGTGCAGGAGTGATTGCCAGGATAAAAGTAGAAGTTGTGAGAAAAGGTAGAAAAGGGGGGAGAGGCGTAACACTGTATTTGTGATGAGTGGAAAGAAGAGGTGGATGAATAGGCAGAGTAAGAGCAAGAAGCAGAAGGGGGAAGAAGAGGTATCATTTGGGAAGGGAGGCACTTACAGTGAGATTAGAATAAGATTAGGATTTTAGGGAACAATAGCTGGGGGCACAGTAAAAAGTATACACTACATCACTGGAAGTAGATAAGTGGAATAGAATGAATTATATAACTTCATCACTGGGAGTACAATTATTTCTGTGTTGATTAGCTAGAGTAACAAGGTGGACCTCTGGTGGCCTGAATTTATAACCTGCTAAGGATAAATCAGATAGTTATTCACAACTTCACAAGTCAGGTGACATCTCTAGGCTATAAAGCAAACTGTCCAGATAAGGCAGGTGGGTGGGGAGCCGGCATGCAGCTCTGGCAGGATAAGCTGTTAAAGCAGTCTAAATTAGTAAGAGACAGAATACAGGTATGCTGTGCAATTACATCCTGAGGCTAAGCTGCCCAAGAAAGAGCATTAAATTTAAAGGAAGCAAAGTGGCTCTGAGTCAGTTTTTCCAAATGGAGCAGCTCGAGTATACCTTTGATCAAACTCGGCTCCTGGAGGCAGGCAGGATGTGCCAGGAGGAGTCACTGTGAATGTGGACATCAGCAGAGGTGCCTGATGACGGTGGTGATGACCTGCATGGGAAGAGAGGGCACAGGTTAATTTAACAAAAACGGAGCATAAAGGAGCAGCAAGAAGACAAAAGAAGATAAATGGGAGCAAAAAGCAGTTTAAATGGGGCGCAGACAGCTGGGGGAAGGGTGACAGATAGAGTGATGCAAAGCTTGAAGGAGACAGGAAAGAATAAAGTCTAGAATGAAATGCTGAGTTTTGCAATCACTTTAAACAGTGCACATTTAATAAAAAGAAAAAAGTGCTGTACTTTTAAAGCAGTCAAAATCTCTACCAGTAAGCATGCTGGAAGGAGACAGGAGGGATTAAATTCAAAATAAATGTAGTTTTCAAAGCAGTTTAAAAGTGCATGGATTAAATAATAAAACAGTGCAGAGCTTCTAAAGCAGTCTAAATCAGTAAGAGAAAGAATACAGTCATGCTGTGCAATTACAGCCTGAGGCTAAGCTGCCCAAGAAAAAGCGCCAAACTTAAAGGAAGAAAAGTAGCTCTGAGTCAGTTTTTCCAAATAAAGCAACTTCTCGAGTATACCTTGTGGCCGAAACATGGGCTCCAGGGGGCGGGCAGGATGTGCCAGGAGGAGCTGCTGGTGAATGTGGACATTAGCAGGGGTGCCTGATCAAGGTAGTGGTGACCTTGCAGCCCAAACATTGGCTCCTGGGGGCAGGCAAGATGTGCCAGGAGGAGCCACCGGTGAATACAGACCTCAGCAGGGGTGCCTGATCAAGGCAGTGGCAATCTCTCTTTGATATATTTCTGTTTGTGAGAAGTACCCCATTCCCTGAAATACATCCAGTATGCCCTGGTGATCTAGTGGTCTCCCACCACCCGCCACAGAGCCCACCAGCCCACTCCCCCATCAGCCCGGCCCGGGCAGCAGCACCCCACCCGCCTGCCACCTGCACCCGCCGACTGACAGCTCAGGTAGGCTGCCGCCCGATGGTTCAGAGCATGAGCCAATGGGCATGCAGCCTTACTGTCTAAGGCAGTCCAGATATGTGAATGAATGTGAATTCATTCATTCACATATCTGGACTGCCTGTCGTGTAGAGCTGCAGCCCATTGGCTCATGCTCTGAACCACTGGGCGGTGCTCTACCGAGCTGTCAGTTGGTGGGCGGCGGGGCGGCAGGCAGGTGGGGTGCTGCCACCGCCGCTGATGGGGGGAGGGTTGATGGGGCTCCGTGGGTGGGTGGGGTGGGATGCCACCAGATCACCAGGGATATTGGACTGGGGGTGGGTTTGAACTTATGCGGATCGGGCTTCACGGTCCACTGGACCACCAGGGATATTGGTCTTTGGGGTTGCTGTTATGCCCGTGATCAGGCTAGTGGGGGTGGTTTCATATGTTATGCCCGCGATCAGGCTAGTCACGGGGTTCTATATGTTATGCCCACGATCGGGATAGTCGGGAGGTTCTTGCATTATGCCCGCATTGGGCTAGTCGGGGGTTTTACGTTATGCCCACGATCGGCTAGTCGGAGGGGTGGGCAGAAGATGTCCTTTATGCCCGCGATCAGGCGCTGTGGGGGAATACTCTGCCGCCCACGATCGGGCTATGGGGTTACTATTATGCCCGGATCGGGCTGCAGGGAGTTACTTATTATGCCCGCGATCGGGCTGCGGGGCACTGGAACAGTGGAGGGCCACCCACAGGTGGCAGCTGCTGTGTTGCACCACTGCAATGCGGCAACTCACCTGTGGGTGGCCCTCGACTTGATCCTTTTTTTTGGCTTAAAGTTGTGCAGGCGCAGGTAGGGGTTGCGCCTGCACAACTCTGCATGGCCCGGCTGAATATTGGGCTGTGCAGTTTATGCATGGTTCCTCCCCCTTCAGTTGCGCATGCCTTCATTAGCATTGCACTGTTGCTCAGCATGGTTTGGGGCACAACTGCCTCCTGCTGAATATCGCAGAATGGCAGAATTTCGGACTTAAGCGCGCAGCAACCCTATTGCGCTTTGGCTCAACTCTTTGAATATCCAGGCCATTGTGTAATACATGGTATTGCATGAGATGCAATCTATCTTGGGAAACATATTTGTGACAGGATCTCCAAGGGATTGCCAATCCAGCTGGTACTGAGGGAGAAGTGAGTTCCAGAATCTGGTAGGTCCAAAGGAGTCCCATATTTTTATAGTACAACACTCTGTATAACTTAGATACAGTGCCTGAAGATCCAGACAATAGGGAGATTTCAGGTATCAAGACTGACACCTTCTGGGAAGGGGAAGTATTCCCCAGGACTATTGTGAGTAGGTGTCTTAACTGCATGACCTTAAAGTGAGATGAAGCCGGAATGAGAAACTTTTCAATAATTCCACCTGGGGACAACCAGTGTCCCATCCCATCCACCAAGGAAAGCAGTTTACCATCACCTAATTGGGGCAACCACTTACTGGGAATCTGCTTTCTGTTAATAGTAAAAGATGGGGAGTTCCAAATGGACTGAGCTAAGTCAGTCTGAGGAGAATACTGAAGAAATAAACATAACTGTGCATAAACTCTTAAAGAGATACCTACTGTGGTACAGTCAGCCATCTTTACATGAGACAATTTGAGGTAAAATAAGGTTAAGGGGTCCACGCATTTAGCTTTAATTGCATCTAATTCAATCTTAAGCCATACTGGTTGTTCCATTTCAAGGCCCGGGGATATCCATCTCGCACATTTTACTAGATGACCGGCCCAATAGTATGATGCCATATGGGGAATCCGCAGTCCTCCCTCAGGTTTTTGGGGCAGCTAGTTTGTAATAAGCCAAACAGGGATATTTATCAGCCCAAATAAATCTTGTAAATATACCGTGCAATTTCTTAAACCAGCGTATAGGGATAAAAGAACTGAGAAGGGATAGGGGTAGAAAATTCTAGGAAATACATTCATCTTAATTATGTTAATCCTGCCCCATAATGATATAGGAAGTTTAGACCATCTGTCAAGGTCATGAATAATAACCTGTGAGAGAGAGTCCAGGTTATCTTTAAACCATGTTGAGGGGTTATGGGATAACTTGATGCCCAAATACCTAAATACTCTAGGAGTCCAACATAAGCCTAGGGGACTAATATCGTCCTTAAATACCTTGTGGTTTAATAGGAAAAATAAGGATTTACTGGCATTCAGCTTGTAATTGGATAGCTAGCTAAATCTAGCTATTTCATTCAGTAAGGGTGGTATTGATGAAGCTGGATGGAGAGATGTATTAATCAAATCATCTGCATAAGAGTGAGTTTAATTTCATGACGCCCAACCCGAATGCCTCAGATAGAAGTATTTTTGAGAATGTTTTGAGTGAGGGGTTCCAAGTATAAATTAAATAACAGAGGCGATAGGGGCAACCCTGCCTAGTACCTGAATAAAGTGGGAAAGAATTAAGAAAACCCATTAGCTGAGATTCTTGCTGTAGGGTTTATATATAGTGCAGCAACCCAGGATATGAATACCGGTGAGAATTTGAAGGTACTCAATACTTTAAACAAAAACTCCAGTTTACCGATCAAACGCCTTCTCAGCATCCAGAGAGACCAGGCCTGCAGGGAACTCAGCATCTCTGGTAGCCGAGAAGACATGAGATAATGTACTAAGTGGTCTGCTGATGAGCGTCCTTCATAAATCCTACCTGATTCATACCTATTAACTCAGGGAGTACCACGGATAACCTATTAGCTAAAATCTTTGAGAGAATTTTTATGTCTTGATTTAGGAGGGATATAGGCCTATAACTTTGGACAAGCTCTGGGTCCTTGTCTGGCTTGGGGAGAAGCACTATCAAGGCTTCAAAGAGATGACAGTCAACCTCCATCCCGGATAGAATATGTTGAAATAATCTATTAAGTATTGCTAATAAAAGCTCTCGAAACATCTCGTAGAAAAAGGAAGAAAATCCGTCAGGCCCAGGAGTTTTATCTGAGGGTAAACCATTGATAACCTCAGCAATTTCCTCCTGTGTTATAGAGGAGACAAGAGAATCTTTGTGATGTGCTGGGAGGGAGGGCAGGTGAGAGTCCATCAGATACTTCTCCATGCTTACAGGGCTGGGGGGGGTGCTTCACGTCCCCATACAGTGTTTTGTAGTATGCTGCAAATTCTTGAACTATCTCGGTAGGAGATGTTTTCAGACACCCATCTGCAAATACCCTGATAGAAGGGATAAATCTTGCAGACTCTTGTTGCTTGATACGGAGTGCCACTAGGCGCCCTGCCTTCTCACCCTGATCAGTGTAACTAGCTTTAGTACATATGATAGCTAAGTCTGACTTTTCCTGCAGTAATTCTAAATATCTATCTCTCAACACTAGGAGCTTCGTCTGATCCTCTTCTGGAGAATTGACCGAAACATTAAATTCAAGAACCCGAATCTGGGATAACAAAGATAACAATTCCCTTGCCCTAGCTCTTTTCCTAGTCGCCACCATACTAATAAGAACGCTTCTCATGTAGGCCTTAAAAGCCCCCCATATAATATCCGGTTTTGCACTATTTAAAGGGTTGGACAAAAAAAAAAGCCTCACTGTGTTCCCTTATGATTTTGCAATATATAGAATCTTTAAGCCATTGGTCATTAAGCTTCCATCTTGTTTCTCTCTTGAAACATCCTGAATTGCCAGTTACACAACAACTAGGAGTGGTCGGAGACAGGACCAGGTTGGATCGGACGAGGTCCTGACCCCAGGCAGAAGAGTCTGAAAAATGAAGATGTAATCAATGCGGGACTGCAAGTCGTGTGCCAATGACCTATAGGTGAACTCCTTGGAATCCGGATTTAGGACACGCCAGACATCACAGAGCCTGCATTGATCCAGTAGGTCTCTAAAAGCCCTCTGACCTGGAGAGACCCCCCCGATCTGCCACCTGACCTGTCCAGGTTTGAGTCTATGGCTTGATTAAAGTCTCCCCCTAGAATAATCCTAATAGGAAGGAAAGGCAGGATTACATTTACAAGTCTCATGAAGTACCCAGGGTCATCTGTATTAGGGCCATATATGCCCAATAACAATGGTACTGACCAGAGAGTACCTATAACTAAAACGAACCTACCTCAGGGTCCTTAATAACTTGAGTTGAAACATAGGGAATGCCCCTCTTAATAATAAGCATGACCCCACAACTATTTGAGGTGCCTTGTGCCTCATACACTGTCCCCACTTGTTGTCTCCTCACTTGTGAGGCTTCTGTTTCTAATAAATGCGATTCCTGTAGGAAAGTTATCTGAGTGCGTAATAGGCTTAAATGTTTAAGAACCTGATATTGCTTAGATTTTTCCCTGATCCCCTTAACGTTCCACGTTGCAAAAGTCACCTCCTTGGGCACCTACTAAGGATTACTAGGTGTAATAGGTTTGGCCTTGCACTCAGGGTATATAACACGAGTAATCTAACCCTTTCCATTGCTGCTGTAGGCCCTCCCACCACCCCAACCCCCATCAAGAGCCCAACTTTAAGCCCCCCAGTACACCCCCCCAACAAGAGCACATAGCACCCACCAACCTCCCTACCCCAATCTGTCACAAGCAACGCTTAGCACAACACTGGGTCATGTCCCTCCCTCCTGCCCCCGAAGATATCCCCTGCTAATGATCACCCTCATATCTCTAGGTATAAAGTAGTTTATGAATTGCACTAATGAGCTGTTAATGCCTAAGGAGCAGTCTTGGGCTTCTGGAGCCTGTGGACATATAGTAGTGAGTCCACTAGAGATAGAGAAAGAAAGTGAAGCTGGGTATCACAGACGTGAATATGGCAGGTCTCCACAAGACTCCAAAATGAGAGTTGAAAATTGCCTGTCCCTCGTCCCTTTACACGAGAAAGGGTCCTGAAGGAACTGGAAGTAATGAGTTGATAAAGCAATGGGGCCAGATGGGGTGCACCCCAGGTCCTTAAAGAACTAAGAGAGGTGGTGGCTGAACCTCTGGCTATCCTGTTTAGCTGATCACTGGAAACAGGGAGGTACCCAAAGACTGGAGGACAGCAGATGTAGTCCCCTTATACAAAAGTGGGAACAAAGAGGAAGCAGGGAACTACAGACCAGTCAGCCTCACCTCGGTAGTGGGGAAGATCATGGAAGCACTACATTGAAGGAGAGATTGTGGAACATCTGGTTGTCAATGGACTACAGGACCCAAGGCAGCATGGTTTCACCAGGGGGAGGTCATGTCAGACCAACCTCATTGAATTTTGACTGGGTGACTAGGGAGGTGGATCAGGGGAGGGCAGTGGACATGGCTTATCTGGACTTCAGCAAGGCCTTGACACTGTGCCACATAGAAGACTATTACACAAACTGGGGAATATAGGGTGTGGGCAGGACAGTAGTGTAGTGGGTAGGTAACTGGCTGGGTGGCAGGACACAGAGGGTGGTGGTAAATGGCTGTCACTCACAGAGGGAAGAGTGACCAGGGTACCACAGGGATCAGTGCTGGGACTGTCCTATTCAACATCTTCATCAGTGACATTCAAGTAGGACCTAGAAGGCAGAATTTCACTGTTCGCTGATGACACAAAGCTCTGTAACAGAGTAGACACACCAGAGGGTGTAGACAGAATGAGAAATGACCTGCAGAAACTTGAAGAATGGTCAGGGGTTTGGCAGTTGAAATTCAATGCAAAGAAGTGCAAGATAATGCATATGGGGCACAAAAACCCTGGCACAATATATCAGTTGGGGGTGAGGATATAGCATGCACCAAGCAGGAAAGGGATCTTGGGGTTGTCATCTCTGATGACCTCAAGGTAGGGAAACAGTGTGACAAGGCAGCAGGTAAAGCAAATAGGATGCTGGGATGTATAGGCAGGGGCATCACCAGCAGGAAAAGGGAGGTCATAATTCCACTATATAAGACACTAGTGAGTCCCCACCTGGAGTACAGTGTACAGTTCTGGAGACTATACCTAAGTAAGGACATAGACAGGGTAGAGAAGGTTCAGAGGAGGGCAACAAAGATGGTGCATGGATTGCATCACAAGTCCTATGAAGACAGGTTGAAGGAACTGAGCATGTACTCCTGGAGGAGAGGAGGGAGAGAGGGATAGATAGAGACATACAAGTATCTTACAGGGAGGAACAGGGTGCAGGAAAACACTATTTTAAGTGAAAAGATGTTCCAGGACTAGAGGGCATGGGATGAAGTTGGAGGGAGGACGATTCAGAGGAAACATGAGAAAGAATTTCTTCAAGAAACGGGTGGTGGACAAGTGGAACACCCTGCCAGAGGAAGTGGTGGGGGCTGAAACAATCATGGGATTTAAGAATGCATGGGATAGACATAAAGGAATTCTGGAGGTCAGAGGTAAGGGGCAACAGACTTCTAGGAAAACAAACTGAACTTACAAGCTCAAATGGGCAGACTGGATGGCCCATAGGCCCTTATCTGTTGACACTGTCTATGTATCTATGATGGTCGCTAGTTTCCCAGATGGCTACCCACTTCTACATCTGTGATCCTCTCTCCATCTCCATTTGAGAGAACCAGGTCTAAGATTGCTCCTCTTGAGTGGGCTCCAATACTAGTTGTCTAAGGCACGTCTCCTGTAGGGCATCTAGAATAACCCCACTCTTCGAAGTGGCTGCTGCAACTGCACTCCAGTTAACATCTGGCATATTCAGATCACCCATCAGCAATATCTCCCCTTTTTCTGCCATTCTAAGTATACTTTCTATCATTTTCTTGTCCATTTCCTCCCCCTGAGAAGGGGGTCTGTATACAACCCCTGTGCGTGTGGTGCCATTGCCTGTCTCCAAATTTACCACAGTGCTTCTTCTGCTCCTGTTTACCCTTTTGTTCTGTTGCTTTTATTCCTTCCCTTATGTAAAGAGCTACCTCCTCCTCCTCCTCTTTTACCCTCCCTGTCCCTCCTGTAGATAGTGTATCCGGTATGTTTACGTCCCAGTCATGGTTTTGTGTGTGCCATGTTTCTGTGACTGCCACGATATCCAGATGTTCCTCCTCCATCAAGGCCTCTAATTCAGGAAGCTTGTTACCCAGACTATGGGCATTGGTACTCATTGCTCTCCATTTTTGATGGCTTTGCCTTCGTTGCAGCATACCCCACTGACCTTTCTACCTCAGTCTTTTTCTCATTTAGTACTCTGTTTTGTAGGAGAGGCTGGGATTTTCTGCTGCTTATCAGTGCCTCCCTTTGACTAGTTTAAAAGCTTGCCAATGAAGCATTTAAACCGATTGCTCAAAAGACTTGTTCCTTCCTGGACAGATGCAGACCATCCTGTGTATAGGCTGGTGTCCTCCAGGTGGAACCCCAGTCCCCAATGAAGCGAAACCCCTGTGCTCCCTTACCATTTTTTCAACCATTCATTAAACTGCATGGTGCTAATTACCTCGCCTCCCCCATGCCATTGACAGGCAGCACCTCTGAGAAGGATACTGTGTGTGCTACTTGTCTTAGGCCCCTCCCCAACTCTACAATGTCCTCCTGCACTGCTCTAATCTCATGATGAGCCAAGTCATTTATCCCTAGGTGGACAATGACATCCAGCTCAGACTCACTTGCAGCTGTTCTCGTGATCCTGAGGATGCGCTTCCTGTCCCTCCAAGCCATGGCACCAGGCAGGCACCTTACTTCAGTTTTCCAAACTCCCCCCAGTTCTATCCCCCTAATAATTGAGTCCCCCACCAGGAGCTGCTTCCTTTCCCTGTGGTGTCCTCTGCCTCCTTCCTGTGGGCCTCCCTTGTGACAGTTGTCATCAGTCTTCTCTGCGGGTGCATCCACAGGGGAGCTATGCTTCCCCAGAATGGTGTATGGATTGTGGAGTGGAACAATTGCCTGGGTGTTCCTCTGTTCCACCATCCTCACCCTCCCTGAGCCCACTGTGGTCCAATTGCTGTCCTTTCTTCGCAACCTCTGAGGTAGTGGTGGTGGATCTGGTGCTCCCTGGATGGGGGAGGTTCCCTTCCTACTGTCCAGTGTGGCCTGGGGGAAGGTTTCCTTACTACTGTCCAGTGCAGCCTGAAGATGGGCAACTTCCTCCCTCAGGGCAGAGAGTTGTCTGCAAATAGGGCAGCATCTCAGCCTCCAGAAAGACTCCGGAAGACTGCTGCCCCACAGCCATTACATTGCACTACTCCCCACATGTTTATCTACTTTTTTTTGTTTTGTGTGTGTGTGTGTGTGTGTGTGTGTGTGTGTGCACAGTGTGTGATTGGTTTGTTATATAGAAATATATATATTATACAATGTGTATGCTTATATTGTCAGTGCAGTGTGCTAGAGAGGATATGACAGTGATATGCACCTTGCACTTTGAGGAAATGATGTCAGAACCCCAGGTATAAAGGAACTTTTCAGGGTGGTGGGTGAGGGGTGGAAGAGGTTGGGCCTAAGCTGTGCCCCTCACAAAACAATCAGCTAAAGCTCTCACCCACCACTGCGATGAGTTCCTTCCTGTCAGCAAGATGCCCTACACAACAATTTGACAGAGAAAATACCCTGCTAATCAAACAGAGAAAAATCCAGACATCCAAGTCAGACACAGGTAAACCTCTCCAGCCCCAAAACAGCCTGGCGGTTTGTTAGCCACAAAGGAAAATCAAATATGTAGTTATTTCAGCCCTTCTGAAGATGCTAACAAGATAAGCAGTTTTGAAAACCCCCTTTCTGAATTAAAAACTAAAATAATTAAACACAAAGCAATACCAATGTAAAAGTAAGGAAAACTTTCCTCGGATGTAAGCAAGAGAGAGAGATTCGTCACAGATATCTAGTCCAATATAGTATATCCCATGCAGCTTCTCAGTCCAGGTTACAAACAAGTTCTCTTGTTAATAATAGCCCTTTGTTTGTGAAAGTAGTCAACCTGAGAGGTGTAATGTATGGCCATTAACACCATTAGCACTTACTTAACCTAATCTTTTCCACTGCAGCAAAGCTGCCCCCACCTTTTGTAACAATAACAGAGCCAGTTGTCTTCCACTTTCATTTGCTGGTAAACATTTTTATCTCTAACAACATTAAGGCATTTTTAAATTCTTTTTTTTTCCTCAAGAAAAAAGCATGAGCCCCCAAGGTGCAGGGGCACAGTTTGCACCTAGCTAAGGCCAGCTCTGCTGGAGGACAGCTGAGACCTGTGTGACTCAGGCAGCTTTCATGGAGGCATTAGTGCATACTGATAAAGAATGCAGCACAGTGTGTTACTAATAGAGGAGCTCCATGATGGGGAGCTTACAGCACCCTTAGCCTCCTCTAAATCCGCCTATGGACCTGTATACTTTATATGATGTATATATAGTGTTCAATTTTTTTTAATGTTTTTTACTACTTTCCGTGCTGCCCTGGAGTAACCGCTTTGTTAGTAGTCACTGTCCATTCTATCATCTAAAAAAAATGTGCTTCAGCACTGCATGTCAGCTGTAAGGCCCAACAAGGGCAATGTAAGGTATTGGTGTAGCGCCAAGTCATCCCTTCATATATTTATCAGGTGTGCTAATGTTAATAAAAATCTTGCACTGACAGTAATACTTCTCCAGTCACAGTCATGTCAAACATCTGTGTCAGGTGACATATACAAAATAAAGTAAATGCATGCCAAATCACATTGACTTACATTGAACAGTGCCAGCCTGATTTATCTGTCACCTGTTACATTATTTTGATTTTTTTAAGGTTTGAAATTCTAATTGGTACATTTTAGACTCATACTTGGATCGGATGTAGCTAGGATCTGGTTGTGCCTAACTCTCCCCCAAACATTTGAAATGAAAACACATAACGTTAGAAGTGCACAAACAGAGAAACATTCGGTTAACCCTCTTCGCATTATAATGCGTAGCAGAGTATAATTTATTAATTTATTATTCATGTTATTTTTCATGTTATATAATGTTATTATTCATGTTCTATACATTTCCATTCTACATGGTATGTGCTGTGGTGGTGTTGTGTGTCTGGGTGTGTGTGTGGGGGGTATATTCGAATGTTTTGACATTGTGGCATACACGAGTTCTTCACCGCAATGTACATGTAACATTGTAAGTTCACCCTATATTTTCATGCAGGAAGGAAAGATGTTATGGAATTCAAACTCCATTCACATATGTTGCATGAAATTGGATAGTTCCAGAGGGTGCCACCCTCCCGGCTGAATTATGATAGAACAAAACAAAATATTGAAACTTGAATTAGGACAAATGATAACAACACCAAACTTGTATTTTGGCATAAAGGTGTCAGCTGGCAGAAAGAAGCATTTGGTGAAATTCTAGTCTCCTAATTTTGAAATGATGAGACATCTTTCACCCAGAAGCAGCTTGTTTTTGTTGTTATATGCTAGCTGGATATTAAAGTGCGACTTGTACTGGAAAAGATGGCACTGAATACTTAATCTGTAGGGTACAGGTCTGAGGTTACATCTCTCAAATGTAATCTTCAAACAGTAAGTGTACAACTGACAAACAGAGCTACTTATCAGATTAGGCCTCACAGATGCTGCTCTGTGTAGCATTTTTTCATTCATTTTCTTTTAGGAATCAAACATATAAACTAATTGGAGTACCTTGGCATACACTGGAGTAAATTGGAGTAAACAAACTGGCTCTTGAACTAGACATCATCTTTCAGTCTCTTTAACATCTTTCTTTCACTTTGTGCCACTTTCAGAATCCATCATTGTGTGTGTGTGTGTGTGTGTGTGTGTGTGTGTGTGTGTGGTGGTGGTGTTTTAGCCTGGCCAACCCGAAAGTTTACCTCACCCTCCCCCTCCCCTCCCCTCCTCCCAACAATGTTTCCCTCCCCCACCAACTCCTGGCTATGCTCTGGGATGCCCCCCCATACCTATCTCAGTCTCTCTTGTACCCCTCCACATTTGTAACAGTCACCAGCTCCGTGGTCACTTGATTCTATACATTTTGTACTTGTCTTCTGAAGTTTGTTTTGTGTGTGGTATGTGGCTTTACAATCATTACTGCATTGTGTGTAATCCTGTTTTTGCCCACCGATTCAGTTGATGTCATATGTTCACTGTGTAGGCGTTGCTAAAAGTTGATCTTTTATGTACACAAGTACATTAAAAGCTGTGTGAGTGCACGATGGTGACATTTTCCGGATTGAAAATATAGATACATAGAAACATGCTGTAGAAGTTGACGGCAGATAAGGACTGCAAGTCCCATCCAGTCTGCCCATTTATTTGTTTACCTTATAAATGTGCCATCGGCCTTTACTCTGTCAATGGCCTATCTATTTGTAGTCATCTGTATTGCTCCTTTATGCCTAGCCCATGCCTGTTTGAAGCCCTGCACTGTATTCATAGCCACCACTTCCTGAGGTAGGCCGTTCCATGCATCCACCACCCTTTCTGTGATAAAGAACTACCTCACATTGCTACTTAAATGGCCTTCCTCTAATCTCATGCTGTGTCCTTCTTGTCCTGCTATTTTTCTTATATTGAAACATATTAGACTCTTTCACCTTGTTAATGCCCTTAAGGTGTTTGAATGTTTCAATCATATCACCTCTCTCCCTCTTTGCGCTAGAGTATACATATTGAGCTCCTGTCTCATGTTTTCTGATGCAGTACCTGCACCATTTCGGTTGCCCTTCCCTGGACTGTCTCCATTTGGTTAATGTCCTTGTGAAGGTGTGGGGAATTTTGGCACCAAATTTCAACATGTGGTTATTGTGACCCCTACTCATGAATTCAGCCACTATCATGGCGTTATTCGTTCCCAAAAGGTGATTTTGCATTCACTGCATGGAATCACCTTTCAGGACTGATTAATGAAATAACATTGCCAGTGTTCATGCGGTGGGCTCTCAAAAAGCCTATGTTGCAAAGTTGGTGGAAAAAATCAAAAAAATGACTATTTTATGAGCGTGTGTTGAACAGTTGCTACGCACGCTCCGAACTTTGCGAATTTGCAATATTGTCACTCAAGATTTCCAACATTGGCATTTTTCCACACCTCCTTATGAACAGTACAGCTGTCATTTTTCACATTTGAGCCAAAATGTGTTTTTGTGTTATGCGCATAATAGCGGGTCGCTGTGGGAAATCAGTGTTCGGGGCACATTAAGAAAATCACAGTGACACTGGTCATGTGCAGAGGTCCTAAAATGTCTATGTTGAAAATTTTGTGATGAAAGTCCATAAAATTACTGTGTTACGAGTGTGTGTTTCACAGTTTTGATGCACCCTTGTAACTTTGCAAATTACAAATATTTTCACGCCATATTTTCAACACTGTCATTTTTTCACACCTCCGTATGAACAGTACAGCTGTCACTTTTCACATCCTGGTCGAAATGTGTTTTCACGCTTCCTGTGCAGAATTGGGCATTTGCTTTGGGGAGGGCAGATGAGTATGGTAGGCATCCTGGCTGGTGGGGGCAGGGATGGCAAGGGATGGAGAAAGAACAACTAGGGACTGAACCTGACCCCAGTGTCAGTGGCACTAACAGAAAAGAGAAGAGAAGGAGTAGGTGCCGAGGCGAAGGGGGGGCCTCCTGATGGGGAAAGAAGAGACCACAAGGAGTACCAGGTGAGAGAGCAGATGGCTGCTGGTAGGGAGAGGACCAGAGGTGGGACCAGGGGTGGCACGGAGGGGAACAAGTAGGAGGGGGAACCGATAGGGGAAGAGATGCAGGAGGGGTATCAACTAGGAATAGATTTGAACCTCTGCTATGGAAGAGAGAGGGGGAGAAGGAACATACTGAAGGGGGTAAGACAAGTGGGGCATGAGAGGGATGGCAACAGTTATGGGAAGAGATAGTGCGGACGAAAGTGTATAAGGGGGGCTAGTAAGGAAGGAGGGGTGGTGACTGGAGGAGAGAGGCTACGGGAATGGGAAGGATAGGAGGCATCACTATCGTGTAGAAAAAAATCCTCAGGCTCCTCCCTCTCCTTGCTGCCAGTGATGCTCCATAGGACCTGCCCCTACTCAGGCCTAATCATACACTCTGAGGCCCCAAGCATCAAATCAAGGAAACCATTGGTTTAATACATGTCCAACCTCCATGAAACAGAACTTTTTATATTAAATAGCTCAAATTTTGAATTCATGGGTTCATTTTACTTATTTTGACGCATGAAAGGCCTAACCCTGGAAAGGTAGCAATTATTACGTGTTTCATGTTTTATTTTTCGATAGCTGGTGATTTTATCTGTGTATCAGGATTCTAGATTTGACTATTCCAGTACAACCCCAATATGCAAGAGACTACAGTTGTTCCTACATACAGTTTGTTTTACCCGTGTTACAGTTTATTTACATGTGCTTATTCAACTATATGGTACAATAATTTTCCAATGAGGTTCTGCTTCTTTTGTCCTTAACCACTGGACAGTCATACATCGCAATGGATATGAAATTTCTGGTCAAATCCTTAATGCTGATGGACAGTCTTGATACCCCATTCCTTCATTAGCCACTAACTCATTGTGCGAGTAGTAAGTCATACAACCTACCTATGCCTCAGACATCTCACCTGTCAAATGGGAAATAAATATGATGGAATTCTCTAGTGTATCCATGGTCTAATAATCCTGTATTTGACAACAAATCACACATGCTTCCACTCACATGTATTTTGAATTAGCCTGTCATGTTGTCTTTTCTCAACCTGCATTGACAAACAAAAACATGCCTATCCATTCTCAATTTTTTGCAGTTTTAATTTGGTGCGTTCACATGTATTTCAGACCTGGCTTCCTATCATGTGTGTGGAGTGTGCCTGTGTGTGTGTGTGTGTGTGTGTGTGTGTGTGTGTTAGTTGACTTTCAAATCTGTGTATCAAATTGGGTGTTGCAAATGTCTAAATTTGTGTACTTTACACCTCAAATGCTGTCACTAAGGGGTATTCATACCTCATGGTGTCAAACATTCCATTTGCAATGTAATCTGGAGTTCATGTTAGCACTGAATTGCATTCCGCTGTTGATAACCAGTGTTAACACTGCTCCACTTCATGGTTTTCAGAATTGTGACATTCACGAGGATGGCTGAGGTATAGTTTGCTACAAATATGTTGCACCAGCAGTGAAATGTGGTAGGCCATGCACCCTCAACGATTCTGCCAGAAAACGGCATGAGAGAGCACTGGATACAGAGTGCGCAAAAAGCTGTATATCAATCGGCAATCAAATGGCACATTGGGTAACGATTAAGAAAGAGAAGAATATATCATCCCATTCTGATGTTGCTGGCTTTCTTCTAGACTGGTTAGTGAAATGTTTTTTTTTTGATTATCTATTTCTCCTCCTACCTGGCTCCCAGTTAGCATTTGTGTCCTCACATACTTAATCTGGCTGCTGTATGTCTATCCACAGCTCCTTATAGGGCACTTCCATATAACCCCATTGGCTTGCCCCATATCGTTTTGTGGGAAGGGAGCGCCCTTCTCCCCACCACATTTGGATCTAGTTGTCTTTGATGGCCACAAAGCCTGGCCGACACATTAGTACGGAAATCATGTTGACGCAACCGGGAAGCCATTTTCCGCCTCACATTTTTTCCCCCATACTGAGCAGGGCATGCAATGATGCCAATTTTGTGAGCATGCACACACCTGCACTCACTCCTCATATTGCCTTCCCCGGCTTAGTCCCCTTGGTGTTCGTCATTGGCACACCGGCCTCAGACACAGCTACGGTCCAGAGGTCACCACTCCACATAGATGGAATGCGGTCCCTCAGAAGCTTGATCCCTCTCCTCCCCTACCAACCTCCTGAGGACCTGAGTCCACTCTGGAACTGTTGTCACCAGTGTTGCGCGAGGTGTGGCGTCCAGTGCTCAACCCTCACTTAACTGGGATGGCTTTATTTAGGCACATTTTTTTAGGTTTCACATGACTATATTTCGACTATGTTTTTCAAATGCATTTCCATTGATTGCCAAATTGTTATGGTTTGCATTCATTTTCAACAGGTATGATAACACAGTCCATGCTCCAAACAATGGTATGCTATCATCGCCCATAGTGCATTCCACTCTGCGGCATTCACAGAAACGTTACAGCACATCATCCACACTATCCAATGCTGACATGACAATGGTGGATCATCAGCCAGATTTGCAAGACCATATGTCCAACACTAGGTAAGTGGAAGCATTACCTCATTCACACCACAAGAGCTCTTTGATATTTCCACCACTTGAGCCCTGTATGCTCTTAGCACTGCGTCCTGGGCCTTTATAAGCAAAATAAAGCCATTATCTGCATGCCTGAAACAAATGTGAATACCTCTTGAACGGTAAGTGTGATACATAAATTACGATTGTAAAATTTGTTTAGCACTACATTAACTTTCAGTGCTGCTATACAATTAATTGTAATCAATTTGTTGTTTATTTTATACTCACTGAACTACAAACAACTATGTTTTTCTCAGTTGTTTGCGTGGTGCTGGTGAGGCTTGAGTGACTAATGTCATCCATGCCATTCCTAAAGTATACATGGGAAACACAAACGATCAGTGGCAACATTGTTCAGAACTAAAAATTACCATTCTAACGACACTGTGCAATCAATTGTCATCCATTTAGTTCTTATTTTATACTGGCTGACATACCAGACAACTTTTTTATTATATTAATTTCATGGTGCTTAGTGAGTCTTGACAGACAGATGTTAGCCATGCACACCATGCCTTTATTAAATGTGAATAACTCATAAAGTATATGTGATTGACCAAAATTATCAGCAGTGAAATAGTTCAGCATGAAATTAGCTTTTCACTGTGCTAGTTAATCAATTCTAAGCAATTTCTTTGTTTTCTATTTAGGTAAAAGAGCTGACTTCATCAGGCATTATTAGCCTGAGTGGCTATGCTTTCAGGTGCCATCTACAGGCATATCTCTGCCTGAATGAGTTCAAGTGTTATTTGGCATACATGAGAACAATTGTTGGTAGTGATCAAGTGCCTTTTCCTTTATTTTTTTGCAGCAGTCATGCACACTCTGAGGTTACAGAGGGATTGGGATGCAACGATCATCTGCCCGGCACATTGGCATCGTACTATGGTTACACGGAGACACGTAGTAACAGTGAAGCTTTCCTCTACATGCCCATCTCTCAGTGTGTGAACAGTACTCTTATGGATTTATTATTTTTTTTTATTTATTAGGAATTTGGTAAATACCTTTTAGCACATGCTCATTTTCCAAAGGTTCAACTTCAGCCAACATACATAACACAGGATTAACATCATGAGGTCAGACAAAGTATAAAACAATAGGTTACAGTGATACAGTTGCATGGCTTACAGCTTACTGCATTACACATTCATAGCTAGCACCAGGCTTAGTATAGCATCAGGATAGAGGTATTTAGGAGGTGGGGTTGCAATTGTGGGGTGAGGGAGAGGGGATGGGGAGTGTAAACTCAAGGGGCTAGTTCAGGAGATGGCTGAGAAGTCACCTGCGAGTCTTTGACGAGAGGTAGGATAATGGTATTTTTTGAGTTACGTTAGCAGAAAAGGGGCTGGAGGGAGAGGGGGATGGGGGTAAACTCAAGGAGCTATTGCAGGGGAGGTCTGCACCATAGACAACCAGACCATGGTTGATGGTTGACAGCATGGAGTTGGAGACCCCAAGGCGAAGTGCCTCATGTGTTAGGTAAATGCTATGCCTGTAGAGGACACCCAGCTTTGCGTTAACTCTATTGACTTACCTTTTTTTATGATTTTTTTTTTGTTAGTGAATTTGTTTATCCTACTGGTACCCAACGGCAGTTCTTCTTGCCGATCCCTATCCCTGTCCCCACTTGCAGCTCTTCCTCCAGCTACTCCAAGCTTGCCCCGGTGTGGTGGCTGTGATCCTCAACCCACCTCTCTCACAGATTCGGTGCGGAGGGTGTTGATGCTAGTCATGGGGGCAGCACCTTCTGTGATCAGCTGTCATGGAGCACGTCAGGACCCCTTTTACCTCCGGTGTTTTTCCCCTAAAGTGAGGGTATGCAATGACGCCACAAGGAGCGAATGGGCATGCTCTTGTATGCGTACCTCCGAGCGTCTTCCTCGCCTTCCCCTGCTGTAACTTCAGTGCACCAGGCCCCAGCCTCTGCTCTGAGCAAGTACTGCACTGATTTCTGGTGTCCCCCCTTCCCAGAGAAGTAGGGCAGGTCAGAGGATGCTTGATCCTTCTCTGGCCTGCTGACCCACAGTGGCCCATGCTTATTCCCGAACATGGGTTGCCGTGTGGTGTGAGGTAAGTTGGCCAGTGCTTCATCCCACAGTGCCAGTGGGCGCAGCATTAAATTTCTCTGATTGATGAGGGTGGGGCAGTTTCTTTTATAGTGGGACTGGATATTAGCATGGTCTTGGTCTTCAGTAGTGTACCTTCCATTTTGGATTTCAGAACCTGTCTCCCAGATATTGGACAGAGCACTGGAGTTCCATTTGTACAGTCCCATGGTGTGGGTTGCTGTTTATGAGTACCGCATTGTTGGCATAAATGATGAGTTTGGTGTTGCATGCTTCAGTGAGTTTGTTCACGAAAAGGCTGAATAATAAGGGCCCCCAGAATGGACCATTGGGGGACTACCAGTGACACTTCTCTGGAGCAGGACACAGTTTGATCGATTTTTACACATTGTGTTCTGTTGGATCGGTTGTCCTTGAACCAGGCAGCAGTATTCTTCTCCACCCCCACGTTCTGTACTTGTGCCAGGAGTAAGGGGTGGTTAACAGTTGTTGAAGGCATTAGTGAAATACCTGTATATAAAGATCGAAGTTTCATGTCTACCCCATCGCTGCCTATCGATGACAAATGAAATGTTGTACAACTTGTCTTATGCACATCAAGTATCATATCTTACTTCATATTGTCCTCTTTCTCTGTACAGGAGTGATAACGGTGATGCGCGTGACAATACATATGAATCTGAGGGCAAGCACCATGTTCTTCCCATCATCCATGCAGACTCTTTTGAAGCTGAATTAATACCACGGTGTTTATTTTTTTTTAATTTATTTTCTTTTATTAAACTCTATGATTACAAATACCTGTCAGCAGGAACTGATCATTTACAAAGTTGCCACTCAAAAGATGGAGGAGACATACATACAAACATTGACAATGCTTTACTGTCTTACACACAGAGAAGGCTGCTTTAGATTTACATAGATTAAGAGAGAAAGAGGAATCATAAGCCAGTGTAAGACAAGTTTCAGAGTAAGAATTTTGAAGTATTAGACAGTCAGTGTGAGTGGGGTAGGTGGGGTACCAGGCCGAAGATGGCAGGCTGAAGTGTCTTTGTCGGAGGGGAGGGTGGACTAGCAATAGTGCAAGTTAGATGGGAGTTGAAGGCACCAATGTCTGCGAAGTGCCACAAGGATGGGAGGGGGTGGATTAGGTAGGGGTTAGAGGGTGGAGGGCAGGGGTGAAATATAAAAAGCAGCTGCCAATAGTATAGATTTATTAGTGATGTTACAGGTCAGTTACGACTGCGGTGAATGGCAAGACAGTCCCTTTAGGATAAGCAGTCACATTCTCTGGTTGAGGTAAGATAAGGTCAGAGTTGCCTTTTAAAGTGTCCAAGCGTAGCAGAACAAAGTGTTTCTTTGTTGAGTGTTTTGCACCACTGATGATCCCTGAGGACTCAGGCGAAAGCCCAATTATGTTACAATCGCCACAAAACTATGGTCTCCTGTTTGTGGTGCGAAACCTTGGGCATTCCTTGATGCTATTGAAGCCAATGGCATGCTCCTTTAGGGGTAAGTACACAGAGGCTACAGTAAGTTCATTATTATGTGACCCAAGGAGAACTATGCTGGTGAAGACCTGAGATGGGGATCCATGGTTAGGAGATGGAATGACATGTCCCATGAAGGTAACCATTGTGTAGATGTCACATCCCCCACCTCGTTGTGTAATCATGTCCTGCCTGAAGTTAGCATTGCCAGTGCCTCTGACTGCAGTGTCAAGTAATTTATTGTCTAGCCATGTTTTGACAACATAGAGGATGTCAGCATTGTGTTGCTGTATCCAGGTGTTTGGAGATTATCAAGTTTTCTAAGGACTCAACAGACATTGATTGATGCCAGAGTAAGGTACCAATACCTCGGTTTTTGGTGTTATGCAGTCTGTCCGACTTGTCCTGTGGAGGTGTGTACATTTCAGACAGCATAAGTCTCACTGGAAGAATTCTCAGGAGATACGTTTAGAGTCATTTTGCATACTTGCTTGTTTGTTAGGCATCTGTGCCATTTGGTGCTCTAGCGGTACCTGATATGTTACAGAATACTGCCATAATTTTAAATTCTCGGGAGCTGAATGCTTGAAACTTCAGAAGGTAGCCAATGTGCCATATTGAGGTACAGTGGGCTGAGGTATCATTGTTATGGGTCCCCATGCTCATACCTTATGTGTATTGCATTGCATTAAGTCACACGCGCTGGTGGAGAGTTTGATATTGGGTGCCCACAGGTGGTATTGTGATAGTTTAGCACCATTAGCACAACTACAAGCAAATTAAGATGCAGATTTAGGCCAGTCATGTTGTGTTTACAAAAGAAATCACAGCTTGGCTGAGGAGGGGCACTGTTTTGTACTATACTAACAGCATGGTTAGACAAAAGGATAGTTTAAGGCCAGATTAATTGACCCAATGAGGAGACAGACCCCTACGGTGGACATGGTAAGAGTATGTTTCATGGAGTCTTGAGGATGGGATTGGGGTGGGAGTAAAATCTGAGTAGCGTAAGAGAATTTTGAGAAAGAGAAAGGCTGTTCAAAAAATGTCCCAATGGCAGAAGTGCCAAAAGCTATCTGGCACAATTATGGGCCATTAGCGCAGCACCAATTGTATTCCAGCAGCAAATTATCAGTCTCCCAGATAGTTATGCGCTCATTCCTTAGTCTGGAATTCAGGGGTCACTTCATGGATGGCAGAGAAAGATAGTGGAGTCAGCACTGCGTGCAAAGTTGCGGCTGCTGTGCACTGCTTACTGCACTATTGCTGATTATGCGAGCATGAGCCCTAGTGGGGAAAGTCAAGTACGAAGCTGATTAAAAAGGCTATAAAAGCAGTGATAGCAAGAGTTAGAGTGGATGTGGTTGTTGGGTGGAAAATAAGACAAAGGAGATTTGAATAGGCAGTATTAAGAGCTTGGAGAAATGGAGTTAAAGATTGGGGGAGGGGAGAGGAGACGTGTACTTATATGATTCAAGAGCCAGACAATGAGCAAAAAAAAGAAGTAGCCTGCAGCGAGGGAAGTTATTGGTGTGTGGAAGGTGGCCAATCTAGTGTAATGGCAGCTCTGGTTAGACATAGATGTACATGGTTGTACTTCCAGTTGTGTCAATCGTATCACATTAGTCATTTTATATCACTTTAGCACACTGTGTTTGGCTGTACACATATGATCATGTCTGTCACAATCTTTGTTTCTTATATTAAAAGTCCCATATTTTATGTTGTAGTATGGGTCTCCACACACACTTGCCAGATGCCTCTATTGAGGATGATGTTCTTAGACTGTGCAGCGTGGAAGAAGCAGAACATGCAGATGCCATCGAACACCATCAAAATGTTGGTGCTGAAGGCAATGCAACTGGCATTGCTAAATCCATTGTGCAGCAGGCTATTTTCATGGTTTTTCAGGCAAAGATCATGGAACTGGCATGGAAATATTCATTGACAGTTTGTGGAGGATGTGGTCTGGAACTTGAAATTACACAGCGCATACGTGGCACATGCCTAACATTAACATGGGTGTGTGATGTGTTTTTCCTCTTTATTTTTCTGCTGTATGTTCAATGTTCTAATCTTACAGAGTGTCCTCCAACCAGTATTCAATATCACCTGTGAGTTATCTGCTTGGTTGCTCTAGCTTGATTTTAGAGCTGTGTCAGATCCTGGACTTTGTTGCCATTTCTTTGCATCGAGTCCATTATGTTTCACTTACTGTTAGTTTCCATCTGCCCCACGCAATACGTGGTTGTATTGGACATCCTCCAGCAGTATGGTTACCTGGTGATTTGTGTACTGAATGTCTGACAGTCAATCACAACACGGTTTTCATATCCCACTATAATAGTATTTCCTTTTGCGTAGAGTTTCCAGATTTGCTCTCCCATTTTCCTTCCAACCTTATCAGTTGGTGACAGTTACCTTTATATCCCTCCACTACAGAGACACCATTTGTGTGCTCACGGTACTGTCTGATGGAAAAATGAAGGTGTATTGTCACTGTGCGTATACTCATCTTTACGTCCAGGGACTGATCATGCCATTTGTATCTCTGTTGTCTCATACTATCCCATTCCAAAGTCACATCAATCAACAGTGTAGTCAGTGTCAGCACCCATATCCATTCTAATTTACTTTCGACTGTCATCTGGTAGGCCATGTTTGTCGTAAGGTTCAAAAGCAGCATCCATATACATTTCTTATGCATTGTCTATATATATATATATATATATATATATATATATATATATATATTTATCAGAGGCAAAAAATCCGTTTAATGCATCAGTTAGGGTTGTTCCACAGTGACAAAAGTGAGGAAATTCGGTGTTAGGGTTGAAAACCCCTTGGACCCCCAACCCACCCCCAACCGGCATCGGGGTACGTTAGGAAGTCGTCTAACTCTCACCCCATCACATGTAAAGAAGCAGAGGTATAGAGAATGGGGTGAGATGTTAGGACCGACAACCCCAATGCGCACCCCGATGCATTACACAGAGTTTTTCTGCCTCTAATTTCCCTTCTTTTTGAGAATGATGATGACAAATAGTGAAAGTAATGCAGCAGCGGGAGTGCGGGGTCTGTGAACAGCAACACAACAGAAGTGCTAACAGTGGCGCACATGGTAACGGAAACATAAATGGTAAAGGAAACAATAGAAACGCAAGCGCAAAGTGACGCCAAAGCGAACAGTGATGCAAATGAACATTGAAACGCGTACAAAAACACAACTGGTAACATGAACAGTGATGGCAGTGGTATTTTAAATGGAAATGTTAAGTGTCACAGCAAAAAGAATGCGAAAGGGAACAGAAACGGAAACACGAACGTGAGCGCACACGTAAACGCAAACCATAACGTGCACAGCCACGGTACCACAATAGTAAACGCAAATGGTAAAGTTAACATGAAGAATAATGCCAAAGGAAACAGAAATGGAAAAGGGAACGGAGGCGCGTATGGAAACGCAAACTGTAACATGCATGGTCACGGAAGCGCAATTGTTAATGCAAATGGTAACGGTAACAGCAACAATAATGCCAAAGGAAAGAGAAATGCAAATGCAAGTGAGTACAGAAACGCAAACCGTTACATGCACAGTCATGGTACCACAATTGTAAACTCAAATGGTAACAGTAACAGCAAAAATAATGCCAAAGGAAACAGAAACGAAATAGAAATGCAAGCGCATATGAAAACGCAAACCATAATGCACGTGGATGGTACTGCAATTGCAAATGAAACTGGTAATGGTAACAGCAACAATAACGCCAAACAACACAGAAACGCAAATGCAAGCGAAAACGCAAACCGTAATGCACACGGTGGCGTAGACAGTAATGGTGCCACAAACGGTAACGGAAACGCAACTGGAAACACTAACTGGCACAGTAACGGAAGGGCACACCTTTCTTTTCCCCAAAAAATGCATTGGAAAACACAGTGAAAACAAAGAATGTATACATAACAATGGGCCTTGGAGCAGAAAATGAGGACTTGGAATATTAAATTGCTTATATCTCAGGAACCGTACGATGTAGAAAAAAAATGTAAATTTCAAATGAATTATGACTTTCCTGGCTAGTTTATACTTAGCCCCCATTAGGGAGCTAAGCATTTTTGTGCCAAAAAGTCTGTATCTCGCACCGTTTCCAAGATACAGGCCCTGAAAGGTGCGATGGGCGCCGTAATGTTATCCAATGAGAAAAAGTGTTAACTTTGGAGTGCCATCACTGTGCTGCCCTGTAATATTTTTTCACCAAACCACAAAAAGACACATCAGTGGGATGTTGGCTTTCTTCCCTCCAAATTTCAGCCCAAAAGACCAAACCATTATTTTGCAGCAGGGCGGCAAAGGATTCCTGTAATGCGGCGGATGCTGTAATGTTATCCTATAGGAAAAAGCATCAACTTTGGAGTACCATAACTTTGCTGCCATGTAATATTTGTTCACCAAAATACTGAAAGGCACATCTGTGGGATGTTGGCTGTGTTCCCTCCAAATTTCAGCCCAAAAGACCAAACCGTTCTTTTGTAGCAGGATGGCAAAGAATTGCTGTCATTTTGTCATAGCTTGGAAAAGTAGTGTCGCAATTTGTGAAAGCTTTTGCAAAAATTTGTGACACTTTCATGAGTGCGACACTACTTTGTGAAAGTACTTTTTCCAGAAACTTGAAAAACATATTTATAGGGTGTTTAACCTCAAAATAAAGACATGCCTAGCATCCTCAGGGTCCGACTAGGTAAACACAAAAAGAATTGTGTTGCTAGAGGTTCCCAAATTTAAATGCCAAGCATTTTTCTGATCACCAACTGAAAACAAAATGGTGGATTTGCAAAAGTAAAAGGGCCATCTGCGAAAGTAAAAACTGCATTTGCGAAAGTGTTGAACTTTTTACTTTTCCCATTGACTTATAATGGGAACATGTTTTTTGAATAACTTTTGAACCGTTCAATATTTTTTTATGAAATCTTCAAAAGGCACTTCGGGGACCCCAGCTGCATGTTCCCTGAAGTTTTTGGACCAGTCGCGCAAACCGTGTGACCTGTAGGTGAGAAACATAGAAACATAGACTTTGACGGCAGATAAGGACCGCTAGGCCCATCTAGTCTGCCCATTTCCCTACCTACAGGATAGGCCGCAGATCCTAGTTAACCAACAGCCTATATCTTCCTGCCCCCCACAAGAATTGCCTCATGTCTGTACGATGCATTCTTGAATTCTCTCACAGTTTTAGACCCCACAACTTCCTCAGAAAGGCTGTTCCATGCATCCACTACCCTCTCTGTGAAATAATACTTCCTCACATTGCCCCCTGAACTGCCCTCCTTCTATCTTTAAATTGTGTCCCTTGTTCTTGCAAGTCTCTTTTTCTGAAAGATGCTACCCTCTTGGACTTTGTTGATTCCCTTGAGGTACTTGAAAGTTTCTATCATGTCCCCCTCTCCTTTCTTCCTCAAGGGTATACATATTAAGCTCCTTTAGTCTCTCCCATACAGCTTCTCTTGCAGACCCTGCACCATTTTAGTTGCTCCTCCTGACTGCCTCTATCCTGTCTATGTCCTTGCGGAGATGGGGGTCTCCAGAACTGGCACAGTATTCAGATGGGGTCTCACCAACTGTCTGTACAGAGGGAAAACAACTTCCTGTTTTCTGCTGCTGATGCCTCTCCCTATACATCCCAGTATACCCCGGCCCTCCCTACTGCCTTCTCACATTGCTTACAACCTTAAGGTCATCTGATATGATTACCCCCAGGTCCCTTTCCTGTTTTGTTGTTGTTACTACCTCCCCACCCATTGTGTATTCTTCCCTGGGTTCTTGTTTCCCAGGTGCATTATTTTGCACTTTTTGCATTGAACCTAGCTGCCATACGTCTGACCATTCCTCCAACCTTGCCAAGTCCCTTTTCATCCTTTCCACGCCTCCTTGTGTATCAACCCTGTTGCAGATCTTTGTGTCATCTGCAAAAGGCATACTTTTCCTTCCAGTCCCTCTGCAATGCCACTGATGAAGACATTAAAAGGACTGGACCCATCACTGAACTCCTGCGGGTACCCCACTAGTAACCGCCATTTCTTCAGAGTGGACTCCATTTACAATTACCTTCTGTGTCCTGTTGTCCAGCCAATGTTTTTACTAGGCTACCACCCTGGGACCCACTCCCAGGCTGGTTAATTTGACTAATAATCTTTTTGTGGGACTGTGTCAAATGCCTTGCTAAAGTCTAGGAAGGCCATGTCCACAGCCCCTCCCTGGTCTACTACTTTGGTCACCCAGTCAAAGAAATCTATTAGATTCATCTGACATGACCTTCCTGCTGTGAACCCATGCTGCCGTGGATCCTGTGCTCCACTGACCTCTAGGTACTCAACTATTCTTTCCTTCAGAAGTGACTCCATCACTTTTCCTACCACAGAGGTCAGACTGACAGATCTGTAGTTTCCTGCCTCTGTCTTGGTCCCACTTTTGTGAAGGGGAATCACATCCACCTTCCTCCAGTCCTCGGGTACCACACCATCCTCCCATGATTTATTAAAAAGAGTAGCCAGTGGTTTCACTAGTTCCTTCCTTAATTCTTTTAGAATTCTGGGGTGAATTCCATCAGGACCCATTGCTTTGTCCACCTTTCAGTTTTAGGAGTTCTTGCAGAACCTTTCTTCTGTGAAAGGACTGGGATCGACACCCCTATCAAGAGTGCTTCTGTTAATTGGATTAGGCACTTCCCCCTCCTCTTTTGTGAATACTGAGCAGAAATATTCATTCAGTATTCCTGCTTTTTCACTGTCCCCCTCTGCCCACCCACTGTTCATTCTATTCAGCCTCACTATCCCTTCCTTTGTCTTTCTACGCTGGCTGATGTACCTATAAAAGGTTTTATCCCCCTTCTTAACTGAGTTGGCTATCTTTTCCTCAGTTTGGGCCTTGCTATTCTGACTTCCTCCCTGCTTCTTTCTGCCTTAACTGGTACAGCTCTCTGTCCTGCTCCTTCTGTGTTTCCTTATACTTCTGGAATATTATCTTTTCTTCCTGACTTTCACAGCCACCTCTCTTGAGAACCATAGTGGCTTTTTCTTTCATTTTGATTTATTTTATTTGCTTCACACAAAGGCTTGTTGCCTCTGTGATGGCAGTTTGATAATTCCCATTGTTGCGCCACACCTCCTTCTAGCCTGTTTGCTAGTGCTTTTCTGAGGCACTCTCCGTCTTGCCAAAGTCAGCCCTCCTAAAGTCCAGTACCCTCACTTTTGTAGGCTTGAGCTCTGTAGCTGAGTTTAACGTGAACCACACTGTTTGATGGTCACTTGTCCCCAGATGGCAACCCACTTCTAGATCTGAGATCCTCTCACTGCCCCTGTTTGAGAGTATGAGGTCTAAGATTGCTCCCTCATGAGTGGTTCCAAAACTAGCTGTCTAATGCCTGCCACCTGTAGGGCATCAAGAATGGCTCTGTTTTGGATGTGGCTGCAGCAAATGTGCTCCAGTTAACATCTGGCATATTCAGGTCTCCCATCAACAGTATCTCCCTTTCTATGCCATTCTAAGAATGCCTTCTATCATATCCTTGTCCATTCCTTCTCCCTGACATGGGGGTCTGTACACAACCCCTGTGGATTGTGGTGCCTTTCCTGTCTCCAAGGTGACCCACAGTGCCTCCTCCTCCCTGTTTACTCTTTGTTCAGTTGCTTTTATCCCTTCCTTACATAGAGAGCTACTCCTCCCCCTTCTCCCCTGCCTGTCTCTCCTGTAGGTTATGTACCCTGGTATGTTTACATCCCAGTCATGGTTCTCTGTGTACCATGTTTCTGTGACTGCTACTGATATCCAGGCATCCCTTTTACATTAAGGCCACCAGCTCAGGGAGCTTGTTGCCCAGACTACGGGCATTGGTACTCATTACCCTCCATTTCCTGATGGCCTTAGCCCCTTTTGCCCCATCCCTGTCCTTCTTGCCTTTGTCACTTTCTCCATTTACCCCTGCCCTTCTCCCTATCGACACCTCCATGTTGGTGTTTGTCACACTTACTACCGTGATTGTTTGGGGGCTAGGATTTTCCTGCTCCTTTCCAGTGCCTCCCCCCTTGGCTAGTTTAAAAGCTTGCCAATGAAGCATTTAAACCTATCACCTAGATCCTGGTTCCCTCCTGGACAGATGCAGCCCATCATGCCAGTATAGGCTTGCATCACTCCGGGTGGACCCTCAGTCCCCAATGAAGCCAAATCCCTGAGCTCCACACCAGTTTTTCAACCACTGATTGAATCCCATGGTACGGAACACCCTAGCCTCTCCTATGCCATAGATGGGTAGCACCTCCGAGAAGGTTACCGTGCGTGTTACTTGACTAAGGCCCCTCCCCAATTCCACAAACTCTTCCTGCACTTCTCTAATCCCGTTCTTAGCCAGTTCATTTGTCCCTAAGTGGACAATGACATCCAGGTCCCTCCCTGTGCAGCTGCTCCGCAATCCTGAGGATTCCTCCTGTCCCTCCAAGCCATGGCGCCAGGCAGGCACCTTACCCTTCTCCCTCCTTGCCCAGTTCTACCTTCCTAACAATGGAGTCCCCACCAGGTTGTTTCCTTCCCTGCAGGGTCCCCTGCCACCCTCCTGTGGGTCTCCTTTGTGGAGGTTCCCAGCATCCTCCTTGGTCTCCACTGTAGGTGCCTCCATAGAGGAACCACACTTTGCCAGAATGGCATAGGAATTGTGGAGAGGTACAACTGGAGGGATGTGCCTGTTCCACCACCCTCACCCTCCCTGAGCCCACTGTGGTCCAACCGGTCCTCTTTCTTGGCAACCTCTGAGGCAACGGCAGTGGCACTGGTGGTCCCTGGATGGAAGAGGAGGTCCCACAAATCCTGGCCAACTCAGCCTGGAGATGAGCAACCTCCTCCTCAGCCCAGAGAGTGCCTGCAGATGGGACAACACCGCATCCTCCCGAACATCTCCCGAAGACTGCTGCTCCACAGCCACTGCACTGCACCACCCAATCATGTCTTATTTCTGGCCCTTAACTGTTTGCAATCCTTACTCTTTCCTCTGTTTTTTTTTTCTCTCTCTCCTTACTTTCTGCCTGTGTGCCCTTTAAGCTCCTGATTGTCCTGTTCTGAGACAGGAATATCCTATATTTCTCAGTAGACCACTTACTTGTTCAGAGGCAGACCTCCAGCAGCTAGAGGGTCCAGAGAGCTACTTCTAGGATGGTGGGTCCTTGGTGGTTCTGTGATCACTCACTTCCTGCCCCTAAACAGGAAGTTCCTGTTGTCAGTCAAATCCTGTGCCTATAGAAATAGAACTAGATTTGGGTGGGGGTGGGAGGGGGAAGGAGGGCAATATAGTCCCAGTAGAGAGTTCAGTCACAGCAGTCCTTTTCCTGGTGTCTTCTGCCAAGCTATTAGCAGAATCTTTCTAAGGCAGTCTTTAAATGTAGCTTCCTTCTAGCTAAGCCACTTCCCCTACTTACCAGATCTTTCTACAAGTAATGTAAACCTCACAGCAGTCAAGTCCTTTTCTGTCACCTGAGATTTACACTTAGATGACTTTTCAGTTACCCATTCAGCTCAGTTAACCCAAACACACACTTTTTTTTGTTTTGTATGTTGGTTTTTTACCCTAAATTAAAGGTCCAAATACAAAGTTCTTTTACTTTAGTCCCAGTAGAGAAGTGCAGTCACACAGCAGTCCTTTCTCTGGTGTCTTCTGCCAGAAATCGCCAAAAAGGCTTAATTCGAATTGGTTTGTCGCCAATAACTCCATAGCCATCTTATCCGACTGGATGCGAAACTTGGCAGATCCCAAGAACTATCACGCCCAACTAAGCATACCAAATTTCAGGCAAATCTGTTGAACAGTGGCAAGGTTATTAAGGTGCAAAATTTGACCCTTTAACCTTAAAAGTGCTACTCAACCCTAACTATGGTAGCACTACCGTGCTACCATAATATACTGTATATCTACATATCTATCTATCTATATATATATATATATATATATATATATACATATACACACACACACACACACACACTAGCATTACCAGAAATGGATTTTTCGATCTTAGTGATAGCATTAAGTTGTAAGATACTAAGTTATTATCCTGCATTACCACTGTGTTCAGTGGTTTTCCATGGCCTTGACGATTTTATTATGCTGTGTGTGTTGCTAGGACAATAACTGAATGGCTGCCAAAAGCATACACTTTGTCTGGCTTTGTTCTGCCTACATTGTGCTGTACTTTCATACACATATTGATGAGGTCTACGTTTAGTAAATTAACTGTTGCATTTTTTCCTAGATTTGTCACAATGGCCACACTGAATATAAATGGAGGAGTTAGCCACTACTTAAATATGGCTTGAATGCTGGTGATTTGCTTTATGGCAGTGCAATTCTAATGTCCGGAAATAATTTTGGGAAAATTGCCCTCCTGTCTCGCTGTCGATTCATACAATGATAAGTGACTCCTTGTTTTTCCGGTTCTAGCGACTTTATGTCGTAACGGTCATTGAACGTCACTGGATTTCGATGGAGATCAGTCTGAGGTTAGAAAGAATTAACAAAAATGTGGTCATAATGGGTAACATACTGTTTCACTACAATGTCTACTCATACATGAATTTCATTTGCAGATCGAGATATGCATGCATCCCATCTTTCTGTTCTGTTCCATGCAGGTGATGGCAGGATGGACAGTCCTGGTCATTCAGCACAGTACTGCACTTACACATGCATGGACCTTGACTCAAAGGAAATTTTGGCAGTAACAGTGGTAGACAAGCATGAGACAGAACTAAAGTCTACCAACATGGAAAAGCTAGCATTCAAGCGCACAGTAGACTCTTTCTTGAACAGCAAAATTGCTATAGTAGAAATTGTTATGGATGCACATGTGCAGATTACATGCTTGATGCGTGAGTACATGTAGTGGCATTTCTTTTTGGATTGCTTAGTTTTTCTAACCTTCACTCGTTTTACTTGTGGTTACTTGTACTATAATTTGAGGTAATCATTATCCAATGATAAAACATTCATTTGATGTTTGGCATGGTGCTAAGAATCTAGCAAAACGAATTGTAGCAGTGAGTATTATGAATGGTAACAAGTGAAACAAGCTTTTATGTCCACGTCCGCACATACAAGTACTAATGTTTTCCATTCTTCATTTCAAGGCATCACAGCAGCGTGGGTGCAAGCCATTACTCGCTTGGTGTTGTGACATAGTAAACCATTTCTGGCACTGTTGCCAGCAGGCGAGACGTATACGGATTTCATGGTACAACCCAGCTACCGTACTCTATCCATTTCCACTCTCCATTACTACTTGCTGACTGTAACAGCAACTTTCTTATATCATGTTTTGTATGTTTTCATATTATAGGCACAATGGATTGGAGTGGTACACACACCATCAATGTCCATGAATGGGTTTTCTGCAATGGCTTAGGTGGGAAACAGCAGTGCTCTCTACCTGACCTTGAAGGTGACCGAGATAAGAAATAGCTTGTGTCTGGATCATTGCCACATCTGGAACTAATCAAAATTGTTACGGACAAATGGTTTCATAATTCTGTGAAGCATTACATCACTTACCAGTACATGCATTTCTTATTTGCCACTCTTACAAATTACTTGCTATTGTACTTCTCCTGACATTGAATATTTATTTTCGAGTGTTTATTTTGTGTCTGTTGGATAGCATTACCATATTAACTTCTTTCATAGTCTATGTATTCGAACCACATTTTTACATCTTACTTACTATAAGTAGCTAAAGACTGTGTTCCAAACTTAATATATCATTAACATGCAGTGTCCTTCTAAACTGCAAGTAGACAGGTGTAATAACACAGCGAGGATTCAGCGCTCCATTTTTAAGGGGAGTGTTGACATCGCTGCATTCACAGAGACTTTTTGCCACACAGTACCATGATCTGCATCTCTTAATCACAGGGTATAAAATTTAAATGAAAGATCGAGTGGTTGGATGAGTGGTTATCATCGCACTCTGTCCAAGGGAAGGTTTCAATAAACGAGGGACAAGGAGAAGAAAGGGCATACATAAGCGGTATGTTACACCTTGCATTTAGTAGTTTGGTTTTTGGCACCCAGTTGCATAACCCATCATTTCACAGCATTACACTTTAGTTTCCAGACTCATAAGCAAATCCATACAGTTTACATGTCCTCCTGGTGTCAGGAGGTGGTAATAATGGTGTTGCTTCACTCATTACATGTTCATTTCCGCTTACTTTTAATAGTTCCATTCCTTGTTTACATTGCACAATGCGTGGTTGCTCACCAGTGCACCTCAGAGTTGCAGGATTGACAATACATGATGAGAGTCCCACTGTGCACATGTCACAGACAGAGTAATTATTCTCATATAACCTGTTTCCATATTGCGATGGTGATATGGTCATTTAGCAGCTTAATGCAAACAGTTTACAGTGCACTTTGATAAGTCAAGGGTTTGCTAATTTTTAGATTTTATGTACTGTTGATACAATGACCGAATTCCGTCTCGGTTGTATGTGACATCTTACTTTTGTGTCTCATCTTTCGATAGGAGTACTTCTGACTTTGAACAATTCCAGCAACATATTTTGATGTACTCATCCAAGAGATTTGCATATACCTTTCCTGTGTACCGTGCCAGAAACTATCTTGCTGCAATTGACTACAATTCTCATGTGTCACGTCCTTATCTTCTGAATTCAAAAGGGGAGATGGTGTAAGTATTTACATTAATGTACTATCTTACTTTCCTTCTGTTATCTCATGTTGCAAGGTCATGCTGCTGTCACGTCACTTGAATAATCGCTGCCACTGGATCAGCAGTATTGGTTACCGTTTTGTTTCGATTATAATTATCAAGTTGACACACTAGCATGACATCTCTTTACCAGAGTATGTCACTGCCCCGGGACTGAGCTGTGTGGCTTTTTACAGATTTGAACAATGTTTCATGCACTACAAGTTCCGTACTGTTTGCATTTCGCCATTGTGTTTCATTTGCCATCCTGTACATGAAACACAATGGAAAATACTGTCTGTGGTATGGAAGGCCCCTTAACACTATGGTAAAAATGAATAGTACTACAACCATGGCTAACCCACCATGAAGTCTTATCTTTATAGTCTCAAAGATGTACTGTTCCACCACATCTCCTATTTGCCACACTGTAATATAATCAACGCTCTACTTCAGATACATGTGAGGTTAATATTCAGTGTAATAACATGAGTTAGAATAACTTGCAACCATTTTTAGTAGTAACAGATTTCATAAAGATTCTATTCAGCAGTTGATCAACGATTACATTAATACAGTCACCATATAAAGCAATTGATGGCAAAGGCCGACACATGCATACAATGACATTTAGTGCTATTTAAGTAAGCAGCCTTTTGCTGGACAATTAATTATTTAAAAGTTTATCGCACTATGAACAATGGGAGGAGGGTGAATACAACAAGAGAGACAGAGATGTACTCATGTTTTTACCATATATATAAGGGTACACAGAGTTTTGGTGACAAAGCCAGGGATACATGTGGTTGTAGAGACTGAGATGGGAACAAATTGTCTTTGCCACCTGGGAACAACTTTTCAAAGCTTCAGTACAGCTTTTCAGCATGAGATTTTTTGTCTGTACAAACAACATTTTATGCTCGCATTCACACATTCAAGTGTACTTGCAGACAGTGAATTCATTCACAGTACTGCTTGTGTGCCTGACCGCTTAGCTTTTGCTCATGTTTCACTGCACACATTTTGCATGTTGCCCATCACGATAAACACTTTTCCAGGATTATGTCATGCCGTGAATACTGCTAGCTTTGTTGTGCATAAAGTGCATTGTAAGATGCCTGACGATCATCTAATGCAACACAATTAATTTTTCTTACTTAACACTAACTGTGTTTTCTTTCCTGTACTTTTCCTTAGATACTGACGTTTGTTCATCAAGCGAGCTTGTCGGTGGACAGTGGTTCCCAAGAAGGCAAGGAAGAGTAGAAGTATATTCTGCAAATGATGACTGATGTTCCTGTTGCAAGACTACAGAGTCTTCTGTTGGCACCCTTTGGAAACTGTGTGAGAGGCCTTTCAGCACCATGCATTTCTGCTTAAAGTTGAACCAGCATAATATTCTGTGGTGATTTGCATATGCAGCCCATGATGCTTTGCATTGTGGGGGCATGTGTGATTTTGTATTTCTTTGAAACTTGGCTTCCCAGCCAAATGCCCTTTGGGATAACCATTGCCTCAGTGCTTGCACACAGAGGTTCCTTGTCTTTTAAATTTATAGTAGTCAGCCGAGAGGTTGATTATTGGATAGTAATAAGATAATGCTCTTCTCTTTTTTTCCCCAGATATTGATTGCTGTGCCTCACCCACCAGCTCACTGTCTCGCTGGTGACAACACACATCCAACACTTCTCTGCATGTGCTGTTGTAATTTGTTTTTCACAGATTCAACATCATTCACTTTATTACTGAAACCTACCTAACATATGTTATAACTGTATGTCATTAAATAATTATAATTTCCTGTTTTCTTGTACTTTTGACATCTTTCTGTCCACCAGTGTTAATGCCTTTTAGACATGTAATGTTTTTGTCACATCATAGAATGATAAACTAACACAACAAAAAGTACTCTGTTTGTTGATTACTGTGTTGTACTTTATTGTAGCACTGTGCTTTGCAAAGATTTATTCAGTGCCACCAATGTTTTCAAAATAGTGATCGCGTGTGCCTTTAACAGTCAGTGGTTTACACAGTCACTCATAATGTCCCAAAATGCCATCCCGTGTCTCTGAGGTTTGAGGCGCTGGATGCCACACCTTCGCTGTGCTGGCAACATGAGTTAGGGATTAATCTCAGGTGCTGTGGGTCTGCAGGGATGGGGAGAGGATTGAGAGTCCCAAGGTCTGCTCTCCTCCACCAGGGATGGTGTGGTATAGACGGTGCACCAGCAGCTCCTGGGGAAGATTGGGAGTGCTGCAGTGCGTGGGATGCAAATTGAACAGTGTGGCTGATGAAGGCAGTGTTGTCATGCACTGCAGCATCAGGCCTGCCCACACAAGGGGAGGGCAGATCACCAGAACAGTGAAACACCTTGTTCCGTGGGGTAGGCAATGGCAATGCAAGGGAATGCAAGGAGGGTGACATGGAAATGACAGAAATACTGATTAAATATATTCAGTTTAGTATCCGTAGGAGAGTGAGAGCCAGAGGCCACAGCAATGCTGCAGTTGCCAAGGGTGCAATGTGGTGGACTGTACTCCATCCACAGGGGAACGGGTCATACAGGAGCTCACGCAACTCAAGGTGGACTAAGCAATGGGATCAGATGGCATACACCCAAGCATATTAAGAGAACTGTTAAGGGATATAGCAGAACCTGTGGAAATCATGTGCACCAAGTCAGTCAACACAGGTGTGGTAACAGAGAATTGGAGGTGGGCACATGTGATCCTTCTACACAAACCAGGCAGCAGGGAGGAAGCGGGGGACAGTGGGCCAGTCAGCCTCAACTCAGTGATGGTGATGTTCATGGAGGCACTACATAAAGGAAGGATTGTGGGACATGTAGAAGTCATTGTGTCCCAGTGCCCCTAGGCAGCATGGATTTGCAGCAGGTAGATCATGTCTGAAAAATCTTAGATATTCCTTTTACTGGATGACAAAGGAGCTACATTGAGTGCTGGTGTGGGTGCCACACACTGTACCTCAATTTCAGCAAAGCATTTGGCAAAAGTCCACATACGATCATACGATAGCCATTATGGTCTATCAAGATAGTCTGCTGGAATGCACAGCTAGCACCTTTATGTTGCAGCTGCCCCACCCCCCTCACATTTACCTCCTCCTCTAGCACCCGGTCCCATGCTCACAAGGAGAAAGTGGACATAGGGGTTATTATTCCAGTTGACCTTAAAATGTCAAAACAGAGTGCTAAGGCAGCTGGGAGGGCCAGTGTCCTGTTGTGGTGCATGGTCTGGTGAATTACCAGCAGAAGGTGGGATGTAGTGATGCAGTTATGGAGGTCATACTTTTATGTAACCAAGGTGGACACAGGTGCAAAGTTGCAGTGGTTGGAGGGATAGGACTTACTTAACATGGCCTATACTGGCATGATGGTCTGCATCTATCCAGGAGGGGGAACCAGGATCCTAGGTGATAAGTTTAAATGCTTCATTGGCAAGCATGTAAACTAGCTAAGGGGGGAGGCACTGGAAAGGAGCAGTGAAATCCTAGCAATCCCAAAAAAATCAGGGTAGTAAGTGAATTAAACACTAAGACAGAGATGTCAATAGGGAGAAGGGCAGGGGTAAATGGGAAAAGTGACAAAGGCAATAATGACAGCGATGTGGCAAAAGGGGGCAAGGCCATCAGGAAATGGAGGGTAATGAGTACCAATGCCCATAGTCTGGGCAACAAGCTCCCTGAACTGGTGGCCTTGATGGAAGTGGGAAGCCTGGATATAGTGGCAGTCACAGAAACATGGTACACAGAGAACCATGACTGGGATGTTAACATATCAGGGTACACAACCTACAGGAGAGACAGGGAGGGGAGAAGAGTGGGAGGAGTAGCGCTCTATGTAAGGGAAGGGATAAAATCAACTGAACAAAAGCATAAATAGGGAGACAAGGAGTCACTGTGGGTCACCTTAGAGACTGGAAATGGCACCACAATCCGCACAGTGGTTGTATACAGACCCCAATGTCAGGGGGAAGGAATGGACATGGATATGGTAGAATTTTTTTTTTTTTTTTTTATTTATTACTAGGATTACAAATACCTAAGAACCAAGGGTTATTTTATAAAAGTTCCATGTAAGTTAGATAGAAGCTAGATATTAGGCACTCTTAGGATGGCAGAGAAAGAGGAAATACTGTTGATGGGAGACCTGAATATGCCAGATGTTAACTGGAGCACATTTGCTGCAGTCACATCCAAGAGCAGGGCCATTCCCGATGCCCTATAAGGGGTATGCCTCAGACAGCTAGTTTTGGAACCCACGTGTGAGGGAGCAATCTTAGACCTTGTACTCTCAAATGGGGACAGTGAGAGGATCTCAGATCTAGAAGTGGGTAGCCATCTGGGAACAAGTGACCACCAAACAGTGTGGTTCATGATAAACTCAGCTAAAGAGTCAAGCCATACAAAAGAGAGGGTACTGGAATTCAGGAGGGCTGACTTTGGCAAGATGGGAGAGTGCCTTAGAAAAGCACTAGCAAACATGCTAGAAGGAGGGGTGGAGCAACAATGGGGAAACAGCAAAACTGCCATCACAGAGGCAACAAGCCTTTGTGTGAAGCAAATAAATAAATCAAAATGAAAGAAAAAGACACTGTGGTTCTCAAAAGAGGTGGCGGGGAAGGTCAGGGAGAAGAAGATAGCATTCAGGAAGTATAAGGAAACACAGAAGGAGCAGGACAGAGAGCTGTACCAGTTAATGCAGAAGGAAGAAGGGAGGGAAGTCAGAATAGCAAAGGCCCAAACTGAGGAAAAGATAGCCAACTCGGTTAAGCAGGGGATAAAACCTTTTATAGGTACATCAGGTAGCACAGAAAGACGATGGGAGGGATAGTGAGGCTGAACAGAATGGACAGTGGGTGGGCAGATAGGGACAGTGAAAAATCATGGATACTGAATGAATATTTCAGCTCAGTATTCACAAAAGAGGAGGAGGAGGAAGTGCCTAATCCAATTAACAGAAGCACTCTGGATAGGGTGGTATATCCCAGTCCTTTCACAGAAGAAAGGGTTCTGCAAGAAATCCTAAAACTGAAGGTGGACAAAGAAATGGGGCCTGATGGAATTCATCCCAGAATTCTAAAAGAATTAAGGGGAGACCTAGTGAAACCACTGCCCAACCTTTTGAACAAATCATGGGACGATGGTGTGGTACCTGTGGACTGGAGGAAGGTGGATGTGATTCCCCTTCACAAAAGTGGGACCAAGACAGAGGCAGGAAACAACAGACCTGTTAGTTTGACCTATGTGGTAGGGAAAGTGATGGAATCACTTCTGAAGGAAAGAACTGTTGAGTACCTAGAGGCCAGTGGGGCACCGGACCCAAGGCAGCATGGGTTCGCGGGAAGGTCATGTCAGGCAGATCGAATTGATTTCTTTGACTGGGTGACCAAAGTAGTAGACCAGGGAGGGCTGTGGACATGGCCTACCTAGACTTTAGAAAGGCATTTGACACAGTTCCACACAAAAATTAATAGTCAAATTAACCAGCCTGGGAGTGGATCCCTGGGTGGTAGCCTGGGTAAAACATTGGCTGGACAACAGGACACAGAAGGTAATTGTAAATGGAGTACACTCTGAAGAAAGAGGGGTTACTAGTGGGGTACCACAGGGTTCAGTACTGGGTCCAGTCCTTTGTAATGTCTCTATAAGTGACATTGAAGAAGGACTGGAAGGAAAAGTATGCCTCTGTGCAGATGACACAAAGATCTGCAACAGGGTTGATACACAAGGAGGTGTGGAAAGGATGAGAAGGGACTTTGCAAGGTTGGAGGAATGGTCAGCAGTATGGAAACTTGGATTCAATGAAAAGAAGTGCAAAATAATGCACCTGGGAAATAAGAAACGCAAAGGGACCTGGGGGCAGTGGCGTCATGCCCATAGGGCCTGAGGGGGCATGTGCCACCCCAAAATGTTGTTGTGTGAAGGCTAGTAAAGAACTGTATTTAGTATTTATTTTTGTAATCTCCCATGGGCTGAAAAAAAATTGTGCTGTTTCAATCACTTTTTGGTGGGTGCTGGGGGGTTGGGGATCCAATCTGAATCGATAGGGGTGTGTGTGTGTGTGTGTGTGTGTGTGTGTGTGTGTGTGTATGTGTGTGTGTGAAGTGAAGACCGACTGACTCAGAGCTGCTAGCAATTAAAAAAAAAAATAACTTGCTCCTGCTGGACTGGTGACTGACTTCGGGGCTGAGCTGAGCCCCTCTAAAAACAGAGAGACTGTCACAAAAGACAGTTAATTGGTGGTAGCTGACAGCAGCCAGCAGCCAATCACAGCCAAGGTGCCAAGAAATTGCTCACGGGGTAAATTGGTTGTCGTCGTTGTTCGTCGTTGTCAGTCAGTTGAGTTAGTCAGTGCTATTCTCTGACCTGACACAGTTGTTTGAGGTCAAGAGGAAATGGGCATGATGCCTCTAAGAAGAATCATCAGTTGGACTCAGCAGCACTAATAGACCGTGGTCGGTCGGTGTCATCGGTGTTTGTTCCTCCAGCTCAGAAAAGACTGAAGTTCCTCTTGAGTCCTGGCTGTTTCATAGCAGAAAGAAAGTCAGTATTGTTGTGTACCACAGGGGAAGAAACTTGGAAGCAAGGCAAGGAAGAAGTTTTTTAAATTTCACCCCTGAGCATTGCTAAATGTCAAAGCCATGCCACGCCAACCCGTCCCCCACCTCCTTGTATCAGAGCAGTCTAAGCCTACTCCGGTCCAATTTATTATTTTTTTAACACTTTTTTTTTCTTGATTTAGAGAGTTGGCACTGGCAGTTATTTATTTTTTGTTCCCCTCTGAGCAGAACTCTCCTCTGAGTCTGACCGTGACCTCAAGACTTAACTAATTCCCCAGACTAGGCTGAATGGACGACGCGACCAGGTCATGCTTTTGCTCTGTGTGAGTGGCACTGTGTTGATGCTGTGTGTGTGTGTTGCTTGCTCACTGCCTTCTGTTCTGTTGCCTGATGACCCATCTGATGGTCCTGGCTGCCACAGTTAATCCATGACGATATCAGAATTATAACAGGTGAAGCTGAAGTAAGTCAGTCAGTGACAAGTCCTTGTGGTCCCTGACTCCCCTAAGTAACTTGTAACTACTTCAGCTTTATTACTTTGTACATATCAATCTTCTGTTGTTCTTCTCACTCAGGACTGAATTACGTATTGAACCAAAGGGGTTCAGTGTGCTACTTTTTAGTAGGATAAGAAGTGCAGCAAATGAACTGACATCTTGCTGCTTTCTACTGAATGTCAATGTGTGTGTGAACTTGGGGGACAGGCATCAAATCAGTGCAAAACAGATATGTAGGCCCTACATGAAGCATCTTGTCCTGGACACAGAGCTAACCTCAGTTGCCTTATGCTGAATGCCTATATGATTATGTATGTTTATGTTTATACAGAGTGACATGGTATAACTGAAAAGCAGCAGTCATAGTGTGTGATCCAAGAATAAAAAATAGAGAATACTGGATGAGCAGCTATGCACAACCAGTGTGTTCTGCCACAGAGGGGTTCCGATTCGTTCTGACCACAAGACCAAAGCTTGAGAGAGGAATCAGAATCCTGTGGTGGCAGAACACACTGGTTGTGCATAAAGTTGCTCATCCTGTATTTTTATAGTGTCTAGTATTATGTGAAATGTGTGCATTGTGTTTTTTCTCTTTCACAATGAAACTGACCTGTGCAGTATTTAGGGGTTCTAGAATGCTGTTCTGCCACAGTAGGGGGTACAATAACATTCCATGACCTTTGAACTATGATACAACAGCATTTTAAAAAGGATGGATTTCTATATAGAAAAATGCTCTGCTATACACTATAAATAGAATAATAGATAGAAAAGTATCTATTACAAGGCAGTAAGACCATCGAGAGGTTTTGGGGACTTGGAACCTTGACAGCGAAGTTGAGAGGTTCCCAAAGTCCCCAAAACCTCAAGATGGGCTTACTTGCGTGAAATAGATACTTTCCTATTTGTTATTTTTTGTAACATATGTATACATTTCGAAATCGTGTGGCTTTTTTTTGCATTCTGTGAGCTCGGCAGCAAGTCACCGCGCTGAAGACACGCTTGTGCTCGGCTGACCGTCACACTGGAGACAGACTTGCTTGCCCACATCCCCGCTCCTCGCCGCCATGCTCTCGGTGTCTGTTTCTATTTTGGCAAATCCTATCTTATACTTTACAATCCTTTGGGTAATGCAGGATCAACCATATAATCCAATGATAGAAAAAAAATTAGAAGAAACGAAGCAGACACATTAGGCTTGCTAAGCAAGATTAATGAGCCACCATGCTTTCAAAATTAGTGTGCCCGCCCACAGGGGAACAGTGACCAATTAGAATACACGCCGTGACTTTATACATGAAGGAAGGGACTTGGGATCATGGCAACTGGGTTTATGTGTGAGGTTGACTTGTGCAGCCGCTGTGGCATTTCTGTGATAATACTATCGTTCTAATGTCAGAACGATAGTATTATGGGCACTGAAGTGTAGTATTATTGGGAATGAAGTGTGCTATTATGGGGAAACTGGCTATCTATTACAATAAATTGTTTGCACCATTTTCAGTGGTATTATTCTGATGATCCATATATTACAAATAGATAAATACATAATTGTGCCCTGTCCAGCAGTTGTAATAACACTTAACAGTGTGGAAAGGAGGGAAGGAGTAAGAGACACTAAGAAAGATAAAAACAGGCTAAAGAAGGACTAGGAAAAAATAAACAAGTTAGTGTTCAAAGGAGACTAGAGACAATGAATGGTTTATTTAATTTATTCACTTATTTATTTATGAATTTTAATATGACATTCTCTTGAGCAATATCTCATTTTGGAGGTAGACCCGACCAAAACAGTCTGAAAGCTAAATGGTCTGAAAGCTTAGGCATCATTTTCTATTTGTAATGTCTGTATTGGTTCAATAAAAGGTGATATCAAACCATTTGCTTCTGGATGTATTTTATCCTACAGTCAGCCACAGATGTGTAAAGAGTTTTTCAATTAAACACATTAGATGCTTTATTGGTTACTGTCTGATGTACTGCATATGAAACAGCATGGATGACATTTGTATTCATCTATACAAAAATGAGGTGATACATTGTTCACTGCTGTGTCCTGGGATGCACACACACACACACACACACACACACACACACACACACACACACACACACAGTGCAATATGCAATAAGCATTTCATATATTCTTAATTGTCTGGCAGTGTCATGTGACAGGACATTTTCTGTGGTTTCAGGGGGTGTAGCCTTACCACAACAGAAAACAGAGATGGCTTTGCTCTCTAGGTACACTGAGTTGCTTCTTTTCAACATAGATGGGGTCATATTCCTGTCAGCTAACTTGGGGCTAGATGGATTTTGATACATCACGAACAAGGATTAGAAGTGAGTGGCAAACCAGGATTTAAAAATTATAAGACACTCGAAAAATGCACAAGTTCTGACGAATTCTTAAAAAAAATTAATACAAAAGGTAACACTGTAAGTAGAATGAACAAAGGACAAAACAATTGATAATTTCTATAACCTGTATCAGTATTATGTCACTTAGCTTATTGGGGAACAGCTTTCTGAACTGCTAAAAGTCACCAAAATGCACCATTTGACTTCATTTTTCAAAATGCTTCGGAGGCGGGGGGGTCATGTCCCCAGACCCCCTAGACAGGTTGAGATTTTGTGCCCCTCCAAATTTCTGACTGCATGATGACCCTGCCTGGGGGTAATCATATCAGATGATCTTACGGTTAGCAAGCAATGTGAGAAGGCAGTAGGGTGTGCTGGGGGGATACTGGAATGTATAGGGAGAGGCATGACCAGCAGAAAACATGAAGTTGTTATCCCTCTGTACAGACAGTTGGTGAGACCCCATCTGGACTACTGCATCCAGTTCTGGAGACCATGTCTCCACAAGGATGTAGAAAGGGTCCTACAGGCTTTGATTATCGAGGTCTGAGTTTTGGCAAGGGAGGTTTTGTGGGCCGCAGCACAGATGGGTAGGCTGCAGTACACTAAGGACAGGATGGAGGAGTTGATGACCAGTCAGAGGGTGGTTTGGGGGAGGGAATCTCTATGTCAATAGAGAAGGCCAGTCCAAGAATTTATAGTTGAGGACAGGGTATTGATGTGGGCGTGGAAGGTAAGAGCTAAGTCGAAGGTGACGCCCAAGTATTTGTAGGGTGACACCAACTGAAGAGGGCATGGTTTACTGTGGAGAATGCAGTGGGGGGCATTTTTGGCTTTATTCTGTTGGTGAGAAAAGAGCATGGATTTGGTTTTCTTGAGGTTAATGAACAGCCAGTGGTCAATGAACCACTTTTCAGTTTAGTTGAATGTATGCTCAGGGATTCCTGTAGAGATGCATGGTCAGGGTGGGAGGTAAAGAGGACCGCATCATCAGCATAGAGAAGCATATTGCCTGAGCAGGAGCTGGGGAGAATATTGAGAGAAAGGCTAAACAGAACAGGTCCCAGGATGGAACCCTGGGGAACCCCAGAGCCAACGGGCAGGGTGTTGGATAGAGTGCCATTTACCTTCACATGCTGGGATCTGGTAGAGAGATAACTGGTAAACCAAGCAATGCCCTGAGGGAGGAAGTTGCCCATCTTCAGGCCACACTGGACAGTAGTAAGGAGACCTTCCCCCAGGCCACACTGGACGGTAGGAAGGGAACCTCCCCCATCCAGGGAGCACCAGAGCCACCACCACTACCTCAGAGGTTGTGAAGAAAGCACAGCAGTTGGACCACAGTGGGCTCAGGGAGGGTAAGGATGGTGGAACAGAGGCACACCCAGTCAGTTGTTCCACACCACAATCCATACACCATTCTGGGGGAGCATAGCTCCCCTATGGATGCACCCGTCAGAGAAGACTAAGGAGGCTGAGGACAACTGTCACCAGGGAGGCCCACAGGAAGGAGGCAGAGGACACCACAAGGAAAGGAAGCAGCTCCTGGTGGGGGACTCAATTATTAGGGGGATAGAACTGGGGGGAGCAGGGAAAACTGAAGTAAGGTGCCTGCCTGGTGCCATGGCTTGAGAGACAGGAAGATCCTCAGGATCACGAGAACAGCTGCACGGGAGTCTGAGCTGGACGCCATTGTCCACCTAGGACAAATGACTTGGCTCTTCATGAGATTAGAGCAGTGCAGAAGGACTTTGTAGAATTGGGAGGGGCCTAAGACAAGTAGCACACACAATATCCTTCTCTGAGGTGCTGCCTGTCAATGGCATGAGTGAGGTGAGGGTACTTTACCATGCAGTTTAATGAATGGTTGAAAAAATGGTGTGGAGCACAGGGGTTTGGCTTCATTGGGGACTGGAGTTCCACCTGGAGGGACACCAGCCTATACTGGCAGGATGGTCTGCATCTGTCCAGGAAGGGAACAAGTCTTTTGAGCAATCGGTTTAAATGCTTCATTGGCAAGCTTTTAAGCTAGTCAAGGGGGGAGGCACTGATAAGCAGCAGGAAAATCCCAGCCTCTCCCTACAAAACAGGGTACTAAATGAGAAAAAGACCGAGGTAGACAGGTCAGTGGGGGATGCTGCAAAGAAGGTAAAGCCATCAAAAAATGGAGAGCAATGAGTACCAATGCCCGTAGTCTGAGTAACAAGCTTCCTGAATTAGTGGCCTTGATGGAGGAGGAACATCTGGATATCGTGGCAGTCACAGAAACATGGTACACACAAAACCATGACTGGGACATAAACATACCAGGATACACTATCTACAGGAGGGACAGGGAGGGTAAAAGAGGAGGAGGAGTAGCTCTTTACATAAGGGAAGGAATCAAAGCAACAGAACAAAATGGAAAACAGGAGGAGAAGAAACACTGTGGGTAAATTTGGAGACTGGCAATGGCACCACAATCCGCACAGGGTTAGAACAGACCCTTCTCAGGGGAGGAAATGGACAAGGAAATGATAGAAAGAATACTTAGAATGGCAGAAAAGGGGAGATATTGCTGATGGGTGATCTGAATATGCCAGATGTTAACTGGAATGCAGTTGCAGCAACCACTTCAAAGAGTGGTTATTCTAGATGCCCTACAGGGCATGCCTTAGACAACTAGTATTGGAGCCCACTCGAGGCGGAGCAATCTTAGACCTGGTTCTCTTAAATGGAGATGAAGAGAGATCACAGATGTAGAAGTGGGTAGCCATCTGGGAACTAGCGACCATCGAACAGTATGGTTCACAATAAACACAGCAATAGGGTCAAGCCATAAAAGGCAAAAGTACTGGACCTTAGGAGGGCTGACTTTGCCAAAATGGGTGAGTGTCAAGGAATGCACCAGCAAATGGGCAGAAAGGAGGGGTGGAAGAACAATGGGGAATAATAAAAACTGCCATCACAGAGGTAACAAGCCTTTGTGTGAAGCAAATTAACAAAACGAAACAATGTAAGAAACCACTATGGTTCTCAAAGGAAGTGGCAGTGAAGGTTCAAGAGAAAAAGAAAGCATTCAGGAAGTACAAGGAATCACAGAAGGAGCAGGACAGGGAACTGTATCAGTTAAAGCAAAAGGAAGCTGGGAAGGCAGTCAGAACAGCAAAGGCCCAAACCGAGAAAAAGATAGCCAACTCAGTTAAGAAGAGGGATAAAACCTTTTATAGGTACATCAGGGAGCGAAGGAAGACCAAGGGAGGGCTAGTGAGGCTTAATAAAGAGGAGGGAGGGTGCGCAGAGGGTGACTGTGAGAAGGCAGAGATACTAAACAGATATTTTTGCTCAGTATTTACAAAGGAAGTGGGGGAAGTACCTAAAACAAACAGTAGAAACACTCTGGATACAGAAGTTGATACTAGCCCATTTACAGAAGAAAGGGTTCTGAAAGAACTCTTAAAACTGAAGGTGGACAAAGCAATGGGGCCTGATGGGATTCATCCCAGAATTCTAAAAGAACTAAGGGCAGAACTAGTGACACCACTGACTACCCTCTTTAACAAATCATGGGAGGATGGGGTGGTACCTGAGGACTGGAGAAGGGCAGATGTGATTCCCTCACAAAAGTGGGAGCAAGGCAGAAGCAGAAAACTACAGACCTGTTAGTTTAACCTCAGTGGTAGGGAAAATGATGGAATCACTTCTGAAGGAGAGAATTGTTGAGTATCTAGAGGCCAGAGGGCTCAGGACCAAGGCAGCATGGATTCACAGCAGGAAGGTCATGCCAGACAAATCTGATAGATTTCTTTGACTGGGTGACCAAAGTAGTAGATCAGGAGGGGCTGTGGACATGGCCTACCTATACTTTAGCAAGGCATTTGACACAGTCCCACACAAAGATTAATATACAAGTTAGCCAGCCTTGGAGGGGTCCCAAGATGACAGCCTGGGTAAAAGAATTAGCTGGAGAATAGGACACAGAGAGTAATAGTAAATGGAGTCCACTCTGAAGAAAGGGGTTACTATGTGGTACCGCAGGGTTCAGTATTAGGACCGGTCCTCTTCAATGTCTTTATAAGTGACATTGCAGAGGGACTGGAAGGAAAAGTATGTCTCTTTGCAGATGACACAAAGATCTGCAACAGAGTTGATGCACAAGGTGGGGTGGAAAGGATGAGAAGGGTCTTGGCAAGGTTAGAGGAATGGTCAAATGTATGGCAGCTTAGATTCAATGCTAAGAAGTGCAAGGTAATGCACCTGGGAAACAAAAACCCCGGGGAAGAGTACACAATGGGGGGTGAGATACACACACAACAACAAAACAGGAAAGGGACCTGGGGGTAGTCATATCAGATGACCTAAAGGTGGGCAAGCAATGTGAGAGGGCAGCAAGGAGGGCTGGGGGGATACTGGGATGCATAGGGAGAGGCATCACCAGTAGAAAACAGGAAGTTATTATCCCTCTGTACAGACAGTTGGTGAGACCCCATCTGGAGTACTGCGTGCAGTTCTGAGACCCAATCTCCTCAAGGACATAGACAGGATGGAGGCTGTCCAGAGGAGGGCAACTAAAATGGTGCAGGGTCTGCACCGAAGACATATGAAGAGAGACTTAAGGAGCTGAATATGTATAGCCCTCGAGGAAAGGAGGGAGAGGGGACATGATAGAAACTTTCAAGTATCTCAAGGAATCAACAAAGTCCAAGAGGGTAGCATCTTTCAAAAAGAGGTGTTCAAGAACAAGGGGCACAATTTGAAGATAGAAGGGGGCAGCTCAGAGGTAATTTAAGGAAGTATTTTTCACAGAGAGGGTTGTGGATGCATGGAACAGCCTTCCGGAGGAGGTTGTGGAGTCAAAAACAGTGGTGGAATTCAAGCATGCATGGGACAGTCATAAGGCAATTCTAGGGGGTGGGGGTAGGAAGAAGTAGGCTGCTGGTTAATTAGGATCTGCAGCTTATCCAATAGGTAGGGAAATGGGCAGACTGGGTGGGCCAAGCGGTCCTTATCTGCCGTCAAAATCTATGTTTCTATGTTCTATGTTTCTATGTTTCAATGGGGCCATGGGAGAAGACAAGTTGGTGGAGGGACTCAAGTAGGAGTGGGTGACAGACAGTGTCAAAGGTCTTGGAGAGGTCAATGAACACTGCACCCACAACGTAACCAGAGTTGAGAGCAGAGTGGAGGTGCTGGAAGAACTCCAGGAGGGCTGTAGTGGTGCTGTGTCCTGGGCGGAATCCATGTTGTTCTGGGCACAACAGGTAATATTTTGCTAGGTACTCGGAGAGCATTATGGCCACTAATTTTTCTAGTGCTTTGGAAAATGGGGGGAAGAATGGTGAGGGGCCTGACATTGTTAGTGGAGGTTCTAGCCCCACTCTTATGGATTTGGGTGATTTCTGAAATTTTCCAAGCACTTGGGAACTGGCCCAGACACAGGTGCCGGTTTAAGAGGTCGGTGAGATGGGCTAGTACAGTATCCAAGACTTATCTGCGGATCCAGGAGTCTAGTGGATCACAGCTGGGGTTCTTGCTAGCTATGGCTTTCTGCAGATGAGGCCTAGCTGCAAGGGGGGGATATGGCGCACAAGTAGAAGGACGGGCGATCCAGGGTGGTGGAGTGGTGGAGGCAGGGATAGGGTCGAATAAATAGTTGGGAAGGAAAGAGCTTAGATCTGAGAAAGCCATATTCAGGCACTCAGCTATGCGTGGTGGATCCTTGGTGATGGTAACTTCTATGGAAAGTTCTGATGGTGGGGGTGGGATGGGTTTTTCCATTGAGCTCCTTCATATTGTCCCACAAGGCACGGGATGAGCCCCAAGTGGATGCAAGGGTGGTTTGATAATATTCGGCCTTTGCCTACCTTATTGCCCAGGTGCACCTATTAAGTGCTGCGTTATAGGCTTGGCTGTCAGCAAGTTTGCCTGTCGCAACAGCAATATGGCAGAGATTATCTCTTTGTTTCAGTTTTTGGATAACGGACAAGGTGATCCATGAGGTGTTCTGTTTTTTGGTACGTATTCTGGTCAGGGGGTTGAAAAGATCACATGCTTTGCTGAAGGCACTGGAGAAATAGGCTAGGGCAGAATTAATATCTGCTGCGAGTAGGATTGGAGACCAGCCAAGCTGTGCTAGGTGCATGTTTAGCTTTCTGAGTCCCCTGGGGCGCAAGACCCTGCGCAAGGTGATCTGGGACACTGGTTTCACCTGGCATCACCTGTTTGGTAGATGTAAAACTAATACATAGGCAGTCAAATGGACAGAATACATATTTTCAAGCTGAGGTGTGCCCCACAGCTGTGTTGCCTCAAGAGATGGAAGTTTTCAAGTGCTGTATTTTACTGGCAGAAAAAATCACAAGTAATTAAGTAGTTGGACCATGGATAAGCTACCCGGGCCTGCCTGATGAACAGGTGTGCTTATCACCTTTTTAAGACAGCAAATTGTCTACTAAGACAATCCTGGCAAGCTCAAAAGAGTAAATGTGACTTTTTTGCATCACATTGACAGTGTGAAGTACAAATCAATTGCTGGGTGAATAGAATGCAGTTGCAAATCTATTTTTGTCTGAGTGTAGATTAATTAAATTAAATTATGAGTGCAGAGCAATTATGGTGCTAATCACAGTGCATGCTGTTTTATGTGTTATGAGGGGATCAACTGAGTGAGGAGTCTGGATGACGGTAAAGTAAAGCACTTGAATTCATGTCTGTGGTGCAAACCAAGATCTATTTAATACCAAGTTATTCTCTATTCCCGAAGCGTGATTGCCGATGTATGGTGGTGATAGGTGACATCATATAAAATCTGTGTGGGCAACACAGAGTGCACCCGTTACCAGCTTGATGCATTATCACAGAATAGAGCCTGTGTGTGCAACAGTGGGCATGGAAAATAACAGTATGTGTACCAAGTGGGTAGAGAATGACATAGGAGTTATAAGGCAGACAAGGACAAGGCGTCACTACGTAGCTCAGTGGTGGGCATCATAAGATGGGAATATGTGGGTAGTCTCATATTTACTGCCAAAGAGAATCAGCAACCACTGTTTTGTTTTCATTACATGTTTGCATAGAAACAATACATTGGCAGACTGTCAGTTAGGATGTGATGCATAACAAGGAGGGCCATGACTCCAGCAGTGGAAAGATAGCAATTTGTTCTGTGACCTAGATGAGTAACTGAAACAAAAAAAATGACAGATAATGCCTGCTACCAGTTCCTTCTCTATATTTCACCATGTATTTCACCATGTAATGTTTCTTGGTGGGGTTGTGGGTTGCTTTGATGACCACCTAGTTAGTTTTGGGCTGTCCCCCTTAAAATGGCTACCAGCAGAGGCATGTTAAAGCCTATTTGCCTTCTTAGTAAATGCTTGGGTCAAAGAGGGGTGATTCCTAGCCATCCTGGTGACATCCTCATAGAAGTCAATGAAGGGAGGAACCACTGAGGGGCCTTAACGTGTTCTTCATCCTCAGATGAGTCCCCATGAATGACGGAAGACTCTGAGTAATCAGAGTCATCTTCATCCTCCTCATCTGGCTCACTGTCGACTGTCAGACCCAGCATCGGATCTGTTCCCAGGAATATGTGGAGAACTGGGACCCTGCTGCACTGGGTCACTGGCGGTTAGATCACTGGCAGGCTGCTGAGGGGCTATTTGGGTTGGGACCTGAGGGGAGGGGTTCTGCTTCTACATGAAATACCCCCATGAGGTAAAGCAAGCATTATAGTCCAGCAGCAGAGGGTAGTTATAGACCAGTGGATAGGGGTTGTCCTGCACTGGGTAAGGCAAGGACAGTTGCAGCACAAGAGGGACCATCATACAGTACCCCATGAGAGGCCCAGCAGGGACAGGCTGCGGTGCCATTGCCATGCCCATGGGCTACAGCAGAGGCAATATGGGTGCAGGTCCAGCAGGCACAGGCTGAGGAAGACTAGGAGTGGAATCCACTGACACTGGGAGTGGAGAGAACAGAGTTAGAGGGGAACGAGCCCTCCCTGATGAAGGCTGATGCGGCACTGGGATTTGTGCTAAGTACCGCATGACCCACCTAGTCTGCCCATTTCCATAACTAATGGGTTAGCTGGAGATCATAGGTAACCACGTTGGTGGGGGGGGCTTCCACATAGGCAATCTGTGTGAGTGCAACAAGCAAATATTAACGTCGAACTGTGTTGTTCATTTGCGAAACAGGAATGGAATGTTGGACAGCCCAGTGCACTGTTGCATCAGCAGCACAGCTCGGTGGCACAATCAGAATGGTAGTAGGTGCAACCAGGGTTCATGTCCCACCAGAGACAATTACTTCTTTTCTCACCCTTGTTTGCATCAGATTGCAATTCGGCTGTCCCATGCATTCTGTAATCTCATACCGTTTTTCAACTGACAACCTCCTCATGAAGCCTGTTTCATGCTGCAAGCACCCTCATGGTTCAAAAAATAACTTTTCATGGCTTGCCTTTTCTCTCTCTTCATATGGCTTAGGTCACAGACTTTGCAACACTTTGGTTTACCTAGATAGAGAGCCTCACTGTATGCATAAAATGCACCTCTGGTGAGAGGTTTCTGAATATAACATTATACCTGCAAATTGTTATTTGTTTATTGTATTTTTTACTGCTGGGCAGGTTCTGTCTATAGGGTCTTATCCCTATTCCTGTGACTTGTTGTTAGGCTGACAAAGTATTGTGGGGTACTGGAGGCTTTGAGCTCGTAGCCACCAGTGCAATCCCCTACTCTAGTGCTTTAAAACTCTGTGCCTAATCAAGGTGCACTTGCCTGGTATTTCTAGCCCTACAGTCATCTAGGGTGAGCCTTTTTAAAGGCTTTGCAAAATTTTTTAGCACTAATTCTGTAGCACGAAACCGGAAGTAGCGCGATTGACGCTTCCAGTTTTTCTTCCTCTTAAGACCTGCACTAGCGAGCGGGCAGCAGATAGATAGCCTCACTGTATGCATAAAGTGCACCTCTGGTGAGAGGTTTCTGAATATAACATTAAACCTGCAAATTGTTATTTGTTTATTGTATTTTTTACTACTGGGCAGGTTCTGGCTATAGGGTCTTATCCCTATTCCTGTGACTTGTTGTTAGGCTGGCAAAGGACTGTGGGGTACTGGAGGCTTTGAGCTCATAGCCACCAGTGCAATCCCCTACTCTACTGCTTTAAAACTCTGTGCCTAATCAAGGTGCACTTGCCTGGTATTTCTAGCCCTACAGTCATCAAGGGTGAGCCTTTTTAAAGGCTTTGTAACATTTTTTAGCACAAATTCTGTAGCGTGAAACCGGAAGTAGTGCGATTGGTGCTTCCGGTTTTTCCTCCTCTTAAGACCTGCAGAGACACGCGCATCTTAGCGCATGTCTATCGTGTCCATCGGGGACGACGGGGACTAGGAAACACATGCTGGTATCTTCCACATAACAGAATAGACATTAACACATTTTCAAGGTTTTATTTTACCATTATTATTCAAAATGAAGAAAGCTAATAAGTATTGTACAACATGTAAGATGTATGCCTTTGACAAACAAACACCTAATTATACGTGTGAAAAGTGTGTATTGGTTAGTGATTTACAAGAAGAAATTACTCGACTGCAGCCAAAGGTGTCATTAAAATCAGACATCAAAGCATTGGAAGAGTACATCGATCAGATGTCACTCTTAGTGGAAACAAACACTTCTTCCACAAAAATTGTGCAGGTTGATAACCACCAGGAGTCTCATCTAGATGTTCCACAGGTCCCTGTATTAAAATATCCAATTATTACTTCTACTCCTTTAATTGCTGCCTCAAGTTGTCAGCAACAAAATACAAGCAAAGTTGACACTTGGACTACAGTACCTCAAACAAGGTCCAAGAAAATAATAAACAAAATTCTTCCACCCCCCATTTCTTATGAAACCCCTACACATAACTCCTTTGAACATCTTTCACATATGATTGACGAAACTGTGTCAATGAGTCCAGAATTTGGTATAAGTGTTGCAAATAAACCAAAACATAGCCAAACAGTTAGTGAGCAAACTCCTGCTGTCCAGATTCATCCCCAAATATCTTCCCCCTTAACTGCTCAGGTGCAGATCCCTTGTTAAAAAGCAAGTATTTGTCCTGGGAGATTCCATCACAAAATATATAGATTGTGTTGTTTGCAACCCCGATAAGAAACATCGAACCTGCTCTAGTTATTGGGGGGCAAGGGTTTCAGACATCACCTCAATGGTCAAACAAATCCTATCACCAGCCAGAGAAAATCCACTAGTGGTTATACATGTAGGAACTAATGATATTTCCAAACTACCTTTGCAGCAAATAAAACAGGATTGTGTTTCCCTGTGTAATCTACTAGTGGAAAGCGGCTGCAATATATGTCTATCAGAAATTCTGCCAGTTCCAAGAGCCACAGAATATATTACAGCCAAAATAAAAGCCTTAAATGAATGGCTTCGAAAATGGTGTTATAGACAAGGTATTTCCTGTCTGACACACTGTGAAGAATTTAATCATAGTCCATCCCTCTTTTGTTGGGATGGCTTACATCTCAGCAGACGGGGAAGTACACTATTGGGATGTAAAGTTGCTACCTTTATACATACCCATTTAAACTGATGGAAAAGTGGGGAGATTGGGTTAACTACCAATATTCTTATTACTGGGACTTACTCTTCAAACCGAAATCAACTGAACATTTTATCTCTTAATGCTCGATCTTTAAACATTTCCAAACATGCAGAATTGGAACTTAAGGCTCAGTCCCTTGATCTGTCTTTAATAGCTATAACAGAAACATGGGGCAATGCTGATAGAAAATGGATAGCTGAAATTCCGGGATTCAAGCATTATTTCAAAAATAGAGCAGATAATAAGATAGGTGGTGGGGTCAGCCTTTACGTTACAGAGGACATCACTTCTTATGAATCCTCAGTGAACGTTCAGTCAGAAAGTGTATGGGTGTATATTCAACCTAAGGGTTTTTCCCAAATACTGATTGGGACTTGCTATCATCCACCTTCAGCAGATTTTATCCAAAGTACACAGTTGACTGATGAAATCTCCCAGATAGCAAACAATGGCTCAGTTCTAATTTTGGGCGATTTCAATTTCCCAACCATAAACTGGGAGACTTTAATGGGTTCAAATCATCATGACCATAAATTTCTTGCAACTATTATTGACTTGGGACTATATCAACTGGTCAAGGAACCTACCTGGGGAAGTAACATCTTAGATCTTGTTATAACAAACATAGACATCCCCGTGACTGATTTATTAATATCAGATCCTCTTGGTAATAGTGACCATATGTCCATACTTCTTACTATCCCACTTTGTCAATGTCCTGTGATTAATAAACTTAAAATCAAGCAATATGATCGGGCAGACTTTTATAAAATAAATCAAAATCTTGGAGCACTTAAATGGGACGATATTTTTTCCTCACTTAGTACTGAAGAAGCATAGGATTTTCACAAATTCAAGAACTTGAACAACTGTATGTTCCTGAAAAATATAAATACAATACTAAAGGAACAATTCCCCTTTGGTTTAATAGATCTATTAAAAAACAAATCTTTCAAAAACAAAAGTTATTCTCATTATTAAAAAAAGTCCCACTAATCAAAATAAAGAAATATTAATTAAATATAGGGAATCGGTTAAAATATTAAAAAAAAAGATTCTGCTTGCAAAACGAAATTTAGAATTTCGTATTGCACATACCAAAGATTCACATAAAACCTTGTATTCCTATCTAAACAGCAAAAAAGGAAATAATAGAACTATTGGTCCATTAAATATAAACAATACAATAATTACTTCTGATTCAGAAACCGCTTCAGCTTTAAATAATTATTTTTCATCAGTTTTTGTCCAGGACACGTCCCAAATTCTTCCTGACAGAAACTCTTCAAGTCATACAAATTACAACGTTTTACAAAACGACGTCTATGAACTATTAATAACATTAAACAAATCAACAAGTCCTGGCCCAGATGATATTTGTCCCAAATTTCTTCTAGGAGTAAAAGATACAATTGCCCTACCACTCGCTATTATTTTTAATAAATCTCTCTATGAATCAAGAGTTCCTCCTGATTTTTTGACTGCAATAGTAACTCCCATTTTCAAACAAGGTTCCCATTCAAAAGTAGAAAACTACCACCCGATTAGCTTAACTTCAATTCCTTGTAAATTAATGGAAAAAATAATCAAAATTCTTCTAGAAATAGAAATGGAATCCTTGAATATAGTTGATACAACTCAACATGGATTTAAAACTGGCTTTTCCTGTACTACAAACCTGCTTTCATTCTACAACTCTATTAGCTTGAATCTTGATTTAAACATCCCGACTGATGTCATCTTGTTGGATTACAGTAAAGCTTTTGACAAAGTGTCACATGACATTTTGATTAAAAAAACTCAGTCATTTAGGATTTTTATCGACATTAGTTTCATGGATAAACAGTTGACTGAGCAATCGCATTCAGAGGGTTAGGGTAAATGCTGCTCTGTCAGACTTGGGCAGGGTAATGAGTGGTGTTCCCCAGGGTTTTGTTTTGGGACCCACCCTTTTTAATATTTTCATCAGTGATATGAACATTTTTTCTTCTAACATCATAATGAAATTTGCTGATGACACAAAACTAGGGGGTACTGTAAATAATGCAGTTAACATAAAAACTTTACTAACTGACCTTGCAATAATCAAACACTGGGCACAAATAAATAAAATGCACTTCAATGTTACAAAATGTGCAGTTTTACACATGAGGAAAAATAACCCCAAACAAATATACACTTTGAACAATACTATTATTAGGGAATCTAGTTTAGAAAAGGATCTTGGGATACTAGTAAATAATAAGCTTTCCTCATCTTCTCATTGTAATAAATTTGCCAGTCAAGCTAATGCTCTTCTTTGCAGGATAAATAGTACATTTGTCTCTAAGTCAGAGCAGTGTATCATGACCTTGTATAGGTCTCATGTTAGACCTTATGTGGATTATGGCTCCTCGTTTTGGAGTCCTTATCTGGTTTCCGATATAAACAGAATCGAACAAATCCAACATAGGGTTACAAAACTTATTCCATATCTAGCTCATTTGGATTATGATACTAGACTACAGAAAACAGGTTTATATTCACTTAAACAGAGAAGAACTAGAGGCAATCTCTTACAACTATTCAAAATTATGAAATCATCTGTTCTGATGGAACAATGTGGTATAACTTTATCCACCAGAAAAATTGTAGCTAGGTTACACAATAAACAATTGGACATTAAAAAAGCTAATACAAATAAAAGACAAAACTTTTTCACTATCAGAACTCCTAGGTTGTGGAATACACTGCCTCAAGATATTATTGATTCACAAACTATTATTATTTTCAAAAACAAACTTGATAAATGGTTATTAAATTAGAATTATGAAAAATGGTCCACACATGTGGAGGACAATCTCGATAGGCAATGGCCTTCTTTTGTCCATCAAACCTAGTAAACCTAGTAGGATGTGGTTCCTCCATCCAGTCCATGCCCTTTCTGAGATGTGGGCTCCAGAACTACACACAGTACTACAGATTCAGTATCAACAATGGTCAGTACAGAGTCCGTTTCAAACCATCCACCCCAAACCTTCCCACTGGCCATCTTTCCAGAAAAGCCAGAAGCTTAGGATACACGATGCATGTGCTACAGGCAATGCTAGCTGAGGGGGCAGTGGATGTTGCAGCAGTCACTGAGACCAGGGACACCCAAGGGCAGGAGTTTGACCTAAATTTGGAGGGCTACAGTATGTTAAGAAAAGGTGGGGGAGGGGAGGGTGAATTTGGTTTAGTGCTGTTAGTCAGAAATGGCATTGGTATTGGCAGGGTAGAGGAGGTGGAGGGGAACGTGCAGGCTATTTGGGTCCACCGACTGAGTCAGGGTGGTAAGAGAGTAGGGTGGAGGGGCATACAGACCACCTGCACTGGTGGTGGCTCTGGAAGAAATGTTGTGCGAAATATCAAGGGACACTGTGGTTTTGGCAAGGGAAGGATAGTGGTAATGCGGGACCTCAACATGCCGGGAACACACTGTGGGACTACATCGTCACCAGTGGCCAGGGAGTAAAGGCTGCCTGATGTTTTCCGGGTATGCATTCATGACCCAGAAGGTGGGTGAGCAAACTAGTGAGGCCAGGACACTGTAGGTGGTACTGACGGCCAGTGAGCAGATAAGGGGCCTAAAGGTGAGGGGCCCGTTGGCGGTGAGTGATCACGCCACAGTCTGGTTCTTCCCGGTCGCTGGGGGAGATAGCCAAACAAGGACTATAGTACCCAAGTTTAGGGATGCAGACTTCAGGGAGATGGGAAGGATCCTTAAAGATTGTTCAGACCAGATAAGGCCACATATATATGCTGATAGCAGGTGGAAGATAATTAGGAGAGGAATACAGGACGTTACCAAATCCTGCAGCAGGGGCAAGTGCTAGTTCGTGAAGGAGAGAAAACCATTTTGATGGACCTAGGTGGTTTATGAGGTGGTGAGTGACAAGAAGAGGGCCTATTGGCACTTCAAGCCATCAGGGAGTGGAAAGGAATCAAGGGGAGAGTATGAACAAACATACAAGACATTCACCCTGGTGGTGAGAGAAGGGAAAGCAAAAAAGGAGCAGTCCGTGACCAGGGGGATCCTGAGGTGGGACAAGGTGTTCTTTAGATACATAGTTGAAAAAAGGAAAACAAGGGGGCAGATCAGCAGGATCGGGATAGTGGATGGCCAGGCATAGGATGCGCTGCAATAGGCAGAGGTACTAAATGAGTACTTTGAATCAGTTTTTACCAGGGTGGATGGAAGAGACAAAATTTAAGTCATGGAGGATGAGAAGAACCTGGAGGTAATGGTTGATGTCAACATGAACAACTCCAATACCTGTTGGAGAGGAGCAGCAGCAAGGGCAAAGAGGATGCTGGGATGCATCACTAGTGGGATTACCTCCTGAAAGGGGGAAGTGATGCCACCTCTCTACAACTGCTTGATTAGGCCACACCACAAGTACTGTGTACAGTTTTGGAGACCATATTTAAAGAGGGACATTACACTCCTAGTCAGAGAATGCAAAGGAGGGCAAACAAAATGATGTGTGGCCTGGGTGAAAGGACCCATGAGAGTGGCCTACTTAAGCTCGACATGTCACCATGGAGGAAAAGGAGGGACAGGGGGTCGGGACATGATAGAGGTCTTAAATTTCATAAAAGTGACCAAAAAGGTGTGCCCAGTCAGGGTGCTCTAAAGGAAGGTGGAGGCAACAAGAGGGAATGGGTGTAAGCTGGAAGTGAACAGGATCAGAGGATGGAGGAGGAGGTGTCATTTCACTGAGAGGGTGGTGGAGCCATGTAATATGCTGCCCAGGGAGCTGTCAAATGAGTCTGTGGAATATTGTAAGAGTAGATGGGCCTTGTACATGGGTATGGTAAATCTTACCTGGTCCAAAGACAGTGTCACATATGGGACTGTGGACAGTATAACCCCCAAAAAATCCTAAACACCAAAAATAGCCCCTCAGTGTGGCTGATGAAAACCTAGCAGAGTCGCAAAGACCCATAGGTGCATTTAGCTGTCAGAGTAGTATGTTAGTACAATTGTCACATTGATTGTATATTTTGGGTGTCTGAGCTGTGCACCCACTGGCCAATCAATTTTTTTTTTAATTTTGAGTAGGGATGGGGGGTTATGGTCATGCCACTCTATCGTCAAGGTTAGTTGTCCTGCAACGGAACAGCTGGTGTGTAGTGGGCGCAGAGGGGGTTTTGGGATCAGAAAGTCTTGGTCCAGATGCTGGTCCCCTCATGACTCAATTTTTCCACTCGAATGTAGTTGGTCTGTTGGGGGTGGAGGGTGGGGGGTTGTATAACCTCCTGTCCCAGATTGCAATATTGAGATTTACAGAGGTTCTACCATATCTATATTTTCAGCATTCTTGTAGTCAGGCAATGCTATGCATCCTTTGCATGACGTCCAATGTTTCCATATTCAGGTGATGGCCAATTAGAAAGATGTATTTATTGTAAATGCTATTCTGGCCAAGGTTTGCTGAGCTGTAGTCATATACAGTGTTTGGAAACAAAGGAAATACATTTAATGACAGAAGTCAGCAAGATTCCAACTGTCAATGGCACTTCTCAGTGGACCATTAGCACCAAATTCTTTGTGTTTTTCTGCTGTGGTTTTATTTTGTCTCAGTGAAATGAGCACTCCAGGACAATAATGAGGTGCAAATTATCCAGTGATCAGACTAACCACATTGGTAATGCTCATGAATAGATTGACTTCACAGGTGCCCCATCAATACATGGTCTCTAACTGTAATACACAGTCCCATGAGCCTTTCAAGATTGTGCTCTTGTATACAAAGAACTGTGTGTAAAAAGTAAACTGCTAAACAAAAGCAAAATACCCATGGTAATCAGTATATTTGCAAATTAGTGTTTTCCCAATGGGCAACATTTGTTCTGCAATGAAATCCACAACTGTTCAGGTATCAATACCCTGATTCTATGTAACACAGGAAAAGCTACACATGTACAGGGGTATGTATCCACAACAGACCATGAAATAGGCAGTATAGCGCAGTGGTTTAAGGCTATGAGCTGCAAACCGGGAGACCTGGGTTTGAATCCCACAGCCCCCACTTGCTTGAAGTGTTGTCCAAACTGCGAGAGTTCGTCATCGACCCAGGCGTTAAAGTCACCCGAGACCATCAGCCTGGGTGACTCAAACGCCATGTCGATGACAAAGTATGCTACTTCCTGCAGAAAATGCTTCTCATCACCTGGTGAACAATAGATGAGAGCAATTCTGCAACCCACACTTGCCACTACAGTACACTCAAAGGACTCAGCTCCCTCTACTGGTACACTTGTGAGTCCCAGTTTGGTCTTGAAACAGACCGCAACCCCTCCCCCCGCGGTCCAACCTCGGGCGGTGTAACACCGAGTACCCATCTGGAACTACTGCCTCCTAAATTGGACCAGCATCTTCATCTAGCCAGATCTTGGCAATGCATTCCAGATTCACAGACTCTACAAGATCTGCAATAACTGCAGTCTTGTTTCTTATGGATCTGGCATTGCACAACACCGCCCATGTTGGACGGTCCTCTGGAGCTGCACAGACCACTTGCCCAACATCATTAGTGGTGCCCTTGGGTATGGAAACCAGACAAGAGTGACCTCATTCCAGAGTCCATTTCACCCCAGGGCATCTTCTGGTTTCCACTACCCCAATACAGTGTCCACGCTCATTCGATCTCCACTGTTTGCATCCCCAAAACCCCTCCTCCACCTACACAGAATACCCAGCACTGTACAGCGATGGTGTGTTGACAACTGTAATGGCAATTCAGGCAATTCTTCAGGGCCTTTAGGGCTTGCCACACCCATTCGGTGGAGATAGCTTCATCTGTCAACCCCTCCTTGCTGGCCTTTCTATCCTTGTCCTGATGTGATACCCCAGGCGTGCCCCTCCCTCCCTTTTGCTCCCTTTCTTTTACTCCCCTGATCCCACTCAATTTTGCCTCTATCCCCATTGTGCCTTTCTTAGCAAATATCCCATCCCCATCCATAGTGAACACAGAGGAGAAGTGGTCACTTAATACCTCCGCCTGCTCCCCCTACTCTTCCACCCACCCACCATCTGATCTTAGTCTTCCAACCCTGCCCTTAGTTTTTGTCCTTGAACGCTCACTGAACTTCACTGGTATACCAGCACAGTTTATGTGACCTTGCTACCTTGCACTTCACCTTAGTGCGGGTCCTGACTGACTCATGAAGTACCCATTTTATGACCTCCCATCTCTTATCTACGTCTGGCATTGTTGTAATCCCTTTCATGTGATCCTTTAGAATATTTCCCATGACCATAAAGTCTGCTCCCCTGATATACACTGCCAGTGTCCTAGATCTCTCCACCATTCTTCCCATGTTAATGTGAAAACAGACAGTGTCATGGTCACTTACAGTCAGGGGATCCTCTACAACCAGGTCCCTTACCAGATCCCCAGCCGCCAAGACCACGTCCCGAACATGGCCCTTCCTCAACACCCCATGCCAACGTTAAGGTCCCAGTCATGGTTGTTGTTGGCCCACATTTTTGTGACCGCTGCCAAACCCCCCTCCCATTGAACGGCATGGCCTTTAACTCTGGTAACTTGTTACCCAAGCTTCATTCACCTAGGTCCCTATCCTTGGGACAGGCCCATCTGCTGAGGGTGGGTACCTCCCACACCTCCTTGTCTTCTAGATTCTCTCTAGGCCTGCTCTCCTCCCTCATTTCTGCTATATATTGCATCTCCCATTTCTGCTTCACATTGAGGTTTCCACCACTCTGCTGCCCATACCCTCACCCCTTATAGAAACATAGAAACATAGAAGTTGACAGCAGATAAGGACCGCAAGGCCCATCCAGTCTTCCCATTTCTTTTTCTACCTTATAAATGTGCCATCGGCCTTTGCTCTGTCAGTGGCCTATCTATTCATACTCATTTGAATTGCTCCCTTAGGCCTATCCCATGCCTGTTTGAAGCCCTGCACTGTATTTATAGCCACCACTTCTTGAGGTAGGCTGTTCCATGCATCTACCACCCTTTTCTGTGAAAAAGAATTTCCTCACATTCCACCTTAATCGGCCCCCCTCTAATCTCATGCTGTGTCCTCTTGTCCTGCTGTTTTTCTTATATTTAAACATGTTAGACTCTTTCACCTTGTTAATGCCCTTAAGGTGTTTGAATGCTCGATCATATCACTCTCCTCCTTTGCTCAAGGGTATACATATTGAGCTTTGCTAATCTGTCCTCATATGTCTTCTGATGCAGTCCCTGCAGCATTTGGTTGCCTTCTCTGGACTGCCTCAATTTGTAAATGTCCTTGTGAAGGTGTGGCCCAATACTGCACGCAATACTCCAGAGGGGCCTAACCAGTGTCTTGTAAAGAGGGATTATTACCTCCCACTTACGACTTCAGGATACCCCTACTAATGCACCCTAACACCCCTAGCCTACCTACTGCTTTGAGGTCTGCTTGATGATTTCAGGTCATCAGTGATGATGATGCCCAAGTCTCTTTCTTCCTTTGTGACTGCTAGCAACTCCTCCCAGCCTATAGGTGGCTTCAGGGTTTCTTCCCATGTGCATGATCTTGCACTTCTTTGCATTAAACCCAGTTGCCACTCTTTTCTGACCATTTTGCTAGTTTATCCAGATCTCTTCTCATTCTGCCCACCCCATCTGGATCATCTACTCTGTTGCAGATCTTGGTGTCATCTGCAAACAGACAAGCTCTACCTCTAGTCCATCTGCAAGGTCACTAATGAAGATGTTGAAGAGGACTGGCCCCAGGACTGATCCCTGAGGTACTCACTTGTGACTTGCATCTCTTCTGACTGTATACCATTTACCACCACTTCTGTTTTCTGCCCGCCAACCAGTTTGCCACCCAGTTGACCAACTTCTGACCCACCCCAAGCCTACCCAGCTTATTTATCAATCTTCTATGTGGAACAGTGTCAAAGCTTTGCTGAAGTCAAGGTAGGCGACATCAACTGCTCCCCTTGGTCCACCACTCTGGTTACCCAGTCAAAGAAATCTATGAGATTAGTTTGACAGGACCTTCCTTTGTAAACCCATGCTGTCTTGGATCCTGTGCCCTATGGATTCCAGGTGTGTGCACTATCCTTTCCTTAAGGAGTGCTCCATAATCTTGCCCACTACTGAGGTAAGACTGACTGGTCTGTAGTTCCCTGCCTCCTCCTGCTACCACTCTTGTGGAGCGGGATCACATGAGCCCTTCTCCAGTCTTCTGGGACCTCTCCCTGTGCTCAGAGACTCACTAAATAGTTCTGCTAATGGCTCTGCTAGTTCCACCTTTAGCTCCTTGAAGTACCCTGGGATGTATGCCATCAGGTCCCATTGCCTTGTCCACCTGAGCTTAGCAAGCCTTGTAGGACCCTTTCTTTGTGAAGGAGTAGTGCTCACCTCCCTCCCCGCTGTGTCCATGGTGTTGAGCTGTGGGCCCTGCCCTACCTTCTCTTCAGTAAATACTGAGCAAAAGTATCTATTTAGGATAGATGCTTACATGGTCCTCCTCCTCACATGCTCCTTTTCTCCATTAAGCTTAGCAATACCCCCTCTGGACTTTCTTCTTTCACTAATGTATCTATAGAAAGTCTTGTCACCTTCTTTTACTGTTCGTGCTAGTGTTTCCTCAGTTTGGGACTTTGTCTGCCTTACTGCCTTCCCTGCTAGCCTTAGAGCAGTTTGGTATGCCTCCCTATATTCATCCTGCTGTGTTCCCTTATATTTCCTGAAGGCCAGCCTTTTGGCTCTGACCTTTTCTGCTACTGTATTTGAGAACCAAAGTGGTTTCCTTCTTCTTTTGCACTTCCTTTTCTGTCTAACACAATGGGATGTTGCTTAGTATTGCATCCTTAATGCTTGCCCACTTTGCCTGTACCCCTCACCTGTGTTTCTTTTGCCAGGGCTAGCTTAACTCTGTTGGCCATCTTATCAAAGTCAGCTCCTCTGAAGTCCCATATTTTGCCTTGGAATGGGATGATTTAGATGTAGTAGTCAAACTGAACCATACCATGTGATGGTCACTGGCCCCAGGTGACCTTCTACCTGGAGATCTGTGATCCCTTCCCTGTTAGTCAGTACTAGATCTAGGATAGCCCTGTCTCTTGTGGGTTGTTGTACCCAGTTGTTTGATGCCCTCCCCTACAGGAATCCACTATGTGTCTGGTTCTGCAGATGTTCCTGCTGGTATTGACCAATCTGTATCCAGCATGTTGAAGTCTCCCATTATCAGAACCTCCCTTTAGCTGTCATGTTTGTATATCTTCTAACAGTAATGTGTCTATGTCCTCCCCTGGTCTGGGGGCCTGTAGACAACCCCAGTTCTTATGGCTGTCCAATTTCCTGTTTCCAGGGTGACCCACAGTTCTTCTGGCTCCTTATGTGTATTCTGAATTTCTGTAGCTTTGATATTTTCATTGACATACAGGGCCACTCCTCCCCCCCCCTTTTTGCACCTCAGTCTCTTCTGAACAATACATAGCCAGGTACTGAAGTCTCCCAAGTGTGGTTACTGGTAAACCACGTCTCACTAATTGCTATTATGTCCAGTTTAGCCTCTGACATTATTGTCTGCAGGTCTGGGATCTTATTTCCCAGGCTGTGAGCATTTGTGTACATGATTTTCCATTGGCCAGATTTCGGTGTGTTAGTTGTTGGGTGAGGTTTGGCATTACCCCTGTGCATTGTATGGGGAGACAAACCTTTTTTCTTACCTGGTGATGCAAATCAACTGCAAACATGCTGAATCCCTGTTTGACCACTAGCTGAGGGGGGAGGGGTGTTCTTCCCATTCACGTATGGGGTGCTGCACCCCTCTCCCATTTGCTAGTTTAAATATTCTGCAAAGACATCAAACTTCTGCCCCAATGCACTGACTCCTCCTTAGTCAGATGCAGTCCATCAAATTTAAAGAATTTCACTCCCAGAACTGCTGCCAGTTCCTACAAATCTGTGTCCTTTTCCTGGCACCAGCCCTTGAGCCACGTGTTTAGCTCCCCTATCTCCCTTCTCTGAACTCCGTCCATCTGCCCCCTCTCCCAGACTGGCAGGATCTCAGAGAAGGAGATGCTGATGAAATGGATGATAGTTTGTCACCCAGCCTGATCAGGTGTTCCTTGGTCTCCACAACTGACCGGACTGGTGAGATCTTAGTCCCTAGTGTACTAGGACATCAATGTTTTCTCCTGCTTTGTGAACAATTTTAGTAATGCGGTCAGTGTCTCTCCATGCTGATGTACCTGGGAGACATCTGACCATTACCTCTGGCTGGAGATGGGTATCAACTCCCCAAATCATGGAGTCTCCTATGATCAGAAGTTTTTTGGATTCCCTTTTTGCTTTTTTTGTTTTGGTTCCTGATTTGGGTGAGTTTTGTTGTGCTAGCTTCTGTGCCGCAGTGTCCTGCTCTGCAGTGTCTTCTGCCTCTTTGTTTGATTTCAGAGATAGAGGCAGATACCTGTTTTCAGTGTTTATATGGTTTTTGGAGGTAATATGTTGGAGAGCAGAGAGTGAAGGGGCACCCGTTTTGCCCCTCCTAACCACCTGCCAACCTCCTGGTCCAACTACCCTCTGCGGTCGAGGTTTTTCTGTTGGATGCTGGGGAAATGGCAGGTGGTTCTTATAATGTATTCTCTTGAATATGAAATTTGAGGCGGCAATCTCTGCCCATGCTGCCCGGAGCTGAGCCCTAAGATCTCAAATGGCCCAGCATGTAGGACAGTGTCCTAAATCCTGTAAGACTGTCCTTCTGAAAATTGTTCCACAGTACCTGCAGTTAATGATAGCCATTCCAGATAAGTTGCTGGGTTTATAACCTAGTCAGAGTAATTAGAAGGAAAACAATGCAAGTAATGGTTTGATTATGTTTTGTTTTTGTTTAACTTGTTATAACAAGTTAAATTACTAGTGCCCCTGTAAATGAGCTCACCTGTGGATGCCCCACTGACCCGCCCCTTCCTGCTCTGCCACAGGAAATGTCACAACTGTGGTACCCTATAAAAGGAGTGCAGTGTGGGTGGTTGGGGATGGGGTGGGTGGCTGGGCCCTTCCCCTGCCAAAAAAGAAGAACCACAGACGACAGAACAAGGAGGTAAGAGCAGAAACAATCAGTCAACAACAAATGCAGTAACCCTGAAAGCTTATCCTAATGTTAGATAAAACTGTAAAACCTGTAAAGCACCACCTGTAATAATTTCAGAGAAGATATACGCAAGAAACACTTTGCTACAGAGAAAAATAAAGCAATAAAATGTTAGCAACAAACAGTAGCAATCCCTGTGAGTAAAAAATAAAAACAACACCACACAGTAAATCTGCTTAGCCAAAAGAAGTCTTAATCCTTTTCCCTTGCTCTGGTAAGGTTCTCTACTCTGCCTTTCGAGCAGTCTTGGAAGGAAAGAGCTCAGGTGAAGCTAGGTGCCTTGGCCGGCAAACCAAGTCTTCTACCTCCAAGATACCAACTAACCTGACCTTTTAACCCTTCTTTCTGTTGGAAATTACTGACAGTTTGCCAGCTCCACCCCTCACATACACACCTTATCCTTTGGAAGAGCTGTGGGAGGAAAGCAATTAGCTCCTTCAATGTGAGAAGGAGACTAAGACACCTCTGAGACAACAATCCTTTTCAACAAAAAAAAAACAAGACTAAAGCAAAACAGTGTCAAACAGTAATTTTGCTTAGCCCAATGATAAAAAAGTCACAAAAATGTAAGCTCCACCTGTAATAATTTCAGAGAAGATATACCCTGTAAGAAACACTTTGCTACAGAGAAAAATAAAGCAGTAACAGAAGATATACCTTGCAAAAGACAATTTGAATTAGAAGATTACAGCAGTAATCTGTTAGCACACACCTGTAGGCACACCTTGTAATAATGCAGAAGAAGGTATACCAGCAACAACAATTTGAATCAGAGAAAAATAAAGCAATGAAATGTTAGCAACAAACAGTAGCAATCCCTGTGAGTAAAAAATAAAAACAACACAGTAAATCTGCTTAGCCCAAAGAAGTCTTAATCCTTTTCCCTTGCTCTAGTAAGGTTCTCTACTCTGCCTTTCAAGCAGTCTTGGAAGGAAAGAGCTCAGGTGAAGCTAGGTGCCTTGGCTGGCAAACCAAGTCTTCTACCTCCAAGATATCAACTAACCTAACCTGGTCGCCCCCCCACCAAGTCGCCCAGCTTACTCCTTAACCAACAAACTTCAATCCTAATTCAGATAGCTGCCTACAAAGTGGGAATCCTCCCTCTCTCCTGGCCCACTTTAGAATTATTGCCACCCCACAGCATGTGCATTCTACAAGCCTTCTGAAAATGCTTGCCGTGGTGGAAAGCGGCCACCCCATTTGTCCTTCTATATTCCTTATAGGCACTTCCTTCTTTTCCCATTCCCTTCCCCCTGGATTACTACTCCTCCTTCCACTCGAGTGGCCATACTGGGGTATCCTAGGTCAGCCATATTCATGTCAACATACAACCAAGCACAAGGTTGTCACTTAAACTCTGTCTGATGACACTGGATAAACAGGCTTTTAAATGAGACACTTAATCACTAACTGAAGTCACAGACTAGATTGGTCATGTTCTCTTCCAGCAAACAGCCCTGCTCTAAGTAGACACTTACACTCTAGCTGATGGGACAGGGGAAAGAGACTGTAAAACAACTCTTTAAATCTAACTGAAGGTACAGAATAAACATTATCATCATATAGTACATGTTAGCTCTGTTTTACAACCAGCTGCCTGTAATATCACAGCCCCAGAATAAACAGTATAATCATATAGTATAACTTTCATCTGTTTCACAACCCAGTTACATGTAATATCACAACCCCACTTGTATCTCCATGTTTTTTCCTTACTCGCCCCAGAATGACACAGTTCTATTAAGGTAGAAGTCCTGATTTGTCCACCTCCAGAGAACCCCTCCCCTTACCGGCCCATAAAGTCTATTGAAAAGGTTGGTGGTACGGAGTGGCTGGGACGGAGGAAGAAAATTTCAGTCCTGTCCCTTTCTCGCTCTCCTGCGCTGCTGCAGGCTGGCCGTTAAATAGGGCAGGAAGATGGCAGCATTTTGGCACCGAAAATGAAACTTCAAAAGTTCAGCCCCAGTCCCTGAGCTCCGATGAGCTCCCTCTCTCTTGTCGGTCCCCCTCTCACTCTCCGGTGCTGCTTCAGGCCGCCCGTTAAATAGGGCAGCATCCTTCAGCATTTTGGTGCTGAAATTGAAAATTCAAAAGTTCAGCCCCAGTCTCTGAGCTCAGATGAACGCCCTCTCGCTGGCTGGTCCCTGTCTCGCTGTCGTCAAAACCTTCTCATTGTCATAGCAATGATAGGGCCTACTTTTGCTAGGAGAGGGGGGAAGGGAGAGTAAGGGGGCATGTGGGAGGGAGTCAGGGAGGAGGGTGGTTTCACTAAAGGATAGGAGCCAGGGGAATAAAGTGGCAGAGCAGCATGAACTGCTGTCAGACAGAGAGCTGGACATAGCAGGTATCATTGAAACATGGGCAAACCAAAACCATGACTGAGACAGGGCCATCACAGGAGTTGAGTATTCAGAAGTGACAGAGAAAAAGTTAAAGGGGGTGATGGAGTAGCCGATTACATAAAGGAAAGTACATCTTGAGGGCCATTAATCACCCAGCATAAGTCTTGAGTTGCAAGCAAGTCACCGTTAAAGGGGATATCCACTACCTGTTAATGTCCCTAGGAAGGTTCTCGCTCCATAACTGCACTCATTAGTGAAACTGAGACTTGAACATTGCTCAATATAATGGGACCACAGCATCCCTATGTCTGCTTTTGTCACACCTGATGATGTACCAACGCTTGACATTTGCCCTGCATGGATGGCTTTTGTACTGTGCTGTGACATTTTGTGGTCTTCCAAAATTAGAGCCCCAAGGTGCCTTTCCTCCTTTGTGACTGTGAGCACCACCACATCGCACCCACACCATTATGTAGCCTTATCCATTGGTTTATATTGAACAGGTGCTAATTTTAATAAATCATGGGAGGATGGTGTGGTACCCGAGGACTGGAGGAAGGTGGATGTGATTCCCCTTCACAAAAGTGGGACCAAGACAGAGGCAGGAAACTACAGACCTGTCAGTCTGACCACTGTGGTAGGGAAAGTGATGGAGTCACTTCTGAAGGAAAGAATAGTTGAGTACCTAGAGGTCAGTGGAGCACAGGATCCAAGGCAGCATGGGTTCACAGCGGAAAGGTCATGTCAGACGAATCTAATAGATTTCTTTGACTGGGTGACCAAAGTAGTAGACCAGGGAGGGGCTGTGGACATGGCCTACCTAGACTTTAGCAAGGCATTTGACACAGTCCCACACAAAGATTATTAGTCAATTAACCAGCCTGGGAGTGGGTCCCAGGGTGGTAGCCTAGGTAAAACATTGGCTGGACAACAGGACACAGAAGGTAATTGTAAATGGAGTCCACTCTGAAGAAAGGGCAGTTACTAGTGGGGCACCGCAGGGTTCAGTATTGGGTCCAGTCCTTTTAATGTCTTCATCAGTGACATTGCAGAGGGACTGGAAGGAAAAGTATGCCTTTGCAGATGACACAAAGATCTGCAACAGGGTTGATACACAGGAGGCGTGGAAAGGATGAAAAGGACTTGGCAAGGTTGGAGGAATGGTCAGACGTATGGCAGCTAGGATTCAATGCAAAAGTGCAAAATAATGCACCTGGGAAACAAGAACCCAGGGAAGAATACACAATGGGTGGGAGGTAGTAACAACAACAAAACAGGAAAGGGACCTGGGGGTAATCATATCAGATGACCTTAAGGTTAGCAAGCAATGTGAGAAGGCAGTAGGGAGGGCCAGGGGTATACTGGGATGTATAGGAGAGGCACAGCAGCAGAAAACAGGAAGTTGTTATCCCTCTGTACAGACAGTTGGTGAGACCCCATCTGAATACTGTGTCCAGTTCTGAGACCCCATCTCTGCAACGACATAGACAGGATAGAGGCAGTCCAGAGGAGGGCAACTAAAATGGTGCAGGGTCTGCAAGAGAAGCCGATGAGGAGAGACTAAAGGAGCTTAATATGTATACCTTGAGGAAAGATGGGAGAGGGGAGACATGATAGAAACTTTCAAGTACCTCAAGGAATCAACAGAAGTCCAAGAGGGTAGCATCTTTCAGAAAAAGAGACTTGCAAGAACAAGGGGACACAATTTAAAAGATAGAAGGAGGGCGGTTCAGGGCAATGTAGAAGTATTATTTCACAGAGAGTAGTGGATGCATGGAACAGCCTTCCTGAGGAAGTTGTGGGGTCTAAAACTGTGGGAGAATTCAAGAATGCATGGGACAGACATAAGGCAATTCTTGTGGGGTGCAGGAAGATATAGGCTGTTGGTTAACTAGGATCTGCGGCCTATCCTGTAGGTAGGGAAATGGGCAGACTAGATGGGCCTAGCGGTCCTTATCTGCCATCAAAGTCTATGTTTCTGTGTTTCTATGTTTCTATGTTTCTATGTTTCTATGTTTCTAATGTTTGCAATTCATGGAAGTAAACTACAGATGCCAGTCCGTGGACCATTTTACAAGTCTGCCCATGTCAATCATCATTCTCATTCCCCTCCCCACACACCTTACGGGGGAATCAGCTCTGGTATTGAGTTTGGTATTCAAATGCAAACAGAAACACATGGGACACCAGTTGTTTTACAATGTCAGTAATGAACACGTTGTAAAGGACTGGCACCAGGACTGATCCCTGACACACCACCATGTCAGCCACAACACCCCACGCCCAAACTGCACCCCAGCTGACGATATCCTTTGTCTCCTGCCTGTTAGTTACTTGCGAACCATTGTTAGCACACTGTGCCAAATGCGCAAGCTACAATGCTTATATATCCACCTCTTATGTGGATTGGTTAAAATGGCTCTTCAGAAATAAAGGTAGTAGAGTGACAGAGCCTCAAGGTGACATACACCATGCATGGGTGTTGTGGCTGACATGGTGGTGCTCACCAAACTTACTTCCTTCCTCACCGACTCTAATTTCTTCACACCCTACCAGTCAGGTTTCAGAAAGGGCTACTCCACTGCATCCTCCCTGATATAGCTTACGGACTCCATCCTGACTGGTATGGACAGTGGGCTGATCACCTCAGCTGTCTTCATCGACCTTGCGAAAGCCTTCGACACCGTCTCCCACCCCATATTGCTCTCTTGTCTCACTGAATCAGGCCTCTCTGTTGCTGCCACCAACTGGTTCAGATCTTACCTCTCTGGCAGAACCCAGTCCGTTAGAGTCGCAAATGCTATCTCCTCCCCTCTTCCCTTAACTACCGGTGTCCCCTAGGGGTCAGTTCTGGGACCCATACTGTTCTCTATATTCCTAAATGACTTACCGCTCATCTGCTCTACTACCTCAATCCACCTGTATGCAGATGACACTGTACTCTTCTCCTCAGGCTCCGACCCTGAAGTGGTACAAACTAACCTCCAAGCCAACTTCAACAAAGTACAGCAATGATTCAGCTCTCACCAGATCTCCCTAAATGTATTACTGTGTGCTAAATTTTCCCTTGTATTGCTGCTATATGTCAGGTAATTGTTATATGCTCCATATAATATGATCTCCCACTTCAAATTTGGCATTCCTCCTCTGCCCACTCTCTTTCTACCACCCTCGCTAACTTCCTCACCACTAATTGCTCCTGTACCTGATTCGGCCATGTGCAAATTGCCCCCCTTCCCACTGCCCGACCAGTGGCCTTAGCTTTGCTATAAATGCTAGCATATAGCCCCAACCTATGCACTTTTGTCCTGTGCCTTTTCGTCCTGCACCATCATGTGTTCTCTGTTTCCTGTAGCTTATACCTGCGTATTACTGTGTGCTAAATTTTCCCTTGTATTGCTGCTAAATGTCAGGTAATTGTTATATGCTGCATACAATATCCAATGTACTCCATGTGTTGCTGCTTGTAGTTTAATGCAATTGTATCCATATGCTGCTATTTGCCTCTGTTATTTGCTCAGTTGATAACCTGCATGTTATCCAACCCCCTTGTACCCCCTTCCCCCAGGTCACACCGGGAGATGAGCATCTTGTTGCTCAGTGTGCCTTTCCTGGTGAAACTATTTCAATAAATAAATAAATAAATAAAATAAAACATATTGATTACGGCACTGGCCCATGAGGGTTTCTAGATGTACCACTATTCATTCTCGAAGCAATCTCTACATGATCTTCCACTGTACTGAGGTACTGCACATTGGTCAATACTTCACCGGATCCACCCTGTAGCCTGCCTTGTGTAGAGGTGGACACATGTACCCGAATCCAAACCTCAGGTACCACTCCAGAGTGGAATGACACTGTGAACATGGCTTGCAGAGGTTCCGCTATCTCCCTGTACAGGTATCTTACTGTCATGGGAGTTTATTAAATATGGCCCAGCAACTTGTCCACAGTAAGTGTAGTGAGAACTTGCAGGAATCATTCCACTGAAAGGACTATTGGTCAACAGCTACAGTTGTGTGGCACTCCATTGACAAGTGCTGTACTGCTGCAGCACGTGTCAGCTCGCCTCTTATCAGCAGCATACAATAATAGAATTGGATGGCAGAAAAGGACCAAAGGGCAACTCCAGCATGACCAATGTGACTATAAAAAAAACCACATCCTCTTGCACCGATATGTTACGTGATGGGGAACAACCACACTGTACCACAGCTGTTGATCATTTGACATATTGAAAGATGGATATCATATCTCCCCTCTCCCTCCTCGGCTCTGGTTGATCGATCCCCATTCCTTGCGCCTTTTCTCATACGTTTCCCTCGCTCACATGGATAATATTTGATTCACTGCTCTGTTCATGCTTGACCATATGTCTTTCTTGAATCATGCAGTTGAGTAAAGGACTCCACACTACAGGAGCGAGCACACCTTAGTCAAATACAGGATCATCAGGTCTTTACTCTTTCTGCTAGTGATTGCAACGCATTTACATGCCAACATCGATTAAGCTATTCATACAGTCCTGCTGCATTGCTTGCTCTCCATGAGGTGATTTAGAACCAGTTTCTCAAGATACTTCTCATGTTCAATTACCCTGATCTGAGCTTCACAGAGTACTCAACCACATTCCAAGTACATCACTGTAAACGATGTAACATTGAAATTTAGCCTCCATATCTCAGAACACTTTTCTAGTGCTATTCGGTCTTGCTTCATGTTGTCAATATGCTCTATGGTCTGCAACCTATTACATGTTTTTCTAGAACACAACAAGAGTAGCCCTCACCAATTTAGTTCACCCACTATGTCACTGATGAAAATATTGAAAAGGAGCTTTCAGAGTACTATTAAAGCCCACCCCTACCACCCAGATACTCACCAAGACAATCATGTGGTGTTCACCATTTAGTAGAGTCTGACTTCTGACTGTCTACAAGTTTTGTATCCATATAACAGTGTTGTCCCAGAACACTTTACTGGCACGTTTGTTGACACTAAATGAAGCTTGCAGTGGTGCAAACGAGGAGGGGGGGAAGAAGGAGGCAGTACTTCAGTGCCATCAAGCACTCTTGATGAACCATCCGGCCTAATCTGATTGCTTAAGAGTATATATGTTAGTATCTTACTGTGTCTGTGCCTTTGCTCTCCGTAATGCGTTGCCAGTTTCAGTTAGACATTCTCAGTACCCCGTCCTTGTTCCATCCCTTTGGTTGTTCTTAAATTTCCTGAGCCCTCGCCTTGTTACCACACCCTGTGCTGAAACATGTCTTGAGAACAACAGTTGCTCACTACTTCTATTTCCCGTGGATAGCACCCTGAGGTATCACTTTTCTGAATACATGAAGGCTTCATTTAGCCACTACCACTGCTATTCCACTCCCCATACTGTCACCGGCCTGTCAAGATCTCTGGTGAAACCAAGACACAGTTCAGCAAAGTTAGCATTGTTGAAATCAAACAGCTTTGACCTAATGAGATTTTAGTCTCTGTCCCAATGCTGAACTACACAACATTGCAAGTGCTGGATACCAGGTTCCCTTATACCTGGTCAACTGTGATTCTATCATCGTTTGTCATTACCAGACATGACTTATGATGTTAAATACACATGCACATGGAGACCCTCATGAAATTGTCCACATCGTGTATTTCCCTACCGGCACAGTGATGCAGTTGTATGCATCAGTGAATGCAACAATCAACATGTTGCTGTGCAAACATTACATACAACGAAACAAGAGGCAGAGTTAAAGAAAAAGAAACGTACAGCATAATATTGAAAGTTTAATAGAAAACTGTCTGAAATTCATGTTCATAAAGTGGTGAATCAAGGATTAATAATTAACAAAAATCAGTTAACAAAGTAATGGGTGACAAAAAAAAAGTCATTTGTCAAACTAGCAGATCAGGACGGAAAACAGTGTACTGTCCAGAGGGGTATGGGTAGACATCACGGATATGCCACATGCAGCAACTGGGGACAGGCACACACACACTTGCCCCAAGATGTCCAAGGGGCCACAAGATGTACTGATGGTACGCTGACTGCCTGCGTGATCGATTAGTATCTGCATCTGGAGACAATGAGAAAATGTCTTGACGATAACTTGCAGCCAAAGTCAGCACAGCTGGGTCCAAAACAAAGTGATCCATTTCCTACAAGAAGAGAGAAAAGACAGTTATTGGGCATCATGGAGTACGTGACTGCTCATTAAAAATATGACATAATGAATGAGTTGTGAAAATTTTAAATAGGAGCAGAAACAATGTTGATGGCATCCAGAAAAGCAGCCATAGCTATGCAATCATGAAGTGATCCATAAGTGGGACACGAAGGGAGTCATCACAATGCACACTTTAAAAGACTGTCAAATAATGAGGAAAGCAGGAATTTTTTTTTACATTAATTGTATCCGCGTAAACTGGACCACCAGACTATCTCTAGTGGTGCTCTCAACCAACATGATCACTCACACCTAATATCTCCAGCTCTTATACATGGATAAGGTGAACTGTCCACTCATTCCTGGACAGCCGACCCCACTGGATGTAAGCCCACCAGGGATGGGTCGACAGCTCCTTACTGGTGACCTGTCTGCAAATCTAGTGTGCAACAAGAAAGCCACTGGGAGAGGATCATGGGCAGGCTTGAAGATCCAGCACTAGGGGTGGTGGCTTACTGGTCCCACCATTAACAAAAGTTTTTACCTTGTTTTCAAATATGGCCTAAGTGCAAATGCGGGGAGAAGCTCTGAACTCCATGGGCATGCTTCTGCCACCCTGCATAAGGCTTCTATTGGTGCTATCCAATTATGCACATGCTGCTTGGAGCTGTGGCATCCAGCAAATGCCATGTGCTGCCAAAGTATCAGCAAGCTACTCAACCCTTACCCTAGGAAAGGTGAGCAGTTCTGCAGACACTATATCCTTTCCTGCCCCTGCCTACCCATGAGGGCCAGGGCTCATTCCAAAACAATGGTCACCAGCATGGTGCATGGTGTGGTGTCCAGCATCGCAACCATCATCGATACCGGGCTGGCACCGGGAAAGCAGAATTACCACACACAGTTTTAAGAACCTATGAAAGGCAAACCATAGTAATCAACCATGTGTAACTTTGAAAATCTTTGATGGGGCGGAAAATATTCTATAAACAATCAGTGAAAGCATGGACACATTGCACCACAGAGTGAAACATCAACAAATGAGTAATGCTAAATTGAGATGCTTTATGTGAATCACATTTTATGAAAGCTGATCTTAGCAAGACATGCGCAACCCAACACCAGAAGTGGAACTAAGCAATGCCAGGGTTCAAATTAATTGTGGGAGATAGAGAAAAAGGAAAGGGGCCATTCATGTAAGTAAATAAATTAAATCAGATATGGAAGACGGGGAGTAGGGAAGGTCTGTCAGAATTGCACTGTACCTGCACATCTATATTTGACATGAGCACAGTAGGTAGTGTAGGATCAAGTGGAGCATGCCATATATTATGTAAGTGCATAGGAGACAATGACCTTAGACGCTGTATGGGGCACATTTTCAGATCTGTCTCAGACTTGTAAGCAATGATTCAATGCCAAGAAGTGCTAACTGATACATTCAGGGTACAAGAAACATCATTGCAGTAACTGGGTGGAGGATGTGAAGTTATAGTCTTGAAAGTAGGAGGAGACAAATCTGGGGTTGCAGGAAACCGTGGAAATGAACTACTCAGTACAGTGCAGAAAGGGAGTGGGAAAGGCTAAGCAGAAGAAAGGGCACATAAGAAGAGGGAGTACTTCTGTGAGTGGTGCGCTCATCATGACCCTGTGCAGGTACATGCTGAGGTGGCACCTTGAGTAATGCATGTCATTCTGTGGACACAGCTTACAACTCAACATAAAACCAAGTCTGGGGGCAACACACATTGTAAAAAATTAAGATGGGGTCCGGGAAAAGACTTTATGAGCAGAGACAGAGAATGCGCAATATGTGTACCCTGGAGTATAGAATTAATAGAGCTGGTATCATGGAGAACATAAAGTACCAGAAGGTTTGGAAAAGAGTAGAGAAATTGTGTATGTTCAGTCTTGATGAGGGAAGGAAAGACAGACGACACTATATGAAACTAAAAGGATGATGGTTTGGGATAGAGATGAGGAGACACAATTGCACATAAAGAATGTTAGAAGGGTGGAGCTCACTGACAAACAAAGTGATGTTGCTTGAAGTTAATGGTGCACTTCTAGAGGTATTTGGAAATATTAAGACAGAAAGTACAAACAAGGTGTGGAATTTTATTTATTTATTTATTGAACTGTTACCAGGAGGGCACACTGAACCACAAGTTGATCATATCATGGTGTGACCTGATGGGAAGGGGTTAGATAGGGTTGTGAAGGATGATGCAAACTGTGTAACCTAGACCCTGGATCCATGTAGCCTGCATCTTTATGTATTATGTTCTCTTCTCTTTCTACCACACCTGACGAGGTACCTTTGGAAATGAGACTCTGGCTCAAAGGTTGTAAACTGATTGCAAAAAAAAAAAAAAAAAGTTACAATATTATGTGGGTAGTACAAGTGATACAACATTGTAAGAGTATGCAACCATTGGAAGACAAGGCATTGTACAATACACAGCAGTGGAACATTGGGGGTAAATTACAATACATGTCCAGAAGCACACAAAAGAACATATAAATGTACAAAAGAGTAATAATGCAACAGAACCATTATAGTGCATGAGTGTACCAGGAACAGGTGCAAGGTAGTACGCAAGTGCTGTTGGAGTAAAAGGGATGTGGTAGGTTGTGCGTGCAGATGTAAAAGTAAAATGTGGGAGGTGTGGCAGATACATTGTAACTAAATTATGAATCGTACTGTACTGTATTAAATGTACTGTATTGTATTAATGTCCAGGACCACTTTGAAAATTAGTTTTTGCTCAATGGTGTTAATGCCTGTTAAATAAAGTTGATTGATTGATCAATTGATTGAGTGTAATGTACTGAAGTGTTTAATAGTGTAGCAGAATTGATAGGTGGCATGACCTGTATCACATGGCAATTGTGTATGTTTATATGCAGAAAACTCACGGAGCATTAGTACAAAGTCAGATGCAACTGAGTCACTCCTGGAAATAATGACATTTCCATGGGTAATCTCAGTTGGGCCATGGTGATCAATGTGCAATGGTGCAGTGTGCTGTCAGACTCAACGTTTGTAGCAAGTAAAACGACAGAATAGCAATTGAAACAACATCACTGCCATTGACGAACCATTGACTTAGTTCACCGATTGGCCACCTGGATTACGTTAGGGAATACAATGGTGAGCCAATGATGGAGTAAGACTAATCAACTTGGCCACCATGCTGTGAATGAATGAAAGACAAAGGAGTATGAGTTGAAGGCCAACTTACCCGGAGTTCGGAAATGCAGTCACCAGGACTAAAACTACAGCATACACGCTCAACTGCAGATGACATAACACAACACTTGTTGCACACGCACCATTCGGGGCTCTTAGTCACTGGTGTTGTGCGTTCTGAACAGTGTTGTCTCTGCTCAAGAATGTTGAATGCTAGACCAGGTGTGTTTAAAGCCATCTCTACACAAAATTCAATGAGTCCAGCCATTGTCATGCAGCTAAGTTTTTCCTAATTTTAAACGATGGAAAAGGCAATGCTATTAGGTGAATACTATTCTAAAGAGCTGTTGGGGGTTGCATAATGAGTTGCCCAACTGAGACACGTATGAGACACAGCAGGAAGCCACAAAGTTGGAACATTAGGTCTGAAAGTACAGAATGGATAGCTAAGATTAGAAAGTATAAACCATTAATCAACAGTATCGCGTTGAGGTGCACAAGGGCCATTGAACAGATAGAGATTAATTTGTGGCATATTGCATTTCATTTCAGGTATTGTTGACAATATACAATGGCAAGGAAATGAACATTCCAATAACAGTTGATCGTAATCTAGTTGCAGTTATAGCAACATCACAGAAAGTAACCATCTATGCAAACGAATAACATGTAGAGTATAAACAAGCACAGCGTTGGAATGAACTGTATATTTCATTTAACATTACACCGCTTAGTGATGTCAGTGCGGATTTTGAACTTCATACTACATTACAAAGTCCACATTGTGAACCAGTTGTGTTAGCTGATCACGAGCAACAGAATTACCAGCAAGTTTACTGTTTCAGTGTAGCATATGTTACAAGGACTGTCTTACAGTAACACACTATTGACTTTCATCAATGGCTTGGACTATTGGTAGACAACGCATCATGTGCTGTCATTGACATAGCAGCAAAGGCAAGAAAAAAAACAATTTACATGCATGCAAAAACAAGTACTGTATGACGGATAAACAGATTCAATTCATGGCGCAAAATAATATATAAAAAATTATAAACTTATTACAAACCCTAAGAAGATCACCACAGTCCTGTAGATGCTCAAATAATGCTGAATGACAATCGCTATTGGTTGTATTCACATTTGATCGTGATCGCACACCTGCACATCCACGACCACGCCCACATCCATGAGTACGCCCCCGACCACGAACTCGGGGTGTTGACCGTCCTCGGCTACAACCCCTCACAACATGTGCACTTGTACTTTCATCTGGACTATCATTCACATTGACATGTTGAGTGCACCTGAGCCAACCATTTCTGTCCAAGAAGAATCAAGACTAGAGATGTCTGACATTGAAGAAGAGTAGTAGTTCTAAGCAAGACAAAAAATTGGAGGTTAAAAATGAGTTCATAAAAACAAGCGGCAGAACAGGACGAACCAGTATCACAGCAGCTGGGATATACATTTGCAGTCGCTGACTAGGCAAATGATGTTTGATTGTGTATGAAGTCTTTAACTAGCCCTGGCTGCTTGTAACGGATAAGTTAGCTGTGTGATACATATACCAGCTAATCAGTGCAACATTTGGTGGTGCTCATAGTCAACATCCCAGATGGCTAGTGGCTAAAAAGTAATTTGAACACATGTGAAGGAAGGAAATGGAATCTACATGCACAACAACCAATACACATTACCATTGGAAAAACACTAGTTAACAGTAGCCATACGCTAAACCACACTTCAGACTCATATCACGGCACATTATTCAGGTGCCAGTGTTGCATAACATTATGAATTCAGCAAGAAACATGCTAATTAACATAATATAGTAGTGGGGAGATACTTGGGACAACACAGGGTGCCTGCATGCATCTCCACCATCTGCTTCACATTTTAGTTCTCCCTTCTCCCCGGGACTATTTTTATCCTTTCCATTGCCGACATGTGAGGCCCTATGGGTATCCGAATCCCTCCCCCATCCTCTGTATCAGTTTCCTTTTTACCACCTATCCATTCCTCCCCCTCTAGCTTGCTTAGTAGCTCAAATTTTTTGTAGCTCTCTATGCCAGCCTCCATCAAGTGACCTGTGTTTCCCATGACCACCACTCTAAGCTGCCCCTCTATCTACCCTCTTGCACTGTCCTCCTTAGAAACTCCCTTCTCACTGTCTGCTCTTCTAGGCTTTCCCTCAACAGCCCCCCCTACACTTCCCCTCCAGTATCCTTATATTCAGAATGTTTACCCCATAAGTTTTCACTGCTTGTCAACATCAATGTCTAAGGCTCCTCTAACCCTACTATCTCCCCTTCTGCTTGCTGTAATGTGACATCCTCTAAGTTCTGAGCATTTCCCCAGCCTACCCTCCACCACACCCATTTGCTGCCCATACCCACTCCCCTTATCCTTGGTCACTCCCCCAGTTTACTCCTTAACCAATATACTTCAATTCTGATATGAGATAGCTGTCTACAGAGTGGGCAGCCTCCATCTCCACAGGCCAGATTGAGAATGATTGCTGGCCAACAGCCAGTGCAGCCTACAACCCTTCCAAAGATGCTTGCCATGGTGGAAAGAGGCCACCCTGTTTGTCCCTCTATATTCATAATGGGTACATCCCCCTTTTCCCAATCCCACACCCCTGGAATACTAACCCTCCCTCCCCTGCAGGTGGCCATACTGGGGTGTACGAGATCGGTCATATTCACTTCCAGCAAACAGCCATGCTCTATATAGACACTTAAACTGTAACTGATAAGATGGGGTAAACTGGCTTCAAATAGACACTTAAACTGTAAATGAAGATACAGAATAAACAATATAATCATATAGTCTATCTTGGCTCTGTATCACCCACAAGCTGCCTGTAATATCACAGCCCCACTTGCAATATATCAGATAAGCTCATGTTCTCCGCTCGATCCCTCTCTCACTCTACAGTGGTGCTGCAGGCCACCCATTAAATAGGGCTTCAAGACTGCAGTGTTTTGGCACTGAAGATAACAATTTAAAAGTTCAGTCCCAGTACGAGAGCGCCGATGAGCTGCCTGTCACTGCTCGCTCCTGGTCTTGCTCTCCGGTGCTGCTACATGCCGTACGGTACATAGGGCAGCAAGCCTGCAGTGTTTTGGAACTGAAAATAACAATGTCAAAGTTCAGTCCCAGTCCCAGCGCTCAGATGTGCTCCCTCTCACTGCTCAATCCCTCTCTTGCTATCTGGCGCTGCTGCAGGTTGCAAGTTAAATTGGGCAGCGAATATGTTATCACTTCAGGAGATGAGGGATCGGGGCACATATGTGAAACATTCAAGTACCTTAAGGCCATTAACAAGTTGCAGGGGGGAGACATCTTCCAATAGCATAAATCTACAAGAAAGAGGGGAAATAATATGAAATTGTAAGGTGGCAGGCTGAGGGGAACTGTAAGCTTTTCTTTACAGAGAGGGTGGGGGACACCTAGAATAGACTGCCATAGGATGTGGTGGGTGATAACACAGTGTGGGGGGTTTTAAACATGCTTGAGATGGGAATAAGGGTACAATAAAGATCAGAAAGAGGGGAAAAAATGCATTGACCAGGTAGGGTAAGAACAACAAACTAGCACATGGCTTTTGGTGTCAGGCGGTATGGGCCAGGTGGTCCTTATCTGCCAAAAATTGCTATGTTTCTATGACTTTCTTTCGTAAATTTTTAACTAGTAAGGCATGAATTGCTCAACAGCCTTCATTAGTCACTGTTGTGCAGTTGACATGTGTATAGAAAGATGGCAGAAGGAATGCAGAAATAAAGAGGAAAGTCATACTGAATCTTAGCCGATTAACCAGATGTGATGGGATGCTACTCTGTTTATAGCTGTATACTACTGTATTGATTTCATCAGTAGTTGTATGAATAAACCATGAATATAAAATGGCAAGAAAGAATTCTGGCTTCTGAGTGGGCGGTTGGCCATCACAGCAGGGATGCTATCCTGGCATAACCTCCCTGCTGATTGTTTGCCACTAGATGATTATTTGCATCTTCTTTTCCTAAGAAACAAACATAGTGTTACACACTAATAGAAACAATCTTTACATTTTTTTTTGTGTAAAACAACAAGCCATTGGATAATAGGAATAATGCCCTCCAAGGTGTGTGTTATGCTGTGATAAAATCCCATCTTGGGTATTGGAGGCCATCAGCCACTGGCCTCATGCCCAACCACCCGAGGTAGAATGTTATCCCATCATAACACCCTCCCTGGAAGGCACTGTGCTCTTATTTTTGGCATTTCTTTTTTTTGGAAGTGGAAGTGGAACTGGAGGTTGGTATTAACAGAAAACTTTTCTGCCAGCATTCCTATGCAAACACAGGCCTGTGGAAATGCATGGGGACACACATAAGACAGACTAATGAAAACTGTATACCGTGGGAACAGAAAACTGTGCATGCAAAATAACATGGCATGGAAAATGGCTGACACTAACTAATGACATTGACCAGAGAGGCAGGAAGGAAAAACAAGGTTATTAACAGTGTCACGGAGCAAGCAGGCCTGGTGGCGCTGAGGGTTGAGGCACTGGACACCACACCTTGCCCTACACCAGCAACCCGAGTTTGGGAACGAGCTCACGGAGCCGGTGGCCGGCAGGGAAGGACTGGGATTGAATGTCTGCGGACAGCTCTCCTGGTCCTGGGGAGGGTTTGGGGATTTCCCGCTGCTCTGGCAACCTCAGGTGGAGGCTGGGGGTGTTGCAGAGCATGGAAGCAGATGCTTGGGGTTTGAAGCATGGCTGGGACATCTTCCGCATGCATGTGGGAGAGTGCGCACACTGGAAGGGACGTCATTGCACGTCCACGCTTCAGGGGAGGAAACTACAGAAATGGCGATCCGAGGCAGTCTAAGCAACCTCACGCCCAATACCTGCTGTCTTTCCGGTTCTCCCTGGGATCTGTGGCCACTCCTGAGGGCTGGGGGAGTGCCCAGTCCCTGCATACCCGACATAGTTCAGAGTAGTTGGGTCAGGTGGGCGGCTGTGTCTGGCGGCTGGCGAATAGATCCTGAGAGATGCCTCGAAGGTAGGGTGCATAAATAAACAATACAAAAAAAAAACAGTGTCGGGGAGTTATCACCCCTTCCACATCTCACAGTGAAAAATGGACCATTTGTCAGGATCGATGACAGGCATATATCTGTCACGATCTAAGAGATGTAATGAATTTTTAACCTATGTACTGTCTTTTACTTGCTTCCTGTCATATACGCAATGTAATGCAGAAACATTGCATGTATTACAGGGAGCAAGCATTGGAAGCAAAATGCTTTGTGTGTGCTTGGATGAAGGAAAAGACAGTGATTATGAACGGACTTCCTTACATTACTTAGAACAAGACTGATACATGACTGTCATAGATCCAGAAAAATGTCAAAATACAAATAGGAAGGTATAATGATGTATGTATTTTAGGTCAGTCATCAGAAAATCATTGAAAACAAATGACTGTCTCGTCAGACATTGTTATTAAATTAATGATACCCAACTATGGGCCAGCAGTAGTCAGTATATCAAAACAGCTGCCTGTAGACTTCACAAGTGACCACATTTTCTATCCAGTAACCCTGAGCCACAGAAGAGACTCTATGGTGGTTTTCCGAAGTCAGTCTGTTCATCTTTAGAGAAGGGAAACATATAGGTGCTTTGAGTAAAAAGAAAGAAGGAAGGAAGGAAGGAAGGAAGGAAAGAAAGAAAGAAAGAAAGAAAAGAAAGAAAGAAAGAAAGAAAGAAAGAAAGAAAGAAAGAAAGAAAGAAAGAAAAAGAAAGATAGATAACTGTATTGAAGTTGATTTATGTCAATTTATTTTGTATAGTGCTGAACTAAAGTAATTGTCAGTCTGCAATGATGTATTGTGCAAGACTGGACCGATGAAGTCGAAGCTATTTCTATGGCTATGCTGCATGTGATTAGTTGTGCTTTGTAATGTTTACAAAACAAACATGCAGACCACTCCAGCCGCTGTTCGGTCATCATGGAAGGCAACTGTTGAGCACTGGACAAGAGAAAGTGTAGTTAAAATCCACCTCCTTAGTGAAACTAACAGCATCCCTAGTGATGGCTATGCATTGTGGTCTCAGCTACGGTGACAACAAAGCTGTAGCATAAAGAGACCTAGCTACTGCATGTACACCTTGGAAGAATTAAAGGCACCTTACTGCAGCACAGTAGAAGTAATAAAGCTGAATATAGTTCAGATGCCAAACAGTGCCCCCGATGTCAGCAGTAATTGGAAAACTGGAGCGCATCAGCATGCCAGGTATTGTCCCAGTAAACTCTAAAAGGGGGAAAACGCTTACTGTGGTACATACAGTATGTTTCAGAATGGGGATGAAGCAGAAAGGCAACATGGTAATTTAGGAAGTTATCGGACAACACACAGTCTGTGGTGCATGTCTGGCCATTGGCACAGGGTGTGTATCAGTGTGCTGACATGCAGCAGCAAGACTGAGGTTCTTTTTTACATAGTCTGAACGCCAGATGTGAGTGACCAGGACCAACAGAATAAGAAGAGGGACGGGAGGGAAAAGTATAACACTTGTCTAATAACCCTGTCAACACATGCTGTTTACTGTGCCAACACAGTAAGTCGGTATTCCATAGAAACATTTAAAAAAAATGAAAAATTGATTTTGAGAAGGCTATTGGATAAGTGCTATACTTTCAACTTGCCTCCTTACTGTAGTCTCATAGGACGGTAGGGAAAACTATAGCATTAGTCGTTTTTTTATGTTGTACATATGGAGAAAACTGCATACAATGCTGGCACTGCTTTGAACAGGGAACAGCATCAGTATTATGTGTTTGAATATCAAACTATATGCTGCACTGTACTTCGGTGCCTATGGCATGCACACAGTGCATCTGCCAGTGATATAAGGGATGGGTGCCAATAATAGAATTACGAAAAATAATTTGGAGTGTTAAAAAATTAGTCTGGCATTAATGCTGTGTTTACCAGCCTCAAGAAGCATTTCTCATCTGCTTTGGTTGAGGGCGGGTGTAGGGGTGACAAGATTGACATACCATGTGTCTAAATCGCATTTGCTGACCTAAATTGCACTTGCTGACGACATAAAGTATGCATAAAATGAATAAACAATAACTAAAAAAAGTATTTCACACACAGAATACGTAGAAATTTTTTCTCATGCAGCAATTGAACAGGAACATATTTTCCTCAGATACAGCGTGAATATGATTATGTTGCAATTGGCTGTGCAGTGATCTTGCATGCCCACACACACACACACACACACACACACACACACACACACACATATACACACACTGTAGGGCTACTGAAATGAATTATTACAATAATTGGCATGGACTGAAATAGTGTCTTCACCACCACTAGTGCCAAGTGCTAAAGGTAAATCAGAAATCATTTTGTTTGCCATGCTTACTCCATGTAATATATGCAATGCAATGCAGAAACAGGGAGCAAGCAACACAAGCAAAATGCTTAGTGTGTTCTCGCAAGACCATTGAAATGACCGATAGTCCCTTAGGTCCCAGTCACATGCATCTCTGTCCCACTCAGTAAAAAAAAAGAAAGGCAATCTACTGTGCTTGATCACCCAGCAGACCCAAAACTAAATGCTGTCATGGTATAACAAGGTTGGTGATGTAGGAGGGATAGCCTATGCCCGTGACTGCATCCTGTGCTCCTTTTTTATGTTTTACATATGGACAACACGCCATCCAATGCTGGCACTGCTTTGCACAGATAGCAGTATCAGTATTGTGTTTGAATTTGAATCAATCTGCTGCACTGTACTTGGGTGCCTATAGCATGCTCGCAGTGTGCATCTGCCGGCGATGTAAGGGACAGGTGCAAATAATAGACTTACAGCCAGCTTACAGTTCTACGAGCCCGAATTTGTACAGTAACTGTAACAAAAGTAATTTGGCAGAAATGCTGTGTTACAGGTCGCAAGAAGCATTTCTTCATTTGCTTTGGTTGAGGGCGGGGTGACAAGATTGCCATACCACGTGTCTAAATTGAACCTGCTTCTGAAAATAAAGTATGAGAAAACTGAACAAACAAAAACTATAACAAAGTATTTCAAACTAGGAACACGAGGAACACAGGTTTACTTTTTTTTTCTCTTACAGCAATTGAACATGAACACATTTCATCTGATACAGCCTTAATATGATTGTTGAAATCTGTTGTGCATTGTTTTTCTCACACACACACACACACACACACACACACACACACACACACACACAGGCTCATGGAAATGCTGCAGCATCACTAGAACAAAGAGTCACTACAATACTGAATGGAAACTACAGATCGATGGAGAGATTGACAGCAGATAATCATAAACCTACACAATACACATATATGCACATTTACAGTACCCGGCTAATTATAACACAAGCAGACAGTACTGACAGCACAATATTGAATGTGCAGTATGTGTTAGACGTATCAATGTGTAGTACACCACCTTAGAAATGATGTAAAAAATTCAAAGATCTCTTCCTCTGTATCATACTAGAAATATTCGCATCCTTCTAATGCTGCACTGACCAATGTATTTGTCAGCAGTAGTGAACCTGTAGATATATAATAATGTGGTACGATGTCCTATGCTGCACTGATGAGTTGAGACCTGCTGCTTCGACAATAAATTGCTAAAATCAGTAGTCCACGTTAGAATGTTTGCTGTCGATCTTGTAAAATAGATATCTGTGGGTCAGATAATGAAATGAGTGTGATCATATACAGACATGGCAATTACCAATTTTCTGGCCATTCTGCGGATAACTTGAGGGATTTCGGATGACTGATCTGAGGATGAGCTGGAAACAGCTGTAATGCAAAACATGAATGGGAGAGTGATCGGGACCAAAATAAGGGACGACTGTAGGAAGGAAGTAGCTTCTAATTAATGGTTAGAGGCTGGAATGTGATCGTGCACGCTGATTATGTCATGGTTTCTTTTGAACGAAGGCGGGGTAACAGGCAGCACAAAACACAGCATTTTGTAGTTATTTTCCCTTTAAAAATGGAACACTATTTTAGAGCAAATAAAGGGAGGAAAATATGGAGCACAAATGCACATAACCTCTAAAAGGTGAGTGAAGAAAAATTACTATAAAAAAATCTGACAGTGCAGCTTTAAAGTGCTGAAGCATCTGAGTGATGTATTAGACTCCCTATCCTCTGAAGTGATAATCCTGGGTGACCTCAATATGGACTGGTTTTCCATAGCATCCAAACCCCTAAAAGATTTATGCAACATTTTTGGCCTTGCACAAATCACGTCTGAAGCCACCAGGCCTAATGTTAAAAACCCAGAGAAAAGCACATTGCTTGACATAATACTAGCTAGCAAACCCCACATTTACTCATGCAAGCACATTCTTTAATGACATCAGTGATCATTGTGCAATAGCTTGTGTGAGGTCCATTCCTACAGCAGTGTCATCCTCTAAGTACATCTTTAAGAGATGCCGGAGGAATTTTGATCCTTTTGCTTTCTGCTTGGACCTCCAATATGCTGACTGGCAGGACTTTTATTTGGCACCAATCATGAATATTGCATATGACCGATTCCATAATATAGTGCTCAGGGCCTTAGATAAACATGCTCCCCTAGTAAAAATCAGGACAAAAAGGAAAATGTGCCCATGGTTCACAGACAGATTGAAAGCTGCACTACTGCACAGGGACTCCCTATGGAAGAAGGTAAGAAAAAATAAACTTGCAACTGATTGGACAGCCTTCAGAGCAGCTAGAAATTGGTGCACCAAACTCACTAGATCCAAGAAAGCAAGGTATTTCCAAGCAGAAATTGATACTGCTTCAAATAACACTACAAAATTCTGGAGAGCGCTAAAGGACCTCGAAGGCTACTCTCCAGCACACTTTCTTCCTCAAAAAATCCACCACCAATAAACAATCTGTTCTAGAATGTCTTAACAACCACTTCGCCACAGCAGGATTAGCTTTTGATTCCTCGCCAGCCAATAATCTTCGTGCACAGCTATGTGTTCAGAAACCTGAATGGCTCAACCCTAGCTTAATAAATCCTAAACCAGCTTTCACCTTCCACCCTGTCACTGTGAAGCAAGTTGAAGCTATCCTTTTGGCTCTCGACACAAGGAAAAGCCCTGGTGTGGATCATATAGAGCCTTACTATCTAAAGCTAGGATATTAAACTTTAGCTGCCTCAATTACTCATCTGTTTAATTTGTCCCTTACTCAAGGTTCTCTCCCTGCAATATGGAAAACAGCACAAGTCATCCCACTCTTTAAGTCTGGTAATACCAGTGACCTAAACAATTATCGCCCAATTTCCTTACTTCCTATCTTGTCCAAACTATTGGAAAAAGTAGTGAACTCACAGCTCAGGCAACACCTTGAGATTCACAATCTTCTTAACATGGTACAATCTGGGTTTAGACCTCACCACAGTACAATCTTTGCGCTTGCTAAGGTCTCCAACGACTGGCAGATGGCATTAGATGACAAAAAGTACGTATGCACTCTATTCCTTGATCTTAGCAAAGCCTTCAATATGGTGGACCATGACCTGCTCCTGACCACCCTGCGTATCATTGAAGTAGACCATCTGGCTACTAAGTGGTTTTCTAACTACCTTACTGATTGCTGTCAACAAGTCAATATTTCCACGGTGAAAACTGCAAAGAGGAGTACCTCAAGGGTCCATTTTAGGACCACTGCTGTTTGCCGTCTATATTAACAATTTAGATAATGGAATCAAGGATGCTAGGATTCATCTATTTGCTGATGATACTGTGCTGTACCTAAACAGGCCTACACCAGAACTGGCTTACAAAGACCTCCAGCTTGAATGTAACCATTTGCAAGAAAACCTACTGCATTTGAAGCTGTTATTAAATGCTAAAAAAACTAAGGCTATGCTCTTTGCTCCCTCTGCAAACACTAACAAAAGCAAGGGCACACCTTCAATCCCTCTTATTTGGACACTTTTAGGTGAGCCCTTAGAATTTGTTTCAAACTTTAAATACTTGGGGGTCTAGGTTGACGACAGGCTATCATTTTCAGAACATATTGAGAACCTAACTAAAAAATTAAGACAGAGGCTGGGTATCTTCTTCCAGATAAAGCATCTACTTACACAGGAGGCCAAAATCTGACTAGTGCAAACTACCTTGTTACCACTCTTGGACTATCCTGGTTTCCTATATGGACATGGACCAAGTACTGTATGGCCTTAGGGAAACTTGACACCCTTTACCATCAGGCTATCAGATAGATTACTGATGCACCATACTCCACTCATCACTGCACCCTTTATTCTATGGTAAGATGGAGCTCTCTTTATTTATTTATTGAAATGTTTCACCAGGAAAGGCACACTGAGCAACAAGATGCTTGTCTCACGGTGCGTCCTGGTAGGGGGAAGGTACAGAGGAGAGCAGTGAGTACATGGTACATGGCATTGAGTTACATATTGAAGTCATGAATTGAGAGTATCATTACTTACATTGCTTACATACATTCATTACTTACATTAGTTACATTGAATTGAATTAGGGTTACACATTGCTTACAGGGCTTTGAACTGCCTTGTATGTAAGGGGGGGCACATAAAGTAGGAAAACAGTATAGGGAAGGTTTAGTAGCCAAGGGAGAATAAAGAGTAAGGTTTAGACCTGGATTGTGTTACACTATACATGGGTGACAGTCACTGACTAAGGGAATACGTTGGACAGGGAGACAAGGCAGAAGTGCAGTATGGGGTAAGTGCAGAAGTTGGTAGAAATATATGCCAGCATTTACAGCCGGTAGCTAAAGCCGCTGGTCAGGCAGATAGGATGTAGGGGGAGTGATGGGGGGGGTAGTAGTAGGAATGGGGTAGGGGGGTTGGCTGGGGGGGGAGGTCAGGTGCAGATGCCAAAAAAATGCAATCCTCTGAACACTTAGAGCCATCTCCAATAAGATTCCTAAATACATCTCTGACTGCCTTCCTTTCTGCCGGGCAGGGACCTATCCACTATGAAGCCTTTCTTATACTTCCCTCATTATTCCTAAAGTTAAAATGTGTTTTGGCAAAGCAGCCATAAATCATTCTCTCCCTGTCCTCTGGAATAACGAGCAAAAAACCCTAAAAATGATACTACCAGTGAAAATACCCCTCTTTAAAAATCTTTTTGCAAGGGCCTTTAAGGAATCTTGCAACTGTTTCCACTAATTAATCACTTATGGTACTCATTCTATCAATAAAACTACCATTTCTATATGATCTTATCCACTGTAGAAATTGTATATTTTTATTGTATATTATTTATATATTGTACATATGTATTCTCTTATGTTCAAATGTATAGCATGTGTAGTCTGTAACTTAATTGCAGCACTGTATCTCTTGCCTCGTGTGTCTTGTATCATATTTCCTATTCTTGCCTTTTATTTGTGCCAGCACCTGACCCAAGTCCACCTTGCAAATGAGTTGTCTCAATGGTGTTTCGCCTGGATAAATAAAGATTGATTGATTGATTGATTGATTGGTACACTGTTTGGCCACCTTTTGGTCATCTGAGATGATTATTTCTAAATTCCTCTCTTCCTTGGTGACCATCAGCAACCCCCCCCAACCTGTAACTCTCCACAGGGTTTCTTTACCCCAAGTGCATGATCTTGCACTTCTTTGCATTAAACTTTAATTGCCACACCTCTGACCACTCTTCCAACCTTCTCAGATCCCTCCTCATCCTTGCAACCCCCTTCGGTGTGTCTGCTCCGTTGGAGATCTTGGTATCATCCGCAAATAGGCAAATCTTCCCCTCTAGCCCTTTAGCAAAGTCACTGATGAAGACATTAAAAAGGACTGACCCAGTACTGATTCCTGAAGTACCCTACTGGTCATCCTCCTTTCATCAGATTTGATCCCATTTATTACCACCCTCTGCTTCCTGTCCCTCAACCAGTTGCTAACCCAGTTTTCCACTTTGTGGCCCATGCTCAAGCTACCTACTGTAGCTTGTTCACCAGTCTTCTGTGGGGTACGGTGTCAAAGGCCTTGCTGAAATTGAGGTAGGTGATATCCACCACTCTTCCATGATCCACCTCCTTTGTCACCAAGTAAAAAAAGTCAAACTGTTTTTTTTTTACGTGATCTTCCTGCTGTGAATCCATGCTGCCTTGGATCCTGTGCTTCCATGTTTTCCAAGTGTTCCACAATCCTCTCCTTAAGCAGCATCTCCATGATCTTACCCACTACTGAGGTGAGGCTGACTGACCTGTAGTTTTCTGCCTCCTCCCTGCTAACACTCTTGTGGAGAGGGACTACATTTGCCCCCTTCCAGTCCTCTTGAACCACCCCTATATTGGGTAGCTCACTAAAAAGTGCCCCCAGCGGTGCTGCTAGCACCGTACATAATTCCTTTAATGTCCTGGGGTGTATATCATCTGGTCCCATTGTTTTGTCCACCGTCAGTTTTGAAAGTTCCTCCAGGACTCTCTGTTCTGTAAAGGGACTGGAGTTTAACCCACCCCCCTTGTTTTTACTGCCACCTCGCTGTGGTCTCTGCCCCTCCCCCTCTATCAGGCCCGTAGTTACAGGGGCATGCAGGGGCACTGCACCCCTGTAATTTGTTTGCCCCCCTGTAAATTTTTAGACCAGTCCAGATTGAATTAATATGCTCAGTAGCTGCCCCCCCGTCATTCTTTCTGCTACCCCTGTCTCACTGTCCTAGCTAGGGCCTGCCCTCTATTGTGAATGCTAAACAGAAGTATTCATTTAGTATCAATGCCTTTTCTAGGTCCCCCTCTTCACACATCCCTCCCACCCCTTTGAGCCTTACAATCCCTCCTGGCCTTCCTTCTATCGCTAATGTATCTATCTTCATAGACCTAGCAAAAGCCTTTGACTTGGTGTCCCACCACCTCCTCCTCAATAAACCAGCCACCTCTGGCCTCTCCTCCTGCACAGTAAAATGGTGTCTATCTCACAGACCGCCAGCAGTCGGTGCAAACTGCTGATGTGCTATCCCCTCCTCTCTCTAGCTATGCAGGAATTCACCAAGGTTCTATCTTGGGGCCAGTCCTTTTCTCTATCTTCATAAATGACCTTCCCTCCATCTGTGTCACAGCTAACATTCACATGTATGCCAATGATATGCTGCTTTACCTGTCAAGCCCCTCTAGTGATGCAATCAAAGCACCTCTCCAGCTTGACTTTCTTAATGTTATACAATGGTTTCACACAAATCTACTCACACTATATACCAAAAAGACAGTATCAATGACATTTGGCTCCTTTCAGAAGCTCGCTAAACTCCAGTCCCCCTTCCCCAGTCTTCCACACCCTGGATGGCACCAAAATGGATTCTGTGTCTGCCTTCAAATACTTGGGTGTCTGGCTTGACCCCAGATTGGATTACTCCTGCCACATTGACTCTCTATACACTAACCTCCGCCCCAAACTAGGAGCTCTATATCATTCCAAAGACTGACTCTCCCCACTCACCGTGAGCTCATCAATAAATTAATTTTTCCCTTGTTTGATTATGCAGATGGACTTTATGGCTCAGCCCTCTCTTCCTCCCTCATCAAGCTTGACATCTTATGTAACACCTTCTGCCATGTCACCACCAATCTCCCCCCTACCCACTATTGTTCACTTTACTCTGCACTCTCTGTCCTTTCTCTCCTCCTCCGCAGTCAACTTCACTGAACATTCTTTATAGCTAAATATTGGTTTAACTCTCTCCCAACCTACATCTCCTCCCTCCTGTTCCCTGCTGGTGCCAATGACTACCCCCCTCCATCCAGAGACTCATGCATTTTGTCAACCTCTTGGATGCACTTCTATGCCAGATAAGCCACTTTCTCTTACCACCTCCCTGTACTCTGTAATCGGCTCCCCTCTCTCCTATGGTCACCCCCTCATTTCCTCCTTTAAATACCATTTAAAACTCACTTTCCAGCCCTCCTGCTCCTGCAACCTTGCTCAGGCCCTAGGTGATACCCCGTTCCCTCTTCACCTAGTTGGAACACCCCCAAGCCAGCCTCCCATCCCTAAGTCTCTGTCTTTGACTACCTAAACTCCACTCCTTCAGCCCCTCCCAGCTGTATTAATCCTTCATTGCTTCTGCCCCCTCATCCCATACGTCTGCTACTCTTATCCTTGCTCTTGCAATATTAAACATGTTGTTTCCCCTACTTGTCCCTTGCTATGTTGCTGTATTATGGATTATCTGTTCACCACTACTGTTCTTGGAATGTAAATATATGTATATTCTTTGCTAATAGTGTTACTCAGATAGTGCTTTTGTGGATCCTACCACTATCTGTCAGATAGTGCTGGTATTCTAATTTGGATTCTACTAGCTATCCTACCAAAGACAGATGTAGGATCTAGGGTCAGATAGTGATGGATCCTAGTTAGGATCCGGGTTTCTGGGTTAGGATACAGAGATCCTAGGTCAGATAGTTAGGATCTGGGGTCAGATAGTGATGGATCCTAGTTAGGATCCAGGTACTCTAGTCAGGATCCAGGGATCCTAGGTCAGATAGTTAGGATCTGGGGCCAGATAGTGATGGATCCTAGTTAGGATCCAGGTATCCTAGTCAGGATCCAGGGATCCTAGGTCAGATACTTAGGATCCAATCTGGATCTTAGGTGATAGGATCCATGGTCAGATAGCACTACTATCCTACCACAGCGACTATCTTGCCAAATTGGAGGTATTTGTTGGTATCCTAATTTCTAGGATACTATCTGTCTGAGCAACAATATTTGCCAATTATTGTTCTTGAATAATCTTGCTCCATGTAAACCTGTTTGGACTGTAAATATCTGTATATACTCCTCTTCTCCTCCCCATAGGTTGCACCTGGAAACCAGCCCCGGCTCAGTGTGCCTTTCCCGGTAATCAACTTTAAAATAAAATAAATAAATAAATACCAGGTCAAAGAGAGCAGGAATAAAATAATGGGGTGAGGGGGTAAATGCCCATAAAAATTCTACAGTACTGTACATACACATAATAGTTTTACCTTAATATTGGAGATAGGCAGAAACATGGGCACAGGACTGCCCAGTGCCCACTTCTCAAAGAGAAAGAAAAAAAAGAGGGTTTGGTTTGAAAAAAAAAGGAAATAGCAAGATTAAATGATAGGCAAACAGTCTATGCCTTCATTAAGTCCATACCTGTTATCTCTTGATCTACACAGATCAATGTAAAATGCCTTTCTAGTTAATAGCTTTTGGTCCAGGTTATTGTTCCTGTGACCTAGCATACCGTTCTCTATTCCAAACAAGCATTTGTCAATGCTAAATGTTGTCTCGCTGGCATTGGCATTGGTATTGCCAAAGCTAGAGATGCATAATAGGAATGACAGTGAAGTATTGAAGTGACGTCAACCCCACACCCACCCTGTAAAGAGCGACAGGCATTGGGGTGTGCCTTTGGGTCATCAGCTATAATACTCATGCCATTGTACCTCACCCTACCCTGTAGACACTGACAAGTGTCGTGGTGTGCTTTGGGGTCTTTGGGCATTATACTTACCCCATTCCAGAAGGAAATATGCTGATGTGGGTGCAGTATAAGAAAATGGGGTGAATTTTGTGGCTGAACAGTGCAAGGCACACCATGATGCCTGTCAGTGCCTTCAGGGTGGGGGTGGGGGTGGAATGGCGTGAGCATTACATCCGATGATCCCAAGTCACACCCCTGGCACCTGTCAGTCTGAACTGGGTGGGGTGCTACAGTTAGAAACCCTAACACCGTAGGCGTGAGGTGGTATTTTCACTCCAAATTTTCAACATGGGCTGTTTGTGAGCCCACATCATGAAAAGTGGCACAATCAGTTTGCTAGCTGAAAGGTGGTTTTGCACAGTGGCTATGCCATTTGGCGACACAGGGACGAAAACACATTTTGGGCTGGATGTGGAGAATGGCAACTGTATTGTTCATGAGGAGGCGTAAAAAATGGCAACATTGAAAATGTGCAGTGAAAATATGGAAAATTGGTGAAGTCATGAGCATGCATAGAAAGTGCGCAACACACGACCGTAACTCAATTATTTTTGGTAATTTGTCAGCCACATTTTTAACAAAGGCATTTTGGGACCTCCCCTCATGAACAGTGGTGCTGTGATTTTGTTAATCTGTCCCAAAAGTTGATTTCCCACAATGACCATGCCATTGTGTGCCACAGGTGCAGAAACACATTTTGGGCAGGATGTGAAAAATGACAGCTGTACTGTTCATAAGGAGGTGGAAAAAATGGCAGTGTTGAAAATCTGGCATGGAAATATTGCAAATTTGCGAAGTTACAAGGGTGCATGGAAACTGTGCAATGCACGCTTGTTACACAGTCGTTTTATGGACTTTCGGTACTAAATTTTCAACATAGGCATTTTAGGACCTCTGCTCACCTACAGTGACACCGTCATTTCCTCAAACTGTCCCAAAAAGTGATTTCGCACAGCAACTGTGCTATTCTGCGCCAGACGTATGAAAAGACATTTTTGCCAGGATAAGTAAAATGACAGCTGTACTGTTCATAAGGAGGTGTGGAAAATGGCAAGTTTGAAAATCTGGAGTGAAAATATTACAAATTCGTGAACTTAGGAGCGTACGTGCAAACTGCGCAACGCACGCTCGCAACTCAGTCATTTTATGGAGTATCATCACGAAATTTTCAACACAGGCATTTTAGGACCTCTGTGCATGAAAAGTGTCACTGTCATTTTTGTAATCTGTCTCAAACACTGATTTCCCACAGCGACCGCGCTATTCTGCACCGGAAGAGCAAAAACACATTTGGGCCAGGATGTGAAAAATGACAGCTGTACTGTTCACAAGAAGGTGTGGAAAAATGGCAATGTTTAAAATCTGGTGTGAAAATATTGCAAATTTGTGAAGTCACAGAGTGCGTACAACTGCCCAACGCACGCCAGAAGCAGCCATTTTTGTTTCACCACTTGTAATACAGGCTTTTTGAGAGCCCACCTCATGAACACCGGTACTGTCATTTCATTAATCGGTCCCAAAAGGTGATCCAATGCAGTGACTGCAAAATCATCTTTCAGCAGAATAACGCCATGACAGTGGCAGAATTCATGAGGAGGGGTCCCAAAAACCCCATGTTGAAAATTTGGTGCAAAAATTCCAAAAAATGCCCGAGATATGCATCAAAGTTGAAAAAAACCTATTTATACCATTACACAGTTTACCGGCATTTTGTCATTTCGCGGTCGGCTTTGAAGGGTGCAGATGTGCTCCCGGTCCACCGAAGATCATCGCACTGGACTCCAGAGGTAAGTATGGGGTGAGGGGGTGTGGAGAGACAGGGTGCACAGAGGGTGGGCACAGGTTGCGGGAGGGTGGGGAGGCGGCGAGGACCGTTTTCTTTTTCACAGCTTTAAAGAAAAAAAATAGTGGGATTTTTTTTGCAGGGCATTTGGCATGCTGGGGTGGGCTCCCAGCATGCCACCTAAGTCTTTTTTTGGGGGGGATTCTGTAGCTGACGGGGATTGGACACCCCGTTGGCACATACTGAGGTGCACAAGCCAAGGGGATTGGGCACCTCTCGGCAAGCAACGAAAGGACGGGGGGACACATTATGCTGACAGGGAGTGGGTTCCCCCAGCTGCAAAATAAAAGGGGACAGGGATAAATGCTGATGGGGATTGGGCCCCCCATCGACAAAGGAAAACTGTTGGGGGGCGCATGATGCCGAGGGGGATTGGTCACCCCCTCGGCATACATTGTACATGTGAGGAGGCACATTATGCTGATGGGGAGTGGGCTCCCCCATCGGCAGTGTGACAGGCAACAGTGGCAGTCACTGCCGCCATGTTGCCTGCACTTGGGGAGACATGTTGTGGTCATGCTGCATGAGAGCTTTGCTCTCATTGCAGTGGACCTTTTCTTTGTTCTGGTGGCAACATTTGGTATGCATGAGGTCAGAGCCTGCTGCTGGCTGATTGGGGAATGAGGGACACATCTTCTGATGTGTGCCCTGCAATCACCCAACACTGGCCGTGTCTCCAAATGTGCTACCACTGTAAGATGTTGGCTGGCGTGCAAGGGCATGAGCCAACATAAAAAGCACAGACTGGGATTGGTGTGCCTCTCTGATTTTAAATGACGCGCTATAGAAGAAGCCATGTCCTCAGTGCGTATATCACTCTTATGCTCCCCAATGTATTTTTTCAGCTCTCTCCCCATTTTTCTATATACATAAGGTTGCAAGGGCATTTGATGTCATAAAATCCCTGTGATCTGGCAGTTAACAAAAGCATTAATTACCACCATGTTCCCAGTAGCTGTGTTTTGGACTGCTTTTAAATAGTATGTTGAAAGAATGTACTCATCCTCCACATGGATACTTTCCTTTGATGTTTAGATGGTATAAAAAGTTCCCACTGTTATCCTTCAGAATAGGGTGGTCTGTGTTTACCACCCAATCTCTCAGATTTCTTGCCTTACATGTCACTACCAATGGTGTCTCACAAAAGACCTCCTGTCCATCTCTGGTGGACTTCGAAATGTCCCAATGTTTCACAATGATGTGTTTAATGTTTGTAACCAGCCAGTTCCTGGGGTTACTAGGACTGCATCAGTTTTAGATCAGGCAGATAGCCTGGGCAGTTTCAGAGGGTTTACAAACTCTCTGTAAAACATTACATCACCACCTGCTCAGCTCTGCTGGGGCAAGGGATGATGTCATGGAATTTAGAACCCTCGCAGCAACATAAGCCTCACTGCTGTGCTGTCTTTTGATTTCAGTGAGTCAGTTCAAGTCGGAGAGTTCTAAGAGCAAGTGGTGCTCTGCCAGAGGCCACTTGTTAGAGGGAAGGACCCTCAGTTTGTTATTGCCTGCCTTAGTATAGTAACCATCGACCAGTTTTTGTGGGAAGTTGTGGCTACCAGATCCTGTGAAGCCCCGAGGAGTAAAAGATTTGTCACAGAAGGAGTAATGAGACTGAAGATTCAGTGAGTACTTTGGGGCAACCCCCAAAAGACAGTAAGAGCTATCAGAACTGCCCAGAATGTAGAGACTGTGTGTGTACAAACCTAAAAGCTATGGATCTTGAGCGAGATCTGCTGATTTCAAGTGTTCTTAACAAGTGTCTTGAGGGGCACAAGTTGTTGCAAATACAAGGTTCATTTAATGCTCATGTGTGGGTTGGCAGGTGCCTTGTTAGTAGCCCAAGATGGCTAGGATACAGGTACTCAGGACCCTGGTGCAAAGACTGTGCTGTAAGGATATCTCTTGTAGCCCCTGTGTGGCCAGGGAATCCTGTTTTTCCCTAAAGGTAATGGCAGAGACAGTCTAGCTTTGGCTATAGTGAACTGACCACTCACTTTTGGTTTCAATGAGACCTAACTGGTTACATAGGAATGGTCGTAGGTGTTAACTTAGTTCACCTAGTGGTGCACACGAATTAGTGTGGTGGCAAGATCCACTTAAAAGCTCTGGTAAGTCCAGGGATCCCTGAATAGGGTTGGACATCTGTGGGAAATGTTCTTTTGAGAAGTCTCAGTACTGCCTGAAAAAGTGGAATGTTTTGGCCTGCTTCAAATGTGCCATCTGTCTGTACAGTTACAAGCCCTGGGGGCACCACAAATTTCTGTTAACACTTTGTCAGGAATAAAAGCCATAGAGTAAAATCCCAAATTTCTGGTTTCAGACAATCCATCACTAAGTGACCCGTGTGATGTTTTTTGGGGCCCCCACAGATTGGAGACACACCATAGACCTGGCACCTCTCCCCCTGACCTGAGTAAAATAGAAATGTTGTTTTGTGCCCTTGCCTCTGACCTTTGAGATGCCTGAGCCAGGTGTTTGCCCTAATGCCAGGGGTGATACCTTTTTTCTGCCAGTTGTTGGTCATTACCTTGTCTGAGTGACAAAAGGGGGGATCGCCCTTACAAAAGGGTGGGGGTTACATGTTAATAGAATTGTCTGAGTATGGTGTGGAGAAAACAATCCTTCTCTGTATGTCATCTGTTGGTTGTCTCCTATTTCCCACAATGAGTGTGTTCCTCTCCTATTTCCCACAAGAAGTGTGTTCCTCTCCTATTTTCCACATTGAGTGTGTTCCTCTCCTATTTTCCACACGGCATGTCCCTCTCTTATTTCCCACAAGGAGTGTGTTTCTCCTCTAGTTCCCACATGGAGTGTGTTCTTCTCCTATTTCCCACTAGGAGTGTGTTCCTCCCCTATTTTCCACATGGAGTGTGTTCCTCTCCTATTTCCCACAAGGGGTGTATTCCTCTCCTCTTTTCCACAAGGCATGTGTTCCTGTCTGTTTCATCTGCTCTTTGCTTGGCCGTTCTATTTTAGGCTTACAGTCTCTTTCAGTGAATCTTTGTATCGTGTCTGCTATATTTTTATAGTCCTTCTCCTCAGAGTTCTATCATATCACCCCTTTCTCTTATGGCCTCTAACAAGTACATGTTCAGTGCCTTAAGCCAGTCATTGCAGGATCTGTTCAAACCTTCAGTTACCTAAAAGATACCAACAAGGTGAATACAGGGTCCTCTTTTCTCTTAGTAGGAATAAGACCACAAGGGGACACTGCTATATGCTGGCAGGGGGAAGGTTCAAGAGGAGATCAGGAGACATTTCTTTACAGAATGAGTGTTGATGGGGTAGAACAACTCCTGGAGGAGGCTGCCTCTCTGGAGATGATGGATGGATTCAAGTGGGGATGGGCCAGAGTGTAAGGGAGGGTCAGGGTCACTGGAGAGCAAGAAAAGTGTGAAGGGGGTCACATTTGTTGGCAAGGTGGGGTACAGCCCCTGTAGTTGCTGAGAAGGGGCTCCACAATTCAAGTAGACTAGATAGACTAATAGGCCTTCTGCTGGCTACTTTTGTATGTTTTTTCCTCAGGTCAAGTTTCACTTTTATTATTCTATGCTGCATTGCCTCCTGCCTGTCCTTGTCTTTCCTTCAAGTGAGGACTCCAGAACTGAGCACAGTACTCCAGGTGTGTCCTTGCAAGTGATCTACAGAGAGATAGTAATAACTTCTTTCTCCTGCTATCAAATCCCTTGCTAATACACCCCTAACATCCTGGTTGCCTTGCTGTAGGCATTGTTAAGTTGTCTAGATTGTTTAAGGGAGTCACTTATGATGAGCAGTATGGCCCACACTGATGACTGTTTTATAATATCCCTGCTTTTATAACCATAGTTAAGAAAACTCTGTGCCACACCGGGGTGGGCACTGGGCAGTTGAAGTACAGCATGCCCTGAGTACATTGTGAGACATGAGGTGCAGATGATTGCCTACAGCCATCTGGGGAATGCACTGATTCCTCACTAAGACCATGTGACATTTAAACTTTGCTGGTGAAGTTAGCACAAAGTGGTCCATAGTGCCCATGAATTAGCCACTTCATGCTATGCTGCTATTCAACATCTAATTTGTTTCTACATGTAAAAAAATGGTGGTGAAGTTCTGCACTTTGAGTAGAGTTTTGCATTCACTTGCTACTATACAGCATTTTAGAGGTGTGTCACTGCTAAGCCAATTACAGATGAAAACTACAATGGGCTTGGCAGTGTACACCAATTACCAGGCACTGTGGTCATGGCAGTAGTTTTTCTTGCTGATGTGGCATGTCCTCTGGTTGAAAGAAATGAGTCGCTCCAATGAAAGAGCACTTAATTTCTTTCTGTAGATGTAACTCCGAGCATGCACATTAGAGTTAACACTAATGCGCATGGCCGAGTTACGGTTATTGGCATTTCCTGCCACTCACCGCACTCTCTCTCCCTTGCCCATCCTTGCTCCTCTGACCCCCCTCCTCCAGCTTCCACATTAGCTGCTGTGCGTCTTTACTTGTTGGCAGCTCCTGCCACCCTTCTCTCTCTCTCTGGTCTGTCCTCACTCCTCTGACACACCCCATCTTCCACATTACCAGCAGTGTGGCTTTACTTGTTGGCGGCTCCTGCTGCCCACCACACTCTCTCTCCCCAGTCTGTCCTCACTCCTCTGACCCCGCTGGCTTCCACAATAACCACAGTGCGGCTCGTCCTTCAGTGTGGGACACTGGGGAGCCCACTCCCAGTGTCCCGACATCTTCAGTAAAAAAACTGAAAAGAAGAAAACAGTCCCCTGACTTTTTTTTTTTAACCTGTAAAAAAAAAATGGTCCCTCATCAGCTTTACTTGTTGGTGGCTCCTGCTGCCCACTGCACTCTCTCTCTCCCTGGTCTTTCCTTGCTCCTTTGACCCCCCCAGCTTCCACATTAGCCATGGTGTGGCCTACCATTCAGTGTGGGACACTGGGGAGCCCACTCCCCGTGTCCCCAGTAGTGTTCCCCGCAACCAGCAGTGTGGGACACTAGGGAGCCCACGCCCAGTGTTCCCTGATGTGTACTCCCCAAAACACTAGGACACTGTGGAGCCCGCTCCCAGTGTCCCAACATCTTCAGTAAAAAACCTGAAAAGAAGAATACAGTCCCCTGACGACTTTTGGTTTTTGAACCTGTAAAAAAGAAAATGGTCTCTCGTCCCTGTTGTCTCCCTCCCCATCCCCAACCTCCAACTGAGCACCCACCTCATTGCACCCCCCCTTACACCACACTTAACTCCGGAGGTCAGTGGCTGCCATCTTCTGTGGACCAGGACAGATCTGCACTCTTCAAAGCTGAACCACGAACTGAAGAATGAAGGTAAGTGCCACATAATGGCTGTCAACTGCATTTTAAACTTAAGTTGATATCTCAGCCATTTTTAGGAATTTTTGCACCTAATTTTCAATATGAGCTTTTTGGGACCCTGCCTCATGAACGCTGGCACTGTCATTTTGTTACTTGGTTCCAAAAGGTGATTTTGCGGTCACTGTGTGGAATCTCCTTTTGGGACCGAGTAGCAAAACAGCACCACTGTGAGCCCATGTTGAAAATTTGGTGCAAAAATACCAAAAAAACGCCCAAGTTATGTGCAGTCATTTACATTTTTCTATGCACACTCATAATTTCTACAGCTTTTAATACTTTCTCTCCAATTTTCAGCTTTGCCATTTTTTCACACCATCTCATGAACTGTATAACGATCATTCTTCACATCCTGCCTGAAATGTGTTTTCATACCTGTGGCACAGAATGGCACGGTTGTTGTGCAAAATCACCTTTTGAGACGAATGAATGAAATGACAGTGGCAGTGTTCATGAGGTGGGGTCCCAAAAGGCTATTTTGAAAATTTGGTGAACAAACTCCTAAAAATGGCAGAGTTACATGTGGTTTTTGAAAATTTTCTATGCACGTGCGTAACTTTGGTCATTTTCAATATTTCCACTCCAGTTTTTCAGTATAGCCATTTTATCACAGCACCTCATGAACAATACAGCAGCCATTGTTCACATCCTGCCTCAAATGAGTTTTCACACCTATGGAGTTTTCCCAAGGATTTACTAATTTTCACCTATGGGTTTATGAGTTGGGGTGATAAAACTATGTTCAAATTGTGGCGTTATTGTCGGCTCCTGCCACCCACCACACTCTCCCCCCAAGTCTTCGCTCCTCTGGCCCCTCCGCTTCTACATTAGCCATGGTGCGGCTTCACTTATTGGTGGCTCATGCCACCTGGTGCACTGTCTCTGCCAGGTCCTCACTCCTCTTAACCCCCCCGCAGGCTTATATGTTAGTTGCAGTGCAGCTTTACTTACTGGCAGCTCCTGCTGCCCAGTGCACTCTATCTCCCTGGTCCACTAAGGCCAGAAGGGCCTGCTTCTCTGACTACCAGCTTCTTGCTGCATGTATGGTGCAGCTTCCACCATGCGGCACCCACTGCTCTCACTGATGCCTCCTCGCTTCTCTGGAGCCAGTACCAGTACCACACACCACTGCAAATACCTACAAGTGAACATTTGGCATTGACAAATGCTTGTTCACTACATGAATTGCAAATGTTGTTATTTGTGGTTCCACAAAGGGTATTGCTATGCGAATTTCTGCACATTGAGGTGAAATTTTTGAATCATAATTTTTTTTTTTTTTTTACTTCACCCAGACCTATTCCCCAAATGCCTATCCAGAAGTGGCTTATTTGGCTTACAAACAAGAATTTTGCTGTAAATCTAAGAAAGTACCAGAACACCTGTTAAAATGAACATCACTGGTTTCTTTACTTTTTCAGAATGTAAGAGCATTATTACATATTCATGTTGTTAAAAAGCAGATGTTTATCTTTTTAAAATGTGAGTGCATAGGTATCACATAGTTCTATAGAACTCATGAATTATTACTTTTTACATTGCTAAGATACAAGACTTCATTTATAGAATCCATTATAAGCAGGGGAAATCGATGCATGGTCATGTGACATGTTTTAGCCAATCAATGACTACAGCTTATGAAGCTTCATCTGCAGTCCTGTTTCACTATGGCATAGAAATAGATTTTACATTTAAAAGTACAGTAGTTTTCATGTGACAGTCAGGTTTGGCCCAGACAAAACCGTGATAAAGCTATGCTCTTGGAATGGAACTCTATCCATGACTTTGACTGGTCAAGTCTAACAAACATTTGTAAAGGCAAGACTACTGTGGGTATTAAGTTTAACCTGTGCTTTTCTATTACTATTGTAAAAAACAGTACTCTCCAAGCAAACAATCTCCCATTTTAATAAATATTTCACTTTCGGCTACCTTTCTATTTTTAACTTTTTCCCACCCAACACTACATCTCCTAGGTACTGTAAATGTGTTCTAGGTATCTCAAACACTATCACTCAAAAATAGTAGCGCTGTAGTGTCAGGGATCCAAAACAGGGAAAAGACTCAGAGCATCAATAGGAGGCATTTTGCAAGTAATGGCCCCTATGCACTATGGCTATGTGCCGTGTAACCCCACATCAAGAGTCCTGTGGACCCCCATGACATGAACTACAGGGGTATGCACTGCTTCCATGCCCAATCCCCCAATCATTCATGCTGGTATGCATGTTGATGGTCTGGGAGAATGTCAAGGGGCATGCTCACACTCTATGCTATTTAGTACAGCATAAAGTACCAGGTAAGGGGGGGTGCAGGCTATGCAGGCAGGCACCCTACCGTAGCTGCTGCACACCCCTATATAGCATACCCACCAGCCTTGGCAGGACCTAAACTGTCCCTGTCATTGCCACCCTGTTGTTGAGGCACAGGTCAGGAAGCATAGGAAAACCAGGAGCAGTTTCAAAATTCATAAATAACATTTTATTTTTCTCAATAACAGCAAAATAAAACATTACAATTATTCAGTGTAACTATTTACAAAGGCAGTACAAACAGAAAAAACAAAGTCCTTCTTCTGAGGGTCTCTCAGTCTCCTTGTCTCTCTAGCAAAAACTTGCTGCTCTTTTATAAGTCTTTGCCTGGGAACTTCTTTGAGATGTCCTGCTTCTCACAGAATGTTCTTGTCAGTTTATAGAATGTTCTTGTCAGTTTCCTTGCAGGTGCAACAAACAGAATACAGTGACCCAGAACTGACCTCTTGTTCACAGCTCTGCAGAGAGTTTGCAAACTGCAGCTCAGGTTAGATGCATAGATACATAGACACTGTCAGCAGATAAGGGCCTATGGCCAACCAAGTCTGCCCATTTGAGCTTGTAAGTTCCCTTTATGTTTTTCTAGAAGTCTGTTGCCCCTTACCCCTGACCTCCAGAATTCTCTTATGTCTAGCCCATGCATTCTTAAATCCTGTTATTGTTTCAGCCCCCACCACTACCTCTGGCAGGGTATTCCACTTGTCCACTGCCCTTTCTGTGAAGAAATTCTTCCTCATGTTTCCTCTGAATTGCCCTCCCTCCAACTTCATCCCATGCCCTCTAGTCCTAGAACATATTTTTCACTGGAAAATAGTGTATTACTGCACCCTTTTCCTCCATGTAAGGTACTTGTATGTCTCCAGCATATCCCCTCTCTCCCTCCTCTCCTCCAGGGAGTACATATTCAAGTCCTTCAGTCTGTCCTCATAGGACTTGTGATGCAATCCTTGTACCATCTTTGTTTCCCTCCTCTGAACCTTCTCTACCCTGTCTATGTCCTTATGTTGGTAAGGTCTCCAGAACTGTACACTGTACTCTAGGTGGGGCCTCACTAGAGTCTTGTATAGTGGAATTATGACCTCCTTTTTCCTGCTGGTGATGCCTCTGCCTATGCATCCCAGAATCCTATTTGTTTTACCTGCTGCCTTGTCACACTGTTGCCCTACCTTGAGGTCATCACAGATAATAACCCTAAGGTCCCTTTCCTGCTTGGTGCATGCTATATCCTCATCCCCTAGCTGATATGTTGTTCCAGGGTTTTTGATAGATTCATACATACAGGTTAACCCCTTGAGTTCCAAATAGCTTTTTGCAATTGTTTCAACAGTATAATGATATACAGTTTTAAACAAAGGAATCCCAGTATCAGTGACATTTCCACATAAAGATTCACGTATAATTTTTAAAACTACAGATATGCAATGGGTGAAAAAAGACAGAAACAGCAAGTGAAGGCAGAGAAATAGTGAAAGATGGACAACTGTGAAACTGTCAGAGTGATCAATTCTTAGGTCTCACAAGAAAAGTTGGTTGTGCAACCAGACAGAGAAGAGACAGAAAAGGAGAGGATAGAACAGACCCTTGTGTTTAAACTCTTTCTGCATAACAAATGAGGCAGGGCTTACTTGGAAGCTCTCAGAGGTTAGAAGAAGGAGGGATTGCAAACATGGGCGGAAGGAGTAAGGTAGTTGGGAGCATCTGAAGGGGTAGGGAAGTGGAAACGATGTCATGATTGGGGGGTAAGTGTAACCTAAAGTGCTGGGATTGGGGTCCCTCAACCCAATGAGTTGTCAGGAGGTAAGTGCAGGTAGTTGGTTGCTGCTCCAGAAGGGTGCTAATAGTAGCAGTCACATTTACTAGATTTTACTAGGTGCTGCTGGAGTCTGCATTTGAACAATCCAATAGATGTGACATCGATAATGTCAAGATGTAAGGCATTAGTCTATAGTGGAGCACGATAGTAAAAGGCACATTGTGCCGAGAGCTGTGCCACATCTGGGAACTTTGTAGGTCTCAGTGGAGGAGTTCCTTGTGGGTTGGGTGCTTGAGTGTGGAGTTAGGAGATTCTGGACCCCATGGGTAGTTGGTTGAGAGAACATTTCTTGGCAATGAGGCAGGTTTGGTAGTTTATTCTGTCCTTCAGTTGTAGCCAACCTGCCCAGGTGTAGAGCTCACAAGTGTGCGTTAGTCATTCTGTACCTGTGAGCAGTCAGCCTGCCTTGTTTAGTGCAGTGGTGATGCAGTTTGGGGCTGTGTCTGTCACCAACCCATAAATTGTCAGGCCATAGTTGATGAGGGAAACTATTGATCTGTTGATGGCCAGATTCAGTGCCTCATGTGTTAGGCAGTGTCTATGCATGTATAGAATCCTATTCTTGTATTAATCACCCATGCTGTGTTGTCAATGTGTTGGGCATATGAAAGTGTGGAGTTCAGTGTGATGCTCAGGTACCTGAACTGCTGGACGTGTTCCAGTGGGTCCCATTGGCATTCCTGACTGCAAGGGGGGAGGCCTTATGCTTGCTCTGTGCGCTGGTGAACATCATAGCCTTAGTTTTTTTGCAGTTTATGACTAGTCTGTGGTCCATAAACCATTTTTCAGTGGCTGAGAATCCCTTTTGGAGATCCATCGCCAGTTGTTCAGGATTAGGGTTGCTGTTGAAAATGACTGCTTTGTCTGTGTATAGCAGCATTCAGCCTGGGCAAGTAGATGGTAGTTTGTTTAGGAATAAACAGAACAGTAGGGGTCCCAGAATTGATCCTTGTGGGACCTCTGAGTGGGCTGGTCTGTTATCAGAGGTGATCCCCCCATTTTGACCTTTTGTGAGCAATTGTGAAGGTAGCTGCTGAACCAGTGTACTGATTTGGAGGAGAGTCCCGTAAACTGACAGCTGGTCCAGCAGGAGCTCGTGAGGCACTGTATCAAACACTTTTGATAGGTCAATGAAAGTTTCCCAGACCAGGAGACCTTGATCAATTGAATGGTGAATGTGTCTGGTGAATTCGAGCTAGGCAGTGATAGTACTGTGACCTGATCAGAAGCCGTGTTGCTCAGGACAGAGAAACTGGTATTGGTTCATGTGTCTGACTAACTGGTCCACCACTATCCTCTCAAGGGCTTTTGAGAGAGGGGGGAGTATTGAGATAGGTCTATAGTTGTTATGTAGGGTCCTGTCACCATCTTTGTGCACTGGAGTTATTGTGGCTGATTTCCATCTCTTTGGGTACTGTGAGAGGCAGACGGAGAGGTTGATTAGTTTGGTGAGTGGGCTTAGGACTTCAGCCAGGGCCAGCTTGATGAATTTTAGGTCCAGAGTGTCCTCGCTATGTCTAGAGTTCCCCAGCGCCTTCCCCAGATACTTTTTAGCTTCAGCTTGAGAGATTTCTTTAAAGTAGAAGAGTGGGCAGTTAAGTGATGGTTGTTTGGCTGTATTAGGATCAGTCAGCAGTGGGGGATTGAAGTAGTATGCTGGTAGCACACTGCTTAGGTTTGTGAATACAATGTTAAGTGCATTGGCAATGTGCATGTGGTCCAAGGATGGTACGCCGTCGATCAAGAGCATGGCTGGTGCAAAGTTGGGGTCCTTGCCATTTATGTCATTGAGGTTATCCCAGAACGACTTGCTGTCATTCCAGGTGCTGGAGAGGGCTTCTTTGTAGTATTTGCTTTTGTCGAGTCAGACGGCTTTAGCACACTCATTCTGAGCTTTTTTATATCTCTGTATGTTAGCAGTGGTACCGTGTGCACTCACTATCTGCCATAAGTGATCTCTGGCTTGTAGTTGCTCTAGGAGGTCAGGGGTGATCCAGGGGTTACTGTGCCCTCTTATCTTTCTGGTTTTTATTGGGGCATGCTTGTCACAGATGGTGTTGAAGGTTTTTATGAAGTGGTCCAGGGCTGTGTCCACATTATCGGCTCTATATTGTGCTGTCCAATCTGCACGCTTGAGGTCCATTTTTAGCAGCTCCTGGTGCCCTTTTAGTAAGACTCAGTTTGTAATTGTTCTGGTGGGTGGTTTATAATAGTTGAAGGACCAGGTACATGTGACCAGAGAGTGGTTGCTCAGGCAATTAGGGAGAACAGTAGTGTTGTGGATGTGGCCAGGCCAATTGGATAGAACCCAGTCGAGGAGTGTGCGGGTCCCAGTTTTGTAATTGATATGGGCTGTAGTCTCAATCATCTGTGAGAAACAGACAGCTGTTAAGGCATTTTTGATTGAGGTGGCAGTAGAGGAGAGCCAGTTGATGTTGAAATCTCCCAGCATCATAATTTCAGTATTAAGACTCAGGGTGTTCACATACTCCATCAGGTCCCTGGTACCAGCCCCAGTGAGTTTGGACAGGATGTATACAGAGAGTACGGTGAGAGCCCTGCTATGTGACCACAGAAGGAGTTTATGGTCAGGACCTGCAGATTATCATTACTACTGGGGGAGAAGAGGACGTGCCCCTGAAGGGAATCCCTGATGTACGGGACACAGCCCCCACCTCTTTTTGAGAGATGGTTCTGTCTGAATGAGGTGTAACCTGGTAAAAGAATAGCACAGTCCAGTACTTTGGGAGACAGCCAAGACTCCACCACTGAGAGAACATCTGGACTGTGTTGGGTAACCCATGCTTTCAGGTTATCCAATTTAGGTAGCAGGCTGCATATGTTAATTGAGGCAAAAGTAAGTCCAGCTGGCTTGGTCATTTGATTCACCTGTTGTGGTGGTGGGCATGGGTTGGGGTGCACATTGCCTGATAGTAGGAGTAGGAGCATGAGCAGGCAAGCAAGATGGCACAGTAGGAGTTTTAGATTCCTTCCTCATTTCCTTCTCCTAGATGGTTACTCTTTCACAGTGTTGAATTGTGTCACCATCCCAGGGAAGAGTGACAGCATGTATGGACCATTAAATTGTTATTCTCATGACCAGGGCATAGAGTGCCCATGCGAGGTGTGTACGGAGACTCAAATGCCATAGGATGTGATGGTCTCATAAGCATTTAGCACTGTTAGTTGGGAGATCCATTGTGTGGGCTGAGGATGCAGTCCACTGGGTGGACCTGCAAGTGATATTATAGTGAGCAGGACAAGGCTCACAGAAATCTCCTCGGACATGAGGGGCATTGTGGTGATCACAGAGTTCTTGTCACTGATAGTATGGGGTAAATTTAGGCTGAGAATGATATTCCAAGGATCTGAGGGAAGTTCAGTTAAAACTGGAACATACAGCCACCAGTTAATAGTCAAGATTTTAGAAGTGTTAGGGGAGAGCAGTGGGAAGAGGATTGTAACCTCCGTGAATTGTTGCCTTCTAGTGGCTTTGCAGTATAATTTTCAGATGGGAAAGTAGACACTATAACAATCCTGTCCTACTAAACAGTCAGTACTGGAAAACTCATCATTAGCAGTTTTTATATTAAAAAAGGTAGGGAGGAGGGGGGAGAGATTAAGCAGAGTGCAAGGTAGTGAGTGTGGGGGGAATTGGAGCTAAGGAGAAGAGATTTGAGAGGCTACAGCAAAGGGGATGAAAGGAATACAATAGGCAAATTTTAGCACTTTTAGCAATATAGTCACAGATATTAGCACACAAGCAGAAACAATGCAGTATAAACCCACACCAATTTGACACAGTAACCCACAAGCAGAAATAAAGTACAGTACCCTGCATGAAACACATTTACCCATAATAGTTTGGAAACATGCACATTTGCTCATATAGTCTGGAAACATGTAGATACAGATATTAGGAGGTTAAGCATTACAGAGTAGGCTGGCTAGCCAGCTAAAAGCCAATCAGGGCACAGCTAGAAAATAGCCACAGCCAGTCAGTGAACAGCCAAGGTGCTTGCAAGGGCCAGTGTTCAAATGTTCTGCTTGAAGAAGACACACTAACCAATGTCAGTCCAGTGGTTTCCAAGGGAAATTAGCCAGTGGGAAGCAGGACTTTGGATCCGAGTAGGCAAGAAGAGCAACAGTGGGTGTACCTGATTTTCTCTGTGGTGAGAGGCTGAGTATGGCCGGTGGCTCCAAGGAGTGAGCCACAACCGCAGGCCTGGAGGAGAAAGCCTGGTCAAGGGCAAGTTTCTGTGGAGGGAAAAGGGAGAGAATTAGAAACTTTAAGTGGCCGGAGGATCAGCCACTGATTAAGTGGTGGGTGGGACTAGTAACAGAGAGAGGGGAGGAGGAGATTGGAAACAAAAGGGAGCAGTAAATGGGTGTCTGTATCTAGATGCCAGAACCCTGAATAGCAAAAGAAAATGCAATTTAGGTACAGTAGGGAGGAGGGGGGGGAGAGATTAAGCAGAGTGCAAGGCAGTGAATGAGTGTGTGTGTGGGTGGGGGTATGTGACCAAAACTTTCTATTAATTCTCTTCTAACATTAGCTTATAACCTTTACATCTTAGTGTACATGCAGTATAGCAAACAGGGAAGTTGAAACTCACACATTTTTTTCAATCATCGGAATTCTCAATTCCAGATCCATATCTAGACAGACTATCAGCATTGACATTCTCTTTTCCAGATTTGTGCATCACTTTAAATTTAAATGGCTACAGTGACAGGTACCACCATGTGATTCTAGAATTTTTATCCTTCATTTGGTTAAGCTGACAGAGAGGATTATGATCTGGTACAAGTACAAAGTCAGCTCCTAGTAAGTAAAACTTAAGGAACTCCATGGCCCACTTTGCCGCAAGGCATTCCTTTCCAATGGTGGAGTACCTTTTCTCTCTGTCATGCAATTTCCTACCTATGTATAGAATACGATGTTCTTTCCCATCTATGTGCTGACTCAAGACTGCATCTAGGCCTGCATCTGATCCCTCAGTCTGTAACAGAAATTGTTTTTCAAAGTCTGGGCTTCTTAAAACAGGGGCTGAACATAATGCAGCCTTAATGGCCTGAAAAGGCTCGTCATACTCTGGGATCCATTTCACATTATTCGAGAACTGTTTCTTTGTGAGTTCAGTGAGGAGAGTAGCTAACTCGGCAAAGCTGGGAACAAATCTTCAATAATAACCTGCCAGCCTTAAAAATGACCTGACATGTTTCTTGGTTTTGGGGACAGGGCTGTTAGCTACAGCTTCTATCTTGGAAACCTCTGGTTTGTCTTCTCCATTTCCCAAAACATAGCCCAAATATCTGGTTTCCTGCATGCCCAATGCACACTTGGTAGGATTAATTGTCAGACCTGTCTTTTTGATTGATTGAATAACTGCTGATAGGTGTTCCAGGTGACTTTTCCAGTTTGGACTGTGCACTACGACATCATCCAGGTATGCAGCACAATAACCAGTGTGAGAGGATAACATTACACCCATGTACCATTGGAATACAGCGGGTGCGTCATGTAAACCAAATGACATGGTGGTGAATTGATAAAATCCCATAGGAGTGGCAAATGCAGTTTTGTCTCTGGATTTTGTAGCTAGGGGGATTTGCCAGTAGCCCTTGGTGAGATCGAGGGTACTGATATACTTGCTGCTCCCCAGTCTGTCCACCAAATAATCTATTCTGGGCATAGCATAACTGTCAAATTTTGATACTTGATTAAGTTTTCTAAAATCAAGACAGATTCTTACACACCCTTCTTATTTGTTTACAGTCACCATTGGTGATGACCAAGCACTTCTCGACTCTTATATGATATCCAGTTCTTTCATTTTTGTATTTCCTTAACCACATCAGCTCTAAACCGTTCTGGCAGGCTGTACATCTTTTGTCTAATAGGGTGTGCATTCCTTGTCACTATTACATGCTCAACCCTATTTGCTCAGCCTGGTGCTGTGGTAAAAGTACTGTTAAATGTTTTTAGAGCGTTACGAATTTCTGCAGTTTGTTCAGAGGTTAAGGAAACATTTACCTTGACAGCATCAGCAGTTACAGTTTGTTCCAGTCTGTCATAAGCTACATCAATATCTTCTTTATCAGTTTCTGGTAAAACTAGCAAAACAGTTTTTGGTGTTTGTTCAACCCATTTCATGAGGAGGTTAGCATGATATATCTTAGTAGGATTTTTCCTATCAGGGGTCTTAATCTCATAGTTAACTGTGCCAGTACGTCTAAGCACTTTATAAGGCCCTTGCCACTTCATTAACAGTTCATTTTCTGTAGTGGGTAACAGTAGCAAGATCTTTTTACCTGGCTCAAAAACTTTTTCTTTTACCCCATGGTCATTATACACCTTCTGCTGGTTTTGGGCCTCTTCCTGATTACTATGGGTGATTTCAACATATTTTGCCAGTTTCTGTCTCAGGGCACCCATATAAGATGTAATAGATTGTTTCTGATGCAGGTTATCTTCCCATGTTTTTTTTTTTATTACATCTAGTGGCCCTCTAGGTTGTCTACCATGCAGCATTTCAAATGGTGAAAAAGCTGTTGATGCCTGTGGCACTTCTCTGTAAGCCAAAATCAGGTAAGTATTGGTCCCAATAATTCTCTTCCCCTTTTACAAAAATTTTTAACATGCATTTTAGGGTTTGATTAAAATGCTTAACAAGACTGTCTATCTAAGGATGATAAGGGGAGTTTCTTATGGAAGCAATATCTAGTAGTCGGTACAGGTCCTTCAGTAATGCAGTACCAAAATTATTACCCTGATCAGTAGTAATCTTTTTAGGTATGCCCACACTGCTGAAAAATTTGACAAGCTCTGCTGCCACTTTTGGGGCTGTGACAGTATGCAATAGAACTGCCTCTGGGTATCTAGTAGCATAGTTACATAGTACCAGAATTAACTGATTACCCTTTTTACTTTTGTCTAAGGGGCCAACCACATCCATTGCAATTCGCTTAAAAGGCACATCTACCAAGGATAGAGGCACCAGGGGCATCTTGTCTTTTTTAGTCACTGGGGCAACTTTCTGACACTCAGTACAACTGCAATAGGTAGTAACATCTTCATAAATTCCAGGCCAGTAAAATCTGTACAGCAATCAGATAAGGGTGCGATCCCTCCCCGAGTGACCAGTCATAGGACTATCATGTGCTATCTGTAATAACTCAGATCTATACTTTGTGGTATAACCAATTGTTCTATCTGGTCCTGTGTCTGAGGTTTAACCCAAACTTTTTACAGTGGCCCATTACATTTTTTAAACATAGGCTCACCCTGTTTTGGTTTCACCCCTAGCTGCTTTAAATAACCCTGGAGAGAAACATTGTTAACTCATTCTAAAAGAAAATCACAATCAATGATCAGTTTAGTTTCAGCATTTTCATGTTAATTCTTTATGTCCATCAGTCTTTTGTTGCCACTATTTCTTCAGGTGACATCTTTCCTTTCTGGACTTCCAGATCTTGGAAGTGTGTTCAAACAAGTCCGAATCAAAATCAGAAAAAGAAAAGAGTTCCCACCATCTGAGATTTTCTTTGCCTGAGCTCTTGTCACCACAGCTTCTGAAACATCAGGATTTACTCCCTCTTTGATTAACTCAGTAAATCCAGGAAAGTCATTTCAATAATCACAGATATATGTAACTTAGGAACTACCCCCAATTTCATTTGGTGTGACATCCCATTAATAGCCAGAGTCACTTGGCTGGTGGGATAGTATCGAGTGTCCCCGTGGATGCAGATGACACCAGTACCTGGTCCTTCTGGACATTGTTTTCCAAGCACTTCAATATGCACTAGTGTTTGCTTCCCAAATCTGTAAGTCCCTTCACAGTCTATCTCACACCTTCACATCTGTTAAGTTCTTGCCCCAAATTGCTAAGGAGAAATCTGCTCCAGTGTCACTCTTCTTACTACGGCAATTTCTTGCAATATGACCTGGCTTATTACAGTTATGGCAAATAAAGTCTTTGGGTGCAGATTTCTTACCCCCACCAGAGTTCTTATCAGACTTGGAGTTTAAATGGGAAAAAGAATGTCTTACCAGTGCTTGGCTGTTACTTTGCTGCTGTGGTGTCTGTCTGGCCATCTGGTAGTCTTCAGCCAATGAAACTGCCTTTTCCCCACTTTCTGGTTGGTGTTCTTTTACCCAAAGCTGCACATCTGTGGATAAGATGTTGATGAACTGCTCCATTGCAAATGTGTCAATGATCTCTGGGAGTGTTTTGCCCTCTAGTTGGAACCATGTCATAAGGAGTTCTTTGAGCTGGGTGAAGACTTCTTGAGGATTGTTGACTGAGTTGTACTTCAGAGACCAAAATTTCTGCCTGTCTCTCCTGAAATGTCATATCTCTTCAGGATTTCTCTTTTCACAAGGTCATAGTTTTTGGACTGTACAGTGTCCATATTGCTGTAGGCAAGTTGGGTTTTCCCTGTCAGGTAAGGTACCAGTCTGACTGCCCATTGCTGCTTTGGCCACTGGCAGGCTTTGTCAACCCTTTCAAAATGTGTCAGATATGCTGCAATATGATCTGAGGGACACAACTTTGTAAGTTTAATGTATTTTAAGTTGTTTGTGTCTTGTTGCTCTGCTGGACCAGTGCCAGATCCTCCAGCTTTGATAACTTGCAAGGCGTCTATCCATTGCTGCATCTCTTCTCTTCTTTGCTACTCCTGTCACTGCACCTCTTCTTTTCTCTGCTTCTCAAGTTGTTGCATTTCTTCTTTCCTCTGTGCCTCTAAAAGTTGAATCTCTTTTTCTCTTTTTCTCTCTGATGCATCTCCTCTCTTCTCTGTTTCTCTGTCTTTGTTTGTTGTATAGTGTGCCATTTAAAAAAGGCAGTCAGGCTTCCAGGTTCTATCACTGCCAGTTCTTTTTTCCCCATCACTGGTGCTGGCTGTACAGTCTCAGCTTGGACTTCTGTCTCTGCTAGTTTGGCTGCCATTCTTCTGGTAATCACTTCTGGACTTGCTGCTGCAGAATCCATATCTTTCTTCTATGCTCCCCCGGTACCAGATCTAGTACTCACGCACAAAACTCCTAGCTTAGAGTATGTATGGCATAAATCCCACTTAGGCTGACACCATCTGTCATCAAGGCACAGGTCAGGAAACATAGGAAAACCAAGAGCAGTTTCAAAATTGGCAAATAGCATTTTTATTTTCCCTCCATAACAGCAAAATAAAAATTATTCAGTATAACTATTTACAAAGGCAATACAAACAGAGAAAACAAAGTCCTTCTTTTGAGGGTATCTCTTAATTCCAAGTTTCAGTCTCTCAGTCTTTCACTCCCCTTGTCTCTCCAGCAAAAGGATTGCTGCTGTTTTATAAGTCTTTTCCTGGGAACCTTGTTAAGAGATGTCCTGCATCTGACTGGATGCCTGCCTATGTCCACTGTTCTGCCTACTGAACACATGCTGGTGGCTGGCAATTGTGACTGTTGGCTACCATGCATCTGTCCCTGGGTGCAGAGCTGCATAGGCCGGGTGTGCACTTATCGTGTATACCTACATAGAAACATAGAAATTGATGGCACATAAGGACCAATCGGCCCATCCAGTCTGCTTATTTTCCCTACCTACTACAAAAGTCTCAGATCCTACTTGACCTCTGGCTTTCTCTCCTCTTTTGTATCATTAGGGTTCCCCTTTGTCTAGCCCATGCAGTTTTGAATTCACCCATGACTTTGCTGCCGCCACCTCTGCTGGGAGGCTGTTTCATGCATCCACCACTTTTTCTGTGAAGAAGTACTTCCTCATGTTGCCCTTTGTCTACCCCTTCCCATCTCATATCATGCCCCCTTGTTGTTGAACGTCTCCTTTTCTGAAAGATGCTCTCCTCTTGTACCTTATTTATGCCCTTTAGGTATTTGAAGGTCTCTATCATATCTCTCCTCTCCTCCTCCTCTCCTCTCCTCTCTCTCCTCTCCTCCAGGGTTTACATACTGAGTGTCTCCAGTTTCTGACTAGAAAAAACAGCAGTTAATGGTCACCTGACCCACAATAGTGCATAGCCCCAATATTTGTGTGTATGGCTCACCTATTCTCCCTTCTTAAGCAACTTCATCTGCAGAGTGAACTCCTTGCCTGGATTGCTGGGCTTTGGAAACTGACAGCGACATATTAGTTTAAAGAGCTATTGATGCCTCAAAGAATACTTTAAAAAGCATAATAATTAGGTACAATTCTGCTTGCATTCCATTTATATTCTGTATATTTCTCCTCCTGATAATTTATTACCAAGGAAGTGTGTATGACTATATGATCCTTGTCCCTTAGAGTTTATTTTGAGTTCATCTGCTTCTATAGCTTACTCCCTACTCCAAGTCATAATCCTCTGTTGTGACATCACTGTCTGTTGCCATGGAAGCAACTGTGAGGTTACAAGCAGCGCTCTATGACTTCAGGTAGGGAGACAGCAGCAGGAATAGATAAACTCTTCAGGAGCAGAAATCCTGTTTTCATACAAATGACCTCAGTAATAAATAATGGGGAGAACAAATACAGAACTAATGGGAAATGCAAAGTGGACTGACTCTAAATATGTTTTGTTAAAGTTCACCTGTACATGTTACCAGCTTTTTAAAGCACAGTAATTAGAGTTTCACACCTCTTTTCTATTTAAAGGAGAACTACAGCCAAAATTTGTGAAAACATATGTCGTGGAGAGTGTTTTGATTTGTATGTGTGTGTCCTAGTGTGTCTTTTCCTTTGTTTATTATTGGGTGTTTTTTCTAAATTTGCCTACTAGTTTTATGGCCCCGGGGATCTCCATGTTTGAGTATTTATTAACCTTCCTTTTCCTACAATGCCTCCTGTCCCACATGACAGCAATGCATCCAATACCATTTATTCAGAGAATAATAATTGCTGCAGCAGCAGTCTGCTGTTAGGAACCTGGTATACTGGCTTTGGCTAAATAACTCCAATCCAAACATTTTTGTTTTCTAGGTATGTGTATGCAGTACAGTAGGTCTAGCATGCTGGAGTTAATGTTTTGTTTTTAAAGTTTTTTATTTCATTAAACTACACACAACCAAAAAAAATGCACACAACTCACCCAGGTCACCAATGCTATAATTAGTGAGAACTCTAGCTGTTTCCTTACAGAGTTGCCCAATCAATTATCCCTCAGATGTTTTCTAAACGTAAATGTAGCTTTCATTAGAGCTCCCTGGACAAGGAGTGTTTTATTTATTTATTTGTTGGTTTATGTATATATTTATTTGAAAACCGGTGACTGGGAAAGGCACACTGAGTGGAAGCTTGTTTCTAGTCCTTAGAATCACAGCTCTACTGCAATAAACTTGACTAGAAAAACGGCAGTTAACAGTCACAAACACATACTGTCACATGGGACAGGAGGCATTGTAAGAAAAAGAAGAGTAATAAAAAATGTGAACATGAAAATTCCCAGGGGCCATGAAACTGGCATTCAAATTTAGAAAAAAACTCCTTACCATAAATAAAGAGAAGGACACATTAGGACTAGACCAATAAGTGAAAACACTCTGCACAACACTTTTTGGTAAATTTTGACTTTAGAAACATAAAAGCATAGACAATGATGGCAGAAAAAGACCAAATGTCTATCCATTCTTCCCAAGTTCCCTATAATCCCTGGAACCTATTGTTTCTCCAGGGTACTAACCCACGCCATCCTCTCTATTCTCCTTCCTGGTCCTGTCGCCCCCAGTAATCACTATTCCTTTCATGTGTCCCAGCCCTGCTTGAATTACCTGACTATTTTCACACTCACCACCTCAGCTGACAAACTGTTCATAGGCTCCACCACCTCTTCTGTAAAGTAGTACTTCCTCACATCCCTCCTAAACCTACCTCCTGTTAATTTCCATTTGTGCCCACATGACAGCGAATTGGTGTTCAGGCTAAACAGTTCCCTGCAGTTCACTGTGTTAATTCCTTTAAGGAACTTGAAGGTCTACATCATGTCTCCACTCTTCCTTCTAGTCTCCAGTGAGTACATATTTAGTGCCTTGAGGCACTCCTCACAGGATCTGCCCTGCTGTCCATAAAGCATTTTTGTTACTCTGTACTGCACTGTCTCCAACCTATCCTTATCCTTTCTGAGGTGAGGACTCCAGAACTGGGCACAGTACTCTAGGTGAGGCCTCATAAGGGATCTGTAGAGTTCTTTAGTTCCCCTTTAAATAAACTAGACTGTTTATCATTCATTGATTGCTGGCATCATTGTAAAATGAAACTATAAATACCGTTCTGTATGTTTATTCGACAAGATTGACGCTCATTTCAAATGCCATATTAACTGGGTTATACTTCTGTCCATCTAATTGGCCAATTAATATGGCATTAGTGTCAATCAAGTCAGATGCATTCCATTTTTTTGTTTTTGCTCTCGTGGTTTTTGTGGTAGCACACACCTCTGGTGTGTAAAAAAACCTCATAATGTGCAATGTCCCATATATTATTCTATATGTAATATCTAGAGCTGCAGTGAAGTTTTACCATACCCATGAAGTTAACTCAAAGTGGGTAACTTCGAATTCATGTAGCACGATGCGAAATTTCCATTATAAGGTCAAAATTCACCTTTAATGGACTTTGCATTGTTCACTTTGAGTCCACTTTGAGGTACAGTTTGAGAAGGTGAAGTTGGTAAGAAACAAGCCACAAATCACATGTCTGACTGTCTGCAGGTCACATGATGCAAGCAGTCAGTTAATAAGGCAGAAGTCAATGAATTACTTTCACTTTCTCTTTGAGAAGGAGCTAACTAAGCAGCATTGTGTGGAGTGTGTGGATAGTGTGCTTTTTTGGCAAAAATTGTGGAACTATTGATCTTTTCTTGTGCCTTTAAGTTTTAGTATTGTGTTGGAAAAGTTTTGTAGGCAGTTTTAGTTTATTTTAGAACTTCATTTATTTAAAAAAGGTTGTTGATTTTGTTTACTTAGTTTTAGTGTAGTTTGCTAGTATTTCTACTAGTATTTTTTTGTTTGAGTTTTGATTTACGTTAAGTTTTACTTAACATGGAGAGAAGTGGTCAAAGTGGTGGGCAGCAGGGGCCCTGAATGCATGGCAGCCTGGGATGCCAATTTTGCCTTAACCGCTGTCCTCTTTCGACTGCTAGTGGCCAGGCACAGCAGCACAGTAGTGACCGTGTGGTTCCAGAAGCAGCAGCTGCTGCTGCTGTTAATGTTTCAGCCACAGCCAGCCCTGCAGCAGTAGAAGAGTCGCAGGAACCACAGCAGCAGCAAGCAGAACAGCAGCAGCAAACACAGCAGCAGCAGCTTGTTGTTGACCCTCCACCAACAGCACCACAGTAGGTGGTATTAAGTGGCGCCCCCCCAACTGCCTGTGCCTGGTCCTCCATGCAGCTTCCCCATATGGCAGTTTTTTACCTGCCTCTCTGGCAACCCGACAGTACTCAGGTGTAAACTGTGTGATGCACTGGTACATTGGGGGTGCAAGGGAGACCACTTGGGCATGGGTGGTCAACGAGCACACCTTTTGGGGCACCACCATGCAGAGTGGGAAGCAAAGCTGCAGGAGGTACCAGCCACTCCTGCAGCTGAAGCTGAAGTGGTAGAGCATCTGCCTGTGTGGTGTCACAGACAAATGGCCAGAACATCAGAAGTGGCAGCTCTTGCAGCTGCCCACCATGAGTGCAACCTCTCTCACAACAGCCTGCCACGTACAGGCTGACCTTGCTGTACTGTGGGCAGAGGTTGAAGTGATAAAAAATGTTGTGGAGGGTGCAGTGCAACAGCTCAGCTGCATTGAGGGACAAAATGAGGAGATAATTAGAATACTAGCAACAGTTACTGGTGGTCAGCCCCAGTCCCCACAGGAGGACCAGTAAAAAATATAATGTCCCAAAATCTTCCCCCAAGAAACCTGTTGTCTGCTTTTACTTTTTTTCCTAAGAAATATTTCTTTTATTACAGCCTAAGTATGCAATTTTTGTTCAAGCAATGTTTTCTTCCTTATGTTAATTTGGTTAATGCTGTATTTCTTGATTCCCCACCTCCCCCAAATGCCCCCCACCCATTATGCTTTCTGCAATATTTTATGTAATGAGTCATGTGGTCGGTAACTTTGAATACACTCTGTGCTTTCATTTCATTTGAAATTGTGGTGTCAAAACACCCTCTTAAGGACACGTTTATTTCATCGTGGATTGCTGCACCACAGATTCACCTGCAATGAAAGCAAGCCAGGGGTGTAGCCAGGCATTTCAAATCTGTACACCAAACTGCCACACTGCTACCCCCCATCCATACACTCCCTCCCACTCCATCCATCCATGCCGCTCCCTTACACAAACATTTTATATGTGGTGTTTTAAATAATGCAAGTTATGCAATGCACATAATTGCATTCTCATCAGTAAGAAAGCCTGTCAATCACCAACAATGTCAGACTAACAAACTGGCTTTTAATTAGTGTTGCATTGTGACAAGTCTCTGTCCATTCACTCACCAACAGACTGGCTTTTAGTTTCAGTGTTACATTGTGACAAGCCTCTAGTCTGTATCTGTACCAAATCACCAGACTGGCTTTCAGTTATCGTGTTGCATTGTGACAAGCCTCTGTACCACATCAAGGTAGCCAGTCCCACAAAAGTCCATTCACACTAGCTCCAACCACCAGACTGGCTTTTAGTTACCGTGTGGCATTGTGACAAGCCATTGTACCACATCAGATTGGCTTTTAGTTAAAATGTTGCATTGTGGCAAACCTCTGTACCACATCAAGGTAGCTAGTCCCACAGAGGTCCAGTCACACTAGTATCTGTAATCCCACACTATCCAGTCACATAAAATCCCCAAGTCCAAGCACCCACACCAGCTAACAATCATTCACATATTCTACAATAGGCAACAACTGACCACACATCCAGTAACCCACCCACAGCACTGTACCATTATTGATTACTGAGTAATTATTCACATCACGGTATGAGAGGGCTGGAGTAAGCTTTTTTTTTTTGGGGGGGGTTACTCACGCCAGGTATCCACCCTGGTCACGGCCCCCTGAGGTCCTCTACGTTGACCGATTCCCCCGGTCACCCCTGGCTTACCTCCCAGAGGATGGGGCCGCGGAGCCGGTACCCATATCTCAGCCCGCGGTCCTTATAACTGGTTGGGGGAATTAGCGACCTGAGAGGAACCCCCGGGGAGGGCTTCATAGAGGCGGAGTCCCTATTTTTTTGTATGTTATATGTCCCCTGGAGAGCCGACGTGCAATGACGTCAGCGCACTTACGTGCAGACGCCTGCCAGCTTCTCCCCCCTGTCAAATGCGCACGCTGTTGGACACCCAGCCTCCGCTGGGGGTCGCTGCAGTGGCGCATGCATCCCTCACCAACCCTGAAGGAAGGAGAGCTGTCATAGGACGCTCAATCCCTTCCCCTACTCAACCCCAGCGGCCCGAGTCTGTTCGAACCCCGGGTCGCCGGCGTGGCGCGAGGTGTGGCATCCCACACCTCAACCCTCAGCGTCATCGGGCCGGCCGGGCTGGAGTAAGCTTGATGGTGCTCTGGTTTTGGTTCAGTTACTTTAACCACCTAAACCATTCACACCAAAAAGCCACATACCACCCAAACATGTTCCATTATCAGTTTTACAATTCAAACAATAATAACTCAATGTGCTGCCCATGCAGCCCACTCATGCCTAATGTAATCAAAATTGCCTACTCAACAAAATGGTAGCCTGCACACAGCAGTGTACAAAAACTGATCTATGTAGAGTAATTGTTTACATTACAGTTTTATGGGACTGGAGTAAGCTAGATGGGTTCAATTTCCTTAACCATCTAAGCTGTTCCATAAAAAAAAACTTCAGAATCATTACCAATTCACAGTTTAACCAAGATGGAAATGCAAAAAGACACCAACAATAGTCATCCATTCCACAAAACATGTATACCAAAGTCAACCACTCAAAATCATGCTCACAGCAGGGTAGCATTACTTACTTTCCACATTACAATATATGATGGCTGTGGTAAGCTTGATGGTGCTTTGGTTATGGTTCAGTTACTTTAACCACCCAAACCATTCACACCAAAAAGCCCCATTCCATCCAACATGTTGCATGTTAAAAAACAGTTTGCACATTCCAAACTGACTACATATCAAATACCTACATGCAAAAACAAAGACACAGCAGCTGGGCTCACAACCAAACATTCATGTGCTGCTGCCCACTCACACCCAAAGTAATCAAAAATCACTCACTGCAGCACTACAAGTACACTATGTAATGTATACCACTTAAAGGAGTAGTCCACCCACAACTTGCAAAAAATATATGTTGTGCAGAGTGTTTTAATTTGTATGTGAAGTTCTAGTGTTTTCCTTCCCTCTGACTGCTATTAGGAGTTTTTTCCTAAATTAGCCTGCTAGCTTTATGTTAGTTTTACAACCCCTGGGATCTGCATCTGAGACAGCTTAATTTTATTCCTTGTTCCCACAGTGCATCTGGTCTCATGTGACAGTGATGTAGCAGAGACCCAACATTCAGCACACACATGCCAGACAAACTAAATATCTTGAAAGCTTTACAAGCTGCGCAAAAATTACTGGCAGCAAAGTTCCTCAGGACAATAAGACCTTTACGATGAGGGTAGTCACTAAGCTGAATTCTACAGATTTTAAAATATAGCCATCTCTACTGTTGTGAACTGATTGTAAAGCAATGCTTTGTGCTGGATTTATGGTCTCTGCTACATCACTGTCACATGAAACATGGTGCATTGTAGGACAAAGGAATACAATTAAGCTGTCTCAGATGGAGATCTCCAGGGGTCATAAAACTACCCTACAGCTAGCAGGCTAATTTAGGAAAAACTCTTAATAGCAGACAGAGGGAAGGACACACACCAACTTAACATACAAATCAAAACATTCTGCACAACATGTTTTTTGCAAGGTTTGGGTGGACTACTCCTTCAAGGGACACTGTCAACCTTTTTTGCATCATACTATATCTAGTTAAAACCTCACATTTTATAATTGATTACTGCCTCTAAAATTCATTGATATTGCTGGTTGTTTTATCTGCCTTCTTGCTTATTAGAACCGAAATGCTTGGTAATGTATAGCTACACCCAGATTTGTTTTGCTTCAAATCATTTAACTGTTTTTAGTGCACAATTCCTGAACATTAGAAACACCCTCAAACAGTGCAGCCACTCATGATACAACAGTCTCCTCTACTCCCACTGCATAATCTGTGGCTAGATTGTGTTGGGGTGTTCCTGAATCCAGGAAAGATGCTATGGGAGCTGGTCAAGAAATGTAAACATGTTTTGGTGTGGTAACACCAGTATGGTGGATAGTCAGTTTTTCACTTAAAAAAAAAAAAACTGGGATCTGAATCAAAGTACCAGCTGCATCAGCAGTATGTATAGAATGTGAACAATCATAAAATGTGTTTATTAAACTAGGGACACTTTGAGGCCTACGGGCATTGACAGTGTCCCTTTAACATTATACTCACTACAGTATACGGAGGGCCTGGGCAAGTTAGCTGATGCACTGGTTTTGATTCTTAACCACCAAAACCATTCGCACTAAATAGCTCCATACCACACAACATTTGTCAAACTCAATCCATTTGATTATTTCAATCAATCAATCAATCAAATCATTTTATTGCATATAGCTAAAAATAAGCCTTTACAATTACAGTTCATCATACAACCTTCAATAATAAATACATAATATCACATAAGAAGAGAGGAGACTAAGTAATACTCCAGCACACATATATAAAAAAGGCTAATAAATTGCGTAGGATACGCTTATGTGTACACAATTATTGCCCTATGAAAAATTAAAATAAGGCTTTCTGGCAGAGCCAGCTTTGTTCAAAATACAGAAATTCTGTTCCTTATTCTGTCGATTACAGAAAATATTTAAATAGTCTTTCGACAATCCATGAGTCCTTAGTGTGAAACAGTATATTCGTAAGAGTTAATTTGTCAAGCTGCTATGTACTATACATGAAGGGACACAACCAATAAATTCACTGGTTCTCATATCATGAGCAATCCCATACTATATGGATTAAATCTTCTTCACCTCCTCTATTGCAGTCACACTCTCCTGATTGGAGACCTTTTTTTAATAACGACAGGATAGCATATTACTTGGACACTGCTCAGTTTTGTAGTTGGATACTAAGGGCCAGATATTTAAAGCTTTGCCCCTGGGTTAAGTTAACACTGCCTGGCATGCAAACTTAGCCTGGAGCACAAAGCTAGCTACATTCAAAAGAAATAGCCCAGGGCAAACAGCTTCTGAATATAGCATGGGAATGAAGCCGTGCAAACTGGGCTGGGAGTGCAGGGCAAACGTAGCCCTGGAATAAGACAGCACTGAATACAGCAACCAGGAACTGCAAACCACAGCAACAACACAGTGCACAGCGATGTAAGGGTAGGTAGAGAGGAACTATGTGGCCAATGTTTGTTCTGGCACACATGCATGGACCCAGTACAGCTGCAGACAGCAGCACACATGAAAAAACAGTGATCAAAACTGTATATTATTCCCCGAACCATTAGCGTGGCTTTAGCATGGAGCTAAGTGGTTTGCCCAGTGCAAACACGTTAGCCCCGTGCTAAACTTTGCCATATTCAAAAGTGACATGCAAAGGAGCCTACTTAGATAGTCTCTGGGCAAACAGCCACATTAGCATCTCATCATGCCCTGATTTGCATGCAGTTTGCACAGCGTTACGGCAGGGTCCCACAGCTCCACCTGTAGGTCAGTCTGGAGGTACAGGGGGCTGGCCAGGTCCAACCACAGCTCCACCTGTAGGTCAGTCAGGCAGTGCATGATGACAGCTGCCGGCTTCATGTAAACAGTACAGCATAGCATAGCATATCGTACCCTAGGGGACAACACAGCATAGGCACAGGTGGCAGTAGTGCTGCATGCAACCTTCACACTGTAGGTCATGCTACAGTGCACAGCAGACACTACAGTAGCAAGAGGGCTGGTAGTGTGAGGGACACGTCACTGCCTATTGTATGTAGGGCAGTAATGACCACTGCACTGTACACAGTGCCAGGCACTGCTTGGAGGTAATTACTGACAGTGGACAGTATTATCATGCTGTTGTGTGATCCACAGATGCTGCACCTGTGGCATAGGATGCACACAGTGTCATGTACATGGCCGGCAGTGTGTGCTGTGACATCTGTACAGTTGTGTGGTAGGTGGCTGGGGGGGCATGTAGGATCCGACAGGCACACAGGTGGTGGTGTAATCCCACTACTGGCCCATGTGCTCTGAGTGATGTGTCCCAGCCTTGTGCCTACACCTTGGCTGTGGTGAGGTCTGGCCACTGATACACCCTCCCCTCACTGGCCACCATGCCCACAGTGCTGCATGTGTGTGCTGGCATCAATTACGCACCACAGACGTATGGTCTGCAGGTGTGTGCTATATGGACACACTACCATGCTGTTCCCTGTGGGTCAGATCACCCCTCACTGTTTGTGCTTGGCTCAAACTGGTGGCAGCTGATGGCATCATGGTGGTGCCATCAGTGAGCAGCATGTGTCCTCCATGTCTGGCAGTTTATAAGTGTCATACTCATATATTAGGGCCACACAAGCCACGCTAATGCTGAGATATCACTGCGCAAAGCGCACGAAGCTGTTTGCCCAGGGTTAAGACCAGTTTTTCCTGGGCGGTAAATTGTACCACGCTATGGGTCATGCTATGTCACACTAAAACACCTTAGTGCAGCGCTATTCACTGAATATCTCATAGTGAATTTATTCATGTTCACTATGCCCCTTGCATATCATTATGTTTAGCCCGGTGCTAATGCTGTTTGCCCACGCTAGTTGGCCTTTTGAATATGGCAGACCCATGCTAATCCCACGCTATTCCCACTCAAACTGTTTGGGGACCGTGCAAAGGTTTGAATATTTGGCCCTAAAGATCTTAATTTTGGATCTGTTAATATTTCTAGATAGGGTTTAAACCCAAAGTAATAATTGTTTTGGGAAAACCATCTTGAATAATGAGAGTTTTTAATCATTTTCAAATCTAAGCAATTCCAGCTATTTGATATCCTTTTAGAGACATATTTTTTTGTACTTTACATTAATTGTGATGCCCTTATCAACTGCATACTTCAAATTCATCATTTTATGTTTTTTTAATATGTTCAAGAATATGGTGTACCAAAGTCCGTTTTTATAACCTAAATTATACCACGCTTCTTTTTCTTGTAGTGCAATATTTGCTAATGTGAAACTATTTTGCTTGGATAGTCTGATTCAGTAGTTAATTTTCCTTGTCTCAATCAAGGCTCTTATGTTCACAATTCCCAGTTCTGATCTTATATATACCGATGGGCAGGAGTTCCCCAATTTTAGAACTGTGCGTAGGAACCTATATAGTGGGGACATTAGTCTATTTAGATTCTGATAATCCCATATATCAGAGCCATAAAAAAGTTTAGTGTCAAATTTTGCTTATTTGAGAAGTGTCTCTTTTGGCATGAGTCAAAGTCTCTGAGCACCTTTTCCACATCTATTTCCATGTCTTTGTGTATATGTAAAAGAGCCAATCCTGTAAGACGTTGTTCCCCCATGCTGTTTCTGAGCCATGTCTTCAGCCTCCTCAAGGCAGTGAAGGATCACTGTGCAGTTGACATGCTGACTGGCATGGTTGCCAAGATGGATAAAACTGCATTTACATTTGGGTAGAGATCTGCATTCAGATTCTGTAATGTCATGATAATAGGATCTGGACGATCTGCTATAGGAACACTGACCCATTTTGCCTTCCATCTTTGCAGCTCCACTTTAAGCTCCTCTAGGCTGCCCAGGTCAATTTTATAGGCATCAAAGAAGTCTGTAGCTTTTTCCTCCTGTAGCAAATGCAGTTTTTGTGGTAGAAGATATTGGGCAAGGAACCGTGGCCAGCATTCAATGAGTTTATACTGCAGTTCAGAAATCACATGGTCCAAAAAAGGAATGAAAATGTTGAGTCTGAAGTAGTCTTGAGGGTTTGCAGCACTGATGTTGCTTTGCTGAGTTTGCCTACCACATATGCGAGGTACCTCCTACTGAATGAATGCAACCTCCGCTAAAGTCAGGATACTTTGATACAGGACTGCATAGTGTCTTTCTGACCTTTCCTTCGTGTCCTTGGAAGGGATCATATGTGACAAAATAAATGAACACTTAACAACGGGTCTAAAAGATGTAAATCAGCAAAGCTTCCAGTCCGGTTGGTCATGTCAAACCAACTTGTTACATTTTTTAACTCAGTTAGTAGTGTCCTGGATAAAGGTCTACCAGTGGATGTACTGTATTTGGATTTCTCTAAGGCATTTGACACCTTGCCCCATAAACAACTTGTTGAGCGTCTCCTAGACATCAAGTTGAATTTCAGTTTAATCAGATGGACTAAGCAGTGGTTAGATGATAAGAAACAATGTGTATCCACAGCTGGAACCAGATCATTATGGGTAGAAATAACTAGTGGAGTACCACAGGGCTCAGTTTTGGGTGCAGCCACGTTCAGTATGTATATAGCTCCCTTACACACATCACCAGGGCACTGATTTACTGGGATTGAGAAAGGGCAAATTCTGTTTTGCACATTATGAAAAATGGTATTGTCACCAGTGTCTGCCAAGCCAAAATCCGATTTTACCGATGTTCGGTTTTGTGTACTTTATTTAACAATTTTTAACTCTACTAACATGCATTTTAGCAATTTTGTCTTCCACTATTGTACATCCGTCCATTCTTGTACCAATTTAAAGTTAATTTAGGGACAAGATGTGATGGTAGAAGGACTACAGCCCCCATCCCTCAGGTGTGATAGCAGCAGCAACAGCACTATTGCTACCTCCCTCAGGTGGAAGCAGCAACACTGCGACCTCCATCCCTTAGGTATGATGACAGCAGTACTATGTTCCTCTTTCCTCAGGTGTGATGGCAGTATTAGCACTATGGCTCCCATACCTTAGGTGTGATGGTAGCAGTATTGCATTTCCTATCCCTCAGGTGTGATGACAGTATCAGCATTATGGCCCGCATCCCTCAGGTGCGATGGCAACACCAACAGCACTACAGCCCCCATCCAATTCTGGTGTGATGACAGCAGCAACAGGACTATGCCCCCCCACCTCAGGTGTGATGGAAGCAGCAGCGCTGCAGCCCCCATCCCTTAGATGTGATGGCAGCAGTACTACATTCCCCATTCCTCAGGTGTGATGACAGTATCAGCACTATGGCCCCCATCCCTCAGGTGTAATGGCGGCAGTACTACATTACCCATCCCTCAGGTGGGATGGCAGCAATACTACATTCCCCATCCACCAGTGATGATGGCAGAAGCACTACAGCCACTGCCCCTCTGGTGTGACAGCAGTAACAACAATGCAGTTCACATCCCTCAGGGGTGATGGCAGTAGCGACAGCACTATGATCCCCTTCCTTCAACACCCACACCCCACATGCACAAGTTACAATTTAATTGGGCTCTTTGCTTGTTAGAACTCAGATGTGAATTAATCAGAACCACCACCACTAAGGTGGACCACCTTTGTTTTTTCCTATCTGTCATTAAACTGCCTGAATTGGATTTCTGCCTGTGATACCACTGACCTGGGTTCAGGAATGGACTTGGATGTTGGAGGACCAGCAGGGGTGAAGGCTTGAGTGTCCAATGACCACTTGCATTCTCCTGGGAGGGAGGAAGGGAGGGAGGGAGGGAGGAGGGGGTTTTGGCTCAGCATTTGCTGGCCCCTGGTGGAAGCCGAGGCACGGCAACATGATAGCCCTCACAGCAGGAGGGAGCGTGATGGATGTCGGCTTGTGGCCTGACATCATGTGGCCCATCATGCTCCCAAGAAAATAGGAAAATACCTGCTGGCCAACCAGAGGATGACTGGTGGACCCCCCATATGCCAGAAGCCCCAGACACATGTGTCCATTCCTACCCTTGCCATACCCAGGATATACAGAAGCCCTTTGGGGTGATTCTGATCCCTTGGTAGCCTTCCACAGGGGGTAGGGGCCCACCACATGAAGGGTTACTTCAGGTTACCTGGTAGCATGACAATAAGAGGCAGTGGATGCTGTTCGGGACTCAGCAGTGGTGATAGGGGGCCTTGGCAGGCCTGAAGGGGTAGATGGACAGGGAGTAGGAGAAGCAAAACAAAAAAAAAAAGGTGCCTAAATTTGATTCTTTGAAATAAAGTGTCTTCACCTAAAAAATCCAAAAGTGATTAGTGGAGGATCTTCAAATGGAAAATCATGCATCTCCCAAACATGTGGATGCTTTTTTTACTTGGTCTCCATGAAAAGGGTGTCTCTCAGTTTTCATGTCTGAGCTCAGATGTGAATTGAGCACCATTTTGCCCAGCAGCATCATACATGCCCTGGGGTTTTAACTTCTGTATGTCATTGAGTGTGCTTTCTGGCTTGGGTGTGTTTCCAGCAACCCACTCACCCCTAATGGCATTATACAGTGGCAGGTACAATGTCAACAGCAATTGGGCCATATAGCAAATCCACTGGCCAAGCACAAGTACACTTAAACACTTAACATTTGATTTTTGTTGAAGCAGTCTATCAGAAATCTTTTTGTTGCCACACAGACTGAAGCAGCAGGTGGGAGAAAAGGTGCAAATGATCCCATTCACCTATATGGGGTGCTAACTGTGAAGTCTTTTTGTAAGTGGTGGTAAGGCAGTTTCTTCCTTGTGAACATACTTTCATTCAGACTAGTTTTCATTCAAACAACTGAGGAGTTTGGACGGCCCTGCTGATTATAAACTTGAATAAGCTAGTTGGTAACAGTGATCCTGCACTTAGCAATCTACAACCTAGATGCTCACATGCAAAGAATACAATAAAAACCTGACTAAAGTCTAAAACAAGCTTGAAAAGCACATGAAATGTATCTAAACATTCAGATTTACCTATACAAATTCACTGCAGCCCAACTAAAACTCAGGTAAATTACAGGGTACCCTGACTATTGTATGATGTAGTAAACCTATATTGGCTTTTTTTAATACTCTTTGTAAACCGGGTAAGACCCACTAAGCAGGACTGCCTGTTTTCAGGGGTGACCCAGGAGTACAAGGGAGGTAAAGTGACTTGCTCAGAGCCACACAGTATGCAAGTGGAGGTTATGGGAATCAAACCCAGGTCTGCTGGATGTACGCAGTTCAATCACTGTTTGTTATTCTAATCACTAGGTTATACTGCCAGCCATAATAAAACCAGATATAATGTTTTAATATATGATTTCAGTAATAGTGCACAGTACCTACAGTGCAAATTATACACATTAAACACTTTACAACATTTTACTAAAACTAAGTTATTCACCACGCCATCTGCTTATTTTTTTCTTACATCAAAGTGGGTGAATAGTTGAAAGAGCACTGTAAATAGCTTTTGATCAGGCTTCATTATTCTACATCCAGAAACAGATCAAATCTGTTTATTCTGGATTTATTTAATATTGATTTTCTGTGGCTCACTAAATAGACTCTATTTAGCACTTTATGAGGCAGATGTTTTTAAGTTTTGGAAGAGAGGTGGCACATCTTCTCCGTTTAGGATTCATTTTAGGTACATAAGCTTTCATTCATGTTTAAAACATATTCAAGTTTCAGTGAATTCATTTAGTAGTTTATGCTGACTAATATATGCAGCAGAAAACAGTAAAGGATTTATTGTGAAGCACTCAGGGTCTATAGTAGAACTCCCGCAATTTCCTATCAATTTTTGCAAGCACGTTCTGTAATTTCAGGTTATTTTTCCCAATTTTCCAGTGGCCCTGCCCATGTGTGCTGATACATGTATTTTTTTGCATAATCCAGTGTAATATAAATAGTAGAAGATGTTTAGGCATATACTAAATGAAAACTGTGGTTTCAGGAAGGAAAGCAGTCCTCAGCTGATGGAGAGGTTGGTGGGAAGTATGGGTGGCTAAACTGAAGTATGGCTGATTACAACAAAGCAGTGCGGGTGGTTTCCTTACTGATTCTATAAACAGTAAAGCAGAGCAGCATTCATTTTAAGATGCTGAAATCTGGGCCAGCTCGCCGTGTTGCGGTAGTGCTACAGCTTGCAATACCGGTGTCCCGGGGTCAGAAGCAAACTCAGTGGCTGGAGGTCTGGCAAGGGGAGTAAGATTGAGAGCACCCTGGAGGCTGCTTTCCTTCTCTGGGGGGGCTGCAGGTCCTGCTGCTTTACCGCCACCTGGGTGACAACAGGTAGTGGTGCAAAAGGGAGGTTGCTGGCTGGGATCTGGAGCAGTGGCATGTCTCTACATGCACTACCTCCTCAGATCCCCTCAAGTGCTGGTGCCATCAGGGACAGGGACAAGGAACCCACATGGGCCACTGGTAGAAGGGACCTGTCTGTGCAAGACTTCATAACTTGGCTCCTTGAGGGACTGTCGGGGCTGCCCAATACACACTAAAGGACAGTGGAGGGGTTGACCTGGGGTTCCCCTCCCTTCCCATCTGGGGGGTACAACCCAGGCAGGATGGGGCAGGCCAACAGGAGCTGCTAAGCATTACCCGGGGTGAAGCTAGGAGATACACAGCCTAGGGATCTCTAAAAAGTGGAGACTGATGCTGTGAGAAGGGGGCATAGAAAGAGAAAATAAAAAAATAAAATAAAAGATGCTGAAATCTTAAGGATTCTGTGCAGTGACATGCAATTTCTGTGAGGCACCAATACAAGAATTCAAAATCCACATACCAAGCAGGATTCCATGATTTTTACTGGATGGAAAACCAGGGTCCTTGAACATCACAGGTATGCTGAAGCATTAAGTTTGCAGATGATATCAAACTTGCTTGCATTGTAAATGACACTTCTTCCATTTATTAATTTCAAGAAGAAATCAACAATTTGGCTAATTGGGTCACCTTAAATAAGTTACATCTAAACCTGAAAAAGGGTTCAATCACGCATTTATGGCACAACAATGTAGGAGCTACACATTATTTATTCGGAACCCCTAAAAGAACATTAGATATGGAAAAGGATTTAGGCGTGCTTAGTAACTAGAGACCTCGGTGCCTTGGCACAGTACAGGGCAACAGCAAGTAAAGCCCAGAAGATTATGGGGTCGATTTTTAAGAACATAAGCAGCAGAGACAGTAAGGTCATAGTGTCATTGTATGCCTCTCTCGTGGGACCACATCTGGAATATTGTGTGCAGTTTTGGGCACCATACAAATTAAAAGATAAGAAGCTTTTGGAGAATTTTCAGAGAAAAGCACCAAAGAAAATCAGTAAATTAAAAGACACAGACAATGGAAACAGACTAAGGTGACTGAATTTGTTCAGTATAGAATACCATAGGCTTAGAGGTGATTTATCTACTGAATATAGGGCACTGTCAGACAGTGACCTGTGGGAGAATATAGGATTAATTAGAATTAATGACTGGTACAATAGATTTCATCAACATCAACTAAGGGGTGAATCTATAAAAGTAATCAACAGAGAAATTGGTTAAATCAAAGGGTTATACATACTTGGAACAAACTACCCTATAATATGGTTAACAGCACTTCTCTGGAGTGCTTTAAGAAATTGTCGGATGATTTTATGGGTGACAGAAAATTCAGCGTTAAGGTATAAAAGACGAGTCCATATGGCCTTCAAGCTCCCGACTTGTATCTTTTTGTGATTCCTTTAATAGTTTGCACAAGGTTGGAGGCCTCTTGTGTTGCTTGAAGGAAGTCAATAATGACAAGCTGTAGATATAGATGAAGAGGTTTTGTCAGGGCCAAAACATGATCCACACAAAGAAGAGTCACAAGGAAGTCGAATTGTTGGATGCAGAGCAACAATCTGCTTGCCTCAGTGTCAAACTCTGCTATTTTTCCAGCATACTTGCTGCTACCAAAAATTTGTCTTTGACCCGTGAAACAGAACCTGTTTGACTCATCCATCTGGTGTTTCCAGCTGCAGGAATAGCTGATGTCTGGTCCGCTGGCTCTTCATCATAGTCAGAAGACAAGGTGTTGAATTCTTTAAGTTCTGCTAGAAAGATGTTACTGCTCTTGAAGGACAACTTCAGTGGAGAGATAATTTTTTTGTGGTATCGAACATATTTGACACTTGTCACAAGGCACATGAATGGACGATAGCTGTGTTGAGGCTGTGAGCTTTGCAAGCTGTATACACCGCTTCTGGGACAACTGCCTTAATGTGTTCTTAAACACCACTGAATTTTCCGCTCATGTTGCTCCCTTTGTCGTAGCCTTGTCCACGCATTATTTTTGTGTCAATGTCCCAAGCTGTCAGATGCTGCAGGAATTGTTCTGCTAAGCCTTTACCTGCTGTATCCATACCTTCAGTGAACTTGACAAACTTTTCACAAAGTTCAACTGTTTCAGAAAGGTCCAGATGCACATAGCGAACCGATAATGAAATCTGCTCCTTCATAGACACATCCGTTGTTCCATCCACTATTAAGCGGAACTATTTTGCTTCCCTTACATTGTTTAGGATTTTTCATTGTATTTGATGGCCCATCAATTGAATTAGTTCATTTTGAATTTGCGGTGATGTGTACATTGCATTCCTTGGAGCTGCTTGCAGGTGTTCTTGCAGACCGGTGTCTATTTCAGCGGTATACTGCAACAAGCCATGGAAATTTCTGATATCATCAAATTTACCTCAGAGGACAATGTTGTGCCTCCCACAATGAAAAATGATTTTTATGATTCTGTGTAGAAAATGGAGGGTATTCTCTGCCACCTTGTTGTTGCATTCCACAAGAGATTGGCTTGCTGTTTTTAGCTTCCAAGCACAAAGTGAGAGAAACTCATCCACACTCACAACAGCATTTCCATGGTCCTTTGACTTGCTATGCCTCTCCAGAATCTTCTTTGCATTACACCAATCCCTCACTGGTGCCGATACTAGAATGGTGAGACTGGAACTGTAGAACACAAAGCACAGCCCACAGAATACGCCATTCAACACCTTTGAATACCTGGCTAATATGAACTCCTGCAACAGATGAGCATTGAAACACCTGAAATGCTGGCTCAGACCATTTGGACCTATCAGATGACCTGGAAACTGAAATCCTGGAGGTGGTTGCTACTGATTTTCAATAATTTCCTTATTCTGAACATCATTGAGATGGTACTGATTAATACAGCTGATGTCTTCTGTATTGGGAGGATGCACGTCTGGTTCCAGTCAACTGCTCGGAGTCTGGACTGCTTCGGCAGTAGTTGTTTCTTCCATGGTCTCCATTACATGGAAGTTGACATCAGTTTCCTGCAGATCTTCCATTGTCTCCACTAACTGGGAGATGACATCGGTTTTCTGGAGAACAGCTTGCGAGGCTGTGTCTTCTAGAACTTCTCGAGCAACATGTTCAAGTACAATCACCTGTGTAGGGTTATTGGATGTTCAAGTCTCCTCCATGGCACTTAAATGCTGTGGCTCTGTGTTGGCAAAACTGCAAACACAAATGACTGCAGGTACGATGTAATGCCAAACATTTATTTCTCTCATCATTCATTTTACTATGTATTTTATGTCAACATATCTTACCCAGAGCTAGATGAAGGCTGAGTGAGGAAGGACTGCATCAGCTTGGACATTTTTGCAGTTTTCTCCATTCTGACCCATTTTGCTTTTTGCACCTGTGCTCCAGATGGCTGTTTTCTTTTCCCTGCCTCCATTCTGCAAATGGTAAAAACTTGTTTAACCCCTGCACTATGAGTGGAAGAGGGAACAATATGGCAGGAGGATAAGGGAACAAGGGAATGAAGGGCATCATGTAAGTTAACAAATACAGATACAGTACCTTAATCCATTGGTTGGTGCAATTGAGAAATTGGGATATCCAGTCATTGCCTGAAAACCAACACTGAGGCTTTTGCCTGAGAATTAATGCTGTGACTATTGTTTTCGATAACTGTTGCGTACCAATGCTGCTGCTGCCTGTCCCGAGTAACCACGCTGTTTACCTGTCACAGCTGCCACCCCTCAATAATTGAAAACAAAACAAAGAAAATCTCATTTGACAGCTCATGGATTGGGTGGCAAACAATTCACAAAAAATTATGCAATACACCTCATTTGACAGCTCATGGATCGGATGCAACAAAATTCTTATGAAACATTATGCCATTTCAATGTATGCCATACGTGAGGATTACAGTATGACTTGCAGAACCAAAGAGTTTGGTCTGTGGATTAACACAATACAGAATGTCCTAAGCTGCAGAAAATGAACATGTAGGAACATGTTACAAATACATCACACAGAAGTGCAGTGTGCATATTATGGAACACCTACAAACAAGCGCGAGAGAAAGAAGTGCCTCAGCTAGGACTTGAACCCAGGCTGCCCGGAATACCATTCAGTTGCACTAACCAGCTGTGCCATTGAGACAACTGGAACCTGGGCTGTCCCAGAGCACATTAATCTTTCTCAAATGCACAAGCCAGTGGCCACACAAATATTTACTTGTTGTTACAATCACACAGGACTGCAGTGTGCATGTTATGGAGCATTCCTGTGTGATTGTAACAAGTAAATATTTGTGAAGCCACTGGCTTGTGCATTTGGGAAAAGATTAATGTGCTCGGGAACAGCCCAGGTTCCAGTTGTCTCAGTGGCACAAATGGTTAGTGCTATTGGAACTGTATTCCGGGTGGCCTGGGTTCAAGTCCCAGCTGAGGCACTTTCTCTTCCTTGTTTGTAGGTTAACTGAAAAGTGACACACACATCATCTTTATCTACTCAACTAGCCTGAGTGGTGAATGGGCACTAGGTTTCCCTGAGCAAAGGCCATTGCTGCAGGATGAGGTGAGTGATAGTAGTCACATGAAACCACCTATGGGAACACAGATTTTCTTGGTTCTGAGTGTGTGGCACAGTTCACAAGCTTACACTCCTAGTAAAGAAAATGGTTCTGGTGAATAGTTCACTACACAGGCATACATCATTAGGGAAAAGAGAAAGGAAATGTTGTTTGTGTGGAAAACTAAAGCCTGCCAAGCAAATGTCCTACAAGTGACTGTACCAGCAATTGCCTAATGACAAAACCCATTGGGGCCCACCCCCGCTTTAATGCTCAGACAGAATAAAGACACACTAAAATCCCAGCTGTTGTGGTGGACATTTGATCATTGGTTCTGTGTGGATATACTGGGGCCCTCCATCAGTTAGGTCTAACATATGCCTAGCATCCTTTCCTCTGGACCTGGTTGTAATTTCAAAGGTTCATTTGGTAATCGTACCCCGACCCCTCTTCCTCTAGATCATGTTGAAAAAGTAAATGGTATGCCATATGTGGACACTAGTAATTTATGGGTGGTGCCAACTTGCCAAAAGTGGCATGGGGGTTACACATGAGGGCTTCACACTATATGAGAGGAGACCATTAAGAAGCAGACAACCCATATGAGAGAGCAACCAGATTAAATGCACCAAAATCCCTGATCAAAAAAAAAAAAATAGCACTTAATTATGACTATTTATTTAATACAGGGGAACATTGCATCTGTGTCAGGGTCTCAGACATGAAGGGCCTAACACACGAAGTAATACATAGTAATGAATGAAGTTGACTCATAGTACAGTGTGCACTCTTCATTTTTTTTGATCTGTGATCAAATGCATTTCAATCAATCAATCAATCAAACAATCAATCAAAATCTTTATTTAACCAGGCAAACACCATTGAGCAAAGCTCATTTTCAAGGTGGTCCTGGACATAGATACATAGTCAAGCATGGAAGGGTCGCATACACAACAGAATCATAATACAAGTCATAATACAGTATAAATTGAACATAGAACAATATACAGAATTCAGATGGATAACAGTACTAATTCTTGGTAAAATATATATACAAAAATATACATGAGATTCTCTGGACTGTATGAAGGGAATAATAAATACAAGTTACAAGGAATATACAGGGTGCAAGAGAGTGGGCTCTTAGATTAGGTATGAAGTAGAAGGATAGATCCATAAGGTGAGGGGGAAGGGGCAGACTCCTAAAAAGGAGGAGGTAGAGGGTAGAAGACTAAATGGGCAGTGGCAGCCATACAATGGCCACTGATTGCAGAGTGCTGCTGAGACCACCAATGGAATGAAGAGGAAATAGGCTGTTGGTGAACTAGAACCTGCAGCTTATCCAGTAGGTAGGAAATGGGCAAACTAGGGGGGCCAAGTGGTCCTTATCTGCCGTCAAAGTCTATGTTCTATGTTTCTATGTAAGATGGGCCCCAGGATGCTGGTCAAAGGCAAGGGGAGGGAAGGGATAAGGGAACAGAAAGAATAGGGGTCAGAGGAGGATGGAGAGTGGGAGGCTCAATTCAAGTAATAAGGCAGGATCAGGTAAAACAATTACAGGAGTCCTTGAACAAATGAGCATAAAGAGTTTTGAATGCTAATAGTTTGAAAATTTTTAAAATTCCAATAATAGCTTTTAATTGTTTCAAACAACATTTCCTTTTATTCATTCTGTTACTCATCTTTTTCCACTAGGTAACATAAACAGTGACAACATGTAGCAAGAATACAATGTTTAATTACACACACACTGGACTCTCCAAACTGACTCAGACACTGGGCAACTGACCATATTAGATTACTGTGCCTATATTTTACACTAAAGCAGGGAAAGATGAAAATAGCTACAGTACCTCTGTGGTCAGTTCTCCAGGCAGCATCTGATTTGAGAGCCCCCATGTGTGTTAAGGTATTTGTTTACATCCCAGCACAACATCAAACATCACTGCATCAATGTTTCCTTTAGCAACATAAACAGTGACAGAATATATCATTAATTCCACAACAGAAAGCTTCCCTAGTAGAAATAATGACAGTAAGAGTCCAGGCAAGAATGCAGAATTTAATATCAAACATATACTGGACTCTCTAAACTGAATCAGATGTTGTGCAACTGACCATACCATATTACTGTACCTAATGCTATATTAAAGTTTAAATTAAAGCACAGAGAAAGATTAAGAAAAAAACAGCTACATAATAGTATGGTCTCTTGGTCTGTTAGGCAGCATCCGATTCAGTTTGAGAGCCTCTATGTGTGTGACTGTTTATTATTAAATCCTGGTTCCCAGCACAACATGAAGCTGAACAACCAAAATGTGCTAAAAATTGGAATTCTGTCTGCACATGCGCCTGTGTTAACTTTAAAGATGATTTGGTCATAACAAAATCAGAATGCGCTAAACTCAGCACAGCACAGATTCAGAATGCTAACAACAAAGAAAAACATGACCAGCACACAGTACAAATCACAGTACCACTATATCCATTTCCTACATAAACGTTGTAATCAAGGCAACCATGTAAAACAGTCAGCAGTTTATTTATTGAAATGTTTCATCAGGAAGGCACACTGAGCGACAAGCCACTCATCTCCCCGTGCGACCTGGGGGGAAAGGGTACAATAGGAATGAGACATTAAACATTCAAGTTACAAGATCAACATTAACATACAGTTGAATGTTTGTAAATAAGCCAGCACTTTAAATATGCTTTTTACCACTTGTAAACATATCATAGCCAAGAGACGCATGGCAACTCCTATATTTCTTTCTTTTTCTATATTCACAAACATATCGTACATCTAGCAAAGCAGTTTTATGACAATGATATGGGACTGAAATGGTTTTATGCATAATAAAATTATACAAATATTGCCACATTTTTGGAAATGCTGCTTCAAGAGTGTGTCATAGCATTGGCGATTTACTATTTTTGCATTTGGGGAAAACAAAATTAACCAAACAACATGACAGATGATTTGTCCTTGCTTCATTTTTTTCTTTAACATGTTGACACCGAAAACATTGATGTTATAAGTACAGAAAGCAATCTGAACACCTAGGGATCTTTTCCATAAAGGGGGACTAAGTCTCACCATGTAACTTAAAAACAAACACGGCAACCTATGCTTTTTGATGATGATTTTAAATATTTATATAACCATCATGTATGGGGCAAAAATGATGAATCTAACACAGGGCTGCTGAAACACCAGTAAACGCCCTTAATGTACTTTTAATTCTTTTTTCTTATTGTACCCCCTCCCCCACAATCTAGAAAGGAGCATGTCTTTCCCGTTCAGACATTTTGAGATAAATACATATACAGTATGTTGTTTACTCCGATATTCTGTTGAACTTGATTACAGTGCTTTATTGCTTCACAGAGGCACACTATTCCACTGTTTGTACTATGACTGGAACATTTAGAAAATGAATGAAATTTAAGTTACAAAAATATAAATAAATAAATAACTGACCACAGAAACTGCATAAATAAATTTAATTGCTTGGTGCAGTACCATACAGGATATTACCCCAAGTGCTGGAAATGGTGGGGTGCAGCGGGGAGTGGTGGAAGTCAGTTCCAAGAGTAAAATAAAATACCTAAGTTCCATGAGCACAGTGCAGTAATAATAATAATAATAATAATAGAAACATAGAAGTTGACGGCAGATAAGGACCGCAAGGCCCATCCAGTCTGCCCATTTCTTTTTCTACCTTATGAATGTGCCATCGGCCTTTGCTCTGTCAGTGGCCTATCTATTCATAGTCATTTGTATTGCTCCCTTATGCCTATCCCATGCCTGTTTGAAGCCCTGCACTGTATTCATACCACCACTTTGTGGTAAGCCATTCCATGCATCCACCACCCTTTCTGTGAAAAAGAATTTCCTCACATTCCCCTTAATCGCCCCTCTAATCTCATGCTGTGTCCTCTTGTCCTGCTATTTTTCTTATATTTAAACATGTTAGACTCTTTCATCTTGTTAATGCCCTTAAGGTGTTTTAATGCCTCGATCATATCACCTCTCTCCCTCCTTTGCTCAAGGGTATACATATTGAGCTCTGTTAATCTGTCCTCATATGTCTTCTGATGCAGTCCCTGCACCATTTTGGTTGCCCTTCTCTGGACTACCTCAATTTGGTTAATGTCCTTGTGAAGGTGTGGCCTCCAATACTGCACGCAGTACTTCAGATGGGGCCTAACCAATGTCTTGTAAAGAGGGATTATTAGCTCCCTCTTACGACTTGTGATACCCCTACTAATACACCCTAACACCCACCTAGCCTTACCTACTGCTTTAGAGGTCTGCTTGGATGATTTCAGGTCATCAGTGATGATGATGCCCAAGTCACTTTCTTCCTTTGTGACTGCTAGCAACTCCTAGTAATAATAATATTAATAAAACTTTATTTATATCACCCTTTCTCAAACTCAAGGCGTCTTACAATAATTACAGATAAAACAAATAAAACATCAATCTGAGCTCATAACATCCCAATAATCAATTAAAAGAAATCTTAGACCATAAATAGGTCTTTAAGGCCTTTTTAAATTCCTCCATGGATGCACACTGATGAAGCAGATGAGGTAGAGAATTCCAGAGGGCAGGGGCACCATATATAAAAGCACGAGCCCCTGAAGATTTTAAAGAAACCCTCGGAATCTCTAGCAACCCCTCATCCGCCTAGCAGAGAGATGGCTTAGGGTAGTATTGGACCAGAAGCTCTATCAAGTAGTCTGGACCCTGTCCATGTAGGGTTTTGTAAGTCAAAAGACCAACTTTAAAGGTGATTCACCACTGTATTGGCAGCCAGTGCAGATCACACAGAACCGGAGAAATATGACAGACCACAGCGTTCTGCACTAGCTGCAAGTGGCTGATATCAACCCCAAGAAGCCCTAGATAAAGAGAGTTTCATTATTTAAGATGTGAGGTCACAAAAGCATGGATCAATGTAGGCAGATCGCTGGGCGGAACAAGATGCTTAATCCTGGTGATGTTCCTAGCTGATAAAGGGATAATTTGACAACTGCTGACACCTGCAAATGCAGTGTCAGCTCATTGTCAAAAATCACCCTCAGGTTCTGCACCTGTTCAGAGGTAGGGAGCTGGACACCCCCCAGAAATAGACCTGAGGGTAGACCAGCTCTTGTCCCCTTTACCCTGCGACCTGGGTCCACAACCATTACCTCTGTCTTCTCTGAATTCAACTCCGGCCAGCTTGAATTCATCCAGCACTGGATTTTGGTAAGGCAGCTATTAAATACCGAGAGAGCTCTATCCTGGTCAGGTGCAAAAGATAGGTAGAGCTGGGTATCATCTGCATAGCAATGAAACCTCAGCCCATACCTTCTTACAATGTCTTTGAGGGGCAGCATATACACTGCGAAAAACATGGGGGAACAACATCGAGCCCTGGGGAACCTCGCATAACAGAGAGACTGGGCGGGAAGAATTAATCCCCGACACCATCCCCTGAGTTCTGCCTGTGAGGAAAGATCTAAACCAACTGAGGACTGTACCTGACAGACCACAGATGAACTCCAGGCAGTCGAGAAGTACCCCAAGGTCCACAGTGTCAAAAGCTGAAGAGAGATCAAGAAGAACCAAGATGGAGTGGCTCTTCTGATCTCTAGCCATCAGGAGATCATTGAGTACCCGAACCAGCACTGTCTCGGTACTATGCCTCTTTTGGAAACCAGACTGGAGTGGCTCATAGATGTCATGGATGGTTAAATGGTTCTCTAACTGTACAACCTCTACTTCCTCAATAACCTTCCCTACAAAGGGAAGGTTAGGGAGCAGCCTGTAGTTAGCATGGCAGTCGGGGTCCAAGGAAGCTTCCTTCAGGAGGGGCATCACCACCACCTCCTTCAGGGAGCTAGGAAACTCACGCATATCCAAGGAGCACCAGACTATCCATGCCAGGACTGGGCTGATAACATCATGACAACCCTTTATCAGGGAAGTCGGCCCAGGTCCAAACTACAGCATGTTGAGCGCATACTCTAGACAATCCTCATGACATCAATGAACTCAGGCCGGTCAAAGGAATTCCAGGAGAGACTAGAGACTGTGGCCAGATGCTGATCTACAGCTTCTCCCTTAGAGTGTGTAGGCTGGAGTACTGCCCTGATGTCGGCCACCTTAGCCACAAAGAAGAGAGCAAGCTCATCACACTCCACTTGTGAAAAAGCTTTCCGAACCTGCAGACAGGCTGGGTTGCACAGTCTGTCGACAGTTCAAAAAAGCTGAGCTGGTTAATTCTGAGCAGCCACAATCTCCCTGGACAGGAACTCTGCCTTCTTATGGGAGATTGTGGAATCATTGAGTTGATAATGTTCCATCAATCTAAGGTGGTCGGCATCAAGGGCAGATCTCTGCCAACAACGCTTTAATCTTTGTCCTTGTCGCTGCATCTCCCTCAAAGTCCCATCAAACCATGGAGATCGAAGTCGGGGGGGGGAGAGGACAGATGCGGACAGGAGCAATTAGATCCAGAGCCGAGGAGATGGCCCTGTTATAGGCCAACACCAAGGCATCAGGATCATTGCTCACTCCAGAAAACTCTGATAGGTCAAGCACCACCGCCAGGCCTGCAGAGCTAACATCTCGCAAAGAGCAGTACCTGACCATCTCCACAGGGGTAGGCCTACAAGGGGGGGTGCAAAAACTGAACCCCACAGTGTAATGATCAGACCAACCGACAGTTTCCACCACCAAGTCAAAGGCCTCAATCCACAGGAGGAAGACTAAGTCCAAGGAGTGACCACCCTTATGAGTGGCAGAAGTAACCACTTGTGTGAGGTCCAAAGATGACATTAATTGGAGGAAGTGTTGTCCAATTTGCGAGAGTTCATCATCGACTCAGGCATTAAAGTCACCCAGGACCATCAGCCTGGGCGACTCAAATGCCATGTCGATGATGAAGTCTGCTACTTCCTGCAGAAAATGCTTCTCATCACTTGGTGGACGATAGATGACAGCGATTCTGCAACCCACACCTGCCACTACAGTACACTCAAAGGACTCAGCCCCCTCAACTGGCACACTTGTGAGGCCCAGTTTGGTCTTGAAACAGACCGCAACCCCTCCCCCCATAGTCCAACCTCAGGTGGTAAAACACCGAGTACCCAGCTGGAACCCCTGCTTCCAAAATCGGACCAGCATTTTCATCCAGCCAGGTCTCGGTAATGCATGCCAGATCCACAGACCCAACAAGATCTGCAATAACTATAGTCTTGTTCCCTATGGATCTGGCATTGCACAACACTGCTCAGGTTGGACGGGCCTCTGAAGCCAGATGGACCACTTGCCCATCATTATTGGTGGTGCCCTTGGGTATGGAGACCAGACAAGAATGACCTTGTTCCAGAGTCCATTTTGCCGCAGGGCATCTTCTGGTTCCCACTACCCCAATACGGTGCCCTCTCATTCGCCCTCCACTGTTTGCACCCCCAAAACCCCAGTACCATACAGGATATCACCCCTAGTGAGCACAGTGCAGTACCATACAGGATATCACCCCTAGTGAGCACAGTGTAGTACCATACAGAATATCACCCCTAGTGCTGGAAATGAAGGGGGGTGGGGGGAGTGGGGAAACTCAGTTCCAGGAGTATAATTAATGACCTGACTCAGTACCATGAGCACAATTGGGAAGGACTGATTGCAATTTTAACAGTGCATGTTTCTGTAAGTTTTCAACATTGATCACCCCTAACCACAGACACTCATCAGAAGGCCATCTGATGCCTGCCTATATCACAACACCGTTTACCCCCCTCGCAGCGACATTTCATCAGCAAGGTCCCCTACAGTGACTACAGTGCCTAGCCGTGGTGGGAGACCCACTGGAACCCAACGCTGCCTTTAGGGGGGTTCTGCACCCCCCCAATCAGCTCTGACCGGAGTTGAGAATCTTTAAGTGGGGGTTCGGAGGGGCAAAGCCCCCTGAAGAAAACAAAGAAATCAATAGCGAACCAGCAGCTGACTGCAGAATGCAGTCAACCTGCCGGTGTCGCTGACAGGGTGTTCGACAGAATTTCTGTTGGACGCCTGTCATGGATCCTCACAACACAACCCCTACACAGCCGAATGATAAGGGCACTCATGGAATCTGCTAATCAGCATGATTGTCACTTCCAGTTCCAATCATTTAACAAGTCCAGTACTAGCCTCTTGCTGCTTGTAAATAGACCATGCCAAATTTGTATGCAGGCCATGACACTACTCTCTGCCCAGCCCATGACTAGCCCAGGACTGACTGTCTCTGACAAATTCTGACCGTTTCTGCTTCCTTCAGTACATACATTTGATTTTTGATTATTGACATATTTATAATTAAGAGGAATGGACTGAGTAAGCAATATCTCTTCAAAACTGCACCATAAAAAATAATTTGCTTTAAGCCAGCCTGCCATGAAATTAGACAAAAGCTGCTTGTCCTGTGCCATGGAGTGGGACTTAAAAGTTACAAAGAGTCAAACAAAATGTATTTACAGTTTGCACATACCTGAGGTCCTGACTGACTCTGGAGGAATGGTTGGTTGGTGGATGATGAGGTGTTAGAAATTTATCTCCTGTCATAGCTGAAATCCTCCTCCTCCTTGTTGCAGTGCTGACAGACCGAGTGCACCAAGTTACACAGTTCCTCAGGGTGAATGGCTGATCCACACAGAGCACAGGCAGACTCATTTCAAACATTCTGCCCAATGATTGCTGCAGGTCTGCGCTCACTGTGCTGATGACCCTCTATGGCTAGCAAGTAAAAAATTTAGAAGCCAGGAAGGCATGCAGCAACACAAGCCTGAGTGGTCCGGAGATGGCACACACAGCGGTTGCCATAAATTAAAACTGGCGGGCTGCACCTGCTGGGGTTGAAATGGTGCACTAACTCTAAGTGTGTGGTTTTTCTCTCCCTCTGCTAGTCTCCTCTCCATTCTCTCTCTACCTCTGGTCATCCACTCTGTGGCACGCCTTGCACTGCAGTTAAGGTGGCTGGTTTGTGTCTCTTCTCCGGCTCCTCCAGGCAGTGGTTGCATCCTGGTCCTATCCAAGGAAATGAATTACAGCTCTGGAATAGTCAACTCGAGTCTCCCGGCTTGGAATTTTCAAGTTGCTGAGGCATCCCGGCTCCCTGTGTTTTAAAGACTCCACCAGTAGGGTAGTCACACCCCCAGCTGACATTGCAGCCAGTCACCCGCACACCTGCTCTGCAGACAAGATTGAGGATGTTGGCTTCTCTCTCCCTGCCCCTGCACCCCCCCCCGGTGAAACAAACAAAGGTGATTAACCAAAGCCTATGAAAGTTTGACTTTGTGAAGCACAGTATATCTGAGGAGATGCCAGGCTTACTGGTGGGTGTGGCAAGCAGTTTTACAAGGTAAAATGCTACCCCCGGTGCCAAGTTAAAGTACACCCCAAAGTATCTGGTGTATCAGTAGTTACGCCTGTGAAGAATGCAGCATCTGCCATTTTGTCTACCCACTGTCATGTAAAAAATAAACTGTATTAAGTCACAACTTATAAATACTTGTTACTTTTCTGATCAGTTTTACAGGGGTTATTCCTCATGTGTACTAGATGCTTATACAGCATGCTGAATGATGTATAGTATAAACTGGCAACATTCAGAATATCGGAAATTATGGTGTTGGGGTGCCATGGTAGGTGAGGTGACTACAGGTGACTTTAGGGTATTTAGAATGTAATTGTTGTGGGTATGTATGCTACAAAACTTTAACACAGTGAACAGTATCCAAAAAGTAATAAAGCCTGACAATGAAAGCATCAGTGCAAGAATGTGATTACAATTCTGATCGATAATTTTTTATTTTATTTTACATTGTCCCTTATCTGTTAACTTGTGTATATGCATATACTATCCTTCTTTCAACAGTGCATGTTATTCTGCATTACTCCATTTTTTTTAAATGGGAAATAATAAAAGTAGTGCTTGTTGTAATGTTACTGTGACCTGGTTTGCATCAGTATTCCCAGCTGTTTTTGAGCAGACACTGTTCCATTATGTCATGTAGCACTGTCTGCTGCATGTGACTTCATTGTAGTCACAACAGAACTGAATTTAAAAAAGTATGTGAGAATACTGATCCCAACCTGGTGCAAAGTCGATTAAAATGAGCACTATGTTTATTACTTTCAAGTCCAAAAAAAATGTAGTGTTGCATACTTAAATTGTTGAAAGAAGGGTATAGTTCGTATGCACAGCACAAGTTATTCGATTAGGTGGCAATGTAAAATAGAATAAAAAAATATCAGTCAAAATTGTAACCGCATTCTTGTACTAATGCTTTCATTGTCAGGCTTTATTACTTTTTGGATCCTGTTTACTGTGTTAAAGTTTTGTAGTATGCATACCCACAACAAGTACAATCAAAATACCCTAAAGTCACCTACCATGGGAACTCCCCCTCCAACATAATTTCCTATCTTCTGAATGTTGCCAGCTTATAGTATACATCACTTAGCATGTGGAATTAGTGTCACAATGTGAATAATAATCCCCTGAAAAAATGTTCATAAAATTAACAAGGATTTCGTGATGGTCATAATAATTATGAATACACAGCTCCCCCTAACGTTCCACCCCCTATTATGGTTTCCCCAATAGAAACTATTTTTTTTCTTATTACTTTCTTTATTGTATTTTTTAAAATTCCCATGGTCACAAAGTTTTTGGATGCTGCATGCTTTCATTTACTTTGCATCTGCAGCACAGAACCGCATACTGCAATACACTTTTATTGAAGCGGGCGGTGCATTGCCTTATTGTCGCCTGTAGTGAAAGCGCACAGTGTCCACAATTTTGCAGACCCTGCTATGACCTATGAAAAATAAAGAAAATAAGTAAGAACTCTTAGAAACTGCCTTTCTATTCTGGAAAACATAATGGTATGATTCATTTGTGAGAGGTATGATTTAGATTGGAATTATGACTTTTTTCCCTTTTATTTGGGTAAAGCAGCAGTGCAATAATCACAATACCATTAAATCACCTACCATACCCCAACCCCACCAACTGTCCAATATTGTGAATGTCCCATTGTGTTAATGTCATGAAATGTCCAGATGAAGAACAAGGCCAGAAATGCATCACAGTGTCCCAACTTAAGTGAGAGCATTGCCTGGTGATGACATCAGTTACTACTGCATTTGTCCCCCTGCTTTAATGTCATAAAAAGTTCTGATGAAGAATAAGGCCAGAAATATGTCGCAGTGTCCCAACTTTAGTGAGACCATTGCCAGATGGTGAGGTTGATGCCTGCTGCATCACTGATACATGCCCTTTGTGCATGCCTTCATACCACAATGGTGAGTCATTCTTTGCCCCAGTGAAATTTGTTTTGCACAGACACAGCCATTTAATTTCTATTGAATCTTGTTCCGTGTTGTAAGCAGTCCGTCATGATGTTTCTTCTTTTTGCTTTAAACTTAGTTTGTAGGCTTTTAGTGACACTGTAATTTCTTTGCTGTCTTTACTTAGAATTGTTTATGGGTTGTTGAAAATTTAAAACCTAGTTTGGTGTGCTTGTAGTGGTGGTGTATTCCTTTGCAGTCTTTAATTGCTGCAAATTTTGCCCACCCTCCTCCCCTGCCCCCCACTCTTAATTATATGTCCAGTTAAATCTGATTGACAGGAGCTAAGCACAGGGGATAGTAGGGGTTGTGGAGTAGGAGGGGCATAAGGGGGAAGAAGCCTGCCCTCAGAACAACAAGTGTTTTGACTCATTATGTTTGCTTGCATGCATGTGCAAGAAACATAATGCCATCATCCAAAATGTAGTGCTGTACAGTTGAAAGGGGAGAGCTCTGCTTCACTGAGCAGCGATAAGATAGTGCTGATTAGCATATGTGCTCATGCGCCCCCCCACACACATGCATATTGAGTGCTCATGCACCCCCCCACGCACATACTGTATGGCCAATGGGGGTGCCCAATCCCCTGTTGGCTCTGCTGCTCTTCCCCCCCAACAGAGTTTCAAGTGCCACGCTGGGAGCCCACCCCAGCATGGCAACAGTCTGCATGGCTGACAGGGGTGCCCAATCCCCGATCGGCTCCACTGCATCCCCCAAACAGCCTTCCAGCTGTCACACTGGGAGCCCACCCCAGCGTGGCACAAGTCCAGCGTTGTCTTTAAAAAAAGAACCTGCAAGAAAAAACATTCCCTCGCTGACTGTCCTGACCCCATTCCACCCACCCTTGCCCAGCCTTTGCATACCCTACCTCCTCACACCCCCACCTCACCCCATACTTACCTCTGGAGTCTGGCGCAACGATCTTCGATGGACCGGGAACACATCTGCACTCTTCAAAGCTGACCGCGAACTGAAGAATTGCCGGTAAGCTGTTTAATGGAATAAATTGGGTTTTTTCAACTTTTATGCATATCTCAGGAGTTTTAGGGAATTTTTTCACCAAATTTTCAACCTGGGGTTTTTGGGACCCCACCTCATGAATTCTGTCACTGCCACTTTGTTAATCAGCCCTGAAAGGTGATTTTGCGGTTACTGCGTGGAACCACCTTTTGGGGCTGATTTATGAAATGACAGTGTCACAGTTCATGAGGTAGGCCCCCAAAAACCCTATGTTGAAAATTTGGTGAAAAAGTTCCCAAAAATGACTGTTTTACGAGCATGCGTTGCGCTGTTCCTATGCATGCTCATAAGTTCGCGAATTTTCAATATTTTCACTCCAGATATCAACATTGCTATTTTACCACACCTCCTTATGAGCAGTATAGCTGTCATTTTTCACATCTCACCAAAATGTATTTCCGTGCATGTAGTGCACAATGGCGCAGTCGGTGTGCAAAATCAATGTTTGGGACAGATTAAGAAAATCACAATGACACTGTTCATGAGCAGAGGTGTTTAAATGGCTATATTAAAAATTTGGTGAAAAAAATCTATAAAATGTGTTACGAGCGACCAGTGCGCAGTTTCCCCGCACGCTCGTAAGTTCATGCATTTCTAATATTTTCAGTCCAGATTTTCACCAGTGGCAGTTTTCCACACTTCCTTATGAACAGTACAGCTGTCATTTTTCACACCATGGACAAAATGTGTTTGCGCTTCCAGCACAGAAATGCGTGGTCACTGTGGGAAATCACTGTTCGGGACAGATTAAGAAAATCACAGTGACACTGTTCACGAGTGGAGGTTCCAAAATGCCTGTGTTGACAATCTGCTGTAAAAAATTCCCAAACTAATTGCATTATGGGTGTGCATTGTGCAGTTTCTACGCACACTTGTGACTTCACCAGTTATTTTTATATTTTCACTGCAGATTTTCAACATTGCCATTTTTTGCACCTCCCCATGAATAGTACAGCTGTCATTTTTCACATCCTGTTCTAAATGTGTTTTCGCACCTGTGGTGCCAAATGGCGTTGTCACTGTGCAAAATCAGCTTTTGGCTAACAAACTGATATTGCCACTGTTCATAAGGTGGGGGTCACAAAAAACCCATGTTGAAAATTTGGAGTGAAAATGCCAATGAATGCCTGATTCATTAGGGTTTCCGACCATAATGACCCACCCTGTAGAGACTGACAGGCATCAGTGGTGTGAGTTGGGATTCTCACCTGTAATGCTCTTACCATTCCACACCCTACAGCCAGTGAGAGGCATCAAGGTGTGCCTTGGACTCTTCAGCCCCAAAGATCACCCCATTTTCCTATACAGCACCCATCTCACTGTATTTCCTGATGGAATGGGGTGAGCATAAGGGCCAAAGACCCCAAGGCACACCGTGACACTTGTCAGTGTCTGCAGGGTAGGGTGTGGTGAAATGGTGTGGCCGTTATGCCTGACGACCAAAGGCACACCCCAATGCCTGTCAGTCTCTGTAGGGTGGTGGTGGGGTTGGCTTCAGTTCAATACTTCACTGCCATTGCTATTATGCAGCTCTTTAACTCCTACACTACCAATGCCAATGCCAGCAAGCAAACATTCGGCATTGACAAATATTTTTTTTTTTTTCTTCCTTGTTTAAAGAAAAATATCTGAGGATCAGTGGCAGGATTTTTGGGACAGTAAATTAATAAAAAGGGAACTAGAAGAGCCTCAGTAACAGACAAGTACTGGAATAGTTGTATAAGTGCAGTATAATGTGGGAAGTGGTGTAATGCAGTGGCTACAGTGCAGCCATATTCAGGCATACCTTCTGGATGTTGAGGTGCTGCCCTATCTGCATGCATCTGTCTCTGGACTGTGGGATGAGGTAGACAGACTCAGAGTGGAAGTGAACTGGGTCAGGAGTACCATCATCCCCATCCAGAGACCAACCAGTCCAATGCAGCTGCCTCAAAGGATGCCGAGAATGAGGAGCACTTGTATGACAGTGTGCTCGGGGGGGTTAGGGCAGTCAGGCAGAGGCACATCCCAGATCCTATTCCACTGAAGAACTCATATGCCACACTGGCAAATGGGACAACCAAATAGAGGTACCCAGAGAAGTGGAAGGAAAGGATATGGAGGTTAGCCAAGTAGGTGACCTCAGTGGGGTGAACAGTGGACCCCAGAGAAGGAGGAAGCACATCCTGGTGGGGGGCTCCATCATAAGAGGGATGCAGCTAGGAACATAGGAGATGGAGGACAGGGAGGTGAGGTGCCTACTAGGTGCCACGACATGGAGGGATGAGAGGAAGATCCTGGGGATCACTGGGAAGGCAAGACAGGAGGGTGAACTGGATGTCATTATCCACCTAGGTACTAATGACCTGGTGAATGGGGAGCCAAAGGAAGTTCAGGAAGAGTTTAAGAAATTGGGGAGGGATCTCAAGCAAGTAGCTACTTCTGTCACCTTCTTGGATGTATTTCTTGTGAGAGGCATGGGAGAGCATAGGGGTGCATGCACCAGGAACTTTAACTCATGGTTGAAGAAATGGTGCTGTGAGGAATGGTTTGGATTCATTGGTGACTGGGGACCCACCTAGAGGGATGGAGGCTTGTTCAAGCCTGATGGCCTGCATCCATCCTGGAGGGGAATCCAAGCACTCAATGATAAGTTTGAGTGCTACATGGACAAGCATTTAAACTAGCAAGAGGGGTGACAGGCCAGCAAGGAGGGTACCTAATTGCCCACCCTCCCACAGCTAGCAGTGGAACCTTGAACTGGAGGAGTGGATCTCTCTACAAAGCAGTGTGCAAAAGATGGAGATAAGTGCCCAAGAGGTGGACAGGCAGAAAAGGGGCAAAATTCAACAGAAAGGCAGACAGCAGGGAGAACCAGGGATAAAGGACAACCAGGGAAGGGGCAGGAGTAGAATAGCTAAACAGTCTAGGGAGGTCAAATCATGGAAAGCCATGTGTGCCAATGCCAGGAGCCTTAGCAACAAGAAGGAGGATCTGGAGGCTGTCATGGTGCAGTCGGACCTGGACATTGTGGCCATCATAGAAACCTGGTGTAATGATAACCATGACTGGGAGATGGCCATACCTGGGTACAACATATTCAGAAGAGACATGGAAGGTAAGAAGGGAGGAGGAGTGGCACTTTATGTGAAAAATGACATAAGGGCCACGGAGATACAGGAGGAACAAAATGGGGGCGAGATACTGTGGGTTAAGCTGGAAAGGAAAATGGGGCCAGCCATCTGCACAGGTGTGGTCTATAGACCACCAGCCCAGGAGGAAGAAACAGATAGGGAGCTGATGCTAGCCATCTAAAGGATAGCAGACAGGGGTGAGGTAGTGCTGGTTGGAGACCTCAATATTCAAGATATGGACTGGAGCATTCCAACAGCAGCATCAAATAGGAGCAGATTTATCCTGGACTCCCTTCAAGGTACCTTACTCAAGCAACTGGTCATGGAACCAACTCGGCAGAAGGCAATACTGGACCTTGTATTCACAAACAGGGATAGTGTGATGATGGTAACAGTGGGGGAGCACCTGGGGAACAGTGACCACCAATCATTGTGGTTTGAAATCACAGAAGAAGCAGAACCAAACCACACAAAAACACTGGATTTTAGGGTGGCAGACTTTTGGAAAATGGGGAGATGCTTGAAAGAGGCATTAAGGGGAATGGGGCAGAAATCAGGGGTTGAGGAACAGTGGGCAGTATTTAAAATGGGGATTACAAGAGCAACAGAATTATGCTTTAAGCAGGTTAGCAAGAGGAAAAGGAAGAGGAGGCCATTATGGTTTTCCAAGGAGGTAGTGGAGAAAGTGAAAGCCAAAAAGATTGCATTCAGACAATACAAAAAGACACATGCAGAAGGGGATAGGGAGAAGTACCAAGAGAAGCAAAGGGAGGCAGGGAGGTCAGTAAAGGAAGCCAAAGCTCAGACAGAAGAGCACATTGCAAAATCAGTGGGTAGAGGGGACAAAACCTTTTACATCCGACACTAACTTGTTTTTTTTTTCTCTTTCAGATATTTCCTGAAGAAGACCTAAGGTTAGAACGTAGATTTTTAACTCTATTTTCAGCGTGCATTTAATATAACCATTTTGTTTTGCTTTTAGACCACATGCTGAGGCAGCGCCTTGTTTTTGGTTTTTAAAACCTTTTACAGGTACATAAGTGAAAAAAGAAAGGCAAAGGGAGGGATGGTGAGACTGAAGGGGGAGGATGGGGGCCACGTGGAGGATGACAACAGTAAAGCTGACATATTGAACAGGTATTTCTGCTCAGTCTTTACTGAGGAAAAGGAGGGTAATGGGTCTGAAGGGAGTACAAGGGGTGAGAATTGTGCAGAATGGACACAAGTCCCTTTACAGAGAAAGGGCCCTGAAGGAACTGGAAGTAATAAGAGTTGATTAAGCAATGGGGCCAGATGGGGTGCACCCCAGGGTCCTTAAAGAACTAAGAGAGGTGGTGGTTGAACCTCTGGCAATCCTATTTAGCCAATCACTGGAAACAGGGGAGGTACCCAAAGACTGGAGGACAGCAGATGTAGTCCCCTTATACAAAAGTGGGAACAAAGAGGAAGCGTGGAACTACAAACCAATCTGCCTCACCTCGGTAGTGGGGAAGATCATGGAAGCACTACTGAAGGAGAGATTGGTGGAACATCTGGTTGTCAATGGACTACTGGACCCAAGGCAGCATGGTTTCACCAGGGGAGGTAATGTCAGACCAACCTCATTGAACTTTTCAACTGGGTGACTAGGGAGGTGGATCAGAGGAGGGCAGTGGACATGGCCTATCTGGACTTCAGCAAGGCCTTTGACACTGTGCCACAGAGAAGACTATTACACAAACTAGGGAATATGGGTGTGGGTAGGACAGTAGTGTGGTGGGTGGGTAACTGGCTGGGTGGCAGGACACAGATACTGATGGTAAATGGCTGTCACTCCACAGATGGAAGAGTGTCCAGTGGGGTACCACAGGAATCAGTGCTGGGACCGGTCCTATTCAACATCTTCATCAGTGACATTGCACAGGACCTAGAAGACAGAATTTCCCTGTTCTCTAATGACTCAAAGCTCTGTAACAGAGTAGACACACCAGAGGGTGTAGACAGAATGAGAAGGGACCTGTAGAAACTTGAAGAATGGTCAGGAGTTTGGCAGCTGAAATTCAATGCAAAGAAGTGCAAGATAATGCATATGGGGCACAAAAACTCTGGCACAATATATCAGTTGGGGGGTGAGGATATAGCATGCACCAAGCAGGAAAGGGATCTTGGGGTTATCATCTCTGATGACCTCAAGGTAAGGAAACAGTGCAACTAGGCAGCAGGTAAAGCAAATAGGATGCTGGGATTCATAGGCAGGGACATCATCAGCAGGAAGAGGGAGGTCATAATTCCACTATACAAGGCACTAGTGAGGCCCCACCTGGAGTACAGTGTACAGTTCTGGAGACCTTACCTATGTAAGGACATAGACATGGTAGAGAAGGTTCAGAGGAGGGCAACAAAGATGGTACATGGATTGTATCACAAGTCCTATGAGGACAGGTTGAAGGACTTGAATATGTACTCCCTGGAGGAGAGGAGGGAGAGGATATGATAGAGACATACAAGTATCTTACAGGGAGGAATAAGGTGCAGGAATACACTATTTTTAAGTGAAAAAGATGTTCCAGGACTAGAGGGCATGGGATGAAGTTGGAGGGAGGACGATTCAGAGGAAACATGAGGAAGAATTTCTTCACAGAATGGGTGGTGGACAAGTGGAACACCCTGTCAGAGGAAGTGGTGGGGGCTGAAACAATCACTGGATTTAAGAATGCATAAAGGAATTCTGGAGGTCAGGGGTAAGGGGCAACAGACTTCTAGGAAAACATAAAGTGAACTACTAGCTCAAATGGGCAGACTGGGTGGGCCGTAGGCCCTTATCTGCTGACACTGTCTATGTATCTACATATGGAATGATTTCTCTTGACCCTGGTGGACATGATGTTCACATCACATGCCAGACATATGTTACAAGTCTGATACCTGAAGTGGTACTGTAACATTTAATTTTTATTCATGGGGTGGGGGTTACCGCTGTGGTTGACTGAAATATTATAATTTCTGATTTTTTTTTCTCAGGTTGTATACACACTTGTGTTCCACATGTTTGCGATGGTTGATGACTTTGGCTGTACGGAAACTGGCAAATTATGTAAGGTAAGTATTCATTTTTTTTGGGGGGGGCACATTTGAAAACAAGTTTCATTAATGTTTTTGTCTTCTTTCCAGAAGTTCAGTGTATCCATTCCTAACTGTTGTCCGTCTTCAGATCGGAAGATACCACCTACGGCAGTCCACAGCACCTCATTGTTACCCAAAAACAGATGATGAAAAAATTATTACGAGTTCACTGCACCACCACATTCAGTTCCCAGTGTGGCTGTTACTGTCTTCTGTTATATCCAGCTTAAAATACCAAACTATTTCTAAACCCCTTACCCAGCTTAAAATACCAAGCTATTAGTAAAGCCCTTAAAAAATTAAGACATTTAGTGAGTGTCAATCAATTCAGTTTATTGTTTGGCTAAATAGCCTTTACAATCAAAAAATCATCACACACAATTATACAAAACAGTTTGAAAAAATACGATATATAGTTATTAAATACAGCATGGAAAACAGACACATACCAATTATATAATCCATCAGTTTAGACACATTAAATACAACCTAATAGCAGCCTAAATTCACACAGCAAGGTGTAGCTTCATGAGAAATAACACTCCTATCCAGATAGGTATGATAGAAAATGTTATAACCCCTTAGATTACCTTTATTCTTTTTTTAATCTGATTGATAGCATAAATATATTTAACCATTCTTTTAAGTATCCAGGCATCTTCTGTATGTATCAAAATACTGGTTAGTAATTCCTTATCCACTTGATAATAAGTGGAAAAGAAGGGACTCAACCAATATTGTCTTTGTTTCACATACCATCTGCAATTCCATAGTACACAAATTAAGTCTTCCATTTCTCCATACCCGCAGTCCTATTCATCCGCTAGAACACCAGTTTTTTTACATTGATACGTTAGCACATTACTATTATATTGTTCAAATTTGTAACTCATAAATTTAAGCCTGAGTTTTGGATCAGTAATTATATCTAAATAGTACTTTATAACCATGATAATAGTTATTTCTGGAAAACCAAGCAGAATAATGTGAGGCAGCAATTAGTTCCATGTCAGACTTATGCCGGTACCTGTTTCTCTTTTTAGTTACATATTTTTTGTTTTTCAGACTTAGAACTATTCCCTGCACAGCAGCCCCCATAGAAGATTTATGTTTTTGAATCAATAACCAGACTTGAACCCCAAACAGTGCCACGATTCTTTATCATTTAGACACTGTTTAGCTAATGTACAATCATCCATCATTGTTAATTTTATCCAATAGCTATGTTTTTTACTTTCAATTAGTGCATTAATATTTGCAAATCCTAATTCTGACCTCAGATAGGAGGCTGGGCATGAATGACCCAGCCTTAATAGGCTGTGCAGAGTCTTGTACAAAGGCACCACAAGTTTACTTTTATTCTTTATTTCCCAATCCTTAGCCCATATGAAAGCTACGTACAAAATGTTGTTTTTACTGCTTGAATAAGGGGTCTGATGGTCATTCCTCCATATTTAAGGTTAAACCTGCTTAGCCCTGCCATGTTTTTTTTTTGGTTTTCCTGGAGCATTTCTGAATGACAGGTCCAATAATGGTTCCTTTTTACCATTACCCCAAATAGGTATAACTTAGGACCACCTCTACTTTGCTATTTCCAACATACCAGTTACCCTTAGCCATTCTCTCTCCAAATATGAAAGCTTTAGATTTACTCATATTTATCTTTAATTTTAACTCCTTTGATCTTTCATACATAAAGCTTAACTTAGACTGCAGTCCTTTTTTAGTCAATGAAAATATTACAATATCATCTGCGTATGCTAATATCAGGCAATGAGTGGTCTTAATTTTTGGGGAGTCCTGATCAACAGTTTCGTAATCAATTAGCATTTTTTCTATATATAATGCAAAAAGCAAAGGGGCAAGCATACAATACTGGGCAAGCACACTGCCTGACTCCCCTATTGCTTCCAAATGAGCTAGATAATGGTCCATTGTAACCCATTCTAATCTTAGCCCAAGTGTTGGCATATAACTGGGCTATAATCATTCAGTGAGTGACAAGCATTGGCCCACTGTCATACTTACATTACATCATGGGTTTTCAGGACCATGATAACATGTTGTACAACCCTGGCATACTACAGTATGCCTGTCCCATCTGTGAAGAAAAAATATATTTATATGGCCTGTATGTCACCACCGTTAAATGCTTTACACAGGCAGAAATAATTCAGATAAAAAAAAAATGAAAGAGGAAATAAGAGTGATACTTATCTGTAGATGTTATCCTTTAGGTGGAAGGAGTACTGCAGTCCTGCAAAGTTACAGATTCTGTAACCTGTGAAAACAAAATGAAAATCAGTTGCCAGTATTTGGTGAGGTGGCAGTGACATCTTTGAAACAGTAAAGGAAGGATTAACACCCCATTGCAAGTCAAAACCATAGTACATGACAGTGGCACATACTTACTGTAAATTAATGATAAGAAAGCAGGGTGGCTGTGGCTGGCTGTGGGTTCATAGCTTAGGCACAGGTACAATGTCTCTCTCTCTCTCTCGCTCTCTTTTAAAAAGCAGGGTGGCTGTGGCTGACTGCAGGTTCATAGGTTGGAAGTGTTTGCCTATATAACCAGCACTGTGAAAGCTAAGAACCACCCCCTGAGGATGTAGTGATTATGAAACCAGTCAGGGTTCTTCCGAATGATCTTACATGCTCCTGTGCGGTATGCTGTTTGGGCAATTTTAGCCTGATTACTAAATAAATGAAGACTTGGATCTGAAGGTTGAGATGTGTGGTTTCTAGTTTTTGCGTTTATGAGATATAATAATACATCCACCCTCTGTGCAGTTAAGCCACTTTTGCTACAGAATTTAATATATTTTTTGGGTGTGTTCACTGCAGACCTGAACTAAACAACAATAACTGCAACTTCTTTGAAATATAGTGTGAGTGCAGTGTCATATTGCAAATTCTAAAATTAGAGGAAATAGCTGGATATTTTGAACAAGAGAACAGTTTACCAGTGGTACCTATGGTTGGAAAGGGCACAGGAAACGGAAGTAATACAAAGTAACACAGAAGTCTGTTGCCCTATACCGGAGCTCATACGCACTTGGCTAAGACTAATGTAGTTGGAGATTCTGTTTTCCTTTTACAATATCAGGATTGTTGGAGCTTGTTGGAGACTGTTGGAGCTAGAACTTCACATAAGGTCTTATTTCTGTGCACCTGGAATGTAAAGAAAGAAGAACAAATCATACATATGGAAGGACGCGGATGCGAGGTGGCAGCGTTGACTTCAATAGGTGTGCATTTTTGAAATCAGTCTCTCTATCTGGTGTAGCGCAGAAGACAAAAGAGTGAAGAATTTATTACACAGCATTCTTAGAAGCTATTATTTTGAAATGCATCTATAAATAGCAGAATCTCTGACTCTTAGTTGTTTGGAGCAACAGTTTGAATATTTACTAGTCCTGTGTCTTAATTTGGTACCTCTGCAAATTGTTTGTGGCAGTGTTGTTTACTGGACTTGAGACGCTAGATAGATGCAACTTTAGACATAATAGGCACTAGGAATGAATGCAAGTGGTATCAGCAGAATTTCCATTGTTGCAGAAAAAGGATCATTCACAGAATATGCTTTCACAGCAAGGGGAGAGGAGAATTTGTTCGGTGAGGAACCTGAAATAAATAATGAGACAAGCAATAATTCCAGGACTATCCCAGGAACTGAACAGAAAATCCTAGATATTAAAAAAGCATTTATTGGTTTGGAAAGGGCTGTATTAAGAGTACAGCAACATTACTGGGGTAAACTAACCTTAGACACCTATTTAAAGGTAGGGAGGTCACCCAGAGGCCTGTGAGTTACCAACAAACCAGGGTATGGTTGGGACAGAGAACTTTTTATGTCCGACTGGAAAGGGTCACTACAACTGGGAACAGATGCATTGATTAATACAGTAATCAGGGATTATGAGGCACAGAAAGATGATGTCACCAATGACATCATAGCTAAAGAAGCTGTAGTTTTGCAGTTCAAAGATACTCCTGAATACACTATATATGAGAGAAAACTGAAAGAAAACATTGAAAAAGAAGAAAATAAAATAAAAAAGGTGAAGTTAACAAAATTTTAGAGGGACAGACAAGACTACTTACACGATCAGGTATGGGATTGGAATAAGAACCCTGGATGTTCCTCTAGGAACCGTAGGAAATCTTGAGGGAGAAACCAACAGGAGACCCAAATAAAATCTATCCTCAAAAAGAAAAAATCATCTCCAAATTATAATACTAGTGGCTCCAAGTCAGATGACCCTTTATCAGAGGAAGGACTAAGACTGGACCAATGACATACCGACAGAGTGGTCCAGTTCCAGGAACCCAAATCAGAACAGAGAGTACTGAGGGGGAAACAGGGACTAGAACCAAATGGCATAAGAAGACTAGGAGACATGGACGGAAGCACAATATCAAGAGGACGTGGCAAAAAGGGCAGGAAGAATCTCTGAGGAGAGATAATATAGTGATTAACATCTCACATGTGGAACTGAATGATGACCAGATAGCAGTGTTACAAAAAGGACTGTCTTTTATTTCCATCCAAGACACTGACCCTTTTGATTTGTTTATCGATTTTAATTGATTCGTACGGAATCTTATACTTAGATATACTTTGAGGAAAACAAAATGTGCAGGGGGAATACGGACATCTCACAGGAGGAACCAGACTTACCATTAGAGGTAGAGGTAAGACAATTTAAGGCCCCATCCAACTTTATGCCTCCACAGAATGAGACAGTAATGGTGTTCCAAAAATTATGTGAGAGACAATTTAAGATAGTATTGGAAGAAACTGAGAAACCTCATTTTGTCACCATCATTAGAAAAGAAACAGAGGCATTAAAAAGCCTAGAGTAGAACTCAGAAATAGTGATAAAGCCGACGGATAAGGGTGGGTCTATAGTTGTGATGTCAATGGACAAATACATAAAAGAAATTAATTGTCAGCTGAATAACACTAGCTTTTATAAGCCGTTACTACTAGATCCAACCGCTGGCTATAAAACTGAGATTGACACTTTCTTATATGGGGCTGAGTGTAGGAGGGTGATAGATCAGGGGGAATATAAATTTCTAACTGTACCTAGTCCAGTTAAAGCTTGCATATATGTTCTCCCAAAGGTGCATAAGGATCTTTATGATCCTCTAGATCGACCCATTGTGGCTGGAATAGGGTCCCAGTTGGAGCTACTCTTCAAATATGTAGATGCATATATAAGGTGGTATGTACATAGATTACCATCATATATCAGGGATACTATCCAGATATTACAGGTACTTGGAGATATGCAAATAGAAACTGAATGGATTTTGATATCATTGAATATTCAGTCCCTATATACCAACATTCCACATGATGGGGGACTGGCAGCACTCGAGTACTGGTTTGAACACGATCTAACATTAGATGTTGGGAAAATAAGGTTTTTATTGTAATGTGCTGAACATATGTTAACAAAAAATAATTTCCTTTTCCAGGATCAGTTCTCCACCAGCTGTCATCCACGCCATTTGATTACTAATATCCCCAAGGCCCAAATCTTAAGAGTGCGAAGAAACTGTAGTGAGGAGTCTGATTATGTGAAAAATGGCCTAGAAATGTGTGAAAGATTTAGAGCTCGAGGGTATATCAGAGAGGTGGTAGAGAAAGCATATGATGAAGTGTTACTACTGGACAGGGAAAAGTTACTGACACAAAAGACACTGCAGATAAGTGAGTCGAGGATGAATTTTGTGACTAAATATTCTAGACAAAGTAAGAAGATTAGACAAATCATCCACCACAATTGGCACATATTGGAGGCAGAACCATTGTTAAAAGAGATGATTACTAGTAAACCTAGGATGGTTTACACTAGGGGTAGAAATTTAATGGATAGGCTTGTGCATAGCTATCAGTCAGTAACTCCAACAAATGATATACAGGAAAGACCACTGCCCCAAGGTACCCATGTATGTGGTAATTGTAAATGTTGTACTTCCCTGATTAAATGTACTACCTTCACTAGCTGTAACAGTAGTAGGAATTTTGAGATAAGGGATTTCATTAATTGTGTCTCCGAGTATGTGGTCTATATGGCTACCTGCCAATACGGGGCCTTCTAAGTGGGTAAAACCACTAGGCCCTTGAAGATACGGGTGGGGGAGCACTTAAGATCTATAGCCCATAATGACAATAGAAGTGCACTGGCTATACACTGTCATAATAACAGACTGAGAGATGTCACTCACACATTTAAATTTTGTGCCTTGGAAAAGGGGAAACTTGGTCCTGGGGGGGGGGGTAGTTTGGAAAACAAACTGTCAGAAAGACAGACATATTGGATTTTTATGTTGCGACCACCAGGACTAAATGACAAAATAGACCTCATTCCTTGCACTAGGAAACAACTTGCGATTCTGATACAGTAAATGGTGTCTTCTGATATAACCTTGCCTTGTTAATGATGTTGTAGTATCACTCGTAGGAAGCTAATGCCTGTATTGGGTACATACAGTTCTGATGCTCACTATAAGTAGTAATGGTTGAAAAATGTTTAAAAAATGTTTTTATTATTTTTTTCAGGACTGGATGGAATTGCCTTGCTGCCACCAGTTACTTCAAATGGAAACCATCTAATAATAAGTATTGCCCTTCTTTTGGTAAAGCTACAGTAATAGTGTCTACTACAAAACTGATACAACTGATTCGTTAATAAAGGAATAATGCCCGACAGGGTGGGAGTTATGCTGGGATAACATCCCACCTCAGGTGGTTGGGCCCAAGACCACCAGCCGAGGGCATCCAACACCCGAGAAAGGATGTTATCCCAGCATAACTCCCACCCTAAAGGGTATTATTCCTATTATACAATGGCTTGTTGTTTTATAATAAAAAAATAATTTTAAAGAATGTTTTCGTTAGTGTGTAAACATATTTTTGTTTCTTAAGAGAAAGAGGAGAACATCATGGAGGAACTCATCCAAATCATCCAAACTATCAGCAGGGATGTTATGCATAACTCCCACCCTAAAGGGTATTATTCCTATTATACAATGGCTTGTTGTTTTATAATAAAAAAATAATTTTAAAGAATGTTTTCGTTAGTGTGTAAACATATTTTTGTTTCTTAAGAGAAAGAGGAGAACATCATGGAGGAACTCATCCAAATCATCCAAACTATCAGCAGGGATGTTATGCCAGGATAACATCCCTGCTGTGACAGCCAACTGACCAATCAGAAGACAGGATTCTTTCTTGCCATTGTATAATTAAGCAATAAGGCATGACAGGGTGTGGTATATCTTGGGATATTGTCACGCCTCTGGTGGTTGGGCACGAGGCCACAGGTCGAGTGTGTCAAATGACCCAAGAAGTGACAATATCCCATGATATACCACACCCTGGAGTGACTTATTGCTATTATGAACTGAGTTTGAAGTTTTATGAATAAAAATATTTAAAAAACAGGTTTTAAAACATTTTATGAGTGAGTTTTTGGGTGGTGTAGGAGTACATTTTGAAAAAATAGTTCTCAGACAGTAGATAGCAAGGAGGCTGGTGGTGCTGGAACTTTTTTGAAGCCGTGATGATGTAGCTCGATATCATCACAGCTTCAAAGAGCTCTTGGCCAATCAGATTCCTCTATTTACGATCCTCAGTTCATAATGAAAGATATCCCCTTCTGCTGTGATTCTGTTTTTTAAATTGTGTTTTTGTGCTTTTTGGGTGTTTAAGGGGTTAGGAATATGTTAGAAATATTATGTCCATTTTCTAAAGTACTCATTTGTTGAGTGAGATATAGAGTGATCACTAATTATTTATATTAATTATATTAATTGTTGTTGGAGTACTGTCACTTTAAGAAGTTTTTGCCTATATAACCAGCACTGTGAAAGCTAAGAACCACCCCCTGAGGACATAGTGATTACCAAACTGGTCAGGGTTCTTTCAGATAATCTTACATGCTCCTGTGCGGTATGCTGTTTGGGCAATTTTAGCCTGATTACTAAATAAATGAAGACTTGGATCTGAAGGTTGAGGTGTGCAGTTTTTTGTTTTTGCGTTTATGAGATATAATAATACACGCACCCTCTGTGCAGTTGAGATGCTTTTGCTACAGAAAATAATGAATGCTTACATTCTGTGAACTGTACCCTCAAAATCCAAAAAGGGGAAGTCAAAATATAATGACGTTTAATATTTATTTGTCAGTTGTCATCTTATAGTCAAGGCCACTTTTTCATTTTTGAATGTGAAAAAATGGTAACATTACGGAACTGCAACAGCCTTCACCCTGGTAATTTTTGCCGTTACTCCCTTCCACCAACATCGTCATCATCATCATCAAGGAGGAAGCAGCCCTCGCAATCCTCAATGCAGGAGTTGTACCCACTTGGAAATTTTTTCCATGACTATATCATCAACTTCAATGGTACACCGTTTGACGCTGCCACCAAGATGGTGTACTTCACCTGCATCATCAGCACAACCATCATTGTGACGGCGTACAAACATTGATGTGGTTGTCTGACTTGGTATGTGACCTTCATTCATTTTGATAAATGTCAGCATGCTGACATTTGTAAGTGATAGGTTAGTACGACGGTCACACACTATGTCCCTTGCAGAACTAAATACTCTCTCCACACTTACATTGGAGGGTGGGTAGGTCAAGTACTTCAGTGTTTCTGATGTCAGCGCTGGCCATTCATTCACCTTGCTACTCCAGTACACCAAAGGATCGTCCAATATTGTCAGATGCCTGTTTTCTACCAAATAGGCCTCAATCATGGTCTGTGATGCATGCATTCCTGACGAATCGTCCACCTGTTCACAACATTCATCTAGGTCACAAATGCCTCCTTGGGACAAGGCACCCAAAAGTGGATTAATGGACAACTGTGCAGCTGACACCACCCCTTGCCCCTCAGCCACCTTACTTAATGTACTCGGTCCACAGTGACTTTCAGCCTTGTTCTGCTGTTGTTTAGAAACATAGAAACATAGACTTTGATGGCAGATAAGGACTGCTTGGCCCACCTAGTCTGCCCATTTCCCTACCTTTTGGATAAGCTACAGATCCTAGTTAACCAACAGCCTACTTCTTCTTACCCCCCACTAGAATTGCCATATATCTGTCCCATGCATTCTTGAATTCCCCCACTGTTTTTGACCCCACTACCTCCTCTGGAAGACTTTTCCATGCATCCACCACCCTGTCTGTGAAAAATTACTTCTTCACGTTGCCCCATGAGCCGTCCCCCTCAATCTTCAAATTGTGTCCCTTTGTTCTTGTACATCTCTTTTTCTGAAAGATGCTACCCTCTTGGACTTTGTTAATTCCCTTGAGGTACTTGAATGTTTCTATCATGTCTCCCCTCTCCCTCCTTTCCTCTAGGGTATACATGTTAAGCTCCTTTAGTCTCTCTTCATATGGCTTCTGGTGCAGACCCTGCACCATTTTAGTTGCCCTCCTCTGGACTGCCTTCATCCTGTCTATGTCCTTGCAGAGGCGGGGTCTCCAGAACTGCATGCAGTACTCCAGATGGGGTCTCATCAACTGTCTGTACAGAGGGATAATAACTTCCTGTTTTCTACTAGTGATGCCTGTCCCTGTGCATCCCAGTATACCCCCAGCCCTCCTTACTGCCTTCTCACATTGCTTGCCTACCTTTAGGTCATCTGATATGACTATCCTAAGTCCCATTCCATTTTTGTTGTTGTTCATGCCCCCCATTGTGTACTCTTCCCCTGAGTTTTTATTTCCCAGGTGCATTACTTTGCACTTCTTTGCGCTGAATCTTAGCTGCCATACTTTTGACCATTCCTCCAACCTTGCCAAGTCCCTTCTCATCCTTTTCACCTCTAATGTGTATCAACCCTGTTGTAGATCTTTGTGTCATCTGCAAAGAGGCATACAGTTCCTGCCAGACCCTCCACAATGTCACCTATAAAGACATTAAAGAGGACCAGTCCCAATACTGAACCCTGCGGTACCCCTCTAGTAACTCCGAATTCCTCAAGGTGGACTCTGTTTACTATTACCCTGTGTCCTGTTGTCCAGCTGATTTTTTACCCAGGTTACTACCCTGGGACCCACTCCCAGGCTGGCTAACTTGTTTATTAATATTTTGTGTGAGACTGTGTCAAATGGCTTGCTAAAGTCCAGGTAGTCCACATCCACAGCCCCTCCCTGGTCTACTACTTTGGTCACCCTCTCAAAAAAATCTATTAAATTCATCTAACATGACCTTCCCACTGTGAATCCATGCGGCATTGAGTCCTGTACCCCGCTGACCTCTAGGTACTCAACAATTCTTTCTTTCGGAAGTGATTCCATAATTTTCCCTACCACTGAGGTTGATCTCACAGGTCTGTAGTTTCCTGCCTCTTCCTTGCTCCCACTTTTGTGGAGGGGAATAACATCTGCCTTCCTCCAGTCATCAGGTACCACACCATCCTCCCATGATCTGTTAAAAAGGGTAGTCAATATGCCACTAGTTCTCTCCTTAGTTCTTTTAGAATTCTGGTGTGAATTCCATCAAGCCTGATTGCTTTGTCCCCCACGAGTTTTAGGAGTTCTTTCAGGACCCTTTCTTCTGCGAATGGACTGGTATTGGACCCCATATCCAGAGTGCTTCTATTGTTTGATTTAGGTACCCCCCTCTCCTCTTCTTTTGTGAATACTGAGCAAAAGTATTCATTCAGGATCTCTGCCTTTTCACTGTCACCCTCTGTCCACCTCCCCTTCCCTTTATTGAGCCTCACTATCCCTCCATTGGTCTTTCTTTGCTCTCTAATGTACCTATAAAAGGTTGTGTCCCCCTTCTTAACTGAGTGGGCTATCTTTTTCTCTGTTTGGGCCTTTGCAATTCTGACTGCATTGTCTGCTTCCTTCTGCTTTAACTTATATAGTTCACCGTCCTGCTCCTTCTATGATTCCTTATACTTCTTGAATGCTATCTTATTGTCCCTAACCTTCCCCGCCACCTCTTTTGAGAACCATAGCAGTTTTTTTCCTTTGTTTTGTTTTATTTGTTTTACACAAAGGCTTGTTGCCTCTGTGATGGCAGTTTTGATTTTTCCCATTGTTCTTGCCACAATATCCAGCCATTCCTCTTCCATCAAGGCCACTAGTTCAAGATGCTTGTTACCCAGACTATAGGCATTGGTACTCATCGCCCTCCATTTCTGATGGCCTTACCCCTTACAACCTTATCCCTGCTCTTTCCTGACTTTGCCTTTTTCTCCATTGACCCCTGTCCTGCTTCCCATTGACTTCTGTACCTTGGTGTTTACTTCCCTACAACCATGTTTTGTGGGGGGAGACTGGTAATTCCCTGTTCCTTTTCAGTGCCTCCCCCCTTGGCCTGTTTTAAAAGATTTCCTATGAAGCATTTAAACCTATCACCTAAGACCCCGGTTCCCCTCCTGGACAGATGCAGACCATCATGCCAATATAGTCCTGCATCCCTCCAGGTGGACCCCCAGTTCCCAATGAAGCCGAAACTCTGTACTCCACACCAGTTTTTCAACCATTCATTGAATCCTATGGTGCAGAGTACCCTAGCCTCACTCATACCATAGACAGGCAGCACCCACATGAAGGTTACCATGCATGCTACATGTCTAAGGCCCCTCCCCAACTCCACAAACTCCTCCTGTACTGCTCTGATCCCATTCCCAGCTAGGTCATTTGTCCCTAGGTGGACAATGAGCAAGTGCTCCTGGACACGATCTAGGAGGGTCTCCTGACACAGTTGGTTAGTGTACGTACTAGGCTAAAGAACACTTTAGATCTGGTATTGTCGAATGGAGAGGCAGTAAGGGAAATAAAGGTGGAGGACCCACTAGCCGACAATGATCACCAAATGGTGTGGTTTAATATCACAATGTGCGGGGAGCCAGAGAAATCAGTTACTCAGGTGGTAAACTTCAAGGGGGTGGGCTTTGGGAGGATGCAAGAAGTACTGAAAGGGAAACTAGATTGCATAAGGCAGGAGATGGACATGGTGCAGAAATGGGATATTATTAAATGGGGGGATTATAGAGGCAATGGAAGCCTGCACCAAGACACAGAGAAAGAGGAGCAGAGAAAGAAAACCATGCTGGTTGAACAGCGAGGTAGTGGAGGTGGTGAGGGCAAAATGAAAGGCGCACCAGAGGTATAGGAGGATGGGAAAGGAAGTAGACAGGGAGGAGTATGCAAGATGGTCCAGGGAGGTGACCAGAAAAGTGAGAGAAGCCAAGGCCCAGAGGGAGCTGAGATTAGTGCAGGGAATTAATTGGGGGGGAGAATGACTTTTTCAGATACATCAGGGAGAAAAGGAAGTGCAAGGAGACAATAGTGAGGATAAAAAGGGGTGGAGAGTGGACAGAAAGGGGGAGGAGCAGGTGGAAGCACTGAATAAATACTTTTCCTCAGTGTTCATGGAAGAAAAGGGGGACCACTGCCATCATGGGCTGGGAGGGTGGGGATGGGGGAGAGGAGGCACAGATGGAAGAATTGAGGGAAGTAGAGTCCTAGAGGACTGAGGGCACTGAAGGTAGACAAGGCACCAGGGCCAGATGGTATTGTTGGGAGGTCTAAACCTCAATCTCAGATTCTTGACGATATTGGGAATGCAAGTAATCACAGACACGTTGCATTAGAGTAATAAACAAGTTTATTACTACAAAAGGGACAAATCACAGTTGCCCTAAGCAGTTCTTACCAGTATGAACTGGGAGCCAGTGCTAAGCATTCCCTACACCTCGAGGTTTCTCTGTGTCTCTTGGGGTCTCTCAGGTCTCCAAGGTATAAGGCTTGTGCATTACATTATATACAGTACCTTTGATAATTACTATGGTTACCAAAAGATAGAAACATTTCTAGTTACAGAGATGAGCCCAATTGGCTAAATTAGAGGTGGCTACATGGTCCAAGATCACATTATATAATTCTGTAAAGTCATCAGTTTGAAAACAAAAGAGTTCTTATACAGTGTCTTACATAACTCAGTTTAGTGGTACAAATCACCAAAAGGCGGCAATGCCGTCTTACATATTATAATTACTCCAAGGACACAGATGTCCTGGCATCTTACAAGTAAGAAATACACAGAAAATACATAGCAGAACATATGTATTAGCAAGCAAAGTGTATTACAACAATATGCATTCATATCCTGACATCTACTTTTGTATGGTAGATGCCCTTAGCCCTATATGTTAGTATAACATATACCTAAATGCTAGCTGTCTACAGTGTACCTCTGAGGGTACCAGTTAGGGTGCAGGGACCTTGTGTAACAGTATCCAGCACAGGGTGCTGAGGAAGATGGTGGAGGAGTTTGCAGAGCCACTGGCAGATCTGTACAGCACTTCACTGTAGTTGGGATGTGTGCCACTGGACTGGAGGATGGCACATGTAGTACCATTACACAAGAGCAGACCAAGGGATGAACCAGGTAATTATCGTCTGATTAGTCTCACCTCCATAGTGTGCAAACTCATGGAAATGATACTAAGGAAAGACTGGTGTCGTACCTGGAGGACAATGGCCTCTAGGATGTGAGGCGGCATGGGTTCATTTTAGAGAAATCTTGTCAAACCAAACTGATACAATGTTATGGCTGGGTGACAGATGAGCTGGATAAGGGTCATGCGGTGGATGTTCTTTACGGATGGCTAAGAACCTGGTGTTGTGCTAAAGGGTATGGGCTGTTGGGGGGTGGGGAAGGACCTGGGAGGACAGTAGTCTCTATGCCAAGGACAGACTACACTTGAGTGAGGAGGGAAAGAAAGTGTTGAAACAGAGGATGGAGGAGTACATAGAGGAAGTAGGGAATTTAAACTAGGAGCAGGGGGAGGCAATTGGGCAAGAGACAAGTAGAGACCACAGGTTGGGAAACCATATGAGCTTACCCCCCATAACAGTGACAAAGGACAAATGGCAAGTACTGTTGGTGATGCTAGTAAAGGAGGGCAGGATGGGAGAGGGGGAAAGGGCAGAAGGTGGTTACCCTTAATGCTAGAAGCCTTGGGAGGGAAATTGCAGAGTTACAGGTGCTCATGGCAGAGGGAGAGGTGGATATTGCAGCCATCACAGAAACATGGGCAACCCAATACAATGATTGGGACCTGTCTGTACCAGAGAACAGGTTATTTTGTACTGACAGGGTGACTGGAAAAGGAGGGGGTGTGGCACTATATGTGAAGGAAGGACTGAAGTGTGTAAGGGAGGAAGTGGAGGAGGGTAGTATGGAGTCACTTTGGATGCAAATCCAGGATTCCAAGAATAGGATTCTTAGACTGGGAGTGGTGTATAGGCCGCCATCTCAGATGGAGGAGTTAGACAGGGAACTAGCGAGACAGATCAGAAGGACCTGCAAGAAGGGTAATGTGGTGATTGTGGGGGACTTCAACATGCCAGGAGTGGACTGGAGTACCCCAACAACCAGGAACAGAAGCGAGCAGGTACTGCTGGATGCCTTCCAGGACAGCTTCCTGCTGCAAATGGTCAGTGAACCAACCAGGTTAGGGAATACCCTTGACCGTGTGCTGGCAAATGGGGACTTTGTGAGAGAACTTACAGTGGGGGAACCGCTGTCAGGCCGTGACCACCACTCAGTATGGCTCACATTGGATATGGGCAAGGAAGGAGTGGAATCTGGCACAAGAGTGCTGGTCTTCAGGAGGGCTGACTTTGGGAGGATGGGGGAAGTGGTAAAAGAGTACCTGGCCAGAATTCAATCTAGTATGGACACTAACCAGAGGTGGGAGCTCATAAAGCTGGGGATAGTGGAGGCAACCAATACCTGCTGCAAGGCCCAGAGCAAGAAGGCTAGAGCTAAGAAACTGAGCTGGTTGAGCAAGGAGGTCATGGAAAAGGTAAGGAGGAAAAGAACTGCCTTTAGGAAGTACAAGAAAACAGGGAGAGGGGAGGAGAGGGAGGAGAGTACTTGACGGAATCGAAGGAGGTGACAAGGGCAGTAAGGGGAGCCAAGGCATCTATGGAACTCAGGCTGGCACAAGGCATTAAGAAGGGGGAGAAGGACTTCTTTAGGTACATCAGGGAGAAAAGGAGCTGTAAGGACCACATAGTAAGGATTAGGAAGGAGGGGGGTTGGGTGGAAGCAGGATGAGATAAGGCAGAAGCACTAAATGAGTACTTCTGCTCAGTATTTACTAAAGAGAAGAGGGGGGTGACACCCAAAGAGGGAGAAATGGCAGAAACTGGGGGGAGGGGGTGACAGATGGGGAAATCATGGAGGGCAGAGTTCGGGAGGGTTTGAAGGCACTGAGAGTGGACAAGGTGCCAGGCCCAGATGGCATCCACCCCAGGGTACTGAAGGAGCTGGCAGAGGTCCTTGCAGGACCTTTGGCAGACCTATTTAATGCCTCACTACATTCAAGGTGTGTACCTCAGGACTGGAGGATGTCTCATGTGGTGCCCCTCCACAACAGTGGCCCCAAGGATGAACCAGGAAACTACAGACCAGTGAGCCTCACATCCATCGTGGGTAAGCTAATGGAGACTATCCTGAAGGAGTGGCTGGTGGCCCTCCTAGAGGCCAAAGGACTACAGGACAGCAGACAGCATGACTTCATATGGGCCAGATCCTGCCAAACCAACCTGGTGGAGTTCTATGAATGGGTAACTAGGCAACTGGACAGAGGCCATGCAGTGGATGTCCTGTATCTGGACTTCAGTAAGGCATTCGGCTCGGTGCCGCATGGAAGGCTGGTAAGTCAGTTAGTAGGCACAGGGGCAGGTGCAAAGCTGGTGAGATGGGTAGGGAACTGGCTTCAGTGAAGGCAATAGAGGGTGGTGGTGGGTGGGGAGCTCTCACACCCAACGGTAGTGACGAGCGATGTTCCACAGGGCTCGGTGTTGGGACCAGTGTTGTTTGGGATATTCATTGCAGACACATCATTGGACATCAAGAGCAAGATCAGTGTGTTTGCTGATGATACCAAGGTAGGAGCAGTGGTGGATGACCTAGGGGGATGGCAGGGGTTGCAGGATGATCTGGCAAAGCTTGAAACCTGATCAGACACCTGGCAATGGGGGTTTAATGCCACAAAGTGCAAGGTGCTGCATTTTGGGATGAAGAACCCAAGGAGGAGTTACCAGCTGGGGGGAGTGCAACTAGCCCAGACAGAGGAGGAGAAGGATCTGGGATTGCTCATTACAGGGTCAATGAACAACTCAGCACAATGTAGGAAGGCAGCTGCAAAGGCCAACAAAATGCTGGGTTGTATTGCAAGGGGTATATCCTTTAAGGAGGGAGGAGGTGATTCTGCCACTGTATAGGTCATTAGTTAGACTGCACCTGGAGTACTGCGTGCAGTACTGGTGCCCATATCTGAAAAGGGACACTAAGTTACTGGAAGGGGTGCAGCACAGGGCAACAAAGATGATTAAGGGGGCTGGGGGACTTATCATACGAGAGGAGGCTGAGGCAGTTGAACATGTACTCGCTGGAGGAGAGGAGGGATGGGGGACATGATTGAAACCTTTAAGCACATGAAAGGAATAAACAAGACAGGTACAGAGGGGCTGTTCAAAGTAAGGGGGGAGAGACACCAGGGGCCATGATATGAGACTGGAGGGAGGAAGGTTCAGGAGGGAGATGAGGAGACACTTTTTTACAGAGAGGGTGGTGGCTGGGTGGAATGCGTTACCTGCAGAAGTGGTATCCAGTAGAATAGTAGACTGCTTCAAAATGGGATGAGACAGGATAAGGTTCCTGGGTCAATGAAGGGGAAGGGTGGAAGGGAGGGACAGCTGCAGAATAAGGGGTGCTAGCTGCACATTCGTGCAGACCTGATAGACCTCTAGGCCTTTATCTGCTGGCAAATTTCATATGTTCATACTTAAACTTCAGCAAGGCCTTTGATTCGGTGCCTCATGGGCAGCTTGGGGGGAAGCTAACTGGTGTAGAGGTAGGGGAAAAAATGACAAACTGGATTACAAGTTGGCTGGCTGGGAGGCTACAACTGGTGGTGGTGAGAGGGGAGCTCACAACTCCAAAGATGGTGATGAGTGGGGTGCCACAGAGCTCTGTGCTGGGGACCGGTATTATTTGGGCTCTTCATATCAGACATTGCACATGGGGTGGTGAGCAAGGTAAGTCTGTTTGCTGATAACTCCAAAATCGGAGCAGTGGTGGATGGAGGGGCGGGATGGAAGCAGTTGCAGTGGGACCTAAGCAAGCTAGAAGAGTGGTCAGAGAAGTAGCAGCTGGGGTTCAATGCAAAGAAGTGTAAGGTTATGCACTTCGGGGCAAAGAACCCAAGGAGAGAATACTGGCTGGGGGAGTTAAGCTGGGGATCACTGAGGAGGAGAAGGACCTCGGGGTAATGATAACAGTGACCTATGAACAACACTGCCCAGTGCAGGAGAGCAGCAGCAAAAGCGAATAAAATGCTGGGGTGCATAGCGAGGCGTTTTTTATCCAGGCGAAGAGAGGTGATCTTGCCCCTCTACAGGTCGCTGGTAAGGCTGCACTTAGAGTATTGTGTGCAGTTTTGGAGGCCATACCTAAAGTATGATATCAGGCTACTGGAAGGGGTGCAGAGGAGGGCAACAAAGATGATGGAGGGGAGAGACTATGAAAGCAGCCTTGGAGACCTGAATACGTACATCCTGGAGGATAGAAGGGACGGGGGGACATGATAGAGACATTCAAGTATCTGAGGGAGATCAATAAGGAAGGGGCAGATGGGGTCTTTAAACTAAGAAGGTGGCAGGACACCAGGGGGCACGGTCTAAGAATAAAGGGTGGAAGATTTAGGAGGGAAATGAGGAGACACTATTTCACAGAGAGGGTGATATCAAAATGGAATGTACTACCAGAATGGGTGGTATCATGTAAATCTGTGAACAGCTTTAAAAGGGCATGGGACAGGGAACAGGGGAGAATGAGGGTGGGGGGGTGGCAGTGGGATGACAAAGGGAAGAGGGTGGGGCAGCTGCAAACTAGGGGTGCCTGCCGTACACTCGAGCAGACTTACATAGACCGGGTGGTCTGTTTCTGCTGGCACATTCGTATGTTCATATGTAATGACGTCCAGCTCTCCATCTCTCCCATGCAGCTGCTTAGCTGCTTCCACAATCCTGAGGATTTGCTTCCTGTCCCTCCAAGCCATGGCACTGGGCAGGCACCCTACCTCCCTCTCTCCTCCTTCCCCTAGCTCTACCCTTCTAACAACTGAAACCCCCACCAGGAGCTGTTTCCTTCCCCTGTGGGTTCCCATGCCACCCTCCTTTGGGTCTCCCTTGTAGAGGTTCCCAGCATCCTTCTTGGTCTCCACTCTGGGTGCCTCCATAGAGGAACCATGCTCTGCCAGACTGGTGTATGAATTGTGGAGAGGTACAACTGGAGGGATGCGCATCTGTTCCACCACCCTCACCTTCCCTGAGCCCACTGTGGTCTAACCGCCCCTCTTTCTTGGCAACCTCTGAGGCAGTAGCAGCAGCCTTAGTGGTCCATGGGTGGGGAAGGAGGGTTTCCTACTCCTTGCCAGTTCATCCTGGAGACGGGCAACCTCCTACCCCAGAGCAGAGAGGTGTCTGCAAATAGGGAAACATCGCAGCCTCCAGAATGTCTTTGGAAGACTGCCACCCCACAGCCAGTGGATTGCATCACTCCCCACATGTCTCTCACCCTTCCTGTTTCATTTTTTTTATTTGTTTGCAGAACTTCGCATGTGACTTCTGTGCCCCATGAACCAATTGGACCAGCTATCCAGTCAGATTTTGAACCTGATAATGCCCTCCCTCCAGTATGGCTGCAATGCCATGCTTGTATCGTGAGTCCAGCAATGTGGCTATTCCAAATTCTGGAGATTGCTGAATAGTGGCAATGCATCAGTTGCTGTCTAATATTGTAGTCATGTGTTTTAGTAATGCACATCTTGACCAATCTCCGGCCACATCAAGGCTAGGCTGCAGATTCAAGAAAGTCTTCCCCAGCACCCGCAGCAGTGGAATGGCTTGACTAACGGATGCGGTGTCACCACTCACTTCCTATGTGGCATGTTCAAATGGCCTCAGAACTACTATTATTGAGTTCATGAGTCTCCATTGTTCAGTTGTCATAGATATTGAGGCCATGGCTAGTGTGCATAACTAGGTACTTGGAGATAACTTTGTACTACTCATACAACCGCTCTGCCATGTAAAGTGTTGAGTTCCATCTCATGACAACTTCAAGCTTCAGGTGGTGCTGAGGGAGGTTGTTTTGAATCTGCAGCTGCCTAAGTTGATCATGGGCCTTTCCAGAGCATGCAAAGTGGGCACAGATGTGGCGTGCAACAGTCAGCATTTGCTTTATTTCAGGGTACTGCAGAAACTCCTGTACCACAAGATTTAAACAGTGGGCCATGCAGGGAACCCTCGCAAAGCCACCATTGCTGATACATTTAACAATGTTTGATCCATTATCACTACCTATGTATCCAGCTTTCAGGGACAGAGAGTGAAGCCACTCGTCAATTTCAGTCAGTAGTAAGTCTAGCATGTTTTCACCTGTATGTGACCCTGTTACACTATGCATTGCAAGTGTGGGATGCTGTCTAATGCCATGAAGGTTGCTTCCACCACAGTCTGACTTATTACACTGCTTTCCCATCCCACCATCACAGACAACCACAGGTAGCTGCACCCAATATGCAGTAATACACAAATAGGAACTACCTGCCGTTTTGCCACTTGTCCATGTGTCTATGCTTAAGTAAATGTAAGGTGATGCAGAATGTTGAATGCCATGTTTTACAGACTATGTCACTGTCCGATATAACTCTGGGACAGCATGGGAAGAAAAGTATGTCCTGGGTGGGATCTTTCATTTAGGACAGGTGCAGGCTGCAAAGCACAGGAATCCTGCATTCTTCACAAAGGAAAATGGCAAAAGGTCAGTAGCCAGCATTTCCACTATGGCAGCATTGGTTCATGTGCAACTGTATGGTTTGGTGTGCATTTACTGTTCTGGGCAAAAAGGCTGTGCAACGTGGGCTGCATTGTTTGGTGTTTTGCATGTGGTGTGCCAGATGTCTCTCCTCTGTGAACTGACATGGATGGGGTACCTTTGACGTGTGATGGTGGGTGCACAGGTGACAAACCAATAAATGTGGTTATTTTACCTGTTTTAAGCACAGGGGTTGATGTACTAGAATTACTACATGAACCACTGCTACTCTGACCACTACTTGAACATTCAAAATCCTCCTCCTCCTTCTCATGCCTGTAGTAATTCTCAGGTGTTATTTCACCACTTTTACCAACATGGCTACTTACAGTAAAGGAAGGCAATACCATGCTCACTAAGGTGGATGAGGGTGAATGCCCCACTATGGCATTAGCTCCCCTCTGGTGCTGAGTCCACAGTGCCAAGTGCCTGCTCTTGAGATGACTATGCTAGCCCCCAGTGCCCAGATGGCTACCCTTTTTACCATGCTTCACATGCGAATGGCAAAGCTGGCAGATTACCACTGTTTCATCGCTACCATCTTGTATGAAAAAATCCCAAACTAGGGATTTTCATGCCCTACTCTTCATATGTTGCTTCTGGGATTGTATATGAAACTACAGTTTTAGTGGTGATGAAATGGGGGTGTACAGCATGATTTCTGGTGTTGTGCACACTTGGACTTTGACTGAACATCACAGTCGATGAATATTACTTCAGGGTCAGCAACAGACACAGCTACATCAGAACTTTGAGGAGGGCAATTTACTAACAGACTGTTTACAAACAGCCACCTTCACTTTCTTTTTGTCCGGTTCCCAAATGGGGTCGCTAGCATCAAATTCATTTTGGATGCTGTCCTCCTGTGGAGATAGTCCAATCACAGTCTCAGTACTATCATCCACACTTTTTTCGTCAATGTCTGAATGTTTGCATGGCCTAACCTCAGGATCAGTGGAAACATGAGACTGTGAGTCATTAGCATTATCAGAATCATGTTCAACTACTGTGGGGAGTGCGACATCAACTACACTTAAGTCTGCTGATTCAACATTTTTCCCACCTGATAAGCTTGCCCGGGTTGAACTTGTGGCAATACTCATGCTGTTATCAACCATGCTGTCACTGACTTTACTACCAGCAGGGACAACAGCATCTCCAACCAGCATTGAAGTGACTGATTTCACTGTATAAAGCAGAGTCACAGAAATCCCTTTACTTGCAGCAACTGCTACCTTTCCCTTCTGCTGCATACTACCATGGCCACGACCACTACTCTTAACACTGCTAGACTTGCTACTAGCCCCTGATGAACCTGCCTCATCATCACAACAACTTCCACTGCTAATAGTCTTCTTGGCAGCAGTGCCACAGCCAGACACAGCTTTGCATGACCGTCTCTTAGCAAGCCTATTTTAGGATTACACAGACAATTAACAGCAACTTATTATTTCTGCTGTTTTTGGGGGGATGGGATGGGAAGCAAAAAATGAAAGAGATGCAGCTGCACAGGCACAAGTAACACAACACCTTAACCAGTCTATAAAAATCCAAAAGTCAAAAAAACAATACCTTGTTTTGCAGGGGGTGGGGCGGGGGTACAGCTTTAGCTACACAGACAGAAGCAGGGAAAAATATTTACTGCAGACAGGCTGAGAAATTCAGAGTACTGCTATTGCGGTCCCGCAATAAAATGCATATTAATTTACACCACGCACACAGATTAAAGGTCAGGCACAGAAACTTTACCTTTTCAGTAAACTACAATATAGACAGTCTTTTAAAACGACTGAAAAAATGCCCAGCAAACAGAAAAAAGACTATGCAAAATTAAGCAAAGTTGTACTGGGTATACTTCAACACACAAATAATAAAAAACTAGCCAACAAAAGTTGGAAAAACTGCCTTTCTCACTAAACTCCCTTCTGCACCCCAGATCTGCCCCTCCCCCGTAGCACACTTCTACAGAGTCTGTCAGTACAGAGACTGAATGTACTAAATTAACATTAAATATTCACACACAATCTAGAAATGCTTGATGATATAAACACATGAGCATGTCCTACAAGTGATGTACTAAATTTTGACACAAATGTTGTGGCACAAATGTGTTTTTAAGGTTTTTTGATGGTTTGAATCCCAGAGCTCTGACAGCAAACAGTCTCTAGCTTTCCACTACACAGAACCGAGGCTATGCAGAACAACATAGAGCCCATGAGACCTTAAATCCCATGAATCGCTGCAAAATTCACCTTAAAGAGCAAACAAACAAGGTGAAGAAATGCAAAGTCAATAGAGAACAATGGGGACTTCGCCTTACTTCGAGATGCGAAGTTGTTCACTTCACTATGCAAAACATTATGTGAAATTCGGGTTCTACACAAAACACTACGTGTAGCGAATTTTAGGCACTTCGTCCACCTCTAGTAATATCCATAAGTGATCCTCTCCTATATGCTACTGCAGTTACAAAAGTAATATTTAAATGCTATGGTGAGTTAAGTCATAGTCAAATGTTAGTTGCCCTTAAAAACTAACTGTTGGAATACTTTTGTTTTAGACATAAATTTTAAAATGTATGGCAGTCCAGTAGCAAACTGAAGGAGTCTCCTGCTACTATACTCAGGTCTATGAGAAAAATGATTTTAGAATTCCAGATTATAGCTTCTGGAGGCAGTATGGTGCAGTGGTTTAAGGCTCTGAGCTGCAAATCTGGAAACCTGGGTTTGAATCCCACAGCTTGCACTTGACCCTGAGCAAGTCACTTAACTTTCTTGTGCTCCCAGGTTGTACCTGCAAACAAGCTTTCAGCTTAGTGCGTCTCACCTGGTAAAATAATTGGGTTAAAAAAAAAAAAGAATTCTGCCAAGAAAAAAGTTTGTAGATCTTTTGGCAATAAATAATGTCACTCATTGTTCACAAGTTTCAAACTGTCCTGTGAAATTATCTTTGGCTTAAATATCCTGATGGTTTCATCCTGGTTTTAAAGCATTGACCTAATGGAGAAAAGACACACCTGCACATTAATTCTTTGCTTTCAATCATATCTGAATAAATGACCCAAGAAGGGGAAGGAAAGGAATTGTGTTTTACATAATGCCTTTCATACACACTGTAGCCCAAAACACTTTACAATGCATGAACATTTGGCAACAGCTATTAGACAACACAGAAAGGTTACAGAAAGATTGGGGAATTAGGGGCAGAGAAAGAGAGCACATTTAGCGCTGGGTGCTTTGTTGACTTGCTAAGCGCCACACAGCAAATAATAAGCTATCAGACCCAAACCAGGGTCTCTAGCTTCCCAGCTTGGCACTCTTACTGCTAGACTATACTGCCTATAGAAGACATTCACTGTGTCTACCACTAAGACTAATTGGGAACTGTATCTCTGTAATGGTTGTAAAAAAAACTGCTTCTTGGATTTCTGTCAAGTTTCAACTCGATTGCCTTCATGCAAAATATTTGCATAAAGGTGGCGTCCAGATTTGCCAAACCTGATGAAAGGGACATCCTCGGCTTGGATTTTTTTTTTCTTAAAGTGGAGAGTTGATGTAACTACATGGGACAGAGATAAATTAGCTCTCTGCTTTGCTTTAACACTGTTTTAAACAGGCGAAATCCTGTCTAGATGTAGTTCACTGTGGAAGGATAGGATGCCGCCACCATAGCATGTTCCAAGCTGCCTTTTTTTGTTGCTTTGTTCTTGAGATTTATGTTAGTATTACTTTACTTATGCCTGGAATTCTTGAGCTTATGCAAGGGAACCTCACACATTCTTTCACTATGATTGTGTTCATCATAAATTATTTCTTGAGTAAACTTTCAAAACAGTCTGTCTCTGTAAATGGGTAAAAAAATCACCTTAGAATCTCCAGCATCTGAAGTACTGACATGCAATCATGTTCAAAAATACAGAATAGATTTCCTTTTTGTTTTTCTCCTTTGTATGAGGCAAAGAGAAATCAGAACTAAAACCCGCTCACCAAAGAAATGTTTTTTTCACATTTTTTTTAATTATGTGTACACCAATCAGCGTATACAGTACTGCCCCATCATGCCAACTTTTGAAGGTGGATCCTCTTCATCAGGGTGCCAAGTTACTTAAAATCTGAACATGTGTCAATCTTTAAGGTAAAGCATAAAAGAAAGGCTACATGAGCTTTACTAGGGGAGTGAAGCCCTAGTCACCATTGTGGGTATAACTTATTTCACAGTCACGGATTGCATACTTTATAATCCAGTTTGGTACCACTCAGAAACATAGAAACATATACAATGACAGCAGAAAAAGACCATTGATCCATCCAGTCTGTCCATAGAACCCTAACAAACCTGAGACCTTTTGTCCATACAGGGTTGTAACACACATTATCGATCCCCAAGCTCCCTGCCCTACCACCCTGAGCAACCATTAAGCCCTTCACTCTGTCCCAGTGGTGTTTGAAACCATTGTTAGTTTTGATGCCCACTGTATCAGCTGATAAATTGTTCCATGGCTCCACTGCTCTTCCTATAAAATAAGACTTTCTAACTTCCCTCTGGACCACCCTGTCAGTTTCCACTCATGCCCCCGTGTTCTTGACCTGCTACTTATACTAAATAGTTCCTTGCAGTTTACCTTGTTGAGTCTTTTCAGGAACTTGAAGGTCTGTATTATATCTCCCTCTCTCATCTGGCCTCCAGCAAGTGCATATTAAGTGCCTTGAGTCAATTCTCATAATATCTGTCTGGCTGTCCCTGAAACATTCTGGTCACCCTAGGTTACACTGTCTCCAGGCTGTCCTTATATTTTCTTAAGTGAGGACTGCAGAAATTAGAACAGTAACATGAAAACATAAATTGTCTACAAAAAAGGACCAGCTGATCCATCTAATCTGTTATATTTCCTTGTATATTACTACTTCCCGGAACATACTCAGTCTCAGGTGTCCCTCCCTCCTCCCTTTCCTTTTTCTTATTTTGCCCATGTGCCTATCATATGCATGCTTGTAGCTCCCATGGTCCCACCCCCACCACCTCCTCTGGCAGGCTGTTCCAGGCATCTACCATCCACAGCAAGAAGAATGAGGTGCTATTAGAACTTTACTCCTCTACTGGGACTAAAGAACTAGAACTTTACTATTGGGACCTTCAATTTAGGGTAAAAACAAATGAAAAAAGAGTTAGTGTGTTTGTCTGAGTTGGGTGAAGGGAATTGTTATCTGTGCAGCTAGCTAAGTGAAGAAGCAAACTGTGAATTAGGGGGAGTGGCTTAGGCATCAGGATGCCAGGTGTTTGAATTTAAAAACTGTCCTAGATAGCTTTTGGCAGAAAACAGCAAGAGGAAGGAGGTGCTGTTAGAACTTTACTACTCTCCTGGGACTATATTGCCCTCCCGCCCTCCTCTCCACCTCCTACCCTCCTACCATTAGCCAGTTCTACTTTTATAGGCACAGGATTTGACTGACAACAGGAACTTTCTGTTTGGGAGCAAGAAGGGAGTGATCACAGAGGCACAAAAAACTCACCATCATAGAAGGAAAAGAGTAGCTCTCCATCCCACCCAGCTGCTGGAGGTCTGACTCTGAGCAAGTAAGAAGGAGACTACTAAGGAATATAGGAACTACCTGTCCCAGAACAGGAAGATCAGGAGCTTTAAGGGCATGGAGGCAGTAGAAAAGTAGGGAGAAAAAATATATATAAAATAAAAAAAAATAAACAGAGAGAGAGGAAAGAGTAAGCATACAAAACAACAGTTAAGGGGCCACAAATAAGACATGATGGGAGTGGTGCAGTGCAGTGGCTGTGGAGTGGCAGTCTTCTGGGAGACGTTCTGGAGGATGCAGTGTTGTCCCATCTGCAGGCACCTCTGGGCTGAGGTAGGAGGTTGCTCATCTCCAGGCTGAGTTGACCAGGATTCAGGGACCTCCTCTCCCACCCCGACCACAAGGCCACCGCTGCTGCCTCAGAGGTTGCCAAGAAAGAGGAGCGGTTGGACCACAGTGGGCTCAGGGAGGTTGAGGTGGTGGAACAGAGTGCATCCCTCCAGTTGTACCTCTCCAGAATTCATATGCCATTCTGGCAGAGTGTGGTTCCTCTATGGAGGCACTCACAGTGGAGACCAAAGAGGATGCTGAGAACCTCCACAAAGGAGACCCACAGGAGGGTGGCATGGGACCCCACAGGGGAAGGAAACAGCTCTTGGTGGGGGACTCCATTGTTAGGAAGGTAGAACTGGGGAAGGGAGGGAGAGGGGGAAGGGAGGAGAGGGGAAGGGAGGGAGAGGGAGGTAAGGTGCCTGTGTGGCGCCATGGCTTGGAGGGACAGGGAGTGAATCCTTAGGATCGTGGGATCAGCTGCATGGGGGTGGGATCTGGATGTCATTATCCACCTAAGGACAAATGACCTGGCTGGTAAAGGGATCAGAGCAGTGCAGCAGGAGTTTGTGGAGTTGGGGAGGGGCCTTAGACAAGTAGCACACATGGTAACCTTCTCGTAGGTATTGCCTTTCTATGGCATGGGTGAGGCTACGGTGCTCCGCACCATGGAATTCAATCAGTGGTTGAAAAACTGGTGCACAGCTCAGGGTTTTGGCTTCACTGGGGATCCACCTGGAGGGATGCAGGCCAAGCTGGCACGATAGTCTGCATCTGTCCCGGAGGGGAACCAGGATCCTAGATGACAGGCTTAAATGCTTCATTGGCAAGCATTTAAACTAGCCAAGGGGGGAGGCACTGAAAAGGAGCAGGGAAATCCTAGCCCCCGCCATAAAAACCAGGGTACTTAGTGAGGTAAACACCAAGATAGAGCAGTCGATAGGGAGAAGGGCAGGGGTAAATGGAGAAAAAGACAAAGGCAGTAAGGACAGGTATGGGGCAAAAAGGGGTAAGGCCATCAGAAAATGGAGGGTAATGAGTACCAATGCCTGTAGTCTAGGTAAAAAGCTCTCTGAACTGGTGGCCTTGAAGGAAGAGGGATGCCTGGATATCGTGGTAGTCACAGAAACATGGTACACAGAGAACCATGACTTAAATGTCACCATACTAAGGTACACAATCCACAGGAGGGACAGGGAGAGTAGAAGAGGAGGAGGAGGAGGAGTAGCTCTGTATGCAAGGGAAGGGATCAAAACAATGGAACAAAAAGGTAAATAGAGAGGAGAGGAGGTACTCTGGGTCACCCCGGAGACTGGAAATGGCACCACAATCTGCACAGGGGTTGTATACAAACCCCAGTCTCAGGGGAGAAAATGGACAAGGAAATGATAGAAGACATCCTTAGGATGGCAGTGAAAGGGGAGATATTGTTGATTGGGGACCTGAATATGCCAGATGTTAACTGGAGGACCTTTGCTGCAGCCACATCCAAGAGCAGGATCATTCTCGTTGCCCTACAGGGGGCATGCCTCAGACAGCTAGTATTGGAACCCACTCAGGAGGGAGCAATCTTAGACCTGGTACTCTTAGATGGGGATGGAGAAAGGATCTCAGATCTAGAAGTTGGTAGCCATCTGGGAACAAGTGACCACCAAACAGTGTGGTTCACGATCAACTCAGCCACAGAGTCAAGCCATACAAAAGTGAGGGAACTGGACTTTAGGAGGGCTGACTTTGTCAAAATGGGAGAGTGCCTCAGAAAAGCACTAGCAAACAGGCAAGAAGGAGGGGTGGAGCAACAATGGGGAAACATCAAAACTGCCATCACAGAGGCAACAAGCCTTTGTGTGAAGCAAATAAATTGAAACAAAAGAAAAAAATGCTATGGTTCTCAAAAGAGGTGTGTTGGGCGGGGAAGGTTAGGGAGAAAAAGATAGCATTCAGGAAGTATAAGAAAACACAGAAGAAGCAGGACAGAGAACTGTACCAGTTAAAGCAGAAGGAAATGGGGTAGACAGTCAGAATAGTAAAGGCCCAAACTGAGAAAAAGATAACCAACTCAGTTAAGAAGGGGGATGAAACCTTTTATAGGTACATTAGGGAGTGACAGGTGACAGGTTTAAAGGCTTCCTTGGCAAGCTTTTAAACTAGCCAAGGGGAGAGGTGCTAATAGGAAACAGGAAAGTTCAAGCCTCCCCCCACAAAACATGGCAGGTAGTAGGGTTAACACTGAGGTACAGAGCTTGACAGAGGGCAGGACAGGGGTAAATGGAAAAATAGACAAGGGCAATAAGAGCAGGGATGGGGTAAAAAAGGATAAAGCCAACATTAAATGAGGGCAATGAGTACCAATTCCCATAGTCTTGGAAACAAGCTTCCAGAGCTAGTAGCCCTGATAGAAGAGAAACACTTAGATATTGTGGCAGTCACAGAAACATGGTACACGGAGAACCATGACTGGGATGTCAACATACCAGGGTACACAATTTACAGAAGGGACAGGGAGGGTAAAAGAGGAGGTGGAGTAGCTCTCTACATAAGGGAAGGGATCAAAACTACAAAACTAAAAAGTAATGGGGGAGGACAAGAGGCACTCTGGGTCACCTTGGAGACAGGGAATGGCATCACAATCTGCACAGGGGTTGTATACAGACCACCGTCTCAAGGGGAGGAAATGGACAAGAAAATGATAGAGGGCCTTCTCAAAATGGTTGAAAAAGGGGAGATACTGTTGATGGGGGACCTGAATATGCCAGATGTTAACTGGACGACATGGACTGCAGCCACATCCAAGAGCAGGATCATTCTCGATGCCCTACAGGGGGGCATGTCTTAGACAGTTAGTGGTGGAACCCACTCAGGAGGGGGCAATATTAGACCTGGTACTCTCAAATGGAGACAGGATCACAAATTTAGAAGTCAGTAGACATCTGGGAATAAGCGACCACTGCACAGTGTGCTTCACAATAAACACAACCACGGAGACAAGCCATACAAAGACAAGGATACTGGACTTTAGAAGGGCTAACTTTGGCATAATGGGTGAATACCTGAGGAATGCATTAGCAAATGGCCAGAAAGGAGGGGTGGAAGAACAATGGAGAAAAATCAAAACTGCCATCATGGAGGCAACAAGCCTTTGTGTGAAACAAATAAAGAAAACAAAGCGGAATAAAAAACTACTATGGTTCTCAAAAGAGGTGTCAGGGAAGGTTAAGGAGAAAAAGGCTGCATTCAAAAAGTATAAGGAATCACAGAAGGAGCACTACAGGGAACTGTATCAATTAAAGCAGAAAGAAGTGGGGAAGGCAGCCAGAATAGCAAAGGCCCAAACTGAGGAAAAAATAGCCAACTCAGTTATTTATTTTATTTTTTTTATTTATTTATTGAAATAATCAGTTTTACAACCTTTGAGTCAGAGACTCGTTTACAAAGGTACCTCGTCTCAGGGTGGGGGACAACAATTAAGTGAGGTTTAGACGTAGGTTACATATAGGTGAGATACATACATACAGTTGAGTTACACGCATCGTTAAATAAACACAGTTGTTACAGTTATTCATGAAGAGTCATACTCAGACCTAGAAACCAGTACACGGTCTTCTGTGGAACCCAGAGAAGACTTAGGGGGCTAGTCAAGACAGGGTTATGTTCCACTACAGGCATTTACAGCACCGGCTGTCAATACTGTGTTTACGGAGGGCTATTTTGAACAGGCCAATCCTGGGAATTTTTGTGATTCCCTCTGGAAGGGAGTTATACCAGGCTGGGGCTTTATGATGAAAGCAAGGTAATGCATCTGGGAAACAAAAACCCAGGGGAAACACAATGGGGGTTGAGATACTAACAACAACAAAAATGGAAAGGGACCTGGGGGTAGTCATATCAGATGACCTAAAGGTGGGCAAGCAATGTGAGAGGGCAGCAAGGAGGGCTGGGGGGATACTGGGATGCATAGGGAGAGGCATCACCAGTAGAAAACAGGAAGTTATTATCCTCCTGTACAGACAGTTGGTGAGACCCCATCTGGGTACTGCGTGCAGTTCTGGAGACCCAGTCTCCATAAGGACATAGACAGGATGGAGGCTGTCCAGGAGGGCACCTAAAATGGTGCAGGGTCTGCACCGGAAGACATATGAAGAGAGACTTAAGGAGCTGAATATGTATAGCCTCGAGGAAAGGAGGGAGAGGGGGGACATGATAGAAACTTTCAAGTATCTCAAGGGAATCAACAAAGTCCAAGAGGGTAGCATCTTTCAAAAAAAGAGGTGTGCAAGAACAAGGGGGCACAATTTGAAGATAGAAGGGGGTGGCTCAGAGGTAATTTAAGGAAGTATTTTTTCACAGAGAGGGTTGTGGATGCATGGAACGGCCTGCCAGAGGAGGTTGTGGAGTCAAACACAGTGGTGGAATTCAAGCATGCATGGGACAGTCATAAGGCAATTCTAGGGGGTTGGGGTAGGAAGAAGTAGGCTGCTGGTTAGCTAGGATCTGCAGCTTATCCATCAGGTAGGGAAATGGGCAGACTGGGTGGGCCAAGCGGTCCTTATCTGCCATCAAAATCTATGTTTCTATGAAAGGATCTTTGGCAGAGAGAGGCCCTAGCTCTGGGTACTAGGAAGGTGGCTTTAGTGGAGTTACGGGTTAGCACAGGCCGGCCGGCCAGTTGCAGGGATGCGGAGACCCCTGGGGGGCATAACCCAGACAGGGACTTTTTAGCCAGCAGGCAGGTGTGGTATTTCAGTCATTCCTCAAGAGTGAGTATGTTTGTGGCAGAGTATAGCAGGCAAGTGTGAGTTCTGCTATGGGCACTGGTCAGGAGCCTACAGGCTTTGTTAATAGAGGTCTGGACTTTAGAGAGGGTGGTGGGGTCTGCAGCTGCATATATTGGAAGTTCGTAGTCAGCCAGCGACAACACAGATGAGGTGATGGCCAGTTTTAAGGCAGATTCTGGGAGGCAGTCTTTATGGCGGTAGAGGAGCCCAATCCTGGAGTTCATGGCTGATGACAGGGCTTTTAGATGGGCGTGGAATGTAAAGCCTGCGTCAAAAGTGATGCCCAGGTACTTATATGTTGTTACCTGTTCAAGTGGAAGGAGTGTGCTGGGGTGATGAGCAGGGGAGTATCCTTGGCGCTGTTTTGCCGATGTGCGAACAGCATTGACTTTGTTTTTTTCAGGTTCAGGATTAGCCGATGGTTACTGAACCATTTTTCTGCTTGGAGGAAGGTGCTTTGCAGCTTGCTTTGGAGTAGGAGTGGGTCCAAGTGTGATGCTATGATCACTGCATCATCTGCATAAAGAAGTATTTTGTTGGAGCAGGAGCTTGGGAGGGTGTTTAGGAAGAAACTGAAAAGGGTGGGTCCAAGGATGGAGCCTTGCGGGACCCCTGAGAGTACCGGTAGGTTGGTGGACATGGTCTTATTTATCTTAACTCTTTGGGATCTGTTGTGTAGGTAGCTTGAGAACCAGTTCAGAGGGCCAGATGAGAATCCCAGCTGGCTAAGCGAGTTTAACAGCAGGGGGTGACACACAGTGTCAAAGGCCTTGGATAGGTCAATGAATACTGCCCCCGCAAGTTGCCCATCATCAAGCGCAGAGTGTATATGGTGGGAGAATTCCAGAAGGGCAGTGGATGTGCTGTGGCCCGGACGAAACCCATGTTGCTCAGGACATAGGATGTCGTATTTAGATAGGTATTCTATTAGCTGTGTGGATACTATTTTTTCCAAGGCTTTGGAGAGGGGGGAAGGATGGAGATGGGCCTGTAGTTATTTGGTAGTGTTCGGTCCCCAGACTTATGAATGGGGGTGACTTCGGCCTGTTTCCATGCTTCTGGGAATTGGTCAAGGCATAGGGATCTATTAATGACAATCGTGAGGGGGATTAGCATGACATCCAGCATGAGGCGGAGTATCCTGGAGTCAAGAGGGTCATTACTTGGGTTGGGCAAGGCGAGTGCTTTTAGTAGGAAAGGTTTGGCATCATGGGGTGAGATCGTCCAGAAGCAGAATAGAGGCCGGGAGGTGGGGGTGTGGGAGGGCGTGGGGACGGGGTCAAAGAATCGGGCAGGGAGAACTGCGCTTAAGTCCAAGAAAGTTTTGTTAAGACAGTCTGCGATACATGTTTGGTCTGTCGAGACTGCCCCATTTATGACAATCTGAGATGGGGGGAGAGTGGGTTTTGCCGTTCAGTTCTTTTATACTGTCCCAGAAGGCTCGGGAAGAGCCCCAGGAGGATGTCAAAGCAGCCTGATAGTGTCTAGCTTTTGCTTGTTTGATGGCCCAGGTGCATTGGTTGCAGGCTGTCCTATAGGCTTGCCTGTCTGCCACTTTACCAGAGTCATTTTCTACATGCCAAAGATTGTCCCTCTGTTTTAGTTGCTGGATCAGGGCAGGGGATATCCATGCAGCAGTCCATTTTTTTGGTCTAGATGTGGTGATGGGGGCAAATAGGTCACAGGCATTGTTGAAGGCCCTAGTGAGATAGGTTAGGGCAGTATTTATGTCAGATGCAAGGGTGATTGGAGTCCAGTCGACTGGTGCAAGGTGACGCTTGAGGTTGTTAAGGCCTCTGGGGAGAAATGTATGTCGAGGGGTGCTGCAGTACTCGGGGCTGAGTGTGGGGGAGGACCAGAAGCAGAGGACAGGGGAGTGATTGTTAAGTGAGTCCGCTAGGACTTTTACAGATTCCAACTTGTGTGGCCGATTAGAAAGAACTATGTCCAGGAGGGAGCTAGTTCCCTTCGTTTGATTAAGTCTGGTGGGCTGAGTGACCAGTTGAGACAGGTCAAGGGCTGCAAACTCATCCTTTATATTAAATCAGACAAGGGGCTGAGCCAGTTGGTGTTTAGGTCTCCCAGGATTAGTTGTTCGGCCTTTTGAGGTAAGGTGGATAGATAGTTTATGAGGGAGTTGATTGCTAAATTTTTTGTACTCGGGGGTATGTAGGCCGTGGTTAGGTATAGGGGGCCACGACCAGGGTGTGGGGTGATTTTTAGAGTAATGGCTTGTGCCCCATGGTTGAGCTCAGGGATTGGGAGTGCATGGCCTAGAACGGAGTTATGCAAGAAGATTGTGCACCCCCCTCCACACTTGCCCATCCTATCAGCCCTGAACAGGGAGAAACCTGGGAGGGAGACAGCTGAGTTGGGTGTAAGCTGGGAGAGCCAGGTTTCCACTAGCATAAGAATGACTGGGGAATGTTGTGCAACCCAGCATTGGAGTGCTGCAGTTTTCTTGGGGAGACTACATATGTTCATAAATGCAATTCAGAGACCTTTGCCAGGGGTGGGACGAGGCGTGGCAGAGCTGCCCGGCCCAGGGTTTGGGTGCACATTTCCTGAGAGCAGGAGAAGTAGGGCAATTAGACGCCTCATAGGGCAGCGGTTGCAGTAGGTGGGGTGCTTTTGCAGATGCCGTGACATTATATGGGTGGTGCATTGGATGGGGAGTGAGATTAGTACTGGTGAAGCTAGAGAGGAGAGGAGAGTGACCATCGGTGATAGAGTTCATGGTACAGTGGGTTGTGTATTGGCAGTGGGTGGGTGGGGGCAGTGTGGTAGTCCAGTGTTCGGGATGGATTAGGGGGGATGGACTGATAGGTGGATGGGCTGTAAGTTGTGTGGAAAACAGGGTACTGTGTGTGGAGGGGCTGAGGGTCGGGCAGGGGCACGTCCGTGGATGATATAAAGGGATCCAAGGTGGACAGTGGGTGCTGTGGCAAGAGGAGTGCCAGCATAGCAAGGATCATGGTTATGTGTGATTTTACAGCAGAGAGCATTGGTTTAGAGTGCAGGCTTCCTCTAGGGCTAGAGAGATATAACCTGCAAATGGAAAAGTTGGCTGATTGCTTCTGACACCCCATGTGATTATAGCTATATAAAGGAGTGCTGACCAAGGGTGGTGGTGGGGGTGGTGGGGAGCCGAACGCATAGCGTTCGGTGGGGCTCAATCTAGGCTAGCTCCACAGGGACCAACGGTTGCGACTGCAGCAGGGAGTTTTTGTTTTTAACTAGGCAGCAGCTTCAGTGGCTTCAGGGCTTGTCTGTGGCAGGGAGGGCTTCAGCAAGTAGCCCTCACAACCTCTGGCTCCTCGGGGGAGGGGGGTATGATCTGCAGGAGAGGGAGAGAGAGAGAGCGCAGGTTAAATAGGCAGGTAGGGGGATCAGATTAGTGTTGGGGGGTGGGCAGGCTTGGGGAAAAGGTACTGATCAGCTTAGGGCTCTGCAGTGGCACAAATTACAAATAGCAGCCTTTGGACAGGTTAAATCAGGCTCATGCTGTTTTACAGACTCAAAACTGCATACATTCTACACACACAATTCACTTTACTGTTAAAATCTTCACTTCTGAATAGGCAGTAATAAAACAGTTTCTGTCCCACTAGCACCGAGAGAGAACACTAGTCGGTTCCCTTTTACTTCCCGAGCAGTGTTACAAGCAGGAAAAAAGGTGCCAGACAGAGGATTCAGACTGTCCAAACCTAGGCTAGCTCCACAGGGACCAACAGTCGTGACTGCAGCAGGGAGTTTTAGTTTTTACCTAGGCAGCAGCTTCGGTGGCTTCTGGGCTTGTCTGTGGCAGGGAGGGTTTCAGCAAGTAGCCCTTGTGACCTCCGGCTCCTCGGGGGAGGGGGGTACAATCTGGAGGAGAGGGAGAGAGAGCGCAGTTAAACAGGCAGGTAGGGGGATCAGATTAGCGTTGGGGGCAGGCTGGCTCGGGGAAAAGGTACTGATCAGCTTAGGGCTCTGCAGTGGCACAAATTACAAATAGCAGCCCTTGGACAGGTTAAATCATGCTCATGCTGTTTTACAGACTCAAAACTGCATACATTCTACACATACAATTCACTTTATTGTTAAAGTTAAGAAGGGGGATAAAACCTTTTATAGGTACATTAGGGAGCATAGAAAGGTTAAGGGAGGGAAAGTGAAGATTAATAAAGGAAAGAGGAGGTGGGCAGAGGGAGACAGTGAAAAGGCAGAGATACTGAATGAATACTTTTGCTCAGTATTCACAAAAGAAGAAGAGGAGGAGTTACCTAAACCAAACAATAGAAGCACTCTGGGTAGTGAGGTTGATGCCAGTCCATTTACAGAAGAAAGAGTCCTGAAAGAATTCCTAAAACTGAAGGTGGACAAAGCAATGGGGCCTGACGGGATTCACCCTAGAATCCTAAAAGAGCTAAGGGAGGATCTAGTGACACCACTGACCACACTTTTTAACAAATCATGGGAAGATGGGGTGATACCTGAGGACTGGAGGAGGGCAGATGTGATTCCCCTTCACAAAATTGGGAGCAAGGCAGAAGCAGGAAACTACAGACCTGTTAGTTTGACCTCAGTGGTGGGGAAATGATGGAATCACTTCTGAAAGAAAGAATTGTTGAGTACCTAGAGGCCAGTGGGGCACAGGACCCAAAGCAGCATGGATTCACAGCAGGAAGGTCATGTCAGACGAATCTAATTGATTTCTTTGACTGGGTGACCAAAGTAATAGACCAGGAGGGGCTGTGAATATGGCCTACCTAGACTTTAGCAAGGCATTTGACACAGTCCCGCACAAAAGATTAATAACTGTTAGCCAGCCTGGGAGTGGGTCCCAGGTTGGTAGCCTGTAGCAAACTGGCAGCACAACAGGACACAGAAGGTAATAATGAATGGAACACATTCTGAAGAAAGTGGGTTACTAGTGGAGTACCTCAGGGCTCAGTACTGGGTCCAGTCCTCTTTAACGCCTTTATAGGTGACATTGCAGAGGGTCTGAAGAAAAGGTATGCCTTTGCAGATGACACAAAGATCTGTAACAGAGTTGATACACAAGGGGGTAGAAATGATGAGAAGGGACTTGGCAAGGTTGGAGGAATGGTCAGACATATGGCAACTTAGATTCAATGCAAAGAAGTGCAAAGTAATGCACCTGCTAAATAAAAATCCAGAAGAGTACACAATAGCAGGGGATGTACTAACAACAACAATAATGGAAAGGCATCTGGGTGTAGTCATATCAGATGACCTAAAGGTGGGTAAGCAATGTGAGAAGTCAGTAAGGAGAGCCAGGGGGATACTGGGATGCATAGGGAGGGGCATCACAAGTAGAAAAAGGGAAGTGGTTATCCCTCTGTACAGACAGTTGGTGAGACCCCATCTGGAGTACTATTTGCAGTTTTGGAGACCTCATCTATGCAAGGACATAGACAGGATGGAAGCAGTCCAGAGGAGGGCAACTAAAATGGTGCAGGATCTACATAGAAACATAGAATTGATGGCAGATAAGGACCGCTTGGCTCACCCAGTCTGCCCATTTCCCTACCTGATGGATAAGCTGCAGATCCTAGCTAACCAGCAGCCTACTTCTTCCTACCCCCACCCCCTAGAATTGCCTTATGACTGTCCCATGCATGCTTGAATTCCACCACTGTTTTGACTCCACAACCTCCTCTGAAGGTTGCCCATCCATCCACAACCCTCTCTGTGAAAAAATACTTTCTTAAATTACCTCTGAGCCCCCATCTTCAAATTGTGCCCCTTGTTCTTGCACACCTTTTTGAAAGATGCTACCTCTTGGACTTTGTTGATTCCCTTGAGGTACTTGAAAGTTTCTATCATGTCCCCTCTCCTCCTTTCCACGAGGCTATACATATTAAGCTCCTTAAGTCTCTCTTCATATGTCTTCCGTGCAGACCCTGCACCATTTTAGTTGCCCTCCTCTGGACAGCTTCCATCCTGTCTATGTCTTTGCGGAGTCTACATCAGAAACCGTATGACGAGAGACTGAGAGAGCTTAATATATATGCACTTGATGAAAGGAGGAATGGGGGAACATGATAGAAACTTTTAAGTACCTCAAGGGAATCAACAAAGGCCAGGAGGGTAGCATCTTTAAAAAAAAGAGATGTGTAATAACAAGGTACAATTTAAAGTTAGAGGGGGACGGCTCAGGGGTAATGTGGAGGAAATTATTTTCATGGGTGAGTGGTGGACGCATGCAACCGCCTTCCTGGAGAGGTTGTGGGGTCTATAACAGTGGGGGAATTCAAACATGCATGGGACAGACATAAGGCAATTATAGTGGGGGATTGCAGGAAGTAGGCTGTTGGTTAACTAGAACCTGCAGCTTATCCAATAGGTGGGGAAATGGGCAGACTGGGAGGGCCAAGTGGTCCTTATCTGCCGACAAAGTCGATGTTTCTATGTTTCTAAGAAAGACAAAGGGAGGGATAGTGAGGCTTAATAAAGGGGAGGGATGGCGAGGTGGACAGAGAGGGACAGTGAAAAAGCAGGGATACTGAACAAATACTTCTGCTCAGTATTCACAAAATAAGAGGAGGGGGAGGTACCTAATCCAATCAACAGAAACACTCTGGATAGGGGGATCGATACCAGTCTTTTCACAGAAGAAAGGGTTCTGAAAGGACTCCTAAAACTGAAGGTGGACAAAGCAATGGGGCCCGATGGGACTCACCCCAGAATTCTAAAAGAACTAAGGAGAGAACTTGTGACACCACTGACTACCCTTTTTAACAAATCCTGGGAGGCTGGTGAGTTACTTGAGGACTGGAGGAGTGTGGATGTGATTCCTCTTCACAAAAATGGGAGCAAGACAGAGACAGGAAACTACAGACCTGTGAGTTTGACCTCAGTGGTAGGGAAAATGATGGAATCACTTCGGAATGAAAACATTCTTGAGTATCTAGAGGCCAGTGGGGCACAGGACCCAGTGCAGCATGGATTCACAGTGGGAAGGTCATGTTAAATGAATCTAATCAATTTCTTTGACTGAGTGACCAAAGTAGTAGACCAGGGAGGGACTGTGGACATAGCCTACCTAGGCTTTAGCAAGGCATTTGACACAGTCCCACACAAAAGATTAATAAACAAATTAGCCAGCCTGGGAGTGGGTCCCAGGGTGGCAGCCTCGGTAAAACATTGGCTGAACAGCAGAACACAGAGGGTAATAGTAAACCAAGTCCACTCTGAAGAAAGTGGGGTTACTAGTGGGGTACCACAGGGTACAGTATTGGGTCTGGTCCTTTTTAATATCTTTATAAGTGACATTGCAGAGGTACTAGAAGGAATAGTATGCATCTTTGCTGATGACACAAAGATCTGCAGTAGGGTTGATACGCAAGGGGGTGGAAAGGATAAGAAGGAACTTGGCAAGGTTGGAGGAATGGTCAGAAGTATGGCAGCTTAGATTCAATGCAAAGAAGTGCAAAGTAATACACCTGGGAAACAAAAACCTAGGGGCAGAGTACACAATGGGGAGAGAGATAGTAACAACAACAAAAATGGAAAGGGACCTGGGGGTAGTCATATCAGATGACCTAAAGGTTAACAAGCAATGTGAGAAGGCAGTAGGGATGGCTGGGGGGGATACTGCGATGTGTAGGGAGAGGCATCACCGGTAGAAAGCAGGAAGTTGTTGTCCCTCTGTACATACAGTTGGTGAGACCCCATCTGGAGTGCTGTGTGCAGTTCTGGAGATCCCATCTCTGCAAGGACATAGACAGGATGGAGGCAGTCCAGAGCAGGGCAACTAAAATGGTGCAGGGTCTGCAACAGAAGCCATACAAAGAGAGACTACAGGAGTTTAATATGTATATTCTTGAAGAAAGGAGGGAGAGGGGGGACATGATGGAAACGTTTAAGTACCTCAAGGGAATCAACAAAATCCAAGAGGGTAGCATCTTTCAGAAAAAGAGATGTGCAAGAACAAGGGGAGACAATCTGAAGATAGAGGGGGTACGGCTCAGGGGCAATGTGAGGAAATATTTTTTCACAGACTGGGTGGTGGAAACATGGAACGACTGTCCTGAGGAGGCTGTGGGGTCAAAAACAATGTGGGAATTCAAGAATGCATGGGACAGACATAAGACAATTCTTGTGGGGGGGAGTAGGAAGAAGTAGGCTGTTGGTTAACTAGGATCTGCAGCTTATCCAATAGGTAGGGAAATGGGCAGGCTAGGAGGGCCAAGCGGTCCTTATCTGCCATCAAAGTCTATGTTTCTGTTTCTGTGAAGAAGCATTTCCTCACATCCCTGTTAAACTGCCCCCCCCAAGCTTCATTGCATACCACTGTGTTCTGATGTTCCTTCTCCCCTCAAAGAGACTCCCCCCTGCACCTCGTTCATCCACATGAGGTACTTATAGATCTCAATCTTGTCCCCTCTCACTCTCCTCTCCTCCTGGGAGCACATGTTGAGTTCCTGCAGCCTCTCATTGTATGTTTTTTCATGCGACCACTGCACCATTTAGTAGCCCTTCTCCGGATCATTTTCACCCTGTCAATGTCCTTGTGGAGGTGTGGCCTTCAGAACTGTACACAGTACTCTAGGTGGGGTCTCACTAGTGAGCCATACAGTGGAAACACCACCTTCCTTCTCCTGCTATAAATCCCCCTTAGTATGCGCTACAGCATTCCACTAGCCTTTCCAACTGCCCTGTCACACTGACCAGCTACTTTGAGGTTGTCAGATATGATTACCCCCAGATCCCTTTCTTGCTTGGTGACTGTAAGTAGCTCTCCCCCATCTTATACACAGCCTCCAGGTTTACACACCCCAGGTGACTGAATTTGCACTTTCTGGCACTGAAGCCCAGCTGCTACCCCTTAGACCACTCCTCTAGTTCCCTCAGAGCCCATTGCATTCTCTCCACCTTTTCATGGGTGTCTACCCATTTGCAGATTTTTGTACCATTCACAAAGAGGCACACCTTCCTTTCCAGTTCCTCAGCAATGTCACTTACGAAGACATTGAATAGGATAGGACCAAGTACTGATCGCTGTGGCACTCCTGGTCACTCTCCCATCCCTGAGTGACTTCCGTCTACCACCATCTTCTGTCTCCTAACCCTTGAACCAGATTGATAACCAGCTTACCACTTTCTCCCCAACACCCATGTTGCTAAGTTTCTTTATTAGCCTTCTGTGTGGCACAGTGTCAAGAGCCATGCTGAAGTCCATATGGCCACATCCACTGTTTCCCTGATCCACCTCCCTGGTCACCCAGTCAAAGAAATCTATGAAATGTGTCTCACATAATCTCCCCCCTGTGAAACTGTACTGCTGGTGGTTCTGCAGCCCATTTGCCTACAGGTTCTCCATCAGTCTGTCCTTCAGCAGGGTTTCCATTAATTTCCCCAATGTAGAAAATAGAAATTGACAGCAGATAATGACGACTTGGCCCATCCAGTATACCCATTTGACCACACGCCTGTGGCAGAGAAGCAGACTAGCCTCCCAAACCCCATTAACATTGCAACCATTGATGTGAGACATACCTCCTCCCTGCTGTGACTCAGAGGGAATACACTGGATTCCTCCAGTCCTTTGGAACTACCCCTGTTCCAATGAGGTGCTGAATAATGTTGCCAGAGGGGCAGCCAGCATCATGCTCATTTCTTTTACTACCCTTGGGTGACTCCCGTCTGGCCCCATCACCTTGTTTTCTTTTAGTGCTTCCAATCCCCTTTGGACTCTATCCTCTGTGAATGGACTTGAGTCCTCTCCCCTCCCACTGGTGCCTGCTGACACATGTTGGTCTGTCCCCTCCACCATAAAAACTAAGTAGAAGTACTCATTTAAAATTTTAGCTTTTTCCTAATTTTCTTCTGCACAGTTTCCCCCCAGCTCTCCTGACCCTCACTTTCCCACCCCTTTCTTTCCTCTTTTTACTCAATTACCTGGAGAAAGTCTTGCTCCCGCCTTTGACCTCCTTGGCAATCCTGTCCTCTTTGCCTTGGCTGCCCTCACCCTCCTTCCTGCCTCTATCTACTGTACAAGAGATTATAAAGTTCATGTAGAGTAGAAGTTATAGAGTTTATCTAGATATACCTCCCTGTCTCCCTCCATCTGGGAGTTCTTGTACTTCCTAAAAGCTATTTTTTTCTACCTTACCACTTTGACCACCTCCTTCAAGGGCCACAGTGGCCTCTTCCTCCTCCTACCCTTGCTTACTTCCTTCACGCAGCTAGCTGTTGCCTTAGTTATTCTCTCCTTCATCATTTTCCATTGTGCCTCCGCCACCCTGCCATCTCCCCTTTAAGGTATTTCCTGAGGTAGTCTCCCATTCTTTAAAATCTGCTCTCCTGAAGTCCAGGACCCTTGTTCTAGTGTGTTTTTTCTCCTGCCCAGTCCATATGCCAAACCACACTGTATGGTAATCTCTGGTACCCACAGTACTCCATACATTCATATAGCTGTATGTTCTGAACAATGCATATTCTTATAAAATATTATCAATCAATATACTTAAACATAATCTACAAATTAATTCACTTGAGTAATTCTGCATTATATGCCCATATTGTTGACATTAACTAGGCTGCCTCAGTCACTTTAACTCTAGTAACCACCTATAACTAAAAATGCTGGGTTCAGTGCATTTCTATGGTTTAAACAAACAAGCATTAATTATTGAACAGACCTGAGCTGACACTCCCATACTCATAATAACTCATAATACCCATTTTTATTCTTATTTTACAAGTGTACCCACCTCCCCCTTCCCCCCAAAATGGTGGGGCTTATCTTTACTCCTTCTGCCACCCTGAACAGCCTGCCCAAACTGTATGGCACCATTTGTTTGTTGCTTTCTCTAGCCTCCAGGACTGCAGCCTATGTGGGGTCCAGAGAAGCATTCTTCTTTTTGCAGCCAGCCTGGCTGTCTGACTGTTGTGTATCTGAGTTTGGAAAAGAGCCAGTTTAAATCATTAATTTTCCAGTGTGAGGAAGGAAGAAATCAATATAATTCTCACAAAACATGGCAACATACCAAATGATATATTGGAGGACTTTCCATGAATGGATATACCTGCACCTCAAAGATCAAGGACTCCATAACTTAAAGGGCCACATTGACCATTGACATATTGGAATGTTTTTAGGTAATGGACAGCTCTTTTGAGCAATCAGATTGTTGCCTTTGCCATGAGAATGTCTGAGGGTTACACCAATGAGATTGCTGCTCTTGCTCATAAAAAGTCTGAAGGCGCTCAAGGACTAGGCAGTCGACCATGAGCTCTCACAGTGTAAGGTTGTCTAGTGCTGCTGGTGAAAGTCACCAAGAGAAGTCTGCCTGGGGCTCCTACAGCTATTCAGCAAGAGGTGACTTTGAGGTTTTACAGCCTGTAAAGTACAGAGACTGAACTTTGTGTTTGTTGATTGTGTCAGAACAATACCTTTTGGCGAAAAACAGTGTTCCTGTTTCCTGTGGAAGAGGGTAAAAGTGTGCTGATCCAGTAATTATGTCACAGTTGCCAGCCTGTAGTGTGACCTGAGGCTGTGTGAGTACCGCTGTGTGAAAGCTGGCATCGAGACTGCAGACAGTTAGTGAGCTGGCTGGTCAGTGCTACTACTAGACACTGGCTAGTGTACCACAATAGGATCCAGAAGCCTTGACGGTGTGTGTGTGTGTGTGTGTGTGTGTGTGTGTGTTTTTGTGGCATTTGGTCCCTGATCCCTAACCTGGTCTGTCCTGCAGACAAGAGGGAGAGATAGCCCAGAGAGGTTCATATGACTGCCAGTGCAGAAAGCCTGGTCCATATTCAGACGCACCTGAGACCTGCATTGTCAAGCTGACTTTTCCCTCATCTGAGCAAGTAATCAAGTACTAAAGGGGACCTGCACCAGCAAAGAAGGAGGAAGAGGAGCACAGAGAAATGTGAGTACTCTCAGGGCTTGCCCTCCAACTGGGATTATGCATTTAAGTTTGATACCAAAGTTACGCTTTGGTCAGTGAACCAGGATCTACAAATACTTCTTTTGAGGTTTGCCATTTTAGTAATTGCATGGCCTGTTGGGTTTGGGTTTAAAAGTGGTTATTCTGTTTTAAAGTGCACTACCGCCAGCCAACCAGCTGCAACTTCTACAAGCCTGCACCATTGCTCTGGCTGGGTACCCAGTGAAGCATGGAGAGCTCCCATAATGTTTAAAGGGGCTTTACATTAGTACCAGTGAGAAATGGGTAGTACCCCCTGAACAGGTGGGCTGATAATTCAAAAGGTTACAGTCGCTGTATTTGCATTCCAACAGTATTTGCATGGTCTGTTGGGGGTGGGCACTACTGCTGTTTTTTTCCCAAAAAATATTTTTTTGAGTTTTAACTTGCATACAGATGGACTATATGATACTGGTTAACAGTACATAATGATTGAGTGGATTAAAATGAATTTGAACAGTTTAAGAAAATAAACAGTACATAAAAGCAATAAAACAACACATAAGAAACAAAACAAATTGTACACAACTGTTTCTTTGTGTCTTGTCTACTAGTAGGATGTTAGATAATTAATGTATATGAGTTGATTAATATTTTAAAAAGGGTCTAAGAAATACAGACTTGTGATTGGCTGATACTATTCTATCAGCTCTTTAATTAATATACCTGCAGAGCTCATGTAAATACACAGTGATTTACTAAAATAAGCTCCTACCTTAATTGTGCTCTTTGTTCGGGACACTGATCCACCATTAGAGTTATTGCTAACGTATTGAAAAACTGTCAAAATTGAAAAGAGACATAAATATAAAAACACGGACGTTGGACTGAGCGTGTGAGACAGTGAGAGACAGTGCATTTTTTATTTGTTCAGATTTAATTGCTACTTTCTTATTTTTTCTTCTCTGTTCACTCAATGCAGGACAGCCTAAAATGGAAATTAAGGTGGGGGGGGGGGGCTGAACAGGACAGGCAGGATCGGGCATGAACTTACATTCTGCTCAAAAATATATGAGTCACTGAAAATTGTCTTTTGTGTGTGTGTGTTTTCTTCTTTTATGGCAACGATGAGTACATGACCATAAGACGGCATGGCATGGTAAGTGTGAACTTTTAAAAAATTCAAAATCCTGTATCCTGGATTGGGAATGAAAGAAAACTAAAAGATAATGGGGTATCTTGTTATATTTTTTTAACTTAGATCGTGCTCCCCACCGAATGTGCTACTGGATGCCAAGACAGCGGATGTTTTCTTAAAAAATCCATTGCATATAGTCACATATGTGGGGGTCGTGCTCCTGATGTCAGGTGCCTAGTTAGGCAACATGACACTGATGCAAATTTTGCACGGCAGTCAAGCTGGAAAAACTATTTTTCATTAGTTTTTATCTAAAACTGGAAAGAAAAGAAAACAATGAAAGGTGCAGTTTTACAATCTTTTTTTTTTTTTATATATAATACAGAGTTCAGGTTACATTAATGGCTCGTTATCACACCCCGGGGGCATGTGGAACGTGACTACATTTCATGCCACATTACACCCCTAGGGTGTGACTAACCTGCCATTAACATAACCCTCATACATACCTTATTGCTTAAATATGCAGTGGGCTACACCATGTTATTGTTAGCGGTAGGTAAGCTCCTCCAGGGCCTGCACTTGTCGTACGTCGTGACCATCCCCTCTTGATTTAGGCAAGGCAAAGTAATGCAATTTTTTACATGATGCCCAATTCCAGGGACTCTGGGCACCTCATAACAAATAAAATACATTCATTTTAAACAAGTTAAATAATAAATTACAAAATAAGGAAAAACAATATAGATTAATAAATTATACATATTTTTTATAATGCTGTGCCATACCCAAAGCTCAAAGAATACAGGTGGGTTTTTGAATAAGATTTAAAAAGGGCCAATGAAAGAGCACCTCTCACCTTTGGGGTAAGGTCATTCCATAAGATCAGAGCAGCCACAATGAATGCCCAGTCTCTGAGTATACAGGTACGGAAAGGAGACTTGCCTCTGATGATCAGAGTGGGCATCCAGGAGTGTAAAGAAATAGGAGGTCTTTCAGGTAGCCCAGGCCCAGCCATCCAGGGCCTTGTGTGTTAATAAGCACACTTTAAAGCTGATATGCCACCAGACCATCAACCAGTGCAGACAAAGCAGAGCCGGGGTGATATGCTCAGACAGAAAGGTTCCAGCAATCAGCTGGGCTAAGCATAAGCGTCTCCATTCATGCACAGTCTGCTAATTTGTATTATAAGTCTAATTAATTATTAATAAGCTGAACTAGCTCACTGATTGGCTGCCATACTGGTCTGAAATATCTTAGAAATGACTGGCAGAGCAGTGGCACTTGGCTCACGTGCTGTAAGCTGACAGCTGCCGCATGTAAACAAAACTGTTTTCAGTGCTCAAAACCCCCCCAAAAAAAAAACATTATTACGATTAGACGTATAAATTGCAATAATGACCTCAGAGCTGGTCATTTCATTTCGATTCATGAACAGCTGGGTGGGGGTGGCCTCTCAGCTGGTCATTAATCTCTTGGAAATTACCAAGCCTTTGGTCATTATTACTTAAAAGCCACACTTTGCTTTGTGGAGCATCCTTGCATTTCCAAAGAGTTAGAATGCCTAGAATGCCACAAACAAGTGTTGTGTAATCAGATTTGCATTGGATCTCATTTAAGGCCTCTAATTTGTCAAAATCACCTAGGAGTACCATATTAGCTTCCGGTTTCACTGTGGTGGCTATTACTAGAGATAATACCCCATTTATGTCCTGCCAATGCACCAACAGCTTGGGGCAAGAATATATCATATGTATGAGAATCCCCTCAATGTACTGGAATCTAAGTTACAAACAATAGCATGTTAATTTATTTATTTATTGAATTTTGGTAACTGGGTGAGCCCACTGGGACATTACAGTCTCTTTTTCAGGGGTGACTCGGAAACAACAGTACATAAAAAATACAGTGTATTTGCAGAGAAGGAGCAGGTTACATTGACATGGGTTACAACAATTTCCAGGATAACTGGATAACAAAGTATAGACATCACATTTTTATGTTGCCTCTCGCTTGCACACCAGCCAACATATTGCAGTAGTAGCAGATATGGTGGTGCGGTCACTGTGGGTGAATGCAGGGCACGCATCAGTAGGTGCGTCCCTCATTCTCCAATAAGGCAGCTGCAAGCGCTGACACCAGCAACACATAAACTGGCCACCAGATCTAAGAAAAGGTCCACTGCAATGACAGCCAAGCTCGTCATGCAGTGACATGCCTTTCCTGGCGAAGCAGTTCAATAAACATGGCGGCATTGACTGCCGCCACGCAGAGCGCGACTTCAGGGGTGCCCAATTCCCCCTGTCAGCTTGCCCCGCCCCACTTCATTTGCCAACAGGGAGCCCATTCCCTGTTTGCATAATGCCCCCCTCCCTCCCATTTCACATGTATGCTGAGGGGGTACCCAATCCCCCTCGGCATCATGCACCCCCCCAACAGTCTTTCTTTGCCGACGGGGGGGCCGAATCCCTGTCGGCTTTAGTCTTCCCCTTCCAAGTTTAATTTGTCGATGGAGGAGCCCACTCCCTGTAGGCATAATGTCCCCCCATTTGTTGTGTGCTGAGGGGGGAGCCCAATCCCTCTTGGCTCTTCCCCCCCCCTTTGTCTCGGTATGTGCTGACAGGGGTGTCCAATCCCCCGTCGGCTACAGCACCCCCGCAAACACTCAGGTGGCACGCTGGGAGCCCACCATAGCGTGCCACATGCCCTGTAAAAAAACAAAGTCCCGCAATGTTTTTTTTTTTTTAAACCTGTAAATCAGAAACCAGTCCCTCACGGTCTGTCCTGCTCCCTCCATCAACTCGCACCCACCCTCTGTGAACTCCACCTCCCCACACCCCCCTCACCCCATACTTGCCTCTGGAACCCAGCTCGATGATCTTTGGTGGACCGGAAACATGTCTGCACTCTTCAAAGCCGACTGCGAACTGAAGAAATGCCGGTAAGCTGTATAATGGCATAAATAGGATTTTTTTCAACTTTGGTGCTGATCTCGGCCATTTTTGGGGAATTTTGGCACCAAATTTTCAACATGGAGTTATTGGGACCCCTTCTCATGAGTTCAGTCACTGTCATGGCGCTATTCTGTCCCGAAAGGTGATTTCACGGTCACTGCACGGAATCACCTTTTGGGACCAATAAATGAAATGACAGTGCTACTGTTCATGAGTGGGGCTGTCAAAAAGCCTATGTTGCAAATTTGGTGACAAAAATCTAAAAAATGACTGTTTTATGAGTGTGCATTGCGCAGTTTCCACCCACGCTCTTAACTTTGTGAATCTGTAATATTTTCAGTCCAGATTTTCAACATTGCCCTTTCCCCACACCTTCTTATGAACAGTACAGCTGTCATTTTACATATCCTGGCCGAAATGTGTTTTCACACATCTGGTGCAGAATAGCGTGGTCGCTGTCAAAATCTGCTTCGGGCAGTTTGATAAAATGACAGTAACACCGCCATGAGCAGAGGTCCCACATTGCCTATGTTGAAAATTTGGTGATAAAAGTCCATAAAATGACTGTGTTACAAGCATGTGTTGTGCAGTTTCCATGCACCCTTGTAACTTTGCAAATTTGCAATATTTTCATGCCAGATTTTCAACACTGGCATCTTTTCACACCTCCTTATGAACAGTACGGCTGTCATTTTTCACATCTTGCCCGAAATGTGTTTTCGCACCTGTGGCATACAATGGCATGGTCGCTGTGGGAGATCAACTTTTGGGACAGATTAAGAAAATCTCAGTGCCACTGTTCATGAGAGAAGGTCCCAAAATGCCTATGTTGAAAATGTGGTTTAAAAAAAAACCAAAATAATTGGGTTACGGACATGCATTGCACAGTTTCTATGCGTGCTCATGACTTCTTTTTTCAAATTTTTCAAATTTTCACTCCAGATTTTCAATGTTGCCATTTTTTTATACCTCCTCATGAACAATACAGTTTTCATTTTTCACATCCTGCCCAAAATGTGTTTACATACAGTATCTGTGACACAAAATGGCATAGCCACTGTGCAAAATCACCTTTCCGCTAACAAACTGATACTGCCGCTGTTCATGAGGTGAGGTCACAAAAAGCCCATGTTGATAATTTGGAGTGAAAATACTAACACACACCTACAGCGTTAGGGTTTCCAACTGTTACACCCCATCCTGTAGAGACTGACAGACATCAGGAGTGTGACTTGGGATCATCAGCTGTAATGCTCCTGCCATTCCACCCCCACCCTGCAGCCACTGGCAGGCATTGAGGTGTGCCTTGGAGAGTTCAGCCACAAAGTTCACCCCATTCTCCTATACTGCACCCACCTCTGCGTATTTCCTTATGGAATGGGGTAAGTATAATGCCGAAGGGCCCCAAAGCACACCACGACACTTGTCAGTGCCTACAGGGTAGGGTGAGGTAAAATGGCATGAGCGTTATAGCTGATAACCCAAAGGCACACCCCAATGCCTGTCAGTCTCTGTATGGTGGGTGTGGGGTTGGCATCAGTTCAATACTTCACTGCCACTCCTATTATGCGTCTCTAACTCCTGCACTACCAATGTCAATGCCAGTGAGACAACATTCAGCACTGACAAATGCTTGTTATTTTTGTATTTATTTACAAAATGTTTCACCTTGAAAGGCAACATGAGCTGATGAACAGCTCGTTTATAGAAGCGTCCTGGGGGGAGGGGGGTACAATGGATGGGAGACAATTAGAGCATAACATAAACATAGTACAAAATAAAACAAGGTAGGTACTGAATATTACATCATAGAGTGGAGGACAACAGCACAATATCAAATAAGCCATATGGCCAAGTTCAGCAGACCAGCAGCTGGGGATTTACATTACCACCCAGTGCCAAAGACCAGAGGCCAGGTGGTAAGAGAACCAATGAAGTGCAGGGGTGCTTTGGCACCAATGTGTTAATAAGTGCAAGTGAAAATCTATGGAAGGAGTGGAGGAGGGGGATAGAAGGGGGGAGCAAAGGGAAGATAGGGAACCTGGTCCAAGAACCTCCTTCAGGATGCAGGGAAACCCTGCTAGGAGGACAGGACCAGACAGGAAAATTTGTAGGCCAGAGAGAGAGAGAGAGACAGAAACAGAGAGAGAGAGAAGAGAGGAGGAGGAGGAATAAGAGGGAGAGGGATGGGGTAGGTGTCTAGAAACAGGAAGTAGCTGGAAGGGGGCTGAATGGGGCTGAAACCAGTCCAATCAGGGTAACTGGGTAAATAGTGGTGATATGCTCTCCACTTTGCTTATCAGTGCACATGAGTGAGAAAGCTGGAATTGAGAAGATCAGCTCACACCCTAGGCTGGGGCACAGTTGGAGAGTAAGGGGGGAGAATAAGGAAAGAGGACCATGGAAGAAGTGTTGAGTTAGGGATGGGGCTGAGGGAGGGCAGAGTGAGTAAGGATTTGATAGATGGTTTAATGAGTTTTGGGTCAGGTGGTGGGGTTAGGGGGAAAAGGGTGTGGGGGAGGAAGGGGAGGGTGAAGAGCAAAGATTTAAGGAGAGGGTAGGGAGCGGGGGTGGAATTAGGCAGGAGTAGATGGAGCTTATGGGGAAGGAAGGGAGGAATGCAGGGCTAGGAGAGGGATGAAGGGGACAAGGAGAGTTATAAAAAGGGATAACAAGTTTTATAGAGTAAGAGAGTGGGGGCCTAGGGAGGGTGGGGGAGCAGGAGCAGTTAGGGGAATAGAAATTGCAAAGGGCTAGGGAGATGGATGAAGGGAATGAAGAAAGTCAGATAGGAGGAGGGAGGGAGTTCCAGAGGTTAGGGATTCACTAAGAGAAAACCTCTTGACCAGTGGAGGTGTGGTGATGAGGGATAGCAAGAGTGCAAGAGTCAGAGGATCTAAGAGGGCGAGAGTTAGAAGGGGGAGCAGAGAGTGAGGAGGAGAGTTAAGAGGGAAAGGAACTAAACCAGAGTTTGGAAGTGAACTTGGCACAGTGTGAGAGGCACCTGCAATGCAGGGAATGTAGAGCAAGGGAGTGATGTAGGGTGCAGTGATGAGTGCAGGAGGGGGAGTCAAGGGCAAGGTGACAGAAAGCACTGAAGAGAGGATCCAGTCTGATGAGAGAAGTCTTAGGAGCAGTACTGTAGACTATGTCACCATAGTCAAAGGTAGGGAGTATCAGTTTCTGTACGATAGCATGCCTAACTGGTAGTGGTGAGGCACTGTGGTTTCTCTACAGGATGCCTAGCATGGGGAGCAAGTTTTGCAGGATAGCGTCGATATGTACAGAAAAGTTAAGGTGTTGGTCAAGCCAGACACCTAAGTATTTAAAAGAGGTGGAGTCCTCTAAAGTAGCCCTATCAAGGGTGTGGAAGGAGGAAGGGAGGGCAGCTGAGGGAGTCTCTGCCTTGTGCCAAAGGTCATGGAGACTGTCTTCCTGACATTAAGAAACAGTTGATGTGAGCTTAGCCAGTGTTGAACATTGTTCTGCAGTAAGAACATAGGCTGACACAGTATTATTTATTTATTTATTTATTCAATCTCAGATTACAATACCTTTGAGCACAAGGTGCTCATTTACAAAAGTTCCACTTCAGGGGGGAAGGGTGAACAAACATACACAGGCGGTAAAACAAGGACCAGGTTTAAAAAACAGTAAAGTACATACTTTAATTATCCAGAATTAATAACTTTAGTAGTGGAGAAGAAGGGGAAGGGGTAAGAGGAGAGAAGAAGAGGGGTAAGCAGCTAGAAGGCCTTGTCAGTATGAGTGGAAAGAGGGGCGGGTGCGGGTAGTAGGTAGGATGGGTGGTGGTGGGGGTGGGAAAGTGGGAGGAGGGTAGGAGGATATGGCAAGGGTTGGAAAGGTAAAGTTTTGAGTTGGAGAAGAGGGAACTGGAGTGCGCATAGATGGTAGTATCATTAGGTGAAGCAGCCGCAGGAACTGTTTGTCGTAAGATGCTGATGGAGCCCTTGCTTGAAAGGACCTAATCTTTGTATGGATAGGATTTCATTAGGAAGCACACTGAACCTGAGTGGGGCTCTGTAAGCAAATGACCACTGCCCTTGAGATGTCCTGCACCTAGGAATCTTCAGAGATTGATGGGCGGAGCTTCAAGTGTGCTGGGAACTGGAGTGAGGGCTAAGGAGGTTTGTAGTTCCGGGGGACAAAAGGCCAAGAAGTGCTTATAGTATTATAAAGTCAGTAGCATAGTACTCATTCAAGGAAGGGTAGCTTTGCAAAAATAAGTTAGAAGATCAAAGGACTAGTTCCACAAAGCAGATTGCTGTACAGTTAGGAAGACCAGCGGAAAGTCATCTAGAGCAGGCACAAACAGAGGAGGCAGAGAGGTGGGACAGCAATGACGATTTGAATTTGGTGAAAGAGGGACAGGATAGTAAGGAGTGAGGCAGGGAGTTCCAGGCATACATGCCAGAGAAAGCAAATTATCATTGTGCCACTGCTAGCCGTGGTTTGGGCGAAACGAGCAGGGGCATGGAAGTGGACCTAAGGGCATGCTGAGGTTGCTGAAGCCGAATAAACTCACCAAGGCAGGGAGAAGCGTAATTATGGACCAGTTTGTGCATGAGGCAGAGGGTGGCAAAATGAAGTTTAGATTCATAGGTTAACCAACCCAAGGAAGAAAAGACATCACAGTGGGGAGAACGGGCATTGACCCCCAAGGCGACTCTACCCACCCTGTGATAGGCTTGTTTGAGGCAGGATAGGACTGTTGAGTTCAGGCCCGGATTAAGAGGGGGGCAAATGGGTCAAATGCCCCAGGCCCCCCCCACCATGAGGGGGTACCCCGGAGAAACACCGGCAAGTTTTCTTTTCAAAGTGGATGCCGCTGCTTTAAATCCCTTGCTGCCGGCGGCCCCTGCTGTTCCTGTTTTTGCCAGCAAGTGTCGCTGCTGGCTGCTGCCTGATGAATTGATTAGACAAGACTCACTGCAATGGAACGGCTGGGGGGGGGATCACATGATATACAGGCACTAGGCAGAGAGAAGTCATGTGGTGTGTCGCTCATCGTCGTCTCGTCTGACCGTCGGCTGACTGCGTCTGCGCATGTAAGTAAAGTTTTGTATTACTCCGAGTCCATCCTACGCACCATACAGAAGTTGGAGGAGATTAGAGCTGAGCAGACGTGGGTTGGGTATTGGGTTCACGATCGTTCGAGAGGTTCCCCTTCCTGGCCCCGGGCTAATCTTGCTGCTTGCTACGGCGTATAGTAGTGCCTATAGCAGTGCGGTACAACTAGTGAGGAGGAGAGAGAGGTGAACAGGACGGGAGACAAAAAAAAAAATATATAGCGATCAGTCACACGAGGAGGTGGACTCGGAGGTACTTACTGACTTGTCTTGTCAGAGTAAGACTCACAGTATTGAAAACTCGAGCCGGCCGGCTGGAGGCCGAGCTGGGAGTCGGCGGGACGCGAGTCAAGCCTATTGCCTGCCTGGATAGGTCCTCCTGAGGCTCCTTCTCTTGTTTAATGATTTTATTTTTTTTTTATTGAATCGCCCTGCGGTCTCAACCTCCTCCTCCTCCTCCTCCTGCCTCCTAAATCAGGGACAAAACAAGGCTTAAAAAAATCAGGGACAAAGCACAAAGGCCCAAAATCAGGGAAACACTTAAAAGTTTTAAAATTGGTGCTATCCAGTATCCACTCAGAATGCTGGCAGAATAAGGGACTCAGTGTATAATACATTTTCTGGAGAATATAAGAAGTCTGCAGCTTTATTGTTTTTTGACATAATTTTATTCTTACAATCATCACTGTTTAGTCAGGGAAACACAGATTTTAGGAGGGACAGAGTAAAATTTTGAGGTGAAATCAGGGACATCCCTGAAAATCAGGGACACTTGAGAGGCATGGACCACCATCCTGAATGAATTCTTACTCTGGGGGGTGGGGGCCAGGAGGGGTAGCCAGGCCCGGGTAGGTACCATAGAAAGAAGTTAGATGAACTGGTCTGGTCTGCTACAGCCTGCATGTGATGTTTTTTCTTTTCATGTTAAATTATTTGGAAGTTCAAGTTGTGAATTAATTTCCTGACCTGCTAGTATGTCTGAATACTTCCACACTCCGTCTCCGACCTCCAGTTCCTTCGGCCGCCACCTCTCCCTCTCTCGTTACTTCTCTGAGATGACGGTCAAGTCGAGTGGACACTAGTACTCCCTCTCTTGTCTGAGTGCCCTCCCTCCTCCCGAGTCCCTAGTACTAACTCCTGTTGCTGTTGCTCTTGATCCGACTCCGCTGCCCGAGGATCTGGCGGCAGTTGAACAAAAATATGGTCGTGTTCGAATCGGCACCAGATGCAATGCCGGTAGGCAGGCAGCCAGATCCTCGCCCCAATCCCTCTCCTGCACAATCCTCCTTGCTCCTGGACAGACTTGTACTACTATTGCAAAGCCATTGTTGTCTCTGAGTCTGAGCATATACCTCATGTCTGAATGTGTGCTCTAGGGAGGAACTCAGGGACGGGGGGGTCATTCTCCAGAGCCTGAGCGGATGCAGCTGAGGATGGGGGAGAATTACTGGAACGCTGGGGTGGCTGCAACTCTGGAGGGATGAGGTGGGGGTGAAACTGTGGTCATGAAAAAAAAATAGAAGTCATCAGGCTTGAAGATTGAACCTAGGTCTGCAGGAGGGGAGCGGGAGCGGCCGGAGCCCATGCTGCTCATGAACAGCTCTTGCCTCTTCTACCTCTGACAGCATGGCCAAGCACCTCACACTCACATTCTTAAACAAGATGCCATCAGTGAAAAGAGCTACCTGGCTACATGTACAGTGCTCTAACATACCCACACTGTCATGCATAGTTAGCTGCTATCTCACCGAGCTATTATTATGACACCCTGTTAATGGTATACCATCATGTTATATACAAATTAAAAGCCTTTTAAATGCTTAAGAACTACTTACCTGTCAGTAACCTTAGGTACTCACTCACTGGCATTAAAATAGTGCTCAGATTTGCTACTATACCACACAAAAGACTGAACACATTTCTAAGTCTAAAACACAAAAAGTAGAGCACACACCAGTCTAAATATAAGTTAAACTTATTACCACATGCCAAAAAACCTGACGCGTTTCGGATGACCTTTGAGAAAGGATGTAATTTTCATCTGAAACGCGTCAGGTTTTTTGGCATGTGTATGTGTTAATAAAAGTTGAACTTATATTTAGACTGGTGCCCTTGCTATTAGAGGTACGTGTGCTCTACTTTTTGGGTATTGTAGCACCACGTCCTCGTGCTTACTCCAAGTTTGTTTTTAGACATTTCTAAGTCTCCTATGTACCTATAGTTCTACTAGATGGGGTCTCACCAACTGTCTGTACAGGGGGATAACAACTTCCTGTTTTCTGCTGGTGTTGCCTCACATCCCAGTATCCCCCAAGCCCTCCCTACCACCTTCTCACATTGCTTGCGCCATCCTTTAGATCATCTGATATGATTACCCCCAGGTCCCTTTCCATTTTTGTTGTTGTTCGCACCCTCCACTGTGTAATCTTCCCTGGGTTTTGTTTCCTAGTGCATTATTTTGCACTTCTTTGCATTGAATCTAAGCTGCCTTACTTCTGACCATTCCTCCAACCTTGCCAAGCCCCATCTCATCCTTTCTACGCCTTCTTGTGCATCAACCTGTTGCAGATCTTTGTGTCATCTGCAAAGAGGCATACTTTTCCTTCCAGTCCCTCTGCAATGTCACTTAAAAGACATTAAAAGGACTGGACCCAGTACTGAATCCTCTGCGGTACCCCACTAGTAACCCCTCTTTCTTCAGAGTGAACTTCATTTGCAATTACCTTCTGTGGTCCTGTTGTCCAGCCAATGTTTTACCCAGGCTACCACCCTGGGGCCCACTCCCAGGCTAGTTAATTTGACTATTATTATTTTATATTATTTTTTATTATTATATTTATATTATTTAGCTATTGTCCAACAGCTCCAGGCACTGGCAGGCAGCCATCCAGGCTTGCATCCCACCTCCCACTACTTCTCCCAGAGTCCCTCCCTGCACAATCCAGCAGCCCTGCTGCCCACACACCTGACTGTGAGCCCATCTCTCGCTCTTGTTGGAACATGTGAGCGGGGCCAGCCCAGGCCACATCTGGTTGAGTGAGTCTGTTGTTATGATGATCATGAATGCCAGCGCCTGCCACCCTGTACCCACATCAAATTTGTATTCCTCTGACTGCTGTGCTGATAACCTCCAGTCTCATAACTCATAGGGCAGCTGGGCAAGGCATAGAGGATGGATGAGCAGTGGCATCCCTATTTTGAGGGGGAAGCTATTAGTAGCAAGGCAAGGCTTAATAAAGTTATATTACTTACATAGCAATTGGCAATGGCATGCAAGGCATTAGTGCAGGGCAGTAATGGCATAGAGAAATAAATAAATGAGCAAATAAAAAAAATAAACAGCACAAGTACAGAAGCACTGTAAGCACAAGCAGAAAACTGACACACACACACACACCAACCACTGCGCACTGTAATTTCCTTGTTGTTGATGTAATAGAAATGCCCTTCCTTCCTTTTGAGAGTGAATCTACATGATTTCAAATTCAACTACTTGAGTTTAAGTTGTTTAAATGTATTAAATGGAAATTGTACTTTTATTACCTCAACAACAAATTACAGACAGTGTTCAACTTGAGGATATGTAATCTGTAAATATCTCCTTTCCTATGACAGGACTAGAAGGCTAAGTTGAACTTACTAGTCCTGTCATAAGGAAGGAAGGAAGTTATTCACAGTTTACATATCCCCCCATACCAAGATACCATATGTGGCTGATCATGGTACCCCTTACGCTTACCAGGGCAGGGAGGAAGTACTGCAATTAGGCATTTCTTTGTGATGGAGAACGTTGAGTTAAAGGGTTAGTGACCTACCTGCTTAACTTGACAACTGGTGTTACTGTCTCCCAAAGCAAACATGTTCCTTGCCATAATAATGCTGCTTCCCTGTCTAACTACAATGCAGTTACTCATACCGTTGGAGCCCTCTGTGGTGAGGGAGGCTCTCCATAGAAACATAGAAACGTAGAAGTTGACGTGCAGATAAGGACCTAAGTCCGTAAGGCCCATGCAGTCTGCCCATTTCTTTTCTATCTTATAAATGTGCCATTGTCCTTTGCTCTGTCAGTGGCCTATCTATTCATACACATTTGTATTGCTCCCTATGCCTATCCCATGCCTGTTTGAAGCCCTGCACTGTATTCACAGCCACCACTTCCTGAGGTAGGCCATTCCATGCATCCACCACCCTTTCTGTGAAAAGAATTTCACATTACCCCTTAATTGGCCCCTCTAATCTCATGCTGTGTCCTCTTGTCCTGCTATTTTCTTTTATTTAAACATGTTAGACTCTTTCACCTTGTTAATGCCTTAAGGTGTCCCTCCTTTGCTCAAGGGTATACATATTGAGCTCTGTTAATCTGTCCTCATATGTCTTCTGATGCGTCCCTGCACCATTTTGGTTGCCCTTCTCTGGACTGCCTCAATTTGGTTAATGTCCTTGTGAAGGTGTGGCCTCAATACTGCACGCAGTATTCAGATGGGGCCCAACTCAGTGTCTTGTAAAGAGGATTATTATCTCCCTTTACGACTTGTGATACCCTACTAATACACCTTAACCCCCCAGCCTTACCTACAGCTTTAGAGGTCTGCTTGGATGATTTCAGGTCATCAGTGATGGCATTTACAGTTCAGAGGGCTTTATTTGGCTTCAAGATACAGTATTTATTTTCTGTTTTTCTATTTTCAGAGCATTTTGCTATCGAGTCTGACTAGTAAAAGAGAAGACCGCGGTGCCTGGCCGACTCGAGTAGTTCATTCATTTTCAGGCAGAGAGGAGACTAGGAGAGTTTATCAGAGGTAAGTAAGACTGCATTTTAGTTTTCATCATCATTTTGTACTAAAATTTATGGGAATAGTGTACAGTACATATCTGTATGAGAGCTACATCATGGCTTGCAATTTCAAATAAAAGCATACTTGATACATGCTGTGTGCAACCAATAATACCCAACAGGGTGAGCGGTATTGGGCTGTACCCGCCCACCAAGGGGCGTAATGATGCTTGATGCCACAGGTGGAGGGTCTTATAGCGCCCCGGAAGGGTGGATATAGCCCTATACCACCCACCTTGAGGGGTGTTATTGTATTAGAAAATTAGGTTATAGTGGATTGAAAAAATAGAGTTGCTTGTCTTTGGGTTAAGAGACAGGTGAGCATCGGATGTGAGTGGTGGTGAGCAGATCGTGTAGAGTCATAGTCTGAAAATGAAAACTGCTGTTGTTGTTTTTGGAGATCTTTATTTAGATTGTCATTTTGGTGGTGTCTCGCGTATGTGTGCATGAGGGTTGGAGCTTCGCCAGCTCAGTGGCTGTCTTGGTGACTCATAGAAAAAATGGTGGTTTTCAGTTTTGATTTTAAAGTGTGACCAGGATTTCGTGATAATGGGGCAAAATGCCACGTTGTCCATTGTACTGTCAAATCGTGACAGCTCAGGTGTGGACGGGAGATAAGAAAGAAAAGTAACTTTGTGAAAACAGGTTCATTTATTTCTTTCTACTCGCTGTGCTTCTGCTTATTTCAGCAGGGATACGCATTAGGTTCATAATTTTATTGGGAGAACATGTTGTGGACTGGTGTGTGGTCTCAGCTCTCGTTAAGACAAATACAATGGCGGAGATTTGAAAATGAAATGAGGGTGTTTTAGCCAATTAGAGACCAGGTTGGGCAGCAGGACTGTGGTGGTGGTCATGGGGTTGGCTGGGCTGATATTTTTAATAGACGGCCATCTGTTGTCTGATAGATGCCCAGCTAGAGAAGTCCCTCAGCCAATCAGAAGCCTGGAATACTTTTAACCATTTTATAAGTGGCAGCTTGAGAGGATGAATAATGGTGCTCCACATGTTTCTGATAATTTTGGCTAAAGCAGCTGTGCATGAATCTGGTGAAAATGTTGACCTATACTTTTTTATGCTATTTTAGATTGCCACTTACCTTCTGACTTGTATGGTACCCATTTTTCCACATTTTGGTTCAGGAATGAAAGAAAAGAAAATGCGTCTTAAAATTTTGGATAGAGACTAACATTATTGTGGCTTCCAACTATGTTGACAGTTAACTGTGTGATTACTAACAATTACTACTGTATGCAGTTCTTTTCCAATCCCTCATTTTGTTTCCCAGGTCTGACTGGGATGTGCGGAGACAGTGTGCGTATAAGATTAAAGAAAATGCCACGAAGGGTTTTGCAATCAGGTGCTCTGAAACGTCGCATTGCGAAAGAGAAGCAAGATAAGCTGAATTCCGTGTTGGCAAAGACCCCTCGACTCAGTCAATTTTTCACGATTAATGCTTCTGTGTCAGCTGATGTCCTTGTCACCCAACTAGTTATCCTCAGCAAGTGTGAATGCTACTGTCAACTCTGAAGTTTCACAGGCACATCCTAATGCGAATCTGATTTAGAACATTTTGAAGACAATACTGTGGTTGTCCACCAGTGTCCTTTGACTGCCACTTCCACAAATTAAAATGATGACATGTTTTTGGGACAGAAGGAGCCTATCAGCGATTCATCACACTCAGTACATGATGAATATGAATGTCGATCAACTGATCCTGTGGAGTGGTTCCCCATACGTTCCGCCACAGTGGACTTCTGGATTGAGAAAGGACCAGACAGTTGCCAGAATAAGACTGACTCTGGCAGTTACATGAAGTCAAAGCGTTATTACAACCAAACACAGAGACAGCCAAAGGGGCATTTCCGTTTCATGAAAAATCACAGGTTCTACACCAGGTGGACGAATGGTGAGATGCATCTGAGGAAATGGATGCTATATAGTCCTTCTAAAGGATCTGTATACTGTTTCTTCTGCACACTGATGACAAGTCAGAAGGATCAGTTTTCATAAGTTGACGGTTTTAATGACTGGAAAAAAGCGGACGAGAGAATCTGCACACATGAAGAAAGTGACGTGCACAGAGATTGCATTCTCAGCATTTGCAACCATCGCAAAGAATATTGCCATGTTGACCGCAGTTTGGAGAAGCAGTGTCAGGAGAGAAAGCAGTATTGGCGTGATGTATTATGTCGGGTAGTGGCTGTTGGTACTCTTCTGGCTGAGAGAGGCCTGCCCTTCCGAGGAGATGATGAAATAATTGGATCAAAACATAATGGCAACTTCCTTGGTTGCATAGAATTGATAGCGAAGTTTGATCCCTTCTGGCCACACATATAGAAAACTTTGGTAATGCTGATCGAGGAAAGCCTGCTTACCTGTCCTCAACTATATTTGAAGAATTCATTCAAATCATGGCGAACCATGTTCGAGGCACTATTGTTAGAGAAATCGCAATGGCCAAGTATTTTCAGTATCTGTTGATTCAATGCCTGATTTAACTCCACGTTGATCAGCTGACTGTGATTGCTCGATATGTTTTAAATGGTGTTCCAGTTGAGCGCTTGACTTTCCTGCAAATCAGCAGTCATATGGCTGAAGACCTAGCAAATACTCTGCTAGACTACCTGAAGACTGAAGCCATTGACTTCATGGATTGCCGTGGCTCAGTCTTACGACAATGCAAACAACATGGCTGAATGATACTCTGGCATGCAAGCATGGCTCAGAACAAGTGAACCTCTAGCAATATTTGTACCTTGCGCTGCCCATTCTCTGAACCTAGTTGGTTCTAATTCTGTTGATTGCTGTGTCGAGGCAGTCAGCTTCTTTAGCTTTCTGCAGAAAGTATATACTTTCTTCTCTCGTCTACACACACGTTGGTCAGTGTTGATGAAACACTTAAAAGAAAGGTGGTGGATTGACACTGAGTCACTGTCTGACACACGGTGGTCTGCAGGTGCTGATGCAACCAAGGCACTCTTTGACAGCTATGCCGACATCAAAGCTGCTCTAGAGGAAATGGCTGATGATGAACATCAGAATGGCACCTCAAGACATTTGAAATGCGAGCGCAAGAATTATCTGGCTCCTCTACTTACAGAACTGATCAGTCAAGGAAAAGGAAAAGAAACATGCAGTATGACGATGTGCAATCTGAAGTTGTTCTAACTGGCAGAGAGAAATTCCGGACTGAGACCTACTTGGTTATAATAGATTGCCTCATTATGGCTTTGAATTACAGGATTTCGGCTTACCAAAGTGTCTATGATCGCCAAAGTTATAGTGGACTCTGACGTCTTAACTGATGAGGCAATACATCTTGAGGCTCAGAAATTAGCTCAAGAATACCCATCAGACTTGTCTGTTGAGGTCTTCCTGGTGAAATGTCTCAGTTCATCAGCTTTGCAAAAGGCAAGAGGTTGTGATTCACCACTATCTCGAGCATCACTACTTCATACTGAAGAACTGCAAGAGACCTTTCCGAATGTTTCTGTGGCTCTTCGCATGTACACCTGTTCACTGATGGTGACTAACTATCAGGTGAGCGCTCATTCAGCAAAATGGCCCTCATTAAAACAAACTGCGATCTACAATGCGAGATGACGTCTCAGTGCACTCACTCTTCTAAGTATTGAAAGTGATATACTTCAACAAATCAGCTTTGATGACATTATTGATACATTTGCAACTGCTAAGTCACGCAAATGCCATGTTCTAGTAGCATAAATTGATTTTGTTTTGGGAAATTATGATGAATAGAGAATGGGGTGACAAACGTACAAGTGTCAGGGTAAGGATCCCATGGGCCCTTCCACCAACCAAAACAAGGGATTTTCTGGAACGCAACTTATTTCTACCTTTTTCTTTCTTGTCCTCCTCCTCCCCTGCCTGGGGTATATTCCTGATAGTTACTAAATGCAGCACATACCCCTGTGCACTATTCAGTGTAACTGTGCTTGGAAGTTGTTCTGCTCATGGGACATCCTATGCACCTTTTTGGATTGACTACACTAGCTCTTACACAGGGTACATCCCTATGGTTGATGGAGAAGCTGGCCCATTTTCTTGATGAAATTGTTTCTTATTGACTATGTCAGACTGTCTTGATTGGTATGCCCCTTTTATTCTTGTGTAACTGGGCTGTTTGCACACTACCTGTAAGGATGCTGGGGTAGATGAACACATCCCCTACTACCTTTGACTGTGTAGTCCAGTCCTGCAAATCCATATTCATCTAGGTTCCCCTGTCTTCTAAGTTCTCCCCGATGTACACACTGAGTCTTGTCTTCTTCTGGGGCCTCACCACTTTTTATAGAGGTTGTCCACATTCAGGCCCGGATGGGCCACTATAATATAAGAGAAATACAGAGATTTTTTTTGTTGCCCTAGATATCTTCCATAGGGACTCCGACGTGGCCAAGTTCTGGCCCTTTTCTTGGCAGACCAGCAGAAGTGATGTGAGGCTTGACACCATCAGACCCTGGAGTCAGTGCCTTATCCCTATCGCCGTCCACCTCAGTGGCCAGTGAATCATCTTTACACGTGTCTTTGGCTGCTGAGTACTCTCTGTACTAGCAATTCTTTAGGCACTCCAAGATGTCACTCTCAAAAAAAACAAAAACAAAAAAAAAATGGGACCTCTCCTGTGCTCAGAGACTCAATAAACTGTTCTGACAATGGCTATCCTAGCTCCAACCTTAGCTCCTTTAGTACCCTGGGATGTATGCCATCAGGTCCCACTGCCTTGTCCACCCTGAACTTAGCGAGCTCTTGTAGCACCCTTTCTTTTGCGAATGGAGTAGTAAACACCTTCCAGACTCAAGCCCCCCCACCAGACCTCCCCAAAGTTTGAACACTGCCCTCATCCTCACGCTGTCTCACTTTGCAAATATTATATATATTTGTAGCAATATCCACCGTATGTTTATATATTCATATTCTGAAAGCACATACAAATTTGTACTATCCAATATGTGAATATGGAAACATACAATATATGATTTGAGGCAGTGGCATGTACAGTATTTTCCAGCATAAAGTGTCACTTTTACAGTAGGAGAAAAATCAGAAAACAATAAGGAAACCCCTAAAGTGCACCATTTTCAACCATTTTTCAAAATTTCCGGGGGCATGCCCCCAGTCCCCTAGATAGATTAGGGATTTTTCACATGTCATAAACACTGCACATGCATGGGCTCTTCAGAGGTCCAAGTGCCCCAGGCCCTCCAGGAGCTTGATCTGGCCCTGGTTGAGCTGGCAGCGGGCAAAAGAGGTACACAGTAAGTAAGGAGGGGAAGGAGGGAGGCAGCTGTGATCTTATGGTGAGTGGCTGATGTGAGGAAGGGATGGATATGGTAAAGCATGCTGAGCTTTTGGTTTATAGATATGTTAAGGAGGGTGACATGAGTGTCAAGAGAAACTGCTGTATCTGGAGTGACTCCCAAGTATTTAAAGTATTGGATAGATTCAGGGATATCACCATTATGAGCGAGAATCATAAGGGGGGGATTGTTATGCGAAGAGGAGGGGGGATGGGAGAACAACATGCTTTTAATTTTTTTTTTTGTGTTCAGGACTAGTTGATGTTCAAGGAACAAGTCCTTAAGAGCATGAAAATTTTGCGCTAATATGTTGTCGATCCACCTGATGTCAGATGAGGAATGGTAGACTTTATTTATTTATTTATTTATTCTTAACTAGGATTAGGATTAAATAACGTCATCACCTGCATAGAGATGCACAGATGCCCCCCCATCCCCCCACAGTTGTTAGGTAATTCATTAATGAAAAGAGAGAGAACATGAGTGTGCCCAGGATGGAGCCATGAGGTACTCCATGGGAAATAGGTCTGAGATTGGAGAAAGAGCCAGTCCACTTGACCCTTTGAGAGCAGTCAGTAAGTAACTCTGGACCCAAAGTAAGGCATTGGTGTCAAGACTGAGGAGATGAAGCTGACAGAGCTGGAGACCATGGTTGACCAATATTGGAAATTAAAAAGACGAACCTCTACACAACAGCTCTGAGGCAAAGGTTACCCAAAAAGGTCAATGGCAACAAAGTCAGGTTTAAAAGAAATTCAAAATCACACATAACCCCGTAATGCAAATCATTGTGGGATGTATATGCAAATCATCATGAACATGTATGCTGGTTTAAGGAAATGTGCATGGTGCCAAAGAGCCTCTGACACAATCTGCAAAGGCAGTGAACAGAAGACACAGGCATGTGTTTTATCTTATTCAGGATTTATCAGTGTGCCTCATGCGCATCTCACCCCAAGGGGAAAAAGGAACCAGCCCTTATGTGGCCCTGTGGGTTTGGGTCACAGTAGGCCCAAAATAAGAAAGCAAGCTAAAAAGACAAAGAACCTCAGCACAAAAGCACTGAGGTAAGGGGTATCCAAAAATTCCACATACCCCAATAATTATTATTTTATTTATTTATTTAAAAATTGGTTAACTGGGAAAAGCACGCTGAGCCAAGACTTGTTTCCAGGTGCGACCCAGAGGAGGGGAATACAGAGAGGATGAACATACAAAATCTGAGAATAGTACATGGATAACATAAAAGTATTTGCGAATACTGAAACAAATGGAGGTAACAACAGGCATCTTTACCGATGATACAATAGGTATCTTTATAGATGAATGAAGCACATGGAATGCTGCATGTAAAAGCAGCAACAAATTTATTACAGACTAAAATTGGACACTCATGAGAGAATTAGAAAAAGTGCTCAGTGCTTGTTGGGGTAGGTGACAGTGCAGTCAGTGAGGGAAGACACACCCTAGGGGAGTTAAAGGCAATAGCATAGGGTGGGACTAAGCAGGAGGAGTGACAGAAGAGAGGGGGGAAGAGTCAAGGAGTGAGTTGGCAGGAACAGGGAAGAAAAGAAATATACCTTAGTTGGTATTTAAAACCAGGAAGTGAGAGGAACAGGCATAGGGGAGAGGGGAGTTGGATCCAGAGGGAGGGGAAGCTATAGGAGAAAGCTGCTTAACCTGCAGAGGAGTGAGGGTGCAAATGCAAAGCATCATGAGATATATACAAATCACCATGAAAATTTAGGCTGCTGTGGTTTTAAGCATGAATGCATGGTGCCAGTGGGCCTGTCATGCGATTTTCAAAGGCTGAGAACAGAAGACATAGAGGACATCTTTTGCTGTTGTGTAGTAGGGTTGGTGTATGGGTAAATGCTGGATCATTTTAAACATGCTTTGCATTAGAGGTCTCCAGCTCTCCTCCAAGATGTTGTTTCAGTCTTCCTCTGGAATCTGAAGGCCCACCCACCCCTGCAACCTGGGCGCGATGGGAGAATGGAGAGGGGTGGACGGATTGAGGTAGTTAGGACTAGGAGACGTCCTGGGGTGAAATGGGATCAGGAAAGGGGGATCCCTGCCTGGCTCCCATACCCAAGGGCTCCACAAATAGTGGGCAGGTCTCGGGATCTTCCTCGACGACCCATCCAACTTGGGTGGTGTTATGCAATGCCAGATCGATTAGAAACAAGATGATTATTATAGCTGATCTTGTTGAAACATCTGATCTGGCTTGCATCACTGAGACCTGGTTGTATGAGAATGCAGGCCGCATTTTGGCATCTGCTGTTCCATCCGGGTTCTCAGTGATACACCGCCCGAGATGGGATGGTAGGGGCGGGGATGTAGCCACTGTGTTTAAAATGGAACTGGGCCTTGTGGATGTGCCAGTGGGGTGCACTCGATCTTTTGAGTGTAACTTGGGAGCAGGTGTAGGGTTCAGGATACTCCTCATCTACTGTCCACCTGGTGATGGGAGAGAATTCCTGAAGGAGCTTGCGGACTTCATTGTCGACGTGGCCTTGGAGTCGCCCAGTATAGAGGCACCACGTCCTAGTGCTCACTCTGTTTTGGTTTTTTGTTTAATTCTGGGTGACTTCATTGCCTGGGTCGACGATGAACTCCCACAGTTTAGAAATAATCTCCTCCAGTTTATCCTGTGTTCCTCCTGGGTATTATTTATTATTATTTAGCTTTTGTTGACCGGGTAAGTGCACTAGACAAATCCTGCCTATTTTCAGGCACGACCCAGGGGAAGGGGATACAGACAAATGCCAACTGACTTTGAAACCAGATTAAGCTGTTGGTGGTATTTATAGTGAATGAGGGAAATTTGGCCAGGACACCGGGGAAATTCCCCTACTCTTTTCGATAAGTGCCATGGGATCTTTAACATCCACCTGAACTACCACCAATCCAGGCAGATGGGACCTCGGTTTAACGTCTCATCCGAAACACGGCACCTCAGAAGTGCAGCACCCCTCTCATGCTGCACTACACTGTCAGTACTGGGATATTAACCCAAGTGCCAGATATGGGAACTGAACCCACAGCCTTCTGATCTCCCGGCCTCAGAGGTGAGTGTGCTACCTACTGAGCCACTGACACTGCCTAGCCTGTCCATGGATGGAGATCACAGATCTGGGGGTGGAACCAGTTGGTTGGTCAGACCATCACACCATAAGGTTCTGCTTCGGGGCACCCCCAAGTAGGCTTGCCCCTACGGGGATGGTCCAGTACGACCCTTTAAGGGGAGTTACCCCAGAAGGTCTATCAGTAGTGCTGGACCTATTGGGTTTATCGGGTGAATGCATGAGTCCAGATGGTCTTGTAATGGCCTATAACAAGGCAGTGGGAGACGCCCTGGACTCAGTAGCTCCTGTTCGTGTTCACTCACTTACTCTGTGCCCAAGGACCCCTTGGTTTGATGGGTCCTTGAAGGAGCTGAGGAGGGTGGGTCAAAGGCTAGAGAGAGCTTGGTGGAAATCCAGCGTTGATGCTGGCAGACTTAGATTGATGGAACATTATAAGATCTCTCAATCAGTAATAACCCATTAGAAGGCAGAATTCCTGTCCGGGGACTTTGCTGCTGCACGGAATCATCTAGCTCAGCTCTTCTGGACTGTGGACAGACTGTGCAATCCAGTTTGTCTTCAGTCTGGAAGAGGTTTTTCCCAAATAAAGTGTGACAAGCTTGCTCGATTTTTTGCTGATAAGGTTGCCAGCATCAGGTCGGAGATCGGCCCAACTCCCTCTATGAGGGATTGCAGAGATCGGTGGGAGGTTGTGTGCACTCGGTCGGTGTGGTCTGACTTCAGCAGGCTGGAATTCTTGGGCATTGTGAGGATTGTCCAGACTTTGCGACCAACCAGCTGTAGTTTGGATCCAGGCACTACGCCATTATTGGTAAGCTGCGTAGATGTTATCTGCCCGATCCTTACTGAAATTGTCTGGTGTTCCTTGGAAAAGGGTTTTTTTCCTTATCCCCTCAAGGAGGCAGTCATTCATAGGCGTAGAAACTGGAGGGAGCAAGAGAGGTGGCTGTCCCCCCACTTTTTAGTTTGGTATGGCAAAAACTAGTTTAGAAAAAGTGCCCTTTGTACCCTCATAAGTGTCCTTCCAATCCTCCGCCCCCTCAGCTTTTACTATCTTCTGGCACCCTTGTGGTCATTCAACTACTCTTTAAAAAACCTTCCTTGGATCCTGACCGTCTAGCAAACTACAGACCTGTCTCTAATCTACCCTTTGTGGGTAAGGTTATTGAGAAGGTGGTTGCGTTGCAGCTGGATGATCATCTTACAACCCACAATGTCTTGGATGCTCTCCAGTCTGGGTTTAGGAAGAGACATAGCATCGAGACCACCCTTGTTCGGGTGTTAAATGATCTCCTAATAGCGAGAGATCAAAAGGCTTGTACTATCTTAGTCCTTCTTGATCTCTCAGTGGCATTTGACACTGTAGACCATGGTTTTCTTTTGGAGTGTCTGTGGCATTTCTGCAGACTGCCTGTCATAGTTTTGAGTTGGTTTCGATCCTTCCTCACGAGCAGGTCACAGAGGGTGGTCACTGGAATTTATTCCTCTGATGCCCTCCCCTTTTCCTGTGGGGTGCAGCAGGGTTCCACATTGTCACCCATGTTGTTTGCAGTGTACATGCTGCCATTAGGAGATATCATTAGGAAGTACAGTTTGGGTTTTCACTGTTATGCAGATGATACCCAACTGTATATGTCCTTTATGCCAGGACAGGAGGATGCAGTCTCTCTGCTTAACAACTGTCTAACCGAGATAAAAGATTGAATGAGCTCTAGCTGGTGGAGGTTAAATCCAGACAAGACTGAGGTGTTGGTTGTGGACCCAGGTCATCCGGAGGCGGGTCTTGGGACTGGGCATCCTTCAGGTTTATGGCTCGATGGTGTCCAGCTCATGACCTCAGACTGGGTGCATAACCTGGGTGTTATTTTTGATAGTGGTTTGACTTTGAAATCTCAGGTCTCCGCTGTCGTTAAATCTTCCTTTTACCATCTAAGAAATATCGCCCAGGTGAAACACCTGGTTCCTCCGGCTGACCTTCCTGCATTGGTCCATGCCTTTGTAACCACCCGCCTTGATTACTGCAATGCCCTCTACCTAGGGCTTCTTGGGGTTGATATCTGCTGCTTGCAGATGGTACAGAATGCGGCGGCCAGGCTTTTGACTGGTACATCTTGGACCAGTCATATTACACCTGTGCTGTGTGAACTGCACTGGCTGCCGGTACAGTGGCAGATCACTTTTAAGGTTGGCTTGCTGACCTATAAAGCCCGACATGAGCAGGGACCCCGATATCTGCAAGAGCTCCTTACTCCCTACTGCCCCTACCACTCACTCCGATCTGCCGATGAGGGATTGCTAGAGATTCCCCGTGTTGGTTTAAAAACATTTGGGGCACATGTTTTTTCTTATGCTGCACCCACCCTGTGGAACTCTCTACCTCATTGGTTAAGAGAATGCCCGACCGTCATGAGTTTTAAATCTGATTTTAAAACTTATTTGTTTTATCAAGCTTCTTCTGTATGATTTTAATTTATATTATTCTTTTTATACTGTATTTTATTGTAAAGCACCTTGATAATCTGAAAGGTGCTTGAGAAATACATTTTACCTTACCTTACCATTTCTGTCTTGTAGCCAAGCTATTAAGGGGAGTGATATATGTGATGCTAGTTAACAGACTCCTAATTTCTGTGCCCCATCTAATCTGTGCTAACCCTGATGGCAGCTGAAGCTGCAGAGAGCGACCCAACACTGTGCTAAAAAAATGCTGTATCTGGATATGTCAGAAGTAATGAGCTGCTGGTAGGTCATATTTCTGTTGTAATGCCTGAAAAGGCGTAATTGCCCCATTATCATACAGTTACCCTAATAAATGTACCCTTTCACTTCCAAACCATATATCCAGGAACTTTTAAAAATTCCATGAGCAGAGGGTTCTGCCAAATAGGTGTTGGAGTGGTGTAGCTGGACTGAACATCCATGATCTTATCTAGGTAGCAGACTGCCCAGGGCCCTCGGGGTTCACCTCTCACCACCTCCTGAGGGGTCCGGCCTGGGTTACCTAAGGATGTGCTACACTGGGTACACTGTCCTAAAATGGCACAATGCCTTCTCATGTGGTGGCAATATGGGGTACCTGGACACTGACACATAAGGCTATCACCCCCCACCCAGGAAACAAAGCATAAACTACCCAAACAGTCCAACCACCAAAACACATGACACAGTAGGCAATGACTAGTCCCAAACCATGAAATACAGTCTGAACAAATATTTTTTAAAAGGAAGGGTACAGAAAGAACAAGGTGGCAGCAAGGCAAAATGGGAATGATGGGGGTAGCAGTAAAATATATCATTCTATGCAGTAAAATGATAATTTTATTCAGGCAATGAAACAGTTCAACAAATCACCAGACAGACTCTGCTCACCCCTGGCAGTCCCCAAACCCCCAATAAGGGTGCACCCAACTTAATTCCCACCAGAGAACATGGGTGAGAACTCTTTTTTTATGTTGCAGTGGGTACCGATCTGGGAATGCAGATGCTTATAGCAGGGTGGAGCTCAGTGGTGCACTTTTAAAGGCTGCAGATAAAATACTGTTTAAACACAACTGTTGTAGAACAAAAACAGTAACTGTTTAAACTGACTGGAAACATGTAGCAAAGGGGCCCCTATATGTAATCCAGAGAATTAGTGGCCAGGTGGACACCACAGGTCTTATGCCTGGGCTTCTCACACTGCCATAGTCCTACCCAGGACTTTTCCCTCAGTCCCTGGCACAGTAAACATTGTCTCCTGTTGCAGGGTAAAACCCTGGAGTTTACTCACGGTTCGATGTCTCAGTCGATACCTTTGGTGTCAGTTGCTGGGACAGGCTCAATGCATGCAGTTGCTCCTGGCAGGGATGCAGGCTTTCCCAGACTTGTTGGTGGATTCTCACTGATTTCACTTCTCTCTCTCTCTCTCTCTTCAAGTCTCTTGTTGAAGTTCAGGACCTGGAACGAGTCAGTGACCTTCTCGAACTGCAGATGCTGCAGGAACTAGTCAACAAGGGGAGAAAAATCTGTGGTGAGGGCAGGAAAATCCCAGCTCCAAATCTGCCTTCAAACTGTAGTTTTGTTTAAAACTGCTTCTTTTCCTCACACAAACATGTTCACTAGAATCCTAGACACTTTAAGTCTGCCAGGCCTGTGGTGCCTGGACAGACAGTGGCCCACCAACCAATACTTCAGATACACTGTCACTCACTCTTAGAGTCTGGCTGAACTGGCTTTGATATCTTGGAACAGCTCTTTTTATCTGGCATGAAACTCAGTGTCTGATTGGTCTGCTTGTCCCCAAGAAAACAGTCTGCAGCACAAACCTGGCTCCTGATTGGCTGACGTTCATGGGTAAAAGTTAGTTCAGACCTCCAACCCCTTTTCCATGAAGCTCTGCAGACTGTGGTGTCATGGAGGCCACTATCTTTGTTTACACAGTGTTCAGCTTTGGCTGCATGCTGCCATTTTATGTAAAGTCCTTGCAGGTTGCTGTTGTCATGTCCTGGCCCTTCTGACTGTCCTAGGGCCAGGGATGTGCTTGTTTGGCTGGGCACTAAACCCTATGCTGAGTCAGGGGTTTCCGAGTGGGAGGTGGCTTTTGGAGCCACTATCTAGCTGGTTGCACAGGTGCACTGACTGCAGTTCTCTTTCCCGGCCCACTGTCTGCCCTGGGTTAGTAAACCTCTTTGTGGGGTGCTCCATGGCGTAGCTGGCACTGGATTCTGGCTTCACTTCCTTCCCTGAAGCCGGGGTCTGCATCTGGAAAGAGTGTGTGGCCCTGTTTAACTATCTGAGCTATGGCTCCGAAATATAGCCGTCTGTGTGTGTGAGTGGCAACCCAATGTGGAGGGGTTGTGGGATAACAGATGGACCAGCCACTGAACTTCAGGTTCAACACACAATCTCTGTGTGATGTTTATTCAAAATACAGTAGATGACCTTAAGCAATGGCATATCCCTTCTTCAATACTTCAGTTTGTAGCAGCAGAGTATGCAAGTCTTTCCTCTACACTTAGCCGACACCTACTGACTCACTGATCTGTGATCTAACTTAGCAGTTGAGATTCACCCTCCACCCCTGTGTGGGCCTTGTTTGCTTGGGTGGTGGGGGCTCAAATAAAAAAAAAAACAAGCTAAAAATAAAGAACCTCAGTGCAGAAGCACTGAAACAAGGGTTACCCCAAAGGGCATTGACAATAAGCCAAGTTTCAAAGAATCACAACATCATACATACTTTCATAATGCAGCGCATCATGGGATATATGCAAATCAACATGACATTTCAGATCGTCTCAGTTTACAGCAATTTACATGCATTTTAAATAGCACAACTAACTTAATTTTTATAATACAGTCAACTAGTACTTTTTACCTTTATCAAAAACACCTAGTGCCAAGATTTAAGAAAAGGTTGGTCCTCAAGAGTGGCAGGAGCTCCCTGTCACATATCCCCCACCGTAAGAGGGAAGCACTTATTGCAGACTGCTTACCACCTTCCTGTCTCAGGAAGGGATGGAGCTTTCATCCATCCATCTTCAGAAGCTCAGTCTCAAGGTCCCTATTAATGATAAACATTCCATCATAAACATAGTGGATATCATCATTCTTTACCCTGAGGCATTAACACATTTCTGAATAGAGACTAATGGTACCTTCCCATCTCCTTTTAGGGAAAGTCCATCATATTTCTTAACCAAAAATCTGGACAGCTGTAAAGTCACAGATCCAACAAAAACAGCTCCAGCTGCTAAAGGAGTGTGCACAGTACGAAAATAAGCAGAGCAACAACAAAACCAGCACTACTCCAAAACTGAGAGCACAGAAGGCTTTATTACAAAAAATGTTAAAAGGCACTATGCCTGCAACATACCATCCAAGTGTAGCAGCAAGGAAAACCCCGACCGGTTTCGCAGCTAGTGCGTCATCAGTGGGATGGTCCATTAACACAATGAGACCAATTTAAATAGTGGTCCCTTAAAGGAATAGTATAGACACCAAACAATTAATAAGAAGTGCATTTATATACATATGTGTATACTGATACCACCACAAAATAAACACTGGGATACATAGAAATTACTAAACCTAAAGTTATTAGTATTATTAAAATAGAGACAAAACTGCATTGAGGAACTGCCACATGATTTTCTAATTCCATTAAGATACAAAGTGTATTTTGTATATATATATAATGAATTATTTTCATTATATATATATATATATATATATATATATATATATATATATATACAGTATATATATATATATATATATATATATACACACACAAAATACACTTTGTTTATTTCGTGTTAGTGTCAGTATACACGTACGTACTGTATATAAATGCACCTCTTATTAATTGTTTGTTGCAGGCATAGTGCCTTTTAACATTTTTTGTAATAAAGTCTTCTGTGCTCTCAGTTTTGGAGTAGTGCTGGTTTTGTTGTTGCACAGCTGTAAAGTCCAGTACCATAGAAAGACTTTCTCTGGGGTGAGTAATTACCTACTCCAACCCCACCAGACATGTCAGTTTTAAGTAGGGGCCCAGTCCTAGGTTCAACCCCTCTACATAAACCCACTATGTCTCTTGATTCATTCATTTCACTTGCTACTGATACAGACACCTGAGGGTAGACACTCTAGGTGTTACCCCAACACAGGTTCCAATCCATTTTCCACCCACCTTCACCAATGTAGGTTTTCCATAAAAAAAATAAAATAAAATAAAACACATGTACCACCTCCTTGATCTTAACATATTGTAACATTTTGGCAACATTAGCATATTTAGCCTGTAGTATACTCCAGTCAATACTGTTAACAGATTTTACTGTATCAATACAAGAAAAAGTCCCTTCAGCCTCATAGGCTTCTTCTTGCTTGCTTGGAGTCTTCAGCACCAGCATAATATCACTAGGCACAGTCTTACCTGTGGTCTCTCATTCAAGTTCCATACTTGCATCTCCAGCCTCCAACAGGTAACATCCTGGGATCAAAGGCAACAAAGGAATATCCTGCTCAGTCAGGGGGTCCTCCACAAACTGAGCCCACAAAAAAGCCTCCTCTGTATCTTTATCCAAACTCTCCTGCAGGAACCTCTCGAGCACCTGGCACTGGTGTTCCGCCTCTCTGCATAGTCGGTCTGCCTCCAGCCATTGCCCACTCATCGAGTGGATCATCCTCATCAGAGTCTCCACCTCTTGCATGTTGTCTCTTGCACCCGCAGTCTGCTTCGACCTACATCTCTTAGTCATCTTCTGGTTTGGTCTTCCTCTGAGCTCCCAGGTCCAGTCAGCAGCTTCTCTCCATCTGTCAGCCATGGTTCTGGTCAGAACTCCATGGACTTTCTTCTTTGGGTTCTCCTCTGGCAACTCCTGGTGCATTGGTCAACCTGGGACATCTGGGCGACAGCCACCAGAAAACATTCCTCTTTGGCCAGTCCAGATGCTTCTAGCAAGTTATCCCACTTCTGAAGCACCAAGCCTGTGGAGGGGTTGTGGGATAACAGATGGACCAAACACCAAACGTCAGGTTCAACACACAATCTCTGTGTGAAGTTTGTTCAAAATACAGTAGATAACCTTAAGCAATGGCATATCCCTTTTTCAGTACATCAGTTTGTAGCAACATACTATGTAAGTCTTTCCTCTACACTTAGCCAGCATCTACTGACTCACTGATCTCTGATCTAACTTAGCAGTTGAGATTCAGCCTCCACCCCTATTCGGGCCTTGTTTGCTTGGGTGGTGGGGGCTTGATTAAAAAAATTAAAACAAGCTAAAAACAAAGAACCTCAGTGCAGAAGCACTGAACAAGGATTATCCCAAAGGGCATTGACAATAAGCCAAGTTTCAAAAAGCACAGCATCACACAATACTTCCATAATGTAAAGCATCTTGGGATATATGAAAATCAACATGACATTTCAGACTGTCTCAGCTTACAGCAATTTACATGCATTTTAAATAGCCAACTAACTTAATTTTTATAATTTATTGAATTTTGTTGACCTGGTAAGACTACTGGGCCTAGAAGTCCCTTTTTCAGGGGTGACTGGGGGGAGGGGGGATACAGATGGTAAGCAACTGAAATTGAACCAGATTAAGCTGTTGGTGGTATTTTTTTTTTAGTGAATACAGTCAGCTAGTACTTTTTACCTTTATCAAAAACACCTAGTGCCATGGTATTTTCAACATTTACAGGTTTCATAAACAATATATATCAAGATATTTTATGACATAATGTCATTGCATACTAAACCCAACAATGAGGAACACAACTTGTTTTATATCAGCTCAGAGGTCACCACAATAACCTCCCTGTACAAGGACCTGAGAGAGAAAAGGAAAATTAAAGAGGACACCATACCATAGTCAAGAAAGGGAAGGGGGTGCCCATAGGTGGCCAACATTATGGATTAGAAATTGTAAAGGATAGATTAGGCTAAGAAATAGAAGAACTGTTGCAATAGATTTAAGAAAAGGTTAGTCCTCAAGAGTGGCAGGAGCTCCCTGTCACACCCAACATGGCTGCTGTGCTCCTCCTTGCTCCATTCCCAGTTCTCTGATTCTCCTGGGCTCAAGGAACCTACAGGCTGCTGGTGCTCTCCTATTTACCCTTAACAAGAAGAAACTGGAGGGGCCCAAGGACAGGGGTGTGTGTAGCTCCAGCCGCAAAGTTCCTGACGTGGAGCCTTGGGTTACATCTCACCAAGGTTCACTTCTATAAACGCAAATGCTCTGCTGGTCCACACCTACAGCAGTCCTTGTAGACTGAGGGGTGAAGCCAATGTCTGGGCATCTCCAGGAGGCAGTCAAGTAAGCCCCAGACTGGGGAGGGGGGGCTTACATTTACCTTTTTTTTTAAATCAAAGTGTATTAAGTTTTCTCAAATTTTAACAGCAAAGTAAAGAAAAGACATACTACCCACCATATAGGCAAATGCTATTCAGCAATACAGCTCTACCCAGGAAAATAATCTCAATGCAATACATACAGAAAATGAATAAATGCAGCTTATCTTGATCCAGTCTCTCATGTGCTGTTATTGTCTCAACCCAGCTGTTGTGGCCTTCTTGAATGGAAAGGCCTTCACTTTACTATAAGTCTGAATATTATGCTATGTTTCACTATTACAGAGAGAAAAATGACAGATTAAGCATTTATGCTTTGCTGCATACTGATTATATGGCACTATAAGACATCCGTGTATCATGAAGTGATATACCTATGTGCTCAAGGTAGAGGAGTAACACCACAGTAACTATGTACAAATAGGTGAAAAATAATAAGCAGGTAAACCAACTATAATATTCCAAACTTGTTGGCTGTGGAGGGTATATTGCTATACATGGGGGAGGGGATACTGGGGAGAGTCCCATGTCCGATCAATCAAAAAAACAGGCAATCAGGACATTACCAAAGACAGTCTCAAGCTGACTCAAAATATTGATGAACAATTTCATTTAATTAAAAAATCACTAAAAATGTGCAGAATGTAGCCACAGGTACAGGGGCTAACATACCCAACATTTTGCACATCTGTGTGCTTTGTCAAAGATCCTTGGCAAAGCATACAGATGTGCAAAATGTTGGGTACTTTAGCCTCGGTACCTGTGGCTGCATTCTGTATGTTTGTAGTGTTTTTTTTAATTAAAGGAAAGTGTTCATTAACATTTTGAGTCAGCTTAAGTCTCTCTGGTAAGGTCCTGATTGTCTGTTTTTTTGATTGCTCAGACTGGCTTTTTACCACAGAGCACCGACCGCCTCTGTAGCACCTACTGTTTTCCATTGTGCAAGTCCCATGTTCACCCATATCATGCCATTGGATCTTCAGGTATCTAGACTGTCTGCATGTATCAGTAATGAAAGGAGTATTTCTGATGTATAAGCGGTGGGGACCTGCAGGGGACTAAGTCAGGGTCAGATTCTAGAGAATAGCCGACCCAGAAGGCTGAGATATTCTCAAAGATTTGCAAGTGTTGATGCCTGCAAAGAGTAATCCTTTCCATATTCCAAAACTCCAGGACCAGCTTGTGCTAGTCTGGCAGACAGGGGATTCAAGGTGTGAGTCAGTTTTGAGTAAGGGTTTTTCTTAATGCAGCTGGGAGGACTAAGAGCAATTTTTTCCTTTTCTTGTCCTTCAAGGGTTGGTGGGGGAGCATACCCAAGAATGCAAAGATGAGGTCTGTAGGAACAGATAGGCCAAGTATTTTGTTAGAATCTTTGAGGCACTTCTCCCATCATTCCCTGACCTTTGGCAGGACCACATGATATGATATTTTATTTATTTAATTGCACATATTGGAAATACAATCCTTTGAGGCATAGACTTATTTCCAAAGGCTCCTTGTCAAGTAATACATAGGCAACATACAGTTACAGGTTCCTTGTATGAAGCACACAGTTACAGGATATTACCAGTTACAGGTTCCATGGACAAGACACATAGTTGCAGGATACTGTGCAAGCATTGTTGCATGGTTACATCACAACAAGTACAGTATGCAGAGGTGGGCACTTAAATACATCCAGCAAGGTTACAGAAGAGGATACTAAATGGTAGCCAAGCCAGATTATTCACACTTATAGCACCGTGAGGTGATGAGGTGGTTTCTTAGAGCAACTTTGAATTGTCCAATTTTGGGAATGTTGGATTTGGTGGTTGGGAGGGAGTTGAACCAGGATGGGGCCCTGTAGCAGAAGGACCTCTGAGCCAGAGACGTCCTGGCTCTAGTCACCCAGAGGGTGTCCTGGCAAGCTCTGCATGTGGCGACAGTGGTGTTAGCATGTATGAGTGAGGAGGACACCCCGGGGTGGGGGGGGGAGAGGCCAAGAAGTGTTTTTTTTGTAAGACTACAAGTCTGGCAGCAGAGTCTCTTCTCAAAGTTGAGCACTTTGGTGGTGGAGTAGAGGATGCATGTGTGCGTAAGCCTGCCCGCCCCTGACAATAGCCTGCAGGGTATCATGATCTGCTCTGGCCTCACCATAGTCCCTCCAGCATGTGCTAGGTTTGTCTGATATAAATTTAAATTGTATAACCGGGGTCCTGAAAAATCTTATAAGGTGTTTCCAGGAAATCTCCCTCTCCAAAGTGCTTGAATGTATAATTTCCAATCAGCCCACCAATTACCTGTCCAAATACAACACTCAATGTCCGCAGCAACGCTGGTTTGGAAAAAATCATAGCACTACTACCGCACTTTTTGAATATACTACATTTATTCACAGAGCACTCAACCATGGCCACCTAGTTGGGTCCATCTACATTGACCTAACTAAAAGATTCAATACGGTTAACCATTCCCTACTTATTGAGTATCTCCCTGTCCTTGGTCTTTCACATGCATGCAGTTACCGCCAGGTTTCAGTACTACCTTGCTTGCAGAATGCAATGGGTGAAAATTAGGGTTACCCTCTCCACCTCCCATCCTGTTCTGTTCAGTGTACCGCAAGGTTCCATTCTTGGCCCCCCTTCTTTTTAGTCTCTTCCTCAATTCCCTCCCCCAGGCCTGCCTCGGTCAGCTCCTCCTCTACACGGATGATGCCGTCTTATTCACGAGCCAACCAGACCCCTCCCTCCTTACTAGAGAGCTGCAGCACAGCTTTGCCCTGGTCAAGTACTGGCTTACAGAACACAAGTTAATCCTGAACTATAAAAAAGATCAAGGTGATGCAAGCCCATATTATCATATGCCTACTCCCCAGCACTCCTATTTCCCTCTGATGGTGCTCCTTCTTCTCCCCTGCTCTCCCTCCTCCTAAAGTGTTCCTTCCCCATCTTTCTCTACCCTTAATCTATCTCTCTCCTGTGAGCTCGATCACTGCCTTGTGCAGGCAGAATCCATACTGCACAGTGGGCAACAACTTTGCCCCTTTCCCCTATTTCTCCTTTTAATGCACCCCCTCAGTCACTACTAGATCACTGCCTTGTGCAGGCAGGGTCACCCAGCAAACTGGTGGGGTACTACCCCCCTATTATAATTGACCTCTGCTACCCCCTCCCACAACACCCCCCCCTCGCATCACTATATATACATAACTCTCATCGCCTCTAACCGGTGTCTTACCAGTAGGGCTGTCCACTGCCCTGCCCAGATAGGGATGACAGGACACTGCTGTATTTCAACACTCCATCTCCCCTAGATACCCCCACAATACCTCTCTCATCACCCTGCCACACTCTACCTCTCCTCTCCTCCTTCCTTCCTTCCGGTTAACATAGCCTAACACTGGCCTACCCTTACACTCAATTAAGCAGTTATAACCTACCCCTCTTACATATACTTTAGTCCACCCTGTCATCTCTGTTTGCCTCGAAAATTGTGTTCTGTCTGTGTCACTCCGTAAATTTCCTTTCCCTTCTTCCATTCTACCCTTCACAATTTTTCGTTCCCTCCTTCCATTCTTCCTCTCTTTACTCCAATCACTTTAAATGTTGAATAGCTATGTTACACTAATGGCTATCAGTTACTATTGGGTCACCTTACCATCTAGTGCTACATACTGTTGCCAAGTTATTATATGTGTTCCAATGTTACCAACTGTCATCAACTGTTGCCAGTTTTCTATATGTGTCTTCATATCTACTATACTTAACTGTTGCATTGTTAGCCAGTGCTATCTACCTGTAATCCCTCCTGCTCTCATTGTATGCAAGTAATCAAATTGTATTCCAACATTGTAACATTTCTTTGTATTCTATCCCATTGTTCCCTACCTCGCCCCCCCCAGGTCACACTAGGAGACGAGCAACTTGTTGCTTAGTGTGCCTTTCTGGTGAAACATTTCAATAAATAAACACATAAATAAATTTGCAAATTCTCACAACAAGCATAAGTCAGCTCAACTCACCATCCTTAACAACTGTCATGATCCAGTGGAGCAAGTACCCAACTTCAGGTATCTAGGCATCACACTTGACAGCACCTTATCCTTTAATGACTATATAAACATAATTTCTAAAGCTGTTAATTCTCGAATAGGGCTTCTCTACAAACACCGTCAAAGCCTTACTCCCGATGCACTCTGTCTTGCTGTCAACAGCTCTGTCCTCTCTCTTGTAGATTATGGGCTAGTCATTTATGGAGCAGCTACTGACACTTCACTTAAACGTAATAAGGTTGCACTCAATAAGGCCTGCCAATTAGTTTCTGGGGCTCACAGATACTCCCATACCTGTGATCTGTATACCCAAACCTGCTGGCTGAATCTTAGTGGCAGGATCATGTACCAGTCCTGCCTACTAGGTAAGAAGATCTGTCTGGGTCTAACCCCTTCCAACAACACAACACCTCCTTACCCCAGTAACCAATCTTCAAGGGATGAGAAGCGCAACTAGACCTACCTATCAGGTCTCATTCTGTTGGACTAATCAAGCTAGCGGACCTTTCTACAGAGCTCCCACCTGGCTAGCTGATCTTTCTCTTGATGTGCAAACTGCCTCCAAGTTAGGGAAGTTTAAACGCAACCTCAGACAGTACCTTCTTTCTCTCAACCACTGCGACTGCCCAACATAAGCAACTTCACTCTCATGTATCCCTCATTTCCTGGCTAAACAGTTGCCATTCTCTCCACCCCTCCCTCCCCTCTCTCCTGCACCCCTCCCACCATAGGTACCTCTCTCTTGAAGTGTTTCCTCTCTACTTCACCTCACTCTGTAGCTCCTGAACCCTGATTTCCACCTAGTCCCCTCCTCCCTCTTTCCCTTTTTCACTGCTCCTTTTAATTTGTCTTGGCTGACCCATGTTAACCTATTGACTTCAACAAAGTTATTCTTGACAGCCTATTATCACATACTGATACATTATTGTATTTTATCTTAGCTTTTACCAGGTATCTATTTTATGGTTCTTATTAGCCAACTTGACAAACTCTAATATAATGACTGCTCTGATTTGTTTTTTTTATATCCATGTCATGTTTTTGTTTTTTGTTTGAGTCTTTGGTAACCGGTGAAGATAATGTCATGTTTTTGTTACATTGTTGTATTTAGTTCATTGTTAAGATTTCTTTTGGACACGGAACCTTTGTAAATGAGTCTCAGACTCAAAGGTATGTCAAATTCTGAGACTGTAGTAAATAAAATGTTGGTGCACTAGTGGTTTTGTGTTGTTGTATGAATAAAGTTGTCCAAGTCGCATGCAGGATTTGTGAGTTCCATTCTGTCTCCCATTTTCTTTTAATATAGTTAATGTCCCACTGTTCTAGGGTTCCTAATGCCTTATACAAACAGAAGATCAATCTTCTGCTCAGGGGGCCCTGTAGTGCCTCTGATAGCATAGTGATCAGTGTCAGTAGAGAGCTAGTAACCTTCTTCAAGTCAATGAGTGTCAGCATATGTATTTCTGTAGCTGTAGATATCTGTAGAAGTCACCTCTATGGTGGCCAAACCCAGTCAGTAGGTCACTTAATTACTTCAAAATGGGGCCATTGAACAATTGTGCCAGGGTAATCAAACCCAGTCTGTCCCACTTTTGAAACCTGGGATCAAGTCTGGTGGGCATGAAGCCCAGATCTTTGGACAAGGTAATAAAGAGTTTGATATGTTTGGAGAAGCACAGTTTAGTTGCCAGTTTGCACCAAAGCAGGATGATATCCCTTGTCCAGGGTTTCCTGCCCCCCCCAGCAGGTATAAGGGAATCCTACTGCTATAAATACTATCTGGAAGGAGCAGTTCACTCCCAGTGCTCATTTCCACTGCTTTACAGCTTGCACTGTACTCTGGGGAACAACAGTAGAATACTGTACACAGCTGAGCTGTCCAGTAGTACTTCTCAAGTGAGGGGAGATTAAGTGCTCCTTTCTGTTTTGGAAGCACCATCTGATTCTGGAATGGTTGTTATTCCATTCAAATTTGGAAATCTGGTTATTCCATTCCTAGAAGGCCCCTGGAGACAGACACCAAAACGTTTGATACAAACAGTGCAACCTAGGAAGAATATTCATTCTAATATTTTATCAGGCCCACCGTCAAGACCATCCAGCACTGAAGATTTCATTTAATATGAGCTGTGGGGGGGCGGGGTAATTGACTTTCAAAAACGTTTGATACAAACAGAGCAACCTAGGAAGAATATTCATTCTAATATTTTATCAGGCCCAGCGTCCGAGCCATCCAGCACTGAAGATTTCATTTAATATGAGCTGTGTGTGGGGGGCGGGATAATTGACTTTGTACAGGTATTAATGGTTTGGGGGAATACACCCCCCCCCCCACCAGGTATTTCAGTGTGTGCTGGTCCCATTTTAAAGGGCTGGTCTGTCTCAAGGTGTCTGGGAGTAAAATGTAGGGCTGTCACCTCTGTCTTCTGGGTGTTTATCTTATATGCTGAAAAGCATCCAAACTGCTCTAAAAGGCACAGGGATTCTTTCAGCAATTGTTCTGGATGTATCAGAATAAGCAGGACATTGTCTGTATACAGGTGTATTTTGTGTTCTTGCCCATCTATCATTATACCCTTGATGCATTGCTGCTCCTGAAAAGCTTGGGCAAAGGGCTTTATATACAGAGCAAATGAGAGTGGTGAGAGGAAGCACCCCTGCTGATAGATAAGACCCCAGGACCAGATGGGTTCCATCTGAGTATACTCAGGGAATTTGCAGTGGAGCTGGCTGAATCACTGGCATGTCTGTTCAACAGCTCACTTAGGTCTGGGGAAGTTCCAAGGGATTGGAAGGTGGCAGACATTGTACTGCTTCATAAAGGGGGGGGAGTAAGAATCAACTAGAAAACTACAGGCCTGTCAATCTAACCTCTATAGAAGAGAAGTTGATGGAGTCACTGATCAAAGAGGACCTCATAGACTACCTGGAAAGCAACAGGCTCCAGGTCAGTAAACAACATGGTTTTGTGGCAGGAAGATCTTGTCAGACTAACCTGATAGTTTTCTTTGGCTGGGTGACAAAGGAATTAGACAAGGGCCATTCTGTTGTTCTGCTCTACTTTGACTTCAGCAAGGCTTTTGACTTGGTACCTCACAAATGATTGCTCAAGAAGATGGAAGACCTGGGTGCAGCTAAACCCATAATGAACTTAGTGGGTAACTGGCTAGAGGGGAGGCAGCAGAGGGTGGGGGTCAATGGGATTAAATCAGAAGAGAGTGCAGTTATGAGCGGGGTTCCACAGGGTTTGGTCCTGGGTCCTGTCCTCTTCAACATGTTCATTAGTGACATTGGAGAAGGAATCCAGGGCAGGTTGTGTCTCTTTGCAAATGACACAAAGCTATGTTGGAGGGTGGATAGTGACAAGATAATAAGGGAAATACAGAGAGACCAACAAAAGTTAGAGGGGTGGTCAAAGGTCTGGCAATTAAAATTCAATGCTAGAAAGTGCAAGATAATGCACTTATGGAAAAAGAACCCCAAGACAAAGTGCTAGATGGGAGGAGGAAGACTTATCACTACTTGGAAGTTATCATTAGCAACTTACTTAATCAAGTCAGTGCAGCAAGGTCTATAGCAAGGCTAACAGGATGCTGGAATGTGTTGGGAGGGGTATTGGTAGAAGAAAGGAGATATTTCCCTCACAGATTCCTGGTGAGGCATCACATAGAGTACTACGCCCAGTTCTGGACTCCTCACCTCAGAAAGAATAAAGATAGGTTGAGACAGTGCAGTGCATAGTAACAAAATGACTCAAAGCTAGCAGGGCAAATCCTATGAGGAGCACCTCTAGGCACTAAATATATACTCACTGGAGACCAGAAAGGAGTGGGGAGATATGTTAGACTTTCAAGTTTCTTAAAGGAATTAACAATGCAAACTGAGGGGAACTATTTAGCCTGAAAACCAATTCATGGTCACGTGAACACAAATGGAAATTAACAGAAGGTAGGTCCAGGAGAGGTGAGGAAGTACTACTTTACAGAAAGGGTTGTAGAACCTTGGAACAGTCTGTCGACTAAAGTGGTTGTGAAAACAATCAGAGTTTAAGTAGGACTGGGAAATAATAAAGGGAATAGTGGTCACTGGGGCAACAGAACCAAGGAGAAGAAAAGAGAGTGGATGGGGAGGGTTAGTATCCTGGAGGAACAGTAGGTTCCGGGGATTATAAGGAACTTAGGCAGCCTGGATGGACCTCTGGTCTTTTTCTGCCGTCATTGTCTATGTTTCTATGTTGGGTCCCCTACTCCAGGTGAAACATTGTCCTAGATGGCCATTCACTCTCACTTGGTACTGGTGAATGGAATAGATACCTCTGATGGCCTCCAGTAATTCTTCAGAGAACCCTATAACCTGTAGTACCCTCATTAAATAGGGCCACTCCACCCTGTCAAAAGCCTTCTCTGAATCTACCGCAACCATTAGTGCTGCTGTCTGCTTTGTCTGAACATACAGTAGTTAATGAGTTGCAGAGCTTGGCAAACATTATCTTGTGTTTGTCTGACTGGGACAAACCCAATCTGATCAAGGGCCACCATGGTGGAAAGGAACATCTCAAGATGTTTAGCAGTTCAGCTTGTATAGACTTTATAGTCTAAATTAAGAACCAAGATTGGGACTGTAGGATTCATAGTATCTTTTATCTTTGCCCTTTTTAGAAATATCTGAAATGATTGCCTCGGTCCAAGTGAGGGCATTATATCAATCTGGAAAACTCATTTAGGGCCTCAAAGTGTGTGTGTGTATGGGGGAGGCTGCAAAATTTCTGTGAAAATTGTGTACCATTCATTAGAAAAGCCATAATTTCCCAGACTCTTGTCCATTTTCAGAGCAGTTATGGCCGAGGTTAACTCCTCTGCAGTGAATGGTTGAGTCAGGAGTTGCTGCTGTTCTAGAGTCAGCACTGGATACTGAGGCCTACAAGAAAGGTTTCCCTCAACTGGATAGCATCCTAAGAGACCTCCAAGTACAGGGTTCTGTAATAAAAGTTCTTAATGTGAGTGCAGGACTTTGCCTGTCAATTCTGGCCATTCCAGGCCTCAACTTACCCACTCCTTCCCCTAGCCTGAATCATATGCCAAGTATGAGCTGACTCCACTGACCTGGTGGCTAGCCCTTCTCAGCGTCTTGATGCACTTAATACATTTCTCCTCTTCTCTTATGCTCTGAGCTCTTGCTACTACCAGTTTTCCCACCCTTACCTTTTTTGCATCTGCCTTTCTTCCTTCCCATTCTACCGTCCCCCTTTTAACGCAAAGCCTCCCACTTACATTACTGTTCTATCCTCCACCCCTTACCCCCCCACTCCCTCTTGCCTAAATCTGATCTCTCCCACTAGCCTCCCTCTAGTCTCCTCCTCCTCCTCCTCGTGTAAGCCCTCCACCTCCTGGACTGAGCCTACCCTCTAGGCTGCCACCCCTTGGATGGAGCCTACCCACCAGACTGCCTTGCACTTGCTTTTTTTGAAACTGAATGATGTATTTTACCAGTTGAACAATAAAGTGAACATCTGTTAACTTTGCTCATTGTGTCAGGGTACTCTGAAATTGGGCATCTGCCATAAGTCAACTAATTCATTGCCTGAACATTGCCATGGTTGAATTATCCTTTACTTACTATACTGTATGTCAAGTTATTAGTGACTGTACATGGTGTTCTGACTTATTCCCTTACCTTTGTAAAATGTACTCCTTCTATTTCTTTTTGTGAACCAAAGTTCTTGTATGTATGTATATATGTATGTATAAATGTATGTATGTATGTATTGTATTGTTTAATACTGATGTGGAACCTTTGAAAACAAGCACCTTGCTCAAAGGTTATTTCAGAACCATGAAATAAATAAAAAATAAAATAAAAGAGTAGAAGGCCTGGGTTATAGAGGCCTAGTCCTGGTCTCCATCTTTCCAGTCTCAGGGTGGACCACTTGTGATACTTGACCAGTCTGTTGTTGTTGTCTGAGTCTGTACGTAAGTAATTTCATCACATGCCCCCCCTCCATAGTATTTCTGTTTCAGAAATCTCAGAGCCAGGTTTGTCTGGGTGGAGGCTATGTCATCCAACTGCTGAGTGAATGTCTTAATCTGTTCCCATGTTTCACTATCACCCTGTGCATGTGCCGGTCTGGCCTCGACTAGTTTTTGCTGTAGTCTTAGCTGCTTCTCTTCCTTTTGCCTATGAAGGTGCATTACCAGAACAATTCATTTTCCATGGATCATCACTTTGTCTCCCACAGCGTGTCAGATGAGACCTCTTGGGTATCATTTAGTCAAATTATCTTGGTCATGAAAGTCTCACTATCCTGAACATTGCAACTCCTTATATATACGGGCGGGATTAAGTCTCCAAAGTGTGTCTTTTTTCTCTGCCTCTAGGTTCAGTTGTACTTTAACCAGGGCATTGTCTGATACTACCAGTGGCAAAAACTCCATGGACTGGATTCTAGGCTTACATGCATCTTATGCCTTAGTTAAAGCAGGTGAACTATTACAGAATTCCCTTTAGCCACTTTGTAATTGGGCCTGTCAGAGCTGTATAATAAATCCATTAAGTAATTTTTTTTCAGTAGCTGTCTTCTCCAGCATTATTCCTTAGCATCATAATTTACCTTATACCAGCCTTGTGTAGTCAGTACTTCATAGTTCACCTGCCCCTAATCCTTTATGTCCCCAAAGCTTGGGCTGTGTATATCTGCTCCTATTTTTTAATAATCAGGATGCTCCAAAGCTTGTTGTTACCATCTGTCTCATACCCCAAAACAGTATTTGAAGCTGTTTTGAAGTTGTTTTAAGTATATCTATTCTTGTTGGCCTGGTGTTGTTGAGGGTTGAAGCGCTGGAAGCCACACTGCACCACGCTTGGTGACCCAGGTTTTGGAATGAGCCCGGGTTGCTGGTGGTTGACTGTGGGGAGAGAGAGGATTGAGCATCTGTAGACTGCTCTCCTCTCTCTCTGGGGAGGGATCCTGGGACTGCTCAGTGCAATACCAACTCCTGGTGGAAGCCGGAGGATGTGCACACGTTGGGCACAACGTAGAGGGGGTGGAGCTGAGGCAGACATCTCAGACATCATTGCACATCTGAGCTCTAGGGCAGAGGGTTGGGGACATAAAGAATAAAATCTCCTAGCCTACGGGTAGGTGATGGAACCACCAGGGGCCTGGGTCCACATGCCCAATGCTGGCCGCAATGCCCAGCAGTGCATCTGGGGACTCTGGATCTCTTAGTTGGCCCGGGGAGAATCTAGCGTCCTGACCCTGACTTAGTAGTTCAGGTAAGTGCGGTTCAGGTGGGCAGTTAGGTACCCAGTGCTGCATGTGGATTCCTGAGATGCCCCAATAGGCAGGTGTAAACCAAGTCAACAAAAAAAAAGTATGTCTATTCTTGTTCAATCTTGTATTACTGTACCTTCTGTTATCCACTTGTATACTGGGTCTTGTAACCATGACCCCTGTTTACTAAATGTTTCATATTCTGTACATTCCTATTGTTTACCCTGTCTCCGGGTCACACCTGGAAATGAGCCTTGGCTCAGTGGTGCCTTTACCGGTTACCAAATTTTAAATAAATAGATTGTGTATGTGCCATCTGAGCTGCCCAATAATGTTTTTCATAACTTGGGACACCCAACCCCCCCCTTTCCCTGGTGGCAATGTTACGGGATCCAGTTTGATCATAGTTTTTTTGTGTGTGTGTCCAAATCCAATCTATGCAACATGTTTTCACTTGCTTAGAAAACTTGGCTTGGATAGGTATGGGAAGCACCTGAAACAAGTACAAAAAGCGTGGTTGGATTGTTATTTTAAGTACATTGACAGATCTCAATATTGACAATGGCAGAGTTTTCCATTTGGAATATATGTAGATCTTTAGTATGTTGCAACAGTAAGGGAAAGTCAGCATCAACAATCCATTTGAGACTGGGACTTTCATTTTCCACAAGATATCTAAACCCAGAGTTAGTCCAATAGGAGGGCAGGGAGGACTGCAGATCACCATGGCCACAGTTGCAGAAAGGTATTACTGTCTAGTTTGACATATTTCTTTTATAGTCAGCCTGAGCCTGAAATGTCACTATCACCAGCCACCAATAATTTTTTTAATTTATTTATTTATTTGAAAATTGGTACGTATTGCATATATATTTTTTACTGAGTATTCTGTGTATTACTTGCTCACTGGTCTATGCAGTCACACATTGTACACTGTGCCTACGATTTGTTTGTTTTGTACCAAATCTCCTCATGTCTGATATTGAAACCTTGTATTCACTGTTCTCAAATGGACCTATTCATCAAGCCTGTATATTGTGCTTACTATTGTTGCTTCTATCAAATCTGTTTCATGTGTATTACTGTTACCTTGTACTCCACTGTCACCCTGCGCCATGTGTTATGGCCCGGGTCATGCCTGAAAATGGTCCCTGGGATCAGCGTACTCACTCGGTTATCAAAGTCATAAATAACTAAATAAATAAATAAATAAAAGGAACACTGAGCTGAGGCTCACTTCCAGGTGCGACCCGGGGGAAGAGGGGAAAAGCTGTACTAAGAGCACAACAACACAGCTTCAAAGATAAGGTACAAAGTACAGTGCATAATAGTGCACAGAATAACAGGATAATAGGAAAATAGTGCAATGATGAGGTAGCTCTGAGAGGGAGACACAGACTTCATAGCAGGTAATGAAGTGATATTGGAGATGACAAATTACACTGCTAGGGTGGACGACACAGTGCTATATGCAACTGGATCTAATGGGCCAGAAGCTTTAAATGATCTCCAGTCTGCTTTCAATATTCTGCAGCTGAAACTATGGGCTTCTGAACTTCTCAATGCTGTCAAAATGAAGTACGTAATTTTGTCTCAATAGCACGCAGTCAACAAGCCCCTCCCCTCCTGGAATCCTTACTCTCCAAGGTGGTAAATTGGAGTAGGTAGAGAATATCATATACTTAAGAGTATGGCTAGATAGTTAGCTTTCTTTCAGTAATCACATTGAAAACTGATTTAGGAAGCTGCAGCCAAGACTGGGCTTTTATTATGGAAATAAGTTCAATTTACCTTTGGATCCACATAAAACCCTAATCAGATCCAGAGCTACATTTTTACTCTTGCTTGACTGTGGGGACTTAGTCTGTAGCAGTGCTGCAACTGGTTAACTTGCTAAATTGGATTTTGTTTATCATAGGGCACTGAGATACATCACTGGGCTGCCTGCAATAACCCACCACTGCACCCTCTATGTATCTGTTGGTTAGCCCTCTCTTGCCACTAGACACTGAAAAACCTTCATTTATGGTTCTATAAATCTCTTAGGCACAATGTACCACAATGTATCTCTGAGTTATTCTGCAAAGTCTCTAGTTTATACAACCTAAGTGCACGCAACTATATTTTGCTTGAAACTCCCAGAATTTCATCCAAATATGGCAAAATGGCTTTCAGCTGGCTCACTCTGACATACTGGAACAAATTCTAGGCCTTCCTCAAACTGAACTGAACAATAGACATGAGCCTTCATACCTTCAAAGTATTGATTGATATCTAGTGCACTGATAGTTGTACCTGCTCCTAGGCCCACTGTTGCTTTTCATTGCAAATTGATTGCTGTTTTAAAGCAGTCTTAACTGTAACAACCTTGTTGCCTTGTATTGTTTTATATTATTTTTTGTTTTACTTACTGTATGTTGCTGTATATCTTTATTTGATTTGTCAGACTATACATTGCCTGTAAATTTTGTTCTATTCCTTATCTTGTATACTTGTAATCACTGTGTTTTTTCTGTACTGTACTGGCCTAAACAGGATCTCCTTGCAAATGAGCTTTCCTCAGTTGAGATTTTCCTGGTAAAAGAAATGAAATGAAGTGAAGTTTCGGGATAAAAGAAACATGGTAAATGACAGCAGAAAAGACCCAAGGTCCATCCAGTTTGCTCAAGTTCCCTAGTTAGTCCTGGGTCCTACTGTTTCTCGAAGGTCCTATCCCTCCCCACCACCCACCCCCATTCTCCTCAATTCTGATGCCACAAACAACAATATACCCTTCATTCTGCCCCAGCCATGCTTAAAACCACTAACAGTTTTTGCATCCTCCATCTTTGCTGGCAGGCTGTTCCATGACTCCCCACCCTTTCTGTAAAATAGTATTTCTTAATGTCCATCCTGAACCCCTTCCTGTTAGCGTCCAGTCATGACCATGTGACTGCGAGATGGAATTCAAGTTAAACAATTTCCTGCAGTTCACCCTGTTAATTTCTTTCAGGATTTTTTTAAATTTATTTTTATTGTATTTATCATATATAAACATACAATAATGTACATTACAGGGAGAGGTAAATACATCAGTTAACATAAATTGCACAAAACAATTAAAAATAGATTTGTCACACCCTCCCATTTGGTACCTCTAACAGGGAGCTACCTCTGTCATATCTAAATATAGTTCGGTTTAGTAACTTTCAAAAGTCCCTCAAAGGGTAGAAACCTGCCATAAAAATAGGCATTACTGTATATGATGAATTTCAAACAGGTCAGCACACTTCAGAGCTTCTTACATTGCTCCTGTGCTTAGCAGGAATCAACATTTCTGATGGCCAAGACAATTTCACAGCAAAGGGAGAAATGGTCAGACTGAGTCCCAGTCATAAAGCTATAATATACTACTCACCCATGAATCACCAGTCCAGGTCAAATATGGGAGCTGAGGAGGATCCGTGCAGCTTAGCAGGCTACATGTGAAAACTCATGTCCCACTTCCTGCTACAATACTCTGACACTGAGGCTAGGAAGCGCAACCAGGCCAGCTCCATGGGGATAACCATGCAGCTAGCAATGTGTTTCACCATTACGGAAACACAGGATCTCTCCATGGGTTTAGCAAGGCATCGCTGAATGAGTGGTCTGTCTCAAAGATGAAATAAATGATAAAGGTTAACTGGTTGGTAGTTACTATCACAAATGCACTCCTCAGGTCAGGCCCTCTGCTCCCACAGTGCCAACCTAGAGCATCAATAGTGTGAACAGGTAACAGACAGAATAACCCTCCTGTCTGCTTTTGGGTCTGAATCACCTTTAGTCTCAAGTTCTGGGTGGATTCAAATGGTGAACCTTATGCTAGCAGACCCAATGAACAGGCTCAGATATGTACCCTCTTAGGGGATTGTGGTACAATCTTTCACTGGGGCACCCAACCAGGCTTCCAAAATGAACCCTTTTAAGTCTATAAGAGATCTTAGGCATATTCTTACCTTTTACCAAGCTTAGTAATACCATCAAGCTGTTGAACAGTTTTGTCAGACTTAACCCATATACGTCACATACAAAAGAACTGGCAGACACCCAGGCAGTCTTTCAAAGAAAAGGTACTTTACTAAAAGATGATAAAATATGGAAAATGTAAACACAGAACAATATATCAGAGAGCTCACAATCATATAAAAGAACAAGGGAAAACTACAAAACAAAACTCCTACCACAATACATTTAAATATTTGCTATCTAAGGTATTACCCCTTGAAGTGCGTTTTAAAGTTAGATCAGAGAGCTGTGTCTCTCTAGAGTCCCAAAATGATATGACATACATTTCAGACACAAGTATCAGTTAAAACTCTATCTCCACACCCCTTATGTGAGTCATCTAGCTCCTCCTTTTAGAATATAAAATTACAAACATGATTCCCTACCAGGAGGTATTTTAAATAATGTGAACATCAGCAAAAACCCATTTCCCAAATTATGAGTCTTTGATCAACCAGTTCCTTTGAGGTTTAAAACCCTGCAGTCCATCACTCAGGTGTGAGATATCCACCAGAAATCAGCTAAATGATGTCCTTTCCTGATGCAATAAAATGTATATTTAGTTTCCAACTTCAAAAGCATGAGGTCATAAAAAGGCCATAAAATGCAATTTCTCAAGGAAGTTAATTACATTACAGAAATCTCCTGGTCAGTGTAATACATTCTGTGATTTTAGCTGCTGACACCTTGTAATTTAAAAAGGCCAAATCTCACAGACTGACATTTCATACACTAACTATTTATTTATACAATAGTCATAACCAGCTGGCCAAGCGTCACAATCCACACCACCTAGACTGAATTTGGGGGCTCTATCCCCTGCATGGGATGAGCTCCCTAGGTTAGTTCACTCCTCATATAGATGTGACAAGCCAGCTGCATTCTGATTGGTTGCCCCAGCCCTATGTAAGATCATCATGTCATAACCTTGCAAGGCAAGACTCCCTCTTAATAGTCTACCATTAGTTTTTCCCATTTGTGGCAGCCAAACCAGGGGTCTGTGGTCAGTTTGTACCTCAAAATGCTGCCCATATAAGTATGGCTCTAACTTCTTTAAGGCTCACATTATGGCAAGACACTATTTTTCCACAGCAGAGTATGCCTGCTCCACAGGAAGTAACTTTTTACTCAGGTACACTAAAGAGCGATCTTTCCCTTGGTTGGATGTCTGACTCAGTACTGCCCCAATACCCATGTCTGAGATGTCAGTCTGGACTATAAAGGGTCTGCTATAGTCAGGACTTGTCAATACAGGAGCACTGCACAGTGCTTCCTTCAATCTGGTAAAGGCTTTTTCACAGGCTGGTTCCCAGATAATTTTCTTTGGCATCCTTTTCTTTACCAGGTCAGATAGGGGAGCAGCCAGGGCACTATAATTGGGTGCAAATTTCCTATAGTACCCTGCTGTCCCTAGAAAACTTCTGACCTGCTTCTGCATTTCTGGTCTGGGCCATGCTTTGATCACCTCTGTTTTTACTTGGTTAGGACGGAGCTGCACAGCAAGCCCGAGTTATGCCACTTCAGCCATGGCTACCTGGCACTTCTCAGCTTTGACAGTGAGCCCGGCCCTCTGTATCCTGCCCAGCACTTCCCTAAGGTGGTACAGGTGTTCCTCCCAGCTGGCACTAAAGATGGCAATGTCATCCAGGTACACCATGCCGTACTCCTCAGCACCATTTAACACCTGGTTCACCAACCTTTGGAAAGTGGCCGGGACATTCTTCATTCCGAAAGGCATTACTTTAAATTCAAATAACCCTATCGGAGTGATGAAGGCCAACCTCTCCCTAGCTCTGGCAGTTAACTTTACCTGCCAATACCCCTTTGTCAGGTCAATAGTCATAAGGTGTCACCCCTCCCAACTTGTCCAGGAGTTCATCTGTCCGGGGCATCGAGTGGGCATCTGACTTTGTGATTGCATTCAGTCCAATATAGTCCACACAGAAATGAGTAGAGCCATCTGGCTTGGGCACAAGGACTACGAGTGAGGCCCAGGGGCTGTGGGATCTCTGGATTACCCCTAAATCCAGCATTTCCTCCACCTCCCTCCTGATGTTCTTTTGGACAGCCTCTGACACCTGATATGCTGTCCACCGTATAGGTGTCTGTGTCCCTGACTCTACATCATGCATTGCTAAGGGAGTTAGTCTAGGCTTGGTGCTAAACAGTGGGGCAAAGTCTGCTAAAACATCCCTTACTTCCTGGATCTTGTCCGGGGCCAGCTGGGGTGACAGTTCAACTGTCTACACAGAGGACTTCCACTTGCTTTCTTCCAGCAAGTCCAGAAGGTGGTCTCCTTCATCCTTCCCCTCCCCAGGACTACATTCTGCAAACACCATGTCAGCCCTGTTAGCATATGGCTTCATCATGTTGACATGGTACATTTTTTCTGTATGTCTTCTGTCAGGTAACTCTATAATATAGTTCATGTCATTTACCTTTTTAACTACTTTGTATGGTCCTGCCCACTCAGCCTGCAGCTTGTCTTTCCAGACCAGGATAAGGATCATGACTTCCTGACCCACCATGTATGAGCGAACTCTGACTCTGCGGTCGTACCACACTTTTTGTTTCTGTTGGGCAGCTGTCAGGCTGCTCTGGGCTATCCCCATAAGCTCCATCAGCCTTTCCATAAACCTGAGGACATAATCCACTGTGGGAGTTCCCTGGGTGGTGTGCTTGTCTTTCCAGTCCTCCCAGATCAAGTCTAGGGGCCCATGTACCCGGTGTCCATATAAGAACTCGAAGGGGGAAAACCCTGTTGACTCTTGGGGCATCTCCCTGTGTGCATACAACACATGGGGAAGGTATTTCTCCCAGACCCTCCATGCTGTTCAACAAATGCTTGGAGCATTGACTTCAGGGTACCATTAAATCTTTCCACAAGCCCATTGGCTTGCCGGTGATAAGGTGTTGTGCACCTCTGCACCACCCCACACTTCTGCTACAAGCATTTCATTGGGTCCAACATGAAGGACCCCCCTCAATCAGTGACAACGTCCTGCAGAAACCCAACACTAGAGAAAATCCCAAGTAAGGCATCTGCCATTTTGTTTGTCCTCAGTGAGGATAGAGCGACTGCCTTTGGATACTGGGTGGCATAATCCACCACAATCAGGAATAACCTCTTCCCAGAGGAGCTGTGGGTATTTAAAGGCCCCACAATATCCATTCTGACTCTCTGGAATGGCTCCTTCCCTATGGACAATGGAATTAGCGTGGCTTGGGTTTTCTTACCCGCCTTCCCTATTTCTTGGCATTGGTGACAAGACCTGCACTACAAGTACTGTGTAGCAAATTGAAAACCTTTAGCAATATAACCAAGTGTTTTAATCAAACTGAAATTACACACTGCTGCACCACTACAATCAGCAAAAAAATGTCAAGAATTACTGAAAATATTACTGTGTGTACAGTACATTAACAGTTACACAAGAAAAATATAACCAAAACAGAAATACTGCCTTTTTCTTTCAGTTAATCTACCTACACCACAGATACACCCGTCCCCCAAAGCACACTTCACAGTTCACAGACTGACTGTTCTAAATTAACTTTCAAAATCCACACACAAACAATAAACACTTGATGATACAAGCACAGGAGGGTTTCCTACAATCGATGCACTCAATTTTGAGCAAAGAAAATGTCTCAAAAAGGCCTTTTTAAAAGCTTTTAGAGGATTTGAATCACAGAGCTCTAAGAGGGAACTGTCTTCATCTTCCACTACACATACACTACACAGAACTGAGGCTGTGCAGGACAATCTAGAGCCCATGTGATCTGCAATATCATGAAGCACTGCAAATTCGCCTTGGAGCTCAATAACAAAGTGAAGTGATGCAAAGTACATTGATTTCAATGTACTTCACCTTAAAATTGGTGGAGAAGGGGTTTGGGGAAGGCGGAATAACATGAAATCATTGGTTTCAATGGACTTCATGTTCCCATTATGATGCAAAGTACTCCATTTTGTGTTGTGGGAGCACTTTATGGATTCCATGCTACTCTGCAAATCACTCTGTGGAGCAAATTTCGGCCACTTCACCCACCCTTCTAGTAGAAAGGATAGCTGGAAGCTCCAGGACCCTCTAGGAATCTTTGCCTGAAAATGAACTTTTCAAAGAAATTAAAAAAAAGGCATCCATATCCTCCCCCTCTTTAAATTCAGCTATCAATTTGGAATTTAATTTGTAACTCAGTCCAGTAGTTCCAGTTAAACCTGAGCACTTATCTGCTCTGGTGCTGGTGGTTGGAGTCGTAGCTTCTTCAGTTCCATTTGCCTCTGGCACTCACGCTCTTCATGGTCCACCTATCGCTGTTCATGTTCAGCTTCTCTCTGTTCTCGCTCCCTCTTCTCCTCTGCGGCTCACTTCTTTCACTCAGCCTCTCTTTGTTCTCACTCGCTCTTCTCCTCTGCAGCTCATTTCTCTCACTCTGCTTCTCGCCGTTCCTGCTCAGCCTATCTCTGGAACCCCACTCCATTCTGCGCAACTCAATCTGCAGCCTGATTGCTTCTGGCTCCAGAATGCTGGTGACCTTCCCCTGCTGCTGTGGCCCTGGGCTTGCACTGGTCCTGCTGTCCTCCTCACTGGATCTGGACACTGCACTGGCTGCTGGCCCCTCCATGTCCAAGGTTTTTACAGTCACAGTCTGTGACTTGATGCTCTGGGGATCTGCTGCCATCAGGGCATCCATGAGGTTCTGCTTGGTGGCTCTCCCCTTATGCAGGACTCGTCTCTCCTTGCACAACTCTGGGAGCCACTTCTTGAGGTAAATAATGGTATCCTCACCTTATGTCCCTTCTGGGATTCCAAGAATTCTGATGTTGGGGGCTTGTACAGCATTTTCTAGTTGCTCCAGATGATTTTTAATGAGCTCTTGCTCCTTTACTGTACTGTTGAAGCCACCACTGCCACTGCCTTCCTAGCTGTGTTTGTTGATTCAGAAACAATTCCAGCAATGTCCTTGAGTTTATTTTCAGTGGTGACCAGCTGCTGTGTATAAGAATCCAGTTTTGCCTGAGTTCTATTGTTTAATGAAGTTAGAGCAGAGATGGCTTTCTGTAGGGAGTCCAGCGTGGATGGCTTGCCTCCATCGGGCAGGAAGGACTGTCTGCTGATCTTCCCTCTTCAACAGTCCTAGCATTGCACCATCAGTTTTAACAGCTTTCGATTGGCCCATATTTACCAGATATTCAAGAGGCACCCTGTGAACCATTATCCAACAGAAAATGTCGAGTTTCCTAAAATACTTGCCAAAAAAATAGGTTTTATACAGAGTTATACTGTATGCACGTGGCTGAAGAGCTCTGCAAAAAGCAGCTTGCTTGCTGGGCTGCTAGGCTCTGCCCCCCTCTTTTAGGAATTTGAAGGTCACTGTCATATGTTCCCTGTCCCTTCTGGTTTCCAGTAAGTACATCTTCAGTGTCTTAAGGTGTTCCTCATAGGACATACCATGCTGGCACAGAATCAGTTTGGTTACCTTGCACTGCACCATCTCAATCCTATCTCTGTACTTCCTGAGGTTAGAACTTGAGAACTGGGCACAGAACTCCAGGTATGGCCTCATCAAGGATCAATACAGGGGAGGTATTACCTCATTTTTGATGCAATCAATACCCTTCCTGATACATTCAAACATCCTATTGGCCTTATTATAAGCCTTGCTGTACTGTTTCAATTGCGTTAAGAAGTCACTGATGATAACTCCAAAGACTCTTTCCTTAGCTGTGATATTGAGTCCACCCCCTCCCATCCAGTACTCCGTCCTGGGGTTCTTGTTCCCCTGGAGCATCACCTTGCACATTTTGCTGCTGAATTTCAACTGCCAAACCACTGACCACTGCTCCAGCTTCTCAAGTTTCTCTTCAGTTCCTTTACTCCCTCATCATTATCTACTCTCTCACAGAGCTTAGTGTCATCTGTGAAGAGACACATCTTGCCCTGGATCCCCTCACAATGTCACTGATAAACAATTGTTGAGGACGGACCAGGACAAATCCCTATGGAACCCTGCTTATGACCATGAGGATGTGATACATTAACTAAGAGGTCATCTGTGTATAAGGCTATTGGAGCAGTGACATTTCCATATCCTATTTCTTTAATGTGTAGAAAGGACCTCGCTATCACTGGTGGTTCCAGTGCTATGTCAAAAAGTAATGTCAACAGTTGGCAGCCCTGTCGGGTTCCTCTGTGAAATACCACCTGGTCTGACAGCAAGTTATTGGTCTTCCCTACTGCCACAGGGTTCTTGTATATTGCTTGTACCAGCTCCGTAAATGTTGTACCAAACCCCATATGTTGCATCATCCTCTAAAGGTGGTCTCACTCAATCTGATCAAAAGCCTGCTCAGCATCAAGTGAGACCACCAATAGGCAAGTAGATAGTTCATCATGTCCCCTCATCATCACCTGTATCCATGTGCAGAAATTCATATGGGCCCCCTTCCTCTCCTGAAGACTGCTTGGTCAGCTGAGAACAATTATGGCAATACTTTTTCCAGCCTTGCTGTCAGAATGCTTGCATGAATTTTGAAATTTGCATTTAGCAGTGAAATCAGTTGGCATGAGGCTACTTGATCTTTGGGTATATTTGGTTTTGGTAAAACTGTAATACAGCGCTCCTCACAGGAATTCAGTAGTGTTTCTTTTAAAAAAATGCTCTGAGTAGTGTCATATAAAGGCCTCATCAGTTCTGCTGCCAGTTTGTTGCATAGATCCAAGGGCAGACCATCAGACCCATGGATTTTCCCAGGAGTGATTATACCGATGGCAGCCAATATTTCTTGTTTAATGATATTGTCATCTAGAGCATCCATCACCTCTTTGGGAAACTGAGGCAAGGGTCATAGAAATTGAACTCCTGATGTAGTGCCTGAAGCACTAGACTGTCTCCCCTCTCCCGTGTAGAAGTTGAAATAGCATTTTGTAAACCTCTTTTATTTTATTTATTAATTTTAAATGTTTCACTAGATAGACACACTGAACAACAAGTTGCTCATCTCTCAGTGTGATCTGAGGGAAGGGGGTACATTGAGGATGAGAGAATAGATTTATACAATTTTTCAAGTAACATCAGAAACATACATATAATTAGCAGGTGGACAGCACTGATATACATTTGAATTACAAGGAAGGGAACAAGGGGCATGGATAACAGACATTATAGTTAACAAGCATTTGTCAATGCCGAGCGTTCGCGTGCAGGTATTTGCAGAGGTATTTGGCACTTGGACATGGCTTAAAAAATCAGTGACAAAGAGTACAAGCATTTGTCAATGCTGAATGTTGCTGCTTCTATGTGCTGTTTAGGTATTTGGAAGTCATTGAGTGCAAATGTTGAAAATTAGCGAAGTTATGAGCGCTAGTGTAGAACCGCTAACGCACACTTGTAAAACAGTCATTTTAGGAATTTATTCACCAAATTTTCAACATAGTCATTTTAAGACCTCTGCTCATGAACGGTGTCACTGTGATTTTCTTAATGTGTCCTATACATTGATTTCACACACCGACTGCGCCATTGTGCGCTACATGGGCGGAAACACATTTTGGGCAGGATGTGAAAAATGACAGCTGTACTGCTCATAAGGAGGTGTGGTAAAATGGCAATGTTGAAAATCTGGAGTGAAAATATTGAAAATTCACGAACTTACGAGCCTGCATAGGAACTGCGCAATGCACACTCGTAAAACAGTCATTTTTAGGAATTTTTTCACCACATTTTCAACACAGCCATTTTAAGACCTCTTCTCATGAACAGTGTCACTGTGATTTTCTTAATGTGTCCCATACATTGATTTCACACCGACTGCACGATTGTGAGCTATATGGGCGGAAACACATTTTGGGTGAGATGTGAAAAATGACAGCTGTACTGCTCATAAGAAGGTGTGGTAAAATGGCAATGTTGAAAATCTGGAGTGGAAATATTGAAAATTTGCAAACTTATGAGCCTGCGTAGGAACTGCGCAATGCACACTCATAAAACAGTCATTTTTTGGAATTTTTGCACCAAATTTTCAACATGGAGTTTTTGGGATCCCTTCTCATGAATGATGTAACTGTCATGGCATTATTCAGGCCTGAAGGGTGATTTCACACAGTGACTGTGCAGTGACTGTGAAATCATCCTTCGGGCCTGAATAACGCCATGACAGTGACATCATTCATGAGAAGGGGTCCCAAAACCCATGTTGAAAATCTGGTGCAAAATTCAAAAAGTGCCTGAGATATGCAATAAAGTTGAAACCCCTATCTAGCCCATTATACAGCTTACCAGCATTTCGTCAGTTCATGGGTCGGCTTTGAAGAGTGCAGACGTGTTCCGGTCCACCAAGATCGCGCCAAGCCTGGAGGTGGTATGGGGTGTGAGGGGGTGGGGAGGCAGTGCACAGGGTGGGTGTGGCTGTGGGGGCTGGGAGAAGCGCTGCGGGGACCGCTTTTAATTTACAGGTTTTTAAAAAGAAAGACGATGTGGGACATTTGCCATGCTGGGGTGGGCTCCCAGCATGGCAGAAGGATGGCTGGGGGCAATGGAGCCAACAGGGATTGGGAACCCCTTCAGCAGATGACACAGGATGTTTGCCACGCTGGGGTGGGCCCCAGCATGGCAGCAAAGAATTGGGGCGAAGTGACGCTGGTGAAGCACACAGCAGTGGTTTTGAAGAGAAGACCACTGCTGTCATACACAGCACCGCATCTGATTGGTGCAGGACTGCCACGCCTGCTCAATGGAGCAGGGATTGCAGAGGAGGGCACACCTCCAAAGTGTCCCATTCTTCCCAAGACGCCCTTGCGCATGTGCGCAAGTGAACGTAATAAAACTAAGTATAGCAGTTAAGGCTAGACAGAATGAGGAGCAGACAATACTATGATGCAACAGAATGAAAAAGAACAATGTAGTTCCAAGTGCTAATAGGCTTAGATGCATTCAGGTAAGTGCAAGAGAAGGGTGGAAAATGGACATGTGGAACTAAGTGCTATATAATGATATATTAAGATAGTGGAGGAGCAGTGGAGGAGGGGTGAAGGCAGCCAGAACCTATTCCTCTTCTGGATGATGAGAACCCTGCAAGGGGACTGGAGCTAACAAGTTAGAGGGGAGAGAGAGAGAGAGAGAGAGTACAGAATTTCTTACCCCTCAGGATGTTGGGAACCCTGTGGGGACTGGAGGGGTGGCAAGTTAGAGAGAGAGAGAAGGGAAGAAATAGATGGTGTGAGGCTGAAGGAGTTCATAAGGAGGTAGGGAAGAAAATAGGGGAGAAGTGGGGGACAGGGCAGCAACAGAAGAGGAGTCAGTGAATGTATGGTGTGGGTAATAACTGGAACAGGGTAAAAGAAGAAGTTAAGAAGGCTTATAACAGGAACAGCTAGAGCGAGATAGTTATATAGAGCAGAACTGAGAGAGTAAGAGGAGAAGTAGTGGCATATTTGAGAGGGGAAGGGAGTTCCAGATTTTAAGGAAGTGGTGGGTAAATCCAGACTGACCAATGAGGGTGGAGTGATGGGGGACCACCAAGGTATGCATGTCATATGATCTAAGGGAGTGGATGGATGGGGGAGAGGTGGAGAGAGATGAGGTTAGGTAGGGAGGGAGTTCACCAAATCAATATTTAGAGGTCAATTTGGCACTGTGGGAAAGGCACCTATTTGTCAGTGGGGGAAAAGGACAGAGCATGGTAGAGATAACAGAGATGAGTACGAGAGGGTGCGTCAACAATGAAGTGAAAGAAGGAGTTAAAGAAAGTGTCCAATCTGTTCAGGGAGGAGTTGGGAGCAGCACCATAGACTACATCACAGTAATCAAAAAAGGGAAGAATCATCTTTTGGACAAGTTTATGCCTAGCCATGGGAGGTATGCAACTATGGTTCCTGAACAAGGCACCAAGCTTGGGGTGTAGTTTTTTCAAGGTGGTATCAATGTGTCCAGAGAAATTGAGGTGTGGGTCCAGCTATACCCCAAGGTATCTGAATGAGGAGGTGTCCTCAAGGGTTTTCCCATCCAGGGTGTGGAAAGAGGTCAGTTCAGGGAGCCAAAAGAGTCTCTACCTAGTGCCAAAGGTCATGGAGACTGTCTTCTTGGTGTTTAGGAAGAGCTGATGGGAGGCAAACCAGAGCTGAACCTGGTTAAAGTCATGCTGTAAGCTGGTTGCTATATCAGAGAGACATTTGCTGGAGGTGTACAAGACAGTATCGTTGGCATACATGTGGATGGAGGAGGAGTGTGAGCAGACTGATTGGAGGTCATTTAGGAAGATGGAGAAAAGCAAGAGACCAAGTACAGAGCCCTGTGGGACTCCTGTGCTGATATGGAGGGTAGGGGGAGATGGAGTCAGAGACTCTGACAGATTGGGTCCTACCAGTGAGGTAGGTCCTGACCCAGTTTGTGGCTGGCTTAGTCAGACCCGCAACAGTAAGGGAGTTAAGAAGAAGGGTGTGGGAGATAGTATCAAAAGCCTTAGCAAGGTCGACAAAGATGGCAGAGGTGATCAGGCCATTATCCATCCCAGTAAGGATGAAGTCAGTGAGCCTGAGTAAGGAGGTTGTGGTGGAATGATTTTTCTGAAAACCAGATTGGAATGGGGTGAAAAAGGAGGAGTCAGAAAGAAAGGATGTAAGTTGGGAGAGAACCAGATGTTCTTGGAGTTTAGCAAGGGTAGGAAGGAGAGAGATGGGGCCTAAGTTACCAGTTGTTGTAGGGTCACCACCCTTGGGAAAAGGGAGGACCACTGCATGTTATCAAGTTAAGGGGACAGATGCAGACATAAAAGAGAGGTTGAGGATTATGGAGAGAGGATAAGCTATGGTGAGTGCTGAGAGGAAGAGGAGCTTAGGGTCAAGGTCATCAGGTGAGGAACCTTTTGACAGGTTCAGGGAAAGAAGAGCATTTAGGGTGTTGCCGGAGGAGATCATAGAGAAGGAGAAAGATGGGAGTACTGGAAGGGGATGGTTGGCAGAGAAGGATGATGTGCAACTGGATATGGAAGTGGGGAGGGAGTTTAGAAGAGCCATGGCACATGAGGTGTAGTAGGAGTTAAATTCCTCGGCCAGTATGCATTGGTCAGAAACAAGGGAGTTATTTGTTTTGAGCACAGAGGAGGGAGCTTGGGAGGGAGGCATTGACCACTTTCCAAAATTTGGTGGGAGTGTTTATGTTTGTAAGGAAAGCTGATTTAAAATATTTGGACTTAGCTAATCTTGTTGCTTTTGTGTACAAATTATGAAGCATTCGGTACTTAGCATAATCAGTAGGGAACAGTGATGCTTTATGTTTCTTCCATGCTCAATCCCGCTCCCTGAGGTAGGCCAGCAGTTCAGGGGTTATCCAAGGGAAGTGGTTACCTTGTATTCTGGTACATTTGAAAAGGGCGAATGTATTCCAAATTATAACAATTTTTTCTTTAAAATAGGTTAGGGCATGGTCAACAGTGGGGACTGATGAAAGTGGTGACCAGTCAGCATGTGTGAGATCATGTAGGAGAGGGTCATGATGTAGGGATTTGAAGGAATGGACTTGTAAGATTTTATGAGGAGGTTTGAGCCTTGTGGACCTTCCTAACCAGAAAGCTGGGGTGATGGTCACTGAGGGCATCACGTAGGATTCCAGACTTAATAACTCTATGAGGGTGGGAGGTGAGTGCCCAGTCCAACAGGGAGTGATTATCTGTCTTCTGATTTAGGTAGTGTGGGTTCTAGAATGAGTTGAGTAAGATTTTGGGCTGCAACCTCGCTACAAGTCTTGGTAGTAGAAGGAGACAATCAGTTTAAATTGGAATACGCCCAAGATGTGTAATTTTCCTGAATGAGTGAGGGATGTAATGGAGGTAATAAATTCAGGTGCTAACAGAGGACAGGATACCAGGATGGCAGTAGATCCCACCTATGAAGATTGGGATGCTGAAGAGCAAGGAAATATGAATGGCTAGTGCTTCATAAGATGCAGGGAGGGAGGAAGATAGCATGGTGGTATATTGTAGTGAGGCCAGGGTATATATTGCCAATCCACCACACCTGCAAGCCTGATCTTACCTGGATATGGAGTAGCCGGGGATACAGATGGAGTGATCAGGAATCTTATCACTGAGTCATGTTTCAGTTATGATTAGAATATCAGGATTGAGCGATACCACCAGGGTTTGCAGAAGGTCGATTTTAGGTAATAGGCTACATATGTTCAAATGGAGTGTTTTCAGACTATTTGGGAGGACAGAGGGGTCTCGAGAGTTGAGCAAGTTTCAGGCAGGGGAGGCAGCTGAGTTTTTAAGGGTGGCAGGCCCAGGGTTGGGGTGGATATTGCCTGATGTAAGTAGCAGGAAGGATATAATGAGGAAATTAATCTTGGGGCATCTGTGAAGAGGCGAGGATTTAAGAGGTGTTAGGGTAGATTGTGAAGAATGTGAGTAGAAGATTAGTAGGCGAAGAAAGGCAAAGTAGCTAGGCATTGAGAATACAGATGAAGAGGGGAGTTGTGGAAAGTAGGATCAGATTTCAAGAGTGGGTGCAGGAGTGATTGCCAGGATAAAAGTAGAAGTTGTGAGAAAAGGTAGAAAAGGGGGAGGGGCGTAACACTGTATTTGTGATGAGTGGAAAGAAGAGGTGGATGAATAGGCAGAGTAAGAGCAAGAAGCAGAAGGGGGAAGAAGAGGTATCATTTTGGGAAGGGAGGCACTTACAGTGAGATTAGAATAAGATTAGGGATTTTAGGGAACAATAGCTGGGGGGGCACAGTAAAAAGTATATACACTACATCACTGGAAGTAGATAAGTGGAATAGAATGAATTATATAACTTCATCACTGGGAGTACAATTATTTCTGTGTTGATTAGCTAGAGTAACAAGGTGGACCTCTGGTGGCCTGAATTTATAACCTGCTAAGGATAAATCAGATAGTTATTCACAACTTCACAAGTCAGGTGACATCTCTAGGCTATAAAGCAAACTGTCCAGATAAGGCAGGTGGGTGGGGAGCCGACATGCAGCTCTGGCAGGATAAGCTGTTAAAGCAGTCTAAATTAGTAAGAGACAGAATACAGGTATGCTGTGCAATTACATCCTGAGGCTAAGCTGCCCAAGAAAGAGCATTAAATTTAAAGGAAGCAAAGTGGCTCTGAGTCAGTTTTTCCAAATGGAGCAGCTTCTCGAGTATACCTTTTGACCGAAACTCGGGCTCCTGGAGGCAGGCAGGATGTGCCAGGAGGAGCCGCCGGTGAATGTGGACATCAGCAGAGGTGCCTGATGACGGTGGTGATGACCTGCATGGGAAGAGAGGGCACAGGTTAATTTAACAAAAACGGAGCATAAAGGAGCAGCAAGAAGACAAAAGAAGATAAATGGGAGCAAAAAGCAGTTTAAATGGGGCGCAGACAGCTGGGGGAAGGGTGACAGATAGAGTGATGCAAAGCTTGAAGGAGACAGGAAAGAATAAAGTCTAGAATGAAATGCTGAGTTTTGCAATCACTTTAAACAGTGCACATTTAATAAAAAGGAAAAAGTGCTGTACTTTTAAAGCAGTCAAAATCTCTACCAGTAAGCATGCTGGAAGGAGACAGGAGGGATTAAATTCAAAATAAATGTAGTTTTCAAAGCAGTTTAAAAGTGCATGGATTAAATAATAAAACAGTGCAGAGCTTCTAAAGCAGTCTAAATCAGTAAGAGAAAGAATACAGTCATGCTGTGCAATTACAGCCTGAGGCTAAGCTGCCCAAGAAAAAGCGCCAAACTTAAAGGAAGAAAAGTAGCTCTGAGTCAGTTTTTCCAAATAAAGCAACTTCTCGAGTATACCTTGTGGCCGAAACATGGGCTCCAGGGGGCAGGCAGGATGTGCCAGGAGGAGCTGCTGGTGAATGTGACATTAGCAGGGTGCCTGATCAAGGTAGTGGTGACCTTGCAGCCCAAACATTGGCTCCTGGGGCAGGCAAGATGTGCCAGGAGGAGCCACGGTGAATACAGACCTCAGCAGGGGTGCCTGATCAAGGCAGTGGCAATCTCTTTGATATATTTCTGTTTGTGAGAAGTACCCTCCTGTGAAATACATCCAGTATGCCCTGGTGATCTAGTGGTCTCCACCACCCGCCCACAGACCCACCAGCCCACTCCCCCATCAGCCCGGCCCGGGCAGCAGCACCCCACCCGCCTGCCACCTGCTGCCCGCCGACTGACAGCTCAAGTAGCTGCCGCCCGTTGGTTCAGAGCATGAGCCAATGGGCATGCAGCTCATACTGCAAGGCAGTCCAGATATGTGAATGAATGTGAATTCATTCATTCACATATCTGACTGCCTGTCGGTATAAAGCGAAGCCCATTGGCTCATGCCTGAACCACGGGCGGTAGCTCTACCGAGCTGTCAGTTGGTGGGCGGGCGGGGCGGCAGGCAGGTGGGGTGCTGCCACCCGCCGCTGATGGGGGGAGGTTGATGGGGCTCCGTGGGTGGGTGGGGTGGGATGCCACCAGATCACCAGGGATATTGGACTGGGGGTGGGTTTGAACTTATGCCCGATCGGGCTTCACGGTCCACTGGACCACCAGGGATATTGGTCTTTGGGGGTTGCTGTTATGCCCGTGATCAGGCTAGTGGGGTGGTTTCATATGTTATGCCAGCGATCAGGCTAGTCACGGGGTTCATATGTTATGCCACGATCGGGATAGTCGGGAGGTTCTTACATTATGCCCGCAATTGGGCTAGTCGGGGGTTCTTCTACGTTATGCCCACGATCGGGCTAGTCGGAGGGGTGGGCAGAAGATGTCCTTATGCCCGCGATCAGGCGTTGTGGGGGAATACTCTGCTGCCTACGATCGGGCTATGGGGGTTACTATTATGCCCGGATCGGGCTGCAGGGAGTTACTTATTATGCCTGCGATCGGGCTGCAGGGGCACTGGGAACAAGTGGAGGGCCACCCACAGGTGGCAGCTGCTGTGTTGCACCACTGCAATGCGCAACTCACCTGTGGGTGGCCCTCGACTTGATCCTTTTTTGGCTTAAAGTTGTGAGGCACAGGTAGGGGTTGCGCCTGCACAACTCTGCATGGCCCGGCTGAATATTGGGCTGTGCAGTTTATGCATGGTTCCTCCCCCTTCAGTTGCACATGCCTTCATTAGCATTGCACTGTTGCTCAGCATGGTTTGGGGGCACAACTGCCTCCTGCTGAATATCGCAGAATGGCGCAATTTCGGACTTGCGCGAGCGCAACCCTATTGCGCTTGGCTCAACTCTTTTGAATATCCAGGCCATTGTGTAATACATGGTATTGCATGAGATGCAATCTATCTTGGGAAACATATTTGTGACAGGATCTCCAAAGGGATTGCCAATCCAGCTGGTACTGAGGGAGAAGTGAGTTCCAGAATCTGGTAGGTCCAAAGGAGTCCCCATATTTTTTATAGTACAACACTCTGTATAACTTAGATACAGTGCCTGAAGATCCAGACAATAGGGAGATTTCAGGTATCAAGACTGACACCTTCTGGGAAGGGGAAGTATTCCCCAGGACTATTGTGAGTAGGTGTCTTAACTGCATGACCTTAAAGTGAGATGAAGCCGAATGAGAAACTTTTCAATAATTCCACCTGGGGACAACCAGTGTCCCATCCCATCCACCAAGGAAAGCAGTTTACCATCACTAATTGGGCAACCACTTACTGGGAATCTGCTTTCTGTTAATAGTAAAAGATGGGAGTTCAAATGGACTGAGCTAAGTCAGTCTGAGGAGAATACTGAAGAAATAAACATAACTGTGCATAAACTCTTAAAGAGATACCTACTGTGGTACAGTCAGCCATCTTTACATGAGACAATTTGAGGTAAAATAAGGTTAAGGGGTCCACGCATTTAGCTTTAATTGCATCTAATTCAATCTTAAGCCATACTGGTTGTTCCATTTCAAGGCCCGGGGATATCCATCTCGCACATTTTACTAGATGACCGGCCCAATAGTATGATGCCATATGGGAATCCATGATCCTCCCTCAGGTTTTGGGGCAGCTAGTTTGTAATAAGCCAAACAGGGATATTTATCAGCCCAAATAAATCTTGTAAATATACGTGCAATTTCTTAAACCAGCGATAGGGATAAAAGAACTGAGAAGGGATAGGGTAGAAAATTCTAGGAAATACATTCATCTTAATTATGTTAATCCTGCCCCATAATGATATAGGAAGTTTAGACCATCTGTCAAGGTCATGAATAATAACCTGTGAGAGAGAGTCCAGGTTATCTTTAAACCATGTTGAGGGTTATGGGATAACTTGATGCCCAAATACCTAAATACTCTAGGAGTCCAACATAAGCCTAGGGGACTAATATCGTCCTTAAATACCTTGTGGTTTAATAGGAAAAATAAGGATTTACTGGCATTCAGCTTGTAATTGGATAGCTAGCTAAATCTAGCTATTTCATTCAGTAAGGGTGGTATTGATGAAGCTGGATGGGAGAGATGTATTAACAAATCATCTGCATACGCAGTGAGTTTAATTTCATGACGCCCAACCCGAATGCCTCGTATAGAAGTATTTTTGAGAATGTTTTGAGTGAGGGGTTCCAAGTATAAATTAAATAACAGAGGCGATAGGGGGCAACCCTGCCTAGTACCTGAATAAAGTGGGAAAGAATTAGAGAAAACCCCATTAGCTGAGATTCTTGCTGTAGGGGATTTATATAGTGCAGCAACCCAGGATATGAATACCGGTGAGAATTTGAAGGTACTCAATACTTTAAACAAAAAACTCCAGTTTACCCGATCAAACGCCTTCTCAGCATCCAGAGAGACCAGGCCTGCAGGGAACTCAGCATCTCTGGTAGCCGAGAAGACATGAGATAATGTACGTAAGTGGTCTGCTGATGAGCGTCCCTTCATAAATCCTACCTGATTCATACCTATTAACTCAGGGAGTACCACGGATAACCTATTAGCTAAAATCTTTGAGAGAATTTTTATGTCTTGATTTAGGAGGGATATAGGCCTATAACTTTGGACAAGCTCTGGGTCCTTGTCTGGCTTGGGGAGAAGCACTATCAAGGCTTCAAAGAGATGACAGTCAACCTCCATCCCGGATAGAATATGTTGAAATAATCTATTAAGTATTGCTAATAAAAGCTCTCGAAACATCCTAGTAGAAAAAGGAAGAAAATCCGTCAGGCCCAGGAGTTTTATCTGAGGGTAAACCATTGATAACCTCAGCAATTTCCTCCTGTGTTATAGAGGAGACAAGAGAATCTTTGTGATGTGCTGGGAGGGAGGGCAGGTGAGAGTCCATCAGATACTTCTCCATGCTTACAGGGCTGGGGGGGTCACGTCCCCATACAGTGTTTTGTAGTATGCTGCAAATTCTTGAACTATCTCGGTAGGAGATGTTTTCAGACACCCATCTGCAAATACCCTGATAGAAGGGATAAATCTTGCAGACTCTTGTTGCTTGATACGAGTGCCACTAGGCGCCCTGCCTTCTCACCCTGATCAGTGTAACTAGCTTTAGTACATATGATAGCTAAGTCTGACTTTTCCTGCAGTAATTCTAAATATCTATCTCTCAACACTAGAGCTTCGTCTGATCCTCTTCTGGAGAATTGACCGAAACATTAAATTCAAGAACCGAATCTGGGATAACAAAGATAACAATTCCCTTGCCCTAGCTCTTTCCTAGTAAGCCACCATACTAATAAGAACGCTTCTCATGTAGGCCTTAAAAGCCCCCCATATAATATCCGGTTTTGCACTATTTAAAGGGTTGGACAAAAAAAAAAGCCTCACTGTGTTCCCTTATGATTTTGCAATATATAGAATCTTTAAGCCATTGGTCATTAAGCTTCCATCTTGTTTCTCTCTTTGAAACATCCTGAATTGCCAGTTTACACAACAACTAGGAGTGGTCGGAGACAGGACCAGGTTGGATCGACGAGGTCCTGACCCCAGGCAGAAGAGTCTGAAAAATGAAGATGTAATCAATGCGGGACTGCAAGTCGTGTGCCAATGACCTATAGGTGAACTCCTTGGAATCCGGATTTAGGACACGCCAGACATCACAGAGCCTGCATTGATCCAGTAGGTCTCTAAAAGCCCTCTGACCTGGAGAGACCCCCCCGATCTGCCACCTGACCTGTCCAGGTTTGAGTCTATGGCTTGATTAAAGTCTCCCCCTAGAATAATCCTAATAGGAAGGAAAGGCAGGATTACATTTACAAGTCTCATGAAGTACCCAGGGTCATCTGTATTAGGGCCATATATGCTGCCCAATAACAATGGTACTGACCAGAGAGTACCTATAACTAAAACGAACCTACCCTCAGGGTCCTTAATAACTTGAGTTGAAACATAGGGAATGCCCCTCTTAATAATAAGCATGACCCCACAACTATTTGAGGTGCCTTGTGCCTCATACACTGTCCCCACTTGTTGTCTCCTCACTTGTGAGGCTTCTGTTTCTAATAAATGCGATTCCTGTAGGAAAGTTATCTGAGTGCGTAATAGGCTTAAATGTTTAAGAACCTGATATTGCTTAGATTTTTCCCTGATCCCCTTAACGTTCCACGTTGCAAAAGTCACCTCCTTGGGCACCTACTAAGGATTACTAGGTGTAATAGGTTTGGCCTTGCACTCAGGGTATATAACACGAGTAATCTAACCCTTTCCATTGCTGCTGTAGGCCCTCCCACCACCCCAACCCCCATCAAGAGCCCAACTTTAAGCCCCAGTACACCCCCAACAAGAGCACATAGCACCCACCAACCTCCCTACCCCCAATCTGTCACAAGCAACGCTAGCACAACACTGGGTCATGTCCTCCCCTCCTGCCCCCGAAGATATCCCCTGCTAATGATCACCCTCATATCTCTAGGTATAAAGTAGTTTATGAATTGCACTAATGAGCTGTTAATGCCTAAGGAGCAGTCTTGGGCTTCTGGAGCCTGTGGACATATAGTAGTGAGTCCACTAGAGATAGAGAAAGAAAGTGAAGCTGGGTATCACAGACGTGAATATGGCAGGTCTCCACAAGACTCCAAAATGAGAGTTGAAAATTGCCTGTCCCTCATGGAAAACTGCACCAAGAACCAGAGCCAGGGGAGAAGCTAATGCAAAGGGGTAACCCCCCTTCTTGAACTGAGAACATGAAAAAATGAGAGACCGGATGAGAACCAAAACAAGATCCTGAAATGAGAAAACAACTAGGAGTCATTACCCAAGGGTTACCGCCCCCTAGTTCCAAAAAAAACCCTGTGAAGCCAGGATGGCATAGCGACTGAGAGAAATCCCTCTCGAGTCAAAATCACCAGACCTATGATAATTGGGCGAACTGCGCCCTCTTGTGGTCATATCTCAGTCCAACCAGCCTGTCAAATGCACTGTGAAAGCCCGAAACCGCTCAGAAATCTGAAAATGTAACATATAAAAACTAATCGGGAGCCATTAACCAAAAGCCTTCCCCCGTATGCTACCCCCAGAAATTGAATATGTAACATTATCTGGGATGCAGTCCCAAGTAAGCCATCACCAGGTCCCCCAAAAGGATTTGCCCTGAAACATTTTTAACACCAACAAGCCAGGGCATGAAAATAGTAAGAGTCAGGCCGTATACTAGTGGCCCAGTTCTGATTGAGAAAATAAGCACAGCAGAACTCCGTCATTAGAAGAAACTTTCTCCACGAAAGAAATGAGTAACAGTTCACTCAGCAGCAATCAGTGAATCCCGAAGTTCAGGAGGCACTCTCAGGTCATCCGGAACAAATCTGGCAACGTTGATTTAAGGCTTAGTAGCGCAGCTTCAGGATCCTCAAAACTGAGCCAAGAGCCGTTTACTGAGACTTGTAACCTTGCTGGGTACCCCATCCTGAATTTTAATCCTGCCGCTATGATCTTAGATACAATCGGGTGGAAGGCTTTATGCTTCAAAGGAACCGAGCCAGGGATGTCTTGAGCAATTCTCAGCTTCACCTTCTCCCATCTGACTTCTTGCAGGGCCTTGACTTTCTGCAAGAAATGCTGCTTTTCTAGATAGTTCAGAAAGCGGCAAATAATGGGACGAGGAGGAGCATCAGGTGGGAGTTTTGGTCGCAGGGACCGATGAGCCCGCTCTATCATATACACTGGGCCAAAGGGAGAGGGACCAGCAACCCTGTCTACCAACTTCTGGACAAAGACTACTGCATTCTGGCCTTCTTCCCCTTCTGGGAGCCCAAGTATTACCACATTATTTCTTTGGCTACGGCCTTCCAAATCTTCGAGTTTAGCTTCTAAGCGAGATAACTTTTGTCTCGTTAATAGAAATTCAGGATCCAAGCTTTCCAATTTTCTCTCACTCGAAACTATTTGAGTGGTATTATCCGAGACTGTGATAGAGACTTCATCCAATTTTCTGGAGAGGGATTTCAAATCAGTCGCCATATCTTTCATCTCTTCCCAAAATGGTTTAAATTCTTCCAAGAACCTATTAAGAGTTAAAGGTTCTTGATCCCCAGCTTGACACGAAGGAGCTGGCCTGTCCTGGTCACTCAAGGCTCGGGATTTCTTTGAGGCCTTCTCAGGAGTGGTGAGGGGTATGTTTCTGCGGGGCTTTCTTCATGAAAGCCTCCATTTACCACTCAGATACCCAAAACTGGAGCACAGGATATTTAAACACAAGGAAAATTCGTAAGCAGAGGAGTTAGTTAAGTTTTAACGATGTAAAAAGATGAATTTATATTCGGGAGGCAGGAGCTTAGCAGAGGAGTTTCTACTCAGCACTCTGCATCACATGATCTGCCCTATAAGTTCTTTCTGATTGTAATAACATAGGCATAAAAAATGGAGTGCAGGTCACATGTCCCAGCAGCAGACCCTGTGAAACCTCAAGGGAAAAACAAGTGACGGATGGGAGGGTGCTATTTTTTCCACAATGACATCCGAGCAGCCAGGATGCAAACAGGGTCTTAAAACTGAGAGTGAGGATGTCTCTAGGTGAGAAAAAGGCAATTTGGCCAGGCAGAAGTGAAAACACACACACACACACACACACACACACACACATATACATACACACACACATGCACACCATGCACTTACACGGGCGAGGAATACTGGAGAGGGATGTCACTGCAGACAGAGGTCTCATCCCACAGCCCTGAGCAAATAAATAGAAACGTTGAATTCCCAACTTGCTCCCTCTGACTTCCTGTAACCTATGAAGAGGACCTCGGGTCTGCCTTGCTCTATCGCTAGCTTTTCTGTGTGAGGGAAGGACATTCTAAGTAAATGTTCTTTCAAGTTAGCTGGCAGGTAAATATAGTTCCTAGTGTGAGACTAGATTGTGAGTTTATTCTTTAATTCAACTAAATGTTCAAACTGTTTTTTTATTTTTCTTTCCTGTAAATGTGTATATATTTTTTGTTTACTGTTATGTATCCTGTTTGTAATATCAGTAGCATTTAGTAGTAAAGAATCTATTTTGATGGAACCGGTGGCAGAACATTATTATTGCAAGGCTAATTTCAATATTTCTGCTGGCTTTGTGAGACTTCTCTGTTTAAAGTCTGCCATCCGAAGTGTACTCTACCAAATATTATTGTTATTGACCTTCCAAGTGCCTAAACAGGGCAAAGGAATTTTCTTGATATAATCAGGTGGTGGCAGTGGAGAAGTAACACAGACCAACTTACCCCAGAAGCTGGTATGGCCCAAAGGATAAGTTTGTCACAAAAACTGTTGGCAAGTGGTGTGGATCAGTGCATACATTTAAAGCTAGTATCTGTGGATGGTGTGCTATTCTGGTGGAACTAGGAACACTGAGAGAGAGAAAGAGAGAGAGAGAGGCAAAAGCCTTACCTGGTAAACAGGCAAACACAGAATGCCAGTAGAAAAGTTACCTTAACAGTTACAAAACAGGATATAAAAAAGACTGAATCTTTTTACTACTGTTCTTTTTATTTCTAGAAACACAGCCTAGTGCAGTGTAGTTAGCAAGTATGAGCGACTCAGTATACAGCAGATTTCATATGCCTCAGCTCTGTGAGCTGTGCAAGGAGAGAGGGATTGTCTAAGAGGGCCTGACAAAAAATAGACCCATAGAAGCTCTGGAGGAGGAGGACCGAATGCAGGGAAGGCAGGTGGTCACTGAGGAGTGTGACCAAAGTAGAGAGATTGAGGTCACAGAGTCTGAGTCAGAGTTGGACCTCGAGCCACAAGCTGGTGAATCACTGCAGCCCAAGGCTGAGCTAAGAACTGGTGCAGCAGAGTCTCAAAACCAGTTGGAGCCTATGAAAATGGAACTTGTGCTGAAAGAGGCAGAACTGCAAAGGGCAAGACGTGAGGCTGAGAGAGAGAGAGAGAGAGAGAGAGAGAGAGAGTAAGGCTGGAAGCTGAGGAAAAGGAGAAGGCATGCCAGGGTGAGATCCAGATGCAATAAGAGAGAGAGAGAGAGAGAGAAGCAACATAAGCATGAGCATCTCATACAAAAAGCAGGAGAGAAGGAAAGAGAGAAGAAACAAGTGGAAAGAGAGAAGGAATGCCGTCACAAGACCCAGGAACAACAGCGCACAAAAAAGAGATGGTGAAACTGCATTGGAAAGCACTGCAGCAAACCATAAATAATGGCATATGAGATCAAGCCCTTGAAGCCACCTTTAATTCTAAAATATTTGCTCAATACAAGAAAGGGAATGACCTTGATTTGTTTTTAAGATCATTTGAGAGGGTATGTGCATAGTTTAAATTTGACAGCGATTCGTGGATAACATACCTTACACCATTGCTTACTGACTGTACTTTGTTCGTATTTGCCAGAATGGATGATAAGGACTGTATGGATTATGATAAAGTCATGAGAGTGTTATTGAAATGTTTTGAACTAATTTCTGAGGCTCATAGGTGAAAATTCATGGAGTTAAGAAAGGTCCCAGGAGACAACTATGTAGACTTGCCTGTTCAAATGTGTACCTATCTAGACCACTGGGTGGATGGGGCTAAAGTTAGAACTGTGGAGCAAATAAAAGACTTGTTTGTAAGGGAATAATTTCTTAAAATTGTACCTGAGGACCTGCGTATGTGGTTGCTTGACAGGGCATGCAGCTCCATGAAGGATGTAGAAGAAGAAGAAGAATCAGCATTTATATAGAGCTTTCTCATACACAGTGCATCCCAAAGCACTTTAAAAGCAATGCTAGACTGGTAGTGAAGTGACTGAATGTGTAGTGGCAGCCATAACACACATCAACACCCACACACAGCCTGGATGATTGCATGGACTGGTTTATGGGAAGGGGAATGTTGGCCAGGATACCGGGAATGTTCCCTACTCTTTGAAAAGAGTGTCCTGGGTTCTTTTACATCCACTTGGACACCCACCAGGACAACACCAGGATAGGTAGAAGGGACCTCGGTTTAACGTCTCATCCGAAGGACGGCACACCCCGGCAGTACAGCACCTCCTAATACTGCACTCAGATACCAGTGTTTTTAGGTGCAAGTTCAATCCTGGTGAGGGATGAGAACCCATGACCTTCTGGCGAGAGGCGGATGTGCTACCAACTAAGCCACGCTGACACCGTTGTAGCAGACCACACCCACTGTGTAGGAACAATGGGGGCACTGCAACATGGTTTCAAGAGGACCCAGGGAGGGCAGCCAAAAGTAAACCAGCCTGCACTCAAGCCCAAAATACAACCACCGGTCCTAAGGGAAACAAGGAGCTGGGGCAAAGAAATGCTATATTTGCCAGAAAGTGGGGCACATGTCATATGACTGCCCTAAAAATATGAAATCGGGGAAAAAGTCTGGTTGACGGGGTAATCAAGATAGTGCCCAGCAGATAGTGGGCTGCTCACAGACTGAAGTACCAGCTAACTTTTTCATACTTATGCACCCTGTCTTATAATGGGACAATAACACAGGAATTGAGGGACACTGGCACTCTATCTCCATGGTGAGGCAGAATCTAATCCAGGTGGAGCAGATTCTACCAGGGCAGTTTTCCCAGATTTGTGGAGCCATGGGTCCAGTGGTCCAAGTACCAATGGCTCAAGTCTTTCTGAGCTGGGAAGGTGGCTATGGGGTACAGGTTCAGGTACCAATGATTCAGGTCTTTCTGAGCCAGGAAGGTGATCATGGGGTACAGGAGGTGGGAGTTGTACTGTACCTGATTTCCCTGTGAATGTGGTATTGGGGAATGATTTTGACCACAGGAAAACTCTGGTGTGTGTTACTACCTGCAGTCAGGCAAAAGAGCAAACTCCAGAGGGTGAGGGTGAGGAGGAGGCAACACAGTTTACACTAACCCCTCCCTCAGCATCTGAGGAAGCAGCTGGTGGGGTTAAGGAGCTAGCAAGAAGTAGTAGCCCTGAGCCCCAGCTGCAAATAGAGGAGATCTTAGCCATGGGTAGATTTCTTTCAGAAGGCTGTCATAACAATTGGATGGAATATCAATTCTTATTATGGGCACTCTGCTAAGCATTTAGCCCCATGTCATAAAATATGTATAAAATCATATAAAACAATGTAAGACTGGCTCAAATCCTTACTTCACAGCCTACTTTATAAAAGTGCTGAGAATTATGAATAACATTTCTGTCACACCCTTGCAGTATATAATAAAATAGATTTTATTTTAATTTTTCCCTGTACAATACAACTAATTACTAATAACTTGCATAGATAATAAATATTGAAAACACTGTGAAAGCAGCATAAACATAAACAACAAAGGTTTCAGAAAATAAACATGAATAACAAAAGGAATACAACTTACGATTTTGGTAACTTTTGTAAACAGTAAAATTGTTCTTGCATAGACTTTAGAAGTCCCTTATTATAGATAATTCCAAACAGTCTAGTTGCATTAACAATCTAAGCTGTTTTTTCTTGCATAAAACAACTTTGTCTTATTAGTATTTCAAAACTTCTCTTTGTAGCTTACTCAGATACTTTTTCTTATGCAAAATGTTTATATACCTTTATCTAGATTTTAACTTTTTGTATATGTTCAGCACTATAGTATTTAAGAAATTATTTTTCACATGCAATCTCCTGGCTAAGTTCAATTAGAATATTATAAAAATTATTTAAAATAATAAATAAAACACCTCAGGCCAGATATTCAAAACATTGCACCGGGTGCAAACTGATGGTGCCACAATTGTGCCACATTTGCACCGGATTGCTATATTCAAAAAGCCAAATAGCACCAGCACAACCTATTAGCGCGAACACTAAAAGATAATGAATGCAAGATGCAAAGTGAGGGGCAGGGACATGCATACAGGTGCGATGGTATATTCAAAACTATAGTGCCATGTAACATGCGTTAGTGCAACATGTAGCGCGGTGCTAATTACCTCCTATGACCAGGTAGTCTTAACTCCATGCAAATCAAGGATGGAGGGTGGGGACACAGCAACAACAGGGAACAAGGCTATATGCAGCCAATGAGGAGACAGTGAGGGTGGATGGTCACCCTGGGCCACTTCATATGCATATGCACCCAAACTGTGGAATACAATACCTCGTCATTGCTTAGATGCTAACAGTCGTGTAAAGTATTAAACTGAGCTAAAACTCCACTTGCAGAAACAAACTATTTCGTAATTGTTTTTAATGTGACATTTGTGACGTGTGTGTTGTTGTTCATTGTATGTATTTAATGTACACTGTAGCATCTCAGCCGCACATGTAGTTGCTCTGAGTCATTCCTGGAAATGGGCCTTTGCCCAGTGAGCTTACCCGATCAACAAAGTGAGACATAAAAATAACAATATAAACTAAATGGAAGAGACATGCCACACACAGATGACACTGCTCATGTCACCATCACCTGGCACCAGTTCCAACTCTGCAAGGCATTAGTGGGTGCCTAGCAACAAGTGGACACCATGGCAGTGTGTCCATACAGCACACACCTCCAGTCCCCCCATTGGGGTACACCAACACAATCTAGCACACACATGCAGTACTGGGGGAATGGAGGGTGTTGGGGGAGGGTGCACAGGTGGCCAGGCTGCACCGCATAGTAGGTGCTGCCACAAGGCTGGGGTCATCAACACAGTGCACATGTTACAGTGTTGGGAATACCCTGACACCAGTGTGCCTGTCTAATGGTTTGTGTCAACCTCCTCAGGGGCACATACCACATATCCATGCAGACATCACGGCACACAGGGCCAGTCATGTGTATGTTACTGTGCATATCTAATGCCACTGTCACAGCATATGTGGGTCATAGGACAGCATGACAGTGATGTCCACAGTCGGAACACATCTGCCAGCTGGGACTGTCACTGTGTGGAGAGCAGCAGTCATTGATGCCTGACACACCATAGGCATTGCTGTGTCCCTCACAGTACCGGCTACTATGTTACTGTAGCATCTGCTATGCATTGTAGAGGGGACTATAATATGTTCATGGCATGCAGCACCACCACCCGTGCCTGTGGTGCTAGTCCACTGGGGCACAATAGTCTCTGCTGCTGTGTACAAACATAGCCTGCAGCTACCGGCATGTTGATCCACTTTGATATACAGGTGGTGCTGTGAGCAGACTCAACCTGCAGCTACCAACCTGTAGTTCCAGTCTGACCTACAGGTGGAGCTGTGTGCATCCTGCATTAACACTGGGCAAGCCACATGGTAATGCATGCAAATCAGTCCATAATGACATGCTAATGTGGCTGTTTGCCCACGGACTGCCTAAGTAGGCTCATTTGCATATCACTTTTGAATATAGCAACATTTTGCACTGGGCAAACATGTTAGTGCTGGACAAATGTGTTAGTACTATGAAAATGAATTTGCACTGTGTTAACCTGTCAGAACCACAGCACAGTTCAGCAGTATTTGACCTGCACTGTTGTTTGCTGTTTTTATGACTCCACTTCTTTGCCAGCAAACACATGAGCCACGTAGTTCACGTTTGCCTTACTTCACATCTGTGTGCACTGGGCTGATGTTGTAGTTTGCACTGCCTGGTTGCTATATTCAGAGCTGGCTTACTTGCTGGGCTATTTTTGCACTGCACTCAAAGCCCTGTTTGCATGCCGTCGTTTGCACGCTATATTCAATCGATTTAGCCCCAGGGCTATTCCTTTGAATATAGCATGCAAATGGTTCTGGGCTATTTTTGCATGCCAGGCATTGTTAATTTTGCCCTGGGGCTAAGTTTTGAATATTGAGCCCCTGGTTAGCTGTAGAGTATGCATTTTCTGCTTAATTTCAGGATTTTGGTAAGAATTCTTCCTCCCTGGATGGCAAAAGTCCTTGTTAGTGCTGCTGCAGTCTTTGGCTCAGCTCCACAGTGTTATTTGAAATTCTTCCTGTCATTAGTGCATAAGGATTGGACAGTCTCTTTTGTTGCTAGCACAGAAAGAAACATGTGGCTTCTCTTAGTGAACTCACAAAGACTGTCCAAAGTTTTGGAGGGAACACTGCTTTCCATCATAAGACATAGACTCGGGTGACACACATTTTCTTGTCATCTGGATTTGGAGAATTCTGAGGTGTTTCCCCAGGAACTGAGTTTTAAGTCCACCTCATTATGATGCATATATGCAAGATTTACCAATGGTGATTGGATCATGCAAATAAAAAAAGGGGTGGCTAGTCACTCTCTCTAAGGACAGACCCTTTTTGCAAAGTCTCTTGAGTTTGAACATTTTTCTATTTAAAACTAATTTTCTCAGAACTTTGGAATGCAATAAGATGCAGTCTTCAAACAAACATTTCCAATCTCAGCTAGTGAAAGACAGTCTTTAAAAGTGTCTTCCATGTCTGTGAGACAAATATTTTCTGATATAGGCTATTAAGGGCCTGCACCAAAAGTCATAAAAGGAGAGACGGTTCCATGTTGTAACAGCGATTGCAAAACAACAATAACTGTTACGGCGAGTGTACATTGCCAAAAAACAAATTGACGATGTACAGTAATAGGAGGAAACACATCCAGCAAATTAAAATACTGTTTTTTTTGGGGGGACTGTGTTCTCCCCACTCACCCCACTCATTACTGGATACCAGGAGAGACTGGGAGACCTCAATATGTATACACTGGAGGAGAGACAGGGGAGATATGATAGAAACCTACAAATATCTAAAAGGGATAAATAGGGTACCAGAGGCTAGCACCTTTCAGAAAAGGAGATGTCCATGAACGAGGGGGCATAACATGAGGTTGGAAGGGGGCAGACTAAGGGGTAGCATGAGGAAATATTACTTCACAGAAAGGGTGGTGGATGCATGCAATAGACTCCCAGTGGAGGTGGTGGGGGCAAACACAGTGAGGACATTCAAACATGCATGGTAAAGGCATAGGGGAACCCTAGACATAGGAATGAAGAGGTAAAGCAAGAGATCAAGTAGGGTCTGCAACTTTTACAGTAGGCAGGGGAAAATGGGCAGTCTGGATGGGCCTAGCAGTCCTTATCTGCCATCAATTTCTATGTTTCTGTATTTCTATGTAACATCAGTTATCAGCAAAATCTTTAAAAAATGAAATAATTATTTCACTTTGCATGTCTCCAGCTTCAAGATGAGGTATTTTCCTTTCAGATATCTCTTCAGGAAGTTAATTAAAAGAAATAAATTATTTCTTGAGTACAGCCTTCTTTGTTTGTGCTCAATGAACCATGTAGGGCTATGCTTCTCCATGTTGTTTGAGAAGCTTCAAAGTGGTATAAGTCCTTTTTACCACCATGCATATACATGCAAGTCACATTTTTTAGATTTGTCATTATACCAGCTCCCATTTAAGACCAAATACAAATATTCCAACTCTTAGTCTTTTAGAACAGAACCCTCCTGTAGATAATTAGCTTTCTCCAGCAGTTGCAAGTCTCAAACTTAGCCATGTGGCAGGTTGAAATGTTCTTTGTCAGCTGATGTAATTTGATGCTGGCAGCATGTTGCATTCTCTAGTAACAAACAAAGTCTCTAGAGATACAACTCAGTCTTGTTTTTTTTTTTTTAGTCTTCACTGAGATAGCTGTTTTTTTGTATAAGGTACTACCAGGTCATAAATTCTGGTTCAACACTTTGGTGTGCGGTTACCATGACTCACTTATTGGTAAGGTCCTTCTTTTGCAAGCAAAGATTCAAGAGGATACGTAATATCACACTCTAAAGAGGCCACAGATGGGGTAATAAATGAAACTCATCTAGTTTTAAAAGTCAGTCTGAAGGGTTTTTTTTCTCTTCCTTTTGCAGAGCCTATCTATGCAGATTTTTAAACTGGAAGTAACTTTTTTTTCTCTTGCTTAGAGAGCTTATGTAGGCAGGAGTTTAGACCAGCTGTATTTGTATTACACCCCAATTACCTAAATTAATGATTAGACTTTAAACACAATATGAAATAGTAATTATAAAATAATGCAACATAATAAAATTATAATAAAATAATTTTGCAATCTAGGATTTGTCCCCACATTTTCCCCCTTTTGAATTAAAAATGTACTCTGAAATAATACTGTTTCTAATTCAAAAACTGTAATCCTACTACATATATATATATATATATATATATATATATATATATGTATATACACAAATATACTGTACATATATTCATTGCAAAAACTACATTAATGCATCAATTAGGGTTTTTATTATAGCGTTAAAAGCTGGGAAATTCAATGTTAGGATTACCAACCCTATCACCCCACCCCCAACCCCCACCTTCCACATATCAACAGGCATCAGGGTGTGCATTGGAGTCATCTGCCCTAACTCTCACCCCATTCCATGTGTAAACAAGAGGAGATGGTGCAGTATAGGAGAATGGGGTGAGAGTTAGGACCGATGACCCCAATGCGCACCCCAATGCCAGTTGGGGGGGTGGGCTGGGGGGTCCAAGGGGGTTTTTCAACCCTAACATCGAATTTTCTCACTTTTGTCGCTGTGGAACAACCCTAACTAATGTATTAAATGGAGTTTTTTGCCTCTAATTTCCCTTCTTTTTGAGAATGATAACAAGAAATAGTGAATGTAATGCAGCGGCGGGGGCCCCGCGTTCCCACCATGTGATGTCTTGTGGCATAGTAAAAGGAACAGCAATGCAAACAGAAGCGCTAACAGTGGCACACATGGTAATTCAAGTGCAAATGAGAACAGAAAGGGTAATGCACATGGTGGCGTACATGGGAACGGTCTGCCACGTGATGTGTTGTCACATAGTAACATGGTGCCTGCAAACGGAAATGTCAATGGGCATGGTGACGCAAAGTGAAACAGAAAGAGAAACAGTACTGTAGACACAAATAGCAAAAATAACGAAAGCATAGCGCAAAAGGAAAATGCAAAGGATACGCACATGGTGGCGTGAGCGTCAACGGTAAGTGAAAGTGAGTACGGAAACCGCAAGCGGAAAGGGCAACGTTAACAGTAATGTAAGCGTACAGGCTGGTTTTCCCCAAAAGCCGCATAGAGAAAGTCAGTGAGTACAAAGAATGTGTGCATAATAATGGGTATCGGAGCAGAAAATGAGGACTTGGAATACTACATAGGTTATATCTCAGGAACCGTACGACGTAGAAAAAAAATTTAAAAGGCATATGATGTCCTGGCTAGTTTGGTACTTAGCCCCCATTAGGGGGCTAAGCACTTCTCTGACGAAAAGTCCGTATCTTGCACCGTTTCCGAGATACGGGCCCTGAAAGGTGCGGCGAACGCCGTAATGTTATCCTATGGGAAAAAAAGAGAAGTTCGGAGTACCATAACTTTGCCTCCCTGTAATATTTTTTCACCAAACCACTGAAGGGCACATCTGTGGGCTATTGGCTGTGTTTCCTCCAAATTTCAGGAAAAAAGACCAAACCGTTATTTTGCAGCAGGGTGCAAAGGATTCCTGTAATGCGTCGGGCGCCGTAATGTTATCCTATGGGAAAAAGTTTTAACTTTGGAGTACTGTAACTTTGCCGCCATATAATATTTTGTCAACGAAACACTGAAAGGCACATCTGTGAGATGTCGGCTGCGCTCCCTCCAAATTTCAGCCCAAAACTCCAAACTGTTCTTTTGCAGCGGGTGCCAAAGAATTACTGTTATTTTTGGGCTTGAGTGTGCACTCAAAGTAGTGTCAGCAATTTGGCGTAAAGCTTCACAAAATTTGCTACACTTTCGTGAGTTCAACACTACTTTACGAAAGTACTTTTTCTAGAAATCTGAAAAACATATTTCTGGGGTGTTTTAACTCAAAATAAAGACATGGCTAGCATCCTCAGGGTCCGACTAGGTGAATACAAAAAGAATTAGGTTGCTAGAGGGTCCCAAATTTAAATGCCAAGCATTTTTCTGATCACTAACTGAAAACAAGATGGCAGATTTGCAACAGTAACAGGGCCATTTGAGACAGTAAAAAGTGCATTTGTGACACTGTCGAACTTTTTGTTAACTTTTCCCATTGACTTATAATGGGAAATTGTTTTTTGAATAACTTTTGAACCGTTTAATATTTTTTCACGAAATCTTGAAAGACTCAGCGGGACCCCAGTCGCATGTTCCCTGAAGATTTTGGGCTGGTCTTGATAAACCATGCGACCTGGTAAGCGACCAGGAATTCCAGAAAAGAGTAAACGAGTGCAGATCATGCTTAATAACTCCGCAGCTGTATATCCAACTGGTACAAAACTTGGCAGATCCCAAGGCCTATGGTTCTTGATTGTGCATTCCAAATTTCAGGTAAAACAGTTGCAAAGTTATTAAGGTGCAAAATTTTGGGTTTAACATAGAAATGGCTCCTCAACCCTAACTATGGTAGCACTACCGTGCTACCATAGTATATATATATATATAGATATAGATATAGATATAGATATACAGATATGTATATAGAGAGAGAGAGAGAGAGAAAGTAAGATCACAGGGAAAATAAGTCACAGAACATAAAGTTGCATTACCATGTAGTAACTTATGACATCATCAGCACATGACATCATCAGATGTGACATCATCAGATGTGATACCATTGGAGATGTACAATCGTGCATAGAATTATGTGCATTACTACGTAACTGAACATGATTATAACTATGTGCACTTTTCCTTTAACTGCATTAACTTTTTTGTTTCACCTTATTTCAGACATTTTACAGACATTTTACTATCATCTACAAGTATCAGCATTACAATGAAACTTTTCAGTATGACTATTTATCATTATCTTTCACTTGTATTTACATTTGAGACATCACCATTAGTTTCTTTGCATTCACGGTATGGTCTAAACTGATTAATATGAATCCATTTAAGAATCATTTCATGAGTATTCTTCTTCTTGATTTCAATTTGATATGCTTCAGGTGAGACTTTATCTTTGACCAAAAAGGGTCCTTCCCAGCTTGGAAGGAACTTTTTAACCTTAGCTTGATTTCTGCTGTAGTTGAAATTAAACACCTGGGCCAGGATTCACAAAAGACAGCAAAGTGCAGCGCAAATGTTTGCACTGTTTCTAGACATTGCCCAGGGGGCCAAAACTACTATTCACAATTGGATAGCCCACCATGCTATCTGACTGTGAATAGTTGCAGGCAGGGGCAGCGCTAACCCAAGAAAAGCACTTGGCCAGTCAGGTGAACTGGCTGCCGGCAATAGCGCCACTGTGCTAAGCTCCCATTCACAAAAGGCACCATGAAAATGACCTCATTGGGCATTAAAGGCACTAGAAGCCATTAGCATGCCCATTATGGGCTCATTTGTATGGCATTAATGTATGATTGTGCCCCCACAGCAGCCCTGGCCCCATACAGCTACATTCCCTGGGAATCTAATGGTGCCCACCCCCTCCCCACACATTGAATATGTAAGAAAACATAATCTTTCCATAGTGTAGCAGTCTCTCCCCCACCCCGATCACTGATCACCACACTGTATATTAAAACACCCTTTTTCTGTAGCATAGTGTCCTTCCTCCCACCCTGATAACTGATTGCCACACTATATATTAAAACACCCCTTTTCCATAGCATAGTGTCCCTCCCCCACCCCAAACACTGATCACCATAGTCTAATCCCTTTTCCATAGTGTAGTGCCCCACCCTCCACCCTGAACACTGATCCCAGCATAATAAGATCATTTTCCATAGTGTAGTGGTCCCACCTCATTCCCCAATCCCCAACCCCATGTAGCAGTGGACACTCCCTGGCAGTCTAGTGGACCCCCCACCCAGTAATGGAGAGTTTGATGACCCTGCATCCTCCCAGCCTGACCCACAGCTGGTGACCAGCAAAGCCCACCACTCACCACCATGGCTGGCTGCCGACTGATCTCTCAATGACCTCATCCTGTATAGAGTATAGGCTATGGAAAAGGGGTGTTTTAACGAATGGGAGGGGGGCTGCAATACCTCCACCAACCACTAGGGTTGCGTGGATTACAGCCAGGTTTTCTTTTCAGCAGTATTTTGCTCCATGCAAGGACCACGGCAAAGACCCTTGTATGCAACAAATCCTTCGTGAATGGGATTGAGGGTATATGCAGCCCCCCTCACTACTTTGCCTGGTCGCAAACACAGTTTGTGGGGGCAAACTGGTCTTTGTGAATACCAGCTATTCACAAATCCCAGTTTACCCTGAACAAACAGGGGTTTGTGCCTGGACAAAGTTTTGTGAATCTGTTCCCTTATCTCCAATTTGATACTGTTTTGGATCAGTTTTTCGATTATAATATCCACTTGCATGCTGCGTGACCCTGAGTAAGTAATTTAATTTCCTTGTGCTCCCAGGTCACACCTGGAAACAATTGCTTGCTTAGTGTGCCTTTCCTGGTTAAACAATTTCCCCTTTCCTTTCTCTTATAATATGACTTAGAAGCTTGAACACGTTTTTCTAAGTTCTTTTGAGCAAATGCAAAGGTCTCTTGCAAGTGCTGCTTCAAATGACTTACATAATCATGTGCCGTAGTAGCACTTGCTGAATTTACATTTCCTGTTGTGTACAGGAGATGCAAAGATAACACCATTTGTCTTTCTGTCATTTCAAAACGAGAAACACCTGAAGACTTACTAGGGGTAGCATGTATGGCCATTAACACTAGTGGTAATTTTACATCCCAGTCTTCTCCTGAAGAACTGAAATATTTCTTTAGTATATGTACATGATTGTCTGATTAGCATGTTCCACCTGTCCAGATGGCTGTGGATGGTGGGATACATGTAGATTTCTCTGAACCCCTAGTATTTTGCACACATTTTCTATAACTTCACCTGTAAAATGGGGACCTCTGTTAGATTCTGTTCTCATTGGTAATCCCCAGCAGCTAAACACCTGGTTTATTAATAACAAAGCTGTGGTTTCAGCTGTATTATTTGGAGACATTCAACCCATTTTGTAAACAGACAAGTAACTGTCAAAATATATTGATTACCCATTGAAGACCATGTAACAGGGCCAATTCAGTCACTCTGGATGTCTGACCAAGGCATGGTGATTCCTTTTGTCTGTAGTGGTGCTCTGTGTCTTGGGGAAGCAGGATGAAATTTACAACATGTTATACACCCTTGCACATATTTTGCAACATCACTGCACATGTAAGGCCAGTAGGCTACCTATTGTAAGGTTTCATAAGTTCTTCTGTCCTCCCTATGTGCCCCAGATGGTTCATCATGAGCATGCTGTAACATAACTCCTCTATGGCCTAAAGGAACCACCCATTTGGGAAGGGAAGTGATGGAAGGGAACATTGTTTAACCAGGAATAGCACACCAAGTTGAAGTGTGTGTCCTGATGCGACCTGGGAGCACAAAGAAGTTAAGTGACTTGCTCAGGGTCACACAGTATGCAAGTGGGGAGCTGAGGGATTGAAACCCAGGTCTCTAGGTTTGCAGCTCAGAGACTTAAACCATTGCACTATATTGCCTCCCATATGGGCCCTTGTGACTTTTTATCAGTTCTTACCAAAAAAGCATTCCTTAATTGAAATTTACCTTTCTGGTCATACATGGCTTTTAGGTCATGGTTAGCTTGTAGGTCACTTTCAGAAATCATGTTTACCGTGGGATCCTTGATGAAATGATAAAATGTTCCTATTTTGTCATCTTGTTGCATTTTTACAAAATCAAAATCAGACCTATCACTATACAAGTGTAAGATCTTGTTTTCCTGTTCTTGTTGCCTTTGTCTGCAAGTAACCACCTCCACATTAGCTTGAACAGGAGAAACAAAGTTCCATGCTTCTCCATTTAAACACTGTCCCTAGCCAGAGCATCTGCTAGGTCATTTTCAGTTTTGTCTGGTCCCTGAATTTTTGAATGTCCCTTTACCTTTTTCCAATAAACAACTAAACCATGTTCCTGAACTAGCTGGTCTGTAGCTAAGATAGGTTCTGCATGCATCACCTTGCTACCCCTGGAATACATACCCTTCACCTTCCAACCTGGTAAATGTGTAAGGAAGTTATGCTTAACGTAATCAGTATCAATACAGATTAAAATGTCTTGTGAGTTGTTTTGCACTGTGGTCTGTATGGCTGTATAGATGGCTGCTAACTCTGCATATTGATGAGACTTGGGAACAAGTTGGTATTTGATATGAGGGCATTGTATAGGGCTCAGTGCATGAAAATGGGCTACCAAAGCATGACATTGCTGTCAAATTTTAAAACTGATAATATAGTACAAATTATAAGCAATTTTTTATGCTGTCATTCACCTTATAAAAATGATGTATTTCACAGGATAAATCTCATTTCAGATATTGAGATAAAGCCCCCACAAAGTTGCACATGTAATGGGGGACATGAAAATTAGGGCTGCACGTGTAATGGGGGACATGAAAAGTAGGGCTGGACATGTAACAGGGGAAATAAGAAGTCAGGATGCATGTGAAACAGGGGACATAAAAGTAGGACTGCCCATGTAACAGGAGAGATAAACATATGACAGCATGTAATAAGAGAGACGGGAAATAGCTTTTAAAGGTTCAAAGACTTTATCATTGAAGATAAAAAAGTTAACATGTTATGCAATCATACCTGGAAAATATAATTATTCAATATTTACAGCAAAAATCAACGCTATGTAATGCACCAGCTAACTATGTTGCCTGAAACTACAGACTACACCACTACCAGACTAAATAAATCACATGAAACTACAGACTACACTACCACCAGAATAAATAATTTACTTATCTATTTATATATGATAACACTGAGAAATCATTGTTTACAGTTCAAATACAGGCTAATCTATCAATACAGACTAATCTAGGATGACAGATGAATCACTATGGGCTAATTTATAACTACGGGCTAATCTATGTAAAAATGCATTATGTTAAGTAATATGAAAACTGAATGCATTTGTTAGGGTTCAACACAGTGCACTAAAAAGCACATCAAGTCCATTTAACCCCATTTTTCCTGTATCTTGTTGAATTTTGCAGAAATTGTCTGTATTTCATCACTGTGGATTTCAAATGCTCCACCTCCATTCTGGTACTGTATCGGCCCATGAAAAATTCACTTTCTTCGCATACGGTCATTGTCCTGATGCCTTGGCCATGTAAAAACATTCCGCAGCTGCTTCATGAACTTGAAGGAATACCATTGTGCCACAGGATCCACAGTGGTTAGTAGCCCAACATAAAATTCCTTAAGTGAGTACGGCATAGTACTGATTGATCTGTCATGTCTTGGGTGACAAATGTTCTCAACTTTTTGGGAACTGGGTTGTTTGTGGATACTATAGCAGAAATGTCAGTGGGGAATGTAGTGCACCCACTGAAGAAGCATGAACTTCAGTGTCATGTGATGCACTGTCACATGCACAGTCACTGTCTGCATTTGCTACTAGTGCGGCCTCAGCTGGAACGTGACTGGCGGGGGTGTGGTGATCCCCAGCGTGATCAGCATTTTCATCCACCAAGTCAGCAGAATCAGAGTCAACATGGGAGGCTGAAGTGTGGGATGCTGTTTTGTTTGCTCGACCAGAGTGGCCACTGGGCATGGTATTGTTTGTTTCTTTTGAAGCCATCCAATTTGTGGTGGAAGCTGTTAGTTTTTTAATGTTCCATGATTCAAGATGGCTCACATTGTCACAGGAACCATCTTCAGTAATGCAGTGTGTGCAAAAGTAAGTTAGGTTTCTTGTTGACACCACACCATCTTCTGAACACTTCACACTGTGCAACTTGCATGTTCCAGGTATCATTTTTAAATTTGGTCTGGCAGGTCTTCTTATTTGGCTTTCACCAACCCAGAAGAATGTCCTCCTGAAATAATCTTTGCACCCTTCTGTGGATGGCTCAATGGTCAGTTCAGTCCTGCAAAATTTGTACAGCTCCTTTGCTTTTCTGATTATGGCCTGCCGTGATTGCACCGCTCTGCTTGCTGCCGATTTTACACCACTCTCACCATCTGAAGGACCCTTTCCATATCATGAACTGAAAAAAGCCCTCTCGATGGGGAATCCATATTGAGTGGATGACATTGAAATGTCAAAGAAGGCCCATTTTGATTTAAACTGGCTGCCGTGGCCATCTTTGAAATGTACTTCTTTGCAGATATTTAAGGAGCGTTCTTTTTTTAGGTGTGCATTTCCGATCTCCACAAAGTGATGCACGGCATGGTGATCGTGTTTTAAATCACTTGAGATAAATACCAATGACTCCTTCACTGTGGAGTCACAGTGGTCACATGGGTAGTAGGTCACTACCGAGTGAACCGTGGCTTATTCATAATGTCAGTGAGCTGCTTGCACTTCATCCTGCAATTTACAGGCGTAGTTCTTGGCAAAGTCCAGAACCATCACTACCCATCCCTTGGGTAGGAATTTTTTGATATGAGTAAATTGATGGTGCTGCCACACTGTGACATGCAAGTGCCTACCTAAAAACAAAAGTTCCTCTTCTATGACTTCCACCAGCTGTCTCAATGTTGCTTTTTTATTTTTCAAAACTTTTCTTGTCTGCTGCACCTGTATGCCATTGACATCTTGCTTGACCATTATATTCTCCCACTGCTGCCATGTTATACTGTCTTGACCATGGCCCTTAATTAGATCTTCCATGGCTCTTCCAAAATTTGCCGTGCTACATTGCTCACATATTTTCTCAACACAGTCCAACCCGTAAAATCTTTGCAAAGGAGCTCGTTGACACATTGTTAGCTCTACTGTACGGTAGATATTCAGGACTTTGCATGATGTCAGGTGGTAAAGATCAGCAGTACGGTTCAGCGCCTTCAGTTTAAGTGCAGTATTTACATAGTATTCACAGAAGCATTGGTCTGGTTTCTGTTCTTTTGCAAGCTTAATATGCTTGGGCCGTAGACTTCCAAATTTCCTTTCTCCCACTGGAGTGTCCAGGTTCTGTTGGGTGAATTCTGAGTAAAGAGTCTTAACTGGTTTATCAAAATATGAACGGAATGTTCCACTTCTTTTCAAAAAGGCTTTTTTGTGATGCAGTGGGGTTGCAGAGTCTTCAGAAAAGGTTGCCACTTTCTGTGTTGTTGACTCTGGCAGTGCAGACTTGTGCCGTGTGGTGCATTTCTTTTCCCCTCGGGATGCCTTCATAAGCCTTTTCCAGCTTATGCCCAGTGTTGTACTTGCTGTTCTGAGCAGCCTGTATTTTTTTAACACTAAAAAAGTGCTTATGAATTCTCTGTTCAGGCGTCAGTCACTTTTTTTGTTATTTTTTAGGTGAAACATCTTATCCATGACAGCAGAAATCAATTTGTCCTGAAGGTTGCTTGGAATGGGAAGCACTTTGCACTGAACCAGTGCAGTTTGTTTGGCTGGTGAACAAGCAGACAGGATCTTCTGCATTACGTAAGTGAATCGATTGGGAGATTTTGGTAAACCTTTTCTGGCTTTCTGCACAGCCTTTCTTAGGGGGCCATCATATCTTCGGTTCTCTGGTGTTACACACTGCTCTCTCTCTCTCTGGAACTATTGCTGGTTCTGGTACAGGTGGGGTGGAGGTGGTGGTGGTGATGGCAGCAATGACTTGTGCTTGCTTTTCTAGCTCCTTTCTTTCAGTGTATTTCTGGCATTGCTTTTCATTGATTCATCTCCATTTCTGACCTTCATTTTAGCATGCTGTTGCCATTTTTTCTCCCTCCATGTTTCTCTTTTTGCTTCTTTCTTTTGCTCATCAGCCCTTGTTTCTCTTTTAGTGGGTGCAGTACTTCTGTCAACTTGAACTCGTTTCTTCTCCTCCAGAGCATCTCTGTATCTCTGTATCCTTTCTTTAGCTTTTTGGTTGTAGTGTTCACACTGCTCAGCATTCATGTTGGGGTGGTATGCAAGTGAGCGTGCTGCACATTTCTCCAAATAATGCTGGTAACGCTTGCGTCATTCTTGACATTTACTCGGTAACACTTGCTTTTTCCTTAGCAGATTGAGGGGTGGCCAAATTCCACTGAGCTTCACCAAGAATGGCTGCTGCAGACACACATGGCCTTCTTCTGGATTCCATTATTCCAAATGTAAACTGTCGAAACACAAGTTGGTTTAAAAAATTACAATTTATTACCTTTTCCAGTAACACCGGTTCGGTCGATGCAAAGCGATTAAGAAGCATGCTGCCAAATAAGAATAAAGTGACAGCTGATATGATGAAACATGTCATTATAAGAAATGACAATACTGTGATTCAGCTAGTGGTAACTCACATGGGAGAAGACTGATGCAGAAGAGATTCATCAAAATTCATCACTTAATAAAGAGATGCTTCACAAAACGATGAGGCGCAAGAATAGATTATTCAATAGTCACTGAAAGAAGTTAAACATTAGTCACAATAAGAGATACTTAGCAAAACCGGTGAGGCGCAAGAACATGTTATTCAATAGACACCGAAAGAGATTAGTCACAAAACACGTTTGACGTAAGAGGAGATGATTCACATAACAAGTTAAAAGCAAGAACCAATTATTCAATAGTCACCACAAGAGATGTCACAAAAAACATATGACGCAAGAAAAAAGGATTCCCAAAACAAGATGAAGACACCCATCCACCCACCTGCAAACAAGATGGAGACACTCATCCACCCACCTGCCAATGAAATGGAGGCACGCATCCACCCGCCTGCAAACCAGATGGAGACATGCATCCATCCACCTGCAAACGAAATGGAGACATGCATCCACCTGCCTGCAAACCAGATGGAGACATGCATCCATCCACCTGCAAACGAAATGGAGACATGCATCCACCTGCCTGCAAACCAGATGGAGACACTCATCCATCTGCCTGCAAACAAAATGGAGACACGCATCCACCCTCCTGCAAACAAGATGGAGACATGCATCCACCCGCCTGCAAACAAGAAGGAGACATGCATCCACCTGCCTGCAAACAAAGTGGAGACACACATCCACCTGCCTGCAAACAAGATGGAGACATGCATCCACCCACCTGCCACATGTAGGTACACAAATAAGATGGAGTCACTACACATATACACCATTAAAGCATGCATTGTTAGTGGACTACAAAATTTTCAAAATACTAATGCAGAATTACAGGCACTATAAATGTTGCAAAGAGCAAATTACAGATCCAAGTAATACACTCATGGTGCACAAAAAACATGCCTTGTACCAAGATTAAGTAGTCAGCATCACCCCCCCCCCGAAAAACAGATGCACAGGAGGCGCACACACACACACACACACCATGGTCCAAATATGGATTTTCTTTTGGTGGTCTGTAAAATGCATGCCAATGAAGTTTGAAAAACAATTTAAACAAAAAGCATACTCTGCAATTGTTACACAGTTCACATGCATTTAAATTAAATCAACATTTTAACATTTTTACTGCAGCAAATATTTGAGCCCACCACCACCACCACACACACACACACACACACAAAGAAGCCTCATGGTCCCATGATGGTGGGATGCACAGCACCAATCAATGGAGTACTCCACATCCACCATCTTAACATCCACCAAACAATGGGCCACTACAGTGCACAAATGTCACACGGGCCACATTTTTAAATCAGCATTAAGCACTCGAAGTGCACAAAGAGCATTGAAAATGTAAGTGAGCATCAGCCCCCCCACCACACACACACACGCACACACACAAACACAAAGAAGCCACATGGTCCCAAGATGGTGGATGCCCAGCACCAACCAAAGGAGTACTCCACATCCACCATCTTAACATCCACCAAACAATGGGCCACTACAGTGCACAGATGTTACATGAACCAAAGTTTTAAATCAGCATTAAGCATTCAAAGTGCACAGACAGCATTGAAAATGTAAGTGGGCATCAGCCACCCCCCCCCACACACACACAAAGAAGCCGCATGGTCCCAAGATGGTGGATGCACAGCACCAACCAAAGGAGTATTCCACATACACCATCCTAACATCCACCAAACAATGGGCCACTACAGTGCACAGATGTTACATGGACATAATTTACAGTTCACATGCATTTAAATTAAATCAACATTTGAACAATATTGGAGCCCCCCCGACACACACACCGACACACACACAAACGCATGGTCCCAAGATGATGGATCCCCCACACACACCAACACCACCCACCCCCACCCCAGCCACAAACCACATGGCCCAAAGATGCTTTTCTGGTGCAAAACACTACAGGGCAATAATATTTAATATCTGAGCCCATACCACTGACCTCTTCAAGAAAGCACACCAATTGATATAAAATCTCTCACTGATGCACTCCAATGCCAAGAAGTTGATGACTGATCACACTGCTCCCGATGATAATCACATTCACATTAGGGCTTTACCTTTTAAAATGTTGAAATGCAGGGCCTAATATGCCGCTGGCACCATCTTGGCCTTGAACAATCAGGGACATTACAGCTTTTCAGGTCCCTCACACAAAGTTCACTGGATTCCCAGAAACTGTGCAGATCATGCACGAATACATCACACAGCCCAAGGCTGATCAAACAGTGCAAACAAATAAACTGAACAGGCACACAACACCATGCTCTCAATATACACATTTCATTGTCGTTTGCCTTCACACTTAATAAGAGGCTTACCTGGCTGCACACGTAATGCCTCTGAGGAACGAGGGACACGACGACTTCTTCCTTTGCTGGCAAGTGAAGAAAGAGGACAAACGGATTGGGACCATGGCTTTTAAACCCCCCCAAAGACCTTCCAATGCTCACTGTATGTCACTGGTCCAGTTCGGGGGTAGGGGGACAGAGGTCAAGCGAGGGCTCGGTGCGAACATCCAGGAAACTGGACATGAAAGTTCATGCGAGGGTTCAAGATCTCACATGAGCTACTGAAGCAGTGCTATGAAATCAGAAACTGCCCTATAACTTTCTTTTTAAAGGGGCAAAGCACAGGAGATCAAAAAAACCACCACCAAAAACATAAATTTCAAGTCAGAGAAATAAATTAAGTGCACAGTGTTGGGGACATGCACAGTTACATCAGGGACTGTTTTTTATAGCGCTTGCAAAGTGCAGATTTGAATGTCAGAGGCATGCTAAAGGCTGTCACAAATAAAGACACAGACTGTATTAAAAATTACTTTTTATTTGAATACCAGTTAAAAAATGATCTTTTTGGGCCATTAGTAAGACATGGACAGCCATGTCACAAATCAGCCCTCCTTTTTTCATGCACTTTCCATATTAAAACTTTTATTTTACAACGGAGGAGTGAAGGATTCAATTCATTTTAATTTATCTATCTGCACACACAGTCTGCTATATAATCCAATATAAAATAATTAATGGCAATTTTTTTTGATTTTGTGGTTGGTGAAACATTGTCACCACTGTTGGTACCCTATTATCATGCACTGAACCATATTGTCATTCCATACCACTCCTAAACTAGAATACCGGTTCTCATCTTGCTTGAATAAACAACCATCAACATGTGCCCTAGGAAAATTCTCACACACATTTTCTTCATAATGGTGGTGTCTGTTTTGTTTTTGTACCACTTCCAAATCTGGGGGTTGTCAGGATCTTGTACTAGATGTTCACCTACAGTACAATCATATAGATCTGCTAACCCTTGAGCTACTGTATTTCTTTGTTTTTAGCATATTTGATCTCCAAGAGTAGGTCCTGAGGTGCTAGGATCCAGGTCACAATCCTACTGCTTGATACATTACAATCCTTAAGTTTCTGGCTCCCCAGAATAATAATAGGTTGGTGACTAGTCTCTACAACAGCTTTCTTACCACCGATGTAGTTTTTGAACTGTACAGTAGAAAATAATGCCTTTTCACACTCTGAAAACTTTTTTCCATATCACTTAAAGTTTTGCTAACGTAAGCAATAACATGATTGTCTGAATCATGTTTCTGATATAACACTTCACTGATGCTGCTGTCAGTGTACCCTGTTTCTAGATAAAAATCCTTATCCATTTGTGGGTAAGCAAGACCTGGTACTTGAATCAGACCATCTTTTAAAGCTTGCATGGCTTTTTCTTGTTCCCCTTCCCCACACCCAGGTTTCTGCCTTTTTTAGTATCCTGGTGAGGGGATTAGCCATTTCAGCACAGTCCTGAGCAAATTGTCTAGAGTAATTACAGATTCCAAGGAAGCTGTGCAACTCATTTAAAGTGTTAAGTAGACCAATTTTCTGAACTGCTTCTATTTTGTTGTGCTGAGGGCCCAGCCCATCAGGCCCAACTTCATGTGCAAGATAGTTTACCTTATTTTTGAACCACTGTCCCTTTGTTAAAGACAATTTGGCACCAGCATTCTTCAGCTGATTTAACACATGGGTTACTTCTGCCAGGTGTTCCTCAAAAGTGTTGCTTTTGATTAGTACAGCATCTAAGTATACCATATTTCCTCTACTTTCAGCATCAGGCATGGCCTTATGCAGAAAGATAGTAAAATCTGCAGGGGAATTTAAGTACCCAAGAGGATACCTGTTCCATGTATATTGTCTTCTTTCAAAGGTAAAAGCTAATTTGTATTGATTTTTTGGATCTACTTTTAATGTCCAAAATCCATTTACTATATCTAGGGTAGTGAAATATTTCACACCCTCAACCTTGGCCAAACTTTGGTCCAAATTTGTCATGGGCCACTGAAATAAAAGTACCTGTTTGTTTAACTTCCTGTAGTCAATAGTGAGTCTCCACTTTCCTGTAGGTTTTAATATATGTCAAATGGGGGAATTATAAACAGAATTAACTTGTCTTACAATTCCTTGCTTTACTAAGGCATCTAGTATTTCTTGCATATGTTCATAAGATGCTAGTGGTATTCTGTACTGGCGTACATAAACTGGACCTTTACCTAGGGTCTGTTGGTACCATAATAACATGAAGGTCCATTACCCCACAATCATGAACATTTTTTGCGAACATGCCCTTGAACAGAAGGAACATTTCACAAACCTTTTTTTTCCTGCTTCAGTTTCACAATTACATGCTTGTATAGTTTGTTCAATGTGTTCTTTAAAATTAGGAAAAAGTAAATTTTCACCTACAATACTTTTATCTCATTTTCTATTATCTCAGAAACATTTTAGTATCAATGACATGTACTTCTTTAAATTGCTCTGTTTCATCAACCATAGTTGACAGTAGAAGATAATTACTTTTAACTTTACATGTGTGTATTTCTTTCTTACCTACTGTACTGGACATTTTTTTTTTTGCAAAACAATTAAACCATTTAGTATAGACCTAATCTCTTCATTTGTCTCATTCTTCTCAACAATATTTTCTGGTAGTTCTCCAATAATTGGAACAACTAATTCCAAATCATAGAAGGATTCCCCTATTGCTACCCCTAACTCACAGTTAGCTTTTTTAGTGATGGGCTGTATAGTTGGGTTGTGTGCCAAAATGTGTATTACTCTGCTGCTCATGTCCAGCCAAGGTCTGGAATGGATTTTTAAACCCATGTCGCTAAACTGCCAGTTAAGCACAAACAGTGCAATTTAGTCAGGCACTTCTTAGCCTTTCTTTACATTACGTCTGACCAAAAATTTCCTTACATTACATGGAATTGTTGTAGTGAACTCACTCACCACCTGGCACACTTGAGGGATAGTTTGCCCAGACCTCAAGGCCCATGGTGTCATTTTTATTGAGTAAGGCCCCCCCCCATTTGTGACCAAAGAATATCATTGGCTAGGTCAACATGCACACCCAGTTGTACAAGGACATCTAACCCAAGATACATGGGAGATTTCAAGCATTGTACTACCTGCATAGGGTGTTGTATTTTTTTTGCCGTATTTGTAGGTTTAAGGCACAGATGCCTATACTTTTCAAACTCATTTTAAAGTTCAGAACATTTTTCAACCACTCCTGTTTATTTACATATGTTCAACTAGGCCTCTGCCTCTTTAACACCTTGTAAAACATTTCACTGATTAGACAGTGCTCATAGCCTAAGCATAACACAGAATTAGTTGTCTGCAAATTCTCTGCTTTGATGGGTACCTATAATTCACCTTCCTCTGACCTTATGTTACAGAGAAAGGACCTGTGATTCAGTGGCATTTCTTTTTCACCATCCTCAGAGGAGGTTGGGTACTCAGAATCCAATGTCCCTGTCTTAGATACAGGACAGGACTCCGAGATAACAGGGTTTAGATCCTTTGTGAAGAAAGTTAGGCCTCTTCCATTAATCTCAGAATTCATCACATTTTCCTTTGACAAATGAACAACATGAGCTCTGCTTTTCCATGGAGTCAAATTTTTGGAATTACCCAGTACAGATACATCTGGTACATCAGAATGCACAAAATTTAGTTTAACTATTGTATTATCTTTTTTGAGATAACATGATTCTGATTGTTTAGCAACCTTAAGACTCTTTCCAAATGGAATGGGCCTGTTTACCTGTGACCACAAAATTCTGGAAAGCAGTTAATGATAGGCCTAAACCTTTTCAGAAGGTCATTAAGAAATCATTTCTGGTTTTATTAGTGTTATACACTGGATGGGTAACTTCCGTTCTGCCAAATCTTAATTTTAGCCACAATTTACCTAGGTTATGTTGAGCCCCCCACCCCTTAATGTACAACTTGTAAGCCATCAGAGAGGGTTTTCAGCACCTTCAAGTCACCTACTACATCACTCAACTTATCAAAGAAGCTCTTGGATATGAAGGTCTCTTCTGCTCCTGAATCCACCAGTGCCTCATGATTTAGACTGTTTTTAATGCTTATGCCAAAGTAAAATTTATCTGTCCCCCTTGGGGATTAAGTTGCCCAGGTAGAATTTGTTTTTGTTTTTTACTCCTGGCAACATATTGTAGCAGGTTCATGATGAGATAGCACACTATCTGCAGCAGTAGCTCTGAATGCCTCTAGGGGAAGGTCAGACTCAGAGATAGTATTTTCATTTCCCTTTGGCATGTATTCATTTTTAAATTCCATAGTAGTTTAATCACCATTATAAGTAATTGAAATTCCATTTACCTGGGCAGCAACAGAGAGAACAGAAGGCACTAGTCATTTGGGTCCAGGACTGGTGCTAGTCCCAGCTGTACTAGATGTTGTAGAAGGGTTTTGCACAAGGGCATGAAATGCAGATGGTAATTGGGGAGGGTGGATTAAGTGATTTTGAAGAAGTAATTTTAAATCTCCCACTTGTTTTTCCTCTCCCTGTATTTCCTTCCTCATTTCTTCCTGTGACTTTTTGATCCTGTCATCTAGACTTGAAGAACTATGTCTAGACCTGTTTTGGAGCCTGTAGCTATTCTAATCACTATCATAATTCTGGAGCCCCCCATAAGTGCCTGTACCACCTCTATATTCATTACTGTATCCTCTATAATATCGTCTGTGGTCATTGTTATATCCTCTCCCATATCCTCTGCCATATCCTCTGCCAGGGTCATATTCTACATAGGAGAGGCCATGGTTGTGGTATGGCTGAGGTTGCTGGTATTGCTGAGGGCTTTGGTAGAACTGTGGCTCAGGGCCAGGTTGTGTAGTCACAACAGGGGAAGGTTGTTGGACAGGGTTGATTGGTTGGACCATCACTACTTAGTCAGCTACAGACTTGGACTGCTCCACCACTCTTTCTTGTTAAGCTTTGTTGCTCTTTTTCTTTTCCTGCCTCCTGTTTTTGGGAGAAGCTAGATCACTCCCTTCCATAGCCAAAGTATCAGAGATAGTGACTTTAGGTACTTGGACTTTAGGAGAAGGCCCCCCCTTTTTCTGTGGAGGGGCCTTATCATCTCTACTAGAGTCCCAGATGTGTTCCACCTGTTTTGCATTCCAGTGTACATCCCTCAGGCTCTTTTTAAGCTCTAGAGCCAATTGTGTCCTAATAGAAGAGGGTAAGCCTTGATAATATGCATCTTGGAAGTCATTAGAATCACTGTTTGAATGATCTTCTGCCCTAAAGTACACATCCTTTAGCGTACAAAAAATTCCCTCAGTCGTTAATTAATACAGTGGAGCCTGTTATATGCACACCCTAAATGCCAAGCAAAAATGTTCTTATAACCGGGATGTTCTTATAAGAGGACTTCATTGAAAACAATGAAAAGCCATATAAAATCTAGGCTTAATATGATTAAACTGGGTTCAAACTAGTTTTTTGATAACTCATTATTAAAAGTAGTAGAACATAGCTTTTTCAAAGAGCTCTTGCTCAATTAGTATAATGTTCTAAAATGCATTCAGTGTCTCACTTAACTGTGAAGGAATATGTGCTGTCTTCTTCATGGGGCATCTTTCACACATCCATTTACTAGTTAAATGACTGTTAGTGAGGAGACTAGGTGATGATTCAGCCCAGTTTAGCAAGCTCAGAGGTGATGATGACCATCTACCACTACCTCTGGGAAAAAAAAATGTTCTTATAAATGGGCTGATTGTTCTTATAAAAGGGCTTTGCTGCCATTGAAAATAATGGACAAAAATTGGGACATCCAAACAATGTTCTTATAAATGGGATTTTCTTATTTCTGATGTTCTTATAAGTGGGCTCCACTGTACCACACTGCATCTGGTAGGTAGCATGCCTGGCTGCTCCTTTGGTGCGGTACTCACCAAATTCTTTTTTTCAGGAACTTGTACAGCCTATCTGGTTTATTCCTTCACTCTTAAGGTATCCTCAACCAATTGGCTCGAGGGTCATCAATACACCATTTGATTAAAAAACTCTGTTCTCTCTTGTCAGTTATGAACAATGACTCAAAGCACTCTTTCAACTTACGAACATGCTGTTTAATGCCCCCTTTTTCAGTTTTAGAAGTGTACCTATCTCCTATCAAACTTAAGGCTTGTGTGACAGTCCTTGACTTTAACAGGTCGTGCCTGAAAATAGGCATCTCTATGTCTAGTGCACCCACCCAGTTACCAAAAGCAAATAAATAAATAAATAAACATCATTGGAACCAGAACATCTCTTATGTTTACTCTTATGTCTTTGTTTATGCTTCTCACTTGATTCCTCACCTGAGCAGGAATTTTTCTTTTCAGAGGAGTCATCAGAATTTGATTTCTCAGATGCTGTTGGTCTTTTAGTTTTGGTGTCCCTCTTTTGGGCCTTTCTTTTCTTTTCTACCAGTATACTAGTTTCTTTATCTTTATGTATTTTCTCATTTCCTACTTCTTCTCCAGAGTCTAGCCCTTCCCCAGCTCCAGACTGAGTGTGGGGGTGTGGCTGGTGAGAAATTTCTGTCTTTTTTTTACAGGTTCTGTACAGGCATAGTCACAAAAAGGATTGTATCCCTTTCCTGTACCTTCTGCCCTCTCTTGCCACTGAAACAGTTGGCTAGGAAATGAAAGACTTAAGCCCCTTGATTCCAAGTTTTCCTGCTTTTCATGAGCTTTAAGCCATTGTTCTTTTTCACTTTCATATTGGTTCTTTAAACTTTCATACTTTTTTATTTATTTCAGCCAGATCTCTTACAATTAGTGTAGTGGATCTCTATAATTCAACATTTTCCTTTTATAATTCTGTATAATACTGTTTTCGTTGTTTAGTCCAAGACAGTTCACTTTGTAAAATTGCGTAGTCAAATTTGTTGTCTTGTAACAGCCCTTCTAATTCAACCTTCTTCCTCTGCAGATCTGAACACTGTTTTTACACTGCTCAGATTCATGTAAATCATTGTGCAAAACAACATTAGCAGTCTTTAGGCTCAGTAGGGTACCATCTTTGTCAGATAACTCCTTCCTATGTTGTTCTGTTTGCCTTTCTAGTGGCTAAACTTGTCCTATTAATTTTCTACACTCGGTGGTTTTAACCCTTGCTGTGCCGTGGACTGATATATCAGTCCAGAATTACTATGCATTTTAATTCAGTCAGCAGCCAAAGGCTTAACTTCCCTTTGTTCTTTTACTTGGTTTATTTTTTGAACAAGAAGACTTAACTGTCTAATTAGTGACTCATATTCTTTGTTAAGTTCTTCTAACTCTTTTGGCTTTTCCTCTTTATGCTCACTGGAAGGCAGAGGGAATATTGGGGAATGTATCACTGCCTTAGATTTAATAACCTTTGCAAATACACCTTGCATTGACATGCTTGAACAATAGTAAATGTAAACAACAACAATTAAATAACAATAACCTTTACACAACAACAATACAAACAACTTGTTTTTTCTATGATGCTTCAAAGAGCTTTTCTTGCAGCCTTGCACTTTTAGACTGTCAGTCAGGGAGTCTGTCTTGCTTGATCATTGCTCAGAGTCTCAGCTCCTTACTTTTAGTTAAGGTAACTATAAAGTCAGAGAAAGCAAAACAGAAAAATATTATTTATGCAATTTAATAGCTTTGGAATTGAATAATAGTATCTATTTTTATACACATCAGGGTGTAGGCTGTTTATTCTCTAAACAATTATCCCAGACAAGCTCCTATTTTGTCATAACAATAGGCTGGAATATCAATTAGGGAGCACTGTGCTAAGCCTTCAGCCCATGTAATAAAATATGTATAAAACCATATAAAACAATGTCAGACTGGCTCAAATCCTTACTTCACAGCCTACTGTATGAAAGTTCTGATAATTACAAATAACATTTCTGTCACACCTTTGTAGTATAATGTCACACCCTTATAGTATATAAAAAAATAGATTTTATTTTTCCCTGTACAATATAACTAATTACTAATAACTTGCATAGATAATAAAATATTGTAAACATGGTGAAAAGCAGCATAAACATAAACAATGAAGGTTTCAAAAAATAAACAAGAATAACAAAAGAATACAACTTACAGTACGTAAGTAAGATTTTTATTGTTCAGCTGAAAAGCCATTACAATATCTTGACAAATATAACAATTCCTACAAAACACAACATATAAATGTAGTCTCAATTAACACACTGTAAAATACACCATGATACATATAAAGTCTTATAAATTATATACCAAAATTGTGTCGAGATCAAATAAATAGGTCCCTTCTATAATCAGACTAATAATATGGCCAAGCTAACATTACTATAGCTTAAGGATGGCCAAAGGATAACCTTTGTGCCAAATGGCACCATAGCAGACTGATCTATCCCAACAGAGTTTATCTCCTCGACACACATCCTGTCCCATCAAAGCCAACCCTTTGGCCAAATGGATACACTGCAATAATAAGGCAACCATTAAAGGTATCATGCAGAACAGCTGCTACATACCCTGCAGACCACTTCCTATCGGACCACTCCTATTGGTCATACTTGATGTACTTAATGAGAACCGTGTTTTAAGAGGGTCCCAACTAGTCACTTCAAATCCACACTGATGCTACCTAGAAGCCAGTTGGGTCTGCTGGAATTGAGGGTGTATCCATTTAGGCACCATGCAGTGCATACTGCTCCCTGCCCATGGCTCACCCTATGACCAGCTACACCTGTCGGTCTCTATCGAGCATACAGCCAGACTTTGTGGCACCGTCCGACCCATCCATTCACACATTATCATATTTGCACCTGCCTGGTAGTCTATTGGACATGTCAGCTTTGAAGCACATCCACTGAGGCACCATATGGCTCATGCTGTTCCATACCCCACTGATTACTCCAATTCCAGTTACACCCATAAGCCACTTCTGTGACATATAATGGGGCTCGATGTCACTGGTGGAGCCACTCATAGTGGGTAATCTTGTCCCACCTGATACCAGATGGCCAAGAAATATCCCAAAGCCTCGAAAACAAACAGTCTGAATTTGTATTAATATCACATATCATTAGCCCAGTCCATTAATACCAATCTAATAAAACATTCATAACTATTGCCCACTTTAAATTGATCAATTTCTTAATTAACAAACTCTTAGTTAAACTCACTCCTCTGGATAAACCAGGAATAATCTTTCCCTCATTAAAACATAATTGGGATTATATAGAGACAATAAAAGGAAAAGTAAAACATAAAAAAAAACATAAAAATGGCTCCTTTAAATTCGGGAGTTCATTCATTCATTCATTTCTAGTTCACAGAGCAAATGTTTAAAGCAGCATAGACCAAAAATCCATATAGACTCCATTCTGGTATTTTATGGCCCAATAAAAAGAGAAACATTGAGTTTAGCCAAATGTTGGGCTCAATACTCATTTAGCCAAAAACAAACAAGTGGGCCATAATGCCGCTAATAAGTCTGACTCTGTATCCAAGTTCTGGAGTCACTGAAGTACTACTGGCTAACAGCCTTGTGCATGCTGCCAGTTCAAACAGAATGAACACGCTGCAAATAACATTTTCTCCCCTGCTTAGGAGTCTCACCTCAGTGAGCCAAAAATAAGGTTAAAAGAAGTCCACATAAAATGTAGAGGCCAGCTAACACCATTAAGTAGCCTTCCTCTATCGTTGCATCAGCGTCTTGGCCATTTAACCCCTGAATCATTTCATGTAATGTAACATGCATCAATTATCAAGGATCTCAAATCAGATTGCTGTCACTCTGTTTAAACATTTTAAGAGCGTTGACAATGTGATAAATAAAATTAATGTTTCTTATCTGAGACTTCAGCCAGGCACAGTGTTCTTAATAGCCTTGCCTGAGGCATAACAGAACAACAGTAACCACAAGGACCACAACAATGTTTGACCAACGTTTCAGGGTTTTAATTATTCCAACTGCTCAATGCGGTGACTCCAATTAGTGTGTTAGAGTCCCGATACAATGATGGGCCATTAAACCAACCTGAGTTCATGAGGCAGTTATTTCCTTGTCAAACATATAAAATACCTTTAATAGCAGCACAGCAAAGTTGACCCCTATTTAAAATTCTAAACCTTTGCATTTTAAACAGAATATTGTAGAAATAAATCAGCCAAGCTCAAGACTGGGTTTCAATGTGGAGTGTAAAAGGTACCTGAAGAGGGAAATTACCTCAGCAAGCCCAGCAATCATCAACACAGCAGGATATCCCACTATGGGAATTTTTAGAATCTCAAGTTAAATTTAAGGCTGAAACAGTACCGTCGTTGTCTCCACTTGAGTAGAGTCCCATTTATTGGCTCTTAGTGGTTTCACTTGCACGTTCTTTTGAGTGCTGTCTTATCCTTTCCTGATCATGAGTTCTTTAGAAAAAAAACAGAAAAACATCACTCTTCTGAGCACAGTAAATTGTGATAATTTTAGAATGTACCCCAAAGCCCTTTGGCAAAGCTAGCATACCTGTTAAAAGTGAAATATGGGCTTATCAGCACATGTCATGCACCTTAGCTGCAACTTCTTCCTCCAAGCATTGACTATCCCATCTCTAGTCTGAGATATCACTAGTCCTGACTACCTTTGTCCGGCAATGTTTTATGTAGTAAGGCTGTCTCTCAGACTCATTTTTTTGGGTCGGCTACTTCCTCAAGCGTTCTTATAGTTACTTAGGCTTTGGCTAAAAAGACGTTTCAACCAGTCTCTTTAGGCTTTCTTGCTGCCACTACTGGATTAGATTGGTCAAATTAGGGGCTCAGTCAAGTGGTACAGGCTGTCTTCTAATAAACTTACAATTTATTTTTTTAAAAACACCAATATGTATTAGCTAGATCTTATAGTTTGGCTATAAATCATCAGAGCAGAGCAGTGCAGTGCATAGTAAAACTTTAAGTTAATCAAAGCTGTCAAGATTTTATTTTTCTGGCTTCTCTCCCACTCCAACTCTGTAGAAATTCATGAAGATGCTAGAACTAATGGCCAGTTCTATGCAAACCTTCAATGCATAAAGGTCATCCTGCCACTTTCCAAGTAGCAAAAGTGCACATTTAGTCTCTACAAATTAATATAGCCCAAAGTTCATTCATTAAACTTAGCCAAACTTTCCAATATTTAGTAAGTGAGGAACAAAGAAGCAGAGCAAGGAGGAGCGGGGCAGTGCCGTATCCATCTTGCTGCCCCGGCTATTGAGAGGGTAGTTTTGGGCTGATACAACTGACAATTTTGGTAACTTTTGTAAACAGTAAAATTGTTCTTGCATAGACTTTATAAGTCCCTTATTATAAATAATTCCAAAGAATCTAGTTGCATAAACAATCTAAGCTGTTCTTCCTGCATAAAGATTTCAGACAACTTTGTATTATTAGTATTTCAAAACTTCTCTTACTTATTCACCTTCACATAGATTTGAGCATTTTCTATATACCCCAACACTCCAGTATTTAAGAAATTATTTTTCCCATGCAGCATCCCAGCTAAGTCCAATTAGAATATTATAAAAAAATATTAAAACTAATACTCAAGACATCTGGTTAGCTGTAGAGTTTGAATTTTCTCCTTAATTTCAGGCTGTTGGTGAGAATTGTTTGGCACAGGGTCATAATGCCGCAAGACATTATGCCGCATGCATATACCATGCTGCCAATACAGCACAATTCCTTGCATGTGGCATGTCTTTTTTTTTCCAGGGGCTCTACCCCCACACCCTCCATTATGGGGGGCTGCACCCCTGAACCCCCCAAATAAAAGATTAACTCTAGGGTGGGAGGGTTTAAAGTAAATATCACACAAAGTGTGAAAAAAGATAATTTCTATGTGTCTGGGATCAGGAATCGAACCCAGTCCCAAACACTCTCCCTGCATACCTTGCTGCCAGTGGCTCATCTCATTGAGCTACAGCAGCTGCTCAGCAGAAGCCCATCCCAACAGAGGTCTTATTCTGTGCCTGGGACAGTAAGAGAGTACAGTACCACTCTTAGAACCATTCATGGTATTGCACCCTCTCGCTGTCAGGTACTGTTTCTTTTTAGTGGTTCTGTCATACGCTATTAAGCATATGACATATTGACCTGGTAGAGAGTTCTTCTTCCCTGGATGGCAAACATCCTTATTAGCTCTACTACAGGCTTTGGCTCAGTGCCACACTGTTGTTGGAAATCCTTACTGGCACAACTGCATAAGGATTGGACAGTCTCTTTTTTTTTTGCAAGCACAGAAAGAAACACGTGGCTCCTCATAACAAACTCACAAAGTCAGTCCAAAGTTTTGGAAGGAACACTGCTTTACATCATAATACACAGGCTTTAGTGACACAGATCTTCTTGGCATCTGGATTTGAAGAATTCTTAGGTGTTTCCCCAGGAACTGGGTTTTAAGTCCACCTCATTATGATGCATATATGCAAGATTTACCAATGCTGATTGGATCATGCAAATAATGAAAGGGGTGGCTAGTCACTCTCTTTTAGGACTGACCCTTTTTGTAAAGTTTCTGAGTTTGAACATTTTTCTGTTTAAAATGAATTTTCTTATAACTTTGGAAAGCAATAAGATGTAGTCTTCAAAAAAGCATTTCCAAGCTCAGCTCATGAAAGGCAGTCTTTCAGAGTGTCTCTCATGTCTGTGAGACAAATATTTTCTGAGATAGGCTAATAATGATTATAACATCAGTTCTCAGCAAAATCTTGTAAAAAATGAAATAATAATTTCACTTTTCATGTCTCCAGCTTCAAGATGAGGTATTTTCCTTTCAGATAGCTCTTCAGGAAGTTAATTAAAATATAGAAATTCTTTCTTGAAGAAGAAGAATCAGCATTTGTATAATGCTTTTCATACACAGTGTATCCCAAAGAGCTTTACAAGCAATGATAGACTGGTAGTGAAGTGGCTGAATGTGTAGTGGCAGCCATATCACACATCATCACCCACACACAGCCTGGATAATTGCATGAACCAGTTTATGGAAAGGGGAATGTTGGCCAGGACACTGGGAATGTCCCCTACTCTTTGCGAAGAGTGGCCTGGGTTCTTTTACTTCCCCCTGAACAACACCAGGATGGGTAGAAAGGACCTCAGTTTAACATCTCATCTGAAGGACGGCACACCCCAGCAGTACAGCACCCCCCTAATACTGCACTCAGATGCCAGCAATTTTTAGGTGCAAGTCCAATCCTGGTGTGGGACGAGAACCCATGACCTTGTGGTCCAGAGGCAGATGTGTTACCAACTGAGCCACGCTGACACTCTGAGAGCAGTTTTCTTTGTGCTCAATGAACCATGCAGACCTATGCTTCTCCAAATTGTTAGAGAAACTTTGAAGTGATACAAGTCATTTTTGCCTCCATGCTTATATATATGTTACATTTTTAGATTTTGCATTGTACCAGTTCTCATTTAAGGCCAAATACAAGTATTCCAGCTTTTAGCTATTCAGTACAGAACCCTCCTGCAAATAATTAGCTTTCTCCAGCAGTTGCAAGTGTCACACTTAGCCATGTTGTAGGTTGAAATGTTCTTTATCAACTGATTTAATTTGGTGCTGGCAGCATGTCGCATTCTCTAGTTTTATTTTTTTATTTTATTTTATTTGTATATTCAGAAACAACCTTTGAGTATGTAGTAAAATCTGTATTCAATTGACAAGCAAAAGAATAGGAAACTCAACTGAGACAAGCTAATTTCTAGTGATGTCCTTAATATGATTATTCCTAATTACAATATCTAAAAATCACACAACATATGTTACATAAGTGTACGATAAATATACAGAATAGACTGACATACATACCAAAGATAACAATATCACATCATCATTAAAAAATCACAAATACTTAATTACATTAAACTGTCTGAATGGCTGTACAGCATAGATCTACAAAAGCAGAACCTAATTCACATTCATTATTAAACATGTACAATTCCTCAACTTGTTTATTCCGTAGTTCATTCATGGTGGATCTATACCCAACCTCTTTTTGCTTTATTTTTAAACCATTTGTTAATTTCTCCTATATGAGTATGAACTCTTTTACAAAGGTTCCACATCATGAAGACAGTACAGACAATACAGAACATGCATTTCTTTACAATTATTTAGGTTACAGGCATAACATTTATACAAGTAATTTATACGAATAAACTAGTCGATTACAAGGCTAAAAACTTGAAAGATTCCTAGAGCAACAAGAGTGGACAACCACCATGAGAAGTATCAATTGCAGCCCTGGTAGGGCCTTGTCAGGATAGCGGTGGGATAAGGGTATACAAAGCTAAGTAGAATAGGGTACAGGCAGGAGGGAGGATAAAGTAGAGAAGTGCTGTAGAACTGGAGTGGGGGGGAAGGAAAGGCAACTGTAGCAGGAAATAGGAAAAGCTGCAGGGACAGAAATTGGGAGCAGGTGTTGGGAGTTAGATGTGTGAAGGTTTACACTTCCACAGGTGAGTTAGACAAGGATGGTAGCAGGGAAGATAATGGTTGAGGGAGGCCAGGGGAGTAAGAGGAGAGGCCCTGGGGTAGTTATCATGAGGATAATCAGACAAGCGAGTGAGGTATCAATGGGGGGAGAGAAAGTCTCAGTTCAGGCAATCACAGATGCTTGGACTCAATAGATATTGCTTCAGTTCAGTTTTAAGGGACTGGATATTTGCAATGTTAAGAGCAGCAGCAGCAGCAGCAGGGATCTCATTAGGCCAAAGTGGTGCTCGGTACAAGAATGAGCATTGACGCAGTGCAGTTCTATGAAATGGGACACTGAGTGGGGTCAATGCTGTGCTTCTAGTATTGTATTTGGAATTAGCTTCCTTTACCAGTTCAGATATGCAAGGAGGGATCTGGGAGAACATGGCCTTCCTCCCTAGAAGGCAGGTTTGGTATATGATTCTGTTTCTGAGAGCTAGAAGGTTGGACTGCCCATGCAGAATTCAAGTGTGCTTAAGGTGGTCTGCATTTAGCAGTGGTCTGCATGCTTTGTTCAGGGCTGTAACAACCCTTTTGAGAGCCATGTCTGTGGCAGCACCGTAAACTACCAGACCGTAGTCCACAATGGATAGAATGGAACTGGAGACTGAAAGCCAGAGGGCGTTAGAAGATAGGCTTTTTCTGTACCTAAACAGGATGCCTAATTTGGAGTTCATTGCTTTCACCACCATGTCAATGTGTTGCACATATGAGAGGGTATCATCAACCATGACACCAAGGCACTTGAAAGAATGTACCTGTTCCAAGGAGACCAAATTGTTGTTTGTGACTGTCAGGTCAGGATACCTCCTTTTTAGCTGGGGGCCCAAGAGGAGCAGTGTTTTGGTTTCTTCATAGTTAAGGAGTAACCTTTGAGAGCAAACCAAGTTTCCAGTTATTGGAAGGATGATTGCAGCTCAGCCTGTAGGTGCTGTATGTGAGACTGACTGCTGAGAATGATGGCGTAAAAAATAATTTTACTGGTGCAGGCATTTGGTAGTTTATTCAGAAACAGATTGAACAGCAAGGGTCCTATGATTGACCCTTGAGGCACTCCTATGGAGACTTCTTTTGAAGCAAATGGCGATTGTCCTATTTTGATTCTTTGTGACCTAGATGATAGGTAGTCCTGGAACCACATGATGGCATTCGGGGCTACTCCAAGGGTACGCAATTGTATCAGTTGGAGTGGGTGGCAGACTGTATTGAATGCCTAGTAACAAACAAACACAGTATCTAGAGAGTAAACTCAGTCTTGTGTTTTTTTTTTCCTCTTCTTTTAAATAGCTGGGTTTTGGTATAAGGTACTACCAGGCCATAAGTTCTTGTTTGACATTTTGGTATGCAGATACCATGACTCTCTTATCAGTAAGGTCCTTCTTTTGCATGCAGAGATTCAAGAGAACATTGAAATTGTCCAGAATGCATACCAAGGTAGTAGAGCCTAAAGTCAGGCCCTCCTCCACAGGTCCTCCACTGCTGGACAATCCATCTTCTTATATTGTTGTCCCAAGCTGTGGAACATCCTCCCCATCCATCCATAATCCCCCCTTCCCCACAGCCCTTTCCTCCCTCCTTCATAACTACACCTTCCCTACTTGCTCCTGTCCCTAATTCCCATTTTCACTAAACACAGGCTCTTTTCATCCCCTCAAGCTAACCTAAACTCCCGCTTTCCTCCTTGTACTCTACACTTGTTACCCAACAACTCCCCAGTCACCTGCCTCTGAGCACTAATGCACTTCTCCTTGCAGGCCAGCTATCTCTTCTTACCGCTCTGTGACAGGGTTGAATAAGGCTGTCCTATTTGTTATGCAGAAAGGGTTAAATATAAGACTCTGTTCTATCCTCTCCTTTTCTGTCTCTTGTCTGTCTGGTTGTGCAACCAAACTTTCTTGTGAGACCTAGGAACTGATCACTGACTGTTTCACAATTCTCCGCCTCTCGCTATCTGTCTGCCTCTCCTTGCTATTTCTGTCTTTTCTTCCCCCTTGCATATCTGCAGTTATAAAACATATATGTGAATCATTATGTGGAAATGCCACTGATACTGGGATCCCTTTGTTTAAAACTGTATATAGCTATACTGTTGAAATGATTGCAAAAAAATATTTTGAACTCAAGCAGTTAAACTGAGATGCGGGTGTGCAAACTTTACAAGCTGTCAACAAGAGGCCAGTTCTGGGTCATTATGCTCTTTTTGCTGCACCTGCCAGAACATTGGAAACTGACAAGAACATTCTGTGAAAAAACACTGTCTCTTTAAAGAGCTCCCTGCAAAGACTTGTTATAAAAAGAGCAGCAATGTTCTGCACGAGAGAGAGAGAGAGAGAGAGAGACTGAGATTTGAAACTGAGAAGAAACACTCAGAAGGAGGACTATTTTCTCTGTACTGCCTTTGTAAATAGTTACACTGAACAAATTTTTATTTTTCAGCTTGCTGTTCTGAGAAAAATAAAATGCTATTTGTGAATTTTGAAACTGCTCCTGGTTTTCCTATGCTTCCTGACCTGTGCTTCGACAACACCCTCTACTCTTCTACTACCCTCCAGTCTACTGACGTCACACCCTGACCAGTTTATACATCATGCTTTTCTGACCCCAGAACCTTCCTGCACATTGCTCAACATTTCCATCATTCTTTACTGTTAATGCTGTTACCTTCTACCACGGCATTCTTTTGCAGGCTTCAGGATTGAGAAGATCACTAAAAGGTTCCGGAAGAGTCCAGGGGTTGCTCCAGTGAAATATTTACCTATTTCATTTTATCTCTTTTAGGATCCATTTCAGGGAGGTTGACGGGTATAGACAGTGAAATATTTACTTAGTTCAATTTATTCTTTTAGAATCCATTTTAGGATGGCTGACTGGGGTACAGAAAGGGACATTGGAGAAATGAGAGGAGAACAGCGAGGGATACAAGGTACACAAAAGTGATAGTTGGTCATTTGTAAATGGACTGCAGTATTTTTGCCTGTTTTTCTTTCCCCTTTAGGTTCCATTTGGGTTGCCTGTGCTACAGACCAGGAGGTCAAGCGAAAAAGAGGAGAGCAGTGGGGCAGAACAAATGCTAATACAGAGGCCTGGATATTCAGAAGGATTGCACATGGTGCAACACTGTTGCACCATGCACAACCCGCTGATGCACCCCAGCATGATATTCAAATGGGGATTGTGCCTGGCATAAATCCCAATGTGCTGGAGCGCCTCAATAATGTGTGCGGCGCAGGTGGGGGGGGCGTGCCCATGCATACTCCGCACATCCTGATATTCAGCCGGGATGTGCTGAGCCCATGCATGCACAACCCCTACTTGTGCTGCACACAGGTAAGCCAAAAAAAAAGGAACAACGGCTGGCCACCCACAGGTGAGCTGCCATATTGCAGGGTGCAACACGGCAGCTGCCACCTGTGGTTGGCCACCCAAGCTCCGGCTGCACCTGGTGGCACCCCCCATGCCCAGTCATGGGCATATGTAGAAAAAGGATCCTCCTAAATCCCTGGTGGTCCAGTAGACCGCTCGCAGCCCGATCGCGGGCATAAGTTAAAAGAAAAGAAGTCCAATATCCCTGGTGGTCCAGTGGACCACTTGCAGCCCGATCACAGGCATATGTTTTAAGAAATAGAGGTCCAATATCCCTGGTGGTCCAGTGGACTGCTCACAGCCTGATCATGGGCATAAGTTAAATGAAAAGAAGTCCAATATCCCTGGTGGTCCAGTGGACTGCTCACAGCCCAATCACAGGCATATGTTGTAAAAGGTAGCGGTCCAATAACCCTGGTGGTCCAGCAGTACCCCCCTTCCCACTATTCACATATCTGGACTGTGTAGTATGGTACAAGCTGCACGCCCATTGGCTCAAGCTGTGGACCAATGGGCGTACAGCCCTTCTGTATGGTGTCAGTCAGCGGGTGTCGGGGGTGGCAGGTGGGTGGGGTGCTGCTGTCTGCCGCTGACTGGGGGATCTGGATGGTGGGGCTCAGTGAGCAGGTAGGGAGGGGGTACCGCTGGACCACCAGAGTTATTGGACCTTTACTTTTTACAACATATGCCCACGATTGGGCTGCGAGCGGTCCACTGGACCACCAGGGATATTGGATGAATATTTAATTCTACATATGCCCGTGATCATGCAGTGGGGCACATTGCCGTGCTGTGCAGGGGGTGTCAGTCCCTGATGGCTGCAGCCTGGCAGGGTACCAGGAGCAAGTCGCCGGGGATTGGTGCACCTGCATGCAAATAGGGCCATAATGACATGAAAGTGGCCCCATTTGTGTCTTGCATGCATTATGGCTCCATTTGCATGTGCACTTTTGAATATCATGTTGTTGCACTTAGTGCAATGGAACTTGTGCTAGCGCATCCCACTGCTCCACTCTGGCCACTTGCAGTGGTGCAGTGCCACTGCGCCATGCACACTGCGGGTGGCCACGGTGCGATATTCAATGTTGCTGTGCCATGGCTCAGCTCCGTCTAATATCACCCTGTCAACACCCCTGCACAGCCTATTTGCACTGCACCCAGGCTTGCGCCACAGCCTGGTGCAGTCTGAATATCTGGGCCAGAGTATTTGTTTAGTGTTATTTTTGCATAACATAACCATTTTTTTACTGGGGTTGTAGGCTGCAAGGACAGGGAAGCTGGTGATCAGGAAGGAGAGGCTGGGCTAATTGTTTTTGTCAGTAAATTGGAACTGGAAGTTGCCAGTCAATAGGACTAGAGAACTAAAGGCACTGATTTTAAATCACAGACAAAAGACAGGCAGCTTCAATAGTGGAATGCATTCTTTTGCAGGCTTCAGGATCGAGAGGAGCACAAAGAGGCTCCGGATGAATCTGGGGGTTCCTCCAGTGAAATATTTACCTATTTTTATTTCTTTTAGAATCCTTTTTGGGAGGCTGATTGGGGTACAGATGGTGAAATATTTCTTTCTTTCTTTTAGGATCTGTTTTGAAGAGGCTGACTGGGGAACAGACAGGGACATAGGAGGAATGAAAGGAGAACATCGGGGGATACAAGACACATAAAAGTGATAGTTGGTGGTAATTTGTAAATGGGCAGATGTATTCTTGTCTTTTTTCTTTCCCCTTTAGGTTCCATTTGGGTTGCCTGGGCTACAGACTGGGAGGTCGAAGGAAAGAAAGGAGAGCAATGGGCCAGAACAGAAGCTAATGCAGAATATTTTTTAGTGTTATTTTGTGCATAACATAACTGTCTTTTTACCAGGGTTCTAGTCTGCAAGGGCATGGAAGCTTGTGATCGGTAAGGAGAGGCTGGACTAATTGTTTTAGTCATTTTTTTCTACTTACACCCCTTTCTTTGTCCCTTACAGCAGTAACTGATTGTTTTCCTCTACAGTGGCACAGATTAGACCTGCCCTACCCTCCCCTATCCCACCCATCCCGGGCTAGACCACCTTCATAGGCGAGTGATCAGGATACAGATTACTGCTTCCTGATTTAGGTCAGCGCAGGAGGGATTACAGTCACATGATATAACCACATAAGAGTCAAGTTTAGGATTGCATTCTTCCATAACAGCACAGTACAAATGAGGGGAGATTAAAGAAACAAGGAAGGAGCAAAAAGGAAAAAAAAATCAAACAAACACAAGAAATAATAGAAGGCATCCTTAGAATGGCAGAAAAAGGGGAGATATTATTGATGGGGGACCTGAATATGCCAGATGTTAACTGGACCACCTTTGCTGCAGCCACATCCAAGAGCAGGGTTATTCTCGATGCCCTACAGGGGGCATGCCTCAGACAGCTAGTGGTGGAACCCACTCAGGAGAGAGCAATCTTAGACTTTGTACTCGGATTTAGAAGTGGGTAGCCATCTGGGAACAAGTGACCACCAAACAGCGTGGTTCACAATAAACACAGCCATAGAGTCGAGCCATACAAAAGCAAGAGTATTGGACTTTAGGAGGGCTGACTTTGGGAAAATGGGAGAGTGCCTCAGAAAAGCACTAGCAAGTGGACAAGAAGGAGGGGTGGAGGAACAATGTGGAAAAATCAAAACAGCCATCACAGAGACAACAAGCCTTTGTGTGAAGCAAATCAACAAAACAAAACAAAGGAAAAAATCAATATGGTTCTCAAAGAGGTGGTGGAGAAGGTTAAGGAGAAAAAGGAAGCATTCAGAAAGTATAAGGAAACACAGAAGGAGCAGGATAGAGAACTTTAACAGGTAAAACAAAAGGAACCGGGAAGGTAGTGAGGCTTAATAAAGGGGAAGGGAAGGTGGGCAGAGGGTGACAGTGAAAAAGCAGGGATACTGAATGAATACTTCTGCTCAGTATTCACAAAAGAAAAGGAGGGGAAGGTACCTAAATCAAAGAATAGAAGCACTCTGGATAGGGAGGTCAATTCACAGAAGAAAGGGCTCTGAAAGAACTCTTAAAACTGAAGGTGGACAAAGCAATGGGGCCTGACAGGATTCACCCAATAATTCCAAAAGAACTAAGGGTGAACTAGTGACACCACTGATTACCCTCTTTAACAAATCATGGGAGGATGGTGTGGTACCTGAGGACTGGAGGAGGGTGAATTTGATTGCCCTGCACAAACGTGAGAGCAGGACAGAGGCAGGAAACTACAGACCTGTTAGTTTGACCTCAGTGGTAGGAAAAATGATGGAATCACTTCTGAAGGAAAGAATTGTTGAGTTCCTTGAGGCCAGCAGGGTACAGGACCTAAGGCAGCATGGATTCACAGCAGGAAGGTCATGTCAGATGACTCTAATAGATTTATTTGACTGGGTGACCAAAGTAGTAGACCAGGGAGGGTCTGTAGACATGTCCTACCTAGACTTTAGCAAGGCATTTGACACAGTCCCACACAAAAGATTAACACACAAGTTAGCCAGCCTTGGAGTGGGTCCTAAGGTGGTAGCATGGGTAAAAAATTGGCTGGACAACAGGAAGCAGAGGGTAATAGTAAATGGAGTCCACTCTGAAAAAGGGGGGAGGTACTAGCAGGGTACCACAGGGTTCAGTACTGGGACCGGTCCTCTTTAATGTCTTTATAAGTGACATTGCAGAGGGACTGGAAGGAAAAGTATGTCTCTTTGCAGATGACACAAAGATCTGCAACAGGGTAGATACAGAAGGTGGTGTGGAAAGGATGTGAAGGGACTTGGCAAGGTTGAAGGCATGGTCAAATGTATGGCAGTTTAGATTCAACGCAAAGAAGTGCAAAGTAATGCACCTGGGAAACAAAAACCCAGGGTAGAGTACACAATGGGGGGTGAGATACCGACAACAACAAAAATGGAAAGGGACCTTGGGGTAGTCATATCAGATGACCTTAAAGTGGGTAAGCAATGTGAGAAGGCAGTAAGGAGGGCTGGTGGGATACTGAGATGCATAGGGAGAGGCACCACCAGTAGAAAACAGGAAGTTGTTATCCCTCTGTATAGACAGTTGGTGAGACCCCATCTGGAGTACTGCATGCAGTTCTGGAGATCCCATTTCCATAAGGACATAGACAGGATGGAAGCTGTCCATAGGAGGGCAACAAAAATGGTGCAGGGTCTGCACCAGAAGACATACGAAGAAAGACTAAAGGAGCTTAATATGTATACCCTTGAGGAAAGGAAGGAGAGAGGACATGATAGAAACTTTAAAGTACCTCAAGGGAATCAACAAAGTCCAAGAGGGTGGCATCTTTCAGAAAAAGAGATGTGCAAGAACAAGGGGCACAATTTGAAGATAGAGGGGGGCTGTCAGAGGTAATGTGAGGAAGTATTTTTCACAGAGAGGGTTGTGGATGCATGGAACAGCCTCCTGAGGAGGTCGGAATCAAGAACAGTGAGGGAATTCAAGAATGCATGGGACAGACATAAGGCACTCCTAGTGGGGGGTAGGAGGAAGTAAGCTGTTGGTTAACTAGGATCTGCAGCCTATCTGTTAGGTAGGAAAATGGGCAGACTAGGTGAGCCAAGCGATCCTTATCCGCCGTCAAATTCTATGTTTCTATGTCCTTGCAGAGATGGGGTCTCCAGAACTGCACACAGTACTCCAGATGGGGTCTCACCAACTGTCTGTACAGGGCGATAACAACTTCCTGTTTTCTACTATTGATGCCTCTCCCTATGCATCCCAGTATCCCCCCAGCCTTCCTTACTGCCTTCTCACATTGCTTGCCTACCTTTAAGTCATCTGATATAATTATCCCAGGTCCCTTTCCATTTTTACTGTTGTCAGTATCTCACTCTCCATTGTGTACTCTTCCCCTTGGTTTTTGTTTCCCAGGTGCATTACCTTGCACTTCTTTGCATTGAATCTGAGCTGCCATACACTTGACCATTCCTCCAACCTTGCCAAGTCCCTTCTCATCCTTTCCACTCCATCTTGTGTATCAACCCTGTTGCAGATCTTTGTGTCATCTGCAAAGAGACATACTTTTCCTTCCAGTTCCTCTGCAATGTCAGTTATTAAAACATTAAAAAGGACTGGTCCCAGTACTGAACCCTGCGGAATCCCGCTAGTAACCCTCCTTTCTTCACTGTGGACTCCATTTACTACTACCCTTTGCGTCCTGTTGTCTAACCAATTTTTTATCCAGGCTACCACCTTGGGACCCACTCCAAGGCTAGCTAACTTGTGTATTAATCTTTTGTGTGGGACTGTATCAAATGCCTTGCTAAAATCTAGGTAGGCCATGTCCACAGTCCTTGCCTGGTCTATTACTTTGGTCACCCAGTCAAAAAAATCTATTAGATTCCTCTGATGTGACCTTCCCATCATGAATCCATGCTGACTTGGATTCTGTGCCCCACTGGCCTCTAGGTACTCAATAATTATTTCCTTCAGAAGTGATTCCATCATTTTTCCTACCACTGAGGTCAAACTAACTGGTATGTAGTTTTCTGCCTCTGTCTTGCTCCCACTTTTGTGAAGAGGAATCACATGTGCCCTCCTCCAGTCCTCAGGTTCCACCCTATCCTCCCATAATTTGTTAAAGAGAGTAGTCAGCAATGTCACTAGTTCTACCCTTAGTTCTTTTAGAATTCTTGGGTGTATCCTATCTGGCCCCATTGCTTTGTCCACCTTCAATTTTATTAGTTCTTTCAGAACCCTTTCTTCTGTAAATGGACTGGTATCAACCACCATCTTCAGAGTGTTTCTCTTGTTTGGTTTAGGTACCTCCCTCTCCTCTTCCTTTGTGAATACTGAACAGAAATATTAATTCAGTATCCCTGCTTTTTTCACTGTCATCCTCTGCCCACGTTCCCTCCCCTTTATTAAGCCTCAGTATCCCTCCTTTGGTCTTTCTTCACTCCCTAATGTACCTATAAAAGGTCTTATCCCCCTTCTTAACAGAGTTGGCTATCCTTTCCTCGGTTTGGGCCTTTGCTATTCTGGCTGCCTTCCCTGCCTCTTTCTGCTTTAACTGATACAGTTCTTTGTCCTGCTTCTTCTGTGTTTCCTTATATTTCCTGAATGCTATCATATTCTCCTTAACCTTCCCTGACACCTCTTTTGAGAACCATAGCATTTTTTTCCTTCGTTGTGTTTTGTTGATTTACTTTACATAAAGGCTTGTTGCCTCTGTGATGAAAGTCACATCCTGGTCACATCCTGGACAGCCATGTGTGCTAATGCCTGGAGTCTGAGCAACAAGATGGAGGACCTTGAGGTGGCCATGGTGGAGTCAGACCTGGACATTGTGGCCATCACAGAGACCTGGTGCAATGATAGCCACAATTGGGAAATAGCCGAATAGCCATACTAGGCTACAATCTATTCAGGAGGGACAGGACAGGGCAGGCAGGAAAGGGGGAGGAGTGGCATTTTATGTGAAGAAAAATATTAAGGCCTCAGAGATTCAAGGGGAACAAGGAGGGGGATGATACTGTGGGTTAAGCTAGAAAGAAGAACAGGGTCAGTCATCTGCACAGGGGTAATATACAGACCACAGGCCAAGGGGAGAAGATAGATAGGGAGATGATGCTGGCTATCCAAAGGATGGTGCACAAGGGGAAGGTAGTGCTGGTTGGTGACTTCAGTATACTAGACATACACTGGAGCCTTTCTGCAGCAGCAACAAGCAGGAGCAGGTTTGTCCTTGACTCTCTACAGAGAGCTTTCCTTAAGCAACTGGGTATAGAACCCACACAGGAGACAGCAATACTGGACCTGGTGCTCACAAACAGGAACAGTGTGACAGGGGTTACAGTAGGGGATCACCTGGGAAACAGTGATCACCAGTCAGTGGGTTTGAGATAACTGTAGGGGCAGAATGCTGCCACACAAAAACCAAAATCCTTGACTTTAGGAGGGCAGATTTTGTAAAAATGGGGAAATGCTTAGAAGAGGCATTAGCTGAAATAGGGAGGAAAATAGGGGTGGAGGAACAGTGGGCAATGTTCAGATCTGGGATAACAAAGGTGATGCAACTCTGTGTAAAACAGGTTAGCAAGGAGTAAAAGGAAGAGGAAACCATTATGGTTTTACAAGGAGCTAGCTGAGAAAGCGAAAGCAAAAAAATCACATTCAAACAGTACCAAAAGACACAGGCAGAAGGGGACAGGGAGAGGTACCAGGAGAAACAAACTGAGGCAGGGAGGGTAGTAAGGCAAGCCAAGGTACAAACAGAGGAACACATTGCACAATCAGTGATTGGGGGGTGGGACAAAACCTTTTACAGGTACATCAGAGAAAAAAGGAATGCAAAGGGAAGGATAGTGAGGCTGAAAGGGGAGGACGGATGTAGAGTAAAGGATAACAACCATGAAGCAGACATACTGAACAGATACTCCTGCTCAGTCTTTACAGAGGATGGGGCAGGAAATGGGCCATAAAGGAGTAGAAAGGGTAGGAAGGGCACAGAAATGGATACAAGTCCTTTTCCAAGGGAAAGAGTCCTAAGAGAACTGGAAGGAATAAGAGTTGATAAGGCTATGAGGCCAAATGGGCTACACCCCAGGGTGCTGAGGGAGCTTAGAGAGGTGGTGGCAGAACCTCTGGCAACTCTGTTCAGCCTGTCACTGGAAACAGGGAAGGTACCCAAAGACTGGAGGAGAGCTGATGCAGTCCCCCTATACAAAAGCGGAAACAGAGAGGAAGCAGGAAACTACAGACAAGTCAGCCTGACCTCAGTAGTAGGAGAGAGATCATGGAAACACTACTGAAGGAAAGAATAGTGGAACACCTGGTTGTCAACAGTCTACAGGACCCAAGGCAACATGGTTTTATGGAGGGAGGTCCTGTCAGATTAATCTCATTGAGTTCTTCTACTGGGTGACAAGAGAGGTGGATTGGGGGTGCACTGGATGTGGCCTGCCTGGATTTCAGCAAGGTCTTTGACACTGTGCCACATCATTCTCATCAATCAGTTTATTGTTAGGCTTTGAAAGTCATCAACAAATAGAAAAACAGTATACAAATGCATAAATACAACACAGTAACAATTTACATTTTGAGTAGTGATACATTTTATACTTGCTTACCATACGAACATACAAAATTTGCCAGCAGATAAAGGCCTAGAGGTCTATCAAGTCTGCTCGAATGTGCAGCTAGCACCCCTTATTCTGCAGCTGCCCCTTCCTTCCACCCTTCCCCTTCATTAACCCTCCCCCTTGTCCTGTCCCATCCTCGTTTAAAGCAGTCCACTGTTCCACTGCATACCACTTCTGCAGGTAACGATTCCACTCAGCCACCACCCTCTCTGTAAAAAGTGTCTCCTCATCTCCCTCCTGAACCTTCCTCGCTCTAGTCTCATATCATGGCCCTGGTGGCCCACCCTCCTTACTTTGAACAGCCCTCTGTACCTGTCTTGTTTATTCCTTTCATGTATTTAAAGGTTTCAATCATGTCCCCTGTCTCTCCTCTCCTCCAGTGAGTACATGTTGAACTCCTTCAACCTCCTCTCATATGATAAGTCCCCAGACCCTTGATCATCTTTTGTCGCCCTGCGCTGCACTCCTCCAGTAACTTAATGTCCCTCTTCAGATACGGATGCCAGAACTGCACACAGTACTCCAGGTGTGGTCTAACTAATGACCTATACAGTGGCAGAATCACCTCCTCCTCCTTGAGGATATACCCTTGCAATACAACCCAGCATTTTGTTGGCCTTTGCAGCTGCCTTCCTACACTGTGCCGAGTTGTTCATTGACCCTGTGATGAGCACACCCAGATCCTTCTCCTCCTGTATGGGCTAGCTGCACTCCCCTAGCTGGTAAGTCCTCCTTGGGTTCTTCATCCCAAAATGCATCACCTTGCACTTTTGGCATTAAAGCCCAGTTGCCAGGTGTCTGACCAGGTTTCAAGCTTTGCCAGATCATCCTGCAACCCCTGCCATCCCCTAGGTCATCCACCACCGCTGCCAACCTTGGTATCATCAGCAAACAGACTGATCTTGCTCTTGATGTCCCATGATATGTCTGCAATGAATATCCCAACAACACTGGTCCCAACACTGAGCCCTGTGGGACACCGTCATCACTGCCCTTGGGTGTGAGCTCCCACCCACCACCACCCTCTGTTGCCTTCCCTGCAGCCAGTTTCCTACCCATCTCACCAGCATTGCACCCGCCCCTGTGCCTACTAACTTCCTTCCCAGCCTTCCATGTGGCACTGAGTCGAATGCCTTACTGAAGTCCAGAACAGGACATCCACTGCATGTCCCTGTCCAGTTGCCTAGTTACCCAGTCATAGAACTCGACCAGGTTGGTTTGGCAGGATCGGCCACATATGAAGCCATGCTGTCTGCTGTCCTGTAGTCCTTTGGCCTCTAAGAGGGCCACCAGCCTCTCCTTCAGGATAGTCTCCATTAGCTTACCCACGATGGATGTGAGGCTCACTGGTCTGTAGTTTCTCGGTTCATCCTTGGGGCCACTCTTGTGGAGGGGCACCACATGAGCCATCCTCCAGTCCTGAGGTACACACCCTGAATGTAGTGAGGCATTAAATAGGTCTGCCAAAGGTCCTGCAAGGACCTCTGCCAGCTCCTTCAGTACCCTGGGGTGGATGCCATCTGGGCCTGGTGCCTTGTCCACCCTCAGTGCCTTCAAACCCTCTTGAACTCTGCCCTCCATGATTTCCCCATCTGTCACCACTTCCCCCCCTGCGTCTGCCATTTCTCCCATCTTGGGTGTCACCCCCCTCTTCTCTTTAGTAAATACTGAGCAGAAGTACTCATTTAGTGCTTCGCCTATCGCATCCTGCTTCCACCAAACACCCCTCCTTCCTAATCCTTACTATGTGGTCCTTACAGCTCCTTTCTCTCCTGATGTACTTAAAGAAGTCCTTCTCCCTTCTTAATGCCTTGTGCCAGCCTGAGTTCCGTAGATGCTTTGGCTCCCCTTACTGCCCTTGTCACCTCCTTCGATTCTGTCAAGTACTCCCTCTGTCCTCCCCTCCCTGTTTTCTTGTATTTCCTAAAGGCAGCTCTTTTCCTCCTTACCTTTCCATGACCTCCTTGCTCAACCAGCTCGGTTTCTTAGCCCTAGCCTTCTTGCTCTGGGCTTTGCAGCAGGTTTTGGTTGCCTCACTATCCCCAACTTTATGAGCTCCCATCTCTGGTTAGTATCCATACTAGATTGAATTCTGGCCAGGTACCCTTACCACTTCCCCATCCTCCCAAAGTCGGCCCTCCTGAAGTCCAGCACTCTTGTGCCAGATTCCACTCCTTCCTTGCCCATATCCAATGTGAGCCATACTGAGTGGTGGTCACTCCCTGACAGCGGTTCCTCCACTGTAAGTTCTCTCACAAAGTCCCCATTTGCCAGCACAAGGTCAAGGGTATTCCCTAACCTTGTTGGTTCACTGACCATTTGCAGCAGGAAGCTGTCCTGGAAGGCATCCAGCAGTACCTGCTCCCTTCTGTTCCTGGTTGTTGGGGTGCTCCAGTCCACTCCTGGCATGTTGAAGTCCCCACAATCACCACACTACCCTTCTCGAGGTCCTCCTGATCTGTCCCGCTTAGTTCCCTGTCTAACTCCTCCATCTGAGATGGTGGCCTGTACACACTCCCATTCTAAGACTCCTATTCTTGAATCCTGGATTTGCACCCAAAGTGACTCTGTACTACCCTCCTCCCTTCCTCCTTACACACTTCAGTCCTTCCTTCACATATAGTGCCACCCCTCCTTTCCCAGTCACCCTGTCCCTAGTAGCACCTGTACCCCGTGCACAGACAGGTCCCAGTCATTATATTGGTGGCCCATGTTTCCGTGATGGCTGCAATGTCCACCTCCCTCTGCCATGAGAACCTGCAACTCTGCAGTTTTCCTCCCAAGGCTCCTAGCATTAAGGGTAACCACCTTCCACCCTTCCCCTTCCCATCCTGCCCTCCTTTTCTAGCATCACCAACAGTACTTGCCATTTGTCCTTTGTCACTGTTATGGGGGGTAAGCTCATATGATTTCCCAACCTGTGGTCTCTGCATATCTCTTCCCCCAACCCCACTCCTAGTTTAAACTCCCAACTTCCTCTATATATTCTTCCATCCTCTGCTTCAACACTTTCTTTCCTTCCTCACTCAAGTGTAGTCTGCCCTTGGCATAGAGACAACTGTCCTCCCAGGTCCCTCCCCAACCCTCCAACAGCCCATACCCTTTAGCACAACACCAGGTTCTTAGCCATCTGTTAAATTCCTCTATTCTCAGCTTTCTTGTTGTGCTTGCCTTTGGCACGGGAAGTATCTCGGAAAAGTTACTGATCTTCCTGCCCCTCACATAATCGTGCTAGTTCTCAAACCCCTCTGACTATATCCACTGTCTTGTCAGCCAGGTCGTTTGTCCCAAGATGTATAATTAAATGAGGCTTGTCCCTACCCTTCTAGCATATTTCAGAACAGACTGTCCCACCCTTTCCGCTGTCATTCCTGGCATGGCCTCCACCCAAATGTGACTATGCCTCTCTGCCTTGCTACCCCACCTAACTCCTCTTAGTATTGAGTCCCCAGCACTAAGATTCCACCCTCTTACTCCCTGCTTGCTTCCTTTTCATCTCTCCCTCATTTCCAGCTCCTCTTCCTCCTGCACATTTATTAGTGCCCTTTTACCCCCGTTGCAGTTCTCCCAGCAGAACTTCCCCCCGCTCCAGTTTGGTCCAGGCATTTATCAATAACTCCTCTAATTTCATCACTTCCCTCCTCCACCTTCTTCCTCTCTAGCAGTGAAAAACTATTTTCTGAAGATCCTTCACAAATGCCCGCTCCCTCTCTCTGCATAGTAACCTGTTCTCTCCTTTCCACTCCATGACTTTTGCCACTTCTTCACCTCCCCTCACAAGTCCCTATTGCCTCCTTCCATTTGACTTTTGTCTCCTGACCTGGTTTCCCCAGCAATCATTCTTCCTGGCCTGGGCCCCTTTGTCTCTGCTTCCCTCTTGAGCCCTCCTCACCACTGTTGGCTTAAATTGCCCTCCCTCATCTCCCTTCTTCCTCCCTCCAGTATTGGGCCAAACCCACCCCAATCTGCCTTGCCTGTCTTAGTTCCTCCTGCAGACCCTCAATCTCCTTTCTAAGTTTTTCTATGTGGTTGCACACTAAACATCCTCCCACTCTCCAGGCAGTGTTTAGAAAGATTGGTGCACCGCAGTTGTTGCAGCCTACCACCCTACCCATTACTGTCGTTGCCCACCAGTGACCCCCCACCCTTCCAAATGCAGGATACCAAACATTCCCCCAAGTCCCCACTCTCCCCCCTCTATCAGTGCAAAACATTCTTTATTTCCCTTACCTCCTTTGTTGCACACGTTTAGATATGTTGAGCAACTGCTTTTTATATTCCTATCCACACTCAAAAATACTTTAAGTAGCCATTGCACAACCTTCTTCAACTCCTACTCCTCCTTTACCCAATGCAATAACTATGTGAAGTAGTAATAATGAAAGTGCCTAGATTTGCATTTACTTCCTTCCACTGAGAGCAGTCACCTCTTCACTTGCTGCAGTTCCTTTCCTGGATGTCTGCTTCGTTATGACAGGTGCAAATCTTTTGCCTGTTTGAGGAAGTGATGTCAGAACCCCTAGTACAAAGGAATAATTGACCAGGGTGGGTGGGGTGAGGGTTTGGTGGGTGGACCAGCCCAAGTCTTCCAGAAACAATCAGGTAGCTAAGGCCTCTAGTCAGACAATTAGCACCCTTCCCCCACTCAAAAGTTTGCAGCTAGTGAAGCCAGCAACAATGAATCAATTCTACTCAAAGCCCCAACATAGGTTTGCTACCCAAAGAAACAGGACACCAATTCAAACAGCTCCACCAACAATACATCAAAATAGGTTTGGAATTATAAGATATAGGTCTCCAATTCAAAGAAACAGACCAGTTAAATTACACCAATTATGTTTAAAAGAGAAGAAATAGGCCTCTACAAATGCAGCCTGCCACACCGTAAACCAAACAAATGAGCCCACTTTTTAGCTACCAAAACAGGTTTCAAAATTCCAACAGCCCCAAACAATACCCTGCTAGCCCCTTAGTAGTAAGAAAGAAAATAAACATTCTACCAAGTAGAATCCATGAAAAACAATGTAAAACAAGAAGCTACTGTACTGTAGATCTGATCCTGTCCCCCCTTCTAGTTCCCTTTTTCCATATTTCCAAAATATACACCATTCTAACCTAATTGATTAAAAGCTTTTGCAGTTTTTATTTACACAGTTCATCAAAATTCTATCAAATATTTGGCTATCTTCTTTTTCACCCTGTTTACTGCTAGGAAGTATTTGGCAAGTCTCTATGGTCCATAGATCTGGCGTGCAATAAAATGGAAGTCAAAGTTAGTAAATCTGTGTTGTATACTGTATTTAAGAAAGGGTCCAACTAGAAGATTTGTTCCTTATTATACCAAGAGTAATGCCACATCACATGGCAAATGTCCTCAAGCCACCTGCTGAGCACACACAATTTTCTGTAATATTCAGTGTCTTATTATATTGGTGTTTCAGAACATTACTGTCAAATCTTTCAAACTTATATATTGTAAATATCCTTCATTGATTGGGATCTGTCAATATGTCTAGGTATGATTTAAACCCCAAATAGTAATTATTATTGACAAACCATTTGGAATATGCTGTGCTCTTAATCTGTAATAAATCTTCATTATTCCAAAAATTAGTTATTATCGTATCAATGTATTTTTCATATTTCAAACTAATCAAAACCCCTTTATCCACATATTTTTTATGTGATCCTAGGTTGTACCTTTTCATTAGGGCTAATATTGTTGACTACCAAACATTTTGTACATACTCAAGATTGTACCACTTCTTTTTCTAGCAAACATTGGGCTGAGACTCTAGAATGAGGTAACCTTGTCAGTCTTAACCAGAAGTTTACTTTCCATGTCTTGATCAGAGCATTTATGTTAACTATGCCCAGCTCAACTCTTACATATGATGCTGGCCAAGAGGGTTCTAGTCCCAAAGTTTTCCTTAGCATTTTATATAATGGGACTGATAGCTTTTCCCTGTGCTTTAAATTCGAAACCTCTGACCCATAGAGTAGGTGAGCCTGAAATTTGGACTCAATCACCCGTACAAGGGGCTTTATACTAGACACCCCATAACTATAATTGAATCTTGCCAAACCCAATAAAGGTTTTTTCTAGGATTTCTGATGTTTTAATAAAATGAGTATTCTAAAATTCATTTCTGTTAAATATTACTCCCAAGTATGTATAGGATCATACCACCTCTATTTTTTCCAAACCTACGTTCCATGTTCCTGTTATGTTTTTTTCTTTTGTCCAAAAACTAGTATTTTGGTCTTAGATTAATTTTAAGTTGTAAGTCTCTTGATTTTCCTTTTAAGAAGTTCCACTTTTTTTGGAGGCCCTTTTAGATGAAGAAAATAAAACCAAATCATCAGCGTGCTAAAACTGCATGTAGCTAGTCATTTATTTTGGGAGAGTCTGAGATAAGCAAATCAAGCAGCATACTATCAATATATAAAGCAAATAGTACAGGGGCAAGAACACACCCCTGTCTTTCTCCTTTGTTGATTTGAAATGGGGAAGATAGTTGTTCATTGGCTCCAAGTTTTACTTTTGCACAGGTTTCACTATAGAGATTATATACTAAGGCCCTATCAATGCCTTTTTTTAGCAATTGATTCCATAGTATTTTCCTAGAAATGGAATCAAAGGCCATAGAATAATCTATGAACACTGTACATGATTTCTGTTTTCTGGGAATAACATATTCTTTGATCGAGTGTTGTAAAATGTAAATATTATCTAATGTAGAGTATTCTGATCGAAAACCTTCCTGAAAGGGAAACATCCCTCCTGTATGATTTATCCCATTATTTAAGCTATCCAATATTACTTTAGAAATGTTTTTAAATTAATATCCAATAAACTGATTGGGTGATAGATGGTAGGATTTGCCATGTTGCCCTTATTGTGAATGGGAACAATGGTTGCTCCTTACCATGAGATAGGGAATTGGCTCTCCTTTATACATTTGTTATACAAAAGTATAAGGGTTTTGCACCAAAGTCTGGTTTGACAATGGCATACTTCAGCTGGAATGTTAATCTGGTCCTGGAGTTTTCTGTAGTTTTAATGTGTTTATTGCCAAATATATTTCAGTATATGAAATTGCAGGGAGCTTGTTGTTATTCCCGTTACTTCCTTGAAATGTGGGGTCCACAGTCGGATTGTAGAACATTTCAGAGAAATATCCACTTATCCTCTGAGATATAAGAGTCTATTGTCCTGTTATAGTTGTTTTTTCCTTTTGCTACCAATTGCCAAAAGCTTTTGTTGTCTCTAGTTTCCATGGCTTTCAGCATCTCCTCCCATTGCATTATATAATATATGGCTTCCTTTTCTTTTAAGTATTTTTTAATATTCCTTCCTTTTATGATTAATTTCTCTTAATAATAATTCACTTTTGTGTTTTTTGTATTGTTTGTATAATTGTCTAATACTTATTATGAATTTCTTGCAATCTTCATTGAACCAAAATATTTCTGTCTTGTTTTGTCTACACTGGTTATGCTCTCTAACTTACTTTTTATTTGTTCAAAAAGGCTATTTAACTTGTCCAGCAAAATGCCTACATCAGACAGTAGCTTTCCAAGAGACTTATGTCCAGATTTAAGAATGACCAAGTTAAAATATCACTTATACAAAACTCTGAATCTGGTTTCCAGATGATTCTTCTTGTTGATCTAATTTCTGTAAATAAACACTCTTCTAAGTTAGAATTCTGAGTGCTATTGTTCAACATTGAACTTCAAACATTTACAGGGAAGTGATCACTTTCTGAGAAGACTGATATGGACATATTCTCTCAAACATTTAGGGGGCCTGACCATAGTGCGAAGTTCACTAATGAAGAATCTCTTGCTGAGATATATGAGTATTCTCCCATTTTACCCCCTTCTATCCTGCCATTAAGTGGGTATAGATTATATTCATTTAGGACATTAATTAATTGAGATCCTGAATTATTTATTTTCATATCTTTAGTATGTTCTTTTTGCATGACAGGAAGTTTATTTGTAAATGCATAAAATGAGTCATTGGTCAGGCCATCAAGTTGTGCAATCCTAGTGTTAAAATCACCTAATACTAATATTTCTGTGTCTAAATATTTATATAAAATATCTGTTAACAGATGGCTTAAGGACCTCCATATTTCTGTTTAGTAAAATTAAGAATTGTCTGGAGGAATCCATTCATAAGTAAAAAGCTGTGACTACCATTATTGATAAAATCAACTAAAAAATTTGAAGATTTCTGAACACAGTCAACCTGTTTAAAACTACCATTGAGGGTAACTAACCCACCTGAGTGGCTGCCTAGGTTCTGTATCTTTGTTCCAGGGAAATGAAAAGTTTCAAATTTATTCATACTAGCACATCCATCAGTTTTGTGCCATGTTTCCTAGAAACATAGAATGTCACATTTCTCCATAGAAGTCATCCAGTCACTAGCATCAAGCATATTTTTCAGGCCTGCAATATTCCAGGATAACACTGAAATGCAGTGGTAATGATTATTTACATAAACATGACCATTGGGTCACAAATTGTTCAAACCTGATTTATAATCTGTGGTGATTGACTGTCAGTTGTTTTTATATCTGGCCAGGACTTGATATTTATTGAATAATGATATAGATCCATTAACCTCCTGCTCCGTGGTCTTCTGAGTCCCCAAGGCTTCAGAGTCAACCAAATTTAACCCCATGTAATCTAGAATATCTGCTTTTTGTAGGCTCATATCAGATAATTTTCTATTTCTTAGCAGTATATTTATCTGGCTGTCAAAACCCATTCTTTGAGCAGAGATAGCACCCTCCTTACCCAATTGAATCTGTAGAAAATGTCTTAAAAAATTACAAATTGCCCCATCCCCAGTTAATTTATGATTGTTCTCATTTGTTTTAAAACAGAACTGGGCCTTGTAGAGGTTCCAGTGGTGGGTACCAGGTCCTCCAAGCGTAACATAGGTGCAGGTGTGGGCAGCAGGATACTTCTCATGTACCTTCCACCTGGCAATGGGAAAGTTTTCCTGCAGGAAGTTGCTGACTTCATGGTTGACATGGTGTTGGAATCCTCCAAGTGAATGGTCCTGGGAGATTTCAATGCCTAAGTCGATGATGAACTCGCGCATTTTGGTCAGAACTTCCTCCAACTGATGATCTTGTTGGGCTTCACACAGGTAGTTACCACTGCAACCCATATTCAGGGTCACTCCTTGGATCTCGTGTTCCTTCTGGGGATGCAGGTAACTGGCTTGGTGGTGGAACCAGTCAGATGGTCAGACCATCACTCTATAAGTTTCAGTTTTGAGGTTCCCACTGTGAGACCTGCCCCTTTGGAGATGGTCTGGTACTGCCTTTTGAGGGGTGTTACCCCAGAGGGTCTGATGGCAGTGCTGGACCTATCGAGTAGGCCAATGGAATGCTCAGATCTGAGAGTCCTAGTAGCGCACTATAATAGTGTGGTTCTGAGGGCCCTAGATTCCGTATCTCCTGTCCGAGTTTGCCCTTTCCCTCTTCTCCCTCAGTCACCTTGGTTTGATGGGACTTTGAGGGAGTTGAGGAGAACTTTGTAAAGTTTGGAACAGTGTTGGCAGAAATCTGGCCTGGAGGAGGACAGACATAGGTTGTTGGCCATTATTCAGACTATCAATCAGAAATCTCCCATAAGAAGGCAGAGTTCCTGTCCAGGGAGATTGCTGCAGCAATCATTTGACTGGCCCAGCTCTTTCGGACCATGGACAGGCTATGCAATCCAGCCTGCTTTCGGGTCCAGAGAGCTTTTTCACAAACTAAGTGTGAGGAGTTTGCTCAATTCTTTGCAGATAAGGTGTCCTCCATCATGTCAGAGATCTGCTTGACTTGCTCAAATGAGTATGACAGTGGTCAATGTGAGGATGCAGACACCCGGTCCATCTGGACAGATTTCGACCAAATAGTGATCGTGGATATCGTGAAGACTGTATGAGAACTGCGACCAACTTACTGTAGTTTGGACCTGATCCAACCTGCCTTTTGTTGGGGTGTATGGATGTTATCAGACCGATCCTTGCCAAGATAGTCTGATGCTCACTGGACCAAGGGGTGTTTCTGGACCCCTTGAAGGAGGCCATGGTGACACCCCTTTTAAAGAAACCTTCCTGTGACCCAGACAGTCTTGTGAGCTACAGACCTGTCTCTAACCTGCCCTTTTTGGGCAAGGTTATTGAGAAGGAAGTCATGTTACAGCTTGAGAACTTTCTTACCACCCATGACAGCTATGATCCTCTCCAGTCCTGTTTCAGGAAGAGGTATAGTACTGAGACAGCATTCGTTCAAGTACTTAATGATCTCCTGATAGAGAGGGATCAGAGGAATCATTCGATCTTGATCCTCCTTGATCTCTCAGCAGCATTTGACACTGTGGATCATGGGGTATTGCTGTAATACTTGTGGCTGTTCAGTGAACTGTCTGGGACAGTCCTCAGATGGTTTCATTCTTTCCTCACAAGCAGGACCCAGAGGGTGGTGTCAAGGTTTTTTTCCTTGGCCCCCTTTGCCCTGCTCTGTTGGGTGTCACAGGGTTCTGTGCTGTCCCTCATGTTGTTCATGGTGTATATGTTGCCGTTAGGAGACATTATATGGTAGTATGAGCTGAGTTTTCACTGCTGTGCAGATGATACTCAGCTCTACATGTCCTTTGTACTGAACAAAATAGTGCAATCTCAGTCCTTAACAACTGCCTCACTAAGATTCAGGACTGGATGAGTGATAACTGGTTGAGACTAAATCCAGATAAGACTGAGGTGTTGGTAGTGGACCCAGGTCAGTGGGTAGAGAAGTTGACTCCTCAGCAACTGTCTGGCCTTGTGCTTGGGGGTAACCAGTTGAGACCTTCTGAATGGGTGCAAAATCTGGGCATTGTGCTTGATAATGAACTGACACTAAAAGCGCAAGTGTCAGCAGTTGTCAAGTCCTTATTTTATCATCTGAGGAACATTGCCCAGATAAATCACCTTGCTCTGCCCGAGAACCTTCCTGTGTTGGTCCACACCTTTATGTTCTCTCGTCTTGATTACTGTAATACTCTATACCTAGGGTTACTGGGGGGGGATCTCCGTCACCTGCAGCTAGTGCAGAATGTTGCAGCCAGGTTGTTGACAGGGCTGTCAAGAACTAGCCATATCACTTCTGTGCTGTGCAAACTGCACTGACTGCCAGTGCAATGGAGGATCACCTTCAAGGTCGCATTGCTGACCTATAAGACCCTACACAGACAGGGACTGGGTTACTTGCAAGACCTTCTTCGGCTTTACTCCCCCTCTCACCCACTTCACTCCACCTATGAGGGATTGCTACAGGTTCCCAGGGTCCATCTTCAAACATCGGGTCCTAGGGCTTTTTCTTTTGCAGCCCTGACCCTGTGGAACTCTCTACCTCGTCGGATTAGAGAGTGCCTGTCTGCCGAGACCTTCAAGTCCTCATTAAAAACTTATTTATTTAATCTAGCTTTTGGGGACAATATTTAGTTTTATTGTTGCTGCTTTTTTATCTTATATCTTTTAGAGTGTATATTTGATTTTATATTAAATTGTGTATGTTTGACTTGATATTGTTTTGTGTATGTGCTTTGGTTTTTGGAAAAGCGCATTACAAATAAAATTAGATTTTGGTAATTGCCCCATTCCAAATAGACTTAGGCTAACCCACTCCTCAGTGTTACCTTCTAGTCTGTGTTCTTTCATATTGAAAAAGTGTCTATTAGGAAAGGTAACCATGATGTCTCTATTTTTAATTGCTAAATCATTTAGCCATACATAGTTGGCGGTTCTTGGGGACATAAACAGAACATCAATCAGTGTAGCAGATTCAGTTGGGGTATCTCTGATTTCAATAATATCCTCAGAGAGATATCTGTATCAATCAGTCATCTACAATTCCTCACTTCCTAATTTATTGTGGCTAATAGTTCCTTTTTATCTTTATAAATTGCACATACATTTTTTGCCAGCCTAATCATAGTCCACTCGTCACCAGTAGTATTCATCACAATAAGTGTTAAAAGTTCCTCATTAACAGAGTATAGTTCATTCATAAAAGGACAAAGCCAGTATATTCTCCCCCTGGTGTACCATGTACACTTCCAGAGTACATGCAATAAATCTTCTTTTTCTGCCACTGAACAGGTACAGACTTCCATATCTTTTGAAAGTTTCAGGTGCCTTACTTGCAGCACGTTACTTGGGAAACATTCAGATTTGTAAAGTATCTTTCAAGTTTCAAGTTTTATTGTTCTTCCAAGAATTTAGATAAAATTTTTGGACATTACAAACTTCTCAAGTTGAATACATATAAATACATTTTAATTTAAAAAAAAGGAAAAAAAGGAAAGCACGTTATTACAACAAACATTTCTCAGCAGAGATATGAATATTAATAAATAGAACAATGAGTCTTGTGAAAGCCCATTTGGTTATTTTGTGTATTTACATCACTCATTTCTAACCCTCTTAACATAAGCTTTTTGTTAAGCTTATTATAGATGTTATAAATTTTGCAATCCTTATAGCCTCTTCAACTGTCCCAGGGTGCATCAACATAAAAACTGAATCATATGTTGAATCTGCATATCTAATCAAGAAATCCTTAAGAATTTTAGTTTGATGATAATTAAATAAAGGGCACTGTTTTATAACATGTGACAGCATCTCAATAAAACCCTTGTTACATAAACATTTTGCCTCTTTTGGATTTCCTTGAGTCAATAAACTATTAAAATAAATACATTTTGAAGTGATTAACTCTAATCTAACCCAGGTGATTGCTTTGTGAAAGATAGGAGCTAATGGAAATTGCAAGTAATCTTCAAGATTTGACTCAGTTTTGCACTGACTAAATTAGAGAGCTTGCCTTTGATTATGAACTTGGGTCATCTGAGTGTCTGTTGCCTGTGCAAATATTTTCTTTTTTAATTTATCTTTATAAGAATCATGAATAATTATATTTGCTTGCTGGTCTCGCCATAAGTGCATAGAGGCAGTATTTTGCAGAATTTGAAAAAGTGCCGTTAGCCATGGTGAATAATAACCCTCTTTATACCATGCTTTTTCTTTTAAGCATACTAGAGGTAGATAATTTTTTAAGTTGTTTATTACTCTAAGCCAATATAATGTTAACCATGAGTTGACTAGGGATGCCAAAAGTAGTCTTCTTAGTTCCACTCTTACAACAACACCAGCCATTGGAGAAGGAACTTGTAGAATGGCTTTACAATAGAACAATAAGGGTGATTCTAATTGAGAGTAATGCTTCATCCCCCAGATTTCTGCACCATATAAAAGAAGTAGTGTGACTTTTGCTTCCCCTGCTTTAATAGCTGGAATTACAGAAGAGCCTCCATATTTAAGGTTAAATCTTTGCAGTACTTTAGCAGCATGTTTTGCTTTAATTATTTGTTCCTTTATATGTAGATTACAGGAGCCTTTTGCATGGAGCATACTGTCAAGATATTTATGTGATGTCACCACTTCAATACATCTGGCTTTATAATGAATCCTTGGTTTAAATGACTGATTCCCAAACACCATCACTTTAGTTTTATCTAAGTTTATCCTCAGCTCCAAATTTTTGCATTTATTTATCAGCTGGTCAAATTTAATTTGTAATCCTTTGGGAGACAGGGACAGCAGTATCAGATCATCTGCACACACTAGGGAATGAACATTTTTATTTTTTATTTTTGGGAGAGTCCTAATAACTAGTCAGATCAAAATCTAATAAAGAATCGATGTAAATATTAGACAATAATGACACCAATAGGCAACCCTGCTTAACCTCTTTATATGTTGGAAAATAATCTGAAATGTTGCCCTGTTGATCAAACCTTACTGTGGTGAATGTATTAGAGTAAAGAAAAAAAAATGGGAACTAACAAACTAAGTGGGAGACCTCGCTCTCAAGGATTTCCCAGAGAATCTGCCTTCTACCAAGTCAAAGGCAGCAGAGAAATCGATAAATAGTACATAAAGTTTCATTTTCCTGTAAAGAGTATACTTCTCCAGAAGGTGGGATAGTACAAAAACATTGTCTATTGTAGAAAATTCCTGACGAAACGCAGCTTGGAATTTAGAAAGGGGGCTGACTGTATCTACCCATTGTTGTAGTTTAGTTAATAGGACACTGGAAAAAATGTTGCCAGCAATATCCAAAAGGCTTATAGGATGGTAATTACTTAGGGAATAAAACAAGCCTTTTTTATGGATAGGACTATTATGTTTTTTAACCATGAGCTGGGGATAAACCATTCTTTTAAACAAGTGTTAAAAAGATTCACTAAAACGGGAACTCAAGCATTTTGATTCTCTTTAAAAACCTCTTCTGGAACTTTATCCAGGCCTGGAGCTTTATTATTTGTAAGTTTGGAAATGGTCAAGGCAACATCACCAAACGTGAAGACTAAAGGCTTATATATATCAGAATAAACCCAATTCTGCAAGTTCCCATCACCAGTAATGGTAGTATCACTATTAAACAAATTAGAAAAGTAAGTAACCCAAGTTTCCTTAGGAATATATACAGTTAATGTAGTTTGATATGTTTTAGCACCTCTTGCTACCATACTCCAAAATGCTTTTGAATCATTTGTTGCTATAGTTTGGTACATAATGGCCCATCGTTTTTGATTAAACTCAAATTTTTTGAACTTTAGAAATTTCTTATATGCTTTCCAGGCTTGATTTAAATTTGTATTGCTAAGTCCTGAGGGATTTTTAAGATTCTCACTAATTAACTTCCCCAGTTCCTGTTTTGTTTAAGACACTGATGATCGAACCAGGTCAATGGGAGAGTTGTTTGGTCCTTATATACATAAATTTCAGTAGTGATTCTAGAAAGCAGCCCCTCAAAGTTTTCAGCAAAACACTGGGCTAAATTTTTAGTTTGCATGGGATTGATTAATGAAGGCAACTGAAAGGAATAAATGGTTTCTTATACTTTCCTCATATTCCTGTTATTTAAACTAAGTCTAAATTTTCCTGCAGGAACTATTGGAGCCAAATGATATCCACTGGATGTTAATTTTTTTTATCCTTCATAGTATCCACACTAATCATCAATACAGCGTGATCACTTTTGGGTCTCATTATTATTTTAAAGTTCTGAAAATGTTCATAACTTTCTTGGGTAATTAATATATAGTCAATCACACTGTTCCCTTTTGGGGAATAATATGTGAAAGCACCCCCGGGATCCCCCGTTCCTCTTCCATTCAAAATCAGTAAATTATTACTAATAAAATCTTTTAACTTGCATCCAGCCTTATAAATACAAGTGTCCACAGATTTCCTTAACTTTAAATCTCCCATATATATCTGGAATTGTAACAGTGATAAATTATCAAAGGTGGCAATACGAGCATTGAAATCGCCCCCAACCAATATAATGTCAATTTGATGTTTTGCATAAAGTGAATCTATTGCCAATGTTAACTCGGACCAAAGATCTTTCTGGGAGGTAGACATAAAGCCTAGGGGAACATACATGTTTGCAATTAAAAAAATAAGTGAATCCCATTTGATAACATTTAACACTGATACATTTTTGTACAAACTTGGTCAATTACTTGAATGCCATTTCTGATTTTAACAAAAGTAGTTAAACCCTCCTTAGGTCTGCCATTATGTTTTCCCTTGTTGCAGGCAGACTGAAAATTTAATAGTCATTAAAATATAGTTCAGTAATTGCCCACATCTCCTGAAACAACATTAACTCAAATTGCAAAATAAATTCCTTCCAATGAGGGTCTGCCAGTTTTGTCCCCAAATCCACAATGTTCCAAGACAAAAAATTGGCAGACCCTGATAGTAATACTTCATTATGAACAAAGATCTCTTCCATATTATAAAACATTGAGGGGGGGTTTGAGAGGGAGTCAGTGACAGGCCATTACTCCTTTCCCAATTCATTTCACTTGGTGTATCAAGACACTGAGAATAAATTAGATACACATGTACTTTATCTAATTTATGCACATTTCACAATAGATTTCCATGTAGTGCTGGTGATTTTATTTCAATATTTATTTGAGTATCAGAAGCATCTATATGTGGTCTCCTAACCAACTGAATTTTGGTTGGAGAGCTTTTCTATATCTAAACAAGTAACAAGAAGGGATCTAATAAAGGATGTCAGTCTGTGACTGTTTCCCCCCTCAAATCTCTCCCGTCCAAACATAGAAAGGGATCTTATGTAATTTGTCTTTTCAAAATTCAAATTAAGAAGGGTTAAAGTTGAACTTATAATTTCTGATGAGAATGGTAGTGGTGAGCTATTCCCATATGTGAATTTCCAAACAGTTGTCCAGCTTACTCGGGAAGATATTAATATACCCAATCTATTTAAAAAAACATTGTTTTGCCCAAATTTTCTTCACTGTTTCCATATTGGATAATAATACATAAACTGGATTATTGGGAGCTGATTTGTTTCTACAGACAAACATAATATTTTCTGCTGTCTATGGAAGTTCTAACTCAGCTCTGAACAGATGAGACATTAAAGTAAATAATGTATCATTTGCTGGCCCATCGGCACAGTAGTTGAATTTCCGCTTGCAATGCCAGTGACTTGGGTTTGGGAATGGACCCAGGTCATCAGAGGGCCAGCTGGGGGAGAAGGATTGAGTGTCCTATGGACAGCTCTCCTTCTCTGGGGGGAGGGTGGGATGCACACTCAGTGCATTGGGGACCCCTGGTGGAGGCCGGGAGTTCCGACGCAGCCGGCATCAGTCTGATGCAGGAGGCGGGGTGGAAGCTGGATGTCATTGCATGTCCTCGCCTCCCAGAAAAACTACAAAAAGTGCTGCCCATCCATCTCTGTGAAGCCCTGCCCTGGGCTTCAATTAGCCTCCCGAGCTGGGCTCCCCTGACTAGTCCTAGTTTTGTGGCACCATTTGGGGAACAGTGCCACAACCCCATGCTCTGGAGGGCAAGCCAGGGGTGACTGGGGGAGTCACCAGCAATAAGGGAGGTGGAAGCTGAGGGCGCTGTGACTAGGGCTGAAAATGCTGATGACCAGTGCAGCAACATAAATAGAAAATAATTAAAAAAAAGTATTATTTGTTTCGTAGGATTTCAGAAAGATATTTTCCAATTTAAATAGCACCTCATTCCCTGTATTGATGGTCTGATTAATATTGGGTGGTAAGTTTATAGGAAGTTCCATTTTTAAATTATGAGAGGAATTAGAATGAGCATCTTGTCTTTGTACTGGAACCTCTTGTGTATTGTCTGTCACTTGACTATTTGGATTACATAGCTGTTCTTGTTCCAAAGCTGGGGACAGTGATTGGAGGTTGTCCGATGTCTTTACCTGTCAGTTGTCCCACCAGAATTTTGTCATTTGTTTTTGCTTGATTCAAAACAGGGGTGTTCAGAGTGGTTCCTTTCTTTAATTTTTTCTTTTTATTATTTTTAGATTGTTTCTTTCTAGTTTTTATGTGATTTCAATTTTAATGCCCTTTTTGCCTCCTTTTTCAAGAGGAGACTTTGGGATGTGAATTGGAGAAAAAGAAGTTCTCTCGGCCTTCTCGCTTGATTTTTTTTCCCAAGCTGTCGAGCTTATAGAACAGTTCTGAAAATGTATTCATTAAAAAATCAGACAACCTTTCTACATAGTGTTTTAGTTCATTATAAACCTCAAACAAAACAATATTGGCCATTATAGGATGTGCCAATGCTTTAATGGTATATTTGGAAATTGTATCCGGACATTGCATAAGAAATTCAGGATCTAATTTGATACATGTTCAACTTCCCTATCTAATCTGGTAAATACCTTTTCTGGAGATCCTTCCAATATTAATGAATCTAGTGATTGGTCTAAATATTTATCTATGCTATTATTAGATTCTGAGGGACTAAGAAAGTCTAAATGAGTTGGATGCAAGAAGATTTCTGTCCCTTTAAATGTATTAGTTGTTTGTGGATTAGATGTTTGATCACTCGAATGGTGTGAGAAAAACTGTCTATTCTATGGAGAATCAGTCTGGGAAACCTTCAAATTATGTGAAAAAAAGTCAGTTATTTTCCCCTGACGAAGTGGCTTATTTGAGGGAGATATAGAGTTTACAGTACTCCCCTCATTGGTAAAAATAACTCCACTGGTAGATGTGTTTATTGAAATTATGTTTTCGTCACAAACAATACTATTAACATCATTAACATAGTTACTCAATTGCTCAATCATTACTTCTTGTTCTAGATTATTCAAGGTTAATGATCTTAAACCGGAACCCTCATTTTCTCTTGGGCAATCCATAAGATGATTCCTTTCTAAAGTGTGTGTGTGGGGGGGGGGGATCTAATCTAAAATCATGGACCACCTCCTCTTTGATGTAATATTGTGAAATAGACAGTGGAGTTACTCCCAATTGCTCTTTTGGGGTAGATGCAGTTATAATTAGATCTTGACTGTACACACAACAATTTTTCCTTTTCCTTTATCATTGTAAGATTTAAGCCCCTTTTCCTTCCCAGAAATTTTTTTTCCACCACCTTGCCACTCCAGGTATACATGGTGAATCAATCAAGCTAAATTAGAAACAATATAACCAGTATCCACTAATGTAAGATTTAAAACTTAAGCAAGTTCAGTTGTCAATCTAGAAAAAATCTAGGACAGATTAACCATGAACAATTATCAACATAATGAGCAATTTGTTTTGTCTTGTTGGTAGAAAATCTGTATAAGTGCACTGTGTTGCAAATGATATTATAATCATAAGTAAGAGCCCCTTTTATACATCGATCACAGCAGGCTCAATGGATCACAACACTTCAATTGAAGCTTTCAAGCTCCCTGAAAGAAGAAATTACCAGGGAAGTTCACACCAGCAAGAATAGCTAAATATTCTTCTAATTAATGTCTCTTAATTTCGAGTGTAAAAGAAGTCTCCCGTATGATCAAACAATTCGAGTTATTAAATTTGATTGATGCTGCTAGCTTCAAACCCAATAACCGTTAGGCCCACTGATCCTTTCTTTTATCAGTAATCCAGTATGAATCCAATGCATATAAAGTACTCAGTAAAAAATAACACGATCTGTGCACAGTTCAAATTTTTGAGCTCCCAGGAGCAGACGATTCAAACAATTCAGACAGTTCAAACAGTACAGCAGCTGAAGAAAGTTCCAGTAGAGGGTCACAAAATTATCAGACAGAGAAAATTCCCTCCCAAACATACTATGGAAGGGCCCACCACTTGTAACCCAGCTCAGTCTGGAAGATCCCGAGCTGTCTTGGCTATCGCTGTGTCCTCTGCATATGCCACTGAAAAACAGATCAGAGGAACAGATTGCGCATTATATTTGCTTAATAAAAGGGCAGATATACCTTTAGTGGTTTACTTGGTTGACAGTCTAACTTTAACACAGATAGGCAAATAACACAGTTAAAGCAGTAGTAATCTAACTTACTTACTGGTGATGGTTGAAATCACAGGAAATGGTAGATAGGAAAAAAAATGTTAAACTGGCAGTGTGCCGCTAAGAACTGATAAACACCGGAGAAACTAATTGGCTGGAGCTAAAACGTTAAAAAAGAAAGTGGTAACCACTAAAACTACTCATGGTCACACACATGCTCTGTTAGGAGGCAGACTCCAAATGATCTGTCTCCGGTCAGGCGCATGCCCCCTTTATAGTGCTATCACATAATCACGTTCGTTCATGGCGAGCAATTTAATCTCATTTAATTTTAACTTTAAATTTTACTCAAAAATTAAAAAAAGAGAAAAGGGCTAAAAGTTAAAAACAGAAACAGCGTTGTTCTCTAAATATTATCGGGTAAAAACATTGGTCAGTGCTAACAGCGGCAACTTACTTACAAAACCCTTTTTTAAAAACTTTAAGAGCTTCCTAAGGATGTTACTAATGCACTCCTCTAAATTATAACTGTTCAGCAAAGAGTTGTAAGGGAATCTATGTAAAAAATTTATAACAAATCCATAGACAAGGTGATAGGGAGATGCGAGCTGGAGAAAAGCGATGGCTGTTTGCTAGTTTCCTGTAACATACAAACGTGAGGATGCTTTGCACAGTTCACTACGCCGAAGGTTTTCCCCTTAAAAGTACAACACAGATATCAGCTCTCTGTTACCCTTGAGTAAAGCCACCTTCTTTCCTTTTCTCTCTCTTCTCCCCCTTTCCCCTCCAAAGCACCGGGACACTGCAATTGGTTCTGTCCAAGCGAGTTCCACCAAAACAGAGAACGTGCTGTTACAGGTAAGAAAAAAAGTCAGAATGCAAATCTTTAGCTCTTGAGGTGTCTCATACTCCTTGTTCATCTGGACTAACCCACTGCGGGGCTGTTGAGATTCAGTCTGCAGGAGAAGCTATTCCACTGTAAAAACTCCCAAGGCCTAGAGGCTGAAAGACAAACAAACAAACAAGGAATGCTGACTGGTGGCCACACAAGTCAGTCTGGAAAGATTTAGCTCACTTCGTTTAGATGAGGCATTGGTGGCATACCTTTCAGAAATTAGAAAAAAGCCTTGAGCAAACCCTGCTACAACAGCTCCTTCACAGCAGCTCAGCATGCGGCAGCCATCAGTCCTTTGATCGCTCGAGCTATGTGTAAAACACATCAGGGTCTGTGGGCTTATGTGGAGATGCACCCTATAGCTATGTTTGCCCAAATTTGTAAAGGATAAAAGTACTCATAAGTTCCAGAGGTAACACTTTATTTTAAATGTCCTTAAGTACATTGTAATTGCTGTATAACTACAATGTACCTACATCAATTATATTCAAGTATGGCTTAAACCCAAATGAATGGTAATTTCTAGCTACCCACCGAGAATAAGCCAAACTCCTTTTTTTATTCGTACCTATTTGATTCCAAATATTTGTAATTCTTTCTGTTATAAATTTTTTTGTATTTTAAACTAATCACTATGGTTTTATCTACAGAACTTTTCAGAAATGTTGGTCTGCACCTGCTCAGTAAAGATAACAATAAGGTATAACAGTATGAACGTATGTACCCTAAATTGTACCAAAACTGTTTTTCTTCAAGACATTGAAATGCAAGTGTATCCCTTGGAAGTTTAACTAATCTAATCCAATACAATATTGTTCTCCTGTCAAATACATTAAGATCTGAGATACCTAATTTGGCTCTGAGATATGCTGCTGGACATGAATATCCAAGCCCCCAAACTCTTCTTAACAATTTTTAGATTGGTATAGCTAACATCTCTGTTTTTTTACTTGTCCAGACCTCGGCACCATAAAGCGCTTGCATATTGTATTTTATTTTAATAGTTTGAACAAGGGGTTCCACTAATTTCCTACCATAACTGTTGTTACATTTTTCTAGACCTCTTGTTCTGTTTACTAATTGTTCTGTTGTTGTGTTTAAATGATAATTCCATAAACAGTTTTGATATCTTTATCAGACTCAGTTTTCAACTTCCCTGCTAACTGAGATTTCTGATTCCCACTTTGTAATCTGAGCCATTCAGAAGGTCCCATGAACCTAATCAATGGTGTACTACAACATTTTCTATATCATCTTCTTGATTATACAATGGTTCAGTCGCATGGGTAACCAAAGGGGATTTTAAAGCTGTAGGCATATTTTCTTTAGTAGTTTCCCCTTTATTAACATGGTTACTATTTCTTTGTTTATTGGGATCGCTACATACCACAGCTTTATATAGGTTACAGATACCAAGTTGTTGGTTTAGGTGTAAGATCTCATTTTCTAAATTATTCAAATAGGAGCTTATTGGTTGATATTTCATTTTTCCAAAATAACTCCTGTTTCCATCAGTTTCCCCATCAAGCATTACAGGCTTAGTTCTTGACACACTTATGGTGTCTTCCACATATAGATTTTTAACTGAGGCATTTTGCTGTAATACTGGGTCATATAATTCTGTGCTTTCTGCCTTTTTTCTTATTTGCCTTTCTCTTTCTTTGCCCTTTCTCATTAGTTTTCTTTTTCATTTCCCCCTTGATGATTAGTACCTGTCTGTGGGCTCTCTGGAATTTGCACAAAGCTAAAATCTGGTCTTATACATTCTTCAGCTTCTTCTACCTCTAGGTCAATTACAACAGAGTCACTAGTTGTCTTATTTGAGGGTAGCCTTGCTGGAGCTTCATATTTTGTTGCTTTATTTATAGTAATCTCCTCTTTAAGGAATTCAGTAATATCCTTATTAATTAAGAGCTGTTCCATAAGTAAAATGCTTGGAGAGTGCTGCTTTGCCAGTTACTGAATCAAGTCCTGTACCCAGCCAGTACTGGAGCACTACCTCAGATCACTACAATCCTCAGAGAAAACCTGGAGTTTGTCACAAAATTTAAATACCTGGGAGTGTGGTTGGACCAAAATTTCTCATTCTCGGAGCATATTAAGGACTTGCTTAAGAAACTAAGGCAGAGGCTGGGCCTCTTTTTTTGGATTAACCAGTTCCTTACTACAGATGCTAAAATGCACCTGGTCCAAGCAATGTTCCTATCTCTGGTTGACTATGCGGACTTCTTATATAGTCAGTGTCCAAAAGCATCTCTTGCTAAATTAGATACGGTTTACCACAGAGCTATCTAGTTTATAACAGGCCTTCCTCTTTCCACCCACCACTGCTCATTGTATGCTGCCATAGGGTGGACCTCCCTCATGTTTAGGCAAAATAGAAACCCGGTGCTTTGGACTCTTAGAACTGTCACACAAACGCTTCCTCAATATATCTTTGACTGTCTTCCGCTAAGCACGCCAGGAACATATGCCTTAAGAAGTGCCTCATTCTTCACACTTTGTATTCCTAAGGTCTCTTCCCACTTTGGTAGAGCAGCAATTAGCTTTGTACTGCCATTATTGTGGAATAAACTGCAAAAGTTGTTGAAATTGAGCATCCCCATTGGTTTGGATTTCTTCAAGACCTTATATGCTCGGACTGTGAGGGAACCCTGTAATTGCTTCCCTCATCCCTTAACCTATCCTGAGTCCTAGGCTCCCAGATCTCAGCTGCCTGCAGTGTAGACTAGAATTACTGCTGGCTCCCTATGGATTCACCTCACTTTGTGAGGGAATCCTATAACTTCTGTCTGCTTAATCAGGTTGCATCTGCGTGCTATCTACCTGTGTCCTGGTTTCGGCCTCCAATCTACTTCCCCTATGTACTGCTTTACCTACCATGCCCTCCCACCTCTCCACCTTCACTGTTCCCCCACCCCACTGCTCCCCTGCCCTGATCTCCTTGGAATTCTACACACCCTCCCTCACCTAGTGGTGCATCCTTGCTATTTTCCCTGCACCCTTGTCAAGTTCTCGTACTTATCTAGGCTATCTAAAACTTGACTATATGTAATAAAGTCACCATCTGAAGTGTCTGTATGCCTGTCTCTGTGTTACTCTGTTGCTGCACTGAGCACTTACTTTGTATTTATTTGTTGTCATAATGATGTATTTGTCACTGTTGTATGTAATTCTATTTTGACCCGGTATTAACCAGGTCCATCTTGTAAATGAGCTTTGCTCAATGATGTTCGCCTGAATAAATAAAGATTTGATTGATTGATTGATTGATTGATTGATTGATTGATTGAAGTCCTCACTAAGAAAACTTGATTGGTATTCTGAATTTACTATGATTGGCTGAGCAGTACTATTATCTCGTAACGGCTGCTGGCAATTCCTGTAATATTGTGTACACTTTATCTGGCTCTCACATTGTTTAAGACCTGATATGATATTTAATAAATCCCTTGAGAACTCCTCCAGCACTGTTTTTTCTTTAGCAATATACTCACTATTATTCTATATATTAGGAGTAATCTCTAAGTTTTGTATACTATTGATATTTTCTATACATAGAGCTGGGGAGAAATTTCCTGATTTGAGGGATTCTGTTTTTAAATCTATATTAGTCATAGAAGATTTACCCTTACAGCTAAGAGATATATCTCTAGCTTCACCATCATAAGGTATTGTTTCAGACAAAGTTAGGGGGAATTACTAACTGTGTTTCTGGGCGAGGAAGTCCTACTTATAGTAGGATCAATAAGTACAGGCAAGTGTTCAGTAATTTTACATTGACTCATTTGGTTTGGTTTTCTAACTCTGGGAATCTCAGACAGCACTGGGGACAGTTCCGGGTCTAGTAGTCTTTGTTGCCTGGTGTTCACCATTATTCTTTGGGGAGGCAGATAAATTACAGTTTATGAACAGTTATATTGATTATCAAATAGACAGAAGTCACAATGAGTTAACCGAATTAGCTAAATTCTATTTATCCAATTTTAACCAATTTATCTAGTTAATTGGTTAATACAGGAACCTTTCTTGAAAGAGGAAACATAAAAAGGGGAAAAGGAGTCCAGAAATATTTCATTCAGTTCCTTTTCCAACACTCTCACCAGTCTTCTAGTCAACCATTGAATCAGTTTTCATAGTGTCTATTTGGAAAAACAAACAAACAATAATGTTCTTGAGTAGTTCTTGAGTTTTTCCTTTTTCCTGGACAAGTTAAAGTAAAGTTTCTATTTTAGTTTCAGTGTCAGTTTGCTAGTTATCATCCTTGTTATCCTCCTTTTTCTTGCCAAACTAGGGGTCAACAGTCTCATGATGCTGTGTGTGACTGAAAGCTCCTTTACACCATAGGAGGCAATATAGCACAGTGGTTTAAGGCTCTGAGCTACAAACTTGGAGACATGGGTTTGAATCCCATAGCCCCCACTTGCATACTGTGTGACCCTGAGCAAATCACTTAACTTCCTTGTGCTCCCAGGTTGCACCTGTAAACAAGCTTTCAGCTTAGTGTCTCTCTCTCTCCTGGTAAAGTAAAAAAAAAAGGAAAATAGTAGTATAAATAAGCAATATAAACTTTTTTAGTTTTGATTCAGTCTGGAGCAAATATTTTGGTATACTGTATAGCAGACACTTATTAAAATACAGTATCTCTTACTAAATTTAACTTACATAATGATACTTACAATTAACGTTGAAAAAATAAAATCAGTCAACAAAACCTTACACTAAAAAATTTTCCTCAGTTTTAACAGGTAGTTTCCCCAGTTAGTGAGAGGTAATAACATGACTTTAAAAATGGAGCTGAAAAAAAAAACTTACTCCATGTCGATTCCCTACAAGGCTCAAATAGGCACAAACAGGTGTTTTTCAAGAGGAGTAATGATGGAGTTCAGAGCGTAACAAACCCACTGCAAACTTTGCTCAAATGAGGAGAAAGAACACTCCCAAAAAGTTGCTATCTGTGAGCTGACATAATTAATTCAAATGCAAAGAAAATGCAGAGCAAATCTTCTTCTGCTTCTGCTGCATTAGCTGTTTAGCAAACTAAAAAATGGCACATCTGACACTAGGATGCCGGTGCATGCTTTATATTGCTGAAGTCACATGACTGAGTGCGTGGAAATGTAAAAATTATTTTCCCCTTTTATTGGTACCATTTTAATACTTGTTTGGCCAGATAAATTTATATTGAGCAAAAATACAAAACAGTAATATCTCAATTTTCTTTTCAGAGGAACACTCAGGCAAAAAACATAGAAAGTTAAAACAAGTTCCCAAAGAAAAACTCAGTCAGCCACAATATGTAAGATTTAGCTTAAAATTTTGGCAAGTATCTCAGATACTCCAAATATTTTCCAAAGGACGCAAACCATGAGCTTTTTCCACTGAGTAGAGGTAAATTGTAAAAAGTCAAAATTATTCTGCAGAGCTCTTAACCGCGGCAAATGATTTTCAGCCACAACCTCACAGTAGCAAGTGTTTCCTTGAGCACTGTTGTGCTATCTCTTCCTCCGATAGCTCCTCGAGGAGTATCTGACTTCAACCTCTTGGGGTGGGCTTCACCACTGACTGAAGTATGGCCCTGTGAAAGAAAGAAGACAGTGGCAGAGAAGATAGTACAAACAACAAGTCACACAAGACGGTCCGGAAAAAACTATACATCAGCAACATGGGTATGGCTTTATAACAATGATGGCATACCTTTTATAAGTAAAAGTAAGCTTTGTTTAGTTGTTGCTTTTCATGGTATTCCACAGCATAGCAGCATGCATCAGCTCAATCCTCCCTCCTCCTGCTCGGCTGGTTGCAGGGCGGTGGTATATGATCAAACAAATGAACAGCTGTGCCACATAGAAGGCTGTTAAACAAACTGGGAAACAAGGGAGTGATTAAGATGGTGGTGAAGTGGATGGAGAATTGGCTGGATAGCAGGACACAGTGGGTGGTGGTAAATGACTGTCACTCCACAGAGGGAAAGGTGTCCCGTGGGATTCCGCAGGGATCAGTGCTGGGTCCAGTCCTCTTCAATACCTTTATCAGTGACATTACAGAGGACCTAGATGGGAACATTTGCCTGTTCACTGATGACACAAAGCTCTGCAACAAGGTGGACACACCAGAGGGTGTGGATAGAATGAGGAGAGACCTGCAGAAGCTTGAGTACTGGTCAAGGAAGTGGCAGTTAATATTTAATACATAAAAGTGTAAAATAATGCACATGAGGCACAAAAACCCAGGAACAACATATCAGCTGCGGGGGTGGGGTTATAGAAAGCTCCAAGCAGGAAAGACACCTAGGGGTTATCAAACATACGAACATACAAAATTGCCAGTAGATACAGGCCATTCAGTCTATCTAGTCTGCTCGAGTGTGCAGCACTTCAATCCATTAGACTGCAGCTGCCCCCTCCCTCATATGCCTCCCCATCTCCGCCCCTCCCAGTTGTACCTCCCTTGAAACTGTCTCACTCCCTCTTGAAGTCCTCAACACTATGCAGTGATACAACTTCCTCTGGCAAAGCGTTCCACCCTGCCACCACCCTTTCTGTGAAATAGTGCCTCTTCCGTTCCCTCTTGAACCTGCCACCTTCCAACTTTATAGAGTGCCTCCTGGTTTCCCTTCTGAACATACACCTGGTGTCTTCTCTGTTCAAACCCTTCAGGTACTTGAAGGTCTCAATCACATCCCCTCTCTCCCTTCTTTCCTCCAGGGTATACATATTGAGCTCTCTCAGTCTCTCCTCATATGGTCTGTCCCCCAACCCCAGGATAATTTTTGTTGCCCTGCACTGTACTCCCTCCAGTAGTTTGATGTCCCTTTTCAATTAGGGGTGCCAGAATTGCACGCAGTACTCTAGGTGCAGTCTCACCAGTGACCTGTATGGGGCAAGATTACCTCCCCACTCCTAGAAGTAATCCCCCTTGCTATGTTCCCTAGCATCCTGTTTGCCTTCACTGCCGCCTTCCTGCACTGAGCAGAGTGGTTCATCTCCCCAGTTACCAGCACTCCCAGATCCTTCTCCTTCTTGGAATTTGTCAACGGGACACCCTCCAGCCAGTAATTGTGTCCTGGGTTCTTGCCTCCTAAATGAATCACTTTGCACTTCTTGGCATTGTTACCAAGCTGCCAAGTGTGAGACTATTTCTCCAGTTTTGCCAAATCCTCCTGAAGTACTTTTGCTCCCCCCTCCATCAACTTTGGCACAGATCTTTGTGTCATCTGTGAAGAGACTGATTTTGCTCTTATTCCCTACTGCAATGTCGGCTATGAAAGTATTAAACAGAACTGGTCCTAGCACCAAGCCCTGCAGTACACCACTTGTTACTGCCATGGGTTCAGATGCCCCCTCTCTCACTACTACCTTCTGCTGTCTACCCTGCATCCAGTTCTTGATCCATCTGACCAGTTTCTTCCCTGCTCCCAGACTCTTCAACTTGCAGGTCAGCCTACTGTGTGGCACCGAGTCAAAGGCCTTGCTGAAATTCTGGTAGAGGACATCCACCACATGTCCCCTGTCCAGTGCCCTCATAACCTAGTCATAAAAATCAACCAAGTTCATCTGACAGGATCTGCCTGAGACAAACCCATGCTGCCTGTTGTCCTGGAGGTTGTTATTCTCAAGAAATTGCACCAGCCTTTCCTTGAGGATTGTCTCCATCAATTTTCCTACAATTATAATAAGGCTTACCGGTCTGTAGTTCCCCAGTTTGTCCTTGGGCCCACTCTTATGGAGAGGTACCACATGTGCTTCCTTCTAGTCCCTGGGCATGCACTCCGAGTTCAGAGAGGTATTGAACAGGTCCACCAGTGGCCCTTCCAGTACCTATGCCAACTCTCTCAGCACCCTGGGGTGGACTCTGTCTGGGCCAGGTGCCTTGTCCACCTTCAGGGACTTAAGGCCCTCTCTCATCCTTTCCACTGTTATCATCTCTGATGACCTCAAGGTAGACAGTCAATGTGACAAGGCATCAGGAAAAGCAAATGGGATGCTGGTTTGTATAGGCAGAGGTATCACCAACAGGAAAAGGGAGGTCATAATTCCACTATACAGGATATTAGTGAGGCCACACCTCGAGTACGGTGTCCAATTCTGGAGGCCTTACCTATGTTAGGACATAGACAGGGTGGAGGCTGTTCAGAGGAGGGCAACCAATATGGTGCAAAGATTACATAACAAACCTTATGAGGACAGGTTGAAAGACTTAAATATGTACTCCCTGAAGGAGAGGAGGAATATGGTTGAGACATATAAGTACCTCACGGGGAGGAACAAGGTGCAGGAAAATACAATTTTTCCAAGAAAAAGATGCTCCAGGACTAGGGGACATGGGATGAAATTGGAGGGAGAGAGGTTCAGAGGGAACATGAGGAAGTACTTCTTCACAGAGAGGGTGGTGAACAAATGGAACAGCCTGCTGGAAGAGGTGGTGGGGCAGAAATTATTACAGGATTTAAGAATGTATGGGATAGGCATAAGGGGATCCTGGTAGTCGAGGAAAGGGGAAAACCTAGTTCCAAGGAAGCTTGAAGAAGCAAGGTTACTTGCATTCATGGGCAGACTAAATGGGCCGAAGGCCCTTATCTGCTGACAACATCTATATATCTCTGTAGCATGGAATTACTTATGCTCGCAGTAGTTGTCTAAAGCCAGTGCATGCAACCAATGGTTATTGGAGGCAGTATAGCACAGTGGTTTAAGGCTCTGAGCTGCAAATCTGGAGACCTGGATTTGAATCCCACAGCCCCCACTTGCGTAGTGTGTGACCCTGAGCAAGTCACTTAATTTCCCTGTACTCCCAGGTTGTACCTGTAAACAAGCTTTCAGCTTAGTGTGTCTCACCTGGTTAAACAATTGGAAAAAAAATTGATATGTTTACTGTCTCTTATTAGGTTGGTATGCCAGGGTAACCTGCATGTCTTCTATTTTGTGTCATTGTTCTTCCCTGTGATGAAACTCTTACAATTATTGTATTCTGTAATACTAATGTTGTAAATACTGATACTGTTGTAAACTGCTATCTGCCACTCTGTGATTCTAATGCTGTAAATACTGATACTATTGTAAACTCTGTCTCCCTTCCCCACTACCCCCAGGACGGTTCCATGCCAATTCAGCGCAAACAATGACTGCATGGCTAATATCCATGCAGTAATTTCGTCGAATAGCAATATCGCATATAGCAATGTGCTCGCAGACATGAATAGTGCAAGAAAACGTAAACTTAAGGGGCACATCACAGACTCAGGGAAAGCAGCACAGAAACATTCAAAGCCAATACTTAAGGGGCAGATAGTGGAAGCAGTGCTAGTGGTAACAGCACATGAATAAACATTCAAAGCAAAGACTTAAGGGGCAGATTATGAAAGCAGCACTTGTGGAAGCAGCACATAAATACTCACAGCACTGAGCAGTACAGCTGAAAATGAGTACTGCAACTGTTTCCTTACCAGCATACATGCCTTCTTCCTTTGCTTCTAAAAACAACCTTTATTTCATAGGTTTAAAATCCAAAAACTTCAGGAGCCATAGAGTTAATCCAGGAAAAAAGACAAACAACATCAGGGGCCAGATATTCAAAACTTTGCCCTAGGGCAAAATTAGCACTGTCCGGTGTGTTAAATTAGCCCAGAACCAATGGCCGCTATATTCAAAAGGGGTATCCCCAGTGCTAAACCTGCTGAATATAGCTTGCTAAGGAAGCAGGGCAAACTGGGCTGGGAACGAAGTGCAAAAATAGCCTGGGAAAAAGACAGCTCTGAATAGTGCAACCCACAACAGCAGCCCAGTGCACAGCAACATGGAGGAAGGTAAAGGTAAACCATGTGGCCAATGTGTCTGCTAGCAAAGGAGTGGATTAATTACAGCTGCAAGCACTAGTGCATGTGAAATTCTGCAGAAATGTACCATGTTTCCAGAAACATTTGCACTGTGCAAACACATTTGCACAGCTTTTGCACGGAGCTAAGCTGTTTGCCCAGTGCTATCACATTTGCCTGGGGCAAAAATTTGCTATATTCAAAAGTGACATGCAAATAAGCCTACTTAGGCAGTCTGTGGACAAACATCCAGATTAGCATCTCATTATGTCCTGATTTGCATGCATTTTTGCCCAGAGCTATTGCAGGATCCCACAGCTCCACCTGTAGGTCAGTCTGGAAGTACAGGGGCTGGCTGGGTCTGCCCACAGCTCCACCTGTAGGTCAGTCTTGAAGTGTATGGTGGTAGCTGCAGGCTACATTTGTACAGAACAGCATAGAATATTGTGCCTCAGGGGACTACACAGCACAGGCACAGGTGTTGTTGTTGCATGCAACAGTCAAACTGTAGGTCCTGCTACAGTGCACAGCAGACACTACAATAATAAGGGGGTCAATAGTGTGAGGGACACAGCAATGCCTATAGTGTGTAAGGCATCAATGACTGCTGCACTTTACAAAGTGACAGGCCAATCTTGCAGGTGTGTACTGACAGTGGACATTACTGTTATGCTGTTGTGCAACCCATAGATGCTGCACCACTGGCATGGGATACTCACAGTGACACATACATATACATGGTTGGCTGTGAGTGCTGTGGTGTCTGTACAGATGTGTGGTATGTGGCTGGGAGGGCACATACCATCAGACAGTCATACTGGTGTTAGGGAATTCCCTACACTGGTCCATTTGCACTGCTTGGATTGTCCCAGCCTTGTGGCAGTACCCAGTATGTGGTGCAGATTGGCCACCTGTACACCCTCCCCTCAACACCTTCCATGCTCCCAGTGCTGCATATGTGTGCTGAATTCTGTTGGTGTCCACTGAAGAGTGGTCTGCAGGTGTGTGCTGTATGGACACACTTTCATGGTGTTCACTGGATGCCAGGTCACCAATTAATGCCTGGCATGGCTGGGACTGGTGGCAGATGATGGCAACATAGGAGGTGCCATCCATGTGCAGCATGTTTCTTCCATGTCTGATTTCTTTCTATGTTTAATACTTATTAGTTAGGGTTACGCAGAGCTGCACAAAAGTTACCAAAGCCAAACAGTCTCACAAAGCTGGTTTGCCCAGAGTTAAGACTACTTTTTCCTGGGCGGTAATTTGCACCACGCAAAGTGTCGTGCTAAGTCGTGCAAAAACACCTTGGGCCAGATATTCAAAACTTTGCGCCAGGCAAAAACCATTTGCATAGGTTTAGCGCGGGATTAGCGCGGGTCTGCTATATTCAAAAGGCCAAATAGTGCAGGCAAACTGCATTAGCTCTGGGCAAAATTATAATGTATGCAAGGGGCAAACTGACATGAATACAGGCGCAATGCTATATTCAGCGACTAGTGCCGCGCTAAGTGGTTTTGCGCAACTAAGTGCGACACTTAGAGCGGTGTGAATTATCGCCCAGAAAAAGCTTGTCTTAACCCTGGGCAACCCGCTTAGTGACACTATGGCTTTTCCCGGTATTTGCGGGTTTAGCGCGTGGTTTTCTGCACCCTAACAAAGAAATATGACATAGATAAAGCCAAACATAGAGGAAGCATGCTGCTAACTGATGGCATCACAATGATGCCATCATCTGCCACCAGTCCCAGCCATGCCAGGCAGTAAGTGGTGACCCTGCTGCCAATGGACAGCATGGCAGTGTGGCCATACAGCACACACCTGCGGACCACACTTCTGTGGACACCAACAGATGTCAGTGCACACATGCAGCACTGTGGGCATGGAGGATGTTGAGGGGAGTATGTATGGGTGGCGAGGCTGTGCCACAGACCAGATGTGGCCACAAGACTGGGGCACATCATGCAGTGCACATGGGCCAGTATTGGGAATACCCCAACACCAGTGTGCCTTTCGGATAATATATGCCCCCCCGGACACATACCGCACAGCTGTACAACTGCCACAGCACACAAAGCCAGAAATGTACATGTCACTGTGAGCATCCCATGCCACAGGTACAGCATCTGTGGGTCACACAACAGCGTAACAGTAATGTCCACTGTCAGTAAACACCTGCAGGTTGGGCCTCTCACTGCGTATAGTGCAGTCATCATCACTGCCCTACACACCATAGGCATTGCTGTGTCCACACATTACTAGCCTCCTTGCTACTGTAGTTTCTGCTGTGCACTGTAGCATGACCTACAATGTGACAGTTGCATGCAGCACCACCACCATCTGTGCCTACGCTGTGTTGTCCCAGTATAGCTGCAGGCAGCAGCGCATGTGGAAGTAGTGTTCAAAACTGTATAATATTCCCCAAGCTGTTTGTGCAGCACTAACACGTTTGCGCAGGTTTAGCGCAGGGCTAAACAGTTAGCCCGGTGCAAACTGCATGCAAATCAGGTCATAATGAGATGCTAATCTGGATGTTTGCCCACAGACTACCTAAGTAGGCTCATTTGCATGTCACTTTTGAATATGGCAAAGTTTAGCTCAGGGCAAATGTGTTTGCTCCGGGCTAACGGTTTAGCCCTGTGCTAAACCCGTGCAAACGTGTTAGCGCCGTGCTAACAGTTCGGGGAATATTTTACAGTTTTGCACACTGTACTTTCACATACACTGCTGCCTGCAGCTGTACTGGGTCCACGCATTTGCTGGCGCACACATTGGCCACATAGTTCATCTCTACCTACCTTCACATCGCTGTGCACTGTGTTGCTGTTGTGGTTTGCACTTCCTGGTTGCCATATTCAGTGCTGTCTTATTCCAGGGCTAAGTTTGCCCTGCACTCCCAGCCCAGTTTGCCCGGCCTCATTCCCATGCTATATTCAGAAGCTGTTTGCCCTGGGCTATTCCTTTTGAATATAGCTTGCTCTGTGCTCTGGGCTAAGTTTGCCCACCAGGCAGTGCTAATTTTGCCCCGGGGCAAAGTTTTGAATATCTGGCCCCTTGTGTGGTGCTAGTGCACTGAATATAGCATTTTGCCTGTATTCATGTACACGGCCCCTTTTTTTGCCCCTTGAATACATTATACTTTTGCCCAGTGCTAATGCAGTTTGCCCGGGCTATTTGATCTTTTGAATATAGCGGACTCGCACAAACCTGGGGCAAACCCTGCTCAAATGGTTTGCACCCAGCACAAAATTTTGAATATCTGGCCCCAGGAGTCATAGAATTAAAAGACCAGTATCACCATCTGCTGTCCTAAATGTGACTCTTCTGACTTGCAGCTGAAAATTGTGGGCAAGTCCTCTAAGGCAATCTGTCACTGTGCACTGCAGTAGGATTGCACAACTGTGGTTTTTCTTTTGCTTTGTCTCTATATTTTTTTCATTGCCCTGGTGAATCCTGCCCAACCATATATTGTTTGATTTTCAGCTCATTCATATTTTGCTTTATGTTCAGAGCTTTGATGAACTTCCAGATGGTTGGGTGGCTGGCAAGTTGTTGAAACTTTGGTGCCAGCCTCCCAGAGTTTATTGTATGTGGCAGTTGATCAGCAACAGTGTTATGGCAGTTCCAGAATTCAATTGGGAGCAGAAAGCATCTCCTACCATGGCACCCAACCTGTCTCCCTATCCAAATAGCCTCAAAATAATCAAGAAGAGGAGACAGGAGGGTTCTGTGGTCATTGTAAAAGGCTGTGCATCTCAGGGTTTCAAATGTTTCCAGCACATCTGCAGGGGGTATGTATGCCAGTGCTGGCAGCATACGAATTTGAAGTGCAAGTTCTTTGCCGATTGTGTAATTTTTTAATATGTCAGGACAGTCCTGTATTTTCCACCAAATGGCCAGACATAAATGGAAAAAACATCTGCGTGCTTCTGCCTCAGGGAAGTGTTGCTTGAACGCTTTATTGGCTGCCAACTCAAAATCCATCATGACTGACTGGGGTGACAGATTGGGGCACAGTGATTTCAGGGCAGTTAGAACATAACAGTAACCCTAAAAAGAATGCATTGACATTAGAACAAACATGCTACGTATTACAGCAGTAAACCTAACCCCACATATAGTGTATAGCTGTGAGAACAACCGGGGGGTTAACTTAAATGTTCTGTCAGCATACCAGTGTGGGCTTGTTTGCTTATAATCTAGATTCTTAGCAGTGCTGAAAATCAAAAATCTATCACTTTCATCTGCCCCACTGTCATGCAATAAGAATGGAGCACCATGGTCAGTGTAGCCATATTCTGGCAGGATCTGCCATTCTGCTAAACTAGCAGGCATAACTGGGGCACGGTAGCTTTCTGTCTTGCACTTTGTGCCATACGTTTCAAACAGGAGAATGAGGGCAACTTTCCTGCAATTGCAGGATCAACTCCTGTGGCCCCAGCAACAATTGGGTGTGTACCTTCTTGTGAATTTACTGCCTTTTTTCTCAATGTTGCAATGACAGTTTTTACTGCTATTTCCCTCAGATCAGGCACATGATTATGAGTGCTCAGATACATTGATATTTTGTCTTTCATGGTATGGCACCTAGCGGTACACTTATGGGAATTATATGAACCACACTTCCAGTATGTTTGTTCACCATAATTATGCTCTTTTTTGTAAATGTACTCCTTGTCCGACAGCAGCTGCTGTCCACATTTGCTTAGCACGAAACTCAGTGGCATCTTATACCCAGGCAGAATCAGAGGCAAATGAATTAGCACTGCCATCTTGGACATACTTAAGTAAACTGCTTAAGTACCCAGCTGGTACAGCTTTAGGTAAGTGTACAATAGTAACCTCCCAGACTCACATACAGGTTCCAGAGGTACACTTAGGCACAGCGTCAGAAAGCCACAGCAATAAAAAGAGCACTGTGCCTGAATAATTTTCTAAATCTTTTCAGAAATGCAGGATTTCTTGGGCTTTTGAACACAAATTCATATGTATTTACAATTTCTTTTTGAGTTGCCTAGGAGATGCTGTTACATGGTTTTGTTTCTACCTCTGTATGCAAATTATGTACACATGATTTATTCAGCTATTTCAATGTACTAAGAAAAGTTTCCATGCTATTTTTCCTTGCATTGAAATTAACCCCATAATGGTGCTATGTTGGTACCGCATCAAAAAGGTTTATGCGCTATGTTTTCATGCACTGAAATGGACATGAGGTAATTGATGTGCTGAGTTTTCTGCACGATATTGACATGCTACTCCCCCCCCATGGGATGCATCTGGAAATGAATAATTTACTCAGTATGCCTTCCTGGAGAAACATGTAAATAAAAGAAAATAAGTAAGTTGGAGACAACCTTGATTTTTAAAGGGAGTGAGCTTATGGTATGCTCTGTGTGGGTTCTTGTTGTTCCAGAGGAAGGAGGACAAAGTACATTTTAATTTATTAAACTAATAACTGGGAACTACAGAACCTGAAGAGTAACCTTGGTACAATGTTCATTTCAATGATGCTGATGTGAGCCCACAAAGTAAGTGGGAGTGCCAACCACCTAGCTAAATCCTGTTTAATCTTGAGCAGGAATGACTCAAGAGTTTTGGAAAACATAATCTTTTTACTAGTGGCAACCTGTATGCCCAAGTATTTGAGTGTATCAACATTCAGTGTGCTCCCCCATCTGAACACCTGATCTTTGGTAGTCACATGGTTAAAAAGCATTGTACAGTTTTTATCTAGGTTAAGTCTGTAATCTGAAAGCTGGCCAAATTGCTGTAGAAGATCAAGCACAGCTGGGATCAACTGAGATGGGTCCTCTAGATACAATAAGATATCATCTGCATAGGTGGAAGTTTTGTATCTATAGTATCCTACCTTAATCCTTTTGATTTTATCATCTAAGAGGATTCTTCTAGTAAGGGTTCTAAATAAAGGATAACGAGGTAGGGAGAGAGGGGACAATCTTGTCGTGTACCTTTGTGCAGGAAAAAGAAACCTAAGAGTACCCCACTGTACATAACTGTTGCAGCAGGGTGGGAGTAAAGAAGTTTAATCCAATCAATGAAGGAGCTGGGGAAGTCAAAGTGCTCCAGTGTAAGGTACAAGAAGGGCCAAGAGACCATATCAAAAGCTTTCTCTGTGTCCAGAGACATCAGGATGGTGGGCTGTTTGGAATCTCTGGATGTGAATGTAAAGTGGACTATTTTACAAAAGTGGCCTGTTGAGAGTCTCCCCTGCATGCAATCAACTTGCTCGGCACCGGTTAGTGAGTCCCAGGCTGCACCAGCTCTAGATGCCAATATCTTAGCTAGAAGAAAATGAAGTTGAGAGTTAAACTGAGAATAGCAACCTTAGACACCTGGGCAAATGCAAAGTGCAATGCAAACTTTTACGCGGTGCTTTGCAAATTTTTGTAAATTTAGTCCCGGATTTATTTTTATTTATTTGTTTGTTTGTTTGTTACTGGGTAAGTGCACTGATCCCAAGGACAGTTTTCAGGCATGACCTGGACCATAAAGATGGCACAGTGAGTGATACATATAGTACAATATACAGATAGAGAAATGAAATAGATACATACTGTTGGACATGATGAATACAGTTGATACTGGCAGTACAAGAGATACACGCTGGTCAAACAGGATACAATGGGAACAGAGTATACATTGGTTACAAAGGTTGCAATAGGTATAATCAATACAATATTAAGTGCAATAAAAGTGAGGTGCAGGCAGGCCCTTAGGGGCTCCAAGATGGGGTGGGGGAAAGCTACTGCAAGCTATAATAAAAAGTGGGCTTACAGTACAATAAAACTTTGTTATTGAGTTTTGTATAACATAGTCTAGTACATAATACATAACTCTATTACAGAAATTGTATTAACTTCTCAGGAAAAGTCAATGGTCTAGATATAGATATTCAGAGGGAAAATAGGAATGAGTATAGTATGGAGAGACTGTATTTTAGAAATCCATAAACAGTGATGTTTGCAGTACTTGAAGGCATATATGTGTATATGCAATAAATTGCTTCATATTATTGATTGCTAGTCTAGTTCATCCTTTATCCTGCATTTTGGATTTGTAGATTTAAAAAAAAAAATATTCAATAGGATTCTCTATGTGGGAGTCTTTTACTTGTATCCCCTTCTGTACAAAGCACTAGGACATGTTCAAGTGCAAAGAACTTGAGCGTTGGAATAGGATGGTACCTATGTGAAAATGTTCTGCCACCAGACAGGAGTTCTCATTTTTGCAAATTTAACTTTTGCCACATTCTGTGATATTGATCCTTGGTTGAGCTATGCAAACTGTAAAACTCCACTAGAGGAATTCATGTGGAATTATGATTTACATTCTGCAGAGTTTCTCAACTTAATGAAATTCTGCCAAAATCTAAATTTATTTATCTCTTATTTTAAAACCACTCATCCGAACATCACCATATTACACAAGTTTAAAGTTCTGTAGTACTTGCATAGGTTTATTTAAGCCCAAACATCCCAGGTATGAGGTTATCCTAGCACAACCCTCACCCCGTTGTGCACTATTGCTTAAATAACACACACCCTGTTGTGCCTTATTGCTGTTATACAACGGCTTGTTTATTTAAAAAAAGGATTTATTTTTTAAATACATTTTTCATTATTATTAAATTTCTGATATAGAAGAATATCTTTTCAGAAAAAAGTCTGATTTCTGCCTTCCCCACTAGGGGGTGCTGCTTCTACGTACTGACTGCACTGTCAGTCTCCAAAGTCTCACTCTGCCACAGTGTCTGCTCTCTCTTTGGAAGAGTCTCTGCCTGTGTCTGTCCCTTCCCCCCAGTCCTCTGGCTCATGGTGGAGTCGGAAGCTTTTGGCTTCATTTGTATCATGTTTTAAATAAGAAGTAAAGAATAAGCATTTGCCAGTGATGAACCTTTGATGCTTGTTAAGCTTTTTTTTGTTTTTAATGGTTTGACCTCAACTTTTGAAGTGACTTGTTTTAGGATTCACCTTATAGACATGACATATATCATTTATAAGACATTGGGTGAAATGTCATTTCTCACCAGAGGCACGAAAACACATCTCATGCAGGATTTTAAAAATGACACGTCATGTTTAGGAGGTGATGTGCAAAAATTGCTATGTTGAAAGTTCGGATCAAAATATTGAAAACTACCAAAGTTAAGAGCCTGCATTCATAAATTCCTCATAACTTTATTGTTTTTTTAACATTTTTGCACCAAATTTTCAACATAACTTCCTATGACCCCACATCATGAACAAGTGTAGAGCTCCTGCCTGAAAGATGATTTTGCACAGCGACTACAAAATCACCTTTTGTGATATGAAAACACATTTTGGCCAGGATTTAAAAAATGACAGCCGTCACATTCATGCTTTGAAGAAATGACAATGCTGAAAGTATGGGGTCAAAATATTGAGCATTACCAAAGTTATGAGCCTGCATTTGTACATTCCAGCATAGATGCATAACTTAATTGTTTTTTTTTTAATTTTTGCCCCAAATTTTCAACATAGGCTTCCTATGACCCCAGCTCATGACTATAGTGGAGAATATTTTCAGCTCCTGCCCGTAAGGTGATTTTGCACAGTGACTGTGAAATCACCTTTCCGGATGTGAAAACACCTTTTGGCCAGGATTTGAAAAATGACAACTGTCACAGTCATGAGATGCTGTGAAGAAATGGCTATTTTGAGAATTTGGGGGCAAAATATTGAAAATTATGAAAGTTACGAGCCTGCATTCTCAAACTTCAACATGGGCTCATAACTTTGTTGTTTTTTTAATATTTGTATGCCAGATTTTCAACATAGCCTTCTTATGACCCCACCTCATGAACAATGGTAGGGAACATTTTTAATCCTGCCCCAAAAGGTGATTTCATGCAGCGATCACAAAATCACCTTTTGGGACAGATTTACCTTCATTGTTCATGAAGTGGTGTCCCAAAAAAGGGCATGTTGAAAATCTGGGGCAAAAATATTGAAAAATGGCCAAGTTATGCTACTAAGTTCAACCCCCCATTGAAATACATTGAATGACATACCCGATTTCCTCAGTTTGTGGTCAGGCATTGAAGAATGAAGACATGTCTGAGGTCCAGAGAAGATTAGGGCCTTGGACACCGGTGGGTGAGTAAGGGCTTGGGGAGACAGGGTGGTAGGTCCTGAGTGGAAGGGAAGGGTGGGGGTAATAATGGCACACCGACATCAATGGCCAGTTTTCTTTTTTACAGCTTCACAAACTAAAAAGATAAAATACAAAATGATGAGGGACAGTTTTCTCTATTGCAGGTAGCGACACTGGGGATTGGGCACGTACCAGTGTCACTGTTACATTTGGCAGCACCGGGGGTGAGCTTCCTGGTGCTGCATTACTAAAAGGGGCAGGGTGGGGAGTGTCATCTGGCATGGGGGAATTATGTTTCCTTATTACAGGCTGACAGGCTCATGTAGTGTGGGTTGGGATGCAGCGGGGCAACTGTTTGCTGACCAGCTTCATGTAAATCAAAGGACCAAAGCCATCTCTGATTGGAGCAGCTCATTCCTTTGAAGTACATGAAGTTTCAGCCCACCAAGCAGAGAGTGATGTCAGAACCACAGCACGTGGTCATTGGTGTAGACTGCCAAGCCCCTGTTTTCTAAGCTGCAATGTGCTCAGCAATGACACCCTTCCCAAATCCCAGTAACTCCTGACAAAATGTTTGGTGTGCATGCACGCATCAAATATAAAAATGAAGCTGACAATCAGCACCACAGGAAAAAGAAGCTGTCAAGCTGATAATATGTATGTGGAGAGGCCAATGTGTGAAGTGTGGCCAAAAAGCATGTTAAAAGCCAGGGTGAAAGACAGTAGGATGTACAGCTGTACCTTTCTGGCCATTAGGGTGCTGGCATTACAGCACTGGGTCATTACAGTGTCAAATTTTGGATTCACCGCCCACTCCCTGAGGTCTGCCCCCTCGGTGTTAGTATCCTTAGAAGGGGGGACATGGGGGTGCAGCTTCCTGCAAAAAGAGAGGATGGTGACTTTCCCACTTGATACTGTAATGACCAGGCACATTACCACCAGCACTCTGAAGTGGTAGAACCAAGCTGTAAGTGGAAAAGGTTTTGGCATTCTGTTTTTAAAAGCTACAACTGAAAGTACTTTGAGAAAGCACCACTCCCTGTGACTTTTCAGAAATGGCCAGGTGAGCGTGTGCCTCACAGAGCTGACACTGAAAAGCTGACAGCTGACTGTTAGATGCACGGAGTGGTGATTTCTGTAAAAGTGTTGCAGTTTCTGTTGTATGCAGTGAAGCTCTGGCTTATTCTTTATTTCTATTTTTCACTATCTGACATTTGACTCAGACATTGTGAAGCTGTGACAGCTATGGGATGCAGGACACACTTGGATGCATTCAGACTGATTTTTTATTGGTCATGTGGTCATCAGTGTACCTGGACTTCATACAGTGATGTTATTGTGAAACAACATTGCTGTTCCAGGCATGCACTGACCAATCAGAGTGCAGCAAATATCCTTGCCATTTTATATTATATTTCATATCCCTAGTGTTAAAGGGTGCCAAGTTATAGGTGGCTAGATATTTGATCAGCATTTAATTTTCAGTTATTTCCATCAAATTCTAAAATTACTTATCCAAATGCCTCCGTATTTGATAAGTTTGAAAAACTATATCGCATGGGTATGTATAGAAAATTTTAGGTCCCAGTCCTAAAGAAGCCTTAGTTATAGGCAGCCAAACATTTGATCAAAATGAATTTTCAGTTATTTTTGTCCTGTTTCAAAACATTTTGTATAAATTGTACCACATTTTAAACTTCAACTACTATACCAAACGGATAAGTGTGTCATGCTTGAAGATTTTAGCTTTAAAGGTGGTGTGTTACTATATATATATATATATATATATATATATATATATATATATATATATATATATATAGCTAGCCAAACTTTCATACATTTGTAATTAAAATTTGTAAATTGTAAAATTAAAAGCTCATTTAACTTTGAAACTAGAGAACACAATTTCACTAAATTGGGCAGGTTCATAGACCTTACAAAAGAGGCTGTGAGTTTCAACCTTCTATTCTCTTGTTTAAAGGATCTCCATGCTATAAGATGCCAAAAACTGCAAACCATATCAGCACTAAAAGCTGAACTCCTTGAGTCTTAGTGAAAATCAAGGAATTTAGTGATAATATTTTGGAAGCCATACCTACAGTATGTTTTATGCTCAACCATTCATCCAAACTACTGAAGAGGAAAAGAAAAGGGCTAGTGAGAGTAGTAATGTTGGATTCATGAAGGACCTTATTGTAAAAGCAGAAGTAGAGTTGTAGTGGCATTGCAGGACTATGATGTTAATACAGATAAAGTAATTTGCCTGCAGTTTAGGTCAAATGAGTGGTATCCACAGACAAGCACTACAACTAGAGGGAGGACCTGGCTGTTGTGCACATTGTGATAGAAAGTACATGTTCTGACGGCACAAGAAGGTCAGTTACTGACTTAGAGATACCCCCAAAGACTTACAGTACTGAGGGAAGAAAATGACTGGTGCATCAAGAAGGAGGGATTCTGGCTATCTGAATGGAATACATCTGGCAGGAAAGAAGGTAAGTCACTCTCTTTTAAAGCAAGTGTGTCGCTATAAAGAACCAGGAAGATACCGGGGGACAATCAGTTATGTGGAGTCTATCTAGTCAAGCTAAGAAAGCAAAGAAGGAGGCAGGACAGAATAGTCACCGAAGAAGGAACTGCAAGACTTTAAAGAGCCCAGCTCAGCTTATCAGCTGCAGTGGTGACACCTACTTTCTGAACATTAAATTCCACAAGTATAATTCTGAAGGTTTTATGTATTATGCCACCATAAATATTACAGAAAAGTTTGCCTGTAATTATTTGCTATATATTTCAGTGTAAATTTAAGACTACAAAACCACATTTCTCCAGCTTTGTTAGATGCCAGGATCCATTGAAATTGGATATGCATGTCACATCCTTCTCTGTCGCTGCACCTCAAAAATGGAACAATCTCCCACCAGACCTACTCACATGTACGTCTCTTATGCAACTTAAAAGATTATACAAAGCAATATTCTTTCTGCCTTCATTCAGTGACTATAAATTATCTCTACTTGTTCTACATGCCCTCCCTCCCTCCCTCCCACAGATCTTTCCCTCCTTTCTATGAATGCCATCTCTCCAAACCACCCTCCCCTTCCTCTATGCCATATGTCTTACTGAGCATCACAATTTCAACTCCTCACCTATGTCTTTTTTCCTCTCTTTAAATCTCCTAGATACATGTATAGAATGCTCAATAGACAATATTTATGTGTATGTACCGCACTGCCTTTACTAGACCTACCTAGTACTCTAATCCTGTATAATTATGTTAAGCTCCTCTATTTTTGGATTCCTTGTCCTGACTATTTAGTGTATGATATACTGAGTATAATCACAAGTCACAATGTATCTCTGTACAGTATATGCTTTAATTTCCTGTACTTAAAAGTGTCATTTGCCCCCCCATACAGCAATGTTTATCTTACATATGGAATGCTTATATTCCCCGTGTCACCCCTGACAAAGGGACAGCTTTATCTCAATGGGCCTACCCGATCAACAAAATTTAAATAAATACAAAAATAAATAAATTAAGGTGTATTCTTGCAATAGTAAGGAAGTTACAAATATCTACCTTTTTAGAAGGTTTTCACAAAATAGTTACAGGTATATAGTGTAGTTACGAACCCCTGTATCTTACAAATTACTGAATCAAATCCCTCCATGCAAAGTAGTTTCTGTTACCCTTCCAAGAAGGTTATTCCTGCTGATTTGTACATATCTAACTTCAAAGGTGGCTGGATTATACGCAGATAAATATTTTAAAAAAATGTACCCAAAAATAAAATACCTGAAGTTGAACCCCACATAATTTGGAAACTAGAAACATCGAAACATAGAATTTGATGGCAGATAAGGACCACTTGGCCCACCTAGTCTGCCCATTTGCCTACCTAATGGGTAAGCTGCAGATCCTAGTTAACCAACAGCCTACTTCCTCCTAACCCCCTTAAGAATTGCCTTATGTCTGTCCCATGCATTCTTGAATTTCCCCCACTGTTTTTGACTCCACTACCTCCTCAGGAAGGCCATTCCATGCATCCACAAACCTCTCCATGAAACAATACTTCCTCACATTACCTCTGAGCCAGCCCCCCTCTATCTTCAAATTGTGCCTCCTTGTTCTTGCACATCTCTTTTTCTGAAAGATGCTACCCTTTCGGACTTCGTTGATTCCCTTGAGGTACTTGAAAATTTCCATCATGTCCCCCCTCCCCCTCCTTTCCTCGAGAATATACATATTAAACTACTCATCCACATGTCATGGTAGTTGCCATATGCCAGATTAATTGGATACACTTCTGAAACTGGAGGAATAAATGTAATAAAACCACTAGACTTGAAAACACTAAATGCTATGAAATACTATAAACTAAAAATATCCCAAAATTGTAATCCTAGAAAGTACTGGAGTCTAAGAAAATAGTTACAGAATCCCACAAATTCTAGCATTCCAATTAAGCTGATAAACAATGGTATCCTCAGTACAGAGTTGCTGAACTCTCAAAAGAAAATGTCAGTGAACTACCAGACTTAAATAGGACACAATGCAGACACACTGAAAATGTGCAGAGGCTAGGCAGCAGATGGCTGCTGCTGCATGTACCTGCATGGAGGAATGCTGCAGAGAGTTCAACCGATAAAAGGAATGGGTTGTGGAGGAACAGTTACAGGCACACAAGCAGGTTGTAACATTGGATGCAAGCTGCTAACAGCGTGAGTACATGGATTGAGAGTAAATATAGTGTAACAGAATATGGAAAATGAAAAGCAGAGTAAAAAGAAGGTAAGCTGGCAAGTTAGTAACCCTGTATAAAGTTAAGTAGTAATTCTGCCTTACTTCCACCACATACCATACAGCATGGGCATGGTACGCCATTGTTGAAATCAGCATTTCAAACTATAAAAGCTCTATAGAAGTCTTAAGAGCCCTGAAGGCTTGCGCACAGCTTGTGAGAAGGTGAAAGTAAGCCTGGTTTTGCTGTGAGGTGCTTTGCACAGTAAACAGATGCTTTCCAGTAAACCTCATTCAGAGCGGTCAGAAAACTGACCACGCAGTTTATCTGCAAATGGAAGTAGAAAGTGAAGCAAGAAAAAAAAAGAGTTGATCACCAGCACAAGGTGAAGATTTGGCTCTTTTGGGAGGTAGGGAGACACTGAAACAAGCACGAAGGAGGATAGACAAATGACAAGCTTCACTTCAAGGTCAGCAAAGTTGAAATTCGACCTGCTTTCTTTTGCTTTAACTGATCCCTGCTGTCAGATGCTACACATAAGGGGAACAGAAGCAAAAGAGGAAAATGGACATAAATAATGTACATGGTGTGCACTAGCAGAATTCTGGCTGTTAAGGGACTATGTGAAATAAAATATAGTTCCTACAGCATAGAAAATAGAGAGCAGAAAGTATAAAAATCAACCCCCCTTCCCCACTAGGATTTGGACTATATAATTTTTTCTTGGGCTCTTTAGCCCTTGGTGATCTTTAAAAACAGAATAGCAAAATTACTGGTTGTGGACTTTAAATACTTTTGTACCATGTGGCCTTGTGCCCCAACCCCCCTCGATGGATTAATTCTCAAGTAGACCCATGCTCTCTCATGGGTTAATCCTTACTAAGAACATGGTTTCAAGGGTGATGACGATTTTTGTTAATGCTTGCCCTGCAACATATATATTAACAGTTAAGTATATGCAAGTTGTGAGAAGCTCTGAGAGATTCAGTGTTATACCAGATACAGTACAGGGGGCAATATCATTAAAGTTAAAGTATACAAAGATGATACAGAAATATAGAGGTCACAATTGGACACTAAAGGGAAACAGAAGAAAAAAAAACATATGGAAAATGGAGGTACCACTGATTCTAAAAGATTAAATAAACTGCTAAATGTATCAGAAAAGAAAAATAAGAGTCACAAAACAGGATAAATTGGAAAGAGAAGTCACAAAGAACAATGGGAAAAAGACATTTGAAAATGATGAAATTCCATGCCCAACCACAACTGGTACAGTCTTAGTTGAATTTTCAAAAGTCAGAAGATATTTGGCCAAAGAGGACTTCTAAAAGTCCATCAGAAAATGAAAGCAAAAAGCAAAAAAAAAAAAAACAGAGTAAAGCTAAACATATCAGTGAAGAAGGGACCAACATAAATGCCAATATGGATAACAGCAAAGGTCAAACAACATCACTAGATAAGGGGGAGGTGTCCACTAGTAATGTGCTCCCAAGTACTAGTATAATGTGCTCCCAAGTACTAGTAGTTATAGAAAAGAAAAAATAAATGATGAGGACTGTGATACACAGGCCCTGGAAGATTCTGAGGCTCAATGCAAAGCTAAGGCACCCTAAAACCAGAAGGTCAGGAAGATAAAACAATGGGGGATGTGCTTCTGAAATGGGACATGCAAATGTTGGTTCATTTAACAGCACTAAAGGAAAATATGGACAGATAGAAAGAAATATCTGAGAAAGTGCAAAACATCCAAAAGGGAGTGGATTCACTGGAGACAAATGTGGATAATGTCTCTAAAAGGTTATCAAGAAAATTGAGCCAGCTGAAAGATCGTAGGACTATTTGGCATTCTAGTGGACTTGGAGAGGTACATCATTAAAAAAAGTGGTCTCAGGACTTTTAAAACCCTATTAAAATTAGAGACAAAAATTCCTGCAATAGATAGGGCACATTGGGTTGAAGCTATACAAAGAACTACAGAAAAAGAAAAGACTCGACCTGTGTGAAACTGTTGTGGAGTGATGACAAATGGAAATTAATGAAAGCAATATCTCAAAACAAAAATTTCATTTAGCGAGAAGAAATCATCAGTAACACATATGATTTATCACAGGAACTTAAGAAACTTAGAAGACAGTATTCAAATATTCAAACTTTATGGGCAGAAAAAATTAAGGGCCCCCCTTTTCAAAAGGATAGTGCTGTGCAAACTGGGTTTGCACCATGTTAACCATGAATAGTGCCAGCTGTCGGGGTGTTGTCCATATTCAAAGGGCACTTTTGTGTGGCAAAACCCCCACAGTGCCGGTGCACAGAAATGTGTGCTGTAACCATGCAAATGAGAGATCCCTCATGCATATGCGGTGCAGCAGAAAATTTAAAGATTTGAAAAGTGCTAAACAGCCGACTGTGTGGCACAGTTTAACGTGTCTGAAACCTAACCCTTAATGGTGCACAGGTGGGGTTGGTGCCACCCACCTCATCCGTACACCATCTGACAGCACCATTTCCTGGTGTCTTGCGGTCCCACCTCCCTATTCCCAAGCATCCTCATCTACAGAACCCTCCCTTGTGTCCAGTGGCCCCCCTCCATATCCCCAATCTCCCCTGAAAGAAATATATAAATATCCCTGGTGTCCAAGGGCCCCTCCATCCCTGATCCCCTGTAAAATATTATACCACCCACTCCCTGGTGTTCAGTGGCCCCCTTATGATCTCTGATCTCCCATTCATTAAACTTAAACCCATTCCCTGGTATCTAGCGGAACCCTCCTTCCTATCTTTGATCATCTGTAAATGACACTATAACCTATTCCTTGGTATCTAGTGGCCCCACCTCCCTATCCCTGATCATTAGTAAATGGCACTGTATCCCATTCCCACTCTGCCAGATGTGGACTGACCCTCATACACAGCATCCTCTGAATGAAACAAAGATTGCCTGTTTGCACTGCAAGGATCAGGTTTACAATGCCTGATGAATTCCCCCACCAGAGACAAAGCAATACTGGACTTGGTGCTCACAAACAGCACACAAATCTCAGATGTGCAAGTAGGGGGTCAATCTGGGGACCAGTGACCACAGGACAATCCAGCTAACTGTCAAAAAGGTAAAAGAAACCAGTCACACTAAAACTAAGGTTCTAGATTTCAGGAGAGCTAACTTTCCTGAAATGAAACATATAGTCACATCCATGCTAGATGGCAGAAACTCAGAAGATGTAGAAGACTGTTGAGAGGCCTTAAAACTGCTTTAAATACAGCTACAGCTACATGCACTAGGCAGATCACCAAATCCAAAAAAAAAAGAAAAATCCACTCTGGTTCACTAACGAAGTTGCAACCAAAGTCAAGGAAAAAAGGAGGTGTTTGCAAAATATAAGCAAACTAAAAGTGAATTAGATAGAGAAGAATACAAAAACAAGCTGAGTGAGGCAGAAAAGGCAGTTAAAAGATCAAAAGTGCAGAGGGAGGAGAAAATTACACAGGGGGTCAAGAAGGGAGACAAAACCTTCTTTAAATATATAAAGAAAAAAAGGAAGAGTAAGGGGGGAATAGTTAGGTTAGCAGCAAAGGAAGGCAAGATGGCAGAGACAGACGAAGACAAAGCAGAGCTGCTAAATGATTTCTTTTGCTCGATCTTCACCATAGAAGACAGTGGGAAGGGACCTACACTAAGTATGTCAGTGCACAACACCACAGGAGCAGATACAAGACCCTTCACAAGGGAAAGGGTCCTAGAAGAGCTGAATAGGCTCAAGGTAGATAAAGCAATGGGGCCTGATGGCATCCACCCTAGGGTAGAACTCACCACATCACTGACTGAGCTTTTCAGCAAGTCACTGGAAAGTGGAATAAAACCCCAGGACTGACAAAGGGCAATAGTGGTACCTTTATGCAAGAGTGGAAGCAGGGAAGAGGCAGGAAACTACCGACTGGTCAGTTTGACCTCAGTGGTAGGAAAAACTGTGAGGTCATTGCTAAAGGAGAGGATAGTGTAGTACCTGGAGGATAGCAGTAAGACTGACCCCAGGCAACATGACTTCACAGCAAGACACTCTTGTCAAACCAATATGATTGACTTTTTTGACTGGGTCACCACAGCAGTCGACCAGAGAGGAGCAGTGGACATTGTGTACCTGGACTTCAGCAAAGCGTTTGACACTGTTCCCCACAGAATGTTAGCTAACAAATTAGAGCACACAGGAATCAGTCATAAGATAGTGAACTGGATCAGCAACTGGCTGCAAGATAAGATAAAGAGAGTGCTTGTCAATGAATCGCTATCAAGGGAAGGCAAAGTGACCAGTGGCATTCCACAGGGGTCTGTGCTGGGACCTATCCTCTTTAACATATTTATCAGGGATATTACATGACCCAGCACACTTGGCCAATGTGCAGTATGCAGATGAGGCCATAATGGGCATGCAACAGACCTGTTGGTGCCAAGTATGCCAAATGGGCTCCTCGCCATGCTTGGGCTAAATATTGCCCACAGGGGCCACGGCACTAACCAGTGTGTGTGTGTGTGTGTGTGTGTGTGTGTGTGTGTGTGTGTGTGTGTGCCATGCTTAAACCCTATGGGCCATCTTCAGTCCAGCACTCTGGTAGTGCTGCACAAAGCATGGCAACCAATTGTTTCACACCATGCTACCATGACCCAATGTTCAGACAAACAACACAATCTGTTCGAATTGTGCTATCAGTTTGAACATTGTGCGAGAGCCGGGTGGTGTGCACCGCATAGCGGGCCAGCTCTAAAAATGGGGCCATTAGTCAATTGTCATTTTTTCCAGCAAGATTGAAATTTGTTTTTTTTTTTTCTTAATGGACAAATTTGGGTATATGAAAAGAACTTTGAGGCATACAAAGATTTAAAAATGCATTTACCTAACCTATTTCAATGATGATTATGAGTAGAGCTGTGCAGAATATAATATTCTGCCTGCAGAATGCATGCAGCATGGCCATTCAGATTCTGTGGAATGCCACAAAATTTTCATGAAAATTCCGTGGAATTCCATGAAATTGTTAATTTCATTTATTTCAATATAACTATAACTTTAACAGTTTGCATCCAAATAACACCAAATTTGGAAAGTAAACAGTACCCTAAGGCTTACAAAGTTCTATGTTAAAAGGAGGTGTAGTTATAGGTTTCCAAACATGTAATCAAAATTTAATTTTCAGTTATTTTGAGATGATTTTGAAATTTCTTCTCCAAATTTCTCCACAATATCAGGATTTAGAGAAGCACATAGAATGCATATATGCACCATGTTTTAAGTCTCAAGCTTTAATGGGAGCTAAGTTATAGGTAGTCAAATATTTTGCAAAAAATTGGATTTCTGTAATTTTAGTACAACTTTGATAGTATTCATTGAAATATTACAAATTGCCAGGTATACATGTTAGCACTACCATTGTATATATACAAAGTTTCAAATTTCTTGCTTTAAATGGGACTGCCTTACAGGTTGCTAAACATGTTCCCAAAACTGAATTTTGGTTAGTTCCCTCTAATTTTAAAACTACATATCCAAATTTAACCAGAATTCAAAAGTTTTAACTACTGCACCACATGGTCATTTCTGAAAAAGTTCATATTTTCAGATTTAAATGAGATTAAATGAAAAGTAGTCAAACTTTCACAACATTTAAAAATTTAATTTTGCAAGAATGTAAACTACAAATTTATAAATCCCTGTAACTTTAAAACTAGAGAAAGCAATACCATTAAATCTGCCAGGTTTATAGACCTTACAAGGGGACTGTGTGTGCAAATTTTATTAATTATTTACTGTGAGAAACTGCAAAATAACATGACTACTTAAAGTCAAATCCCATAAGTCTTTGTGAAAATTGCAGTATTTCATGAAAAATTCCATACAACTGGAATTTTCTAATTTCGCTCAGCCTTATCTGGGGGGTTCTAATTAAGGGATAGAGGTATAAGAGGCAGGTAGCGCAGGAGGTCACAAGATGCAGGAGTTAGATGCACAGTTTCACCAAGAAATAGACAGCTAAGCTGGGTAGCACAACAGTGGTAGACCCCCAGGTTGGAGCAAGAAAGCACAGAGTGTCAACAATTCAAACCTGAATGCAGGATATTTAAGAATCGCATCCAGTAAATTTATGATCCAGGGAGCCTTGTGTATATGCACGTCTAGGACTTAGAGGTACTCAAAAACATGTAGTAGGGGAAGACAATGTCTTGGGCAGCAGGAAGAAAGAATTCTGGCTATTCCAACAGGGTAGGTTGATAGGAAAGGGAGTAGGTTTTAAGGAGTGTTGTCACTGTAAAGAACAAAGAGGATATCAGTGGGATCAGTAGTTCTACTGAGTCAATCTGGCTGTGCCAAAAGAGAAGGGCGGAGCCACCCAGTGAGGAACAGCAGGACTGCAAAAAGTGCAGCCCAGCTTATCAACTGAAGTATGATATGTGCATTGTTAATGTTAAATTCCACGCAGAAAATTTTTGATGCTTCATCTACAGAATATGCTATCATAAATATGTGAGAAAATGTAACAAATAATGTTTTACTTCTGCAAAATTAAAAAATGCTTAACCAATTGATCCAGTTGTGTTAGACACCAGGATACATGGACTATGGATATGCATGTCAAATGTTAACTCTATGCTTGCAAGAGCAGAGAAGTTATAAACATTCACATTTTTGATAGTTTTCAGAAAGTTTTGCAAATATTTACATAGTAAAGTTTTAAACCACTGTAACTTAAACATTTCTTATCTTATTCACTCCATATTTGGATCATTCTATACGCATTACAAAAAGGGTATCCATACTAATTGAGACATGTCTAGTTCCAAAGGTGCATGAGTTATATGTACATGAAATTTCCTGAAAAAAAAAATGCAATGACAGATTTTGAACACATATAATTTTGAGATGATGCATCATATTATCATGAAATCTGGCACATTGTTAGAACACCTATCATCAAGAAATCATGCAAAATTTAAGATCCCTGACCCTCTAGATGGTTAAGGTATATGCAGATAAAAATGTTCATGAAATTTCGCACAAACAATAAAATTACAATATTTGCGCCCCTATAATTTTGACATTATCCAATCACATTACATGATATTCAGCGTGTTGGTGGCCAATGTCCCAAAGAGTATATATATGCCAAATTTCAGACCTCTAGCTTGAACAATTATTGAGTTATAACCAAATAACAAACATTTTAAAATTCAGCGACATTTCAATGAAATTCCACAGAATTTTAAGGAATTGTGTGAAATTTTGCCAGAATTCCAAAGATTCTGAATTGTCTTATTCCGCACAGCTCTAATTATGAGTGATGTTGTTAAGAGATATTGAAAAACAGTCCATTTGGTGTGTTTTGATAAATATTCTTGGGGAGGAGAGAGGTAAATGGATAGGATGGCGTGTCTGCTCTGCAGACATGGCTCTGCTTTTTTTTTCTTTTATTAAATTACTTTTTCTTATTCTTGTTTCCTCTGGTTGTAGGAAGGGCAGTATCTATAGCTTTAGCTATTGCAGATGTGCCAAGTATTTGAGGTATGATGGCAGACTTTGTCCATGGCATCCATGCTGGGGAGAGGACAATGGAGGGAAGGGAAAGATAAAACAAAAGGAAGGGAAGCATACAAAAAAAAAAAAGAGGGAAGAGGTTAGAGATATAAAAATGATTACAGATAAACAGAATTCAGTTATTGTCTTATTAGTCCTTATAACCCTTTCCCTGCCTGAGCACACACAACACAGGTCTTGGAGAAATGGCTACAGCTACTGTATATGTTTGTTAAGTGAAATATACAAAAGATTGAAGATGTGTGTGCAGTTGGGAGATCTCATCAATTGCCTCAGAGCCTCCACACGCTTTACTGTGAAGGGCATTACCCATGTTTGGACCTAGGGAATGATCTACCTCTCTGGGTTGGCTACACCTCTATGAGTGAGGAGGTCATGTGTCTAGGTGTCAAGCAACTGCCTCAGTCTGATGGTGCTGCTCCCACAGACAAGCCCAATGAGGCTGAACCACTATCTCCAATGTGGGGCCCAGGTTTTGCAGCCCCATACACCTCATTTTGACCAGGGAAGAAGAGTCCTTCAGAAGAATTTGATTCCTTCCCCTTTTACCCTTGCACCATCATACTGAGAGACTCCCAAGCTGCCACGTTACAACTATGACAGTTGAAAACTAATCCTAATCTTGGTTAAATATTTTTGGAGGAAGAGAAAAACCCAGGAAAAAACCCTTTAAGGGTAAAACCAGGAAAAATCTTCCTGACCCCAGTGCAGTCACCCATAATGGGGTAAAGGGTTCCCTAGTCTTGCCTGGCCAACCCGGAATATTGCTTTTATGAGGCTGGTGGGTAGTAAATCTGAAGAGGGTGAGGAGAATGAGAGAGAGCTGCTGGCTATAGCACTTTTTGTCCCCTCAATCTCTGGCCCCTCCAGGTGACTTCTGCCCTGTGGGTGGAACCCTGTCTTGCTGCCTAAGGCCAGTTTACAGTGGAGGAAACAGAGACAATGTTACATCTGCTGCAATGCTTGGCAGACTTTATATTGTTTTATTAGTCCCCATAACCCTTTCCTTGGAAGAACACACACACAACACAGGTCATGGAGAAATAACCAAGGCCATATGTTTATTAACCTGATGAGTTTGGACCACAATCCCTCCAAATGGGGTCCAGATCTTGTGGCCCCACATGCTTCATGCTAATCATGGAAGAAGAACCCTTCAGAAGAATTCGACTGCTTCTCTTTTCCTCTTGTACCATTGCTGTGAGAGACTCCCAAGCTGCCACAGGATGGATGCAGTCCTACTCCCCAAAAAGGTTACTCCAAATGCTCCTCCAAGGCCTGATGGAATGACTCAAGTAACAAGTCTCAGCCATTGTCCGGTACTTAACATAAAGTTCCTTGCAGGATGTGTTAATAATACTGTGCTGCTCCATAGCTCCCATAATGGACTCTGTGAATGGCCACATCTCCCTGTTGATGCATATATATGCTTTATTCATACCCTAAATGTTCTCTGCATGCTGCCAGTGATGCCTTTGAATAATATGCGATCAAAAAATGTTGATCTCCAGTCACCTTTCACAAATGAATCATAAGTCCTTTTTCATCCTAAGAAGCAAATCAGTAGCCTTCTGGAGTCCCAGGTTGTTCCTGCCCAGAGGAACCAGCAAAATGTCCAGTGAACTGCCATGTCATGCCTCTACTGTCACCCTAGGGAGAAGTTCCTTCTAGTACATGCCTCTCTGTCCCAACCAATTGATTTGTGCTTTCTGTAGTGGAATTGCTAGGTTTATCCCCACAGGCTGATGTCCTGCTCTCTCCACTGACCAGTGTCTGCAGATCCAGGCCCACTTGGGACCTTCAGCAGAATGTAGAAAACAGCAATACAGTGTTAAAGCAAGTGTGGACATACTGAACACAATGACACTTGGGACTTCCATCGGCCCAGGGCCTGTATTTCCCCATCCATAAGACCCTGAGTCTTGGCATTTATTACTGCCTCATCCTGGAAGAATGGGTATTCTATTCCTTGGCATTCAACCCTGCCCAATGTACAGCCAAGCTTAAGATATGCCTAAACTGGTAAGCCATTACAGGTGTACCATTTACATGCTGCAGAAAGGTGGTGAAGGGCTTTGTAGTCTGTCACTAAGGTCTTTATATTCCACACTGATCCCACAGGAGCCTACATGGTATACCAGCAACCTATGCATCCTTGATCAGTTGTACTTTTGTGGAGCTCGACATGTACAACCTCCAGCGTTACTGCCACATCTGCGCCCTGTAGCCCCATGGTAACTTCAGACTTCATTGGCTGCACCAATTCCAAGATCCTAAAGCCACAACAGATTACTAGCAATACATGGTCTTGAATAAATCAACATTGAATGGGGACATCAGACTGCTTTGAGGACATCCAGCACTTTCTTAAGAATCGCAGGGCTACCTGGGCATCATTGGTCAACCCTTTTTGGGATTCCTTTCCTTTAACCTTTTAGGACCTTTCAAACCTTAAATGTTGGAATAGCATCCCTGAAGCCCAAACCTGAAAGAACCAAGAGAAACCTGCCAGGTGCTCACCCACCACCCTAGGCATCATGCCTTGGTGCTTAGATTCCATAAATAAGCTGCACAATTGACCTGTGGGAATAAGCCTATTATTAGGCCGCCCCACATCTGCATAGACAGTGTAGTACTTGTCCACCCCATGGCCATATGCTGGTACTTTCCATGGGGCAATAGCATTACCTATACACTCCCAGGCCTCAGAGTCACCACCTTCCACAGAAAAGGCAGGACTGGACATAGATCTTGGTACATTGCTGGTGCCAGTTTCCTGAATGTCTGCTACTGTGAATGAGATAAAGCATCAGCAATATCATTCTCAACACCAGGAACATGTACAGCCTTAAAATGGACATTCAAAAGCATGTATTTGATGATGGAAAATCATCATACGGTTGCTCAATGAATCTTTTGCTGCAAGTTGCCAATTGATAATGTGGACTACACACATATTGTCAGAACAAAAATGTACCCTTCTATCCTTCAGCTGGGGGCCCCACACACAGAGTGACACCAGCTTTGGGAAAACTTTTAGCATGGTAATCTGCTTTGTGAGTCCCACTGCCCCCCAGCTTGGGGCCACTCGGTAGCATACCATTCATTCTTAAAATATGCCCCAAATCCAAGTCCCCCTGATGCATCCATAATCAATTCCAGCTCCCAGTTGTCAACTGTCAGTAGCCACATTAAGACACTGTTAAAGTGGGAAATGAGGGTAGGCCATACTTCCAAATCTTCTCTGAAGTTCTCTGTCACCTGTATCTGGTGATGGGCATTCCAGACACAAGTGCCCAACTTAGCCATATGCTCTAAAAAAATGTCCTCTTCGTGGGAATGGCCCAGCAGGCAAAGAGTAAATGACCCACTAACTGCTGAAGCTCTTTTATGCTAACTGAGGGAGAGGTGGATGTGGCAGCGGTCACTGAGACCTGGCCACCACAGGGAACGACTGGGACCTGAACCTAGGAGGGTACACAATGTTCAGGAAGGATGGGGGGAGGGAAGGGGAGGAGGGGTAGCAATAATAGTCAAAAACTGCATTGCCATAGGAGGAGTGGAGGAGGCGGAGGGAACTATGGAGGCGATTTGGGTCACCTTGATAACAAGGGGGAGCAAGAGAGTAAAAATAGGAATGGTATATAGACCCCCTGCGCTGGCGGAAGAGATGGAGGAGAGTCTGGTGGCAGATGCTGGGAGACACTGCAGATTGGGAAGGGGAAGGGTGGTGGTGTTGGGGAACCTAAACATGCCAGGAACAGACGGGGAGACTATGACGTCCTCGGTGGCCAGGGAACAGAGGTTGTTGGATGTCTTTCAGGAAGTGTTCCTAACTCAGCAGGTGGGGGAACCGACCTAGGAGAAGCAGATACTGGATGTAGTCCTGGAAGACAGTGACCAGATTGGGGGCCTGGAGGTAAGGGACCCATTGGTGGGGAGCGATCATGCCACGGTCTGGTTCTGCCTGAACCTAGGAGGGGTAGAAGGCTGCACAAAGACAGAGGTAACTGACTTTAGGGGGGCAGATTTTAAGGAAATGGGAAGGATCCTTAAGGACCACTTGGATGGGATTGGGCCAGACATGGACACTGACAGTAGGTGGGAAATCATCAGGAGGGGGGGTGCAGGATGCTACTGGCACCTGTGCAAGAGTAAGATGAAAATGCGGAAGGGCCCAAAAACCCTGCTGGTGGACCAGGGAGGTTGAAGAGATGGTGAGGGGAAAGAAGGTGGCCTATAGGCAATTCAAGTGCTCAATGAGTGAAAGGGACCGAAGGGAGTACGGGCTGATGGCCAGAAGGGCCACTAGGGTGGTGAGGGTGGCTAAGGCAAGGAAGGAGCAGAATCAGGCCAGGGAAATTAGGAGAGGGAACAAGGGATTCTTTAGATACATTGGGGAAAAATGAAGGGTGAAGGGGCAGATTAGCAGGATTAAAACAGGGGAGGGATGGGCACAAGACCCGTGGGAGCAGGCTGAGGTACTAAATGAGTACTTCACCTCAGTTTTCACCAAGGAAAATGGGGGGCTGCATCATACATGGGAGGAGATGGTGAAACTGAGGAGGGGGGACCCTTACTGATCGGCGGGTCTGGGGAGAGGGAGGGCATCACTGGCAGGTGGGGGGAAGGCAAAGCAGAGACACAAGGTAGTGGAGGTGGAAATCATGGCAGAGAGATTGACGGAAGCCCTCAGGTCCCTTAAGACAGAGAAAGCAACAGAGCCAGATAAATTATATCCCAGAGTGCTGAAGGAACTAGCGGATGTCCTGGTGAAACCCCTGGTGGAGCTCTTCAACATCTCTCTGAGGACAGGATGGGTGCCCCAGGACTGGAAGGTGGTGCATATAGTGCCTATCCACAAGAGGGGATCAAGGGAGGTGGCAGGGAACTACAGGCCCATCAGTCTGACATCGGTGGTGGGCAAGGTGATAGAGGACATTGTCAAGGAGAGACTAGGGGGGACTTGGAAAAGTTGGGGTGCCTGGACAATAGACAGCATGGATTTGTCCCAGGGAAATAATGTCAGACAAACCTTGTGGAGTTCTATGACCGGGTGATGAGTGCCTTGGACCTGGGTAGATCAGTGGACGTCCTCTTTCTTGACTTTAGCAAGGTGTTTGACTCTGTTCCTCACGCGGGCCTGTTGGATAAGCTGGGAGAAATGGGGTGGAGAACCAGATGATCAGATGGATAGACAATTGGCTCCAGAACCAGACCCAGAGGGTTGTGGTTGGCAGGATAGTCTCATTCCCAAGGAGGGTCATTAGTGGAGTCCTTCAGGGATCAGTTCTTGGGCCCCTCCTGTTCAATGCCTACATCTCTGACATAAGGAAGAGTATCAGGAGTGAGATGAGTCTCTTTGCGGATGACTCAAAACTGGGGGTGGTGGTGGATAGGGAGAAGTGGAGGGTAGCCCTTCAGGGGGACCTAGAGGCTCTGGAAAGGTGGTCTAGAAAGTGGAAGCTGAGGTTCAATGCAGGGAAATGCAAGGTACTGCACCTGGGAGCCAGAAACTCGGGCCAAGTGTACACCCTGGGGGGGGGATGCTACAAGTCGCGATGGCTGAGAGGGACCTGGAGGGTGTGGTGGATGTCAAGATGAATAACTCGGAGACTTGTAGGAGGGCAGCTGCAAAGGCCAACAGGATGCTTGGATGCATTGCTAGGGGGATCACCTCCAGAAGGAGGGAAGTGATACCCACTCTGTATAACTGCTTGGTGAGGCAGCACCCCGAGTACTGCATACAGTTTTGGAGGCCACATTTAAAGAGGGACATTGAACTCCTGGAGAGGGTCCAGAGGAGGGCAACCAAAATGATTTGGGATGTGGGGGATAGGGCCTATGGGGAGAGGCTCAAAGAGCTAAATATGTACACATTGGAAGAGAGAAGGAACATGATAGAGGTCTTCAGGTACATGAAGGGGGTAAATAGGGGAGGAGCAGTCAGGGTGCTCCGAAGGAAGGAGGAGGGCAACTGTAGGGCATGGGTGGAAGCTGGAGGGGGGAGATTGAGGGGAGAAAGAAGGAGGTACTACTTCACTGAGAGGGTGGTGAAGCCATGGAATGTGCTGCCCAGGGGGCTGGTGGAGGCAGACATGGTAGAGGGGTTCAGGAGGTTGGACAGGTACAGGGGAAGGGTTCTGAAGCAAAAATCAATGCAGAAAGAATATCTGGGACTGGGAAGGGAGAAGCCAGAGAGGGGGAGGGGAGGGGAGCAGCAAGATCAGCTCCCAGGGTGGGGGTTGACTAAAATGAGCAGACATAAAAGACCATAGGCCTGTTCTGCTGGCATTTTAGTATGTTAGTATGTTTTAGGGTGACCTTCTTGGCTACTATTGCATGACTCAGAAGGTCCTTAAAGCCTCGATCTTGTCCTGTAGTACAAGTCATTCCTGCATCTCTACATCTATTTCAGTACTCAGGAATGTCATGACTGAGTCTGGGGGCTCAACTTTGCCCAGGGTCAAAGGGATACCAAAGTGTTTGGCATAGGTGTTTAGGTCATCACCTCCATGACCCTATTCAGATGACTCCCACCCTGCGGGTGGCCCCAGTGTCCCCCCCCCCGGGGTGATGCCATGATTACACCCCTCCCCATGGGTGGGACCCAACCTGACTGTCTAAGGCCAGGTTACAGGGAAGGGGACGCAGCCATGGTTACATCTGCTGCAGTGCTTGGCAGGCTTTTTAAAATGGAGCAGTTTGGGGAAGGAGATAAGACTATATAAAATGGGGACCACTTTAAAATTTCTAACCTGGAATATAAATGAAATGAATACTTTTATAAAGAGATATATAAAAGAGATAAAAATAGATGTGGTTGCATTGCAAACAACTTTTTTTAAATAAGAAAAAATCTCTAAAGTTAAACATGCATTTGTCAATGCCGAATGTGTCCTTGCATGGCTTATGTGGTAGGGGTGCATTATATTAGTTGAATCACAACTTAAGGTTACTAAACAAATCCTCACCTGCTGCAATGCCTTGCAGGCTTTCCAAAATGCTGATGACATTATAATAGCCTTGTCGTGCCCTAAAACCAGGCACTGAATTTAAAGAGAAGCAGTTAAATCCATACATTTAGTCTAGCTCCTAAAATCAAGAGACTTACAAAGCATTTCAATGGGATAGCTGAAAATCTCACTCTTAACTGCCCATAGGCACAGTAGCACCTTATGTTTGTGATGTGGTGACCAAGGTTTTGGAATTAAATTAGCCGAGGCCACTGAAGAGCTGGTGGGAAGAAAGTTCAGTGTCCTAGCAGATTCTCTTCTCCTTCACAGAGGGAGGGTCACAGCCTCCACTACCACATATGTGCTAACACAGATGGTTGTGCAGTGGAGATATGGCAGGAGTGAGCAGATTGAATCCACACTGGGCTGCTGCCCAGTGGTGGAAAAGTCAGGCTCAGTGCCTCTCAGCAGCACTGACTTAACCATTACTAGCAGTGTGGTATTCACTTTTTATTTTGGCACCATAGCACCTTTCAGTGGAGAAACTGGTGCTGCAGCAGCACAAGACAGGCTTGAAAAATTAGGGCCCCAAAACACAGAGTGGAGAGGCAAACCAGGATGCAAATATCTGCCCCACTGAGCTTCCATACTTTGAGGCCATACACAAAATGTATTCTTAGTGTAAGCAGACTGTAATGGGTGCAGTCGCCCCATTACAGTCAATCCATCCTAGATATAGACATAAATAGAGGCACTTCCTGAGTTTAGGGTGCCAAGGTGTAGTCCTGGAAAGGGGTGATGTCAATGCACCTGTAAAATAAAACATAGGAAAATGGGTCACAAAGGATCTGCAGCTCTAAGTGGGGGGTCCAAAAGGGCTGAAGGGATAGGATAGACATAAAAGTATACTTATCTGGTGAAGATAGGAGCCCTCATCCCATCAGACCTGCAAAACAAAAGAGACGTTAGGTTAGCTGGGGTAAAAACCAGTAAAAGAGAAGAAATAGAGAAACACATTTACCCCTAGTGATGGCCGAGTGGCCAGTAATTTATTTAGTAGCCCAGGTGGCTAGTGCAGGCTGTAGTAGGGCTAGTGGGCCCTGTTTCTGGAGAAAGCAGGTACTGGTGGTCTTGTGGGCTTGGAAAATGCTTTGGTGGTGGCCTCAATGAAATAATATGCACTGGCTGTCTAGTGGGGGCTTCCTGAGCCCTTGCATTGTGTGGGCATTGTTGGAGGGCTTATTTGTGGCAGTGGCAGCAGGGGGAATATGCTGGACTGCAGTTGCAGTCTGCCTATAGTGCAATCGCACTTAAGTAAAAGTGCCGTCGAGCACTGTAAACTCCCAGCCCATATGAAGCTTAGGCTGTGGCCTACTTCACATGGGTGGGAGAAGTGGAAGCCAAATGGAGTCAGTGGGAGGTGGAGGAGGCATGAGATGAAGCACCTCCTCCCACCTTCCTGAATCGCCTCTCTGGTGGATTAGTTTATGCCCTACAGGGCTCAAGAGGCAGCCTGGGGGACAATATGGGCTGTAAATGCAGCAAGAAGCTGCTATTCAGTGGAAGCTGCTACTGCAGCATTAGTGGATCAGGGAGAGAGAGTGCACTGGGAGGCATGAGCTGCCAATTATGAGCTGGTGTCAGTGGCTCAACAGGTAGCACACTCACCTCTGAGTCCAGAAGATCAGAAGGCTGTGGGTTCTATCCCCACACCAGGCACTTGGGTTAATGTCCCAATACTGACACTGCAGTGCAGCATGAGGGGGGTGCTGCACTCCTGAGGTGTCATCTTTTGGATGAGACGTTAAACCGAGGTCCCATCTGCCTGTTCTCATGGTAGTTCAGGTGGATGTAAAAGATCCCATGGCACTTCTCGAAAAGAGAAGGAGAATTTTTTTATTGAAAAAAAAAACATAAAAATAAATGCAACCAAACAGTATCAGAGCACACAAAATCATAACAAAAATGAAAACAAAAGCATGTATTACATCATACATTGTAGCAAAAAGTAATCAAAACAACTTGCCCCCACCTTAAATCATAAAAACAGAAAGAAAAACTTGACTGAGTAGTAAATATCATACTTTCAAGCAAACCATTTTGCATATTATCCCCAAACAAAAAAATACAGTACCCCCACAACAACAAAAGAGTAGGGGAATTTTGTTTAAACAAAGCAAAATAGAACAAAATAACATCAGTGTTAACCAAGTATGAAACTTAAGCAGATCACGAGCATACAACCCCCAAAATCATGTATGAAAAAAGCATATTGTTAGTACCGTAAGAAAGTTATTGAAAAATAAATCCAACAATGCAATCTCCAAGAAGGCTCTGTAAACTATACCCCCTTCTTAGGTTATTGGTGCATTGTTGTCTGTCACCCATGGCAGACCTTTCCATAGTTCCAGCAGTATAACCCTAGAAACCTTTTTCTGTTCAGTTTTATACATATTAACAAGGTCTGATTCGATTTTACTGTACAGTTCAAGCTCACTGCTTTCTTTCTGTTATAGTACAAACCCACATCTGGTGGTCCAGATATCCCATTTTAGGATGACCATTATTAATTGTAACATGCCCTTATTCCATTTGTCCCATTCCTTACTAAACACACTATATATTACCTTTTCAGATTTCAGAGTTTTAAATACTGGTTCATTCCACTTTTGTGCTAGAAAATCCCAAAACCCTATGATAAAGGAACATGTAAATAATAAATGCTGTATAGTCTCCTCCTCTTGTATACACAAAGGTCAACTGCAATATCTCTCCTCCAGTCTGTTATGCTTTTGATTGGCTTTAATGTTTATCCTTTCATGGCAAGCTATCCAATGAAAATCCCACTCCTTTTCAGGTATCCTGGAGTTACTTAAAAATGTGTCAAGGTTTCCATATGTTCCTCAGAAAACTTAGGAAATATTATCTCCTCAAAGCAAACACTTGCTAATAAAGGAAAATAAAGCTTTTTCCTTGACAGTGTAGTAATCTGATGCACAGTTATCTGCCATTGTTTTATCCTTAAAAAGGTACATCTGAGATATTCTGGTAACATGGCAGATCTTTTCAATACTTTCAAGGTTTGTGAGTGCCACATAGCCATCAAATTAGAAACATTTCTAAGCAGCAAAGGCTCCCATTCTACAGTCTTCTGTGTTAAAAGAGGTTTGATGTTAGCACACACAAAAAAAAACTATTAAAAAATAAAATAGGGTTCATCATATTCAGTCCCCCCGTTTTAGGGGTAGGTATAAAATGTTCCTCTTTACCGGGTTTAACCTACTCCCCCAACAGGCCTGAAAGAATATGTTAAGTAGCTCTGTCTCTCTATGCTTTGGAGATGGGAATATATAGCTAGTAAATAGAAAAAAACTGGAACTAAAAAAGTTTTTATTAAATAAATTATTTTCTTTATACTTATTTTACTATGATTCCATAATGCTACCTTCTGCTTTCCTATGTCCAGCTTTTTACTCCAATTTAGATCATCCAAATCCCCTTTCCCAAACCATATACCTAAGATATTCAGTGGCTTGTGCTGTATAATAATCCCCTTAATACTTCCTTCATGCTGTCTAGTATCATTTAAATGTTGCCCAATACATTTATCAATATTTAAAGATGCCCCAGACAATTGCCCAACATTTCTACGTAATTCTAGAGCAATACTCAATGAATGCTGATTTCGAACCAGGAGAGTCATGTCATCAGCATAAGCCATAACTGTATATGGTAAATTCTCTTTCTCATTCTGGAGTGGTAAAACTAGGTGACTGTCATTAATTTTCCTTACTAGAAGATCTATAAAAAAATTGTACAATATCAGACTTAGCGGATAGCCTTGCCTAACACCTCTTTTAAGATGTACCAGAAAGCTTTCCAACCTTGCACTATTGGGATCACTGTGGCTGTTTTGTATACACTCTGCAGCCATTCTATAAATACCACAGGAATCTGATAGAGCTTTAGAAATTCCCACAAAAACATGTGATTCACCCTATCAAAAGCCTTCTCTTGGTCTAGAGAGACTAGATAACTATCCATGCTTCCTTTTTGTCCTAACTCCACTATTTCTCTCAGGAGTAATAGATGATCTTGGATTTTCCTACCTGGAAGTGCATATGATTGTGCTTTTGAAATAACATGTTGTGCTACTGAAGCCAGCCTGTTTGCCAAGATTTTTGTGAGCAATTTAAAATCAGAGTTTAACAAGCAGATTGGTCTCCAATTCTTCAGTAACGTCCTGTCTCCTTTTTTATATATAAATGTTAGCATACCTAAGTTCATCTGCAGAGGGATTTCCATGTTAGTAAGTAAATAGTTAAAAACAGACGTTATCTCTAATGCTAGTTCTGTGCCTATCAACCTGAGTAACTCATTAGGGAGTCCATCAGGTCCTGATGCTTTCCCTCCTGCTAATGCAGAAAGTGCTTCTTGTACTTCTGTAAGTTTTATAGGCCTAATTATTTGTAGCAGAATTTCTGGGTGAACAGCTGGAATGGCTAAGTCTGAGAAATAAGTTACAAGATGCCTTTTGTCTATAGCCAGTGGACCATACATTTGAGCCGTGTATGTACTAACTATATTTATCAAGCCTTCTTTAGATGTATAACTGATCCCATCCTCCCCTACTAGGGCAGACATTTCTTTTGCATGCACTTTAGCATTATAATATGCAAAAGGACAAATTTCATCAAACTTCCCTTTCACACCAAATTGTTGCTGATGATGCAGTATCCTGGCTTTGGGGCCATGGAATTCCTGCATCTGTTATTTTACTTTATTAATTTGTATTACCAAATTCTGCCCTGTGTCGTGCATCACCCAAAGTAATTGTTGTAGAAATTTCTACTATTGTAAATAAGTGAAATATTGCATTTTTTGTTTATCCTTACTAATATTTTTACTCATCACCTGTAAATCTCTTTTTGTATCCTCCCACCAGAGACGAGGATTGTCAAAGAGAAAAAAACTGATTTTCTTGCTAATAAAAAATTCGGAAGTGTTTGTAAAGTGTAGTCATCAGACAGTATGGAGGTGTTCATTTTCCAGAAGCCTGGACCTCTCTGTACTCCCTCCTGCATACCTATTTTAATCCCCACTATTTTATGGTCTGAAAATTCCACTGGATGTGTAGTTGCTGAGATTACTATCAGATACTGAGATGTGAATATATAATCAATCCTGGAGACTAGTAGCCCTTTTTGAAATGTAGAGGTGACTAAATTAGTGTATGTAAAAAAAGAATCCTTTAATTTTGCTTTATGTACTATTTAGGCTAAGAATATTGGAATCGCAATAGATTTTAAGAGTTGTAGCCTTTAGAGGGCAGTCAAAATCTCCAGAGAACACTATATGGTGAGCAGAAAATAAAAAAAGGTTGAATTAAATTCAAAATTTCACAGTGTTCTGCTTTTGTTTGTGGTGCGTTTAGATTAATTAACCTAAATAAAGTAGCTTGTATTAATATATCCTAGATCAGAACTTTACCTGGGACTAGATCATAGAGCTTTAAAATCTGGGTCTCAGGTAACAAACAATATTCCTAGGCCTGAACAGGTGTCTTGTCCTACAGACCAATAAGAAGGCCCTCCATACCATCCCTTACAGACTGTTATTGTTTCCTTCATCGAATGGAACCTAACATCCTGTAGAAAATAAATGGCAAAAGATAAGTGAGTTAGAAATGAAAACACCATCTTTCTTTTACTATTCCTCTTTGTGTTATTCACATTTATAGTGTAACAGGAAAAAGGAATAGCCATTGATGCCTATATTTATTTATATTCCCCCTCCTAGCAGACTGTTTTTTCAGTTTTGCCTTCCTCTTCTGAGGCCCTTTTACTTTTTCCTGTTTTTCTGCGTCTGTGGTGGCTTCAGTCACAGAATATGCCACTGAGGAATCACCAGAATCATCCTCTTTATCTGCAGTTTGTAACACATCAAATTTGTTTAATAAAGGAACTGTGTGTGACTGTTTTTGTAACATAGAAACCCTTGTGCTATGCCTAGAGGTGACGACTTTAGTTCCTGAGTCAGGAATAATCAGTGGAGGAAGTGGAGGAGTGGGCATCAGGCCTATACTGAGGTTGGTTCCAGAGGTCGAAGGACAGTCTGTGGCAGCAACTTGCATAGTATCTGAAATGGGTACAGTGTCCTGATTCTGTTGTTCTAGAGAAGTTCCTTCTGGCAATCTGGTGCTGCTAGAATTCAACAAGGAATCAGCAGGGGAGGGCTGAGAAAGTGGGAGTCATGGGGGGGTGGGTCTGCAGTTTGAGCCTCAATCTGAGCTTTCTGTCTATCTAAGCTCACTTTTTTCCTTTGCATAAGAGTGATCAATAAACGCTGCTCTTCCCCATCAGCTTGGTCGGGCATATTTTGGGCTGCCCATTGACAATTTTGGAAGGTATGGCCAGTCTCATCACAGAGATTACACTTACATTCATTGGTACACTGAAAACTCATATGGCCTAACTCCCCACAAACATTACACCTTATATGATAACATATGCTGCTTAAATGAGCTACTGAGCCACATTTGTAGCACATTTTAGGCTGCCCAATGTAAAAAAGAATACCTTGATCCCTTCCTAAAAAGAAAGAGTTAGGTACAGTAAATGGATAATACCAGTTGCAGTGACTTTTAAAAGAACCTTAACCTTCCAACCCCCAGTTCATATGTTCTCAGAGTCTAGTATAGCCACTGGTTCTTCCCGTATAGTACACCTCTGTTTCAGTCAATATGTCAAATCATTAACACTAACCCCCTCATTTCAAAACAAAGCAGTAATGGCTTTCTGTGCTGGTTTTGTCAGACGTATTGCCATGAAAGGGACCCACAGAGCAGTTTTCTTCAGAGTACTGTATTTAATCCAAAACCTTTCCAAGCCATTAAGGGATTAAAAGCGCACATCAAACATGGTCTCTCCAGAGACATGAATGAGCGTGTGTATTTCATTAGAAAAGTACTTCATTGAACCCTTTAAGAGAGTCTTAGCTACAAACATTTGATCAGGAGGCTGTGGCAGACCACCAGTATAGGATAATCGAACAGCATTGGGTCTTTTAGCAGGTTGTATGGGAAACTAAACAATGAAGCAAATGACCTGGGAACATCTTTGCTTATAATATTTAAAGGCAAGTTTAGTGATGTATTGGATTTAGTGGGGTGTCCCCGGATTGTACCTCCTGATCAGTAGGCATAGCATGTTGTGGTATTTGTAGGATTGGGTTCTGTGTCAGTGCTAATTCTAAAGGAACCTCCAAGTCCTGTATATTTACATGAACAGAGCTCTGAGTATTTATAACAGTCATTTCTGGCATATGTATTGGGGAAGATCCGGAGATCCACTGACCTGTTTGCTGATCCTGCTCCCATCCTATATTTTTTAAGGCAGCATTCACCAACCAGGCTTTCTCTGATTTGCTTACCGTTTTTGCAGTGCATCTTAGGCTGGGTGTTTTTCCATCCAAAATAGCCATTCCCGACACTATAGCTGTTAACTCTGGCCGCTGCACTTCTTGGTGTTCCTCTCACTCTACAGCTGCCACCTAGCTTTCCGATGATCCCTTTAATGCTCCTATGTCATTTGCCCTCAGCTGTTTACTCATGACAAGTTCTTTCCCCCTGTCAGCATTAATGTCGAAGAGCTTCTTCTGAAGTTGCATACGTTTAAACAGATAGCTTTTGTCCTCATTTTCCAGCTGTTTAATTATATCCTCAGTTTCTGGATTAAGTGCTTCAGACTCACCCGGAGTGTCCATTGGATCTCCATCTTCATCACTGTGATCCAAGAAGCTGTCTGCAGGTAATTCAGTTAAAGAAGCCATTTTTAAGGGGTCAGGATCAGGGTAGATGTTATCTTCAGCAGAAATCTTTGTGGTAACAGCAGAAACAGGATCCATCTGAGCAGTTTCACCTTTTTCCATTTCACCATTTTGTATCTCACACTCCATCTCTTCCTCCTCTTCTCCAGCAGCCTGCCAGGCAGCCATCTTGGAAGACTTGCTCATAGGAAGCAAGGCCTCCAGCAGGCAGAGTAGGGGAATTTCCCTGGCCAAATTTCCCCCCATTCACTAAAAATACCACCAACAGCTTAATTTGGTTCAAGGTCGGTTGGCATTCATCTGTATTCCCCCCCTCCTCCCAGGTCATGCCTGAAAATAGGCAAGAATTTGTCTAGTGTAATTACATGGTCAACAAAAACTAACTAACTAAATAACTAAAGCCACACCGTGGCTAGTGTAGAAGCCTGGAAAGGGGTATTTCACAGTAGCGAGGGGGCAGCAGCAAGAGCAATGGGTGCTGCATGGTGGAAGCCGCATTGTGGCTTAATCAATGGCAGGTGGGTGTTATAAGACCCTCAGCAATTGTTTTACATACAGGGCCCTCTCACCCTGGGGGGGGGCAAACAGGGTTTCTAGCGTCCTGTCAAGGAGACCCATGGATGGGCACATGGAGTGTGGCAATAAGGAGTATTGGGGGATTAAAGAAACCCAAAGCCCAGTGCCACATCAACCAGGAACAAAAGCAGACCAATCAGCATCATTAGTAGCTGTAGCAAGAGGCACTTGATGATCAGGCAGCACACCATCTTCCATTGCACTACTTTCCTATTACTTAAACAAATTTTTTGTTGTAGGGTAGCAGACCAGCCTGACCCCTGGACTGGAGTTCAGCTTCTCTTTAGGTTCCCAAGCATCAGCTCCCTCTTTGCCATCTTGTCACCACTTTTTTTGTCAGAAATCCCCATCTAGTGAATTGGTAACTGAATACTAGAGATGTGCAAAATTGGAAAATTTTGTTATACGAAATATTTCACGAAATTCACCCATTTTGTGAAATTTTTTGAGGAAGTGAAATTTGGAATTTTATCCACGAAATGCCACATTTCAGCCACAGAAGGCAAAATGTTGCCTGTGAAATGGCACAATTCTCCTTTTGCCAGTGAAAGTTCACCATTTTTCTGGCAAAATTTAGCATTTTGCACCCCGTGAAATATTTTGCATAACGGGCAAATTTCATAAAATATTTTGCATGGTAAAATTGCCGATTTCATGGGAATTTCACTGGTAAAATATAATTTCACAACATCTCTACTGAATACATATACATTGTGGATGGACCGACCTAACAGTTGGCTGTCAGTCGCCAGCCTGCACCTGCACTGATGTTAGTCAGCCATTCTGGCATCCAAGGGGATTAAAAAAACAGAAGTTGATAATGAAAATGAGGAAAAAAAGAGTGCTGTGGTATATATAAAGTCACTCAGCTTCTTGCCACTGGCTTTATGCAAATAAAAGTACTGAAGCGCTCTCTCTTATTGCATGTTAATTATGATGACCAGTATGTATAGGCCCATATTGACCGGCACTTTCACAATGCTTTTTTTTTCCTTTTTTTTTGCAACACTGTCCACCGTAATTGTAATCTTATGAAGTGTATTGTATTGTATTAATGCCCAGGACCACCTTGAAAATGAGCTTGCTCAATGGTGTTTATGCCTGGTTAAATAAAGTGATTGATTGATTGATTGAAGCTCTTCAATTCTATCAAGTACACAAAGTTTATGCCCATGAAACTGTTACCACTGTCATACTCTGCTTGCATGGTCATTGGTCTGTCAGGGACAAGCCCAGTGTATCCTGCCCTGCATTGGGCTAGTCACTGACACACCTCTGAAATGCTGTTCTCTGAAGCAAAGCACAATGTTTCTTGTTCATGTGCAAGGAAACATAAAAAAGGAGCTGTGAGAGAGGTATATTTTTTACATACTGTACAGTGAAAAAGGAAAGTTGTTGGGTAGCAGTATTGATTGGGAATGGGTTCAGAGGTAAGGTACTGGATTCTTTTTCAGATGAGGATGGTAGGATCATCTTATTAAAGTTGGAAATAGACAATATGTAATGTATTTTTGGTTCTATATATGCATCTTTTAAATATTTTTAATCTTTTTCTGCAACTATTAACAGTATTTTATGGAAATGTGAGTTCATTCTTATAGGAGGTAATATGAATAAGTTATTAGATGTGTCCCTATACAAGACTTCTTCTAGTAAGAGGTGGGATTAAATTTAAATCACATATTTTAAATGTTAACTCCTTAGTAGATGTTTGGAGACAATTACATGGCTGTGACTGCCAATATATTGTACCTTGTTTTCTTCTCAATACAAGCTCCTGGCTTGATTATATTTTCATGTCAAGAACATTGTTGACTAGCTGTTAATATCACCAGGCAAAAACTGAACCTATGTGTATATCAGATCATAGGCCAGTGGTTTATTCATGTACATTGGAAACTACCTCAGGAAAAAAACTCTATATGGAGGTTCAATAATAATTTATTAAGAGATCATGCAATTATTAATAAGATTAAAGAAATGATTAGAAAATGTATATATCATAACAAAATGGATACAAATAATATTATTTCTGTTTGGGCATCTTAAAGGCCACATATGTGGAGTTATTTTCGCTGAAGCTTCTTGGAAAATTAAGAAAAGAAAACCAATATTATTAGTAATAGAAGAACATTTATTAGATTTGGGGGAAAAATTAAAGAAGGAGATGTATCATGAAAAGCAGAATATGAAAAATGAGAAAATGAACAATAAGGAAATGTGCAAAATTAAAATAATTGGCTTAAATAAGAAAATGGCACTTGTTAAATAAATGAAACTAGTGGGAAATATTTAACTACAGTAAAAGAATAAAAAAGGTGTAACAAAAATCAGACATAACAGCTGTTTATGATAAACAAGAGGCATCACAAATCAAAAAAGGCAAGCTATTGGATTGCTTTTTGGCATTTTATAAAGAATATTACAAATGACAGAGCAACCCATCAAGAAAGGATTTAATTTATTATACAGCCTTTCTTAAAAATGTTCAGTTAATACAGGAGGAAACATCACAATTAATATCCTGTATAAGTCAAGAAGGAATTATTAATAACATTGAATCAGTGTCTAAAGGGAAATGTCCCTGATGTGATGGCTTTACAGTAGAGTTCTATGATGTCTTGTCACAGTTGGGTCCCCCCTTTTCTGGAGATGCTATTACAAGCCATTAACAAGCATTTGTCAATGGTGAATGTTTCCTTGCATGGTGTATGTGGCAGGGGTGTGTTAATTGGGGGATGCACGATCATACACACCTAAGGTAGAAGTAGGTACTAGTAGACAGCACCTACTCCACATCCAGGGCAGCACAATGAGGGGACATTTTGCCCCACCTCCTCAAACAATGCAGTACTTTGTTTGCTATGAAACTCTTTCAGCTGTATTTTGGAAATGAACAAAAAATCATTTGTCTGTTATTACTCATTTTGTTAACTTCTTTTGTTTTTAATGTTTTGACCCCAACTTTTGAAGAGACTTTTTTATGATTTGCCTTATAGGCATGAAATGTACCATTTATCATATATTGGTCAAAATGTCATTTCTTACCAGAGATGCAAAAACATACCTTGTGCAGGATGTTAAAAATGACACGTCATGTTTATGAGATGTGCAACAATTGCTATGTTGAAACTAAGTTTGGGATTAAAACATTAGAAATTACCAAAGTTATGAGCCTGCGTTCATAAATTTCAACATAGGCTCATAACTTTAATGTTTTTTAACGTGTGTGCTCTAAATTTTCAACATAGCCTTCTTATGACCCCGCCTTATGAACAATAGTGGAGAAAATGTTTAATTCCTGCCAAAAAGATGATTTTGCGCATCGACTGTAAAATCACCTTCCGGGATGTGAAAACACGTTTTGGCCAAGATTTGAGAAATGACAGTTGTCACTTTCATGAGGTGCAGTGAAGAAATGTGTAATTTGAAAATTTTTGGGGGGGAAATATTGAAAATTACCAAAGTTATGAGCCTGCATTTGCAAACTTCAATGTAGGCTCATAACTGTTTTGTTTAATATTTTTAGGCCACATTTTCAACATAGCCTTCTTATGACCCCACCTCATGAGCAATGGTGGAGAAAATTTTCAACTCCTGCCTGAAAGATGATTTCACACAGCGACCGTGAAATAATCTTATGGGATGTGAAAACACATTTTAGCCAGGATTTGAAAAATGACAGCTGTGACATTCACGAAGTGCTGTAAAGAAATGGGTATTTTGAAAAATTATGGGGGAAAATATTAAAAATGACTAGTTACAAGCCTGTGTTAGCAAACTTCAATGAAGGCTCATAACTTTTTTTTTTATTTTTATGCCAAATTTTCAACCTAGCCTTGCTATGACCCCACCTCATGAACAATTGTGGAGACAATTTTCAACTCCTGCCCAAAAGGGGATTTAATGCAGTGACCACAAAAATCACCTTTTGGGACAGATTTACCTAACATCACTTGTATTGTTCATGAAGTGGTGTCCTAAGGAGGTATGTTGAAAATTTGGGGCCACAAATATTGGAAAATGCCCAAGTTATGCTACTATGTTCAAAACCCCATTGAAATGCATTGAATGGCATACCTGATTTCCTTAGTTTGTGGTCTGGCATTGAAGAGTCAAGATGTGTCTGCAGTCCAGAGAGGATTATGACATTGGACCCCCGATGGGTAAGTAAGGGCTTGCGGAGGAGCAGGGGGGTGGGCACTGAGTGGGAGTGTCAAGTGGGGGGACAGCAATGGCAGCAAAAGACATTGATGGGTGGTTTTCTTTTTGCAAGATTTAAAAAAAATAATACATAATGACTGAGGATTTCTGATTGTGACACTGGGGGATTGGGCAACCACAGTGTCACTGTTATTTTTGGGGGAGGGATAGGTGCTGAATGAAATGGTTGGATGGGCAGGAGGGTTACAAATAAATAAAGGGACCGATAACTGGAGGGAGGATTCCTAAGACACTGGGGGATTGAGCACCCCCAGTGTCACAGGGTACACTCTGCAATCTGATTGGACTCTGGTGGCTGTTGCAACAGAAATCTGTGAGGTGCTAAGTTTGGGGGGTACACAGAGGGAATACACAACTTAGGATATCAAAGTTGTGACTGATAATCAGCCATAACAATTTAAAAAAAAGTATAAATGTTTGTGTTTTCAGGGGGGTGGAAGCAGATTAAGTGTGGGAGTGACTTGTGTGTGCACCCTCTGGAGGCTTGCACCCGGGGTTGCTGCCCCTCTCAGACCACTCTTCCCACAGTACATTCTGAGTCCCCTGCCTCTCTGTCCTGGTCACTGATGATGCTGTAGTAGAACAGGTGTAAAAACTGCCATTTTATATGGGGCACAGTGGTCAGGGGTGCCTTCTTTGTTTGGTTTTTCCACCATATGATTCACATTAATTTATGCTTGTGATTGGTCCTCCCACTGGACCAATCTCAAGCCTGCTGTGCCGCTCAGTCTCCGATTGGTCAGTGTAATGACTGAGGCTCTGATAGTCTAGTTTCCTAAGCCAGCTCTGTACTGTAAGCTGGTGCTGCTGCTTGGCACTTATGTTTCAGCTGGTGCAATAAAAGCAGACTTTCAAGAGAAAAAACACAGAACCAGGGAAAAAAATGTGTAGGTGGCAACCCACAGCCCAAACAAAGGAACAGAGACCAGGTGGGCAGCCAGAAAGGGGGTGGGGCGGAGAGTGAGCACAAACTATCTGGTAGTAGAGAGTAACAAATTGGGCACTATGCCCAAAGGCATAAAGCTGCTCAGCTGCTTACCGGTTGGCTTTATGCAAATGAAAGTACAGAAGCACTCTCATATTGGAGGGCTTCATTTCTTTCAAGTATACAAAGTGTATGCCCATGAAACTGTGAGAAATGTCATACTCTGCTTGTGTGGTTATTGGTTTCTCAGGGATGAGCCCAATGTAGATTGCTCTGCAATGGGCTTACCCATGACACACCCCTGAAATGCCATTCTGTGAAGCAAAGCAAAATGTTTCTTGCGCACACGCAAGGAAGCATAAAACACAGTATAGGACACCTAAGTCTTTCAAGTCAGCCTTATTAGATTGTTACCAAAAACGTATAGACCAATTGCATTATTAAATAATAAATATAAAATATTTCTCATAATTATCAACAACAGGATATTACCATTTCTACAGAAATTAATACAGCACAATCAGAATGGTGTTATTCCTAACAGGTAAATGCATTTCAGTATTTCTAAGGTTTAATACATTATATAATCTTCAAAAACTGATAAGGAAGCAGTAAGTCCTGATGCCAGCAAGACATTTGATTTAGTGGAATCTTATATTTGTTTTACATCATCATTGGGGTTTTCCCAGTCACTTTTAATGAATAAATTAAAGCCATGTATGACTCCCCTAGATCAATAATTAAGATTAATAATAGATTGACATATATTTTTGCACTTTCTAGGGGAGTTTGATAGTGCTGTCCATTATCCCCATTATTTGTACTTGCATTAGAAATTATTCTAATAGAAATTAAAAGTAATGATAAAATAAAGAAGGTGGTAGTGGGTAAAGAAATTGCTAAATTGCAAGCATATGCAAATGATAGGCTTTTACTACTATAAAATCCAAAAGAAAACCCATTAGAACTAAAATCAGTAATATCACAATTTTCTAAAGTTTCTGGTTACATTGTTAATGAAACAAAATCAGAACTATTGTTATAAATTTGTTTGCATTTGAGGCTACCATCAAATCAGATTACATGGAACATGTAGGAGTTAAATTGACAAATACAATAGAAGTTTTTCATCGATGTAATCATGTACCATTAATGGATACTAGCAAAAATAAAATCCTAGCTTGGCAACAAATCCCATTCTTGCTTTGGGGTAAAATACAAGTTTTGAAAATGGTTGGGATACCTTATATTTCTTACATTTTACTGGCAATATTAACATGAAAATTACAAAATTGTTCAAGACTTCATATGCAGTTTTAAGAAGCCAAAAATTGCCTGGCAAAAGTGATATTTACTCAGAGAAATTTGAGGTTTTGCATTCCCAGATTTGAGAAATTATCCTATTACATACATGGTTAGATATGCACTGCTATTAGCAGAAGGGAAAATGGAACATTTCTCCTTAAAGAATACATTACTTAATATATACAAGGATATAGATTTATAAATAGCAATGTCATGATTTGTACCTCTTCAATTTAAAAAAGTAATAGTACTAAAATTCAAAATATGAGTACCATGTTTAGACAATACTTGGCCAAGACCAAAACAGATACTCAGAAAATGAAAACAAATAATCCTTGGAATAACCCAAATGCTAAGATAAATGTGATGGTAAAAGAAATTTAAAACAAATAATCCTTGGAATAATCCAAATATTAAGATACATGGGAAGGTAATTCATTTCTGAACTTGGAAACAAAAAGGCATCTCCAGACAGGCAGATCTGGGGCTCAATATTCAAAACTTTGCCTGCGGGCAAAACTTGCACTGCTGGTGGGCAAAATTAGCCCATAGCCAATCACATGCAATATTCAAAGGAATAGCCCAGGGACAAACACAGTTGAATATAGCAGGCAAATGAAGGTGGGCAAACATGGCTGAGAATGCAGTGCAATCACAGCCTGGCAAAGAAGACAGCTCTGAATATAGCAATCAGATAGTGCAAGCAGCAACAGCAGCAGAGTGCAAACAGAGGTGGAGTCAGGCACACATGAACCATATGGCCACTGGGTGCACCAGCAAAAACATGATGCAACAAATCAGAAACATGAACAAACAGCAGGACACAACACAAATAACAGCAACAAATATAACAAAGGCAATATTAGGAAACATGCAACCAAAAATGTAACAACACTGTTCAGATAAGAACTGAGGAAAAAGAGTGGAGACGAGACAGTGGGGAAGCATCCCTCACAAAAACTAACCATGCCGGTGTGCCAGAAGAACCCCAACCCATGCCCACTGTGCACAGGGGGAGGAGACAAGGATCCCTGAAACAGCACCGGAGACAGCACACCACATGACACACAGCAGGAGGACACAGGGGGATCGACTTTAGCCATGGCCACATGGACAAAGTCACACACAGACCCAAGACCAAGGCCCCCTCCAGCCAGGCAACACCAATGGGGTTCACCCAAGGAACATGGACCAGAGCATATCCATGGACAGTCACAAGCCAGATGTTGTCTGCAATGCACACAGGCCGTGTAGTGTACACATGGAGAACTGAATGTGTCAGCCAACCGGAGGACAAACGTACCACAGCCACAGCAATGTACAGCCAGATGTGCAGCCACAGACACATAGAAACATAGAATCTGATGGCAGATAAGGACTGCTTGGCCTACCTGGTCTGCCCATTTCCCTACCTAATGCATAGGCTGCAGATCCTAGTTAACAACAGCCTACTTCCTCCTACCCCCCCCACTAGAATTGCCTTATGTCTGTCCCATGCATTCTTGAATTACCCCACTGTTTTTGACTCCACTACCTCCTCAGGAAGGCTGTTCCATGCATCTACAACCCTCTCAGTGAAAAAATACTTCCTCACATTACCTCTGAGCTGTCCCCCCTCTATTTTCAAATTGTGCCCCCTTGTCCTTGCACATCTCTTTTTCTGAATGATGCTACCCTCTTGGACTCTGTTGATTCCCTTGATGTACTTGAACGTTTCTATCATGTCCCCCCTCTCCCTCCTCTCCTCAAGTGTATACATATTAAGCTTCTTTAATCTCTCTTTGTATGTCTTCTGGTGTGGACCCCGCACCATTTATGTTGCCCTCCTCTAGACTGCCTCCATCCTATCTATGTCCTAGCGGAGATGGGGTCTCCAGAACTGGATGCAGAACTCCAGATGGGGTTTCACCAACTGCCTGTACAGAGGGATAACAACTTCCTGTTTTCTACTGCTGATGCCTCTCCGTATGCATCCCAGTATCCCACCAGCCCTCCTTACTGCCTTCTCACATTGCTTGCCCACCTTAAGGTCATCTTATATGATTACCCCAGGTTCCTTTCCATTTCTGTTGTTGTTATTATCTCACCCCCCATTGTGTACTCTTTCCCTGGATTTTAGTTTCCCAGGTGCACTACTTTGCACTTCTTTGCATTGAATCAAAGCTGACATACATTTGACCATGCCTCCAACCTTGCCAAGTCCCTTTGCATCCTCTCCTCCCCACCTTCTGTATCAACCCTGTTGTAGATCTTTGTGTCATCTGCAAAGAGACATACTTTTCCTTCCAGTCCCTCTGCAATGTCACTTATAAAGACATTAAAGAGGACTGGTCCCAGTACTGAACCCTACGGCACCCCACTAGTACCCCCCCTTTTTTAAGAGTAAACTCCATTTACTATTACCCTCTGTATCCTGTTGTCCAGCCAATTTTTTAACCAGGCTACCACCTTGGAACCCACTCCAAGGCTGGCTAACTTGTATATTAATCTTTTGTGTGGGACTGTGTCAAATACCTTGCTAAAGTCTAGGTAGACCATGTACACAGCCCCTCCCTGGTCTACTACATTGGTTACCCAGTCAAAGAAATCTCTTAGATTCATCTGAAATGACCTTCCTGCTGTGAGTCCATGCTGCCTTGGGTCCTGTGCCCCACTGGCCTCTATGAACTCAACAATTCTTTCCTTTAGAAGTGATTCCATCATTTTTCCTACCACTGAGGTCAAACTATGGACTGGGGGAATGGACTGGTAGGTAGAACAGTGGGAAACCTGCACCACATGATAGGCCAGGATGGCAGTCAACCGGGTGATGCAGGTGGTCAGTCGGTGCAACATGGCACAGCAGTAAACCGACTACAGGTAACCAATAAAGATACAGGACACAGGATCATAACATCCAAAATATATTATGTAAATACAAAAAATCAAACTATATACATCATCAATAGAAATATTAAAAACAAAAAACAAGGGTAGGGGGAAACAGGGAAGTCAGAATGGGGGAGTCTATTGTGCTGCAGCTGGCCACTGCCCCTGCACCAGCTACTCCAGGAATTCCACAGTCCTTGAAAGGTGCACCAACAGGGCCTGTTGTTCCAGCATGACCCTCTGCTGCCTTATGAGATGCCACAGCAGGCCATCCTGGCCCTCACCCTCTTCTGGCCATCTGGCCCATGCAGAAGTGTGATGTGTACCTATGGGTAAAAAATGCCCATGTAAGAACGGTGAGCTAACACTGTGGAGTAATGTAGAACCCAGAATGTGGCCCTAGAGAAGGACAGCATTTCCCAACTAGTATGCCCATGAACCCAGCACTGTAAATAGTGCAGATGTCACCTGACAGGTGCCAGTATGCAGCATCACATATTCTCATGGTACTTACAAACCCATCCCACATAAATGTGAAGGCTCGTATGGTCATTGCCATCACCACCACTAATGGGATGCTGCCCCATGCATACTCAATGTAGCCTGTGTCAATGTACAGCCACACAGCCCCCTGAGGTAACCCCCAGTCAGCCTCATAGCACTATCAAGTTGCAGTTCATTTGCATCACCAGGTAAGGAAAAAGGTCCAGCTCCCCATTTAATGCACAGGGGAAACGCCAGACCTCACCCAACAAATAACACACTGAAATCTGGCCAATGGAAAATCATGTACAAAAATGATCACAGTCTGAGAAACAAGATCCAAGACCTGCAGGCAATAATGACAGAGGCTAAACTGTACATAGTAGCAATTAGCGAGACATGGTTTACCAGTAACCACACTTGGGAGACTTCAGTACCTGGCTATGTACTGTTCAGAAGAGACTGAGGTGCAAAAAGGTGGGGGTGGAGTGGCCCTGTATGTCAATGAAAATATCAAAGCTACAGAAATTTAGAATACATATAAGAGCCAGAAGAACTGTGGGTCACCCTGGAAACAGGAAATGGGACAGCCATAAGAACTGGGGTTGTCCACAGGCCCCCTGACCAGGGGAGGACATAGACACATTACTGTTAGAAGATATACAGAACATAACAGCTAAAGGGGAGGTTCTGATAATGGGAGACTTCAACATGCCAGATACAGATTGGTCAATACCAGCAGGAACATCTGCCAGAATTAGATACATGGTGAACTCCCTGCAGGGGGAAGGCCTCAAACAACTGGTACAACAACCCACAACATACAGGGCTATCCTAGATCTAGTACTGACTGACAGGGAAAGGATCACAGATCTCCAGGTAGAAGGTCACCTGGGGGCCAGTGACCATCACATGGTATGGTTCAATTTGGCCACTACAACTAAATCATCCCATTCCAAGGCAAAAATATGGGACTTCAGAGGAGCTGACTTTGATAAGATGGCCAACAGAGTTAAGCTAGCCCTGGCAAAAAGAAATACAGGTGAGGGGTACAGGCAAAGTGGGCAAGCATTAAGGATGCAATACTTGAAGCAACATCCCATTGTGTTAGAGAGAAAAGGAAGTGCAAAAGAAGAAGGAAACCACTTTGGTTCTCAAACACAGTAGCAGAAAAGCTCAGAGCCAAAAGGCTGGCCTTCAGGAAATATAAGGAAACACAGCAGGATGAAGATATGGAGGAATACCAAACTGCCCTAAGGGAAGCAGGGAAGGCGGTAAGGCAGGCAAAGGCCCAAACCGAGGAAACACTAGCACAAACAGTAAAAGAAGGTGACAAGACTTTCTATAGATACATTAGTGAAAGGAGAAAGTCCAGAGGGGATATTGATAAGATCAAAGGAGATAAGGGGGCATGTGAAGAGGAGGACCATGTAAAAGCATCTATCCTAAATAGATACTTTTGCTCAGTATTTACTGAAGAGAAGGTAGGGCAGGGCCTAGAGCTCAGCACCATGGAAACGGGGAGGGGAGGGAGGTGAGCACTAGTCCCTTCACAAAAGAAAGGGTCCTACAAGAGCTTGATAAGCTCAGGGTGGACAAAGCAATGGGACCTGATGGCATACATCCCAGGGTACTAAAGGAGCTAAGGTTGGAACTAGCAGAGCCATTATCAGAACTGTTTAGTGAGTCTCTGAGCACAGGAGAGGTCCCAGAAGACTGGAGAAGGGCTCATGTGATCCCGCTGCACAAGAGTGGCAGCAGGGGGAGGCAGGGAACTACAAACCAGTCAGTCTTACCTCAGTAGTGGGCAAGATTATGGAGACACTCCTTAAGGAAAGGATAGTGCAACACCTGGAATCCGCAGGAGCACAGGATCCAAGACAGCATGGGTTTACAAAAGGAAGATCCTGTCAAACTAATCTCATAGATTTCTTTGACTGGGTAGCCAGAGTGGTGGACCAAGGGGGAGCAGTTGATGTCACCTACCTTGACTTTAGCAAAGCTTTCGATACTGTTCCAAATAGAAGATTGATTAATAAGCTGGGTAGGCTCAGGGTGGGTCAGAAGTTGGTCAACGGGTGGCAAACTGGTTGATGGGCAGAAAACAGAGAGTGGTGGTAAATGGTATACAGTCAGAAGAAATGCAAGTCACAAGTGGCTATCTCTAGGATCGTCTTGGGCCAGTCCTCTTCAATATCTTCATCAGTGATATTGCAGATGGACTGAGGGCAAGGTTTGTCTGTTTGCAGATGACACCAAGATCTGCAACAGAGTAGATGATCCAGATGGGGTGGGCAGGATGAGAAGAGATCTGGATAAACTAGCAAAATGGTTGGAAGAGTGGCAACTGGGATTTAATGCAAAGAAGTGCAAGATCATGCACATAGGGAAGAGAAACTCTGAAGCCACTTATAGGCTGGGAGGGGAGTTGCTGGCAGTCACAAGGGAAGAAAGAGACTTGGGCATCATTATCACCGATGACCTGAAATCATCCAAGCAGATTTCTAAAGCAGTAGGTAAGGCTAGGGGGATATTAGGATGTATTAGTAGGGGTATCACAAGTCATAAGAGGGAGGTAATAATCTCACTTTACAAGACACTGGTTAGGCCCCATCTGGAGTACTGTGTGCAGTACTGGAGGCCACACATTCACAAGGACATTGACCAAATTGAGGCAGTCCGGAGAAGGGCAACCAAAATGGAGCAAGGACTGCATCAGAAAACATATGAGGACAGATTAGCGGAGCTCAATATGTATACCCTAGAGCAAAGGAGGGAGAGAAGTGATATGATTGAAACATTTAAACACCTTAAGGGCATTAACAAGGTGAAAGAGTCTAACATGTTTCAATATAGGAAAAATAGCAGGACAAGAGGACACAGCATGAGATTAGAGGGAGGCCCGATTAAGGGGTAATGTGAGGAAGTTCATTTTCACAGAAAGGGTGGTGGATGCATGGAACAGCCTACCTCAGGAAGTGGTAGTTATGAATACAGTGCAGGGCTTCATACAGGCATGGAATAGGCATAAGGGAGCAATACAGATGAGTATGAATAGATAGGCCATTGACAGAGCAAAGGCCGATGGCACATTTATAAGGTAAGAAAAGAAATGGGCAGACTGGATGGGCCTTGCGGTCCTTATCTGCCATCAACTTCTGTGTTTCTATGTATCAAATATACTGCAGCAACATAATAACCGGGATATGCTGCCCAATGGAACAGAATGTAATCTTATGAAGCATTGCAACATCACTATCAGAAACCCCATACCCCAGTCCATATGGCAACATAGAAACATAGACTTTGATGTCAGATAAGGGCCGCTTGGCCCACCCAGTCTGACCATTTCCCTACCTACTGGATAAGCTGCAGATCCTAGTTAACCAACAGCCAATTTCTTCCTACCCACCACAAGGATGGCTTTATGTCTGTCCCATGCATTCTTGAATTCTCCCACAGGTTTAGACCCCACAACCTCCTCAGGAAGGCTGTTCCATGCATCCACCACCCTCTCTGTGAAAAAATACTTCCTCACATTGCTCCTGAGCCGTCCCCTTCTATCTTCAAATTGTGTCCCCTTATTCTTACACATCTCTTTTTCTGAAAGATGCTACCCTCTTGGACTTTGTTGATTCCCTTGAGGTACTTAAAAGTTTTTATCATGTTCCCCCTCTCCCTCCTCTCCTCAAGGGTATACATATTAAGCTCCTAAGTCTCTCTCTCTCTCTCTTCATATGGCTTCTGTTGAAGACCCTGCACCATTTTAGTTGCCCTCCTCTGGACTGCCTCCATCCTGTCTATGTCCTTGCGGAGATGGGGTCTCCAAAACTGGACACAGTACTCCAGATGGGGTCTCACCAACTGTCTGTACAGAGGGATAACAACTTCCTGTTTTCTGCTGGTGATGCCTCTCCCTGTACATCCCAATATCCTCCCAGCCCTCCCTACTGCCTTCTCACATTGCTTGCCAACCTTAAGGTTACCTGATATGATTACCCCCAGGTCCCTTTCCATTTTTGTTGTTGTTACTACCCCCCCCATTGTGTACTCTTCCTCTGGGTTTTTGTTTCCCAGGTGCATTATTTTACACTTCATTGCATTGAATCCAAGCTGCCATACTTCTGACCATTCCTCCAACCTTGCCAAGTCCCTTCTCATCCTTTCCACACACCCTTGTATATCAACCCTGTTGCAGATCTGTGTGTCATCTGCAAAGAGTCAAGCCATACAAAAACAAAGGTACTGGATTTTAGGAGGGCTGACTTTGCCAAAATGGGTGAGTGCCTAAGGAATGCACTAGCAAATGGGCAGGAAGGAGGGGTGGAAGAACAATGGGGAATAATAAAAACTGCCATCACAGAGGTAACAAGCCTTTGTGTAAAGCAAATAAACAAAACAAAACGAGGTAAGAAACCACTATGGTTCTCAAAGGAAGTGGCAGTAAAGGTTCAAGAGAAAACGAAAGCATCAGAAAGTACAAGGAATCACAGAAGGAACAGGACAGAGAACTGTATCAGTTAAAGCAAAAGGAAGCTGGAAAGGCAGTCAGAACAGCAAAGGCCCAAACCGAGGAAAAGATAGCCAACTTAGTTAAGAAGGGGATAAAACCTTTTATAGGTACATCAGGAGCAAAGGAAGACCAAGGAGGGATAGTGAGGCTTAATAAAGGGAGGAGGGTGGGCAGAGGGTGACTGTGAAAGGCAGAGATACTAAACAAATATTTTGCTCAGTATTTACAAAGGAAGAGGAGGTACCTAAAACAAACAGTAGAAACACTCTGGATACAGAAGTTGATACCAGCCCATTTACAGAAGAAAGAGTTCTGAATGAGCTCTTAAAACTGAAGGTGGACAAAGCAATGGGGCCTGATGGGATTCATCCCAGAATTCTAAAAGAACTAAGGATAGAACTAGTGACACCACTGACTACCTCTTTAACAAATCATGGGAGGATGGGGTGGTACCTGAGGACTGGAGGAGGGCAGATGTGATTTCCTTCACAAAAGTGGGAGCAAGGCAGAAGCAGGAAACTACAGACCTGTTAGTTTAACCTCAGTGGTAGGGAAAATGATGGAATCACTTCTGCAGGAAAGAATTGTTGCGTATCTAGAGGCCAGATGGGCACAGGACCCAAGGCAGCATGGATTCACAGCGGGAAGGTCATGCCAGACAAATCTGATAGATTTCTTTGACTGGGTGACCAAAGTAGTAGATCAGGGAGGGGCTGTGGACATGGCCTACCTAGACTTTAGCAAGGCATTTGACACAGTCCACACAAAGATTAATATACAAGTTAGCCAGTCTGGGAGTGGGTCCCAAGATGACAGCCTGGGTAAAGAATTGGCTGGAGAATAGGACACAGAGAGTAATAGTAAATGGAGTCCACTCTGAAAAGGGGGTTAGCAGTGGGGTACCACAGGGTTCAGTATTAGGACTGGTCCTCTTCAATGTCTTTATAAGCGACATTGCAGAGGGACTGGAAGGAAAAGTATGTCTCTTTGCAGATGACACAAAGATCTGCAACAGAGTTGATGCACAAGGTGGGGTGGAAAGGATGAGAAGGGACTTGGCAAGGTTAGAGGAATGGTCAAATGTATGGCAGCTTAGATTAAATGCTAAGAAGTGCAAGGTAATGCACCTGGGAAACAAAACCCAGGGAAGAGTACACAATGGGGGTGAGATACTAACAACAACAAAAATGGAAACGGACCTGGGGTAGTCATATCAGATGACCTAAGGTGGGCAAGCAATGGAGAGGGCAGCAAGGAGGGCTGGGGGATACTGGGATGCATATGGAGAGGCATCACCAGCAGAAAACAAGAAGTTATTATCCTCTGTACAGACAGCTGGTGAGACCACATCTGGAGTACTGCGTGCAGTTCTGGAGACCAATCTCCATAAAGACATAGACAGGATGGAAGCTGTCCAGAGGAGGGCAACTAAAATGGTGCAGGGTCTGCACCGGAAGACATATGAAGTGAGACTTAAGGAGCTTAATATGTATAGCCTCAAGTAAAGGAGGGAGAGGGGGGACATGATAGAAACTTTCAAGTACTTCAAGGGAATCAACAAAGTCCAAGAGGGTAGCATCTTTCAAAAAAAGAGGTGTGCAAGAACAAGGGGCACAATTTGAAGATAGAAGGAGGCAGCTCAGAGGTAATTTAAGGAAGTATTTTTTCACAGAGAGGGTTGTGGATGCATGGAACAGCCTTCCAGAGGAGGTTGTGGAGTCAAAAACAGTGGTGGAATTCAAGCATGCATGGGACAGTCATAAGGCAATTCTAGGGGTGGAGGTAGGAAGAAGTAGGCTGCTGGTTAACTAGGATCTGCAGCTTATCCATCAGGTAGGGAAATGGGCAGACTGGGTGGGCCAAGCGGTCCTTATCTGCTGTCAAATTCTATGTTTCTATGTTTCTATGTTTACTTTTCCTTCCAGTCCCTCTGCAATGTCACTTATAAAGACATTAAAAAGGACTGGACCCAGTACTGAACCCTGCGGTACCCCACTAGTAACCCAATTTCTTCAGAGTGGACTCAGTTTACTGTTACCTTCTATGTCCTGTTGTCCAGCCAATGTTTTACCCAGGCTACCACCCTGGGACCCACTTCCAGGCTGGCTAATTTTTTATTAATCTTTTGTGTGGGAGAGTGTCAAATGCCTTGCTAAAGTCTAGGTAGGCCATGTCCACAGCCACTCCCTGGTCTACTATTTTTGTCACCCAGTCAAAGAAATAGGTTAGATTCATCTGACATGGTCTTCCCACTGTGAATCCATGCTGCCTTGGGTCCTGTACCCCACTGGCCTGCAGTGCAAAACTACAGGGTTGTGTTGCAGATACAGTGCAAGTGTTACCACACTCACCTGGACAGCCAGCCACCCACACTGTCCATGTCACATGTGTGTTGTGTGGTCATGTAATGGACACAGCACTCTGGGCCATGAAACACCACTGAGCCATACATCAATAGCATCACCCCCCCCCGGTCAGACAACGGGTTGATGGCCACAGTGTGCAGCACAATCCTGTCACGGTGGCACACCAGAACAGCACAGTGCAATGTGACTGGTATGCATGCCTGATGTGGATGGCACACACATGCCCACACCACTGTGAGGACACAGCATCTACAGAGACCATGTTCAGACCACTGGCATGCCCTGTGGTGTATGCATGATGTGGACACGCACACAATCACGTGAACCAGACAATACATCCACCCATCATGACACAGTCATGAAGACTACACACCAAACGCCTGCTGAACAATGTATGCAATGCAAACATGCTCACGTCATATGTATGGGAGTAGTACACCACAAGCCACAGGAGGAGACAGCCACAATCAATGGCATACTTCAGCTGTGGAATGGTAGCAGATCGACCATGCACAGCACACATGGAGAACACAGTGGGAGAACAGTGCCTCCTACAGGGCCCATTGGTGTTGAGTGTACGTTGCCTCAGCACATTTACATTCTCTTGTTCCTCAACATTCCTCTGAATTCCCATCTTTTCCCAGGCTTAGAAGCAACCTTTGTCTTTTTTCAGGATCAGGACACAACCTTTGCCCTTTTCCAAGGTTCAGGACATTACCTTTTCTCTCTTCCTCTTTATCTCACCACTGTGGTGCTATTTCAGAACAATACAGACATTTGGCAACCTGCAGCTTTCCCTTTTTCTCTTCAAAGCTGTTTCTTCCTTGCTTCTTCTTTCCCTTTTCCTTATGAGGCAGGCACTCCCTGCCCCGGGGGAGAAATTGCTGGCAGTCCCCAGGCAGGCTCAGCCTGCAGCCCCACTCTCTCCAGGGGCCAGAGCCCCCCTCCTTCTGGAGGGGCTGTCACTGAACTGACTCAAAGCACAACAGTGCTGTCCTCTTGGGAGCTTTCTGGTAACTCCCCATTGACTGGAGCCACAGTCCTTCAGAAAAATTAATATCTATGAGGCTCTCTCAATGCATCATTGGTGCAGAAAAAGGCACCTAAACTTTCCTAGGTATTTTCTCCCAAAGGCCTGTTCACACAGTCCCAGACTCCCCAGCAAGAGTCCTGGCTCAGTGGTTGGCTGGCTGATGTCACACGGCTGCTTAACATGATGGCTGAAGTAAACAGTCCAACACAAGTTATACAGTGTCCCAAGTTTTAAACTTTCGTATAGCCAAACACTTTGCTTTTATTTAAATATTTCCCCACACATTTATTGCCACCCCTGTGCCCTGTAAAGCGGCTGCATCATTTAATAAATCTTTTAACCCTCTGGCTGTTGCTGCTGCCATTTATCAGTATCCCTAGGCAGCACACATAAGCCCCAATGCAATTTACACAGGTTCCCAACTGTTCCTTTTTAACCCTGTGTGCACATTTATTCATGTACTACCCCCACAAACAGATAGCATTCTCTTTCCCCTTGCACACCATTTCATTGCTAAAACATTTTATTTATTTCTCCTCCCGTCGCAAACACCGATTCCTGGTGCCCCAGGCGCTGGACAGGACTCCGATTGCTTCAAAGGGATGCTGCCTCATGAATATTCATGAGGCAGCTCCCGTTCTCCTGTGCATGATTGGCACTCACAAAACATGCTCTCTTTTCTCACCTACTGCCTCTCTGGTCCTGCCACTGGTTCCAGTCCCTGTCTTGCTTGCCCATGAGACTGGGACCACTGGAGAGGACAGTCAAAATAGCCATGAATGGCCAAAATGAAATTGCGCTACTGCACATGCAGGTGGCTCACCAGCATCGCAGTATCCTTTTCCAAATTGGTGGCTCCAGAACTTACACCTCTGGCACCACTTTCTCCAAAAACCATGTGGGGGCTGTCAGGAGAGATCAAATGACACAGGGAAAACCAGGACCTAGACAAAAAATGTAGGTGGTGGAAGCAAAACCCTGGGGAAACTAGCTTTTTTCAGGGGCTCACAGGTAATCCCCCAACAGGGGGATTACGCTCCCCCTCCCCTTAAATGCTTGGTGTCCATACCAAACCAGGGATTTACCCTCAGATCATCCTTGTAACCCATTCAATTTACAGTAATATCAAAACCTAGGACATCCTGCTCTATACTCAGGGTTACCTACTCTATTCGTCAACATCAATACATTTCTCATTTTTTAACAGTCACCATCTATTCCCACCAATTTACACCTCACCCCATCAGCTCAGAGCTTTTTATGCTATTAACCCTCTCCGGGGACCCTTGGCACCATTATTCTACAAGTGGCACAATTTTACATAGATACATAGATTCATAGATAGTGTCGACAGATAAGGGTACGGACCACCCAGTCTGCCCATTTGAGCTTGTAAATTCGCTTTATGTTTTCCTAGAAGTCTGTTGCCCCTTACCCCTGACCTCCAGAATTCCTTTATGTCTATCCCACGCATTCTTAAATCCCGTGATTGTTTCAGCCCCCACCACTTCCTCTGGCAGGGTGTTCCACTTGTCCACCACCCATTTTGTGAAGGAATTCTTCCTCAAGTTTCCTCTGAATAGTTCTCCCTCCAACTTCATCCCATGCCCTCTAGTTCTGGAACATCTTTTTCACTTAAAAATAGTGTATTCCAGCACCCTGTTCATCCCTGTAAGATACTTGTATGTCTCTATCATATCCCCTCTCTCCCTCTTTTCCTCCAGGGAGTACATGTTCAGTTCCTTCAACCTGTTCTCATGGGACTTGTGATGCAATCCATGCACCATCTTTGTTGCCCTGCTCTGAACCTTCTCTACCCTGTCTATGTCCTTATGTAGGTAAGGTCTCCAGAACTGTACACTGTACTCCAGGTGGGGCCTCACTAGTGTCTTGTATAGTGGAATTATGACCTCCCTTCTCCTGCTGGTGATGCCCCTGCCTATGCATCCCAGCATCCTATTTGCTTTACCTGCTGCCTTGTCGCACTGTTTCCCTACCTTGAGGTCATCAGAGATGATAACCCCAAGATCCCTTTCCTGCTTGGTGCATGCTATATCCTCACCTGCCAACTAATATATTGTGCCAGGGTTTTTGTGCCCCATATGCATTATCTTGCACTTCTTTGCATTGAATTTCAACTACCAAATCCCTGACCATTCTTCAAGTTTCTGCAGGTCCCTTCTCATTCTGTCTACACCTCTGGTGTGTCTACTCTGTTACAGAGCTTTGTGTCATCAGCAAACAGTGAAATTCTGCCTCTAGGTCCTCAATGTCACTGATGAAGATGTTGAATAGGACCGGTCCCAGCACTGATCCCTGTGGTACCCCACTGGTCACTCTTCCCTCTGTGGAGTGACAGACATTTACCACCACCCTCTGTGTCCTGCCACCCAGCTAGTTACCTACCCACCACACTACTGTCCTGCCCACACCCATATTCCCCAGTTTGTGTAATAGTCTTCTATGTGGCACAGTGTCAAAGGCCTTGCTGAAGTCCAGATAGCCGTGTCCACTGTCCTCCCTGATCCACCTCCCTAGTCACCCTGTCAAAAAATTCAACGAGGTTGATCTGACATGACCTCCTCCTGGTGAAACCATGCTGCCTTGGGTCCTGTAGTCCATTGACAACCAGATGTTCCACCAATCTCTCCTTCAGTAGTGCTTCCATGATCTTCCCCACTACCGAGGTGAGGCTGACTGGTCTGTAGTTCCCCGCTTCCTCTTTGTTCCTACTTTTGTATAAGGGGACTACATCTGCTGTCCTCCAGTCTTTAGGTACCTCCCTGTTTCCAGTGATCGGCTAAACAGGATAGCCAGGTCAGCCACCACTCTCTTAGTTCTTTAAGGACCCGGTGCACCCCATCTGGCCCCATTGCTTTATCAACTCTTATTACTTCCACTCTCTTCAGGACCTTTTCTCGTGAAAAGGGACTGTGTCCATTTCTGCACCATTCTCATCCTTGTACTCCCTTCAGACCCATTACCTCATCTTCCTCAGTAAAGACTGAGCAGAAATAACTGTTCAATATGTCAGCTTTACTGTTCTCATCCTCCACGCTGCCCCCATCCTCTCCCTTCAGTCTCACTATCCCTCCCTTTGCCTTTCTTTTTTCACTTATGTACCTGTAAAAGGTTTTGTCCGCTCTACCCACTGATTTTGCAATGCTTCTTCTGTCCGAGCTTTGGCTTCCTTACTGACCTCCCTGCCTCCTTTGCTTCTCCTGGTACTTCTCCCTATCCCATTCTGCCTGTGTCTTTGTACTGCCTGAATGCAATCTTTTGGCTTTCACTTTCTTTTGCTACCTCTTTGAAAACCATAATGGTCTCCTCTTCCTTTTCTCTTGCTAACCTGCTTAATGCATAATTCTGTTGTTCTTGTAATCCCCATTTTAAATACGGCCCACTGTTCCTCAACCCCAATTCCTGCCCCATTCTTAATGCCTCTTTCAAGTATCTCCCATTTTCCCAAAGTCTCCCCCTAAAATCCAGGATACTTGTTTTTGTGTGGTTTGGTTCTGCTCTTTCTGTGATTTCAACCACAATGACTGGTGGTCACTGTTCCCCAGGTGCTCCCCCATGTTACCCCATCACACTGTCCCTGTTTGTGAGCACAAGGTCCAGTATTGCCTTCTGCCAAGTTGGTTCCATGACCAGTCACTTGAGGAAGGCACCCTGAAGGGAGTCCAGGATAAATCTGCTCCTAGTTGATGCTGCTGCTGCTGGGATACTCCAGTCCACGTCTGGAATATTGAAGTCTCCAACCAGTGCTACCTCCCCCTTGTCTGCCATCCTTTGGATGGCTAGCATCAGCTCCCTGTCTGTTTCTTCCTCCTGGGCTGGTGGTCTATACACCACACCTATGCAGATGACTGGCCCCATTTTCCTTTCCAACTTAACCCACAGTATCTCTCCCCCATTTTGTTCCTCCTGGATCTCTGTGGCCCTTATGCCATTTTTCACATACAGTGCCACTCTTCCTCCCTTCCCGCCTGCCCTGTCTCTTCTGAATATGTTGTAGCCAGGTATGGCCATCTCCCAGTTGTGGTTATCATTACACCAGGTTTCAGTGATGGCCACAATGTCCAGGTCTGCCTGCACCATGACATCCTCCAGATCTTCCATCTTGTTGCTTAGGCTCCTGGCATTTGCACACATGGCTTTCCATTATTTGACCTCCCTAGACTGTTTCACTGTTCTACTGCAGCCCCTTCCTTGGTTGTCCTTTATCCGTAGTTCTCCTTGCTGTCTGCCTTTCTGCTGAATTTTGCCCCTTTACTGCCTATCCGCCTCTTGGGCTCTAATCTCCATCTTTTGCACACTGCTTTGTAGAGATAGCCACTCCTCTGGTTCACTGGTTACACTGCTAGCTGTGGGGGGTGAGCAAGTAGGTACACTCCTTGCTGGCCTGCCACCCTCCTTTGCTAGTTTAAAAGCTTGTCAATGTAGCATTTAAACTTATCATTGAGTGCTTGGATTCCCCTCCAGGATGGATGCAGGCCATCAGGCTTGAACAAACCTCCATCCCTCCAGGTGGGTCCCCAGTCACCAATGAATCCAAACCTTCCTCACAGCACCAGTTCTTCAACCATGAGTTAAAGTTCCGTGCATGCACCCCTATGTTTCCTTGCTTCTCGCAGGTAGTACTTCTGAGAAAGTGACAGAAGTAGCTACTTGTTGAGACCCTTCCCATCTTCCTAAACTCTTCCTGAACTTCCTTTGGCCCCCATTTGCCAGGTCATTAGTACCTAGGTGGATAATGACATCCAGCTCACCCTCCTGCCTTGCCCTTCCCAGTGATACCCAGGATCTTCCTTCCATCCCTCCATGCCGTGGCACCTGGTAGGCACCTCACATCCCTGTCCTCCCCCTCCTGTGTTCCTAGTTGGATCCCTCTTATGATGGAGTCCCCCACCAAAATTCACTTCCTCCTCCTCCTCTGGGGTCCACTGCTTTGCCCGCTGAGGTCACCTCCTTGGCTAACCTCCACATCCTTTCCTTCCACTTCTCTGGGTACCTCTATTTGGTTGTCCCTGTTTGCCAGTGTGGCATATGAGTTCTTGAGTGGAGTAGGATCTGGGATGTGCTTCTGCCTGGCCCCTCTAACCCTCCCTGAGCCCACTGTCATCCAAGTGCTCCTCATTCTCTGCATCCTTTGAGGCAGTTGCATTGGACTGTGTGGTCTCTGGATAGGGGTGATGGTACTCCTGACCCAGTTGACTTCCACTCGGAGTCTGTCTACCTCATCCCACAGTCCAGAGAGATGCATGCAGATAGAGCAGCACGTCAGTGTCCAGAAGGTCTGCCTGAATATGGCTGCCCCACAGCCACTGCATTGCACCACTCCCCACATTATACTGCAATTATACTTCTATTCCACTACTTGTCTGCTACTGAAGCTCTCCTAGTTCCCTTTTTATTAATTTACTGTCCTAAAAATCCAGCCACTGATCCTCAGATACTTTTCTTTTTTAAAAAAGAAAATCAATCAATAAATAAATAAATGAGTCAAAACACTTGTCGTGCTCAGGGTGGGCTTCTTCCCCCCATGCCCCTTCTACTCCACACCCCTTACTATACCCTGTGTTTAGCTCCTGTCAATCAGATTTAACAGGGCATATAATTAAGAGTTGGGGGAAGGGAAGGGGGGTGAACATTTTCAGCAATTAAAGACAGCAAAGACATACACCACCACTACGTTTTAAATTTTCAACAGCCCAAAAACAATTCTAAATAAAGACAACAAAGAAAGTACAGTGTCACTAAAAGCCCACAATCTAAGTTTAAAAGAAAAATAGCAATTACCAGTTACTGTAAAGCACTGAATTGAATATGTTTCCTTCCCCTTCTGGCTTCTTCTGAGATAATGCAATTTCCACCTTTGACAACTAGGGGGCATGCACCCCTACAATTTTCATTGACCTGCAGTGAAGTCAGCCCAAGACAGTTTTAGTGCCAAACTCACTTCTCCAATACCCCTTTATAGCCATTTTACCATTTCTTGCCTCTTGCAAGCGTCCCACATTTTAGCGAGCTGGGAAGGTCCATGTTGGGCATGACTAACACAGGAGATTATAGCAATGCCTCCATGTGTTACCCCTCTCCAGAGCCATCTGGGAGAAGGCCACTACCTCTACCTGGGTGGCCACTAGCCAGGTTAAGGGGTCTGGGTTCCCATAGTTAACATAAATGGGGGTTCTTTCCCAAAATCTAAAACAAAATGGCAGTGCCTTCACCCAGATTACATATCAGTGGGTCTGATTGCTTGCAGTACAATCTCCTGGGATGTCGTATCAACCCACCTCCACAAGTTACCCCAACATGGACTTACCGGGTTCGAACCTCACCACATTCTGTTACACCATTTACATTTGCCATTTCAGACAATAGACAGGCTCACTAAAATTAGGCTATGGATTTATATCTGCTGCAATACAATAACTTCATGGTATATTTACGGGGGTTAGGATGGGGTAAGTGGAATAGAGTTCAAGCATTTTTAATATCTGCATTTCCCAGTAATCACCTTCCCCTTTGATTCAAACCCATATTGCAATCATTTGAAGCCACCGGGTCTATCTAATCTGGCTAACTGCTGCTCAAATACCCAAACCCTAAGCCGCAGGTCCCAGTCCATTTTAAACCCCAAAGTCCTATCACTGGGTACCCAGATTTAAATTGCAGGCCTGATTTGTAGCTGGTAGCTGGCATTGGTGTGCTTGAAGAATTAAACAACTATTTTACATTTCTCTCTCTCTCTTGTTTAAACCTCAGCTCTATCTCCAGCCCTGGTATACATGCTTAAACTATTTACAGTCTCCAGGTGTAGCACAATTCCTGTGATTTACTCATGGTTCTGCAGAATCAGACCTTGGATGGCACAGTTCACTGAAGTCCTGGGGATGGACGGCAACACAGGCAGAACCGGGCACAATGCTTGAACAGGGGGCACACGGGGTGCAGCTTGCTCTTACATTCTCTTGCTTGCAGATCTTGCAGCTTGTCCCCTTCAGCCTAATACAGGCATGATTCAGGGCACATGCACAAGGTCTGCCAACTACAGAAGACCCAGACCCAGGAGTAGCCCCATGGCCTGGCTCAATCGATCAGAGTGCCCTAGCACTCAGGTATAAGACTCATGACCCCCTGCAGCAGCAGACCCCACTCAATGGGAGTTAGCAAGTTCCTCACCTGGCCCTGGGCATCAGCAGAAACATTCAGCACATTCTCTTCTGCTTCTCTTTCTTTCTTTTTCCTGCCACAATGTGTAGCCACAGCAATCTGTTTCTGTCTTTTCCTTGCTGTATCTCAGGAGCAGACAACAGGCAACTACATTTAAAGACTGCCTTAGAAAGATTCTGTTAATAGCTTGGCAGAAGACACCAGGAGAAAGTACTGCTGTGTGACTGGACTTCTCTGCTGGGACTATATTGCTGGGCTGAGGGAGGAGATTGCTCATCTCCAGGCTGAGTTGGCCAGGATTTGTGGGACCTCCTCTTCCATCCAGGGACCACCAGTGCCACTGCCGTTGCCTCAGAGGTTGCCAAGAAAGAGGAGCGGTTGGACCACAGTGGGCTCAGGGAGGGTGAGAGTGGTGGAACAGAGGTGCATCCCTCCAGTTGTACCTCTCCACAATTCCTATGCCATTCTGGCAAAGTGTAGTTCCTCTATGGAGGCACCCGCAGTGGAGACCAAGGAGGATGCTGGGAACCTCCACAAAGGAGACCCACAGGAGGGTGGCAGGGGACCCTGCAGGGGAAGGAAACAACTCCTGGTGGGGGACTCCATTGTTAGGAAGGTAGAACTGGTGGAGGGAGCGGAGAGGGAGGTAAGGTGCCTGCCTGATGCCATGGCTTGGAGGGACAGGGAGCGAATCCTCAGGATTGGCAGAGCAGCTGCACAGGGGGAGGGAGCTGGATGTCATTGTACACCTAGGGACAAATGACCTGGCTAAGAAAGGGATTAGAGAAGTGCAGGAAGAGTTTGTGGAATTGGGGAGGGGCCTTAGACAAGTAGCATGCACGGTAACCTTCTAGGAGGTACTGCCCATCTATGCCGTAGGAGAGGCTAGGGTGTTCCGCACCATGGGATTCAATAAGTGGTTGAAAAACTGGTGTGGAACTCAGGGATTTGGCTTCATTGGGGACTGGGGGTCCACCTGTAGTGATGCAAGCCTATACTGGCATGATGGGCTGCACCTGTCTTGGAGGGAAACCAGGATCCCAGGTGATAGGTTTAAATGCTTCATTGGCAAGCATTTAAACTAGCCAATAGGAGGGCACTGGAAAGGAGCAGGGAAATCCTAGCCCCCCACAAAAAATCATAGCAGTCAGTGCGGTAAACACCAACATAAAGGTGTCAATAGGGAGAAGGGCAGGGGTAAATGGAGAAAATGACAAAGGCAAGAAGGACAGGGATGGGGCAAAAAGGTGTAAGGCCATCAGGAAATAGAGGGTAATGAGTACCAATGCCCGTAGTCTTTTCCCTTTTCCTGATGGAGCAGGCACTCCCTGCCCTGGGGGACAAATTGCTGGTAGCCCCCAGGCAGGCCCATCCTGCAGCCCCACTCTCTCCAGGGGCAAGAGCCCCGGGTATTTTCTCCCAAAAGTCTGTTCACACAGTCCAAGAGTCCACAGCAAGAGTTCTGGCTTATTGGTTGGCTGGCTGATGTCACATGACTGCTTAACATGGTGGTTGAAGTAAACATTCCAACACAAGTTATAGTGTCCCAAGTTTTAAACTTTCCTGTAGTCAAACGATTTGCTTTTATTTATTTCCCCACATAGTTGTTGCCACCCCTGTGACATGTAAAGCAGCTGCATCATTTAATAAATCTCTTAACCCTCTGGCAGTTACTGCTGCTGTTTATCAATACTCCTAGGCATCACGCATAAGCCCCTATGGAATTTACACAGGTTCCCAACTGTTCCTTTTTTGTAGCCCTGTGTGCACATTCATTTACTTAATGCCCCCACAAACAGGTAGCATTCTTTTTCTACTTGCACACCACTTTATTGCTAAAACATTTAATTCATTTCTCCTCCTGTCACTAGCACCATTGTTTGGTGCCCCTAGGTGCTGGACAGGACTCCCACTGCTTCAAAGGGACACTGCCTCATTAATATTCATGAGGTGACTCCCGTTCTCCTGAGCACATTGGTGCTCACCAAACTGCCCCTCTTTTCTCTCCCACTGCCTCTCCATTCCTGCCACCAGTTCTAGTCCCTCTCTTGTTTGCCCATGAGACTGTGACCACTGGAGAGGACAGCAAAAATGGCCTCAAAGGGCTGAAACAAAATTGCACTATTGCGCTTGCATGGGGCTCACCAGCACTGCAGTGCCCTTTTCCAAACAGAGCTTCGTGAACTTGGTCCTCTGGCCCCTCTGTCTCCAAAAACCACGCAAGGGTCAGCAGGAGAGACCAGAGGACACGAGAAAACCAGGATCTGGACAAAAAAGATGAGGGGTAGAAGCAAAACCCGGGGAAATTAGCCTTTTACAGGGACTCACATGTAAGCCCCCGATGGGGGGTTACATTTATTTATTTATTTAGTTTTTGTTGACCAGGTAAGTGCACTAGACAGGAACAGTCTTTTTTCAGGTACTATTTGGGAGATTACAAAGGAATAGGATGAGCACATGCATTCACATTATTTACACACTACTAGGGCTGAGAGAACTCAGAGAAGTTCTGACCCTTATTAAATAAGAACCAAAACATTAGGGGGTTCTGAATAGTTCTGATTTCTTATAAAAATTTCAATAGATGTGTTAAAGTGCATAATCAGGTGTACATTTTCTGTAGTATTCAACACAGAGGAGCAAAGGGAATACTTTAAATAATTGTTTGCATGAAATATAAAATAGAACTGCTGATGTGGAAGGGAGTTGGGGCAAGAATGACACATGTAGCACAGCCAACAGCATATAATAGTTCTTTTGTGACCTTCCTTGACACACCTGCCTAGTCCCAGCACAGCAGCACATAATACACTCTCTGATTTCTCTCGCTGATCTCTCTCTCAGTTCTCCCACCCTCTCTCCCTCTCTCTCCTTCTTGCTCTCTCTCTGCTGAGTGTTTTTTAGTATGCATATTTTGAAGAATCCCTTTCCCTTTTCACACTGTTCCCATTTCTCTCTTTCAATCTTTCTCTCTCTGCAGCTCATTTTATTTACCTTGTGCTGGGCCATCATTTTTTTTGTATAGTAACTAAGTAGTGCTGATCACTCAGTTGAAACAGGCACTCAGAAGTCCAGTGTTGCTTTACAGTATTTCTCTTGAGATCTCTCTCTTTCTGTTTCTGTCCTCATCTTTTTGTCTCTCTAGTCTTGCACTGTCTATCTACCCATACAGAAAAAGAAGGGTGAATTTTTAGTTGTTTTATTCTCAAAGTCCCTTCATTTTTCAGGATTTGTACCATTCAGCCATTCATTTTCCATTTTTTGTCTTTACCCTTCATTTTTATGTTGGTGAGCTTGTGCAGCCAACATCTTGCGGCACTGCAGATTTAGAGGCGCGGTCGCTGTTGGGCGAATGCAGGGCATGCATCAATAGGTGCATCCCTCATTCCCCAATCAACCTGCATACCAGTGCCACACCACCTGGGTGAGCACATCTAATGAAAGGTCCACTGCAATGTGAACAAAGCTTGTCACACACAGCAGACCTGCCGACATGCTTACCCAACACAAACATGGCAGCCCGTGGCACACTACCCGCAAAACTGCTGACTTTGTGGGTGCCCAATCCCCCTGTTGGCTTACCCTGCCCCCCCAATGTATGTGCCGAAGGGGGAGCCCATTCCCCATCAGCATAAAGAACCCCTTCCCATTTGTTATATGCTGAGGGAGTGCCAAATCCCCTCGGCTCTTTCCCCCCTTCCCTGGTTTCCTTGTGTGACAACGGGGGTGCCCAATCCCCATCAGCATAAACCAAACCCCCCTTTTGTTGTGTGCCAAATGGGGGTACCCAATCCCCCATCAGCTACAGCTGCCCCCTCCCAAAAAAAAAAACACAAGGCTCTGTTGGCACCCTGGGAGCCCACCCCAGAATGCCACATGCCCCTGTAAACATAAAAACGGTCCCATGATGTCATTTTATATTTTTTTACCTGTAAAGAAGGAAATGGTCCCTCAGCGGTCTCCCTGCCTCCCCTCCCACAACCTCCACCCACCCACTGCACACCCTACCTCCCTACACCCCCCTCACCCCATACTTACCTCTGGAGTCAGGCGATGATCTTCGTGGACCGGGAACACGTCTGCACTCTTCAAAGCCGACTGCGAACTGAGGAAATGCCAGTAAACTGTATAATGGAATGAATAGGGTTTTTGCAACTTTGATGCATATCTTAGGCATTTTTTGGAATTTTGACACCAAATTTTCAACATGGGATTTTTGGGACCCCTCCTCATGAATTCTTGCACTGTCATGGTGTTATTCGGTCCCAAAAGGTGATTTCACAGTCACTGCATGTAATCACCTTTTGGGACTGAGTAATGAAACGGCAATGCCACTGTTCATGAGGGGAGCTCTCAAAAAGCCTATGTTGCAACTTTGGTGACAAAAGTCCCAAAAATGGCTGTTTCACGAGCGTGCGTTGAGCTGTTTCTATGCATGCTCATAATGTCATGAATTTGTAGTAATTTCGTTCCAGATTTTCAAACTTGGCATTTTTCCACACCTCCTGATGAAGAGAACAGCTGTCATTTTACATCTCCTGCCCAAAATGTGTTTTCGCAGGTCTGGCGCAGAATAACGTGGTCGCTGTGCTAAATCACTTTTTGGGACAGTTTGAGGAAATGACGGTGAAATTGTTCATGAGCGGTGGTCCTAAAATGCCTATGTTGAAAATTTGGTGCCGAAAGCCCATAAAATGACTGTGTTGCAAGCGTGCGTTGTGCAGTTTCCACGCACCCTTGTAACTTCACAAATTTGCAATATTTCCATGCCAGATTTTCAACACTGGCATTTTTTACACCACCTTATGAACAGTACAGCTGTCGTTTTTCACATCCTGCCCAAAATGTGTTTCCACACCTGTGGCGCACAATGGCGTGGTCGCTGTGGGAAATCAACTTTTGGGACAGATTAACAAAATCGCAGCACCACTGTTCATAAGGGGAGGTCCCAAAATGCCTATGCTACAAATGTGGCTACCAAACTCCCAAAAATAATTGGGTTACAGACATGTGTTTCGCAGTTTGTATGCATACTCATTGCTTCACCAATATTTCATATTGTCACTCCAGATTTTCAACGTTGTCAGTTTTTTACACCTCCTCATGAACAGTGCAGTTGCCATTCTCCACATCCTGTCCAAAAATGTGTTTTCATCCCTCTGTTGCCAAATGGCACAGCCGCTGTGCAAAACCACCATTCAGCTAACAAAGTGATTGTGCCACTTTTCACGAGGTATCTGACAAGCAGCCCATGTTGAAAATGTGGAGTGAAACTACTAACACACACCTACGGTGTTAGGGTTTCCAACTGTATCACCCCACCCGGTACAGACTGACAGGCATCCGGGGTGTGACTTGGGATCATCGGATGTAATGCTCACACCATTCCACCCCCCCACCCCCACGCTGCAGCCACTGACAGGCATTGGGATGTGTCTTGCACTGTTCGACCACAAAGTTCACCCCATGCTTCTATACTGCACCCACGTCAGCATATTTCCTTATGGAGTGGGGTAAGTATAACACCCAAAGACCCCAAAGCACACCCCAACACTTGTCAGCACCTACAGGGTAGGGTGAAGTACAATGGCATGAGCGTTATAGCTGACAACCCAAAGGCACACCCCAATGCCTGTCGCTCTCTACAGGGTGGGGGTCGGGTTGGTGTCACTTCAATACTTCACTGCCATTCCTATTATGCATCTCTAGCTTCGGCACTGCCAATGCCAATGCCAGTGCGACAACATTCGGCATTGACAAATGCTTGTTTGTTCTTGATATCCCATCAAATACCCTTCAGATGACCCATCTTTTTGAGCAGTTCATTCTGAACAATTCATTTTCCATTTTTTATTATTCTGAACCATTCATTTTTCATTTTTTATCTTTCATTGTCAAAATTGCACCCAGTATCCATTCAAATACCCTTGAAATGACCCGTCTTGTAGCAGTTACATTATTTTAGCCATTATATGTGTTTTCTTTTTTTTTTGCTGCGGCTGCTTCAGTTTACTGCTTTTCTATTTGACACAGTCCCACACAAAAGACTAATAATCAAGTTAGCCAGCCTGGGAGTGGGTTCCAGGGTGGCAGCCTGGGTAGCAAACTAGATGCACAACAGGACACAGAAGGTAACAGTGAATGGAACACATTCCGAAGTAAGGGGGGTTACTAGTGGAGTACCTCAAGGCTCAGTACTGGGTCCAGTCCTCTATAACATCTTTATAGGTGACATTGCAGAGGGTCTGGAGGGAAAGGTATGCCTCTTTGCAGATGACACAAAGATCTGTAACAGAGTTGATACACAAGGGGGGGTAGAAAGGATGATAAGAGACTTGGCAATGTTGGAGGAATGGTCAGACATATGGCAACTTAGATTCAATGCAAAGAAGTGCAAAGTAATGCACCTGGGAAACAAAAACCCAGGAGAAGAGTACACAATAGCAGGGGAGGTACTAACAACAACAAAAATGGAAAGGGACTTGGGGTAGTCATATCAGATGACTTAAGGTGGGTAAGCAATGTGAGAAGTCTGTAAGGAGAGCCAGGGGGATACTGGGATGCATAGGAAGGGGCATCACAAGTAGAAAAAGGGAAGTGGTTATTCCTCTGTACAGACAGTTGGTGAGACCCCATCTGGAATACTGGGTGCAGTTTTGGAGACCCCATCTACGCAAGGACATAGACAGAATGGAAGCAGTCCAGAGGAGGGCAACTAAAATGGTGCAGGGTCTGCATCAGAAACCATATGAAGAGAGACTGAGAGAGCTTAAAATGTATACCTTAGATGAAAGGAAGGACAGGGGTGACATGATAGAAACTTTTAAGTACCTCAAGGGAATCAACAAAGTCCAGGAGGGTAGCATCTTTCAGAAAAAGAGATGTGTAAGAACAAGGGGGCACAATTTAAAGATAGAGGGGGAACGGCTCAGGGGTAATGTGAGGAATTTTTTTTTCATGGAGAGAGTGGTGGATGCATGGAACCGCCTTCCTGGGGAGGTTGTTGGGTCAAAAACAGTGGGGGAATTCAAACATGCATGGGACAGACATAAGGCAATTGTATTGGGGGGTTGCAGGAAGTAGGCTGTTGGTTAACTAGAATCTGCAGCTTATCCAATAGGAAGGGAAATGGGCAGACTGGGTGGGCCAAGTGGTCCTTATCTGCTGTCAAAGTCTATGTTTCTATGTTTCTATGATATTAAGTAAAATCAATGGTTTGGTGAAAAAGAAATCCAGGGTGGGACTAATAAGAGCTCACAGGCTGAAGCAAGGGTATAAGGTATTTTTTCATTATATGTGGGGGAAGCACAAAACTAAAGAGATAACCCAGAGGGAAGTGGAGTGCACATTACAATCTACATAGAAACATAGAAACATAGAAGTTGACGGCAGATAAGGACCGCAAGGCCCATCCAGTCTGCCCATTTCTTTTTCTACCTTATAAATGTGCTCTCTCAGTGGCCTATCTATTCATAGTCATTTGTATTGCTCCCTTATGTCGATCCCATGCCTGTTTGAAGCCCTGCACTGTATTCATAGCCACCACTTCTTGTGGTAAGCCATTCCATGCATCCACCACCCTTTCTGTGAAAAAGAATTTCCTCACATTCCCCCTTAATCAGCCCTCTAATCTCATGCTGTGTCCTCTTGTCCTGCTATTTTTCTTATATTTAAACATGTTAGACTCTTTCACCTTGTTAATGCCCTTAAGGTGTTTGAATGCCTCGATCATATCACCTCTCTACTCCTTTGCTCAAGGGTATACATATTGGCTCTGTTAATCTGTCCTCAGTATGTCTTCTGATGCAGTCCCTGCACCATTTTGGTTGCCCTTCTCTGAACTGCCCTCAGTTTGGTTAATGACCTTGTGAAGGTGTGGCCTCCAATACTGTCACAGTACTCAGATGGGGGCCTAACCAATGTCTTGTAAAGAGGATTATTACCTCCCTCTTACGACTTGTGATACCCCTACTAATACACCCTAACACCCCCTAGCCTTACCTACTGCTTTAGAGGTCTGCTTGGATGATTTCAGGTCATCAGTGATGATGATGATGCCCAAGTCTCTTTCTTCCTTTGTGACTGCTGCAACTCCCTCCCAGCCTATAAGTGGCTTCCAGGTTTCTCTCCCTATGTGCATGATTTTGCACTTCTTTGCATTAAATCCCAGTTGCCACTCTTCTGACCATTTTGCTAGTTTATCCAGATCTCTCTCATTCTGCCCACACCATCTGGATCATCTACTCTGTTGCAGATCTTGGTGTCATCTGCAAACAGACAAGCCTTACCCTCTAGTCCATCTGCAAGGTCACTAATGAAGATGTTGAAGAGAACTGGCCCCAGGACTGATCCCTGAGGTACCCCACTTGTGACTTGCATCTCTTCTGACTGTATACCTTTTACCACCACTCTCTGTTTTCTGCCCGTCAACCAGTTTGCCACCCAGTTGACCAACTTCTGACCCACCTCGAGCCTACCCAGCTTATTTATCAATCTTCTATGTGGAACAGTGTCAAAAGCTTTGCTGAAGTCAAGGTAGGCGACATCAACTGCTCCCCCTTGGTCCACCACTCTGGTTACCCAGTCAAAGAAATCTATGATTAGTTTGACAGGACCTTCCTTTGTAAACCCATGCTGTCTTGGATCCTGTGCCCTATGGATTCCAGGTGTTGCACTATCCTTTCCTTAAGGAGTGCCTCCATAATCTTGCCCACTACTGAGGTAAGACTGACTGGTCTGTAGTTCCTCCCCTCCTGCTACCACTCTTGTGGAGCAGGATCACATGAGCCCTTCTCCAGTCTCTGGGACTCTCCTGTGCTCAGAGACTCACTAAACAGTTCTGCTAATGGCTCTGCTAGTTCCATCTTTAGCTCCTTAAGTACCCTGGGATGTATGCCATCAGGTCCCATTGCCTTATCCACCCTGAGCTTAGCAAGCTCTTGTAGGATCCTTTCTTTTGTGAAGGGAGTAGTGCTTACCTCCCTTCCCCCTGTGTCCATGATGCTGAGCTGTGGGCCCTGCCCTACCTTCTCTTCAGTAAATACTGAGCAAAAGTATCTATTTAGGACAGATGCCTTTACATGGTCCTCCTCCTCACATGCTCCCTTTTCTCCATTAACTTAGCGATACCCCATCTGGACTTTCTTCTTTCTCTAATGTTTCTATAGAAAGTCTTGTCACCTTCTTTCACTGTTCGTGCTAGTGTTTCCTCAGTTAGGGACTTTGCCTGCCTTACTGCCTTCCCTGCTTCCCTTAGGGCAGTTTGGTATGTCTCCCTATCTTCATCCCGCTGTGTTCCCTTATATTTCCTGAAGGCCAGCCTTTTGGCTCTGAGCTTTTCTGCTACTGTATTTGAGAACCAAAGTGGTTTCCTTCTTCTTTTGCACTTCCTTTTCTGTCTAACACAATGGGATGTTGCTGCAAGTATTTCATCCTTAATGCTTGCCCACTTTGCCTGTACCCCCTCACCTGTGTTTCTTTTTGCCAGGGCTAGCTTAACTCTGTTAGCCATCTTATTAAAGTCAGCTCCTCTGAAGTCCCATATGTTTGCCTTGGAATGGGATGATTTAGATGTAGTAGCCAAAGTGAACCATACCATGTGATGGTCACTGGCCCCCAGGTGACCTTCTACCTGGAGATCTGTGATCCCTTCCTTGTTAGTCAGTACTAGATCTAGGATAGCCCTGTATGTTGTGGGTTGCTGTACCAGTTTGAGGCCCTCCCCCTGCAGGGAATCCACTATGTGTCTAGTTCTGGCAGATGTTCCTGCTGGTATTGACCAATCTGTATCCGGCATGTTGAAGTCTCCCATTATCAGAACCTCACCTTTAGCTGTCATGTTTTGTATATCTTCTAACAGTAATGTGTCTATGTCCTCCCCCTGGTCTGGGGGCCTGTAGACAACCCCAGTTCTTATGGCTGTCCCATTTCCTGTTTTCAGGATGACCCACAGTTCTTCTGGCTCCTTATGTGTATTCTGAATTTCTGTAGCTTTGATATTTTCAGTGACATACAGGGCCACCCCCCTTTTGCACCTCTGTCTCTTCTGAACAATACATAGCCAGGTACTGAAGTCTCCCAAGTGTGGTTACTGGTAAACCACATCTCACTAATTGCTACTATGTCCAGTTTAGCTCTGACATTATTGCCTGCAGGTCTGGGATCTTATTTCCCAGGCTGTGAGCATTTGTGTACATGATTTTCCATTGGCCAGATTTTGGTGTGTTAGTTATTGGGTGAGGTTTGGCATTACCCCTGTGCGTCGTATGGGGAGACAAACCTTTTTTCTTACCTGGTGATGCAAATGAACTGCAAACCTGCTGAATCCCTGTTTGACCACTAGCTGAGGGGGGAGGGGTGTTCTTCCCATTCGATGTATGAGGTGCTTCACCCCTCTCCCCATTTGCTAGTTTAAATATTCTGCAAAGACATCAAACTTCTGCCCCAATGCACTGACTCCCTCCTTAGTCAGATGCAGTCCATCAAATTTAAAGAACTTTCGCTCCCAGAACTGTTGCCAGTTCCCTTCAAATCTGTGTCCTTTTTCCTGGCACCAGCCCTTGAGCCACGTGTTTAGCTCCCCTATCTCCCCTTCTCTGACCTTCCATCCATCTGCTCCCGTCTCCCAGACTGGCAGGATCTCAGAGAAGGAGATGCCGGATGAAATAGATGATAGTTTGTCACTCAGCCTGGTCAGGTGTTCCTTGGTCTCCACAACTGACCGGCTGTCGAGATCATTAGTCCCTATGTGTACTAGGACATCAAAATGTTTTCTTCTGCTTTGTGAACAATTTTAGCAATGCAGTCAGTGTCTCTCCATGCTGATGTACCTGGGAGACATCTGACCATTACCCCTCGCTGGAGATGGGTATCAACTCCCCGAATCGTGGAGTCTCCTATGATCAGAAGTTTTTTGGATTTCCTTTTTGCTTTTTTTGTTTTGGCTCCTGATTTGGGTGAGTTTTGTTGTGCTAGCTCCTGTACTGCAGTGTCCTGCTCTGCAGTGACTTCTGCCTCTTTGTTTGATTTCAGAGATAGAGGCAGATACCTGTTTGTAGTGTTTATATGGTTTTTGGAGGTAATATGTTAAAGAGCAGAGAGTGATGGGGCACCCGATTTGCCCCTCCTAACCACCTGCCAACCTCCTGGACCAACTACCCTCTGCGGTTGAGGTTTTTCTGTTGGATGCTGGGGAAATGGTAGGTGGTTCTTATAATGTATTTCCTCTTGAATATGAAATTTGAGGCGTGCAATCTCTGCCCATGCTGCCCGGAGCTGAGCCCTAAGATCTCCAAAGGTCCAGCATGTAGGACAGTGTCCTAAATCCTGTAAGAATGTCCTTCTGAAAATTGTTCCACAGTACCTGCAGTTAATGATATCCATTCCAGATAAGCTGCTGGGTTTATAACCTAGTCAGAGTAATTAGAAGGAAAAAAAAAAGGAAAAAAAAATGCAAGTAATTGATTGATTGTGTTTTGTTTAACTTGTTATAACAAGTTAAATTACTAGTGCCCCTGTAAATGAGCTCACCTTGTGGAGGCCCCACTGATCCACCCCTTCCTGCTCTGCCACAGGAAATGTCACAACCGTGGTACCCTATAAAAGGAGTGTAGTGTGGGGTGGTTGGGGATGGGGGTTGGTGGCTGGGCCCTTCCCCAGCTGAAAAAGAACAACCACAGATGAAAGAACAAGGAGGTAAGAGCAGAAACAATCAGTCAACAACAAATGCAGTAACCCTGAACGCTTATCCTAATGTTAGTTAAAACTGCATATTTCTTTAGATTAGTTTGATTTAAACTAATTTTGTGTTCATTTTTTTATCCTTTCACTATCTCACAGTTAATGTTACTGTCATCTTAGCTTCATACATATAACTTGTTTAAGATAAATCTACTCCAGGTATGCACTGCCACCAAAACCTGCATTTGGTGCACACAAACCACACAGCCGCCATGGTGGCATGCTTTATTTTCCACCCTTTCCTAGCCCTTGCAGGAGGTTTCAGTCCCATCCCCAGCCTCAGGCATCCCAGCCCACATAGCCATGTTGGCAGGCTCCTGAGTTCTCCAGTCCCTTACAGAAATACAAGTGTGCAGCATGCATACAGAATGTATGTCACATGCAAAATTGTTCAGTGACTGCAGGTGGTTCGCATACACCACGTGAACCTAAGCGAACCTGATAAAGTTTATTAGCTTCGCATGTAGCATGCTTGCATGCATGCAGCAGCTAAGTTAGAAAAATTCACAATAAACATTACTTCTTGATAACAAAGGAGGCACTTAAATGTTTTTATCTGTTTTGCAACAGTCCCAGTAAAACTTTCCATACCTCACAGCTCATTGTTGGTACTGGTGGAGAATCCTTATCTTTCCCCCATCATAGCCACTAAATTCCTACTGCACCCAAGCCCAGCCTGCTGTGTTCCTCACCTGCACACATGTCCAGCCCATTGAGTCCCTCTCATGCACCCAAGCCAGCACAGTGTGTCCTCCCTTGTACCCACGCACAGCCCAGTGGGCCCTCTTTTGCACCCAAGCCCAGCCCAGTGGATCCTGCTAGTACTCATGAGCAGTCCAATGGGCCCGTCACCCTTCAACCAAGTCTAGCCAGTTGCTCTCCCTTACGTTTGTGTTGCAGAATAGCCAGAATAGACACCCCCTATGACCCAGCAGTAAAGCCAACCTTAAAAGATCTGTACTGACTCTGTTGTACTTTTGTTACAAAAAACTAGAGCACAGTCTGGTCGGTAACAGGATAGAGTAGCAGCAGCTAGTCACCCTGCTCAGCCAGTTGTTGCAGCACAGAGTCAGTCTCTTAAGTAAAATTCCAGACAACAGCAACATCAACAACAACAACAGCTATAGCTACAGCAACCAAGAGAGAAGCTGCCTGCAGAACCAGAGAGACAGGGTCCTGACTTCTTGTGCCTTTTTGTTGAGATACATGGCTGTGTTAATTTGAAAATTTCTCTATACTGTGGGATGTGGAGGGACTCAAGAGAGAGTGCATGGGCCTCTATCTCCTGGCCCTGCCACTGTGGGTGAGCAATCCATTGGGACCAATTTGGGAGGTTGATAGCTGCTGGAAAGGGGTGGGATGGCCCTACTTCTCCTAGCTCATCGTGGGATGGTCCTGCTTCTCCTGGTTCAGGAGGGTGGCCCTGCTTCTCTTGGCTCAAGGAGGGTGGCCCTGCTTCTTCTGGCATGGGGGGCAGGTATGACCCTACTTCTTCTGGCTCAGAGGGTGCCCCCACTTCTACTGACTTGGGGGGTGACCCTACTTCTCCTGGCTTGGGTGTTTTAGTCTCAGTCATGCTATACTTACTTTCATCTTGTCACATGCACCCAAGGTGCAAGCCATCTTAAAGTGACCAAGTTCTTGTTTTGTGCATTTCTGTGAATATAAGCTTTCTTAAACAGGATTTTTGTTAAAAGATTATTTTTTCTACACCGACACGTTTGTTAGCCATGGCACTGGGAACTGCTGTGGCTCTTTTTTTTTTTTAATTAGCCATATGAACTTTTACTTCCAACCGGACAGAGACCAGAGATGGGTAGAAGAGACCTTGGTTTAACATTTCATCTGAAGGCTAGCACCTCAGCAATCATTGAATCTGCATCCCCCAATCTACCTCTCCTGCATGACCATCCTTCATGAACCAGGACCACTATCAGCCCCACGACCAGCCTCCCCAGCTGAGCAACATCCTTGGAAATCCCCTTCTCCCATCTGGGGTATGTGCAAGTCACAGGGGGAGGAAGAAAGAGCAAGAATTCAGAGTGTCTGTGTCCCTCATTCCAGTGGCAAAAAGTTGAGAAGTATGGTCCACCACTGCCATGGGTCATTGTCACAAATAGCAATTACATAAATACATTTGCAAAGTGAAAGGCAGCCACCCAAGACAAAGTCAGTGCTTCCACAATTAAAGACAAAGTAAGAAGCGAGTGAGTGGAGCATCAAAACTACTGACCCAACAAAATGACCTGAAAGCTAGGTTAAGTTGAAAAATAATTTTATAGTTTACATAAAAGTAAAAGCTCATTCAAAATAGCAACAACACCCTTCCACCAATGTTTCACACAGCTCTTACACTTTATCAAGGTGGGGCCACGATAGAGAGACATACCTATTGTTAAAGGGCTTCCTTAAAGAAACACTCACCCTAATTATGATAATTTGTTATATAATCATTATACAATCATGACCCAAAGTATTAGCAACCTGGGCATCATCACATATTAAATACTATGAATGTATATATAATTCCTATATGTGCTCAGCCAAAGAGGCTAATAGACAAATGACACACATAAATACATAAACTACATACAATAATACAAAAAATATATATCCTATTATCAAACGTTATAATCATCTATGGGAGATCTAACTAATAGCTAGTCTTATGTGCAATATAGACAGCCCTAATATTTAATCAAGGATTTAACAAATAGTCAATCCTATGTGCAATTTAATCTACATAACAGCAAAGGAACGTAAATAAATAGATCAATAAATATGATGCTAGTATACATAAAAGTAATAGTTTTGTGGTACTATTACTTTAAGTTAAATTCTGAAAAACATTCTATCTACCTTAATGTGGACTTATGAAGCATAAGAAGTAATAGACATAATATCCCTAGAGTCAATATGTATATGTGCAAAATGCAGAAAACAGGAAAGAGGAAAGGGGGGAGGGAGGAGGGAAAAAGGAAAAAGAAGGAGAGGGAAGAGGAGAAGGGGAGAAGGAAAGAGGTAGAAAGGGAGGATAAAAAAAAACAAAGCATTGGAGCACTAAACAAAGAATACTGGGAGCCACATACAACCAAATCATCTGTATTTCAAAAATGATTTAACACTAAAACTAGCATTAAGGCCATTCACATATCTGGAATGTATAGTACGGTATGGACTGCATGCCCATTGGCTCACGCTGTGGACCAATGGGTGTACAGCCCTACTGATGGTGTCAGTTGGCGGGTGGCGGGGTGGCAGGTGGGTGGGGTGCTGACCGGTGGGGAGCAGGGTGGTGGGGATCAGTGGGTGGATGGGGAGGGGGGTCCGCTGGACCACTACGGATATGGGAATCAGCAATGTTTTACTCTAGCCCGCGATCGGGCAGACTTCGGTCTGCTGGACCACCAGGGATATAGGAATCTTTTTCCTTTACTGAATCCTGCAATTGGGCAGACAGCGGTCCACTAGACCACCAGGGATATAGGAATCTTTTTCTTTTACTGAATCCCATGATCAGGCAGACAGCAGTCCACTGGACCACCAGGGATATATGAATCTTTCTTTATTTCACTAATGCCCTCGATTGGGCTATGGGGTACATTGCTGCACTGCAGAGGGCATCGGTCCCCGATGGCTGCTGCTTGGCAGGACGCCAGCTGCAAGTCGTTGGGGATCGGTGCACCTGCATGCAAATGGGGCCATAATGACATGCAAGTGGCCCCATTTGCACCTTGCATACTTTATGGCCCCATTTGCATGTGTACTTTTGAATATCATGGTTGTTGCGCCTAGCGCAATGGAACTTGCGCTAGCGCATCCCCCTGCTCCACTCTGGAGACTGGTGCTGGCACAGTGCCACTGCGCCATGCACTCTGTGGGTGGCCAGGGTGTGATATTCAATGATGCTGAGCCATGGTGCAGCTCCGTTGAATATCGTCCAGTCCTTGCCCCTGCGCAGCCAAGTTGAGCTGCGCCCAGGCTTGCACCACAGCCTGCAGCAGTTTGAATATCTGGGCCATAGTATTTAATATGAGGTTCTGCACAGGTTGCTAATACTTTGGGTCATGATTGTATAATGATTGTATAACATTTATCATAATTAGGGTGAGTGTTTCTTTAAGAAAGCCCTTTAAAAATAGGTGTGTCTTTCTGTTGTGGCCCCGCCTTGATAAAGCGTAAGAGCTACGTGAAACATTGGTGGAGGGGTGTTGCTGCTGTTTTGAATCAGCTTTTACTTTTATGTAAAATAAAAAGTGATTTTTTAACTTGACCTAGCCTTAAGGTCATTTTGTTGGCTCCTTACATAAATACATACTACTCAACTCATTGTGTGAAAAGTTTGATTGTGCTGCATGTATTTCTGTAATCACAGTAATCAGTGTTGGTTAAAGGCCCACATTAAACAGCATCCAGCTGAAGAAGTGGGTTGGAGAGCTTCACTAGTTGCCTTTGGTAGAGTGACAGAGCAGGGGTATGAGGAACGCCTGGACAGCAAAGACTGCTTTTTATGTTGCCCTGCATGTGCAGAGCAAGTAGCATTTTGTAGCAGCTTGCTGGAGTAGAAGGTTGTGGAGGTGTGGCAGTGTTGTGGGCAATGCCACCACTGCTTTTTTGGGCTTGTCTCTGTGGCACCAATGAATGAGCATGCTGTCTATGACAGCAGTTGAGAAGCATGCCACCAACGTGAAAGAAATTCACCGCCACAATGAGGGAATGCCCTATCATTGCAGAGCGTTCCTTGCCTGCTGAAACATTTCAATAAACATGGCAGTGGCTGTCACTGTCCACCTCTCACAGTCCTTAGAAAGCTAACTAGGGGGGTGCCCAATCCCCCTGTGGTCATGTTTACAACCCCCCAAGAATTGTGTGGCACACTGGGGGCCCACCCCAGTGTGCTTGCCTGTGTTCAGAAGCCAACTGCGTTGGCATGTTCCTGCCCCAGCCCACCCCCACTGTGAGTCACACTGGGGGCCCACCTCATTGTGGCCAACAACATGCCCCGAAAGTCATGGGGCACACTTGGAGCCCACCCCAGTGTCCCAGACATTTGTTTTCATACACCTGTAAAGACAGAAAATGGTCTACATTGTTATTTTTTTTTTTAGTACCTGAAACAAAGAAAATGGTGCATTGCTTTCTGTGGGATCCCCTTCCTCAATCCTCACCCATCCTGTGCACCCCTCACCTCCCCACACCCCCCTCCATCTCTGGAGTCTAGCGCCATGATCTTCGGTGGAGCGAGAACACGTCTGCACTCTTTAAAGCTGACTGCAAATTGAAGAAACGCTGGTAAGCTGTATAATGGCATCAATGGGGAAAGTTTCAACTTAGGTGGAAATCTCATCCATTTTTTTTACCCTTGACTCAAAATTTTCAACATGGGGCTCTTGGGACCCCACCGCATGAAATCAGTCACTGTCATTTCGTTATTCGGCCCCGGAAGGTGATTTTGTGGTCACTGCACAGAATCACCTATCTAATGAAATGACAGTACTACTGTTCATGAGGTGGACTCCCAAAAAGCCGATGTGTCAAATTTGGTGAAATAATTCCAAAAAATGACTGTTATCGGCATGCGTGGCATAGTTTCCATGCACGCTCGTAACTTCAAGAATTTTTTATATTTTCACTCCAGATTTTCAACATTGTCATTTTTTCACACCTCCTTATGAACAGTACAGCTGTCATTTTTCACATACTGCCCAAAATGTGTTTTCGTACATCTGGCACACAATGGCATGGTCACTGTGGGAAATCAACATTTGGGACAGAATAAGAATATCACAGTGACACTGTTCATGAGCAGCGGTCTCAAAATGCCTATGTTGAAACTTTGGTGAAAAAATTCCAACAAATGACTGGGTTACAAATGTGCATTTTGCAGTTTTCACATACGCTAGTAACTTTGAGAAATTTTAATATTTTCACTCCAGATTTTCAACATTGCCATTTCTTCACACCTCCTTATGAATAGTACAGCTGTCATTTTTCACATCCTGCCCAAAATGTGTTTTCACACATCTGGCGTAGAATGACACGGTCACTGTGGGAAATCAACCTTCAGGACACATTAACAAAATCACAGTGCCACTGTTCATGAGTGGAGGTCCCAAATGCTTTCATGAGGTGGGGTTACAAAAAGCCAATGCTGAAAATTTGGAGTGCAAATACCTGGGGTGTTAGGGTTTCTAATCGTAATGTCCCACCCTGTAGAGACTGACAGGTGTCAGGGGTGTGACACTGGATTGTCAGCTGTAATGATCATGACATTTCACCCCCACCCCCACCCTGCAGCAGTGACAGGCATCAAGGTGTGCCTTGGACTCTTTGGCCCCAAAGTTCACCCCATTCTCCTATACTGCACCCATCTCAATGTGTTTCCTTATGGAATGGGGTGAGTGTAAGGCCTGATGACCCCAAGGTACAACACGACAATTGTCGGTCTGCAGGGTAGGGTGAGGTGAAATGGCATGAGCATTATGGCCAATGACCCAAAGGCACACCTCAATGCCTGTCAGTCTCTGCAGGATGGGGTAGAGTTGGTGTCAGTTCCATACTTCACTGCCATTCCTATTATGCATCTAACTCCTGCACTATCAATGCCAGCAAGACAACATTTGACATTGACAAATGCTTGTTTGATATGGGATGAGGAGAGAGAAGAGGTGCCACTGAATGCCAAAGACTTAATTTACATGAAATGAGAGGAGAGAGATGTTACCCAATGGATGCTAGGGACTGCTAGTCCATTGCCCCTAACCCTTGACATAAACTCTCTTTACACTCCACCTTACCCCCTCTGTGGAAAGGGGGGTTCAAGCTGTGGGATGGAGGCACACAGCCAGTATGTTCTTCAGAGGGTCCAGCTTCTGGGGCTGGCTGGTCTGTCTGAAGGGGGTTCCAGCTGTGGGGATAGACTGGTCAATTATCCCCAACACTTGATGTACCCTCCCTTTTCAGATCACTAAATCCTCTCTCATGCCCTTTGCACTCCTTTCACATCCCCCAGGTACTCCTCCTCAGCCCCTCTTCTAACCAGTAATATCTGTCAGTGACAGCAACCTTAAAATTCCTGTCTCTCTCTCTGGTCAGTTGAGACTCCCTCATACCCTTGACCTAATGCCTCCCTGCATAGCCCCTCACTGACACCTCCCAGACCCATTAAACACCCACCCACCCCATACAGACTGTCAAGATACTTTTCCTCCAAAGGCCTGCACAGCCCCAGATACTAGCCCCCTTCCCTTTCCTTTGTTGCCTGACACTAGCTAAGTCTTCTTACACATCCCCAGATATTAGCCTCACCTCCTTCCATGGCCCCCAACACTGTCTGCCCTCCCTCCACATCACCCCCACAGTTCCCTCCACAGTAACCATTCCATCCACAACCCCTTACCACCTCCTCCTTCTTCCAGACCCCATCACCCCATAGTTCCCCAAACACCTTTGCTGTCTCAATAGTCTCACACCCCCTCTTCCACCAGCCTGCACTTTGCCACCAGTGATACTGACCAAGAGAGGTTTGAGCATGGAGTCCTGTCAGGGATCTGGAAGGGGAATGCAGTGGTGTGGAGTGTAGTCAGCCAGGGGGAAGAGTTCTAGTTACAGAGAAAGTGGTCAGCTTGGGGGGATGGTGAACTTGAGGCAGGTCTAGTTGCAGGGAGTTTTGGCAGGTGGGGGTGGTTGAGGTGTAGGGTGTTGATTCAGCTACAGGGAGGGTGGTTAGGATGCTACTCCAGGTGATGATGGTTGGATAAGACAGGGAAGGCAGCATTGTGGGGGATAGAGTATGCAGAGTGAGAAAGAACTCACTAAACCCCATTGGTTGTTGCCATGACAACTGTAATGGAAACAATGTTGTCATCATTCTTGTGCTATGCTCTTGACCCAAATCTTCCCTCTGTGATGGCATGTTTAGTCAGTCAGTGTTGCCATGGTAACAGTGTGATTTTTTTTTTACAGCTCAAGATTGACATCTAAGCCATTAACCCCACACATTCACACTAAACTGACATTTTTATTTTATTTTCCTAGTCAGGCAAACTTGCTGGCTAGCCGAATACCAACATCAGAATGATGTCAGAATCTGACATACTGTTTTGTAACTGCGCAGATGTTCTTGATGTGCTCTACAACTCTGCAGAAACAAATAAGTCTTTGAACATCTGCAAGCTGAACTAGAACATAAACTGTGGATGGAATGATGACCAGATGGTAGAAGGACTGTTTGAATATAAAAATAGGTACACTTAATAAAAAAATGTAAACTGCTGGTCTGAGGAGTTTTTTTTTTTCACATTGCTAAAAAACAATGAGGTACCCACAGGGTTTGCAAATATATTAATCACACCCTTGGGACATGGCATTCAGCCTCACCTTATGCCGCATTACCTCACAAGGATGTGATTTCCACATGGTTAATGCAACCCCTGGTCATTCCTTATTGCTTAGATATTTAAGGCCTGCCACAGTACCTTCTTGTTCAGCTTTGACCATATTTGATCTCCCAAGACTCTATTCAATTTTGAAAACTTGTGCAGGAAAAACAGGACTTCACTGAAAAAGAGATCCATCATTTTTGACAACCTTAGGTAAGTAAATGGGTAAATAAAGCCAGGCCTCTAAGATATACCCTTGTGTAATTGTCCTCATGACTCTCATTTTTTTGCATAAAAAATTTGGAACATTTTGCAAAACTGACAGATTGCACTTGCGTGTTGCTTTAAAAATCTACTCAGCAAAGACTTAATTTCCCATAACTCGTTTGCTTTTTGGTAGGATGTGATACTGCTAGAGGGAGGCACTTCCTAGTTCCCTCCTAGTTTGAAAACAGTCTTGGCTGCATGGGTGTCGGCAGGCATACTTAATGTACTCTGCTGAGTACAATAAAATCTGGAAAATCCATGGTCAACTTGAGCCTCAGGCTCGGGCAACAAACACAAAATGAACCTGGTGTTCCCGAAGAACTGTTTTTCCCCCTCCTTTGATGCTTTAATGTGAGTTTGTGTATGATCTCTGGAAGGTGTGTGGGTGCTAAACTTAGAGGCCATAATTATATGAATGATTTGGTCTAGTGTGTATACATCAGTGCTGCTGTAAATTGTCTTTGTAAGGCTGGCTTCCTTGATGTGGCACAGAGGTTTTTAATGTATCCTAAACATTGTAACTAAAAAGCAGTCAACTTCTGTTTGATTGGTAGTGTATGTGTGTGTTAGATAAAATAAAATGTGAATTTATTAGGATCACTGGCTTACTATGGATTGTTGACTGAAATGGGGATAGGGCATTGTTTCTGTGGTAGGGCAGCACTTCTTTTAGCTTACATTTATGGGGTGACAACTGTTTCATCAGCTCTCGAGTACAAGTTTAAAATTCCTGGTTACACCCATGCTTGGCAGTGTCAACTTCTTTGTGAGACCAGTGAGAAAAGATATGCAGAGACTTTTCATGTATTTGTTTTCTACAGTTTTATAAAAGTTTAACTTAGAAAGGTGTTCTTTAATCTAGAATAGTTTTAGAGAGTCTCTTAGCTTAAATACAGTGCAGTTTTGCAAAGTTTCTAACTGTTGTGGTGGGTCAGATTGCAACTGAAATTCTTGACTTGCTGCATACAATTACATGCTGCATATGTTTAATTAGTGCTTTCTTTATTATTACTGCATTTTTAAAGTTGTGTCATAAAGAAACTAGACTCTTAGACTAAAAAATGTGTGCATCTGCAGTTATTTGAATGTATACCAACATGTGTTCGTGTGTGGTAGGAGGACACTTGAGGCTTTCTCCTCCAGGCTTTGAATTCAAATGTAGTATTTGTAATGCTGCTGTGTTTATATATTGTAGTATGTTGCAAGTCAAGGAAAATTACTAGGCAATTTAATTCTCAGCCCTATGCAATTTAAGCTGAAGAAATATGTATGTGTATGTATATATGTGTATATGTGTGTATATGTGTGTGTATATATATATATATATATATATATATATATATATAGGATATGACATGGCCCAACTGAAGATATCATATTTATCTTCATGAGAGGCCAATGATATCATGATATCTCACGAGTGGCGAAGCCACGAGTGAAATATCTTGATGTCATTGGCCTCGAGTGAAGATAAATATGATATCTTCAGTCGGGCCACGTCATATTCTGTTTATACAATATGTGTTTTGGGCCACACGTGATAGAATGTCTTTAAACACAATTCTCAATACCCTCCTCCAAGAGGCTCCAACACAGAAGATGAGCTACAGTATGTGTTTTGGAAAAAAAAATATTTGGTGGATTTTTGTAGTTTTAAAGACATTTATCTGGTTGATCCTGCCATTATTTTTACAAAAATAATCATTTAAATAAGGATTTAAAATGTGACTGTTTGATCCTGTCCCTGTGAGTTTTGTTAGCCCACTAGTAGCCATATTGGTAATTTCACTGTTTTCCTGACTTATTCCCCTTCAACAGAACTGATGACATGTTGCATTAAAAAATTTAAGTTGATGCTGCCGTATTTGTTTAGCTAAATACTGATTTAAAACACTTATCTGGTTGATCCTGCTACATTGCACTTCGGCAAGCATACGAGGACTTTCACTTTCTCCCAGAAATGTAGCGTGGCCGAGCGCTAGTAAGAGACTCCCATAACTCGCTCCCAGACCTTCGTAGTAAAGCAGTCTCCATGAGCTAAGTTAGAAAAAATGCGGACTTCTGGTCATTTTAATTGAATTTCTCCACAAAAAGCTGCTGGCTGTACCGAGAATAGAGAGAGCGAGTCAGGAGCTTCAGAGGAGCAGAAGGGTGCATGAGTGTTTGTTGCTATAGCAACACATGCTCACTCTTCCTTCTGCTGCTCAGAAGCTCCTGACTCGCTCTCTCTATTCTCGGTACAGTCGGCAGCTTTTTGTGGAGAAATTTTATTAAAATGACCAGAAGTCCACATTTTTTTCTAACTTAGCTCATGGAGACTGCTTTACTATGAAGCTCTGGGAGCGAGTTATGGGAGTCTCTTACTAGCGCTCGGCCACGTTACATTTCTGGGGGAAAGTGAAAGTCATATTACTAAAAAGCAAAGCGGCAGCGTCAACAAGATAAGTGTTACTATAAAAAGCAAATCGTGTCACTGTTTATTGAGATTGGACATTATTTGAAATGTATGACAGCAGATTAGCAGTAGTAATAGCGCTCTGTCACGCTACACTGGGGAACAAAAGTGAAAGTTGTGACTGTGAGAATGACAGTTTCAGTTTCAGTATGACGTATAGGAGTGTGGAGATAACAGCATGACGTATAGGAACATGGAGATATCAATGATATCTTCACTGGCTAATCCAGACATCACTTTTTATCCTGTCATTTATCCCAAAACACACATTGTATAAATATGTATATTTCATTTTTTTTAATTGTGTCAAAGTAAGGAAAAGCTGGTTTAACAAAATATTTAATGTTAGCTGAAGAAATTGTGGCTGTGTGCTTGTGCATAGTATTTTGTGAAAGAAAACTAGACTATGCCACTAATACCTGATGTGGATTTTATGTTTATATAAATTCTTGAGGCGACTACAGTTTGTGACCCAGGTATCACAGTGGATGGAAATAGTATGGGGGATGGGAACAAAATGAATGCCATGATTCTGCCTGTCCACTAAATTTTTTCCAAAGTGAATTTCTGCGGGGGGGGGGGGCTTTGTACTGCATTCGTAGGGCGCACTGTACAATACGGATGCCAGGAGAACTCAGTCTATGGATGGCTGTGGAGGTGAACAGAAGGCTGTGATAGTTGCTGGCTCTTGGTATTGGGTTGAGGAGGTCAGTGGGGGGATATGGCACTACCTGCTGGAGTGGGGTTCCACTAAACCACCTGGGACAGGGTTTGTCTGCTATAGGCAGGTAGGGGTAAGGGAGGGGGAACCACTGGACCACCAGGAAATTACTTCATTTTCTAAACAAGAATGGGGATCAGGGCTGGTGAGAGACCACTGGACCACCAGGGAGTGTATTGTTTTTAAACAAGGATGGGAATTGGGGCATGGGAGGGGGATATGGTCCAGCACACTCATCTGCTGTGGTACCATGCAGAAGAGTCCATAATGGAATGCAGATGACCTTGTAGTGCAGTGGGTTCATCTGCATCTTTGTCTAAATATTCACCCATAGGGGTGCAGAACTAACGAGTGTGTGGTGCACATTATTCCTATGGTTGGTCTTCAGCCCATACCCTTGTAGCGCAGCACAAAGCATGGTGAACACTGGCTGGGTGCCACGTTACCATGGCTGATATTTAAATGGATAGTGCAGTCAGTTCAGATCATACTATTAATTTGAATATGGTGCCAGAGCTGGTGAATATGGGGTCCACAATGCCTTACCTATTAGATAAGTACAGTCTGATTTGAGAGTAACGGATTATGTGGGTATATAATTACATAATTACACTAATTTAAGGCTGGAAGGAACTCCAGGTTTTGAAAGTCTTAGTAAAATAAATATTGCATTACCTACAATATTTAGTAGGTCAACAGAATGGGAAAGTAAAAAAAAAATAACTAGAAACAATAAAGTTAAAATACAATCGGTGAAAATCTAGTGTTTTTTAACTCTTATAATATAGTAGTTTCTCTTTAACTCTGTCTTTTCCACTAAAACTCTACTTTCTTTACTCCTATGTTGTATTACCATTTGTAATTCTCTGCTGCTCTCTATCTTTACTCAAGCCAAGCTACTACACGTTCCTCATTTTTACCTTTATTTTAACAGATCTGGCTAGATGTTGGCAGTCTACCTTTAAGATAAGAATCTTACCTTGTTTAATTCTAACCCCTAATCTTTCCTCTAGAACCTCTGACACTTTTGTCCCCACATCCTTCTCTGTGCTTTCTTTTTAGATACTACCAGAATACCCCAAACCCAAGCCAATCTAACCCTGGACACTGTGACTTGAACAGAGGAGTTAAGTCATATTTAATTTAGGGGTCAAAATTAGGTTTTGCAGCCACTAGCCAGCAGAGCTAGTGACTGGGGAAACTGATTTTCTTGTTTGGTAACCAGGTAAAAATCTCCACAGACTTCTCCACTGGCCCTGCTGGTGTACTTACTGAAGTGTTACCTTCTCCAGTACAAGTCCATAGGGCTAGCTAAAGGAAAATCTTACTTGCTAGATACAAAAGCTGCTACATTTAGCTAGTGGGACAGTGCTAATTTTGATGCCAGTGAAGGATGTGGTGCTATTGTTGGGGCTGGGGGGGGGCTAGTGTCTGGAGAAGTGGAATGTGAGTGTCTGGGGCTTTGGAAGATGGATCAGCTATGGTTGGGGGCTGTGGAAGGAGGGATGGGGCTAGTTTCAGAGCCTGTGGAGGGAGATTATAGAGGAGGATGTATGTGCATCTCAGTTGTCAGAGGAGGTGGTGTCCAGAGGGGGTCTTGCAGGGCAGGTGGGTAACAAGTGTATATATGATTCTCAAATGGCTGAAGAGGAAGGGGTGCGGTTTCTGGGAGTCAGGGGGGCCCAGGAGGTAGGGAGGTGATATCCATGGGCATAGAAAAGTGGGATGCCTAGAGAGGGAGGGGTGTTCAGAGAGACTGTGGTGAAAGAGAAGGAGGGGTGGTGTGTACGGAGGTTGAGTCAGGAAGTAGAAGGAGGGGGTTGGTGTCTTGGGCAATGGAGGGAGCCAGGATAGTGTTGGGGGCTTTTGAAGGTGTACAGTCAAGGGGTTTACTGTCATTGACAGCTGTAAGGAAAACATGCTAGTGTCAGGTTCTGTGGAGGGAGGAGCTATTATTGTGGAGTTTGTGGAGGGGGGTGGCAGGTGTTGGGTGTTGTGGGCAGTGGTGGCTGGTGTTGGGTGCTGTGGACACAGGTGGCTGGTGTTGGGTGCTGTCCATGAAGGTGAGCTGGTGTAGGGTACTGAGAAGGCAGGTGGGCTAGTGCCAGGTGCTGTAGAGGGAGGGGGCTAGTGTCTGGAGCCGTGGAGAGAGGAGGTTAGTATTGGATACTGTGTAGGCAGGTGGTATAGTTTCGGGTGCTTTGGAGGGAAGGGGCTCATGTTGGGTACATAACACTGTGGGGATGATTAAAGACCAAAAGCATGAGTGAATAAAGCTTTCAAACCCTGCTTAAAAGCCTCTACCCCTGGGATACAATGTACCACCTCTTGGTCATGTGTTGTTAGACTCACTTCCATCCCTGTGCCCCTCACTAGGGAATCCCTTGAAAGGAATAAACAAGGTAAACTGCAATGAACTATTTAGCCTGAGCAACAATTAAGACATGGGTGGTATAGAAACATAGAAACATAGAATTTGATGGCAGATAAGGACCGCTTGGCCCACCTAGTCTGCCCATTTCTCTACCTGATGGATAAGCTGCAGATTCTAGTTAATCAACAGCTTACTTCCTCCTACTCCCCACTAGAATTGTGTTATGCCTGTCCCATGCATTCTTGAATTCTCCCACTGTTCCTGACTCCACAGGCTCCTCAGGAAGGCTGTTCCATGCATATACAACCCTCTCTGTGAAAAAATACTTTCTGATATTACCTCTGAGATATCCCCCCCATCTTCAAATTGTTCTCCCTTGTTCTTGCACATCTCTTCTTCTGAAAGATGCTACCTTCTTGTACTTTGCTAATTCCCTTGAGATACTTGAAAGTTTCTATCATGTCCCCCCTTCCTCCTTTCCTCAAGGTTATACATACTAGACTGCTTTAGTCTCTCCTCATATGTCTTCTGGTGCAGCCTCCACTTTGTCTATGTCTTTGCAGAGATAGGGTCTCCAGAATGCATGCAGTACTCCAGATGGGGTCTCACTAACTGTCTGTATAGAGGGATAACAACTTCCTGTTTTCTACTGTTGATGCCTCTCCCTATGCATCCCAGTATCCCCCCAGCCCTCCTTACTGCCTTCTCACATTGCTTGCCCACCTTTGGGTCATCTGATATAATTACTTCTAGGTCTTTTTCAATTTTTGTTGTTGTTATTAACTCACCCCCCATTGTGTACCCTTCCCCTTGGTTTTTGTTTCCCAAGTGCATTACCTTGCACTTCTTTGCATTGAATCTGAGCTGCCACATATTTGACCATTTCTCCAACCTTGCCAAGTCCCTTTTCATCCTTTCCGGCCCACTTTGTGTATCAACCATGTTGCAGATCTTTGTGTCATCTGCAACGAGACATACCTTTCCTTCCCAGTGCTCTCCAGTGTCACTTATAAAGACATTAAAGAGGACCGGTCCTAGTACTGCACCCTGCGGTACCCTGCTAGTTACCCTCCTTTCTTCACTGTGGACTCTGTTTACTATTACCCTCTGTGTCCTGTTGTCCAGCCATTGTTTTTATCCAGGCTACCACTTTGGGACCCACTCCAAGGCTGGCTAACTTGCATATTAGTTTTTTGTGTGAGACTATGTCTAATGCTTTGCTAAAATCTAGGTAGGCTATATCCACAGCCCCTTCCTGGTCTACTACTTTGGTCACCCAGTCAAATTATTATTATGTTCGTCTACCATGACCTTCTTGCTGTGAAACTAAGCTGCCTTGGGTCCTGTGCCCCACTGATCTCTAGATACTCAACAATTCTTTCCTTCAGAAGTGATTCCATCATTTTCCCTACCACTGAAGTCAAACTAACTGGGCTGTAGTTTCTTGCCTCTGTCCTGTTCCCACTTTTGTGAAGTGGAATCACATTTGCCCTCCTCCAGTCCTCATGTACCACCCTATCCTCCCATGATTTGTTAAAGAGAGTAGTCAGTGGTGTTACTAGTTCTACCCTTAGTTGTTTTAGAATTCTTCGGTGAATTCCATCAGGCCCCATTGCTTTGTCCACCCTCAGTTTCAAGAGTTCTTTCAAAACCCTTTCTTCTGTGAATGGACTGGTATTGACCCCCGTATTCAGAGTTTCTCCCTTGTTTGGTTTAGGTACCTTCCCCTCCTCTTCTGTTGTGAATACTGAGCAGAAATATTCGTTCAGTATCCCTGCTTTTTCACTGTCACCCTCTTCCCACATTCCCTCCCCTTTATTAAGTCTCTGTATCCCTCCCTTTGTCTTTCTTTGCTCCCTAACATACCTATAAAAGGTTTTATCCCCCTTCTTAACAGAGTTGGCTATATTTTCCTCAGTTTTTGCCTTTGCTATTCTGACTGCCTTCTCTGTCTCCTTTTGCTTTAACTGTTCTCTGTCCTGTGCCTTCTGTGTTTCATTATATTTCCTGAACGCTATGCTTTTCTCCTTAACTGTTCCTGCCACCTCTTTTGAGAACCATAGTAGTTTTTATGTTTGCTTGCACGCATGTACAAGAAACATAGTGCCATCATCCAAGTTTTTGTAGGTGTGGCATCCTGTCTTCCAATTCAGTCAGTGTGTTTGCAGGCGCAGCCACAGTTCACCAATGAATGCTGCAGCTGTCTATGACAGCAGTTGAAAATGCAGTGATGTACAGTTGAAAGGGAGAGACTGCTTCAGTGAGCAGCGACAAGAGTGTTGATTAGTATATTGCTGGCAGTCCTACTTGTATATGTCTCTGCTTTCTCTTCCTGGAACATAAATTCAGTTTGAAGTGAACTTTTCCTCGGACTATCTTTCCAGGAGGAGGCAAGTGACTAAAATAACATCCTTGGAATGTTTCCAAAAAAAGATCTAATTGCCATCCTTGGAATGTTGAGTCAGAGTTCAGGGTAGGAGCAGCATTGACAAAAGCAGGAAAACAGAACCCCAATGAGACTGAAAAAGTAGACGCAGTTTTCGTCTGTTGGCACACCTGATCAGTATTGTAATAATAATCCCCAACCCTCTGAGTGACTCTTAATAGTGCTCCCCCCACCCACAGTACGGCTGACAGGGGTGCCCAATCCCCCATCAGCTCAATTAACCCCCACAAAAGAAACAGACTTCCAGTTGCCATGCTGGGAGCTCACCCCAGCATGGCATGTATCTGTATGGCCGACGGGGGTGCCCAATCCCCCGTCGGCTCCACTGACCCCCCAAAAAATGTTTTCCAGCTGTCACACTGGGAGCCCATCCCAGCATGGCACAAGTCCCACATTGTCTTCCTAAAAAGAAAACAAACACCTGAAAAGAAAAAAAACAGTCACTTATTGAGAGTCTTGCCCCCCAACCCATGCCCACCCTCCATGCATGCACCTCCCCGCACCCCCACCTCACTTCATACTTATCTCCGGAGGCCGGCGCGATGATCTTCAGTGGACTGGGAACACATCTGCACTCTTCAAAGCTGACCATGAACTGAAGAAATGCTGGTAAGCTGTATAATGGAATACATAGGGTTTTTTCAACTTTGATGCAATTCTCAGGCATGTTTTGGAATTTTGGCACCAAATTTTCAGCATGGGTTTTTTGGGACCCCTCCTCATGAATTCTGGCACTGTCTTGGCGTTAATCACCCCCAAAAGGTCATTTCACAATCACTGCATGGAACCACCTTTCGGGACCGATTTACAAAATGACAGTATCACAGTTCATGAGGTAGGCCCCCAAAAACCCTATGTTGAAAATGTGGGAAAAAATTCCCAAAAATTATTGATTTACGAGTGTCCGTTGCACAGTTCCTACTCATGCTTGTAAGTTTGTGAATTTTTTATATTTTCACTCCAGATTTTCAACATTGCCATTTAACCACACCTCCTTATGAGCAGTACAGCTGTTATTTTTCACATCTCACCCAAAATGTGTTTCCAAGCATGTAGCGCACAATGGCGCAGTAGGTGTGCGAAATCAATGTTCAGGACAGATTAAGAAAATCACAGTGACACTGTTCATGAGCAGAGGTCTTAAAATGGATATGTTAAAAATTTGGTGACAAAAGTCCATAAAATGACTGTGTTACGAGCAAGCATTGCACAGTTTCCATGCACCCTCGTAAGTTCATGAATTTGTAATATTTTCACTCCAGATTTTCACCACTGGCATTTTTCCACATTTTCTTATGACCAGTACAACTGTCATTTTTCACACCATTGCCAAAATGTGTTTTCTCACTTCTAGTGTAGAAATGCGTGGTCACTGTGGGAAATCACTGTTCAGGACAGATTAAGAAAAGCACAGTGACACTGTTCATGAGTGGAGGTCCAAAATGCCTGTGTTGACAATCTGCTGTAAAAAATCCCCAAACTAATTACATTACGGGTGTGCGTTGCACTGTTTCTACGCATGCTCATGACTTCACCAGTTTTTTTTATATTTTCACTGCAGATTTTCAACATTGCCATTTTTTGCACCTCCCCATGAACACTACAGCTGTCATTTTTCACATCCTGTTCGAAATGTGTTTTTGCACCTGTGGTGCCAAATGGTGTAATCCCTGTGCAAAATCATCTTTCAGCTAGTGAACTGATATTGCCACTGTTCATGAGGTGGGGGGTCACAAAAAAAATGTTGAAAATTTGGAGTGAAAATACTAACGAATGCCTGAGGTGTTAGGATTTCCGACCATAATGTCCCACCCTGTGGAGGCTGACAGGCAGCAGAGGTGTGACTTGGGATTGTCTCCTGTAATGCTCATACCATTCCATCCCTACCCATGCCCTGCAGCCAGTGAGAGGCACTGAGGTGTGCCTTGGACTCTTCGGCCCCAAGGTTCACCCCATTCTCCTATTCAGCACCCATCTCACCATATTTCTTGATGGAATGGTATGAACATAAGGGCCAAAGACCCCAAGGCACACTGTGACACTTGTCAGTGTCTGCAGGGTAGGGTGTGGTGAAATGGTGTGGCTGTTATGCCTGACGACCCAAAGGCACACCCCAATGATTGTCAGTATCTACAGCATGGTGGTGGGGTTGGCTTCAGTTCAATACTTCACTACCATTCCTATTATGCAGCTCTGTAAATCCTACCCTACCAATGCCAATGCCAGCCAGTAAACATTCGGCATTGACAAATGCTTGTTTCCTTCATTTTGTTTTGTTGATTTGCTTCACACAAAGGCTTGTTGCCTCCGCTATGGCTGTTTTGATTATTCCCCATTGTTCCTCCACCCCTCCTTCTTGCCCATTTGCTAGTGCTTTTCTGAGGCACTCTCTCATTTTCCCAAAGTCAGCCTTCCTAAAGTCCAATACTCTTGTTTTTGTATGGCTTGACTCTATGGCTATGTTTATTGTGAACCACACTGTTTGATGGTCGCTTGTTCCCAGACGGCTACCTACTTCTAAATCTGAGATCCTCTCTCCTTCCCAATTTGAGAGCACCAGGTCTAAGATTGCTCACTCCCTAGTGGGTTCCAACACTATCTGTCTGAGGCATGGCCCCTGTAGGGCATCAAGAATGACCCTGCTTTTGGATGTGCCTGCAGCAAAAGTACTCCAGTTAACATCTGGCATATTCAGGTCCCCCATCAACAATATCTCCCCTTTTTCTGCCATTTTAAGGATACATTCTATCATTTCCTCATCCATTTCCTCCCCCTGAGATAGGGGTCTGTACACAACCCCTATGCGGATTGTGGTGCCATTTCCTGTCACCAGGGTGACCCATAGGTATGAATGGAAAATGATGAAAAAGAGGTTCAAGAGGGATATGAGAAAGATTTATTTTATAGAAAGGGTAGTACAGTCTGCCAGCCAATGTGGTGGGTGTCAAAACCATAAATGATTTCAAGTATGTCTGGGACAGAGTGAAGGATGTAGTGGTTACTCAAGATGGCTGTAGTATGTATGGTAACAGTGGGGTAGATAGTGAGGGCTAATCCCCTGTATGGGCATTTGGTCCAGGGGTTTAATAGGGAACTACAGACAATCTGGCTGGACCTTTGGTCTTTTCTGCCATTTTTGTCTATGTTTATATTGCATCACATATATTTTCCCGTTACCCACTATGTGAATCTCCTCCATCTTTGGTCTGTATCTCAATGTTCTCCGTGATTCTAGTGGTGTATTTTTTTGGGGGGCTACATTTGTGCCCTGTTCCTTAAGGTATCCTTTTGCAGGTATGCTACAGGCATAGGACAGGTACTAACCAGGCAAAGAAAAAGCAATGTGCAGACATTGAACAGTACTGCTTTTTTCAGCATGGACTCCTCCTCAGCCTTTTAGCTAACCCTACTTGACTCCTGATTGGTGCTTCAGGTTGCCAAGTCCCCTTGCAGCCAATCAGGAGTGAGCTCCCCCCTACGAGGCAGGAACCTGTCAAGGTAGCGCCTCCTGACTACTGTCCTTACCTCTTTTGAACCCCTTGTTTTCACCCTTTGTGAGGCAAACACTGCCAAGTTATGGTGTGGGTGGATAGGGCTGACGATTCCATAGACAAGCTACCTTATACTTTTTCAAGTTATATCCTCTAGCTGTCAAGAACAGCCCAATAACAGTCCCCCACCTTCCTTTTACTGTCTGACTGATCTTGCTTCAATATCAGAATAGTCTAATAATTTATTTATTTAGTTTTTGTTTACCAGGTAAGTGCACTAGCCAACGAATGACTATTTTCAGGCACGACCCAGGAGAGTACAAGGCAATACATACAGAAAAGCATTTCAGAAATCCATGACAGCAGTCATATAGCTTGTTCTTAGCCATGTAGACAAAGATGACAGTAAACAGTAAACAGTAAACAGTAAAGTGCCTGACAGCAAAACAATGTAGCTTATTTTTAGCCATGTAGACAAAGATAACAGTAGATTGGCTAACAAAACATTAGCCAGTATTACTTGCAACAATAGCAAAGATACTACAGTCAACTAAACATATCATGGAATGGGTCATAACAGGAAGGAAACAGGCACTAGTACAGTCATACATTATTATAAGTAGGCATTAACTATGGTATATAAAACACTATGTAGGATAATACAGTCAACTAAACATGTAGTAGAATACATTATAACAAGAAGGGATCAGGCCCCAAAGAAAAAGTGCTTCATGCATGTGTCATCTCAAGAGGGCACAAATTTGCTTAGAGAAGTACCTAATGAATTTAAATTGAGGAAGAGAACTGGGGGGGACAATAGCAGGAAGATGCTGTAGGTGAAATAGGGGAGTTGAGTGGGTGTGGGAGTAGCAGGAGGGGTCCTAGAAGCCGAGGGTAGTGTAAGATGAGAGGAATGGGGAGAGGAGAGAGAGAGAGAGATGTGTTGGGGGAGAGTTACAAGAAGCAGGAGATTTAGATCATCCAGTGGCTGTGACATGGGGCAGGTGGACCACCCATTAGGTCAGGTATGGTCGAAACAGGTATAATGTTCAGCCAGAGACAGGTGACATCATAGCCCACTTTTAAAGTGATAGTGGGATGTAAATTGCCTTAATTCCAGGGGCAGAGCATTCCACATCAGAGGGGCAGCATGTCCGAATGCCCAAGTCCCTTTGGAGGTGTGACACCTGGCTACACTTAGTAGTGATTTGTCAACTGAACTCAGTCCTCGGTATGAGGTGATGGGACTTAATAGCTTTGTAAGGGAGGCCGGGGTTTACAGCCTGATTATGGAGTCAGCTAGAGAGCCAAGATACTATTGTCTGGATGCAGAGGGGGAGAGCCAACCTAGGTCACTATAAAGCCAACATCGATGTTTGAGCCAAGGGGATGATGATGCATAACGACAGATATTGTTACAGGTGATGTCCCATTTCAGTAATGATGATTTATGGGCAGCCGCAAGGATAGGAGCACAGTATGTCAGGGTTGGGAGCAGGATCCTCCTGGCAATGGGCAGCTTAGCAGAAGGAGTTAGCATGCAGCTAGTTTTGTAGGCAACTCCCAGTTTACTGTTTACTGTTTTACAGGTTGATTGAATGTGGAGGCTTAGATCTAGAGATTGGTCAAGTATAACCCTAAGATACCTGAAGGATGTGACAGACTCTGGTTGGTTCCCCTCAAGGTCGTGGACCATCAAGGGTGAGGGATAAGTTCTTAGTTTAGGGGCAGAGCCCAGGAGCATGGTTTTTGTTTTGTTAGCATTTCGAACCAGTCTATGGTTGCACAGCCAGCTTTGAATGCTCCTGTAACCAGTGGTCAGAGACGAGTTGAGGTAGTCAGTGTTAGTTGAGCTGGTGTAGAGATAAGGTCATCTGTGTAGACAAGAGAGGAGCAAGTTGAGATGTGTCTGGAATATTGTTGATAAAGAGGGAGAATAGAAGTGGTCCCAAAAGAGATCCCTGAGGAACTCCAACACTAATTGTGGTGTTGTCAGACACTGCAGAGTTGAATTTCACTGCTTGGGTCCTACCAGATAAATAGCTCCTGTACCAATTCACAACTGGAGTAGAGAAGCCCATGTTTTGAAGAGTAGACAGGAGTAGGGAGTGATCCACAAGATCAAATGTCTTAGTGAGGTCAATGAAGACGGCCCCTGTTAGTAGTCCGGCGTCCATGTTTGAGAGAGTATCTGAGGTGAATTTTGCCAGGGCCGTTGAAGTGCTATGATTTTTCCTGAATCCATGTTGCACATCAGAGAGAATATTTGAGGTTGCAATGAAGTCCAGAGTTTGGGTGGTGACAAGCTTCTCCAGTATTTTGCTCAAGACCGAGAGAATCGCTATCGGCCTGTAATTTCAGATATCCTTCTTATCCCTGTTTTGAATATCGGAGTCACCCTAGCAGTCTTCCAGAGGTCTGGCACAATACCACTAGAAAGGGCCAGCATGTAGATTTTGGGCAGTGGAGAGGCAATGAGATGGGTGGCCAGCTTCATTAAGCGGGGTTCAAGTGAGTTGGACCCTGGGCTAGTGTTATCGGAGACAGTTTTTAGCAGTTTGAGGACTTGTAGACTGGTAATCAGCTTGAAGTAGAAAGGCCGGGACAGAGGAGACCCATTGGATGATGAAGGGAGGTCCAGCAGTTTGCTAGAGTTTGGGGCCTGAGATAAGGTGGGTGCCAGTGGAAAGAAAGAGGTGTAGGTTGAGATATCAGAGAACATCCTGTTGAAGGCATTTGCTATTGTATAAGAGTTGTTACAGTGAGCTCCATTGAGAATCTTCTCTGAAGGGGTCATAGATTGAGATGCACCAAGGAAAGTTTTTACATGGGCCCAGAATCTCCGAGGGTCATGGGCTGAGCAAGACAGCAGGTTCTGGCAGTACTTACTTCTGGCTTGTCTTATACGTTTTTTAAAGGAATTTCTGTGTGTCTTATAAGTAATGAGATCAGTAAGCAAGCCAGTATGTTTGCAGTGCTTCCACAGTTTATCCCTGTGCCGTAGCTCTGCAAGCAGGTCTTTATGAAGCCACCTAGTTTGGTTTCCTCTGACCCACCTTTTTACCTTAGGGGCATGCCAACTCTGGACGGCACTGAATTTGTCTAGGAAAACAACTAAGGCATCCTCCACTTTTTGCGCATGGTAGACTTCAGACCAGTCTACTGTGGAAACATCATGAAGGAAAGCATTTTCGTCCATGCCTGCAAAGTTTGTAAACATGACAAAGCGGGGTGGAGAAGATGGTGGGGCACCCGAAGTCCATAAACGGAACATTGGAGAGTGGTTAGTTAATGCATCTGCCAAGATACCTGCCTTGGTCACATCCTCAAGGCAATTTGTAAGTAGCCAATCTATAAGGGTACCTGGTTTGGATGGAGTTACTGTCCTCGCATTATCAGCTATAAACTTGTACAGGTTAAAGCTGTGCACTAAAGACATGAGGGCAGTGTGAGAGGGTGCTAACCAGTTTAGGTTTACATCCCCAAGAATTAAGGCCTCATTTAGGCTGACAGACTGTGATGTTTGGCTTAGCAGGTCCTGAAGTCCAGCCACACCCCTGGATGGTGGGTTGTAGATGAATGAATGAATGAATACTTTACTTCTAAAATGCGCCTTTCCAAAACCAAGCAGCTTTTACAACAAATCAATACATAAAACTTAAATTCCTAAAAACAATCCATAAATTTATTTTAAAAATCCGAAAAGTCTAGGTTAAACAGATACGTCTTTAAAGCTGATTTAAAGCTTTGGACAGTCAGGCATTCTCTCACCCGATGAGGTAGAGAATTCCACAGGGTTGGAGCCATAAAACTAAATGATCTTGCCCCTGATGTCTTTAAGTGAACCCTGGGAATCTCTAGCAATCCCTCATCGGTGGATCGGAGCCAATGGAAAGACAGTAAGGGTGAAGAAGATCTTGCAGGTAACTAGGTCCCTGATTGTGTAGGGCCTTATAGGTCAGCAGACTGACCTGCTCAATTCTGTGGGGGATGAAACTAACTACCCTAGGTAATTGCTTTTTATTTACATATTTATTTAGTGTTTAACCAAGAAGGGGCTTGCAAACTCTGTTTATCTTGTGAATAACTTCAGAAGGATTTAAATACTGCATTTGGGTAGACCCTTGGAGGTAGCTAGATTGTCTACTAGGATTTTCTGACAGTTAAACTATTTTTAAATTTACAGGTGGCTGAGGAGTTGAAAAAGGAGCTTGCAAACTCTGCTTATCTTGGAAGTAACTTCACAAGTGTTTGGATACTGCATTTTCGTTGTCCCTTGGGGGTAGCTGGATTGACTACTAAGATTTTGGGACAGAAACTACTTTTAAATAATTTACTGGTGCGTAGGAGTTTGTGATAGTTAAACTATTTTTAAATAAGTTACTGTGGTTAAGGAGTTGTCATAGCAAAACCTGCAGTGTGAATTGAAACATATACAGCCTCAGGTGCAGGAAATTGTTCGCCTCATTGTTTTCAGACCACAAAGTGTTGTATTGGAACAGGAAAGGCTGCATCACAACCATTGTCAACAAATTGCCCTGGCTGGAGATATCCAGACTAGATCAGATTACTATAAATTACTGGTGGCTGCAATATTTAGAGACACAAAGCACATCTTCTTGACCTGGAAGGACACTACTTCGTTATTCAGCTGTGAGCTGTGTGAGAAATTCTATATTGCACTTGCAAATTCTATATTGCACTTTGTGCTCACAACAGAGGGAGGTGAACCTTACAATTGTCTTTGGTTTGTAGCAGATATTCTGCAGGTGGAGGCTACTTCTAACTGAAAGGTGAAATAAGGAACTTAGAATTATCAGGAAAAGACAGTCTTTCAAGCAACAGAGGGAGGTGGATCTAGCTTTACGTTTGTTACAATTTTAAAGATTTTCAATGCAGAAAGAGTTTAAAGCACAGCTGACTTATTTTGGGGCTGATTGCTTTCAGAGCACAAACCACCAGGCTGTTTTGGGGCTGGGGAGGTTTACCTGTGACTGACTTGGATGTCTGGATTTTTCTCTGTTTGATTAGCAGGGTATTTTCTCTGTCAAATTGTTGTGTAGGGCATCTTGCTGACAGGAAGGCACTCATCGCAGCTGTGGGTCAGATCTTTTAGCTGATTGTTTTGTGAGGGTACAGTTTAGGCCCAACCCCTTCCCACCTCTCACCCCACCCACCCCTGGAAATAGTTCCTTTATACCTGGGGTTCTGACATCATTTCCTCAAGAGTGTAAGGTGCATATTACTGTCATATCCTCTCTAGCACACTGCACTGACAATATAAGCATACACATTGTATAATATATATACTTCTATATAACAAACCAAGCACACACACACAAACACACACACACAAAAAAAGTAGATAAACATGTGGGGAGTAGTGCGATGTAATGGCTGTGGGACAGCAGTCTTCCGGGAGTCTTTCTGGAGGCTGAGATGCTGCCCTATTTGCAGACAACTCTCTGCCCTGAGGGAGGAAGTTGCCCATCTTCAGGCCACACTAGACAGTAGTAAGGAAACCTTCCCCAGGCCACACTGGATGGTAGGAAGGGAACCTCCCCCAGTCAGGGAGCACCAAAGCCACCACCACTACCTCAGAGGTTGCAAAGAAAGCACAGCAGTTGGACCACAGTGGGCTCAAGGAGGGTGAGGATGGTGGAACAGAGGCATACCCAGTCAGTAGTTCCACTCCACAATCCATACACCATTCTGGGGGAGCATAGCTCCCCTATGGATGCACCCACAGAGGAGACTAAGGAGGCTGAGGACAACTGTCACAAGGGAGGCCCACAGGAAGTAGGCAGAGGACACCACAAGGAAAGGAAGCAGCTCCTGGTGGGGGACTCAATTATTAGGGGGATAGTACTGGGGGAGCTGGGAAAACTGAAGTAAGTGCCTGCCTGCCTGGTGCCATGACTTGGAGGGACAGGAAAGCACATCCTCAGGATCACTAGAACAGCTGCACGGGAGTCTGAGCTGGATGTCATTGTCCACCTAGGGACAAATGACTTGGCTCATCATGAGATTAGAGCAGTGCAGAAGGACTTTGTAGAATTGGGGAGGGGTCTAAGACAAGTAGCACTCACAGTATCCTTCTCAGAGGTGCTGCCTGTCAATGGCATGAGTGAGGTGAGGGTACTTTGCACCATGCAGTTTAATGAATGGTTGAAAAAATGGTGTGGAGCACAGGGGTTTGGCTTCATTGGGGACTGGAGTTCCACCTGGAGAGACACCAGCCTATACTGGCAGGATGGTCTGCATCTGTCCAGGAAGGGAACAAGTCTTTTGAGTAATCGGTTTAAATGCTTAATTGGAAAGCTTTTAAACTAGTCAAGGGAGGCACTGATAAGCAGCAGGAAAATCTCAGCCTCTCCCTACAAAACAGGGTACTAAATGAGAAAAAGACCGAGGTAGAAAGGTCAGTGGGGGATGCTGCAAAAGAAGGTAAAGCCATCAAATAATGGAGAGCAATGAGTACCAATGCCCGTAGTCTGAGTAACAAGCTTCCTGAATTAGTGGCCTTGATGGAGGAGGAACATCTGGATATTGTGGCAGTCACAGAAACATGGTACACACAAAACCATGACTGGGACGTAAACATACCAAGATACACTATCTACAGGAGGGACAGGGAGGGTAAAAGAGGAAGAGGAGTAGCTTTTTACATAAGGGAAGGAATCAAAGCAACAGAACAAAAGGGAAAACAAGGAGGAGAAGAAGCACTGTGGGTAAATTTGGAGACCAGCAATGGCACCACAATCTGCACGGGGGTTGTATACAGACCCCCTTCTCAGGGAGAGGAAATGGACAAGAAAATGATAGAAAGTATACTTAGAATGGCAGAAAAAGGGGAGATATTGCTGATGGGTGATTTGAATATGCCAGATGTTAACTGGAGTGCAGTTGCAGCAGAAAATTCGAAGAGTGGGGTTATTCTAGATGCCCTACAGGGGGCATGCCTTAGACAACTAGTATTGGATCCCACTCGAGAGGGAGCAATCTTAGACCTGGTTCTCTCAAATGGAGATGAAGAGAGGATCACAGATGTAGAAGTGGGTAGCCATCCTGGAACTAGCGACCATCGAACAATATGGTTCACAATAAACACAGCAATAGAGTCAAGCCATACAAAGGCAAAAGTACTGGACTTTAGGAGGGCTGACTTTGCTAAAATAGGGTGATGCCTAAGGAATGCACTAGCAAATGGGCAGGAAGGAGGGGTAGAAGAACAATGGGGATAATAAAACTGCCATCACAGAGGTACAAGCCTTTGTGTGAAGCAAATAAACCAAATGAAATGATGTAAGAAACCACTATGGTTCTCAAAGGAAGTGGCAGTGAAGGTTCAAGAGAAAAAGAAAGCATTCAGGAAGTACAAGGAATCACAGAAGAAGCAGGACAGAGAACTGTATCAGTTAAAGCAAAAGGAAGCTGGGAAGACAGTCAGAACAGCAAAGACCCAAAGTGAGGAAAAGATAGCCACCTCAGTTAAGAAGGGTGATAAAACCTTTTATAGGTACATCAGGGAGCGAAGGAAGACCAAGGGAGGGATAGTGAGGCTTAATAAAGGGGAGGGAAGGTGGGCAGAGGGTGACTGTGAAAAGGCAGAGATACTAAACAAATATTTTTGCTCAGTATTTACAAAGGAAGAGGGGGAGGTACCTAAAACAAACAGTAGAAACACTCTGGATACAGAAGTTGAAGCAGCCCATTTACAGAAGAAAGGGTTCTGAAAGAACTCTTAAAACTGAAGGTGGGCAAATCAATGGGGCCTGATGGGATTCATCCCAGAATTCTAAAAGAACTAAGGGTAGAACTAGTGACACCACTGACTACCCTCTTTAACAAATCATGGGAGGATTGGGTGGTACCTGAGGACTGGAGGAGGACAGATGTGATTCCCCTTCACAAAAGTGGGAGCAAGGCAGAAGCAGGAAACTACAGACCTGTTAGTTTAACCTCAGTGGTAGGGAAAATGATGGAATCACTTCTGAAGGAAAGAATTGTCAAGTATCTAGAGGACAGAGGGGCACAGGACCCAAGGCAGCATGGATTCACAGGGGGAAGGTCATGCTAGACAAATCTGATAGATTTCTTTGACTGGGTGACCAAAGTAGTAGATCAGCGAGGGGCTGTGGACATGGCCTACCTAGACTTTAGCAAGGCATTTGACACAGTCCCACGCAAAAAATTAATATACAAGTTAGCCAGCCTGGAGTGGGTCCCAAGATGACAGCCTGGGTAAAGGGTGGCTGGAGAATAGGTCACAGAGTAGTAGTAAATGGAGTCCACTGAAGAAAGGGGTTACTAGTGGGGTACCGCAGGTTCAGTATTAGACTGGTCCTTTCAATGTCTTTATAAGCGATACTGCAGAGGGACTGGAAGGAAAAGTATATCTCTTTGCAGATGACACAAAGATCTACAACAGAGTTGATGCACAAGGTGGGGTGAAAGGATGAGAAGGGACTTGGCAAGGTTAGAGGAATGGTCAAATGTATGGCAGCTTAGATTCAATGCTAAGAAGTGCAGGTAATGCACCTGGAAACAAAACCCAGGGAAGAGTACACAGTGGGGGTGAGATACTAACAACAACAAAAATGGAAAGGGACCTGGGGTAGTCATTCAGATGATCTAAAGGTAGGCAAGCAATGTGAGGGCAGCAAGGAGGTCTGGGGGATACTGGGATGCATAGGAGAGGCATCACCAGTAGAAAACAGGAAGTTATTATCCCTCTGTACAGACAGCTGGTCAGACCCCATCTGGTGTACTGCATGCAGTTCTGGAGACCCAATCTCCGCAAAGACATAGACAGGATGGAAACTGTCCAGAGGAGGGCAACTAAAATGGTGCAGGGTCTGCACCAGAAGACATATGAAGAGAGACTTAAGGAGCTTAATATGTAAAGCCTCGAGGAAAGAAGGGAGAGGGGGACATGTTAGAAACTTTCAAGAACCTCAAGAGAATCAACAAAGTCCAAGAGGGTAGCATCTTTCAAAAAAAGAGAGATGTGCAAGAACAAGGGGGCACAATTTGAAGAGAGAGGGGGTGCGGCTCAGAATGTAATTTAAGGAAGTATTTTTTCACACAGAGGGTTGTGGATGCATGGAACGGCCTTCCGGAGGAGGTTGTGGAGTCAAAAACAGTGGTGGAATTCAAGCATGCATGGGACAGTCATAAGGCAATTCTAGGGGGTGGGGGGAGGAAGAAGTAGGCTGCTGGTTAACTAGGATCTGCAGCTTATCCATTAGGTAGGGAAATGGGCAGACTGGGTGGGCTAAGCGGTCTTTATCTGCCGTCAAATACTATGTTTCTATGTTAAGGTGATTCGCCATTAAATTGGCAGCCAGTGCAGTCCACGGAGGATGGGCGTTATATGACTAGTCCTTGACGAACCAGTCAAAAGCCTGGCCGCCGCATTCTGCACCAGCTGCAAATGGCGAATATCCACCCCTGGTAGCCCTAGGTACAGAGCGTTGCAGAAGTCCAAGCGGGAGGTAATGGAGGCGTGGACCAATGTTGGAAGGTCATCAACGGGAACCAGATGCTTCACTCGGGCTATATTCCTCAGATGCAGACTATGTGTAATTTCTTTGCCCCAAGTGAGACTATGGCATGAATGGATTCACATAAGGTGGGTGGGTCCTGTGCTGGGGCAGTTGTGATACTAAGGTGGTTCTTGTCAGTGCAAGCCAGTATGCGCCAAACATGGCCTGCCTGGAGTTAACCTGGAGGACTGCTTGCCCCCCTGCCCCCAAAAGCCACTTAATTAAATCTATATATTTTTGCAATAGATTTTTTTTTTGTTCCCTTTTGAGTTTCTGCTGTGGCTGCCGTGGTGATCTGTGGGCTCTTCCGGCCCTCATGTTCACTACCGTTCCCCCCCCCAGCTCATCTACTGACATTCTCGGGCTTGATTGCAGCTGCAGGTGGCTTGTCTATTACTCCCCTTGGGGAGCACTCAGTCTTGCCTGCATCCTGTAGATCTTTATAATGAAATGTAGACCCCGGCATTCCTAAAGCCACAGTGTGGCTTAAACTATATCATGTGACACCTCTCTCTCCCCTTGACCAACTCCACTTTCCTCTCCAGATCCCCATTCCCTTGCAGGGTTCACTGCATCCAGAAGGGGTTAAGACTCTGGCTTCCCACTCCCTCTGTCTTCCCTTCTATGTCACTCTTCCACCCTAGCCCCCCATCCCCTCTCCCCTAAGACCATCAATACTTTCATCTGCCAGCTCTCCATCCCCTTGCAGGGTTCTCTGCATCCTGAGGAGGCTGTCAGCACTGGCTTCAATTTCCCCTTAGTCCAACTTACTTTCCTCCTTCCTCTGCCAGCTCCCCAACCCCTTGCAGAGTTCTCTGCATCCAGAAAAGAGTGTAAGTACTGGTTTCCCTATCCCTCTCCCCTTAATCCAACTTTACTTTCCTCTGCCATCTCCCCATCCCCCTGCCACTACAGGGTTCTGTGCCTCCTGAAGGGGTGAAGGCAATGGCTTCCTTTCTTTTTCCACCATTACCCCCAATTATTCCTTAACTGCCTCTCCCACCTCACACTATCCCTAGTAACCCCACCCCTAGTCCATGTCCCTCTATCCTTTCCACCTTTCTCCTCTATCTTTTCTAATGCTGGCTCCCTTATCCCCTAACAGTTGGTTAAACAATGTTCCCTAACAGGGGTTCTCAGCACCTTGGGGGAGGGATGAAGGCCTAGGCATCTCCCCTCGCCTCCCTCCTACATCCACTCCTGGTATTTTACATATTAGGCTAATCAGCTAGCACTTGGTTACTGTCATCCCAACCAAGCACCTACCCCCCTAGGCTTCCTTACAATCTCAAAGTACTAGTACTGTAATCTACTTTCAGTCTCTTCGTACTTTATTGCTTGATTTAAGTCAGCTGTCATATCCAATAATGTTTGCTGCTCTGTTCACCATGAAGCTGTGATGAAACTTATGTTCAAGTTTTTTACCTGGTCTGTAATTGAAATTGAAATGTATAGATTTTGAAAGCTGCACTAGTTCTTAATTTTTTCACAGAAAGGATGGTGGACCCATGGAACGGCCTTCCTGAGGAGGTTGTGAGGTCAAAAACAGTGGGAGAATTCAAGAATGCTTGGGACAGACATAAGGTAATTCTTGTGGGTGGTAGAAAGACGTAGGCTGTTGGTTAACTAGGATCTGCTGCTTATCCAATAGGTAGGGAAATGGGCAGACTAGGTGGGCCAAGTGGTCCTTATCTGCCATCAAAGTCTATGTTTCTATGTTACTACTTATAATGTGTATGATTCTGTTCTCTGTTTCTTGTACATGATTGTCCCATGCTTCTTCCTATGTAAGCCCCCCCCCCCGAACGCTTCCAGAAACGAGCTGTTTACAGTTCATGTTGCTTTCCTGGCGAATCTCTTCTAAATAAAAAAACAAACACCTGCCACTGCTACTGCTGCCATCCTCTCTTCTCCCATTCTTACACCCCCCCCAGGCTTTACTATTGCTATGGGAGTGATTTTACTCCCTGGTAGCTCCTGCAATCTTCCTGGCTTCAGCATTACTATGGGAGTGGTTTCACTTAATGGCAGCTCCTGCCACCTTCCAGACCCAACTTCCAAAACTGCTGTTGTAGCCAGGGAATATGGTTCTTCCATGACTGCCTCCTTGTTGATGCTTTAGCTCCTTGGGCATAAAAAACTCTGCTGCCAAAGTGATGGTTTGGGAAGGTGAGGAGGGAGGCGTAGTTATTATTCCCATCTCCACTTCCCTCTGGCTCCTTTCTCTCTTTCTTGAGTCTCTTTCTCTATCCCCCACCCATGCAGAGTGGGCCACAGCCTGAGCTCTGTGTGGGCTGGTAGTTAAAAGTGCCCGTAGGCACTTTCACTGTAGCATGATTGCGCTATGTGGCTGGCTGCAGTTGCAACCCAAGCATATCATCCTCCTGCCACTATTCCACATCAGCAAAACCTACACAATACTAGGGCTAAACAGCCCCCATTAGACCCTTGAAAAGGGTACTAATTCATTTCAAAGAAAAATTGACCTTAACCACAGGGTAGTAGACAGTCAGGACTACCATTTTACTTAGCAGCCCACCATGGCATTCCTAGCCTGCAAGACCGCCAGTACCTTTCTGTTATTTACCAACAGGCCTATCAAACCATGAAAAGCCTCCACTAGCCCACCTGGCTATCAGGTACAATACTGGTCACATGGCCACCAATAGGAGCACAGGGGGTTTTGGCTGAGCCCCCTCCAAAACCACATTTCCTTTCCTCTCAATTTCTGCTCCTCTATGTTTTCCCCAGCTAACCTAATTTTATTTTATTTGACATGTCTGACAGGACATGGACCCCTAACCATCAGATAAGTATATTTCTATGCCTAACCTGTCCTTTCCATCCTTACTGTACCATCTAAGAGCTATGGATCCTTTGTGACCCCCTTTTCTATTTTTCTTTTTTTACAGGTGTGGTGAACAACATCTATTCGAGATGCCTACCACTGGCTCCTGTAGTGCTCAGGTAAGACTCTCTACGTAATCTGTAATGGGTGGGTTGACTGCAATGGTGTGCCCACACCCATTACATGCTGAAAGTGGGGCCATTATCTCTTGAGCCCCCCCAGCCATGGTGTCATACTCACTGTTGTACCCCTCTTAGCCCTGGCAGCAGGCTCTCAAGCCCCATCCCCAGCTTCAGGTTTCCCCACCCCCATAGCAATGTTGTTAGGCTTCTGACTTCCCCCAATCATAGCCATAGGTTTTCAGTCCCCCAGAGCCCTGGGTGGGGGCAGTGTGGTTTGGGTGGTCCCCTAGGTGGTCCAGATGGAGGAAGAGGGTGAACGTATGTCGGAGAGTCTATTATGTGAGTCCCCTGGGAGGACCAGGTGGGGGAAGAGGAGACCATAGCTGGGGAAGCCTTGTTGGGGGGGTTCCTTTGGTGACTTAGAAGAGTAAATATGCTCCAGTGGGCCTATAGGTGGTCTGTGGGGGGGGGGCAGAGTATGGTGGCTGTTGAATCCTAGTGCTGGGGTTCTAGGAATGGCGTGAAAGAAGGTGCAGGTGGTGTCAGAATTCTAGTATGATGATCCTAAGTGTGGTCCAAGTGGAAGATGAAGAAGGAGTATTACAGCATACTGAATTGCCAAATCCCGATACCCAGGAACCCGAAAATTATAGTTCAACAGTAGGTATCCCAACAGTCTGGAATTGCCCAAAGCAAAGTTGGCAATCATAAATAAAGGGGGTGTGGGTGGCGAAGCCACCGAAACACAGAGAAAACCTCAGCTGTGGGCAATTCAAGACTTATGGGATACCGACTATCGGGCTATAATGTTTGGGCTCCTGGGTTTCCAGATTTGACATTTTGAACCAAGGAAAGTACACAGGGGCAGTGTTTGTGGATCTCAGTAAGGCTTTTGATTTAGTTCAATATGATTTGCTTTTGACTAGGTTAAGGGCCATAGGGATTAAGGGCCAAATATTAAAATGGCTTGAGTCATATTTGACAAATAGATATCAATGTGTTCAATGTGGCATAATGATGTCGGCCCCTGGGAAGCTAGAGAGAGGTGTTTCCCAGGGCTCTATTTTGGGCCCATTATTATTTAATATTTATGTTAATAATTTGGTTCATGAAATTAAACATAGTGAGATGAGACTGTACGCAGATGACACTGTTTTAGTGGCGTCTGCTGACAGTCTCACAGGTATGATGGATTTGCTTCAAAGTGAATTGTTACAAATGCAAAAATGGTTCAGTAAATCTGGTCTTCTTTTGAATGCTAAAAAAACACAAACTATGTTGTTTTCAATTGGTTCATATAGAGGAAAAGAGCCCAAACCACAATTACATTTACTAGATGGTACAAAGATTGAAAATGTATTAACATACAGATACTTAGGGTTTCAAATAACTGTTAGAATGACATATGTAAATCATATATCAGTTCAGGTAAAGAAAGTGAATAAAAGATTAGGGGCTCTTAGAAGAGTTGCGGGAGCTTTACCTTTGGTGGCAAAGGAGCGATTGCAAAACAGATGCTGTTACCCATATTGGAGTATGGTTCTATAATTTACGTGAATTCAACTAAAACTGCTTTAAATTTGGTTAATCAAATATATTATAGGATAGGTAAATATGCTTCCAGAAGTATTAAAAATTAGCATCATTGTATAATTTATAATAAGTTAAATTGGCTTCAACCTGAAGCAAAAAGAAACTATCTCTGGCTTACTATATGTCATAAGATAATTCACAAAAAGTATAACCATCCTTTGTATAAGCAATTAAAAAGAAAGATAAATAACAAATAATATATAAAGACTAGGAATCCATTAAGCAATATCCCGATGTATAGAAGCTTTAATAGACATGGGGATAGTATGATCCAGAATAGAGTAGCATTAAGTTGGAATGGTTTGACTGAATCACAGAAAACAAATTTAGATTTTTTTAAATTTAAAAATGAATTGTTTAATAGTTTGTATTTTTTATGTATGTGTTTTAAATAATGTATGTATGTAGAGTGCGATTATGTTTGTTTGTATTAGTTATGTTAAATGTCAATTGTTAATTGGTAATTGTATTAGAATCTACATGCAGGACTTTGTTGTAAACGGGACTTTGTCCTAACAAATGAATTTCCTGTGAAAAAATTAACTTTGAATCAATCAATCATTTTGGTATGCCGTAGTAAATCTGATGATGGTGCATGTGGGTATCTGGCCCCTGTTTTATGGTCCTAAGGATGGTATGAGTGGGAGAAGTGGGTGCAGATGTGTTTCAGACCCAAGTTCTATGGACCTTGGGGTGCTGCAAGTGGGAGATTGGGGTGGAGGTGAGTGTGGGAGCCTTGTATGGGAGTCCTATGGCTGATCCAATTAGAAAATAAGGGAAAAGATGTGAGTTGGACACCCTTCCATGAGTTCCTTGTCTGGTCCTGCTAGAAGCAGAGGGTAGAGGTGAGTTATGAAACCTATCTGGGGGCATCCCCTGCATTAGGCAACTGCAATTGAGCGCTTTCAAAAAGGGCGACTCAATCATGGCTGTTTTACACAGGGCTACCAGGCAGGGAGGGCAACCGGATCGGGGGTTCGGTGACTATCGCGACAGGATGTCACTATGTATACATGTGTGCGGGGGTGGGGAAGGATCACTCCGTGCAACAAGCAGAAGAGGAGGAAGGGTTTGTTGGGCATAGTACGGTGGTGGGTTGCCAAGCTGGCCATGTGGCTTGATGGGCTGGTGGCAGGCTGGAGTTGGAAGGGTGCCAGGTTTGGTTCTAGGCGTGCTCGCTTTTTGTGCCATGGGACTCAGTTTTTTGTTTTTTTTTTAAGATTTGCACCTTCCCCCCTGACATGCACCCCCCTGGAGTTGAGAATCCTTTAGTAGGGGGTGTGGGGGGAAAAGCCCCCTGCAGGGGTGGGGTCCCACATAAAACAATAACATTTAAGTCTTCTGCGCCATCTTGCTGGTTGCTGCAAGTCTACATCACCAAAATTCATTTTTGGTGAAGTAGACTTGCCCAAACAGTGATCACTATTACGCGGTTGCCATTATCACATGGAACCCTGTCTGGGAGTTCAAGTGCTGGACAGTATGGGAGATGAATGTGGAGGCTGGTGTCAAATACTCTTCTAGGGTTTGCAGGACTGGTCCTGGTGGGCAGAACGATGAACATACAGTAGGTGGGAAATGCCAGTTTGAGATTCCAGAACTGGTCTGGGTGAGGGAAGAGGAGGGACTTAAATGAGGGAGGTCTCAGGGCTGGTCCATGTGGAAGGATATTGGGACATAGGTGGGAAAAACTGGTCCAGGGGTCTCACAGCAAGTCTGGGTGTGCAGGCAGGGGGGTCCTAGCTGTGGAAGGCTAGTCTCATTGTCCAAGGGATTATCTGAATTCAGGGTGAAACATAGAAATATAGAATTTGATGGCAGATAAGGACCGCTTGACCCACCCAGTCTGCCCATTTCCCTACCTACTGGATAAGCTGCAGATCCTAGTTAACCAGCAGCCTACTGCTTCCTACCCCCACCAAGGTGCTCCTTGGCTGCGGTGTTTGTGGACCTCACCAAGGCCTTTGATTTGGTTAATCATTGCCAGTTACTGGAGTCCTTGAGGGAGGTTAATGTATTGGGTGACGTGACTTTATGGTTATCTGATTACTAACAAAATAGGGAACATAAGACCATTATTGCAATACCTATTCCAAGTCTCTTCCAATTTCCTGTGGGATACCACAGGGCTCAATATTGGACCCTCTACTTTTTTCTCTTTTTATGAATGCTGCCCCTTTGTCCTGTGTTGGGTCAAGAATAATTTTATATGCAGATGATGCAGTATTGTTTGCAGAAGGCCCTGGCCCTGACTCTGCCCTGGTTAAGGTCCAACAGGATTTTGAAAAATTTCAAATTTGGTTATTTTCCTGCAATCTAATTCTCAATTCATCTAAGACTAAGGTTGTGGTTTTCTCATGTCCTAGGAAATTAAAAAAATCACTGTTTCCATAATAGATTTGCAGGGTATTGTTATTGAACATGTTGACAGTTTTAATTACTGAGGGATTATCTTGGATTCTCAATTTTCCTTTGCAAACCGTATTAATACATTAATAAAGAAAATCCATCAGAGATTGGGAATGCTTTTTAGGATAACATCTTTTCTTGTTTCAGAATCTAAAAAGTTAGTGGCACATAGTCTATTGTTAAGTTTGTTGGACTATGGATTGTTGATCTATTCAGGTACAAATGAAAAAAATGTTGCAGAAACTCTGGACTATTTATTAAGGTATTTTACGGTTTATGACTGGTTTGCCATAAAACACCCATCACTGCATACTGACCAGGGAAGCCAATTGTCCTTCATTCTTGGACAGGATTAATACTAAATTGAGAACATTTGTGTTTAAGAGTAACCTAGGTTTATTACCCCCCACTATCCGTGATCTTTTCCCGATTCCAACTGGCCTAAAGAACACCAGGTTTCAGCTTAGGGAACTGTTTGGTATTCCCTTATATAGGAGAGTAATAGATCAAAAATCAGTGAAATTGCATTGTTTACTGTAGTAACTCCGCTGCAGCATGCTACAAAATTGAGTTTAATCCTGGCAAGCTTCACCTGTAGGTGTGGAGGCAGATCCAGTGCTCCCAGGCATGGTCCAAGTGGGTGGGCAATGGAAAGATAGACATGGGAGGCCACTCCAGTCATCCCAAGGCTGCTCCATTTGAGGATACCATGGAGACATAGATGAGGCAGGCCAGCTCAGCAGTCCCTTGGCTGATTCAGGGTGGTGGGCAGAGAGAATGTAGGTGGGGAAGACTGGTTTGGGTTCCAGTTGCTGGTCAGGGTGGGCAGAGACGGGACCTGAAGGTAGGGATGCTAGTTAGAGGTACTAGGGTTGGTCTGGGTGGAAGAAAATGGGGCCCATAGGTGGGAGGGTTAGTTTTTCTGATTTGATGGCCATTTGATTCTTATGTTTTAGGACTGTATGAAATTTGCACTTTAAAAGGTATTTCATGTACAGTTGAAAGTCTAGTTCATAGCAGTTTATTACCATTATTTCAATTTTCTTTTTGAAGGCTAATTAGCATTTTTCTTCCTTTTTTAAGGATATTTGAGAACAAACTGAGACTTTTTCAATGAATGAAAACCGGTGTTTGAGGTACAAATGATGTCAATTTGAATTAATTCAAAACTGAAGTACAGTATATTTGAAAGCATTCATTTTAGGTGGAAATGAAGGGTGTTCTGGGTGCAATTGAAGGGCTTTATCATAACAGTTTTTTTACCAGTCTTTTGACCTTCTTTTTGATGGCTAATTAGCATTTTTTGTGCTTTTTTTTGAAGGGCATTTGAGAACAAATTGAGACATTTTTCAAAGGATACAAACCGGTGTTTGAGGTACAAACAAAGTCCATTTAAATTATTTCAAAAACATGAAAATACCTGGATCAGTTTTTAAAAGACTGAAGAATACTTGAATTGAATTTGAAGGCCTTCTTTTTCTGTGTGGGTATTCTCTCTTATATGCTTTTTGATTCCCTTGCCTCCCTTTCTTTCAGTCACAATATCTCTTTCAAATGTTTAAAATCCCACTTTCCCTTCATCTTACTCGCTCGCTCAGTCCTTCCTTATCTCTTGCTGCCTATCTCTCAATTGATCTCCAGAAGGCATGCCAGTATGTTGAGCCAGATCACATGAAGATTTACCGAGAAATGCTGACAGAGAGGAATGGCTCACAAGACCTGTGATACTGCAGACCTAGCTCTATCCTCAACAACATGATGCCCCCCCTTGCATGGCCAGATGCAGCAGTAAGTCACATCAGGTGACCTCTTCCAGGTCCCATCTCCACCCACCCAATCACATAAAGCATTCATGAGGAGCATGAGAGGGAATGCGACAGCAAAGTGCATCAAAATGTACTGAAAGTGAAAACCACAACTCATTCACAGACTGGGAGCTGAACTCCAGCATCTGAGTCCCTATTGATCCAAGTTTGTGTGTGAGACCTGGAACCAAGGGGGGGTTCAGTTTGTTGTGAAACAGTCCACCCACCCCTAATGAGTACTACCATCAATGCAATCTATACTGATTGTCATCAAGTTTGACCTAAGAAGTCAGCTGTACCAGCTGCTCCACCACTTGTTGCAGCCACTCACTCTATTTGAGTCACAAAGCACTTCTAGCTATTGCTAAAGAGATTAGTGACAGTGAACCATGAAAAGTCGACCCACATCAAGGACCTCAGGATTAACCTACTGCCAGTGTCCAAGTCACAGATTTCTTCTCTTGGGGAAATGTCCTAGGTTTGTCTGTTTAAAAAAGCAACTTATTTTCAAATGCCACGCAGCCCTGAACCATGGCTGTCAGACCGCCTCCACTTCATGTCTTCTACCACATCACCCTCAGCTTCTCCCCCAGAGTAGAGATGCCCTGACTGCTTATGCAACAGATTGCATTTGCAGATGGAAATGTGGAAATGTAGGACTACTACACCTTGAATCATGCACATGCCAACAATGGAGGCAGGAGGTAGAGCGAGTGATAACATAAGCCTCCAGTCCTTGACTCCTTAATCCCGGCTGCAGTTTCTGTGCTGCTCTCATTAAAGGACTCCTGGTGAAACCTGGAGGCATGGGTTTGAATCCCACAGCCACCATTTGTATTCATTGTGATCCTGATAAGTCACTTAACTTCCTAGTACTCCCAGGCTGCACCTGGAAATGAGTTTCATCTTGTCTTTTCTGGCCAAAAAATGTGTAAAATAAAGGTAAAATAAATAAATAAGGACTTGAAACCGAACTCCTGCAGCTGTCCTTGTTTGTCAGAATTCTGGACTGAGGGCTGGATCTGGGGGGGGGAGCTGATTTAAATAAGAACTGCTTGCCCACCCCTACTCACTACATAAGGAATAATGTATGGTTGACCAAACACAACAGTCCTGTGTTTCTATCAAGGGGTCAAGATAATAGCATATGGACATCGAGAGCAAAGCTTGAGAGATTCATGCTGTTATCTTGACCCCAAGATGGAAACACAAGGTGAGTTGTTTATGGTAACCAATATTTTATTTTTTATAGCATATATTTCTGCAGAGGGAACTAGCAAGTCGTGCCAAGTACCAGTACAGAGTGAGAGTGAGCTGAGGCGTGGCTCTGCTGAGTAAGCACTTTGTATATATATATATATATATATATATATATATATATAAACAAAATGCAAAATCTGGTAGAGAGAGTGAGTGAGTTGAGGAATGGCTCTGTCTTGCAAGCGCTATCGTGCTCTGTGGGGAATCCCCTCACACGCCCTGATATAACTGTATACCTACACAGTGGGCATTGCGAACTGCTAGTGTGGTCATGAAGTCAGGCTGCGACCTGCACAAGTCATGCTATGTGAAAACGAATATGGGTGTCAGGCAGGAGTCAGCATGAACAGGTACACAGGTGCACTGAAGTCAGAACATGCAAAACAACTTTTATAACATGTGCAACCACTTTAGAGTGCACAGAATAACTTTTGAGTAGCCACTGATTTCCATACACAGTAAGTGCTGGCCATATACTATACACTGTTTTTACCTTTTTAATTCTACTGTTTATTAATGTACCCCATCACTTTTCTGTGCTGCTTTTGCTCAGGTAAATGCATGTCTTCAAAAATCAAACATCCCTTCACCAGATACTTTCACTCCTCTGTTATTGACCGACACCGGCTGTACTGATTAAGCCTCTTTCTTGGTAATTATTTGCAGCTGTTGGCTCATTAGCAACCCCGTGGTGGTTACTGTGCTTTGTAACTTTACCCCCCTTCTTTTTACTGTTTTATCATTTCACTATAGAATGCCTGGCTGCTTTTTGACTTTTTTGTTTCATTATTTAAATCATTCCCTTTGCAAAGTAACCCTTGTTTTTTCTTACCTGTAGCTTTAGACCCCCTCCCCCAGTGGTGGAGACTTGCCACTCCTGATTTCTTCCACACAGGGAGGATGAGGATGGTGGAACAGAGGCACACCCAGTCAGATGTTACACACCACAATCCATACGCCATTCTGGGGGAGCATAGCTCCCCTATGGATACACCCGCAGAGGAGACTAAGGAGGCTGAGGACAACTGTCACAAGGGAGGCCCACAGGAAGGAGGCAGAGGACACCACAAGGAAAGGAAGCAGCTCCTGGTGGGGGGACTCAATTATTAGGGGGATAGAACTGGGAGGAGCTGGGAAATCTGAAGTAAGGTGCCTGCCTGGTGCCATGGCTTGGAGGGACAGGAAGCGCATCCTCAGGATCACGACAACAGCTGCAAGGGATTCTGAGCTGGACGTAATTGTCCACCTAGGGACAAATTATTTGGTTCATCATGACGTTAGAGCAGTGCAGGAGGACATTGCAGAGTTGGGGAGGGGCCTAAGACAAGTAGCACACACAGTATCCTCCTCAGAGGTGCTACCTGTCAAAGGCATGGGGGAGGCGAGGGTAATTGGCACCATGCAGTTTAATGAATGGTTGAAAAAATGGTGTGGAGCACAGGGGTTTGGCTTCATTGGGGACTGGGGTTCCACCTGGAGGGACACCAGCCTATACTGGCAGGATGGTCTGCATCTGTCCAGGAAGGAACAAGTCTTTTCAGCAATCGGTTTAAATGCTTCATTGGCAAGCTTTTAAACTAGTCAATGGGGAGGCACTGACAAGCAGCAGAAAAATCCCAGCCTCTCCCTACAAAAACAGGGTACTAAATGAGAAAAGACCAAGGTAGAACGGTCAGTGGGGATGCTGCAACAGAAGGTAAGGCCATCAAAAATGGAGAGCAATGAGTACCAATGCCCATAGTCTAGGTAACAAGCTTCCTGAATTAGTGGCCTTGATGGAGGAGGAACATCTGGATATCGTGGCAGTCACAGAAACATGGTACACCCAAAACCATGACTGGGACGTAAACATACCAGGATACACTATCTACAGGAGGGACAGGAAGGGTAAAGAGGGGAGGAGTAGTTCTTACATAAGGGAAGGAATAAAAGCAACAGAACAAAAGGGTAAACAGGAGGAGGAGAAGAAGCACTGTGGGTAAATTTGGAGACAGGCAATGGCACCACAATCTGCACAGGGGTTGTATACAGACCCCCTTCTCAGGGGGAGGAAATGGAGAAGGAAATGATAGAAAGTATACTTAGAATGGCAGAAAAAGGGGAGATATTGCTGATGGGTGATCTGAATATGCCACATGTTAACTGGAGTGCAGTTGCAGCTGCCACTTCGAAGAGTGCAGTTATTCTAGATGCCCTACAGGGGGCATGCCTTAGACAACTAGTACTGGAGCCCACTCGAGAGGGAGCAATATTAGACTTGATACTCTCAAATGGAGATGGAGAGAGGATCACAGATGTAGAAGTGGGTAGCCATCTGGGAACTAGCGACCATCGAACAGTATGGTTCAATAAACACAGCAATAGAGTCAAGCCATACAAAGACAAAAGTACTGGACTTTAGGAGGGCTGACTTTGCAAAAATGGGTGAGTGCCTAAGGAATGCACTAGCAAATGGGCGGGAAGGAGGGTGGAAGAACAATGGGAATAATAAAACTGCCATCACAGGGGTAATGAGCTTTGTGTGAAGCAAATAAACAAAAACAAGACGATGTAAGAAACCACTATGGTTCTCAAAGGAAGTGGCAGTGAAGGTTCAAGAGAAAAGAAAGCATTCAGGAAGTACAAGGAATCGCAGCAGGAGCAGGACAGAGAACTGTATCAGTTAAAGCAAAAGGAGGCTGGGAAAGCAGTCAGAACAGCAAAGGCCCAAACCAAGGAAAAGATAGCCAACTCAGTTAAGAAGGGGATAAGACCTTTTATAGGTACATCAGGAGCAAAGGAAGACCAAGGGAGGGATAGTGAGGCTTAATAAAGGGAGGGAGGGTGGGCAGAGGGAGACTGTGAAAGGCAGAGATACTAAACAAATATTTTGCTCAGTATTTACAAAGGAAGAGGGGAGGTACATAAAACAAACAGTAGTAACACTCTGGATACAGAAGTTGATACCAGCCCATTTACAGAAGAAAGGGTTCTGAAAGAACTCTTAAAACTGAAGGTGGACAAAGCAATGGGGCCTGATGGGATTCATCCCAGAATTCTAAAAGAACTAAGGGTAGAACTAGTGACACCACTGACTACCCTCTTTAACAAATCATGGGAGGATGGGGTGGTACCGAGGACTAGAGGAGGGCAGATGTGATTCCCTTCACAAAAGTGGGAGCAAGGCTACAAGCAGGAAACTATAGACCTGTTAGTTTAACCTCAGTGATAGGGAAAATGATGGAATCACTTCTAAAGGAAAGAATTGTCGAGTATCTAGAGGCCAGAGGGCACAGGACCCAGGCAGCATGGATTCACAGCGGGAAGGTCATGCCAGACGAATCTGATAGATTTCTTGACTGGATGACCAAAGTAGTAGATCAGGAAGGGGCTGTGGACATGGCCTACCTAGACTTTAGCAAGGCATTTGACACAGTCCCACACAAAAGATTAATATATAAGTTAGCCAGCCTGGGAGGTCCCAAAAGACAGCCTGGGTAAAGAATTGGCTGAGAATAGGACACAGAGAGTAATAGTAAAATGGAGTCCACTCAGAAGAAAGGAGGGTTACTACGGGCAACTGCAGAGGTTCAGTATTAGGACCAGTTCTCTTCAATGTCTTTATAAGCGACATTGCAGAAGGACTGGAAGGAAAGTATGTCTCTTTGCAGATGACACTAAGATCTGCAACAGAGTTGATGCACAGGGTGGGGTGGAAAGGATGAGAAGGGACTTGCAAGGTTAGAGGAATGGTCAAATGTATGACAGCTTAGATTTAATGCTAAGAAGTGTAAGTAATGCACCTGGGAAACAAAACCCAGGTGAAGAGTACACAATGGGGGTGAGATACTAACAACAACAAAAATGGAAAGGGACCTGGGGTAGTCATATCAGATGACCTAAAGGTGGGCAAGCAATGTGAGAAGGCAGCAAGGAGGGTTGGGGGATACTGGGATGCATAGGGAGAGGCATCACCAGTAGAAAACAGGAAGTTATTATCCCTCTGTACAGACAGCTGGTGAGACCCCATCTGGAGTACTGTGTGCAGTTCTGGAGACCCAATCTCCCAAAGACATAGACAGGATGGAAGCTGTCCAGAGGAGGGCAACTAAAATGGTGCAGGGTCTGCAACTGGAGGACATATGGAAGAGAGACTTAAGGAGCTTAATATGTATAGCCTCGAGGAAAGGAGGGAGAGGGGGATGATAGAAACTTTCAAGTACCTCAAGGGAATCAACAAAGTCCAAGAGGGTAGCATCTTTCAAAAAAAACATGTACAAGAACAAGAGGCACAATTTGAAGATGGGGGGCGGCTCAGAGGTAATTTAAGGAAGTATTTTTCACAGAGGGGCTGTGGATGCATGGAATGGCCTTCCGAGGAGGTTGTGGAGTCAGAATCAGTGGTGGAATTCAAGCATGCATGGGATAGTCATAAGGCAATTCTGTGGGGTTGGGGTAGGAAGAAGTAGGCTGCTGGTTAACTAGGATCTGCAGCTTATCCAGTAGGTAGGGAAATGGGCAGACTGGGTGGGCCAAGCAGTCCTTATCTGCCGTCAAATTCTATGTTTCTACTGTCACTCAACCAAGGCTTCCTTTTCTACTTCCCACCCATCCTCCATAACCCCTCTGCTTCTTGATGCATCATCACACCCACTCCCCCACTCCCCCACTCACTCACTCACTCACCCACCCACTCATTCATTCACTAACCCAGCCACCCACCTACCTAACCACTCACTCACTTACTCACTTGTGTACTGTCACTCACTCACTCACTCACTCACCACTCACCCACTCACTCACCCACCCACTCACCCACCCACTCATTCATTCACTAACCCAGCCACCCACCTACCTAACCACTCACTCACTTACTTGCTCACTTGTGTACTATCACTCACTCACTTACTCACTTTATGCTGTCAGACCAGGTGTGTGAGTGATTGACCGGTTGCTCCAGTTACTCAGAAGAAAAGTGAGGGCTTGCTTGGGGAAGTGAGTGAGTGAGTGAAGAAGAAGGGCTGATGGAGGATGGGAGTATAAAAGGAAGCCCAGGTTGAGTGACAAAGTATAGAAGTAACCCCTCAGAAAGTGGCAGCGAGGCATGAGTAGGAAATCACAGCACAAAGGGAGTGAAAGCAAGAGAACGTAAACTGCGTTTTTGTCTTGGGTGTGTTGGATTGTCTGTGAGCTGCACTGTTTGTGTTGCCTGGAGCTACAGTATATGAGTGGGTAGACTCAATTCCAGGCATTACAGAGTGCAGTTTACAAACAGGCAAAACCACAGTTTATATTTGTTTAAAAGTCAGGATGATACTCCCCAACCCTGCCCCTTGTACCTAATAAAATGTATTTATATAGTAAGTATACAGTTATTACACTTTCATTGGTGTTTCATAAAGCTGTTTTTAATCCTTATTTACTTTGTATTATAGCTTGTCAAAAATATTTTTTTAGCAAGATATAAGTGACTGGTCATGCAATTTTGTGAAAGCATATTTTGTCAACGTCTGGGTTATCCATCATTCTGAAAGAGGCACTATCATAGCTGATCTGCTGCAAGTAATCCTTCCTGAAACTTGGAAGAGATAAGGCAAAGTGGGGAAAAACAAGACTGCACACCACATGAGGTTTGGGCTGCTGGTCTTGGCTTGACCAAGGGGAACTGGTGACTAGGCTCAAGGGTCCAGGTGTCCAGATTCCAGTGTATAACAACTATGCAGAGGGATGAGTGTGGATGTAGGACACAGTATGGGGAAAACTAGGGTGGTTGCCTGTGTCAACCTAATTTTAGTATTTCTACTTGCATGTTGGTGTTTACTAAAAATATGTATTCTTTACATTTAGGTTTTGTTTCTGTTTTTAATGATGGCATAAGAACATAAAACTGAACTATTAGTAGAATATACATTTGTGTTATGAGAAGTAGTAGTAATATGTGTAACAAAGAGCCTTTACCAAGGTCTAATAATACTTCATGTGGTCTAACACAAATAGAGATATTTCAGAGTGATATTTGTAGTAAAACCTACAATATTTATGTGTGCTTGTTCCGAATACTATTTGAATTACAAAGCCCTAATTATAATGCTTTGCTTCTTTATATTTATTTATTGAAAACTTTGGAGATTACCTTTGAGCACAGGTACTCATTTACAAAGGTTCCATGTCAAATGCATAGTCACAAAAAAACATTACAGTAAGCAGCCCCAGAGGAAATACAGTCAAGTCAGGCTCAAATCATTTGAGACAAATCAATTGCATACAGCTCTGAAAAGATCCATACAGATCTTTGCATAAAAAAAGTCACAGGATATGTATAGAGAGAAACTGAATAACACAGTTTAATGGTTATAGTTGCATTGCACTGCAAGGGCAGACCCCAAGGATCTTGGAAACTAATATTGGAGAGATTCAGTAGTGTCAGGCAGTTTGTTTAACCAGTTTAACCAGTTAGCGGCCCTGGAAGCAAATGACTGCTTGCCCAGCTGAGTACGCCAGAAAGGATTAAGGACATTTCTGGCCATATTCCTGGTGTTGTATTGGTTGGAGATAGTATGGCAGCAATTTGTTAAAGCAAGAGGTTTTAGTCCCAAGAGCAATGCCTTTTTTGACTAGCAAACAGTTCTGGAGCTTTATTCAGCAGAGTAAAGGTAGCTAGTTGGTGAGTGTGTAAAGGGTTCAAATATGAGTGTGGTTATCTGGACCAAGTACAAAATGGCAGGCCTCATTACAGATCAACTTTACTCTGTTTAGCACCATGTCCCAGGTAGCTGCATAGACAGGGAGGACATACTCTATAAGTGACAAACTGGAGCTGGCTACCATAAGGCATCTAACACCCCCAGTGGGATTGTTCCAATTATGGTATAGAGCACCCAGTCTTCTATTAACTATGGCCACCAGATAGTCAACATGGGAGAAAAGATAAGGTGTCATCCAGAGTTAATCCAAGGTATTTGAAAGTCTTCACTTGTTTAAGGTTTTGTCCCTGGCCATTTCAAATGACAAAGGGTTGAACTTTCCTCTTCTGTGGGAGGCTACAGAAGTGCATGATCTTTTGTTTGCAACTGAGGACCAGATTGTTATTGGAGAAGCGGCTTTGTAGTGACCTGAGGTTACTTTGCAGAGTGGCAGAGGGGCTGTCAATGACAGGGTTTTTGGAAAGGATGACAGTATCATTGGTATAGAGGAGTATATTGACTGTCTGATAGGCATCAGGCAGTTTATTTATGATGGCGCCCTGAGGAACACCAATAGATACTTCACTAGCATCGGACAAAGATTTATCGATCTTCACATGCTGGGAGCAGCTGGTGAGATAACTGTAAAACCAGTCAACTGTGTTCTGTGAGAAACCAAGGCCAAGTAGTTTATTAAGTAGGAGCTTATGGTTGACCAGGTTGAAGGCCTTAATAAGGTCAAAATATATATAGCACCAATGAGGTCACCATTGTCAAGGGCCTCACGAAAAGAGTTGGTGTATTCCAACAGTGCTGTATTGGTGCTGTGTAACTTCCAGAAGCAATGCTGCTGCACACACTGGACGCTGCATTTTTTCAGGTATGTGACAAGCTGGTCAGAGATTATTCTCTCAAGGGCCTTGGATGGGGGGGGGATAGAAATGGGTCTATTACTAGCAAGGCTGGTGATCAGTGCAGATTATCACTTTTTGGTGAACTGTAAGTAGCATAGAAAAAAGTAAAACATTCTAGGGATGGGGTGGGGAAGTCCTCTACCACCTGGGCAGGAAGGTTCATACCAACTGAATCACTCCCCTGCCTAGTATTGTCAAGCACCCTACTAATGTATTTTGAGATGTCTTTGATTGAAACAGCCTTAAAGTAGAAGTTAGGGTAACTTGGTTCAGATGCCACCATCTAGGATGCTTCAGGACCAGGTTGCCTGCAAGGGGTATGGGCAGGCTCAGTGGGCATGATAGAACTGAGATCAGTAAAGGCTGTGTTGAAGTTACTGGTAATTTTGGTGGGATCAAGGACCTTTTGACCCACCACCAAGAGAATTTGGACAGTAATTTTAACTCCCTTTCAAGAAGCTCTGAGATGTCCTAGAATTTGTTGCCATTACTTCAGTTTTGGGCCTTCTGATCCATATAGAAGTCAGGGTTGGCCTTTTTAAACCTAGTGGTGCACTTACTGTGGGCTTTCTTGTGCCTTTGCAGGTGGACAGGCAGGCAAGGAGTTCAGGATTGATCCATCCTGACTGTGTTCCTCTTACCTTGTGTTTTTTGAAGGGTGCAAAATTATCAGACACATGTGTGAGCTCAGAGGGAAATAATTCTAAGGCAGAGTCAAGACGGGAATGGCATCTATGAAGCTCCAATCAGTTTGGGCCAAATAAGATTTAAATTCAGGCACCTTTTTTTTCCATTTAGGACTTGGCTGACCGTGATTCGGGGGGGAGGGGTGGCCTTGTCTGTTTAACTGCTCATAGGCATTGCACTGAGGGGTGGTCACCTACAGTATCTGGCAGAACTTTGACAGCTTTAATCCTGTCAAGGTGTGTAACTAGTATCCAGTCAAGTAGCGTTATGGTGCCTGTTTTGTAATTGGTCTTGGTGTACTCAGTGACCAAATGTGTGAGAAATACTGTAGAACAGATTATATTTGCTGTAAAATAATTATAGCTATATTCACGCAATTGATAACTGCTTAAAAAAAATGGTGCCAATTGGTCAAAATTATGAATTTTCAATAGGTGTGAATTAGGCACTAATTCCAGAGCGGGAAATTAAATTTGCGCAATTACGGACGATTAGCACCGTGTGCTAAATACAATTTGCACAAGAATTAACAGTTCTATAGAAGGTTAGACATGTTATCCCTATGACTAGTGCTGGACATAGCATTCCAATTGATGTTAAAGTCACCAGTAACAACATATTCCCAGTTCTGATTGAGTTAAATGAAGAAGTGAGTAAGAGACGCTATGCCTGGATTTTGTTTACCTGGTGGAAGATATATATAGAGAGGCATTCACGCTCTCTGGTTAATTTTTTTATCAAGATTTTAGAGGCTTGCAAGTCTGATGCTAGGTAGATAAGGCAGCCCCCACCTCGCTTGCCTGTTCTATCCTCCCTGAAGATATTAAAGCCTGGCAGAGAGATACTAGCATCAGGTATGTGTGGACTGAGCCAGGTTTCAGTTAGGCAAATAACACCTGTTTGCACTAACTTAACCCAGGCTTCTGAATGGGCAAATGTAGGTAAGAGACTACTGATATTGAAGAAGACTATGTTCAGTAGTCCTTAGCTGCAGGTAGAAGACCCAGAGCTACCAGTCAGGCCTGGGTTGGGGTGGACATTGCCGGACAGTAGGAGTAATGTTATTGTAAGATCTCTGGTGACTCTGAGGTAGTGCTTCAGTTTCCAGGTTTTACTCCTAGAAATGAGGGGCAGGCATGTGGTCCCAGAGACATAGCCATGTAAGGCAAAGCCAAAGCACACTGCAAGTGCCACCAGGGTTGTGTGTCCAATGTGGGGGACATGTGACTGGGGTGCTCAGGTACTGTAGGGTTGTTCGGGGGGGCTTGGTAGGCCTTGATATCAGTGTGGAACCAAGATAGTTAGCCTTCCTTTATCTGTTAGGGCTCTATAGGTTGAGGTAGCAATACTGTGGGTATGCAGCATTAATATTGCAAGGAACACATTTGCAGAGAGGAAGAGTGACAGTAGTTTGCAGGTAAAACAGGTAGGTCACTAACTCGTAGCCCTGGAACACAATACACCATGAGGGGTGTTAGTAAAATTATAATAGCAGGGCTGGTGATAGCAGCAGTAATAAACAATTTAAACACTATCGCCATTCAGGAGCAAGTACTAGCAGCAGCCAATTCTGGTAGGTCCTTGACCAGCTAATCTTAGGATACAGTCCTCCCAGGTAGAGTGTTAGCAATACTGCCATAGAGATAAGGGTGGCATCAACTAGTATTATACAGAAAAAAAACACTATTAACAGATAGAACTCTAGCCAGTACTTGTATTTGTTATCCTCCATGAGGTGTTTAGCAGTGCTACATTGTAGGTAAGGGGAATATTCATGAAGGATAGGAGAATGCAAAGCAAAACTGTTTCTGGCAGAAACCTTGTTAACTTATTGCAGGACCAAAATTAATATTAATATATCCAGTTTACAGTGCTGGAAGCCATGATGATGTACAAGAAACCAAACTAGGGATACCCCTGTCAAAAATGAACAGAACAGACCACCATTTCCATCCTTTATGAAGAAAATCTCTATCACCATGTATGATGTGCTAACCTAATAAATTAAAAATAGCTAGAAAAGGGGACATGGTGAGCCAAGCCACAAAACACTATCTGTTATAGTTATCTCTTTGTGTAAAGATCTTTAAGCACTTCACAAAGGAATGCTTTTGAAATGAAAATATTCAAGTATTGTATGAACATGTGTGTCACAACAAGAGCCTAGTGCTCAATGTTTAACATTGGTGTTATATTTCAGTGACTGATCACAGAAACTTGATCTATGAGTCCAGAAGATCATTGCAATGGTTAACCCTATGACTATTCATACTCCTGTAGTAAAGGGCATTTTCCTCTTTCTAGAAGGGAGAAAGCAGGGAATTTAATCTCCTTTAGAGAAACATAGAAACAGGATTTGTCAGCAGAAAAAGACTTCTTGGTCCACCCAGATGGCACAGATGTTCTCTGCCTAATGTTATTTATTTGTTTATTGATTAATGTATTGATTTATTTACGTATGCATGTACAGTATGTATGTATGTATTTATTCATACATGTCTGCATGTATTTATTTGAAAATTGGTAACCGGGAGAGGCACACTGAGAGAGGGCTTGTTTCCAAGCGCGACAAGTAGATCTGTGGTGATACTGTAGGTAGGGAAAAATGGGCAGATTAGGTGGACCAAGCAGTTCTTATCAGCTAGCAAAATCTATGTTACTATGACCTGGGAGAGGGGGACAGAAGAAGAATAGTAGCACAATACATAATAGCAAACAGTCAAATCACATTTGGTAAAAAGTTTGCACAAAATTAGAATACATACAAAAATTGTATATTTAGAGAATAAAAATAAACCATGATATATTTCAGTAAGAACATCTAACAAGTGCATATTCAGAAGCTGGCAGCAATGCATGGTAACAAGAATAATATTGACAATTGATTGACTTGTAGGGTGAGTTATTGCCTGACCTTTTAACAGAGGGAGAAAACTGTAGTGGTGTGGAAGTGAAATCAAGACAGGAGTGGCTGCCTAGCCTACTGGTTGCCAGGATGGTAAGGCTCACTCAGGAGGTGTCAGGGTAACAGGAGCAGGTTGGAAGGGGTTGGAGTTTCAATTGGTTCCTGAAGGAGCTAGAGGATTTGAAGAGGCAGAGAAAGGAAGGGAGTTGGTTCCAGAGCGAGGGAAGTCAATAGGGAAAGGCAGATTGCCCAGCAGAGGATCAGTGCTGAGAAGGGACAAAAGTGCCATGGTTCCTGGAACAGAGGGAACAGAAGGTGGTGGAGGAAGTTGGGAGAGGACAGTGGAGAAGTAAGAGGGAAGACAGCCAAACCAGTATTTGGTTATGAAGGAGGTATGGTAAGCCTGGCAATGTGAGGGCAGAGGGAGAATGGATAGAGATGAACACAGTGAACAATGGTGAGCACGAAGGAGGGGAAATTTGCAGTAAAAGCAGCAGAAGGAGCTACAAATGGTGTCCAGTCTTGTGAGGGAAGTGGAAAAAGGTGGCCCCATAGACCACATCCACGTTTTCAAAGACAGGGAGCATTATTTTGGTAACAAGAACCATGCAGAGGTAAGTAGTCTTTGCTAAGGTACAGGGCACTGAGCTTGGGAGGGAGTTTTGCATGGATGGCACTGATATGGGCTAAGAAATCAAGTTTACTATCAAGCCATACTCCAAGGTACTTGAAGGACTGAATTTCTTCAAAAGATAGACCATTCAGAGTGTGTGTGTGTGGGGGGGGGCAGAGAGTCTGGACAGTTTCTGACTGGCACAATAGGTTCTAAACACCTTTTTTTAATGTTGACTCTGAGCTGGTTGGGTTGGAACCAGGTGTAGAACAATCTAATCTGCCTGACCTTATCTGCTCCTCAACAACCCTCCTGCCTCCCTCCCTACCTGTTTTCCAGCATACCCCTGCTTCTATCCCATGCCTGCTTGAAGCCCACCAACACTGTTTCAGCCTCCACTACTTAGCTGCCAATCTGTTCCCTGCTCCGATTTTTTTGTTTCCCCAAAGTCCATGACCCCCCCCCCGGAGTTAATTATATTTAGTCTGGAAAGTGTGGGGAGGTGAAGGCCCCTGCAAAAACAAAGATAGTGTGTGCCACATTTGTTCTGGTCAGTGTATTGTGCCAACATTATTTTGCTGCACATTGATTTGCGTGCGGCATTCTTGATGTGCGCATTTTTATCTGTGACATTAAGACCCCATGCCATTTTGTGCAGGGACTGATAAATCAACTTTCAGGATGTAAAAACACACTTGGGGCCGGGGATGAAAAATGACAGCATGGTGCTGTAAAGAAATATAAAGCAATGGCTATGTTGTAAATCTGGGGCAAAAATATTGAAAACTACCAAAGTTATAAGCCTGTGTTCACAAAATTCAATTATGGCTCATAACTGTATTGCTTTGTAATATTTTTACACCAAATTTTTGACATGGCTTTCTTATTACCCCACCTCATGAATAAGGGCAGAGATAATTTTTTACTCCTGCCCGAAAGGTGATTTTGCGCAGTGGCCGCAAAATCACTTTTCGAGATGTAAAAAAACATTTTAACCTGAATTTGAAAAATGACAGCTGTCACATTCATCAGGTGCTGTAAAGATATGGCTATGTTGTAAATTAAGGGTAAAAATGTTACAAGCCTGGGCTCGCAAATTTCAACATGGGCTCATATCTTTATTGTTGTTTTAATATTCTTACACCAAATTTTGAACATAGCTTTCTTATGACCCCACCTCATGAACAAGGGCAGAGGAAATTTTCAGCTGCTGCCTGAAAGGTGATTTCATGCAGGACTGAAAAATCACCTTTTGGGACAGATCTGCCAAATGACAGTTCAATTGTTCATGAGGTAGGGGCCCAAAGAAGGCATGTTGAAAAATTGGGCCAAAAATATACAGAAGTGCCCAGGTTATGCCACTAAGTTGAAAACCCATTGAAATACATTGAACTGCATACTGTACCTGTTTCTTCAGTTTGCAGTCCGGCTTTGAAGAGTGAAGACATGTCTGTGGTTCAGAGTGGATTATGTCATTGAACCCACGATGGGTAAGTAAAGGCTTGGGGGGGTGGGGTGCTGGGTGCTGAGTGGAAGGGTCAGGTGGGGGGAGGGTAATGGTGCAAAATACTTCAATGGATGGTTTTCCTTTTACAGGTTAAAAAAACAAACAAAAAATAAATGACAGAGGATTCCTGATCATGACACCGGGGGACTGGCTACCCCCAATGTCACTGTTGTGTTTCTCGGGATGGGGTGGTGGGTGCTGAGAGGGAGGGTCAGGAAAAAAATGAAAGCAGTGGTCATCCAGAACTTGATTGCAACACTGGGAGATTAAGCACCCCCAGGGTCATTGTAATGTTTCGGGGAGGGGTGCTGAGAAGGAGGATTGGGTGGGAGGAATAGGAATAATAAAAAAAGGAACTTGGTGGTCATGGTGGAATACAGTACAGTCTGCTGTGACCAAGATGGCTGTTACACAGTACTGCACATATGCTAGTGATTGCACATGCGCAATACAGTTTGGCAGTCATCTTGGACATAGTGGAGTGTGTTGTGTTCTGCTGTGACTGCTGACAGACAAAGAAAATAGTGCTGTGTGACTGCCAGTGCTGATATCGAGCAGAGTGCTTCATGGTCACGAAGGCAACTGTGTTGCAACTCCAACATGTTGTTCAGTCGGAAAGAATGCACTGCCTGCTTTTTTGATAGCAGGAGGTTTGCAGGGCTATGCCCACTGCAGCCCTAGAAATGGATTTCAAATACTGCAATGTTCTCTACTGGCAATTATACCAGTAGAGGGACTATATTACAAGAAAAATTACTTTTAATTTATTTTTACTAATTTTTTTGTTTATTTTTTAAATATTGTATTACAATGTCACATATGACTCATTTTCTAAGCACAGTAATACCCTCCAGGATTGGTGATATAAGATATGCCCACTTCTAGGGTCTATAAGGGCTTCATTACACCCATGGGCAGGTGTGTATAGACCAATACTGCCCACCCTGTCAAGTATAACTGCTTGCTTAATCCATGCCCCATGTGGCTGTGAGACACAAGGCCAAAGGCCGAGTGCCCTTACAACCACTTGGGGCATGCATTATAAGTTTTTTTTATGCTAAAAAAAAGAAACATATTTATTGTGTGCTTCCACTTTAATAGTTCAGTACAGTGCAGAATGGTAACTACGGTACTTTATTTGTGCGAGACAATTTTAAATAAGGTAAGTAAAAGTAACTGGAATGAAAAGCAATAATTTCTGTTACTGTTGCTTTAAATAAACTGCTGTTTCAGCCTTAAAAGCTATCTTTCACATTGATTTGCTCTAACAGTTTCAAGATACTTCATGTTTTGTTTATATTCCCAGAATGTAAACAACATCATCAAACATCATCAGCATTGTTGCTATCATCAAAATGGTAATCAACCCAGTCACTTACTGGGAGATGTCCAAACCCTGTGAAATTGGGGTTTTGATATATCACTCATTTTGATGGTTTCTGAAACAGTTGCTGCTGTGCTTCTTTAAAGTCATACAAACATAGACAATGATGGCAGAAAAATACCAAAGGTCAATCCAGTCTGCCCAAGTTCCCTAAATCCTTGGAACCTTCCTTGGACCCTAATGTTCCTCCAGGGTATTAACCCTTTCTGGTTTTTCCCTGACAACAAAGACTGTTTGTTGTTTTGGTTGGGTGTGGGTATTGATCTTTTGTTAGTATAAAGGCTTTTTTTTTTAAGTATGACTATACGTAGTTCAGCCGGATGGTGTCTTGTGATGTTGCATTAATCAATGGTCAGCTGATGCATTTCAGCCAATAATGTTTCTGAATTTTCGTGGCTTTTACCTACTCATTTTATAAAATGCATTGGTGCATGTGCTGTGAGCCCAAGGGGAGAAAATGGTGGGGAAAAAGTCCGACTGGGGATGGACGACATCATGTTTCCCTCTAGGCCCCACATAGGCAAGTATGCACCTCCAGGCCCTGTCACAGAGGCAATCAGAGCATAACGTAAGTTGCAGAGATGCCACCAGATAGGGGTTGGGGGACTGGTCTGGAAAGGGGCAAGTTGGGGGCAACTGTAGATAAAAAATACTGATTAAAAAACAAAAAAAGATGGAAGGGAGTCAGTTCTATGGTGTCACGCAGCATAGGGTTGCCTGGCACATAGACAACCTGGGTTCATACCCTGAGCCTGGGATGGAAGGCACAGGTGCTGGTAGAGATTACTATGATTGTCAACCTGTGTCAGTATCTCCTCTTCCTGTGTGCTGAATGGATGTCTTCCATACCCTAAAATATAAATATAGATGAGTTGTACCTTATGCTCATTCATACTGTATTAGGAGGCAGTATAGTACAATGGTTTAAGGCTCTGAGTTGCAAACCTGAAGACCTGGGTTTGAATCCCATAGCCCCTACTTGCATACTGTGTGACTCTGAGCAAGTCACTTCACTTCCTTGTGCTCCCAGATCACACCTGGAATCAAGTTTTGGCTTAGTGTGCCTCTCCTGGTTAAACAATTTCCCCTTCTCTTCCCCCCATGCTGTATTGTACCACCTATCAATCAATCAATCAAGCAAGTTAACTTAATTAATGTTCTTAATAACAGACTTGTGGGCCAGACCAGTGGTGCTAAGGGTTGAGGCACTGGACGCCATACCTCACACCACGCTAGTGACCCATGTTCGGGAATAAGCATGGGTCATCGGGGGTCAATGGGGATGAGGAAGGATTGAGTATCCCATGGACTATTCTCCTTCCTTGGGGAGGGGGATCTAGCCTTTGCCAGTGCAGTAGCAGTCCCTGGTAGCAGCTGGGGAATTGCACTACCCAGCTGGCAGATGCAGAGGATTAGGACTGTGGCAGATGCCTTTTCATGTGCACATGGGAGCATGTGCACATCAAGCGGGGCATCATTGCATATCCACGTCCAAGCCCAGGGGCAACACACAAGATAAAAAAATACCCCAGCTGTGGGAAGGCGAAGGTGCCTTCCATGTCAGTCCACACTCCCACCATTGGACCTGCCTGTAGGAGCTCCTCCCTCTGATTCCGATGCATTGGATTATTAGATAGAGTGCCAGGGCAGGTGGACCTATCCTTGGGGGGGGCTCAGAGTCGGGGGATCCATCGGATCAGAGTGTCTGCAAGGTAAGTTTCAGACAGGGAGGTAGAGACAGACATGAGGGGTAGCTGGAAAGAGTTTCACAGATGGGAGCAAAAAGACAGTTTACAAAAAAAAAAAAAATTACAGACCTGTGACCTAATGCAGAATGTTACCCACAGAGTCAATAGTTTTAAACCAATTACTCATATTAACGAGACACCCAATTGTACAAATGTAATACACCATGCCATTGCTATGCAATGCAAATGTTGACTTTGCTACTCCTGTTATACAACAGATTCACTCACTGTACAAACAGAGTAGAACATTGTAGACTGCTAGTTGTTGTAATCAAAGATGTTATTGATTCTGAAGGACTGGTGGCTGAATTACTCTGTTTTTCCACATGACAGGTACAACACACACTTCCCTGCACTACTCTGCCCTGTCAGTGTGATTCTACCCTGTCATGGACTGACCACCACGTAGATAATAGGGTTATTGAGACCACATGCCAATGTGATTGTTGGTATCTCATATGAGACTGAGAACAAGGATGTTCTGAGCTTTTGAAAGGGTGCTCTGTACAGTTAACAGGTACATACCTACCTATCAGACAAGGGCACCAATTAATGCCTGCTGTGCTGGTGGTTTTGTGATGTGAACACCTGCCCAACACGAACAGGGCTGAGAGCCACCACAGCTCATTTTACATCTGCCAACAAAGAGCCATCAGAGAATAATGGCTTTTGGCCAGTTGCACTGGGGCTGATTTGAACAAGTGACCATGAGGTGAAAGGCTCCTTAACCTGCCATCAATACACTGAGCCATCCAGTCCCTTGAGAGGGTTGTTTATTTGGCAGTGGGATGCTGTACATTTCTGACTCTAATCAGAGATTGCAAAACTGCATGGCAATAAGGTTATATATTCACACTTATGCTAATGAATCCACAGTAGATAAATACAGATAGATAGACAGACAGACAGACAGATAGATAGATATAGATTGACAGAAAGAAAGATAGATAGATAGATAGATAGATAGATAGGCAGACAGACAGATAATGTCAGATACTGTAGACAGAAAGATAGACAGACAGACAGAAAGATAGATATAGATAAAGTAGATAAAGAGAGACAGATAGACAGACAGATACTGTTGATAGATACTGTAGACAGAAAGATAGCTAGATAGACAGACAGACATATAGATAGACAGACACATAGATAGATAGATAGATAGATAGATAGATAGATAGATAGATAGGCAGACAGACAGATAATGTCAGATACTGTAGACAGAAAGATAGACAGACAGACAGAAATATAGATATAGATAAAGTAGATAAAGAGAGACAGATAGACAGACAGATACTGTTGATAGATACTGTAGACAGAAAGATAGCTAGATAGACAGACAGACATATAGATAGACAGACACATAGATAGATAGATAGATAGATAGATAGATAGATAGATAGATAGATAGATAGATAGAATCGATAAAGAAACAGACAGATACTGTCAATAGATACTGTAGGCAAAGAGATAGATAGATAGATAGATAGATAGATAGATAGATAGATAGATAGATAGATAGATAGATAGACAGACAGACAGGCCTAGAACAATTAATTTCTTCTACACTTTTGTGTTTGAAATTTCTTTTAACACCCGATATGTCATGTATGCTCAACCAGAGCATGTCACACATTTGTGGGGGTATTTGGGCATTTGAAAGATGTTTCAGAACCTCTAATTCTAAACTAGATGGACATTCAGGAATAGCTGGTGAAACTTCAAAACCTGATGCCTGGACAGTGGTTAAATTAGAAATATTTAGATGGGGAACTCTCACATCTAGATTTCTAGGTGGTGGAAATATCATTTGCAGGCAGTGGTGGTATAGTAGTCTAGGGAGAAAGATGACAGAGGTGGTAGAACTGTCATACAATTTTTTAAGAGGTGCTGGCCCATCAGCGTGGCAGTAGCACTACTGCCTCTGAAGCTTGGGACCCAGGTTTGGGAACGAACCTGGGTTATCAGGGTACAGATGGGGGGGGGAGGTTTGAGCATCCCACAGGATGCTCTCCATTTCTGTGGGGGGAGAGAAGGCTGTTGCATAGGGAGGCATGGGATTTCAGGTGAGGTGTGGGGTGGGGAGGGGAGGACACCCTTAAGCGCTTGGATGGGATGTGCATTTGCACTTCCCTAGTCAGGACTTAGGTCCTTGTGCTGGTGTCCTCAGGGATGTGGGGGTTTCTGGGTACCAGTACACGAGGCTACATAGTCCAAGCAAAAAGCAAGCCCCCACTTCTCTGCAGCGTGATCCCGAGAGGGGGGACAGAGCCCTGGATGGTCAGCACAGCTGCCACCAAGTCCCTGTCAGCAGATGGAAAATGTGAAATTAAAAACTAATTAACAATTTTTTTAAGAGGTGGTGGAACTGAGTTTCTTTGGGCTCTGTCCTGCCCAATTTAACCCCCCTGCCTGCATAACAGCATATAGCTGTTTTCTGTGTGAAGTCTCAATTTGCCTAGGAATCAATTTCCACTGCCTGAGCTACAAAAACCTCAAGTGAACATAGGCAGGGCATTTTCTTCCAGCATCCTATTTTTGGAAAGCATGTAACACCCTTTTCCCACCATTGAACAAAAGGATCAATTCATTCCATAGCTAGTGGGACCCATAGTTAATCCCAAGGATGTAGCCAGAAATGTCCATTTTGTACACACAATCTGCAGCAGCTACACCCCCAATTAAAAAATGTACACATCCTCTCCAAAAGGTACCCCCTTCCAAACAAATCAGATTGTTGTCAGATGATTCCTCTAATCTGTAAAGAGGTTATACATGCATCTGTCTCCTAAACAACAGAAGTTTAAACAGAGACATCTCTCAGTGGCCTACACTAACCCAAATACTGCAGATAAGAATGAAAATGTTAACAGAAAGGCATATGGTTTGTGACAGGCACTCAACAAAACTGTACACAAATGTGTACAGTGAGTATGCCTGCCTTGTGTAAAGCAGCAGAGTTTTCATGGTGTCATGACCAATGTTTCCCCTGTCGATAAAACAACAGGGGAGACATTGTTTCAATAAAACATCAATAAAACAGGCCCATGCAACCCCCCCCCCCCGGATGCATCTGAAATATGCTATAATAGCTTAGTGTGCCTTTCCTGGTCAAAAATTACAAATACAAATGAAAATAAAGATACTGATAGGTAGATAGATAGAGAGATATGTGAGGCTGGATTTTGAGACCCCTCCAGGGGTCTTGCATTTCCTTTCCAACACATGTTAATGGAAGGGAAGGTCTGCCTCTTCAATCAGTCAGTCAATCAATCAATTAATCAATCAATCAATCAGTCTCTTTTTTTTGCCAGGCAGAACATCATTAAGAGAAGAACGTTTACAAGATGGACCTGGGGCAGTACACCTGCCAACAAGGTATAGACAATAACAAGTTGTAGTACACATACAATAACAAATACAGATATCATAATAACATATGACAAGCTATATACACTAAAGAATGCAATTGGCACAACAGGAGGTACACCACACAAATACAATTGTATGGGTACAGATATAAGGACATAAGGGCCAATGGGCTATAGATTATACAGTATTCATCATAGGGAGGGCCTTAATGAACAGGAATAGCAGATCATCTAACTTTTTAGTGCAATGCAAATGAGAGTGGAAGAGTTTGTTGAGTGGTTGGTGAGGTTAAGAACTGCCATATGGGATGGGAGGGAATGGGAGGGGGTATAAGAGGTGGGGAGGATGGGGGGGTTAGAGGGTGGCAGGGCTGAAGGCATTGAAGAGATTTGGACATGATGGCCTAGAGAGGAATGACTGTAAGATGGGAGGACAATAGATACCTCAGGCAATAATTAATGTTAGAACCCATATTTAAAGTGGTGACAGATCTTTATGTTAGGACCTTGATTTGAAACAATGACAGACCTCCGAGAAGGTCCTCAAGAACAAAGCTCTGAAGAGGGAGAACGTGATGGGGTACCGAGCCTTAGGGATTTCTGAATCTTGTTCCAGAACATAGGAAGGGTGAAGCTTATAGAGGCTCTGCTGAAGCTCATTTTAACTTTAGAAATAGCCAGAGATAAGATGATAAGACTTTTGAGAGGATAGACACTAGGGGGACAGAGAGGTAAGCAGCCTGAGAGATATTTGGGTAGCTTGTGAATAATGGCCTTGTATGTCCATAGCACAGCCTTCTTCTGCCTCCTGAAGCTAAGAGAGCTCCAGCCTAAGGAAGAGTAGTTCAAGTTCAAGTTCAAGTCTATTGCAGAAAAGCTCCGTTGAGCAAGCTCATTCACAAGGAGGTCCTAAGACATACATACATTCACAATGAAGTCCTGCTACTGACTTACAGACAAATAGTTAAGTGCTTACATCATAAGAAACAGAATTCATAATGATAAGAGCTTACAACATAAAACGCGGTGGGCAAAATGATAAAGAGCTCCCAGGATGCTCTTGGTTCATGAAGAGAAATTTGTACTGTTTATAAAGGCAATTCATTACATACATTGGAAAATAACAGTAATTCCATAACAATTCAACAAAGATTCCACCTAAGGCACTGATAGTGGTGCGAAACAGAGTTTTAAGGAAGTGTAGGAATGGAACCTGGGATATCATAGAATCACTAATTTGGTCCTAGTGAAGGCAATTCATTAAAGACAGCTGCAGATGTCTTTTAGTTTAGCCATAACTATCCTTTTAAAGAAGTTAACAGGGACAATACTGGCTAATTTCAAAAATGATTGTAGTCGATTCCAAATAGTTGGCAGTGAGCATGAAATAGCACGTTTCCCAAAGGAGGTGCGGGTCCTAGGTACGTCAAATAGGAGAAACTCTGACTTCCTAAGTGAATAGCACTGCGCGCTATATGTATTAAGGAGGATAGGTATTGCGGTAGTTTGTTCTGAAGAAGTTTTAAAGTCCATGTACCTGCATGGACTGTCCGTCTAACAGAGAGCAAGGGCCAGCCAACTAAGGCATATAGATCACAATGATGAGTTAGAGGGAGGGAGTTTGTTATGAATCGTAGGAAGCGGTGGTAGAGGACATCTAATTTCTGGAGATTAGTAGAAACTGAGGAATTATAGGTTACATCGCCATAATCAAGGAGGGGGAGGAAAGTGGCCTGTACCAATCTAGTTCTAATTTCAGCAGGAAAGAAAGATCTATTGCGGAAGAAGAAACCTAACCTGAATTTGAGCCTTTTAGCCAAGTCATCAATACGATCATTAAAAGAAAGCCTGTTATCTAACCAGAAACTGAGATATTTGAACTTTGAAACTATTTCCAGCTGCTCACCTAGGGTAGTATTTATGAAATCATTGGGCAGAGCAGGGGCAATAGCGTGCCAGGAGCATGGGCGTAGGATCATAGCTTTTGTTTTTTTGGAATTAAGGAGTAACTTTGCATTGACTAAGTTTTTTTCTAATTGTGAAAAGTCGGCTTGAAGAATGTCCCTAGTTGCTTCTAGCAATGGCCCAGAGGTATACAGGACAGTGTCATCTGCAAAGAAGTGCAACTGGGACTTTGTAATCTGATGGTCGAGGTTGTTTATATATAAGGAGAAGAGGATGGGTCCTAGAATAGATCCCTGTGGGACTCCCCTGACAGTAGGCAGAGAGGAAGAGAACGAACTTCCTGATTTGACTTTTTGGGTCCTGCCCGATAGGTAGTTTTTGAACCATTGGGTAGTAGATGGAGTAAAGCCAAGATTGGTAAGGCTGAGAACTAGTAAGTTATGATCTACGGTATCAAATGCTTTACTTAGATCCAAGAAAATCACACCAGTAGTTTTCTTAGAGTCCATTGTAGATACCCAATCATTAGTAACTTTGGCTAGAGCTGTAATGGTACTGTGGTTTGGGTGAAAGCCAGATTGAAGAGGGTTAAGAATATGTTGTGTTGCTATATGGTTTTTCAATTGGGCGTAGATCAGTTTTTCAAATGCTTTTGCGAGGATAGGTAGTATTGAAATAGGTCTATAATTATTGAGATCACATGGGTCTCCTGACTTAAATAGAGGGAAAATATGGGTGGATTTCCAACATGAGGGAACTGTGGCGGTTGAGATAGAGAGATTGAATATGTGAAGTATTGGGGCGGTAAGATAGGGGTATCCAAGTTTTAGAAATAATGGATCTATATTATCCTCTCCTGCACTTTTTTAGATATCCAGGTTAATAAGTGACTCTTCTACTTCTTTATAGCTAAGAGGGAGCAACTGGAATGAGCTGGCTGGCATATTTGGTGCTGAATACGTGCTATCAATATTCCTAATTTGGGAGGCATGTGGGGAAGTATCAAATGCTAGGCTGGTGGCTATGAAGTGGGAATTAAGTTCTTCTAGTATTTGATGTGAACTTTCAATGGATGAACCATTAATGAGGATCTTTGCTGGAACAGGTGGTGAGGTTGAGCGACCCTCAGAAGCCTTGAGAGTCTTCCACATTTTATAAGAATTCCCTTTAGCCTGCTCTAGGGTAGAGACATAGTAACTAGATTTAGTTTCACGAATGCATTTGACACATGTGTTCCTGGCTGCTCTGAAGGCCTGCCAATCTATGGGACTCTTAGAATGCCTTGCCTGTGCCCATAGTTTGTCTCGGTTAGACAGTGCAGCTTTGAGTTCCGACGTAAACCAGGGGTGAGAGTTTTTGCACTTCCAAACCTTAATATTAGGAGCATGCCTATTAACTAGGGCAGTCATGTTGCAGTTAAGGACATTAACAGCCTCATCTACTGATTTGGCAAGAAAAAGGTCTTGCCATCTGATGTTGCTTAGATCGGACAAGTAATTGTCAATATTGAACTTACAGAATGTCCATTTGGTTATGAATTTAGGGGGAAGGATAACTTTGGGTTGCGACCTAGTGCAGACAACAATGTTATGATCACTCATATCATTTTGAAACACTGCTGTTTGTAGGATTTTATGTGGATGGGTAGTAAGGATAACTTCTAATAGTGAACTGTTGGCTGCATTTTGGGCATTAATCCTAGTTGGTTCGCTGATAAGTGGGGATAATCCGAGGTCATTGCAAAGATACTTTAGGTCGGAGGATTTAGATGATAGCCAATCCAAATTAAAATCACCAAGGATTAGTGTTTCTGTGTTTTCTTTAGTGATTAAGGTTTTGAGGGCACTAAGGATGTCAGTGCTGGCAGTAGGTCGCCTATATCCACCTATGATGGTAATATTGTCAGCGGAGGGGAGATGAAGCTTTATTGAGACAATTTCAAATTCCTTAGGCTTGGAAATGGTAATAATGTCACTAATCATGTATTTTGATTTGGCATAGACCACTACTCCACCCCCTGTTGAACCCCTGTCCGCCCTAAAAGGAACAAAATCCACTATGTTAATTTGCTGGTCGGTTATATTTTTGTTAAGCCAGGATTCGGTGACAATGATGATATCAGGATCAGTATGTGCAGCCCAGGCTTGTAACTGCGATAGTTTTTTGATAGTAGAGGATGCAATTGTGCGTGGCATAAGGGGCATCAGAGATAAAATTAATGGCTCTGTGATAGAGGGTGTCAAGCTTTGTGAGAGCCGTACTAGTACTATGACCATACAGGAAGTCCGCATAGTCTAAGAGAGGCAAAAAGGTTGCTTGAACTAAGAATTGTCTAGCCTCATGGGTAAGTGAATGCTTGATTCAGAAGAAAATACCAAGCCATTGCCTCCATTTCTTGGTGAGCTCATTAATGTGTTCTATGAAGGACAGTTTGGAGTCAATCCAGACCCCCAGGCAACTGAATTTTTTCACAAATTCCAGGGCTTCTCCCAAGAGGGTGGTTATGTGAGGAACCATACCAGAAGAATTTTTTTGAGATGCGTGGTTAAAGGAGAGAAAATCATGGCTTTAGATTTTATAGCATTGAGCAGAAGTTTTAAGTTGAGCAGTTTTTTTGGATGAAATCACTTTGGAGGTCCATCTAGGCTAAATCTGGAGTTGGTCTGTCAATGTAAAGCACTGTGTCATCAGCAAAGAGGTGAATATTTGATGACTTTAGGCCAGTGTCAGTTTGGTTAATGTAGATGGCAAACAGTAGCCAACCAAGTACTTATCCTTGGGGAAGACCTCAAAGGAATAATTTTTAGGCAATAATTCTCCTTCAGCCTTGACCTGCTGCTCTTTATTCATGAGATAATTTGTGAACCAACTTAAAGCCAGGATGTCCACCCTAACTTTCTTTAGGGTAACCAGAAGTAGATCATGGTCCACCGTGTCGAAGGCTTTTCTAAGGTCCAGAAACAAGGTGCAGACATATTGTTTGCTATCAAGCGCAATCTGCCAATCATTTATAACCTTAGTGAGAGCAATAGAGGTGCTATGCATGGGATGGAAGCCGGACTGAATCGGGTTTAATAGATTAAAACTTTCAAGATGGGATCTCAGCTGCTTATTTACTACCTTCTCCAGTAGTTTAGACAAGGTCGGGAGCAGGGAGATTGGATGATAATTATTTAGGTCACAGGGGTTCCCTGATTTGAACAGATGGATGACATGAGCAGTCTTCCAGATCTTAGGAAAGGAGCCCTGGGTGACAGACAAGTTGAATAGGTGGGTGATGGGGAGAGCCAGGCTATGGTAGGCCACTTTTAAGAAGAAGGACTCAATCATATCTGCACCCACACTTTTCTTTGCATCAAGATGAAGAAGGAAATCCTTGATTTTTTGATGGAGATAGGACAGAAGGAAAATGAGTAGCATGGAGCATGAGAGTCAAGGTTTAGGTGTTCAGGTGACTGACTGTAGAGCTGGGACCTGATGGTATTAGCAGGAGAGGTATCGAAAGCCATCCCTGCCATGGCAAAGTGGTTATTAAGGAGATCGAGGATCTCATTTTTATGTGTGGCATGAATGCTAATGCTAGAAATTTTGTGGTGAAGAGTGCCAGGAATATTATGGCCTTCGACATTTCTTAGGGTTTTCCAGAATTTAGCAGCAGAGTTGGTGGAGTTGTTAAGATCGGAATGGAAATAACTAGACTTGCAGCTCTCATAGATCTTGTGCAGATATTCCTTGCAGTTTGGAAGTCAGACTAATCTGTGGCTGATTTTGTCTTTCTAGCTCTTTTCCAAAGAGCATCCCTGTGCCATAAGGCAGCTTTTAGGTTTTCCATGAACCAGGGGCAGAATTTTCTTTTGGTTCTGCTTTTAGTAACTGGAGCATGGAGATCTAAGGTTTCAGTGGGAATGTCATGGAGGACCTCATGTGGCTCTTCTGCAGTAGGTACGAGGTAGAACTTCTGCCAGTTGGCATACTGGAGGTCGTAGAGAAATGCATCTGTGCAGAAATACCATTTATATCTCTTAAGAATATATATTTAGAGGAAGAGTGGGTTGGGAGGTGAGCCGACCTTATACCTTAATGGCACAGTGATCGCTAACATCATTGAAAAAAACTCCTAAGTGGGAGAAGTGATGGGATTTGCTTACCAGGACTAGGTAAAAAAGGGTGCTATGCTCTGGATATTTGGTGTTAGGGCAGGTAGCTTTATTTATGATCTAGGTAAGTCCATGCACATCACAGAATTCTTTCAACAGTATAGAGGCTGGAGACAGCCAGTCCAGGTTGTTTACACAAGCTGTTACTAAAGCATCGTCACCACTGCTTAAGTCACAGACTCCTTCTGTTGTGATAGATGGTTTTCTTGAACATAAATATAAGGCCACACATTGTATGTATAGAAAAAATTGAAAAGCAGTATATGGTACAAAAATATATATATGATAAAAAAAATCTGAAGTATTAAACCCACAGGAAGTAAAGGCTCTAATATAGAAACAGAATTTGTCAGCAGAAAAAAACTGCTTGGCACACCCAGTCTGCCCAGATGGTCACTGCCTAAATGCCTAGTCACCCAGTCTGCCCAGATGGTCACTGCCTAGTCTGTCTCCACAGATCCTAACTGGTCTTCGGCGACCCTCCCTCCTCCCTGCTAATATTGTCCTATATCAATCCTATGCATCCTTGATGCCCCCTGCTGTTTTCGCCTCCACCACTTCTGTAATCAGCCAAGAAATATCACCTAGTTACACAATAAATATTTATTTACTGACTTTAAATTCCAGTACAATGAAAAATGCATTTTGAATGCAATGTTTTAGCCATGTAAATATTTTACTGAATGAAAATAATTTTAATCACAATAACAACCCATTTTCATAAGTCTTGAATTTCTGCCTTTGTTCCAGAGATACTTTAATCTGCTGTACATCAATGGTTCTTAATCCAAACTAAAGTGCATTTTTGACTGATGCTGCCCCATCTTGAGATAATTTATGTCACAAGAATTTTACTTGTAAAGCACGCTTCACCAGAATTCTGATCCCAGACAAAGGACTGGCTGTGAATTGCTCCATAATGATTTACCACCTGATCCTTGCAACTTAAAATGTTGCCCTCCCCAATTTTAGTGAGACCCAACATTCTCCCAATAGTAGAACTGAAGTATATGAAGGTCAACTGACTTGCTCAGGGTCAAATATATCCTTACTGAAAATATTACATCAACCACCAACCTTACGGTACAGTTTTTCAGCAAAAATGTATTTGTGACATCTTTAGATTCATATTCAGTCTATTTTTAATTTTCTCAGATATTCTATCCCTTAGGCTGCCGACAGAATTGGAACATATAGGAATTTTAGACTGATATACCAGTTTGCGGCACTGAAAGGGTTAAAACAGCTATTGTAGCCTATTTTGCAATTAATGACAAGTCGTTAAAGATGGCTACCACTAACAATATTTAATAATCTCTTCTGTTGAGGTTGCTTTTCGAATGTAAATACTAGGTTTATGCTGTGGGTGTATTAGAATGGTGTTAACACATGTTTATGACAGTAAAAATCATAGACCCACACCAAGATAATTTTTTTCATGGTGGGCAGGGCAAGGGACTGGGAACTTTCAAAAATTTAAAAATCCCATATCACACTTCAGGAGTGAAAGAAAATGAAAATAAAACTGGGGACCTGATTCTCAACAGTTCTGAGAATGGCGGAAGGGGTGTGCACCACAACGAATGGTGCAAAGTGCCCCTTGCACCAAAAGATGCCATGGGAGTGATTCTCAAATGCAGCCAGCATCAGATGCAGACTCTGTGCACCAACAGGGGCTTGCACCATCCTTGTGGCACAAAATGGGCAGTGGCATGGTGCTAGGGGGCTTGCAGCAGATGCAGGCTGCCATATCCCCGAAGTCTTGATTCTCATAACCCCCCAGAGGGCAAATTTCTAAGTACCAATAGACCAGCCAGGGCTGGTCTAAGAGTACTTAGATGTGTGTCCTCTGGGAAGGTTAGGGAACTTGTGCCAATGTGCTGTGGTTGCCCCCAGCCCTGATCCTCATCACAATAAAATTAAATACATCCCTGGTGGTCTAGCAGACCCCTCCAGCCACAATCCCCCCATAATGAAATTTGATACATCCCTGGGGATCCAGCGGACTGCTGAAGCCCTGATCCCCCCTTCTTCTTATTAAAATTAAATATATCCCTGGTATTCCAGTGGAACCCCCCGGTCCTGATCCTCATCATAATTTAAAAAAAAGTCACTGGTGGTCTAGCAGACCTTCCCAGTCTTGATATGCCTACATTATAAAATAGCCAGCCCTGGTGGTCTAGAAGACCCCCTCTTTATCCCTGATGTACCCATATGATATAAATATATATTTCCCTGGTGGTCTAGTGGACCTCCACCCCTCACCCTGGCATGCAGTGCCACACCACCCCACTCCCCCCAGTCCCATCCATGAGCCCGCGACTGGTATAGCCCTCTGCTCTCCAACATGGCTGGCCATGGACTGAGCTGTCATGGTGTGCATACTGTATATAGTATGCACTCCTTGACAGCTCAGTCCATAGCCAGCCATGGTGGAGAGTGGAGGGCTGTACCAGTAGCAGGTTCAGGGATGGGACGGGGGAGCAGAGTGGTGGGACACTGCCCTCTGGGGTGAGGTGGTGGGGGTCCATATATTTTTATTATATGAGCACATCAGGGATAGGGAGAGGGGGTCCACTAGACCACCAGGGCTAGATATGTTATTATATGTGCATATCAGGACTGATGGGATCTGCTAGACCACCAGGGATGTATTTATTTTTATTATGATGGAGATCAGGGCTGGGGAGGGCCACTAGACCACCAGGGACATATTTATATTTACTATGATGGGAATCAGGGTGGGGGGATCTGCTGGACCACCAGAGATGTATTTATTTTTATTATGATGAGTATCGGGCTAGGGGGTCTGATAGCCACCAGGGATGTCCTAGGGTGGCACGAGGCCACCCCACAGCTTGGCGACACAGAAGTGCTATCTGTTTGGCGCACAGCCACAGTTGCCACAGCCTGTGGGACTTTGTTGCTGAGCCCTACCCAATAGAAAATCAGGTGCAAGGTCCTTGGCTCACTGGCAATTGGCACAAGCCACCATTGGTACTGCTTGCACCGACTTTTGAGAATTGAGCCCTGGGTGTTTTGATACTGTTGCCAAAAAAGTAATTACTGAAAAAAAGCCCATGGTGATTAACAAAGACTGCTGCTTTAAGAGACAAATACACTTAATGATTGTGACACAGACACTTAGTATCACTTTTGCTCTTACTACTGTCCCTCCCTCCCTCCCTTCCTTCCTTCCTTCCTTCCTAGCTTCCCGGAATTTATTTGGTAAGGGATGTTTATTAGACTAAACCTTTCCCTGGCACCTAAGGCCTTCTTTATGTCTCTTTTGCCATAGTTTGCTATAGTGATGACTGCTAATTAGTATCTCGTTCTGAGCTGCTCATAGGCAAATTTACTCAGAACTGAGGAATTGCTCAATCTTTTCTTCTTTTCAGAAATGCTTGTCTACTTGCAGCACTTTTACAGCCTAAACATGTCACTTAAGGCTAAGCAAGGCAGCTCCTTAGATCATAAGTTTCATTACTTTTCTTGCTGCTAACTAACAGTAGTTAAAATGATACAAAGATCTGTAAACTTACTTTTTTCAAGGGACACTCAGCTTTTTGTTGATTTTTTTATAGCAACTATAAACTGGTGCCTCTTGCCATCCATTATGCCCTGTGATGGCATGTCTGGTACATGATTTACATGGATATGGAACAAATTGTGTGTTTTTTTAATATAAAAATTGATTTACCATTTGGTCCAAGTATTTTCAACAGCCCATTGCTCATGCGCATCCTTGAGTCAAACTGGTGATGGTGATGATGTAAACTCATACATGAGAGTTGCTTATTTTTTGAACAGATTGAGTTTCATTAAAAATCTGAGAGTCTGTTCTGAACCAATCTCAGCACTGTGTGCTCCATATGAAAATGAGCACTGTTTCCTATTAAATGGCTTTATTTTTCAAAAAGCCTTTTCAATAGGAAATAGTGCTTGCTTTCATATGGCACACACAGTGCTGAGATTGGTTCAGAACAGACGTTCAGATGTTTAATGAAATTCAATGTGTTCAAAAAATAATCCGCTTGATCATGCATGAGTTTACATCGTTGCCACGCAATTTTGACTCAAGGATGCATGGGAGAAACGGGCTGTTGAAAAAAGCTTGGACCAAATGGTAAATTAATTTTTATACAAAAAAACATGAACAAGTTTTTTATTTTCAAAGTGCAGCCAGCAAAGTCTACTTTCTAAAGCTACCTTCTGTTCTGAGCTTTTCTATCCAACTCAGATCAAAAACAAATGATCTAACAGGGTGAAATCCAACTTTAAATAATAAAGCAATGACTCTTGGCATGTGCATTAGTGCAGGCGCTAATGTAGGTGCCCAGAGTAACGCCTTTAGTTTTCAAAGCTGGATATCACCCTGTTAGATGGTTTGTTTTCCATTCAGAGACAGATAAAAAAAACTATGTAACTCCTACTAGTATAATAGTAATTTTTTTTTTGTGGACTGTATTTATGCACTGCTGCTCAGGGAACTCTCTCAGGCAACTGACTTACCCCCAGCTCTACCTCCTGGTCTGAAGCTCCTCCTACATCCCGGAACCAGCCTGGCAACCCCCTGGCTCTGAGCCCCTCCAAGGTAGGGCTGCCCTATCCGCCCAGGGTGCTCTATCTACAGTCTGGTTGTGGCCAGGCTGGGCTTGGCCTGGAACAGGAGGGAGCCCGACTGATGGAGTGTGGCTGGTGGGAGACAGTGCCATCACCTATCCCCGAGTGCACGGTATTTTATGTGTTTTTTTCTCCCCCCAAAGCTTGGTCGTGCAATGATGTCCAGCTCGGCTGGTGCACGCTTCTGTGCACCCCTGAAAGATGTCCACCGAGCTTCCAACCCTGCATTTCTGTGGCCTGCATGTCATATCACCAGCCTCAGCTAGCGGGCACTAGTGCTTCAGTGAGTGGATCCCCCCTCCCCAGGGAAGCAGAGCAGTCCTAGGGATGATCAGTCCTTCCCCATCCCTGCCGACCCCCACTGACCCGGGCTCATTCCCAAACCCAGGTCACCGGTGTGGTGTGAGGTGTGACCTCCAGCGCCTCAACCCTCAGCGCCACCGGGCCAGCTAGTATAATAGTAATTAACATTCATTATTTGGAGTATAGTCACAATAACTGGATTCTGTGGGTGATTAAACGTCTCAGCATTCAGCTTTGGCATTTAATCACTCACAGAAGATGGTTATTGCTTCATATACTCAAACTAAATGAATGTTATCACTTATATTTCTTATCAAGTTCCAGAACCTGGTGACATCAGTTGAGTGGATGCCCTGCATGGAAATCTCCACTTTAGGATTCCCCTCAACTGATGTCACAGGGTTACATAACTGATAAGTAGTTAAAAAAAAGCATATTGAGTGGAAAAAGCACAGCATAAACAAGAAATGCTAAATAAGGAAACAACACTATTTCAAAACAAACATATCATATAGTGCTGCATGGGAATATTACACAGACTTAACCTTTGCATGGCTGCAGACTGATATATCAGTCCAGAATTCCTATATGTTCTAATTCTGTTGGCAGCCTAAGAGTTAACACATGTCCAAACATTCACTTGAAATGAAAACATGTCAGATAACAAGGTTTTTGTTCATTTCATTATACCTCTTCTCTGATCCGGTAGATCTTTGTTTTTGTGGTTTGAGCCTATGTGGCATAATTCCCAACAGTGAATTAAGAATGGGGTGGGTACCTTGAGTCAGGAGAATATAGTCACCCTCCCGTTCAAGCTGCAAGGGGATTTTGAAAGAACTGGATAGCTAGGAGGAACATGCAAGCATTATTTATTTATTTATTTATTAGCAAATCGGTTTACAACCTTTGAGCCAGGGGCTCATTTACAAAGGTACCTCGTCACAAAGAGGACAATACAGTACAGACATTCATGTTACAGGATGTAGGATTACATGGAATTAACATACATGTTTGTAAAGAACATGATAGATACAGCAGCAACTACAGTATACAATAGCTCACTTATGGCTGCAGGATATGGGAACATCAAATCAATTGGTGATTGGACCGATATTACCGAGAGGCCAGAGTGGTTATTGTGGCAACATATAGACTGGAATTACAGCAGTATATTATGGTAAGAGCAGTCAGGAGCAGTGGCAAAATTAACCAGGTTACAGCAGCACATTGTAAATTAACCAGGCTACAGCAGCACATAGTAACACTGCTGGAGGTGAGGTCAACAGAGCAATTTAAGCCAGGTGCAGTGGCATATAGCAATACTGCGGTTTGAGCAGTCAGCAGAGCAGTGGTAATTCTGCCAGGGGAGATATGTACCAGCATGGGGAGAGGCTAGGCACCAGGGAATAATTACTGTACAGACCATCGTAGTATAAGTATAGAGTGGTCCGGTTTGGATGCTGCCCAGTAAGCATTGTCAGGGCCCAGTGGGCATTGTCAGGGCACAGTGGGTAGCGCCTCAGATTATACAGGTGCAGCGTCGTGTGGTGAATAGTTCACTTCTGAGAGCAGTTTTGAATTTGGAGATCGTAGGGGCATCTGTGACGTGGAGTGGGAGCGAGTTGAACCAGGAAGGGGCTCTATGGGGGAAGGACCTCTGACCATGGGAGGTCCTGGCTCTTGGTGTCTGGAAGATAGTCTTGCAGGAAGTCTGTGTACAGACCAGGGGTTTGGCTATGGGGAGGGAGGCTGTCAGCCCTGGGGGGGGGACAGTCCTAGGAGAGTTTTTTTTGCTATTAGGCAAGTTTGGTAATGCAGTCGTTCATCTAGGTTCAGCAGTGTCGCCAGCCTGTAGAGCTGGCATGAATGTGTAAACCTAGGGGCCCCAGTGATTAGTCTGCATGCCTTGTTAAGTAACAGGTGGATTTTGTTGAGCGCAGTTGTGTCAGCAGCCCCGTAGACCGGGAATCCATAGTCTACCAGGGATAATATGGAAGATGTTACCACAAGCCAGAGGGCAGCAGGGGGGAGAGCGCTTTTGCAGCGGTATAGGATACCTAGCTGCATATTGGCTGCTGAGGCAAGGGCATCAATGTGGGCATGGTAGTTGAGGGCTGAGTCAAAGGTGACCCCAAGGTACTTGAGCAAGTGTACTTGCTCTAGCGTTTTTTTGGAGTCAGGGAGGATGTGGAGTGGAAAATTGCTGGCTTTGTTTTGGGGGTGGGCAAAGAGCATTGTTTTCGTTTTTTTGAGATTTATGATCAGTCTATGCTTTGTGAACCAGGTTTCTGCATCAGTATACGAGAGCTGCAGGGATTCCTGAAGGGAGGTAGAGTTGCGGTGGGAGGCAAAGATGACAGCGTCGTCTGCATACAGCAGCATATTAGCGGTGCATTCACTTGGCAGAGTGTTAAGATACAGCGAGAAGAGTAGAGGTCCCAGGATGGAGCCCTGAGGAACCCCTGAATGGATGGGACATGATTCTGATAGTGTTTCATTAATTTTGACACATTGGGAGCGGGCCGATAGATAGCTGGTGCACCAGGCGAGCTGCCCAGTAGCGAAGACAGTCTGGTGGAGTGCCCCCAGTAAGAGGGGGTGGGAAACAGTGTCAAACACCTTGGAGAGGTCAATGAACACTGCCCCAGCTAGGGAGCCAGAGTCCAGGGATGTGTGTAGGAATGTTGAGAATTCCACTAGTGCTGTGCCTGTGCTGTGTCCTGCCCAGAAACTGTGCTGTTCAGGGCAAAGGATATTGTATTTAGTCAGGTACTCAGTAATCTGTATGGTGACCAGTTTTTCAAGGGCTTTGGAGAGGGGAGGGAGTATGGAGATAGGTCGGTAGTTCCCCGCTGAGGACCTATCACCCCCTTTGTGGACTGGAGTGACAATGGCCATTTTCCATGCTGTGGGGAACTGCCCCAGGCAGAGGGATTTATTGAGAAGGCTGGTAAGTGGGACAAGGACCTGGTCCAGTATGCACCTGAGAATGGTGGGGTCCACAGTGGAGTTGCCGGGACTATTGCTCTTTAGTGCACGGATCAGGTGGGGTCTAGCTTCGAGGGTAGTTACTCTACGTAGGTAGAAGCAAGGGTGCCGGTGATCAGGGTCGGTAGGGAGGGTGGTGGGTCGAAGAAGTTACTGGGGAGGATAGGGCTGAGGTCCGTGAAGGAGGAGTTGAGGTGATTTGCGATGCCTATCAGGTCAGTAATGTTGGTGCCGCCAATATTGAGATGTGATGGGGGAAGGGAGTGTGTGCTCCCATTCAGTTGTTTGATATTGTCCCAAAAGGTTCGGGCACATCCCCAGGAGGAGGTGAGGATGGCTTGATAGTAGTCGGCCTTGGCTTTTCGGACAGCCCAGGTGCACTTATTCCGAGTGACGTTGTAGACTTGTCTATCAGCCGTCTGGCCTGTTTCTGTTGCAAGGTGCCACAAGTTATCCCATTAAGTGCTACAATGAGTATAGATACTCTGCTACCACTTATGTACAATGGAGTTGTATTCAGTTTAAAGCAGCAGTGCATGCTAGCAGTGAAAATGCTGTCCTATGCTTATTTGTTTAGTCTTATTTAAATATCCTCTTATCTCATGTTTTGCGTGATACCCTTTTTTCATTTTGAGTCTGCTTTAGTACTTTTTTGAACACGCTGAAATAAGAATAAGAGCACACCATTTAATATGGATCAGGCTCGGTCTAGGATTTCTTTAGCATTCTCTTTTTTTGTTGTTGTTTATGTTTGGGTTCAGATCTAGCAAGCATCTCTGTTAGCAGATTAAGATGCAAAAAGAATCTCCATCCTTAGCAAACCAAACATGCTTGTATCCTCATAATCCAGTGTCTCAGCTCTGTCCCTGCTATTGTAGCCATGCCCCTTCCCACCTAAACTCATATCTGCTTTTTAGAGCATCCAAAACAAATAATAATAGGTAACCAAATCCTATTATAATGTTAAGATCTATTCTCTGATATGTAATGAAGTCTCTCTAACCATGCACCCTCAGTCAATACATTTAACCACTTTGAGTGGGGAGGGGGAGGACTGAATGTCCTTTCAGTGCTGCAACAAGACTCTTTTTGCCATGATCATTTCTAAATCAATAACATTTCCAGTGTACAAATCATACTGTGTTTGCAGTAAGAAACTAGAACCCAAAATCAAAATTCCAGAGACAAATGGAAAATCCATGCCCAGCACACCCCCAACCAGAGTGGTGATCCTGTTCCAATATATTCTTCTCACTGGGCATTTTACCAACATATGTAATAATGTCCCTTTCTCTTTCTGGCACCCTTGACACCTATCTGAGATTGTAGGAGAGAACTTATGTAGGTTATGACATACCCTAGGTAAAATATTGAACTGCATCTATTTATATTTATTAAATTGCCCTACCTCCCTAGCCGATTCCACTACTGACTTCCATTGGGCATCTGTTATCCCTTCTTCTAGCTCCTTTTCCCAGACACCTCTCAGTTTAGATAAGTTATCAAAATTCACAGATGCCAGAAGAAAATAAATTTTACCTATCATTTTATCCAGAGATAAACTGCTTACAAAAAGCTGTTCGATCAGGAAGAGTTCCATCAAATCTAAATCACCTATTGTCTTTTGTACTGCCTTTTTAAAGTGTTTTTTTTTTACCACCACCTGTTTAAAATCAATTTTCTTGTTACTATAATAAATTACTGTAGAACTGAAAAGTAGTGTGTTTGTTTAATTTAGCGGTCCAAGGCTATGTGACTTGTTAGCTGCAGTTAAAGTTCACTGTCCTGTACTTCCATAGAATGAGTTAGGCATAAATAACTAACTTAGCTGTTCAGGTAATTTAGTAGGTACAGCAAACATAGCAATACTTTTTTACAGTGAAATAAATAAATCCTACAGTAATGAACTACCATGCAGCAGACTCCAGTGGCCTGGAAAAATATGTATACTAAAACAGCTGAGAATTACTGATGAAAAACTGGCCTGAGCCATACTAAAAGGAGCCTTCTTTTATTTAAAATGCAAAAAAGTAATAAAGATGACTCAAAATAGGGAATGAAGGGTATCATGCAAGACAGGAGGTAAGGGGCAATCAAAAATGGAATAAAAAGTGTCGGTCACAATTTTCTCTGTAACATGCATTGCTGCTTTCAGTGCTCCTTGTGTGGAGCTGAGATGCTTATTGTATACCAGCACCATTCAGGCACTGTGGTGCCAGCCAAGAAAGCAACATAAGATTAATCACAGGCTGATCTGAAATAAGCCAGCAAATAGGTCCTTTGGGGATGGTATCCTGTTTTGCTTAGTTATCCTTCTTCAGGTAGATACCATACAGTACCTCAAGGGCATCCTGTGTTACATTGGGAACCTCTCCTTTACATAGTGTTTCTTTTAGAGTTGCAGGTAGTGTTGTGTGGAATTGAGAAATTTGATTGCATGAAATATTACACGAAATTCAAGCGTTAAGTGAAATATTTTGCGGTATGTGAAACGAGAAATTTCACTCGAAATGGTGAAATTTCACCTGAAAATGGCAAAATGTTAGTCAAGGAATGGCGAAAATCACCACTCACAGGTGAAATTTCACAGTTTTTGGATGAAATGTCATGTTTGCAGTGAAATTTCACAGGTTTGCACCCCGTGAATCATTTTGAGGAACAGAGAAATTTCACAAAATATTTTGTGCGGCGAAATTTCCAATTACATGGCAATTTTGCCAGTGAAATCTTCTTTCACAGCATCTCTAGTTGCAGGTATGTTCGAAGGAATTATATTTCAGGCATTATATCCAAACCAGTACTTCCCCAACATCCATGGACCCCCCCCCCCAAAAAAAAAGATCTGATTATTTCTGTATCAGTTGCTACTTGTATATGTGTTTTTAGTGCTTATTTGATACTCAGTGATTAGAATTAATTTGGTAAATGATGCCAACTTGTGTAGTATTCAGTTATGGACCTGAACATATATACTGTAGAAATAATAAAAACCTTGCTCAGCAGCTCTCTCTATTATCTCTAATACAAAGTAATGCTGCCTTACCTGTCTTCATTACTGTGCCTTGACTTACAAGCACATTTAACCACATCACCTGTATATAATAATTGTAATGCACACACCTTGCTGATTGCTTGGTAATGGTAAAATGCATAGCAGTGCTAATAATGTTTGACTCTTTGTTTTTTTTTTGTAACCTTTATTTAAGTTGCCAGCAGGTCACCATAGAATACATTACAAAAGATTCATCATACACCTAAACACCACCTCTTCTCCCTCTGTTATTAATTTGTCTCCCTCCCCCTCCCTTTACCAGCACTCCCACCTTCTCTCTGCACTCACCCCATTCCCCTCCTTCCACCTCCCCTCTCCTCATCTCTCTATCCTCCATCACCTCCTTTGCAACTCCTCTCCTTCCCCTCCCCCTCCTGCACAACTCCTCTCCTTTCGCCCTCTCATTGCTCCCATCTCCACATCTTTACACCCCATTACTTTCTCTCCTAGATTTTGACAAGGCCTCTTAGGATTCCGTCTCCTCTAACCCCCTTTACTGTTATATTGAGTAACATTCAGTGCTATTTTGATTGCTTTCAATGTACTCATTTTTGTTAAGTATATTCTTGATGTCCGCTATTTACTTATCTGTTGTTTACCTTGTTTTGTTTTTGTACTACTGATGTCCGAACCTTTGTAAATAAGTTGTATTGCTCAAAGGTGTTGTAATCCAAGACTCAATAAATAAAAAAAATAAAAATAAATACATGTAATATACATTTGTACATAAGGAAGATTTGGCATATTCGAGTCCCTCCATGCAGGTGTTTATGCAGGGTTTTATGCCAAAAGAGCTTCAGTTAAATTTTTATCTTTACGACTATAAAAGCAAATACATAAATATTTCACAGTGAGCCACCAAACTGCATTATTTGAAGTATTATAATCCCTTAGGGAAAAAAATCCCTCAATTTATTGCAAAGCCATCCATTAAATCTTGATATGGTAGAAGTTTTCCCAGGACAAAGTTCATTACATTAGACAAAGTTCTCAACAGTGCTCAATTTACAGTTCTAATGCAAAGTTCTAGAAGTTCTAGACTCTTAAAATCAGTTTTTTAGAGAAGGCCCCCATGTAGTAATAATGTAACAATATACTGGTTGAGTAGAACCAAGACTGCTGGCTTAGCAGAAAGAGATAAAGTAGCGGAGCTAGGAACACTAACATTGCCCTCCCTGATTAACTTACAGTCAAGCCTTCACAAGTATGGTATGCATGTATAGTGAGTGAATCTAGCTACATGTTGAATACCACGTACTTCATCAGGGGTTACGCAGAAACATAACATTTGTCAGCAGATAAGGACTGCTTGGCTGACCCAGTCTGCCCATTTTTCCTCTGCCTATACTGTCACCACAGAACCTACTTGATTTCTGGCCCCCCCCAATACTTCCCATTAAGATTATCTTGTGCCTATCCAATGCACGCTTGAAGCCCACCACTGTTCTCATTCTACTACCTGTGCTGGAAGACTGTTCCAGACATCCACCACTCTTTCACAGAAAAAGTAATTCACTGTCCCCCTGTTCTTGGGCATCCTTTTCTCTAACAATACTCCCTTCCTGTACCTTATTTACCCCCATGACATATTGAAAGGTCTGTATCATACCCCCCCTCACTCTTCTCTCTTCCAGGGTGTACATACTGAGGTCCTTCAGTCTCTTCTCATAGGGCTTCTGATGAAGACCCTGTACCATTTTTGTCAACCTCCTCTGGACTGCCTCCACTCTGTCTATATCCTTCCTGATATGTACCCTCTCTCTGCCTTGTCATAGTGCCACATCACCTTGAGATCATCAGATATGATTACTCTCAGGTCCAATTCCTGTTTGGCAACTATCAATACCTCTTCTCCCATATTGTATTCTGCCTCTGGGTTTCTGTGTCCAAAGTGCATGATTTTGCACTTTGTCACATTGAAACCCAGCTGCCATGCCCTTCACCACTCCTCAAGTTTTCCCAGGACTCTGCACATTCTTTCCATCCCCGCTGGAATGTCCACCCTATTGCAGATTTTGGTGTCATCCACAAAGAAGCAGACCTTCCCTTTGTTTTTGCATCATATTATTTCTGTTTGAAAACCCACATTTTATGATCTTCTCTGAAACTCAGTGAAGGTGTTGGTTGTCAGATTAGCTTCCTTTCTTGGTAGAACTGAAATGCATGGGAATGGTGCAATTATACCCAACCTTGTTTTACTTCAAATCCTTGATCTGCTCTTACTGCATACATACTGAACATTAGTAACATCCCCTAACAGTGCAACCTCCCATGATGCAATAGTGTATTCTCCTCTCAGACCATTATAAGTGGCTAAGTAGCATAAGGGGCATTCCCATGTTCAGGAAAGATGCAGTGGAAGTTTATTAAAGAATGTAAACAAACGCATTTTTGTGGTAACACCACTATGGTGGGCAGTCTGTTTTTTATGTTGGCTCACACATGCGTAGCCAAAATATTGTGGTAATAGCAGATTTGGAGGTGCGGTCACTGTTGGGCGAATGCAAGGCATGCATCAGTAGGTGCGTCCCTCATTCCCCAATCAGCCTGCATGCCGGGGCCACACCATGCATACTTAATGTGGTGATCACATCAAATGAAAGGTCTTCTGCAATGCGAGCAAAGCTCATCATATGCAGCAGACCTCCCAACATGTTTTCCTTGGTAAAAAAAGGAACATAACATGGCAGCACACTGCCTGCCATAATGCTGACTTTGGGGGTGCCCAATTCCTCTGTCGGCATGCCCTGCCCCAATGTGTGTGCCAACGGGGGAGCCCACTCCCGGTCAGCATCATGCACCCCCCATTTATTATGTGCTGAGGGGGTGCCCAATCCCCCTTGGCTCTTGCCTCCCCCACTTTTGTTGTGTGCTGATGGGGTGCCCAACTTCGTCGGTTATAGCACCCCCCAAAAAACACTTAGGTGGCACACTGGGAGCCCACCCCTGCATGCCAAATCACCCTGAAAAAGAAAAACTGTCACATGATTTTTTTAAATTTTAACCCTGTGAAAGAAGAAAACTGTCCCTCCTGCTCTCCCTGTCCCCTCCCACAACTCGCTCCTACCCTCTATGCACCCTGCCTCCCCACACTCTCCCTCACCCCATACTCACCTCTGGAGCTGGGGCAACAATCTTCGTGGACTGGGAACACGTCTGCACTCTTCAAAGCCGACTGTGAACTGAGGAAATGCCGGTAAGCTGTATAATGGTATAAATAGGGTTTTTTCAACTTCAATGCATATCTCGGGCATTTTTTAGAATTTTTGCAGCAAATTTTCAACATGGGATTATTGGGACCCCTCCTCATGAATTCAGTCACTGTCATGGTTTTATTTGGTCCCGAAAGGTGATTTCATGGTTACTGTGTGGAATCACCTTTCAGGACTGAGTAAGTAAATGACAGTGCCACTGTTCATGAGTGGGGCTCTCAAAAAGCCTATGTTGCAAATTTGGTGAAAAAAATCCAAAAAATGGCTGTTTTACAAGCGTCCGTTGAGCTGTTTCCACATACGCTCAGAACTTCATGAATTTGTAATATTTTCACCCCAGATTTTCAAAATTGGCATTTTTCCACACCTCCTTATGAACAGTGCAGCTGTCTTTTTACATATCCTGGCTGAAATGTGTTTTTGCATGTCCGGCGCAGAATAGCACAAGCACTGTGCAAAATCCATTTTTGGGACAGTTTGAGAAAATGACGGTGACACTGTTCATGAGCATAAGTCCTAAAATGCCTATGTTGAAAATTTGGTGCTGAAAGTACATAAAATGGCTGTGTTACAAGTGTGCATTGTACAGTTTCCACGCACCCTTGTAACTTCACAAATTTGCAATATTTTCATGCCAGATTCTCAACACTGACATTTTTTTCACACCTCCTTATCAACAGTGCAGCTGTCATTTTTCACATCCTGCCCAAAATGTGTTTCCACACCTGTGGTGCACAATGGCGTGGTCGCTGAGGGAAATCAACTTTTGGGACAGATTCACAAAATCACAGTGCCACTGTTCATGAGGGGAGGTCCCAAAATGCCTATGTTGAAAATGTGGCTAAATAACTCCCAAGAATAATTGGGTTACAGACGTGTGTTGTGCAGTTTTTATGGATGCTCATGACTTCACCAATTTTTCATATTTTCACTCCAGATTTTCAACCTTGCCCTTTTTTATGCCTCTTCATGAACAATACAGTTGTCATTTTCCACATCCTGCCCAAAATGTGTTTATAGCCCTGTGTCGCCAAATGGCATAGCCGCTGTGCAAAACCACCTTTCAGCTAACAAACTGATTGTGCCGTTCTTCATTCATGAGGTGGGGTCACAAACAGCCTATGTTGAAAATTTGGAGTGAAAATGCCAACAAATGCCTATAGTGTTAGGGTTTCCAACTGTAACACCCCACCCTGTAGAGACTGCCAGGCATCAGGGGTGTGACTTAGGATCATTGGCTGTAATGCTCATGCCATTCCACCCCCAACCCCACCCTGCAGCCAGTGACAGGCATCAAGGTCTGCCTTGGACTGTTCAGCCCTAACGTTTACCCCATTTTCTTATACTGCACCCACCTCAACGTATTTCCTTGTGGAATGGGGTAAGTATAATGCTCAATGACCCCAAAGGACACCACAACACTTGTCAGTGTCTACAGGGTAGGGTGAAGTACAATGGCATGTGTGTTATAGCTGATGCCCCAAAGGCACACCCCAATTCCTGTCGGTCTCTACAGGGTGGGGGTAGGGTTGGCATCACTTCAATACTTCACTGCCATTCATATTATGCATCTCTAACTCCGGAACTACCAATGCCAATGCCAGAGAAACAACATTCAGCATTGACAAACGCTTAATACTTTTAAAATGAAAAAAAAAAAAGAATCAGAATCAACTACCAGCTACATCAGCAATCTCTACAGAATGTGAGCAATCATAACATGTGTTTTTTACTGTTGTGTGTTGGAGGCAGTATAGCACAGTGGGTTAAGGCTCTGAGCTGCAGATCTGGAGACCTGGGTTTGAATCCCACAGCCACCTAGGTGCATACTGTGTGATCCCAAGCAAGTCACTTTACTTCCTTGTGCTCCCAGGTCACATCCAGAAACAAGCTTCAGTTTAGTGTGCTACTCCTGATTAAACAATGTTCCCTTCCCTTCCCTTACTCCAGGGACAATCTGAGGCCTAAGGGGGTTGGCAGTGTCCCTTTAAAGAGGACTATTCCCAGTACTGAGCACTGTGGCACCCCACTAGTCACCCTCCCTTCACTGGAAAGAAATCCGTTTACTATCAGCCTTTGTCATCTATCCCTTAACCAATTTGTTACCCCGTTTACCACCTCTGGACCCACCCTACACTGCCCATTTTTCTTATGAACCTCCTATATGGAATGGTCTTGAAAGCCTGACTGAAATCTAAATAGACCACATCCACTGCTCAACTCTGGTCTAGTACCCTGACCACCAAGTCAAAGAAATCTATCAGATTTTTCTTCCATGCCCTCCCTCATGAATCTGTGTTGCCTTGGGCCTTGTAACCCACTGGATTTAAGATACCCCAAAATCTCTTCCTTTAGAAGTGACCCCATTAGCTTCCCCACCACTGATGTCAAGCTGACTAGCCTACAGTTGCCAGCCTTCTCCTTGCTGCCACTTTTGTAAAGTGGGACTACATTTACCCTCCTCTAATTCCCTACAACCAGTCCTGTTTTCAGTGAGTAGTTAAAAATGACTGTCAGAGGTGAAGTTAGTGATTCCCTGAACTCCCTCAGTCCCCTTGGGTGCACCCCATCTAGCATCATAGCGTTGTCCACTTTCAGATTTGTGAGTCCCTTCAGGACTTTCTCCTTTATCAAGGGACTTGTGTCTACCTCCTCCTCTCCAGTACCCCTGTTGCTTTTATGTGGCCCACCCCTTGCACAGATAGAGCCCCCTTTAATCCCAAGAAAAACAGAAGACATAACTCCTGGAGAAAAGACCAATGCTTTACTCGACAAAATCAAATTGCATACATAATCATCCATTTTAATCAAGATTATATACAAAATTCACATCCATACAGTACATTGCAGATTGCTGAGCTCTGGCACTAAAGGGTATTCTTCCTGGGGCAGCTGATGAATCTGAGCCTGATCCATCCAAAACATATATAAGTAGCAATCGTTCTCTCATGCTATTTTATCTGTGTATCGGTACCCAAGGTGCTATGTCTACCCCTACTAGGTACCATACTCTATGTATTATGTAACATACTGCATTTGTTTCCTCAACTGTGTTTGTACCTCCCCTTCCCGAAGATGCATCTGGAATTGATCAGTAGCCTGCTCAGTATGCCTTCCTGGTGAAACACTTAAATATATATATATATCATGGCAAAAAACTCTGTCAATGCATCAGTTAGGGTTGTTTCCACAGTGACAAAAGTGTGGAAATGTTATGGGGTGTAGGGGTGGGGTGGTAACCCTAACATTGCATTTCCACACTTTTGTCACTGTGGAAACAACCCTAACTGATGCATTAACGGAGTTGTTTGCCATGAATTTCCCTTCTTTTGAAAAAGTGTAATATAAATAGTAAATGGTTTGTGTTGGTGGGAGGCAGGGACCTTTGGGCCACGCACTCTCCTAAGCTGCCATTCTGCGTAATGATATGTGTTTGTGGGAGCATGGGCCCTCAGCCCTTACTACCACAATAGAAAACTATACAGCAGCCCTATAGGCTAAGGAAGCCTTGTAACACTAATTTGCCCATATCTGGGGAACCGTAGCAGCTAGTAAAAAAAATTGAAGTGTGGTTGTAATCATGAGAGTGAGTAGCTCCCACAACATAAAGTTGACCAAATCTGTATCTCACATTGTGTCCGAGATAGGGGCAGCAAAAAGCACTGTAAATGCTAACTCTGTGGATGTAATAGTGGGCCTCGGACATTAAAATGAGCAATTTTATTTATTTATTAGTTGTTGGTAACCGGGTAAGTGCACTAGACAACAAACCTGCCTATTTTCAGGCATGATCTGGGAGAGTATAAAGTGACAATACAATAATTGCAAACAGTAAGGTATAGCAATTTCAACAAATTAGGCAAGTAGGGACATAACTGTTAGGCCAACAATATCACAGTAATTAGATATGCAAACAGAGATAAAATTAAGGACTAAACACATGATTAGGGTTGGATACAGTATTGGCAAAATGCATTGGAACAGACCAAATAGCCTGGCTAGGAGAGAAAAGATTAAAGAAAACCCACAAATAGACAAAATATATACTTTAGGACATTATCCAGAGATAGCATGAACACAACTGAGGGCAGGTACCAAGAGAATAGAGGTGAGAAAACAGTGATCACTTAAAATCAAGGTGAGATGAGTTATTCTTAATATGATGGAGGAGTGAGTTCCAAAACCTAGGAGCAAAATAGGAGAATGTTTAATCACCCATTTTAGAAGAGCAGTGCTGAACAGCGAGCATTGGGAAGGAGGATGATCTAAGGGTTCGGGAGTGAGAGACCAGAGTAAACATGCTACGCAGAGTGGCCGACCTAGGGGCTCTGGTAAGGGGGTCAATAAAGCACCCTAGTGCATATGAATGGCAGGCAGAGGGAGACAGCCAGTGTAAGGCATCATAGAGGAGGCAGCGGTGAGTTAGAGAGGAGCCGATAAAGTGAATCTACAGATATTATTATGGGAGGTGTCCCACTTGTGGAGAGCTCCAGCGTTGGCATAGGAAAAAACAGGGAGAGCATAAAGGACTTGAGGAAGTAATACACCATGAGCTACAGAGATCCTAGCAGCCGGGGTGAGTAAGTGGCATACTCTGTAGGCCGCCCCAATTTTAACATTAACAGAGCAGCATATGTCATTGATATGTGCACCAAAATCAAGTACCAGGTGAAGTGTAACCCCGAGGTATTTGAAGGTTGAGGAGTTAGAGATGCCAGAGCCATCACAGCAGTGGACTAAAAGCTTGGGGGACTCTGTTGGCATCTTTTTAGCTGATCTGAAAAGCATGGCCTGGATCTTAGCTAGATTTAGAATTTGGTGATTCAAGGAAAACCAGGATTGAAGGGCCTGAAATTCCAAAGAAAGATTGTGATTTATATCCATCATAGACTTGGAGGCAGAGTAAAGCACAAGGTCATCTGGGTACAGGAGTATACTGCTATGAGGCGAAGGAACAGGGATGTCATTAAGGAAAAGAGTAAGGGACCAAGGATAGATCCCTGCGGGACCCCACAGGTGACAGGGGCAGTGGAAGAGAGAACCTTATGGAATGAGACAGCCTGGAAGTGATTATTGAGGTAGCTAGCAATTCAGGACAGGGTAGAGTTTGGGCACCAAGAGCCTGTAACTTAGCCACTAATAGCGGGTGATGTACCATATCAAATACTTTAGAGAAGTCTATAAACACAGTTCCAGTGAGTAGGCCATTGTCCATATTACATTTGACATCACTTGTAAACTGGGTTTGGGCAGTCATTGTGCTGTGCCCTGCCCTAAAACCATGTTGAACAGGGGATTGAAAATTAAATTTGAGACGGTAATCAGAGACCTGTCGATGAACAAGTTTCTCAGGCAGCTTACTGAGCGTAGGGAGAAGTGATATGGGACAATACTTAGACAGGATCTTGGTATCACCTTTCTTAAACACAGGTATAATTCTGGCCATTTTTCGGGCTGAGGGGACAGAGGCAGAACAGATAGAGAGGTTAAAGTGCCTAGTTACAGGCGCCAGTAACCAAGCAGCAAACTGTTTGAGAATCCCAGGATGGATTCCGTCAGGTCCAGCAGTACCACAGACAGGGATAGATCTTAGTAATTTAAGGACATCATGACGCATGACAGCTCCAGGTGAGGGGGAGCAGTGGCCACCGGGGAAGAGGCAGTCAGGTCAGACTGGAACGTGGCAGGTGTGGGGGAGGGAACAGTGGAAAAGAGGGCATTGAAGGCATTAGCAATGGAGAGGGGGTGATTGCAATAAGTATTATTGATATACATATCATTAGGGGTCAGAGGCCAATTGTTCCCGAGAATTTCTTTAATTTTCACCCAGTACCGTTTAGGGTTCGAGGCAGAGGAACTGAGGAGGTTCCTGTAGTAGGTACTCTTAGCAAGACGAATCTCTTTTTTACAAGTATTCCATAAAGCCCTATAGGCATCGAAGTCGCATAACCGAGTGAATGACTTCCACATTGACCAGAGTTTATCCCTTTGCTTCAGGAGCTGGAGCAGGGGACCTTTGAGCCATTTGGTGATTTTCCCCTTTACCCTACGCGTGGTGACTGGGATGTGCTGGTTCTGCAGAGAGAGTAGGGTAGCGTTGAAATAGTCAGTAGCAACATTAATGTCGCAGGTATTGTAAAGGGGAGACCAGTCAACCAGATTTAAATCATGAAGGAACATACCCGCATTCAGAATAGAGAGGTTGGAAAAAGTTAGGACTTTCAAGGGAAAGGAGGGGGGGAGATGTCCCAAACACAGTAGATCATACAATGGTCACTTATGGAGTCAGGTAGCATGCCAGCAGTGGGGAAGAACTCCTCCTTATTTGCGAGGATCCAGTCTAATAGCGTGCTGCAGGCACCATGACGAGAGATCCTCGTGGGGTCCTGATTAAGCTGAGTGAGATTGTAATTGCTAGTCAGGGAGGATAGCAAGGAAGATCTAGGCCCAGCCCAGTCCAGATAAAAATCACCCAGGCAGATTATGTCATTTTTCCCAGTCACGGACAACACATAATCTATAAGTTCTTCCAGACCTTGCCTGGAGTTTCTGGGAGGTATGTAAATACAAAAAATATGAAGTTTCTTAACACCCCCCTGCAGCAACAGGGAGTGAAGAGCCTCAAAGTTAGCAAGACAAGGAGCCTGCATGATAGAAACATCCAGATGAGCCTTGTAGTAAAGAGCCAAGACCCCACCTCTTTAGGTACTGGCATGATCTGTCTGAAGCAAATTATATCCCTGTAGGAAGCACTGGGAGTCCACAATGGAAGGCTTAAGCAATGTTTTGGACAAGGCAAGTATATCTAGGTTCTTTGCACACACCCACGACACAAGTTCAGGGTGATTAGCCATCAGGCTCCTAATATTAAGATGCACAAAGGTGAGACCCGAAGGCTGAGGCAAGCAGTTCACAGGGTGAGACTGAGTGTAATTTGAAGCAATAGCAGGTCCCAGATTTGCCTCTATATCACCAGCAAGGGAGATGGATACGGAGCTAACCCATGTAGAGGCAATAGCAAAAGCCAGGGAGGCACCCCCTTTTGATATAGAGATCTTCCCTAAGCTATATCTAGTTAGTAGTACAAGCTGCTTGTTAAACATCCCAAGCAGAGGAAGAGGATTAGGAAAGGGGTCAGACAGTAGGTTGAGAAGTAGAACAAGTACAGTGAGTACACAGCCCTAGACATGGGAGACACAGTAGGAGAGGTAAATACTGATAGAAGAAGCAACGTGCAAGCTAAAGGTAGAAGGTTGAGAAAAGCCCTAATATCCATGATGAGGTAACAGAGACAGTGGCCTATGTGAGGTGAGAAAGGACATGAGGAAGAGAAGATTAAGGGGAAAAAAGGAAAAGAAAATATCACAGATGAGTCCATGTTAAGAGACAGAAAGGGGGGATAGGAATTGCAGAAGCTAATAGGCAACCCCTAGTGGCTGTCTGGTATAACATGCAGATGGCAGACAAGGGAGATGGACCTAAAATCACTAGTCAAGTCACCTACTCCCGTGAGACCATATGCCATATAGCTAAAGCCAGCTAAGGGTGGAAGGGTATTGGGGGTGGGCGGGAGCAGCCATGAAGTGACTGCGGGGTGGAAGCTACAGCAGAGGACAAAGCAATCTTCCTGCCTGCTGTGCACAATGGATTAATTAAGCTGCTCTCGTGATCCAAGTTCACCGTACCTGTAGTTGCTTCAAGGGGATGATTAGGGGGGTAGGGAGGGCAGCACCAACTCGCCCTCATGTCCCTGTAGTTGTTTCAGGGATGATTCAGGGGCCAGCATCAACTTGGCCCTCACGACCCTGTAGTTACTTCAGAGGATGATTTGGGGGGGGAAGGCAGCACCAACTCGGCCCTCATGACCCTGTAGTTGCTTCAGGGGATGATTCAGGGGTGGGGGAGGGCAGCACCAACTCGGCCCTCACGACCCTGTAACAGTAAATAGCAAATATCTCAGGAACCATACAAGGTAGAAAAAGAATTGCAAATGTCATGTTATTTATGGCTTTCCAGCCTAATTCTGTATGACACAAAGTCCGTATCTTGAACTGTTTTCGAGATACGGGCCCCGAAAGGCATCAAGGATAGAGCTGCAGCGAATTTAAATTCCGCTGGTGAAGTGAACGTGAAGTGGGCACTTCACTTTGCCAATCCACTATGTGGAGTGGGCAATGCAAAGTGCTCACTCCACCTTGTCATTACCACTTCGCGTTAAGGCAAAATGGCAATGCAAAGTAAGGCGAAGTCATTGTTTTTAATGGACTTTGCGTTCCTCATTATGATTCTAATTGATCCACTTGGTGTTTCAGATTTGGCAGCCCCCCCACACATCACATGGCTTGTAGTACTGTAAGTCACATGCTCTTTAACTAGGCAGGAAGAAAGTGGGTCATACAAGCAGACACTTTTACTTTCTCCTATGCAGACGGAGAGAGAGTAGTGTGTTTTGTGACTGCTGATACTTTGAGATCAGAGTGAGGAGGATATATAAACTTTGATTTAGACCCAACAGCTTTTTTAAAAGCTATATTTGTTTGTCTTTTCTGTACTCTTTTTTACTTAATTTGTTCTTTCTTTAATTTCTATTTTTCTTACCTTTGTAAGTAGTTAGTTGTTTGTCTGTGTAACTGTGCGTGTGTTGTGTGACAGTGTGAGTAGTAATTGCTCGGACTGAGGGAGCTCAGTAGGAGAGATGGACCAGGGTGAGGGAATGTCTGGGGCAGGGGCAGCTCTGGGAGAGCGTGGTAGTGGTAAGCATCGTACCGTGTGCATGTGTGAAAGGCATGGGCACCCATTCCTGTTGGACTGCTCGATACTTGTGAGTGTCCCCCCCCAGAAGCAGGACTAGCATCACCTCCTGTCCTGAATCTGAGGCAGTTGAACCACCACCATCACTAAGTCCAGGTTCTCTGGAGCAGGATGTGCCTATTCCCCTGGGCCAGGTGTGGATCCCATCCCTGTTCAGCACTGTGACCAGCTGGCTGCCAGTTCATCTGGCCATCCCCTGCCTGTGCCTGGTCTTCCCCGCACCTCCATTGTTTGGCAGTTTTTTTACTGTGTGGGGGGATAGCAGTGTGGTCAAGTGCCACCTATGTGAAGTGGAGGTGCACCGTGGCCCCCAGGGGACTCAACTGGGAACTAAAGGCCAGTACACCCATATGCTCAATCACCAGCAGTTGGAGTGGCAGGCTGCTACAGAATGGACCATGTCTGCACCTGCTGGCCATTCTGTGACAGAGGGTGCAGCTGTGCATTGTGGAATCCCTAAGAAGAGGAGGGCCACAGCAGCACCTGCTGCTCCACCAGCACCACCCCCGCCACCACCACTAGCAGGTCAGCCTGTAGAATGTGTGGACCCCAGAGAACTGCATGTAACACAGGCTGACTTGTCAGTTCTCTGGAGTGCTGTTGAGGATAACAACAAGAGGGTGAGTGCTGTGGAGCAGCGGCTGGATCACATAGAGAAACATCAGTTGCAAATTATGTCCATGCTGGAACTGCTGCTGGATCACCATGGGATCCCACATTATTTTTTTTTTCCCTCACACCATGTGCCCCCCTCACCTTACTTGCTGTGTTATAAAATGTATTCCTCCACCATCCCATACCCTTGTATGTAATTACGCCCTTTTTTTGTTGTCTTCTGTATGCATGACACTTTGTATTCTGAGCAGTGCAAGTATACTGTATTAAGCTGCATGTGTGCATTCAGTCTTCTTTCCAGTCTGTGTATGTACTGCAGACACTGTCCAACTCCCTGACTTAAAAAC